>CM036632.1:8886402-11378902 GCA_020746105.1 Trogon surrucura | reverse complement strand
CTCCTGCCTGTTGCAAAATATCCCTGCAAGGTATTTTTGCTGCTGCTCCTTTCTCCTGCCCTGGTGGGAGCTGTTTAGGGCTGCGGTTGGATAACTTGAAGTTTGCAGCTACTGTCACAGCGCTATCCCGCTGGCAATCCTTAGCGGGCATGCTGTGACAGGGGCTGCAAACGGTGCGTGACAGTCGGGGCTTCTGGCAGGCGTGAATGTTCCTGTCACCCGAGACAGTTTGTAAGAGGCCAGGGAAGGACAGGACCCTGATTTCAACCTCCTCCTGCCGAAGTTCAGCTCCTTTTGCTGTTTCCTGCGGGATTTTGCTCCCACCGATGAGCAGCGAGGGACTGGTGTGGATAAGGCAGCGCGAGATGATCACTTCCCTGCCCTGCTCCCAGGATGCTGCGTCAGTAGATGTGAGGGGGGAAGGTGGACGTGGGTTGAGGGCCAGACGTGGGGGTGTGTGTTCCTGAGCCCTTACCAGCAGTGCTGCTCACTGAGAGGCTGCTGATATCATTCATTCTCTTTGCTCTCGCCCCAGGGAGGAGCCGCTTCCTTCACACTGGGAGGATGGATGTGCTGCCGCTCCTGCGCCTGCTCCTCACCACCACCATGCTGGGCCTCTCCCAGACAGTGAACCCCTTCGTGGCCCAGCAGACCCCTCCAGACCCTTGCTACGACGAGAGCGGCGCTCCTCGCCGCTGCATCCCTGAATTCGTCAACGCCGCCTTTGGAAAGGAGGTTCAAGCCTCCAGCACGTGTGGGAAGCCCCCGACGCGGCACTGCAATGCCTCGGACCCCCGCCGAGCCCACCCGCCCGCCTACCTGACTGACCTCAACACTGCCTCCAACATGACGTGTTGGCGCTCGGAGACCCTCTACCACTCGCCCCAAAACGTCACCCTCACCCTCTCCCTCGGCAAGAAGTTCGAGGTGGTCTACGTTAGCCTCCAGTTCTGCTCGCCCCGGCCCGAGTCCACCGCCATCCTCAAGTCCATGGACTACGGCAAGACCTGGGTGCCCTACCAGTACTACTCCTCCCAGTGCCGCAAGATCTACGGCAAGCCCAGCAAAGCCACCGTCACCAAACAGAACGAGCAGGAGGCCCTCTGCACCGACGGCCTCACTGACCTCTACCCTCTCACCGGCGGGCTCATCGCCTTCAGCACCCTCGACGGGCGACCCTCCGCCCAGGACTTCGACAGCAGCCCCGTGCTCCAGGACTGGGTGACGGCCACCGACATCCGCGTGGTCTTCAGCCGCCCGCACCTCTTCCGTGACCTGGGCAGCCGGGATGTCGGCGAGGAGGAAGGGGGGGGCACCACTGGCTCGACCCCCTATTACTATGCGGTGGGGGAGCTGCAGGTGGGCGGGCGCTGCAAGTGCAACGGGCACGCGGCACGCTGTGTGAAGGACAAGGAGCAGAAGCTGGTGTGCGACTGCAAGCACAACACGGAGGGGCCCGAGTGCGACCGCTGCAAGCCTTTCCACTATGACCGGCCCTGGCAACGGGCCAGCGCCCGCGAGGCCAACGAGTGTCTGGGTAAGCGTTTTTTTTAGTTTTTTCATTTTTTTTTTATCCCTGAGGCTGAAGCCCTCAAACAAGTCATTGAGGGAGGAGGTGATGGGTGCTGAGGTGAAGCGATGGAGCATGCTTGTCCGGAGATGCTGGGGAGCATCCGGCTCGTTGGAGGGCTGGGAAAGGCTCAAGCATCTGCACTGCCTCTGCTGTGGGTGCCCACCCCAGAGATGTGGTGGTTTGGCCATGAGCCAAGTCAGCGAAACCTTCTGAAAAATCACCGGTGTCTTCCATCTCGTTGGCAAACTTTGATGTGGGATGCGAGATGTTTCCCTTGGGCAGCAAAGCAGCTGTCCCTGGGTCAGGAGGGGGAATCATGGTGAGATGTCCCCTGCAAGATGTGCTTCGGGGCAGCAAAACCTAGCAGAGATTAAGGAGATGCTTAATATACCTTGATTCAACATTTTCTTCCTTGCTTTTGGCCTGGTATGGTGCTTTGTGGGGCGGTTTTAGCTTTTCTGCCCTTGCAAAGGTTTCCATGAGTTAAAAAATATCATCAACAAAAGGAAATGTTTCCAAAACATCAAACGGGCATCGCTTGGCTGTCCAGCTCATGAATCTTTTTCGATTTTTTGGTGGAGCATTTTGCCTTTTGTCCTGATTTGGGATGGGGTTGGGGGATGCCAGAGCCCCTGTGAAGGTCTAGGAGAGGGAGGAACAGCCTCTTGCTCCTCCTGGACCAGAGCCCGGTCCTGGGGGGTGGCAGGAGGATGGAGACAAGGGAAAGCTGTACCATTAATCAGCCTCTGAAAGGCTTAGTGGATGTGCCAGAGGTCAGAGGGACTTGTTAGTATTTGTGATCGATGTCTTGTTGAGATCCCAGCTGTTGGCTTAAATTATATGTGTATATATATATGTTACAGTGGATTTCTTCTAAGAATGGCTAAAAAGGCAGCAAATTCAAAGCAAGTGCTGGAGCTGACACTTTAAACCACCTCACACCCTGTGGGAATGTGTCAGCCCTTGGGTTTTCCCACCTGTCACTGAAAGATGAATTTTGGAGCAAAGCTTGGGAAAAAAACCAACTCAACTTTGCACCCTGCCAGCTAGGGGGTGAACACATGAAACCCCCCCCGGGACAAGGGGAGGACCCTGACCTGATGGCTGCCTCATTCATGACACCCTGTGCTGCATCCGTCTCATGGCTGAACCCTCTGGTAAAGCAGCGCAATGGCACAAAAAGGGGTTAAACCCGAGGAGGCTCATTTCGGGGGAGCAGATCTCCTGCCTGTCTGCACATCTTGCCTGTCGAAGGGTGAGGGTCCCACTCCCGAGCATCTTTACCCCCAGCTGTGTTGCCCTTTTGGGCAGATGGGGCTGAAAAGATAAGCGAGGGAGAGAAGAAGAGGCAGGGTCTCAGCACCGTCCCTTCAAGCTCCCCCCCCAACATGCCCCATGCACAAAGCCCCTTCCCCGAGCTGCGTGTGAAAGTAGTTTTTCCTGTTGATTCGCTCCCCTTCTTTCTCCCTTTCCCCTCTCGGGCTTTGTGCCCTCTCTGAAGGGACCTGAAAGAGCTTCTCCGTCACCCGCCTCCAAAGGGCTTAGCGGCTGAAAGCTGGATTAGCTCCCCGAGCCTTCCCCTCTGTGCCTTTCAACAATGACATCTCCCCAGCCAGCACGAACAGACGCAGCAATTAGCACCAATTAAAAGGAGAGGCCGCCCGGGAAGTTCCCTTTGCTCAGCTTGGGGGCTGCAGGCTTTCGGACTCTGCCCAGTGGCCGAGCATCAGTGACGCTGGCTTGTGGTGCTGGAAAGGTCACATGTGACTGGGGAGGGGTGAGGAAGAGGAGGGTGAGTCGGTGCAGGAGCTTGGGCAGGATTAGGGGGGCTGCAGCACCCTGAAAGAGGATCCGGATGTAGCCTTTGGGCTGGTAGAGCTTCAGGTTGTGTCAGGATGTCACCTCTTGGCTCCGTGCTCTCCTGCATCCTGTGCTGGGGTTTGGTCTTCTCCAACACACAGGTCTCTGCCTGCTCCGTCACGGGGACAAGCTGATACCACAGCGCTGGGACATCCATCCCCGCAGCCAGAGGCGAAGAGATACTTCTCTTATTTCACAAGAATTTATGTCTCCAGCTGGTGTAGGGAGATGCAGAGGTGAAAGAGCCCAGTGCCGCCTGAGCATCGGCCCAGGGTATGACTGCATCATGGCAGCAGTTCGTGGGGACATCGCCATGCTGCAGCGTTACAGGGCTCAGTGTGACTTTGGCAAGCAAGTGGGTTTAGGGGTGTCACAGCTGGGCTGGTGACAGTGAACTTGCCACGCTGCTGGCTTGGCAAGAGGGCAGGGTGCCAGCTCCGTGCCGTGCGGTGTGTGGCCCCATGCCTAGTGATCAGAGAGTGGTGCCATCAGTTCTTGGGCACAGGGGGCTCTCCTGATACCCCAAAAGGGCTGTGTGTCCCGTGGGGAGCTTGCCCTGCTGATGCTGGGATGGTCTGTGTTATTACCATCTGGTGTGCCCTACTTGAAATGGGGAAAGGAGAAATGTGGGAAAGAGAGAGATGTGTCCCCATCCATGTGTCTCCCCAGCTTTTAGCCCGTGTCAGGCTCAATGAAACGTAATCCTGGCAGGCAGGAGCAGGGCCACTGAAATCCTGAGCCCCCCACTATGTGATGCATCAGCTTTATTCTTGTGGATTCATGCCACCTCGTCCTTCCCACTGCCAGTGCTGCCGGTCCCTGCACACGCAGGGCTGCTGGGGGACAGCCCCGTCACCCCCTCGGCGGGTCGTCCCCGAAACACCCGGCCTGGGGAAGCGGATTAGCACAAGGCAGCCACTGGAAGTAATTGATGCACTCGCTGGTAATGCGGGAGCTCTTGTTCCCTTTGTGGCCGCCGCGGCGGGAGCGCTCCCTGGAGCACCGGGATAATGCACGGGGCTCGCTTTGATCCGGGGGGCTCGATGGGGAAGGGGCTGCGCTCTCCTGGGAAGACCTTGCTGGCTGCTGCTCCCTCTGCTTCGAGCTGGGAGGGCTGCAGCGATCGATCCGCGGTGCCGGTGCCTGAAAACACCGATCCCCAGAGTGGCGATGGAATTTAGCGGATCCCATGTGCTTCCCCCATGTCCTCTGCCCCTTCCTGTAGGTGTTGGCTTTCTTTTTCTCTCTCATTGCTTCCCACGCCAAAATTATCTCAGAAATCCCCCAGCAGGCTGGCCTGAGGTGTTTTACCCCGGTGGCAGTAGCATCTGCACCCCTTCCCTGCCTGGGTACCTGCTCCCCGTGGGGCACAGCATCCCAGCGGATCTGGGGTGCAGCGGGGAGACAGGCAGCATGGCAGAGGGGGTTAAACACTTGTCTCACCATCCCAAGTCCTGCTCCTCCTGGAATGAGGCAGGAGTGGCTCAGCTTTGCCCCTCGCACTCCTGTTCTCAACTCACAGCCCGTTGGGGAGGGCTTTCCGCTTCTGCTTCTCCTCCTGCTTTGTGGTGGTAGAGGTTGGAGCCCCGGCCCCTCTCCCCAACCACCTTCCCTGTGATGGAGGGGCAGTGGATGGCAGGGAAGGGGCTTTTCTGGTCTCGGTTCCCATTCCCAGGGTGGAGGAGCAGCCCCATCCTGCCCTGCCGGGCTCTCCTCCAGCCAAAGCAGGGGCGTAGTTTGAATCCGCTGCGGGTTGGCAGCAGCGTCTGGTCTAGGGTTTCACTGAGCCGGCTGCCTTCCCTAATTATTCCCAGGGAACTTGTAGGGGCGGTGAGCCCCCCGTCTTGCCCCACGGGCTCCATCGCCTGCCACGGTGCATGGCACTGCCCGTCCTGTGCCAGGGTCCCTGCACAGGGACCATCCCTCGTGTCATCGCTCCAGGCTGCTCCGTCTGCAGCAGCCCTGAAGCAGAAGAGGTTGTGGGGCAGCCAGGGCCTGGGCAGGGGTTCAGACACCGTCAAAAGGGGGACAGAAGGTTGCTCCATTGCAAGGTGTCACCATTTAATTAGTCTATTATTGCAAATTATTAGATCTTGTGATTGTTTAATTGATCATATGATTGTTTAATTGGGCATACAGTACAAGGGCGGAAGTGAGCTACCACGTAATTAGCCCCAAACTGTGCAATTAAATTCTTATTAATACCCCAAACAGCAGGGAACATTCAAGCCTTTAATTAGTGATTAACGGGAGACAGACAGAGCCTGCAACAGAGGAACACTGCAAGTATTTAGCCGGGTAAGAGAGGGGACCCGTCTGCCCCAATTAGCGCCGGGTGGCTGCGCCGGGGGGGTGAGGGGACGGTCACGCGTGCTGGTGTGCCCCTGTCCCCGAGCAGGGGACAGCCACCCATTACAGCATGGCCAAGCCCAAGCCAGGTCCCCGTGTCGGCTGTGCCAAAATCCCAGCTTGGCTCCTGCTGTTTGCGGACACCCAGCCCGGGCTGGGAGCGACACCGCAGAGCAAGTGGCATTGCTGCCTGTGGGCAGAGGGGAGGGTGCTGAGCAGCAAGAGGAGGTTTCTCCCCAAAAGTCAGCTCCTGGGAGGATTGACAGCACATTCCCAGGGAAAGGTGGCCCTGGGGCTGATGGGGACATGCCAGCTGGGAAGGCCCCCCAGCCCGCGGCAGGGTTGATAATGGTGTGAAAAAGCCTCCACTGGTTACTCTCTCACTGATTAAACTGGAGGAGGAGAGGGACCCGCGCCAAGGGCAGCGAATCATTTACCTGACCTTTCTCCTCCACTGCCCGTTGTCGATCCTCTGGGCTGCTGTCCCCAGAGGATGCAGGGGGCTCGCGGAGACCTCCCCAAGCGTTCCCAGCAGGACAGCAAAGCTACCTTTTGGGGTGACCCAACTGGCTTTTCAGTGTTGCAAGGGAACAATGAGGCCCCTCTGCCCCCCCCAAAATTGCTCCTTTGCCTCGGATCAGTGGCATGAACCACTCCGGCTCCTGCCTGTCCGGTTATCTGGTGAGTGTGAGAGCAGCCTGGGCGTTGGGATGCTTCATCGCATCTCTCCTGGTCCCGGCAAAGCCTGGCCGTGTCTTGGCATTGCTGGGGCACGTCAGCGTCCCTGGCACAGCAGCATCCTCAGCTGTCTGGGACCACGCACAATATTTGCTTCTCTTCCTCCAGGCACTACGTCCCAGCGCATAGCCCCATGTCAGCATTTGCCTCAAAATCCCCTATTTTTCACTGGCACCAGGAGGAAAAAAAATTAGCTAAAAAGGCACAAGCCCCCAGAGGCACCTACCGCCACGCTGGAGTGTTATTTTGATGCCTGCCATGTGATTTTCCCACTAATCTCCTAACGCGGGGGAGCTCCGAGGTTTGAGCACGTGGTGCTGGCAGCACCGGGGCTGGCACCAACCTTTCGTTCAACTCATTTAAGCCTCCGAACAGGCTTTTATTATTTTTTTTTCCGGCTGGGCTTTCGTCCCCCAGCATCTCAGAGTTAGCGATGAGGAAGGCAAGGGAGCATTTGGTCTGCTCAGGCTGAAGCTCCCACCGGTGCTGCTGCTGGAGCGAGGGGGGAGGCAACTTCACACGACCGCCAAGCCAGGCCTAAGCAGTTAAATCTGGGCTGACACGTTAATGAATTTCACAGTACGCCTGGAAAAACTCTCACCCGACCTCAATTTACCGGTGTGGGGAGGGGGCCGGGGCTGGGGGAGGAGGGTGCTGCGTTTTGCCGAAGGAAATCTTGTTCCCATTATCTTTTTTTTGCAAGAGTGTTAAGCGGGACCGGGCGTTGCTTTGCCTTTTTATCTTGCACACAGGGAACCGGGCGGGGGGGCCGCGCGGTCCCTGTGGCTAATGGAAAAATTGCGTGCGTGTGTGCTTGCAGGAGCATGCACGAGCATCTGTGAGTGCTTATTCCTGTTCATACACACGTTTGTGCGTGAATGTGCAATGGTACGTGAATATATTTATGTGCGTGCACAGTTCATGCGTGTGTGCACATGCGGGTATTTAGGTGCACATTTGTATGTGTGCATGCTCGTGTGTACGTGTTTGTGTGCACATGAGCTTGGGCCCACTTGTGTGTCCCCACCTGCGTGCGCATGCGGGCTGCTGTGTGGGCTTCTTTCCAGGTGTGCGCAGGCACACAGGAGAGAGCCTTAAATATCAGGGTTTTGGGGGCTCTGTTGCTGACGCGGAGGCTGGCACCCTGGAAGGCAGCAGGGGCAACTCCATCGTGCCCCTCGGCACGAGGCGGGGGGTTCTGCCAAAAGTCCAGATGGAGGAAGGAGCAGGGGGGACGGCAGGGCTGCAGGTGCCCGGCTGATGCTGATGGACCTGCCCCATCCCTACAGGTGCCCTTTTTTCTCCACCCTGACCTCCCAGCCCTGTGGGGCATCACATTCCACACATCTGGACAGCGCGTTGGGTCCAGCTGTGTCGTGCCCATCCCGCTCCACCGGCAGCAGTGGAGGGCACTGGGGGCAGCTCCAGTCCGCCCAAGGGGAGGTCCCAGGTTTCACCCCCGCTTCCCCCAGCCCTCACCCTTTTTCCTCTTTCCTCACAGCCTGCAACTGCAACCTGCACGCCCGGCGCTGCCGCTTCAACATGGAGCTGTACAAGCTGTCGGGGAGGAAGAGTGGCGGAGTCTGCCTCAACTGCCGGCACAACACCGCAGGGCGGCACTGCCACTACTGCAAGGAGGGCTTCTACCGGGACCTCAGCAAGTCCATCACGGACCGCAAGGCTTGCAAAGGTTAGCTTGGGGGTCTCCGTGCGGGCAGCACAGGTGATATAGTCTCTCTTGGTCTCCTTGCTCTTCCCTCGCATCCTTGGGTCGTCTCTTGGCTCTGCTCGCAACCCGGCTTGCTCCCTCTGGCAGCTGCAGGTCACCTTCAGGCTCCGTCACCTGGGTCACTTCTTCCACCTCAAGGGAACCAGGCAGGGACGTCGCTTCAAGCCCAGCAGCTCCTCAACAGGTGCTGTTCTGACTCTAAGCCATCGAGCCACAGCTTGTCCTTCCAAGGTCCCCAGATGTCATGGGACCTGCACCTCTCCTCTCCTGCCTCTAGGTCCTGGCCAAACCCACCTGATTTCTCTTCTCCTCTCTCTCCTTGGGGCAGTAAGGCAAACAGGATTGGGCTAGGTGCTGAAAGCAGGAATGAGGGTAGCTGCTCCACCATCCTTGCAGAGCAGCAGTTCATGGTGGAGCAAGGCATCTTGGGATCCAGGTGGCTCCTCTGGAGGGGACGGGGGAGGCAGAGCATCCCAGGGTGCCCAGGAGCTGGTGGGACAGGGTGAAGGCTGATGCTGCAGTGCAGGAGAACCACTGGTGAGCTGCAGAGGAGTGAGATGCTGCAGCAGATCCTCCCTCGCAGACGAACCTCCATCCCCAAGGCAGGGGATGCCAGCCCAGGCCCAGGGTGCCACTTCCGCAAGGCTGGCAGGGCCTGCCCATGGCTTGGATATGCAGCAAGGGTTCAGCCTAGCCAGATGAACATGTGCACAAGGGTTGACCCCCCACCACAGTGCATATGTTGAGGAGGATCTGGCAGTAAAAGCGGTGCCCTGGGTCTTGGGAGCCAGTTCCTGGCTCTGCCTCAGGGAACCAAGTTACTAATGAGATCCCCAGTGCTTCTGGTTCTTTTGGCTGCCCCTTCTTTGGTAAAGCGGAGAGCGTTTCCACGCCTTTCTTGTACTTCTCCAGTGGTGGATCCATTGGGATCGGGAGCTCCTTGGAGCAGGACCAGCACCTGGGAGCCTGCTTGCCCAGTGCCGTGAAGGGGAGCTGGTGCTGCCAGAAGAGAGACACGACAAGACAGTTGGGGCTTGGTTTTTCCAAAGATGGGTCCTACAGCTCGGATACATACACTCCTGCAAGAAGAAAGAAAGGAAAGGAAAAGAAGGGCTCATCACAGCAGATCTTAAAAGCAAGTGTGGGGCAAGCTGCTGTGAACTGATATCTGCAGCTTTGGACAAAGGTCTTTGCACCAACCGCAGCACTGGTCCAGGGCAGAAGCTGAGCATCCCAGCAAACGCAGATTTTGCAAGCGCTAGGAACGAAGCTTGGTTCATATTAAAGGAGATGAAATACTAGCCCAGGGGCCAGGAACTATTACATTTTATTTAAAAAGACCCCAGAGCATGTTCCTAAATAACTCTCCAACCGTGGTTCATCTCTGCTGGGATGCAGCATCTTTGAAATAGGCACAAAAATACCGACTGCGGATTGCTCAAGCCCACATCTCCTGCCGGCAACCGAGCAGAGACCTCGGCCACCAGCCAGCAAGCGGGGAGGCAAGCTCTTCCCTCCAGCTGCTGGCCCACCAACAGCCAGCCTCACCCCTGGACGCTGCGAGACGGAAAAGCTGGGAGGATGGAAAAGGCAGAACAACCTACAGGATTAATTCGATGGCGGTAATTGAAAAGCCAAATAAAGAATGGCTGTGCATTAATCCCTGTAATTTAAACAAAGCTGTAAACTGTGAGCTTTCTCCAATGAAAACTGGTGAAGCAGTAGCAGCTAAGCCTTAAGATGCAGAAGTACCCTCAATATTAGGTGCAAGACATGCTTCCTGGCAAGCACAGCTCCATGAGTTAAGCTCCAAGCCAGTGACTTAATCCACCGTTCAAACACCATGGGCCAGATCCTGGCAACCGTCAGGTCTCAGTACGTGGGTGGCAGGCACGGAGCTGGGCTGACTCTCTGGTGACAGGATGGGGACCCCCAGCCAGCCGCCACTCACCCCATGGGTCATGTCAGGAGAAGGAGATAATAGAGCTGGAGCGCTGGGATGTGGGGCTGGTCAGGGTAAGCACCGAGTGGTGCCTGGGGTGCTCTTGGAGCAGGCAGGAGCAATGGATTTTTGTGGGCCTGCTGGAAATCCCACCCCGGTGGGATGGAGGGCAAGAGGGTGGGCTGGCAGAGACCAAGCTCATCTCCCACAGACACCTCTCTGTGGCGGACATAAGATGAGCAAAACTGCTTTAACTGCTGATCCAGGTTAAACCCCAAGAGTCATTGAAAGCCGCCTTCTGCTGCACGAAGAGGGATCTGCTCAGATGACTTGGATCCTGATTATGCTGAGATTTATGTCCATCCTTAGACTTTACACCAGAAGCGCACCACCAGGGCCCAAGAGATTATCCACAACGTGTGAAGCTAAGCGCTTGTATAAACCTTTGCTGGAAGCATGCCTTTGGCCATAAATTTTCTAGGGCACGGGCTGTCTGTTGCTGTGCACGCAGATGGCTGCAGGGACCTCTGAGCTCTCCCTGCGTGGTCACATCTCTTGGACAAGCAGGCGTTTGGCAGGACTTGGCTCCAGCCACTCTGGGATGGACTTTGCTGGCTGAAATGGGTGCTGCCACTGGGAGATCTTTCAGCACCCGTGATGGGGTGAGGGCCCCTCATTCAGGGCAGCGTCGGGGTGATGCTGGTGGGACCGGGCTGCTCTTTCCAGCACAGGTAGTGATAAAGATGGGCAGTGATCCATGCCCAGCCCCACTAACAGAAACCCAAGCCTTTGCTAGCAGAGAAGAGGCAAAGCAATGGATGGCTTCCAAGAGGCATACCTGCCAGCTTGTCAAAGGCACCTGCTTCCTCCAAGTGAAGGAACCAGCCGAGCCTGCACAGAAGAGCACTGTGGAGTAGGTGTTGGGAGACCATCAAAATGCATCTGAAGCAGCTGAAATGTCCCGGAGCACGGTGGTTCAAGAGAGGGTGGTAAGTCCAATGTTCTGCAAACGAAGCAGTGGTGCTGTTCCTGTGTCACCCAAGGCTGGCCAAGCTATGGACCATTGCTGCCCGCTTTGCTCCTCGCAGTCCAGGGCTGGACCATCCTGTGATCTCAGGACCTTTGGGGTCGCCAGTGAGCTGATGGCGGGTGTTTGCAGGAGAGCTGGGAAATCCTGGTTCACTGGGAAGAGCCAGCTGCCTCGGCAGGAGACAAGCCTGTTGTGGCTGAAGAAAGACCCCATGTTTCCGACAGCCCTACGTCATGCCAAGACTCCCTTGCTTGCTGCCATTTGTTATCACAGCTGAGCCCCCAAAATATCCTTGTCAGAAAGACGTCCGCTTCCAGTCCCAGCCAAGATCTGATAAGGATGGAGCATCTGGTCTGCATTAGAGGCTGCTCGCTCTGGTTTCTGGCCCTGTGGGCCGGGGCCTGAGGAGCAGCACCGTGGTGCTCCCACCAGTCCCATCTGGTGAAAATTAGGGAAACGATAACATCGGGGGGCTGCGGGGGTGGGTGACAGGGGGAGTTTTTGTTTTGCTTTGGAATCACGTTCAACTCTTACACTGATGGAGGCTGAGATAACCTCCTTCAGCTCGTGGCCAATCCAGCCCTGGGCAGACAGATGGGAAGGTCCTCACCTGAGTGAGCATCTCCTTCCTGCACCCCTCCTCATAGGCAACCCCTGGTGGGTGTTTTGTAATGGAGAGTCACTTCAGGTCCTTCCTGAGGCTGGAGACCCGACTTTCACCCACCTCAGCTGTGGCTTTTTCCCTGGGGAGGCTGTGGTGGAAAGCCATGGGGTCATCCTTTGGCTTAGGTCTTCAGGCGGCAGGATGGGTGTCAAGGCTCATGAGCTAGGGAAACATCAAGAAGATCCACTTTGGGCCATCCTAAAACCAAAACAAAATCAAAGTTTGCGTAAAAACTCAGTGTTGGTTCAGCTCCATGGACTGGAAAGCTCAGAGATGAGAGAGCAAGTGGAGAAAATGCCTTTTACTGCTACGACAGGAGCATCACCCTGGGGTTGAGGTGGGGGAAGAGCAGACCTGGGCATGTATCTGTCCCTTCAGTACTCTCAGTCCCACCCTGGCCACAAAGAAGGGTTTCCATGGAGTCCTGCTGCCGTTGCTTGCACAGGACAAGGCTGGCGGCAGGCTCAGTGCCGCTTGTGGAAGTCCCTCCTGCCGCCTAATGTGTGCCGGGCTGTCCCCAGAGCAGCTGCTGGCAAAGTGGGCGGGGGGACACTGTTCTTCTGGTGTGCAGACCTTAAATACCAGCTGGCAGCTGGAGGTGCTTGTGTGAGCTGTGGGATCTCCAGCGGATTATCCTGAGCATCCCCATCAACCCTAGCTTGGCCACAGCCCTTCATCCACTCACCCTCCTGCCCGCGGCACACGTGGGGCCACTGACTGCACCCGTGGATCTTGCTTGTGCCAACCCCAGCAGCTGGTTTCCACCGGCGTGCTGGGAGGACCCACCTCCTCCTCGCCTTGCACGTTCGGTCTGGTTTGGAATTTGTGTTTTGAGTTGCCTCTTGCGTAACCTTGCCTCTCTCTCTTACTCAGCCTGCGACTGCCACCCTGTCGGCGCGGCTGGCAAGACCTGCAACCAGACGACGGGGCAGTGCCCATGCAAGGACGGCGTGACCGGCCTCACCTGCAACCGCTGTGCCAAGGGCTACCAGCAGAGCCGCTCGCCCGTGGCCCCCTGCATCAGTGAGTGCCCCCTCACCCTGCCCTGCCCTCGAGACCCCTGCCAGCACCAGGGGGTGTTCTCCTTGAGCTGGCTCATGCTGGGTGGGAGGCTGAGCCTGTCCGCCCCTGGATCACGTGTTCTCTGCATCAGTGCGGGGATCTCAGGGATCGCAGTGTCTCAGCCTGTCACAATTTACTGACCTCAGTTTGAGCATAGAATCATGGAATCATAGAATGCATTGATCTATTTAATGGCCTGTGATATTGAAGTCAGACTCATCCCATCCATCTTTCTTAGCAAGCTACTGCATGAAAATCCCCTCTGCCCCACACTTGCACAGGGTTTTTGTCACCCCCAGAGCTGGAGGCCCCTTTCCTTAAGACACCTCTACCTTTCTCTTCCAGAGATCCCTGCCATCAACCCCACCTCCCTGATCACCAGCACGGAGGCACCTGCAGGTAAGTGCTCCACGTACCAGGTTGAGCCCATGGTCCCAGCCCTGCCCAGAGACTTCCCATCCCACCTCTCCTCTCCCCAGGACACCAGGGAGAAGGGCTGAGTCCCACCAAACCCTTAAAAGATCAACGGTGAAAAATTTTGTCAAACAGTTTTGGCGAAGAAAAGCATCTGAGATTTGAAATCCTATGTACTTATGGAAAGGGACTGATAAAACTTGGTGGGACTTTCTCAGGAAAAGGGGTTTCCCGCGTGTCAGCATTGGGTAATAGACAACCTGCACCATCCTCTGCTCTGTCCCATGGCACGTGGTCCTGGGAGGAGAGCAGGGACACCTCCACCTTGGTGTTAAATGAGGAGCACTTTTTGGGCTACGTCCATCCTGGGTGGAGACCCGGTGCCCTGTGTGCATCCTTCTCCCCTGCTCTCCTTCCCACAGCTGCCCTACTTTGGGAGTGGAAAATGCCAACAGCCCCTTCCCAGGCTGGTGCATGCCCAAGATGTGCTCCTGGCTCTTTCAGGAACATCTTCCAGCACAGCCCCTGCAGCCATCTGCATGCACTCGGTGGCCGCAGGAGGGGGACTGGAACAAGGGGAGCTGGCGGTGGAAGGAGTAAAGCGTGCGGATGGGGATGGAGGGGCAAGATGTGTGAGAGGAGGTGGAGGGTCTGCGTGGGGCAGGGCAGACCACCCCCCCTGCTCCTGCCTGCCCTGCCTGCTGCGAGGAAGCGAGCTGGGAACACCAGCCTTTGTGAAAAGGAAAAAGAAAAGGGAGGGGAAAGGGGGATTTGGATGGTTTTTATTGCAAACAGAGGGTGACACACAGAGCAGAGTTAACCAAGGTGACTCCCCTCCAGTGCTTTATAAATAGGAACAGTCTTAGAGTGAGGTCTGATATTTTCAGCTGCGTAAAAGTAAAAGGCACTCACTGCAGGGCCGGGTGTTTACTTTGTTTTAGCGGACCAGGTCTGCCTTAAACTGCCTCTAGTTTTATCTGTGGCTTGTGTTGTTTTAAGATTTCTGGCTTCTAGCTCAAATATCTTTAGTGCGAGGTAGCTCGCCTCTGCGCAGTGCCTGCGCTGTGGGGAGCAGGGGACCTGGCCGAGGGTGCTGCCACCTCCCTTCCCTGGGAGGGGATCAGAGATGGGGCAGGTGATCCTGCACCCACCTGCCCAGGGAGCCTCCAGGCTCTTCCACAATCAGGGCACTCCCCAAGGGGGGTTTCAGCCTCCCAGTGCCCCCCCATCCTCCCAGCCCAGGCGATCGCCGTGCCCCTTCTCCCCACATTTCTCCACCTCCCTCCCTGCCTCTGGCAGCAGGTGCTGGGCTGCGGGAACAGGGGCACATTGTTCGGGGCTGCTGTGCTCAGGTGCTGGACTTCCCCCCCTCCCATCCTCCTCCCTGCTGGGGTCTTGTCTCCAGGGGTGTACAGCCTCTTCACTGATGTTGCCATCCTCTGCATCACTCTTCCCAGCTTTCTCCTACCTTTCCAACCCTCTGGAGCCTTTGAGGTGTAGCTTTGATCTCTCTGCCCAAGTAGCCAACTGAAACACCCTCAGTCCACTTATTATTATTATTATTATTATCATCATCATCATCATCATAATCTTAAAATATTTTCCACTTAGTGAAAAAAAACATCTTTGTTCCCTGTTAGCAGAATTAACAAAACTCGTGAAGCACAAAACAGGGCTTTAAAGGAATTCAAAGTCAGCCGTAAAAGATTTGCAGCCATAACACCTAATTAAGTTACATCTCTCTTAAAACAAAATATTCCTTCTTTTTTTTTTTTTTTTTCAAGGCGAGGAGAAGTAAACCAGATGTGCAAGCTTGCTGCCTCTCACACATGCTCCCCCTCAGACATGGGGGGTGCCCGCACAGGGCTTACTGGTCGCCACCCACATCCATGTGGCATCTCACGGTGCCTGCCACACTCTGTCCACCGCTCTTGGGGTGCCAGCCCCCTCCCAGCTCCCAGCGTATTGATCCCCCCACCGCCAGTAGCCAGGACATGTCCCATGCATGGGGTGATGCTGCTGGCTCTATGGCCGGTGCCAGACAGGCATCAGCAGGACACAGCGGTGCCCAGGACAGGGATGTGGTGTGTCCCAGGGATGCAGCGGGGTCTGACCTGGGACTGTAGCATGTCCCAGGGATGCGGCAGGGCCGAGACAGCTCTGGCAGCCCGGGGATGCTGAGAGGCAGCATGGCAGGACAGGGATAGGGCTGAGCCAAGTATCAGGGCTCACCCCGCTCTGCCAAGAATTAGTTTCGTGCTGCGCCGCTTCTGTCGATGACAAGTTTGGAACAGGCGGCACAAAGTCCCAGATAAAAAGGTTCTGGGCAGAAAGGAGAGCAGCAGAGCCCAGAGTGAGTTTGTGCTCCTGGGCTTCTTTCTTTTTTTCTTCTTTTTTCCTCCTGCTCTTGGCATAGGGAGTTGTTATTCCCCCAGACCCTTGCCTCCATCCCCAGTGATCGCTGTGGCAACCCGTGAACAAAGCCAGCTTGAGGGACTGCTGGCTCTGCCCTGGGACTCTGGGCCAAGCCAGAGAGAGAACCTGCAAGGGGGAGAGAAAAGAAGAAAGATGGGCTTACAAAAAACATGCCATTTGGAAAGAGACAAATTGAGATGTTCAAAGGAAGATGGCAGGGGGAAAGAAAGGAGGAGAACAGGGCTGCTCCGGGCAATTGTTGGGATCAAAGCCTTTGGGGAGAAGGAAAGAGGCATTCCCTGCCCTCCCTCTGCTTGAGATGCAAATCTGGGGTCTTTAGAAATGCACAGGAAAAAAAAAGCCTCCTTGAGGACATGAGACTTGCCTGGAGCTGGGGGACAGCATGGAGGGATGCTGCCTGGGGTGGGGGACAGGCCGGTGGCCTCCCCAGCTGTTCTGGAGCAGCCTGAGCAAGCTGGCAGAGCAGAGCTGCTTCCCTCACCCCCCCACTTCCCCCAGCCTGAGGCTCCTTCCCTGCTTTTGGGACAACCATGAGGTGGAGGTCTCTGGAGGGGCTGCTCCATGAGGATGTTTCCCACCACCCTGGCCCCTGAGGGCTGAGTCACCCTTGAGGAACACAACCCCCTTGAGGAACACAACCCCCTTGGTCTGAAGCCAGACCTTCCTTTGGATCTCCTCACTTTGGGGCTGATGGCAGTGTTGAGTTCTCTGTTGCTCAGGTTTGCAGGGCCACAGCTGTTCTGGTTGACTCTCCTTGGCCGTGGGTCTCCACAGTGGCTACCACCACTTCACACCCATTTCTCTCATCCATCTCCTTCTGCGTCCCAGAGCTCCCTCCAGTACCCCTGTGCTGATTTACGCCACAGGACACCAACAGCACCAGCACAGGAGGTGACACAGTGTGCTCAATGGGCCCACAGGCCACTTGATTTCTCTTCCCAGCTGATGTGGTGTCAATGTTCATGCTGGGATTTGAGCCCCTACCCCCTGTGAACTGCTGGGTGTGGGGGGGCAACTGGACTCTGGATCCCCAACCCCAGCAGCAGCGCAGGCCCTGGCTCAGGAGCCTTCTGGAGGGTGCTGGATGCGGAGTACCCACGACGTTCTGCTAGTCTGGGTCTTGCTGCTGTCCCCTCCACCCTGTTCCCTCTTCCACTGTGGGACCTCACATGCCTCAGGTGCCTCAGTGTTCAACCCTCTGTTCTTCCTCTGCAGACTGTGACTCCTACTGCAAGCCAGCCAAGGGCAACTACAAGATTAACATGAAAAAGTACTGCAAGAAGGACTATGGTAAGGACCTCCTGCCTCCCAGGGCCATGCTGGGCTGGGCTGCAGAGAGGGGCGAGGGCCGGCCACAAGCTGGCTGTGGGTGAGGGTGACATCCCGGGGGATGGGGAACACCCAGCGTGGAGAGGGGCCCCAGATGAGCCCTCCCAAAGGAGTGATGGTTGAGGCGGGTGGGACTGCTGGGGACAGGCAGTTCCCGTTGCCAAAGCTTCCTTTGGGGAGCAAAGCATCTCCCATCACCGTGCCTCCCCCTCTTTTCCCTCAGTGGTCCAGGTGAACATCCTGGAAATGGAGACAGTGGCCAACTGGGCCAAGTTCACCATCAACATCCTCTCTGTCTACAAGTGCCGCGACGAGCGGGTCAAGCGCGGTGACAACTTCTTGTGGATCCACCTGAAGGACCTGTCCTGCAAGTGCCCCAAGATTCAGATCAGCAAGAAGTACTTGGTCATGGGGATCAGTGAAAACTCCACCGACCGGCCAGGACTGATGGCCGACAAGAACAGCCTGGTCATCCAGTGGCGGGACGCCTGGACGCGCCGCCTTCGGAAACTGCAGCGGCGGGAGAAGAAGGGGAAGTGCGTGAAGCCCTGAGGGGTCTCCACCCATCCCATCCCACCCTGTGCTGCCAGACTGCACCCAGAGACTCTGTACATATATATAGTGTGAACGGACTCTTCTGTCTATAGTGTATATTTTGGCAATGGTTTCCCTTTGTGTGTGCGTGTGCACGCGTGGGTGTGCGTGTGGGTCTTTATCTCTCGGTGTGTATTAAAAATAACTCAGTAATGACAAACCTTTAATGAGGAGCAAAGCAGAGTGGGATTCCATGGGTGCCTTGAAGGAGATTGGTGTCCTGCTCCGGGCGTGCTGTTCATAGCACTCGTTTTCTAGGCTTTTCTCTTTAACAAAGTCTGCTTTTGCCCAGTGTTGACATCTAAGTTGACTGCTCTCCCTTCTCCAGTGTCCAAGGCCTGCCTCTTCCTCGCTCTCTGGAAATGTGCTGCTGTCAGACCTCTGCCCTTCTGCTTTTCCAGTAGGAACAGGAGGTCAGAGTCTTCTGTCCTTCATCCCAATGTGCATATGGGCAGGCTGAGGGGGACCAACCCCAGGAGCTCCACCAGGAGAACAGATGAACTTCTGCAAGGCCTGATCCTCTGGTGCCCTTGGGTTTACACAGACTGGTGCTGCCGCCTGGGGCAGGACTCATGCAATGCTGAAGTGCTGTGGGGAGGCATTAGGCCCTGGCAGTGGGTTGGTGGCCACTACCAGGCAGAGCTGTGGCCACCAGGGACAAAGGGGCAGACTTTGCCGTTATCTATCCTCATGCATAGTCTAGGCAACCCAGCAGGAAAGACCCAGAGACACCCATTTTCCCCTCCCATGTCCACCAAGGCTATAGCCTGCCCTGCCAGCAGCATCTGAGGTGGAATGGACAGGCTGGCCAGAGCCATCGTGTGTCGTCATCCACCCACCCACCCACCCACCCAGGTCTATGTCCTTACAGTCTCAGCTGCTACCAACTAATGTAATTCCACCTGTTTCTGTTGAGTTGACACCAAGTGACCATCTGCCCTGGTGTGCATCCTTCAGAGCTGGCCTGACTGTCTGCTCTCCTGGGAAGTATTGATGTGGTCAAGGTTGTTGGAGGAGATGCACAAGGCAGAGGTGGCAGGAAGAGAGAAGAGCTTTCGTTGACCCACCTCTAGTCTTCTATTTCTTGTTCACTGTGTATTGGTCTGAGCAGTAAACAGACATCAGTATTTTCCCATGTTGAGGTTGTAGCGATCTCAGCATAATAAATATAAGTAGAAATAATAGGTGATCTGATAATAGATCTTCCTCTTCCCAGAAACCTTGCCTTAGTTATTGAATGGCACGGCAAGGTATTGTAGCCTACATCGCAGTCTTCCAGTACTTTAGGATGATGCTTTGCCCTTTGAGTCCAGTGCAGCTTGCATGGACTTCCCATCCCGTGGGTGTTCTGGTGCTTTTGGACTCCAGCATCCCAAGGTGGTGCTGGAGCCTGGAGTTGAAGAGACTGGTGGAGCACCATCGGGGTTCAGGACAGGGGAGTTTGGGGACTGAGGATCTAGGCACTGGGGAATGTCTGTGCGGACATGCAGGTGCCCTAGTCAGGGAGCTGGGTGCACTCGTGAAGCTGCTGGAGGTGCTGGAAGTAGCTCTTCAGAGATGGGGGGGCTGCAGTGCCACCTCTCGGGTCCCAGGGATGCCGGAGTACCTACACAGGGCATGGGCAGAAGGTGTGTGGAACCACTTGGGCTTGGATGATCTGGTCCTGTGCCACAGTCCTGATACAGGCAGTATCTTCTAGCTGAGCTGGGGGGACTCTCCCATCCCTGGTTGCTCTTGTTCTGGTTGTCATAGGTCATCAGCCTTTGCCATGAGATAACCTTTGAGGTATGTGAGCCACCCAGCCCTGCTCTTCCTTCCTTCCTTCCTGGCTTGCACCCAGAAGCCCAGGAAGCAGAGCTGCTGCCCTTGCCCCAGGCTTGCTCTGACCCTGTGCACCTGACAGTCCTCATGCAAGAGTCTGTGGGTGGGACCTCCCTTGGTTGTGCACGGTCAGGACTCCCATCAGGGTCGTCCCCATGGCCCCGAGCGATGCTTTCCATCACCTCATGGGGTGCAGGACCTCACTGGCCCCTCCTTTAGTAGCTGCAGCCCAGGAAAGAGCAGTCCTAAAAATGGTTGTCCTAAAAAGGATTGTCCTAAAATCCTTGTGGAAGGACCGGAGCAGACCACTCTGCACCTTCACTAAAGCTGCTGCCTGAAGGACGTTTTCCCGAATTCCGCTACTTCTGTCACCACAAAGTCTGAGGCAAGAATTCGCTTTTCTTCTTCATCCTCTGCCTGGCATGACAGGCTGGAAACCCCCGCACGTGGGCTCGGCTGTCCCTTGGACACCTGGGCTGCATCACCCAGAGCTGGTGCCGAGCACAGCGGTTGAGGCACCGCAGTGTTGCACCTCCTCCAGCAGGTTTTGCAGGAGAAGCGATTCTGCCCACGGGATTTAGAGATGGAGCTGCTCCCAGACGCCTTTTTAAATCCCCACACATCCACGTGCCTTTTTCTCTTCTTTTTCTGTTTGCTTTATAATTTAAATGTGTGGCTGGGGTCCAGGATGCTGGGGAGATTCTTTGCGAGTCACCCTGTGCAGATTGTGGGGGTGGGCTCTGGTGCTGGGACATGTTGTGGAAAAACCATCATGGGGCTGCCCATGCAGAGGGGCCCTGGCCCTGCGACGTGGTGGCATCTGTGAAATATGTAAAAAGAAAAGCCAACAAATGTTATGGACCATAGTGTAACATATATATGTACGTTTGGGGGATTTATTATTATTTTATTATTATTATTATTTTTAATAACATGAGTCTAATAAGTACCAACAGCCTAATTCTGTGTAGTCTTTGTGGGCACATGCAGTTTGCGGGTGGGCTGGGAAGCCCGGGGGGTTTTACCAGGGAGGGAGTCTGCCAAAGGGTTTCGCTTTCTCATCACCTCCAGCTCTGCAGGTCAGGGCTGTGCTGACCTCTGGCATTTCAAAGGTGCTGCAAGAACTTCCCCATATTTTTGTATCTGGACATGGGTGGGCTTGGGACATGCTATGGGGTGGGCTCCGAGCATCCTCAGGGGCATCAGTGACCAATGGCTTATGGCCCATTGTAACTGAAAAAAACAGAAACATTAATGATATTACTTGCTGTTTGTTTTACATCAGTATTGGTTTTATGTACTCATTAATGGTTTATGTAATTATTTCAGTGCTTCCCATAACACTAACATTTAACCAAAGGCACAGTTAAAAGAAAGAGCAATCAAGCCAAATTTCCAGTAGGCTTAACAGCTTTCAAAGCTGATTTAAGGAGGGTGGGGGAAAAAAGGATAGTTAACAGTCAAGTGAGGAGTTGCCTTCCCGTCTGCTTCGATGCAGTGGGAGGCTGGTTGGCTCAAGCTCTGGCAGACTGGAGCTGTGCTGGGGCACTTCCACATCCCACCCAGCCCCAGCCACCCCCTCAGTGATGGGGAGTGCTTGTCACCATGGGGAGCTCCCAGAGCCCGTGGGTGACACATGGAGGGGACCTGGGTGGCAGCAGGGGATGACCTTGGCATGCTCTCGTTTCCTGGAGCACAGGTCTCACCCTTCCCATGCAGCTGCCATGTCTGAGCTCAGGCACACACCAGGAAATGCTGTGCCAGGGCTGGCTGCTCTGGGAAGGGCCAAAACGACCATGCACGTTTTACATCAGTGCTAGGTAGTGTGGTTGTTTTTTTTTTTTCTAACAGACCTTTTTTCCTGTATTCAGCTGGGGCAAAATGTTTGAGATTCAAAGGATGCAGAAAGAGGCCAAGTTTGCAAGTTCTTCCTTGCTTTGGGACTGAATTTTGCAGCTGGTTGAAATTTTTCTCATTTCAAAACGCTGGTGGACACTTTTCATGGAAATCCGGAATTTGGCCAAGGAAAGAAGCAAAATGTGAGAATACTGCAGAAAACTCAATGCTCTTTTTCCATATCATCCAGCCAGCTCCGCTCGTGAGAGATCACAGGCACTCCGACAGATGAACCCCAACCTTAGTGGACAGACAGAGGGGTGGATGAGCAGGCAGATGGATGCATACACAGATTATTTCCCATCATTTTGCTCTTGGTAACCCAGGTCAATATAAATAAAAATAGACCAGAATTCCACAGGGAAACCTTTCCCTTTGTGCAGTGCAGCTGAGCAAAGAGCATTTTGCTTGGCCAATGTGGCACAGCTCAGTGCTGGGCTCTGGGAACACACCATTCACAGAATCACAGGATCACAGAATCACAGAATGTTAGGGATTGGAAGGGACCTCGAAAGATCATCAAGTCCAATCCCCCTGCCAGAGCAGGAATGCCTAGATTATGCCACACAGGAACGTGTCCAGGCGGGTCTTGAATGTCTCCAGAGAAGGAGACTCCACAACCTCCCTGGGCAGCCTGTTCCAGGGCTCCGTCACCCTCACTGAGAAGAAGCTTCTTCTCGAGTTTAAGCGGAACCTCTTATGTTCCAGTTTCAGCCCATTCCCCCTTGTCCTATCAGTGGTTGTCACCGAGAAGAGCCTGGCTCCATCCTCGTGACACTCACCCTTGATATATTTGTAAACATTAATGAGGTCACCCCTCAGCCTCCTCTTCTCCAAACTAAAGAGCCCCAGCTCCCTCAGCCTTTCCTCATAAGGGAGATGCTCCACTCCCTTAATCATCCTGGTTGCCCTGTGCTGGACTCTCTCCAGCAGTTCCCTGTCTTTCTTGAACTGAGGGGCCCAGAACCGGACACAATATCGGCGAGCAACTGTGTCTCTCAGCAGGGCAAGACCTACTTAGAGAGGTAAGACCTACTTAGAGAGGCAAGACCTACTTGTTTGGCCCCTTGTCATTGTCTCCTTGTTCTCTTGATGCTCTCCGGCACACAGAACAACTTATCTCCATCCTGCGACGCAGATCCCACCTGGGTCTTTGCAGTGGCTCTAGCTGTTGGAGATGGTGGCCCTGCCAGTCCATCCTTTCCATGCTCCTGTGGTCAAAAACATGGAAAAAGTGGACATGGTGGACCAGCGAATGGTGGTTTGCTGCCACCCCTTAGGTGTGGTGACCTGTCCAACCACCCCTCTCAATGTCATGTCCTCTGTCCTCCATGTCTGCAACAGTGGCCAGAGTCCTACAGCCCCAAGGACCAAAAAAACCTCTCTCATCTGGCTTGCCCAAAGTGATGGAAAGATTTCAAGTGTTTTTTCTTAGTCCTCCTGCGGTGAATCCAGAGGTCACTGGCTCCTAGCAGAGCGGCTCTGCAGGGGCAAAGTTCGCATGGGCTCTGCCATGTCCTTGGTCCACCACCCCTTCTGGAAATGTGGCATTTTACTCGGCACTTTACAGCCCTCACAAGCCTCATTAACCTCCCAAATTTTGCTTCCTAAGGAAGCCACGGACTCTATACTTGCCAGCCCTCTTCTTGCCCTCCCAACCCTGATCGGGGCTCTTCCACCCACCTGTGGCCACCCAGGCTCCTGCCAGAGGACCAGAGCAGGAGATCCCTTTCCCACTCATGACCATGTCAGCCAAGTGTGCAGGGGGTTCAGCTGTTCCAGCCACTCTTGTCTTTGCAAAGCCATGTGAAATGCACTATTCTTCAAAATGCCAAGTGTATTTTTACAAGCCTTGGGGGCATTAGCTACATCAACATTAATCACCGCGTCACTCATTCCTTTGTTCATTTATTCCTTCATCCAAACCATCTATCTCCCTGTTTGTCTTTATTAGGGGACAACTCCGTGGTTAAACACATGCTCCCCATGTGTGGGGGATACCCAGCGAGATGCGGGGCACGGGGAGGCAGGGGATCGGTTCAGTGGAGCCGGGAGAGCAGGGAGGCAGCTTCCCACATCGGCCGCAGGAGCAGTGGAGGGGGAACATGAGGAAACCATTAATCGATGGGCTGGCCCGCCCCGTGTTTTCCTAAGGAAGAGCCGAAGACGGGGAACGGCTGAGGTCAGCGGGGCACCATCTGGAGAAACCCGTCGACTCTCTCCTGCCGGGGTTTTCCCACCTCGGCGGTGATGGAGAGGACGAGGCAAAAGAGAAGTGTGGTTCTCAACAGTGCCCTGGGGATGGGGGGACCCAGCTGCACTCCATGACCTTGTGTTGACCCTAAGGCATTGTCACGACATGGCACCACAATGTTTGCCAGTGGTGCAGAAGGACCATCCCACCCAGAGATGCAGCTGCTCCAGCAGAGCCATGCTGGACACCCCATGACTTGGGCTCAGTGTCACTGCCACCTCCTTCCAGACTTTCACCCTCCAGCTACCACCACAACCTCATCCCCACACCATTTCAGCCACTGCCATTTTTGCCTCCAGCCCACGAGGCACAGGACCTTCATGGGATTGCTTTTTGGGGGAGCTGCTCTATCCCAGTGAAGTGAATGACAGTCTGGGAGCCTTCGTGTCGGGCAGGATCAGGCCCTCACTGTTGAGCCGCCAGCCGGCATCTGTTGAGGCGAGTCCTCTATTTACACAGCCACCGCAAGACTCAAATAAACGGATGATGTTTTCATCTCAGACAAGACGTGCTACCCCAAAATCCCAGAGAACAGGCCTCTCCGCTGTCAAAATAAACACCACCCGCCACTTCCCGCCTCTGGAAATCATTGGGGAGAGCAGAGAGAGGTGGCACTACCAGAAGAGGTCTGGTGCTGGGGGTGCTCCCGGGAGGGATTGCCGGCAGTGGCCAGCCTGGGTGCGTGTACCCACCAGTTGATGCTTTGCTTTGTCTCAGCAGGGATTGCAGTCCTGCTGACAGCACAGCGAGATGCGGACGGGGCAGAGCAGACTCAGCTCAGCACGTCCAAGGGGTCTGGAGGCACTTAGGTCAGGTCTCTTGCAGGCACAGCCTCCCCACAGAGACCTCTGAAGCTGCAATGTGAAGCCGGGTGCTGCGTCCTGCCTGTGGCCTGACGGACTGATGGCAGCAGGAGAAAAGCTTCCGCAGGGCTTGCAGGCCCAGGGCTGTCCGATGGGTCACTAACCCGACCTCGTGGCCATCTGAGGCTTTTGGTATGTGGTGACTCTTAAGTGTCCCCTCCCAGTGTTTCTGGCTGCCCACACTGTGATCCCTGCTGTCCTGGAGCCTGGCTGGAACGGGGTTGGTGCCGCTTGGGTGAGTGCCACGGGAATCCTTGGTGCTCTCCTCAAAGTGATGGTAACGCTTTGCTCATCCACCAGAAGAGCCTGGAAGGCTCTGGCTCACATCTCGAGCTTTGCCCAGCCCACCCATCCAGACCTTCATGCTGTCCCTTTGTCCAGCTGGGAGCTGGGAGTGAGGCAGGAGGGCTGAAAGGGACGAGGCAGGGGGCTGGACAGCATTGTCACTGTCACAGGCAAGGCTCAAATGTTCCTCCCGCCCTACTCAGGTCCGAGCTGTGAGACAGCAGCCCCACCTGCATCCCCATCCCTCACTCCAGCACTCAGCTCCTTTCCATCCCTTTTCCTTCAACCTGCCGGGGAAATTCCCAGTCTCTTCCGTTACGCAAAATTAGCTCTCAGGGAGCGCCTGGTGAAATCGCGGGGCCTTCGTCTGCTCTGGGCGCTTTCAGACTTTTCCCTGGCATCCACCGGGATGGCCATAAATCTCCGCTACTGCCTCTGAGTCGAACATTTCCTCCGAGCCCCATTATTAATTTTCTGAAAGATCCCATAAACCCCCAGATGGAAAAATACGGAGATATTTGCACATGTGCCGTAAAACACATTGCCCATCTATTTCAAATGGATGTGGCAATATATAAAACATACTTAGGGCATGAGCCAGGTTTCACGGTATTTAAACAAGGCAGTATGATGTAATTGGAATTTACAATATAGGAGCAGATTGAAGCTGGGACTTGGTTGCGTACCATATATCTTCGATCTCCTGAAGATTTGGTCTGCTTTATAATGCCAAATGCCTTTTGTACTTGTCACCTATATTTTAAGTGGATGAACAGCTCCTCTCATGAAATATAACGGTTGGAAAATATATTTTTTTTTTCCATTTGAATTGCGCAGCCTCTCTGGAGAGGAGAAAATGTCTTTGTCTCCATGCAAAGAGCACATATTCCCAGGGATGCAGGTGTCTCTGAGCTTTGCTTCCCTCATCCCCCTGCTTGGATGGCTCCTGTCCCTGAGCAGGAAGGTGCCACCACCTCTCCTGTGACACAGCCTCGAGCCCCGGAGCTCTGCAGTGTCAGGTGAGGACCTGCTGCCCATGGCCTCCATTCCATGGGGCAGGAGAAACTGGGCAGGGCACTGCTCCCTGATGCTGAGAGCATGACTCCTACTCATGGGAGTGTGGACAGGAGGTGCTCCGCTCATAGAGTAGCCCCTGGAAGGGGCGTTACCATCAGGTCCCCAAAAAAGAAAGTGTCTGGCAAAGCTTGTCAGATGTGCCCCCACCTCCCTGCAGCCCCTTGAAGTCAGCACTGGGAGGAGTAGGGGGGGATGGGAAGGTGATAGGAGAGCCAGGGATGCTCAGAGGCCACCAGCAGAGCTGTCCCCAAGCTGTCCCCATCACTGGTGCGAGCATCCCTCTGCCACCCCTCCCCAGTAAAGAGTGTAGCAAAGCTGGGGATTTTTCAACTCCAGCAGCCCAGTTCCTCCAGCAAGGTCCTTGTTTCTCATCCCCTCCCCGTGCTGCTCACCACTGTGGGGGATGTCTGGGGAGATGGAGGGGCTGTCCTCACAGCCTGGAAATCTCCTAGGGCTTCTCCAGCCAAAGGGAAAGGGGAGAAAAAAAGGAAAAGCAAAAGATACCAAAGCATTAAAATTGAAATTTGCTCATAGACAAGCTGATGTCTCCATCCCAGCCAGTCCCACTGGTGGGCTGTGGACATGGGGCTGGCAGCACCCTGGTCCCCAGTGAACAAGTGCCAGCATGCTGCGGGGCTCGGGGTGGCTTTGGGTGCTCAAAGGGGTGCAGGGCAGCCCGTCTGCAAGCATGGACCAGTGAGAAGGTACCCAGGGCCAGAGCCGCCCATGCCTGTAAGCTTCAGGCAGGGCTGGTGGGCCTGGTGTGGCCAAACTCACTGGCCCTCTCTCCAGCCTCCTGTGAGCACCAGCTAAGGTTTGGATAAGGAATTTCTGAAAAATTAATAAATCAAGTCGCTCCCTTCCAGCAGAAGGGAAAAGCCCTCCAAAAAACATCAGTTAGAAATGATCTGAGTGATTTGTTTGGAAAATTTTGAAGCGCAGGTCCTCCCAAGAGCCAGGATGGCCTCTCGGCCTCCATCTCCAGAGCCAGGAACCAAAAGCCAAGACCCCGTCTCCAGGGCAGGAAGCCGAGCGACTCTCACAGCCACTGCTCAAGCTGGAACCCAACAGAGCCAAAGGTCACCTGCAGCTGAGCCAGGATCAGGACTCCGCCAGCCCACCTGGAGCCAGAGCTGAGCCCTCACAGAGTTCTCTGGACATGAGGGTCCAACCTCCCCAAGGGCTGGGCTGGATGCTGAGGAAAGGTCTGGTCAGTTGGCTCAGTCCAGGCAAACTGGCTTTTTCCAACCGTAAAACCAATTTAATCGCAAATTTTCTAACCAGCCCTGGCTTTCGACCATCAATCACAGTGCTGGCCATGGGTGAGACACAGGGTCTGGTGCATGCTAGCTGATGGCGTAGAAGCCAGGTTATTTGTTCTCGGCAGCCCCTGCACACCTCTGAGGTGTCTTTCCTGTGGGATCTTTTCCCACTCCACAGCTCCAGGCTTAATTCCTGCTCATGAGTGAGCTGAACTGCTCTGCAGAGTTGTGTCAGCAGCCATTTGTTAGCTGGACAGTACTTGTGGTTTCTCTAGACCTCGAGAGACCTCTACCCTTTTCTGAAGGGCTCTTACTGCCAGACGAAAGGTCTCTGAGGGTTTCATGTGAGCTTCAAGTGTACAGCACAGCGAAAACTCCTCAACAGTGTTCGGGGTGTGTGTGTGCACTTCCAACCCTCAGACCTCTTGGAGACCCAGCTATCAGAGGATGTTGAGCATCAGCAATTTGAAAGCCAGAAGCCTTTCCGTCATTGCCACGAGGGAAGCTAAATAGTCAGTCATCTGGAACCACTTCCCACGCTTACGAGTTTGGGCTTCACCAGGACAAGGGATCAGCCTCACCTACTGACGAATTTTTGGCATTCAGTTAACTCTCATGGGATGTGTCCTGCAGAGGAGTTGGCACGAGCGGGTCAGCACCATGCGCTGAGGGCCGAGGTAGAAGTGCTGGTGGAGGTGCTTGGCTCCTAGGTTGCTCTGGGGCCAGCAGCAGGCTTCTGGCATGGGTTAAATGACACAGAACTGCATTCTGTCATCCTAACTGCCTCTTAATGGCATATTTCTCTGAAACGAGCTCTCCTGGACTTGCTGGTAGTCATCCACAGGGTGCCATCAGGTTGCTTTTCTAGGCTGCTGGCTGTAGTGGTCATCCAATATTTTGGCTTATTAATTCTAAAGGGAAGGCAACAAAACAAGTTTTTCTTGTGCTAACCCCATGGTGCTTACTTGTCTGGGCACCGTTACAGATGTAAGAGAAGAAAGCAGATGATTTAAGCCCTGTGGCTTTATCTAAGGAGCCTGCAAAACCCCGCAGAGAAGGGGTGAGATTGCCAGAGGCATTCAAACCAGGTCGAGCAGCTCTGACGAATGGATGGAGCTGGAGGTGACGGCTCAGGAGGGGATAGCGTAGATAATGGGAGACAGGCACCATGCTAGCGGTTCTCTGCCTGAAGAGGTTGCAGATGGAGCAGCTCTAGGACATCAGAGATATGTGAGGCCCTTCCTTGCATGGCACACGGTGGGCACCAACACTGCGGTGTGACCATCACAGAACAGATCTTCAGCAGGAGTCAAGAAACATGACAGAGAAACCATGCTTCTGTATCTCTGGTCTTCCTCTCACATTCTCACCACCCTCTCCATCTTTCTCTTATTCATCTCTCTCGCCTTTGACCTCTCCCCTCCTCCTGCCAAACTTTCTCTTTTCCCAAGTTTCTTACTGTTTGGCTGCTCCTTCTCCCATTCCTGTCGGGGATGATAAATCACCTCTTCGGATAAGCGTCATCAACATACCAGACTCATCCTTCTTTTGACCTCCTCGGCTCTGAGCCACTTCCAGGAGGTAAGAACTGGACCCAATTACACTGGAGAGGAGATCACCAGTCAACTCGCTGAAAGAGGAACCGGTCCATTCCCTTCTTCTCCTCCAGTCCCAAGTCCTGCTCTTGCCAATCCTGCATGCTCAGTAAAGGTTGTGCATCCCACGAGCTGTCATACAGGGCATCCAGCTGGGGCACCTCATGCTAAAGAGATGGCCACGCACACATGCCCCTCTCTTCCTCTTGATCTCCCTTACCTTGCTCCCCTCCTTTCCCTCCCCCAACACACATCTGCTCACACAGTTCCAGAGAATTCGTTTCATCTCACCATTGAGCCGTTTATTTCTTTCCAGAGAGTTAAAAGCCTGTCTCCCTTGATTTAGTGAGTCAAGAGTGGTTGGGAGGGAGGGGGGAGAAGAAAAGAATGAAAGAAAGAAATAAAATAATGAAAAAAGGTCTTGGGAACATCTGGAGTTGCTCTTAAGCAAGACGCAATATTCTCAGCCAGATGTTGAGTGACTGACTTCTACTTGTGAAACGTCAACATGCCAGACGTGGAAATCCCACCCGACACCACCTTCCCTTCCCTCCTTGCCCCTCTTCACCTCCTCCTCGTCCTGCTTTTGTTGTACTGCCCACATATTACCCCTGGCACCAAGAAGAAGGGGTGGATTATCTGGGACCTTGATGGGTGTCACTGGGAAGAATCAACAGGCCGGGCCTGTCACTTGGAAACAACTGGTTCACCAGGCAGAGGCGTATGGAGAGACTGGGTGAGCTCGCAGTGGTGCTGCCTGAGCTGGATGAGGCAAAGCCAGGCAATCGACGAGGCATTTACAAGTGGTTTCAAAGAGCTAGAGATGAAGCAGGAGAGACTGAGTGGTGAGGCTACCAGATATCTCTGGCAGCAAGGCTTTCCCAGCAAGGCAAAGAAAAGACATTTCCCAATCCCTGGGTGAGCATGGTTGAGCAGACAGCTGCCAGCAAAGCAGGAAGAGCAGAGGCATACTGGTGATCTTGGGGCTGCTTCCCCAGAGAAATGAGATCTTGGACAGACCAGCCAGACTGAATCATTGTTGTCAGCATAAATGGACTACGAGGATTTATACCCGCTTCAGAGCTGGCTGGAGAGCATGTCAGCGAAAGCTGGTGTAGCCAAGGGGGTGACATCCATCCTGAGCCGGCCACGCTCCACATACCACGATACCCCACTGGAGCAACAGCTGCTGGAGGTGTCATTCTTCACAGGCTGGAGGTGACACGTCTGTCAGCAGACAGCACCGCAGAGCCCTCTGCTCTTGGGGGGTGCCCCTCTGCGGTGCCCTGGATGCGGTCCATCGCCCGCACGCCATGGTCGCCATCCGTCACTGAGCCGACACGCCCAGCACTGCCACCCAGGAATGCTCAGGAGTGAAATATTCCTCATTCCCACCCTTGGTTTATAAATTATGAGCCACGACGTGAAACAGCAGAACTGGAAGTTAATCAGAGGAAAATTCCAATTAGTCACTCAGGAGGAGGACTGGCACCCCAGGACAAGAGCAGTGCTGGGTGGCAGCCGCCCAGCTCCTTCTCCACGCTGCAGAGGCTGAACTTCATCCATGTGAGCCTGACCACCTCTTTTACACCTCTGCTCTCAGCATCCCAGTGCTGTTAGTCTAGGACCAAGCCATGGTCCCCTCTAACCTGCTGCTCTTCAGCTTCCTACAACCCAGGGTGTGGGTCTGACTGGTCAGAGAGAGTAATCATGACCAGGACCATCCACCTCCATTCACATAATCCTGAGGATCAATAAGGAAAAACACCAGTACTGCTGCCAGTCAAACTTAAGCATGGTCTAGGCCCTGTCTTTCAGCTCCTACATCTTTTTTTGGTGGGTGCCAGGAACCCAGAGTTTATGACAGAATCATAAAATCACAGAATCGTAGAATTGTTAAGATTGGAAAAGACCTCTAAGATCATCAAGTCCAACCATCAACCCAACACCACCATGACCACTAAAACACGTCTCGAAGCGCCACGTCTACAAGTTTTTTGAACACCTTCAGAAATGGCGATTCCACCGCTTCCCTGGGCAGCTTGTTCCAGTGCTTCACCACTCTTTCAGTAAAGAAATTTTTCCTAATATCCAACCTAAAACTCCCCTGGCGCAACTTGAGCCCATTTCCTCTCATTTTTTCAGGAGTTGGAATCCATCTTCTTGTTTCAGCACTGTCCAAGTACCAGGACAGGCTTCCCAGGGCTTATCCAGGATCTCCCACACATCAGAGGTTACTCTGGGTGCACCAACAATCTCTTTCCACATCACTGAACTGGATCAGGTTAAGCAAAGACTCTCCTGGTGAGAGTGGGAAACGAAGGGTGGAGAAGGACAAGACAGCTGAGCCATCCCTCCCATGGCCAAACCCTGCCTGTCTATGGTTACCTCAGTAGACATCGCACGACCTGCCAATGAGAGGCTCTGAGCAGTGCCCATGCCCAGGAGAGGGGTCCCCTTGGGTGCTGCTCTCCTCACCTCCCAGAGTCCCAAAGCCCACTCATGCCCTTTGGTTATTGCCTGAAGAAGCTGAGGAAGAACAGCCAGAAGGAGCATCTTCTGCCTCTCCAGGGTAGCGATAGGGACGACCTTAGCCAGCATGTGGAGAAGAGATGCAACATCAAGACCTGTTTGGGGGTGCCTGCAGTCTTCTTCACACTTCTGCTCTTTTCCTGGACTGAACAATACTGGGTGAAAGGCATCTGCTGAAAGCACAGGAGCAACCCACCCTCGGGAGATTTCCATTGCTCCATGTCCCCATAGCATCCCCCACCCTGCACAGGTGATGCTACAGAAGGACATGTGGTCCTCCCATCTCTGCATGTCCCAGGCTGAGCTCCCTGTGACCGGGAGAGGAGGGACCTGCCGAGGAGGTGTCTGCTGTCCCAGTTGCTTGGTCTGCAGCAGGAGAGCTTGGTCACCCATCATGGTCCAGGGCATCAGTTGGGAAGGTCTGGAAGAAAAGCGACTGCCACTGCTCAGGGGTGACCTTCTCTGCGTGCTCAGAACCTTCTTCCCCACATGGCGTCAAAGATTTGTGCTCCCTCCTGCTATGAGAGGGGAAATTTATGGCCCTCAATCTGTGGGATGGTTAATAGGATATGATCCATATGGAGACAGAAGCATCTCAGAGCAGCAAACCAAGCTCTGGTCCCCTTTCTGGAGGAGCATCCCTCCCCACACCACCTGAGGAAGGTCCTGACCCTCTACCCCTCCAAAGGGACACCGTTCACTGGGCCCAAAGCCCACACTGTGTGAGGGTCCCTCACTCTCGGAGATGGAGACAGTATGGAGCAGGGTGACGGCACCAAGAACAGGTACTGACAAGCAGGATCCTCCATGAACTCCCCATGGGGCACCCTCATGGGATCAGGCACCTGAGGGTGCTCAGAGCCTGGGGTGGGGGTGGCAGGGGCTGATGTGGCCACGGCGGGGGCGTGGGGCCAGGGTGGCCGTGGTAATGACAACCAGGTGAGTGGGGGGCGATAAGCCCCCAGGAATGCAGCGGCAGCAGCTGCCGGCCCGCCGCTCGCTCAGACCTTGGATGGGCCAATTAAGTAAATAGAAAATTTGGAGCGCAGGATCAAAGCTGGAGCAGGCGGGCTTTATTTGTTTGGAAAAGGTCAGATTATATTGGCAGATGTGTTAAAGGAGAGAAGAGGAAAAAAACCTTTCAAAAACATTGGCCCTGATTTGAGGTTTCCTGATGGGCGGGACAGGGTTTTTTTTATTTTTTTTCCCTTTCTTTTTGGGCCATGGGTGGGAAGGGCATGTCTGCATTGGACTCGCCTTTCCCGCCCACCTGCCTTCCTGCCCCCTCTGTCAAACCCCCCAGCCCCAGAAACAGGAGTCCCTGTGGCTCAGAGCCTGTGCCCCACCACGTCACACTGGGTGAGGTCTTCTGCAGCTGCACTGCAGAGCCCCTGCCAGCTGGGGAGGTGGTCTCCGAGGTGGATCTAATGGGCTTTGCCCACTGCTTCCCTTTCTGATCCCTCCCATTGGCGCTGGGCTCAGCACCCTGAGGTGATGCCACCATCCACCTGGTGTCACCCTGGCTGTTCTTGGCCATCCCCAGGTCACGGTCCCACCACTGCTCTGCTGTCTTGTTGGTTTCCCAGTGGGAGTGGGAACACTGCCCCCCAACAGGGGCAGGAGAGCTCCTGGCATTGCCTCACTCTGCCCATCCTGGGGGGCAGGGAGACCCTGGGATCCCCTCTCATCAACAGATATGGGGACGGATCCAGGTGCCATCAGCACTGCCAGCAGTGTTTCTGAGCTGATGCCTGGGCTGCTGCTGGAATGGGTCCCCCTCACTCCTAGTCCACCTCCCCACAGCCAGCCCCCCCAACACCACGCTGGGGACAGATCTCCCTTAGTACCCCAAAACTGCAGGAGAGTCATGCAAACCTCAGCATCCCAAATCCTCACGCTTTGATCTGCTTGTCAGAAGCAGAGAAGAGTTGGGCGTGGAGTTGGGAATCCCGGCTGGGGAAACTGAGGCAAGGGCGAGGTGGGGGCAGGAGGGGAGAAGGAGGGCTTGGGAGGGCAGCAGCATCCAGCACCAAGGTGGGAAGGCGGCAGCAGGGACCTGCGATGGGGGAGAGGAATGTGTTCGCCCGGGCAGGAAATTGTTAGGCTCGGCAAACGCGGGACCCGCCTGTTAAGAAAACAAGCGGAGGCCGAAAGGCAGCGGGGGCACAGCGCCCGCCGGGGGGGTAGGAAGGGGGCTCAGGGGCAGGAATGCCGGCTATGCTCCCGCTCCGGGCAGGTGTGCCCGACCTGCTGCCGGACCCAGCCACGGGAGCCCCGTTTCCTCATCGCTGGCAGGCGCGGAGAGGAACCTGAGAGGCACAGGCAGCTCCTCCTAGTCTCGGTCTGGCCCTGCCTCAGTTTTCCCAACCTTAAAAATCACCCTGTGCATCAGCCCCACACGATGGGGGAGCCCTATCCCGAGGGTGTCAGGACAGGTGGGAGCTGTCAGCGAGGCTCAGAGCTGCAGGGCTTTGCCATGGATGGTGTTGGACCTCACTCAGAGCCACGACCAACGGAGTTTCCGACCTCCCATGTTCATGGTTATGGAGAAGGCAACCCCTGCACCATCGCCCGCCACTCGGACAGGTCTTCTCTGAGTGCCACAGGAGTGATGTGGCACAGAGCAGACCCCACAGGGGTGGGAGAAGGTAGGGATGGTGCTGCTGGAAAGGGTTTCTGCAAGGGGGCTACAGCCACGGTGGCAGCCAGGGACAGGGGGTCCCTCATGCTGGAGGATGCCAGTGGACTGGTCCCGCATTACCCACCTTGTCCACACCAAGGGATGCTCGGTGCAGTCACAAGGTGGGCTTGCACCTTCTGGGACATTTTGGGGTCCTTTCTGCTCCCTTTATGGGACAGTGCGGCACAAAATGCTGCCTGGATCGCAGCGCTGTTTGGAAACTCTGCTGGCATGGAATACAATATCTGGCAGGGGTGTCTACGACTTTATCTGCAACAGATCAGGTTGGAGCAAAAACCTTCTGAGACAGCATCTGGAAGTGGTTTAACCTTTGCCAAGTTTTGCATGAAATACCAATTTTCCACCCCTTTCATTTAGTTTATTGAAATTAGGAGGGGAAACTCCTCCTCCTCCCTTCTACTGTTCGCCCCCCCCTCACCCCTGAGTTGTCCTCTGGGGCAGCTCAGTTTCTCACAGCTCTTTTGGAAAAGCCAAAGACGTCATGGAGCTGCATCTCAAGCCGGGCAGCACTTCCCTGTGCTGTGATGGGCAGTGAGGGTGAAGGCAGGGATGAAGGCAACCGTGCTGGGCTGCCGGCAGCAGCAAGAGCAGGATGGTGGTGGGGAAGCCTCTGGTGACCAGTGCTGAGAGTGGTGGAGCAGCGATGGGTGCAGCATCCCAGGGTGACGACCCAAGGGGAATGTCCCACCATGCTGAGTACAGACACAGCCCGTCACATGGGACCTGAGCAGGACTTGAGCAAGAGCAGCCGGCAGCATTGCGAGCTGGCTGTGCCAAGCTGTTACCAACACTGAGGTTTCAGGGCAGGGATGTTTCACCCAAACCTGACATTTTCACCCCACACTCAATTGTGCTGAGCTGCAGGCCCCCACTGCAGAGTAGGGAGATGTGAGCGGTTGAGCAAACCGTCGGACACTCAGGAAAATCCAGCCAAATTCTGTACTCGGCTTCAAATTGCCGGGCTCCACACCCTCTCCTTGAATTTTTGCCTCACAATTTATCACCTGAGGCAAAGGGACTCCTTTAGGGAGGACAGTCCCCTCTGCTTGCTGGGAGTCGCCAGCCGGATGCCAGGCGATCCCAAGGGCCTGGCTCGCACATCTGCCAGGTTTGCAGGACCGGAGCAGGTGTTTTGAAGATGGAGCTGGCACTGTGGTTTCAGGACAGATTTGCATGTGTTTGCTCGTGTGAGCCAGGAGCTCACGGCAGGACTGCGTTGCTCCTGGCACAGGGCAGTAGCAGTATGTTGTCCCATGAGAAAGCTGGCAAGGGACAGGGAACAGGCTCTCCTACCTCCGTGGGAGCAAGGGGCAAGGGACAGGGACATGCAAAGGCCCCCGGCCAGGGAAGATGTGCTGGAAAACCAGGAGCTGTGTTGCCTTGGCAAGAAACTTGGACATTAAAATAACTTCCATCTTCCAGGTTGGAAACCCTTCTGCCTGGTGGGAGGTGGTGCAGGCAGATGCTCAGCTGCCTGTGGCTCCTGCTGGCACAGGGCCACTGTGCCATGGGGACAGTCCTTGCAAGCTCTTTCTTGGACATCCAAGGAGCACAGGGAGTGTATCTGGAGGAGGCACCATGCCCAGCTGCATGACACAGCCTGGACAACCGCCTCTGGGAAGAGGGGCCAAAGGAGTTATGAAGCTCCCCTTGCTGGCCCTGGGGACCTGGGCTGGGAGAAGTGAGAGCAGTGCAGCTCTGAGACCAGACCAGGGTGCTGGGTTCAGTCCTGCAAAGCCCGTCCTCATCACAGTGCTGGCACCCCAAGGCTGGGGTTCTGTGCTTCCCCCTCACCACGCAGCTCCGGCCCCGGCCGTGCCTCAATTCCTCGCTGGGCTGTGATGTGGCCGGGACCATATGTCCCCACAATGCCACCGTGATGCTGCTGCCAAGGCTGAGCTTTGCTTCCCTCCGCTCCTGCAAAAGGGGAATGGAGGCAGAGGGGGCCTCGTGTGTGCATCTTAGGGTATGGTGGGTCAGGGTGGGCAGTGGGGACTCTTAACCCCTCCATGCCCAGGGTTGTGCCTCCACCCTGCCCCAGGAGCTGCTGCAGTAGGGTTGGAGGAATCCTCTCGTGCCCCATGGCAGAGGTTTAGGGAGCCTTTCTCTCCCACATAGCCCCCCAACCCCTGCTCCTCCACCCGACTGCCCCCGGGGATGGGCTGGAAAGGGTATTTGTTTTCCTCTGGCGCGGGTCCATGTGGAGCCCGGCTGCCAGGTGGGGCAGGGAGGCTAAGCCAAAAGCTATCGAGCAAGGCATGTGAAGCTCAAGGTTTAGCTGTCCTTATTTCTGTTCTTCTCCTGTCCCCAGAGGACCATGCCTTTCCCATATGCCAGCAAGGCCAGGAGCAGGGCCAGAGCAAAGCCCCTCTGCTCTGGTGAGAAAGAGAGAGGGTGCAGGGGGCTTCAAACCCAGGCACTCCTGACTTCTCTGCAGGGTGAGGGACAGCAGAACCTTTAGGGAGCGCTGGGAAATCCAATCTCCATTTCAGAGTGGAGAGAGATACCCCTGCACAGCTGGATTTTGTTTCCTCCATCTGCCACCTCCCAGCACTCCTCAGGGTTGCTCCACAGCTGGGGAAACTGAGGCTCAGTGGGTGGGAGCATATCCCAGCCTGGCCTCAGCCAGGTGCCACCAGCACCCTGCTGAGATCTGGGGATCCCCCGTCCTCACTGCAGGTCTTCCATCCCTGCAGTGTAGAGGTGGGATATGACGGTCCCTTACACATGAACAACCCCTCCAGGATTTTATCCCCATGCTCAGTGCTGGCTCCATCTCTTTCTCCAGAGTCGGAGCCACGAGCCCTGCTCCTCCATTCCAGGCTCCGCTGCCTTGCAAGCCCCTGCGGCATCCCAGTGCCCCCTGTCTCTGCCCCAGGCAGGGTTGCACCTATTTAATTAAAGGTGTGAAATGACCTCATTAAATCAAGTGCTGAGCTCTTTGTCCAAACTACTCCAACAGCTTACAAATGACTTATTTCCACTGTGTTTCATCCTTTTTTTTTTTTTTTTTTCCCCCCTCCCTTTCTGTTTTTGGGCTTGGTTTCCAAAGCAAACGAGGTTTCTGCAGTTGTGGTATGTTCAGCTATGGCTCTCTGTCCAGCCCTATAACTTTCAAATTTCAGCTAGATTCAATAGATGGATGGAGAGTTCCAAGATGCTCCGTCTCCCACGTGTCCCATGGGAAGGGTGGTGGATGCTGCGTCCTCAGCCCTGCTTTCAGAAATTAAATGGGGAACAGCCTTGAGACACAAATCCTCAAGTCAGGGCTCACCCTCACCAGTCCCAAGAATAATTTGCTCTTCACTAGCACAAAACTCGCCTGCATCAATGCTGATGAAGTTGATTCACTGCAGGAACCATTTTGACTGAAACCCTAGTTTTAAACTCTTCACATTGAATAACAGCAACTGAAGAAGATGAAAGGAAGGGCGAGAGCCAAGCAGCACAAAATGTGGCCAGGGCACTGCCAGGGAGCTGTGATGGCACATACAGCTCACACCACACTACTTCAATAGGATGCATCCCTACGGATTAATATTAAACCCTGCCAATAAATCAGATGTGGAGGTGCTTTCTAGCCTCCCTCAGGACATGGCGGGCAGAGGGATGCTGTTGCATGGGGATGAAGATGACCTTGACCACAGCCTCTCCCCTTCATCGTTGCAGTGGGCACCAGGCAGGGTTCCCCAAGGTGCTGACCAGTCCCAGTCCTCGCTTTCTTGCCCTTCACCCCTCCTCGCTCCCACTCCCAGCTCGGCTCCTCGCTCCCCCCTTTCTTGGCCGAGTGTTTGACGGTGCAGGTGCACGCGGGTCCTCCCGCCTACTGCTGTCCTTTTTTTTTTTAATTAGCTGATAAAGAAAGCGTCCTTTTGAAGCAGGTAGGGGATTCCTCGCATCCCTGGCATTGCTGGGCTGCCTGGCTGTAACTTTATTCCAGTTAAAAGCTTTCTGCACCAGTCGACGGCCTGCCGGGCCTCCGGCAAGCCCCACACCTGCAGGAGAGTCCTCACAGGCTGCCCGCTCGGCCACTCGTGCAATTACCCAACGTGATGATTAACTGAGGGAACGCAGGAGGGACAGGGACTTTGCCCTGCCAGCAGCTGAGTCCCCCCCACCCCGGGCAGCCCAGCACGCAGTGCTGCCTCCACAGCAATCCCCAAAGCCAGGATGCAGGTGGGTGGTGGAGGGACTTGGGTCTCAGCACAAATGTCCCCTCCCTGGCATGCCCAGTCCCATCTCCAAAGCCGGGTGCTGCGGTGCATAGGGCTGTTTGCTGCGAAGCCCAAAGCTCGGATGGTTTCTCTGCTCCTCCCAGAAGATGGGGTTTGGAGTCCTCTCCCGGACAGGGTCTCTGCTCTCTGGCCTTGGGATGGAAGCCAAGGCTGCGAAGCCCAGCACACACCCTCCTGCAGCCCAGTATACATCCCCCAACGCACGTCCCCAGTGCATGTCTCCATGATGAATGTCCCCATGGTGCACGTCCCCCTGAGAAATGCATGTTTGTCCCCCTCATGCACGTCCCCACGACACCCGTCCCCCTGGTGCTCGTCCCCATGATGAATGTCCCCCTGCTGCATGTCCCCCCCGCAGCAGAGCCTGCCAGCAGGCCCCATGGCGTGCCGGCATGCCGAGGCAGCCTGTCAGCCCAGCACGGCTCCCGGCCCCATGTGCCGCCCGTTATATTGCGGAACCAGTAAAAATTATTTCGGCATGTGCCTGTGTGGTCTGCAGCAATGCCCCAGCCTGAGATAACCTAAGCAGAGGAAGCCCCAGGCTGAGCTTTAAATCTTCCTGCCCTTTGCCAGCAAGCCCCAAGCGTCCGAACCCCCCCATCCCACAGCCAACACCTCCTCTCCATCCCGGAGACATGGCTCAGGGAACCCAGCAGCAGCCCTGCACACCGCGGCAGTGACGGCATTCAGATCCCACTTTAAATCAATTGCTGCGCCCTGGCAGCTCTATTTCCACGGTCCCATGTTATTCTTTCCCTCAATCATGGGGAGAATGACTCTGTTTTCCTTCAGCAGTTTTGGTTCTTTTTCCTCTTTTCTTTCTTTCTTCCTTTCTTTCTCAGGGCGAAGGATGGGGTCGCAGTGAATATTCATTTCCACGGTTCCAGCTCATTGAGAACAATAAGGGCAGTAAACAGAGGGCAGCATTGCTCAGGAATGCAAAGCATTCGCCTGTGGTTTAAAATGACTAATTTTTTTACAGGCAAGAATATATATATTTTTAGAGACCTTTAAGGATAGGCCAAATTCTGCTCCCCCACATCGCCCTCACCCCCAAATCTCCTGCCTTTCCAAATCTCCCCCATTTCATTGGGTTTGTTGCAAACTGGCACTAAGCATGAGAGGCAATGGAGGGCTTATCGAGCCGGGGATCCCAGGGGAGAGGAGCTGGAGCAGGGAGGAGAGACCTGAAGTCACCGACTGAAGCTGCAGAAGCTGAACCTGGAGCCTGAAGGTTTTGGGAACTGGCATTTAAAAAAGAAAAGAAAAAAAAAAAAAGCCCTGCTGCGTGTGCCACTCACTGCAGAAAAGAAAACGAAATGAGGACAGCGGTGTAAGCAGGAGGGGATTTCACCATGGGCATGGCACCCCATACCATCTTGTCCCTGCATCCCTCCCTGTCGGAGCATCTCCTTCTCCCTCGCAAGCCATGGTGCTGCTGGTTTGGGAAGACCCAAGAGATGTGAGAAGGCAGGGATGCTGTCACTTCCCAACCTCAGAGGGACGATTGTGCTGAACAGTCTCTGGCTTTAGACCCACCCAGCTGCCCAGCACCAGTGCCAGCAGCCAGCACGGCGGGCAGAGCTTGGCCTGGGAGCACCAGTGATGCAAAAGCATGTGGACTCCTGCTCTGCTGCACCGATGGCCCTGCTCTCCATTGATTCCTCCCACTCAAAGGAGGCAAGGAGGACCAGGAGAGTCAGCTGAGGACGTTCGGGCTCACAGCTTCACTTCCGAACGAAGCGGAGGAGGGAAGCATTGTTTTATTGAGAGCAATTGCTTTCATAGCCCTGACCCAACAGACACGCATGCATCCTGTCTCGGGGTTGATTAGCTCCAGATCTGCACACGCTGGCTGTGTGGGGATGGCTTCCTCCCTCTCCCCACTCCCACAGCCACCCCCAGCCCCGGGGCTGCCCCCCGCTGACCTTCCACCACACGTCCCCAAAGACATTCCAGGCTCCACTCTCAGGGAGCAGCTGCGGTTCCTCTCATCTGGATCCTCTTTGCAGATCCAGCTCCCAAACGTTTCGCCGCTCACCTGAAGACTCAATGGAAACATTTGGGCCTTTTCTCTTTGCTTGCCTCTTCCTCTTCACGACTGTGAAATCCTCTCTGCACCTTCTGGGCTCAACCCCGAGGCGCTCACCCCTGAGGGATGTTGGGCAAAGACTGTTGAAGACCCCAAGTTGGACCCTGCAGTAGGACCAGCTTGGGATGAAGGATGGATTTGAAGACCCAACGAGCCCCCAGCTGATGCAGTTTGCTTCCATGGACTTTTACGACAGCTGAACAGCTTGAAGAGTCACAAACCATGAAGGAATATAGCAAAAACTCCATAAATCAAGTAAAAAGGCATAGACATAAAGCTGGGAAGACATTTGTCTTTTATTGTCTCTTCGGACAGGCTTAGTATTTAAAGGCTTTTATCTCCTTTTTATGGCTTTTCGGGTGGGCTCCAAGCCAAAAGGTACCTCTGCATTAAATTACATCATTAAGAAAGGAGGCTGGAGAGCAGATCGTGAGGGGGATGCAGCCAATGCATCCGTACCCGCTGCTGAGGAAGACTCACCTCTGCCAGGGTTGCCCTCCCCTGTCCTCCCCAGCTTTCTGGCCCTGAAGATCTCAGCCTGATGCCCAGCCGTAGCTGGTGGGAGGAACTACCCTATCTAGGACTTAGATGGTGCTTTGCAACAAGCCGAAGGGACCACAACCCCTCTGGGTTCTGGTTTGGCTCAGTGCCGTGCCCACACTAAAAGCCCAGATCCCAGCACTCAGAGGGTGGAGAGGAGTCCCGAAACCTCAATGTCTTGTGCAAACGCTCAGGGAAATCCCATTTTCCTTCGTAACAGACCATTGGTGCATCCTCCCCGCCCTCATGTGCCGATGGAGTCCCCAAACCTGCCCTCTCTGAGTAAGCACCCAGCTGATGGGACCATGGGTGCCCCAGTCACACCCAGGACCCCGGTTGGGTTTGGGAGGGGGGATGCTGCCAGAGCAAAGGAGTGGACTTACTGCGGGAGAGCCTCAAGGGAAATGCCACCTTGGCCAAATCTCTCCTACAAAGGCAGGCAGGAGGCAGGAGGTTGCGGTGAGCTCGCAGAAGAGGCAAGGGTGGTGATGAGGAGGGTGCACAACCCCCCCGGTCCTGCAGGTAGACCCCTCGGCGGGGTGATCGGCCTGGCTGTGGTGACCCGCATTTTCAGGACAGGCTGTTCGTGCCACAGAGCTGGGTTTGCTTAATAACAGACATTGAATTGAATGTGCTTTTTGTGCGGTTCCCTGCTGACACCAGACATCGGCTGCGTGATGAAAGACCTCTGCTCCCCCCTCAGCCCAGCACCCCATGGCTTCCTCCCCAGACTTTCCCCTGGAAACATTCCCATCCCCCCAAGGAAGCTCTGTGGGGTATTGAGGCACAGGGAGAGCAAAGGTGGCCTTTGGATCCCCATTTCACCCATTCCCACGAGAGTTCTCCCCAAAATGGGGTCACGGCCCACAGAAGATCATGGCACTATGGATGGGGGTCACGAGTGGGCTGCGTAGCAGGGGGTCACGGTGCCAGGAGGACGGCTGTGGATGCACGGTGGGCTGTATCCCACCAGCTCCCTGCTCCTGCATCCCCCGGGGCCAGGCTGGGTGGAGGGTGGACAGGGACCTCCGAATCTGCAGGTGGCTGCTCTTCGAAGAGCCACTCGCACCTGATTCCCAGCACCTCTGCTCTCCCAGCTCTCCATTGCCCAGGGTCTCTCCCATCCCAGCTGAGACCCCTGGGGATGGGTTGTCCAGAGACAAAGCCTCCTTCTTCTGCAGGATTTCCATCCCCCGGGAACACAGAGGACCAAAGCTTGTGGTGAGCATCTCTGCCCCTGCCCTGCTCAGCCTCTTCACACAGCCCCAGTGCTCACCAGTAACTGGGCACTCTTGTCTCCTCCATGAGGCTGCAACCTTTGCTGAAATCCAGAGGCTGTAAGACACTTGCTTAGATGCCTGAGCAGCGTTTTTTCTTCCCAAAGCTCATCTTGTGCAGCAGAGCTGTGTGGGCTGGAATGGAGAGGTCCAGGCACGGCTGTGGGCAGTGAGTCAGGGGGCTTTCTGGCAAACCTGTGCCCTCAGAGCAACGACCTTGTGGGCAAGTGGAAGAGCAAGCCTCACTGTCCTGCTCAAACCCAGCATCTTCTGGGTGGGTATCAGGCTGGAGGGACAGCCAGGGCTGCTGGGGAGATGCTGCAGAGGAGAACACACAGAGAGGAAGCAAGGGGATGGGACATGGCAAGCGAAGGGTTAAAGGTGTCCTTCCCACCCAACCTACGCTGTGTGCCAATCCTCCTAGCCATGTGTTTGAAATCCTTTCTGCTATCTCCTGAAAATATTTACAGTACACGCAGATAAATTAGCTGTAGCGCTTATTACGTCTCCCTGGAAATATATACAGCAGTTAGAGATGTTTAAAAAAAATAGCCGAAAGCCGTCTCTTTACTATATCTGGAAGATATTTCACAGTGCAGGGAGTTTACAGGGCTGGGTGGTGGGGAAATCGCATTTATTTTCACTCAAGTAGAGAAAGTTAAAGGACCCTTCACTGGAGTTTATTTTCATCTCTACTTGTGAGACAAGGAGCCAAGGCTGGCTCGGAGCAGGCCGGCACGCTGAGGCAGGGGTGCGGGGCAGGTTGGGGTAGAGTAGGGATGGAGATCAGGAGCTTGGTGGCACCACGAGCCCCCAGACACATGTGGGTAGGGACCAGGCTCCTCACACTGCTGCTGCAGGACATGCTGCCTGATGGACCTTCTGTTGTGCCTCCAGGAAAATGGGTGACATGGAGGCTGGGGACACCATCATTGGGTACCCATGGAGGTTCAGAGGATGGGACACCTCTGGTGGTCCAGGCTGCCTGGTCCAGGGTGGAGAGCTCTTCTCCTGCCAGGGGGATCTCAGACAATCCCACTCCTCACAGATCTTCTCCCACAAAAGATTAGCCTGTCCCCTTGCCCACAAGCACATATTTCTGACGGGACTGGAAGTATCTAGAGCCCACACAGTGCCAGCAGAAGGGCAATGTCCTCCTTGCACACATCTCCTCAGACACAGCAGCCTGAGATGTTGCTCCTATTCTCAGTGCCAGCCCAAGTCAGGGAGCTCTGCCAGCACAAGGTGATGGGGCATCATCACACCTGATGGCTGCTTTGTTGATTTTCATCCGCCAGAGGAAAACAAAAGTTGGTATCATCTCCACGTACAACTTTCTTGATAGTTTCCGGGTGAAAATCAAAGTGATTTTTAACCCCACAGCAGAAGTACAAGACTCCCCATCTCCAGGCTTCAAGGATGACACTCCACAAATGTCCTTTACAAAATTCCCCAGATCTCCACACTGAGGTGAAAGGATTGTGGTGGAACATCTTGACTTCTCAGTCAGCTGCTGTAGCTGTCATTGTAGTATATGGTGCAGTCTGATTGAATCGTTCTTTTCTGGCTTCTCTCTTGGTTGAGGTTTCCCATGGTGAAGTCACCTGCCAGCTAGGAGTCGAAGACCAAGGTCTTCAAATGCACTCGTTCACTCATGGTCACTGACCCAACATTAGATGACAATGTCTTCTGGGCCACTGGCATCACAAGCTGGAATGGAGCTGCTGGCCTTGACGTAAAAGGCTTTGGGAAGCCATTTGCTAATTCCCCTGAGTCACTTGCTCCCTCTGGCTGTTTTGAAATTCATATCTAATGAGTGGTTTGGGTGAAGGAATTCTGCAAAGATGCAAACAATTCCTTTGCCAAAATAAATGGAGCCAGAGCTGGGCTTATAAACATATAAATCATTTCTAGTTTTTAGCTTGCAAACAAGATACTTGTTTCTTCGTACGGATTTGGGGGAGAGCAGGAGGCAGGAGGACGAGCAGGAGGAAGCTCCCCTCCAAAGGTAGCCCATGCTTTTTTCAGAGAAGGACATGGGGCACCAGTCACCCTCCAGAAAGTCCCCAGGAGGAAGGAGCTCCAGAAAGTCTCCAGGAGTCTCTGGCAGGGAGGAAAGCTGGGCTCTCCACCAGCTTTTTTGGTTACTGGCTCCTCAAACAATAATCTGCAGCAAATTAACTCAACCAATTCTTAATTTTCTCTCCAAGTGAGGCATGCCATGTCCTGGGCCAGGCAGGGAGGAGAAAAATCCTTGGGGTGGAAGCATGTTGCACAGAGAACCACTTAACCACGCTGCACGGGGCTGGCTGATCGTGTGCGCTGTGCTATGCACGCGCAGGATTGCTACAGAGCGGGAGAAAAATGATGTAAACCATCCAAAACACCAAGCATAGCATGACCCCGGCACGGCGAGCAGAGGACAGAGCTCACCTGGCTGCAGGCTCCCTCATGTCGTTCCTCTGAGCCCCACGCCACCGGTGGGACATGGGTAACCCTTTGCTTTGGCAGGAGCTGGGAGGTGGCGAACCTGCGCCCTGCGACGGGAGCTGCTCCCGCGCACGAGGTTTGCACCGAGCTTGCGCTAACCACATTTTTCCCCAAATAAAGTGTTCTAGCTTGGTCAATTTTGAGCATATTCCAGGGACACAAGACGAATCTCAGCCTCTCTTCCCTCCCTACTTGCCAAATTACTTCAAAGGCAGAATTTTAAAACAAAATAAAGACAAACGCTTTATTTTCCCCTTATACCTACTCTGGGAAAGAGCCAAGGTCTCTGGTTGAAATTTTTGCCCCAAAATCAATCTGGAGGCTGCAAAAAACAATTGCCACCCTGCCTGGGATGGTTTGGCAAAGCTGGCAGCAACTGCAGGCAGCGATTTACAGAAGGAAGCACCGAGGACCCTTAAAAGTAGGGAGCACCTCTGGCTCCTCACCCTGAGCACATGGAATCTGTCTGCGGCACTCAGAACCCAGTTGCTTTATTTGTAGGACACTGAGGATGTGCCTCGGTCTTCCAGGAGCTCTTTCCCAGTGTGGTTTTGCTGTTGATTTTTTTTTTCTAGCCAAGCTTGCGGAAGCCAGCCAGATAACCAAAGCCGTTCCTCACTTTCACAGCAGATAAGCTAATTGTCGGATGTGCCCTTTGAGATAAGCAGAGCCTGGGGTTTACGAGGGAACATGTGTTCTTGGGAAATGCAATGATGCATGTGATAACCCAAGGACTTGCCGGCTCCTTTTCTGGAGAATCGAGGTGTTCCTTGGTTGTGGGGACTCCAGGGAAGGTGCCTTGGGCCATTGTGGCGTGTTTTTGGGGGGTATGTTCCCCAGGCAAGGAGTTTCCCTGCTCTCTTATAGCTAAGTAATGAAATGTTGCGGTGCAGAGCACTGCAGCGCCCGGAGGGAGACCCAGCTCTCTGGGTACTTTGACATTCAGTGAAAATATTTAATGCCTGTTGAAGCTCACCCAACAAAAATGGCAGTGAGTTTAGGATGGGTCGGGCCAGGCTGGTGGTGATGAGGAGGTTTCCCAGGGAGCACCAGTAGACTCGATGATCTTAAAGGTCTTTTCCAATCAAAACGATTGATTCCATGATTCTATGCTGAGTCCCTGTCCACAACATGAATGCAGGTGGTCAGGCATTTCCCGACAGTTCCTGCAGACCAATATGGCTCGATCACCGATGTGGCAATGGTTGAGCACTGGTCTGTGCTGGGGGAAGCAGAGGCACCAGGAGCTGAGGCTCCTGTGGCGCAGCGAGGCTCACCAAAACATGCAAGCCATGTCATGCTGTCAGGAGCGTGCCCTGCCCGAGGGATTTGCGCCTCAATTCATCCTACACAGTGTCCCCGCTCCTCCCTGGCTGGGGAGAGAGCAGCCATGCTCCTCCGGTCCCACACTCGCACACCACAAGTGAAAAGCAAGCAGAGCCAGAGCATGAGGGTGGTCCAAGCCAGTGTGCCCCAAGCCCCTGCAAGGGTGCTCAGAGGGTGCTGCAGTAGGAAATCTGCTTCTCTGTCCTACAGGGAGGCTGCCTTTGGGGTGGCCTTGACCCCCTGCGTGCCCTGCTCAGACACCAGCCCTGCTGTCCTGACCAGGACCTCTCAGTCCAACTGTGGGGAAGCCACTCGCCTGCCATCAGAGATGCTTTGTCCCATCTGGATCCCAGGACTGAGGGTGGTCCATCCAGTCCAGTTTCCAGTACTGACAATGCTCTGTTCAGTCCAGCTCCCAATGTTGGGGATGTTCAGCCCGGCTCTAAGCAGCGGGGTTGCTCAGCCCAACATGTCTTCCAGCACTGGAGATGCTCCACCCAGCCCAGCTCCAATTGCCACCACCCACAGCCGCACCTGCAGGAGCTGCACAGCAAAGCCACCTGCGCCCTGTGATCCCACCATCTCCATGCCAGCAGCTATCCGGGGCCGCGAGGCCGCGCTCCCTCTCCCCTGCGCAGGAGAGCCACCCGCGTTCGGCTGTCCCTTCCCTCCCTCCCCCCACCCAGCCATCACTCACCAGGCTTTGATTATGGCCACAAAGGAACCTTGGAGGAACCACGGGGAAGCTGGAGGGAGGCAGGCAGATGATGAAAGAGCTGTCAAATGGGATTAAACAGTAACCGTCTCCTCTACTGCTGGGCAGCGGGAAGGGGGACAGATTGTCCTGGATTGTAATGCAGGAGCCCTCCTGCTGCCGGAGCCTGCCAGGCCCATCCTCCCATGGGCTGCCGGCCGGCCGTGCCCCACCAGCAGGCAGCGGGACAGCCGGGCAGCGGTCCCTGGGCGGGAGGTGGCAGTGGGTGAGATGCAGCAGCTCTTCATGCCAGCGCCCACATCCCTGTGTGAGAGCCTCCCCCTCCGCCCTCTCATGGGCTGAGGAAGCCATTCCCAAGTTCCCAGGCATAGATAGCCCCCAGGGCTTTGGATGGAGGCTCTGCCCACCCCCAGACTGCAGCTGGTGATGTCCCCTTGTCCCCATCAGCACCTACTGCTGCCAGCATGGTCCTGGTCTGCCCCACCAGGTGATCCCCAGGGGGAGATGGTGTGGCGGGGTCACCTCACTTTCAGTGTCCTTCTTGCCAGCCCTCAGGTAGAAACTTTGTTTTTGTTTGCCTGGTCCCCAGGCAGAGCATCGTGACCTCAGCACATGGTTGGTGAAACACTTGGGTACTGGCACATCCCCTGGGATGCTGAGCTGCAACAGCACCCAGGAGCTCCCACCCCTCTGTGCTGCTTCAGCTCTGCCTTCACCCCTTCATCTCCTATCCATGAGCACGGGGGAATTGGGAGGGACCCAGCTGAGGATGCTCTTGGCCGAGATCCCAACAAGCCGTTCACGTGGGATCTGAAGACCGGCACTGCTGGGACCATCCCAGCGTGGGAGCAGGTCCGGGGTCCAGCAAAGCCAAGCAAAGGAGCCCACCACCAAAACTGGGGCTGGGCATCTCCTTCTTCCTTCTACATCTCCCGATTTTTGGGTGCTCTGACATCCCGACCCAGGGCTGCTTTTCACCACAGTGGGTGATACAGCAGGACTGACCTTTCCCCAAGCCCACGCAGAGTCAGGGATGGGGTCCAGCAGGCAGAGTCCCCATCCTTGGCTTTCCAAGCACCTCAGCAGCGAGGCCCTAGAGGAGCCCGATTCATCCTGCCACCTCCCCATTCCAGAACTGCATGGGAGCCCCCGGCCAGGCGTTTGCAAACAGGACCCCCCCCCAACCCCGGCCCCCCGAGAGCCAAGTCCTCACCACCCACTCCGCCAACGGTAGCTCCAGTTTCTCACAGCACCCTCTTTTCTGAGCCATTCGTCACGGCCCCCGGCACAAAAGCCAGGGAGAGAAAGAAACAAGGAGTAGGAAAAGGAAGGAAGATTAAAAAAAAAAAAGTAAAAAAAAGTAGAGAAAGGGAGCAAGAAGGAAAGAAAGAGGGAGGACAAGGAGTGAAAAGAGCCAGGTCTGTCACCGAGAAGGGAGGAGGGGAAATTATGAAATAAATGAAGCACCTCGGCAGTTCGGGGGGCACTGGAAGACAGTCTGACCGCAGCTGAATTTTAAACGCCTGCTGCACAATCGGTCCTATTTTTCGAAGAGAGGAAGCTGTGTCCAAAGACCCTCATGTTTATTCATGAGGAGTCTCACTGGCCCCTCCTACTCTATTGTCTGGGGGTATTTATTTGGGGGCATCTGTCTGGCCCAATGAATGGCAGAGGGGTAATAAATGGGACGGTGGGGCCAGGGAGGGGATCCAGTGCAGCCAAGCCGGGCGGTGGGCTGCCCTGTCTCCCGACCCCCTTCCCACCCCTCCTCTGGGCCCCAAGATGCCTGAGAGGGTGTTTCTGCTCCTCACACCATCTCCAGCCCTCAGGGGATGGCAGGCAGGGCTCCCCGCAGACCCGTGGCAGCCCAGGGGTGGTGGGGTGAGGGTGCCGAGGTCTGGATGGGCGTAGCTGGGTGGTGCTGGTGGAGGCCAGGGGAGCAAAGGAGGTGCGGGCAAAGCCAGGGCAGGATATGGAGCACGTCGTGCCACTGGGAGCCATGGCGTGGGATGGTGGTCGCTGGGGGCTTGCCTTGCCTAGCCAGGAGTTGATTCAGGCAAAGGAGGACCCAACCCATCCTGCTCCTCTCCTGCTGGAGCTGGAGAAGCTTCCTCTGGTGGAAACTCCTCATTCTCCCCCAGTGGGACATGGTCCTCCTGGATAGCAAGAAGGAGCTTCACATTGAGAGGAGCTTTAGTCATATCAAGGGGCTCAGGCACTTCAAAGCCCAAAAGCAAGATGTTGGGGAGTGTCCTGGGAACATGGGGACCCACAGGGCACCACAGATGCTGGCCAACCTGGTACCTGTGGGAAGCACATCACATCGGAGAAATCCAGCAGCTCTCCTGCAATTGGGACTGGTGGAACTGTGGGAACAGAGTGGCTGAGCTGATGTAGGCAGCTTGGTTTTCACCATCCCAGCCTTCCCTTCGCCCTGTGCTCAAGGGAGCTGGTGTCCAGCCCAGGGAATGCCTGCAGGATACAGGAGTGATGTTTGTTTGCAGACAAAGTCATTACAAGATCACCCTGCTGGAAGCTGGATATCATCAAATTCAACCTTGAAACAGAAGCTACAGGCTTGCAGCTGCCAAGAAAAGCAGTGGCTCTCGACAGCACAGCAGCAAGAGCCACTTGCCCAAATGCACACTGTCACCCAGATGGTGGCAGAGGTGACCAGGGCTGCCCGGCAGCCACCTCCACTGCGGCAGCAGAGCCCAGATGGACGCTTTTGCCCAGGCACCAGACGCTTGAGAAGGGTTGGGAAGCGCCGGGCAGGGAGAGCAGCCGGGAAGAGCCAGGCTGGCTGGCAGCTCGGGGAGCAGATGGTGCGGTCGGCAGGGGAGTGCGGGCAGGTCCCCACACGGGCAGGGAGCCAGAGTGATGTTGCAGCTTCCTGCCGGCACCCGCGGGCTCTGCTGGGATGGGCAGGCAGCCGGGGGAGCAGGCTCCTCACACCCATATTCCCCCTCAAAACAAGGATGTTTTGCCAGGCAAGCAAGCATCACATTGGCCAGCAGGTACGCTGCGAGTGCGGTGGTCGACAAGAAGTTGTTGCCTCCACCTCAGTCACTGTCAGACGCTGGCTCGGCAGTTTGCTTGCAAGTTCTATCCAGGAAAGTATTTTTGGAAGGGTATTAGGATATTGGCATGAAAGTCGCCTTGCAGCCATGTAAGCCCAAGCACAGCTACCAGCTGCACTTCCCTGAGCTCTCCCATTCCCAAACCTCAGCAGAAACCCCCTCTACAGTCACAGCCAGTCGTCTCCAAGTCCTTTCTCCCTCTGCTCCTGCACTGGATGGCTCCTGCCTCCTCTCCTTTCCACATCCTGACTCCTGTGACAGTGTGTATGCCACCCAAAACAAGCTCTCCAGCAAGTTTTGGGACTGCATGAGCTCTGCAAAGGTCCCTCTGGGATAAGTTCCTCCAGGGAGCAGATCTCCAGGAGAGCAAGTGAGGGTTGTCCAGCTTCTTGGGACAATATCAAGATGGAGCAGCCCAGCAGTGCTGCTGAGGATCCTGCTTTCAGTGAGGTTATTGAACTCTAGGAATTGCCATCCCCAGGACTCTGCCACTAGACCTTCACCTTTTTCCCGGCCCAGCTGACTCCATGCACCCTGAAAGGAAGGGCAGGAGGAGGTGGTGGGGAAGGAGGTTGGTGAGACAATCAGTCTGCGCTTCAGCCCATCAAAATCAAACACCTCTTGAGTCAAAGCGAGAACAGGGAAGTGATATGCTGAGCTAGCAGCCTTCACAATCCCATCTTCCTTCTGCTCATGTGCCATGGGAGAGGGCATGCACACGGAAGATTACCACAGGCAAGAAAAGACTGTGATGAGATAAGCTCCTCACCCTCTCGCATGCTGGCCAGCCTGCATCCCCACGCCGCTGACAGAATGTTTTCTGTGCCCTCTGTGTTTTGGAGACCTCACTTCCCACTAATGAGATGCTTCCTAGGTTGTAAATCGGACAAGTTGGCTTTGGTTGAGAGAAAACCAGAAGGAAAATCCTCCCAGTCCTTCCGGCTTCTGTAATTGAATGCAAATTGCTTGGTAAATATCTGCAGCCAAACACCCCTGCGGCCACGGAGCGGAGGAGGGAGTGCCTTGCTCCAGCAGGGATGATTTCCACCACGGGGTGATTTCTCCAGCATGCATGCTTGGCTCTTCATGACAAAGGGTGAGAGCTGGGGGGTACATCTCCAGCCACCATTAGCTTTGCTTCACAGAGGTGATGACAGAGTGGACAGCCCATGTGCAGGATCTGGTGATCCTCCCATTGCCTGCTGTTGTCAGTCCTCCCTGCCTGCCAGCCCCCTGGCCTGGGGGGGTTATGGGGATCCCAGTGGTGAGGCAGGGATGGTCCTCAGGATGAGAAACAAGGTAGGCAGAGGCTAGGAGGGTGGGAGGGATATGTGGGAACAGAGATCCCTCCACACAGGCGCTGCCTTATCTGTCATGAGCCATTTTGGCAAGGGGGGGCCTGCGGGGCCCCAGGCCTACTTGGGAGAAAGGAGCCATACTCAAGCTCAGGGCACTACCCTGCTCAGGGCAGGGGGATCCAGCCCTTGGCCTCATGCCGGCCACCCACCCATCCCCTATCACTTGACACATCCCAACGGCGGAAGAAGCATCTTCAACAGTCCAGCATGACCCACTGGCACCGTGCAAATACTGTACGCGTGCAAAGCTGTGAACACCTCTGTGAGCAGACACAGACAGATGCGATAAGATCCGTGGCTACACAAACACGCTCCCAGGGAGATATTTAATCAGGCAAGGGGAATGGTCCCAGATGCCCAAACTCGCTAACAGACAGATGCAAACATTGAGTGAGACACCCGGAGCCCACGACATGTGCATACACACAGTCAGACACATCCGTACACAATACCTCATTAAACATGGGCAGTGTACAGTCCCAGATTAGGCCTGGCTGCGCTGCAGGCACCCGGCCAGGCTGGGATCAGGGTTCAGCTTCAGCTTTGACAAGTCCCGAAGTCTCACAAGCTGTTCTCGTGGGATTCCCGTCGCCCTGGACTGTCAGCGGGCACAGAGGGGCAGCCCTGGAATGGAACATGGGACAAAAATGCTAAACCTCACCTAAAAGCAGGTTCAGGCGATGTGGTTGACCCTGGGGATGCCCCATCATTGGAAGTGCTCAAGGTCAGGTTGGACAGGGCTTCGAGCAACCTCATCGAGTGAAAGATGCCCAGGGAGGATGGAGCAGGTGATCTTCACAGGACCCTTCCGACCCGAACCATTCTCTGATTTTACCATCTAGGGATGAAGTTGGGGCATCGTCCCGAGGGTCTCGCTGGTGGCACCAGGAGCCGGGGCGGGTGGGACGCCAATCCCCTCCCGAGCCGGGACCCAGCAACCTCCCTCCCTAATCCCTCGGCTGCCTCGGCTCGTTCCGGCGATCCCCCGCCGGTCCGTCCCAGGGTCTCTGCTGCCACCTCCCCGCGCTATCGGGAAGCACAGCCCGGCCCCGGCCGCGGCCCCGTTGGGGCAGCCGACCCCGACACCCACAGTCCTGCGGGGCTTTGCCCGGGGCCGGGCAGGGCGGCCGGGGCTCCCTCGTCGCCCGAGGGTGCAGCCTCTGCTGCCGGCTCGAGATGTTTTGCCAACTGGTTATCAAAACGCGTCGTGGCAAGAAATGACAACTTTCCTACCTCGCTGGCCGGGACAGAGCGGTGACAAGGGCTCTCGGCTTCTCCTGCCCCGAGGTCACCACCTGGGAGCCAGGCTGCCTGTCGGTAGCTAAAATTCTTTCCAACCCCTCCTACTTGTGAAGGTCTCTCCTCTTCCTCTCATCCAGGCTCCTCGGAGTCAGTGATGTTGCCTGGTGGGCTCCGGCACTGTTGCCCCTGTGAAACCCTCCCCTGCTCCCACTCCCTACTCGTCCCTTGTGCCCTGTGTCCCCCGGTGCTCTTTGTTCCACTCCCAACCCTGCAACATGCCCAAGACTCCTGTGCCCAGCCCTTCTTCCCAGTGCAATGAAGTGTCCCACATCAAAGCAGGAGAGCTTCCATGCCACCCTGAGCCCAGCATCTCAGATGGCTGATGGGTCCTCTAGTGAGTGGCAGGTCCCCACAGAGGACAGGGCAGGGGACATCAGTTGTGGGTAGTGCTGCCTGAAGCAGCCTCTGCCCACAATGGAGCTCTCCATGCTCTCACGTGGGACACCACAGCTGTCGGAGAGCAGCCCAGACAGCAGCTGGTAAGATGGGACAGGCTGTTGAGCGGTTGTTTGGGGTCTGGAGGCCAGCAGGCCCAGCATGATGTTCAAGCATAGGTGCTGGGCATCCTCATGGATGGAGATAGGTCATCCTTGCTGAACATGGGTGGCTGTCCTCCCTTTCATGTTGGGACAAGAAATAGACTTGAGCAAGCGATCTTCAGATGTACCACAGGCACGGAACAGTGGTTCCTTCTCCACATCACTTCTGAGCACGACCATGAGCTCTAAGCAATGTCTCTCCCTTCAAATGCCAGATGGACTTCAAACCCCCTACAGGCATCCTGGAGAGAGGGGAGGCCAGAGCATCCCCCGAAACCAAACCTCCAGAGCCAGGCCTGGGAAAGAGGAACACTTCACATCTCCATTGTGTCACCAAGTCCTCAGCGGTACATAGCAACAGGGAAACACAATTATTGAGACAAATGCAGCTGCCTCCCACATGAAGGAAACAGAACTGGTCAAAGCCGGGAAGCTTGGGAGGGAAGAAGGAGAAAATTTTCATAAAATACTCTTTTTTAATGACAGCAGGGCTAAACGCGCATTGCACACACGCACACACACAAAACAAACAAACAAAAGCCCTAACACACACTGAGGTCCTCCAGCGATGCCTTGAACTGGTTTGTGGGAGGGCCTCCCTACAATGCCACCATCTCGATGGCCGCCCCTCTCCTGCCTTGACAAAAGGCAGCGTCACACATGCCTGGAGAAGCCGGTCCCAGAGCCCATTTGCTGTTCTTTCCATTGTTTCATTTTAATGAGTTGCTAGCGAGGGATGACCTTTCCCTCTCCCTCCTCAACAAAGAAACCAAGGCATTTCTCAAAATCGCGAGGGTAAAGAAAACATGTCACAAAGCACGATGGTTGCAGAGCTACCAAACGTGCCGTTGACAAAGACCAAGAGAACTGCAGCACATCAGCATAGCTGAAAAGCCAGAGGGCATCAAAAGGGCTTCAGATGGAGGGGATGTTCCTGTGAGCCCAGGGCTGAAGGTGCAAAGCATTCCAAGAGTTTAAGCTTCCACCAAGACCTGCACAAAGCAGGTCCCAAAGATCTCTTCTGTAGTGGGACTCCATCTGCCATTCAGCAAGGGGACTCATGTCCATCCTGAAGAGCTGGCACCCCGTTAAGGAGCTAGACCTGCCCATACTCACACACCAGAACTGAAGCTCATGGGCTCCAGGTTAACGGAGACCCCTCAGCCCTTGGGTTCCCACCAACACCTCCCTTGGGTAGAGCAGCAAAAGGCTGAGAACTCAAGGCCTCTGGTAGAGAGAAGCTCCAGCAGCATGGTCAGGTCTCTGTCCACCCGTGTGCAGGGACGAGGAAAAAGCATTAAATGCTGATGTCAGTGCAGCCCTAAACATGCACTTCAGCCTGGATTTATCCTGCTTAACTTTAACATCTCCATGGTTAATGGAGGAAGGCAGATGACTCCCGGAGAGTGCCCTGACCCAAGACCAACCACATGGACCTCTGAAGGTCCCTTCTTCATGGCAGAGCAAATGCTGCTCCTCGTTTTGGCACAATATGCACCACTACTTCGGCTCTGGTGCAACAGCGCTGAAGCACAAAGTCTTCTGCTGACCCGGTGGAACTGAAAGAGGCCTGTGACCTCTCCCAGCATCAGCTAACCAGGTCATCACTTCATCAAGCCATTGTCTCCAGGGCTCAGTTGTCCCAGAGCGGCCAAGATGGCTGCTTTTGGGGTTCCAACAGAGAGGGCTGAGCCGGAGCAGCATCTGATTTATTTTTAAGGGCTCCATCACCTTTTTTTCCATGGCAACTCTGAGCTTTGGGGAGGAGAGGGAGTCCCACCATGCACTCACCCAGAAGGCCACCTGCGCCAGGGAGGGCTCCCTCCACCGCCCAGCACCGAGGAGCTTTAGAGATGGGGCAGGTTTTCCCTGGTGCTTCCCACCCTTCAGCCCATTGTGAACCAAGTTGTGTATCAGCAGCTCCACCCGAATCGCTGCCAACGTCCAAACATCTGCAACTCCTTAGCGTGCGGCATTCCCTTTCTTTATTTCGTTGGCGTTCCTGGAGTTAACCATCCCCTTCCCTGGCTGTGGCCTTGCATCCACCACCCAGCATCTCGTCTGGATGTGGTGGGGGTTCTGCCTTCTGGCTCCACGAGTGTTAATGCCACCAAGGAGCATCTGCTCATACCCTTTCCTCGTGTGGTCCTTTTTTAAATTTTTTTTCTGTGGTGAGATGGTTTTCCATTCATTCTAGAGCCCTTACGGAGTGTTGAAGCTGCTGCTGCTCAGTGTGGCGAAGCACAACCTCTGTCAAAAGCTGGTGCAAAGAGCCAGAGGACATTCTCCCTCTCTTCTGTTCTCCTGGTGGCAGCAGCCAGCTCTTCCTCTCCTTCCCGGATCACTGAGGTCCACCTATCTCGCGGAGGCTGGACATACCCCCCTGCAGAAATACAGCTGCTGACCCTGCCATATGTGTACCCCGGGTCCCATGCACCATGACATGCCCGTAGCTAAGCCCCTACTCTCTCCTCTCGCTGCCTTTCCTCCACTAAGCACGTCCTCCTTAAAAATACCTTTTTGCCCTGTTTATACCCGCACTGGCTCAGGGAAAGATGTGCCATTGCAGGTCGCCCTTTGTTGCACGGCCCAAGCATGGGGACCAGATCTTGCCCTCCCTGGCCCAGCTGTGGAGTCGGAAAAAATGACGTGGGAGGTTTTCCATTGGAGGACACTCCTTCTCTGCTCGGCGCTGGGGGCTGGAAAGCTCTCGGAAAGTGAAAGGGGTTGACACTTTTTCTGGCAGCAGAGTTCAGCAGGGGTCAGGGCTAATCCAAGCAGAGCCGACGGGAGGGGAGGGAGGTGGCGGAGGGGAGGCAAGCGTTGACGCGCGGAGAGGTAAAAGCTGTGTCAGACATTCCCAGGAGGGAGGAAGCAAATGTATAATCAAAACAAAACCGGCTGGGGCTCGCGTGGTTGATGGTGAGTCTCCAGGGGCGGCTCGGATTTTATGTTCAGCTGCTGCGGACGGCATGGAGGGAGAGCGAGGCTGGGGGTGCTGCTGTCAGGGGCCACGGTAGACTCGTCCACCTTGCCGGCAGCCACATATCTACCTGGTCTCCAAAACATCAAGATGTCCCATAGTCCTCAAGTCAGCCTGTGGATGCTCAAGGGTCATCTTAGGTCGCATCCCCAAAGGATGGCTGGGCAGGAGGTTAGGCTGACAGACAACCTGGGGATCGTGTTAAGGCTGATGGGATATCCCAGAAACAGTCCTGCTCTCCCATCCTGTGTCTGAGCAAAAGGTCCAGGCTCTGGAAATGCAACCACCAAGCAAACCTCACCACTCCAGCAAGAGCAGAGACCAGGAGCAACTCAACAAAACCCTGCCAGTCATGCTATGCTGCTCCCATCCTGGCTGGAGACAGCTCTGGGGCAACCCTGCCGAGGTCCTGGAGGTCCCAGGGAAATCACAACACTTTCTGCACAGGTCAACAGAGGATCCAGGGCACCACACACGTGTGGAGCACCAGCATGTGTCCAGAGCAAAGGGGACATCTTTGCCTGCCAGTACATGATTGACTCAATGTTGAGTCTTAGGCACAAGTCCAAGCCATGTGATGATACTAAGCAGTGTCTGATAATAAAATCAGCACCAGACAGCAGAGCCCATTTGTTTCAGATCAAGGGGATTACCAAGATTTTTACAGGTTTGCTAACAAACAGTGTGGTATTTGCGTGGAGTTGTCCAGGCCAAATGTATCTTTCATCCAGAAGTCTCCCCAGAGCTCTGACACCAGGAGCTGGGGGAGATGAGCATCTTTTTTTTTCCAGGCACGGCTTTTGTTCATCTAAACAGGATGGAGGACTGAAAAACACATGGAAATTTCTCATCAAAATCTAGCCAAAATGTATGTTTTTCTAACAGTTTTGAATAGTTTCATTCTTTAAAAAAAATTTCTAACTTAGGGGATCGAGATGATTTATTTTCCAAAAAGTAGGCAGGGTGATGTCAGGGGCAGGCAGGTGCAGAAGGGCACGTGTGTGCCCTGGTTCTCCAGCCAGGCAGGTCACAGCCCGGGGCAGTCCCCTGGGATGGAGGTCTGCGTCTGTGCTGTTGGAATTGATGTTCCTCATCCAGCTCCCAGCCTGACCCATCCATTACACTGGTCCCCAGCCTTGAGCCGGGTCTGGGAGCCCCGTGAACCGAAACCCCAAAGGCAGGCTTCCCTTCAGCAGCACTTGTTCATGGAAAATCAGCAGCCTCTGCAGTGAAAAAAACCTGCAGTCAGTCTGGGGAATTTTAGTTTCTTTCAACGTATCTTAAAGTTCCTGAATCTTCAGCCATGCTAGTATCCCATTTTCAGTTTTTCTCTACAGTGGTGGCAGCTCAAGTCTTCTTTTTCCTTGCCAAACTCCCTCCCAAACAAGCAGAGTGGAAGCCCTCCCCAAGCACTGTGACTCCAAGAGCCTGGCCCTCAGGAGGAACGTCTGAGACTCGAGGAGAGCAATTTGGTAGATCTGCAAAGCCGTGGCATCCAGCTCTCTGATGTATCAGTTGGAGAAGTAGTGAGATGCAACAAGGGCTGTCTGAGTCATGCCACTTTAAATCACTCCCTCTCCCAGTATCCCCAGTATCACTGATGAATCCAGGAGGAGATGTGCTGTTGACGGGAGTATAATCAGGGAGCAGCCCTGAACAGCTGCTTGGGGACGGCACGATGCCGCAGACTGGTGAAGCTCTATAATTACAGTTTCTCCATCCAGATTGCCCTGGTTGTGAATTGCCACTGAGCCTCTCGCTGCAGCCATCTCCTCCCAGTCCTCACAGGCAGCAGGGGGGTGACTATGTCCCTTTTACAGGCAGGGACCAAAAGCACCAGTGAGTCTCAAGACCAGCAGGAGTCTCAGCCCTGGTGGGACAGCGAGGTGCTTCAGAGTAGTTGGGTCTGGGTGGGGACCAAATGGAGGAGCAGCTGCCCCCCGGAAGGGTTCTGAGATAAAGGAAGAGGGGATCTGAAGCAGAGGAGGGCAGGATGGGGAGGCTGCTCGTGCACCGACCTGCCGACAAGCTGCCTTGTCAGGCCTGAATATCCCTTCAGGGACTCTTCCCACAGGGAGCAGCACAGCCTCTCCCACTCACACCACGGACGGCTGGTGTGGGGTGCTCCTGTTCCCCCATGCCTAGACTGGCAGAAGCACCTCCCGGCACAGCCCCCAGCCAGAAAAAGCCCGTTCTCCCCCCAAACAAGAACACAGCAGAGCCAAGGCTGCCAGCTGCACGGCACCTGAAGGGTTAAGAAAACCAAACCTGCCACAAGAGATTTGAGCAGAAACTCCACTAGAGACCTTGAAATCCTGTTAATTGATGCCACACATGTGCTGCATTTAACCTCTGCCCTCTGCTGTAATAGTTTACACAAGTGGCACGGAGGCCGGTGTCTCCCAAAGCGCGAGGGCCGTCAGCGCGAGCTCGCACCCACTGCGATCGCGTTGGGCATCCCCCCGAGCCTGGGTCTCCTCCTCAAGCTCCTTCTTCCCCAGGGAGCTTACCAGCCTTCCGCTCGCGAGCCATCATTTGCGGTCAAGTGTCCTCGGGCAAAGGAAGAGTTCATGTGTAATTAGTCATTTATTTGCAATAAAACCCTTGCCGCAGTCTCTGGGGTGAATGCGGTCCTCCCAGCTGGTGGCCAGGCAGGCGGCATCCCCATCCTGCTGAGTGTCACCCAGGGGTGGAGAGAGGAGTTACTGCTGCTTGTGGTTAACACCAAGGACTTGGGACCAGTATCTTCTCGGCCACACCGATGCGAGGCTTGTTCCTTATTGCTCCGGAAAGGAACTGCTGAGTCAAAACTGGAAAAAAAAAATATATCAGAAGAGTTACGGCTATTGTTAACCCTTATTATGGCCAGGCAAAGGACAGAGTAAATGAGTCCTCCTGGCTTTATCCATCTTAAAAACATACAAGTAGGTGAAAAATTAAAGGAGAATCTTATGACTCCTACTCGATGCAGGTCGTGCTTCACACCATCTTCTTTCCTCCGGTGCCCAGGCTTTGGGGTTGGACACAAGAGAGGTTTGCTCTGGCAGTGGGGCACTGGGAGGAATGAAGGCCTCCAGGACAAGGCAGGAGACACCAGGACTTGCTGTCAGTGGGGAAGGTCCTAGAATCATGGGGATTTGCAGAGTGCTCTGCATGCTTGCTCCTCAGCCTCAGGAGTTGATACCTCACTCAGGACGGCAGTGCCCAGTGAGCGATTGCAGTGGAAGCCAAATTCCAGCCGTCACATTGCCAGGTGATGCGGTGGATCCAGCAGACTCCCCTGGCTGGGTGGGTCACCATATCTGTGCCAGCACCAAGAGCAGCCCATCATTCTTCCATCCACAAAGTACACTTGTTAGACTATTACTGCAGCACAGTTAACCATGACATAGGTCATCTGCTCTTGGTCAACTCAGAGGTAGATTTATACCACATCTTTTTACATTGCCACTGTTATTACCAGCCTATCTTCACCAGCCAACCGATTTAGGGCTATGACCAAGGTCTCAAATGAAGAAGGAACTGACACTGCCCCATACATTCAAATACAATAGCAGCCCTTGACATTGGGCGCTGTGGAGGTAAGAGCTTCTGGATGCAGGACAACAAGTATCATTGTCCAGTCCCATTCCTAGTTGTCCAACAGCGGGGAAAATTCCTCCTGGTACAACCGGAATCTGGCTGCCAGGGCTGAGATTCAGTCCAAACCACAACTGCTTCTCACTCACAAACAGCTCCGTCAAAGACAGCTAAAGGTTCCCCTTCAAATTCATACCAACAGATGAAAACATAAACATGGCTCAATCTTTCTTCCTGGAAAGATTAAAAAGAGGTGGTAGACCTCCATTTGCTGTTTCTGCCTTCCCTCTGCAGACCATGGTGGACTGGCGTGAAGAACCCCGATGCTGGTGATATGCTCCAGAGAAGAACTGACCGCTTCGTGTTCTTCCCACCACCTGTAATTTTAAACCCCATCATGCTGAAGGTCCTATTGCATTTCAAAATACTTGTGATCAACCTGTCAATGGAAACACTCTCAGGGCCAGAAGGGACTATCCTGTGTGAAGCCGCAGAAGCGAGGCAAGGTGTGATAGCATGAGGGGTTTCTCAGAGGTGCTTTGGGCCAGTCTCTCATGAGCCCACCACCTCTGACAAAGCTAGATGTCCCAAGGGACCAGAGCCCATCAAATTAAAAGTTGGATCCTCAGTAGCTCCTGTTTGCAAGTGTGTGACCGAAGTTTTGGGCAGCAGTGGTGCAGGGGGGCTGCTGGGGTCCCGTCAAGGACCTCTCCCCGGCACCGCATCTGGGTGGGAAACCATTTGAGAGTGGCTGCCAGCGCTGCTTGCCTTTGACATCATGAGAAGGAGACAAAGCGGAGAACCTCACCCCGTGCTAATCAGCCAGGCCCTTGTTTTATCTTCCGATGTTCCTGCACGCAGCCATTCAAGCCGCCCAGGCAATATCCCAGAGACGATTCTCTTTGAACGGCCGCTTTGTCTGGTAACTTTATTTACACTTTTGATGCCAATGTTTATCCACTCTTTAAAAAGCTATTCAGAGCGTCTCCCAAATTAACTTCAGATGTGAGAGCAATGGGAACATTCCCTACATCATATTTCATACACTTTTGTGTTATTTAATTCTTGGAAACTCTTTTTTTTTAAATATAAAAATATTTTTTAAAAAATCTCCAAGGTTTTGGAGAGTATAACCTCTCCCTGTGTGGTCTGCAAAATCTGGCTGTAAAGCTCTCTCCTAAAGTTCACAAACTCCATTATAAATCGTCTCCTTATCTTGCTTATTGGGTTTCTGTTTTCACTGACACACATCCCGGATAAGAAAATTCTCCAAGTGGCCTCCACCACCACCAGGCCTGCTCCACTGGCAAGAGGAGCACCGTCTGGGGTTGGCTGGCACAGATGCCCAATGGAGATGGGGATGGGGTGAGGTGGGATGGAGCACAGTGAGGTGGGAGGGATGGGTTATGGGGTGGGATAAGATAAAACTGAGATGGTGATGTGATGCTATGAGACCAGACAAGACCAGACAAGACAAGAGCACTTGATTTTCCCTATTTCATCACAAACCTTCCCTTAGATTTCAGTCTTTTTCCTCAAGATGTTTTAGAAAAAGGAAACAGACTTCATGCATGGGGAAAAAAAGAAAAAAGCCCAGAGGAGCCCAGTACTCACAAGGCTCACTGGAGACCCATGACCAAGTCCCTGGAGGGATGGGGGAGGCCACTAGATCTGCTCCACATGGGAGCAGTAGCAGTGGCCCAGAAGACTCAAGCCCTATCCGCTGGACCCCCAGGAGGTGGTTGTACCTTCAGCACCTTGGAGCCAACCCATGTGCCCATGAAGGTTTTCGTGTTGACCCTTTCAGGAGTGACCAGCTGGAGGTGGATGAAGTATCCACCTAGAGCCAGGAGTAGCTTTTCCTTTTCACATCCCATTCCTGCTGGTCTAGCACAGATCAGGCCACAGGCAAGCAGGAACACCATCAGCTCCCAGACAGAAGGCGTCACTGCCTCCGGTCAGGTCTTGGGCTGTGGTTTTCCGGCTGTGCAAGAAGTTAAAAGGCCTCTTCCCCGGGGGGAAATTTTCAGAAAAATCCAGTAGGCAGCTGGAGACAGCCTCCAAAAGCAGCTGGCGAAGCTGAAAATCCTGCTTGGATGCAGGTATTTCAGCAGCAGCTGGCCGATGGTCCCCACGGCAGCCAGACTCCTCCCTGCCTGCATCCCAGGGTGTCCGGTGGAGGAAGCCAGGCAGCTGAAGGACCTCGAGCAGGTCCAGCCCAGCAGATTGTTCCCACTGCTGGGCCAAGCCAGAGCAATGTCCGATGAAAACCGCTGCATCTCCTGGGACACTGCAGCTGCGAACAAACCTCTGGACAGGACTGAGAAGGACCTGATGACAGCAAAGGGCTTGGACAGGGAAGAGGGAATCCTAGACGCTGTGTTATTTGGACTCATTAGCAAGCAAGACTTCCATGCGGTTAACTCCCGCCCTGCTCTAGCGCCAGAAAAATCCATTCCTAACTTTAAAAAAAACAACAAGGGTCTGGGAAAACAGAGAGTGGCTTTGTCACCGTCCCTGTAGCCATGGTGGGGGGCCATGCCAGGTCACCTCTCCAGGGTCCTGCACATCGTGTGCCATGCTGCGGGGCATCATCCTGCTGGCTACGGAGTGGTGCTGCTCATCCCTGAGCACCTCACTCCAGGCACCCCAGCACAGACAGAGATGTCTGTGGTGATGGCTGGGGTGGGAGGGGAGCCAGGAGGGATACAAGGAGGCTGCCGCGATCATCCTGGTATGGCTGGGCATCCAGGTGAGACTGTAGGAAGGGTATGTCACCTTGCCTGTGTGGCAGGGGCATGGAAGGGGTGGTACTGCATCCTCCTGGCAGGGTTGGAGCCATCCATTATTTATAGAGCACTTGGGGATGCTCAGAAGCGAGGCGCCACACAAGCACGAAATGTCATTACAAAGGATATGATTTAAGGCCGGGCAGGGCCAGGAGGGGAGGGGGATCCAGTTTGCGTGGAAGACTATACAAAATAAATCCTGTCCGAAAGGCTTCCCGCCTCCGCAGCAGAAAGTGGAGCTGTATCAGCCGGCCTGTCTCTGCTGTGCTCTCCTTCTTCCTTTTACAGGCATGAAGAGATTTTTTTTTTTCTCTCATCTTTGCTGCAAGACTTGCTGGGTCCTGCCAGCTGATCCATGGCCAAGGGGAATGTCAAGGGAGGGGGGGCGGGAAACGAAGGGATCTTGCTCTCCTCCAAGGTGGAACCTCTGCAGCCACATCTATCCTCAGTCAGGTCACCAGAGGGACACAGCACTGACACCACTGGCCACGTGCACCAGCCAAGAGAGGTTGCAGGAGAAGGAAAGCTGGGGAGCCAGAAGCCACATCTCCAACATGCCACCGCTCCACTCCTTCCAGCACAGCCAGGCTCAGGGCTCCATCTCCTCCTGCTGCCAGTCTCAGCCTGGACCTCTGCTCAGAGAGCAGCTTTCCCATTCCCATCTCCAGTGACAACACCTGACAGCACTGCCAGCGCTGCGTAATGCACACAAGTGAGCTCCAGAGAAGCTGTAGGAAGAGCATCACTCAAGCCCTTGGCCATCACGAATGTGCAGACATGGGCAGGAAGAGCTGGGCAGGATCTGGCTGTCAGAGAGTGACCCATGAGCCACCAGCAGAGGGGAGCTGATGAGGAGACCCAGGCTGGTGCCTCACTCCTCTGCCCCCAGTGATGGCTTGGCCAGACCTTGACTGTGCAACCAATGGCATGTCCTGCTCCGCCCCTCGGCCAGAGGCTGGGAGTCCCAACATGTTGCAGACAGTGTCCATCCCTCACCTGGGCTCCACACTGGCCAGGTGAGGTTTCAGAGTGCTCAGGGCTCAGCAGCCCATGACCTAGCAGGCTGGAGATGCCCCAGATCAGGGCTTGACCCCATGCTGCCACCAGAGCAGAAGTAAGTCTAAATGGGGTTTCAATCAGCAGGAGTCCTCTCCATCCCAAGATGTCTTGTCTGGAAAGGAGACAATAGGAAATTGTGGCCAGAATGGCTTTCCAAAAGTATTACCTTTTTTTATTATTTTAAGGGAAATCTCAAAATGAAAATTCCTTTTTTTCCTGTGAATTCTTCCCTCTTCACCCACCTAGGACAGGTAAGCAGCCAAGTGCCATTTCCATGGGAAAAGAAATCTCATCCTCTCCCATTTTCCTTGCATTTTCTAGGAAGAAGAAGAAATTCAAGATAAAGCTAGAGGAAGGGGAAGCCCATTGAAATAAATCAGCCGGCAGCAAAGTCATTGGGAAATGTTAAATGAAAAAACAATGGTTTGCTGCCCTTCTTAAATTTCAAACCAAACTGGCTCTGCAGAGGACTGGGATCTCCAAGCCCACCAAAGTTCAGTCAGAAGAGGAGGAGGTCCTCTTCGACATCTCTTGGCGATGCCACTCAAAGCCCTTCGCCGCAGCCGCCTGGTCTTCACCTTTCACTGTGGAGAAGGGGAATCCTTTTCCTGAGAGAGCTGTCCCTAGGTCTGGACCATTTTCTTTCTCTGCTGGCTCCAATGCAGAGTGAGGAGATACAGCTCCAAGCCCAGATACCTCTGTGATCTGGCCTTAAGTGAAGCAAGACAAACCATGGCCTGCACGCAGCTCTAACGAGGAATTTGCGACACTAATTAGAAAAATAAGAGTGTATTCACACAACATATAAATATAAAACAAAGTTTGAGTTGAAAGATTCAGGGTCTGGAGAGGAGTGAAACCAAAGAGGCCCCAAAGTTTCCAAGTTCCTGTTGGCTTTGGAGAGAGGTCCACTCCTGGGGAAGTTCGAGCTTCTCCAGATCTCCAGGGTCTGCAAAGCCTGTGCCGAGGCTCTCCAGTGAGCAGGCTCACTCCCACGGTTTCCAGCATTTCCTGGTGCGGGAAGGTCTGGAAAACACTGCAAGAACAGTCTTTCATGAAGTATTTTGGCACTTGTGCTTCTAACAGCGATGCAGAAAGTACGAAGGCTGCAAAACCTAAAAAAAAAGAAAAGAAATACAAAAAAAAAACAAGGGGAGGAGAGGCTAACGAAAGGTTTTCAAGGACTAGCAAGTTTGGCTTGGAGGTGGTTCAAGTTGGAAACAAAAGTTCGGACGAGGTTCTCCTTCTCCATGAATCAGTGCATCCGTACTTATCCTAACGATCACACGGCAGAGCTGCAGGAAGCTGAGGATCATGAGGTGGCTGCTGAGGGGCAGGGATTCCTACCAGAGCCAGCCCCCAGGGCTGGCCGGGTCAGCTCCACCCACCACAGAGCCGGATGCACCCACTGAAACATGGCACCATGAGGCTGGTGACCCCACGCAACCCCGCAGCACTGCCCAGCCACGCTGCTGGAGGCACCTGAGCCTCAAGCACTGTGTGTAGACCCACGGGACAGCTGGACAGCGGAGCAGGCTAAAGAGATGAGGACTGGGTATTGTGCTCACAGCTGGCACCATCCCCCTCCAAGAGGCTCTGGGGAGTTTTGAAATTCTCCAACAATGGAAAATTCCTTCCTCTCACCCTAAAAGAAACCAAAATCCTGAAACAAAAAAACTCGCTTTGGACAAATTGAAGCATTTTTGCTCCACTTCCGACTTTCCTTGATTTTGACTTTTCTGGTTTGCTTTAGACAACATGATGCAACAGCAAATTCAAACAAAGCATCATTTTTTTTTCTCCAAACCTGCACTGGAAGTGACCTCTCCTGAATCTGCTAAACAGTAATGTGCTGACACTGCTAGAAGAAAAAAAAAAAAAAAATAGAAACATAGGTCCCAAACCAACATCCATGTATCTCCCCAGAGCTCAGTCCCACCATCCTGCTCAACACCACATCCTCCATTGGCATTTTGTGGACCAGCTGCATCCACAGAGCTCCTTTTCTGCTGAAACACCACATCAGCATCCCTTAATCTGCTGCTTGGGCTGCTCGTGGTTGGTGTGGCTGCCCCAGCATCACCATCACACCTCACTGGAAATGGCAAGAAACAAGACGGGAGGGTTTCACAGGTCCTCAGTGGAAGCTGCAACAGAGCCTGGTCAAGGACTTACCCTCAGGCTCTAAGGTGGCCCCAGGACCTCCAGGATGGTTCAGCCTGAAGCCCATCCTGAACGCTGTGTCCTATCCTGAATCCACACTTTCCATCAGGGCCAAGATGGCACAGCTGCAGCTGGGTGCAAACATTTGATGTAGGAGCATCCCTAAAAAGACCTGTGAATTGGAAAGAGCATCTCCCAGCCCGCTCTGTTCGGTGAGCCCAGTGCCAGTCCCTCCCTGTACATATACCCATTTCTTCAGAAGACTTTGAACAGGGTGGAAAACAGCATATGCGATCCAAATTACAAAAACAAAGACCAAACAAAGGCTGTAAAATCTAATAATTAACAGAGCAAATAAGCTGAATGCCCATTAGGTTGCACATATTAGGTAATGACAAGTAGTTCGCAGTAACCACTTCTGAATGGACTTCAACCAATATGCGTTTAATTAGGGTTTAATAAAGCAACAGCATGTTCTTAAAGGCCAATTAGAAACATATTCACTGGGGTTTAGAAGTAATGTAATAGATGCCTGTAGGAACCAGATACGTGCTGATTACATAGCTATTAATCCTCAATAAAGGGTCTAATAATCATTTTGTGCTTCAGGAGCAGGCAGCTGCTTTATTAAATCTTAATGAAACGCATACTTGGGCGCTTTCCTTCAAAGCCAGCCCGCGTTAGGAAGATGGGCTTAGAAGTGGCAGTCTGCTGAGAGGAAAGACCCCCTCCCCGTCACCACCTCCGTGGAGGGTTCGAGGCCAACTCTGTCCCCAGAGCTGCCGGGACGGCAGTCATTGACTTCTGCTCCAACAGCAGCGAGACATCTCTGGGTCTGGGAGCATCAAGAGACGTTTCACCATGTGCTGAATACTTGCTCACATGGGGAAACGCCTCCATGAATCGAAGCTCCATGTCTGGAGCGTCCCTGTGCAGCTCCCACCAGCAGTCTGGGCAGGCGGAGAGCAAAGCCCTGGCCTCAGCAGGATTGTGCCACATGCCCTGAGAAGCAGCTCAGCCACTTCTCCAGGAATTTACCTTCTGCCTGGATTCAAGGCTGCCTAAAAGGGAGCCAGACCGGAGTGAGCTCTCACCATCATCCAAATCGGAGCTGGTCTGATTCGGGGTTTGGGCCAGGCAAGCAGTGCCTTCTTGCCACATAACCTGTAGGAGGTTGGTCTAGAACCTGCCAAGCCATTATTAAGTCCCCACAGACACACCCAGAGAAGCCATGCCCATGCTTTTCCACCAGACCACTACTGGAAAGCCAGCAAAATGGTGCAGCAGGTTTAAAAACTAATTGCAAAAAAGCTTTTAATAAACACCCATCTGTTTCTTCACCTTCTGGTTTCCCAGCTCTCTGATTCATGGGTCAGGGTTTTCCACAGGGGCTGGAAACTTCAGCAACTACAGTTGTGATGTGCAGCCACATTTGCCCCTACACTGCCCTGGAGATAGTCCTCACCCTAAAGCAGCTGGGGGCTGCAAGGAGCAGGAGATGCCCGGGCACCAGGCACTGTGGGGACCCCATTTTCTCACCCTGCCTGTGGGTCCAAGCCTGGGTGGTGGATGCTCAGCATTGAATTTCGCAGAGGAGCGAAACCAGGACAAGACTTGCTGCAGGAGCCACAGGTGTGAGGATCCCAGAGGCAAGAGGTGGCAGAGGTCAGCGAGGCTGGATCGTGGGATGGTCCCAACAGCACAGAGCACACTCTCCTGTGCTCATCTAGCAACAAGAATGGTAACATCCCAAGTATGTTGCCCTTTTGAAAGCTCTCTGCAGTGTTACACTCTAATTAGCCCAATTAAGCAAAGCTGTCTCCACCAAGGCACCCCTAACAGTGCCCACCTGTAACCACAGCAGGTATCCCAAGAGAACCAGCACCCAAGCAACCTTCATTTTATCACCTGGGTCAGGTAGGCACACCCTCACTGGTTCCTGTATCCTCAGGATCCATATTCCCCAAAAATGGGGAGAACGTCTCCTCCCACGCCAACACCTTCCCTGGCCAAAAGTCTCCAAAAAAGGAGTCAGGATGGGTCATAGGCAGGGTGCTGGGAGGTGGCTGGAAGCAGTTCCAAGCCAGGGAGCAATGGTTCACATTGGGTGATGTGGGGCCTCACCACAGGTGGACAAAATCAAAATATCTTCTGTGTTATTTCTTAATAAGTTTTCACAGAAAATAGAAACTTTTCCAACCTTGTGGAGGAGTTAATCTGCTGCACAAACTGGCCCTACCGACAACCCAAGCCGAGGCAGGAGCCTGCCAGGACAGCCCATTTTTGGGAAAATAAAGGGACAAAGCATTCCATTGTTATTGTTTCCGCCAGTGAAGAAAACCTGGACCTGGTCAGGGTGCACAAGGCTCCAACCTGCCCTTTTGTCCCTTTGTGTGCCCTCCCAGCTCAGCATCCCACTGCCTCGTGGGGATTGAGACACACAGTGGTGATTCCTGGTGTGTGAGATGAAGAACTGGGAGCTCCCCTCTTCTTCTCACCAGTAAAATAACACAGGCACCCACTTTTAAACCTCTTCTCTGCATCAGGGAACCAAGCTGGAGAAAGATAGTCCATGAGCAGCCTTCAGGTGGTCTCTTCCATCCAACCACAGGTGGCTGGACTCCACACTGCTCTGCTGATGAGCTCAAGCAGAGACACCTCGACAGGGCAGAGGTGCCCACAGCAGGCACAGCCTTTCCTCACTTTCAGGATATCCCTCTCTTCTTGTTCAGCCAAGCCTCATTTGTCCTCAGTGTTGTTGGTCAGCAGTTTTCTGGTGGAAAACACAGCTTCTGCAAAAGTAATGTTTTCCCTGAAAGAAAGTTCTGGTTTTCTCCCAAAGGCCAAGCCTCATGCTTGTTTAGCAGAACTAGAATAGTTTAAGATCAGCTCAACACAAAACCTCCTGTGACTCATCACAGGTCGTTGTTGTGCATCCCAAGTCCCACCACAGGAGCTCAAGCCCTGTGAAACTTGGTCCAGAGAGAAGAGCCAGGCTGGTGATGCCCCAGCAGCTCAGGAGAGCATGGGCTGGCGTGTAGGAGCTGAAAATTAAGTTTGCTGAATTGAGCATTTCTGCCTTCATTTTCTTCTTTTTTCTTTTTGAAACTTTCCATCCCACTGAAGATTTTAACAAGTTGATTTTTCCACCCTTTTGAGGACAAAAACAAATTCTGAAATATCACCATTTCCACAAGGGCAAAACTCCTGATTTTCAGCCCTTTTCTCCCAAGACCTTCCCTCAGCAGTGCTGCCAGGAGGTCCCAGGCACCCACGCAGAAGATACCCACATACATATGTCTTTCTGGTTTGCAGACTCTTCTCCGAGAGGGGCTTTTGGGTGTTTGAAAAGGCACAAGCCCACAGCATCTCATCAGGGCCACCACACTTGAACATCGGTGCCACCCCCTCCAGCTTTTGCTGAGCTACAGAGGAGGGGGGCCCATGGGAATCACAGGATGCACAAGGCAGGGCAAGGACAATTGTGCACACCTGGGGCACACTGAAGACCGCAACCTCAGAAAAGATGCGGAGGCAACAGACCTATATTTAATGACAATGCTTGAGGAAAGGATGTTTTCTTACACAGAAGGGCCACTGAAAGACCTGCCTGGAAATCAAGCTCTAGCAGAGGGCACAAGTCAGATGCCTTCAGCAAAGATGCTCTTGTACTGGGTCTGTTTTGTCCAATTTCCCTCTCTGTGCCCCACCTTCTAGTTGGTGGGGTCCTATGTGCAGGAAGGAGAGTAACAAGAAAAGGCAAGAAGAAGATTCACTTTACTGGGAGCTCACAGGGATACATTTAGAGATGCCCCACAAGGTTACACTAAAAGGCCCATCTGCCTGGGGTTGTGTGTCCAACACTGGCTGACCATGGATGTTTAGAAGAACAGAGATCTTCCCAGGAGCAGTCAGATACTTTGGGACACCCAAATCACTGTCTTCAACAGATGCCACCGGCCCAAAATTTCTCAGACCCCTTTTTGAATCAAACATAGTCAACTAGTAGTAAACCAAGCTTGCCCATTGGCCAGCTCTGAATAAAAACTGCAGCAAAACCATTGCAGATCACCACAAGCCAGTCCCTGCCCTGTGGGGGCTGCTTGCAGAGCTGAGAAGGGTTTGTCATATGGCAATTAGATGTAAGGAATCCCCAAACCCCTCCAAAGCTGCTGCTCGCTGCCTCTGGCCCTTGCAATAAACTTGCTGCCGCTCTCATTTCAAGTGGCCAGCTGTTCCTGATTTCTAGGGCCATTTCCTTTCTTACTAATTAATCAGCTCCAAATGTCTCTCCACATGGCCTGCCTGACACATGAGGCCAGAAACACGACTTTGGGACACATTCGCCCAGATTGCTCACGCTGGGGGTGCCAGCAGCAGAGCAGGGATGACCCTGTGTGGCCACCCCTGTGACCACCCCTGCGGCCACCATGCTGCTCCATGTAGCCAGATCCCGCGTTGGTCTGGGTCCAGGGCACGGCCTGCGCTGCCTGTTTGGCAGGGGAGGGTGGGTGGAGCGTACTGGTGCTGCTCAGCCCGTTGTGCTCACTCCTGACCCCAGCATCCCGCAGAGGAACGCAAGCATCGGCCCCACCATCACATGCGACCGTAACTCACCTCCAGGCAGAGCTGGAGCTGAAGTCTCAATGAGAGGGGGGGAGGAAGCAGAACTGGGTTCCCAAGACAAAAGAAAAGCAAAAGGTGGATGAAGAACTCTGCAGAACAGGCCACACAAAGGTCAGCTTGACTTACCCACGCCTGATGTACCCCAAGCAGAGCTGGCTGCGCACAGAACAAGCCATGGGGAAACACGAGCAGGGACTTGTGTCCAGGGCACCAGAGCCAGCGGCCATCCCAGCCCCGAGCAGAGGAGCTGGGACCGGAGGCACCGCCTGGGCTCTGCTGCTTCAGCTCGTGGTCAGACTCCCTTCCTCTTGGAAAGGTTGGAAAGAACCAAATTTTTTCTTTTATTATCTTGGATCTCACTTGCACAGAGAAGGTGCTCCAAGGACGTCTGTGCCAGGACATTCACAAAGTTTCCCAGCAAAAGAATGAAGCAAAACAAGGGGAAGCTCTTTGATCTTTACAGGCTGGACACTTTGTGCCAAGGAAGCAGCGAGCACGAAGCTGCACTTGTTGTCCAGGTTTGCAAATGTTCCTCCTGGACATGGCCTCAGACAGCAGCACTGCGTTTCCTCCCACCCCTGGAGAGCTCTCTTTGCAGCAGGGCTGACCGCAGAGGGGTACTGGGCACCAGAGCTCGGACCTCAATTCTGCCGCTTGCCTTAGTGCTTTGTTTTCATGAGACAGAAGGGACACCTCCTGGTAAGCTTCTTCCAGGTCTCAGGGTGCAAAGTGCATTTAAGTGTGAGGTTCTCTCATGCATACAGCGCACCTGTAACAGAAAGCACAGGCTGCTTCAGCACCATAAAGCTCTGCAGATGGAGGACGCCAACTGAACAACAGCCTTTTTGCCATTTAGTCCCTTCTGAATCACAAGGGTCACTTAGGGACCATCCCACCATTACTGAAGCCACAGGATTGTTGTCCCCTGAATCAAATGTGCCTTCTTATGCAGTTCCCAGTGGTTGCGTGGAGCAAGGATGGTTTTCCTTGTGCTGCTGAAGGAAGAGGAGACACATGGTGTGTTCAAATACCACCATGAACGTTCCATCCATCACCCAAAGTAAGCAAGGGACCAAGTCCAGCAAGCCAGCAGCTTCTCACGCAGTAGACATGTCCAAAGAGCCTGAACCTTGGTAGATAATACAACTGCAAGCCTGAGAGGTTCTCTGGAAACCACCTCACGTGGGGAGCAGGGCTCTGCTGAATGGAAAGGACTCAGCAGCTACAGCATCAGGGAAAACAGCTCTCGGGAGCCATCCAACAGAGCTTCTGGCTTCTCCTTCTGCTCATGGCATAACCCTGCTGAGATCCTCCTCACCATCAGCAGGCTGCCTCCACCAACATCAGACCCGCGAGCCTGGAGCGTGCCCTGGCCCTGTGCCCCGTGGAGCTTTACTCCAGCGCTGGTTGCATGTTGGGTTTCAGGATCTCCTCCTGCAGATGGATTTGTTTGTGCCAGTCGAGTTGCTCAACAGGATATTAGCTGCCTGGGTGGCAGACGCCCAGCACACAATTCTCCACCAAAAGATTGATGCCCTATGGGCATTGGGCTGGCTGATTCACACCCCCCCAGGGCTGTGCAAACCTTCCACCAGACCCCCAAACCTTCTTGGCACATGAAGAGCCCTCATCTTCTCCAGGACATGAAAGGACTAATTCCAAATCCATACTGAACACATTCCCTTGTTGTTGCCAAGGGGAAGGGCCAAAACGCCTGCACAGCTGAGACCCTCATACTCATTGCACCAGTGATGGCTGGTGCCCACCACAAGGTGGGTGCAGGGGGCAGGCAGAGTGTGAGCAGCGGTGAAGCTCTGAAATCCTGTCTCTTCCAAGCCTTTTCCCAGCACATTGGAGGGAATGTGGGAGCCAGGCCGGAGGTGAGGGGCAGCTGATGAATGAGGTGATAACACCTCTGCAGATGGCTCCAAAAGGCTGCACGGTGCTGGGGGGGGGGGGCGTAGACAAAACACAGAGGTGAAGCCCAGATGTTTAACTTCAGCATCTGGATGTGATTCCCAAACAGAGACGCTCACATCTGACCATTCTGCCTGAAAATAAATGGCTTGTTTGACCTTCCCCATCGCCTGCCTCCATATTTTCTGGGTCTCTCCTAAACGTGAGGTGGCTGCTCTCTCCTTGCTGGGACCGGCTGTGGGCATCGCCGTGGGCATTGCCACGGACATTGCTGTGGGCAGCACCATGGGCACAGCAGCAGCAGGGGGTGCCTGCGACATGGCATCAGCTCAGAGCACCTGAGAGCAGTGCTGTGAGCCTGGGGGAAAGCCCAGTGGGAAGGAAAACATCCTCTGGCATTACCAAACTCTGTTTTGAGCTCCCTCTCAGCAGCTTTTGGAGCCAAGCTTGGATGCTCGCCCTGCCCAAGAGCCCAGCTCGCGGTTTCCACCTGCCAGGTGTCTGCTCCTGCCCAAAAATCCTGTGAGAGTAGGAAGGGATGGGGCTATGGAGAAGGACAGGTCTCATTCCACTGCAGCAGCATTGCCAGCAGCAGGTGCTTTTCAAGCCAAGAAGAGATGAACCTGCTCAACCTTCAGCCTTGGTAGGGCTGGAAGAGCTCTTCCTAGGGGGCCGGGTCCCCAGGACATATTGAAGCCAGGCAGTCCCCTTCAGAGATGATATCTGATCCTGGATCAGAGACACCACAGGCCAGAGAATCCACCACGCTCCTAATAAGTGGGAATTGTAGGCGTTGGGTGGTGTTGAAGCTGAGAATGAAGATAGTGATTAGTGATGACGGGCAGTACCAATTAAGGCTAATCTGCCTAATGGCCAAGTCTGAGGGTAGTGTGTGTGACTGATGGTGACAAGTGATGGCAGCTGGAGGAGGCCACAGTGACCACAGAGATGTAAGACAATGCTGGTGGCAGACAGAGCAGACGAGTGGTGACACAGCGATCTGTTACTCGGGTTGTTTGTCATCCTGCAGACACATCTGGCATCAAGTGCGCCGTGGTCCCACGCTTCTCCTGAGGGATCAAACCAGGCAGCACCGGAGATGAGACCTTTCTCCTGCGGGCAGGGTGGGATGCCAAGGACTGGTGGCACGGTCTGGTGTGACGCATCACCAGCTGCTATCTCGGTCCACTCAAGCCCAGCTCCACCAGCACCCTTCCCCTTTGCAAGAGGAGGGCAGAGCTGGTGGGGTGGGAGGCAACAGACCCCTCGATACAGCAGGACAAGGAGCCCAAGGTCTCCCTGAGCCTCGGCAATCAGTTGCCCACAGCTCCACGAGCCACCAGACGGCCAAGAGCAATGAGCTAGTGCAACCAGGGTGCCAGCAGGGCGAGTGCAAGATGGTATGGGTGCACTGGGTGCTCTGGGGCCACTGGTAGCCCAGCCCAGCCCTGTCCCCTCCCACACTGCCCTTAAGCATCAGGCGCAGGCAGGGAGGAGGGACAGAGATGCCCCAGGCAGCAGAAACCCCATCGAGTGCCAGCGCTGGGGCGGGCAGCATGTGAAAGCCAGACCAGCCCTTGGGGACTCCAGCAACGCTTCACGCAAGTGAAAAGAAAAGGGCAAAGTGTGTCTGCTCACCGCGATAAGCACAGTCACGGAAAGCAGACAGCACTCACAGAGCAATATGTTAACTGTCACTGAGCCTGGCAGCATGAGAAGGGCTAGCACCTCATGCCCATCAGATTTATTCTCTGCCTGAAGTTAAAAAGCAGGGTTCTGCTCCAAATGAAGCTGGTGCAGATCAGCCGAAAGCTGCCCAAGTACGACCAACAAGCTCTGCCCAAATTCCACCACAGCAGGATTGCCCTCCCCGCGCTGCGGGGCAGCCACCAGACACTGTCCTCAGCCCTTGCTTCTCCAAGATGATCCAGGGGACAGAGCTGGGAGTTCCCTGGTGCTTCCACCACAACGTGGCTGCAGTCCAGATCATAAGAACTCCACAGGCAGCGTGGTGGCAGCCGGGGACTTGGAAAGGAGTCCAGCACTGGTGATACAAGCCCAGAATCAACCTATCAGCCCACACCACGGTCCTGGTAGGAAGGACCAGTGAAGGACACAGGCATCAGTGGCACCTGCAGCCCCGGTAGTATCCTGTGCAGAGAAGACCTAGTCCTGCGTCCCTGCCGGCTCAGGGTGCTCACCACCAGGACAGGCAGCGTGGCATGGCGGCACGGCGCTTCTCCCAACCCGAGTAGGCATTTTCAGAGGGATGTGCCCCAGCTTGAAGGCACAGCGGGGTGCTTCCAGCTCTCATCCTTCCACCCCCCGCTCCACCCCCACACACTGATCTTATCGCCAGCCTCAAGACTGAGACGCATTTTTGTCTTGATTTTTAATTCGCTCTGGTTTTAATTTTGGGGGGGGATGATGGCTCATCCAGTGCTGCAGCCCCCCACAAGCACACGCATCGGCACACACGCACACACAACGTTGCCAGACTTAATCACACATGTTTGCTCAAGACCTCTTGCAAATCTTTGGATTCAGACCAACTTTTCTTTTCTTACATGCGTCTGTTGTCCGATATTTAGAGTTTACTTTAAATAAATGGCTCCTTATGTTTCCCTGTTCCTGCTCCTGAGGGGAGGGTCTCGTGGGGTTGCTGTCTGTCTTCTTCTCTCTTTCCTCAACCTTTTGCTATTTTTTTCCTCTTCCATAAACATTTTTTGACCAGATCCTACATCTGCCAGTCAGTGCTGAGCATGGTCCCACATTCTTTCAGTGGTTCTGGTGAGCGAAACATTGGTTCAGATTGAAACAGACAACACAGTGCACCAGAAGAGCTGGAGGAGGAGGAGGGTGAAGATGAGGAGGAGACAGAGAGGTCTCTGGAACATGGGAGCTAAGCACAGATCCAGGCCATCACACAAACTCTCTTGCTTGCAGCACCGGGACCCAGACTGGTGGCTCTGGCAGGGAAAGGGAGGTGTGTCCGCTCTCACTTGCCCCTTGTGGGTTGTGAGCATGGGGCTCCCACTCGTGCCTCCCCACTCTGGGAGGGACCCTCTCCCCAGACCAGTGTGCGGTGCGGCGTGGTGGAGCTTCATGAAGGTTTCTGCTCCCACCCAGGCCAGCTTCGAGCAGGCTACTCCAGCTAAGTTCTGAGCACCTCCAAGGACAGAGATTCCCACCCCTCTCCAGACCCCTGGTCCAGTAGTTGAGCAGCCTCACGGTGACCTCATGATTTTTCCGTACATTTACAGGGAATTTCCCTTGTTCCAGCTCCTGCCTCTCTGCACACCTTTGAGAAGCCCTGGCTGCACCTTCCTTGCACCCTCCCATTTGGTCTGGGATGACCAAATGCCCCGTGCCCTGCAGCACAGGGAGCACGAGTCCTCAACGGAGGCTATAAACCTCCTGGGGACCTCAGCTGCTTGGCAGGGCAGGTCTAGGGGAGCCAGAGAGGGGACTCAGGAGACTCCTCCAGGTGAGGAACAATCCCCAGGCAGCTCCCTGTTGCCTTGTAGCACCTTGGGGTGCATGAGGAAGGGATGTTGCCAGAACATATCTGCAGACAGCAGGAGGACAGAGGGTTTAAACCAATGTTTGCGTGGCCTTTCCCACTCAGCAGCCTCTTGGCAGCAATCTCCATCGCTGGGGCCGACGAGCCCCATTTGTTTTGGAAGAGCTGTTTGTTTTCCAACCCTCTGCTGCAAAGGGAACATTTTGGCTGTGAAAATTATCCTCCCTTCTTCTTTCAGAGCCCTGGGGTTCCATTTGGCCCTGTCTCCCCAGGACCAGCCCACCTGCACACACATACACGTGCGAGCTCACACCCAGCCCATCGTGTAGTGTGTGAGGAGGATCACATACTCCCCGTTTACACGCTGGCCTGCATGCTGCACATCCGGACACACGTGTGCGGGCTCAAACACTGCCACCCACACGCACACGTGGAGGGTCACGCATATGCAAGCTCACATGCTGCACCTTTGCAGGCAGGTACCATCACCCCGTATCGGCAGCCCAGGGACCTTTCTGCCTCCACCGAAGCACCCAGGAAACATCCCGCAGAAAGAACAGAGTCACAGAATCACAAAAGGGACCTTTAAAGGTCATCCAGTCCAACGCCCCTGCAGTGAGAAGGGACATCTTTAACTAAATCAAGTTGCTCAGAGCCCTACCAAGCTGAGTCTTCAATATTTCTAGGAATGGAGAATGGACCACCTCTCCAGGCAAACTCTGCCAGTGTTGCATTGTAACAGATTTCCTTCTTATACCTAGTCTGAATCTCCACTTTTTTATTTTAAAATCATTACACTTTGTCCTGTCACAACAGGCCCCGCTAAAAACATTGGCCCATCTTTCTTCTAAGCCCCCTTTCAGTACTGGGAGGCTGCTATAAGGTCTCCCTGGAGTCTTCTCCTCTCCAGGCTGAACAGCCCCAGCTGTCTCAGCCTGTCCCTATAGCAGAGGTGCTGCGCCCGCTGATCATTTTTGATCCCAAAGGCTTCATCCAGGAGGAAGCCTGGATGTAAAGGCAGTAAAGCCTGGCTTTCTCCTCCAGGCAATCCTGCAGGGACACTGTCCCATAAGGATGCGCTCCCAGTTGACAGCACCACACAAGCCTGGATTGTTTCCATACGGTACTTTGACCTCAGTCACTTTTTCCCTTCCTTCCCCTCCCCCTCCCCCTTCCCCTTCCCCTTCCCCTTCCGCTTCCCCTTCCGCTTCCCCTTCCCCTTCCTTTATTGTTCTTATCTTTCCTTTTCTTTTTCTTGCTTTTTTAATTTTTTAATTTTAATCTCTATTTTTATTTATTTTTATTTCTCCTTTCCTTTTTCCCTTGCCCTTTCCCACTTTCTTTTCCCTCCCCTTTCCCCTTCCTTTCCCTCCCTTCTCTCCACCCCAGCTGCATGCAATCCACCCAAAGAGCATTTGCCTTCCACACACCCGTTAATCATTTTTTAGCTCATCTCATGAGCAGGGGCCACAGCACCAGAGGGCTGTGGCTGGGGGTGGGATTGGGGGTGCAGCAGCAGGGGGAGGCAGCAGCACAAAACCTCACAGCATTGGAGGTTGTGACAGGGAACCCTTCAATGGGGAAACACCAGTGGATGCCCCCACTGTAACTAGCAAAAAAAACCCTCTGCAAAAATGCTCCTGCTGGTTGCAGTACAATGGGTTGAATTAAACCGGCTCCTCGAGATGCTTGGGGCTGGGAGCGGGGTCACTGGCCGGCAGCTCTGATCACCTCACCCCTGCTTGGCCCGGCACGCCGCCGAGAAACTTTCACATCTGCGTGGAGTGGATAAGAGGTCATTGGAGGAAAGAGAATTAACCTGGCCTCAGCTCTGGGGCTACGAGATAAACGGGGCTCCTGGGTGCCAAGCAGCATGGGGATGAGGGTGGAAGAGGAGAAATCACTGGTGGCAAACCCTGGCTGGAGGAGTGCAGCAAGGGCCACAAGGTCTTTCCGAGAGCATTTCTGAGTGGAGGTCCTGGGGTTCATTTCTGAGGAGGTCAGTTGGCACCCAGATGGCTGTGCAGGGCAATTCCCAAGCCCTGCAGCAAACCAGCTCTGCTAGCTGCAGGGTTCACACCCAGGAGCTCAACCACCCAGGTGCCTTCCTCCTCATCTTCGTCAAGCCCCTCCTCAGCAGGAGCCCTTGACTGGGACCATGCCATCATCCCACAGCAAGAAACAGGACCCAGGGAGCCAAAACACCCTGGGCTCCCAGGCTGAAGACCACATAGAATCATTAAGGCTGAAAAACACCTCTAAGATCACCAAGTCCAACCGTCGACCCAATACTACCATGACCACTAAACTATGTCCTGAAGTGCCACATCTACATGTTTTTTAAACACCTCCAGGGATGGACGCTCCACCGCTGCCCTGGGAAGCCTGTTCCAGTGCTTGACCATTCTTTCAGTAAAGACATTTTTCCTAATATCTAATCTAAACCTCCCCTGGTGCAACTCAAGCCCATTTCCTCTCATTCCATCACAAACAACAGGAGCAAACAACAAGTTCCTTGGCCATCCTCAAGGTCTCGCACAACCTGGGGGCACTGAGGAGCTTTTCTTCTTCTAAGGAAATCAAGATCTGGCATGGGATAGGATCTGGAAGTCCCATGGGAGTGGAGAGTGGAGCCGTGAGAGCCAAGTCACAGATGAACCCACTGGACTTCCCAAGTCACCATGAAGTCTCCATAGGAGGACCAGAGCCTGTCGGGCTGTCCTGCCGCATGCTGACTGCTCTTCAACTCCTGTGAGAGCAGTTGATATCAACCGGAGCAAGGCAACACCCCACTGGGCTGTGGGGTCACTGCTGAGAGTGGCCACATCCACCCTTGCACCCAGGTAGGTGTCCTCCACTAATGGACCACAGCACTCCCAGCACAGCCCCAGGGATGGGCATCACACTGCCCGCTCCCCTGGGACCCTGACCCAACTTTGACAGCTTCCAGCTCTTTTTCTTCCGGCACAAGGAGTCCTCAGAAAGGGTCCAGGGCTTTGAGTTTGGAGGGGAACTCCAGCCAAGCGCCTCAGGCAGGGAACGAGGACGCCAAAGCATTTTGGAGCACGGGGGCAGGCCAGCGGGACCTGGCAGGCGATGAGACAGGAGGACAATACAACAGCCTGTTTGTGCTCCCAGCTTTCGCCCCCCCACCCCCACCCCGCCCTGCCCCATGTCATAGTGAGGCTGGTATTCAGGGATTAATTGATGTAATTAAAGTGTGGCATGACTTTGCCACGGCCTCCGAAGGCGGTGGCCGCGGGCCAGGGTCCTCAGGCGGAGGAGGAGCCCCTCGCTTGCTATTCTCCCTATAGAAAAAGGGCAGATCTTGGGCAGATCCAAGGCATGAAATTGGTATAAAGAGATTGTCAGGAAAGTGTAACGGTGCTGGTATCATCACCATCGGCAGCTGCAGGGTGATCACTCATCCCGGCGAGCTGCTGCATCCCATCCCACTGCAGCAGCACCTCTGGCAGGAGGTGCCAGACCCGACAGCGAGCGGTGTCCAGGGATGCACCGACCCACCTAGGCTCCATGGTTGCTCCACTCTTGTCCTTCACCGCAGCTCCTGGGCACAGCCAGGGCTTGGAATTGGGGTTGAGGTCCCCTCGCTTCACCCTGGAGCATGCACTACAAGACAAGAATGCCTCCAGCCTTCCCTCTTCCCCTGTCCCAGCTTGATTCAAGCAGTGACAGTAACAATACCCTGACACTGAGAGCACACAGAGCGACCGAACAGAGCCTGGCCCTGATTCCTGACCACTTGCCTGGGTGGGAATAATTCTCCTGCCGGGGCTGCTGTGTCAGAGGGCTGCCGAGCCCGGGGCTAACTGCCACACGCCAGCTGGAGCCCTCCCAGCTCACTGCCGGCCTGGTAAAGTCGTACATACAAACCCCTCCCGGTGCTTTCAGCGGCCTGGGAGGGAGAGAATGGAGCGGAGCAGCCCCAGGGGGAGCAGGATCCCGCATGGGGCTCTGCAGCGAGCTGGTGACAGGGGACGCCTTGTTGTTAATGAGGTGCAGAAGAGGATGTGGACATCCGCCTCTCGCCTTCCCAAGGGCGCTGGCTCTGCTGTTGCCTCAGCAGCTTTCCCTGCCAGTGCCAGAGTCTGGTTACTGCAGGGTGGTGGAGTCTGTCCCCATCCTTACAGCACAGTGACAGCACCAGGACCAACCTCTGTCCCCTCCTCAGATCTCCACAGCTCCTTGCACTATGGCATCTCCTCCATCCGCCCTCCTCAGCACGGTCCAGGCAACAGCCTGACCTCCTGGCCAGTAAGAAGGACAAACCAAGAAGCCGGGAGACAAACAGCTCTAGTGTAAGCATCTCCCCGGGGTCTCCATCCCCACACCGTTGCACTCCCACAGCCTCAGGCAATGGGCCACACTTAATTTCCCCTGGGAAAGGGAGAAACAAGCCCTGTGCCAGCTGATTTCAGATGGCCACAGAGGGGTGACAGTTGTCCCTGTGCCAGAGTGGCATCTCCAGCCAGTCACTCCATCTCGTGTGGGCCCTGGGATGGCAAAGCAGGATCAAGGAGCAGGCAGGGCATCCACACAGCTGCAGCCGCTGAGCTCAATGGGCTGGGCACAAGCCAGGAAGGTCCAAGGACCCTCCCAGTACCTTGTTCAGAGCAGCAGGAGCCACTGGGTTCCCACCACCACTCCACCAGCATGGAGCAGGAGTGTGAGCAGACATGAGGTCAACCTCCAGAGCAGCTGCTGGACACACTAACAAAGTGATCCGGCTGCACTGCAGAGGGCTGGGACTCTTCCTGCACCTCCTTTCCAAACCTGGGGACCAATTCTCCCACGAGTGACTGTTGAAGCCGTGCACCGGCTCCTCTGCCTCCAGGAACCACAGCTCCCATGCCTCACACTCTCCATCTTCTCACGGCCACTCAACCAGACGCTGCAGCTTGGCCTGTGCCTCGCCTGTGGCCCAGGGTAAACAAACGGCCTTTCCTTGGGGGCTGTTGCCTCTCGCCACCGCAGCCACTTTTTGGCTGGCCCGGCTGCACCGGCAGCGCGGCTGAGAGGTTTTAGCAAGGTCCAGCCCTGTGGTTGCTGTGGGCTTGGCTGCCGGCGCTGCTTGACACTGAGGCTGGCTGAGAGCGGGGCTGAAACAACAAACAAACAAGAAACATGCGCGGCTTGCCTGGAGAAAGAGAGATAAGCCACGCCAAAAGCCTAACGCCAGCCGAGGCAGCGGGGCAGAGAGGGGAAGCGCTGGCTGGGGAGCGGGGAACCCTGGCAGAGGCCAGGTCCCGCCTGGGGAGGGAAAGCACCCTGGGGTGCGAGCGGGAGCCCCCAGCCCCGTTGCTGTACAGCACCCAGCTCTGGCTGTGGGATGGAGGGATGTCCTGTCCCCTTGTACCACAGCCAGTGCTGCCATGGACCACGTGGCTGAGCATGATCAGGGAAACGACAGGCGGTAAATTGTCGAGCTGCACCGTCAGACCCCGTGCTGGAAGCCTCCCGGCAGCTTGACTCGCCAGGTTCGCCGCACCCAGCTCACTGCCCCCTCCACTGCCCAAAGATCCTGGTGCTCTGCCCTGGCAGGAGCAGCTTCTCCGCTCCTCAGGCTCATTGTATTTTTCTAAACAACCAATCTTGCAAGCGCAGTTTGGAGCAGACAGTTTGCTGTGAAACTGGGACTGGGTTATTTCTGCAGCCCTGATTCTTTGGAAACTGCTGAAGCAGGCGCAAGAACAGTTCATGGTCCCCTCGAACGCACCCGACCTCCCTGGAGGAGCTGGCTGAGTTAGTGGTTTGAGCAAGAGAAGACTTGTGCTTTATTCCCAGCTCTGCCACTGACTCACTGGGTGGCTTTGAGTGAATCACTTCCCTCTGCATGTGCCTGCAGCTGGGAAGTGCCGGCCAGAGCGGCCTCTGCTCCCCAGGCATCAGGCAGACGTACCTGGCTGTCAGCAGGATGGACAGCAAGAGCATGACATGGTGGAAAAATGCAGCTCTCATCTCTGTCAGGCCTGGCCTCCACCCTGCGGACCAGGTCATTCTCCTCAACATGCATGAGGTGAAGCAGGCTGAGATGCTGACCTGCACCCAGCCTGCCTGAGTGTCCCCAGACAGAGAGGGGACACCACCCCCGGTGCCACCAAAGCAGTTTAGCCTTCTCTCTTCTCCTGCGGCCCCCTCTGCCATCTCTGCATCCTTGGAGCCCATCTTTGGCTTGGACTGCCTCACGAAATCCATCAATCCAGGGCAGATGGGGCTCCCTCCCCAGTGCCACGTGCTGGTTGGGAAGATCCAGGTCAGACCTAGCAGTGGTGACCCCAGGATTTCAGATGCTTTGGGAGAAAGAGGCTTGTTTCTAGAAATAAAACTTCACATGGTCCGGACTGTCACGATTACTTGGTGCTTTAACGCTCTGCATCTTCTAGGCTTGCACCAGTACCGACACTCAGAAGTCAGGGGGCTGCACCTGTGGGGTGTTACACCCACGGCCATCAGGCATTTGAGGTGAAGACCACCAGGTTCCTAGAAGAGCTTCCAGAACAATGGCCCCTAGGACGTTACAAGGGGAAGAAATGAAGGTAAGAAATGCAGAAACTGGAGGGGAATGCAGATGGATGTCCCAGACCAGGTGTCTCAGGGAGGTCAGTAGGCAGCACTGTGGTTGTCTGGAGGAGAACAAAGGACAGTCCATGATCACAAGTCCCCCTGATTATATTGGTTCACAGTTTCCTTCCGCATGGCATTACCCAGGGACACCATGTTCTCTGAATTTTACCAAAGAGAAAATTGTGGCAGCAAGAGGCAAGTCAGCTACAGAGGCCAGCAACAGCGAGAACTTGGAGGGCAAGCTTGGAGCACCCTGCTCAGCATCTCCACCACACAGAGTCTTCCCAAGGGGGCATGTGGATGCCCCGGGCATGCAGCCAGGCACACACCCCTCCACAACGCAGGATGAACAGCCACTGAGATAGAAAAAGGAAAATAAACATGCATCACAGTTATCTTCCAGAGATAACAGGGCTACTGGGGTCCCACAAATGGAGAGGACGGGGCACAGAGACTCCTCCTAGCACTCCATGGCTTCCCCCTCCCCACCGCCTCCAGCAGATCCACATCCCAAAGCCTGAACTCTTCCTTCTCCACTTCCCAGCTGGCTCCAGGCAAGGCAGGGCTGCACCCTATGCCGGGCACTGCCACAAAGCCAGCACCCAGCTCCCAGCCTGGAAAATGAGAGAAACTCCAAAGGCCCAGTTTGTCACTGGTTTAACAGGCACAGCAAAGGGAAGTTTATAAATTCGGTTCGCTTCTCTAAATGGATTTGCATTTGGCATCTCTTTCAACAAGGGCAATGAAAACAGACTTTGATATCATATGCTATCATTTTACTAATAAAAACAGACCGCAGTTGCCAAATACATCTGAGCATCTTAAAAGCGCACTTTGAATTAAAGAGACATCGCCAAATTTGAAGTGCATGTTCTTAGTTTAGAAAGTAGACTGCACCAATTAGACACAAGTATACCAGCAGAGACGAAGGATGCTGATGCTCCTACATGCATCTACGCATGCACACAGCGGCTGGTGTGCACACACGTCTGGCCTCTGCTTTGCTTCTTCGATGGTAGCACCCCTGGGTGCAAAGTGAACACCCTGGACTCACTGCCTCCCACACACCTGCCTGGGAGAGCTGGACTTGTCCTGATCTAGGAAAGTGGCCGCTGAGGCGAGTTCATGGCAGAGAGCTGAGAGCCCTCAGGTTTGAATCGGAGGGGACCCGCACTTGGGTGGGAGCCAGCAGCCTTCCAGCCCTGTGGCATCTCTTCCGGCGTGGCTGCCAGCAGCAAAGTACAAGTGAAGGGCAGCAGCCTCAGGCTGCTCCAGCCTCCAGCAGCTGCCCAGTCCGGGGCTCAGCATGCCCGTGGGGCTGTTGGTCAAAGTGTGGGGTCCCTGTTTTTTGGTGAGAATAGGAGATTCAGCAGCTGGGATGGTTACAAAGCCTGTCCCTGCAGATTTCTGTCTCTGAGTCACTGGCTGATGCTGGCTAGCAATACAGGGAGTTATCAAAAAAGCAGTTGTCGAAAGGAATAAGTCTGATTTGTTCTTGCCTGTCTGCCTAAACCTGTCTGCATACCTTCACGCCATATCGACACAGTCCCCAAGGCTTGGAAAAGTTCCCACTTCCCAAAAGTCAGCAGTTCAGAGAGCCGGGTGAGGAGTCCTGGTCTCTGCTCAGTGTGTGGAAGGACGCAAGGGGACCAGCCACCACTCCCTGGGGAGACGGGTCCTCTGTGCCCGCTTTCCTTCAGAGATGCCCAGCTGTCTCCATCCTAGGGCTCCCAACCTCCACTTTTCAAGAGGGAGCCTAAAATTGGGAGAGACAAATGACCCCCTTCCTCGCCCCTAGGGCAAAGCCAGACAGGGTTTTTCTGTCATTGTAATTTTCCTAAAGGAAAATCCACTTGTGCCCAGCCGCGCTTCTCAGCTCTGTGACCTTTAAGACTGACTGGCTGCTGGGAAAGCAGGAAACAAACAGATTTGTTTGGTTCATTTTGATCCGACTTGAAATATTTTTGGTTGCGGTCCCGATCCAAAGTGTTTCATCTCAGATCAGTTCCACATTAATCCCTAATTCTCTGGCAGGCTGCGCTGCCAGCAGCACTGTCACCGCGATGCTGTTCCCTCCTGAGGCCCCGCTCCGACACTGGAGTTGGGCTCTGCTCCAACCACTCCAGCCAGGTGTGCCATGAAGGTCCCACACAGCTCAGGGGGGCATTTTTAGAGGGTGGAGCCCTCAGATGCAAGCATAGGTCTGTGACATCCTCCCTCACCGCTGTCCCTAAGCAATTCAGCGCCCACATCTGTGATGGAACCGTGGGCCTGTGCGGGAGCTTGCAGTTGTGTGCAAGACAAGCAGGGCTGCGGTGACCAGCGGAGCAGCCACGTGCAGGCAGAGAAGTCAAGCCAGCAAGGCAGGGTCAGGTCCTGATCTCAGGGTTCCACCATGGCACAACGGTGCTGTCCCTCTGTTCCAGCCCTGGTTATCCTCAGTCCCAAGCAGAAAGGGTTTGCAGAGCACCCCTCTGGCAGGATGTACCTGCAGATGTGGGTATGGAGAGAGATGGTCTGCAGCAGGGTGGACTCCAAGGTCTCTGCTAGACATGCACACAGCTCGCCGTGCTCTGCCCTGGAATCGCAAGGGAGGGCTCAACCATCACTCACCTCACCTTGACGCTCGCTGCAGAAGTTTGTCCAGACACCAAAACTTCCCAGCCAGTCTTGGTGCCTTTATCTGGAGGGTGGGAAGGAGCATCTCAGTGAATCTCTGTCCCCGTTAGTTACAGTCTCCTTCCTCTACCTCTTACAGAGCACCTGCAGGTGACATAGGAGCCAGCCAGCACATGTCCTCAGACAAGAGGGAGCAAAAGGCATGCTAAAGCTCAGGATAAGTCAAGACAGTGGCCTTGGGTGGAGCCGCTGAAGAGCAAGGATCCTGATGAGCCTCGTGAATGTCTGTGGTCCAGCACAGCCGGGAGCCCACAGCTGGGGCCATGCTCTCAGCAAGGGGACATTTCCTCCAGCACTACCTGTGAGTTTCCTCAGCATCTCTGTTTCCCACTGTCCTGCAAAATGGTTTTATAGTGGGATAGTTATTGGCCATGGGAGGTTGGTGCATGCACAGCCTCCAAGAAAGATTTTCAGGTTGGTTATGCAGAAAAATCTTATGGTATCTGGGTGTTTTGGCCTGCTCAGTTGAGATAAGACACACATACTGTCATCTCCAGCAGCCAAGGAGTAGCATTATGAAGGCAAATATTTGGACGCTCAATCACACCAGAGCAGCTACCCTGCTCACCACTTTTGTGGTTCAGAATATCTTGCTTGTGCTTGCCATCACTCACACTAGCTACAGACTGTTTGACCTGCCCTCTCTCTCGCTGAGCTTTGTGGGAAGGAAAGCTGGGCACATAGACTGGAAGGGAACTGACATGCTTTAATCCCGCAGATTAGGCATAATTTATTGACGTGGGGTGAAGAAGCAAAGCATAGCACTGTGCTGCAGTGGTAGGCTGGTCTCCAAATTCTACTTTACTGCCACACACAAAAATCCCAGGTAGGTAGGGAAACTTGAACAGACCGAAAACTACTTGGATCACCTCTCCCAGCATCTTCATCCTCCTGCTGGTTGGAGTCTGGTGGGAAAAACCTGTCTTGAGCAAGCTCACCCCACCAGGCCGAGCGTACTTCACCTCAGACCGCTCTGCTCTGCTGTGGCTTGCTTTGAAAGACTCCAGCATCCGGGAAAATGACTGGTGTCCTTTCTGTGTCCCCACTATGTTCTTCAGTGGGACTTGTTTTCTGTTGGCAGAAGTCCAAAATCAACCATTCCTTAACCCAGTTTTCTCCTCTGGTTACCTGTGCATGCCTTAGTAAAATTCTTTGAAACCCCAGCACGGCAGGATCTGCAGTCTCAGACCAGCTGCTGCAGATTAGCATCTGTCAGCTGCTTCCAATGGCACAGATCTAGTTTACACCAACAAAAGATCCTGCCCAGGAACCAGGCAGCATTGTTCTCGTTACCTCTGCAATGCTTTTGGTCGCCGGTTATCCCATAGGGAATGGTGGAGCTGGCTGCTCCAACAGAAATAAAACTTAAACAATCATACCATTTCTCTTTGTTCGTCTATCCCCAACAGATCAGGAACCCGTCAGCAGGTTTCACCCAGATCTGACAAAGGAGTCAAGAAGCTCAGGTCCAACTTGATTTAGGTCATGAGGTCCCTCTCTTCTACCAATTGCATGGGGGAACCCACAGAGAAATCTGCTGTGAGAGCTCAGCTTCTATCAGACAGCAGAAAACAGTACACAGAGTTGCACCAAACACCTCCGCATGCAGAAGTTTCAGGCAGGACCCACACTTTCCAGGACACCAGAGAATCCAGCAAAGAAGACAGAGGCCTGGGAGAGGAGGTTTCCTCCTGAGCTGGCTGCTCAGACTTGCTGCCTCTGGTTTTGCACCACCATAAATCAGAGTGGCTAATGATGAGAAACAGAATGACCAAGAATGCCAGCACTTGATGGAAAGAAGCAGCCCCTTGCTTTGTGAGACCAGCACCCAAAAATGCCAGGCAGCGTCAACCAGGGGAAACAATTTGATGTCAGTGACTGATATGCCCACTGTAGCATTTGAGCTGTTCATAGGAAGAAGCACAAAAATAATACAAGTTCACTGTTTATCTAACACTGGCCAAGGGCAAAGTCAACAAACAGCCTTGGTATCTCTCAGGAGACACAAAGCTGACAGCCCCAGCCTGCCCTGAACGGACACGGCACGCATTGACTTTGGCAGCGCTGACCGCCGCACGCTGTCATGTCAATAAACATCCCCACACAGATATCTGAAGGAGGTGAATGGTCGTGGGACACGGCGGGGGGAGGAGGCAGCGTTTGCCATAAAGAGACAAGGGAGAGGGAAAAATCAGCCTTATCAATAATAACACTTCACTCTTTGATATGCCCATGACTAAAGAAAAGCAGTAAAACGCTGATGGGAGAGGCTGTCCAAGACACTGCCCAGAAGACTTTTACTGCTGCGTACAGCTAAGGAGGTGGTGGTGCTGAGGATGCGCTCCCACCACCCTTGCTGCTGCTCTCCTTCGTGTTCCCAGAAACACCTTTATCTCACCACAAGGGCATGGACCTCTCTGGGTACTCCTCTCCCAGAACACAGTCCCCATGAGCCAGTGTGCATGGAGAAGGAGTCAGGTCTGTGGTTGGAGGGCTAACCTGGGGCAAGGTTCTGAGCCCATGCCCCCACTCAGATCCAGCCCTTTTCCCACCTCATGGCCTGTAGGCAAGCAGAGCTACATTAGGCTGATGCAGGACCTTACATGTGGCTCCTGGTGATGCTGGTACTGTGGGAAACCCGCAAGCACAAAACTATGGCTCAGAGCGCAAAAGTCATTCAGTAAGACGTGACGAGTCTAACACAAACCCTTCAGCTGCATCCTTTGAGAAGGGAAGCTTGATTCCAACACCTTCAGAGAAAGAGGTGTGCCTGAAATGCAACCGAGAAGCAAACAAGCTGCCCAGGCAGTAGAGAGAAACCAGACCTTCAGTCCTTCAGGCACATCATGGCAAAAACGAGACGACAGCTTGGAGAGGTCCCTCTGAAGAGCAGCTGTGCCCTCCGGTGTATCAGCCGTTTGTCCCCAATCTGATATCACCCAAAAGCTTGCTAAGGGGGTACTCTAAGCCATTAATAAAGACATTAGACCTTATTGGTCCCAGGGGCAAAACAGCATTGAGCATTTCTGCCTTTTCCATGTCCTTTGTTTCTAGCTCCTCTGTCCCAGCAAGCAGCAAGCCCACACTTTCCTTCGCCCTAATTTTGCTGCTGCCGCACTTGAAAGAGGCCCTTCTTGGTGTCTTTCACATCTGTCGGCTGCTGAGCTTTAGTTTTCCATTCCCAAAAGCTCAGGCAATGCCTCGATGTTGGCTGCAGGGAACCTGTCTCTGTTTCCACCGCCTGTTCAGGAGTCCTCTCTTGGGCTCGTCCCTGAAGCACTGCTTTTACATCAAGGAAGCTGGTCTCTGTCCAAGACGTTGCTATTTCAGTGGGTCCAGGATGAAAAGGAAGGCAAAGTTGCAGCCATCTATCGGGGGGGAGTCAAGGGTGAAACTCCACCCTTCCCAAAACATCTACACAGCACAGAACCATTTTAAGAGCAACAATGCCCCCTGCCTGTCTCCATCCCAGCACTCTCATCCAATTCCTTTGAATTTTCCGGCTGCAAATCAGTTGATTTAGATCTGTCTCCTCTCTCATACCACAGCTAGGACATGCAACTCCAGGTTTAGGGGAGAAGGGACTTTCAGGACTGGATTCTACTTCAACATGGTGTAGAGTAAGGGTGGCTTCACGGAAGTCCCTGCTGAAGCACGGCTTGGTCACAGACAAGTCAGGTCACTTTTGGAGACCTACATCCTCAGGAGCATCCAGAAACTCAGCTCCTTCTGTATTCAGTTTCATAATGAAGTTATCAACACAAGACACTGGCACAGGTTCCTGGAAGTGTTCAAGGTGAAGTTGGTCAGGGCCTTGAACAACCTGGGAGGTGTCGCTGCCCCTGGCAGGGGGGTTGCAACAAGATGGTCTTTTAAGGTCCCTTCCAAACCAAACCATTCTATAATTGTATCACTCTATGATAACCCATACTGGTAACTTCGTCTTCTCTCTCAACTCCTTCACCTTTTCCAACTCCCATTGTGCCAGAGAGAGGACATTGCCCAGATCTTACCCTTGACTTCACTGGGCCACATCTTGCTCTCTAAGGGTAGCACCTTGTCTTGACTCACTGCTTTCTCCAAGTGCAGAGAAGAACCCAAGATGGAAGAGAGGCAGGCCATGGTGCCAGAGGAAGTTTGCTGGGCTGCAAAGGGACAGGCACTTGTGGAGTGAGGTGATATGCTCTGAGTCATGACCTGGGTCCCCATGGTTGCCCGAGTACCCTTGGCTGCAAAGAGCAGCCTGTCTCCAGAGAGCATCATGACTCCACAGAGCAGGGCAGGAGAGCTGCCAGAACGACTCTCTGGGGAGACACAGGGCTGGGGTAGGATCGCAGACATCTCTGACGCAGAGGAAACCGGGTACTGAGAACCTGGAACAAGGGATGGAGAAGCACAGCAAGAGAAGAGTTTGGGGCGATGAGTCACAGGCTGAACGCAAACACAAGAACAGGCTATCACGCGCTAACTAGTGACTGCGTGTCAGCGCTGCAGACCATGTGCATTCGCTTAGTCCGTGCAAATAAGGTCACTTCAGCCAGCTTAGTGCGGTTCTGTCACGTTGGCGAACTCGAATCGACTTGCATGTGCCACGGATTAAGGGTGTGCACGCAGATGCCCCCCACCGTCAGCTGATGTAGAGCAGCATATTCCTCTGCGGTAACTTGTCCAGTCTGTCCACGCCTCCAGCTTCATAAAACCTTCATCGCTGGGACAGGGAAGTCCCAGGAAAAGCACCTGGGGTATGGTAAGGTAGATAAGGAGGCCACTCAAACCAGGTTGCCGGTGGGGTTATGTTCAAGCACAATGAGGATCCAACCCATGCCATTCCTGCCTTCCATCTTGGGCGTGCCTTCTCCAGGACCACAGCTTCCCATGTTCCTCTCCTAGGCTGGAGCCTACTGGGCTTGGAGATGGCTGCTTGACAGAACTGCCTCGTTAGGAGGTTTCGCAACAAGCTCCCTGTGACTGTATTAAGCGGCCTGCATCATCTGTTTTGACTTTGCTGGATTTGTCTGTGTTCAATATATTTTTCGCAAGGGTCCCAGTTCAGCCTTCATTGACGTCAATGGGAGTCGGTCCATTCCCTTCAGTGAGAGCAAGAGCTGTCCCTTGGTGCTTGTATCTCGGCTGCTTCATTTCAATGCCCAGCTCCGTTCACGCTCCTACCTTTCCCATCCCTTCGACTTTGCTGGCTGCTCCAGCCTGTCGCTTCTGACTAGGAGACCATCTTCCAAATTCGCTCTGTGTTCCCTGACGCTGTATCGCTCTCATTTAATTTTTGCCACAAACCTTGGTTTTCTGAGCACCTTTCAGGACCGTTAATATCCTCAGCTGGACCCACAGCAATATTTCCTTTTCTTAAACACAGGCAATGCAAGTTCTGTTGGCTGGCCTGTCCACCTAGGCGATATCCTTCTACAGCACAGTCGTCCACCTTGAAAGTGAGGAAGGCTTTCGCTTCACATAGTTTTATTTCTGCATTAGTTCCTCAGCGATCAGTTCCCATCCTAACTTAGATCTCTGTGTGGGTGACTATCAAAGAGGAAGGCTGGACAGTCACAGGAATCCAGGAATCTGGTTTCAACACCACACTCTATTAAGGACTCCCACGGAGATTTCGGGTAAGCCATTTACATTTTTTGTTCCCTCCTGCAAAACCGGGAATCGTGCTCCCTTCTCCTCAGTGTTTTTTGATGGTGAGATGTCCTCACAGTACTTCTGAGACCTCTACTAAATCTCACGCAGAGAACTGCATATCCCCAAGCCTTTCTGAGTTAGCACCATCGTCGCTTCTAAAACACTTCAAAAACGGACAGACAAAGACGCAAAATCTGAGCTGATCAGCCACCAGATAAACCTTTCATCACATCCCTGGGCTGCCAGAGAAGAGGCAGGACAGCACATGCCATGCACGCATTGTTTTAGGCCCTTTCCTAGAGCCCTCACTCCAGCGATGCTGGGGAGAGGCTCCTGCACTCGACAGCTCCATGGTGTGACCCAGCGCAGCCTTGCTCATGTTCACACGTTTGCCCTGGAGCCAAACTGTCTGTCTGATTTACGTTATCCTAAGGAAGATCTTGAGTTAATGGCACTGAAGTTCTTCAGAGGAGACCCATCTCATGGAAAGAGGGGGGAAAAAAAACAAGGAAAGAGGGAACAACGGGAACTCTTCTCCTACCGTATCCCAGCTGGGCTCGGATGGAGCTGGCTCTGATTATGCTGGTGGAGCCCAGCACTGTGTGAACTTCTGAGGCTGCCACAATATCTCCCAGTGCCAGAGACGCACTCTCCAGCAAAGCGGGAAGCAGATGGACTAACCACGGCACCCCCACCTCCTTGCGGCAGGCACAGCGTGAGGGAAGGAGGACATTTCTATCAACAACAGATACTCTGCTGGAAGAGCGTAAGCTTCTCGTGAGCCTCGGCAGCGCAGAGGAAATGGCAAAGCACTTGAGCAGCAGTCAGCCACAGTTCCAGGGGAACACTCTCAAGATGAGGTCTGCCCCACCAATATGCAATCACAGAGAATTCAGCCTTAGGAGCAGCCCTATATCCTTCTAGATTTAGAGATGAGGAAGAGGAGAGGCAATATTTCAAAGCTGACGGTGTCCAGTGTACCTCTGCACATCATCTCAAGGATCTGTTGCCACAGGGAAAGCCATTCTGAAGTGCTCACACCTGCCTCCCATTTCACAGGCAAACCACGGGGAATGAACTGTCAATACCACATCCAGCCAGCATTGCTGTCCCTCAGTGCTCCACCTGCATAACACTGGTACCAGAGGCAGGCAGGGGACTGGGTCATACAGCGACACTGCTGCCAGACCAAGGAGGGACCAGGGATGTGAGGAAGGGGAAGGAGGAGGGATGGAAAAGGTGAACATGTGCTGCCAGAGCCTTGCTCAGGTAGGAACCGGGCAGAAATGGCAACGAATACACTATTTACGAGGAGTAAAGTGTTACAGAGCACAGCTGGGCCTGGACTACCTTCACCGACACCACAGCCTGCCAAGCTCCTAATAAAACCCAGCGCAGGTTGACTTGGGTTCTTGTGGCGCTCCCGAGCAGCACCCTCCTCCTCTCCCCACCTGGGGCCCACATGCACTGTGAAGCAAGAGCCTCCTTAGCCCCTCACCGCATCCCCACCCAGCACTGGAGCGTCCCGGCAGCGGGTCCCTGCCCTCCCTGCCGAACCTGCCCTCCGCAGCCCCACCTCGCCGCCCGCGCCTCCCCGCTCCGAACAGGGATGGAGCACGCCCACGCTCCGCCGCTGTTGGTTTTGGCTCAGCAGTAGCAGGCTGCTTCCAGCAAGAGTGGTATGAATAATTGCCCAATTAACTGGAGGAACTTCCAGATGTGTGTTTGCTTTCATACCCATCCAGCCCCCCCTCAACCCCACGTGCCTAACGCCATGGAGAGCGGTGGGGGTGGGAGAGCGGTGGCTCTGCTAGCTCGTGCTGCAGCCTGGGCAGGGCTAGCCCACTGCCTGGCTCAGCTCCCCTTTCCATCCCCACCTCCCTCCCACTCTCTAAATGGGGAAATGGTCTTTTTTTAACGACCCCGGGGAGAAGGAAATTTGCCCTGCCTGCCAGAGCGTGGTTACGCACGCCAAAAGCCGAGCAAGCAGAGAAGAAAGCTGATCCCATGTTATGATTTTTATCAGGTGCACATACAGTGAACCCTCTTAAGACAGGGGTTTTTTTTTGCCATTTCCCCCCTCCTTTTCCCATTGAATAATCTCACACTCCACAGAAGTTTTATCAGCCAAACAACTTTCACCCTGCGGGACACACTGAAGCAGTTCAAGGTCATGGTTCTTCTCCGTTATCAGTGGGGCCCAGCCCTCGCATCGCCACCCCTGTGCCCCACACCGTCTGAGAAAAAGGGGCCCTCTTCGGGATCAGGGTGCAGATTTTGACCTGGGCACGGAAAGTCTGGAACTCGGTCAACAGAACGAGGCCAGAAGGTTGCTCAGACCCCGCAGACAACGTGAACTTCCCTCCCTCACTCACTCACACAGAAAGTGCGAGGGGTGGCTTTCACCTCCTCTGATTTTAGCACCCAGCTCAGCACCTGTGTGACAAGAAACAGAAGCAGCTCCAGGATGACCTGCTCCATCCCACAGCGCTTTAGACAAATGAGCTGCTTCACCCAGGGGAGGCTTCGGTCTCTCCCCGTTGCATAGCACAGATGGAGCTTAAAGGACAAAATTACACCAGATGGCAAACTTCTCGACAGCTACTGTTCAGGGAAATGAATGCCATCCAAAACACGCGCTCTGCCCAACCGCAGCCTGAGTGAAGCAACTCCAGCTCAAGGCATCCTCCCAGACCAAAACCTCAGCCTTGGGACCCTTCAGACAGGACGTCCAGAAATAACAGCGGCTCGGGGTGATGACTCCGGTTGGAAGCGGCACCAGCTTGGCATCGTGGGCATCACACAACTTGTGTCATCCAGCTCCCGAGGTTTTATCTCGCAAACCTTCAGACGGCAACAAGCAAAGAGCACCCAGGACTCACGCACCAACATCACCACAGCCAGAACATCTCTGTTAGCACCAGCGTGTGGATGCAGTGTTGAAGTAGGATGCTCATAAGACCTGCTTCTCACCCAGCAGCTGCCAAAGACTGAACCCAAAGAAGGAGGACAAACTGCCACAGTCTACAGAGAGCCTGGTCTACAGCCTGGCACACTGCAGGCCAAGTGAACGCTCTCCTAATGAAGCAGCTTCAGGGAAAGTGTGCTTCTCAAGCTGGAGAGGTTGTTTTGACAATGCTCTGCTTCTCCGTCCTTTGAACAAGGACAACTGGACAGGGCAGACAGCCAAGCTCCAAATACCTTTAAAAGATGAGTGATGGTATTTCCCTGAGAGAAGCTCAACAGTGAACAGTAACTTTTCAGTAATCAGCAAATAGCCCAGTGTCAAAGACACTTTTCCATGCCGAATTTCCACACCACACATTGCAAGACTGAGTATAAAGTCCCATTTCTCTCAAGTCTCTCTTCAATCACTGGAAAAGTCACTGCTGCCAAGAATGACTTTCCCTTGCCCCCCAGGCTGCTATTCAAATCCAGCCCACCTACAGCAACGACGATTCATCTGTCTCCTTCTCTCCACAGCACATTTCCAGGTTAATTGCAGACGTGGCAAACTAAATGATCAGGTTGTTTGCTTCAGTCAGAGCATGAACCCAGTTGCTAGAGAGCAGCTGACCTGTTGTAAAGCTTTCCTTTAGGAGCTGCTCATGGCTCCTGTGCTCGATCTGCTGCACACAGGGCAGGTTCTGCATGGCATTTGGTCTTCCATGAGAGGATCTTCCATGAGTTGGAGCCTGGGGAGGGAGGAAGAGGTGCCACACATATGAGGAATATGAGGAAGGCAGAGTCTAGGAACCTGACCTGAGAGGTAAGACTGTACAGGGCCAGAAGTAGTAAAGAATGCAATAAACACCCAAAGGGAGACAAACTGGGTGTTTCCTAAGGACAACAAGGGCTGCCCTGGACAGTGGTGTCTCATCCTGGTCTGACGTCCACAGGACAGGCTGCTGAGCCTGCTGGCCCAGTATCTCTGTCAGAAGGCAGAGGAAGCTTTTGAGCTGTGCACTGTTTTGTGAGGGTGGAACGACTGGCTCCCCCTCCACAGTCTTCGCCCTCCCCACCACCCCGCAGGACTCTAAGTGGGCCGTAAATGTTTTCAGCGTGGCACTTTACCAAGCATACACCATAAATTACAGTCCCATGTCGATAATAAGTCAGGTAATAGCACCACTTTTTTGTCCTGCCAACTGCACAAAAGGTGGCAGAGGGGAAGGGAGGGAGGCGGGGGGAGACGCCTGTTAGCACCAGGCTGGATTTTACACGCGATGGAAAGTGTTTGTTCAGCTGGAAGCGAGAACGGTCCTTAACCCAAGAGCAGGCATTAATGAAAACAGAGTGTGCGGAGGGGGTGAGGGGCACAGAGTGGCAATTCAGGCTCTTGCACAGGTGTGAGGACCAGGCCTGGGTCAGAGCACCCACCGAGCCTGCTTGTGCTCCGGCTCCACTTCACACCTTTTGGAAACACTAATTGCAGGTTTTGCTTTGGCCTGGGGGAGAACACAGGCAGGTCTGAGAGGACCCAGCATCAAAGATTTTGGTGCAAAGCCTGCTTGACAGGCTGAGCCAGGCACCTGCACTGGCTGGGACAACCACTCCAGCATCACACCCTCTTCTCATTCTTCACCTGGCTGGGTTCAGCCTCTTATCAGGTCTCCAAAAAGGAAAGCCTGGTTTGGTTTTTCTACTGTGAACTCTGCAAGCTCCTTGCTGCTCCCACTCCATCATGCTTTCACAATAAATGCACCTAAGACCCAGAGACAGATGCCCAGGCAGAGGCACAATGTCCTGAGGGAGATCACTGCCCAAAAAAACAGATCCTGCTCTGCCTGGTGAAAGCCAGCAAGTCCCCTGAGAAGAGGCAGTGGTGTGTTTGGGCTGGTGCAGAGGAGTACAGGGCAATGGAAAGGACCGAGACATCGAAGACAGAGCAGGGCACAGATCTAGTGACTTTTAGTTCTCCATCAGTGTCTGTAGCATGGGACTCACCAGCAGTCCCTGGAGCTTACACAGTGTACCTGCACATGGGAGTAAATCGAACTTCTTCAAAATCACTCTCCCAGGAAAAGTAGTGGGAACATAAGCCAACCCCTGAGACCCCACAGGTCATCAGGCAGGCGCTCCATGGGTGAAGGCAAACTGCCACGTGCAAGATCTCTCCACAATGAGCTCCCTTTGTCCAGGTGCTCCGAAGCCGACAAGAGTTCCCCAAAGGAGTCCCAAAAGCCAGAGGGACCTGACCCTATGGACCTGACCCTACCAGGTATCTAATGTGACAGCAGTATTCCGGTTAAAGCCAGACGCCAATTGGCAACCATGATATGTTGGAACACTTGATGCAACATGCTGGGAGCGTACATCACATGTCACTGCACAGCTGTTGTCCTGGTCCCTTCATAGAGGAGGAGGATTAAAGTCACCCAGAAAGGAGGCTGACAACTCCCTCCCAACGAACCTTCCTCCCTGTCCATTCTGAGGGGATCGCCCGGTACAAACAGCTAACCCTTTCTATGGTGGTCATGGTACTACGAGATGACCGCCGACTCCTAGAAGAACTCCTGTTTACGAAGTTTTGTATACAAGGCAGCAAAAAGCAAATTTGTTCCCACAAATCTGTGGCACCAAGAGGCAGGAGGTATCATAGCTCCATGGGGAGAGGGAAGGTAAAAAGAGACAGGACAAGCTGGCTGCACCCCATCCAACCGAACGGAAAACATGGCATCCACAGACCACTTCTTGGGAACCGCAGTGTCGCTTCTAGTGTCATTAAAATATCCACCAGCACTCTCACAATTCTGGCACCTTCGGCTTTAGCCTCATCGTCATTGCCAGGAGGAGCATCCAGAGGGGCAGGTGGAAGAGAAGGCGATCCTCACGACCGGGCAAACCTCCCATTACGATGCTGGCACGTGATAGGAAAAGGATTTGCTTAATTATCCCACCGTAATTCCCAGTTTTACCCACAGGAGGTCACACTTTGCCAGGCTTACCAGCTTTCCATCCCAGCAGCCCGGCACGAAGAGCATTGCTGTGGGATCAGCAAAGCCACACTTCTGCTAGCCCAGCTCAGCTTTTGCCTTAAGTCCCTTCTGTGCCTCCTGGGATTCCCTGCGGGTCCTCCGGCCGCTCTCCTGCCCACCCTACGAGTGCCACCCTCCTGTCTGAGGCCGCTGGACACCCACATGGGCAGTTCGCCGGTGTGATGGCCCATTCCACTCACTCAGCCATCCCTCATTTTCTTTTCTTGCTTTCACATACTTTCTCGATCCAGCATTCTGCTGCTCCTGCCAAAACGACACCATTACATCCAGTCCCTAGACTGTAACCGGAGCCTGGTTTTGTCAGAAAATGAGAGATCTACAATTGCACGCACTGGAGAAATTCTTCTTCCAATATTCTTCAGGAAAATGAATACTCCAGTGGAATAGCATCCCCACAGAAAGAAATGGTTCAGTGTGAGCTCATCTGTTATTAGTCTTCGGAGACAAGAGAAAAAAGCCATCCTCAAGACATAAATGTGTGGGAAAAGAGGCTTCACCAAACACTGCGCTTGTGGAACAACTTATTTCATGCTATGAAGTAGGTAAAGGTCATGAAAGGTCTCCGAAACTCAGGGAAGTTGTTGACTTGCAGCCCTATAAATTAACATCCTTCACTGTGGATGTCCCCTCCCTGGAGGTGTTCAAGGCAAGGTTGGACAGAGCCTTGAGTAGCCTGATCTAGTTGAGAGGCGCCCCTGCCCGTGACAGCGAGGTTGGATTAGACGATCTCTAAGGTCCCTTCCAGCCTAGGCCATTCTATGATTCTATCATTTATGCCTAGAAAGCCCTTGCAGGCTGTATTGGGTTTGTGTGGCTATATTTCGGGGCGGGGGGGGGGGGGGGGGGGGGGAGCTGTAGGAGCGGCTTCTGCGAGAAGCTGCTCAAAGCTTCCCCCAGGTCCAACGGAGCCAACGCCAGCCGGCTCCAAAGACGGACCCGCCATCGAGCCCATTGCTGATGGTGGGAACGTCTCTGTGATAACATATTTAACAAGTGGTGAAAAAGAACTGCTCCACAATCGGCAGAGAGGGAGAGAGGGGAGTGAGACTATGTGCAGACCCCAAGGCCGGGGAAGAATTGGGGAGGATGTACTCCAGGCACCACAGCAGATTCCCGTGAGCCATGGGGAAGCCCCTGGTGAGGCAGGTTGAGCCCCTGCAACCCCTGGAGGTGACAGGGGTGTAGGTGTCCCCCTGTGGCCCATGGAGGACCCCATGCCAGAGCAGGTGGGTGCCTGGAGAAGCTGTGACCCCGTCGGAGCAGGGGAAGAGTGAGGAGTCCTCCCCCAGAGGAAGAAGGAGTGGCAGAGACAACAGCTAATGAAGTGACCACAATCCCCATTCCTCGTCCCCCTGTGCCACTCCGGGTGAGGAGGTGGATAAATCAGAGTGACGTTATCCTGGGAAGAAGGGAGTGGTGGGAGGAAGGTGTTATTTTTACCATCTGCTTTTATTTCTCATTACTCTTCTCTGATTTGATTGGTAGTAAATTTAATTAATTTCCCCAAATCAAGTCTGTTTTGCCTGAGACAATAACCACGAGTGATCTCTCTGCCTTTATTTCAATGCATAAGCCCTTTGTTTTATTTTCGCCCCCAATTTAGCTGAGAGGGGGGAGCGATGGAGCGGCTGTGGTGGGTACCTGGCCTCCAGCTGGGGTCAAACCGCTACACAGCCTCAGTGCCCAGGGGGTCACAGGGTCTTGCCCTTTATTTGAGCCGTTGCAGGATTCAGTACTTAGAGCCTTAGCATTTCGTGGCTTCTGTAAAGCTGCCAGCAATGAACACCTTCCTCCAGGAAGAAAAGGAGATGCATTCAAACAAGTTTTCCATCAGCCATCAACCAGCTAGTCAGGTGTGGTTTTCATCCTCTCTCTCACATGATCACTGAAAGTCCAACAGCCTGAGCGGAGGCCAATGAGGATTATTCTGAATCAACCAAGACCAACCAATATTCTGATCAAATCACAGTTCACACTTCAGCAGAGAAATCCCTCAAGTCCAATCCATCGCCCTGGGCCTGCTCTTGCTTTTCCAAAGCCTGCCAATCCCCAGTTTTGTTCGTACTGTGTGAACACCTTCTCTTTGCCTCAGTTTCCCTGGAGAAACACAGGAACACCAGCACTCCTTTACCTCAGAGGGGCACCATGAGCCCAAACATACAGGACCCAGGTGGTACAGTGAGAGGATGCTATAAATACTGAAGACAGATGGAAACTTTTCATCCTTGCACAAAATCCTACCAAATACTGCCCACACTCATCTCTGTTCTCACACCTCTCCACCTACTTTCCTCCTCTTCTAAACCTGCTTTCCTTGCTTGCTCAGGTTTCCTTTCCATTTGTGAAAGTGCCCTCTAGGACCCTACAGAACTGAACACAAGTGTGTGCAAAACAACATGTTATTTCCAATTTACATTTGGAACGACGACTGATTTCTCAGCCTGGCTTCTGGAAACATGCTTCTGCAACACGAGAGCTTGTTGCTCTCCTACAGCAGCATCAGCCCTGACGGAAGCGAGTATTAAGAGCCCTGCTTTGTCCTGTTGACCAGCGGTCAGCTTGGCCATTCTCTGAAACTGGGCAACTCCGCTGCCTTCGGAAGCACGAGGCACCACCAGATGCAGCACCCTAGACCCTACTGACCACTTGTCCCTGACATGATGGATGCTGTGTCCATCTTGCTTCCAATCACTGTCTGGTAGCTTTAAAATAAATATGAAAAGCCCTCTTAAGACCCTGTTTAAAATCCAGCTGCAACAGCTACAACTCCTCTTTTGCGTGCTACATTTCGTTATCGTGTCTTGTATTCTCGTTGTGGTCCTTTGTGGTTTCTTTTAGCTTGTAAACCTTCCGGGTAGGGGATTTGTTATCTGTTTGGCAAGAGCCTGCATTACCAAGTTGTGTACGTTTACAACACCATATAAAAGATTAGTGCTTTATTGGTCACTAAAGCATTCCTAGTTCATAATCTTTAATGTGGCAGTTATTTATCCAGTCGTAAACAGAACACTGCTGCCAAGTGAAGTCAAATAAACAGTATGGAAATCCATCATCTTTAAAATGAGCCCATTTCTGTCCCAGCCATTTCATGTTTTGCAAAAAAAAAAAAAAAGCAACGCTGTTAGGGAGCACAAAACTATTCAGATCTTATAGTGTTCTTAAAACAACTGTATCCAGTATTTGCACCCAGCACTTCGCCTAAAGCCTTTGCAAGGCTGGTAAATAGCACCTGTGGCACCAGCACCACCCCTCGCCACCCCTGTCACCCCTCGCGGTCACCCCTCACAGCCCCCGTCACCCCCTCACTGCTCCCCTACCACCCCTCACCACACCCCACCCTTCGAACCACCCATCACCCCCTCATCCCCAACCTCTCATTGCCCACCCGTCATAGAAGCACAGAATTTTGGGGGCTGGAAGAAATCTTGAAACACCATCTTGTCCAACTCCCTGCAGTGAGCAGGGACATCTTTAACTGGACCAGGTTGCTCAGAGCCCCGTCCAACCCAGCTTTGGACATCTCCAGGGATGGGGCCTCCACCACCTCCCTGGGCAACCTGTGCCAGTGTCTCACCACCCTCAGAGTAAAGAACTTCCTCCTAATGTCTAATCTAAATCTACCCTGCTCTAGTTTAAAATCACTGCCCCTCATCCTGTAACAACAGGACATGCCCTTACAAACAAGCAGCCCCTGCCCAGCGCTCCTGCAGCCCCTCCAGGCACCGGGAGGCTGCTGTAAGGTCTCCCTGGAGCCTTCCCCTCCCCAGGCTGATGAGCCCCAACTCCCCCAGCCTGTGCTCGCAGGGGAGGTGCTCCAGTCCCTCACCAGGCCTTACCACCAGCCCTTACCACCAGCCCCTACCGCCACCTACCGCCACCTCCCAACCCTTCAAGCCCCCCCCCCCCCGCACCGCCCGCAGCTCCCGCCGCCGCCACCGCCCCCGGCCTCGACATTGCGGGCTCCGCGCACGTGCCCGCGCGTTCCCGCCCCTCCCCATCCTAGCGCGGCGCATGCGCGCCCCCGCGGCCGCCCTGCGCATGCGTGGCCCCCGCTCCCCCGCTCCCGCCGGAGGCGGCCCCCACAGGCGCGGTGGAGGTAAGGGCGGCCGCGGGGCACGGCTCGGGGGAAGGGGGGTTGGAATTCGGTGCCGGGCGGGACTGGGAAGGGGCCTGCTCCGAGCCCGGCCCCCAACCCTCGGAGCTGGGGCTCGGTACCGGGCCGCGGGAGGGTCGGGCGGGGGCGCGGCCCCCAGGCCCCTCTGTCCGTAGGCTCCGGTGCCCGCCGTGACACCTCCCGGAGCTGCTGCTGCCCCCTCCGCTGTGAGGCCTCCGGGGGCTTCGGGGTCCGCGCCTCGGCCCGGCCCGGCGCGCCGAGCCCCGCGAAGGCGTTTAACGCGGCCGGGGGCTCCTCTGGGCTCCGGCGGAGGGGGCGAGCAGCGGCCTCTCCTGCCTCGTTTGGCCGCCGAACGCCTCAGACCCGCGGTCGGGGGAAGCCGGATCCTCCGGGCGCTGGGGACGCTCACCCAGATCCTCACGGTTTGCTCGGTCCCGGCGGTTTGTGTCTCTGGGAAGAGCTCTCTGACCTCGAAGCTTGTGTTCTGCAGGCTCCTCCTTGAGCATTTTAAAATTTCCTGTCACAACAGTAAAATTTCGTTTGGGGTTTGTTTTCATGTTGGTCTTTATCTAAGCACTGCTCTCTGTCACATATGTGTGTGTGTGTGTGTATATATATTTATTTTTTTACGGTTGGACTTGGTGATCTTAAAAATCTTTTCCAACCAGAATGATTCCATGATTCCCTGTGTGTATGTATGTATTATATGTCTGTATATCTATATGATTCCCTGTCTATACATTTATATGTCTATATGTCTATAGCACATCCTTAAGTGAACACTTGCAATTGGGGCTGGCAGAACGTTACCCAGGTAAACACAGGTTTAGGGTACCTGCTGTTTTTATCTTAAAACCTTCCCAGTTTTTGTCAGGTTCCTACAGGAGGCTGGAGCATCTGGCTTCTCTGGCTCACAGGAAATCCCGGTAGGATTGTCAAAGCATCCAGGAATTACCCAGAAGTGACATGGATCACATCTAGGGCTCTGCGTTACCAGAAAAAGGGAATTCCCTGTGGCTAGATTTTCCTCCTCTGTGCAATCACTAGACCCATGTTGCAAAAGCCTTATCTCCGAGATAGTTACTTTGCAGGAACAGCACTGATACCTCACATCCAAGGACTCCAGCAACATTTTGTTAGCTCCCTGTTGCTTCCAAGCAATACATGATACTTAGGTCTCCTTTGTAATTTGCAAAATGCCCGTGGATAGGATTGCACAATAATTAGCTGTTGGGAATCTTTGTACCGAGTGTCTTTTCTGTCATTAATATTTGAAAGTTTGCAGGTGTTCCTGGAGCTAGAATTTGAACGCAAGGGAAAGCAGCTTTCTGCTTCTCTTTTTTTTTATTTTTTTTTTTCTGTTAATAATTAAATGCTGCTAAGTAAGTGTTTTTAACAGGCTGCCTGTAGACCTGGCACATATTTAAGCACCTCTGCTCTTCCCAGCTCTCCTTTTATTGCGATCTTTGTTTTCTCCCCTTGGTTGTCTTTGTTACTTCATTCTGTTAGTTTGAAATCTTGAAAGAGCCTGCTTCCTCTCATCAACCTTGTTATCTCAAAAAAAAAAAAAGAACAAAACCAACCCCAACTATTCCTGTACTAAAATTACCCTTGTCCATAAATTTAAGGCATGCAGGTAAGCAAAGCAAACCAGTCCACGCTGCACATGTGTCTCGCCATCTCCGACACCAAGGTTATTGCCATCTGATAATACTACCCTGGCGTTTGTTTAGATTGTAAGTGCCTTTGCTTTGGTGTCAAAGCTGGACAGAGGTAGTGACAAGCAAATTATTGGCAACAGACCGTGAATTTAGTCCTTGCTGTTCTGGCTCTTTGGGATACACCCTGCCCTGTTAGAAATGCTTGTGGTGGGCAGTATGGAGTGCTCAGAAACAGAGAGATTGCCTGTTAACACACAAAATATAAACGCTGAGTTAATGGTCTGAAGGACAAATAGCTATTTGTATTCCATCTATACTTAGCCTTTAATTGTGGCTGCGAACTAAAATTCATTGTAAATGCCTGCTCATTTAGGGACTTAGTCGTCGGGTTTAGTTGTGATGTTCTGCCACATTTGCATTGGGTGTGATGTGAGGGGGTGGTGACAGTGGACTTTGTCTAAATAATGCTAGCCTTTAGTCATTTACTCCTTTTGTACTTGACCAGGCAGTCACCCTTTCCTATAAAAATAGATCTAATTGCGCTCTATTAATGATTGACGTGTTTGGAGTCCGTGTGTGTCGGTGGAAGTACCAACTGGAGGTGTCCAGCTGTAGAATCAACTCTTTTAAATTCCCGTAATATTTTTGATTCTTTTAAATTAATATATGAAGGTGCTTGTATCTGTGGTGTTCACGCTCTTAGGCTTTACTGTGTCTCATTTGTTCTTCACTTGCTTAAACTTCTAAAGTTAGAGGATGGTTGTTATGTGAGCTTTCAGACACATTGCAAAAGACCATGTGTTGTTGATTCCCCCTGTCTCAGGGAAGAAACTCAAACCAAATCTCATGTCTGGGTTAATGCCTATGTCTCTATTAACGAGCATGCTTAATTATGCTTCCAGCTGCAATAGTTCTGACTGGCATAACCATACCAACACTGGGTTGTTTTTTAGATTTTTCAGGAGAAAACAATTTAAAGGAGAAATAACTCATATGCAGTTGTTGCAGTGACTGTATTTTGCAGGAAACTAGAACTCAGTTAATATCATTCATTTGAAATGAAGAATAACGTTCATCAGATTAGTTCAAACTTTTCTAGTAGGACAAGGACCTGGTATATCAACCCTCAGCAAGTCACCTGATCTAAACTCACACTACATGGCACCCCTTCAGAATATAGTTATTTTTGTTTCAGAACTGAGGATCTAAATATTGCAAGCTGCTGAACTGGTATTTTAATCCTTTATCTGTGCAACAAGTGCAACTTCGTGCAAGGAAGAGAGAGATGCTTTCTGGAGATTGTTTGTTAAATGTTAATTAGCTGCTCTTCTGTTGTGGGGACATTTGTCACCTTATTCTCTGTACCACAATTACAAGTATGAAAGTTGGAAGCTGTGCAGTAGTGCAGGCAGATACCCTATTTTTTTTTCTTTTTTAAAGGTGTGAAGATCAGTGGTGCACGTGATGCACATGAATGTTGCCCAATGCATTGTTTAATTCAAAGTCTTTTTTTTTTCTTTCTTCCCACCAACAGGCCCAGCAGAAGAGAGTAATTCATAGGAAGATCTATACAAGGTCAAGTTCTGAGGTAAGGATTAATAAAAGCACTTCAGTCTAGAGAGTGGGCAACTATTTGGGTTTTTTAGTAATATTTTCACTATATACAGAAAATGTTGAGTTTTATACTCCAGCTGCATGCGGAGACAAGATTTCTGCTTCCTGCTTTACATTTCACTATGCCTGGGGAGCCCTCTCCTCCAGCTGAGAGACTTTGAATCTGTTGACCAGTGCAGCAACACTTGCCAGAGGAGCAGACCTGTCAGGTACATCAAATCCCTTTAGGTTTACGAGAACACGCACGTGGGTAAAGAACACCATCAACAGCAAATATATCCTGTGCTCTGGCTCTTTGACTGTCTTAATAACCTTCTAATGAGGTTGGTTTTCCCAAAGTTTTTCCCCTCTAGCAAGGCTGGAGATTAGCAATATATGCTAATAATAACATTATAAACTCAGGAGCTGATCTGCTGTTACAAATGTCCTTTAATTATAAAATCACAATCAAAATAATGCAGGACTAGTTTGGGATCCTACGTCGATTAGTTTTTCATTTTGAAGTCCTCTTTCTGTATGCCTGCTGCTGCAGAGAAGGTGCTTGTTGCTACTCTTTGTATGTACAACTATCAGCCACGTGGGTAGACTTTCGATAAATGTGAATATTGGGAAGAAACTGAGTTTAAGGATTAGTTTTAAGAAGTGGGATATATATATTTGTCTACGTGTTGTATAGATACAATATGTATGTGTACAATGCAGTGTGTGTTCTGCGTGTATGTGTGTTTGAATGAAAAGTGTATTTGTGTTAACAAGATACAGGCTGAGACTATCTTGAGTTAGTTCTGCTTATACATCACTTGAACCACAGTTGCTTCCCCGCAGCCCACCCACAAGGCTCCTAATTCCACCTGGCCCAACCTAGCAGTCGTATTGTTAAAACCTACATGGAAAGGAAGGGTAAAACAACAAAACAGTTGTTACAGTGTGGTATAGATCAAGACTTGGGGAGTGATGAAATTGTAGGAAGGTGCGTGGGGCTTTGTAACTGGTCAGACAGCAGGAGGAACGTGCAGTTTTGTGCTCTTTAACTTCTGGATGATTTTCTCATTCTAATAAATCCATAGACATCTCCCTTGTCCATGAAGTGCTTCTTGGCAAATGTCTCACGTAGTTACCAGGAAAGATCACACCTGAGATTGTGTCTTCTGCTTGTAACGTGTGTTTCCAGTCATGCTGTCAGCTGGACCTAAAGAAGCTCTAAACACATAAGAAATAAAATGTGTAGAGAAGATTTAGATAAGAGAAAAACAAATAAATGTGTGTTTAGCATAAACAAATGCAGACATCAGGTGGGAAAGGAAAACATTTCAAAGCACAGATATCCAAAGGTATATTTCTGCCAGTAAATATTTGTAGTGGAGAGAGATTGAGAGGTGGCAGATGTCAAAGTGACAGAGAGCATTCAATGCAAAAGGGGGAAATGGATTGTTTCATTGCATATGGATTTACGACCATGTCGGAGTTTTTCCCCTGTCGGTTACGCTGCAGTTTTGGTTGTGTGTAATAGACTGTACTGCCGAGTGGAGAAAGATATAAACTGAGGTGTTTAGGGGAACACAAAATAAAAATCAGAGGTTGAAGCCTGAAGATTGCATGTGCAGTGTAGAATTTTTACCAGAGCCCGAGTTTGCTGTTGGAGGGAGACCTGTTTCTAGTTACTTCAATTTCTGAAAGAAAGGGAAGAGGAATAATTAGCACAGTGTGAGGGATTTTTTTCATTCTGGAAATTTGACAGAAACCAGAAGGAGAACACAGTCAATATAGTAGGAAAATTGTATTGATCTTTCTGCACTACTGTGACAGATTTATTTTTTTTTAAATGGATCATTTTTAATCCATTGTGTAAAATAGTTTTTAAGTGCAGTTTTCTTTTGGTTTTGGTGGGAGAGAAGATAGGAATTCTCCTCTGTTTAAAATTACTGGTTGTTCCGTGTTTTTTTTATGATGTAGGCCAGACAGAAAGCTCCTGATCTACAGCTTTGATAACATTTACCATCCAGTATCCTCTTACAATGCTCTGTTCTTCAGCCTTTTCCAGCCTTTGTGAAACTGTTAACCATTTATTTTCTCTTCTTTTTTTTTTTTTTTTCCAACGAGGGTGTTTTGGCTTTTTTCTCCGGACTTTTGTCTTATTTGGTTGTTGCATGTTTATTTTGCACCTCTGTGGTGCACCTCAGCTCACGGGATCAACAGGGATTGGGCGCTGAAGGGGCTTGTGTCCTCCCGAGGCAGGGATGGGAAGGAGAACGTGCCGCTTTCTCTCAAAGTGCTTGCAGGTTCAAGGAATACAAAGTATAAGCTACTGTGCTTTACCTGGCCAGCAGTCAGGAGTTTATTGCATGTCCGAAGTTCAGACTGTAGTAAAGTACATGATAGATTAATCACAGATCATTTAAAAACTCTGTTTAAGAAGACGGTATTATTTCCCTAAGACCGAAATCATGGGATGCTAGGACGAACCTTCTGTGGCTGAGCTTCGTATGTGACATCCCAAGAGAAATCATCTAGGTGCCTAAAATGATTTGCCCCATCGTGTACTCTTACAGCAGGTCTTTATCAGTTGCTCAGGAAAGTGAGAGGTGCCAAAAGAATATCAGAAAAACAGCAGGGAGCAGCTAACTACTCCCCTCGTGTTATCGGGAAACTAGTATTAGAACATTACGCAGAATTGTATGCCCGGCTTGTGCTGTAAACAGCGCCCAGGGCAAATCATAAAGAGATCGAACTGCATTTAACCTCGTTAAAGCAATCCATCGAACTCCGTGTACGCTCCTGGAAAGGGATCGTTGCTCCAGAATGCCTCGGCGTGCTCCGAATTGCTCTGCGGCGCAAAGACAAACTGGTCGTGTTCTGCTCGTCCTGGCGCTCAGCGGAGCACTTAATTTTGCCTCCAACATGTATATCTGCCGAAGCTGTGAACGTGACAAAACATGCTTCTGATCAAGGAGGTGTTCGAGGGGACAGCACTGTGGTGTCCAGTCGTGTTTCCAGATCCGCGCAGCAGCGATGCGGAGGTACGCGCTGTAAGCCTCGCCTCCAGGAAGACTGCAGGAGGAGAGAGTAGGTGTCTGCTGGTTGTCTGCAATTGCACCTCTTGTGTTGTGTTCTTCTGTCAGGTTCTTCAGTGCATGAAGCAAACATCTCAGATGTGACTGAGTGTTCCTCAGGGATGGGAAATCAACTACTTGGGGTTTGGGGTTTCATTTTTCTCTTACTGGACTGGGGAGTAATAGCCAGCAGGCTTGAGGAAGCAGTTCCCATTATCTGTTCCTGTGCCTATTGCATGGAGTAGTTTGATGAGGTTATGAAAGAGTAGGCTTGAGTCTTTTCCCTGGCTAGATCACTACCCACCGGTATAAACGAACGGTACGCTGCCAGTCTGGGAGTTGAGCATTAGTCTTGATTCGTCGGGCACCAAAAGAAAATACTTGCTTTCTGTTAGCACATTACAAAACCAGGCACCAACAGTTTTGTCATTGGTGTCTAGCCATATCGGTGTAGTACGCAGCAAACTGTGTGTGATGTGTGCAGCAAGTGGGATCAGAGGAGGTGTGACTGACTAGTTAAGATGAAAAAAATGTCCTTTTCAAAGCTTGGGGATCTTGTTACAGAGCAGCCATGCTAGATGCGAATGAAGTGTCTTAACAAGCTGTTAATCTGTGGTCAGACTTTCAGAACACAAAGTTCCCAGGATACCTGAATGGAATAGGGGATGAGATTTTCCTGATGAATTGTAATTTGCATTTTTAGAAGTCTTCCTTGTGTTTATTAAAAGCAGTGTCAACTTATGCAATCTCAGGTTTTCACCAAAGTTGGAGTTTATTTTGAAGAAGTTTAGGATGTAAGTATTTCACTGCTGCTGGACTTTGGATTTGAAAGAAATGTCCTCTGGGTGAGCTTACTTGAGAAATTTCAGTTTACGAATTGCTGCATTTTGTTAAAGTTGTCCCTAGCCTATTAAAATTGTAGTGGTAGTTTCCCCATAATGAAGGTAAGCCATAATTCACATCTCTTTTCCTGCTGATATGTTTTTAGACACTTTCATAGACTTTTTTCTTCACGGACAGTATAGAGGCTTGGCTGTCACACTTCAGCCTCTCTGCTGTAGGTTTTACACAAATTCAGTGCAGTTTTCAGCTGCCTTCTGAAAGAAGCCCAAATGACAATAGGAAAAGAACTAAGGGAGTGGAAAATGTGGCTAAATCATTCCTAAAAATGTGGTCACTGACTTGAAATCATGCCAGTTCCAGTTGCCATGGTCGTTGCTTGGTTTTGAATCGTGATACTCGCTTGCTTGCTTTGTTTAAACTTAACCTTGAAAAATCTTTTTCCTGCTCTGCAGACGTTTTTGGCATTTCTTCAATATTCATTTTTCTAGTTCTCTTTCTCACTTGTGTGGGTTTTGGTGTTTTGTGGGTTTTATATTGCACTTAACTGAAGAGCTCCTTTGTAGACTAATAGATCTAACAGTCTGAAAATTGTGTGGCAATTTTGGAAAAAAAGCTTCTTCTCCCGATTCTGTTGTTTGGGGTTAATTCCCACTGTTTTGTAAAAGTCAGTCTGATTAGAAAGGATAATGACGGCTTCCACTTAAATAAGATACACATAACTTTCAAACGTGGTAATTTTTACAAGTATTGTAAGTTTTTTGCTGCTTTTTACAGTCCCCCTTATAATCTGTTCTAAGAGGCATTTGAAAGCATTTCAGTTCTGTGCAGTTCAGGTGCTGATCCGTCCCATTGTCCCCATGTCCAGTTAGAGGATGCTAACTTCTCTGAAGTCACTTTTAGCAAGGAGAGAGGTTTGTCGCAATAAGGGGTTACAGATGGGTCCCTCTGCCTGCCTTTAACATCAGCTTTGTACAAATGCTTCATTCTGCAGTATTTTTTTTCTCTTCTGCCTGTGTCTTACCCATTCTTTATGTGCGAAAGCCAGGTGGTTTAGGTGAAGACGGGACTTTTTGACACTCTTACGCAGCCGTTCTGTATTTTGACTCCTTAACTGAACCTGCAGCCTTTGTCCCTCCAAGCAGAGCAATCTGTACCACCAGCTTGCCCCCTTGTGCTAGGAGAGGCACAGAGGAGGCAGCCCCAACTGACAAACACAAGTCAGCTTTTGTCTCCTCTTCCCGCCTGCTCAAAGCTCTGGTTGCCAGAAGGAAAAAGAACTTGCCCAGATTGAGGAAGGGAGTTTCTGAAGATGTGGGAGGAGGAGATGAAGGCTGGCTGAAATTTTCCTGAGATTTTTTTAGGCTCTTCTCCTTTGGCAAGTAAATATTCCCCATTGGAGTCCTGCTGGCTTACAGTAGCTGCTGGCACCGTGTCAGGAGCTATGCACCATTACACTGAAGCTTGTTAATTTTGTTGGTTTTGCAAAGCACAGTTAAGAGCTGGTCATGCTCTGACAACCTTGACAATGCCCATTTACTTTGCTGTCATTTTTTTTTCTTGTCACATCTAGAGCTTTGAAAAACAGCAGCAGCCAAACCTGCTTGCAGACTCAGCAGATTTAGCCCAGCCCAAGTTTGTGTAAGTCCATGAGCTCAAATCAAAGGGTCTGGCAGTCTGACTTCCATCCTCTAGCCTTGGACCTTGGTGATCTTGCCGAGAAGCACATATTCATCAAATTCCTTCATTTCTGGAATGGGCAGTAACTTCCAGAGGGAAAAATGACTGCTTGATGCAACCTCTAAATATGCCCGTGTCTCTGAATTATAGAAAATAAAGTGGGAAAGAGTATGAAGGAGGGAGAAGAAAGTTTACAGGGAAAAGGACAGCTGGGATGTAACTGAGTATCTTAGAAGTTGTCTCATATGATAGACATTTTACTCAACCCCCTAACAGCAATATAAGCAGCTCCCGAGGGATGATGGCAGGAGGAGGAAGCTGTTGCACAGTGGAGACTCCAGCAAGCAGGGGATAGTCACAGTTTCGATACCAAACTGTGAACAGAGTGATTCATCTCCCCATGTTTTGATCAGTGCTAAACAGGATTACATTTCTCATCTCCGCAAAGATCTTATTCTAGAGTTTGAATCAATGATAACGAGTTTCCCTGTGATTCCTAGGTGGAGAATGACAGCAAAATGTTAACTTCCACAGAGCTGACATCGACTCAGCGATGGACTGGTGTCCTATTGCTCCTGTGTTTGCGTATCCTGAAGACACACACTCAGCTCGCACCAAGAGAGATCATTTCCAAACATCGTAAGATATCTTGCTGTCAGACCTGAGGTCAGGACAGTGCATTGCCTCCTTTAATTACAGTCTGAGAATTAGTTTCAGACGTGGAAGAATACACCAAAAAAAAAATGGTGAGCATATCTCTATTGCTCTTACATTGTACAAAGATGACTCAAGGACTCTTACTTTTATTTAAAGAAAACGTATAATTAGGTATTTGGTAGAGGAGAGCCATCCAAAAGCCTTCAGTGAAAGGCTCCCATGTGTTGCTGCCAACCTTTTAAAACGGGAGTTAAATTTTGGAGTTTCAGCATGTGATTCCAAAATACACAGAGTAATACTTATTCAGAATCTCAAACTGTCTGAATTAAGCATATGGCTTCCCAAGCTAACGCTCATTGTTTATGAGGCAAAATGTTAATTTTATTTTCCTGTACCAAAGCAGGGAGGATGAGTTGTTTTGATGGTGTATCTTCCTTATGAGCTTCCAGTCATTGTAATGCACCTGCTGTACAAAAGACCCCTTTGCCAAACATCAAGTTCCACACGTTCTCCAGTGTGTTGACACCAGAATGACTGAGGGGTGTGTTGGAAGCTTTTCAGTAACCGGTTTTGTTGATATGACTTTGCTACATAATGCCTTAATTATACAAAGTACTTTTATAGGCCTGATGTATTTTATACTGGGGGTAGAGCCTGATATTTCAACCCCTGGTGCTCTTGCAGTGTGTGTGATTTGTTTCTTTTTTAGAACCACCTGCTGTTGCTGGTGGTGGTGGTAGCAGGCCCTCTAGAGGGTGATCTGGTCATAGAAGTGTTAGCAAGGACCAGAAGTCCAGCGCAGTGCTCCAGGAGATTGAGCAGCAGCTTCAAGAAGCTGTTTTAAACCAATCTGAGCCTACAGCACTGCAGCCAGAAGAGGTGGCTCTGTCCTGCTCTCATCCTCGTTCTGCCCGTCTTGCTTATCCACTGCAAAAGAAAAGTTATTCCAGGTTAACAAGGTAGTGTCAGTGACTTGTAGTATAATAACAGTTACTTCCCCAGAGCATTAGGAAGAGAGTTTGCAAGATGATCAGACTTCACAGTGAGTATTTTTGAAGTGGATGACTTCTCTAGAGTTAGTAAAGTTCTATGCCTCGACTTGAACCTCCAGTTCAGGAGATTAACTTCCTCTGGAGATGTCCTCAGAATCAACCTCTCGATGGCCATTGATGAATTACTTCAGTATGAGTTATTGACAGTATAGAAGTAAAGCTTGGCCTAGGAATAAAAAGGCAGGTATCTTTAACTTTCTTTGCTTTAGAAAACAGTTTTGCCATTGCAGGAACAAGTTGAATGTCCCTGTGTGTTAATAAAGAACATGGGAAATGACTTGTGACTGAAACTTCTATTTTTTTTACGTTTGTGTTTGCAGGAAAAGCTGCAAGCCAGTTAATGACCAAGTAAGGTCTCCGTTCTCATGACTGACCTGCTATGCTTCTCCTGGAGCCATGGATGAATACAGCCGCTTTGTGGATTGGGACAAAATGGATGTTACTGCCCAGAGCCAGGATGCGAAGGAGCTAACCTGCACGGAGTTCCAGGAGCTCAAGCAGCTAGCCCGGCAGGGCTACTGGGCCAAGAACCACTCTCTGAGAGCCAAAGTGTACCACAAACTGATCAGCAACATCCCGTGCCGCACGGTGACCCCGGATGCAAATGTGTACCGGGACATTGTTGTGAAGATTGTCGGAAAACGGAGCAGTAGCTCCCTTCCGCTGCCAGAGTTTGTGGATAACAGCCTGGTCCCCACGTACTGCTTGAACGCCGAAGGCATCGGGGCGGTCAGGAAGATTATATTGTGCATCGCGAATCAGTTCCCAGACATATCGTTTTGCCCGGCGCTGCCTTCCGTGATAGCTCTGCTCCTCCACTACAGCAAAGACGAGGCGGAGTGCTTCGAACAGGTTTGTCGCATCCTGGCTTGCAACGACCCCTCAAAGCGGCTCATCGATCAGACCTTCTTGGCTTTTGAGTCCTCCTGCATGACCTTCGGTGACCTGGTCAACAAGTACTGTCAGGCAGCCCATAAGCTGATGGTGGCGGTGTCCGAGGACGTGCTGGAGGTTTATTCCGACTGGCAACGGTGGCTCTTCGGCGAACTGCCCATGGCGTACATCGCGCGGGTCTTCGACGTGTTTCTGGTGGAGGGCTACAAAGTTCTCTACCGTGTTGCGCTGGCTCTCCTGAAGTTTTTTCACAAAGTCCGGCATGGGCAGCCCATGGAGTCGGACAGCGTGCAGCAGGACATCCGAGCTTTCGTGAGAGACATCGCCAAGTCGGTGTCTCCCGAGAGGCTTCTGGAAAAAGCCTTCGCGATCCGCCTTTTCTCCCGGAAGGAGATCCAGCTTCTGCAGATGGCCAACGAGAAGGCTCTGCAGCAGAAGGGCATCACGGTCAAACAGAAAAGGTAGAGCTCTCGCGACGGGTGCTGAGCCGGTAGCGTAACTGAAATGTTAGTGGTACGAGAGAAACGAAGCGGTTTCTCGTTGCTCATTCAGCAAGGAATTCATAGTTTTTTACAGGTACATATTTAATTGCCAATACTGCATCTCAAAAGGGTCTTTCGCGAGTTGTTTTTAAACTAAAAGGTGTTTTAGGAAAACTGGCAAAAGCACTGATTAATTACTTGGAAGGAAAGCATCCAAACAATCTCATATTTAAGAAGTAATTTTCACATTTGTTTGTGTAAAATTTCAATTTCATGCTGCCCGGTACTGTGAATTGAGCAGTTTATTTAATGTAAACAGGCAAATGCTATCCCAGCTGGAAAACTGTTTGCTCAACTCAAGGAGTTACTTTAACAGAGCAAAAGCAGAAAAAAGTCTTATTTATAGGCTTCTTTTAAAATTAGTTTGACTGCAAGCCTCCTGAAAGTCAGGACTATAATAATCGTAGATAGGGAGTTGATGTTTTTTGTGACAGGTCCATGTAGTGTTAGAAATAACAATTTCAGAAGAACCGTGGTAGAGAAGAGTGAGGATACTGGTCCAAATGATGAAATCACAATTTCTTTCCAGAAATGAGGGGAGGAAAAACCAGCTGTAAAACTAGTAAATGAAATCCTGCTCCAGTGTGATAGTAAAAGCCACAATAATAAAAAGCTTAGCAGGAAAACCTCTGCATGTATATAGAAAGGGCAGCAATATATTAATCTAAACAAAATTAGCTTCTTGCCGAGTGCAAATGTATGTGCAGGTCAGTACTGGTGTTGTAGACATGGTCTGTTTCTCCTAAGGCTGCCTGTGACTGCAGAAAACTTCTCCCAAACACTTTTGGAGATCTTAAGTGTTGAACAGTTTTATCTCCTGACCTCTGAAGGGAAGAGTGGCTTCTGCAAGTCTGCTGGGGTCAGCAAGTGCGATAACGTAGAACTTGGAATTCTAGAGAGACAGTCTTTCAGATTTTCTCTAAATCTGCAAAAATCAGAAGGTACCAGCTACTGACAAGTTAGGATCTTACAGCCAGTTCTGTCGCTGAGATAATTACAGCAGTTGTGAACAGATGCCGTTCCATGGCTTTGAGGTCTATCCCTAGCAGGTTTCAGCCTATAAAATAACATAAAATGTTAGCTGAACCTCTTTCATGTGCCCCAAGTACATGTGAAGTGCCCTCCAGTCTTTTCCAGCAGTTTGTTTCTACACGCGCAGTTCGGTTTACAATTAGCTTGTACCTTATTTCACTCGTATCTTGGAGGAGACTGGTGAGTCTCAAATATTTCAAGGCCTCGAGCCGCTGAAAGGTCACGTCGGGTAGAGTTCAGGGCATTGCATTTGGGACTCGTAACCAGAAGTAATAACTCTTTCGACGTGTGTCTTTTCTTCTTGTGCTGAAGTTTGGGAGAGTTGTGCTGTCCTTTCTGAATATATTCTTCAGCAACAGAATGAGAGCTTTAAAATGAAAATAAAAAAAATCAGAAACCTCAACCAAGCACAAAAGCCCTGGAAGCTCCTGCTGTGTGAAACATAAAAAAAAGGAAATATTTTAACCTGTCTGCTTGTTTGTCTGTTTTTTTCATTCTTGGGTGATTCAAATCAAACCTGACTTTGTTTTTCTCCAGGCTCCTTTCACTCACTTTGCTGCGGATGTAGGAAATCACTGATCTTTTCTATCTTTTTTTTTTTTGTCTCTCTCCTTACACGTTTTCCTTCTGTCAATTCCATACCCACTGCACCCCTCCTGTTTGCAGTCTTGCATCTCCCAAAAGGTAGGTTACAACACTTGAATCTTCACGCTTTGCTCGTTTTCATCTGTCTTTGGCCAGTTGGGTTTTTTTCCCCCCTGAGGAGGCTGTCATTTTTGCTGATGCTGGGGCCAGAGAAGCAGGGCAGCGATGGCAGCATGTGGGACACCTCCTCAATTCGCTTGTGCAAAGTTAGCTCAGAGCACCTGCAAAGCCATGAGATCAGGGATCGTGGGCTCTGTACAAAGATACAAGCCTGTGTTTTCCAGAATTAAAGGAGTAATTTTAACAGTGGGATGTAAGCCCTTTCTATACCGGAAGAAGTGTTGTTTTGGAGGCTTTTTTTTTAAAAAAAAAAACATCTCAAGTCTTCAGAACCGTTGTCCCACATCCAAAACCAGTGTATGTTGTTGCAACAGATGTGAGGCGTACTCAAGCTTATTTTCTTCTTCACAGGCTTCCTGCGGTTAATTAGGAAAATGTTGGACTGAACCCAACTTGGCACACTCCAGGAAGTGGCTTGTCCCTGTTCATATTCAATTATATTTATTTTTTTAAGTAGGTAGGTTGTTTTCTTTTTTTAGAGGCAAGAGGACAAGACTATTTTCCTGTGTTGAGGAAGTCAGAGTTACTCAGCCATATAACATTAATAGTTAATGAAGTCATTCATCAGAGCTTGGCCTGAAAAGCAAATCTTAAAGAACAAAACCCAGTGGATTGTGATACCTGATAAGCAGAGAATTTGGAAAGGAGAAAGACTGCCCCGTGAGTATTAAATACCGCAGAGACCTAGGTTTAAATTAATGCCTGTGAGAATCTTCTGGCCTTGTTGCAGGTGCCCCGAGTTAACTTTAGTGAGTGATTCACACTAACGTTTGTACTAATCTATAAATCAAAATTGGAATTAACTTCCTCATGTTTTTGTGTTTGAAAGAACACCTTAAGAAGCCTTACCAAAGCATGTTTCATATCCTACCCCGTGTGTTGAGGATTTTACCTCCAGCGGATCAGCAGGCTGTCCAGTCCAGCCAAGCAGATCTTCACCGTCCTCATATTATTATTTTGCTGTAGTTACGGGGCTCTGAAAGCAGCAGAAAGACTCAATTTCCACTAAGAAGTACCCAGTTTGGGTTGGAGGGGGCTTAGGTCGGTGCAGGGCCTCTGCTGATGCCAATTTCAAGACAGGATTAGATTTCAGGCTTATACACCACGTATGGCTTCATTGCCATTTCCGACCGAGAAACAACATATCGCTTCTGCCACGTGTTCGTGTCCTAACTGAAACTGCAAGAGGTTTTGAAGATAATGCCAACTCTGTGAGATTTGACCCGAAACAACAGAGTGGGATGGCTTTATCTTCAGGAACTTCGAGGTCTCTGAAGCACGTTGCATTAGTGATACAGCCGTAAAAACAACAGTCCTGTGAAAAGAGCGAAGAAGCTGCTCTTTTAAGCATTTTAATTGTGCTGCTGACCTGAATCTAATTTCCTTTGGGATAATAACAGTTGGACGTGTCTTTCCAACATCAGCAGTCAATGAAAAGTTGTCATGCTGATCCCAGTAAGCCATCGTGAAGAATCGAGGAAAACGCTAACGCAGGGTAAAATCTTAATGAATTACTTCAGTTCTAGTAGTAGATTTTAATGCAGTGCCAGTCCAAATTTAGTGTGTTCTCAAACTGTAGGAGGTTTTTTAGATAACTGTGAGAGTCCACAGGTGTGGTGAAGGCTAAACTTAATTTTCACGTGCCGATGTAGATGAAAATGCAGGGTTGTTTGGTGGGGTTTTTTTCTTAGCCAACCTGCCTGTAGTTTATTTTCACTCATTTACTACTTTGAAAAGCAACTGCCAGCCTGCAGTTGGTGATTTTCAGTGTGGTTAGAGAAACACTGCCCAAAATGAGAGAGTGCATACAAGTTAGATGCTTGTAATTCTAGTTGCCATTTTCTGACACTCCTCCAAAAATTAAGAAAACTTTATTAGGCGGGACAGGGTTTGGTGTATTGACGTGTGACATGAAATAGAAAACGTTTTACCATGACGTTCCCGGGGCAGGAGCGACGTGCCTGCAGTGCTTTTGAATGGTCAGTACAGTGGTAAATGCTTTCTAGTGAACTGGAAAGATGTGTTTGTGAAGGTGATATTCTCCCTACATGGAAAAGTTGGAGGAAAGCGATGAGTTACTCTGAATTCTGCTGAGCACAGGCTTCAAGCAAGGTCTGGGTAGGAAAGTCTTTAAAGCAGCAGTTTGCAGTAGCCAGGAGTAGGAACAAAGGCAAAAAAAAAAAAAACGGTACACTGAGGTGGAGAGCCTTTCAGGAACAAGTACTTAAGTGTAGTTGCCCAGACAGGTCACACAAGTGTGAAAAATGTACAAACCAAGAGTACAAATAATTATGAGGCTTGCTCATTTAAGGTTTAGTAAGTGTAAAGCTGTTCTGGTATTTGCTATGAACTCTTGGTCCTGTTTATCATCATTACATTTCCTGCAGAAATTCACTTTCATAAACTAGTTGGATGCTCTGAATATTTTTTTAATTCCTTGAATGCGAGCAGACTTTAATTTCTGATGGTCTGAAACCAAGGCTTGCTTTCTCAGCTCTCTTCCATCGTGCCACCAGTCTTGAGCTGCAGACCAGAGAGGACCAGGAGGGCTGAGACCTAAAGGAAGATGCTGAAGATGTGGGTCCAAGTTTTGGCTCATACTTTGCTCCAGTTGATCTCTCCTGTACCCCAGCTTGTTGTGTTTAAAAGCACAAATCATGCTGTAGTCAGTGACAGTGAAAGTTGTAAAACCCATTAATAGCTGCAGCTGAAATAGGTGTCTGTGTGAGTTCCTTGCCAGTTAAATAACGTGGGTTAACAATGGAAGTAGTCGTTTGGTTGGTTTTGCTGGAGGAAGCAGTAATTTTTCACTAGTTACTTTTTAAACTGACCTAAGGAATCACTTCATTAGAAATGCTGACACCAAGGCAGTGAGAATAAATTTCCAAAAGCATCTCCCGAAGTCTCCAAGCAAGCATTGCCCTGAAGTACGGTGCAAATGCTGCAAGAAAAATTAGGAAGTGAGCTATGCTATTCAGATTTGTACAGATATGCAGTATCAAGGTCCTCTTTATGTTCCATGAAACTAGGAGGAAAGAAATGTGCAATTATTAAAAAAGAAAAAAGCAACCCCCCCAGATGTTGGTGAATACTTGTAACTGAACCCTTGCATGCAGAGCAAACTACCTAAAGCTTCATTTAACTAATGATTACCCAGTAATTTGTTGTCTCATGTAAGTTCCTCTGTCACTTCCACCTTGTACTTGGCTGTCACCACTGCATTTTAAACTCTTTAACATCAGCCGTGGCTGCAGTAACACTCATTTAATCCCCGGGCTCTGAGTTTGTGCTTATTGCATCTGAGAAGTGCAGGCTGGTTAATCATCATCACATTACTACCATCATCATTAGTATCATGTCATGTTTAAAAGCTGTGAATCGGTTCTTATGCGTGTCTCAGACCCCTGGGGGGGGCGTGGGGGGGTTGCTTTCCAACGTGTCAGGCGTTGCTTCACGTTTTCGGGCTCCGTCTGTAACCACAAGCCTGGGAAACCTCCCGGGTTCTTAATGAAGTCGAGGCTGTTGGTAATGACACATTTCCAAGAGGTGGACCTTTCCAAGACCTTCATGTATTTGCCCTGAATTAGAACCATTTAGCCTGGTAATGCCAAGTCCTCGTGCAATTTCTGGGGGTTTTAGGAGTTCTCTTCATTCCATGATACAGACGGAACTTCAGAGGAGGAAGAAGTAGTGCCTCTGCCTTCCAGATCTTGGCTGTTTAGGAATTCTGTTCTCTGTGCTTAAATACTAGTGCCAGTGAGACTTGTCTCAAACAGACAAATGTAATTTGACCTTTTTAAGGTCATGGTTGTCCCAGCTGGCTCACCATGATGTCCTCTGTAGATAAAGGTGTGGGCCACAGCTGCCGTACAGAGGAATTGCTCCAAGTGTTTCAGTAAGTCCAGATCCCACCTCTTGAGGATTCTGTTGAACTAAGGCTTGGCCTCCTAATCCCGTTGAACTATGGCATCTCTAGTGTTGAGCTGTCTTTGTGCGTTACCGAGCAGTAATCCGAACCTTTTGTTGCTAAATTGTTGTTTCTCAAGGGTTTTGTGTTGTATTCCTCAGGCAGAATGTGCACTTAGCGGTTCACGCGGAAAACTTCAAGTCTGAAATTGTCAGCGTTAAAGAGATGCGAGATATCTGGTCGTGGATCCCAGAGCGATTTGCACTTTGCCAGCCCCTCTTGCTTTTCACCACTTTGGAACATGGCTGTAGCCTGAGCAGGTAAGGAAAACCTTCCCCGCTCTTCCCTGCTGTAGGGCAAAAAGAAAAAGAGCAGCTGGTGTGCTGGGTTGGCCAAAAGGCCGTGCCTAGTCAGAACTTGATCGAAGGAATATTACTAGCAGTGGGATGTAAATGTGACAAATTCCCATCAGCTACGGCATTTGACTAGGTTATTTCATGTATCAGAACGGAGCAAGCTATTTTGAACTATTCAAGACAAAATGAGAAAAGTCAAACTTTTATCAGTTCGTTCCAGTCTGAGGCTGGTTTGTTCCACACTGGTTTAGCTCAGCGACTGCTCTTTTGGTAAGTAACCACATTCAAACTGATCCGAAGAATAAGGGAACTGGAAACCAGAGATTCCTCTACCTATGTTATTTTTAAAGTGAGATAAGCTAGGTAGGAGTTCTCCTCGCACTTGACGCAGAAGACTCATCCTGTAGCTCCTAAGAACGACTTTGATGTCTGCAGTTGAGGTACTGAGGTGGAAAGCGATCTGCTGTCCCAGCCTTGTGTGCTAAGGAGGAGAACAAGAGAACACATCGCAGTTATCTTCTGTGAAAAGCTAAAGCTCTTCCGACACAGCTTCCGGGCCTCAGGACACAACTTCTCTAGGTTGTCTGAAATCAAAATGCTCTAAAATGCTACTCTTGTGATAGGTAGTCTTCCAGCTGTTCTGCAGAGGCATCAACAGCTGTGCAGAGAAGCGAGTGCAGAATTATTTGTTAGTTATAGTGGCCTGTAGAAAGCATTTGCGGGAACACGCGTGGTCCTCAGCTATCTTTTTTAGCCGTGCCTTCAGTCGAAGGAGAAGGTGTTGCCTGAGGAGGTGGTTAAGGAGGGAAAGAATTAGCAGTGGCGATGTTTGAGTGCTCATTTGTGTGTGCTCTGCGCTTCAGGTTCTATTCTCACAGCGAGGGGCACGAGCCAACTCTTCTCCTCATCAAGACCACAGCGAAAGAGGTGAGTGAGGTGAAAGGCAACCGATTCAGTTGGGGTTTGGTTATGTAATGCTGTGTTGCAACACACAACTGTTTGTAATAAAGTGAAGAGCAAGGGACCTGAAATTGCTCGAGGTTTGGGTTGGGGTTTTTTTTAACAATGCATACTTTAAATGGTTCCATTTGTTGATCGTGGGACTGTGCATTCTTGGGTAAATCTTGTTAAGTAGGTCTTGGTCAGCTATTCTTTCTCTTCTGAGTAGTGTGGGATGATGGATGAGAGTAACTCATTGAGCTCTTGGACAGACTCTTAACTGCAGAATTGGAGGGAGAGGCTGGGGAATTGTGTTAAGAAACTCATGATTCATGGGATATAATTTAATTTTCTCCAGAATATAAGGCAAGGAAGCAGCAGAATTTTAAGTGGCATGAATAATATCAGACTAAATAATGTGAGAACAAAAGCTTTGGCTTCATTATCTTACTGTTTGAGGGAGGGAAAAAATAAAACAAGCAAGCTCTGAGAACCTGAGGGGGAGCACACAGGTGCCTTATCTAATGAGTATTGGTTCTCTGCTCCGCTGTGTGGGGTGATATTGGAAACATAATGTAAAACCAGAAACATTAGCTTCATCTCATGCTTGTTTAAAAAAAAAATTAATGCATAAAAGCAGAAAGCTCCTCAGAACCTCTGGAGGAGGGCCCACAGATGCTTCCTGCCACAAGTGTTAGTTGTCTGTGCTACTGTGCGTGACTTGTAAATACTCAGTGTAGAATGTTAAGCTTTTATTGCAGCCTGTGGGCTTGTATTTATTTGTTATTTTGCTTCTTACCCTGGAGCATGTCAGAAGTCTAGCTTTGATGCTGATTTTTATAGTATGGTTCATGTTTTAACCCTCAAAAAAAAATCCAAACAAAAAAGTACAAGAAAAGTATGGTTTGTTTTTCTTATTGGTTGTGGGTTTTGGTTTTTTGCAAGGAATTATGTTCATCCCTTATTCATATATCTATAGCTACATTTTAGAAAGAAGAAAATTTGCCTTCTGATTTTCTGGCTCTTGTATACTTCAGGCATATCAGGTCAAACAGAGTTCTGTGCCATCTCTTTGTTTATACACACGATTTATTTAAATTTAAAAAAACCCCGTCCTTCAGTAATTTTGTCCTAGGAGCTCTGCATATCCTGCTGCCCAAGGCTAGACAGCAAATGTACCTCGGAACAATTCTGTTTAACCATAGTTTCAGGGGGGGGAAAATCGCACGGTTGCTTTCATCGCATTCTTAGAGCTTCATTGTTTGGTCTGCATCCGCTTGGCAGCGATGCTTATTGCTGGTAGCAAGAAATTTTTCTGGTGCAAACAAAAGACTCCCCAGAAAAGCTCAACCCTTGAAGGCGATGTTTCGCTTTATTGGAAACCAGTGACCCCCACGCTGTTTGAGTGTTCTGTTCAGATATCTGAGCAAATTCAGCGTTGGCTGAGCTGATTTCAGCCTCCAGTTTGAAACTGAGAAAGCCACCAAAACTCCTTGTTCATGACCAGCAAACGTTAGGGAGGAACTGCTCATGCTGTAGGTTGTGACAGTACTGGTGCTTTGGATGCCAAAATGTAAAAGTGGAAGCCGTGCTTCACGAGCTTGGAGTGATTTTGTGTTTTGGTATCTGATGTTATCTTGGAACATTTCTCCTTTAATGCCTCTGAGATGTGAAATCATTTATGAAACTCTGAGGATTTAAGGGTACCCACCGGTGGATTAAAACAGTTTAAATCTATCTTTAGATGTAAGTACTTAACGCTGCTTTAATCCACTGGTAGAGAGATTTTGAAAATCAAAGTAAACCAAAACGTTCAGTTCCGGGCTCTGCAATGCCAGTATGAACGGGTTTTACTTGCTTTCTTCTTCACTGAAGCCTCCTGACTGTGCTGTTTGTGCTAGGTCTGCGGTGCTTACCTCTCAACCGACTGGAGCGAGCGCCGGCGAGGAGGCAACAAGCTGAGTTTCTTTGGAACTGGGGAGTGCTTTGTATTTAGGGTGAGTAACATTCGTTCTTATTGTCACAAGGCAGAGCTGCTGTGCTGGAGTGAGTAGCTCTTCCTTCCACTCGAAGAGACTGGGCTATGTGCCCTCTAAGGTTATAACATCTGCCCAGCTGTTAATGTGGAGGAGGAAATTTTTACTTCTCAGTTTTGTGGTAACCCTTTTATGGAGTATTTTCCTAAAGGATGTAATAAGGGAACTTGGAAAACACTGTGTTATTTCTTCAGTCGCCTAAAAAGTGAAGATGTAAAGAGAGAAGATAACATGTGGCCTGAAACGTGGCTTGAGCCCGTCTTTACCGTGGAGTCTGAGGGGCTCGAACGTTCTTTACTGTGCGGAGCTCCCCGCGTGGCGGACATGCGCTAACCCACGCTTTGCTCTTCTCCGCCTCTGTGCAGCTGCAGCCAGAAGTGGAACGCTACGAGTGGGTGATCATAAAACACCCAGAGCTGGCCAGCGCTGGGACGGAGCCGGAAAGTCACGCCTCGCCAGCCTCCAGCACCCTCTCATCTGCTGGTGCCCCCTCAGACCCCTCGGATCGCCTCTCTCCCTTCTTAGCGGCTCGGCACTTCAACTTACCTTCCAAAACAGCCTCCATGTTCATGGCTGGCAGCAGCGAGTGCGTCATCGTAGGTAAGTCAGTCTGACAGTTGGAGATCCTGGTTGTCCTTTTCCCAAAAAGCTCTGCTTGAAGCTTCTTGGGAGAGCAGCAGACCTCATGATGTCCTCTGTGAAACTAAGCATTGCCTTGTAAGCAATAGGGGAATCTTCCTTTTTGTTTTCCTAACACATTTCTTTTTAAATTTATTTCGCTTCGCTGCATTCTCTGACTCTTAGCTTAGTGAATCTTGACTTGGACGCACAGATAATGAAGATGCTTTTAACTGTGACATGTTTTTTAATGATTGAAAAGACTGAGCCAGTGCTGTTATTGATCTTCTTCTTCTCCCAGGTTTGATTTTTGACTGCAAACACAATTCCTTGGTTTTCTCTTTACTGGAGGGAAGATAAGCTGTTGGTAGTTTCTGAGCACTGAAAAACAAGCCTTAAATGCAGGCATTTGAGTCAGGCTTCTTGTTCTTACTGGCTTGCATTACTGTCTGGGTTTTTTTGAATTTTAAAAAAAAAAATCATCCTATTCCAATGGTGGTGTTTGAGCTGTGCGTTTGGTCATACTCTGTTACACCTGAAGACAACAAGCACACATTGCTTGAAGCTTTTAGTTGTTCCCATGAGAAAAGCACTTTTGGTGTGGGGTTGTGGGGTTTTTTGTGTAGCAGTTTCCCATGCTAAGAAGTGGTGAAACACCCTCACACTTGTCTTTTTCTCTCCGCAGGAGGTGGCGATGGCCAGGCTCTTTACCTCGATGCAGATCTGAACCATGGCAGAACCAGCCACTGCAATACTTTCAACAATCAGCCGTTGTGCTCTGAAAGCTTCCAGATCTCTGTCTTGGAGGTGTGGGGCTTCAGGGACACCATGAATGGATGATGTGACCATCATTAATCCATTAGTTTTTCACTTGCCCTAGGATTCCCAAAGGCAAATTCTAATGCAGGAGCCAAGTTAGAACATGCTAACCGCTGGTTTTTAGTAATTACCAAGTGGTGCAGGGCTTAGTCGTTTACTTTTATTTAAGACAGGTCAAGGTGAAGTAATGTATCTGGTTAACTCCTGAGCTTTTTACCTCTAGAGATCTGAGTTCAGGTGCTGTTGTTAGGTAAAAATGAAAACGTAATTATTCCAAACCAATCCTCAGTGGATACAAGTCCATACTGGAGGATGGATTTGCAGTTTGATGCAATTCCTCAAAGGCACAGCGGTGGCTGAGTGTGCTGCAGAGCTGTGTGCTGCCGGCCCCTGCCTTGAGCCAGGGATTTTGCATGTCTGCTCACAGGGAACACTGATGACCTCAAATCTGACGTAGAGCAGTAGTTCTGCCTTACAACAAGCAGACATTGCGCAGACAAATCCCATCTCCTGAGTGATGAAATCCCTCAATTCACACAAGAACCGTGATTCCTAGCTATCCTTCTCCTTGTAGTTGAACCCTTGGCACGTTCCAGTTGCGTCTCTTTGAGGACCCTGCCTCTGAGAACGACATCCAGACTGGACAATGATATCTCAAAGGCTTGATTTTGTTTACATTCCAGTTCCATATCAGTATAATGATTTTCCACATGACTCGTATTTCAGGCAGCTGAAAGCTGCGGCTTGCGTGCAGAGCTTGGACACTTCCTTTGTCTTTCCTGGAAGCTGAAACGGAGCTTCAGACCTGAGAGTAACTGCGTCGATATCACCACACGCTCGGAAAATTAGACACTGTGATCTAGAAGCTTAATGCTCTCCCCGCTAGCAAATTGGAGGGAGGTGGGAGATAAATCTCCTGGGAGTGGGGGAGTTGCCCAGGGGAACTCTAGGGGACATTGTTCCTCTATATCACGAGTCTTCCCAGTGATGAGATCCTGAAACAGGTAACAAACACTCTTTTGCCGGTGGCGTTCTGGTAGGGATTTGGAGGATGAAAAAAGGCTTTTGCTCGTTCCTGAGGATTCACACAGTTCCCTGCAAGCTTGCCTTGTGGCATGTGGTGCCTGGAGGCAGCTGTCTGGGATCTTTATCTAAAACCTGCAGTATCTGCTGTAGAACTTCTCCCACATGAAGTGCAAATAGATAAACATCGACAGATAGCCCAGAGGATATGGCAGGATGCTTTTGGAGCTTCAGTGGGTAACTCGCTAGTAAGATTTACCACAGCAAGTAAAATGAGGGGAGAGATGGCCTTTTCAGCCGTTCAATCTCAAGAATTGCTTCAGGGTGGGAGGATCATGTTACCACTTGAAGTTGATTAAAATTAAAAATTAAAATATTACAGTGATAACACCTCAGCTAGACCGGACAGGACCACGTTAGTACTCGGTGGCCACAGGTGTGTTGTCTTGGTAATGTTGGCTTGCTTAGCTTGCCATCAGTGAAAATACCACGTCTTGTTGAACCGTTGCCTCTCACAAAGTGCATGAACAAACCCAGCAAAAACGTGATTTTCTTCAGGTGCTGTTTTGAATTCCTGATGAACAGACTCTTTGAAATACTTGTCCTCGGACACAAGAGTTCAAGATGTCTTTTGTATCATTTCTGTTTGCACTTAGGTTATCTCCCCCTGTCAGCCCTGGGCTTCTCTTTCTTTCCTGCTTCCCAGTCAGCAAGTTCTGTCCAGCTGATTTCGTGGGTTTCCCATAAGCTTGACTGGTCTAGAACTTGCAAGAAAATTCAGTTAATGCTTATTTTGATGAGGAGGAACTTGAACAGCCTTATCTTTGGGCAAATACTGGCTGATGTTGCCTTCTGTTATGTTTTCAAAGTGAGCTGTGTCCCTTTGCACTTGCTGGTATCTCACAAGCTTCTGCAGACTAAACAAATTACCAAAAAAAAGGTCACATTTAGTAGGTCCTCCTGAACAGAGGTGGGATTTCAGTTTTGTCCCTATCTCCTCTCTTTGTTGAAGGTGCCCTTGGAGGAAAAAAAAAAAAAAAGAAAATTAAAAAAACACAATAGGATTAATTTGCAGCTCGTTAACTTGTCAGAAATTCCCTCGAGCTGTGTGTTGGCAGGATTTGTGGGACTTGAGTATTATGGTCAGAATGAATGGGGTTCATTTGCAGAGCCTTCCCTGCAGCTGGCAGGGGGCATGTGATTTCCTGACTCCCCATCCCTGCCCCTGCTGGACACAGCTGTGTGAGAACTGCACCTTGTCTTGAACCATATCGAAGGAAAACTGTTCCTTTCCCTGCTCTCAGCGCATGGGGATTTCAGTGTTTGAAATCCAGGACAGCTCAGCTACTCAGAAATTCATTGTAGGCTCTTAGCCTGAGAATCCAGGACCGGTTTTGGCATCTCGAGCGTCTTTCACAAGTCAGTTGCTGGTCTCAGCTCAGCTCCGCTTGTGGCAGATGAGCAGGACTCCAGATCCTCCCAGCAGTGAAGGAACACAAAAGACAGTTTTACATGAGACTAAAAGTAAATCTTCATTGTTAAAGGTAGCTGGGTGGCTGGCAGCATGCGACAGCTGCTCTCTGTGCTTTTGCTCGGAGCACGCCCTACACCCAGAGCAATTTGAGCGGTGACCTCCATGAGTTTGCAGGTCACCACAGAGGGTAAAAGAGTTACCAGGTAATCCTCTTCCTGCTGACAATCCGTAATCATATCAGTCCTGTGTCATGGTGCTGGGTTTAGTTCGGTGTCACGGCAGGCATCCTGCAGGCCTAGCACACGAGGTAGAAATTAAGCAAGAGGCTGCACTGATGCGGCCGGCGGGATTGTGCAATGCTGCTTCGTCTTCACACGGTCCTTTTGTTCGGTAGAAATGAATGACCCTTCTCATGTGCGTTATAACCTCATGCATAATTCTCCCCCCAACATGGTCATGAGACACCGTGGAGGAATTGGCGTTGTGACTTGGGTTTCTTTCCAGGGTTTTTTGTCCACGTAGTTAATGATTGTTGCTGTCTACCAAAGTTTGGGTAATTAAGCCAACACTTCATATTATGTGCAAAACTCTGAGGTGGAGACCACAGGCTGGGTTTTTAAGACACTTACTACAGTAGGCACCTTATCGGAAAGATAAAACTATCTGAAGTAGTCTGTAGTCCTTGTCTGTGGCCCCGCTGGCGGCAGCGACAGCTGGAGCTCCAGTGTTGCGTGGTGAGCTGCTCGTGTGGAGCTGATGGCTGGGTGTCAGCTACCACAGCTCTTCAGGAGCAGATCTGTTTTTCCCAGGAAGCCGTTTCTGCTTTGTAAGATTCTCTTGAAGGCAGAAAAGATTAGAAACTCCTGACACACAAACTTGAATTTCTTGTAAACGGCATCTAAGCTGTTCCCAGGCCACAGGAACTCATTTCCAGCTGTCAGCCAGGCTGGATAGACGTCATCCCTGCTCTCTAGAGCTGATCGTGGGCTTTGACACACTCCCTTTTCTGATGGAGCATGTCAGTTGGCCTAATAGAGGCTGGTTAACAAAGGGAAGGAAAAAAGCTCTGTGTTGAGATAACTCAGATTGGGGGGATAGGTAGCTCTGTTCTTTTCAAAGAGTTAAACTTCATGCCAATGGAGATCTGTGTTTAGCCGTGGAGGGGCGGCGCCTCCATATCAACCAGCTGCTCTTTGTGTGTGTGTGTGTCCATGTGCGCGTGTTGAAATCGTGTACTTTGTCCTTGGAGATCCGTCCTTGGTTTTTGAGGGGGTGTGAACTCTGCCCGCTGATCCCTCAGTCTCTGGAGCGACACCAGCAGGGAACAAGACTCGCCTGCAGTCACAGCCGACACCTGGAGTCCCACTGTTGGATGGATCTGAGGTTTGGGCTGTTGCTCTTGCTATTGAGATGCCTTTGTGTCAGCTCTCTGTCATGAATTTCAGACTGCATAGCTGAGATGAGTGCACACGTTATTTGGGGTGATGTTTTTCTCCAGACGATCGGTGGTGTGCTGCTGAATTGGTTTTCTACCCACCTGTTGGAATCGCTGCCCTATGTTGTCGGTATTTATATTACTGTGCGAATCGTGGATTGTATTAAAAGGTGTTTGACTGTGGAGACAACTGCCTTTGTCCTTCATTTGCTTGTTTTCCTTCCTGCAAACGGCGTGCTGAAACTGAGAAGTGAGCCTGGGAGCACGAGCTCTCAGGGTACTCCTCATTGTGGTGAAGCAATGACACAGTTCATCACTGTTTCAGGAGACCTCAAGAGATTTCCACCGAGGTCAGGGTGTCAAACTGACTATGAAAGCTTAGTCCGGCAGATTTGGAAACAAGCCTTCTTCCTTTTGGTGGAGCTGGAGAGTGTGTTTTGCCCCAGCCAGGGTTTAAAATGGATCTTAGAGGTGTCTTCTGGCCACCAACAGCGCTAAGTTGTAGATGAGACCTGAGACCAGGGGTGCTCTTTCGTCTTCTGCACGGAAATGCCATCATCGACTCAGCCTTCCTCCTGCCAGCTGCGGGCAGGCAGCTCAGTTGAGGAATTGCTTTTTTAAAATCAGTATTTTTGTTCCTCTTGATGGCTTGGTTTTCACCTGGATGTCCTCCCTGCCTGTGTCCCAGATCACAGCACAGATGGTCACAGACAAAAGGAGTATCTTTAGTTAGCAGCACTGATTTGAACAAATATTCCTTTTCCTTCAAGCCTAGCTTTTCCAAAGCCTGAAATGTAGGATTTTGGGGGACTACAGGAACTTACTGGCATAGTTGGAAGATATCAGGATCCTCTACATAAGATGCCTATGGAAGCTGCCTTCAGGCAATGACCAATGAAGTTTTTTTAAAAAAAAGAAAGAGGTTCCAGTGAAATTCCACTAAATTCTTGGGGTTTGAGTGGAACTCCTGGCAGACAGGAGAGGGGAAAAAGTAAAAAATCAAAACCAAACTCAAAACCCGACATAAAGGCCTCGTACACAACACGGGCTCCTCTGTGCTGCTGCGCAAGGGGGTTTCCAAGAGCAAAGCCGTGCTGCAAGGCGATGTGATGTGGAGAAGAGGGATTGCTGAGCTTGTGGAAACAACTCACAGCTTGTTTCCATGCCAGGATGAGGACTTGCTGCAAAGAAAGCCCGTGGCCACTAGAGGATCCCCTTCCCCTCCTCTTCAGCTTCTTTCTCTCTCCCAAATAAACCCATTCGTGCAAGCAGCAAGTCCTAGAATTCAGTGAAGGTTACCCGGCTGCGTGCTTCCTTTTTTGTTTTTGAGATGAGAGTAAGGGAAAGAGGTCTGAATAGGCTTTCTTCACTTGATTTCCAAAAGCGAGGTTAGCATTAAATGCTGTAAATCACAATTTTACAACTCCCTTAAAGACCTTAATAACCAGGGTGCTGAGCAGCAGGAGAATGTAAGAGAGGGATGTTGAGGAGCTGGGGCTGAGGAAGGCTGTCCTCTGCCTCACCGTGCTGCAGTGCTAGACGAGCATGTCCATTGCTAGTTGTCCCCTTTTTCCATGTATTTTCTACACAGTCTTTTCTGTAATGACAACAGGGATACCGGCTTCCTTGGGAGCCGATGGCACAAGACTGGCAGCAAACTTGGAGGTTTCCCTGCCTATTAAAGCACCTCATTGGGTGTTTGCAGACCTGCCTTGCTATGGCTCTTCCCGAGCATCGCTTTGGGTGACAGAGCCTCTGCACAAGCACCCAGCAGGGCTATGGCTCAACGCTTTGGCCACGCTCTGTCGTTGTGGGATCCTCAGACACCGCTTTCCAACCACGTAAACGGCCGCTCGCTGCGGCTGCATCCAGACTTCAGCTGGGCGATATGTGAGGGCGTTCAGCTCCTGTTGCACTAACCCAGTGCTGGCTTCTCCTGCGCAGATCAGGTGCAAGGACTGTCCGCACTGTCCCTGAGCCTGAATACCCACCCCCCAGCTGCTGACATGGCTCCAGCCAAGTGCCAGCTTGGGGAGTCACTTCCCTTTTTGTGGTGGAAGTTGTCCTCCAGAGGTAAGGGCTGTGCCCAACGTCTGCCATTGCCTGGCAGGGTTTCTGGCTGGACTCGTCCTCCTGTGCTCTCGCAGCTGTGTGGTGAAGGAGGCTGCTTTGGAAATCTATAGGGAAGACTGCGAACCCTCCCAGCCTACGCAATGCTGGATCCTCCATGCCACAAATGCCTGGGAGCCCACGTTGGCAACCTGTAAGTGTTGCGGTGGGAGCGGCACCAGCATTAGCCCCACCAGCATGGGAGGGCTGCGACCAGCACTCTCCTGCTCTGTGGTGCAGCTGATTTCTCTTCTTTGAATGTTCCTCCTCATGCCATGAAATCCTGGTTCCTTAAAGCCTTCTGGGTTAACACAAAGACCCGCTTTGCACCATAAGGCTCTGTGCTGTGCTGCAGCCAGTCCCTTCCAAGAACCCTTGCACATGGAATTCTGTGTCACTTCCCTTCTGCAGGGTTTTGAGCGCTCCGTGCTTTGGCAGACCTGTCTTGCTGAAGCTCTGAATTCAAGCCCAGCGAAGAGCACAACTAGAACGAGGTTGGTTGCTCGCCGTGAATCTTGCAGAGCAACAACTTGCCCCATTTTGCTCACGGGAGGTTTGGGAGTGACGCTTGGAGAGTTGCGACTGCTTGGTGGGCTGGTGTGCATCCAGGCTGGCGTCTTGTCCCTTCACCCCTTGCGTGCTGGCTCACATATGCTCGATGGAGATGGCCCTTAGCAGTGAGAGGGTAGCTTCTCCCTGCTCAAGCAGCACCAGGGACCCGCTGAGCTGTGGAGCACTGCAGCCTGACCCATGGCACCCAGATGAGCATCTGCACCGTCCTTTCTAGCATCCTGGCACCCGCAGAAGATTTGCCGCGGCACAGCCAGCCACTCCCCTTACGCGTAGATAATCCTTGGGGAGGGTGGAACAGGGAAGCCCAGGCTTCCTCCACAGCCAGAGTGCCGCAGGACCTTCCTCCTCCCACACTAGCTCAAATTTAATGGGGGCAAGAGGCAGCGAAGTCGCCAGGCTGTCGAGTTGCTCTGGGTTCACAGAAGCGGGAAGGGCTGCAGCGAGGGTGTAACCGTTGTCGGGTAATTGAGTCCCACCCTTAAGACAAAGACAGATTTCAGCAGTTCCTCAGCTCATAAAAGTACTCGTAGATGTTCTATTTCTCTGGGGAGCTGCCTAATTTTTAACGACTGTCATAACCTACGTGCGTAAATTGATCATGATTTCTCTGGCACTACAAGAATGTCAGGCACAGCAGTGTGAGCCCTTGCTCTTTCGGGGCAGGCAAGGCAGTTCTGAACAAGTTACAGCTTCGCTCACATCCACTCAGTGGATTGTGCACCCGGGTTTGTTCCTCACTCGGAGCTGTTGACTCCGGAGGGAGCAGTTTAGCTTCAGGGGCTGCAGGGCTCTGCTCAGCCCTAACCCTGCGTTCCTGAGGTTGTGGGTCTTCCTGGGGCAGCTTCCTTCCCTAACGAGCAACAACATCATCATGTGCAGATTGTTGAAATTGCAGAAGTTGGAAACCACAGGGGGAATGAGTGACTAGCAGAGGACATTTGATTAAAACGTGTTCAACGTAGCCTTAAGGGGTGGAGGTCAGGGCAAGTGTAGAGGTTTCCAAGGACAAGCCAAAGCACATTTCTTTCCAGGATGGCTGCCTACCTTGTGCTCAACCCTTGGACGGTTTTGGAGCTGCCTCTGGCTCAAACTGACATTTTGGAGAGAGCTTCTGGCCTGTGTTTGGGAGGGGAGATATGCTGCTCCTTCAGCTGGGGGGAGCAGATATTCACTTGACCCTGCTCCTCGGGTCAAAGCAACCTCCAGCCGGTGCCTGACCCAGCTCCCTGGAGAGCTGCTTGCAAAGAAGAGGGTCCAGAGCTCCCAAAAGAAAAGGGAAGGGCAGGCTCTTGGCCCGTAAACCAGCACAAACGAGCTCTGAGCAGAAGCCTTTGGCCTGAATCATGTCTCATGACCTCTGCCGTGATCCATCCCTCGCACAACCAGAACTTACTTGCGGGGGCTGGATCTGTGTTTCTTTGTACACACGGCAAGGGCACGCTCTCATGACCATCCGTGCTAGCCAGTTCCTGCCCTGCCTTTAAGCTGGTTGGTGGTTTTTTGAGGCAAGGGATGTTTTTAAGGGCTTAATGTTTAATCTCCACCTTACTAACCCGGAGGACTTGTAGAGGTTAAACAAGAGTGGGAGATGGCTGCGCGAGGTTCTCTTCCTTCCCGAGGTCTGTGTGCCACCAGCCCGGGAGGTTTTCAGGGTTGTGAAATCCAGCCCCTCACTGGGGCTGGTGAAAGGCACATGATGAACAACCACTTCTGGGGTGAAGCAATTGCTCTTTGAGCACAGGAAAGAGGGAGAATTCAAAAGTTTTGAGTTTCTGGGCAGTGTTTTTGCGGAAACACACATCTCTTGGCAGCGCAGGAGCAGATGTGTTGGGTGGCAATCCTGCCTGTTCTGCCCCAGCCGTGCCAAGAGCACAGGACCAGCCCCGTCCTTCTTGTCCTTGGGCATGGGCTGCATGAGCAGGGATTGTCCAGCAGGTCCCACCTGAAACCCAGAGCCAGCTGGTGTCCTCTGAGCAACAGCTCTGCCCTGGCCTCAAACAACCCCATGGGTTTTCTCTGAACAATTTGGACTGGAAGGGATCTTAAAGATCATTTCATTGCAACCCCCTGCAGGGGGGCAGGGACACCTCCCACCAGACCAGGTTTCTCCAAGCCCCGTCCAACCTGGCCTTCCTTATCTCAAACAAATCTTCCCTGCTGCTGGTCGATCACAAATAACCACAGAAAGGCTCTGTCCCAAAAACCCCAGAAGCCAAAAATCTGTCCCCATCGCAAATGTTTCCAGCTGTCTTTCCTGCAGAAGAGCATGCAGCTGGGTTTGGACGCTGCAGAACCCAGGGGCTCCCTGGTGAGGTCCAGACCCTCGGCAGCTGCCCCCCACCCAGCTCCTCAGCCACACCTCTCGGTGCCGCCGGCCCTGCTGGGGCTGCTGCAGCTGCAGGGGCTTTTCTGCCAGAGTGGAAATGGGAAGCATGAGGCCATGAGGATGAGCGGGGTGGTGTGATGGAGCAATAGCTTGGGTGAGCATGGCGCCTGTGTCTCGGCAAATATCATTAACACATACGTAGCACTCAAATAATGAGATATTCCTGAGCTCAGGCTGCCCCGTGTGATGCTGACTGTGACAGCTGATGGCGAAAAAAAAAGAAATTTCTTTACAGAAGAACCAGTGTGTTCCTTGGAAAGACCTTAGACCATGGATGTTCCCCCTCTCACCTGTGTTCATCCCACCTGGCACCCTGCGAGGAATGGGGCACAGATGGAGCAGTGTCAAGTCCTGGAGAGTGCAGGAGGGACAAAACTCAGATTTGGCTTGAGATGTTTGGCTTACCTGAGATTTACAGCCCTGACCATAGTTAAGGGGCTGGAATCTACTCGCAGCCCCTCCACGCTGCAGGAAGATTTCTTTCCTTGCTTGGCACATGCCAGGGGTGTCCGGCCACTGTCCCCCTGCGGGGACAGTGGGGTGGTTGGAAGGGCAAATCCCATGTGGGGACTGCGCTCATCCCTGGCCAGCCCCCATTTCCAGCAGGAGGCTAAAGGTGACAGTGTTTTCCCCTCTCTGAAAAGACAAAGGAGTCCCAAAGCTGGATTTATTCCCACTGTTAACCCCTTTGATTGTATAAAACCTTCGAGGCAGTGCAGGAAAATATGATGCTCCGTTGTCATCTGGACTTCGTGCCATGTCTATCCTTATCTCTGGCTTTCTGAACCATGCCAGTGCATTTCAAAACCTGGCAGTGAAAAAAGTACATAAAATCAGCTTCTTTTAGTCTGTTCCACACATGCTGCCCTGTAATTTGTGTGCTGTGCTTATGGGATATGGCAGGAAGAGGAACTGTTTGTTTTCATGTGTCCCCGCACATTTTTCCACTGAGTCTCCTCTGCATCTTCCCGTTTTCTCTCCCTGTGTGATCTTTTGTCATCCACAGACGCTCTTGGCCCTTTTCATCCACATCCACTGAACTTTGCCATCTCGGCTGTGTCATCTTCAAAATGCGGTGGTTGATGTCCCCAGCAAAGAGCCCCCATTCCAGACCTCCCTGCAGCCCTGCAGTGAGCAATCCCTGCTGAGCCTGTGATAGACGGGAAGCTTATAAAGCTCTGGAAAGCAGAGGATTGGGTTTTGGAACCCCTGGGGTCATGGTCCAGATCTGGTGCTTCGGTGGCATTGAGGTGAGCAGGGCTGTGCTACAGGAACAGGCCACACGGTGATTTCTCCTGCCAAATTAGGGAGCACCTGTAACATGAGTGTAAAAGGAACCTGCAGGCAACTGACCTGCTCCCTGCTCTGCCGAAACCTTGCACTGGACCCTTTGGAGGTCTCTGGATTTCCCTGTGATCTTTTTGCTTTGCTAGGATTGCAATGCAGTTTAAGACCGTCTTTGACTAAGCATGACGGAGCAGCTGAAGACCTTTGCTTCTCAGTCCCCTTCGCTATTCATTCCCCTTCACAGGTGTGTGCAGAGCTGGCCCAGCCACCCCGGTCCAGCACATCCCAGCCTTGGGGCTAGGGCCAACGAGGAAATCTTGTGCTTTTTCTTCTCTCTCCTGCAATGTGGCTCTAAAACTCAGTCTTCAAGGGCTGCGTACAACCCCTGCTGCAAGCCCCTGTGCTTGCTCCCTGGAGTTTTAGAGCAGAAGGCAACACGTGAAGCCAGGGACAGGGGAGACTCCACAAGCTCAGGATGCAACTTTTGCACAGCGGGATGTCGTGCTCTTTTCCTGCAGCCCAGCAGAAACCCTTCCCTCCCAGCCAGAGCTTTTCCTGCATCGTTGAGGTCTTTCTCATGCCCGATGAGACACTCGTTCCCACCGTGCTGTTGGCACAGCCAGTGGGTACCGCGCATCCCCCACTCCGGTGCAGGGCTCCGGGCAGCTCAGATAAACACATGTGTGCTTCGTCCCCACGATTAGCTAACCGTCCTCTCACTGCTGGCACGATGTTTCTGCATAGGGTGTTGCAGGAGAGGAACCGCCTGCAAGAGAAATGTGAAAACCAGCAGAAAGAATAACGACTCTTGAAACAAAAAGGCTTCGTGCCTTGCCCAGCGGTGACTCTGGAGCCAGCCGGGCTCAGCAGGCAGCTCCCATTCCCCAGCAAACCGAGCAAGGAGATAGCAACCTGAGAGGGAAATAACAAAAGCACAGGAAAGCACATTCCTTCTCCCTTCCAGTTTGTCTTTGCTAAAACAAAGCAATAACCGAGCTGTGTTTAATTTGGCTCACCCACAGCATTGTGGTTTGGGGGCTCCTAAACAGCAAGGACACAGCTGGGAAAGCTGCTGCCAGAGCTGGCTGAGGCATCTTTCACCCAACAGCTGGGCAGGGAGTGAGACCATGGGGATGTCAAGCCCAGTTGTGAGTTAGTGGAGGCTGTGGGGGACCGGAGCACAGCGTCCTTGGACCCCCCGACCAGGCAGGGTGAGATTGGGGTGCTGGCAGTACCTGCACCCAGAAACACCTCTGTGGGAAAACTGGTTGCCCCAACTCATACACAGAATGGTTGTCAGGCACAATCCACCCCTGGTTTGGCAAATTTCCTGAGCCAGTCACAAATACCCTTTTCTATACGTGTAAGTCAAGCCCAACAGAAGATTGTGTACAAGGAGGAGGGCGGGAGTCAGGGGTACGCCCATGAGCCCTGCAGGAGGGGAGCTTTGAGGGCTCCCAGCCAGTGGTGACACCAGCTCAATCTCATCTCTGGTTGTTGAGGGGTCCAGAGGCTTAGAAGCTGGAAGGAGAGGCCAGAGGTGATGCTCCATCAGAGCACAGGAGCCCCAGGCTGGAGGAGCCGAAAGCAGAGACCCATCACCTACTGGGAGAAGAAACCAACCTGTGTTTCCTCCCCAAATCTGAGCGTGGTGTCAAACAATGACCCAAAATCAGGCTTCTCATCCTCAGTGCCCTGAGGCTGCCCATGCTGGGCATCCACCTGCAGCTCTGTCCCCAAAAATGAGCAGACTCGCAGCCAGAGCCAGGCTGGTGGCTCCCAGCCATGAACATCCCTCCCACCGGCTTTGCCAGAGCTCCCTCCTGCCAGCTCCAGCACTGAGGACAAGCTCTGTCACTTGTGCAAAGCAGCACAACCACACGCGGCGCTTTACACGTTGAGCTGATGGTGGTGGTTGGTAGAAGAGCTGTCGCCTCTGGCTTCCAGCCTGCGGGAGAGCCGTGCTCTGCATCCCCATCTCACCAAGCATCATCTCTCTAGAAGTGTCTCTCCAGGACACATCAGCTGTTCCAGTTCCCTCTGTTTGCAGACCAGCTTCCCAAAAGCCGGCCGCGGGGCTGTGCTGGGGAGGTTTGCCATGCTGGGACTCAGGATTTTTCTTCAAGAGCTCCGAGATGCAGCAAAAATACAGGCTCGGCACCAGGAAAACCAGGTCAGCTCCTTCTAGCAATGCAAACCCCGTGATCGAGGACAGAAAATCTGCTATGGCACAGCAGGTGCATCCAGCACTTTAAAGAGAGGGCTGCTGAAAGGTGTCAGGGGTGGTTTGGGAAGAGCTCACCCAACGCCCAAGAAATTCCTGCCATTTTGGTGGGTCCATTTGACAGTAAAATCAGCTGGTTGTGCCGTTGTCTCCCAACCAAGCAGCAGAAGCGGCGCCGTGTGACTTCCGCAAGTAACTATGGTAACCCAGAGCAAATAAATGCTATTTTCAAACTGCAGGCAGAACCTCCTCCTGGGAAGCCCTGGATGATCCCAGCTGCCGGCTGAGTGCTGGGGTCTGGGCATGGAGGAAGGGATGGAGAAGACCAGCCAACGCAGAGCATGTGTCCTGGAGAGGACCAAGAGCTCCTCCTGATTGCCTCCTGTGTGTCAGGAAAAGGACGATACAGGGGGGAAAAAAACACCTAAACCAACATGCTTTCCTCTAGACTGTCCCCAGGACCTGAAAAAACTGTAAGAACAAGGATGGTTTTCCAGCTGTGTTTGCCTACAAGGAAGATCTGAGGTTTTATATAGGGCAGGAAAGTCCTGGACAGAGAGATGAGAAGGGAACAGGATTAGATTGAGTTAGAAGAGAACAGGTTAGGAATAGAATAGAATAGAATAGAATAGAATAGAATAGAATAGAATAGAATAGAATAGAATAGAATAGAATAGAATAGAATAGAATAGAAGGCTCCTAATTGGCCTCATCAAGAAGTCTAGCACCAGGTCGCATTCCAGATAAGAAGGAGTTAACAGCTCAGGGTGGAAAGCAGTTAATTAAGACCCAAGCAGAACAAGAGGAACCTCCTTTGCAAATTGCCCCAGGTCCTGACCTCCTGGGAGACATTGTCACCCAGGGATAGGGGAAGCTGGGAGCAGCAGGGGAATGGTCCCAGCCAAGCCCCGTGACTCTGGCCGTGTGATTTGGGTGAGACACCGTAGGAGACACCAAATGAGGAAATGCTCCAGCCGGGCTTGCTCCATCGCAGGCGAGTGTTTGTGATGGGTCCACCGTTAGCCTCTCTTTCCTATCCCCAATCCCAGTACCAGCTCGGCTCCACTGACGGCACCAGACCCTGCCTGAGACCCCACCTGGGCTTGTCACGGGTCCTGGGAGGGACAGAGCATTTGTAATGGGTTCACACCAAATCCCCTGGGGAGCACTGAGAGGCCTGAGCATCCCCCGCAGCACTTGGGGCCGGGAGCGGGTACAGACTGCACGTTGCAAGGCAAAACCGGAGATGACAATCTCGGGGCCTCCACGGCGATCGCTGGCGTGTGAGGAGGGGGAGTGCGAGTTGCTGTGGGAACCGTCCTTCGGGCTCTGCTGCCTCTGGGCTCCTGGCTCTTTGCCTTGAATATCACCTTCGTCTCCTGGTTTTACACTGAATTTTGTTCCCTCCTTCCGTCATCCTTTCCCCGGGGAAGATGCAGCATCCCCCCACCTCCCAGGGCAGACCCAGCGCCAGCGTGAGGGCTTTGGGTGACCCCGCTTTGGGGTGATAAAGGCTGCTCAGGCTGCGAGACACGGCTGCAGCAGCGGAGTGATGGTGGAGATACCATGTTTTTAAACAGCAAGAGCATAGAAAGGATTTAGGAGCAGTAAATGACTCTTGGGTACCCCTTGCAGCTCACCAGGCACAACAGGGAGCCAGACAAGGTTACAAGTGCCGTCACCAGCATCTGAACCGTCCTTCCCTTCCTCTGACCCACGCAGGCTTCACGTACCCTCAAGTCCACTCACTGCAGCCACCCCTGGGCATCCCACGGGGATGCTCAGCACCGGCCCTGCCTTGGCCGTGGTTGCTCCAGGGTTGTGTGGGGCAAGGGGAGGAGGATGGGGTGGTCCAGGGAGGATAGAAGGAGGTGGACGCTCCTGTTTCAAGCACCCAGACATTTCCTGTGAGCATACACCAAAGACAGGAGTGGGTTTGTAGGGGATGTGTTGCAGGAACCCCACTGGCCCCACCATGAGCTCTCCTTGCCCCCACCTGCCCAGCTCTGGCAGCAAGGAGACAAGCAGAGTGCCATGGGGCTAAATACAGGTCACGAGAGAAAACGTAAAATTAAATATTTTTAGAAGAAAGCATTGTTGAAAGAATAAAAAAAATATCCTACCTGTGAATCAGCACTTTCTGGTGAAAACACAATAAATTTATTAGATCTTTAGTGCTAGGGAAATGAGACCGAGACAATGAGTGAGTCCCAAATGGAAGGAGGAGGAGGAGGAGGAAGGGACAAGAGGGCTTCACTCAAAGTGCTGGTGCCCACTGGCATTTTGGCTGTGACTGTGGTTCAAGGAGACTCACAGCCCCCCAGGCCCTTGGGGGTCCCAGGGACTGGCGCCCCGCTCTTCCGGAGCTGCAGCGTCCCCACGGCGCCACCACCACGACTCGTGAGCTTGCCGCTACAAAGAGGCCTTTTGTTCGCTGGCGATGGCACGGTGCTGGATGATTTGCAAGAAGCTGCCGGCCGGCGAGGGGCCAGGGCTGACCACTACACAGCCCAGGGTGCAGTGCTGCAGACAGAGCAGCATGGTGATGGTGGTGGTGGTGGTGGCATCACTGGATGGTGCTGGCACTGATGGCAGTGGTGACCGTCATGATGGCGGTGGTGGTGGCAGTGGTGGTGGTGGTGACCGTCATGATGGCAGTGGTGCTGGCAGTGATGGCGGTGGTGACTGTCACGAGAGCGGTGGTGGTGGCAGTGATGGTGGTGGTGGCAGCGGTGACAGTGTGAGCGGTGGTGTGCTCCCACTGTCAACAAAGGCCCCAAATCCATAACGAATGTTAACTGGTCTGTAGCGTACCCTGGACGGGCCGGCGGTGCCAGCCGCCCTCTCCCACGGGAGCAGGACACGGAGAACGCCCGCAGGACGCAGAGCCCGGGAGGAGGCGCAGACCCCGGCGGGGACCCCAGAGCCACGGGCACAGCCACGGCCCCCGCGGGGGGCGCAGGGCAGGGACAGGGCAGGGGGCCGCGGGGGGTCCATGCGGCACACCACACTCCGCGGGGACCGCGGCACCGGGGCCCCGGCACACGTCACCGGGGAGAGGGGACGCGGCGCAGGCGACAGGGGGAACCGGCCGCTGCCCCGGCCCGGGGAGGAGCCGCCGCCGCGTGGGCGGGGCCGCGCCGCGGACACGCCCCCTTATGCTAATGAGCGCTGAATCACGCTCAGCGGGACGCGGCCGCCGGGCGGGACTGAACCACCGAGGCAGAGGGGAGGGGAAACGAGCAGGGGGCGTGTGGGTGGAGCGGGAGGTGGCGACACCGGGGTGCGGCGAGAGGGGCGAGCCCCGCTCGTTTTGGGTGGGAGAGCGGCAGAGAGACCCGCCGTAGGAGCGGGGAACCTGGGGCGGCGTGAGGGGAGGGGCGGGGGGGGCGGGCGGTCTCTCCCCCCGCCCGCGCTCGCGTGGTGTCGCCCGAGGGCGGCGACTCGGGGCGGTGGGCGCGGGCTCACGTGACGGGCGGGCCGCCGCCATTTTGTCCTGCGGACGCAGTATTTAGGGCGCAGCGCCCGGGCCGCCGCGCACTCCCCGCCGTGACGGAGCTCGGCGCCGCCGCCCGCCCTCCCTTCTCCCGCCCGCGGCCGGCCCCTTCCCTCCCCCTTTCCCGCAGCCGCCCTCTGCCCCCGTCTCCCTCCTTCCCTCCGCCATTTTGAGCGCCGCACACCGGAGGACCGGCGCCGCGGCGGAGCCTCCCGGTTTTCCCCCCCCCTTTCCCCTCTCGCTCCTAGCGGCGCCTCGCCCCGGCGCAGCCATGTCCTCCAGCTCCAGCCCCGAATACGCCTCCTTCTTCGCCGTCATGGGCGCTTCGGCCGCCATGGTCTTCAGCGGTGAGTACCGGGGAGGGGGGGGTCGGTGCCCTGGGGGCGGAGGCAGCACCGGGAATGAGCCCCCCCCCCCCCCTTCCCCATCCCCCTTTCGGCTCCATCCGGGCTATTGGGGCGCGGCGGGAGGGGGGGGGGGGGCTGCACGGGTGACGTCACCGCTGCCACGTGACTGCGGCGGCAGCCCCACCCCCACTTTACCACCCCACCCCCCCCTTTTACCACCCCCCCACATACGCCGGGAGCCCCGGTTGGCCACGTCCGTGGCCAACCGGGGCTCCCGGCGTATGTGGGGGGGGTTGTGTTATATCCCTCGAGTGACGCGAGACCGAATTTCGACCGGATTCACCCCAAAATCTGCGAGAGAAATCGGTTCGGAGGGTGGTAGCGGCGTTAAAAGGAGAGTGGGGGGGGGTCTCGACGGGGAGAGAATCCCTAAACGAGGGTGTTTTCCCCTTAAAAATAAAATGAAAATGGCGTGTGCCCGTCTTGGAGGGGGATTAAACCGCCCCGATGGCTGGAAAGCTGCCCCTGCGCTTGGGGCGTAACACGGGGAAGGGTTTTGGTTGTTTTTTTGCCAAAATGGAAGCATCAGAATAATATTTTTGGGAAGGTTTAGCCGGTGTCGCCCCATGAGGTTGTGAATGAGGGTGGGTGTTGGGCTCTTGGTGCGGTCAAGAAGGGCGACGGCATCGTGGCCCGGATGGGAAAATCTGTGGGGCCGGCAGGGAAGCGATCGTGCCCTCTGAGCGCCGTGTTGGGGTTTGGGCGCCGCAGTACAAGAAGGACGTGGAGGTGCTGGAGTGGGCCCAGAGAAAGGCAATGAAACTGGTGTGAGCGGTCTTGTTCACGAGTCTGATGAGGAGTGTCCAAATGAACTGGGGTTGTGTAGAGAGGAGGAGGCTGAGGGGAGACCTTGTTCTCTACGACACCCTGGAAGGAGGTTGTAATGAAGTGGGTGTTGGTCTCTGTTCCCAAGTTACTAGAATCGTAGAGTCACAGAATGTTGGGGGTTGGAAGGGATGTCTAGAGATCATCCAGGCCAACCCCCCTGCCAGAGCAGGATCACTCAGGCCAGCCGCAGAGGAATGCATCCAAGCGAGTTTTGAAAGTCTCCAGAGAAGGAGACCCCGCACCCTCTCTGGGCAGCCTGTGCTAGGGCTCTGTCACCTGCATAGTAAAGAAATTTTTCTCATGTCCAGGTGGAACTTCCTGTGTTCTAACTTAAACCCATTATTCCCTGTTCTATCACTGGGCACCACTGAGAAGAGATTGTCTCATTCCCCTTGACACCCACCCCTCAGATGTTTGTGTGCATTAATAAGGTCCCCTCTCAGTCATCTTTCAAGGCTAAACAGGCCCAGTTCTCTCAGTCTCTCTTCATAGCAGAGATGTTCAAGTCCCTTAATCCTCCTTGTAGGTCTCCCTTGGACTCTCTCCAGTAGGTCCCTGTCTCTCTTGAATTGGGGAGCCCAAAACTGGGCACACTAGTGATAGGAAAAGAGGAAGTGGCCTCAAGTTGCTCCAGGGGAGGTTTTGATTGGACATCAGGAAAAATTTCTTTACTGAAAGAGTGATGGAGCACTGGAACAGGCTGCCCAGGGAGGTGGTGGAGTTGCCATCCTTGGAGGTGTCCAAAAAAAAAGGTGTAGATGTGGGACTTTAGGACATGGTTTAGTGGTCGTGGTGGTGTTGGACGTGATGATCTTGGAAGTATCTTCCAATGTTAATGATTCTGTCTGTGAGTGTACCAACATGTCTTCATCTGTCCCTGAGTTTAGTGTCCCCATTTAGGAATTGGAAGTCTTAATTATTTTGCTGGCTGTAGCTTGAGTTGCCTATAGCTGTTGACATGCTTGGAGTCTTGTTGTATCAAGGAGTAAAGCAGCCTCTGCAATGGTAGTGAGGTCTGCAGGGCAGGTTTGTGGAAGCTGCTCGCAATTGATGTGGTAGATTAAACAGCTGGGCAGACTGGATTAGAACCGGTGTTTGGGAGGAAGCTGTCTAGCCACAGTGGTGTTGGCACCACCGATTACTTTCACACCAGCTGCATTTGTGGCTTTAATCTTTGGGGTGGAAAAAAAAAAGCTGGACTGGCTGTTTAATCTTGCTCAGTTCATACCCGGGGGTGGGATGCTGGTGTCTTGTGCGGGTGGCAGTGGCCTGCTGCCTCGATGTTAAAATATTGTCCTCACACTGGACAGGTGAGGACTTTCCTAAACGCAGAATGGCTGGATGTTGTAGGAGCCACTGCTGGGACTGCTGACCTACCTGGCTCTCGGCTGGTGGAGATAATGGAAGACTAGATGAAGACATAGTTAAGAGTCAGCAGATCACTGCCTTTTTGCAGTGAATAAGGTCCTAAATATTGAGCTATCTTCTGAGGAAGGAGCCACTGAATTCCTCTTGGAAGCACAAAACCCATGTTTGTATGGCCTTTTAGACACTGGTTTTGTAATGTGCAAGCTTGCCTCAGTGGAGATGTCAGTGAGAGATGCAAATTCGAGTCAGCTTTTTAATAGTAATTGAAAACGCTGCTTGGCAAGTCTAAAGAAGTGTTTCCTAGAGGCTGTGGGTTTGCTTGCCTGGGACTGCAAGGTGGAGGTGGAGGTTTGAGGTGGGTAATTCCAAGTGAGTGATGTTTTCGCAACTGTCATGTCACTGCTGGTATGTGACTGGCCCTTAAATTGTGTCGTGGTCCTCGTACCAGCATGTCCAAGCTGTGCAGTTGGTCTGCTGGGGCCTGAGCGATTCTGATGGCTTCAGTCATGGGGACAACAGGTTATAGACACTGCTGGTGCAAAATTGCTCTTAATTGTGAATGTTGCTGAGCTGCTTGTTTAGTGAAGCAAGCTGCATTTTTAAGGCAATATGGCAGAGATGTCAATATAGCATAAACTGAAACGTGCAGTGTCATGTAGCTTTCCCAAAAGGGATGCGACACTGCAGTGTGTTCTGGTATTAATTGGGCGTTAGTTGTGAAACCCACCCCAGTTGAGAAGGGGCTAAGTTGATAGACAGTGAAGAGCTACTGAAGGTTGCCCTGATGAGTGTGGTGATTGTGTCTGACTCACGCTGTATCTGAAAATCTTGTGGAGCTTGTAGTTCTGAGACCTGTTTCTAGTAAACATGTTCGAGTTCTGTACTGTCCAGGCTAGTTTGATGTGAAAACAAGCGACTTTCTGCAAGTCCTATTTGATGTTTGAACATTAACTGCTGATGGTAAATAGATAGCAGAACTTGTTCTGGTCAGCCAATACTGATGACAGCTAGAAAGACTGAAGCAGGCTGTAGTGACCTTGGCTATCTTTGAGCCTTCTTATTCACTTGCTGATTACGATTTGTTCCGAGAGCTGAAGTTCCTTTATTTCTTGCATGTAAGAATGTGGTTGGCTCAGTGTCAGGTGCTGCCGAGTGATCAAATCATTGTGGCTCTGCCACTGTGTCAGAATGGAGAAGCGGGGTGTTGGGCGAAACTGTCCGAGTCTGCGCTTGCCAGTGCTCTGTATAGAAAAGCATAATGTCCCCACGCACCACGCTGTGGCCTCCACAGTATAGTGAGATTTTTACCCTGACCTGTGTGTCGGAAGGTATTCAGTGCCTTCAGTGTGCTTCACTGTCAAATATCGGAAGACTATGAATGAAGAGAGCTCTAGCTAGCGGTGTTAAGGGTGGTCCTGTTGCTGCAGAGCTAGGGAGATGATCCTTTTTATTTTAAACTAGGGCTATGGATACTGCAGCAGTTGGTTAGCTATTAAGGGACCTCAATGGTGAATTCGCTGGCTCAGAACATCAAGCTTCATGCAGCTGACAGCCCTGCGTGGTCTGATTCCAGAAGGCATCATGGATATAAAAAAAATCTCACAGCCCTGAAGGCAAATTACACCTGTGCTTCCTGAAATACTCTCTCTGGAGAGGTGGTGGAGAGGAGAGCTGCTTCCTTCTAAGTAGGGAGTGACAGACCTCATCCAGAGAGGAGCTTGTGGGCTCCTTCGCTGGAGCTTGCAGGTAGAAATGTAATGGCAGAACAGTGCAGCTCCAGGTAGTCTTCTGCTCTGAATACGTGAAGAGTGTTTCGAAGGTGTGGTGTGGGCAGGAAAACTTGAGAGTCAGATGTTTGAGCTACCAGATTGTCTACAGCAGGGAGACCAGCTTAAGCGTTCATCCTTACCAGTGCGTACATTAGTGGACTGTTAAGTGTTTTAACGTAAGTAAACTGGATAGGCAGTATTTCTACAGCTTGGTGAAATTAAGGGAACATGGAAGACGTATCAACAAGAGCATCCTTTCTGCTCATCAAATGCTGGTCTTGGAATCATCTGAAAAACAAATCGAGCATGAGGATAAACCATTGACTCCACAAAATGTGGCTCAAGCAGGTGTGCTGCTGCTTGTGCTGGGGCTTCCACATGTACCGGATGGGACTCCTGCCTCACTCTGAAGTCAACAGAGAGCACAAAGTCTGCAGGTACTTACCCTCTGATGGGAGCATTCAGAGCAGAGTGCCAGCTGCCTGAGCACCTCTTGGTCAACTTCCTTTTTTCCCCTTCCTTAAAACTGGCCTCTTCAATCTGTCTGGAGCCTGACCGATTTCAAGCTGAACAGTTCTCCAGCCTGGTCCGGCTGTTTGGCAATGCCTGTGAAACAATGGCTTCACAGACTTGCGTACTTCCACCCGCCTGCTGCCCTTGCTGAGCAATAAGGCATAACTTGCTGAACTTGCTTTCTTCAGACTGTGAATCTTTTGAGCACAAGGCTTCAGGTCAGGCTGGTCTGGCCACAGGAGTGTCTGCTGGGTGCAGTCAGATGACCTGGGCTTTCCCACGCCCCACAAAGGAGGCAGTGTAGCTGTGAGTGCCTGCTGGTGGATGGGGCGAGACCAACTAGTTGAAAAGGGCTCCTGCTAACTGGTATTAACAAACTACTCTGCCAGCCTACCCGGAGTGCAGTGGTCTGCCCAGTCTGTGAATGGGTCATGTTTATGGCTGCAGGGGATCTGGTACGATGGCAGAATGACAAGCTGCTGCTTACAGAAAAGCAAGCCTCTACTGTGGTGTTAAGCATCAGCCTTACCGTATTAAAAAAATCTTTCTGTGCTGTGTCAAACAATGGAGAATACCAAGTGCAGCAGCCTCAGCTGCCTGGGCAGTTGACTGGTAACTCTTTTTTTTTCCTTTGGACTGCGGCTGTTGCAGGAGTTTCTTGAGGAGCTGGTAGACTTTTCAGTTCTCTCATTTACTAAATGAGGGTAAGTGACCTGCTACCCTTGCATGTTGCTTTTTGATAATGCTGACAATATTAGTCTTGTTGGAAATCCCCACACCCTCTCAGAACACCAGAGAAGAACAAAAACTGTGCTGTCCCTGATTCTGTAACAGGTGACTCAAGATTTTTTTGAAGCCTACAACTTCCCATAAGGCAGCTTTTCTGTTTGCCCCTCCAGTGGCCACTGGAGGACTGGCGCTGCTGGTGGGATCTGAATTTGCGTAGGCTCCAGGTACGGCTCCACTAATGTGGCGGCCTCTTCTGTGGAGATGCAGCTGGATGTCGCAGAAGGGTTTGTCAGAGACTTATCTGTTTTGGTGATCTGAGGCAGAGTTGTGTTAAATGTGGTGGTGTAGGAGGGGCCTTAGTGTGAAGAAGCCTGTTCCTTTGAAAATGCCCAGGGTTCTGGCATGGCAAAGCGAGGACTGTACTTGACCGGGATGTTACCTTTAACACTTCTCTAACCTTTTAAGAACAAGCTGCTCAAGGCTGAATGGGCATTGAGGTGAATTGATGCCTGCTGTCTGGTTCAAGGCAACCCTGCCTGCTGCAGAGGGCAGCCCATTTCATAAAGGATTAGTTACAAAAGGCTCTGGATATAAGTACTCATCCAGAATGGTCGTTCGGGCTTACTATGATAGTAACCCATGGTATCCTAGTGGAAGGTTTGACTTGTGTTAGTAGCTCACGTCCTAATGTGGGGATATTCTGGAGATGTTTCACATGTTGCAGTGTAAAACCCTGCTTCTCTGTGGTGGGACCCAGGAGGAATCACCAGCTCTGGACCAGACACTGCTGGAGTGCTAGTTCTGAACCTCTGTATTCTTGGGCTGAGTATGTCAAGGTACCGCAGCTGCCGAAACTGGAGCTGTGCAAATGGCTTCCTGGCTTGAAGGCCCCTGACACTGTCTGTACGTGTGGGTCAGCCTGCAGAGCTTTGCAGAACCAGCGCGAGACTTATGGTAACAGTCTCTTCCTGTACAGAGGGAGTGTCCAGTGAGGTGAGTTGAAGCTAACTTAGCTGCAAGATGAACATTCTCGCTGCTCGCCTTCCTGAGCACAGTAACTATAATTGCAAAAGGTTGGTCCTAATACTTGGGCTACCACTTGATCTAACACCCAGGCTGCTCGAGTCCTGGTAGTGAATATCAGAGGCAAAGCTCTACTGAAAGTCCTGGCAGTGGCAGAGTTATTCTTCAGTCCTTACAGAAGCTATTGCCTATGTTGCACATTACTTTTTAGTTCATCTTGGAGCTGTACAGCTATAGTAGCTCTGCTCCCACTTTTAATTAGTAAAAAGTAACTGCTGCAGCAAGGCACCAGGTACGCACAGCCCTGTGGGAGTGTGTTTTGCCCCCAGGAGCAGCACTGCATCAACTCTGGCATGTGAGTTCAAGGATTTACGTCAAAATCAAGTTAACTTTTGAAACAGGCTTGCTGGGAATAGGTGGTCTTGAATGATGTGTAAAGCAACACCTTTGAACTTCAAAATCCTGGTTGTAGACCAGCATGGCTTTCTCCTGGGATAAGGCTAGGTGGGCAAAGTGCTGCTGCTTTGGCTGCCAGGTAAATGTTTTGATATCTCTGTGCTGATCTGTTTAAAGGTGGTGTTGCAGCTTAGTAGTTCTGTGTTGAAGGTGATAGAGCTGTATGGTCTGAAACAAACACAGGGAAGTACAGCTCTGGTTGCATTTTCGCTGGCTTCCACCTAGATCTCTTCAAAGCCTATTAACCAAGAAGTTTTTTGGAATGTGTGTCCTTCCAGCTCATCAGGGGTATTTAACCATAGTGTATGAAATGTATATGCTTCAGATGCTCACAGCTACTGAGAGATACAAGTCTAGATGTGTGGGAGGATCGACCCAAGTGCCAAATCACCTCTAACTGAGCAGGGGCCATTATGTGCTGTGCCATGGTGTGAAGCAGGTATTGTCTTTGCAACCTGGGGTATCATCAAAGGTGCAAGGAGCACTTACTTCTCAAGCTGGTGAAGAGCAGTCAAAAGCTGCCTTGCAAGGTCCTGGAGATGCAGCTGTAGGGGACTCAAGTGTGAGCTTGTTGGTCATTGTGCTGATAGCTTCCTTGGGAGCGGATGTGTCAAGCTCTGAAGCTCTGTGTGTAGCTGGCACCTGGAACTGACTCTTCACCAGTTAGAGAAGGTGTGCTAGATCTTCAGTGCCATCTAACACTGTGATGTGAAAGCCAGGTGCCCCGGTGTGTGTCTGTAGATTCTGTTAATGTGTCTAGACCAAGTTAAAAGGATTAGCCTGTTCCCTAGAATTGGGATTTAACATCTGGTAACTGACAAAACTTGTGCTGTTCTGCCCCTCCCCAAAATCTTAAGCAGCTGGTTTTCTGTAAGTGAGATTACAAAATCAGCTTCTGTAATCCATTGCTGCATTAATTGCGACACATTTAAGTCACTTGAGGCTTGGAGGAAGTCGTGACATCTAATTTTGAGTAGCAAACTTCCCTCATGAGCCTCTGTTTCTGGAGAGATGTGTAAAAGACTCCAGAAGAGAGAAGTGGTTACTGCTAAATGCTGTAGCCTGTCTAGATAGCCTGAGCCTTCCTTATTTCCAGTCCTTAGAAGATGCTCCATCCAACAGAACAGGTTCCTAGTTCAAGTTACTGATTTTTGGGCTTCTCTTCCTAGGGATTAGACCATTAAACAGTGCCATCACTGAGACCATGTGCTAGCTCCCAGGCTCAGCTTACATTTGCAGGTAAAACCTGTGCTCTGCCCTCAGCTCAGGCTTCCTGCTAAGCAGGATTCTGGTTCAGAATTGTGCTGAGCAGCCCTGTGCACCTGGTTTGGTGACAGTCAAGGTTCAAGATCTTTGCTAGTACAGAACTAATTTATAGTTGATAATGAGGCTTTCCCTTCAGGTTTTTGTAACTCAAACCAAACCTGCCTTCTGATAGCAAGTCTTATGTTAATGTGTTACCATTATTAATCTTCTGAAGTTTCCTAGTGCAAAGCCAGGAGGATTGTTGTTCAGCTCTTGGCTGCCCAAAGACAGGCTTTAGGTAGATGCTGAGTGAGGGATGGACAGGCAGATAACCCAAACCCTTTGGGTAGTTTCTAGTAGCCCTTCTGGGTGGGGGGCACCATCTCATGGTTGGATGCTGACATAAGGTGCCTATAGATCTTTGGGACAAGCCACTCTCCCTTGTAGAAACCTCAGTCTTTAAGTGGGTGAAGAAAATTCGAATCGTAAGGTTTTGAACAGTACACAGATTTGAAATCCCCATGGCTTTAATTTTCCCAGTAGCCTTTTAGAGCAGGCACAAGCATTTTCCTGCTAAATAGGGGGTTACCTTTGTGTGTCAGCCTGATGGTGTCTGAAGAGGAGACCACCTTCCCTTCTGCATACCTTGCAGTGCTGCTTCAAGGACTTAGTCCTGGCTGCTGACCTGTGTGTTGTCTCTTGGGTGGTGGTGAGCACAGTTAAGAGTTAAGGAGTTCCTAGAGTGCTCCAGAGCCAGGCTGGAAGGAAAAGAGTCTTTCCAAGTACTTCAGAGACTGATGTTTTGGTGGAAGCTTTTGTGTGACTAATGCAGAGTTTTCAATGTAGAAGTTATTTTCTGGGGTAGTGCTTTGGTACTCTTAATAGCAGGTCTCAGCTGGAGGTGATAAGCCCTTGTTCTGCTTCAAAAAACTAAGCTTTGGGTTCCAGTGTTGGTCTCTACATGCTCAAGTGTTTACACAGGTGATAAGTGAACCTTAGGGGTAAGGTGGTTGTGGCCCTCTAACCCACAAGCTGTGCTCGGCTTCGTGGTTCCAGTGATTGGATGAACAAGCATTTGGACCCGAATCCTCCACAGGTGAGGTTGTTGACATGCAAAGAGGGTGTCCTTTCTCAGTGAAGTGCAGCAATATTATGCGAGTTTGTTGCTCTCTCAGTATGTGTCTGATGAAGCTGGAACGGCATGTTTAAGCCCAGGCCACAGCACAGGCCAACAGGTTTTGTGGAAGAAGAGGCCCCTCGAAGGTGACTTTTTAACATTGGATGCCTCTGACAACTCAACCCAAGTGGCTCAAAGTTCAGGGACTGTAAAACCTGGCTTTCACCGGGGTTACATCCTGCTGTGGTAGAAGTAAGCTTTGCTGTGCTTCCTCTGCAGTTCAGAGCCTCACGGCGAGGGCTCTGTGAGGGCACAAACTGAAGTAATAAGTTCAGATTCAGACCTCGGGTTTTGGTTCCTAAACAGGGAATGAATGTCTGCTGGGGAGTACACCCTCTGCAAAGCTCTCTCAGAGAGGGTGCTCTGTTATCAGTGCTGTTTGAACAGCACTGTTTTATTGATCTTAACTTTGGTCTAGGACTCTAGATAGGTCACTTCCTCATCCCTTAGGGGAATATTCCTGGCTGACAAACTGAGCAGTCAAGTGACCGAGTTAGTTCTGCGCACTTCTTCCTTGTGCTGACTCAGCTGCTCTAGTGCTGCAGCCTGGTGAAGGAGGTGCTGTTTGGGGGTGTGTCTAATGCTTTTCTTTTTTTTTTTTTCTTTTCTAGCCTTGGGAGCTGCATATGGAACAGCGAAGAGTGGCACGGGTATTGCAGCCATGTCTGTCATGAGGCCTGAGCTCATCATGAAGTCAATCATCCCTGTTGTCATGGCGGGTATTATAGCTATCTACGGCCTAGTAGTGGCAGTCCTCATTGCCAACGCCCTCTCACCTTCTATTACGCTATTCAAGTAAGTCGCTGTGCCTGGAAGGTTTTTGGAGGCTCGTCCTGTTGCTGTTTTAATGCTGCTGAATGAGCGGGTTTTGCTCGGGATCTCAGGAAGGGCCGTTGGTGCTCCAGTATGGAGGAGGTTTTGGCAGCCCTGCCCAATACCTGTGGTGGTGCTGCCTGATGAGTTCACTGCCTTGGCTCACAGATCAGACATCCTGCTGCTGGATAATGCAGTGGCTTATGGCTTGAAAGAAACTGTGTACAGGCAGTGCTGGTGTAAGAGGTTAAGCTTCTTTCATGGTGCCAAATTCTAGACGTGGACTTTCCAAGACTTGTCTAATCAGACTGTCAAGTAGTTGTCCTGTTGCCTGGGAGATGCGGGTGAATAATTAATATCACTTGCTGCTTTATGTGCTGGTAAATTGATCCTCCAGCTACACATCAGGCCTCTACACCAGCTACGGTCTGAAACTTAATCTGCTCTTGGCTTTCAAGAATAGCTGGAACTGGCTTGATTGAGACCTCCTGGAATAAAATGATGCTTCTGAGGTCTAACAGAGTAGATCTGTGTCAGTGTACAAGCTGTAGCTGCTGAGCAGTGTGGTTGGCCTGATAAGCTGTGATCCGAGAAACTGGGTACGAATACTCTTCACAGCTACCAGGTGGCAAGTTACCGATAGGGATTGCTCCTCAGATACTCCTGTCTGGAAAACCAGCCCCCTCCTCTCCGCCTTCTGCAGTGTGAGAGACATAAAAAAATCACCTGGACATGCTGTGGCTGTATAATGAACTTGCTAAAGGTGGAAGACAAGCAGCTATTAGCAGGATACACAGTGCTATGGATCAAGTGTCCCTGCATAGAACTTGCAGGCCAGGTAGCTGAGCTTATGTGCCAAACTTGAGCATCAGCTAAAAATCTTGTATAGCTGCTCAATTTTTTTAAATATTGGAGCTTGGAGTCTTGGGAGGCATCTCTTTTTGTGAGATTTAGAAGCTCTGTCTGCAGGAAAAAGATTCTGTTTAAATATTAATTTTTAGTTGCTTTGGGGAAAGTGGGGGGAAAAAAAAGTTAACCAGAAGTTGAAAGGTTTGCTTTGCTTTGAAAGCATTGCTCTGCTTTTGAAACTCTTTTCGTCTCTGTCCTACAGGAGCTTTCTTCAGCTGGGTGCTGGCCTGAGCGTGGGCCTCAGTGGTCTGGCTGCTGGCTTTGCCATCGGCATTGTGGGTGACGCGGGCGTGCGGGGAACAGCGCAGCAGCCCAGGTTATTTGTGGGCATGATCCTGATTTTGATCTTCGCTGAAGTCTTGGGTCTCTACGGCCTCATTGTTGCCCTTATCCTCTCCACAAAGTAAACGTTGCGGTATGATGTAAAGAGATGTAACAAATCCACGTTTAAAAAAGAAAAAAAAAAAAAAGAAAAAACCACAAAAGCTCCGGAATGAAAATGGTCTCTCCAATGTGTACAGTTGTCCCAATTTGGTAGTTGATCTCTTGTAAATGCGCAATGTACGTTAGTGACTTGTCTGTCCTGTGTGTACTTCAATATTAAATTGGATGGGCTGCTCCAAGCCTGCTGCATGGCTTGGGGTGGCCTATGTGCAATTTTCCACCCATTGCTGTTAGTACTTTATGTATAAATATGAACTAGAAATGTAATTTTTTTCTCTTCACTGGATGTTTATTTATAAAAGACTTGACATGTTCATACATCTATGGAGCAAGGATTTTCAATTTCCCATGCTATATATATTAATCTTATATATAGGTAGATTACACTGTGGGGTCAATTGTAAGTGCAGAGAATTCCTTGGATGTAACTTTGATTCTAAAGGTTGCTGTAGTGTCCTGGTATTGGAGTATGAGAATTTCGTGTTTTATTACAGCAATTGTCCGAAACACTCCCGTGTTTCAGTAGTAACTGCGTATGCTCCGGCATCAGAGTCGTGCACCCAGTGTTGGGTTACAAACTTATACCATGTTTCCGAATAAAACTTCCTCACTACATTGCTGTAACGAGTCCTCTGCCTCTGATTCTGTGCTTTTGCTGCTCCTGTAGGAAGAGGAGGGGTTCCTCTAGGGGGAAGGAAGGTTCTGGAAGTGACTGAGCTCCATGCGGAAGTGATGCTGTCATCCCTCCTGAAGCATCACTGCTTACCCAGGAGAAAAAGGGAATGCTGTTTCTGCCTGGTGAGCAGGAGGGGATGCGGGGTTGTTGTGGTGCTTCACTTGCCCTGGTCGAGCTGCAGATCTTGGTTCTGGCACCTGGAGAGACTTTGAGCTGCCTGTCTGCGATGGCTCTGCAGAAGTGTAGCTGGTGGGAAAGCTGCATTGTTGGCAGCGTGTGCCTTGGAAGTACCTAACAATAGTCTTGTCAACAAAACGGGTTCGTTGAAGAACTTTTTTCTTAACTTTTAAACCAGAAGCATTTGAGATGAGAAATTCTGCTTTTGCAGCTTGGCAACCTTCTCTGGTCTTCAGGGTTTATGAATGTTGAAAAGCAATGCTGAAGCTCATATGAGGAATATATGTTGGACCCTTATCAGTGTAGAGCTTGTTCCAAATCGCTTTTGGGAAGTACATTACCTTCATCTTAGCTGTATACAGGCCAAGTTTTACCTTGTTCAAGCCAAAATGTTAATATTGCACAAACACCTAGTACTAGCAATGCTTTTGTGATCAAACTAAGCTGAGGAATCCGGAGTGGTCGGTCAGAACCTCTTCCTGCAGCCTGGTTGAGAATAGAGTTGTGGTGGGTGTAGATGTCCTCCACCCCTGTACCTCGTGTACACCTGTGCAGCAGACAAGCCTGGTGTAATGGCCAGAGAGGAGGAAATCAGGAAAGCTCTGTCTGGAGCTTCTAATGTGGCAGAAGCATTTGCCAAGTCTGAGGGCCCCTTGTGTGCCTTTGGGGTGTCTGGTCTCCAAACTGGGGCCTGTTTAGAAGCCTCCAGCTATGAGCCAGTCATTCTGCCAGTAGGGGTTCTCACCAGCTTTTGCAGGAGTATGATTTTAACGAATGTTGACCATCAATAATTACGAAATGGTTTTATTGTGTTTGCTATAAATCTGATTTGTCTGCGTTCGTCTAACAGACTGGCTTTGGGGTGGGCTCTGCTGGTAAGTTTGCGTCTTGGAAGGGTTTTTCTCCCTGGCCCTCTGAGCAGTGGCAGTGCCAGGGCTGTACGGAGGCGTAAGCTGATTTAAGGAAAATCCTAGATGTCTGCTGAAGCGTTGGCCTGGGGTGAGGGAAAAATTCCATGTCTGAATTGCTCTGATCATTGTTTTCTTTGCAAAAGTAGCAGATCCTAAACTCCCAATTGGGCTTGACCCAGGGGTTGTAAACATTTATGGAAACTACGGAATCGTTCCTCTCAGTGCTGATTGCGCTGAGTGCCTCTGCAGAGTCTGACAGAGCTTGCAGCTGGGAGGTGGTGAATCACGAATTCGATCACGAATTCAGGCTCTCTGGAAAGCACGCTGCATCCATCTTGTGGTTCTGATGCCAGGAATTGTACATTGCTTGTGTGGTGGGACAGGAAAAGGTCCTGGCTGGGGCTTGCAAGTAGGTTTAAGATCTGGTTTTACCTTCTTTAAAAGGAACTTGCTGCAAGACTCGATTTTTTTGCCAGTTTATGGGAATATGAACAAATTATGTTTGAGAGAGCCACTAAAGGCTCGTGGTGGCTCTCATCTCTAGGAGAAATAAGCAATTCAAAGGCACCGGTCTAGAAACCCTTCAGATCCAAGTGTGGAGATACCTTTCAGAAGGCAGTTACTAGGCTCAGGATGCCAGCAAATGCTTACCTAACCAAAGGCAGGCAAAATCCCATAGATAGCATTTTCATTCCTGCCTTGCAGCATCAGACCTTTCTTGTTAATGTATAAACCTGTGCGAAGAAGGGAGCAGAAGACAAGCTGGGCTTAGCGTGCCAAGTACCTGCAAATCCGCCAGAAGCAGCATTAACTACGTGAGTGTGTCGCCCCTGCCGAGCCTTTTCTCATGGCGATGCCCTAGATCCTCGCTGATGACTCCAGGCAAAAACTGGCATTTCAAGTCCTTCCCCAATGCTTTGCCTCAGCAGAATGTCTGGAGCGATTCGGGGCATTAAGAAAATGATGGGACTTTTGGTCCCTTTTCCTTCGTTTAGTGACAGCAGCGTGGTAGATGGGAGCGCGGCCTGATCCAGGTCTGACAGGGCTTGACTTTTGGTTTGGAAGAGGGGCGCAGGCAGCGTCAGAGTGTGAAGTGACAGGCTCATAGAGTGCCTGATTAAAAGAGGTGGCGCCTGCTGGCACATAAATAGCCCTCTGTGCTGTGGCAGATTGCGTGCCTGCGAGTGTGTGTGTGTGTGTGTGTGCTGCAGAGTGAGTCAGCCCTGCGGAGAGAAGGGAGCGGTGGCTCTGCAGCAGCTGAGTGTCCATGGGCTGGCAGCTCTGGCTCTGTAAGGGCAGGATTCTATCTGCACAGAGCTCGCTGACCTTCTCTTTTTTAATTCTTTCATACTGTTTTTTTAATTGCAAGAGCTGTAGGATTTTTTTCTATTTCTGTTACTGCTGTCTTAGAGAAGCATTTTTAAGTAGCACGATCTGCTCTGTGGTTGCTCAGGGATTGTCTTGCCTTGAGAGGCCTGGTTTGCGGAGAAGCGCAGTAACCTGGAAAAGTTAAATAAGCTTTGGGGAGATAAAAACTGCATTAAGAGAAACTGATCCCAGAAACTAAGCCTCCCTTTTTGACTACAGGGTAACAGCAGATCTAATGAGAACAACTCTCTCCATAAACCTTGTTTCCCTTGCAGTCTGACCATGGGGATATTGATTTTATGGCTTTTTGCTGTTGCCATCAAACCACCACTGTTCTCAAGTGAAAATTACCCGTCTCTGACACACAGCACTTGCCACCTCTTCTCTTAGCTTATCTCTTTTCTGCTCTGCAACTTTTAACCATCTTTTTCTCGTGACAAATTAAACCTAGAGTAAGTCTTCCTAGGGTCCGTTACCCTGGAGTGGGAATTTTCTGTTTCAGGGGTGAAGGATTGTGTCCTAAAAAGCTTCTCCTTTTTTGTTCCTGTTACCAATGAATGCAGTTCCTTTTCTCTGCAAGCTACGCTTCATTTAGCCCCTGAGACACTCACAGCTCTGCAACTCATATCGCTGAGTTTCTGTTGAGCTAGTGCAGTGCTAAAGCACGCAGAAAAAAATCCTCCCCCAGCCTTACAGCCTGTGATGCCCAAAGCTCCCGCAGGGGCCGCACTGCGGGGTGCTGAGTGCCTCCCCCAGGGGTCTCACTGACCCGTGAGAGCACGAGCTGGGCAGCAGGAGGGCAAAACGAGGTTCCCGAAGAATCACTGGTTTGTGTTTGACATCTTCCTTTTGCCAAGGGGATGAGCTGGTGTCACGACAGGCTCAAGTCCTGGCTCTTCTGGATATACCAAGGGGATACTGGTGGCTGTTCCACTCCCGGACCCTTTTGGCACTTGGGCAGAGCTCACAGCACAGTCCCTTTCCTCCTTGGCCTTTGGGAGAGGGTAAAGGGGTGACCTCAGGTGGCAGAGAGCGATAATGAAATTCCACACCCGATGGCTTTGTCTGCCTAAGGTAGACTGAGGACAAATCTTTGGAAATCCCATTTATTCCCAAGATGGGCAGCGTGTCCTCAACTCAAAGATGTGAACAGCCTCTCTGACACTTGTGTGCATTAGGACAATTTCTTAGACCTCTGTGAACACACGTAAAAAATGAGAAGCCGAGGCTGGATCTCCACATGCACTTGGTTTGGTGTTGGCGCTAGCCTGAGCTCTCCCTCTGGGTGCCTTCACATCCTAAATCTCCTCTTGCAGCCATAGCACGCACTCCCTTCTTCTCCCAAGCGCACTGGTACAACTTCTCGTGCTGCCAGGCGGTGAATCTAATTTGGGAATTGAGCCAGGTTAAAAATAACCCAACCTGAAGGGGGAAAAAAAAAACCATTCACTAAAGAAAATGCAAGTGAGACTACAGTCTGTGATTCCCTTGGCCTGTTGCTGGGGCAGTAGAGAAAAAGAACATGCAGTTATTAGAGAAGGAGCGTTCAATTATTGGTAGCACAAAACAGTGTTAATTTAATACTAAGAAATAAAAGGATGACATCCAAAAGGGATAAGGCTGAAGCAGGACGGATACAGGACACAAAGCTGGGCTGGGTGACAGCACCGATGAGGCATGTTTCTGTACCTTTCACCGCTGCGCAGGCTGTTCTGTTCTTCCCGGCAGTCCAGGCCATTTTCCAACACTCCGACGCAGCAGTTTGCTCTGGGGCTTCCAACTTCCAGGATCCCTTTGTCACCGAAGGGTTGTGGCAGTGGGGCTGACCCCGTGGCAGGAGCTTCTCTAGTGAGTGTTACTGGCTGTGAGCAGGTGATATTTGCATTTCCCTTGACGTCTCTTCTGCTGCCAAGAGAAGTTACTGTCATGAGTCTGTTCGCTTGTATGTTCGTACGAAAGTGCCCTGGTTTGGCCGCGAGCAGTTTGGGTGCTCTGTATGCCTTCTGACATCCGGATTCAGCTTAGCAGCTTGGAAGGCTACTTTGCAGAGTCATTTGCTCAAATAAGCAGGCCCGAAATCCACTTTTAGGATTCATTTTCTAATCTTCTGGTTTTGGTAGATTCACCTGTACCGAAGCCCCAGATTATTCCCACCGAGATGCTGGTGGTGCCCCAGACACGGATCATTTCAGCCGCAGTGAGGAAAACCTGCTTGAAGCCATCCTTAGCCTCAAATTCCCCACACCGCTACACATAGTCTTCCTGGCAACAATCAGCACCGTTCTCAGCTCTCTGATTTTAAGGGGCCTTTGCTGGCATCCCGCTGAGAGTAAGAGCCAGCTTGCATTGTGGACAAGCACTGACGTCATGGAATGGTAAGCATAGTGTAAAACCTCATTAAAATTCAATTCCTGGCCAGCTGGGGATGTTACGTTCACTCACAATTACATTCCCCACCACTTATCTTTTCTCAGTGTGATTCATTAGTGGAGCTCCCAGCAGCACCCCTGCCTAGAGCCAGCCCTCGGAGAGACTCTTGGCTCTCTCCGTGACACCACAGGACACTAAATGGGACAAACCCGCGAGCGAGAGCAGTGGGTGGACTGCTGCAGCACACCACAGCCCCCATGGGGCTGGGGAGCTCCTCCAGGCAGAATCATTCCCCAAAGAGGAACGAGCACACTGTGGCCCTTTTAGCCAAGGCTACTTATTCCCAAATTCACACATTTACAAGCAATTAGCAACCACCAGTTCATCTCCTCTGGCCTCTCAGGCCTTCCCACTTTGCCCAGTACAAAGTCATACCTAGCAGGTAACATTTCTTCCACAGAAGTGTTCACTAGTGGGCGGGTGTCACGGCTGCCCAGGTACCGGTGACAGTGCCCGTGCAAGAGTCGCATCAGGGCTCGCTAGGGCCTGCGGCATCCTTGTCTGGAAGACACCAGGTGGTACCAGATGTGTGAAGCTACAAGTGGCTTGTGCTTACTCTGGTGTCCTGGAGGAGAGTGATCCCTCCTGAGCGGTGACGCTCTACATCAGTCACGGTGAGTGACTCCAGCTCGGAGTCAGTGGACACGGTGGAAGAAGCTTGTGCCCCAGACATTTTGCATCAGAGCGTAAGGCGAGAGGCAGCAGGAGCTGTCGGGGAGATGGTTGTGACGAGCGGACGCTGACAGGGCTCAGCTCTTCCTCAGCGGCCGCCAGCTTCCCTGAGCTCACCAGGTCCCAGCGTCCCTGGGGGGGACGGGTTCCCCTGGGACACGGATCAGGCTTTCCAAGAGCATTTCGTCAGCTCCACATTTACACACCGGGGTGAAACACTGGCAAGCGGGGCCAGTTACCGATCTGTGTGTGGTGTGATTAAACCAGACACGAGCGTACCTGCCCTGAGGCACTCGCTGCACGGAGGGCTGGGGGGCTGGCTCCCCTGTGCCCTGCTGTCCCCGCGGCCACCTCCGACGCCCTGACAGTGACTGTGCCGGGCCTGGCGGGAGGCCCGAGGCTGCTCCAGCACCGCCGGTTCTCCTTCACCGACCGGCTCTCGAAGCGAGGCCGCGGCAACCCCGACTCTGCGGCGCCGCCGACCTCCCCAAGATGGCGGCGCCCCGAAAGGAGGGGCGGTCACGTGGCGCAGGGCGGGGAATCCCGCGCGTCACTTCGCGGGATCACGTGACCGGGCCCGGCGGCGCTGCGGGATGAAGGCCCCGCCCCTGCCCAGCCCAGCCCAGGCCCCGCCCCCCGGCGATCGGGCCCCGCCCCCGGCGCTGCCCCGCGGAGGGGGGAGGCTGCGCCGGGCCCGGCCCAACCGGGTCCCGTGGCGGGGCCTGCTCAGCCCTCACCGACCTCACCGGCCACCGGCCCCGCGGCGGTGCTCCGGCCCCTCCGGCCCTGGCCGGTTCGCCCCGCTCCGCTCCCGCGGCAGCCGCTCGCACCGGAGCCGCGGCCTCGGCCCCGCACCTTCCCGCCGCGTCCCGGTGCTCGGCGGGGAGAGGGGGTGCGCGTCCCCCCCGCCCCGTTCCCGCCGACTTCCCGCAGCCCCACGATGCCGTCCAACAAATCCGTCTCGGACGCGCCCATCGTCCAGTTCACCAACTGCCGCATCCTGAGGAGCCACCAGCTCCAGAGGTGAGAGGTACCGGGGCTGCCGGGGGGTATCGGGGGCGCCGGGTGGTACCGGGGCTCACGGCCGGGCTGCAGAGCTGACCCGGCGCCTGGAGCACCCCAGGGGCAGTGCCCGGGTCTCCCCCAGTGCCTCGCCCATCGGGCGCGCGTTGTCCCCCCCTGCTCCCCTCGCCTTTCCGTCGTGCCTTCCCTGCTAGCCCCTGGGCAGAACCTCGGCCGTCGCGATTGAGGGGCAGCCCGTGAAAAATCCCGTTCCGGCGAGCTGTGCAAAGCCAGAGGCCGGGCGAGGAGGGGGCTGCCGATCGTGTCGCTGCTGGAGGAGCCGCTGCTTTGCCCCGGCGGCCACCGGGGACCCGCGGCGGGGAGCGGTGGGGTCTGCGCTGCCCCGGCCCAGGAGCCTGTAACTGCCCCTTCAGGGAGGACCTGTGGGTGCGAGCGGGGAAGATCCTCAACCCGGAGAAACTCTTCTTCGACGAGAAGGGCTCCGCTGACATCCAGCTGGACTGCAAGGGCAGCATCATCGCCCCGGGCTTCATCGACGTCCAGATCAACGGTACGGTGGAGCCGTGTGCTCCCGGCGGGCTGGGGGGGTCCGTCCCAGACCTTCAGACCCTGCCGTGTGTGCACTGCCCGTGACCAAACGTGTTTCAGCTGCTTAAGGGAGATGTGTCACCAAAGTAACAATAAAGAACGATTTTGCCCATGGCTTCTGCTGTCACAGAATTGATCCCCTTTGGCTCGATGGGGTTTTCAGGCCAGCTCTCCTCTTAAGCTTATTTTCATCAACATTTTATCCTCTGCACCGGCACGATGCTCACGCTATCCTGTCCAGGATGCAGGGAGGACAGAGCAGGACTTCTCCAGAGAACAACCGTTACCTGCAATAGGTTCTTTCCTGAGGGATTTGTTCTGTGGTAGCTTATGTTGGAAGTCAGATCACCTCTTCAGTGAAGGATCCTCAGGTTTTGCATCAAACTAAAAAGTTGGTGCTTGCAAAACGCTGGGATGCTGTGAGGAAAAGCACTTCAGGAGGGCAGCATTGGCTGGATTTGTACTTGCGGACCCTCACAAGTGTAGGACAGGAGAAGCACTGGTGGAGCCCTTTGGTTCTGGTCAGCACCACACGAACAGAGTGGCTCACTCCAGTCATGCAAAATGTTTCTTTGGCCTTTTTGGGTGGGAAAACGTCCACTGGGGAGGCTTCAGTGTCCTCTTTGTTTTGCTCATGGTGCAGGAGGCTTTGGGGTGGACTTCTCCCTGGCTACAGATGACTTCAAATCAGGGATTGACCTGGTCAGTCAAAAAATCCTCTCCCATGGAGTGACTTCCTTCTGTCCCACCCTGGTGACCTCTCCTCCATCTGTGTACCACCAGGTAAGTGACTTTCTCCCCCTCTCATCCACAGGGTGAGAAGGGACTGAGGTTGGTACCAAGAGGGCCAAGGCTGGGTCCACAGAGACCAGGCTGCCTGCATTGGCAGAAAAGCCATGGGCATGAGGAGCTGGACTCTGCCCCTGGATTTCTTGCCTTGAGCGTTTAGACTGCTGAGACAGTGATGTCTCCCAGGCCAGCTTTGCACAGCGGGGCTTGCAGCTGGCTTTTCTTTGGCGAGCTCTGTTTGGCTGATGGTGCCAAGTGGTCCAGCTACAAAGCTCTTGCCAGACCCGAGGTTTGGGTTTGTTTTGGCAAACCAGGGTGCTGTGTCTGGGATGCTGTGTCTGACAAACCCTTTTCTCTAGGTTCTTCCTCAGATCAGTATCCGAGATGGTGGAGCCCACGGAGCAGGTATCCTGGGTGAGTGGTTTTGTCACTTGCTGTCCCCTCTGGTGCTCCTCTAGGTAGACAATTATCTTGTTCATTGAGGAGAAAGAAGCTACCATAAGGACAGCACAAATGGGGCTGGAACCCTGTTGATGGGAGGGGTGCATAGGTGGGCCCCGACCTCCTTTCTCCCTCAACCTGTGCCTGGTCTCTGCCATCGTACCCGCACTGCTCCAGCCCTTTTGGGCATCCCCAGGTGATGCCAGTGTTGTGGCTTGGCTTGGCCAGTTGCCAGCGCTGCATCTTCTGCTCTGCTGAGCTCAGAGTTACCTGAGCCATGTGTTTCGCTGCAGGAGAATGGTGAGAGCTTGACAGGAGCAAGGTAGATGCAGCAGGTTTCTTGGTCCTTGGCAGGAAGGGTCATAGAACCCTTAAGGTTGGAAAAGACCTCTAAGATCAAGTCCAACCGCCAACCCAACACCGCCATGACCACTAAACTATGTCCTGAAGTACCACCTCTACACGTTTTTTGAACACCTCCAGAAATGGGGATTCCACCATGGCCCTGGGCAGCCTGTTCCAGGGCTTCACCACTCTTTCAGTAATGAAATTTTTCCTAATATCCATGGGTTTGTGTTCTTGTTTGGGCAGGGGCCCATCTGGAAGGACCATTCATCAGCAAGGAGAAGAAAGGGGCACACCCGGAGCACTGCCTCCGTACCTTTGAGGAAGGTGCCTTCCAGGACCTCCTTGCCACCTATGGCTCCCTGGACTGTGTCCGGATTGTCACCCTGGCCCCGGAGATGAACAGGAGCAGTGAGGTGATCCGGGAACTCACCAAGCGGGGCATCTGTGTGTCTCTCGGTAAGGGCTGGGGTGGAGGAGGTTTGAGAAAGCTCCATCTCCTGGCGCCACATGGGGCTGTAGCATCTCTAATGGTGACTTGGTGCGACTGGACAGGGTGGGATTTTCTTTTGCTGGGCCTGTCTGGAGGTGACAGACCTGTCACAAGTGGGGACCTCGCTTGGTGCTGCGGATCTGTCTCCCTTTGTCTGGTTCAGGGCCAAACTTCATATTGATTGAGGAGCCCGTGCTCCTCAGGGTAGCATGGGTAGCTACCCACACAGGGTAGCATTCGGTGCTGTTCAAACCCATAAAGAAAGAGTAGTCTGAATAAAGATCTAATTGAGGGTTAGTGATGTGGAAAGGTTCAAATTCTGAAGTTCAACTGCTTTAGGCCTTATTTGACAGGTGAAATCATTTTCCAAAGGTTACTGCTGAGTTTTGATAACTCTGTTGTAGGAGATCTCTCCCTCCAATGTCGTGCTGGCCGTTGACTTAAACCCTTAAATGAGAAGGGCATTCATATCACAGAGCATTCTTATCTCACAGCCACATAACGCAAGGAACTAGGGAAGGGCAAGGTTTGCCTGCAGAGCAATAGAACAGCTGTCCGTGTTAGGGAAAACAGTTTTCTTTGTGAGTAGTTTTTTCCCCATATTCTTTCTTGGCAAAGTCCCCACCATCGCTACTGTCTTGACAGCTCTCTATAAAGCCTTTAAACACATCCTTGGACCTCCCACCCAGCCTGAAGGCCACTTGCCATGAGCAAGGCAGCATTCGTGGTGGTTGTGATGTGAACAGGGAATGTGTTTGGGTGTGGCACCACTGCCAGAGCCCGCCATGGTCATGGCCAGACATCTCTGTGCCAAGGCTGGTGTCCCAGACCTCAGCCCAGGGTGGGGCACCCCGGTACGGTCCCAGTTAGGGGGCATCTTGACGCCTGCAGGGAAGTAAATCAAGAGACAGACAGAAAAAAATCATGTGGTGTTCTTTCTGCCCAGGTCACTCAGTGGCTAATCTCTCCCAGGCCGAGGAGGCTGTGCAGCACGGCGCTACCTTCATCACTCACCTCTTCAATGCCATGTTGCCGGTGAGTAGCCGAGGGCACTTGCCCTGGACCGATATCGCTTTTGGTGCTTTCTCTCCTGCTACCCAGCTTATATCATAACAGGCCTTGCACTGAGGTTTCAGCACTGAACCTCTGGTTTTGTGTTTCTGCTGCCTGATCTAAAAGAGAGTCAAGGCTGTAGCAGACTCAAAATCTGAGGAAACGCCCAGATTTGCCTGGTGAAGGACAGAGCGCCCAGCTGACTGGCACGCTTTGGTGGGACCTGCCGGGAAGGTTCTGGTGATGCTCCACAGCTTGTCCTCTCTCCCCTTGGGCAGTTCCACCATCGCGACCCCGGCATCGTGGGGCTGCTGACGAGTGACAAGATTCCCGCTGGGCGGAGGGTCTTCTACGGCATGATCTCCGATGGCATCCACACCAACCCCGCCGCCCTGCGCATCGCCCACCGAGCCCACCCCAAAGGTGAGCCGGGCCAGACCCACGTGGCATCACCAGCCAACCTGCGCACTGTGCCTTGTCCCCTGAAACAAGTGCTGTGGCATGCCGCCCCAAAGAGGTCACGGCGGTGTGTGCTGATCCACCAGCCCTCATGGTTTTGGTTGGATGTGGCTAGAGACCCCTTGGGAGGGCGTCTTGGGGAGGGCTAGTGTGGGCGTGGGGCTTGGAGATAGGAGATAACGCAGCATCGCTCTTCATGTTCCTCAGGCCTGGTGCTGGTGACAGATGCGATTGCTGGCATGGGGCTGGCTCCAGGTCGGCACACGCTCGGTCAGCAGGTGGTGGAGATCGATGGGCTGAACACCTACATTGCAGGTAAATGCTTCTTGCTAAATTGCTGGGGACGGTGCTGCCAATTGTGCCCGTTCCTGGAGAGCTGAGCACACCTTGCAGCACCTGTAGCAGTGTGAGGCAGCACTTGTGCCACCCTCATGGGTTTTGGTACCTGGTGGCTCCAGTGATTTGGACCCAGGGAGAAGGAGGCACCTTGCAAAGAGGGAAGTGCCCCATCTTCAGGGAGTGAGAAGGGATCCATTAGTTTGCAGCTGGCTGCAACACCCTTGAATGCATCTTTGCCCGGTATCACAGATGCCAGAGGTTCCAGAAGGGTCAGCAAGGACAGAAGTCCTGCAGATACTTATTGTCCCTTGTCTTTAACACCACCACTTCTTGTTAACTAAGTTCCCTGAGCTGCAAGCAGTTGGAGGCTGAGAAGGCATTTCAGAGAAGGATCATTCCTTTCTCAGCTCCCTTCCTCTGTCTCCAGCAGCCTGTGCCTGTGCTATGAGCTGGTTTCACCCAGCCCAGCTGGCCTTATGGTGGAGCTGCAGGGTCACATCCCGGCACCTCTCCCTGCACTGCCAGCACGGGCTCTCTCTTGCCTCGTTCTGTTACCTCAAGTTGCTCCTCGTACAACTCAGGACTTGTGCCCCTCCTGCTTCTCCTTGCTGTGAGGTGTGGGACCCACTCAGTGCCATTCTATTCCTCTCCCAGGCACGAAGACCCTGAGCGGTAGCGTGGCAACCATGGACACATGCGTGCGACACTTCCAAGAAGCCACAGGTAAGCCTTGTCCACAAGCTGTTGGTCCCCATGTTGACATGGGAAGGGTCTTGCTCTTGCCAGCTGTGTCTGCTCCATCAGAGAACGTTCCTTCTCACCTGAGACATGATGAGAAGGGCTGGGATCAGCAGCACTGGCCTCAGATGGGCACCTTTTTGAGGGGAGGTTTCATTTTAACAGATAGTGCTAACAAGAGGTGAATTCTCCTGCTCCTTTTTCACAGAAGTGAATGGTTTTTCCTTCCCCGTACTATAGGCGTTCAGTTCTTTTCCTGCCATCTCCCATAGGGATATTTCCTCTTCCCAGCTCTATCCAGCTGTGGCAAGGGTGTTCCAGCTCAGGTCCCTGCCAGGCCAAGAGTTGCCTCAGCCTGGGGGGTTCGGGCTTCTCTGTTTGCTGCCCTAATGTCTCCCCTCTTCTCTGTCCAAGGGTGCTCAGTAGAGACTGCGTTGGAGGCAGCATCTCTGCATCCCGCCCAGCTCCTGGGCATTGAACACAAAAAGGGGACACTAAATTACGACTCCGATGCAGGTACTGGTATGGGGACAGCAGGTGCTCGTACGGGGACAAGGGTGTGAGGGCTCTCGGGTGCTGGAGCAAAGCCGGGGCGTATCTTCATCCTCTGCTCCAGTGGGAGCTGCAGGGAGACTCGCTCTGCCTGGGATTTGCTCAGAGCTTTCGTTCCAGTGGGTTTTCCCCTGGATGCTGGTGGTGTCTGTGAGCCCTTTGAGAGGTCCCCCCATCTCAGCCAAGCATGGAGCAGAGCTGCCGTCCCGCTGCCGTCTCTGAGGCGGGGAGAAGCTCTTCCGCATTGAGCTCAGCTCTTCCCAGGCAGCTTCAGCTGCTCCATTTCTCTGACCTTTCTTCCTTTCTCTCTCTCCCAATACAGATTTCCTGCTGCTGAATGACAGTCTGTACGTGCAAGCCACATACATCGCTGGCGAGGAAGTCTGGAGGCAGGAAGCGTTAGGGATGTGACGCTGGGCTGTCCTGGTGCACTCCAAGGCTCCCTGGCACTGTGGTTAGCAGCTCCGGTAACCACTCCACTTCTCTCTTTTTTTCCTTTTTTTTTTTTTTTTTTTTTTTTGTTAGTTTTTTCTTTTTTCCTTCCTGCAACTCCCTTAAAGGAGCCTCATACCAAAGAGCTGCGTTTTCCAGCGCAACCGCTGCTTCCAGTTACAGCCATGCCTGCAACAAATTTGTTGGTGCTCAGTTGGTGGAGTGGGGAGCACAGGCAGTTCCGTGCTGCGGTGGTGCGGCAGATTGCCAGTCCCTGGTGTGTCCTGACGGACTGCACGGCTGTCCTGGACGGCGTCCCCAGACAGGTGCTCCTGTCGCCATCTTACAGTGGTGTGAAGCTGTCCCGGCCTTTGCACTGTTTTATGCAGCACATGCTAACGTGCCCGAAGCAGGCTCAAGCCATTTCCATTCCTCTGCCTGCCGTTTGCCTCACTCCCAGGCAGCTGTGGCTGGTTAGACATCAGCTTCCACCAGCTCAGCTCGCAGCTCTTCACATTGAAAGGTTCCTGTTGCATCAGCAGAAGTTGAGGATCGAGTTCTGATCCGCCGGCTGTGCCTCTGCCGTGTGTCCATGGAGCAGGGCTGGCCACAGCTCGCCGACCTTGTGCCATTGTGCGGCTGTGAAGCCACATGGGCTGAATCCTCAGGGCAGAGATCAAACCCAGGAAAAACGAGGCATTGCTGGTCCTTTGTGCCTTTTCCCTGCGTGGGCATCAAGTCCCCAGCACGTGGTTTTGTGGAGCCACGGACAGCCCTACCACAGAAAGCAACGCTCCTCTTAACCTTTTGTTCTGGCGAGATGGGTGCTGCAGGCTCTGTGCCCAGCCACACCTGCAAGAGCCTTTGCCTTGTCTGATGGGTCTGTGCATTCCTCCGGCCACAGATGGAAAGCTTTTGCTTTGGGGGACATATCCACACAAGTGGTGATGGGCTCATGAGCCCTCGGTCCAGCTCAGGGACTGAGGGAGAGGAGAACTCCAGTGGGATTCTGGCCTTTCGACAGTTGCTGATAGCTCATTATTCCTGTGCTCGTTATTATCTTGTCCAATACTTGACTGTCAGCTCTTTTCTTGAGACTTGGGACACTTCTATGCGAAGACTAACGCCGATTTCGAACCTACTGCAGTCAGAAAATCCTTGCAATAAGTCTTAGACAGCCTCTGATAAGCCTCAAACCAATTAGGTGGATTTCACAGCGAGGGGAGGGCTTAGTCAAGGGGAGAGGCAAGGCAAAAGTCTGATCGGGATTGGCAGGAACGTGCTGATTTTTCCAGTACCTTTTTATAACCTTTAACAGCAACATTTGGACATGCTTCCCTAGCACTTTAGAGCCCTGCTGGAATAACTGGCAGTCTTGGAGAGTTTCTGACATCAACTGCCAATGTCAGCAGAAACTGTAACCTCCGCGACGCGAAGCATTTGAAAGAGACATCAAACACCGCGCTGTGAAATGTTGACGTGCCACAGCATCACAAATCTTAGCGGGGGCGCTTTTGACTGCCGATTGAAAACAGTCCAAGGGAAAGAAAAAAAGAACACAAACGCGTATGGAACAAGGTGTCTTAATGTTTTTGGTTTTGTTTTTTTATTTACGGAATTAAATGATCGAAAGGAAATCTAAAGTAGGAATGGAATGAGGCGATGCCTGTGTACGTGTATGACTCTTTTTGGTGGTGTCGGGCTGGGGGGGCGAGCTGCACCCTGGCCCCTGGGCCTTGGCGTCTCGATGGGGACATGACTGGTGGGGATATGGCTGGTGGGGACAGAGCTGATGGGGACCTGGCTGATGGGGACATGGCTGATGGGGGTGCCCCCGGCCTGGCCCCACGGAGGGGCAGGGAGGCTGCCGGAGGGGTCCCGGCAGTGGGAACGCAGCCTCGGCAGCTCCAGGGGGGGGCTCGGGGCGGGGGCAGGAGGCGACCTTCGGGGACGGGGTGCCACAAGGCCACCGTGCCCCTGGGCTCGGCGGCGGTGCCGCTGTCCCGGCGGGGCGGGCGGAACGGAGGCGCCGGGAGCGGCGGCGGGACGGACCGCGCCGGGGGGACGCGTTTGGGCGGTGCACGGCGGCCCGGCCCTTCCCGTCCGCAGCCCGGCGTGAGCGGGCGGGCACCGCCGGAGCCCGGGAGCCCCCTCGCCGTTCCGTGACCGCCGGGGGCGGCGGCAGAGGAGGCCGGTTTGCAGCGCGGAGGCCGCTTGGCCTGGAGCGGGTAAAGGGCTGGGCCCGGCCCCTCCGCCCCGCGCTGTGTGCCCGGGCAGCCTCGGCCCCGCCAGGCCCTTCGGCAGCCCCAGCGCCGCCCCGGGGAGCTTTCTGTGAAGGACTTGCCCAGTGCTCGCCTTTCCCAAAGGCCGGTCGCCTTCTTATTGCACTAAAGCAAGCGGGTTTTTGCTTTTTTTTCCCCCTAACGACTGTCTCGTTCACAGGCGGAGTTCTAAGCGTTCCTTTCCAGCCGCTGGGCGGGAGGCAGGCAGCGGGGCAGGGCAGCAGGACTGGGCTTAAGGACTTGTGTTAAGCACAAAGATGAGTTCTGTGTCTCTGCGGGAGGGAAGTTTCCAGTTTCCTGCGGTGGAGGCACATTATGCTATCGAATGAGCAGAGAAATCTTCCAGCTGGGGACTTTAAAAAAGTAGGAGGAGAAAAAAAGGGAAAAAATAAAATCGGCCTGTGGGAAGTCCTGCCTTGCCAGGAGTGGGTGGCTTGCTAGTAGGAGTTTATTGCCTCCAATTTTTATAATCAAAAGAGCTCATTTGATGCCCTCCAAACAGGGAGTATTGCAGGATATGTGTCCCACCCTGTGCTGAGTTGATTTATGGTATAAATTGAGCTGTTACACCTCAGGCGTAAAGCCAGAAAAGGGGTTTATAACTCACTAATCTGATCTCCCATAAGAGGGGGGAGGACTTCTGAAACCTCAGTTTTTGACTCAAATTTGCAGGTGAGATGTTTGTGCTTCTTTTAAATATTGTGCCTTCCCCCATCCCATGTCCAGGGCACTTCCCAAGATGAACTGAAGTGCATTTCACAGCTGGAGACAACTCTCCTTCTCCTCAACCCAACCCCAGAACAAGGTATGTTGCCTCTTTTGCAATCTGCAGCCACATTCCAGCCTCAAGGAGAAATTACAGGAAAGATAAAGTCCTGTGAAATACTTTTTAGAAGATCCCAGTCCCAGAGAGCTGCACTGGAGCCCAGAGGGATGGGAGTGTGCCCATTCCAAACTGTTAGTCCAGTATGTTGAGCTCTTGTGGCTTGAAATATGTGAGACAAACCCTAGAAGACTCTGTGTGTCTGGAGATCCCAGACGGGTGTTTGGGCATTGCTGCCGCAGAACGACAGCTGTGCTTTTTGGAGAATTTGCTTGACACAAAAAGTTGGGGTTACTGTTTCGTGTGAGAGTCAGGGAAGAGTCCTGGAATCAGTTTTCCAGAGAAGAGACACTGAGTTGGACTCTTGGATTTATCGGTTGCTTTAGGGGGAAGGCTGTTAACTCTGTGTAGCTCCTGTGCCATTAGTAGCATGTTTACTGCAGCTTAAGATCCTTACCATGTGTAGTAAGCAATTAAGATCTATTTTATTTAATTTTCCCTTTAAGAACCTTTCACAGTATTTCAGCTTCTTGGATTTCCTTTCAATCAAATGCCGATCATGGATTAGGCGGAGGGATTAGAACACAGAACATGTTCAGAGGAGGCCCAGCTGTTGCTCTCCCACAGTGTGGTTTGTAACACCCGCTGTAACCTGCTTCTTGTCTTTCTTGGTCTTTTTCTCGAGTGCAGCAGAGGAGGCACAGCGCGCTCTCGAGGTCCTGTGCTCCCGTGAGACTCCTTTTGTGAGGAAGCAACAAGTGATGAGCGACGTGTTTGGGAGTTACTGTCTCGGGATGGCTGAGGAGCCGAAGAGCACAGAGAAAGCGGGTGAGCTTGAGCTGTGCCTTCAGGGCACGGTGAGAGCGGGTTCTTTTCTCCTGATTTCTTGCGCTGCAGCTTTCAGTTGGCTTGCCTTTCTGCTGCAGTGCCTTAGGGAAGGAGCTGGAGTGGCAGTGGCATCCCCGAGGCAGGAAACTGGCATATTGATACAAAAGTTGTTCTTGATCTTTTCTAGACCTGAAACTTAGTGGCATGGACATACAGCAAAGCAGTGGGGGGGCTTCGCATGATGTGATACATGGGAAACAATCCGAGCCAGAGCCAAAACTGTTTGTGTCATCTGACAACAGCTTCCGATTTGATTTTACACTTTCTGAGATGGACCCAGAGGCACCGGGTGCGCCTTTGGAAGCCGACTCTGGTGTCAGCGGTGCTGAGCAGACACAGACCAATGTAAAAGCTGCCGAGCAGGAGAACTGGAGCGGAGCCTTTACTTTTGCTGCCTCTGGACAAGAACCCAAGTTCACTTTCAACTTTGCCATCCCAGATGAAGGCTGTGCTCTGCCTCAGCTAGTTCCAGCGAGCCAACATCCAGAGCATGCAGCAGATTGCGAAGTGCTGGGTGCTTCGCTGCTGCCCGAATTGGCAGGAGTTTCGGCCTTGCAGAAGCCTGAGCTGACTCAAAGTACAGGTAGTGCCCCCAAAGAGGATGGAAGCTGTGGCGCTTTAAAGAGCCCCCTACCAGAGACTGCTCCTGGAGATGGGACCAAGACGGAGAAGTTGACAGCAGATGGAGCTGCCCAGAAGAAGAAAAAGAAGAAGAGACAAAAAGCATCTGTCAGTAAAAAGGAGACAGAAGAAACTGAGATCAACAGGAAGGCAAAGGCAGAAGCTAATGGATGTCAAAAGAAAGACACTTCCTACCAGGATGAGACCTCTCAGGTATTTAAATATTGATGGGATCCCATCATTTGTAAACACGTGAGCAAAAGAGAAACTTATCTCTCTGTGTGGTTTAACAGTTAGTGTGCTGGCTTGAGATGAAAGCAGAAGGACAAGGATTGCTGCTTATTTCTTACAGCAGCTCTTTTCTTTCTCTGCTACACAGTTGAGGAACCTCACTAGTGGAAAGGAAGTTAATGGTCCCTTGCTGCCTGCTTCAGAGTTGTGCCGAAACATTTCATGTTTAGACTTGTGACGGCTAATTCTAGGAAGCTCTTAATAAAAAACAAACAAACCAAAACCCAAATGGATATGACTGTCCTTGGGTCAGCACTAAGCCAGTATCTGTGCGTGCTGACCCAGGCACTACGCCTCTGGTTTGTGTGTTACCGGGTGTGGTGAATCGGTCATCGCGTAACGCCAAGAGCAGAGCTGAGGTGCAGAGCTGCTACCTGGTGTAGCCAAGGCTGGGGCAGGGCAGTATAAAGGGGTAGTATAAAGCCCTTCCAGTCCGTTGGAAGGAGACTGCTGTAAGGAAGAGGAGGAGACAGCATGAGGGCTTTTGTGTTTACCTGTTGAAAATCTCTTCAGCCCCAGGGTGCAGCCCAGTTTCCCTCTCCCTTCCACCAGTTATCCAGCTGGTTTTGCTTGGTGAGACTTGGCTTCTTTCATCTCCCTGGGTTTTCAGCTTCCTTCTCTTCATGCATTTCTGGTTGAGCAAGCGGATGGGAGTTGAGACACTGAGACTTTACTTCTGATTTTGTCCATTGTTTGGTTTTTGATGTCGGGCATGTTTAGAGGTAGGGGTCGTGTTTTGTTTTTAATGCAGTAAGTCCATCAGAGGCAGTGAGTTGCAACCAAAAACTTGTCCCATGCTTTAAGTTTATCTAGTGAAAAACACTAGAGGGAAAGTGTCACATAAAACAATCACCAGAACATGAAATTTGGAATAGCCCTGTGTACCAACTGCTGCTCTTAATTTTGGGATGACTTGTTTTCCTTACGCTTGCTCTGCTCCATGTTGCGTAGCAGTCGGGTGACCAGCTGTGGAAGGAGGTGAACTGGTGCGTGGAACAGCTGGAACTCGGCCTGAAGATGCAGAAAGCCACTCCAGGACAGGGTAAGCGCCCGAGGGCATGAGGGATCTCTCCCACGGGAGGAATTGGCGGGGGCAGAGCTGGTGGGGAGTCTTCATCGGGACATTGTTTCTCTGCTTCAGCTGCCGAGGCTCTTCGTGCAATCAAGACGCTGCGCAGTGACAAGGCTCCGCTGGTGAAGAAGAGGCAGCTCATGAGAGCCATGTTTGGGGACTACAGGAAGAAGATGGAGGAGGAGCGGTGCAGAGAGCTGAAGCTCACGGAAGCGGGTAGGAGAGCTTTGCGTGGTGGCAGAAGACTTTTCTCAATATCCTGCCCTCTCTAGTGCTTTGCAGAGTGGGATCTCGCTATGTAAGATAACTAAACACCTCTTAATGCTCTTTTCACCCCTCCTTAAGCTGTGAGATCTGCCAGAATCATGGAAGTGAAGAGAGACGTGCGCAGCAAGAGCTGCCAGTTCATCCGGAAGCGCTCGGGAGCTTGCAGGAAAGGCCAAGATTCAGCAGAATCCCCTTCAGAGTCACCCAGGACACTTAACACGGGTTTATTCAAATCCACAACTTCCCAAGAAGAGTTTCGCTTTAATTTCTTCTAGCGAAGTCTTTCGGACTAACACCGTGGCTAAAAACTGTGCCAAATATCATATGCGCTTAAGAACAGCGGAAAGATGCCGTGTGGTAGAAAATGTTATGCAAGAATCTCTGTGTCTTTCCTAAAGAAAAGGATCCTCTTTCAGAGTGCCTGATCTAGAGTCTTTAAACAGGTCCGCCTGCTACATGTGTGACCCCGAGACGGTGTATGTAGATAGTAATCTTCTGTCCTCGTGCTGTGGAAAAACACCTTTGCAAAAGATCAGCACGAGGTCTGGAAGAATTCTTGTTCTTCCTCTAGAATTGACTGGTGTAAAAGACAAATCCTCAGGAGATTGTCCTTTTGCTTTTAAATGCAGTAGACCTTTTAGAGCGAGCGCGGCAGGCATGAGTCCAGAAGGTTTGTCAGGAAGATCCGGCATCTGGGAGGATCTGGCAGCATGAGCACGATGGAGAGCTGAGTGCCTCTGCTCCCTGCGAGCCTGCTGGAATGCAGCTTCTTGGATCTAGAAAACCCTAGGCAGAGCATGAGTTCAGGATCATGGAGGAAAATGAGTGAGAATCATCCTTGCTCCTTTAAAGAACAACTTAAAAGAGAACTGCAAATGCTTGTTTTATCTAGCCTAGGCGGGGAAGGACAGCTGTTTCCAGAAAAGGAAGGATTTTTGTTGCTGAAGCTGGGTTCTGGCCAGCTAGGAAGGACAATCAGTTTCTGAAAAAGAACTTTTTAAGTAGCCCAGTTAAAACCACGAATTGTAACACCACTCAGAGGATAAATCAGCTGCGTGCCAGACCTTGGGTGGTGGTGAAATGAGTCTTGGGTAAGACCCCAAAGACTCTCTTGTATTTAATACGTATTAAATCTTTGCTTTCTGAACAGTTGGATGTGTCTCCAGTGTTCCGATACTGCTTCAGCCACTGAACCCATCGCCTGTGTTCATGCAGAAAGGTCTTCCCCACTAAGCCTAAAAAAAGCTGAAGGAACAGAAGTCCTTTAAAAGGAAACGGGTATCGGGTGTCTGTGGGGCGCAGTGCTCTCCTGCCTTTTTATAGTCCAGTCATCCTGCGTGAGAAGCAGGAGTGGAGGCGGGTTCCAGGGTGTATGGAGAGCAGCTGAGGGGTGGTGGAAAACATTTGCTGGGGAAAGACTTAAAAAAAAAAAAGATGTTTGCTACCAAAAAAAATGTATTTTATTAGTCAGTTGCAACTGTGATGATTTTTTTTTTTTAGTATTCATTTTAAGTATTTTAAAGAATGTCTGTCTAAGTATTAAGAGAAGCTGAACATGGGTAACATACCTGATGAGGAGAAACACACAGAGAAGACTGATAACCTGCTAACTGAGTAATTTCCAGAACCCTCACTCTACTTGCCGAGGAGCAGTACTGGTAGTTTTGACTGAGTGGAACAACACTATACAGTATTTTTTTGATTTCTAGGATTTTATATAAAACGTACAAAATGCGTGTTGTCAAACTTTTGGTGTTTTCATGCTGTTTATTAGGATTAAAGAGCCTCTTGTATGTGACCTTGGAACTACAGCTGCTTTCTAACTGGTTATGTAGCGCATGTCTGGGAAATTTATTTTTTTTTCCCTTGTCTAGTTTCAGGTAAAGCTAGAGTTGCTAAAACATTGATAAAATCCTGTGCTGTGGAAGATGGTGGGAGTATTCTGGGAGGCATGCTTACATAATTATCTCGTGCTTACGCTATTTGTTAGGCATTCACAGTTGGAATAAAGACACCAGTGCAGTGGACGTTTTGGTGTAACCTAATCCAGCCGTTTTATCTCCAAGTAGGTCAGACAAAAATGCGTTCTGGTATGTAAGCAGCTCCTGCAGCATTTTTGTGTTTTGGGTTTTTTTTTCAGAGGTCTTCACATAACACTGAGCTGCAAAGCCAGGTGACTCGGTGGTGTCTTGCATGTGAAATGGCAGCAGTCTTTACTTTGCTCTTAAGCTTCACAGTGTTTGAAGCATTATTTATTGGAGGGGAAGCGAGCAATGCTGTTACAAGTCAGGAAGTGCTGTCACTGCTCCATCTGTCCCTTCCCCTTTATAGGAGCCACAATGCAGTCTTAAAATTTCTTTTTAAAATTGTATTTTCCCCTTTTAGCATTTCTTCCTTGAGGATTTCAATACTGTTCAGAGTTTCAGGGGCGTTTTTTGTTTGCTTTTTTTTTTTTTTTTTTTTTTTCTGTGCAGAAGAGGCGACTGGTCCCGTATCTCTTTGGTGACTACACTTAAATGTAGGGCACTAGTGCCAGGCCTGGCCTTGTAGGCAGCGAACCGCTTAGGAGATCTCCCAATGCAGTTGTGGCAACCTCAGGAGTGAGTTAAAGACAAGGGGAGAAGGGATTGCAAATGACAACAGTGCCTCTCGAGCAAAATTTCGCTCTTAGCATCCATCCTGAAATAGTAAAAGCTGAGGATCATTTTCCAAAGTAAGGGATGAAGGAGCACTATGAACTTTTCCCAGAGCGTAGCAAAGTGGAGGAAAGGTCTCGCTTTTGGGAACAAAGTGAAGAATCTTAGGGCTGTTTCTGGCAGCAGGGCGAGCCTGCGAGCATTTCCACATGGAGGCGGCCGAAATCTGGATGTGATCTCTGCTCCTTTTAGGCTTGGCACCCTCATCTGTAAAAAGATCCCCCTAGCAAAGGTTAGGAAATGCAGTCCTGTTCCAGACAGCCCCTGCCTTGAGTGGGGAGAGAGCAAACGATGGTCGACCTCCTCTCTTGCAGTCCAGCCCTGTCCCAGGGGCTGCTCCTCCCTGCTCACCTCTTGGCTGTTAATCCGGACGCTGGGTGCTAATTGGTAAGTTCTTCCCATCCCTTCCCTCGGGTTTGGTCGGTGGAAATGCATTTATTGGTGCCTGGGCTGTCCTTCTGCTGCTTTGAGTGAGTGGGACGGGGAGGGCAGGGTCACTGAGGAACAGCCCACAAAGGGTCTCCAAGGGTTTCCCTCAGTTCAGCTGAAATGATCTCCTGAGTCCCAGCAGCTGCTTCTGCAAGGACTCCCTCTCCCAAGACCAGCAAAGGCAGAAGGAAGTCAACAGATTGATCCTCTTGAATCTGGAACTCGGGTGACCAACATTCCCTTCTGCCACTTAAACTTTGTTTTAAGTAGCCTGCGGACTCAGCATTTAATGACCCCAGAAAGACAAAACATTCTGTGGTCTTCCTTTGGGGAAGGAAACTTCAATTCTACCTTTTCTTTGAATTAGAAAGAAGAAAAGGTTACCGCTTCGTGCAAGACGACAATTTGAACGCTGTAACAGAAAGTGATCTGGAGAGAAATAAGCATTGAACCTGCAGTTCTGTGACAAAAAGGCGGGGAGGTACTGCTGGTTTAAAATCATACAGAGCTGTGCCAGACGACCTCGTACCTTTCTGCTGAAGGTCCTGCACTCTAAGGACACGAAGTTGTTTTATTTCCTTTGCTTCAAATTTGTTGCTGCTCGCCATCAGTGCTGCTTTCATATTTAGAACCGTGGGAAGGTTTGCGAGCCACACGGCTTCAGAAAATCGAACTTTTGACACCTGCCACGCTGGCAAGAGCCCTTCCTGTGGATGCTGACAGCTGGGAAGCGCTGAGCAGCGACTGCATTTGTCACATCTGTCTTCTTCCCTTCTTCCCTGTCTTTTTCCCCCTCTACCAGTGCTACCAGCTCCTTGGTACCTCACCGCCACAATGGAAGAAGTCTGGGTTGTGTATCTCTGCCTGATCTTGCTTATGATAGTGGTTTTTCTAATGAAGCATAACCCGCACATTGAAGAGGCGAAGAAGGAGAGGGAAAGCAAAAGCCCCCCACCAGCTTCTTCCTTTGTGCCCAGTAACATCGGCAAAAAACTGGAGCATACCCAGGAAGAGCTGGAGAACTATCTGGACAGGCTAACGCACGTCTTGTTCGACGCGGACGCCAGGAAGAGGGGTGACCACCACGAGCAGAAGTCCTACCAGCACCATCACAGACGCGCTGATGTTCCATCTGAGCCCTCGGCAGAGGAGGCAGCGCGCTCCCAGCACCTCTCCAGCTACACAAGGGTTCAGGTATGAGCCTTATAGAGACTTTCAGACACAAGCAGGCTTATTGCTTCTGGCTGAGGTGGTGAATCCTGTTGAATTGCATAGTTGCTGTTTTGAAGTATAACACATTCCTGGTTTTTTTGCTTTATTTCAACATTAAGCGGTCGTTCAGAGACAGCTCTGTGTGACAGGAGTCGTGCGTACCTTACACGTGTAAGGCGTCAGTGTTGGCATTAGCATCCACACGTGCATGTACATGTATGTAAATTATTCTTTCCCATATTAATAGAAATAGATGTTGTGTCTTGCTTCAAGAAATTGTCAGGCAGCTCTTCAGCTGTTATGAATCTCCTACTTTTGCCACACACAGCAGCATTTTGCCAGTTTGCCCAGCTAAGGATCTGGCCCAACAGGGTACAGGAGCTCTGCAGACGCCTATATAGTGGTGAATGCACAATATTGAGCTGTGGGAAATACTTAGTGAGTAGTTGAGCCATATTTCTGCTGTGCATGGTGATTGCACATCATATACTCTGTAAACATGAAAGTCACTGTTGGCAACCTGCAAAACTCTTCTTTGCCTTGGCCAAGGCCCTTTTTTAGGGGATGGAACAAGACACGTGCCTTTATATTTTTATCATTATCCTCATTGCAATACATCAGATTTTGCCCTTGAGGTGACAGGATTTCATGACAGCTACACGAGGCTGTGTCACTTTATGCTGTCAGCTGTTTATATTCTTCATTCTTGAGACATGGATCTTGCAGCGCCAGTGCCCCCCACGGTCACCGAGCACATTTAAGGTCCAGGTGAGAGCTCCAGTATAAAACCTTCACCTTGGGCCTTAATGTCAATAATTGCACCAACACAAAGAATCAAGAGGCAGATTTCTTAGCGGTGAAGGTGCTGCTAAAAGCGACCTTTTCAGTCAGCCCGAATATTATAAACTCTTAATTCTTCAGGAGCTATCTGGGGGGTGTCCAGTACATCCAGCTGAAGGCAGAGGAGCAAATATATGATATGCAAGGGTGTTGTGCAGAGTACATGGGCAGAAAGAGTAATTCAAGTGCTTATTTACCCATCGGCACATTTCCTTTATGGAAGAAGGTACTGTTTTATTAGATCCATTGCAGATCAAAAAAATAGCATTGATTTTTCATTATAAAAATGGATCATGCTGCAAACTAACAGTGTTAGCTTATTTTTCTCCTATAGTCAAATATTACTACGTTTGCAGAACACAAATTGGGGAGAAAAGGTGCTGTGGTAACTATTTTTATACAGTGCAATTCTATTTAGCTTCAGTGAACATTCAGTTGCTTAGAAAAAGGAAGTGTGCTTATTTTTGCAGACCTGATGCAGCAGATGATCCTCCTTTGGACAGTCGAAAACTTCAGCGTGAGTTCCCTCGCTATACGAAACGGACAGGAATCATGGAGAAGCAAAGTAGCAGAAATAATCTTTTGTTGCCTCGTTTTGCATTTGGGGAGCAGTGAGAAAGAAGTTGCCACCTAAACAAACCTAAAAAAGCACTTGTTGCTAAGTTGTCCGGCTGCTGAAGTTTCAGGAGCTGTATTTGAGTGTGGTTACGTGGGTGTGCGGCACGGTGGAGATGTGCTCGGCTCAGAATGTGATTTAGGTGCCGTCCGCGAGCGTGAGAGCACGTGGGTATGTCCAGAAACTTTCTTGTCTCTCCCAGGTCCAGGAAGGACGTTGATGCTGTTGTTCGGGGAGGGTGTAGTGGTCTCTTCCTTCTTCTGAGAGTTTTGTCTCTCTTTCCGAGTGAACGTAGGTTGTAGGGACGTGCCAAGTGAGGATCTCTGGGAAATGAAATCCTCAGCGTTGTCTAGTGGAGGTAGGGTGGCGTGCAGCAAAAGCCCCTTTAGTAAGCGTACCAGTCTTCTCAGCCAGCTACATCCAGGATCTCTGCTTGTTTTTCCTACCCAGTCTGAAAAAGCCCACAGCTCTGCTGGCACTCCTGTGCAGAGAGGAGTGATCTGTTTTGGATGGAGAAAGGCAAAACAAACCACCAAGCTGAAGCCCTGGGCAAGGACGTTCAAGAGCAGTACCTGTGGATATTCAAAGTAATATAACTAGTATTGGCAAGGAGTGGTATTACTTGCAGGTTTCTCAGGGGGCATTGGACTTAAAAAATGGACTAGTTGGCAAGTGATCAATGTAGACACCTTTGGTTCTGCCATTTTCCATGTTTTGTCTTGCAAGCAGGTGTTCAGAAAGAGCTAGGTTTTTTTTTTTTTGTCATTCATTGCATTCATCTAAGTCCTTGTCTAGGAGGGTAGAATCTGTATTTTCTCATTAATTTCTATTTGCTGCTACACATGAAATGATCTAAAAATCATTTCAAGATTTCCCCTCATTCCTCACTGACTCCCTGCTCTCATGAGAACTGAGCAGTCCACTCGTCAGCCCAAACGGGAGTGAATGAATGGATTCAGGAGGGTAAGACGGGTAAAGGCAGTTTGTGCGACAGAGCCACAAGCAGATTATTTGGGGAAGATTTACTCAGAGGGTTTCCTGCTTCATTAAACTTCATCAGAGCAGGGTTCTTTTCAGGTTGTTTTCAGAAGTGACGAGAAATGACTGGCGTCAGATGGCAGAGAGGCGTGGGCCTCCTACACGCTGGAAAAATAGCTTGGCAGCCAGTCTGCGGTGCGTAGCCTGGGTGGCAGAGCACAAGGCACAAACTGGGAGTCTTCAATGTAGCTGTAGATTTAGAAATCCCACAGAGCCACGTAGTGTGGGGAAAAGCTGGTGCCGTGCTCCAGCTGATGGCGAGTTGAGAGTTGTCTCCAAAGGCGTTTGTCCGAGTGTTGCTGCAGGCCCCGTGATGACAGGAATTCAAGTTCAGAAGGAATGTGTTGGAGACGTCTGTCGTCAGTGGCTGTATGAGGTACCCACTGGGTGAATTCTTGGTGACTTGCCCTGACACCTCTGGATCTGTGTTTGTGGTCAGAAGGTTCAGCAAAGCCAGTGTTTCTCCTGAATTGCTCCCCATAGTTTCCATAATCTCTGGTGCTGTCCTTCACCTGAGTATCTTTGAGTTGTACCCATGGAAATTCTGGCGATGACACGTCAGTGCTGATACAGCTGTGATTCACATGAGTGTGGCACAAACAGGCAGAGCTGCAAGGAAAAATAGTTACTCTTCATCCACGCAAGGTTGGCTTCTGCGGTGTGTTGCCAGGCTCCTCGCTTCTCCAGACCCGGCAGGAGCAGCGAGCTTTCCACAGGGCCTTCCGGGGGGGGTTGGGGTGATTTTAATTCTGCTGCAAATGGTTCTGCTCCTTCAGTCCACCATCAACTCAGTCTGCCACTTCAGCCCATCACGGGCCCTGCAAACTTGGTAGCTAACGCGGTCGTGTCTTTGTGGAGCTCAGGCTGTGGTGATAGACACCTTAAACGACATTAGCTAAGACAATGCTGCTGGGGCGTGTTTCTGTCATCCTCTCAAGACCTGCCATCGTTCTGCTTTTTAGGTCTGTGTTGCAGCTGTCACTTTCCAAGCAGAAGGGTTTGTAGGCAGAGAGGATATCTGTCATTACACCTGTGCCTGAAAGCTTCTCTGCCTTTTTTTTTTTAGCCCCTTCCAACTATATCATTTGTCTTCAGGAAAGATAACCTGTCTGCCGCATCTGTGTTTGAGGGTGCCCCTGATCTATACAGACCCCTGGAGAAGCAGAGAGCAGGTGAGGTTGGGAGGAGGATGTCTGGAGATCAGCTTGTCCAGCCCCTCTGCTCAAAGCATGGTCAGCTAGAGCACATTGCCCAGGCCCACGTCCAGTCAGATTTTTAATATCTCTATCTAGATACTTGGGTGTCCTCTAACCCAGTAAAATTTGAGCATTTGTGCAGGAAAAAGACAAAATACTGTTTCTTCTGAAGTATCTGCTTCTTTCCAAGTCTTCCATCTCTCTATTGCATCTGGGTGTCTCCCAATCTCTTAACTCCATAGCACAGGTTGTAACCCCAGAGAAGAAATTTAGGCACATACCAGAATGTGTATCTGGAAATTGAAGTTTCATGGCTTGACTTTTAATCAGGTATATTCCAAGCAGCATGTGAAACGTGGTTAACTTCTGAGTTTCTCTTTTGACATGAAGAGACAGTTCTGCCCCAGTTTTCCCTGCCAGTAAGGAAGCCTTGGACATTCCAGCAAGCTGAGTAGAGGTTCAGGAGGTTTCAAGCCTGTCATCAGTAACAAGCATTTACTTATGGGTGCAGAATTTCCTTCTCCTTGAGTCACTTTCCTTACCTCAGCAGCTGGTGACAGTCAAGTAACAGCTATATTTGTAGCCTGGAAGATGAGGATTTTTTGTCTTGCAAGATGTAACTTGCAGTTGGCTGCACAGTTCACTGTGGCACAGCCTTCTACGAGCTCTGCAAGAATCCAGCACATCCTGGCAGTTTGTAATGTGAGCCAGCACTCAGCAATGTGGATGTATGTGTGGATGCACCCCATACATTAAGAGAGAAGGATTGATACTGATTGAAGAGGAACCAGAGGAGCAAAACACGCATTTATTCATTCGTGCTTTGTTACACAGCATGTAGGAGTTCTCTGTGGACTTGCTGTCCAAGAGCTGATAGAAGAATGTGCAGAGAATAAGTGAGTCAACCTTGTCATCCTGTACACATGCCCATTTTTAGGCTTGTTGAATTATTTTCCATTTCAGGGGTGGGTGGAAGATTCAGGTTAAAAGAGATAAAAGGAAGTCTACAAGGTGACAAATTAGTAGGAAAATTAGAATGGCAAAGGATGGATATTTGTGGTGCTCCGTGGATCTTTGCTCAGTCTCCAGGCTTAAGGTTACCAAGAGCTCTGCCCCTGGATTGTGTTTATTCAATGACATTGTGCAAATAAATTTCAGCCTTCAGGTTATTCATAAGTTGACTGTATTGCATATGTTACCCATTTGGTATCACCATCACGCTTTGTGATGAGGCATTTTTAATCGTGTGGCACTTGCTCATAGAGCTGAGTGAGTCAAAATGGAGAAAGAGAGAGAGGGGCGTATTGGCTCGAGAAGCTGTTTGGTTCTTTGGGGAAGAGAGTGGAAAAAGCTGGGGAAAATGAATCAAGAAGACTTCATTGGAAGAGTCTCACCAGCTTCCTGCCTTTCCTTTCCTGGCTTTTTGAGTTAGGCAGTGTTGTTGAGAGGAGGTACCACATCTCCTGCAACCAAGCTAGTGCTGAGCTTTAGTCTATTTTGTCGCCTTCTTATCGCAGCCGTTGTCACTGCCTGTTCACTCTTTCACAGCTATGGTTAGGAAGGTCACAGCATCTGTGTCATGTCTGCCACGTCAAATCTGGGGATTATTTTAACGCTTCTGTCTTTGGCTCTGGTTGTTAAACATCGCTTTGTTTGCAGTGGCCTTTAAAGACCTCCAAAAGGCATGGTCAGAGCAGCAGGAGATGATCACAAACAGGCAAGCACACTCTTAGCCCAGTTTCGTCCTCACAGCTAGCCATGCCTACCAGTGCTGCCTTGCTGGTTCTCACGTCAGCGTATCGGTTTGTCCTCCAAGCTCTGTACTACGGTGGCAGTGTCTCAGCCTTTGACACATGGGAATCTCTTTAACTGAGAGGAGTTTTTGACCTCTATGTTCTCTGTACTCTGCTCAAAGTGTTACTGGCTCTGAAGCTGTGCCCATGCCAACCTCTTAGGTGAGCAAAAGTGACCTCAGGGGTATTCACACTATCTAACTGCAGACATTTAACTTGGGAGAGAGGTGTTGTTTGGAGCATTAAAGGCAGGAACAAAAATTAAATCACTAATTAATTAATTAATGGTGTGATTAACCATATGCCACCTCCGTTCCAGTGGCTCGCACTAGTGTGTGCCATTCCTCCAAGCCACGGCATTGCCACTGGAAAAGAAGGGAGCTGGGAGTGCAGACCTGTAGCTCAGCGGTGACAGAGCTTTCAACAGTGCCGTGCCTGCGGCAGCCTGAAGAGGCTGAGCCTAAGCCTTTAACTTGTCTTACTCAAGACATATGTGGGAGGAGAATTCCTGTGCCCAAACTTAGGCACCTAAAAGTTAGATGTCTAAACCGTGAGCTGATGAACTGTGGCTCTGTCTGTAGTCAAGGGAGGGAAATGGGCATCCTTGGAGGCTGACTCATTTCATGCGTCACCATCTCCGTTTCGATGGATCACCCAAGCTGGGCAGTGAGTCCCGTCCCTCTCGATGGCGTGGCGCAGTGTGATTTGGAGAGGTCTGAGCTCGTGGTGAAGCTGGGTGGCATTGCTCTGTTGGAACAGTGCTCCGCTCATGCTAGTCAGCTCAGCATTTCCCTTAGCAATCTTTTTTAATCGCTGTCTACTGCTCCACAATTTGCAGGTCATCGTTTTAGAATTCTTTCTGCTAGTTTCCCAGACTCCACAGACTCTTGTGAAAGGGGCAAAAATGCCCAATATGCCTGCATAATTGGTGTGACCCACAGGCTAATAAAGAAGTAGGAGCTTTCGCATTAAGTTCAGGGACAGACTCATGTTCTAGAAAGAATTCATCTCGTTTTATGCCAGTTAAACAAAGAGATTAACAAATGCGTATGTTGTCCTTAAAACAAAATGCCTATTACTTGGTCAGAGCAGTTCTTGTGATTGCTCTGTGGCTTAAAGGCAGTAGAGTAGTTGATGATCATCAGTGTCTTACACTGAGTTTGTGCTGTAAACTGAGTCATACAGAGAAACCTCCTGAAGGAAAGCGTTACAAGAGCTAAAGTGTCTTGGAGGGGAAAGTCCATAAAACCTGACAAAACAGGAATGAGTGTGCACTAGCTCTTGGATCTTGGATTTGGACTGAAAAAGACTTTTCAGTGTCTCCGTAGAAACTGGGATGGTTGAAAAGTATTTCATAGGCAGGACACAGCAGGTGTCCTGAGTATTTAAAATGCCTTTGGAGTCCCATCCAAAAGGGAAAAGTTTCCCTGGAGCCCTAGGAAACATATAAGGTGAACTCCCAGATAAATTCAGAGAGCCATTTGTTTTATCTTGCCTCACTTCTGACAAACCAGGTTTTGAGATCTTCAGATCTTCTGGCCACCAGAAGGGAATCCAGCATGGCTGCCAGCTATCCAAATCTCAGCTGTGAGCAATGATACCGGCGTTTAAAGTGACAGATTTACTGCTGCTCGTATATCTGTCTTCAGGTCTGAGACAGCTGCAGGGCTTTGTGAAAAATGCCAGCGCATTACAGAGGTGCTCTGAAAGAGCATGCAGGCTTCCAGCAAAGTGTGGAGCCAACCTGGGTTAAACCCTTTGAGGAGATAAGCCTAACAGTAATGTCGCAGACATGATCATAGAATCATTTAGGTTGGAAAAGACCTTCAAGATCATCAAGTCCAACTGTTAATCCAGTGCTGCCAGGTCCACCACTAAACCTTGTCACTAAGTGCCTGAATCCCTTCATCCCATGGGCCAAAAGTGCTTCTTTCTTGAGCCTGATGAGGTGGGACCAACCTTTCAGGATTTGGGAGCTGATGATAAGGTAATGATATTTAACACTTAGCTCTTTTTAGATTCCTAGTCTTTGGCGAGTAGAAGGATTGTAGCATGGCCAGGGCTTAGCAGTTCTGGGTTCTGTTCCACATTCTCATAGGCTTTATTTTGCAGAGCACTTGGAAACAGCCCCCAAGATCAGGTTCACAAAGAGAATAACTTGTTCTCTTCTCAGATGAACACTGAAGAACCATCTGGTTGTATGCACACAGGTTGCTCATGAGCTTTGGAGGTAGTTGGGGACTTCTGGGAGATGCCATCTGAGCCTGCTTTCTGAAAATAAATCCATACGTAAGAAAGCCTTACGGAAAGGGTAGTGTGGGGCTGCAAGAGGAGAAGGAATAAAAGCTTATCTACACCTTTTAGGTCTTCAGAGATCAGATGAGGAATGCGAATGACCAGGACTTAATGAAAGCTTGTGTGCAGAGACAAAGATGAGAGTTGCCAATTAATGTGCTGAGGTTGTGGAGGGAGGGAGTCTAAGGTGACTACGACAGAAAGGAAATGGTGCGAGTTATTCCTAAGAAAATGCAGAGTTGGCCTATGGCACAGCAAGCTGACAAGCTGGTTTAGACATCCAAGAGGCGATGCCTCGGCAAAGACACCAAGATAAAACATCAATGTAAAGGTAGTAGGTGGAAAACAAAAGATTCTCTTGGTTTGTCTCAGAACTGATGACAAGCAATTGAAGAGTAGAGAGGGTGGTGGCTGGCACTGGGGCTTCCAGCAGGAACTGGAAGAAAATAACTGAAGGCAATCTGAGTATGGAGGGGGCTGGAGGACCGTGAGAAGCAGAATTGGGTAGTAAACCCAAAAAGCTGGTGAATGTGAAAGGTGAAGAAGAGCATGCCCGAGGAGCAACAAAAGGGGAGGTATTTTGGGACAGCAAGCCTGGTAGAACCTGAGTTTATGGACTGGCAGACCATCCATACTGGTTTCATCTAGGATTGAAGAGAGGAGTCGTAAAATGACTCCTGGTCTCAAGCAGCAGGCTTCACTGCTGGACGGTGTTCCAGGAACACCCCAGCCCCAGCTCTGGTTTGGAAGAACCTTGGGAAACCTGTCTGCTGTTTGAAACCCGGCTTTGTCTGAGCGTCGCCCTCGCATGCTGCTGCTGCTGGCTCCCTCCAAATCGCATCCACGGGGCCCACGGCCTCCGAGCAGGGGCCGGGAGTCTCGGACTCCTGCTCCCCGAGGTGGGTTGCTGGCGTACGGCCTGCCTGACCCGGGCGGTGTTGGGTTGCAGTCAGGCCCCCGCAGGAATGTGTGACTGTGCCAGTACGACCCGTTCGGATGCCCCAACCGAGAGCAGGAGCCCTTGGCAGCCCTTAAACCAGAGAGGTCAAGTTAATGTCGCGGCGCACCTTTGCCAGCAGGGAGGCTTCTGAAAGCGCGGTCTGGGGAGTTAATTGGGTGTGGTTTTCCCAACTGTTCTGTATTTTTCCATTTCTTTGGTTGTTCCTTCTCACACACTAGCCCTAAGCTGCTGGGAAAACATCAGGTGTTGGCGGCTGGAGGTCAGACACCCGGATGAGCCAACCTTTCCCTGAGGTGGCTCAGATGGTCTTGTCAAGTTGTTCAAAACCTTCAGCTGGGTGACAAAGTTCCAAGACGCCTCTGGAGGGCAGGCAGCGCTCAGCAAAAAGCCTGCGCAGCAGGTCCACAGTAAGCTCTGCCTTCAGGGAGGTCTGCAAATTGACCGGGAGTTTTCTCAGCTCAAAGGTCAGGTCCTGTTCAGCTGCTCGGGCTCGCCATTCGAGTAGGAAACACAAATCCTGGCACCAGCTCACATACAAGGAAACCTGGTAAGCCACAGCCATGCTTGGAGACAAAAGAAGCAGATTAACAAGAGCTCCTCTGAGGGTGCAGGATGAGTGCAGAAGATGCAGGATGTGGTAGAAAGCTCTGAAGGGACTTTGTGTTTGATTAAAATAGGACAGCAGCACTGCTTTCAGCTTCTTTCTAGCAAAGGCATGAGGCTTTCTGAGCTGGATCCTGAGGTGAGGAGGAAAGGGACAGCGAACACGCAAATGAAAGAGGAGTCAGAGTGAAAAGCTGCGGACTGCAGAGGGCATGACAAATAGCAGCATGCACTTGACATGTGCATGGCGCTAAAAGTGACAGCTTGCACTTGGATTAAATCAAATCAGAGTTTTGTTACTGTCCCTGTTTGACCATAAAAAAAGGCGAATATTTATTCTATTGTGTTTTTTCTTTTAAAGCGGCTTCTTAAATTTTTTCACTCTGAATTTTATTTTTTTTTCTTAATATTTAAAATCAGATGCCACTTTGTGGACCCTGTGGTGTGATTTCCTTTGTTAGCCCAAACAACAAAGCACCAGATACTCCAGCACCTGCGGGATCAACATAGTCTGTGGTTGCCATGGATAAACTTTGTGAATGCCTAAGGAAATTCATAACCTTATTTCATCCTCTGTGAAATCCCAATTCCCTATCCCAATTCATATCTTTCTGTATATGCTGAGTTGAATAGATTGGAAAGTGACATCTGCTGCTTTGAAGTGTTTGCATTCATCCGTCAGCTGGGATGAGGAAAGCCGGCACTATGGGGCTGAGGGAGCAGATTCCTGGATCTGTTCTGGAGCAGGCATTGCTGATTTGCCCAGTTATCTGAACGTTGCTTTTTTTAAAGGAAAAAAAAAGACAAACTCTGAGGAGCGGGACTTTTGGGATGGTTGCACAGCAGCGTAACCGCAGGATTTGCTCTGGGTGGGTTGGACACGGCTTTGCTGGGTGGAGTGGCCAAAGTCAGCAGCTGCTGGTGTTGAGAGCAGGAGGGCAGCAGGTCTGTGCCCGTGGCATTAATCACAACGATGAGTGGGAAAAGCCCCAGCGCTTCCTCTTCCTCTCTCAGAGTGAAAGGGCAGGCCAAGGGGGCACCCGCCTGAGGTTGTTATTTGTTTGTCTGTTTTGTTTTGTCTCTGAACAGGAGAAAATCACTCCTCCTGGAAGCACTGAGAATATTGTGGAAGAAATTGGTGAGTAGGGCTGAACTGTGAGATTGTGGCTGGAGAAACATCCTTCTCCTGTGCAGGCATTTGCTTTTGCCACTTCAACTGGGAGTGACTGGGAAAATGCTCCTGGCTTTTGTTGTCTCATGCATGGATACCTTTACAGAATCACAGAGCTGGTTAAATAAATTAGGGTTTGCCAGGATGAGAGTGGAGGGGGTGGTTCCATGCCCAGCCCAGCCCTCCCGTGGTCAGCGGGCTCCACGAAATGTCACTGGCAATTATTCTTGATGGCAGCACTTAGAAACTTTTATTGTTTCTATCCCAAATCTGACCGAAAAAGAAATAATTCAATTACATCATAAGTATGTATACTGGTTCTCAATGGACTATGTGACACAGAAAGCACAAGGCCAGGCTTTCAGCTGCACCAGCTGGCAAGGAAGAACCCAATGTGTCTTCTTCAAACAGGGTGATTTTGGAGTTGGACATGTAGTTGTGTGCTCTTCTGGGCTGTCTGACCTGATGTGAGAAAGGCAGTGGGTGATGTGCTCCCCAGGAAAGCAGGACAGGCAGCTTTGGGTATCAAAAGAGGATAAATTGCCTTCACATGGGGTAAAGCCAGCCTTGTCGGCCAGCGTGGAGAAGGAGGCCAGAAAGATGTCCATGAAGTCACTTGGAGACCATTGTTTCTGTGCTGGGAGCCAGTGACTACCTTGTACTGGTTGTGCGAGGCCACTTGAGAAGTCCCTCCTGAGTCTCGGAGGACGCAGAAGTGATGGTCTCCTGCGCTGTGCAGCAGCTGTGATCCTCAGGAGGTCAGTGTGCTGGGTTTCCAAACACACCACCCAAAGAAAGGCACCAAATTTTAAAAAGGTTATCAAGCTTGAGAGGATAAAGGCATTTTCAGCCGAGGAAAGGGCGAGGGCTGTGGTACAGGTTCTCTGGACCATTACGTGAGACCCAGCAATGCTTAGCCCCCATCGGCCGCTCTCACCGAGCAGTCTCCTGCCGAGCTTGCTGATAACTGCAAGGAGCTTAGCGACAGAGGTTTATCTTTCTTTGTCCTGCTTCCAGAGCAAGCCGTTCAGGAGACAGTAGACACAGATGCATATGGGAGAAGAAGACAGCGCTCAACTGCTTCCAGGAGATACCGTGAGAGTTACCGGTAAAACAGTTCTCCATGGGCATCTTGGTTTGGCTGTAGCTCTCCTTGCCTCTTTCTTTCTTTCTTTTCCTGCTCTTCTGGACTCTGTTTCTGCTAAGCTCAGCTGTGGCCTTACTGGGTTGGGTAAGAGAAGAACAGCTGGCAGCTCCTCGTGGTGTTGGTGGCTCCCTGTGGGAGGTGTGCGATGGCCCCTGTGGGAAGGAGTGGGCTGGTGATGGCTGTACTTTTGAAGATTGGTGAAGTGGAGGAACACAAGATGGTTCTGGGATACTTTCCCTTGTTAATGTGGGGCAGGAGCTCTGGCCATGTAGCAGAAGAGCTGAGGAAGAGGTGGCATCATTTTCTTCGCTGGCATGGGCCGGTGAAGAGAGCATCTCGTGAGTGGCCTGATGTTGCTGACGTGTCAGCAAAGGTCCTACTGTGGTAGGACCTACTTCCGTAATTCACCTGGCGTGTGTGACTGGGGGATGGGACAGTGTCTTGTCTTGGGAACCTCCATGGAAACGGAGAGGCCTTTCACAATGTGTTGTCTCAAGGTCACAGCTTGGTGGAGCCTGGAGCCTGGCCAGCGTCCTGACAGGCTGCAGCAGCCGTGCCAAGCACGAGTATGGAGGTGTGACCCTGCAGCTTGGTCTTGCGTTGTCCCAGCTGTCCTGTTGCCATGCAGGGATGCTGAGGGCTATGTCTCTGAGGCAAGGAGGGAAGGTTTCGTTTCTCTTGCCAAGGCCCTCCACTGCAGGCTCAGAGACCTTGACATGACTGTACTGATGGACCGGAGGTGAACAGTTGTGTTACAGTGGGCTCGATCTGGCTCCAAAGTTTACTGTGACCAAAGTGACAAGAAGGGTAGAAATGGCACCTGTGGACACTCTGTGTGGGCTCCTGCTGCCAGGCATCTGCTGTTCAGCTTCCAGCCACTTCAGTAAAAGGGGCAGAGCAAGGGGGATATAGGGTTTATAAAAAAATGGGTGTGGCTCTCTTTTTACCTTGTTCAGCCATTGAGCAGCACCTGCTCGAGGTTTTTATTTCTTCTCCATTTCAACAGTCAATGCTTTTGCAGTCTGAGAGTGGTCCTGTAACCCATGGCTTTGGGCGAGCTTGGTTACGCACTTCGTAGTTGTGCTCTCTGTCTGGCGCAGCGCATAGACGTATGTATGTGCCTATAGATACGTGAAGAGGGTCCCTTCGGAGAGCCGGCCAAGTTAACGATCATCACACCAATATGGCTACAGATCGTCCTTCCTTTATTGCCCCCGACAGCTCAATATATACAGTTCAGCAGTGTCCCCGCGCCTGCCCCTTAACAGAGTTGGTCAGTTACAGGTTTACACGCACCAGTGTTTTATTGGGTAGTGCCATTCCACTATGCAAGCGGCTCTCGCCCCCCCTTCTCCCCCCGGGCCCAGCACCTCCAGCCAAGCATCTCACAAAGCTCTCACAAAACAGATAAAACCTCCTCCTCCCTGTGTTCCAAGGCAGCTTCAAGGACAGAGCCTTTGTTTAGGCCTAAGCTGGGTTGTCCACGTTTTTAAAGTTATACCGCGCCTCTGCTCCACAAGAAATTCCTCTACATATCCCCCTTTTTCTTTTTGGACAACCCAGGCTTCATCCGCTAGCTTGCTTATAATTTTCTTGATTATACTTATCAAACAACTAAACATAAGTAAGCCTATAACAATTAAAACTGCAATAACCAAAAATGCCTTAACTAAACTCTTAATTCATCCTGTCAAAATTCTCACACCCATCGCCCTAAATCATACTTTGATCCTTAATCACACACTTCTAACAAAGCAAAAGGCAGCTGGTTTCCCTGCCTTGCTTTTAGCTAAAGATCACTCTGCTGGTTAGTACATAAACCTTAACACCTACTATGTGGCTTTGATTACACAACCAATATAAGCTTCATTGTTAGTCACACAAAGAGGATACATATTAATACAACAGGTAACATTGAGAACAGTCACATTTTCCCACAATTGCTCTGCCATCAGCTGTAAGCATCTTCTGCCAGTCCAGTCCATATCATCGTTGGTAATCGGTACCTCAGGGTCCCATCACGTCACTGGGCGAAACAAAGGGATTCAACAGGCAGGCCCAGTGCATGGTCGTGTTGCTGCTGTGCTGTTGAAGTGACAGGATGCTGCACAGCCACATCATGCAGGATCATGCGGTTCTCAAGTCCCTTGTCCGTTATTAATAATAACAGGACACTCAATCGAACTGGCTGCTTCCCAATCTCCCTCTATTATAACGTCTCTGATGACACCGCTCCATCGCTGTTGCAAAGGATCCTTTATGGTTCAAGCTTGAAAATCAGGCTTGAGTGAGGGAGCTGATGGTAGTGGGGGAGCTGAACTGGTTTAAGGGTTTCTTCTATTTCTTGCTGTCTAGTTGATAATTCAGCGAGTTTGTTCAGCATCTCTTTCAGGGGTTCATCCTGATCTTCCTTCTTCCCCTCCCCCTTTTTATTTTTTTTTATTTTTTTTTTTCTTATTAGCTCAAGTATTACTTCAATCACTCTGTTATCACACAGGGAGAGCAGAATTTCCCAGGTCTGTTTTGATCATACTCTCCCGTTCACTCCCATGCACATCTGGTGTACAAGAAGCGTCTTATCTTCATTCTCACGGTCAAGCTCTCAACATGAGCTGTACCTGGCTGGTCAGGGTCTCTTTTCATAATTAGCAAGCAAGAGTTATGCACTTGTTTAGAAAAGAGCTCAGCTCAAGGACGAAAGTCTTAATTCTGCAACGCAGTGCAGTTTCTCCTTTTTTTTTTTTTTTTTTTTTTTTCTTTTTCTTCCACCCAGTCGGGACGAGCAGGGAGTTTCTTCCTTTGCCTTTTTCCTTTCCTGCCCTCCCCCCAACGCTTCGATCGCTACCGCAGCAACTTTCTTTTCTGCTTGCATGATTTCTAGAGTGCGTATTACGGTTTTCCAAACCGTTCCTAGTTCTTTCACTTCCTTTCCTTCTGTTCCTCCCTCTAAAGTACAGTCCCACAAAAGATCTCCTACTTCACGCCATTCCGTGGAACTAAAGATTAATGACGGGTCGTTCATTTTCTCCCGTTTCCGAGCCCATGGGGCTAATACGTCTCGCTCCTTTACTTTTCCTCCTCTCTTAGAGAGTATACTAAGGAGGCGAGTTGCCGCGTCCGTTTCCATCGCGGTCTTACCTTGGCAGGGGCTTGATCAGCTGCTCAAGCTCTGGTCTCCGGTGCCCTTTTGGTCACACTCGGAACTCTCCTGCCTCCAGCTCTCCGGCTCCCAAATCGGCTCACGTCCGATGCTTCGGAGTCTTCCCGCATTTAAGCAATCCGCATTTAAGCATCCATAGAGGGTCCCTGTTCGGGCGCCAGATCTAGAAGGGTCCCTTCGGAGAGCCGGCCAAGTTAACGATCATCACACCAATATGGCTACAGATCGTCCTTCCTTTATTGCCCCGGACAGCTCAATATATACAGTTCAGCAGTGTCCCCGCGCCTGCCCCTTAACAGAGTTGGTCAGTTACAGGTTTACACGCACCAGTGTTTTATTGGGTAGTGCCATTCCACTATGCAAGCGGCTCTCGCCCCCCCTTCTCCCCCCGGGCCCAGCACCTCCAGCCAAGCATCTCACAAAGCTCTCACAAAACAGATAAAACCTCCTCCTCCCTGTGTTCCAAGGCAGCTTCAAGGACAGAGCCTTTGTTTAGGCCTAAGCTGGGTTGTCCACGTTTTTAAAGTTATACCGCGCCTCTGCTCCACAAGAAATTCCTCTACAGATACGCATGTGTGTACCTAGAACATCCTCTGCCCGTTTATGCCTTCTTCAGTACACGTTAAACATTTGTGCTGGTTTCATGAAATTAAACACGGTTGAAGATTGTATATGCACAGTTATGGTTAAGTGTCCCCTACAGGGATATTTGTGATGCATTAGCTGTTTACAATACATTAAGTCATACAGAGCATATAGCGTGTGTGGTACAAATAATATGACACGGTTTAACCTTGCTTTGGCTCTGCAAGGTAGGTCATGCCAAATGCTCTGTGATGGCAGTTTCAAGCTGACCAAGGATCCCTAAGCATCGGGTTGTGTTGAACAGCAGAAATAACCTTCCTCAGACACACAAAGCATCTGCTAGTTTGTGCTGAGAGCCCTTTCCTTGGCAGCTGCACCAGTGCAGAGGAGGGTGGGGAGTGGGGAGGAGGAGTGTTCATGCCTCATAGGTGTGGGACCCTGGAGATTCTCAGCTGGTGTTCAGGACTAGGCAGATGTTCAGCAGCTACCCCGCATAGTAGAGAAGTAGATTCAGAGAGTCAATATCTGAATGAGCAGGGAAGAAGATGTCCTTTTCTGTCAGGGTTGCATGTAGCTGAAAGCAAGAACTGCTTGTGCTTCCCAGTGTTGAGGGTTACGTGCATGTTTCGACCCCTTTTGAAGTAAGTGCAGCCATCCAGGTGCGCACTGGACAAACAGCTTTTCGTAGCTGGGATGACCCTTAAGAGCGGGCACTGGGCCCTGCGTGCTGGAAGGGCCTTTCATGGTCTGACCTGCTGCGGCTGCTGCTTTGCTCATCCGTACTCTCGTCACAGCACATTCCAGTGTAAAGCCCAGCCTGGGGCACTGAAGTATTTGGGCTTTGCACCAGCACAAACAAGGTGAACATTTGGGCTGGAGCTGTAAGCGTGCAAAAGAGCTTCACAACTGGGTTTCCCAAAAGCTTCTCCACTCCCCAGTGACCTTGATTTGAGCTGCTGCATCCTCAGCCCATGAGGAGCACCAGCAGGTCCCACCTGCAGCACGGGGCTGAGGACCGCCGCTCTGCCCCGGTGAAAGGGTCCTTCCCTCCAAGGGTGATGCCACTGTTTAGCTTCTCTTGCTTCGAGATGCAGTTGTCACCCCCTCACTGACTGCCTGCGTGTTTCAGTTTTGTTCTTTTCTCGTAGGCCTGAAAGAGCTGTTGAGCCTGAGACCGATGCTACTTAGAGAAGTAGCTGGTAAGTGTCCCCCATCTCTTGCTGCCCGTTTTGTGTAGCTCCATCAGGCTAAAGGGGTCAGATGGCCACAGCTTGTGATGTGCGTCTGTGAGTGGTACGTGTGGCTGTCCTCTCTATCCATGGATCGAGAAACTGCAGAGCGTGCGGCTGGGCTGGTGCCCTCAACCTCAGGTCATGCTTTGTATTGCAACAGAAGCCTTGGTGAGCTTGAGTCCCACTGCATGCCCCTTCCTGCCCAGCTTGGCCCTGCCCGGATGCTGCCTGAGAGAAGGACCCATCTGCCCGCTTTGTCCCACCTCCACTGGGTTCCTGCCTCAGCCTCATGTTTATGTGGTTTCTGTGGCTATGATCTGTTCACCAGTCCGGGACTCTCTTGGTGCTGCCAAGACACAGCCTGGACCTCTGTGAGAAATGCAGAGCTGGCAGAGGTGTTGCTGGTCTCAGGGCTTTCTGCAGCCACTTGAACCAGCAATCAAGAAACAGTCTTTGCCACTGTTATTGCCACCTGCCTTGAAGTGAAGCTGGCCCTGAGTAGATGTTTGCCTTCCTACCAGGGCACGGCCTGTCAGTGCTTACTCCTGCTCCTCCTCCTCCTCCCAGAGTCTACATCGCATTCCTGAGATCTTCAGCCAGGTCTCATTCCCTTTTCCTTTCTGTTCCCTGACAGCTCCAGCTTTCACAGTGCGTGGCAGCAGCTTGCAGAACTAGCGTCATCGCAGCCTTCCCGGAGGAGACCTGGAGTGAACCAAGGGGTTTGGTGGGGTGGGATGGGGTTGAGGCATCTTTAGGGGTGTACGTGGGAGAGAGGAACCCTTGACACTGCAGTTCTATTGCGGCTAAGGCTAAAAGCTTTCTCTGTGTTGAGGCCAGGTCAGGTACATTTGCTGTTTCTTGACAGTGAACTCTCATCTCATTTGTACAGCTGCAGTCTTCATCTAACCAGACATTGCACTGGCTGAAGAGTGCTCCACAGCAAGCCCTTCCCTTTCCTCTTGGCAGCCCTTGCTTCCCACCCAGCTGGTGGCCCTGCTCAGCACCACATGTTGCCAAAAGAAAAGGCAATGCTGAAAAGGTGGAGACAACATCTCAAGAAACACCAGACGGCCTGGCCTGGCCAGCCTCTTTGAGCACATCAGCACCGTAGCTGCCTGTCTCAGGCCACACAGAATCCAAAGGTGGCCCACCGCCTGGGGACCGCTGGCATTTATAGCTGGCAGCTGCTTGGCTTGACCCTTCTTGTGAAGGGAAGGACAGGGTTTGTACAAACACTGGTGGAACCAGGGGGCTGGACGTGGTTCTCACTCTCAAGGTCCAGCCCAAAGCTGTCACCTGCGGCTTCGGTTCATGTCTGTGACCTGAGTGCAAAGCCAGAGAGCACCGGGGCCGAGCGCTGGTGCGTATCCTTCTTTAGAGCTTTTTTTGGTGTGTTCAAGGGCTTTCCAAAGCCCCCTCCCACACTGCTGCCCCCAAAGCACTCTCCTCACTTCTTCAGCCTGGATCTGCCATGAGCATTTGATATCTTCAGGGGTTTTGCCTTCAGGCTATGATCTGACTGAGGAGGCAGGAGAGCCTTCCCAAAGCTGCTACAGTGATGCTCCTCCAGGAAAAACTTGGAAGCAGTAGTCTCTTCTTTGACTCTTAGATCTCCTTGGCTCATCTGGGCCAAGTTGCAAGTCCTGTGGGGAGTCTGACTTGTAGCACAGGTGGCTGGAAGGCAAGAAAATGTCCCCTATGGCTGGGCTGGGCCACTCTGCCAGATAAATATCCCTGGGCTGGCAGAAAGGTGCACAAAGGAGCATCTTCTAACTGCTCCACATCCTCCGTCCTTTCTCTGGGACACATGCCAGTAAGAGCCCACAGGAAGTACAGCACCAGCAGCCTGCCAAGAAAAGAAAAACAACGCAACTCACAGGAGATCTCTCAGTTCATGACCATTATAGGCAGCGGCTGGGGAAGGAAGAAAGTCCAAGTGAAAAATCGTAAGGATTTCCTCAGGATTTCATCTAGAGTGGATGCAGGTGAGCAGTGTAAAGATGCTGAAAATAGTCTCCAGGCAGGCAATAACCCCTCAGAAGGTGCCAGGCCCTGACCTCTGACCCTAGACATGGGGAGCATCTCCCAACTGGGTGCTTGAATCTTGGCCCCCTGATGGGTCCATCCACCCCTCACCACCAGTAAAGGCCGGCTGCCTTTCAGCCTCGAGGTCAGTGGCTCTAGAAGCACTTTGTTATAGGCAGGGAGGAGGTCTCTTGGTTCGGGAGGGCCGCACGTGTTAGACTTGCTTTGCAGCAGCAGCCTCAGAGGCCAGTTGAGAGTAGCTGTAGAGTAGTGATAAAAATAGAAAGGCGCTGTTAATTGCAGGGCAGGAGCTGAGGGATGTCTCTGTCGTGAACAGCAGAGCTGGGGCCGCACTGGGTCCTTCACTCGCACCTCCAAGGGGTGTTGGTCCACGTGCTGGTGGTTGCTGCGGGTGCCAGCTAGTCCTTGTACAAACCATCTGGCGTGAAACTAATAAACACTGAGCTCTGTGCCTGCGTTACTCAGCGAGCTGAGCCTCACTGTCTGTCTCTTCACCTTTCCAGACCCTGTCCCTGCCCAGGTGCCCAGCGGCAGCTTGGCCATAGCCACCCCACCAGCAGAATGGGCCACCCATGGCCACAGCTGACCATGTGGCAGCATTGGCCATGGAAGTCTGTGGGCCACCAGCCAGCTCCAGTGCCAGCTGGGGTGGGCAACATGGAGGAAGCGAGGTCGCAACTTTCCTTTGCCCTCCTCTTGTGCCAGGCAGCCTCTTCCAGTCTGCAGGGCTGAAAACAGGAGGCACCAGAGACCTCCTCTGCTGGGTGCCCCACACAACCCCTAGGCAGCCTCCCAGAGGTGGTTCTTCTTCCCAGCTTCACCCTGCCATCAGTGCAGTCCTGCCAGGGCATGCCAGCATGGTGCGAGGTCAGAGGAGCTCCATCTTGAACTGGCTGAAGTTGAACATGATGGGTGAGGGCTTGGCTCCACCACTGAAGGGGAGGCAGGGCTGGTTCGCTGGCACAGCGCCGTGGCTGATGGTGGAGCTGAGCTGCTGCAGGGTCACCAGCATCTCCTGCTGGAGCTGCTGCTGGAGCTCCTGCTCCAGGTGACATTGCTTCTCCAGCACCACGTGCAGGGCCTGGCTCAGCCTCTGCACCTCCATCTGTACCGCACCCAGCTTCTCAGCAATGGTGTGGGAGCTGGGAGCCATGGGAAGCGCTGCCCCACCCCAGGAAAGATTTGGATTGCCAGGCCTGGCGGGGCTGGGCAGGCCAGTCTGGGTGCTGGCGTCTTGGACCTGGAGTAGTGGGAGGCAGGAGAGAAAGGAAGGGGAAACGTTATCAGAAGCTCCTTCAATGGTGTTTAGCATGAGAGTCACGAGAGAAAGCTGTCAGCTCGCTGTGGAGCCCTGTACCTCGCCACGCTCTGAGCTGCACTTCATCCCCCTCAAGCCTCTACGCCACTGCTCCGCAGGAGCTCCGCGTTGCCCTGCCTGCTGTCAGCACGTGCTCAGCCAGCCCCTGTGGATGCTGCTCGATGGCAGCCAGGCTGCCCATGTCGTTGCCATGCCTGTGTTTCCTCTCTGCAGGAACAGAAATATCAGATTCAGGGTTCTTCTTTCCAGCCCCTCCATTTCTTGGATTGCACCCTGAAGCAAAGGGCTGCTCCGTTTCACGAGAGGGATCACCTGCTTGTTTTGAACCCCAGGCGACCCTCTCTCCTGGAGAGGGTGTTGAACAACCTGTGGCTGTTGAACAACCAAGCAGCTGGCAAGGGCTTTAGACAGACACCAGAGTAGGCTGGAGAACGTGTTTGCTGTGTCTGAGCAGAGGCAGGGCTGTGGATGAAGGCTCAGCTGGACTCACGGTCATGTTTTGTACCCAGGCTGCCACGATGAGAAAGGCAGGTGCCAGCATCCTACCACCCTCTCTGGGGGAACAGCACTGCCCAACAGTGACATCTCTGGAGGCTGGAGCCTGCTCTGAAGGGCTAAACCTGGAACACTGCGGCAGCCCCACAGACACGCTATCATGCTGGCAGCCTGCCCAGGGCTGACCCAGGGACTGCTGAGGCACTTATGTTTGCCCTGTGGCTCCCTTCAGCTGCCAGCAGAGCCAGGCTTGGCCACGGAGCTGGCCAGGCGGCTGCGTGCTCACTGTGGTGGGCAGCTCATCCCATGGCCCCAGCAGACAAAGGGGTTTCTGAGACGATCCCACCAAGCGCCAGGGTCAAGCATCACTTGAGAGTGCAGCTAGAAGGGCTGAGAAAGCATTACAGGGCCCTTCATCCCCAACAGCCCGCTCCGTCTGCACAGGCAGCCGGGCACTGTGAGGGGCTGTCCTGGCAGGCAGCACCACACCGGCTCCTGGCCAGAGCCGGTGGGCTCTCATGTCCTGCCTTACATCCTACCTTTTTCTGTGGGAGGACAGCCCTGTGCGCCAACTTCTTCTTTACCATTAGGGCTGGGTCCCTGCCGGGGTGTGTGACTGGCCGCCCTCGGCTGGGCAGGGGCTGCAGGGGTGGCCGGACCTCCGGGAGCCGAGGGGCTGCCTGTGAAGTCGCCATTGCCTGCAAGGGACAACGAGAGAAACGCCTCAGCAGGAGACCCTTGGTGGCTCCCCGGTAAGGGACGGGGTGCCTTTTCCCCAGCTCGACCCGCTGGCCGCGCTGCTCTGGATGCAGGCCGGGCCGGGGCTGGATTTTGGGGCTGCCAGCGCACACCGGGCTGCCCGCCCGCGTCCTTCGGCCATTCGCACCGCAGCTCTCTGGCCAGCTCCCTCTCCCTGCAGGGAGCACTGTCCGTTTTCCTCTCCTCCAGCTCCTGCTCCGGGCCTGCTGACGGTCGCCCGCTCCCCTCCGTGTCCCTTTAAGCCCCGCCCCCTCCGCCCGCCTCTCCCCCTCCCACCGACGCGTGACGTCATCGGCGCGCGCCGCGCGGCGCCCCTTCCCGCCCGCCCTACGTTGATCGGGCGCGCCGGTCCCAGAGCGGCGGCGGCGGCAGCGGCGGCGCCGAGGATGTGAGTGGGGCCCGGGCGGGGAGCGGGGACCACCGGGGATCGGCCGCCATCCGGCCCGGCCGCGGCGCGGAGCGGCCCCGCCGCCGCCCTGGGATGCTGAGCGGAGCCCGCCCGAGCCGCCGAGGAGGAGATGGCGGGGCGAGGGGTCGGGGATGGGGCCTCGGCGCCGCGGCCTAGCGCGCCCGGGGGCGGGGAGGGAAGAGAGGGAGGGGGGCCGGGCCGGGGAGGGGCCAGGTGGGGCCGGCCTTGGGGCCCGGAGGGGAGCCGGGGCTGGTGGTCTCGGCGCTCCCCGCGGCGGCAGGAGGAGCGCTGTGCGGGCCCCAGGGCCGGGCAGGCCTGGCGGAGGCGGCGGCGGGAGGTGCGGGCCTTGCCCCCAACCGCTCCGCGCCGGGTCTGTGCTTCTCTCTCCCTGTTCCTCAGCCCGCGCCTCGGCTCCGCTCGTAGTTCGGCGACACGTGCGGTGCGGTCAGCAGCGACAAGGCCTCGGTCCGCACGCCACGGCCTGCCAGGCGGGACGCGGAGCTGGCGGCCGCCGCGCTCCTCCGGCCCCGCTCGCTGCGCTCTGCTTGGGCGAGCGGCCGTAACTTTACAGAGAGCTGCCGGGTGCTCGAACCCTCTCCTCGGCCGAGGAAATCTTTCCCCCGTTTTGCAAATGAGGATCTAAAGCAAGCTGCCGTTGAAGGGCTTGCCTGTAGTCGTGCTGGAAGTCCGGGAGAGAGTGGAGTTTGCTTCCTTTGCTGTGAAATCGCAGCTCTCTAGGAGGGCAGCTCAACTCTTTAAAGCAGAGAGGTGTGTGTGTGAAATGAATGTTTGGCCTGCATAGATTGCTTTTAAATTTTCTGCTTTGTGATGGATGCTGCCAAAACGTTCTCTTGTTAGGGACCGAGAGTGTTTTTAGATTGTAGCAAAAAGGCGTGTTGCTTAGAAACGCATTGTTGTACACCCTTGTGTGAAGGCTGTAATTTAGTTCTTTCCACATTTCCCAGTTAATGTCTGAACCCCCCAGGCTGTGTCTCTTAGGCTGAGATTTCCAACTGAAATGAGCTAGGCAAGTGGTATTCTTGAGAGAGACATTTGTATTTTGGTGGAGAGAAAACACTGTTTAGTTTGGAGGCTGCTTAAACGCTGTGGGTACCATCATATGGAAGCTGGCTGGGTGTGTGTTCGGCTAAGTTGTCTGTCCTGAGGAGTCCACAGATGCAAGGAAAGTCAGCGTGCAGGAGGAGATCGCACAAACTTGACTGTAGAATATTCAGGAGAGGAAAGGCAGAAAAGGAAAATACTGAGTTTTTCATCTCATGAGTCCAGAAACTTGTCTGTTTTGTTCTTCCAAGGGAGTCGGTTGGTTTCATGCAGTAGCTTTTGACTTCTGAACTGCAGCCCCCTCACACTTGTCACTAGAGGCACAGAGCTGGTTAGAAATGCCACAGAGCTGGGTGAAGTACACAGGTTTGCTTTCCCTGGTCACCTTTGCAGCACCTGTGAAGCAGTTGCTGCTGCCCTGTGGCTGCCAGGGCTTAGATTGCTGCTCCCGGTGAGCCCTGGGTTTCCTGCTGTCCATGCAGAAAGGCACAGGTGTTTCTTCACTTTGGGATCCACGGGGAGCTGGGTTCTCAGATACTCATTGGTGTTGCTTTTTGGAGTTGCCGGTTTGTTTTTGGGTTGTGAAGCTGAAAAAAAACAGGAAAGCGAATTCAGCTGTTCTTAAGTGATCTCTTCCTAGACCTAAATCTAAGTGTCATTTAGAGAATAACGTGATTGCTTACCAGAATCTGACACTGGAAGCATGGAGGTGACAAGACTGTTGGATGCAGTGAGCTGGAGAAGTTGGGATTTTTTGTGTTAGCTAATGTTATCTGCGAGGCATGTGGAGATACGGATGTTCCCACCATCCTGCAGAACTGTGAATATTCAGTGCCTCTTCAGATAAGCCTGGCAGTTCAGGTGTAGAATCATAGAATGCATTGGGCTGGAAGGGACCTTTAGAAGTTACCTAGTCCAGTCTCCCTGCAGCAAGCAGGGACATCTTGTGCCCACACTTCCAGTTCCTCAGTGTTTTGATCACAGGTAGATAATGGGTGTTTGCCCCACTCTTTCAGGGGTTGTGGAAACATATACTGGGGGCAGCTTTTTTGTAATGTAGGTGTTAAACTATCCGTGTGGAGTAGTCAAAATGCGATAGCATGGTTAGACATTGCAGAATATGTGATAGGTGCAGCACCTTCATGGGAAACCTCTGCAGTTGGACTAATTTTAGTGTTAAATTTGTGTCTTCATGGAACTAGAGTAAAGAAGGAACTCGCTGGGGCTAGATGAGGTCAGGTCCAGTTCATACTTTTTGCTGAGAGGTGAAAGTGGGATCTGCTGGTGCAGCAGTGCAGCAAACTGGGCCCTTTAATCTGGGCTTTCCAAGGCTGACAGAGATTTTTGGAAGCAGCTTGCTGAGGCCAAAAGCAGCCGTAATTCAGTGTGTGTGTGTATTGATCTCAGCGACCCTTTCTTCCTAACAAATACGTGCTATATGGCACAAATTGGCTTTGGAGAAAACTTGTGCTTAGTCTGCTGGAGACAAGGCTGTTGTCAAGAGGTGTGAGCTGCATGTCTGTCTTGTGGAAAAAATGAATGTCCTCTGCCTGTCTTTTTTTTTTTTTTCCCAGTTGGATAATTAAGGTCCTTTGCACTTCTGTAGATGTCAAAGTGAGAACTTTAAACATGGATGCAGACTCTTACGTGAGGCACAGGGCACCAGCATGAGCCATTGGCTGGTAGCCGTGTGTGGAACAAGTCCTCCGTAGGAGTCAGTTGATGCCCACTGTGCTGCCGTTATTGCACATATTTCTTGGTTTATACCTCTCTGTTAATTTCTTGTTTCTAAACCCTTTTGTCACTAGACTTTGCTTTGGAGTTTATTGCACTCTATTCGGGATTGGTTCTCAGAATCAAGGAGTTAGAAATGAGATTGGGATAGGTGAGGCCCATTCGGTGCCGCTTTGGATGCCTCTGAAGGGGAAATGGAGTTACCAGGATTGAAGAGTTGGAAATGTACCTCTTTCTGTGTGAATTTCTGTGTGTGAGAATTTCTGTGTGCCATAGCTGTCTTCCAAGCTTCTCCACGATGTAAATATATTCCTTTTTCTAAAAAGTCTAAACTTGCCTAATGCTTTAATTCTGCAATTATGGTGATCTTGAGTTATTTTTGAAGTTCAATGTTTTATGCTGCTGTTCTGTTCTTTGCTTGGGTGTGAGTTTTTTTGTTGTTTGTGGATTTTCCGTATTAAATAACGTCTTTGCAATTTGTTCTTGAAGGGCTCCCTCACCAACCAAGCGCAAGGATAGGTCTGAAGAGAAATCAAAAGACCGGTCCAAAGATAAAGCAGCCACTAAGGAATCGGGGGAAAAGGATCGTGGTCGAGACAAGACACGCAAAAGACGCAGCGCTTCCAGTGGGAGCAGCAGTACCAGGTAGTTACTTTTAAAAGTAGTAACAAATTACAGCATTTTCAGAAAGCACCTGTGGCGTGGCTCGTTCCTTGTGTTGTGTACCTGTTGTAAGTTTGCATTGTGTTAGTTGCAATGCAGTTTTGTCTTAACTTAAGGAGGGTTATTTTTTGTTAAATGTGAATTTCCTATGGCTATCTAGTGAGCTGTGGAGCAAGAGTTTTGATTGTTCTAACAGTTGCTCTCTCTGTAATTATTAGAAGTTTTTCAGCTGTTCTTTTTCTGGGTACTCTACTTGTTTTTCTTCCCCGTCCCCCAAACAGATCCCGTTCCAGCTCAACTTCCAGTTCAGGGTCCAGTTCAAGCACTGGTTCTAGCAGTGGCTCTAGCTCCTCTTCTGCCTCAAGCCGCTCTGGGAGCTCCAGCACCTCACGCAGTTCCAGTTCCAGCAGCTCCTCTGGATCTCCAAGTCCGTCTCGGCGGAGACATGACAACAGAAGACGCTCCCGCTCCAAGTGAGTTTTATTTGCCTTCTAGGAATTACCAGATGGTGGCTTCATTTCCTTGTAGAATACAAGATTGTGATCAGAACAAGTTGTTTTCTGAGGACCATTTGCTTTCTTCATAACTTAAGAGATCCGAATTTTCTTAGAATGGGTGTGGTCCTTTTGCTAACAAACAAAACATATGCCTAGTAGGAAGGGAGATTAAAACCCTAATTTTAAAAAGTGATTTTAAATAAAATATTTTGTAGAGGCAGTCTTAATCAATGTTTCCCCAGTAGTATGGGACTATGTGGGCACTAGATAAGGATAAAGCTCTTTGGCTCCTGTAAATTACACCAAGACTGACAGCAAAGTCAGGGCTGGAAATGGTTTATATGTATAGTCTTATGTATAAAAAAATATAGGGTGGGGGGGAGTGGAGAAAAGAATCCTTTTCCTTTAAGGGTAGGAATCAAACTGTTAACATCCTTTGGGTAAGTCTGTAGGTAAAGTGCTGATAAAATCTACTGAATCTAAACCAGTGTGTTGTGGGTTTTTTTAGTATATCACTCAATATAGGGACAGTTAGATTATGAAAAAGCATAAATATAAATTTTCTGTGTACTGAATTTTTTACAGATACAAATTACATTCCAGATTTATTTTTAGAAAAAGACAAAACCTACAAGCCATTTAAATAGTGGGGTTTTTAATTGTGATGTGTCTGGACCTCTGTAGTGAACAGAAGATACAGAAACACCAATCACTGGATCCATTAACTTGCCCAGTTGTGGTATGCTTTGGTGTTTATGTCCTCATTTTGCCTCTTACATTGTTGAGGCAAAGAAAATGTTTTAACAACTGGAAAATTCTTTAATTATGGCCAACACCTTTATAGAAATGTTTGCTAAATCTCATGCTTATTACCCTAGTTGTAGTACAGTTGAGAGCTCACAGAGAAAGGCTCTCAGATTCTAGAGAGTTCTAAAGCAAAACCAGACAAGACAAATGCAAGTCCTGAGGTGTTTCTGAGTGGAACATCCTCAGCACCATCCAGCACTTCCTAACCTGAAACTTCTTCAGAAAAAATTATGCCCTACCACGAAAAATGGTACCCTTAAATGACTGATAATGACTGGCTTCTTGGTTTTGTCATGTTTCCTGAAAACTATAAACGTTTTCCGTTGTCGAAATCAGATCCAAGCCACCCAAGAGAGATGAAAAGGAGCGCAAGAGGCGGAGCCCGTCACCCAGACCTACAAAAGTGCACGTTGGCAGACTCACTAGAAACGTGACCAAGGTAACAGTGTGCCGCCCTGTAACATCAAGCTTCGTGTGAATGGCTTTTTTAAATCTCTCAAAGGCTTTTTGTGGCTGCCAAGGTGATGCTGTTGGAAATTCTTGCTTTGTGTCCAAATTGATCAGTGAGGAAATTTTTTGCTGGGATTTTACTGAATGAAATACAGCTCAGGCTTTTGAGACTGTGTTGTGCTTAAGAGGTCTGTGTGCATTGTCAGTGTTCAGTTCCTAGGTAGAAAACTGCAGAAGTTGGGCTAAGAGCTGAAATTACCTTGGAGGCATTAAGAATAACTGAAGTTGGAACCTAAGAGAGTTGGGCTGGCTTGAGTTGTCTTTGCTAGAATATAGTTTAAAGGTCTTGACAGGTAAGAGGTTGCATCTGGCTAATGAAATATGTCTCCTCCTGGTGGTGGCGTTGGTTTAAAGCTAATCTAGTGCTGTGCACACCTTGGATTTACTGCTCTGTGCCAGCCAGACCTAGTCAGTAAGTGTGGTCTGTGTCCTTAAGACTCGCTCTTTCTCTGCAGGATCACATTATGGAAATTTTTTCCACTTACGGAAAAATTAAAATGATTGACATGCCAGTTGACAGGCTAAATCCACACCTCTCTAAAGGTTACGCTTATGTGGAGTTTGAGAACCCAGATGATGCTGAGAAAGCCCTGAAACACATGGATGGAGGTAGGTATCAAATGCTGTAGGGAGGCTGGGTGCTTTTAGAAGTTTCTTGGAGCAGATGAGTTTGATCTGAAAAGGAGTTAGAGGTAGCAAGGAAGCATGTGGGGGACTGACGTGAAATACTCTCTGTTTTCAGCCTGAATGGCTTTGGCTTTTGCGTGGTTCAGGACAAATCCAAAAAATCACAGAATTATTAAAACTGAGGGGTTTGGTTTTTTTCAAAACAAACAGTAATAAAATTCTGTAAATTTCTGTGAAGATCTTTCCTGGTTAACATCTGAACTGCAATTTGATGGGATATTAGATTAGGAAGTCTAGCGTGTACATGGACTTTGTCAAAATAACCCCTGAGAAGGTGGTAGAAATAGCACTGTAAGCCAATTCATGTTTCAGTTGCTGTGACAAAACTGTGAGTTGCAGTAATGTGATACATAGATGTTAGTGTTGGAGGGTACTTACTTTTCCCTGTTTCTGCGATTCTCCACGAAGGCCAGATTGATGGTCAGGAGATCACTGCCACCGCTGTGCTGGCGCCGCGGCCACGGCCGCCTCCCAGACGCTTTAGCCCACCCAGGAGGATGCTGCCACCACCACCGATGTGGCGCCGGTCACCCCCTCGCATGAGGAGAAGGTGAGAGCTGTGACAATTCACAGGGACAAATTCAACCTGTTGGCCTTGACTTTCTCCTCCAAATGACAGTAACAGTTGAACCTGGGTTGTACTTAACTCCTTAGTGCCATGGTAGCCAGCTCTGGTCTACATCCTGAACACGGTCAGAAATGTCAGGTGCTTTCCCTTCTGTATAAGTGCCTTGAGGTGCAGAAGGGACTTCTGGCTGGCAGAAAGCTTTTGGCAGCCTCTTCTGGCTGCTTGCTTTTGAAGCCCTGGTACCTCTCCCTCTGTTTTTTTTCTCTGGATGGGCATGTGACCAAAAAGCAGTCCTCCCACGCCAGGTGAGCAGAGTGCACTGGCCCAAGACGTGACCTGACATGCACGTGCATGTTACATGATTTGGGGCTGCCAGAACGTGCTCAGATCATGAATCTTTTGGAGTCTTCCTCGGCACCTTAAACCAGCTCTGTCTCAGAAATCTGCTTAAATTCTTGTCACTAGTAAAAGTGGCTGCTGTTTCAGCCACTTGATTGCTGAACAGCTTATGAGGTACAGATTTAAAAATGAGAACTGGTTAATGTGACACAAGGTCCACTGCCTGTTGGTCCTCCTGCCAACATGAGTTTTACTAAGGTCTGGCAAATGCTAGCTTTGGCGCTATCCCCTCCTCCATCATTGTTTTCTTCCCTCATCTAACTTCTCCTGTTGATCCTCTGTGCCTGGACTGTCAGTGTCATACTGGTGGCTTATTGAAGAGCTTGAAGTTTTAACTATTTCTTTAGAGTCAACTTCCTCTAAGAAATGTCCCTGTGGTTTGAAAGGACTTAAATCCTTTCCCGGAATATCGCTATAATTCAGGAGTCAAAGCTTGACCTTTCAGGTGAAGGAGGATCAGATGTGGAATGAGCGTGAGCTTCTTTTGCTCGAGGAAGAAGACAAGATTGTTGTCTGTTCTTCGGATGTCAAACATTCAAATTCCGGAAGCGGAGAGGAGGGTAGCCAGAATATGTCTGCTGAGTAGTCAATGTCTGAGTTGCCTTTTTCCTCTCTGGAGCTGGCTGTATTTAGCTGCAGCTCTTTTACCGTGGTGTGTGGAGGGTTTCTTGGGGTGGGGAAATGTTTTTGAGAAGCTGGTAGATGAGCTGACTGAATAGTGGAACCTGTTGCCCTTGTCTCCTGAAGAAAGCTTTTCCTTCTTGCCTGTCAGGTCCCGCTCTCCGAGGCGCAGATCCCCTGTTCGCCGGCGATCAAGATCCAGATCTCCTGGACGAAGGCGCCATCGCAGCCGCTCCAGCTCAAACTCCTCACGATAAAGCGAAAAGACTGGACAGCTTTTTATTTTTTAACTTAAATCCTGTCAGACTAAATATTGTACCTTTTTTTTATAATGGGTCTGGGTGAGAAGGAATGGGAGAGAATCCTGGCAGTGAAGGCAACCTAAGAGGACAGAGCAACAGTTCCCAGCCGGTAGATAGCCTTTGCTGTGAGGCTTCTAGTTCCCTGGCATTGAATTGAAATGATTTAAAAATGGCTTTGATTTTAAAGGCTACAAAAAACATCTTTTCCTGCTTGGTGATTTCTAAACGCTTTGCACGCTGTACAGATGAGCATGTGCATCTCGAGCTATTTCAGAAACCCTGCAGAGTAAGGCAGGGGAGGTGTTTAATTTGATCTCTAGGTGCCAGTACAGGGTTTTTTCAGAGCAGCTGGAGGCCAGATCTGCCCGAGACTTCAATACCAAGTTGTTGCTTTATTCCAATTCCCAAATTATTGATTAATGCACAGTAAGCTCTTTCTACAGATTAAGCTCTTCTGTAATGCATATATCAGGCAATTGCCACAGAATCAACGGTCCAGCCCACTGAGTGTGGTACTCTAAAAAAGAAGCTGGAAAGCCTGAGAAGTTAGGTGCCTCCCAAAAAGCGATTTCTTAAAGGGTTTTGGTAAAAACTTGCCCGACGACCCCCCAGCGAAAGGCTCCGAGGTGCTTCTGCTTGTAAACCTCCCGTTAGTGACCAGCATCGCCCCCCGGGAGACCGCAAGGCGGGGAGGGAGGCTGGAGGCTGTGGCGCTGGCTGGGGTCACTGGGGCTGGCTGGGGAACGGCAGAGGATTTCCCCCCTGTTGTACAGTCAGTACTATACAGAGTTATTTTTTGTTTGTTTTTGTTCGGTTTTGTATCATTTTGTAGCCTTTTGGGCCTCGTTGTGTTTGTACTTGTGTAGGACGAGCGACTATTGAATAAAGCAGTAGGGTTGACAGTAGCCGGCTCGCCTCCCTGCCTCCCTCCCTCCCTGCCTGCCCCGGGGCGGCGCCTGCTCCGGCACTTCGCGCACTTGAGCCGCGGGAGCCGCAGGTTTCGTTAAGGCCGGCGGGGGCGGGGCTTCCCGAGGTCGGGCTCAGCCGATTGGGCCGCCGCTGAGGGCGGGCGGAAGCGGACTCGGCCGTCTCCCCGTCATGGCGGCGGCGGAGCTGGAGCGGGCTCTGCGAGAGGCGGCGGCGGCGCTGGAGCGGGGCGAGGCGGGGGCGGCGGCGGCGGCGCTGGGCGCGGTGCGGGCCGCTCTGGCGGCGGCGGGGGGAGCGGCCGCCCTCGGCGAGCGGGAGCGCGTCCTCTTCGCGCCGTTCCTGCGGAGCCTGGCCCGGGCGGCGGCGCGGCCCGTGGGCGCGTGGCGGAGCTGCTTCCTGGAGGCCCCGCCCGGCCTCGCCCTGTGCGCGCTGCTGGAGGCGCTCGCCGGCCCCCGGTCAGTCCGGTTTGCCGGGAGCCCGGGCTGCGGTGGGAGGCGGGTGTGCCCCGGCGCTGCGGCCGGGAGAGAGCTGCCGGGGGCTCGTCCCGCTCCGAGCCCGGCGCGGGAGGGGGGATGCCCGGAGCTGCCCTCCCTGCGGAGGCTGAGGGCGGGCGGGGGGGAGGCCTCGCTCTGCCCTCGGCCCCACAGCACCGCCCCGCTCCGCGCAGGGCGAGGTCACCAAGTACCTGAAGCTGTGGTTGTCCTCAAGCGTTGGGGGCCGAGGAAGCTACAAAAAGCTGATTTTGATTAAAAGTCTGCATGGGGGAGCCGCAGCGTTGTAGCTGTGATACCACGACGGAAAAAGTCTAGCGTGCACATCTCTTTATTGGTTAAAAGAGCAAGGACTCACTCCAGTTAAGAGGAGCAGCTGAGGACCTGGTGTTGTTCAGCTGGAGGAGAGGAGGCTGAGGGGAGACCTTCACGCCCACTAAAATGACCCAAAAGGAGGCTGTAGTGAGGTGGGGTTGGTCTCCCATGTAACAAGTGATAGGACAAAACAGCCTTAAGTTGTGCCAGAGGAGGTTTAGGTTGGATATTAGGAAAATATTTCTTCACCCAAAGGGTTGTCAAGCGCTGGAACCATCCCTGGAGGTGTTTAAAAGGCGTGTAGGTGTGGTGCTCAGGGACATGGGTTAGTGGTGGGCCTGGCAGTGCTGGGTTAATGGATGGACTTGATGATCTTAAAGTTCTTTTCCAACTGAAACGATCCTGCGATTCTGTATTTTCTTCCAGTCCTGGCTTTCATCCCAGGGAGGTCGTTGAGGTACTGGAACAGTTCCTGCAGGAGGGCCGGGTTTCGGCTCTGATGTGGGAGGTCTGTCAGCAGCAGGCACAGGCTGGCTCACCTGAGCTGCAAGAGGCCCTGCTCACCAAGCTGGTGTGTTTGCCTGATCACGTGAGCAATGCGCTCCACGGGAGAAACCCACCGGTGTTCTTCCCACAGAACTACTTTCCGCTCTTGGGTGATGCAGTTATCCAGGTACTGCAGAAGATCTCCGATTCTCTAAGAGGTAAGATTGCAGGAGGACTGTGCTGTAGAGATGGCTCTTCTGAGGTCAGAAGTGCTGTGGGCGTGGACTCCTGTGGCTGGTGCTTAAAATATTCATAATGGATATTGCAGAGCCTCATGTTCATCCTTTGGGCTGAAGTTCACTGTGCTTAAAAGCATAAGATGCCAGGAATGAGGAAGATGGCTGAGGCGCTTTAAAATCCCACTGTTGCCTGCAATCCTACAGGTGGTTAAATAACATCATCTGTTGCCAAAGCTTAACTGTGGTCACTTGGTGTTTGCTGGAATATCATGTGGAAGGTTTAAACGGCACAGAAAGAGATGGTGGCTCCGTTACCGTTGTGTTAGAGTGGGACCGAGCTGCTTTAGTCTTCTGACTCCTGCTGTGTATAAGCAATACTGGGTGCCGTTCTGTGCCTGAAGGCCAGTGGTGGAGGGAGAAAGAGATGATGCTGAAAAGTTTATGTGTGTTCTTGGGCGTCAGTACTCCCAGAAGTGCGTGCACCTCTTTCTGAGGGTTGCTTGGAGGATGCTGGTGGTGCTCTTGCAAATCTTGTGTCTGTTTTCTCACAGATGGCATGGATTGCTCAATCTCTTTTGTTTCTCATGTCCTGGGGAAGGTGTGCATTCATGGAAGACAAAGTGAGTGTTTTATGATACTATTTTGAGGAGGGCGAAGGTCTGTTTTATCATACTGATATGGAAGGGTGACAGTGATGATGATCAACAGCGAGAGTGGGAGGCTGACCAGTTACTGCTTTGGGGCTTTTATGAGTTGGCCTACATAGGCTGCTCTCTGCTTTCAGAGGCTGCTCAGCTACGTGTCTGATAGATGTTGATGTTTTTCTGTCAGCTCACGTGAATGTGATCTGTTTTCCTCTCAAAAACCGATGAGATTATTGGTCTTCTCATCCTGCTGTTTGGGGCATAACTATTAAATGCTCTTCCGAGGCCTTCTTGATCTGAAAGTGCTTGGTAAATACCAGCATAAATCACTGCTCATGTGTAATAACCCTCTCACGTGAGTACCTCTGGTCTGGCTTTGCTTAAGACTTTGAAGCCACTGAGTGCAGAATTTGTTAACGGGGCTGGGGAAGAAGAGGAAAGACTTTCTAGCTGTTTACTGTGATGAGGAATACTTGCAAATTCCTTAAGCTACTTAGGTTAGTTCTTAGAACTGCAAACTGTACGTTGTATTTCTTCATCTTGTTAAGGATCCTGAAATTTGCGGGCTGACCTTGCATACTGTTGCAGCAGTTCTGTTCATCTGGTGTATCTACTTGGTTTTTTTCTTCCACTTCAGAGGAAATTCTGAGTGTTCTGGTACCCCGCCTAACGGATCTCACCAAGTCGGACTGCATCTGGCAAAGAATATGCTGGCGATTGGTTGAATGTGTGCCAGACCGCTGGATGGAAGCAGTGGTCCTTGGTTTTGTGCAGAGAGCACCTGGGTAAGAACTTGACTTTCCTCCCTGATACAGGGCAAAGGCTGGATTTTTTTCAAAAATACTTGCAGAACCAGTTTCTGAAAGATGCTGACGAGCGTGTGTGTAGGAAGTTTCTTACAGTGCCATTTCCTGAGAGGTTCTAAAGGTAAAGTACTTGATTATTCCCTCTCAGGTAGAATGTGCACCATTCCTTAAAGATCTGCATTGTGACATGCAGTGAAAAAACAAGTGAAAACATTCTTTGCAATTACTGACTTAAAGTTTAGAGGCGTTCTGGAGCAAATAGATGCTCACAGAATTTCCTATCATTAGTAGCAGCATGACAGCAATTACGTGGATTCCTGATGTTTTGTTATTGACCTGTCTTGCTAGGGCAGATGTCTTGTCCAGGCTGCTGGGGAACCTGGTTGTGAAAAACAAGAAGGCTCAGTTTGTGGTGACGCAGAAGGTGCTGCTCCTGCAGTACAGCCACACGGTAAGGGCTGGGCACTGAGCAGCGGTGTTGTAGCGCTGGTTGCTCCCAAGTGCCGCTGTGCTTTTCAGCTGAGCTCCAGGTCTTGTTAAATGAGATTTAGCTCCTCATTCTGAAATCAGCCCTCAGTGTCCCCACACGCACCTGAGCTGCGCAGGTGTTCGCGTACATCCCCTCAGCTAAGCCAGTGCTTTGGAATCCTGGGGTTCATGTGCTCTCTCAGGGTTGGTGGCGTTAGCAAAATTACTGTACTCTTTTTGTGGAACCAAATGGTTATTTATAGAACCATAGAACAGTTTGGGTTGGAATGGGCCTTAAAGACCATGTTATTCCAACACCGTGGCCTGGGCAGAGTCGCCTCCCACCAGACCAGGTTGCTCCAAGTCCCGTCCAACCTGGCCTTGAGCACTTCCAGAGAGGGGGCTTCCACAGGGGCAACCTGTGCCAGTGTCTGGCCACCCTCGTGGGGAGGAATTTCTTCCTTAGGTCCAATCTAGATCTATCCTCTGCCAGTTTAAAGGCTTTACCCTTTGTTCTGTCACTACCTATTTGCACATAATTTCAGTGTTCTGGGCTGCTGGAGACATCCAGTTAATTTAGAATCTGAAAGAAAAGACTGAAGTAACCATGACCCACTCTTGGGGATAAGAATTAGATTGATGAGATGAGACAAGGACTGGTTTGTTTGCTTTTTTTCCTGTGCACCTCAGTTTGTTGCAAGGTGTTAGGAAGTGTTCTGTGGCTTGTGATGTTGTTGTGAAGATGTTTTCTACACTTTCCATGTTCCTTGTTTGCCGGGGACTATGCAAATCTGGTTTTGATGGTAAAAATACTGCACTGTATTCCTGCCGTTTATCCATGTTTTTTCATCAGTGACTGTGCATGTGTGTTTGGTTGGGTTTTTTAATTTGCTTCCTTTTCTGTCTCTGAATGTCGTCAGCCAGTCCCTTAGAATGAAAAGTTTGACATAGTGAAAATACACACTTGTTACTGGATGACAGCTTCATGCCCAGTTAAAGCCAGACTCATGGTTTTCTTTGCAGACTGCCGTGCTGCAGAACCTCCTCGGCTACCTGTCCCTGGATAGCCTTCGGCGTGCCTTATTGATCAAGGTAAGCCTAAGTAAACTCTCCAACCTTTGTTGGAAAAAAAAATGGAAAAAAATGAATAGAAAAAACTGCTACTGTGTGCGCGTGTCTGTGGGATGTGCAGTTTTGCTACTTCTCTAGGACAATTTGTTACCTTCCCACATCACAACTAAATTGTGATACACAAATCAAAGACTTTCTGCGCTGCTGACGTTCAGTTGGTAAATTGTCTTGTCATTGCTAAATTGTCTTCCAAGTAGCAAAACTAATGAGCCTTGGATTGTGACAGATGTCCCATGTCCTCTGTCCTTCTCTGCTTCCTCTGTCACCCCCAATTTGTGTGCCAGGGCAGGGCAGCAAGTGATGTAGTTGGTTGAGAGCCGTCTGTGTGCCAAATGGTTGATGCTTCAGAATTTCTCTCATCTACCATTTCCTCAGTTATTTTCCTTCTCCAAGTCAGCAATGGGGTGGAACTTCTAGGAAATTGGTATTTATGTCAATTTGATTTTTTTTTTTCCCACTGGTTCATGTCTAAAAGTATCTGGAAGTACTGGCAGCTATATAAGATTGGACTAAAACTGAGTAATATCGTGGTGTTTTTTGACAATAATACGTATTGCTTTGCAAGAAATAAGCATGCTTTGCATTTTTAAATTAAAAAATGTAGTTAACCACATCTTTGTTTACTATATTGTTGAGTTCTCAGTTGGTCAAATGCTGGATGTTTTAGGCCCTGAAATACAAAGTTAGCTCTGTTAACAGGGAGTGTGAAGCTCCCTGGAAAGCACAAAGACGAAAGGGCCATCAGAATATACAGTGTGCTGTACGAAAAGATATTTCAAAAATGTTCTTTGAGAAGGTTTCTTATATGTAGGAAAAATCCATTTCAACCCAACTCGCCTTCTCTGATGCAGGTGCTGCAAGAACTGTTGGAGACCTGGGGCAGCAGCAGTGCCGTGAAACACTCTCCACCTGAGCAGCAGCAGTATATCAGCAAGGCCATCCTCATCTGCCTCTCCCACCTGAAGGAGCCTGAGATTGAGAGCTGCAGACAAGGTGGGGCAGCGGGGGAAGCAGGGGCTACATTTGTTTGGCAGAAAGTCTGGCCGCGAGTACTTAAAACATCTTGCTTTGATCCACAGATAAACAAAATTGTCCCATCTTCATCTTGGCAAACAGGGCAGCCTGCTGGAATCCTCGTTTTCTTTAGCAGTGATAAAATTCCAAGTGCGTGGCTTTAAATTATGAAATTGGAGAAGCTTATCTTTGAACCGAGGTTCTTATTTGAACAGTGGTTTAGGAACCCTTAGGCTTTACCACAGTAGAACAAGGGTCTGACTCTGGGACTGGTTGGGGGAGTGGGTGATTCGCAATTTATGGGCTTCCTGTTGGAGCATGAGAAAAGCTCCAAAGGGGACGGGAGAAAGTACATCCAGATAAAAAGCTGTTTGATTGATCTCTTGACTATCCATGTGCATTGCTCCATGTGATTGTGCTCCCCTCAGTGTGAGGTGAGCAGGGCTCGTGAGTTACCAGCAAGGACCTCCTATTCTGTGTTCATACAGTGCGTAGCACGGTGGCGTCCTGGTCTAACATTTCTGTTTCTGCTGCAAATCAAAAAAAAAGAAAAAAAGAAAAGTCTGATGTCTAGAGTTACTTCTCTTTGTGTGTGGCTTTTGTGTGGGGAGAAGATTCACTTACAAGACCTGTTAATCTGTTTTTAATTCTAGAAAGATCTAGAATTAATTCTTCTTTACTCACCAGTTATTTACTATCAGCATTCATTAATTATTTTTTTTTAATCTGGCAGCTGTTGGAAAGATAAGCTGTTCTGAGTTGAGGGAGGTCAGTCTAACAGCAATAGGTCTGCCTGGTGATGCTGGAAACCATCATTCCCTGTGAGCTGAGAAATACTGGTGTTACCTGCCTGTTTCCGCTTATCTGGGTGGTGAGGGAAGTTTATCCCTCCACAATTGTTGTACTGGTTAGAATTTGTCACTTCCTTGAAACATGGCTTTTCACTTAAGTGGCTTTGAAGCGCTCTAAAAACAAGCTAAAGATTGACTTGGCTTACCAGCCTTTCTTGGCTCAGCAAAAAGTGAAATATTCCAGATTTAGAATATATCCTAATGTTTTGTTGACTTTGTGAAAAAGCATGTTTTTATTACCTTGGTGCTGAAGGGCAGTACTGCTGTAGCAGGAAGAGAAGTCACAGTTGCGTGGGCCCTTCCTGTCTTTCTACCCTTTGTTGGGGGGTGAGCAGCTGAAGGCGCCTGCTTAGGGAACTGGCGTAACGAGCGATGTTTGTTTCTGTCCTTGTTTCATGCACTACTTGTTGGGTTTTTTTCAGAGCTTCTCACAAGCATGATGGAAGGCGTGAAGTGCCACTTGGACAGCAATCTGCCGCAAATACGGCGTCTGGGCATGATTGTGGCGGAGAGCATCAGTTCAAAAATAAACACCGATGGGCCTGTCCTGAAGTTTGAGGTGAAGGTTATAATGAAATTTATGTCTGGTGTGCAGGGATTAAAGGAAATAAAAGCTTTAAACCAGATGATACCAAATTCTAATACTTATTATCTGAAAATAAGGAGAGGTGGCCACATTTTCAGAAAGTGATGGTGTCTGTTTACAAAAAAAACAACTGTATAGAAAATAGTTGGGTGGCTGGGAGTGACCTTAAGAGTGTAGCCTGATGACAAAGATCAGGGTAAACTGCTGCTGATAAAGGACTGCTGGGGATTGTTGTATTGTGTGAGGGAATCGGACACATGGAAGGTAAGAAGGAACTTCAAACCTAAACCAGTGGTGAACGTTCAGTCCCTGACGTGGTGGGAAGACCTGGTTGATGGGGGGATATATGCTCTGCTCTTTCCAGTAGAGTTTATGTGATTAAATCACATCAGTTCTTCAAAAAAAGCCCTGCATCATCCCTCATCTCATGTTGCTGTTTATCAAGTGTTTTAAAGATTGTAAGTAACCTTCAGGCAACTGTGCAATACGGAGACAAAGATCCCGTACGGCACAGATCGCTGCTACTGTGGCTGCTGGCGTCACAGCGACCAAAACACATGGGATTTGCGTGGGTTCGTCTGCTCGTGATTCAATCTTCATTTGCCACGCAGTAGAAGGGTCAAATGTTGAATGCTGGGCATATTTGCAACCAACCAGAGTGCAGTAACACTTATTCTGGATGTCTAGTATGAAGAAGATGACGAAGCAAGAGAATTGAAGTCCCTTCTGGTGCAGGCTCCGCCATCCTGTGTTGGCCCCAGCCTTCCAGATGACGAGTAAGATGTTGATACTACTCACACCATCTTTTTGCTCTTCTGCACACCTTTTCTTTGAGTTACATGCTAGAGCCGTACAAAGCATTCATGGTGTCTGCATGTTCTTAAGCATTACAGTGGACCTTATTCTTACAATGCAGCTTAGTTACTTTACATTCGGAATTCAAATATTAGTATGTATTAAAATTGCTTGTTTGGTGGCTGCACGCCGTGAAATCATGCTGCAGTTTCTAGGGGTCTTGTGTGCCCCTGGGCAGAATCAAATGGGCCTTTCTCTTCACATCTGGGAAATCTGGGGTTTGGGCCATCTGCCCCCCAGCCCATTCACTGGTAACAAACTTTTAGCCTGTCTGTCAAGCTAAAGCCTGGTTCTCTGGTGCTCTTAACTGAGCCTTTCTGCATCCCCATCCCTGGCAGTGACTGCAAACATCAGGTGTTATCACCTCCAGCAGCAGGCACTGTCTGCACAGACACGCTGTTACTTTCAGAAAGTGCAGCCTCTTAGGAGAGACTGAGCTGAAAAGTAAAATCACTGAACAGAATTGGTTCAAAACCAGGGCAACAGCAAATTAGCTTTTTGTTATCCCTTGCTCTTCTGTTACAAGATTCTGCTTCTCTTCTCCCCTCACCCCGTTCTCCTTCCCAGGACTGTTTCTTGTCCAGGCTAAGCGAGGTGGGAGACTGGCAGAAATAATTATCTGATGTTCTGTTTCAGCAGGAAGCGTGTCTGATGGTGTGGGTAGTTTCTTGCTTGTGAATAAGGACTGTTACTTTATTGGGTTTAATACTTCTTGTTCCTCACAGCAGGAGTGAGAAAGCAGCTGCTGCACTGCCATTGTTACTGGAAAGTGACAAGAAATCCCATACAGCGACCCCTGGGATGCCAGATGAGGAGTCGGATGCTGAGCTTGACAGGTACAGGGCAAGAAACTGGTATGAAATGGAAAATAATGTTGGGTTCTTACGAGCAGACATGGGGAGAAGGGAGCTATTGGTAGCCGCATTTCTTGGCAAACCTTGTGCTTTCTGACCTTGTTCAGCTGAGTGTTATGCAACAGAGTAGGATTTTGTGTAGGAAATTGCACGCAAGTATGTTAGTCAATAATATAAGCAAAGCCCCCACATCATGTACAGCCACTCTGTTTGTTCCATTTGACTTAGATACGTGTTTCCCAGAATTATGGATCTGTCAGTCCATTTCTGCACATAGCTGGGGAAAGAAAGACCATCTGTACCCCATGGACTAATTCCTGCCTTTATTTCTTTTGCAGTGATGATGACCTCATCCCTTACGACATGTCAGAGGATAAAGAACTGAAGACTAAGGCACCTGTGTATATCCGAGACTGTATTGAAGGTAGGAGAACTTGGGCTGAATCTTTATTTGTTCCTTACTGTGTTTGGGAGTGGTGTTTATGTAGGTTTATATTTTTTTCCTGAGCTAATTTGAAGAAGCTGTAGGATCTCAGTAATCTGGGCTCGAGTGTCAAACTCTAATTTCTGAGTCATTTCAGTTTAGTTCCTAATGCTGGTCGTGTGCTGGGTCAGCCATACCTGCCTATAACAAGACAAACTATCGACACAAGAAAGTTGGGGGTAAATACCCAAGCACAACCATTCTGTTAATAGCTTTTCTTTGTCTTTTGTTAACCTTCAGTCCTGATGGGATCTGAAGATGTGGACAAATGGGAAGCTACAGTCAAGGCTCTTGAGAGCTTGATTCGAAAGAACCCAGCAGCAACAAGAGAGGTGAAGTAGTATGAGCCGAGTTACCAGTGGGCTATAATTATAATACAGGTTATCCCGATGCCCTCGTGTGGAGACTAAACATGCCAACAGAGCAGCAGGGCAGGCTAACATGTGCCTGCAGTAAAAGCTTTCAATTTGGGAATGGAAATATAGAAGGAAATAATTGCTTCTGTGGTGCGGCTGCAGAGCACACAGGACCAAAGAAGCAGGCAAAGGAGCTGGCAGCAGTGCAGCATTTAGCAGCCCCCGCGCTGAAAATGAAATGTGTTGCAAGTAGAGCTTGCCAGTAACGTGAGGAAGCTCCATGCCTTGTGCTGGGTGGAAAAAACAATAGAAATGCAGTTTACAGAGCAGCCATGAATTCCACAAACCGACTGATTGGAATTGTGGATGTAATTGAGTTTTTAACTGAAATCAAATTTAATTGTCTTTCCCCAACAAAAAGGGTGTTATAAAATCAAATGGACTTTCCCTGCTTGTTTGTACAAGCACGATGGCTTCTGGAGGGAGTAGCTGGATTGTACTGGGGCTTGTTCAGTGTTTTGAGCAATCTGCCTTTAATAGTGTTTAGCTTAATGTGTTTTTTCTTTCTCCTAACCAATGGACTTGTTGCCTGTATTTCATACCCTCACTGTCTTTGCTTAAATATTAGAAATTAGAAAAGTTACAAATTGCTTAAATACTAGAAATCCTGTAAGGGCAAAAAAGGAGCAACAAACCACTTGCATGGATTTGATTCCTTTTTCCATATTTTGAGCAGGTTAGCGTGGAACTGGCCAAAGTATTATTGCATCTGGAGGAGAAGACCTGTATTGAAGGCTTTGTGGAGCTCCGACAGAGAGCTCAAGTAGCTGTTCTAACCACAGATCCAGTACCTGTGAGTCCCTCTTGCTGCTTCCCTTTTTCCCCTTGAGGCTCAGGCAGAAATTCAAGCAGCTGAAGTGTCTTGCTGGCTGTTGAGAGTGAGCTGGAATAGCTAGTTCATGTCTGCCACAGGTGAGGAGCTGTTTGGAGGCCGTTAGTACGAGTATACCCGATGAGGCAAATTCGATAGGGACTTGTACTGAAGAGGAGATTGTTCCGCATGGAGGGAAGCTGAGGCACAAAGGGGTTTTCTAGAAGACTTGACTGGTGATTGTAGACTCGTGGGTCTACAACTCGTTTGCGTTGAAGGGTCCTTAGAGATCATCTCGTTCCAACCCCCTGCCTTGGGCAGGGACACCTCCTGCCAGACCAGGTTGCTCCAAGCCCTGTCCAACCTGGCCTTGAACATTTCCAGGGAGGGGGCATCCACAGCTTCCCTGGGCCAGTGTCTCACCACCCGCACAGAAAAGAATGTCATCCTTATATTCCATCTAGATCTATCCTCTGCCAGTTTAAAACCTTTACCCGTTGTGCTATCAGTTTGGGCCCTGGTAAAAACTCTCTCTCTGTCTTTCTTATAAGCCCCCTTTAAGTACTGAAAGGCTGCAGTTTCTTAGAAGCCCCCTTTAAGTACTGAAAGGCACTCCTTCAGAGTGGCCAAGCTGCCGTGGCGGTTTTTTGGATACCTCTGTATGGGAGGGAGAGAAGAATGGCAAAGTCCTATTTGGCATTTACTTACTTTGGAAGAATCTAGAAGTGGAAGTGTCTGAGTTTGCCCTATTATTTGCACAGTGTGCCTCTTCCCTTCTCTTTGAGGCTTGTTGCTGACTAACACGAAGTAGGACTTCTCCTGGAAGAGAGCTGGCAGTTGCTGGGAAGGCTGCTGCCAACCTGGGTTCGTGTTCATTGTGATTTTTCTGCACAGGTAGCAAAGTACTTGACCTCCCAGTTCTACTCTCTGAACTACAGTCTTCGTCAGCGTGTGGACATTCTTGATGTAAGTGCTCTGCTTTTCACTCCTCCCTTTCCTCACGTCTTTTTGCCTGAGGCATATTGGGGTTACCTTTCATTTCTCGAAGGAGGAGGCAGTTTGGGTGTGGGTAACTGGTGCTGGTATTCCCTAGCACAGGGATTGCCCCCTTTTTGACAGAACCTCCCTCTTTTTCATTTAGGTTTTGGTTTTGGCAGCTCAGGAGCTGTCCTATCCCAAATCCCATGGGAAGACCAAGCATTCTAGTGCCCAAAAACCTTGTATCCAGATTATTCCTGAAAGTGACAGCCCTAAGGACTGGAGAAGAGTTGTTGATGAGAGGATCAAAAGCAAGACTCGGAGATTTGCTACGGTGAGGCCAAGGCAGAAACAAAATAATGTGAAATCCAGCAAAAATGAGGACACCAGGAGTTGCTGTAGGCCTATCCAGAAGGAGCAAAATAACTGTGAAATTGGGCCCAATCCAAATGAAGGACTGTAGAACTTCAAATGCAAATTTATCTTGGTGTCTGGCTGACTGTAGTCCACTCCCAGTAGGCAGAGGGAAGTAAACCTTGAACTCCGTGCCTTGCACTGAGGGCTGATTGTCACTGTTCTGAGCTTGTTCTGAGCTTGTCTGGCCGCTGCAGGGAGCTGTGACTGCACCTCCTGGATTCCAGGGCCTCCTCTGTCAGACCAGCTGCCTCTGGGCTGGAGAGTCTCAGCCTTCCTATTTTTCCGGAAGGCAAATTGATGCTGGTTTCCTAGTTCCCAGAACTCCCCTGTGGTTCATCCTGGAGAACTTGCTTTCCGAAACTGCTTTATCCCTTGTGTGTTCTTGTTTCTCATATCTAACGCAGCAGTACTGAGCTAGAATGTATTGAAATACTTAGACGTGTGAGAGAATGTAAAGTGAGAAGCGAGACACCTGGTCTGGAAAGTAGGAGCTGCAGGTGTACGAGGAAGCCGTGGCCGACAACGGGATGGCAGCGAGGAACCCGTAGTCTTGACAGCATTGAGTAAAGTGGAAGAGTCAGGTGCTGTGTCTTGTGTCTCAGCTTCATTTTTCTCTCTGACAGGGTCAACGTCAAGTGGAACTGGCTTCGAGCCCAAACGCCTTCAGTTCTGTTGCTGGGCACTTCTTCTTTCCGTTGATTCAGCACTTTGACAGGTGAGTGTGAGCACCTCAGGCTGCGGGCATGCAGCACAGCCAGAGGGAACCTTTCTGCTTGTTCTGCTCGCCTCGGAGCGGCTGGAGCCCAGAAGGAGTTTGTTGGGGGGCAGTTGGCCCCACATGACAGGACTGTGTGTCTCACGCTTGCAGGCCTCTGACAACATTTGATCTCCTGGGGGAGGATCACTTTGTCCTGGGAAGACTGGTGCACACGTTAGCAGTCCTGATGTACTTGGCTGTCAACACTGTGGTAAGAAAGGCGGTGGGAGCTTGTGGGTAGCAGGAGAGATTTCCTTGGGGCCTGCTACACTTTCGACTGACACCAAGTTTGAGTTGCACGCGCTGAGAAGTTGCACAAAGGGCTGGGAGGAAATGGTTAGAAAAGAGACGTGTGGTTCGAGCCACCCCTGTGCTATCTTCTGCTGCTTCTGGTAGAAAAACTATCAACTTCTGTTGGAGGTTGGGCACATCATTTCACTTTACTGCCTAAGTTTCCTCAGCTGTAAGATAAAGTTAATTGAAACCTTGACCTTCACCACAGTGTATCTCAAAGTCCAGTTCTGCAGGGTGCTGTGAACATGAAGGAATTCAGTGTTTCTATTGTAATTCTGTTTTGCAGGCAGTTGCTGCAATGGGAAAGGCGCTGCTGGAGTTTGTTTGGGCTCTGCGTTTCCACACCGACTCGTGAGTTGTAGTTGTATGTTTTCCTTTTTAAAGATCAGCTGCAAGCCAGTCCCCAGCCACAGTTTGTCTTTGTCCGAGACTAGCACCTGACTGAGAATGTTGATGACTTAATGCATTAACTCTACGCTCTCTTCTAGCCTCATGTTCTTCCGGCTGAGCGTTGTAGGAATACGTAACCAAGGCATTGCTTTACTGTCACACCAGCGTGTGAGCTTGGCCAGCGTCTTCGAGTGTGGAGGAACAGTCCTTACCTGTAAAAAGCGTGACAGAGTTCTCAATCAACTATCCATGTGATAGTTTCATGTATGTTTACTCAGGGAGCTCAGAAAACTTAAGATTCCCTTCCAGCATTCAGCCCTGGAAAGAAATTAAGTCACGTGGCTGAAATGCTGTCAACGCCCTATTTCTGGTTTGATCTCTGACTTGTCCAGGACTCTGATTTATGCCAGGCTGCACTGCAGGGACAGGGGCTCCGTGTGTGGGCACTCTGCCAGCTGGTGTGTGGTTACGCTCCTGCTCAGTAGAAATATTGCAAAAGTCACCATAACCACAAACCCTTGAAACTGGAGAACCCCTGAGGTGAGGAAATCAAGGTAGAACATGAAGCTGCAGGCTCTAACCAGTTCTGTCTTCCTCCAACAGGTACGTGCGCCAGGGTCTCCTGTCTTGTGTCTCCTCCGTGCTCCTCAGTGTCCCCGCGGAGCGTCTTCTGGAAGACATGACGGAAGAGCTTTTGGAGACTCAGTCCTGGCTGGGAGGTAAGGTGTGGTGGGGTACGCCCGTGTGTTTGTGGTTAGCGGTGCCGTCGTTGTGCAGCATCTCTTTAATTGTGGTGGACTACCTATGGAAGACAGCAAATGGTTTCGCTGCACTCACACGAGCTGCATTTGTGAGTTCTGGAAGGCTGGAACTGCCCGGGTTGGTGGTTGGGTATCGCCGTGGGTACCAGAGGAGATCCCGCTGTGTGATTTGTGGCTCTGAAGCCCCAACCGTGTTCTGAGCGGACCTCGTGTGACTCCCTGGGTTGGTTTCCTTCATCGTTCTCGCTCTTGGTGAGTTGACTTCCCACAGGGAGCAGGCAGGAAATGACCCTGACCCAGCCGGCCTGCGAGCCTTGCAGGTTGTGGAGCTTCTGTGCCCTTTCAAAGGAAAAGAGCTGCCTCTTGGGGCCAGAAACTTTACTTTTCCCATGACACGGTGCGCTCTGCGGGATCTGCTTGTCTCTGCAGTTAACACTGCTGTTACCAAGTAAAGCCTTTCCAGGAATGTTATAAATGCGCTTTCAGCGTTGAGGATCTGCGTAATCTGTTTGTAATGAGTTATTTTTGGAAGGAGGAGGACGACAGGGCTAACAGCATCTTTTTATGCCTGTAGGTAGTGTAACTGCCAGCTCTTTACACGTAGCATTTGTGCGAGAAAGTTACCTGATAGATCCTGGTGGGGATGAGAGCAGGATGAGATCACCGGTGTGCGTGTAGTAGAGAAGGGGAAATTGATGTAGGAGCCATTCAGAAACCTTAAGAAAATACATCTCGGTGGCCCGGCTGGTCAGATATAAGTGCAATTTAAAAGGGCTTCTAGAGCTGCCTCCTGGAACACAGCAGCTCCTTGGGCTATGCCTTTGCTATTTGTTGTAAGGCTGTTGGTAAAACAGCTCTGACAGAGCGGCACTGGGCTCCTCCTTGCCGCTCCATCAGGTGAAGTCAGGCACTGGAGACCCGCTTTTGTGACGGAATCATGGTTTTAAGGTGGTGGGCTTGCTGCTGCTTCATGACTCTTCCAGACAAGAGTTGCAAGAGGCGTCATGTGTTAGAGCTACTGCTGTAGCTGGGCGAAATGGCAAGCTGTCGAGCGTGCACACTGCCTGCTACCGTGCTGCTGGCCAGGAGAAGTCACCATTTGGGGTTTCAGCTCCTGTCATGGCTAAAGCACAATGAGGAACAGCGCACTAGAAAAATGTTACCTGTGAAGCATTTAGTAAAGAGCTGCAAACGTGCTTAAGTTCGTTATTATGTCACAGCCTGTGTGGTGTGTATGAGTTGCTGCCATGGTACTGTCTGCTTAGTGGATGCTTTGGTACGTTTCAGCTGGGGAGAGAGGCAAGGATTCACCTTGTCATTGCCCTTCATGCTATGCTGGACCTACTGCGGAGTATCCTAATCCTTCCTGGGGGAGGCAGGGAATACCTAAACATTTCTAGGAAACAGTTCCTTTGATTCCTCAGCAGCTGCCTTGCAAGGGATGGGGAATTCCCTGCAAGTGCAGCAAAGCCATATCCTAGCTAAGTTCGGTTTGTGTAGGACCCGAATGTTACTGTGGTGCCCTGTGCCTCCATGGCAATGTGAAACAGTGTTTGCATCAGCCTTGGCTTTCGAGCTTGCACTCATCTGCCTGGTAGCCTCCCCCTTTTTTGCCTTCTGTAGAGGGAGCATGGAAACGTGGTGGCAAAGCTCTCCCCAGGGTTATAAATAGCCCGACTCCATCAGAATGAGTCATGTGTTTGGGCTGACAGCGCCGGTCTCCGAGCACACTGCTCGTGCGTACAGGATATCCTTACAGGGACTCTCTGCTCTTCCAGGCTCCCCCTGCTCAGACATCCTGCGCGCATCCTGGTTTTTACTTTGCAGGCCTGTTAAGGGCCCCTGAAATAACAGCTGCTGGAGGCAGCGTCATGCCCTCTATTACGTGCTGCATAAAGCGTGAAAGAACTAGTAGTTAGTCAGAAGACTAGTGTCTCGGCACAGAGAACGTGATGCAGCTTGGGGCCTGCCTCTCTCTTTCCCCTGTTAGAAACTGAGCACAGTTTTCAGGAGAGAGCACTGAGCTTGCAGGAATTGGCAGAATGGAGACTTGAGGCTTTTGAGCAAGTGGGTTTCTGGTTGCAGACCGCAATCGCGCTACCCGATGAGCTGCAGAAATGTCACATGTAGCTCAAGGGCACGAACACAAATACTGGTTTGGAGGTTATCCCATGGAACGTGAGATCAGTTTCCAGAGTGCTTCAGCCCAACTATTTGTTCTGCTACAAGAGCAAACTGAGCGTTGTTACATACACCAGTCAGGGCTTAACTAAACTCGTCCCGCTTAAGATGAAGTTTGCGCATCTTTGCCTTCCAGTGGAATGTAATTCCTGCAAGTGCTGATGTCCTACCCTGACTTCGTTGCATTTCTGTGATGGTCAGTGAAACAGCAGAGAAGCATTAAGTGAACACTGGGGATTTTTCCCAACTGACAGTGGCTACTTCTTTTACAGACATGGTGGAGAAAGATCCGGATGGGGAGTGCAGGAGGCTGGCCCTGCAGACCTTGCTGCTAATGGAGAACCTGAGAAAGAAACTTGAAGCTGTCCCTTCCTAGCTGGAGGATAAAAGAAATGACCTTTACCTCCTCCTCTCGCCAGCTGGACGGGTGCAGGCGCTGCCGGGCCCTCTTCAGCAGTCACCTGGCTGGAGGAGAGGAAGAAGGGGGAAGGGTGCAGAGCTGGGAGCCAGCGAACCTGACTTGACATCTGGACTTTGTAGTGGAGGCCAACTGAGTGAGCTATCGCCATCCGGTACGGCGTGTACAGATGCAGGAAGGTAGGCCGAGTGCTGCCATCCTCCCCGCACCTCCCCAGCCCCCACCCCAGCTATTTATAACCTCTGCTAAAAATACGGGGAAGATCTCATAGCAGCCTTCTTGTCAGAAAAACAGGAGGGCCGGAGAGGGCCACTTACCTCCCAGGGCTGAGCCCAGGACATGCCTGTGACAAGGCTCCCGTGTCTTCCAGCGGCCAGCATTTGGGGATAGTCACCAGCCTGCTGCCCACAGGGGTGGCACAGTGGTTTGACTTTTACCCAAGCTCCTACCCAGACAGAGACTGTTTTCATATGTTCTGGCTTCTAGGGAACAAGAAAGCAGCACCTTAGCAAAGTTGTACTTGAAAATTCTGTCAACTTGAGAGTTTCCACCTCAATTACTCATCTCTTTTCTGTACATGGAAAAAGGCCTGAAGTCTTGTGTGGGTTTTTTTATTAAAATACTAAAACCAGCTTCATTACAGGATATACACGTGGATCTTCATATGTAGTGTTTGAGAGATTAACTTCAATACTGTTGCTTGTATAGTCAAGCAGGAAGAATAAATTTCTTGGCAATAACCAAAAAGCCTTGTCACAGCTCTGTGTTGACCTCTTATGAGGACAGAATAAATGAGTTAATATTAAGTCAGCTTTGCATTGGATAAGTGGAAGTTGTCAAGGGTCCTGCACTTCATCAACCACTTCTTCTTCCACCTCCTTGTTCTCCACGCTGCTGTGGTGAATTTGCTCTGGAACCAGGGTTCGGCTTAGGGGAATGCCTGCTCCTCGGTGAACTGCTGCAAGGGTCTGTGGAGTCACGTAGTAGCCCAGGTTTGGAGGTGGAATTCTTCTCCGCATCTCCTCCAGGTAGCGGTAAGCCTAAAGTGACACACAGAGATCACCGTTACGGGGGTAAGGGGTGGGCGTCAGTGCTTAGGAGCGTCCCAGCAAGGGGCTGAAATGCAGAAACGCATCCGTCCTTAGCACGTGGCTGAGCTCTTGGCGCTGAGGAGCGCGAACACGTGGCCAGGCAGTGTAGCCTTTGCTAACGCGATGGCCTTTTGCAGTGACTCCGGCCAACTGTGTTTCAGTTTAAAACAGAAGGGGTCTCAGCCTGGGTTTACTTTCTCCAGCTGGCTGAAGCACTGGCAAAACGCCACGTGATGCATCAGGTTAATGGGCACAGCTGGAGAAATGTGCACTTGGCATCCTTACATTGCGTGACAGCAGCAGCGCATGGTTTGGTCAGAAGGCTGGGGTGTGCTTCTGGCACTTCTGCCCCAAAGATGTGATTCACCCTTTCCTCAAATGACTGCAATTTTACAATTTTCTTCTCTGCCCCGGTGGCAAATGAAGTACAGCGTAACCGCTGAGACACACACCCAAACAGCCCCTTCTGTTCTTGCCTAGTAACAGGGAATGTTTTAGAACCCACCACTATTTAGGCTTTTTGTCTTGCAGGTTTCATTTTCTCTTCAGTCTCATAAAATGAAAAATGTAGTTCCTGAGGTCTGCCACAGCCTGCTGAGCAGTTTAGCTTATGTAAAGGAGCCTCTGCTATCAGATGTCTTCCTGTATGAGAGAACTGTGCCTACACCGAGCCGCACTGGTGTATATAGAATAGAGGCTCTGCAGACTGGCAGAATTAGCTTACCGTAGGGAATTCCTCCACCTGTACATAGTGTTCAACTAGAAATCCCAAGACATCGCCGTGACGGATGGCATTGTCAAAATCTTGCTCGGCCAGGAGAAGTTCACACTGCTTGACTGCTTCTTTGGGATCCTCTGAGTAAACTCTAGAGAAAAGCAGAAGGAAACCATTACCATGGTTAGAGAGAGCATTCAGCTTGTCACCTGAAGAACAGGGAAGACTTTTTCTACTGGATTAGTTTTTATAATTGCCTTTCTGGCAGGGCTACGTGCTCCTCTATCAACACACTTGCTCATATTTCAGGTTCCCTTTTCGTCTTTCATGTCAACAGCACTTTTAAAAATCCCATCATGCTAGAAAAATCTAACAACAGACTTTAGAAACGAGTCTGCAAATTACTTATTAAGCTGTAGGTACCGGTACAGCTTTTCCTCTTGTAAGATATTTTGGTCATTAGCTTACGTGCTCTGGATCCTGCAGCTCACCTCCGAGCGTGGATGAATCGCTTTATGAGGGACATCTTGCTCTGCAGTTGTGCTAGTTTGCTTTCCTGCTCCAGAGGGCTTCTAGTCTTTGCTTTTGAGAGGCACCTGTACGCTTCCATCAGTGCTCCTTGTGCTTTCTCATAGTTCTGATACTCATCGATTTCCACCTGTGAGAGAGGCAAGAAGATGACTGTCCTGCTCCAGAGCTGAGAACCCCAGCACCTTCAGCAGTCACAGGAGGAGGATGTACCTGAGCACATGCATCATAAAAACCTGCCAGCAGGTCAAGGGCCCTTCCTTTAGTGTAGAAGCTGATGATGTTCTTCATAATCTCTGGGTCCTTACGCCAGTCCAGTGACTGCAGATAGTTGGCTGCCATGATATAAATCTCTCTTTGCTTGGAAACTCCCGCAAAGAAGACAATTTTCTCGGTATCTCCAGATTTCAGCAGCGCCCTCATGGCCTAGAAATGGAAAGGGGGGCACAGGGGAAAAGAGGGGGAAAAATATCACTGTGAATATAAAACCATGAGTTGTGCTAAGACAGCCAGGATGCTTTGTCTGCATAGTCTACTGTATGAAGTCTTCAGAAAACTCCCTTGTTTCGAGAAATTTCAGGAAGGCAATAGGCTCAGCCTCTTCAGCTTTTTTTTCCCTTCCCATCTCAACTGACCTTTAACTTGTTCCCTGCTTGCGTGTATTTCTTGGTTGCCATGTGGTAATTGCCTTGTCTCATGCAGCAGTCGGCGATTTGCTCCAGCAGCTCTCTGCGGGACTCCTCGGGGAGGTCTTCGGAATCCTTAGAGACAGTCATCTTCTCGGCCATCTCCTCCGTGATGGTCAGGTTCTGCTTCAGGCAGAGCTGCAGAGCTTCGTGGTACTGGTGGAAGTGAGAAAGCAATGAGATGCTGCAAAGCCCGCAGTGATGCTTCACGGTGCTTGTGCATTAACCTACGGACACAAGCTGCATAAAGGAACAAACGCTGCGGGTGCTCGATCTAGAACGTTGCTGTGTAGGTAACTATCGAGGTTTTCAGCAAACACAAATAAAATAAATACAGGCAGTTGGAAGATTGTGTTAAATATTTTGCTACTTCCTGTACAGAAACAAATGAGGAGGAGGACATGCTGGCTTTATAGCCCGGAAAAGGGCTGCTGTACCCTTGCAAAACACAAAAGAAAGACGTAAGGACTCACTAAAGAGGAGGGGGTGCAGGACTGCCCCGGTGCCCCGTGTTCTGGTAAGGCCGAGTTGCCAACACGCGAACAAGGACAAGTTTAGGTGCCTTAACTGCACTGGTGGTATGACATGAGGGACAGCACTGGGTTTTTTGACTGATGGTGTTACAACTTCCCTGTTTCCAGATAGATAGTTTAGAGGGCAGGCGTACAAAATCTGCAGGTTTTAAGCCAGAAATAAGACACAAAGTCAGGAACCCTTTCCTAGAGTTGAGCCTGAGCTACCACCCCACTGGCATGAGAGGAAACCTGAATCCTTACAGATATCTCTGCACATCTTACCAACAAAGAGAACTGTACGTGCTTGCACGTACGACCCTGTTGTGCTCCTCCTTACGTGTGCAGTGAGGGAGCAGAGAAACTGTTCTTTACCTTTTTGGCCGTTAGCAGCAACTCCATTGCCTTGTCGTACTGAGCGTGTTCAATAAAAAAATCAGAGCACCGGGCTAGCAGAGCTGGGTCTGATTTCTCATCCAGGTCTTCAGCGATGAGCTGCAGAGCCCCAAACTGCTGTGTAGCAAAGGCCAGCTCCAGCGCTTTGGAGAAGTGTCCTGCCTGCGGAATTAAGAATGAGTCTTTAAAGACCAGCATAAGCGCTGCAGAATCGGTTTACAGGATATCCTAGAGTGGATTAATAAAGCATTACCCACCAGGAAGGAATGAGTAATAATACATATAGTGAAAACTACACTTGGTTTAACTAACGTTCCTCTGCTGTGGGAACTGCTTCAGTGTAAAGTTTGGTATTTTGTACTAAAAAGACATTTACCTTGTGGTATAACATAACAGCTCGGTCCATTTGCTCCCCTTTTTCCTCATAATAGCAGGCTGCCTCGATCATGTCTTCTGGAGAGCTCAGAAGAGCCAGGTTCATCAGCTGATCATCCAAATTGTTCTCCTATTCAAAAGCAAAGAGTTGCTCTCGGTACGCAGCAATCACAGCGCAGCATTCTGCTGTCTGGCAAGGCCACAGCTTTATAGCGGCCCATGACCCCCCTCCTCTCTAAAAGCAACCCAAGTAACCTGGCGCTGTGACGACGATAACTTGTTTCAGGCAATTTTCTGCTGAGAAAAAGAAAGTAACAGCCTGTACAACCCAACCGGCATTGATGCGCATCTTGTAGAAGATGCCTGCAGAAACCAGGAGCATCTTCACAGAATCACAGAATGTTAGAGGTTGGAAGGGACCTTAAAGATCATCTAGTCCAACCCCCCCGCCAGAGCAGGATCACCTACAGTAGAGCGCACAAGAACGCGTCCAGGCGGGTTTTGAATGTCTCCAAAGAAGGAGACTCCACAACCTCCCTGGGCAGCCTGTTCCAGTGCTCGGTCACCCTCACAGTAAAAAAGTTTTTCCTCATGTTTTTCTGGAACCTCCTGTGTTCCAGCTTCCACCCATTGCCCCTTGTCTTGTCAGTGGACGCCACTGAAAAGAGCCTGGCTCCATCTTCCTGACATTCCCCCTTGACATATTTATAAACATTAATGAGGTCACCCCTCAGCCTCCTCTTCTCCAAGCTAAAGAGACCCAGCTCCTTCAGCCTTTCCTCATAAGGGAGATGCTCCACTCCCTTCACCATCTTTGTGGCTCTGCGCTGGACTCTCTCCAGCAGCTCCCTGTCCTTCTTGAACTGAGGGGCCCAGAACTGGACACAATATTCCAGATGTGGCCTCACCAGGGCAGAGTAGAGGGGCAGGAGGACCTCTCTTGACCTACTTGCTACTCCCCTTCTAACACACCCCAGGATGCCATTGGCCTTCTTGGCCACGAGGGCACATTGCTGGCTCATGGTCATCCTGCTGTCCACTAGAACCCCCAGGTCCCTTTCCCCTGCACTGCTCTCCAGCAGGGCAGTCCCCAACCTATATTGGCACATGGGGTTATTTTTTCCCAAGTGCAAAACTCTACACTTGCCCTTGTTAAACTTCATAAGATTTCTCCCCGCCCAGCCCTCCAGCCTGTCCAGGTCTCTCTGAATGGCTGCACAGCCTTCTGGTGTGTCAACCACTCCTCCCAATTTCGTATCATCAGCAAACTTGCTGACAACATTCTCTAATCCCTCATCCAGATCATTGATGAATATATTAAACAGCACCGGCCCAAGCACTGACCCCTGAGGGACCCCACTAGACACAGGCATCCAGCCAGACTCGGCCCCATTGACCACAACTCTCTGGCTTCTTCCCTTCAACCAGTTCTCGACCCACCTCACTACTTGGTCATCCAGACCACACTTCCTCAGTTTACCTATGAGGATGCTGTGGGAGACGGTGTCAAAGGCCTTGCTGATGTCCAGGTAGACCACGTCCACTGCATGGCCACCATCCATCCACCTGGTTATGTCTTCATAAAAGGCTATCAGGTTGGTCAAACATGACTTCCCCTTGGCAAAGCCATGCTGACTGCTCCTAATAACCTTCTTATCCTTGATATGCCTATATATGTACAGCTTCCTCACGGAGCTGTACACGAGCAAGAGACAATGGGCACAGACAGCTTGTACCACTTCCATTCTGTGTGCAGCCTACGGCCAGAAGCCTGCTTGGCTTTCAGATGTGCAAGAACCTCTTCGCATACCTTACACAGGCGGATGGCGTTGTTGAACGCCTGGGCTCTGGTGTAGAAATGCACAGCCTGTTTGATTTCATCCTGGCTCTCGTACTGGCGGGCCAAGTGATATGATGCTGCCCAATTCCCTGTTTCGTTTGCTATTTCAGCGGCCTGAAAAGGAAACCATGTAGCTTTACTTTGTGCCTGTACTCATCCCAGGACTGAAAGTTGCTTGGGAACCAAGAGGAGCAGTCTGCCTCACCTTCTGAATGTTGCCCTGAAAGCAGTGGATACGGACTAGGGAAAAATAATCCTGAGCCAGTGTGTAGTATTTTAGTGCAGCTTCCATATCTGATTGGCTCTCCAGGTACTGCGCCCACCATCTCCACAGGCTCCTAGAAAAGCAATAATATTAATTGCAGTAACAAGAATTGCCAGAGGCTCCGTTTGTCACTCCTGGAGCTCTTGAACTCAAGACTGGGTTTTTTAGAGCGTAGACAAGGCTTTACCCCAACTCAGGGGTGACGTTCAAAGTGCTGAACTACACAGGACGGGAGTTCAGCCAAGGTATCTAACGTGGCAGCTCTTGAGTGAGCCGCAGCATAATCCTAAAAAGCTGTAGGAGGATCATAATGGATAAGGCAGGAGTTGAACTTGCAGCTGAGAGGATTCACACTCCTCCTTCCCTGATCCCTTCACAAGCTGCATTTCAGACCTGAAAGTCCCAGTCGGGAGAAGGAACAAGCATTGCACTGACTTATCATTCATCTTGTTGACGTAATTCTCCAGGGCTTGTAAGTCTTCAGAAAGCATCCGTGGCACCTCGAACCTGTGTGTGTCTGACTTCTCGTAGCTGTAGGGAAAAAGAACATATTAGATGTGAAATGACGACCTTTGTATTGAGCTCACTTCCTGTGTAAAAAAAAAATTCCATTTAATGTTGTAGTCTGCCAGTGCCATCAAGAACAAATGCTCCTGCAAGGCACCTGGAGTTGGAGAGGCAACATGATCACAGGACAGTAAATACTTCAAAAGCGCCACTGATGGCCCAAAGAAACATCCCAGAAAGCTCCTGAACATCAAGAACGTCCCTGTGCAACTGGCTGAAGAGGTGGCAAGAGCCCTGGGCCCCTCACCTTGCCATCCACTGCAACTTCAGCCTCTTTTCCACCACAGGAGATCACTGTGCTTCCGCCACCAGCTACTGGCAGAGCCTCTCCTCACCCTGACCACCTAATGGGGCTGTCTGAGCACATCAGAGCTCTGCTTTGAACAGGAATTACCTTGTATTATAATATTGTGAGGCTTCACACGGTAAATTGCCTACAAAACCAAGATTTCAAACAGCAAATACAACACATTAAAAATCACCTCCCTTAACTTCTCTGCAGACTCATCAGTCACAGGAGACGACCAAGCACCAGAAAAGCCCAGTGCTGAGGACCTTGCCCTGGTCCTGCTGGCGGCACTGGTTCTGATCCAGGCCAGGATGCCTTTGGCCTTCTTGGCCACCTGGGCACACTGCTGGCTCATCCTCGGCTGGGTGTTGACCAACACCCCCCGGTCCCTCTCTGCTGAGCAGCTTTCCAGCCACCCCTCAGCCCACCTCCAGTCCTGGCAGGAGACCTGGGCTCCAGCTCCCCGTGTGCCACTGGCACTGGTGCTTACTGGGCAAGTGCGAGGCTCTGCTCGCCGGTTGCCTCCAGGTGCTTGGCATAGTTGTAGTACGTGGTGCGCAGGTGAACCCGGTCATGAGCTTCAGCTGTTTCGATGGCTTTCTGCCACTGGTTTGAGGCTTGGTAGAACTTGTTCAGGAGGTCGTAGCGCTTGCAAGCCTTGTACAGTCGCTCCGCGTCCTCCTGGAAGCAGAGCACACAGACACTTGGTCACCTCCGACCGGCATCCGTCGCAACAGACGCTGCCCTTCGGAGCAGTTTCAGCACAAGTCATTGCAATGCAATTAAAGTACCAATAATTCAGGCAGGGGGGTTAACCACCTAAATACACAAAGCCTGGAATAGCACATGACGGGGAAATGGGATGTCTATGTGAAAATAAGTAAAGCGCTCAGACCCTGGCAGTCACCTCCCAGTACCAACTGGGAGGCTGGCACGAGTAAGCCATCAACAATTAAAGGCCACCATCAGGGGCAGAAACCACTTCAGAAAGGGGAGAGACACTCACGTGGGGCTACAGCTAACGGCCACGCTGCCCACAGGCCAAAATCAGCGGGTCGGCAGGCCGGCGTTACGAGCCAGGGCCCCCCTGTGACTTCTGAGCGGGTCTGAGGCAGCAACACCGATCGTGGAGAACTGAGATCTGTTCCCGAGGATAAACGTGATGAATTTAAGACAGAATTAGAACAGCAGGATTTTTGCCGATGCTGACGCAAGGGTGAGCAGATTTGGAACTCCTATTTTTAAGCTTTGAGAGGTACTCCCGTGGAAGGAGCATTTTCCTGCTCCACCCAACTGCTGTCCAGCTGAATAATATATTTAGGAAATTGAGATTATCTGTCCAAGTCAGAAAAATAGTTTCTGTCTCTTATTGTTTCGAATTCAAAAAAATATAGAAAGTAGAGATGGAAGATGCCTGCGCTATGATTCTGTGAGATGAAAAAAGCAACAGAGCTCCAGTTCCCCTCCACCTCTCCAAATAGATCTAAATATCCAAATGAAGGAGCACTGACACTTCTCAGCCTCTTGGCTTTCTCTGCCAGGAAGCTTTTCCAAATGTTTAGTTTGAATTTCCTTTTTATTCTACACTTTAACTCAGAACCATTACTCTATCTCTCTAGTATTTATGCTCTTGTGCTAAACACCTTTTTTAAACCAAATTCTAATGATTCAGCTATCTTAAAGACTTCCTTATCTCTTTCCAAGAGCTTAACAATTTGCACTGATTTTCTCTGAACTTCTTCCAGTTCATCAGTGTGGGTTTTTTCTGGTAATGAGGTACTTATGGGTGGAAGTTAATGTTCCAGCTGTAGCTGCAACAAATACACAAAGACAGAAGTTATCAAATCCAAGCCCCAGGATGTGGTGGCTCCTCAAATGCAGCCCCAAACAGATTTTTCCTGTCATAGCACCTCGTGATCTCCTGTGAACTGTGGGGTATTTCATCAGTTCTCCATTCCCAGTTTTTCCCTCTTACAGATCATGTGCCTGGATCTTTCATGGTTCTCAAACCAAAAAGCTCTGCTTTTCTCACAGATCATTGACAAAGACATTAAATAAAGGAGAACCCAGTGGAATAGAATCACGGAATGCATTTGGCTGGAAGGAACCTTTCAAGGTCACCCGGTCCAACCCCCCTGCAGGGACATCTTTAACTGGATCAGGTTGCTCAGAGCTCCATCAAGCCTGACCTTGAATGTCTCCAGGGATGGGGCCTCCACCACCTCTCTGGGCAACCTGTGCCAGTGTCTCACCACCCTCACAGTGAAGAACATCTTCCTAACATCTAACCTAAATCTACCCCGCTCTAGTTTAAAACCATTGCCCCTTGTCCTGTTGCTACACACCCTTGCAAACAGTCCCTCCCCAGCTCTCCTGTAGCTCCCTTCAAGAACATATGCTTAGCATTCATCTACCTCACCAGCACACTGGGCAGTTCTCAATCCATGTGACTGGTCTCAAACCCATTCTAGATCTCAGTTCTGCTGGTAACCAAGGGGTGTGGGTTCAGACTACAGACATCTGGGAAAGACAAGGTCCCTTTCAGTGTGTATTTGCTGCCAGGCTGGGCTGCGGGATGAGGGGATGAGGGACGGTCACCCTGTGCAATGGGGAGAGCAACCTGACCGTGCCCTCGGGCGCTGCTGGATCCAGGTGAGTTACCGTTCCCACGGCACGAGAAGCCGGGATGGAAATTTGTGTGACTGTAGTAGAGCATCCCCAGGACAGCACAAGCAGCGAATGGGACTCGCCTGGAGCTCTCAACCCCACAGGAAACATCAATTTTGCCTAAAATGCTCAAATGCCTTCAGGCAGCCCTCGCTCTCTGGCAGAACACAGCTTTAGCCTTTCACTCTACAAACAAACACGTCAAAACGGAATTTGCCTTTCCCATGCTGGACCTTCAAATATGTTTGTTGAAACATTTTAGCTTGAATACTTTAAAGTAATTTTTTTTTTTAAACCAGTCAAACCTAGAATGATTAAGCTCAGAAGAATCATGCCCCAAGAAAACAGTTTTTCTGTTTAATATTTCACACATAAACTATCCTTAAAAGATACTTCCTTCATTCAGATTTTTCATATGGGAGGAAGCCTCCCATATAAATGCTGCACAGCAGTTAAGAAAACAGATTAATTTATCTGTGACACCTTTAGGCAGCCATGGCTCCTGGTACTCTTATTTCCAAGCATCAGATTCTGCCACGCTCATGCTCGTCTACTCTTCAAGGAACACAGAAAGGGCTCAGGGGACTCTGGAGAAGAGGGAAAGCCCCTGTTCAGTGTTGCAGGAATCGTGCACGGGGCTGAGCGGCGCAGCAGGAGATGCCCGTTTCCCCAGAAGAAAACCTCAACTTCAGGAAAACAACTGTCAGAACTATTCTTTGTCAATCCCTGGAAACCTGGCAACAGGTTTTACTCCCCTCCAAAGTTTTTGCATCTCAGAATTTTAACCAAAATCCAGGAGTTTTCTGTCCCTGTTTCGGTGGGGTGGGTCAGCAGGACTTACCAGCATGCCCAGCTGAATGGCCAGCACAGCCACCCTGGCCTCCAGCTCTGGTTCTTGCTCAGCTTCCCTCAATGCCTTGGCTCCCCTTGCGTGGCCCATGTTTCCAAGGCATATTTTGGCAACGTCGAGCCTCTGAGTCTTCACGCACATGCGAGCCATGTTCTCCCAGACAGCCTCGCTGTGAGAAATGGGAAAGAAGAGGAGAGCTGTTAAGGCGTCACCTTTAAGGTTTTAAGCAGGTAAGATGCACACGAAGAGGACAGCATGGAAGGGAGAGCCACAAGTATGTTGGACACTTGCTGGGCGTAACAAAGGGGCTCCAGTTGCTGTGTGAAGATTGACGAGGAACAGAAATTGGCCTCGGACATTAGGTTAGCTCTGGAGCTGAATACCCACGGCCTTAAGGAAATAGTGTGGGTCAGGTTTTGCACCATCTGAACAAAAAACATTATGTTTGCACACATATAAACATCTATCACTGTCGGTCTTGCTGTAGTTACAACATACAGATGTTGACAATATTCCTACATTGGTGTTCAGATTTCGAAAGAAAAAACTAAGAGAAAAGCCTTACAGACATAAATCCAACCACTAACTTTACAGCGGAGTTGCCCTGCTACTGTCCCGTGGCGTCCAGAACAGATCAGCTCTCAGGAGCCTCACCGCTGTGCGCAGCAACAGGGAGCGATGTGTAGGAAACCACTGACCAAACTATCATGTTCTAATTTAAAGCTTCCATTGAAAAAATAACATGAAGAAAAGCTTTGCAACGCTCAGAGCAAGAACTGCTCCGGGCTAAGAGCTTACATTTAATGTTGCAAAACGCTCTGCCAAGGGAGGGTCTGGCTGAGCACCACGTGCCGTGCAGGGACATCAGAGACAGGCCAGCAGTGCTGCTCCATCACAGGGAGTGAAGAGCAAAGATTTTTGTAGCTTCGATTTACATTTGAGGCTCTTCAAAATGCAACGCAGTGTGTTTGACTGGTAGAAACCATAAGGATTGAAAACAGCGGTTTTTTCAGTGTGAACCTCCGTGGAGGTGTATGGTCTATACAGTTCTCAGGCACAACCATGGCACAACATAAGTAAATGACACAAGCAGAAAAAAAGGGGAAAAAAAAGCCCAAAACATCTGAATGACACTTCAGGACCTGCATCTGCAAGCAAACCCCATTCCAGTTTTCCTATGATTAAAATGTTTTTCTCTTCCCAGTTGCTGTGGGAAAGCCCAGTCACAGGGGACAGTGACTAACCGGGAAGCAGCGAAGCAGACGAGACACGACGTGCTGTCAAACACATACAGTAAAGAAAGGCATAGAAAAAATGCTTTTCCTAATTTACTTTACACTTAGAGCATCCTTGACTGGCAACTGCAACTGGTAAAAAGTTTCCAGGTAGTAATCCACATAAATATGCGACATAAACTTCATTAAGGCCAAACAGCATACAAAAAAATTACATAAAAAAGGATCAAAAGTGATAAATCAAGGGCAAATTCCATACAGTTCAAAAATTTCGCTTGTTCAGAAAAGAAAAAATGCATGTCAGTATTTTCCTGAATTTCTTACATCTGCACGTCCGTGCTGAACGTGGTTCAGATGCAGCCTCCTCTCCTGCTCTGCTCCGACATGTCTGAGTCCCCCAGACTGGGAAGCCAGAAGGAACGTGGGAGCAGAGCAGTCATTCCTGAACTGGGAAGGCCTTACAAAAACCTCAGTACTCGATCCACCCGAGGGTACGTCTGTGCACTGCTCCTCAATACAGAAACTCCAGTCATGTCAGATACTGTCAGCTGGCTTTGATCAGCAAGGACAGGCAGAGTTCCGTCACTGGTAAAAGACGTCAAGTCTTGCGTGCGGGGGCACGGCCGTGCTTCACTACGCACAAGGGAAAGAAACGCACTTTCCAAAATGTGTCGCGTGCCAGAAGAAGGTGCCGATAGCCATTTCACTCGGGGTGAAGGAACGCACGGCTGTGCTGGGCTTTGTCAAACTGACTACCAGCAAGTTTCTGAGAGGAAATCAAAATCTATTTTTCCAGAGCCTTGACAGCTCACAATTCCCTTAATGCAAGAAGACGAGAGTTCATGGGCTTGAGCAGATGAGAAATTTTATTTAGACTACAGGGAGTGGAAACTTTCGAAAGGAAACAGACCCAATAGTTTATTTTAAAGTACAAAGTTACAAGCTGACGGTGTGCAGAGACACACAGGAGGACTTACAAGGTGCCGCTGCTCATCATGTACTTAATTTGTGCTGTGGTTGTGACCGAGAACTGTATGGACCATACCTCTGCTGAGGTTCAAACGCTGAAAAAACCCTGTACTTTCAACCGTTATAGTGTCAGCACGGGGGAGAATCCACAGCCAAAACGTCTCCCCTGGTGCATGTGGAGCTGCAGCAGAGGCTGGTTCTCTCCCAGAGACATGTCCCTTGCAAGAACAACAACACTCTGATAGGTTGGTACATATATTATTTCAAGCTACTTCCCACTGCAAAATATTAGAAAACTGTTTCTGCTTTGAGAGACCATTCACTATGCAAGTATTTCTGAAACAGTGACCCACTATCTGCATGCAAAAACCATCTTTGTATGCATATATTATATATTTATTAATAAACTTGCTTGCATTTACTGCTTTAATATATTGCTTATTATATTATGAAAAAGCTAGAAGGATACCAGAGTAGGACCACCTCAGGAAATGCAAAAGATCTGAAGGATGTTAAAAACTAAACTCCCTCACAGCACGCAGAAGGTCTTGCTGCCCAACAGAGGCACGACCTGCAGAGCTGCCGACCACCGCAGAGCAGCACGGTCGCAGGGCAACGGCCCTGACCGCGTCTCACCAAAGCCATGCGGGGATGAGGGAGGAGATCCACGCTCCCAAACCTGGGTGAGGGGCAGGACACCAGGACTGACCCATCACAGCTCCTGCAGAAAGACCGGGGACCTTCACCCCAAGAAGATGCCTCCAGCCTCTCCATGCCAAGGCTGATCAGAGAGGAGATACTGTAGCAGAGCCGGGCAGGCACAGGATGGGTTTAGAAGAGAACAACTTGGGAAGCATCATCAACACGCTTCCATGTTTCTCCATATCTCAGGGAACCAGCCTTGGCCTTGGGATGGCACAACCTCCCTGGCCAGAAGACACCTCCAGCACTGGAGCAAGTCATAGAATGGCTTGAGCTGGAAAGGACCTTAAAGATCATCCAGCACCAACCCCCCTGCCACGGGCAGGGACACCTCCCACCAGACCAGGCTGCTCCAACCTGGCTTTGAACACTTCCAGGGATGAGGCATCCACAGGTTCCCTGAGCAACCCATTCCAGTGAGTCCTGCCCATTGTTTGGCTGCTCCTTGGGAACGTGGGCAGATTAATGCAGGTCTGGGTAAGGAACAAGAAACAGGAGGTGCAGAACAGGCTTGCTTAAATTCCTGGCAAAATCTCCCGACAGCTGCTAGCGGAAGGACAGATCTGCCCTTGCATCCCTAAAAGGCAGCAACCCTTCTCTCCAGGCCTGGCCCCGCTGTCCATGCAGAAGCCAAGCAGCGCTTTACCCTGCCCCCAGTTCATGCTCTGGGAATTTCCTGTCCTTCTCTTCCTCCTCCTCCTTTTCTCCCTGCTGGAAAGCCGGCTCACATCTGCACTTCATCAGCCAAAGCTGGAAACAGAGCGAAGAGCAGAGGGAGCGAGGGCTGGAGCCGTTACTTCAAGTGCTGGAGATTATGTCTGAAGCATCTTGCTACAAAATCTCCCTCCCTCTGTTTAATGTGCTATGTTTGGAAAATGAACGTATGTTCCGTCTCTTGCCTTTAAATATCTTGATCAGAAGAAAAAAAGAGACTCTCTCTTTCCAGTTTGGGTCTTAATTCATCAAACAGCGCTCTGAGCAATCTGCTTTAAAAGATTACTGTATAATGCAAAGGGAAATATTAATATAATATCTTCAACATCAATAGCAGTTATAATATCTATAAGACTATATTATAAATATTATTGTTGCGTCCCTAAAACATTCTATGCTAGATATATTATCACATCCCTAATACGTACAGCTACCTGGAGTGGTGGGTGCCACAAACTAAACCCACCAAGAAATTCAAAGCAGATTCTCAGCAGCTCAGCACCGTTCCACTGCAGGGCTCACCTGCATGTTGTCAGTGCTGGGGCTGGAAGGATGGGACAAAGCAGGTGCTCTCCCGCTTCCTACGGAAAATTAACAACATCTATTGCTATTTTTCAAACATTAATCCCCTGCCTAGACTTCAGTAACTTCAAGTTGTGTCTTCCAGCCCCTGAGAAAAGGAGTTAGAATAATGTCATCTGCCTGAAATGTACAACGCGGGTGATTCTGACCAGATATTTCATTTATGATCAACTTCACGTGCACGGGATGTGCTGGACTGGCCACGGGATAAAAGCACTGGTTGCTCTGTAGCAGCTACAGAGGTCTTGGACGTGGTCAAACGAGACAAACCAGGTGACACCCAAGGTTAGCGGGATGAAAAGCTCATCATTTAGAAGTCCTATGCAAAAATTTTAAATTTATCTATAAAAATGGACACTGACCTTATCTTTAAACCACCCTAGCAAACAGAAAGCTAAAATGTCAAAACTGATGGCTTACTGCCTGTTCTCTTGCAAGCCAAAGAAAACACAGGACTTGAAAAAATGAAGTTTTATCTGATGTAGCTAAATTACATTAGACGTTTTTAAAATGTATTTATTGGATTCTGATTATGCCTGTTCAGTGGGACTAAAAGATAACAAGGAACCAAATAAAATATGCAAAGGTGCAACAACTCAGTGAGATTCTTGATAGCATTAATCATGTTAAATGATTAATCATGTTAAATGATTAAATGTCAAGCGTTTTTCACGTCTGATGGAAGCTGTATAGAATATTCCTAAAAATTCTTTCCTGGCAGAAACAAAGTATTTGATAAAGAAACGAAAACTTCACAGAACAGTATCTATAATATCACATTAAATACAGAACTTTGTCTATTCCAAGCTTATCCTGATAAAATCAACACCAAGTTACTGTTCATTAGCGTTCATTAACATGATGGGTTTTTTTTCAAGGATCAGAAGGATTCCTGGACTGGTTTGGGTTGGAAGTACAAGATCTCTGGGTAAAGACAGAGAATGTCACTGACTGTGAATGCGTTAACAAGAACAGTTTGATTAAAACTGTAACAAAAATTAATAACTGAGCCATTTTGGTACAAGCAGGCTAGGAAAAGCTACCAGATCTTTGTGAAATTCATTTAATTTTCACTTGGTATATTCTACTCATTTGGGGAATTCCCCACTTTTACATTTTTAGATATCATTATTAATTGAACAAAATGATAAAAAGCTATTTGCCCATTGAAAATAACAGAAGAAAGATTATGCCCCGCATAGACAACTGTAAACAGAATTTATTAGGTAGTAAATGGACAAATTCAGTATGGAAGCAACTAGTTAGTTGATATACTCTGAATTCTTGAGATTCTGAAAATAAAATTACTGATTTCTTACCCAGAAAGAACCCAAATGCTTTAGAAGCCGCTGTGCAAATTGACTGGAGTAACTTAACCTACCCCTGAGCAGAACCACTCTCTAGCACAGAACAAACAATTACCAAACTGTTCCTTCCAGACCAGAACACCCACCAGAAATTATGCCACAGAACAAAGAGTCACTGTGTGCTTGCCAAATTACCGCAGCCACCAGCAATCCCTGCTGCCATCCTTCTGCTCTGCAAGCCACGAGCCACTGGGGTGGGGGGGCAGAAAAATTGTCCTTTTCACAAAAGCTCTTAAGTCCCACAAATCATTTGTGATGTGGCACATGAACAGTAAGACCACACGGACCAACGTGCTGCAGCCTTCTCGAAGCAGCCCCCTCCCCACAGCCAGAGGGGCGAAGCATCTGGTCCAAGACCAGTGTTGTCACTGGTCCCAGGCCACCTCCCGTGTCTACACAGCGGGGAACGGATCCGCCCAACTCACCCGCACCAGCTCCCAGTTGCTGCTCACTCCAAAGCCACCCACCCACCCGCAAACTTACCCACTTGCATGGATTTGCATAGGTAACGTGAAGGATTTCCTAAGTGTCGTGTATCTCAAACCACAAACCAGTGCCACGATGTTCAGATGAGCCAACCCCTTTGACAGTCAAAGTCAAGTATGACTTCAGAAGAACAGGATTTATTTTTCATGTTGATGGAATTCAAAAAAAGAGCTCGAACCTTTTCACACCAAATTTTTGGTTTAGAAAGAGGAAGAGAAGTGACCAAGTTTGAAATGATTAGACTGACTGATTCAGCCTTTGTAAAATACAACTGCACTTTTTTTTTTTTCACATGCAACATGCAGAGAAAGTTTGTGCCCTTCTGAAAACACATGCTCAGGCTTCAACAGATCTCAAGAATCAAAGACAAGGGGGGGCTGAAGCAGCTGTGCAACTGGCTAGAAGAGGCTTTCCCTAAAGGTAAATCTCTCCTGGAATTATCTGTGTATGAACACCACCAGCCCTAACAAATAATCCATGGGTCATAAAATACGAAAATATAGTTATCATTGTTAGGAAATTTCTTTGAAGAATGGTAGACACCAATGTGTTATTTATATTGAAACTTCTAAAACCAGAGACATATAGAAATGTGACCTATCACAAGAAAAAAAGAAGCCAAAGATGCTGTACTGCTGTCAGAACATGAAGTTGCTCAAAGTACCTAAAGCTTAATCCATTTAGGGATTAAAAATGAACCAAGCACAGAAGAGGGGTGAATTCGCAGCCAGATTTGTACATTCAATCCCCTTAGCTGAAAACTAGCTATAGGGGTGTATGAGCTTCATTGAAATATTTCCCATTCCTCTTGACAAGTCTTAGAAAATACAATGTTCCTACCAGATTGCCCACGTTTTGGGTCAGTATGGATTTCTTCACTAACGGCAAAGTAATTTAGCTGGTAAGACAGAATTTGTATAAAATTTAATCAGTTTCTGATCTATTTTTTATTCATTTCACTGATGGGAGCTCTTGTGCCCGCATCTCGGGTGCTCTTGTGCCTGGCGAGGCAGGTGCTCTGTCACCACTTCTCACTGGTCCCCTTCGAGGCTGTGGACAACTCATTTCACAACACACCCTTTCACACTACACCTCGCAGAATATTTTTTTCAGCCTGAGGACCTTTGAGAGGCTCAGGCAGAGGAAGGGCGCAGGGCAATGCCCGCCCAGCATCACTGTCCAGCCCCACAGCAGGACCCGCTGATGGAACCATCCGAAAGCCAGCCTTGGCAAGACCGGCTCCTTGAAGAAGCTTCTCCATCCTGCGGGCGCTGGAGGGGAGGTGGCTCATCCTCTCAAGGGCTTACGCAGAGGCACCAGCACTCGCAGCAAACAGGGGTAGGAGGCTCAGGCTGTGCCAGCCCCGCATAGCCGCGCTGCAGCAACTTCCAACATCATTCGTGTCGTACCACTTGCAACTGCCTTTTCAGACACTCCTGAATTCTTCTGTTTATTGGGTGGAGAATCTCAAGATTTTATGTTTTCTATTCATCTGTCACACTCCCTTCAACAGCTAACCCAAATACTGTTTGGCTTTCACATTTCAAAATCCCCCTTCTCAGTCTGCTTCTGCAGTCCTGATGCTTTGAGGGTTGAGGCTGGGGATTTCTTTTTTTGCCCTTTCCCTTTGAAAGAGGACCTCTTGCTTTGCTGCCTGGGCTCCCCTGTGATGCGCAGCCCTACTCGGTGCTGCTGGGAGGGGAGGAGGAGGAGTAGAGACGGGGAGGGGGGCTCCGAGGGGAGGAGGTACAACTTTAGAAGTCTCCATAGTCTTTTCCTTTCAGGAAACACATCCTGTTAATGTTTGACTGCTGTGGCAGTGGCTCTGTTTGTTGCAGTCGACTACGCCCTGAGGCTCACCAAAAACAGCCACAAAAACAACCATTTCCTCTTCGTGGAGAGGTGGGGGGGGGCCTTTTCCTCACAGCCGTGGCTGTTCTCCGGTCCCTGCACACGCAGCTCGGATCTTCAGAGAGGACACAGCAGAGCAAACTCCACGAGATATTCCCAAACTTGCTGAGCTCCTCTGGGATGACAGCATCCACCTCCAGTTCGGCTCGGCTTTGAGAGCATGAAAGCTGTAGCAGTTTGCAGAAGATTCTGAAGTCTGCATCCAAAAAAAAAAAAAAGGGCTTTTGCAGCTGGAGGCCCCCGGCGCACTGCTGGCGAGCATCCCCCGCTCTGCAGCCGCAGCAGCTCAGGCTTTCCAGCTTCAAGACTGGATTCTTTCTGGATTCACCTCGTCTCGCAAGGAATGGACCTCCCTGTCGTGCAGTTCATCACAGGACTGGCATTACTTATCAAAGTGCAAGAAGGTGGATAAGCCGAAGCTGGGACAGACCTAAGAAAGCTTCTTTGTGTTCTTATTTTATGGAATTCTCCTACCTACCTCGCAAAATCCTCATTTCTTTGATCAGAAACACCTCTGGAGTTGACTTTGAGAATGAACGGTGATGTCCTCTAGCCACTCGTAACATCCCAGCGAAGCCGCCTCTGTTCCAAGTCCGATTTCAATGTGCTGCAGCTGACTGAGACCTCGCGCCTTCTGCAGAGAGAGACTGGCAGTGAGCTGACAGTCAGATATGACTGTCCAGAAACTGGTAGCCACAGCTGTGTTGGTAGCCCTGGTCTCACTTATTCTTAACAACGCAGCTGCTTTTACTCCCAACTGGGTATACCAGACACTGGAGGACGGGCGTAAGCGCAGCGTGGGGCTCTGGAAGATGTGCTGGCTGGCAGAGAAGAGCAGAGGAGGTGGGAGTACGAGTGCCAGGCACGGGCAAGGGGAGGAGCGCGAGTGCGAAGCCCTGGGCTGGGGTTCGGAGTCGGCTGGGTTCCAGGAGTCGCGCAGCACTGTCAAACGTAAGTCGAATCTCTTCTCTGGGCTTACGCTGGGTTGCGACTGATGATGGTCGCCAGGACATTTACAGCCTGGCAGAGCACCCTGTAATCACTGTTAACCATCTGACTCTCACATCCATCCCCAAACTAATTAATTTGGGAAAATAAGAATAACTGTGCCTAACAGCGATGATGAATTTAACATTAAGCCCCAACCACAGCTGCTGAATACCATAAAACTAAAACAAAAACCAACAAACAAAAAACAACCACCAAAACCCCAAATCCACCACAACCACTTCCCCCCGCAAAAAATATCAAACCAAAGAAATGCCATGATAAAGTTATTTCTCTCTTTTGCTTAATTTTGTTGGAAGTGCCAGGAGCAGGAAAGACAGAAGTAGTTTTGATAAAAACACAAAATTGAAATGGGCCTTATGCACACAACTGTTCTTCTTGGTGAGAAAACACAGGGAGTACAGTACTTGGGGAACAGGAAAATCTGTAAGCACAGAGTATTTCTCATTTTGCGAATTCATAGACTCACAGGATCTGAAGAATGCACAGAGCTTAACCTAAGCTACTTAAAATTCTGCACGTTAGTGCTGAGAATTATAAAGCCGAATAATCAAAAAGTGCACTTCACGTGTCACACTCGTAACGTTAATGGGGCAACCCTGCTCTTGTTAAGAAACCAGAGCAGAGCTGTGGCTAGAATCCCCGAGGCCACCTCAGCCACCACGGCTGTGCCCACGGCCAGCCCCGGTGGCCAAGAGGTTTCCTCCACTGGAAGCCTCGGGCTCCAGCAGCGCCCCGGGGCCGCGCGTTCAGCCAAACTGCTTCAGCTGCACCCTTCAAAGGAATCGAATTCAACAGGACAAATGTCAATCAAGTTCATGCCTTGACAGACACTAGGATTTTCCAGATTTTAACCGTGCTGATAAAGAGTGCTGGTGCCCCTGAAGGATGGCAGCACTAGTAACATACGTGATTTCAGCAAGATTCTTTTGTCGTGGTTTGAAATGTGGAGAAAGAACAAAATGCTCTGCTCCTTCTCAAAGGCTCTGGAGACGAGAACAAAGAAATATGAGAGGATTCTTTTTTTTTAAATGCTTCCATATTACATTATCCAACAAAATTATGCAGTAACGTTTTCTGCACAGTTGCATAAACTTCTGCGCTGTTATAAAGCCTTAAACCTAACTTCCAATTTTTTTTAACTGAAAGAACTTTTGTGATGACAAATAATTACAAAAAAAAAAGGATTAGACTGTCGAAAAAGTTTCTCGAAGCGTATCTGCAACTTCAGCACCGGAATCACTGCCACAATTAATATTTATAAGGCCTGTTCTAACTTGAAAATCGTGCACACCATTCATGAATTTTAAAAGTACACGTTCTATATTCAACAGCTGGAATGAGCTCCTGCATATTGGATTTGGCTCCTGCAGCCTTCTAAAAGCACAAACTCGTATTTCTTGCTGTGCACAGGTCACAAGAGGGGCGGTGCTGTAACAGCTGGCACACATGTATCCGCTCCTGAGCAGAATTGTGTGGGCAGCAATTTTTTTATGTCAAATAGAAGCAAAATGTGATAGAAAACTTTAAAATTTCAAAGTCATAATTATAGCACGATCAAGTCTCCAGGGGAATTCTCTAACAAACACTCTTAAAAATTCTAACTAGCACCCATTCAGTATTTAATCTGGAAGCCAATAGTAAGCAAAGGGCCAATTCTGAATCTTTATAAAACATTTTAAAGAAAATCTCACTTCTGCAGCTGTGCCATTTGCAGGAAACAAATCCTTTGCACACATTTTTAAAACAAATGTTTCCATAGGTTGTACACATTCTGTATCTATGCTTTTGTCACTTTAAAGAATTTTTCTAATAAGAAACCACACATTATTTTAGTAATATATGTATGGCAGTTCTCATCTGTCAGTTGTAGATAAATCAAACACGCATGTGTGTCTAAGTTTGTACATACATATAAAAAATAGCTTACTGAATAAAAAAAATTCTTCCTCAATTCTAAGAGTTAACATGTAGTATCTTGGTTGCCATTTTTAGAACAATAAATAGAAAATGTGTTCTTCCAATAAGAATGCAAGAAAGGCCACCATCTTGCTTACATATATATATATAATTCTGTATACACCCATATATATTTGGGGGGCAAGTTATTAGTCTCACAGTTTAACAGAAAAAACGTAAAACTTTTGAGAAATTGCTTTTCCATATACTGATGACTTCTGTATAAGTAGTATGTGAGTAGATTTGCAAGAAAAGTTAGAGAAATAGCTCACGGTGTCAGGACTTGCGTGCGCTTAAACTAAAAAGAAACTACAGCAATCTGAAACAAGTAACAACTGAAGTTTTGCATATGCGGGGTAAACATCATAGTAAATGATGTATCAAAAGATCATGCAAGGAATAAGCAGAAGTCAGTCAACGGGATGGAGTGTGCCTGCCGAAAGCCTCTGGAAACATCAAATTGAATTCCATACCAAACACCCTTCTGATCCAGTTCCCCACTAACAGGACATCCGTGTGAATTATTTCACCATAACACGACCCATGGGGGCAAACATGGGAGCATTCAAATCCTATGCTGTAAACATAGCACCTAGGATATTAAAGTGTCAGGAAAAGTCCAAATACCAAGTGACATAAAAGACAAGGGGAGATTACAGATGCTGTAGCAAAAGACACTATGGGAAAAAAAAAAAAGAACCGACTAGAAATGGGTGAGGGGGGAGGAAACTCAGGGACAGGAGTAAATGGTGGTCATGGTGGTATTGGGCTGATGGTTGGACTTGATGATCATAGAGGCCTTTTCCAATCTTAATGATTCTATGACATTAAAAATAATATGTGGAAATTGAGCATCTCAAGGCGAACTATTTCAGCAGGGCACAACACAAGAAATGCGCATGACTTTAGTCATAAGGGAAAGCACCTCAACTCTGTTCTTCAAGCTCGAGCCCCACTGCTCCTGGAAGGGGGAGGTCTCGAGCTGTTTCTTCCATTTGCCTTTCTGCTCTTCTTTACGTCTCTCCATCTCGCTGTGCAGTTCTGCACTCTGCTTTAAACCACCTGTGACGCTAAAAAGTCACTGTGAGACAGTTCAAATGACTAACAGCAAGGAAATACCCAGGTTTGGAGTGGAATGGGGTGAATGCGGGGTGAGATGGGTTTTTGCGGGGTTATTTTTCTGTTGGATTCAGCGGTGGTATCAGGAGTCCCACGAACCCTGCTTCTAGCCCAGGCTGAGGGATGCAAGCGTGATGATGGGTGCAACAGCTCCCTTGTAGTGGCAATCAGCTATCTGAGCTGAAATCTTTGCTTATGCTGAGAAGTAGAGCCCAGTTACAAGGAGACAAATCACAGTTTTTCTATCATGGACAAACCACTAGACAATACAAACTTAAAGGATTCACAGAGAACTCGGACGGTACATCCCCTCTACCGAACACATGAAGGACACCCAGCCAGGTCGCCTCCTAAGTCTCCTGTCACCTGAGTGAGGGCAAAGAAATCTGCCAGAGGGTTTGAAGATGCACTTTCAGAGCTGTTGCAAAATTTCAGAAGATTAGGCTCTTACCTGCATCTCTTAACCCTTCAGAAGAAGCCCACGTGCAGTAGAAGTGTGCACTTAGTAAGATCTTGGGTAGGACAGCGTGTCTTTAGGAAGCAGTACTCAGCGTTGTGCCCACCTCATGCCTGAGCAGACGCAGCCTGCCGAGTGACGCGGTCACACGTAGGGACACACAAGCCACCTCGAGCAGCAAGGACATATAGCTACTCCACCCATGACACCCCCTCAGAGCAAACCAGACCTACTTGAAGCCACTGTTACCTACGTCCTGGCCCAGCATAGGGCCAGTAACACTGGGTTGCACTGTGAGAACACACCAGGTTACTTGGAAGCAGCTTGGATATTTTTAACCACGCTGCACAGTACGAATATGCCCTTAAGCCCTCCTGTGCTGCAAGGCTATCTCTGGGTGGACAGATGGAGCTGATTTATTCATTAGCCGAGGTCACAGTCTGTCCCTTTTTGTCTAAAGAACATTACGAACAATGTGGAGACACAGGAAGAGGGAGGGGTTTAAAAAGATGTAAAAAAACTCGCTTGGTTCTTTGGGGCTCCAGAAGACCTAACGAAAATCCCAACTCTGGGAAGCGCCTGTCAGCCGCGGATGCCCTGAGCAAGACAGCCCTCGTTACTCGCAGTTCTCACGAGGAAGTAAAACCAGGGCCAGGGAGAGGCACAGTATCACAAGTGACTACGTGACTGCCATAGGGACCAAATATAAACACCTGCCTGGCCTGAACTTATGATTTATGCAAGTAGGTAACTGATTTCATACGCTGGCTAAGGAAGGATGAGGGAATTGGGAGCTGATGTTGGCTCACGGGGGCGACCAGTTCACCTGGGTGCCCCACATCCACTTTATTTACACAGATTTCCAACATCCACAAGTCACTCTGAAACTGGGCTGGCTGGAAGCCAGGCTGAGCCAAACATCTGAGCATGTTGTAGACACTGGTTACTTTTCCAATATATATGGGTGAAGAAAGGAGACATTTGGAGAAGGCAGGAACTACCATCAGGTTAAATAAAGCCCAAAGCCTTATTATATCCATGGTTGTCTGCTGAACTACCCAGAGCTGGAGGCAATGCAGACTGCTGGCAGCTCAAGACTTGTGATTTCCGCTCCTAACACCTGTTCTACGATCAATATTTAAATAAGCGAAATTACTAATTTAATGATAGAGGCCAATGGAGGTGAATTCTAAGACGTTTGGCTCCTCAAATTACAGCAAATTCTCATTTTAATGTGGATTTTACTATGCTGTGTACTGATTTTGGAAACGTTACAAACTGTTTAGTATTCAGGATAGGAAAATAAGCCTAATATACATTTTGATACAGTACCTCCACATGTGCTGCACAGAGAAATCAGTGCCTGGTTACACTCACTATGGAGACTTTGAATTCAATTCAAGTGTTAAGAGTGAAAGTGGAGAATTTTAAATTAAATGCACTTATTACAGCCACCAACACAGAACACTCTACTGATGTTTACAAACAGGCAAACCATAGCACACAGACAACTAACATCTCACTGGAACTATCAGGAACAGGCCTTGCCTGTTAAATTTGGTTGCTGTGTAGAAGTTGTACATCTTGAGCTTGAAAGGTCCCGTCATTTAACCATAAACTCTTGTTTCTGTTGAAAATAGTTGATGTCTTCACTACAAAAGTTGTTAAAAACCTAACCCAACCAACCACACTACTCTTCGCTCCGCAAACAATATCCATGTGCCTTCCAAAACTAAATATTCACATAGAAAGTTTCATGCCTGATGAGCTCAATCATGAAGTTCCAAAATTCTAAAGTGATGGAAGAGTTCCCCAGTCAGCCACATCAGGACATTTTTTTAATTGCACCAAAACAGACTGGTTTCTTCCCCCCTCAAGTCCTTTTTCAAAAAAAATTACTAATTTTAAGTGAAAAAAAGCACAAATTGCATAGTTTAGAAAGCTGGAGACGAAACTGAGTAAAAAAAGCGACTGTTTTCATTTTTAAGATACCCATCCAGCAACAGAACGTACTGAGGGCCCCTTGTCGCCCAAAGCTCTATGGCTGCTCATGGAGATTTAAAAAGAAAACAGGGAGGGAAAGACTTTTCTTTTCAGGATAAAGTCCTGCCCTTACAGTAAGACATGCAAACAGCATCCTCACGTGGAAAGGGTACAAACTGAAGAAGAAAAAACTAGATTCTGATCTCTTTCACTTTTAGGAAGTGTCTATTCAGGCCATCACGCTGTATCTGTATCAAAGGGGCAGAGCTTTAATTAACCCCTGCCACAGTGTCGGTTCCACAGCCGTGCAAAGGTGCGCTTAGATACTGCCAGCATTTGTCTTTGTTTCAGTATTTTTCCTAATCCATACTCCAAACAACGGCTCAAGAGGTTAACAACATAAATACCACAAATTTAAATCGACAGAAGAAATGAAATGTCCAAAGACTTCATAAATAGAGCACAAGGTTGGGAGGCGTAGCATGATGCTGCCCATCAGTAATTAGAGTGATTCGATTTATTGTTCTTACCATCTCCTAACTATTTTAGCAGTATGTGCTGAATCTCCTGCATTTGTGTAAAATGAAGCATAGTTGTACTTTGCATTTTCATAGTGCTCTTGATATTCAAGGCACAGCTCCCGCTGATTTCCCTGTCAGCTGCGGAGACTGTTTCTGCACATCTGATCTTTGCTGACAATGCTGGCAGCCGAAACAAGAGGAACACACAACTGGTTGCCAAAAGTTTGACTAAAGTGGATTTATTTTTTTTTTCAGAATTATAAAGAAGGGTTTCTTCTAAATTTATTTACTAATACAGAATTCAGTTCTCCAGGCTGGAACACAACTTCAGTAAGAACAAGCCCATAAATAAGTCAGCAAGACAGAAGTCAAATAAAGTCAGAACGGCACCGCTTTGGGTTTTTCTGCAAAGCACTATTTAATGTGTTGAATAAAACTGAGCCCCCATGAAAAAACAGTATAAGCCTATTTAGGTCAAAGTGTGTATCCTGGCTTTTCTCAATGTTTGGACGCCTATATGGTTTTTAAAAATGATTCTGAAAGGCTGAAAAAGTAGAACTCTGCTGTACAAAACCATGCACTAAAGCCCAATTCGAATCATGAGCAGGCTTCAAACCTTTAGGTTAACGTACAGGCATAACTGTTACTTATTTTCCAAAAGGCTTAATACCTGGGGCAGGGATGCAAAACCATCCAGGGAGGGCTCAAAGCTTGGACAGAACCAGGTCGGTGCTCTCTGCTCCTGAGGGTCTGGTACCACAGCGGCTGGAGGAACAGCAGCAAGGACCAGGGGCAATACTGTGGCACATTCTCTGCTCTCTGAGAACAGAACCTTGATGTGATGAACATGCTGAGCACTGGGCGTTCAGAGGATTTAGGTGGCAGCTATTAGGGTTTTGTTACGGCAGAGTTACCAGACTACTTACTGGAACAAACATTAATGGAAGAGCAGGAGGTGCATCCCTTACCTCAGGATAACATCTCCGTGAAATGTCAAGTTCCAGAGGAAAACTGTGTACTCGGTTAGAATCTCGTGATGATGGTAACAGAAAATCTAATTACTGACCTAGTTAGATTAAATTTAAACAGTAGATTATGATTTCAGCCTGCAGACACTCAGTCCAAGAACATCAAGTCTAGCAAAGTTACAAGCAACTGAAAATAGGTTCTTACAAAACTAAGTGAAGCAACTTAAGCGTAAGGAGCACTGCCAGTTCTACTCATAATTATTCAGAAATGTCTATTTCAGAAACGCAACCATGCATCCTCCATTCCAGAATAAAGTCATTATGAACATTAAGCATTTATGAAGACAATTAGGTACATCTCAGAATGCATACTCAATAAATTCACTGAATGAGTAATCAATAAATAAACCCAAGAACCATAAAAAAGAAAAAGCACTGATAAAATCCTTTTTTTTTAAATTCTCTTCTTAACATACAGAGCAACCATTGAATTCCTCCTCCTAAGTCTGCTTTGTTATACTGACAGCGAAAAAAGGTTAGCAACCAAGTAACGTTTAAAAAGCCAGTCAGTGATGACAAGGTATTACACTCAGAACTCTGGCTGGTTGGAGTAAGCTTTAAAATCGATACCTAAAAGTATAGCTTCTGATTAAAAGAAAACTGAAGTTAAACACAACTAAAGCCAAAACACAAACACAACTGAAATAATCAGTAGAGACAAGGAAGCAGAATTCCTCAGGAGATTCAAAGTACGGATAAACCGATAGATGTAATCAGCTTAGCAGCCGCCTAAAGTGGTACTAGCCTTGAGCTAAGCATAACCAATTCCTGCCGAGCTGATTATAAAGTCTGAGTGGCATTTCTTGGATGTAACAGGTTTTGTGTCCCACGGTGGGGAGCTGGTACCAGCTGGCTCCCAGGCAGCTCCTGCAGCTCAGCTGACGGGAGGGGAGACGTTCAGCCCATCCTGCTCCTCACAGTGAGCTCACGTGCCACCGCTCGGCTCTTCCCAGGGCTTGTAGGTCCAGCTTCTGTGACTGGCTGAGTTAAGTTTGCACTAAAATTGTCATCCACCAAAAGTGGCATTTCTCAGGGGAAGTTTTAGACCAATATTAAAATATCTTGGGCCTTTTAGCTTTCTTCATATGCTGCACTTTAATCAGTAAAAAGCCTGAATTCCCATCTTTGACTGCTTTTTCCCTATACGCAGAGGGAAAGAAAAGGGAGAGAAAACCTCACATTTTAAACAGTTAGCATAATCTGATTTTTCAGTGAGATCATCTTTCCTCATTATACCAAAACACTGCAAATTACTCTCCAATATGACCAGCCTACTTCTGCAAAGCACAAATAGTCCTGGACGTATCACGGAACATAACAAAACAAAATTGCTGCTTGCAAATTAACAAAATCAAATCAACATTTCTAATCCAGATGGATACATCCGGTCTAGGAAGTGAGCAAAGCAGCAAGGAATCTAAATTGGTCTCATCCCTGAAGTTTGGGTTTTGACCCTTGACAGATCCCTGTGTTTTAAAGACAGCAGAATTCTTTAGCCAGTACTCCCAGCTGTACCAGAGACCCAGCTGGATCCTCCATCCGTGAAGCAACTACTTCTAAGAGTAAATAGGGATCATGATGGGCTTCAAGAAGGAAAAAGGCAGGGACTAGCATTTGATATTGATGAACAACGGCCTCTTAGAGCAGTGTTTTGGACCCCTTTCCAGTTCTCGATAGCCGAGTTGCGTCTTGAGGAACGTGACGGAAGGGTATGGAAAGAGCAGAGATACAGTTTGTCCTTCAACCTCTGTCAGACATTCAACAAAGGAATAAACACCTTCTGCAGTGGCCAGTTCTGTTCTGCTGGAAGCATCCACCTCTGGCAAAAGGAAACTCCTTTTGCAGTTGAACTTCAGGAGACAGGTGACATTAACAATAATGAGTAAAAAGCAAAAAAAGGCAGGATATCCAAAATACAAAATACCTCTGCCATGACAGCCTTAGTAGATTGTAGAAGCTGACGGTTCACAGAAATGCCGCCCGTCACTGTGCAACCATTATCATCATTATGAACTTCATTTTACAAACTGTGGCCAACATTGGTCATTCTGTAAAAGTCTGGAAGGGCCACAGAAAGTGACTGTGGGATCACGGCTACTGTAAATTGAAGAAGAAATGTTTGAAATGGTTGAACAGATCATCCAAAAATCACACTAATTATAAAGGCTACAGAAAACACATCACAATGGATTGAAGCTGGCTAATGAGGAATTTCTGGTTTATAGGTAATTTAAAATAGCAACCAGCAGAGTAGAAGAGCATAAAAGTAAACACTAAATTTCACAGCTCTTAGAAAAAGTGTATTGCAGCCAATTTTAGAAGAGATGAGAAATGTTTATTCCTGGATTGAGCAGTCACTCAAGCAGGAAAAGAGATTTGTGGTCTGGCCTTCCTCAGCATGATTTACATTTTCAATATCTTTGGGTACAGGTTCTGAAGAAATGCTTTGAAATCTCACATTCAAAACCCTCTCTTGATGAGTCCATCGGTTGTCCTCAGTAAAAGGAGGCCAGAGCCGCTTTCCACAACTACCGCCTTTTGGGGAGGGAAGCTCCATGTTGCTGAAGCTCAGCTTAGGCTGCACGTGTCTAGAATGGAATTCCCGTGTGCTGAGCTGACAACGTGCAAAGCTACAACGGCTGCGAGTAAGAAAGCAGAGTCATCTGCAAAGCAGCACTCTCAGACTGACTACAGCTAACAAGCTCCACTACACAGAGAGTGGTGTTTCTAAGCGCTACACATTATTAAGCACGATTTTTTTCCCCTCTGAGGAAGGGGAATCATTGCAATTCTAGAACAAAACCAAAAGATGACAGGTCATACGTTAAACCTGTTAGAACAAAACAGCAATATCCTAGTATGAAATATGGAAGGGTACGTAATTCTTGTAATAACTTATTTCATAAAAATAACTCTCTTCATATTTCATGAAATCCTACCAGCTGCTTCTTCTTTAGTCTAGCTGTTATCAGCCTGTTGTGTTCCAACCTGGACCATGCACGACCTCCTTCTTGGTGAAAAGCAGCAGCTATGCAAAATACCAGTTGCCTTCCTACACCTCTCTCAACAGGGCAGTGCACTGGGCGAAAATGCATCCCTAAGCCTGCCAAAGAGCAGTAAAGGTCACTGCTGTTACACCTCCGATGTTCCTGCACTCTCCAGTTGCAGGAGAGGACAACGATCATAGAGCCATTATTTAAAGATTAAATTATTATGAATTCTGTTGGAATTCAACTGAATCACAGTCATAAACTGAACTATTTTTAGTATGCTAGTTATAATAGCATCTATGGCAAAGCCAAGCGAATTTATAATAGAGTTCAGTGTTAAAAAGAAGCCATGAATAACAGTGAAGGCAAAAATTTGGTGTTTGTTTCTATGTCAAGGGGCAGTACGTATTCCTGGGGTAAGCTTCAGACATTTAGAAGGTATATAATGAAAGAGGCTTTTTTTTTTTTAAAGCTCATGCATACTGTATACAGACAAGGCAACAGAATTATTACGGCTGTAAATCAACTACTTTTTTTTAATGCGACACTACAGATAGTTGTTGACAAATTAAAATACTTTAATAATAAGAGCTGCAAGTCTGCTCTTTATTCAGCACACTTCTTTCAGAGCCATCACTATCTCTTCAGCAAGCATTTGTCCCCAACCTATTACAGAAGTCTATTTAAGTGTAAAACCAGAAGAACGCTCTAAATGCTCAAAGTTTTACTGATACTTAAAAATATAACTCTGTTACCAGCCAACATGCTTCATGACCTCTGAGCATTCAACATGCCAAGACACCTAAATGCCCCCAATGTTAGAAAGGACAACTTTGACAGTTAAACAAAAAAATTTTTGAGCAAACTATTTATTTCTTTTTTTTTAGTGAAATACTTTTCCTCTCTGGTCAGAGATGAACTCACTAGGAAAATAAAAAATTCTTAGTATGCTATTTTCTTAATATTTTATTCAATGTGAAAAATTTTAATAGATTGTGGTTCTTAACCAACTCTTTCAGATACAACAGCATATTTTATAAAATGTGACTTAAATCATGAGTTGTTACTTGGAACACTGGAAGCTAAAGATGACCTGTGAGGGTAAAAGTAAAGGTAAACTCATTTTTATGACTCACAAAACTAGACCAGACTCACTGATTGCCACGATGAAGTTCACTCTTGCTTGTCTACGCCAAGTTCTGTTTTCTGCACTTCCTAGCAGTCTCCTTGGAAGATCAGGAATCACATTATGCTGGTCTGTGCATCCACTACTAACGAGTTAAGTCACTTGTGAAAATCTTGTGAATATTCACATCGAGAGTCTTTCTTTTTCTAGTATGGGCCAACTTAAACACTTAAGTTGCTTCTGTTTCAGAGTGTCAACGACATACTAGCAAAAGATGTTCAACTGGCACAATGATATTTACAAATCCCACCTTTGGCTACAGAGGAAGGAAAAGGATGAAAACAGGACATCCATCAGATTAACAGGAAAAGTAGGAAAAAAGCCTGACTACAAGTACCCAACTTTGCAACAAATATATTCCATTCAGTAGCCGTCAGGGAGACACATTTTAATCAGGTTTTTAGCCAAGACTTCAGGTATCTATATCTGTAATCATTGCTGCATTTGTTCTATGATTCTATATTAAGTTCTTTATGGACTATCTCAAGTTGCAAGCGACTCATAAGAATCATCAAGTCCAACTCTCTGCTCCTTGCAGGACACCCTAGAAGTAAACCATATGACTCAAAGTGTCCTTCAGACGCTCCTTGAACGCTGGCAGGCTTGGTGCTGTGACCACTTCCCTGGGGTGCCTGCTCCAGGGACTGACCACCCTCTCAGTGAAGGACCTTTTCCTAACGTCCAATCTGCACTTCCCTTGACGCGGCTTCATCCCACTTCCTCGTGTCCTATCACTGGTCACCAGAGCGAGGAGATAGCAACGGCTCTTAAAAAGTGACCACCATTCATAGACCCCTGTACCTCGAAAAGCAGATTCCCAGGGAACCTCACTGACCACCTCCTTCAGCAGCCTTAATCTGCTCTCCTCATATCCACTGTTGAAGCTTTGCTGGCAGTTTTTCTCCTACCACTGACAATTTGAAACTCAACTACTTCATGCCTGCTGTGACCAAAGCAGCCACCGAACACCACTCCACTGAGTTCCTCTCTGTTTACACGCTACAAATCCAGGAGGGCAACCTTCCTAGTTGGCTTTCTCAGTACCTGCACCAAAAAGTTATCTTCAATGTGCTTCTGAAATTCCCTGGACCTGTTTGTATTCGGTGTGTGGTATGTCCAGTTGATGTCTCAGAAGTTAAACTCACTCATAAGGACAAGGGCAGTTGATCTAGTGGTATCCCTTAATTCCTTGTAGAATAATACATCCTGGCTGAGTAGTCGATAATAGACTCCCATAACATCGAATAATATATATATATATGTATATGAACTAACGTGTCTTTTTACTTTTATATGTAAATTATGCCATAACACCTCACTTAAAACTGCCAAGCACTGACATCTTCATTGCAACCGCTTCCCTTGTTACACAGATAGAAATACAAGTGTCTTTCCAGTGCATCCAAAGACTAATAAATGTTAAAAGAAGGACAAGTAAGAACCCTCTGCACAAAGCTCCCTTAAACCAATAAGCATTAACATCCACAGGATGTTTTCTAGGCTAATATAAGATGGACTAGGTGAAAAAGATATTCAGGGTGTTACAGACTGGTGTTTGGGATGATTATTATTTTAATGCCTTGAAAACTTACTTATGGACTAAGGTTCCATTGCAGTCAGCACCACACAAATGCAAAATAAACACCATTTCTGCCCCAAACAATTCTGGCTACTACTTCTAGGTAGAATTTTCACAGGGCAAAAGTCAAGCACCTCCAACAAGCTGCTTGTTGCATACAAGACTGTTTTGCGCTGAAGCAATACTTACGGAATGCAGTGGAACTAAATAAAAGATTCGGGAAAATCTTTTCTTAACCAGACCACAGGGAATGCAGTTAGAGCAAGGGGATCGCTGGGAGGAGAAAGTTTCTGAGAATCATTTTCTAGGGACTGACAAATTTTATGTGCCTGCTCAGTCAGGATTTTTTCTTTTTCCCCAATTTTCTATCATTTTAACTTTACGCTTACTTTTTATGTTTCCCTAGTGCAGTTTGACATGATGCGTGCTTGCAACCTCATCGCCACTGTTGCTCTGACTGCTGGCCAGCTCATCTTCGTCCTGGGCCTGATGGAGCTACCGATCATCTCTCAGGATACCCAGTGGTGGGAGGAGGCCATAGCTGCCGTGTTCCAACTTGCCAGTAAGTCCACTTCTTTTTACTCATGGAAAAATACTTAGTCTCTGTTAAATCCAGGTGGGAAAGAGTTTCTTACCTTATAAATCTTTCAAGTGACAAAGAATAGGAAAAAAGGCCTAAATCTAAAAGCAAGCTCATTGTCTCTTAAAAGCTCTCCCTGTGAGATTCTCATGAATAGAAGCTTTTATCTTGGATGTATCAGAATGAGTCTTCTGCCAACCAAGAAAAACAAGCCTTTATTATTTCCTATGAAACCAGGAAGGCAAACATGAAAGAAGTCAACTGGATGCAATGTAATCCCACGATTTAGCAGGACATATACCAAAGGAACTGTTTGAAAGCAGAGCAGAACGGCTGAACAAATTTTTGAAGTCTTGCTGAAACATGATTACTTGCTTTCAGCTAACTGAGTTTTACTCAGTCACCATCAGCTGAATTTTGAAAGACAGATATGCTTGCAATCTAGCAAAGAAAACTGAAGTCAACTTGTAAAGTTGACTGCTATAAATAAAATTCCTACAGGAATTCTCACGGAGACAAACTGTACATAGAAATGAACGAGGGAAGAAAGCAACAGTTTTATTACAATTCCTCATTGACAGCAGTAGCACCAAACTATAAACATTTCGCAATAATACCTTTCTTTACTGCATAAAATAAGTCAAGATTCACTACACCAAGAGTCCAATCCTATAAAATACCTATGCATGAAACTGTCATGAACAGAGTGTAAGATTTAGGCTGCTTCCAAGGTCGGATTAAAAATATATCCTTTATAAACAAGTCATAATAAAGTAACACCATTTTATTTTAAATTTTAATTTCAACTTTAAAAACTTGGAATATTTAGAGTGGCAGAGACCTTCTGACACCTCAGGTTTACTCTGCTGCAAGATCAGAATCTAGCCTAGGCCATTTAACTACAGTCCTCACAGCAAGAAACGCCCATTAAGGATGCTGAACCTAAAATCCAGACAAGAGGAGGAGACTGCCGAGGTTCTTTGGCTCTTAAAGCATCCAATCCAGCTTCCAGGTGCAGCAACACCCTCAAGCAGACAGCACTAACCAGAGATACATATATCACCTCGCCTTGACAGGACTTCCCAAGAGCCTCTCCACGTACACCGTGCTCTTTGTAACTCTGGATACCTTCTGGATAGTTCTCCCTGATCATCGGCGTGATGCCTGCTTTGCTCTCCCTCCCATCCTCCCCAAAACTTGACATAGGACTGTTTTTCCCAGAGAGGAAATGCATTCTGGCCCTGTTTAGATGTGTTGTTTCATTGACAAACAGCACAGTGGACAGCCCTGTGCCTTTCTTCTATCAAGGCTGCTAATTTTAGACTGGGCTTTTTTTTTTTTTCCTTTTTTTTTTTTTTTTTCCTGTGCTGGAGTCTGTTTTAAACACAGTCAGAGAGAGACTGAAGGGCGCCAGGATATCCCGACACAGGAGAAGGAAATGCCTGCTATTACCTGTTATGCAAGCTGAACCTTGAAATCCCCAGTGCTGGGAGGGGAGAAGGGAGGAAAGCCAGAATCCAAGTGATTAACAAAACACTGATGAGAATGGCTGAAGAAGCTGTTGAGTCAAGGAGTTCATTTATCTGCCTGCCTGTGTTCAAAAGGTGTGAAGAGATGGATCTGGCAGCTCATGACAGTACAAAGACAGACACTGTGCTGTATGAATCAAACCTCTCCCATCTGCAGAAATAATGACTTTGGTGGCTGTCCCTGCTCCCCTTCCCCATCCTCCTTTGCAGTTAGACCAGGCTCTCCTTTGCCAATATCAGATGATTTTCTGCCTTGTGGTTCAGTAACATGATGCTCACTTTACATCTCATTATCTTAATGAAAGTTTTATGTCTCAACAAATTCCTGCCTGATATCCACAATGACCAGCTCAAGTCTTCTGGAATGTACACTTTTGAGAGAAGAGGGAAGAAGTCATATCTGCCATTATGCCAACATAAAATAGACTTCTTGGAGCCCCCTCCCTGGTTTTCCACAACAGTGGAACGTCAGTCAGCTGCTGAGGGCCTGAGTGACCAAGGGTCTACACTCGCAGGACAGGCAGTTCAGAGCACAGCTTGCATTGACAAAAGAGGCCATTTTCTCCTTCCCAGAACCCAGTGCGTGGTCTGCAATGCTGAGCCACTCAAACTGGCCACAAAATTCAGCCCCATCCACCAAATTCCCAGGATTGGGCCCATGCGACAGCATTTTGTGCATTATGGCTGAAGCATCTTTGATATCGTACAAGACACAAGCACAACCTCTGAGCAAGTCCAGCGTTTCTGCCGCTGCGCTGAAGGATTGCTGCTGCATCTAGAGACCAAGATTTCTTTACTGAAAAAGAGGGAAGCAACCACCGCTGATCCTTTTAGCCACAGTAGTACTCAGCCTCTGAGCCTCCACTACAAGATGGCAACCTCTCATCTATTTTCAAAATAAAGTAGCGATACTGGGCAAAACCATCAGAACAGTGGATACAAAACCTCTGTTTAAAAGCACTTTGTCCATGCAAAACAGGCCAAGAGAAATCACTGTGAAGCTCTCCCCTACCTCATTTTAAAGGTTAAAGCCAATGTACTTTTGGCCAGACAGATCATTTCTGTGAGACGAGCAAATAATGTTTAAGAACGTACATACTTAAGTCTTATTAAATGTTTCTTATTGGCTGGGTAATTTCTGTTACACTTCCCAATGTGTTACTGAAAACACAAGCACCCACCTCCTGGGTTTTTTCCTTTTCAAAATCCAAATGATCTAGAGAATTGTTCTGCAGTTGCTCATTCTACCAGTAATTTCAAAAAGCATTATCTTGATTCATGTCCCCTCTAATTCCAACTTCTGTTTGATCTCTAACTTTAATCCTGGAATACGACAACTACCGAAGAAAATGGCTCTGGTCACCGATAGAAGGAAATCTAGTATTATGGAGTACTCGGCTAAGAATCACAAAGTCAACTTAAAATTTTCTCATTGTTAGTCAAGAGTTTACCCACTGAAACGCTACGTGTGGGTTTCATTACAGCTTCCCAAAGTCTGAACAAAAGTCCTTTTTTCTTTAGAAAATTAACTGTACTCAGCATTATCTCCCAAACTCAATCACAAGTTCAAACGAACCATCTCTGATCCCACTTGAGCTTGCCATGACTCCAAGCCTCCACCGCTTTTTCACTTCTGCCACCTGCACAAGCGTTTGACAGTCATTCAGAAAGGATGGACCTCTGACAGAAAATAAAGCCCCAGGAAGCAAAGAGGAAGGAAAGAAGAGAGGAAACAGCATTGCTCCCGGGACAGCAACGGGATTCACACAGCTCCAAAGCTCTGCAGCCTCACACCTCCCAGTTAACAGGAAAGCTAGCTGTTTGCTTTGGAAAAGGCATGTGGTGAAAATGGAACCAGCGTTGTAAGTGGAATTTTGTGTCAACACTCAGAAATTTCTCTCTAGAGGGTTTTGGGTTTTCTGGTTTTTTCCAAGGAATTGTTACAAACTCCATGTGCTGGATATGGGATGAATAACAGCTGACAGAAGAGCAGTTGGGATGGGCAATCCATACTAACAGGATAGGGAATAACGAGCACTTCAGAGAATATTCAACTACTACAAGCAATAACCTGCCAGACTCAATCAGACCTTAACAGCCTTCAATCTTGTGCAGCGGTGAATATCACACTTTAGAGTGAAATGTTAGAAACATAATGGGAAAAATTCAGGATAAAATATCCCTTACATTAGGCCTCCTCCTATTTTCTTAAAGTCCAAGATTGGAATAAACCCGAATCATAACGATTCTTGCCAAACCATTTTCAGCATTAAGTTACTTCAGAACATAACATCCTGAAGTTTAAAAAGTTTTGTGTTCCTACTGAGCTTGTCACTTACAGTCAAATAAATTACAATCTCACCTCTCCCTTGAATTTCAAGCACTGCATTCCAGCTTCTCCTACTGCATTTTTATGCTGATGGTGTATATCACTCCAGACCCCTAACACATCGCAGGAAATCTAAGTTCATGCACACTGTCATTTCTGTGGTATTAAACCTAAATCAAACAATTGTTAGACCGTTTACCTTCTCTCTTCTTTCTGAGCACTGCAACTTTAGATTGGTTGATGTCCAGAAAATCTTAATACGGAACAGACCGGCAAAGTGGCCATTGGAGAATATAGCTGAAGATACTCAACGATAGCAATGTGATCCTGACTTGTGTATTACTTCCTTCCACCTTTTTCCTTCACAACACCCTCAAGCCAGATCTGTTCTCAGATGAAATCTATGGAGCTGTAAACCTAATACTTCCTGAAAAGGAAGCAAATAAATGAAACACTATAAATAACCTAAATATCATAGCAAAAAGAGAACCTGACTGCTGGATTTGTGCTAAATGTTTTCATTATTTCTCATTTCTATTTCATCTCAATGCCAAACTTGCTTGTTTGCTTGACTACAAACCTCACAATAAAGTGAACTAGTTTTTCCATGTTTGCAAAATGAACGACATTTGCAAATATCTTGAAAACTGGGAGCCTAATCCACTTATTTTGACTGAAATAGTTCATGTGAGCAGCTGACCCAGCAAACTGGGAAGGGCAGTAGCTCACAAGAAATGTGTTGAATTCTGCAGCTGGTATAACTGCAGCAGAGAGAAGACCTGTGTATATTCTTCATGTCTAAATACTGACCTGAGTGGTAGGTGATTTGTTGTAGCATCTCAATGGTAAGGGCATGTATTCCCATTAGAAATATTGTTAGATATATCACCAGACAAGTATCAGTTGGCTACGCAAGTACAGACAAAATGTTAGATATAATGCAGTTATGCAGAATGAAGGATGTGAAATGAAAAGTTCTTCAGCTCAGATATTCATTTTGTCGCTTATGGACACGCATTCTGTATATACGTGGAGATGTCTGTTGAAAAAGTTTCAAACTGAGCTGCCCAGCAAGACACACAGTTAACACAATTCGTGTTTACACACTGATGCATCAGGAGATAGACAGAGCAGGTGAAAAAAGGAACCAGAAGATGAACACTGAAACTTGTCAGTGACTGCTTCTCTCTGCACAAGCTGTTTAAGCTCAGGCTGACAAGAGCCCTCACCTGTGTCTGATACCAAGCTTACTACAATCAAAACCAGAGCTTACACTGACCCCAACTGCCTCTGAATCCAAGGTGCCAAGCAATGCCTGCAGCCGACTTTCAGTGTGAAAGCCTGCACATTCATCCTTAAACAGCTGCCCGACAGGAATTATGTCTAATTCACAGGGAATGCTTTTCAACCTTCAGTTCAAAGACCGGCATAATTTCCAAGGAAGCCTCCAAAAGGCAATGAAGAAGAGCAAGTTCACTGCCAGAGGACCTAAACTTGTTAAGCAGTGCTCTGCACCTCCCTTTGAAAATTTCCAGCCAACATAAAGTGTGATTTACTGCCTTACACCAACTAAATCTCCCAGCCTTACCATGTTAAAGACAAAGAACATCACCAGTGGAAAGCCATTGCAATTCAGTGATGAAAAGTGAAGCATAAGAGGGTGTTGTTGCCCCTGAGAAGCTTTGCTACTCATAACTCGTTTAATTCTAAAAGATATTACACCCTACTAAAATCCTTGGAAGGCAATTTTTATTGTACTCAACAATGTACAATTGAAAACTCAAAGGCTACTAAAGTTTCTGCAGCGTTATAAACCAAAGCAAGCATACTTCTACAGCTTTCAGCTGGTGATACAATGAAGAGCACACAACTATTACAGACACTCCATGTTTGCCTTGTACTTTAACAACTCCCTGTTGGGCCCAGCTGACCCAGGAAAAGGTGTTAACTGATAAATCATTTACCGAAGTCCTACAGCAATCACGCTTTGGGAATCTGTCTTGTTGGTAAACAGAGTTGGGCTTCTACAAGCAAATGACTCAGGCCTACGATCACTGTAGCTAAATCATTCCCTGTAAATGTTTATGGGGTACATAGGCACAGGGGGTGAAAAACTTCCTCTCCCTGTTTGCAGTTCTCCCACACAAGCGTGGGCTGTGAATTCTCACCAACAGTCTGGCTGCTCTATTTTCCTTCTTCTCCCTTTTCCTGGCAGAAAAAGTCATCCTATAGGACAAGCTGTGAAGAGAAGGATTCTAATTCCCTATATAGACTTTCTACCAACACAGAAAAAAACATAATGCAGATTTCTTCAACTGCACTATCAATATACGAATAAAAAGGAGAAATGCAAATCAAGGAGTGTCTGGAAAAAAACCCCAAACTATCACAGAAGTAAAAAACTGACTATGAGAGCTCTTTTAAAATGCTAAAAATCTGTAGTTGGCTTGCAGCCAGCTACAGTCAAACAGGAAATTCAGTATACAGATCTGAACTGTAAGTTCAAAAAGTAACGTTCTCCCAACCCACCCCCACTCACACAGTCAATACTGTCCCAACCAAAAGTCTTCCTAGTGAATTCATTATCTGTTTCCTTCCCCAGCGGAAAAGCCCCCCCCAGCCAGGCTTGTTTTGTTACGGATGGGAAACAACTAGAGATAAACAGCAGCTCTATGGGAAAATAAAGTACTTTAAGTAATCTCCTCAGGATTTTTAGTAATGATGTGGCCTCTGTGCAGACTTTAGACAATACACAAGAAAATGATTGAAATTGATTGATGTACATCAGGAAATTAATTCAGAGAAATTCAGCCATGCGTCCAAACGTCTTGTCATTGTGACAAATCAGAAATTAAGCTAAACCCAGTGAAAACGTTTAAGATTTTCATAACTAAATTTAAAGAAATATTTCTCATCTGCAGCTTTTCTGTAACTTTGTTGTAATTCAAGAGAGCAAGAAGACTAATGGCAAGTAGAACAACTTTCTAGTTATTTTTAGTAGAGTTAGCTATGGGAAATAGTCCAGAAAGTCAATCCCTGTAGGTATTTTATTGGAAACTAAATTCAGACATTGCTCAAGGTTACAAATATCTATATAAAAAGTGAAAAGTCACCACAGTTAGTTTTAGTCAGGGAGACAAAAGCTATTCTTAATACAGAGTTCATTTTTTCCAAGGGTAATTCTAACTGCTCTGAATACAGAGCCAAATTCTGCATGAGTATATTTACATAAAGAACTGAGTTATACCCATATCACACAACTGTCAGTAGGAGCAGAATTCCAGTGCCATTCTTCCTAAACTAAATTCTCACAAAAGTGATATGTCAGTTGAATATTTAATAACATTCACAGGCAGTAAATTAAAATGTTGTCAAAGATTTCCTAATGCTAATAACACTCCAAGTGAAGGCAATAAGCAAATAAGGAATATAACAACTCTGCTTTAGCTATGTAAGGAAAAATAAAACATTAATCAAACTTCAGTTTCACTCTCCTTATAGAAGCCGAGTATTATCACCTCAGTACACTGGGGTTTGCAACCAAATGGTACAGCATGTTATTACTCATAAGGTTTTATCAAAACTAGGAAGACGCCACCCCTCAGATACATTCATATTTAAAAGGAATAATAATAATCATCATCATCATCATCATCATCTACTTTCCCTAAGAAAGAGGAACCACTGAAGGAGAAGGGCCAGGCTGCCACAAATAAGTGATTCCACTGTGTTTGCCCAGTCATTCAGAGCACAAGACTTGCAGCTAAATGTTCTGTCTCAATTCTTGGCTGCTGTACGAGACCACTGTAAGGGCAAGGAAAAAATGAGTAGCACATTGGAACACTTTGCTTCAAGAAGTCCAATTTTGATTATGTTATTACAGCCAAAATCTCTCCAAGCAAACTTCAGGGGTTTTCACACAACATCTTCACAACAGCAGCATTCATCCAAATTTAAACATCAGCCTATGTAAACTCAGTCTTTTTGGGTTGATGCAATCTCTTCACCCTTTGCTATATTGAGTTCCTACACTTATAAACCCATTGTCAGGTCATGATACTATGAAATAAGAATGCTGGAAAAATAATATTCACAGAGACATTTTTATTCCGGAGCTCGCTCACACTGGCAGAACTGTAAAACTAATTACGGAAACTCTCTACAGTAACACGTTTCCAACTCTCCCACCTCTGTCATGTTTTTCTCTCTTCTTAAATGTCAGTTCCTGTCTACCCTGCAGCAACATATTCTAAACTCATCCTACTCGAGAGCTCCAGTGACTCACTCCTGCCAAGCTGCGGAGCTCTCAAACCCATTATCTCCCAGTTCCCTCCTGCTCAGACACCGACACAGAACTGCAAGAAGAGAGAAAGCCTTGTGCATGACTGGCTGCTCGCCTGAGCAGGGGTTCAAGGCAAAGGGCCTGTGAAGGGAAATAAGTCTTGCTAGCATAAATAGTTTTATTTCAGGACCTGTAAGGAAGTCTTAGTGCTTTTTCCTGGTGGATAATTGCTCCACTGGATGCAAGGGAGCTCATGAAAGCAGCCGGTCTAGCGTTGAGATGTGCAGCCACTTCGGACAGTAATTTGCTCTAAGTTATACATGACCAAGAAAGAAAAAGCTTAAGCAATTTTAATTAAAAGCTGAGTATTTGAAAAAAAAAGCTTAAACACTGAAAATATTCCTACTGTGTTTCTTTACTTCTACTGTGACATAAAGGAATGTATGTAGACCACTGCTGCACGACACAGCACAGCATCAGGGTTATTGTGTGTAACTGGTGTTCCTGAACGAGCTCCCTCTGCCAAGAGAGCCTCAAAAATTCATGCAGAATGTTTTAAAAAAGGAGTGCTGTTAATATTTTTAGCTGTCCCTTGGAAGTACCTGTAGGTGGTCAGTGGTACAAACAGCTTAGGTTAAAAGTTCTTCCTGCTTAAGACTTTATGATTTGCTTCACGCATATCTTTAGTTTATTTAGTGCTTTTTGGATTCTGTGTGAAAATTTATGTGAACCAGAAACAAGTTGTGAAAGGAAGACTGAAAGGGAAAACTGACCACACAAAGTTTTGTCATGTGTCAGACTTGTCAGTAAGATGGGTCTCTTGATTTTTACCTCAATACAATCCTCCCTGCCAATTTTAAACCAGAAGGAAAAGGAACAGGTCTGCAGCTTGGCTGCAGGAGGTGTGAGCAATCTCCCTTCCTCTCAATTTCCTGCCTTTAAGAGAAAATTGGTATCTACCATCCTTTGGAAAGTGGACTGCAACCTTTGGAAGAGGCAAGCGCTATCTGTACTGTAAGACCTGAAGACCTCAAACGGATACAGAGATACACATTCTCTACAAGCACACTACAACTAGCACACTCTGCTCCCAAAGCCCTGAAATACATAACAAAACACAGGAGAAAATTTTTATCAACTCAATTCCACAGATGGTGAACAGAACCTTCTCAGAGAAGGGTTTAAAACACCTGATATATTCCACAATTCCACAATTCCCCCTCTCTTCTCTACCATGTGCCTCAGGACAAACTGAACTCGGAGAATGACACTGGAAATGAGGGAAAAGAACTTTGTTTCCCAGCTCTGCTGCAATCTTCTTGTACACTATTGCTACAAGCAGTAAAGGAATAGATTCAAGTCATACAAGACTGAGATAATACCAAACAGCAAAGTCATGAGGATTCAAAAGCAATTCAAGGAAACACAATGAACTGTAGCTTTGTGGACAAAGGTGTCTGTAAATGCTGAAAAAACATGTGGAGACTTCAGTGAGGATTCTGAATGCACAAGCAGAGAATATTCCCACTTTCATGTGGTGATGAGCCAAGCATATAAACATACAGAAAAATTAACTCCTTCAAAGACAGATGATTTGCCTTTAACAGTCCATCCAAGGACATAGATAACATCTGCCTGGCTTCAAGAGACCAAGATTTTCAAAAGAATGCATAATCTGACACAAGCTGTGTCGTCCAACACCGAGGACTGAAAAAATTAAGATTCAATCTTAATTTGCCAAAGGTACAACTTCACAATTTTTTTACCTCAGCCATATCTCAGTATTTTCTTGAATAGGAGTCGAGAATCAACTTTCAAACCTGTATACTTTGAAATCATGCTAGATGACCACCTATAAACACCCATCTCCAACCTGGCTAACACTAGGAAGGCCTCCTAAGGAAGCCTGTAGACTCAATTTGGAAGCGCTAGCCAACAACCATTGTCCTCATCACTGATTTCTGCAACTCAGTTAAGTCAGCGTGCTCCATGTGGCCACATTTATCCCAGATGAAATGTGTTTATAACTAAGCCACACCATTAAACAACTGCTAGACTTACTAACAAAATTGAGACGTTATTAATTGCTGTCCTTACAACTCAGTCGACAGCCTAAAAATCTGTCCAGACTTTTTTCACAGCAAAGGCTACTGCAGAGTAGTGAAAGAGCAGGAAAGAGCTACTCCTCCTGTAAGAACCTATTTCCTCCTCATATATCCTTAGGAAGAGATGCCTCGCTTCAAACCCTCTCTGGTACGTGCCATCTGCAGGACAGGGCTCCTCCCGAAGGAGAAGGTGTAGCAGCCAATGGAGTTACAAACCACCTCCTAGGGAGACACAAGAGAGCTAAGGATTCCAGACATCTCCTGAGTTAATACTCATTCATTGCCTCTTTTATTAGTAGGTGGATTCAGCCTTTGCATCACTGACTCTCAGAACAGTCACGCCTACCTAAGCAGTGATTGATTTTTTTTCCTCCTGTTTGTATTTCATTTCCCTCCTCTTTTTTTCTAAGTGCATTTAATTTGTGTCCTTTCCATCTTCACTGCATTACTCGTACTCTTTTTAGAAAGAAACTCAATACAATGCATACTCAGGATGTGTTCTTTCATGGAAAATCAAGGACCAGAGCCAGGAGCATGTATCTGTGGGAACAGTGTTTGCTGGCAGCACAGCTAACCAAGACAACAGCACACAGCCACTGGGATTTATTTGCTCTTGGCTTGTCCTTGGCCATGAACTTTGCAAGACAATATCTAGAAATCCTCTGGCTGATGATAGGCCTTTGTTTATTCTAGTCTTCCTTCATGAAGGGGTCCTTCTGTCAGTGATACTTCTTGTGTTATGGCAGTGGATAAGGAAGCATGGAGGAGAAAAGTTTTTTCTTTGTTTCAGGTAGTGACCCACATTTGCCTCTTTGTAAGTTTGTTTCAATCTAATATGTATAAATTCTCTTAAAAAGCTGAAAAATAGTTTTATTTGAGAGTAAGGACAGGGAGAGACTAATACAGCTAGCAGAGGGCAGAATAACTGTGCGCTTATCAATGCATTTTTCAGGAAAAGGGCAGACTTAGCAACATAAAAGAAGTAGGAGTCACGGGACATGGATTCTGCCCCGTGTTCTCATGCAGATCTCCTGCATGACTCAAAAAGTCACCTGAACTCATCTCTGAAATAGCATTATTACTTATCAGTGGTGTCTACCAAAAAGACTGCAAAAAAATTTTTTCCCCTTTTTTTGCAAATCATATTGTGAAATTTGGATGGAAATGTTACATAAGTGCAGTGTCATTACTCTAACATTACCTGCTTTTTGGGGAACTTACTACTGTGCTTAAACCTCTCTGGGTAGCCTGTCCCAATGCTCCGTAACCCTTACAGTAAAGAATTTCTTCCTCATGCTGAGGTGGAATTTCCTGTGCTCTAGCTTGACTCCATTGCCCAATATCACAGAGCACCTGTGAAAAGAGGTTGTCCCTTTCTTCTTGACGCCCAGCCCTCATATAATTATACACATGAATTAGATCCCCTCTCAGTTTTCTCTCCAGACTAAAAAGCCCCAGGTCTCTCAGCCTTTTCTCATAAGGCAGGTGTTCCAGTCCCTTAACCATCCTCGTAGCCTTCCATTGGACTCTCTCAAGTAGATCTCTGTCCCTCTTGAACTGGGGAGCCCTGAGCTGGCTGCAATACTCTTGGTGAGGTCTCACTAGGGCAGGGTAGAGGGGGAGAAGAACCTCCCTCAATCTGCTGGACACACTCTTCTTAATGCACCCATTCATCTTTGCAGTTTACAGAAGTGGCCTGCCTTAAATAAACGTTTTAAACTTTCAGAATGAGGGTACTATATTCTGATTAAATGACTGTCATGATTATCACCATTAATATACCAGTTTTATCTGTTGGCAACAGGAGTAAGAAAGAGGACATCTGTGTAAGTGAGACAAGAGGATGGGGGAAAAAGTCACAACACGAAATACAGCTGAGCAGTAGGAAAAAATTTAAACCAAAGTGAACAGATCTAAACCTAACATTGAGATTCCATTTCAGGCACCCAGTCTTTAAGTGTATCATCACAGAATCATGCCCAAATATGCCTCCAGGAACACACATGACACATCATAACAGGGGTGGGAAAGGCTTTAGTGAATGCTGGCCTATGGCATCTTATCACTACAGAAATTCAAAAGAACAGCTCATTAAAAGAAAATTCTCACGTTCTCCTCACAGGTTTTGTTCTGGTTATTGGATTGGTGACTTTCTACCGGATCGGACCCTACACCAACCTCTCTTGGTCTTGCTATCTGAACATTGGAGCCTGTCTTTTGGCCACGCTGGCAGCTGCCATTCTCATATGGAACATCCTTCACAGGCGGGAGGACTGCATGGCGCCCCGGGTCATCGTCATTAGCCGCACCCTGACCGCTCGGTTTCGCCGTGGCCTGGAAAACGACTACGTTGAGTCACCGTGCTGAGAGAGCAGACTTGAAAGGAGAAAGATCTCCAAGGAGATCTGCATTGGAGTTGTCTTCTATAAATATATGCTGTAATTTAAAACTAAGGGTTGAAAGACATCACAAAGCCCACTTTTGTGGGCAGACGCCCTCAATTATTATTTGGATGGGCTCCATCTATATACATATGTATAAAACACATAATTTTATATATATTAATATTGTATTGTCCTCTCCCTCTGCTGTACAGCACAGAATGTTGGATTGTCCGAACCCTGACAGAGCATCACAGCTTCATGTCAGCAGGATCGGCTGTAGCAGACAGAGCGTATGCAGTGAGAATACAGAAAAGAGGCAATCAAACGTGTTTTCTCTGCATAAAGTTATCCTGCTCCCTAATAATAATGTAAAAAGCTATAGGAGACCAGTGACAATAGCTTTGGAGTTAACAGGCTATCTAGGAAAGCAGAAAACTCACTATACAGTAAGTGATGATTTTAACAGCTGTAAAAAATCCATGAATCTTTAGTCCTTCCATCCACTTCTCTTCAAGGAACTTCCCATCAGCCGCAACACCCGCTCCCCAGTCACAGCATAGCCCAGGCAGCAAAAAGCAAAAGCAACTCTAACATTCTAATTGCAAAGTAATGGAATGTAGAAGAATTAAGTTGCATTTTTCCAGATGCTTCTTCTGTATCCTGAGACAAAGGCTTGGGTTTATCCTACACATAAACAGACAAGCTATTAAAGATTAAAAGGGCACACCGCTAGAACAAGCCATACATATTGCTCAAAAATCTACTTGAGTGTTACAATGAGGGCAAATAGCTACAGAAGAAGGTTTTCTGCACTCCCTAATAATCACAGACACTATTAACATACATTATTGGAAAAGATTATTAAGACCAGATATTTCAGCTCAAGCTAATTTCTTCTCTTCCCACAGATTGCTTTAACATTTGCTGTGATGTTTTGAGATTCAAGTGCTATGTCAGGACACCCAGCCCTGCCCAGCAATGCTCAGAGGCACGTAGCACTGTGAATATTGGCAAACAGAACCGCCACTCAAGCACCCAAATTGGAAAATAAGGCACACGTACAGGACTTTAGCATGAGATTTAAAAAACGACTTGCCTGGTAACTTTATATGGTGATGAAATTAAAATGATGAGTACCTTTGGAATTGGGCATAATCTTTATAAGCCTGACCCTGAGAAGCACATGGGCTCACAAGTCACGTGCACTTAACTTTCAGGAAGAAAAACAACAGGTCAAAAACTGTTACACAGAAACGGTTAGGATACAGGAACTAGAGGAAACATTGGAACTCTAAGGATGCTACTCTGAGCACAGTAACTGAAATGTTTGAAGGATAAAGAGCTGTGAATATTACAAATTCTTTAAGACTGTTGCTCCCAGCCGAGTACGCTGCTTTTCTCCTTTACCCTTATCTCCATCCGACTTTGTCACACTTTGTTAAAATGTGATCATCAAGCTGGCTCTTGAGTTCTGTTCTGCACTCAGTTCTGATGTAATAAGAAACTCAACTGCAACTGCTGCTCTGCACCATGTTCACAGTGAGCAACACTCTGCAGAGACTGATGCTCTAGAACAACTGCATTGTTCTAGACTATCAGGGTAGAATACAATAAAGCTGATATAGAGTTTCTTCTAGCAGTAGGTTTGTAAAAACCAACTAAAATTTGTATTCATTTGCCTGCATTACTTTCTGGAAAATATTTTCTAGAAATAATATGCTATGATTAATTGCAGGGGTTTTTAAAAAATAAAATATTGGAGTATTTAAAAGACATTATATTATTTCTTCTAATATTGCAATATCCATATTATAATAATGTACATTTAAATTTAAAAATCAGCTATGTGGTTGGTAAATTTGTAATACTCGGTATTACTGTGATTATTTTAGATGTATAAATAAAGTTGTGGATGTTCATTTTCTTCTAGTGATAACATGAGATTTTTGCCGTTCAGACACAGAATAAGGTTGGTTGTTATCAATCTTTTTTTTCTGTTTAGTAAAAAAGAATCCAGAGAGTTTGCAATGTCTTGGAGAAAAAGAATAACCAGAGAACACACTAAAATGTCTGTAAGATGAAAGCATTTGATCTTGTTTAAAATAAAAATGAAATCAGAGGGGAAAAATATGAGGAGAATTTAGAAGGATCAAAGCTTCATGCAAACATTTAATGAAAATAAACTGTACCTGTAAAGAAATACATACAAATCCTTATGGTACCTTTTTATGAGCTTGATGGATTTGAAGGCCTCATCCATGTCTCCAGCAGTCAGGTAGAAGCTGAAGTTCAGCATGGCATCCCGGGTAGTCTTATCGCAGTCTCCTAATCCCGTGAAATCTCTCATGGATCTTCTCGCAACCATCTGAGAGACTTTTGTTGAGCCAGACTCTGCTTGTCCTTTCTCGGCTTCTCCCAGCTGAGACGAGAACGTCAGTTAGGTGTCACACACCTTGAAAATTACTCCTCTATACATGTAACTAATTACATTATTCCCACTACGGTTCAAGTTTTCCATTTCTGCAGGACCCTGATCAATAGTGACAACCCTCACAATGTTTCAGAACTTCCTAGGAAATGACCCAAAATATGGAATGTCATAGAAGAGATGAGCATATCATAACAAACCATCACAGTACGTCAGTGATAGTTTGGAGACTGGTAAAATACCATAGGGGAAGCAGTCTCCTATTATTATAGTCACATTTATTTTACATAACGTTATTATTATAATTATGACTATAATAGCAACTGTTATTTTAAGTCCCCAGATTTCTAGAGGTTTCAGATAAACGTTTCTCTAAGGTTTGTCTCTTCTGAAAACTGAGCCTGCTAGTCTGAAAGTTAACTATACAGACCAAATTCTTTTATTCTTGCCTTCATCTAAAGCTTATGAATACTAAAGTCCAGATTCAAACTCTTCCCCATACAACTGGCGATTCTGGTGCCTCTGGAGCTTTGGTGATACTTTCACCAGTCACTCAAAGGCAGCTCAAAGCCATTTAACCATTATTCAGAAAAAGAATAAAGTCAATCTTCAATATCAAATGATGCGTCTAGAGTGTAACAAGGAAACTTGCACAAGCCAAAGACAGCAGAAGACCATCTGAGTCACGAAGGACACCAAATTTCAGATATACTCTACCCCAATTGTATCATCAGACAACTAAATATTAAGATTTACAGAAGCCAATTAAAAACAGTATTATACTATTACATGATGAAAGTATTAGATACAGTAAAAGACAGAAATCAGAAGTGCAAAAAGCATTTGACTACAACTTGGGGAATTTCTAAAATTGGGAGAAAAGACATGAAACTTGGTCAAAACAGGCTTGCTGCATCAACTTGATTTGCTATATTTAAAGCAGACACTATTCATATACTAAATGATGTTTCCAAAATGCACTATTACATAACAAGTAATTTAGTCACTAAAGTACAGAAACCTGAGGGAAAATGGAAACAGAAGAGAGAATATCAGAGAATGAAGAGGAGCAAAATAATGCAGGTACTTACAGCTTTATAGACACATCCCCTCCGAAATAACAACTAATGGCAGCAATAATCCATACAGAGTTACAAAAAAACAAAACAAAAAGAGACGTAATATCAAAGCAAAATAGCATGAGACATGATGAGGAAAGTGTTAAAGGTTGGAAAATGCAGCAGGTCACCTCTGATCTTTCAAATTAAGGGAGAAAGGAAAATAACATAGAGTCCAACTCTAGAAGCTAGATTGGCACAGGAAGACTGACAACACTCAGTTCCTTGGAAGGAGGCTAACTTGCCCAATGTTGCTCTGAATCTAAATACATTATGTAGAAAAATATCTAGATGCATTCTCCCTGTTTAACACTGCTCCTAAACTACATGAAATCAGTTTTCCGTGACCACATTGGTCGATCTTATTCAGAAGATCTGGAGGATTAGAAGTCTCATTAATACCAAGTTCCTGCAGATATTACAAAAATAAACATCTTGGTAGAATAAAGAGACTTAGTTAAGATCCTCTACAAGAAGAGAGCTGTGCAAACCATCACCTTAACAGGTGCTAAGGAACTCAGGTCAGAGCTTAACCAGAAAACCTATGTGCAGGTAAAACGTGTCATTTCTTCCAGTGTGCATGGAATTACATACGGTATTATCTACCTAAGATGCAAACAATTTTGGATTCATACTCAAGTTTAGGAAGGTCAAGCAATGCATTCCTGGTATTTGTAGCACATGAGTATTTGGTGGTAATGCAAGATGAGTATTCTTGCTCGCTTTGGTATTCTTGTGGGGCATGAGCTCCATTCCAGCAAGGAAATGGTTGCTTCTGCTGAACCCAGTAGGAAATGTCCACTGTGTAAAGTCAATGACACACACATGCCCCTTACTTGCAGAAGGCACGGTGACTACATTTAGTAGAAAAATATTTTTTTTCACATCCTTTTTTTAGTAGCATTTTCCAGTAATTACTTCATATCCCATGCTTGCACGTCACATCCAGTTAGCAATGCCCAGGAAAAGCCAATTCAGTGCGACTTCCACAATCCTGCCAAGTTCACCTGCATTAGAATTACCTTTATGTCATTTCTACACATGATGCACCAACTGCCTTTGGAGTTACTCTACTTACCCGAGACTCATTTTGGTTAAATTTGAGCCCTAAGCAGTGAAAAGCCTGAACTTATGGAAATGGAAGAAACAGCGGGAGATTTCCTCACCTTTTTTGCAAAGTAATAATGTGGCACCTCTATGCCCAGCAGAACCTGGTAGGAGGAAGGCAATGGGAAGCTGTCCTGAAGCAAAAGGCCATGCTCTTCAGTACTGAAGAATGATATAATCCAAACATCCACCTGGAAAAGGAAGTAAAGTATTGTTTTGGGTTTTATGCTGCAATATCCTTCTTTCACTTTGTTTTTATTTTCCATATTCACTTGGCAACAGAGTCTCCTCTTGAAACTTCTGTGACAGATACATTTGCCCGTGCACACCTGCCGCAGCGGGCAGCACTGCACGCTTCCTCCCGACAGTGAGGAGCCAACGACTTGTCCTATGTTATGGACTGTTCCTACTGCAAAGGGACCTCCAGCTCTGCCTTCCAGGAGCCAACGTCACCGAGCATCAAGAGGGAAGTCCCTGGCCACACGCTGCTACTTTAGAAGACTCTTGGACAGATTTAACTCAGGACAAAGAAATGCTCCCAACTGTTTTCAACAATTTATTTAAGTTAAAATACGACATTATTTCTATTATAATTCCAGCAACTCACTGACTGTTCTGAGTTCCCAGGGAATACACCAGCCATTTCAGAATAGTTTCTGCAACAGCTTAAATGCTGACCTGACTCAAGTCAAAATGAAGCATTTATTTCCAACTAAAGTTAATCAGCCTTTTTATTTCTTCAAGGATAAGCACACAATTAAAAGTTCTGTTGAATAAGGGCCAAAAAGTGACACTTTTAGTATCTTTTTGGTTTTCAACTTCATGTAGAAGCCAAATATTTTCACTTTTTTACATTAGGAATATTAGGTTGAAGTGTTCTTCTCTTTGCCAGAAGATCCTAGCAAGGTCTTTTGAGACATCCCTATTCAATTCCTCCTTTCTACTGTGATCTTCTCATGATTCTTCTAAAGTCCTTTCAACCAATAAAAGAAACAAAGAGCTTTCTATCTCTAATTGGAAGAGGATTAACAAAAATCATGCATGAATCAGAAAACTTCAAATCACCAGGGACATTTCAAGTCAATGAAATATTCATGAAGAACAGGCAGTTCTGTATAGACAAAACAGTAAGGACTGCTACAAGCACATTAGCAGGGGAAGTGGGGAAGAATTGTTGGCCTGATGAAAGAAGTCTTTGATTAGATAATTTCTGATCAATAAAAATGAAATTTTTTTCTTCTAATGTAAAAAAAAATATAGACCGTAAAAGACAATTTGGGAAGTACCATAAAGATGTACAATGTCTGCTCAGCAAAGCAGAAGACAGTAAGAACAGGATGGGAAGACTGTACTTCGCTATTCACCCTAATGATATGGTCCCTCTTACTCTATCGAATTAATCCTTGCTGTTAAAAGCAGACTCAAGACAGAAATTCTGCATTATGTTTTTTAAAAAGAGAGTAAATAATCAAACCTCTAGATTATCAATTGATCCACTAACATCACCTGGAAAACTGTAGCCCAGATACAAGCTTGCATGATGATCATCCTTAAAATTCTAGCACAGATAAAGAAATTACCTCATTTTCTTCATCCCTGTATTCAAGCTAGGAATAAACCAGAAACCTAACGTATAGTGACCGCCTGCAGCCACAGACACCAAACACATAGCTTCACCACTCATTTTTGTACAAGACCATGCATATTAGCTACTCCCACATCCTTAATGAAGGACTAGTGATTTATTACTTGGACCAGAAACAAACAAAAGGGCCATACTGTGCTCTCAGTCTGTTTTTTCTCCTGGTCTGGCAACTGTAGGCCTGTTTCAAGAATTGCTTCACATACAAAAAGTCTTGGTTCGCTCTGGTCCCAGAAATGGCAAGCAGGGATGTGGTTGTGCAACTCTGGGTACTCCACACCAGACCTGCCCAAAGAGAAGAAAAAAACAATGTAGAAAAAGAGACAAAAGAATTGCAGCCCATTCAGTGCACGAATTTTAAATAAAAACTAACCAAGGGATAATTTTCAGAAGACGACCCGTTATCTATACCAGTACTCTGCGCTGTAACGTTAATCATACACATTTACGCCACCCCTTGTTGGTTCTGCATACACGAACCATGACCTCAGGAGTTTCAGCAGGGAAAAAGCTGCAACTGTCACAACTACAAACAGGCATCCAAAACCATCCTCCACTGAGATTACAAGACCTACAGAAACACCTGAACATCCTGCAAAGGCTCTACCTTGGCGACTGCTGCGGGGGCAGGTGCTGTAACACGAGGACTACCTCAGCTCTGTCTTGTGGGTTTTACGACCTGCGCCGGGGCATTTATTGCCAGCACTGCTAGAAATGCCCAGCCAGGTTAAACACAGCTTGTGGGCATTCAGATAAGCAGTGAAGTGAGGATTTCTACGATATATGCCTCTCATTCAAATCCAGGTAAGCACTGGTCGTAAGAGATCACAACTAGACAATTGTGATTAAACTAATGGGGGGGAAATCAGTTCATATTCTCAGCTCGTATTCTCAGTAACAAATCTCTCTCTACTGAGAGTTCAGCAAGGAGACGCAGGCATGTAGCAGGATCAACGCTTTGAACTGCTGAACACCTGAGGGGGGCTGAGGGGAAACTCCAGCGCTGCAGCTGAGCCTGACGTGCAGCTGGGGGCTGCAGTCTCCAGATGTGCCCTGTTCCTTCCCTTTCCTTGGTACTTGAACATCATATCCTGTGCGAAGGATTCCGAGGCAGCGTGAAACAGGACACTAAGCACAAGGACAACCCCTCGGCCTTGGGAAAGCCACTCTCTGGTAGCAATTTAAATAAGAAACATCTTATACTGCCTCCCTCGGGCACTTAAATACTACTTCAGTGCCAGCCATGTTAAGACTCTAGACATACAGAATCAGGCTATTTTAGCAACAGTTTAGGATTCTTCTGAAAAAATACAGACTATGAATAGGTGTCAATTTTTTTAAAAGAGAGAAATGAAAGACATAATTTGAATATTTTTTTCACTTGCCCTCACCACTGAAAGGTGGACTTGGTGGGGAGGATTGGAGTAGGGCTGGAAGGGAAATTAAGGGAAAGATTCATAGGGATGCAGAAGTACACAATGTCCTATCCATGTCACTGAATTAAAAACACTAACTGAAAAAATGTACTTATGTAAAAGAATTAGAAATGTTTAGATTCTGCCTCAGGAGGACAGAGTGAGAGAGAGAGAAGCGGAAGAAGTGTAGATTATTATTTTCTGTTGAGTTTACTCATTCCAGTTCAAAGATAATCTAAAATGAAATTTTAGATGGTGGAATACTCACCAACATCATCGAGCATTTCAATACCTGTGAAACAGCATTACCAGCTTGTGGTGGCCTCTGTTGGGCTACGCAAGATACTACATGTGAAAACAACCTCACTACTCACTGTTTTCTTAACTGACCAAGATGTAAGGCCCCAAATTTGCTCTGTCCTTATTTTTTGATGAGCTGAGTAGTTTCTTCCGGTTTTTGGTGCTAGGGAGAATAAATCCTTTTTTTGCTTATAATATTTATAGCAGTTAGTTGTTAACATGCAAACCACCTTCTACTCTAACACTGTTTCGTCTTAAGAAAAATACAGTCAGAAAAATTACTGTAATATCAAATGAAAATTTAACATTCTACCATACTTCCATGAGAATTCTTGGTTCACTGCATTTTGCCACCTTGCTACTAGAATTTCCAATGGATTCAGCACCGAACAGCTTGTATAAAAACAGAGCTGTCAGTTTTCAACAGACATTTCATGAATTTTTATCTATACAAAACTATTCAGTATTGGACTTGAAAATTAACTTTTTTCGTAGGAAGAGCTTCAGAATGTCCTCTTTTCAGTTCCTAAGCTGTAAACTCTTCATGGAAGAGTAGTTTTCCATGATTTTCTAAGACTTTTCTCTATTTTAAAATCTGGATCCTGATTCCAGTCAGGTAATACCTCTACGCATATGCCCCTAACATCCAGCCATCCTCCTCTCAGAAACCAGATAAGGCTTCTGCATATCTAATAACTCTCACTGCATTTTTCTTCTACGAATTTGTCCAATAGTTCAACGAACCTTTCCTTCATCATTGGTAACTTCCTTTAGTAAGAAGAACCATCTTCTCGTGCTTATTTTGGGCTTGTCTTCTGATACCTTTGTTTGACAGTCCCTAGTTCATATTTTGGAAGAGAGAGAGATGCAGGCTGAGTGACATTAAGTGCACCTGTTTAAATTATTTAGAAATAAAATAGTTAAATCCACACAAGCTCCCACACAAAGACAGAGGAATGTCAGTATCAAGATGTTGCTTGTCTTCGTAGTGCAGATTCCTATCTTAAATCCACAAATAATACTTCTGAAAATAAAAGCTTCTTACTTGTCACTGCCTATCCCAGAAGAAAGCTTCTCTCCACTATTACCGTGTTCTTCCTTGAAATCAAAGACTGTAACTTTGTCCATTTCAACATCATAGAAACAGATCTTGGAATCAATGTTCCCATCCGCCTACAAGGGAAAACAAAAATAGCTGAAGCATACAATCAAAAAGAAAAAGAAAGAAAGGTATCTTTATCTCATTGATTCATGCTCTCAGTTTTGTTTATTGATATTCACACACGAATTGTCTTTGGAAGAAATACCAGAAAATTTCTTGGCATTTTTCTATTCTAGCAATTTAGCCTTTCATTTCTTCAAAATGCTACTAAGTAGCTTTTGTAACTACAATACTGCTCCTTCTCTGGGTTGTTATTCCCACGAAACTTACAAGACCTTAACATACCCTAATTTTAACATTTAGTTACATGTTTGGACATTGCATTTCAAGACCCAATACACTGCATAGAATAAGTAGGTTTATTTCTGAGAAGTGAATCTCATATCTTCAGTAAACTTGCACTGCACCAGTCTGTTAACTGATGGCCAGGTCCTAGGGGGGGTAAGGGAAGAGCTTTGCCTCACCTTGCTGACAAGGATGCTGACTTTATTGCCGTTAGCATTGCACTTGACGGATGCAATGCCTCCTAGGCCAGGAAAGAGCTCAGAGAAATTCTTGCTATTGCAGTGCACCTTTGCCTCTCTGTGGAAAGGAACAAACTTCAGTTACATGGTGTCAAGCCACTGGCAATTCGCATCAGCCAAAACATTGCTCAAATTATAGGTAAGTCTTTGAAAAACAAACTTTGAAACCACTGCCCCAGACTTCAGCTTCCTCTCCAGAGAATTGCTGCGACTGCCTTTCTTTCAGGAAGAAGTTAATGAGACACTTTTTCCTCAATGAATCACCAAGAAAAAACTTCAATGCTCCTAAAGGATTCCCAAAACAGAGTTTTGAATTTAGAGGTCTGTTTTTCCTATATAAATTGCACATTACCATGAATGTTGAATATAGATCATCATTCTCGGGCTACATGTTTAGAACTCTCATGTATTTTAAGCCAACTATGCTTGCTTTGAAATTAAAGAGTGCTACATTGTCATCCTTTAAAAAGGGCTATTTTCATCACCAGCCTCAAAAACTTAACACAGCATGCAGGAGTTAAACGACTTTTTCTCCACTATCAAACACCATAATCCAATAGTTTGCTAGTTACAACCTGCCCAAATCCAACAGCCTTCAGACTGTGTCTCACGAGGAATTTGTGTGATCTCACACAGGGAACAAGTTTCCAAGCGGGTAACTAACTAGGCTTTAGCTTTCCTCTGGTGACAGTATGTAAGGAAGAACAGAATCCATTTCACTCTTGAGGTTTTTCAGGTTTTCAAAATGACACTTGTCATTAGCAGATAAATTTTTGAACCACAAGTCACATCAGGCATGTATCTTTTTTGTGCCACAGCTGTTTGTAAGTATGGGAACATGCAGTAAAGTTTGAACGAAGTCAGGTAGGGTTCTCTCTTCACCTAAACAGGAGGAATAGTGTGTCCACAGTTTTAGGTTCATTTCCTCCATGGTTTCTGAATCAAGTTTGTTGATCTGTGAGGAGACACAAGACCTGGCACTTTTTTATTTCAGCTCTCCTGAGATTAAGGACTTGTTCAAGTTATCAGCAGAAACATGTGAAATCCCTGTCTTGATCTTCCACAGATTCTCCGCTCACTTCCAGACGCATGCAGATATCCCTCACAATATCCTCTTTTAAAAATGATTATTGCTACTGTTACTCATCCCACGGTTTGTCTAATAATTCCGTGGCTCTTCCCTTGCTTCAGGGATGGGCCATCAGCTCACACACGCTGTCTCAAGATTCAAAGCGGCTATTGCTTTTCATCACATCATAAGCAACTCGAGATTCCCCCCTCCCCACTAAATATATGCTTAATTCTAAACAAATGTTTTTAAAAGGCTTATTAATACCTGCGAGAGAGATCAAAGATTTTAAAGTGAGCCAGGTCAGTTCCCACAGCCAGGAAATTTCCGCAGACGTCCAAGAGACACGGATTCCCCTCTGCTTCAGAGAACACCAGCAGCTGCTTAACTGTGCCCTGAGAAGAGACACGTAACACCAAGTTTGTGTATTCAGAGTCTAACAAGAAGGGACTTCTTTTGTGACCAAATTAAATAACTGCTGAACTTCTACGTTAGACAAATCACTATCGGCAAAACAAGAAAAAACAGACACACACACACAGAGAATCTCTACAAATGCAGGTTGAAAACTGGATGCATAGCCACCAACAAAGTTATTATTTAGAGGTATCCCTCTGGAACAATTTCCTTTTCAATAATACAACTTTTTCCAACTAAGAAGAAAACAGAAATACAGGTCACTGAAGGTCCTTTAACATACAGCTGCAAAAAGAAATATATTAATTATATCAGTCCTTATTGTGGTAAATCCCAGCCATTCTTGAATACGGTATTTCTTCAATAAAATTATATATCATAGAACTCTGATAATTAGATTTCTTTTTGGTTCTCACAGACTAGCAGAGGCTGCAAAGATCAAGCAAAAGATCTACAGGAAGACGCTGAATGTGCAGGGCATGTTTCTCATTATCTTATAAGAATAATCAGTATGTTCATTTTCCTGTCAGTTGTACGCACATACATATTCAACCTGCATGCAATTTTGATCCTCTTGAAGTCCAGTCTTTACAGAATTTATTTTTCTTTTATAAATAAATACTAGTAACAGTGAAGTAGTGTTTAAAGAGGCAAACTTTAAAAAGAACACAAAATGTTCCTGCTGAAATACTCAGAATATTTTTTCTATTACAAAGGTTGATAGATTTACAGAACATCCACTTAACTTTTAAGTTGTAACACCAGTCTTTGAAAACAGTAAGGCACATCCATCGCTTCACGGTTTCATCAGCCCTTACCTGCCAGGTGCGGACCTGGACCCGATACGGCTCAACTGTGTACAGATTTTCTCCATGCATGGCCAGAACTGGAGAGTCACAAAGAAAAGAGCCTGGAACAATCACAAGAAAGCCATCATTACAATAAAAGGGTGGGGGGAAAAAAACATAAAATTGACTTAGAGCATTCAATTTCTATTATCCTGCACTGAATCCAATTTTCAATCCATCAGTCTCTACTGATTCCCAAACTCCTTGGTGTCACAGCCTTCTTCCACTCTGTCACTACAACCTAAAGCTGGGTCTTTGACAGAAAACAGCTGGTTTTTAAATTTATGGAACAGCTCTTCCTTACAGCCAGAACCCCACTCCTTCCCAGTTCATACATAAGAGCAACAAATTATACTTTTTCCCAAGCAAAACAGAAAAGCCTTCAATAGCCACCATGACCTATCTGCAGAAGGCAACAGGAGCTATGGCTACAAAAGTAAGGAAAAAATTCTGTTGTTGATCAACTGTTGGAATCATTTCCTTAAAGGAGAAAAAGGGGCAGCCTTACCCTCTTAACATGTCTTGTGCAAGGCCCTATGCGATATCCTAGCTCTGAGGACACCTTGCAAGTCTAGGTGTGACAGTCAGGTCACACAGGGAAACAGTAACAAGATGCTTGGTTGTGTCAAAGCCAGTCACACCCCTGGATGCCCTAGGAACTCTATGAACAAAGCACATTTAGTTTTTGGTACTTCCAGGATTGGGCTGTAGCTGAACAGAGGTTAAGAGGATATATGTTTTCATTTTATGGTTACAGATTCACCGCACCTTTGGGTTTACCTCTGCTGTCACACTGTTATTCATATACAAGAACACCCACACATTATATCCCAGCACATTCCATGAATAGAGCACAAATGGGGGAGCTGGCATTTGAGTTCTGGTTTTACTCGTGATTTTTATACCCTAATCTTTCTATTCTGCAAAACAGGAATATGAAGTCCAGTAAGTGTTAACAAGAATTTTCACTTTGCACTTATGATCACAGTCCATCGGCTATCATGAACGAACAGAAGATGTAACTTTGGAGGAAGAGAACCATTGCAGCTCTGATCAGCACTCTGAGTCCTACCTGCACTTCTGAAGGTATCTCCTGAACACTCAAAGACAGTAACTTGCTTCCCATTCCAGAATACTACAGCATCCTAAGCCAAAAAAAAAAATGCAGAAGAACATATATGTTCAGTTTCCTCTGGAATCATACAGCAACTCATGCAATAACACAGAAAGACTCGATGGCCACCATTCACTAGCTGCCCTGTCTATCAGGCTGGAAGGCTTTTGATAACTCAAAAGTTTGCTGGTCTGCAGTTGGAGGATTACTGAGTCACTGTGCCATCCGAAAATCAGCTCCACCACAGCATCACTATAACAATATTTCTGTTACACAACAAATTGACTACCAAAGAACGATTATATTAAAGACTTCTATTAAAGACTTCAACAGTTTAGTCTCCATACCCCTGAACTTGGCAACCGATCAAGCAAATAAACGAAAAACCCAATTAACCTTAGTAACGAAGACTCCATTAACGTTCATATCAACACGAAGACTGTGTGTGGTTCCTGTGCTGAAGACAGTCACATTAAACAGGTTGGGAGACACTTGCACAACAGCCACTTGCTGATGAAAATGAGACGACATGGCCTGCTCACTGAGGATCACCACAGAGCTGATGTTGTTCACTGCCAGCAGGTTTTTTCGGGAGCCCCACTGCACATATGGGGAAGAGAAGGAAAAAAAACCAAAAATAAAACAACAAACCACCACAATATTCATTTTCATCCAAGATCTTAAACAGTCACAGCAATATCCCAAGACAGAAGACAAGGGGTAGGATAGAATAAACTTTTTTTTTTTTTTTTACATATACAAAGTACTACTATCTAAATACAGCTATAGTCAATGACTAGGAATTATTACAGGTTATAACTATTATGCTTCTACTCAGACTCTCATAGCCTAAGGGAGGAGTTCTTTGTTAAACTAAACCCACGTTTCTTTCCACCTTACGTTTACCACGGCAAGGGAGCATCACATGTTTAAAGGGCTTTAATAACTCTGCGATATGCAAAAGCAAGTTGCACGCATAGCTTCTTTTTTGATTACCACATTCTTTTCTGCAGTTTTGATAAACCCTTTCAGTCAATGTAGTTCAAATTCCCTAGCAAAGAGCACTAAATCATATGGATAAAGGGGTCCAAAAGTACAGTTCTCCCCTTATAGACAGACTCACAGAATGGTTTGGGTTGGGACCTTTAAAGGTCATCCAGCCCAACCTCTCTGCAACTCTAGGGATATACCAAGTCTCTAAGGTCTCTGCTTCCCTCAAAGTTACTTGAAGTTCAGATTAATTCCCTGACACGTCAGCATTCCTGTGGCTATAACTTTCCAGCAACACTGATTTAAGTAGTTGCATTCGGAAATAATTTCATTTCATTCAAGAGCACGATTTAAGAAACACAGTTCTTTTGCACAGTTTATTTTGGGTTTACTTTTTAATGGTGCCTCTTTACAGTTAACCAGATACTACGCTGCACAACAGATGAGTGAAGGTGCCTTTGCCAACCGCTTCTCTTTCGAAGCCACTGTATCACGTTGAAAAAAGATGAGGTTGGCAAGGAGTCAAATGAAGTTATTGCTACCCTTTGCCCTCACCATGGTATATGGCTTTCCATGATGAGTTTTTCATGGTAATTTAGGAAAAGGCTTTTATAGGAATTACCTAAAGACTTCCCATAAGAAATTTTTAAAATATTTTGCAAAATATTTTTTGAATGCAAGGATTACAGTAGAAAATAATCCAAAGTTTCCATAATTAAAGGCAGCTTTATAACACGAGATAAAAGCGCAGCGATTGTTGACAATCGGCTGGCAATGCTTTTGTTTACGCCAACAAACATTGGGAACACGGTGCTATTTCTGGACAGCGTTCCATATCCTGTTATCTGGAAAATGCCTGAATGATCAAGCTGGCACAAACACCTATATCTCTTCCCCTCCCTCAGCTTATTCACAGATGTATGACATACTAATGGCACACGCTGTTTCCTATATCCTGCACCTTTTGTTACTGAGCATCTTAACAACAGATCTGGTTTCTCCCCCTATACTTGAATTTTGTAAGCAGGATTCTGACCCAGACCCTCGCTACAAGCCAACGCAGAGCAAGCAAGTGCTGGTGCTGTTTAAAATCTTGCCATTCTCATGTGAGAACAGAACAACAAAAGAAAACATAAAATTACTTTCTCTTGAAAAGCACCAGTATATTTGTTCGATTTTCATTCCTTCCAAAAAATAATGGGTACTGCTCTCACATATTAAGCACAGCAACAGAATCATCGAAGTTCTAACAGAAACTCTAAAAAAAATGGAAAAAACTTACTAATAAGGTACAATAAGCAAACAAAAAAAATGCTAGGGAACCTAAAAGCACAAGCTTTGCCTTTTAGCAGAATAATGGTAGTCAAATAAAGCTGTTTGTTAATGTAAAATTTTAAAAGTTTGAATTTACGATGCTAGTAAGTATAAAATGACAGTGCTTAACTGTGACAAACAAAAATATTTCAAATAAATAAAAATGCTGTACCCTGACACTTATCAGACAATGGGTTAAAAAAATGTTATAATGCAATGTATTGCCATAACCTGCAGTATTAAGGTACTGTAAATAGCAGTAGAAATATTTAAAAGCATCAGGTTTGCGAAGAGAATTTAGCATCCATGTCTAGTCTGATGCTGTCACACATAGAAATATTGTCTAGCAAACAAGAAACATCTTCTGACAAAAAAGCAGCTGAAAACATCGTTTCATGTGCAAAAATACAGTATTCCTTTCTAGACGGCACATCTCATCAAAGAATATTTGGTTGTAAATACAACTTCTTATTTCTGCAACTAGCAATAAGAGCAAACTTTACGCTGAGAAAGTGACTAAAAAAAAAAAAAAGATTTTCTATAAATAAAATCACACGGGCAGATTTTATTGCTTGCTATTTTAATAAACCTATGTAATTTCTGACTATGTCTTTTCCAGAAAATAATTTCAGAGTGCTGAATCCAGAGGGTTTGTCAATGAGACATATAATGGAGGGATGTCTGGATTTAAGGATGCCATGACTGTGAATCCTCCCAGACAAAGATGAATTTGCCTCTTGGTGAGTCGTCTTGTCAAGCATTTCGACCCTACCTGTAACAGAGTAACTACAAACAGGTAATATTTCTGTTCATCTCAATTTTAAAGTTACTTGATCCTGTCGGTTCTTCAGAAGAAGGAAGACCATCCTCTACTGGGGCGCACATCTGTATGACATTAATCTGTTTCACAAAGATGATCAATTCATCTAACGTTTGTCAAGTCCTACCAACATGCAGGAAGACTCTTTCCCGTCTTACCTTTATCTGAATGACATTTCCTTCAAGCTCTGTAGGTGCCTGGAGCTTCCACTTGTCCTTGCCCTCCAAAGCCCGTGTGCTCAGATTGGCTCCTGGTGCTTTTCTCCACATAGCTATTCTCCCTTTGTTAGTCCCAGCTGCCAAGAGACCTGCCATTCACAACCCTTTTAGGCATTTTGTAACTTGAATTTCAGAAAAACAATCCCACAAAGTAGCAGGCAGCCTAGCTCTGGCTCTAAGGTACTTCATCTAGCAGCAGCCATTTCTTCACCTTCCTGCAAACCAGCATCCTAGTCCTGAACTGGAGAAACTTTCTGGAGAAACAATGGGAGACGTTTCATGTGGCAACCCATTGTCTAGGCTACCAGATTAAGTTATCCTTAAAATGTATCAGACAACAACTTCAGTTTAATTTTTATTTTTGAATAGCTGGTTTTGTAGCCACCATGGGCAAGTCACCACCGAAACCCACCCCAGCAGTCAGTAGCTATGGCTACCCAGGCAAACAAAGTGACACATATAAGCAGCTCTGTTGAAAACATCAGTTTTAAGGACCTGATGCCCACGCTACACATTTGGTGAGTTCTGCTTTGCTCTAGTGTGGGCTTGTGGACTAAATGTCCACAACATGTTAAGAGTACCCGAGGTGTACTCCAGGAGCACTTGTACCAGTTCCGTGTCATCAAAGAGAATCCAGCATGTGTGCTGGGAGACAACTCCACACCAGAGTCTGGTATCAAATGATCTCTGTGTGCTGTTAAAAGCACAGCCCTCATAGGAACTAAAACACTTCTACATCACACGCTGTTGTTGAAACCCTCAATAAGGCAACAAATATACTGAAATGACTACAGGGCACTGGAAACTGAGGCTTGACAAGGTTTAGGATCCAGCAACCACAGCTGCCAGGCTATTTCTCACCTTTGGCACTGCAGTAAGAAACACAGTTCATACATTCTCCTCCCTCAAAGCCAAATTGCACATCTGGGGAGAGCACATAGTTCTCGTCTCGGTCCAAATCCCAGAACCTAAGGCACAAAAAACAAGAGTGTTAACAATGGTTTTCCTTCCAGGTGTCTTGCTGAACACAGTCAATAGGATGCTGTATGTGGCATTAATTTGCTATTTCCACAATGCCCAAATCATTCAATTTTTAAAATTAAATTGCCAGCAGCTGCCTCTGGTATGTGAATTTCTTAACAATCTCCTTCCTTTTCCTTTGACTGCAGGACTTCAACTTTTTAACGTGCAGCATGTTTTGTGATACCCACCTATGAAGAAAGGAGTCAAAAGCAAACCCAGCTTTAACTAAAAAAGAAGTGAGCTCTAGCTGCAATTTTCCTCCTCCCCTCTTATGTCCTCTTCTATCTTAAGAATATTCCTTGGTTAACCAGTAGTTCTTTGCATTCCAGATTTATTTTCCGAAACTAAACACCGTCATTGAATATATTCCTTGTTTATACTTGGTCTCTACCACATTCTCACAAAATTATTTTGTCTGACAGTATTGTATTTGTCTGACAAAATTATTTTGTCTGACAGTAGCAGGTAGAGGCTCAAGAAAGTGAACTACTGATGTTAATGGAACACCCACAGTCCCCCAAAAGAGTCAGAAGAAATAGGTAGAGCAAGTCATAGTAAAGACAGGGGGAGGGAGATTTAGTGCCTTTTTAAAAAAACGTGCAAAAAGATAAAAACTACAGAATGTGATACCATGGCAAAGTAACATACTTAATTTAAAGAATTAGGGATAGAAATAATCAGAATACTTGTCTTGTATTACAGGCACAGAGAAATATCCTGAAAAGCAAGCACTTCTGCTGCTGCTATGACTGTGCTGAGTCAGACAATAACAATGGAAAGAATAGCAAAGTGGCTATCTTTTCAATGTAAAAAACCCAAATGGATTCAGAATAAATCAGTAACAGCACTCGGAAAGGATCAGGTTTGGGTAGTACTGCCTGCCAAAACAAAATACAGATACACAGAAACAAAGAAAGATACACAGCATTCGTTTTTGTCCTCAAGGGAACAGATTTTTTAAATTCATTTCTGCGTTTATTTTGAGCAACAAAATCAGAAAATACTGGGAGTTTTTTGCATTATTGGTTAAAAAAAACCCACCAAACAGTTCAGTAAAATATTCAGTGTACTGGAGACCATAAACCTTTTAGCTGCCACTTCTCACGAGCAGTCAGAACAGCTTTAAAACAGGGTTCTTACCTGATGACTGTCTCGCCCAGTGCTGTAACAACAAGGCTGTGGTCTATTAAAATGATGTCTGCAGAATGACCTATCTTCCCACTTAACTTCGCCTGTTAACCATAAGTAAATAAATAAATAAATTTACAAAAGGTAGGAGGAAGGTGCTGAAAAGCAGTAACCATCTGAATTGCCTAGTTTGGCTAACAAGTTGAAATATAAGAATAACTACACCTGTTTATCAGTTCAGGTAGACCAACAGTTGCTCTCAGACAGTGATCCCACTAAATGCATCAAGTATATATACATATATATATAAAAATTAAACAACAGTACATTACTTTGCTTGATCCAAGGTGACTATAAGTCGTAGATGGAGTCAGTCTGGTTTCTGTTCCTATACAACAATTTTTGTGTCACTAGGTTTTCTATTTGTGATTCTGTGACTTGCAGATTGGCTTTTTTTAAAAGCCTTCTAGCCCTTGCATCTGTTTCACAATGTGGGGACTAAACCGTCTTTCAGGTTTGCAGGAAAAGACAAGATCCCCAGAAGGAGGTACTGCTCCTACAACTCTGAAAGACAAGACAGCTCTGAATGAGGATAACAAAACCAAGGGCTCAGATTATCAGCTATTTATACACAAGGCTTTTTAACAAATATTCATTTACACTGAAATTTTTGATTCTTCTCTAATTCACTAAGACAAGGTAAATGAAATGTAGAAGGATTAATATAGGGTCAAGATGAAAGCAACTAAGAAAAAACAGGAAGGCAAGATGAAAACCATCTTCCCGCATCTGGTAACACACCTCTTTTTCACTTTTAAATGAGTATGTGTTTACTCATCAGGGTATTATCTGAGAAACTAAACCAAGGGTTGATTCATTTGTAAGTAAAAATGTGATAATCAAAAAACCCTAACAAATTCTTACTAAGATTAAACACTGGAACTTCACTCAGTAGTGTATCTCTTACCTTCATGAGTTCTTCTGCCTCTCCCTCAAGAGTCACTGCATGCAAGGACAACTGCAGGTTCTCTGTTATCACAACTAAAACATCTCTTTTCTCCATGAACAGAAGCTTTTGGACCTGACTGTCTGCAGACAATACATGCCTTGTCTTCCCTTTGTCATTCACATAATGCACAGAACCTGTAGTACATATAAACAAGGTACAGTTTTTAGTTAACAGTTTTTGACAACAAAAATCAAAGTTGCTGCCTTCTACCATAATATCCTGTAAGTGCTGTAAAGGTAAAAATAACAACATTTCTTGTCTTACAGTTTGTCTCAGGATACAGACTATGATAGTTGACCAGAGCAATAAATCAAAAATGACTCAATTTTTCCCCATCTAGGAAATCCAGAGGGAAATCACTTAAATGACAACATTTAAATAATTTTAAACTACAAGTAATCTTTCTGCATACGCATGCATGAACAAAGACTTCTGAAATCTTCTGTACTATTAATAATTTGTGAAAGAAGAACAACAGCTAAGAATTGCTACAATTTACAAGAGAGTCTAGATTATGGAAAATTGGATATGAAGTTTTTCGTTGTTTTAAAACACTCCACCTGACACACTAAATGCAGCTTTTCTACATTAATTTCACAAGCAAATGAGACACTGACTAAGAACACCAACAACACAGTGTGCGACTTGGCAACTACAGCACCTAACAAAATTATAATAGTTTTTAAAATGTTGGTGAATTACAATACTGTATAAATCATGCACAGGTCTACCCAGTGAAAAATGTTAAAACTAGTATAGCAGTTTGCAAATGGTATTACAGAAATCACCCAAACAACTGGAGTCATTGAAATCTGACAGATCTTACGCCACACACACACACATTTCTTAACAAATCATGATATTACATAAACATGGCATTTCAAACCACTGCAAATCAAAAAAGTTATGAAATTAAATATTCCCCCCAAAAGCCGAAGCTAAAACCACAAACGTATAAGAATGAAAACTAAGGATCCATGCTAAAATGTTGTACCCAAGAGGCAATATGATGTTTCTAATTAAAAAGAATGTTTTCATTTCCAAAACTCTTGCAAATATATTATCATTCTCCACATTCACACTACATAAAACATGTTCAAACTCCTCTCCCACTTCCTACCACACTGTTTCATTTTCTCTCTGAAATAGAAGAGGATTATTACTCATGACCTAAAACGTCTGCAATGAAGACAAACAAGGCTCTACTCAGCAAAAATACCAGGATGACTTCCACTACCCAGGTTACGTCGCAGTACCTGCACGAGTCATCTCAAACACTCGGTGCTGAAGATGACTCTTTGTGCTCACAACTGCAAAACAAGCTCTGAAAACTGTTCAGGCATCTTCTCTTCAGACAAGCATCTCAGGTAACACATCACATAAACTGCATCTATTGTTTTATTACAATGAAGCATCAAAAAAATACCTGGACTAATAAATATTTGAAATCGGGGGTTTTCTTCATTTTGCTTTGGGCTTTTCTGAGGAGCTTAATTGTTTGTTTAGTTTTGCTTTAAAAGATGCGCTGGTGTCTTCAGTCAAATCTCTTTTGAGATATTTAATAGTATACAGTAAGAATAAGGGGTTTTTTTAATTAATTTTTATGAAAAATTTGGGCTGAGAATCCATGCTTCAGAGGAAATTTACAGTTCACATTTAAACCTTACAAAATCACTAACTGGCTCTGAAGTTATGGACACACCACTGAGTGGATTAAGAACTGGGTCCGAAATACACGTGCCCAAATCAACCTTGGGCAGTGAGACTGCGCAAAAGAAACAGTGAGTGTCATTCGCCTGAAATTCAGAAAGTTTGGAGAGGAGGCGCAGGCCAGCGGTCTGCAGGAGGCAGAGTCTGTCCCTAGATGGAGCTGGGAGCCTCCACAAGAGCTGCTCTGAGAGCGAGGGTGGAACGGGCACAGCTACTGGAAGACTTTCTCCTTGTACATTTAAGTGCCTTGTACCCCTTTTTCATTTAAAACGGTTCACATCTAGTAAAGGGGTTTGTAACTCACAAACCAAATGAAGGCACAGCCCACTGTTCTCAAAGCAAGCTCACAGCCAGACCAGGCTGCTCCCACAACCGCAGGGAAGCTACGGGCGTGTAAACGATGGGTCTCGATGATGTGGACACTGAATCAAACCACAACGGAGCTGCAGAACTAGCGTAACTTGGATGCTTTTCAGAGTCGCTAACACTTGGGAGGAGAGGATGACATACTCGCACCTCCTGCCAGAAGCGTACTCTTTACAATAGTTGTCACACACATGCTGGCTCCACCCCAAGGAGTTATCAGGTTAAAGAGATGGAAGGCATCATCCAAAAAAACAGGGTAGGAAGAAATGAGCTCAGAGCAAACTAGCGCCCAGAAAAATGAAACCGAGAGGAAAAGACAAATGGCAGGGAATCATAGACTCATAGAAACCTTTCGGTTGGCAGGGACCTTTAAAAGTCATCTAGTCCAAAGGAACGATATTAGGGAAAAAACAACAAAACAGATGATTGAACTTTTTGCTCCCTTAGGCTGAAGCATCATTTCAAAGCACGAGAAAAAAAGGTTTAAAAGTAATTTATTTTAAAAGGTGGGTTCTAGCAGCATTTTCCTATTTCTAGAAAAACACACAGCACGTGTATTATTTTGAAGCTTTGCACATAATGCTGACAACTTCTAATGTTATTTACACTTGTGTGTTCCAGGTATCTTTCCTCACACTCAATTCTTCAGGAACCTGACTAATCCAATACCTACCGTGTCCTTTTGGAGAGGACTCACCCCGAAGATGCTAGGATTTTAATAATTTTATTAATTTCTTCTCACCAAACACGCTTCAGCTCCTATGAATATGCTATCCTGCTGGATACATGAATATGATGGATATGCAGCTATACTCTAGATGTCGGATATATGAAAACGGGATTATTGTGCACTGAGCTATTTTGAAGAACTAAGGAAACAAAATTCCAGCAGACTGGTAAAGTGGTTTTGCTCTTACCATCTGTCAAAGCGATAAAGAAGGAGAGTGCTTCCTGAAGTCCTATTTTCAGAGGTGCTGCCGTTCCAGCTTTTCTCCAGTTAAACATATCCAAGGCCTTCTCATCACCACTCACAGCTGCTTTTGCCAGCTGCACAAAGTCCCTGCAAACAGAGATCCTTTATTTTCCATTCACAGAATCACACAGATTGGAAAAGACCTTTAAGATCATCAAGTCCAATCATTAACCTAACACTGACAAGTCCTCGCCTAAACCATGTCTCTGAGCACCAGATCAACACATTTTTGAAATATCTCCAGGGATGGGGACTCCACCATCACCCTGGGCAACCTGTTACAACGTCTAATTTCGTGGATAATCATAGAATCATAGAATCATAGAATGTTAGGGATTGGAAGGGACCTCGAAAGATCATCAAGTCCAATCCCCCATAACTGTGTTTTCAGAATATTTTCTGCTTTTCACAATCGGCAACATTGCTAATTAAAAGAACTAAAAGAAGAAGAGTCAACAGCAACAGAGAGAAGCTACAAACAAAAGTAAGATCTGTTGCTGCATAAAGGACACAAATAGCCAGCTACTAGAGTGGGAGAACAACTTGGGCATAAAGGACAGTTTGGAGAAGAATTTTATATATATATATCTAAGAAAAGGGTTGTCTGCAAGCAGCGTTTTCTTTCTGTGGAACAAGAGAAAGACCTGGTGACCAGTGCTCTGGCGGGGCACAATACTTACTCGCCAGGAGGGGGTGGTCGGAAGACACAGTGAGACAGACACTTTCCATACTCCTGTTTCAGCAGGGCAGTGCCCTGCACTCTGCCTCGCTGGTCCACTTTCCATAGAACCAAGACACCATGCTAGGAAAAGACAACAGTTAATTCATTACATTTTGCACACAGGTAGGAATCCAGGCTCTAGCTACTCATGCACATAAAAAATAAACATTTTATTGACAGAGTAACACCTTTCCTTTAATTTAGTTGACACATACTATGACTGTCGTTTAAAACTAAGCCACAGGGAACAAAAACTATCTTAGCATTGAATTATTTGCTTATTTAAAATCAGATTATCTAAAAACGGTCATTAGTCATATCCATTCTTAGTAAAATGACACTTCCAGAGCAATTAAATGGAACAGCCTTGATTTTCTCCTGCAAGTACCATATGCATACAGTTGTTTAGGTAACTCCCTTTCCGTTTTCCTCTTGCAAGTAGTCTGACTGCTAAAAGAAAAGACATTGAGATGAAGGGTACTAAAGCTTAAGATATGCATCCCTGAGTAAGCGCATATAACACCAAGGTAGATGAGCACAGGCGTATGTTTAGACACGTGAAGTCACCGGATGCAGATAACCTAAGGAAAGAATTTCAGGTTTTCTGGAGCTTTCTCCTTCTTTCAGAGTAGCCATTCAAGCACAAGAAGAATTCATTTTTAGAAGCAGAACTTAGTAACAAGAAGAATCAAAGATGCCACAGATTAGCAACTAACTCAACAGTAGTCAATGCAACTTGTCCCTCAGAGCCCGGCGCAGTTTCTGAAGGTAACACGCATTGTGCAACGCCAGCTCGGAATGAGCACCAAATCCCCTGTGACCAGAAAGAATGGAGAAGGCAGAGAAAAAAAAGAAAGACAGCTCATCATTACATAGACGTTAACCACCCCAACAAACTGACTTATGCTACAGCCTCGCAGCTGGAATTTTAAGGTAATTATTGCTGTTATTGTGCTAGTGCTTAGGGAACCAAATCACACTTGAAGGTGTTCTGTGGAAGCATTACATGAAAAAAAAAAAACCAAACCAAAACACCAACAACTTGAAATATCAAGTGCAATCTCATTTTATTTCATCTAGATAGATAACAATAAGGTAGTATTATAATTTGCTCTATTTTTCTTTATTGTTTCCAATGAAGTATAGTCCTTCTAGAAGTGAAAGACTAGAGGCAATGGCACAATCTAAACACTCTTCAAAATTCTAACTAGAAGCCACAGATGATGCAGCTAAGGCCTTCTAAAGTAACATTTCCTTTCTTTTTTCCCTAGAAGCAAGAATCAAGATTCTAACTTCTTTTCAGCAGTAAGATGATAATATTTATACCACCCAAACCTGGCAATGCTGCATTCCACGTCACACAGGCCTGGAATTTCAACCACTCACCTTATCACCAGACACAAGGCAGGTGCCATTTGTACTCCAGTTCAGGATGGTGATTTTGGCGTTATGGTTTGGTGGCACAGCGTGGTGCTCCTTGTCTTGTTTGTTAAGTATCACAACTTCTCCCGTCTCCCAGCCGGTTGCAAGAATCGGTCTGGAAGGGTGCCAGGAAAGTGAGGTGACCTGAAAGCTTCTCTCAAGGTGCGCATCCGACACATGTTCTCCCTGTGAATGGAAATAAAGCGCAAGCTCAGTACAAGGATGTGGCTAAACCTTCAGATTCACTTCCTAGCCAGTAAGATATTTGTCCGTGATGGGGGACTGGCATGTAGCAGAGCTGTTGGCAAGAGATATGAAGTGGCTACACAAATTCTCTTTACAACTATTTCAGGTGTGGAAAAATGTGCTACAACATGCAGTACATCCACTTGAAAATGAGTAAGAAAATGCAGCAGTGTTAAGTGACTGCCTCACTCCGCTTTTCCAGGCTGTTCCTCCCTCGCAGCACACATCAGCAGCTCTGAGTATCAAGCTTTTCAGGATGAGAAGGCTTTGAGCACATTTCAAGGTAAAAAAAAAAACCCACAACAAAAAAAAACCCAACTTCTGAAAAAGACTAAAGCACCTCACTGAAGACATTAGGAAAAAGTTCTTTACTATGAGGGTGGTGAGACACTGGCACAGGTTGCCCAGAGAAGCTGTGGATGCCTCCTCCCTGGAAGTGTTCTAGGCCAGGTTGGACGGGGCTCAGAGCAACCTGGTCTGGTGGGAGGTGTCCCTGCCCATGGCAGGGGGGTTGCAACAAGATGATCTTTAAAGTCTCTTCCAATCCAAACCATTCTATGGTTCTATAATTCTATGACACAGAATAACCTAACGCTTAAACATCTTTTAAAGGTAGACTCTCCTTTGTGTACGGCTTGCAAAACTACTTCAGGCAAATCATTTAATGTCTCCACATATCTATTTTTCGATTTGTAGAATTTGCGTGAGAATTTTTCATAATACACTCTCAAAAGCATAAATTTAATAGGCTACTCATATTAACAAATGTAGATGTTTCCAGTACATCTGCTCCTGGATAGCTTGGAATACCATTTCCCTAAAGAACGCGCTTTTTTCCTGAAAATTATGCAAAGTCCTACACAAGCCTCTTGTATAAAGCTTACAGTATGCAAAGGCACTGTCTGTCTACATGCAGAAATCATACTGGGAAACAACCTACTCAAATGGAACAAGCCGAGTCTAGCAAATCAGTTCAGCCTCAATGTGGAGGAATGATTTCTTTTAATTTACATTTCTTAGTACAATTTATTCACTTAAGAATTACAGAAAGAAAGCAGCAGCGTCCATTTTACTTATAAGCCTGAAATTCTCATACTGCGAGCAGCAAAAAGCAAATCAGTAACCATCACAAACAAGACTGTAAAAAATAAATTTCAATGGAAAGATCAACTTAATTTATGAAGACGTTTTTATAAACCACATGTCACCGGTAGCTGATGAATCTGACATGTCCTAGATAACATGGCACATGGGTAGTAATTAAAATTCAGAGAGAGAGAAGCAAGGAGCCCAAGTAAGGCTGCAGACAGATTAAAAGAAAGTGAAGTTTCAAACCAGCAAAACAATACTAAGTCCAAAAGCGAAGCTGCTGATTACGGACCTGTTCCAGGTAGATATCCACACGGCCCCCAGACGTGGTGCTGACGGAAGCAACTGCCAGGAGTGGGTGAAGCAGGTGCCACGTGAGATGAGAAGGGGAGGCAACTGCATCAGGAGCTTCTGTTCGATGATCCACATACACAGCCATGGCAACAGAAGCTGTCACAGCTCCCACACCTGTGCAAGGAGAACAAACATTTCTAACATGCATGCTAAAGTATTTAGGATAGATACACACACTATACAGATATAATATTATGTATAATATATACACTATATATCTAATAGCAAGTATGCTTACAGAAATAGGGGAAAATAAAGCTACAGCATCATCTTGTCCGTACACACAGACATGAAAAAGGCCATAGCAGTATTTTTAAAAGATACAGAGGACACTGAGCCTTGCAGTCTGTAGCTGCACAGTGCACATGTGCTAATACAAATCTCTCACCAGTGGCTTGTGCTGGCTAATTTCAGAGGACTCTGAAATAACTCAGAATTTACCAGAAAGCTACTTCCAGTACTTCATATCCAAAGATGTCAATTAATGTACAACTTTATGTTGTGAAGTCTCATATCTAAGCTTTCCAAGTTTTAACAGTTGTCACGGCTTTGGAGCTTGTACTGTTGGAATTATGTGAAATTAGTTTAACTCATGCTGTCTGTTATCTACATTTGTATTAAAATACTCCATAAGTGATGTTCCAAGGAAAAAAAACCCACCCTGAAAACAAAGCTCTTTACAGAGTTGCGTGGCAAAACCAGAGGAAGTCACTAACGATCTTTAAGATCTCATATACAGAGATGATCTTTGGGATTTGTGTCATGTGATCGTATTGGCTTGGTTTCAGAAGAAAAACAGCTAGAGAAAAACACCTCGAGTTGTCAGCAAATAAAGCCAAGACCTGGTGGGGAAAAAAAAATAATTAAAAAATAATAAAAAATCCAAACTGTGAAGGACTCCTTCGACATTTCTGAGGAAGAGGCTTTCTTCTGCACCACGAGTTGAGAGCCTGCAGGCACACACATGTACAAGCATTAGATTTACCTGAGTCACCAACTGGGACACCGATGCAGGATGTAAAATGGACATGAGCGAACTCTCGCTTTAAAGTCTCCTTCCTTCAAATATTCTGCCAGTGCTTACAGTAATTATTTTTGCTTTAAGAAGGCCACCTTCAAAAAAGAAAACAAAACTGATTCAGCATCTTTGATTAAACAGATCAGAAAGGTATGTAGCATTTTAAGATAAGTAAGTAGTTCTGTATCTCTGCTATTACAAGGAACAACAAGAACTACCAGACATGAGCACAGAAACAAGTGCAGGCAGCCTAAGAACAACTAATTTGACCTTTCAACAAGATCCATTCACCTTTATCTTCATACTCCTTCAAAATACTTCGCGTTCCCATGGCAGCATGTGGGCCTATTACCCTGACCAAAAAAAAACAACAAAAAAACCAACCCAAACCTTTTAAAAAGAAAATGAAGTAGTTTTCATCTTTATTTCATGCTTTTAAATAGTTTTCTTAAATCTCCAGTTCTGTTCCAAAATACTATACCCATTTCATCTGTTTTGTTTCACTCTAACAGAGGATGAATTTAGTCCATATTTGAATATAAGCTTTATACGGCCTTAAACATTGAACTGACAGAGACATTAACTTCAGATTCAAATAAAAATTTGAGATGCCTAAATGTAAAAACCCCATTTGGTATGAAACAATGGTTTTATCACACAAAACCACACAGCTGTAACGCCTTTTCTAGAGCCACCTTTTCCTGCTGTTAAGTGTTCCCTGCATCTGTAGTCAGAAAATATTACAAATTATTGCTCAGTTATTCCAGTCCGCCTTCAGAGAGGAAAAAAAATAAGTTTGTCAAGCTTACAAACTGCATCTCTTGATCACCTCACTAATGGGTACATTAAGCTATGTCATCTGCTTTGCTATCAGTGACTGCCAGGTTGTTCCAGTTAGGGTAGCTATGGTTATTTATCCCTTCTGGCATTAACAGACAGCAAGAATAATTTCTGATTTGATACTATATATATTTAAAAAGGCAGACTAGCACTTACTAAACTAGGATTCAGTTATATTGCCTTGTAAATTATGGACAATTCCTAATATAAAATACTTTTCACCATCTCAGTAACCACACAAAACTGTGCAGAAGACTGCTGTAAACATTTATATAAATTGCTTATATAAGTGGCTTACTCTGTGGTGTAAAAATCACTAAACCAATACTCATTTGCTTGCTGTAATCTTGGGAATTCGTTATTCACATGTTTACAGTTGCTTCAAGCTCATGCATCTATACTCTGTAGCTTTGACAGATACTTCTTCAAAAAAGCTCTCAAAGGAAAAAAAAAAAAGAAAAATGAGTAGCACTACTTCTACAAATGATTCTGGCACTGCATGCTCTAGTTTTTCAAGGTCTAAAAGACAAGAATTTCTGAACAAGTTAACCAATTTGATGCTTGGCATAGAACATGCCCAAGCTCAGATATCTGATCTCAGTTATCAGATTTCGATACACCTGTTGAAACCACCCACAAACACCGCATAAAACCAGTAAGAGTTCCAGAATGGTTTGGGTTGGAAGGGACTTTTAAAGCTCCTCTAGTACGAGCTCTCTGCACGGGCAGGGACACCTCCACCAGACCAAGCTGATCTAAGTCCCATCCAACCTGGCCTTGAAAACGTCCAACGATGGGGCATCCACAACTTCTCTGGGCAACCTGTCCCATCACCCTCAACAGAAAACTTCTCTTCCTCATGCTCAAACTAAACCTACTCTCTTACAGTTTAAAACCATTACCCCTTGCCCTGTCAGTATGGGCCCTGCTAAGAAGTCTCTCGCTATCCTTCTTATAAAGCCTCCTTTAAGTACTGGAAGGCTGCTCTAAGATTTCCCAGAGCCTCCTCTTCTCCAGGGTGAACAATCCCAATTCTCTCAGTCTGTCCTCACACAATAGGGACTCCAACCCCTGATCATCTCCATGGCCTCCTCTATACTCGCTCCAACAGGCCCATGTCCTTCTCATGCTGAGGTCTCGTGAGAACTGAACACAGAACTGCAGGTGGGGTCTCACCAGAGCGGACCTTGCCCTGCTGGTCACGCTTCCCTTGATGCAGCCCAGAATGCGACTGGCTTTCCGGGCTGTGAGCACACATTGCTGGTTCATGTCCAATTTTCCATCCACTCATTAGTTCCATCTACTCCATCCAATTAGTTCTTCACAGGGCTCCTCTCAACCCCTTCATCCCGCAGCCTCTACGGATACTTGTGACTGCCCAACCTATGTGCAGGACCTTGCACTTGGCCTTGTCAAACCTCATGAGGTTCATCACAGGCAAACATCAGACATGACATTCATGACTGCCTGCAGAGAAAAGTTAGGAGAGGCTCAAGGTCATTTTCTGACCCGTTCTTAACTGGCCAGACACAAGCCAGGTGTAATCCAGACGTCATACACACATACTAACATGATCTTGAGCTCTGGATATCAGGTCCTTTGAGGAAATTACACCTCATTTCAGGGTTTATCAGCTCACGGGTAATGCACCACCAACACAAGGACTAATGCAGATTGATAACTGGCCATCATCGCAGAGTTTGGGCAAACAATTGTGCACCCACCGCAGTAGACATGAGTAAGATTTCATGAGGAGCTGGTAATTTTATAAGTAGGGTAAGATTATCCTTTGATATGGTGTGATTTCCATCCAGACAAATCTCTCAATTTATTATTTATAAGTTGACAGAGTATTAAATTAAATTACAAGTCAAATAACTTTTATTTATTTGGTTCAAATTGTCTGGGATTTCAGTACATAACCTCAAGATTCCTATTGCTACAAATTACAACAGTGAGCCAGGATATAGATATGTGCTTCAAAAGAAATCATCTACATTAAAGTAAACAACAAAAAAAAATCATTATGCTATTCTGTCTTTGGTAACAACTCTTAAAAAGTTAATTTTATGCTCTGTATGACAACACTGTTAGCACAGTCGGCATTTAAGGGAGGCTGATTACAATTCGGTTTGTTATTCTGGTGGAACTGCTACCGGCCACAGGCTCACCAGAACACCCATCACTACACGTAGTCATAAAATGAGCATTTTATGCGTGCGTTGCCGTGATGTTTGCCTGACAAGACTTGAGAACTGCCTATGCAAAAACTCAGGTAGGGATTACAAGAAAAAACTGTAAGAAATGCTACCTTTCTAATTTTAGAACATTTGACGTAGTTAGCCCCAGGAAAAAAAATGTTAAAGAGTGCAAAACCGAGTTATGCTACAAAACGTTGGCTAAGTGCTCCCTGCTGGCTCCTCCAACTGTACAACAGAAAGAGCAAAGCGAAAAAATCCGATTAAACCCCGCACGCGCCCGGGGGGGTGGAGGGAGCCCCCCCGCCCCGCTCCCCGCTCCTCCGGCCCTGCCTGGGCCCACACCCGCGCCGCCTCGGCCTCGGCGCGGCCCGGCCCTTGGCCAGCACAAACCCGCCCCGGGCTCCCTCAGCCCGCCAGGAGCCGCGGCTCCCGGGGGCCGCCCGCCACCTTCCCGCTCCCCCGGGCCCGGCCGCCTCGGCGCCCGCGGGCTGAGCCCGACGCCCCCGCAGGCCGCGCTCGGACGGACCGAGCAGAAGCCGGCCAAGCCGCTGAGGGCTCCCGGCGCCGCCTTGGCTCGGGCGGGCGCCCACTCGCCTCCCGCCCGCTCTTACCGGCCGGCGACCCCGGAGCGCGGCGCCGGCGCCGAAGGCCGCGCTCGCTGCGCGAAGCTTTGCGTTACCCGTGGCAACGGGGAGAGCCCCCGGCACGGAAAGTCCCGACCGCGAGCCGAAGAGTCACGGAAATAGCCGAAGCCCTCCGCAGGCACGTCGGAGACAGACGGAAAACGCCGAGAGCGGCGGGAGCGCGGGTCGGGGCGGTGCCCGGGGGGCCGGCAGCCCTCCCCAGCCATCCTTCCCAAGGAGGGATGCCCGGAGCACCGGCAGCCCTCCCCAGCCGTCCTTCCCAAGGAGGGATGCCCGGAGCACCGGCAGCCCTCCCCAGCCGTCCTTCCCAAGGAGGGATGCCCGGAGCACCGGCCCGACACCTCCGGGCACGGAACCGCCTCCCCGGGCAGCCAGCCAGCCTCGGGGCTATGGCTGGGGGACTCCACATTGCACCGGGCAGCAGCAGAGGGGCAGAATCACCTCCCTCGACCTGCCGGCCACCGGCTTCGGATGCAGCCCAGGACATGAGCGGCTTTCCGGGCTGCGAGCGCCCATTGATGGCTCATGCTGAGCTCCTCGTCAACCAAAACCCTCAAGTCCTTCTCCTCAGGGCTGTTCTCAATCCACTCATCACCCAGCCCGTACTGGTACTGGGGACTGCCCCATCCCAGGGGCAGGACCTTGCACTTGGCTTTGTTGAACTTCATGAGGTTTGCACTGACCCACTGCTCCAGCCTGTCCAGGTGCCTCTGGATGGCGTCAACTCCACCTCACAGCCTGGTGTCATTGGCAAACTTGCTGATGGTGCACTCAATCCCTCTGTCCTTTTTAGCAAGTCACCAGGCCCAATGCCAACCCCTGAGGAATGCCACTTGCCACTGGTCTCCACTCGGACACCAAGCTGTTGACCATAACTCTTTGAGTGTGACTGTCCAGCCAACTCCTTATCCACTGAGTGGTCCATCCACCAAACCCATGTCTCTCCAATTTAGAGACGAGGATATCATGTGGGATAGCGTCAAATGCTTTGCACAAGTCCAGGTAGACTGCATCAAAATGTTGTGTCTCCCAGAACTTAAAGATAGGCTTTAGGCAGGGAGGCAAAACACTAGCTTTAGACTTTCTTCCTACAAGCTCTGCAATACCCTCTAGAACAAATTGGGTTTTGAGCAGAAGAACTCAAAGTCCTGTTTTCTGTGGCTTTTTATCTCATGCTTTAAATACTTTCTCCCTCACAAGGCATCAACTCTAACAAAGTAATTTATGGCATCTCTTCTTGGTAGATCCTTGGTCATGTAATAACACCATTAGCTTAGGTGCCACTCCCAGAGTTGAGTCAGTAATGCATCTGTTGGCTCTGCCCAGCTGGCTATTTTCACTGCGCCGACAGTATTCTTGAGATTATAAGACTTGGAGTTGAGCATCTGAGCAGATTGTGTGCAGATGCCTTGTTTTCTCAGACAACTAGGCTAGTAAGGAAACTACTGCAACTACAAAGTACAATTAAGTCAGAAATGCATGGTCAGTAGGAGCCTCAAGCAATTGACCAGTCTATTGTCCCTTTCTGGGCTAGAAAAAAAAAACCACTGACAGTCTCTGTTCAAGTGACCATTCAAGTGACCATTTTTACAGCTTCCATAATTGTCTGGTTCAACATTCCAGAAAATTGTGCCCAGAAACTAAGGTACACATCCCTACTTGTGCCGGCTTAGCTAGAAATTAGAGTTCCCTGACCTTTGATATACAAGAGAGAAGCCCTGCTGCAAAGGATTTATATCCTAAACAGACAAATGAACAGGCATCCTAGGGTCCTAAGATCTTCCCTCCCAAGTACTGCTCTCATAAAAGATGCCTAACAGCTCCAAGTCCATAAAGCCCCAGGACAGGCAAAGAACAGGTTTCAGCAGTGTAGTCACACACAGTTACATTTCACTCCTTCCTCTAAGGGAAGGGATGCTGAAGAAAAAATTAAGTTGCATGATTAGGTGCTTCCTATTTAGTAAGCCATAAAAGATTAAAAACAGAAGTCTGACCTTCACTTTAAATCCTCTTACTTGAATGGGAAAGAGCTGCTTTAGTAACACAAAGATAATCCATTATCATTTGCCAGATTAAGCAATTCAAATGTCTTTTAGGAACAAAGGAGTTATGAATGAAATGTAGTAGCTTCTAAGTTACGTAAAAGGAAAATACAACATCCACTGTATTGGTGGCTTTTACACCTACGATCTCTGGGAAAGTATTTTCATCTTATAACTAGTGTAATGATCACGCACATTAGACGCAAAATTAAAAATACCTCAACATAAAACAGAAGGATTAACTTTGTCCTTCTGCCAGGCAGTTCTGCACTGTTTGCTGTATGTCTATTTAGCACGCAATTTGTTATTCATACCTTAAAACACAGAAGATGTGCAACAACTCCAACTTAATGATCTTGCCTAGTCTAGAAAACCATGGCAACAAACACTGAAGGATTATTTGCATTTTGTATCTGTGCAGGTCTGTCAAAGCATGGTCAGGACCCTCCCTACTATTAAAAAAGAACGAATGAAAGTTCAAGTGTCTTTTGACATCTCAGCCTACCCCCTGCCTCTCAGCTCTTGTCCAACTCCTTTCTACTCAGCCTTTCTTTCACAAACATTTACACACATGAGCAATTTCACACCTTAACAGTCCACTTGAGGCAATGGGGCCATTCAAGCATATAAAGTTATTTACATACAGGAAGAATGGAAACCTTCAACTCTGAGTGCCTCGGGGAGCTGAACGTGCCTTCGTGTCTCTCTGCAAAGCACCATGGAAATACACTGCACTGTAGATGCCAAATGCATCATTTCCTGTCAGTACTGTTAAATCTGGTTGTGGTCAAACCCAGGGGCAAAATTAGCCATATGATCTTGTGCTACAAAACTGCAAAATACTTTCTCTACCAAAAAAAAAAACCCAATCCACCTAATTAAGATATAGATTCAAATGTAAAGCTCTACAGTGGAGATAAGATCATTAAATAATTTGGCTCTTTGTTTACAGGTGACTAACAAATACACTTGGCTACTCACAGGTATGCTTTACAGCATATTTATAGGCGACACAGAGCCCAAGACATGTTCAAGTTCAGTTCACCACCATAAGATAAGTAATTGCAACACTGTCCATGAGAGCCAAATCTTCCAGAATTTAGACACCCTCAATTTCTAAGCTACAGCTTACAAAAATTTTCCTCAAAAGATGACTAAGTCATCATTTCCTGCTATAATAGTCACAAAGTTTCAAAAAGATGATGATCTAATGTTCTTTCCACAAAGAATTTAGGGAAAAAATATCTCACATGATACCACTTGTAAGGTGTCTGGAAATTGTTCATCCTGGCAGTTAACACAACGTCACCATGTAGAGGTACCAAAGAGTGCTTGCTGGAAAATAGGCCAGGACCTAAGGTTAGCAAACGAAATGTAACCCCCTTTAATTCAGCACATCATTGAGTAACATTTCTTAATCCTGGAGACTTTTTTTTTTTTTGAAATCCCACTTGAGGATACCCGCACAAGTGCACACTTTATAAGAAGACCGTACACTGGGAAGATGCTAGGCCTCCCCAGGAGGTTTCACATTTGTAATTCCATGTGTGTCATCTGTAACCCTTATGAGCAATAAGGAACTCATTAACACCTGTGATTAGCGAGCAGCCGGCTGCCACGCAAGCAGCTGGGCTGGCGGCCCATCAGCAGCTCTCCGGGTCCAAGCACCCGGCTGATGCGCTGTCACCAGCCAGGCCGTGCCTTTTCCCTCAAGAACCTCTAAAGCCACACAAAACCAGCACCGAGCAGCCGGTTCTTCAGCCACCGAAGGCACGCTGCGAAGGGACACTCGGTATCCCACCGGCCGTGCCTCCCGCTGGACGTCCCAGCGGGTGCCGAGGTCCAGCCCAGGGGAGCACAAGCGGCGCAGGAGCGCAGCGGCCCGACGGCTCCCCCTCCCACCCCAGCGGAGGTCGCCTGGGCCAGCGACCCCTCCACGCAAGCGTGTACGGGCACGGGGTTACCCCGCGATGCTTCGGAGACCGAGCACCGGCGGCCGCTGGGAAGCCCGGCCCACCATTTGCGCAAAGCAGCGGCCTCACGCCACAGCGCCTCTCCCCGGGGAGCGGCCCCAACCCCGCCCAGCGCGCGCCTCCCCACCGCCCCTACCCGCCCGCCCCCATCCGGAAGCGTGTCTTAGTAGCTGGCAGACAATAAATAGAGTGGCGTATGCAAATCACCAGCCCTCTCACCAATGGAATCCTGGAACACGTCCCGGGGCGGGGGCACGCTATCAAGCCCTCGATTGGTTTTTCTTTTAGCCAATCAGCAACCAGCTCTCGGGATTCGTCTCGCCCTCTGACGGACACCGGCTGCCGCCTCTTCCTTTGCGCTGAGCTTTCGTCACCCACCCCGCGCCGCGCTTTGTTTGGTTTGCGTCGGGCCCTAGGCCCCGCCTCCCTTCCCCCTCCAGCCAATGGGGCGCCTGCTTCGCCGTCCCGGGGTGGGGAGCGCCGGCGCGCTCAGCTGGGCCCGCGCGCCGCGCCCTGCACCGCCCCCTCGGCCCGGCGCAGGCTGACGAGGAAGCGGAACTGCCGCGGCCCGCAGCCCAGCGCGGCCCAGTGCGGGGCCGGCGGCGGTGGCAGCGGCAGCGGCAGCGGAGCGCGGCCGAGCCCGGGGCGCCAGCGAACCGCGGCTCCTCCGGCCGGGGCGGAGTGGGGAGGCGGTGTGCGGAGGCGCCAGGAACCGTGGCCGCGGTTTTGGAGGCAGTCCGGGGAAGAGAAGGTCGCCTCCGCGGCCGGGAGCGGGGCTGCCGCCGCCGCCGGCGAAGCTGGGAGGGCCGCTGGGGTCCGCGGTGGTCGTAGGGCGCGCCGGCCTCCGCCCGAGCTGGCGGGTCTGGGGCGCAGCGTGGGGGTGCCTGAGGCTGCGGGTGCCGGAGGAGCGGAGGCAGCCGCCGGCGGGAGAGCTGGAGAGCGGAGGCTGCGCGGCGGGATTCATGCGGCAGGTGAGACGCGGGGCCGGGGGGCGGGGGAAGGCGGCTCACCGAACCCCCGCTTGCTTGTCCCCGGGGACACCGGCCCGGCTGGGGTCTGCGGGGAATGCGGCTCCTCCGAGGGGAGCCGGGCGTTGGTAGGAGGCAGAGCGAAGGTCCGAAGGACCAAAGTGGTGAAGGTGGAGCGGTTTTTCCCTTCGGAAGGAAAAGCAAAAGTGGGGGCGACGTGAGAATGAAAGGAGAAAGGGGTGAACTGAGTGCAGGGAGGGTGTAGGCAGGGCGCTGTTTGGAGCCAGCTGTTGGGAAGCGGGACAGACACTGCGATGTGCTGCCCTAGTCTTGTAAGTAACAGTGCCCGAGATGTGTGTCTTTAGCACCCCCTGCTCATTGTTGGGAGATGCCAGTGGGTGCATCGCTTTTATTTGCGGTGATAAAACTAAACTTGAAACGAAGGAGATTTCACCTTGCTTAAGTGAAGCTTTAGAGCCCAGACTGTCAGAGTTGGGAGATTTCTGTCGTCAGAATAACTGAAAACACCATTTTTTGTTGTGTGGAGAAGGAGTTTGTGGTTAGAGTTGGGTCAATAATTAACTAAGTTTTAGGATGAGTTTAGATCCACAGTTCACATGAGTTTATTAAGCATTTGCAAAGAGTGGAGCGTTGCCCAACATAATTCTCAACTGGTAGATTCAGTGCTTTAGCTGAAAGTAAACTTTTAGGTAAAAGTGTCATTTTAATGGTAGGGATACAATCCATACACTGTAATGTCACAAATTTGTACACGACGTTACGCTGATGCACCTTGTTTATTTTAAATCACGGTATTCTGGTGTCGGCATAACCCTCAGTAATTCCATTCTTTATTTGTCATATTCAGAATTTCTCTCTCTCGGTGGTTTTTATCTCTCCCCTTATTTAAAGTTGGACTGTGGCTCCTGCTCTGATGGGAAGGCAGCTGCATCTCAACTGCTCCTTCTTTCCACCTTGGTGTAAGCGGTTTGTCTCTTGGAAGGTGACTTGAGTGTCAGGAACGTTTTTGCACCCTTTAACGAAAAAAACAAACGGTTGTTGGGCTCTAGCAGGTAATAGGACTTAACGCCCTACGCTTTTGTGTATCTGGCATTTTGTTATGAGTATATAAAAGAAAAAAAAAACCCCAACAAAGCTTGAGAACTGAGAGGATTTGTGAGGGTAGACAGCGGCGCGGGTGGTCGCCCCAGCAGCCGGCCCAGGTGCCCGGTGTGGGGCCCGGCGCGGAGGGGATCCCCGGGCACGGGCCTGGGAGCAGCAGAGCGATGCTTCCAAACTTTTTCTCTCTCGGGCCAGGCGGTCGCAGCATCTCTGGGAGCTGCGCGGGTCCCCCCCGAGGTGAAGCCGCCCTTCAGATGAAAGAAAAACGCTGCTAATAACGGGGGGGACGTTATTTAACGCCCCCTCCCGGGGCGGGCAGCGGCGGCGGGCCCGGCGGGCCGGTCCGCGGCGGAGGCCGGTGATGCTGCCGGTGGAGGAGGAGGAGAAGGAGGCGGCGGCGGGGCCGGGGCCGGGGCTGCCCCGCGGGGAGCAGCGGAGAGGTGCCGGGGCTGTGGGGGGTGGAGGGGGGGAGCTGGAAATCTCGGGAGCCTCGGCCAGTCCCGGCCCCAGAGACACACACACACACGCACGGAGAGAGGAGGAGAAGCCGCCGCCGCATCTGGGAACATGAACCCCCCCGCGGCGGCAGGTCGGACCGCCTCGGCTCCATGGTGAGGAGGAAGAGGAGCCCCCCCGGGCCCCGGGAGCCGCGGACCGGGTAGGATGGGGGGCGAGGAGCCGGCCCGGCCCGGCCGCGCTGCCCCCGCTCCGCTCCGCCGGGCTCGGCCGTCGCCTTTCCTCTCGGCGGCTGTCGAGCGCTTCCCCACGCCCGAGTTTGGCCGGGCGATTTCTCCGGCGAAGGCGGCCCGGAGCCCTTCGGGAGGGTGCCCGAGGGCTGCCGGGGGAGCCCGGCCGCCTTTTGGGCCGGTTTGGGGGGGGTTCCGGCGGGGCTTTGCCCCTCCCGCCCTCGGCACAGGTTGTTGGGTCGGGACAGCAAACGAAAGGGGATTTAGTAACAAACAACGGCGGCCATGTTGAGAGGAATTTCTGCAGCTAAACTTCTCCCCTCTCAGCCCAGGGATTTCTCTGCCTCTCTGGGGGGGTCCCTGGCCTGACTTTGTGCCCCTCTCTTTTCTCTCTCTCCTCCCCGACAGGATGACAGTGAAACTGGGAGAGAGCAGCGGGGAGGAAGGGGTGAAAAAGCTGGGCAAGAGAGCAGGAGGAGATGAGGAGTCCCTGGAAGAAGAAGGGGCAGGAGGAGGAGGAGAGGCAGCTCCAGGCAGCAGCAGCACAAAGAAAGAAGAGAAGATTATTAACAACAACACTAACAGCAGCCCCCCACCGAACCCCGGCTTATCGCAGGCCCCGGCCTCCCTCCAGCCCTCCCACAGCCAGGACCAGCATCATTTTCTCAGGTCCAGCGTCAGACCTCAGAGCAAGAGGCTGAAGAAGGATTCCCAGGCATCCTCTTCGGTTGGCAGCAGCACCGCTGCGAAAAGCAAAGGTACCGGCTCCTGGCACCCCTGAACGGGCAGGCGAGGGGCTCTAAGGGAGTCACCTGTGGGTCCGGGGGCCGTCGTTCTCCTCCTGGAGGTGCCATCTTTTGTTTGGTTCGGGGGAAGGTGTTTCGGGGCTCGCAGCTGAAATCTTCTTTGTGTCCCAAGGCTTCAGCTTTTCCTCTCTCCCCTTCGTGCTCACAGAAATGAGGGGTTTGGGTGGGTATGTGGAGGGGATTAAAAATGTCCGATACTGAAGCAAACCTTTAATTCTTGCATTTAATCTCTGGAGTTTTAGGAAATTCCTCTGTTTTGGTTGGGAAATAGATTCTAGCTAGCTGTGTAGTCAGGTGGCTGCACTCTGAATCCTACTCTTGGATGATAACAAGATGTTCACTGGGTTTTGGTTAAAAAAGGGAAAAAAAAACCCCAACCTGCAAGACATTGGTGACTTGCCCGAATTATTTCTGTGGCTGTTTTATCCAAAGAACTGTTTCGAAAACAGCTCTGAAACACGCACATTGACGTGTCTGTCTCTAAGGTTTTTGTGAGCCCTGCATTACTGTTTCAGAACAGTTTGGGCATTTCCTTGTAATTTGAGGTGTTATAAAGATTGTTTTCTATACATCTGAGTATCTGTGTGTACATAGATACATGTGTTTTTTCAGGTTAACGTTGTAGATGGGAATTTGATTTTTTTTTTTTTTCAAAGCTGCTCCTTAGTTGAGCAGCTAGGAGATGACAGAGATATTTGACTATCTTGGTGCTGTTGTGTGTGCTCAGCAGTTACAGGGTGACACCTGGCACTGCAGTTGAGCTGCACTCAAGACCAATTTTGGATACCTTGTGCAAAAGTACTCAAAAGTTATTTTCTTTTAACTTCAGAGGAAGGAGATTTCTTCAGTGTTTGAGATAATAAGGTTTACTCTTGTCTGCTAAAACAAAATGAAAGTCCACGTAGCATAAATGTGTCTTGGAGATTACCTCACTCTTAGGTCCGTTGCAGTGGTGTTCACATGCTGGACATTAGGTGAACATTGCGAATTAGGATAGTTTTGTGCACAGTGCGAATTGTGATATTTTAGTCATTGCCTTATCATGAAAAAAATCTTGAATTCTGTTACTTGATGGTTAGTTTATGTAATTGTCTGAAGTATTTTTGTAATACTGTAAGAGTAAATCCTCTTTAATCTCTTAAACTTTTTGTTTTAAGCAAGAAGCTCCTCTGTGTGGTATTGGAGGACAGAACAGAAAGGCCTACATGTTTTTTCTCCCAGTTGCATTAAACCAAATAAAAACCAGATGGAATACACAGAAGTGGTTAGTACAGATAATTATTTTGAGGGTCGTAAATAGTATTAAATGTGAGGAGGTGTTTCTTTGGAATACACATTGTCCAGGATTGACAAGTCAAATATATACGTTTGAAATTATTCCATTGTTTTGCAAGCGTGTACGCGTATATACAAAAACACACATATCTTTGTGCATGTGTGTATTCGTGTTTGTATATTTGTGCACAAATATTGCTGTTTTAGAGCGGCAGAACAATTTTTAACTAGGCGTATCAGCACTATTGAAATGCAAACTTTGTTTATTTTGCAATTCACGTTCCAAAATAACGCTAATAAAATTATAAGCAGAATAGAAAATATTATTTCAGTAATCAGTCGTAGGTAGTTCTTGTAACCGCTACACCTCACTCTGTTGTCAGGTTGGGGGAAACTTTGTAAGTCGTTGGGGGTAGACGGTGGAGAATTATCATGAGGCTTTCGCTTTCTGGATTGTGAGACCAGCCACAGCTTGGCCTGGCTCGTTTGGAAGTGAACGCATTAAAGGTGATTTCAGTGATTCGGTTGAGATTACAGCTGTCAGGTTGTGGAGAACAGACGTGGGATCCTCTCTATTTTGAGTACTTTACATTCAGGGGTGCATACTGAGAGGTTTTCCCGGCTTGCCAGACTTCTCCCTGGTGGAAGGGCTTGTGATCAGAAGTTACAGGGCTTTGCAGGCTGCGCGAAGTGTCTCTCGGAGCTCGCTTCCGGTAATTGATTACTAATAAATATTGGACTTAAATCCTTCCACTTTCTGTCCCACCAACTTCTTCCTCCCTGGCTAAGTGTAGAAATGCTAAAAAGCTCGAATGCAAGTGCCCTGGATCAACTCTGAAAACTGGCCGCTTTTCCATTTCGTGTGTCATGGCCCAGGCGATGCTGCAAAGGGAATTTTAGCGTGGGTTAGCAGGACCGGTTCTACCATGCTTATGCATGGTCCAGTGAAACCATTGCCTTGGTTCTGTGAAGGTCTTCGAACAATGCTACGTAACCCTTAAAATTTTAGAATATGTGTCTCCTAAAGTGGAAGTGCTTTCAGAAGCTAATACTAAGGAGTGTAATCAATAAACTCAGTTTCTTTCAAACTGTAGTTACGCGGCAGGCATTGGCTTGTCCTAATCGTATCTGTGAAAGAGTTTTGGAAATAGTGGGGTTTTTTTCTGTCTGTTACAGATCCCTTTTTACTTTTGCCACTTGTGCTTTTAGGGTGCTTCATTGTAGCAGACAAATTATTGATAACGGAAACTTTACTGTAAACTGCAAGAAGGGTTTGCCCACTCAGCAGCTGCTGGCTTTTCGACTTTGCTGTACTATGGTTCAGGAAAGATTGTTCATAATAATTCTCAAATTCTGCCTAGTAGAATGTATAAGCATATTGCTAATTTTCAGATTACTCTGTCTCTTGCCTGTTGTCTACTGAGTTGCATGTTTAAGTTTAGGGCAAATATGACCTAGAAAGTAGCACAACAGGATCAAGTGTGGAAGATATTTCACTTCAAACAGCTGAGCCATTTTGAATTGCTGAAAGGTTTGTCAAATTTCTGGTACAAATATCTAAATCTGTGCAGATTTTTAGGCTGATTATTATCTTATTTTCAGGCGTCGGTCATCTTTTTATTGTGTTTTCCAGTTTGTCGTCTACACCGCAACTAACACACACCTTTTGAAGTGCAGATGCTGGGAAGTAGGTCCTAAAGTAACTTGTATGAAGTCAAGGGATACACCTGAAGGAATAGCGGGGTGGAGGCGGTTGGTTAGGAGAGTCCAAAAGCGGGGGGAGGAAGCAGACCAGTGTAAGGTTGCTGAAAAAGAGATATTTCTGAGAGTTTACTTCTCTAATACAAATACACCGTGTGATTGCTGAGCACAGGTTTAAGGAGCGTTTCGGGGCTGTTCTCTGTGAAGCGAGAGTAGTTGGGATATGCTTGTCTACATTGTGAGCGTATTGGTAAAAGCAGATGCAGAATACGTTGCCATCATGTGCTGTAGGTTTAATTTGGACTAGAGTGTTTACATTTTTGTGGGTTTATACATTTTTCCAAATGCAGAATGAAGTCAAGAGGAATTGGTAACAAAGTCTAATGATGATGAGCTGAAGCTTGAAGATGTCTTTCATGCCGTTGCTCTAGATTTATTCATAAAATATGTAGAAGGGCCCAAACAAGTATTTGAACTTGTTCTGCAGTAATAAACCGTTCTTCCCTCAAAAAAAGAATTATTCAGGTGAAAGTGTTATTTGAATTAAAACATTCCTTCTTTTGACATCATAGAGAACTTGATAGAAAGCAGCCCAGTGTGTTTCAGCCCACCAGAGTTGCGCATCCCGTAGCATGTGGATTGAATTAACTACTGTCTTCTCCTGTGGAGAGGATGTGTATACCACGGCCCGCTGTGTGTACTTACAGTAGGATTTTATTGTATCTTCCCAAATTCGTATGCTGTGGAATGTGTTGTGACTTTCATTCGAAATGTCATTTCTCCGGCATCGTTTCTCTTGTGAGTGACTGCTTAAAGACTGCTGGTGTGTAATATGCCAATATGCTTCTTAATGCTGGCCATCCCGTTTACGCTTGGTTGTTCTCCCTCTGTCCTGCCCAGCCATGCTTTCGTTCATTCTTTGCCCTCGCGTTTACCGCAGTTCTCCCTCCCTTCCTTTGAAAGGGGCTCAGGACCAGAACTCCGCAGTGTCTCACCCCACACCACAAGAGGAAGGTTTTTTCGTGTGCCCTGTGCAGTGAGTGCTGAACTTCCAGAGGTGCCCGGCTGCACAGCCACATGGTGTAGGTGGAACTTCATGCTCGGCTTTTAAGCGTGTTTCCTGATAGAAGAGCAAGAGAGTATTGATTTACTGGGGAAGTAACCAAATTTACAGTAAACAATGTTTATTTTTCACAGCTATGCTTGGTTAGCTCAGATAGTGCTGCATTTGATAGCTTAAATTTGTCCTGCCTGTAGAAAATCAAGCCTTCAGTGTAGTTTTGTTGGTAGGCTCCTGTTGATAATTGATGCTGTGTATATTTATACACATTCAGCTACACCATGGTTGTGCAAATTAAACAATAAGAGGTCAAAGAAGCTAGACTATCTGCATCCTTGTAGGACAGTTACCTGTTATGTTTAAAACTTGGGATGTTAATTCATGACAAGAATACTGTATGGTATGACCGTGCAATAGGGCATAAGCTGTCTTGGGCTTACGCTTCTTAGGAGTCTGTGCTGTTTAGTGTGGAGGCACACAAGGTAGAAACTCATTTTCCAGTTATAATGTTAGTACTCAAAACGAAGCATTGACTTTCAGGGAATGCATCTGTCTGTCTGCCCCTCTCATCCATATTTTCTTCTCGGCTATAATCCTTGGAGACAAAAGCAAACTGGATCCAGGCTGCAGCTTTGTTTAAGTTGTGATTCCACAGACTAAGTGACTTTCCTTAAATTCCCGAAGCACAGGCTTTCTGTGGGATCACCCCATTTGTTTCTTCACTGAAGTACATGATGTCGTATGTGCCGTTGGAAAGATACGTGGCTGGAAATAGGGCTTGTTTACCAAGGGATCAAAAGTAAGTTTGGATGTGTCTTCAGCTGCTTTTTCATTAAAATGGAGGAATAAATGCTCATTGAGGAATGCTCTGTGATGAGAACAGCAGAGTGCATTTGGAGCTTTCTGGAAGGTCTAGGTCATAGCACCTTACCCAGCTCTGAGGGCAACAGATGTTTTGATGTTCATTTCACGAGGGTCCTGACCACTAGTGCAGGTTTGTGAGGATAAAATACTCATTCAAAGATCTGTCAGTCTTTACCAAAACCACTTTTTAAGGTGATCTTGTACAGTTTAGCCTTGCTGTTGGCTCCTGTAGAACCCAAAAGAGATGAAAAAGTGTTCTGAAGGAAACTCTGTGGCGTGTTATGAGTTGACATTCGCATCCTGCGCTTTAGGGAGCAAGTTTAGTGTCCTCACGCTCCACGTTTGGCCTGTGGCATGTGAGCATTTGTGAAGCACTCACATTTATGAAAGTCTCATTTATAAAAGTATTCCCTGATAGGTCTTCCACCTACCCTTGGCTGGTGACTCCTGAAGAAGTTGAGATTTTGCAAGCTAAGCCTGTGGAACACCAGTCAGAGACCCAGCGTGTTGATGCATGGGTGTAGTGGGGGTTAGCTCTGTGAACTCCAGCTCCAGTGGGTGTGGAAGCTGCTGTAGAAGATGTGAATCAGCTGGCATGTAAGAGCTGCCAGTGAAGGATTGAAAAGCAAACACTCAAATGCTACACAGAGTCTGGAAGGAAGAACTTCTTATGGCTGTAGGCACGATAAGACACTGATGCGGTCAGTGACTCGATTATTTGATATATGCAGTGTTCCCTTGTTTGTCACTTTCATATCGGACTTTTAAATTCCAGTCTTTAAATTCCTTTATATAAATTTTCCCAAGTGTTTGTGTTTTGCTTAGAATTGCAAAGACAGCTTTTCCTACAGAAAATGTAGTTTGAGGTAGTGTTATGCCATTCACAGATAAATGGTGTTCCAGTAACGAGGGTTACACGTGGATAGAGAGCACTGGATAAAAGGAATGAGTAAGTTTTGCTGGAATGTTAGTGTTCTGCTCCATGATTTTGTTGGGAGTTATAGTTCAAATACAAAGTACAGAAACCTGATGTCTTTGCGAGCTGAGTGGAAATGCTGAGTCCTTCCAAATTTAGTGCTTCCTACCTCATAAGCACGTGCTGGTGTTCTCCCGCATCCTGGAGGGACAAGGGAGTTGTCGTAGCCGTGGTTGCGAGGGTCTCCAGTCGGGTGGCTGGGTGATGCAGGAGAAGTAGACAGAGTGGGAATGACCGTCTTGTCTGTGTCTCATCTGCAGTGTTCTCCTTTTAGAAATGATTTAACTTTACTAAGCAGGCTGGTGGAGTAAGGCCCCTTCCTCTCTCCGGCAGTTCTGCAGCAGTGGTGGTACAGCGAGTCTCAACGGGCCTTTTTGTTTTCGTGCATTGCCGAAGTTCCAAATTATCTGTTGTTCGGAATTAGTGATCGTCATCTATTATTAGTGAGGGGGTGAAAACTTTTTTCTTGTTTTGTATGCTACAAGAATCTTACAGTGACATTGAAAGAATGAATTTATGGGCTGTAATTTAATGATGTATGACCATTTTTACGTTTGCCTTTTAGTGTGAATTGGTTTCTAATACCGTGTTTCGGAATATAGTGCATTCCACTGCCTTACTGAGATCCAGTACACTAGGGTGCATCATGGTAAGCTGCTGATAAATATTACCATGCACAGTAGTAAGAAAGTTTATGGAAGAGGATCACATGGCAAGCTCCTATATTCCTGGAGAATTGCATATAAGATCTCTGTAGAGGTGACAGGCTATTAGAATTTTTAGATTTTAGTATGTGATACTCTGAACAATTGTCTGGCTAGTAATTTAGTTGTGTTCGAAACAAGAAAGACTTTGATAAACTTCCCAGAAATACAGTTTGTCATGTAGAATAGTACCTACGTGTAGAGGAACAAAAGAGCAATGACAAGCTTTGTATCCTTTGTAGATGTTAAGTCAGTAGAGTCCTTAGCATGTCCTTGATACAACCGTTCTGATCATTTTGTCTTTTACATACTCGAGTTTCAAGTTCTCAGTGATACTTTTGCGTCTTACGCTTTCTAACAACGAGAGCTTCATGTGTACCAAGTACAGTCTTTAGAAAATCCTTGATAAGATCTGAACTTCAGGCAGCTGACATACAGGTTTTTGTTTGAGTGTATATGCAGTGATGTGAAACAGAAAACACCAAACCCCTCAAAAATCCAACCAACCAGACGAAACCCCCGAGCCCTGCATTCATGGTTCCTCTGATTTCTCAGAAAGTGAGAGGTCTGTGATCAGAACAGTGACTGGAATAGAATCCTGGAGGTGTCTTTTGATGGAGAATGTCTTTTGCTTTGGGAGCTGGTAGCAACAGGAGGCTGTGGATTGAGATTGAGAACTGACGTGTTTGAATTGAGACATGTATATCTTTTCTGTGCAAATGGTGATATTCCAGTCTCACTTGCAGAATAAAGAAGCAATTCTGTGTCTTGAAAGTGTTGGTTTTCTTCTCAGCCACCTGTTAAAGTGCTCAGTTTTTTCTGATACTATTTTTTTTCTTTATAAAGGATTTACCTTCAGAGTACCACAATTAAATTACTTTCAATTATTTTATCAGTAGCTGATAAAGGCTTTGGGAAATAGAATAGCTGTTTATTTGAGAACTTGTTTTCCAGTGCATTTTCTTCTAAATGTTCAGTTCTTTTTCATGTTTTGCATTACATGCTTCCCTGTGGGATAGTGATTTTATTCAAACAGATCAAACAGTCATTCATAGAGACAAAAGAAATCTTAAACTTAAAACGGTTGCAATATCATATTTTATATCAAGTAAATATTTATTGTGTGATGGGGAAAAATATTACTTTAACACATCTTGCTCTCTTCCAGCTTTGATTTCAAGTGTTTTTTGTTACTTGAACAAACAGGCCCAGGATTTGGAGAAATATGGTTTTGACATCCAGAGGTATTACTTTCAAATTGTAACTGAATAGTTATAGTCAAGATTTACATACGAGTCTTTCAGATCTCTAAAGCATAGTAAGCCTGTAGCGTTTTATTATTGTCATACTCTTTAAAAAATATGATTATCAAACTGGGATATGCTGGTTCTTGAATGATACATGCATCTACTTGTGTGTGTGTGTGTGTATATATGTATAAAAGAAGCTGTTAAAAGGCTTCTCTTGGGTTAAGTACACGTTTGCCTTGATAAGGACAGTCAGATTTTAAGTTATGCTTCTTATCAAAATTGAAGAGAGTATATTTTGGAAATGTAAGCTGCTGAGAATGGTTGCGTTTTCATGGCTAAAATACTAGCGCACGTTTAGGGAGGTCTCCCTGTTTTCTGCATGAACATTCTGCTCGTCTGCTACGGTATCAAACCAAGTGTGATGTTGGGTTTGATTGCTCTGGTGAATAAACCACAAGTTTGAGGTGGGTTGATAATGCTTGTGTTGATTAAAATGTCTTTGGAAGACGAATAGTTGCAGAGGTGATTTCAAATTAAAAAGAGGCTGCTTCTCCTGTGTTAAGGTGAGTGGATGGAATTTTAGTATATTTTATGCAGCTCTCACCTTCGGGCAGTTTCTCCAACCTGTTTTCTTCCCTTGTGCCCTGCTTGCATCGATAGCAAATTCTCTTAGTTCCGTCAGGCTTGATTCTCATTTTAGTGTTTCTGATTTTTCTTTAATTTTTTTCCTGATCCCTTTCTTTGGGGTGTTGATAACTGACAAAGGTGCAGTCAAGATGACGCTTCTGTGCCTTTTTCCAATAGCCACAACTGGATTTGGGGAAGGAGAAGGGGTTGGGACTTGCCATCTGTGGGGCATCTTGAATTCTCCTAGGTGGGCCGAGCGTCGGACACGACGCTTTTTATACCGAGGGTCAGATTCTTGGTCCGTTCTCAAGCCGTGAACTGAGGTAGATGTCTTTCAGTCCTTTCGTTACCACCGTGATTTTGGAGGTGGTAGGATCAAGACTAAAGACAGGGCAATGAAGTTAGGTGTAGTTTCTCATGGTTGTTAGTTTGCATTGCTCAGGAGTTCCCCTCAGCTGCAGAGGGGCACCCGCGGAGCACAGCAGTGTGGAGGTGTCCGAGTGCGTTGTCTTTTAGAGATTGCTTTGGTATATTCCTTCTTATCTGACTTTTCTCTAGAAATACAAAATTAAGCCGTTTAAACCTTGCCCTTGTTTTCTGCTCTTTGAGATTTTGTGTCTTGTCCTGGTTTGAGCTAAACAGAACCAATTCTGTTCAGTGATTCTGCTCTTCAGCTCAGTCTCTGCCGAGAGGCTGCACTTTCTGAAGGTAACAGCGTGTCTGTGCAGACGGTGCCTGCTGCTGGAGGGGAGAACGCCCGATGTCTGCAGTCACTGCCAGGGGTGGGGCTGCAGGAAGGCTCTGGCTGACACTTGCTCCTAGAGTGACCAAGGTCACTGCTGGACCTTGTGTGCCCCCCTGGGGGTGCTGGGAAGTGAAAGGGTCACAGGGAAGTAAAAAGTTGCACCTCCAGTGAGGACAGGTGACCAGCAAGAGCCATTCCATTCCACATACATCATGCTCAGTATAAGAATGAGGGATCACAGGGGTTAAAGGCCTCTTCTTCAGCGGCTGAGATCTGAGAAGGACTCTGTCCAGTCTTCTGCTGTTGATCCTAAAAATCGGGTCCTTGTGCCTGGTTCCCCTCTGCTGCTGAGCCTGGGGCTGCCCTGGGGCAGAGCCAGCAGCATCAGTGGGGGTTGCTATCGGGGGTAGTCAGATCCGATACTGGATTTGTTACGTATTTGTATATCGTTCATTATTTTAAGTATTTTCTTATTAGTCCTATTACTGTTTATTTAAGCTGATTTAGTTTTCTTTTCCAATCTCTGTGTTCCCTTTCCCTTCCCCTTTGGGGAGGGAGAGAGGTTAGAGAGCATCTGTCAGTATTCAGTGACCAGCCCAGCCCGAACCTTCAACATGTCTTCAAAGCAAACCTTGTTAGTTCCCTATTTTATTTCAGGTGGAACAACCCTTGTATAGATAGGAGTGGCAAAGAGAAGGAAGTTTTGAGTTCCTCCCTCATTTCTATCCACGAATCCTTCTGTCAGTTTAATATTCACTCTGATCATGTTTTTTTTACAGCGGCAGATAATGGAGGAACTGCATCTGGTGGCACATCAGGAATTCCTCCCAACAACCCTGCTGGGAATTCCAAGTCAACGGCCAGAAACCTGGGCTCCTCGGCTGGAGAGAAGGAGGAAGGGAAGAAGGTCAGACGGCAGTGGGAATCGTGGAGCACAGAGGACAAAAACACTTTCTTCGAGGGACTGTATGAGGTACGTGTAGAGGAAGATAACAAGCTTCCTTTAGCATCTGGATAATCCTAAAGAGTATTGATTCAGTTGAGATTTGCAGGAGCAAAACGCGTACGTACACATGGGCATTCGTCTGTGCTTGTGTGTCTGTACAGTTGGCTGTAAAACAGTTGTCAATAAAAGCCACATTTCAAGTGTCGTGCTTTTTGTTTGTTTGTTTTGAAATACACAGGAAATGCTTGTGAGTTTTATTTGTGAATATTTATAATAATTTACACTTCAGTTATAGTTCTGTTTCAAATAAAAAATGTCCCCATCTCAGTTTTTAAAAGCAGCACACTCATGCTGTAATAATATTGAATAAGAAAACAGGGTCCGTTCTAGTGAGAATTGGAAGTGCTGTATTTAGCCTTTGACCATGAAACAGTTTTTAATTTCAAACAGGTCAAGAGTTTATTTGGGATGTGTAGTACATTTTATAGAAACTAAAGGAAAACAGTGTCATTCTTGTACTCATGAGTTCAGATACCCACGATTTTTGTTGATGACAGTTGAAATATAAATTTTAACTGGGAACCCTGAAGTCCCTCATGTTGTTTGAGTTGTCTCATGACAAGGTACCAAGTTTGATTTTGAGCACTTGGGTTTGTTTTATGTATTCTTCAGCATGGGAAGGACTTTGAAGCTATCCAGAACAACATTGCTCTGAAATACAAGAAGAAAGGCAAACCGGCAAGCATGGTGAAGAATAAGGAACAGGTCCGCCACTTCTACTACCGCACCTGGCACAAGATCTCGAAGTACATCGACTTCGATAACGGTCAGTATGCAACGAAACGGGCTTAGCGTAGAGCTCAGAGGCGTGTGAGGATTGGGGTCCTGCCTTTTAGTGCCATTGTGGAGCGTAGGAATGGTGGAGAGAAGAAAATAAAACCGCTGGATAGAATGTCTGGGAACACGTCTTATTTTTGTTAGCGTAGCCTCGCTGAGGTTCATGGCTTTTGAAAAATAAGTCTCAAAAGCTGATGTTTGTATTGCTGCTTTCATAGGAATTGACTGAGTTCCAGGAAACGTTTTTCTACTCTTTTCCCCGGTGTTAACAGTAGGATCAACACGTAGCATGATGTGGTCAATTCATTCTTGATGAATATAGGCAAGAATATTGGTATCTGGTTTGTAAACCACGAGACTGTCTTTCCTTGCTATCATCATATCTGTTAGCAATAATAATGTCTACATCGTGTGTGTTGATGAGAGGAAAAAAACCCCAACCTTTGTAAAGTTGAATAAAATGTGTGCAAATCTTCATGGAACAATTTAAAATCTACAATGTGCATTAAATCTCTAAGGTTCATTTGTGTGCACAGATGACATTCTCCGTTTTCTGGAAAATTTAGCCCCACTTCTTAATTTTCGTGTAAGAAAGAGTTCTCTAAGTGTTTTTGGAGGGCATCTGGGTATTTCCTTTAGAAATTGTTAATGATTAAGTTATACTAGAATTAGCTTTATTGAGTTAGCTTTATTTTGCATATTGAACTGTTGCATCTTTGTTTTTTCTGTAATTTAAAAAATACTGCGTTTCCCTGATATTTAAGTCACTGAAAGGACATTGGTGAACCTGACTCATTTTAATGTTTTTTGAAACAGAATTTAGTCTTCCCTTTGGTGAGACGTTAATCTCATAACTGAGGACACAAATCATCTCATTTTCAGTGTTGAAACGAGTATCTGCAATCCGCGTCTCACTGACACCTTCTCTGCTTTTCAGTGTTTTCTCAAGGGCTGAAAAAATCCTCCCTGGAGCTTTATGGCTTAATCTGCTATGGGGAACTAAGGAAAAAGATTGGAGGATGTGAGTATGAACTGCTTAAAATTATTTTTATATGGCAAAATCAGAAGTGCCTGCCCTTGAAGTTGGTGATGTCTGGTGTAGTTTCACTTTGGAGTTACTTAGAATTTGTGTTCATTGTCTTCTATTGCAGTAATCTGTGGTATTGTTTTCTCATTAAATGTCTTCTTATCTTTAAACACCACCTTAGTCTGTTGCATTAGTCCTCTTTCTCTTTGTCAGATTCCTTTAGCTTTTTCTGTCTGTGGAATGCAGTGCCTGTAATGCCCACAGATGACAGGTAAATGTATACACATCGTAGATTATCTATTATTCTTGAAAATGAAGCAGTTCAAGTGTAAGCGATATCATTTGCACCTGCAGTTATTTCTACTGTGCAGTCAAAGTCTGGGATGGTGCCTCTCTCTAAGTCATTCTCTAAATCTTTACTTATTGAACCCCAAAGGTGGAAAGGTGTTACAAATAGCAATCAAAAATAACTTTACTGGATAAGTAGAGCCAGTGTTACATTATAGTGCATCTTCTACACATTTTGTTTAACTTACGAAACATGAAAAAGTCGTTAAAAATGCTTTCACTTTGTTGGGAAGTCATAAAAGTTGCAAAGTGAGAAAGACATGAAAGCTTTAAGGAGTGGATGCGTACAATTCCTAATAGAATCATAGCATTTTGACAGATACATGGGTTTGGGTTTTTTCTACACTGCTTCCTGAACTAGAATTTTTATTGTAATATTGCAAATGAGACTGTTGTGAATGTTCATACTGACTTCATTTGTTCAAAGATCTCCAGTGTGTTAATTCATCTTGGAGTGACTGTCAACAGTTGCATGACGAAGAAGGTGCAGAGATAAGACAGATTGCATTGTCGGCAGGATTCAGTATTCGTGTTTCTTCCCCATATCCCTGGCTTGTTTTAAAAGCATCAACAGACCCTCCTTGCTGTGCCTGGGAATAAGGTTTCACACAGTCACCATGGCAATAGATGTATACTCTGTGCTTCTGTCTTTTTATAACTTTAGTTCTTGGTTACGTTTTTTAACCACTGTCACTTGGAAAATTCTGGTCTGCAAGGCCAAAAGTGCGCTGCAAGCCTCTGCACCCAGTTCAGGAGGCCTGCTCTGCAGCTGGTGAGAGTAGTTTCTCTCTCTCTCTTTTTTTTTTTTTATTTTCCCTTTTTTTCCTCGTGTGGTCTTCACACAGTCCTGTCTTCCCAGAAATTGAGATGACTATTGAGAGAGGAAAACATGTCAGGGATACTTTCAGCATCACCAGAGGGAGGTTAATTTGTTCAGTAAATACATTTAAGCCTAACTACTATAGGGAATATAAATCAAGTTACCATAATGTCAATTAAAATATGTGCTGTATAATGCATAGATGGAAAGTGTGGGTTACATGTGCATTTTATTATTTTTATTTACTTTTTTTTTATTGCATTCAGCACTGTGAGGGCTTGATGCTCTTTCTTTATGCTGTGCTGCCTTAGCAACGGAGATTGAACAGGAAGATGAAGCTTTTCTTTTTTAATACCACGGTGTCAGGTTAATGCCCAGCAACCCAAGATGACTGTAGCACCTAAACTTGGGTCATTTATCTGCGAGTAAAATACAATTTTCCTGTCGAGGATCATGTAAAGCTTGTGTGTTATGTAAAAAAGAAGCTGTTCAGAAAGTGTAAGTTATAGCACATCTGCGCACATTAATCCTGTGTGAGAATAAAATATAATAGCTTTGAAAACCAAACAGGACACACAAAAAAAGGTCATGCTTGTATCATTTTAAATCTTAATTCATTGTGTTGTCCTCTTTTGTGTGAAGGTATGGATGACAAGAATGCAGCTAAACTCAATGAGCTCATTCAAGCTGGGTAAGTAAGAACTTAATACTGAAACTCTTAAAACAGGGTTGTTCAGCAGCTTGGTTTGTTGAGTTGATCATCCAGAGTCTGGGGGGCACTTACTCTTTTAGAGCTGCAGTTTGACATTTTCCATTCTTAATTTGCTTTGCATGTGTGTTTTTTCTCGTATTTTCCATGAAGCCAGTAATTGTTACTATTAAGAAATAATGGGTGGAATTTAAAAGGGTAATGAAACGAGAGGTTGGAAAAGACCTTTATGATCGAATCTGTTAACCCAGCACAGCCAAGTCCACCACTAAACCATGTCCCCGTGCACCACATCCGCACAGCTTTTAAATCCCTCCAGGAATGGTGAATCCACCCCTTCCCGGGGCAGCCTGTTCCAGTGCTTGACAACCCTTTGGGTGAAGAAATTCTTGCTAATATCCAATCTAAACATCCCTTGGTGCAATTTGAAACCATGTCCTCTTATTCTGTCATTCATTACTTGGGGGAAGAGACCAACCCCACCTCGCTACAGTGTCCTTTCAGGGAGCTGCAGAGAGCGAGAAGGTCTCCCCTCAGCCACCTCTTCTCCAGGCTGAACGACTCCAGTTCTCTCAGCTGCTCCCATCAGACTTGTTCTCCAGACCCTTCTGCAGCTTCGTTGCCCTTCTCTGGACACACTCCAGCACCTCAATGTCCTTTTGCTGTGAGCGTTCATGTCCAAACCGTTTTGCCAACAGTGCTCACAAGTCTTGACTTTCAGACCTGGAAGAACACTTCCAGTACGCCACAGGCCTCAGCCCTCCAGTCGCTTCTGCACCTGCTTGACTTTAAGAACAAGTTTTCTCTTTTGCTTCAAGAAAGAACTATGGTATTTGGGTGTTCAGTCTTGGCAGTGTACTCTTAGAATACAGAAGGGGTTAGAAGTTGCTGAAGTACTAAGAACGAGGGAATGCCTGCTATATTTATACATAAAATCTTTTGGTGTAGTCTTGCTTTTACAATTTGTATATTCTAAACTGAAATGTTTTTCAAAGGATATTACTTTAAGGAGTGTGATCATTAAGCAGGCATCAATCATCAGGTATTGGTTTGTCCTCATCATGTCTCTGAAAATAGTATTATCTTCTGTCTGTTAGAGATCCCTTTAACTTCTGGCATTTGTGCGTTTAGGATGCTTCACTCTAGCAGACAAGTTACTGATGAAGTGAACCTCACTGTAAACAGGAGGAAGAGTTTGCCCACTCAGCAGCTACTGACTTTTTTACTTCGCCTTACTCCAAATGAGTTCCTTCCCATTTATTAACCTTGCATCTCCTGGGAGATGCCCTTTGTACGGTGTGGTCTTGCATTGCAGGTCTTGAATGGGATTGTTTATAAAATCACTCGTTCAGTCTTTTGTTAACTGTGAAGTTCTAAATTAGAAGAGAAATTGCCACTTGGCTTGGAGTTTGTACAATGAAGAAAATCTTAGCACTGTGTGCAGGGTTTTTTTTATATTACGAAATGATTCCTGAAGCAGATTGCTTCTTCAAATTGGAGTTATCAGTTAAAATGAGCATGGGATGAGCGGTTTTTTCCCTAGTGTCTGAATATCTCTCGAGTTCAGGGTATTGGTGTTTTGGTTTCTCTCTGTTGTACTGGAGAGCCTTTCTAATATTGTATCATCCGAGTAGACTAAACCATAGTAAATGAGACTGACTTTTAGCAAGCTGTAGCATCAGGGTTGCACTTTGCATGATCAAGTACTTCTAATTGATTGATAATAGAGGCTAATGATTTCTGTAAATCTCTGTAAAAGCCAGTCCTGTAACAAACAAACCATTCTGAAAACAGGAGTCTTTGCATTTGAAAATACTAATGCTAATTTTCTAACCAAAACCAAAAGTGTACAGAATATTAACATTCTCTGGCAGTTCAGCAATTGTTGCTCTTGCATAGGCTTTTTGCCTGCCAGGTGGAGAACACGTCCTTGCGTCCCTTTTTCTCCTGGATCTCTTACCCGGTTGGGTGGGTAAACCTCGCCAGTCAAAATGGAGCAAACTGCACAGGAAAACTGTTATGTTTTTGTCATCTTTACCACTCGGATATCTACACCATCTGACTTCATCTCCTGCGTGGGCAGGGCAACCTCATATCTCCCACAAGTAAACAAGTTGTGTATATCCCATTGGATCAAACTCCCCATCTTGCTTGGTGATGGTGTGATTCTGTGATTCCCCTCTGTTTGTAAGCAGTTCCTTTTTTTCAGTTCCCAACATGTTTCCTTCAAGCATGACGCTCCTCCTTTTCCTTTAAGTGCCAGTGTGCTTTGTAAAGCTTGTTACTGTGTTGAAAGTCTCGAGTGAAAGTGAATCCAAAGTGATTAAAAACGGAGAATATGAACATGCGTTACTCCGATGATGTTCTCCTGAAGGTCGGTACACATGAACCTGGTTTAATTGGTAAGAAGGATCAGGAGAGGGCTGAGATTGTGAGGAGCTATTTGGCAGTTTATTCGCAGGATGACTCTAGAACCTTAACACGTTCTAATTCTGTGCTTGTTTTGCTTATGTTATGCATCGTCTCTGGCTTTCTGCAATAACTCCCTGGTGTGTGGAAAAGCAAATGACTCTGTGAGGTGCTCATGAGAAAAACATGTTTATGCTTGAGCTTATAACCCAGGTCACAGATACTAAGTAGTGCCCGAAAACTTAATCAACTGGTTATTTCAAGTAATGGCAGAATTGTTGCATGAGGTGTCCTGGTTTGGTCAGTGAAGGTAAGGCCATTCCCTGCTATACTCGTCTCCAGAATTTCTGTACCGTGTAAAATCAGGCTCTAGACCATAGCCTTTGGTACAGTTGTAGTTGAAGGAATCAGGTATCTTTTAGAAAATTGATCAATGTTTTAGATGTTTATGAATGCGAGAGGAAGATAAGATTTGTTCTGTCAGCTTTTCTAACAGGTCTGAATAGTTTAGCATATGTCAACACTGGCCCATGCAAGCTGCTTCAGGAAGTTTTCAGAGTCGCTAAGCAGGACATCTGTGGAACAAAGCTCCCTTAGAACTTACAGGGAATCTGAGTCACTTTCTGTCCAGTCCTTTGTTGCTAGTTCTTTTTTACAGCAACAATATGTCACTGGATTGTGTGATCAGGATATATAACAAGAAACAAAGAACAGTATATCAGAACTGCTCAGAAACCCACTTAAATAAACGTAACCCAAAGGTTTTTTTGTTCTGTTTTGCTTTTAGGGGTGAAACATTTTTATTTAACTTAGGTTTTGCAGCGATCTTTGCATTTAATAAAAAAATACGTTTGAGGAAATACAAATATTTTCTGGATATCTTTTCTCAGTCTGTAGGATTTGTGGAGGAATTAAAAAAAAAAACACACAGCAAACATGTAATTAAAGAAATGTAAATACACAACAGTTAAAGCACAGTACAACTTGGTGTCTGTTAGTATATGTGTGTTTTTCCCCCAACCTGAGAGGCTCTTAATACCACAAGAAAGCCCATTAATTAACAGATACTCACTGATCTCTCTGGTTTGGTTCCTATGTGTGCTTTGTGTGGACTGGGAGTGATCTTTCGTTGTCTTCGATTTCCTTGTAAGAACTGTTTGGCGTGCTGAGGGGAATCTGTAACTCCCTGAAAATCCTCATAATAAAATGGCAATTCATCCTGCAACAATCTGTGTACAAACTGATATTTTTAAGTAGGCAGAAGATGCTCTTGGTGTCAGCTTATACTAGTAGTTCTTAACCAATAGAATAAGTTTGGGGTTTTTTTATCCTTTTCTGCATTTGGAAGCATCCAGGATCTAGGTAAGACAAGAGAAGGAACTAGGAACTTTTAAGCTAAGAGTAGTTCTATTGCAAGCTTTTTACTGTCCTTTTCTTTTGAGTTAGTAGAACTATTCTTTTTCCAGCCTCCTGGCCATGGATTTCAATTTGGAAACGGCAGTCTCAAATGTATATGTGTTATATTAGTTTGAAGAATAACTTATTATCAGATTTGCTCTGGATTGCTTTTCTGTAATGGATTTTTTTTTATACACTTTCCTGGCTTTTATCCTAGCTGGGTGTTTCCCTGCCCCTGTCTTCTAAGCACAGAGAGAAGTGCAGCCAGGAGCTTACAAGGTCGATCCGTGCTCTGTGGTGGTAACAGGTCGTGGATATCTGCAAGCCAGGGGGCGGCTGAGGATGCAGTAGACAACTTGATCAGGAACAACTGCCAGGAAGCCTGACCCAATAGTAAATGGTTTATGGCTCGTTAGGTTAAGAGAAACAGAAAATATGAAATTCTGTGAATGATCTTGTGACTCTGCAAACCCTTACATTTCTTTGTTCATTCCTATAGCCATGACTGTATTTGACTCTGTGTCTTTAATAAGTATGTAGTCACAAACTTTTGTTAATGGTGCCTGTAAATACTTCTCTTTGAATGTATTCAGGGCAACGACTGTTCGTTACAAAGGCAGAAACCTTCGTATCAAGGCTCCGATGTGCAGAGCTTTGAAAAAACTCTGTGATCCAGATGGTGAGTACGAGACGCTGGAACGTGAAGAGGTTTTAACAGATGGTCGGACGAATATGAGAGAGAGTCGGCCTGTTTGGATGTGTACATCGCTGGCAGGGGAATTTTTGCTATTTCACGTTTGTGTTGGGCACAGATATGTCCCTATTGTCTTACTTATCCTGTTTGCTTGTATAATCCCAATAACTTCAGGACCCACCCAGCTCTCTCGGTCTTGGAGTATGTCACTAACTAAACTGAAAGGGAAATAGCTACGCCAGACGAGATCGCTACTGCTTTAGCTGAATGTGAAGTTTCATCCCTTATGCCAGTGAATAAACAGCAGTGTGTGCTTTAGCATTGAGCATTTTAAATGGTTTCTTACCTTCTCCAGTTCAGCCATGTGTGATTTTTTTATTGTTATTGTTTTTCCTTCCTTCTGCTGCCAATAAGGACAATTAATGCAGCTTAAAGGTCTGAAATACTGTACTTGTTCAAAATTTCCAGCTGCCTGATTTTGACACTGCTTTTTCAACTGGAAGCTCCAGTGCTACCGCAGTGTCCAAGGAAAAGAATAAGTATGTTGGAACAGGGGGTAATCTAAGGAAGCCGGCTCCGCTGGTGATGCTGAGCTGCCTTGGTTGCCTGTAGGTAATGCTGATGTCTGATGCTTTTTTTTTTTCCATGTAACTGGGCTTTCATGTGACTGATCTTTGCTTTGACCTACGCCCTTTGTGCCTCATCTCCCCTCAGGCATTAGTGACGAAGAGGACCAGAAGCCCGTACGTCTTCCTCTCAAGGTCCCTGTGGAGTTACAGCCACGAAATAATCATGCGTGGGCTCGAGTACAGAGTCTTGCCCAGAATCCACGCCTCAGGTAATGAAGGACTGACTGTGGTGCTCAGAATAGAACAAGGAAGTATATGAGCAGCATTCTGGCATCTTCCTCGCTCTTCAGGGCAGTTCATCTTTGATACGGCAAATATATGATATACACCTGAACGTACTTACCCTTGCAGGCTGTGTCCAGCCGACGTACAGAATTGTTGGAAATGTGAGATATGAGACTTGAAAATCAGATTACCATTGCTCTTTATATCTTTGAATTTGAGTAGTTATAGGAGCTACTGGAGTTGAATATGCATTGCACCACTTAAACCCAGTTGTCAGAGCAGAGTGCAAGTAAAACACAGATATGCAGCCTTAGTTCTGCTAAAAACTTGTATTGAATGTACTGTGAACCAGAGACACAGGGAGGGAAGTAAAACAGTGTCAGAGGTGCCCGTGGCAAGAGTCTGAACGTGTCAACTGCAACACAGCAATACTAGCAGAAAGGAAGTTATAACTTAATCTCCTCACTGTAAAATGTGGTTGGTGCTGTTTAAGTGTCATCAGTGACTGTTCATCTGAGTACTTACGTCTAGTCCAAAACTCGGGGCAGAAAACCAGAGGCCTCTCTGATATTGATTGTTCTTTCGAATGAAGTACTTCAGTGGCATGATGAAGGATCATGCAGAGAGGATAATGAACATTTCTTGCATTAGCTTTGTTTTATAAGATGCTTTGAGAGCAAAAAGTAAATGTTTGGGGTGGATTTTTTGTGCCCCCTTTTCTCTTTCTTTCAATACTTGTGTGGTAACTTAGTGTCTTGCCTGCACTCTTGCAGTTTAACTAAATCTTGCCATCTTTTCCTGTCTTTTTCTTCCATCTGAAGAAACTGGGATCTTGAATCATGGCAGTCAGATTTAGCTGACAGGCCTTTAGATTTTTCTCAGTTGTGAGTTACCTAGATTTTAAAGTTATGGAATAACATATGCTTTTGTTTTTCTAAGGTTTTTTTGTCTTCAAGCTTGGGAGTGGCAGGTGTGTTCTGTGTGTTTCTATTACAGAGTGCAAGTTTCTTCCTTTAATTTCCATTCTAGCATTGAGGCCAGGATTTGAACTTCTGCTGACAGTTTTTCTCTGTTCCCTTGCTTTATCTTGTGTGCAGGATGATTGTGGAGTTACATCGAAAGGTTTCCAGCCTCATTGAGTTCCTGAAGCAGAAGTGGGCTCTACATGAAGTGCGTATTGTATCCTTTTTCTGCTTAGCCTGCTCTGTATTCTGTGTCCTGGGAGCAATTCCCTTCTTATCTTAAATTGATTTTTGCATCAGAAATGTGATTCTACCTCATAAACTTACCAGCCCAGGTGTAGAAATGAGTATCTCAGCATCACCAATGGAACCAGTCATGGAAAATCCCATTATATTCCACTTTTCCCTCAACTCTTTTCTACTCTGATCCCCTAAAAAGTAATAAATTAAGCTCACTGCCCTTATTTCATTTCCTTAAAAAGGGAGCTTAGTCCGTTTCATTAGAGATAGGTGACCACCATAGAAGTGTGGATAATAACTGACAATTTTGTTCCCAGCTTCGACAAAGAAATTAAGGACAAGTCTTTCCACTTGTTGTAGGCAGCTTCACCAAACGAAGGCTTAAGCTTCTTGTCTAGGTGGCTGCTGCTGCATTTTCTGTATCTGTGTGCTGTCTGAGCCACACGACACGAGCGATATCCCTACCTCTGAACTTTGGTCCATGAAATAAAAAGATTTGTGAGTTTACAGCTGTTCTGTTCTCCTGTTGACTGGTATGCTACACCCGGTTCTTTGTCCTGTAATTCAGGCTTTTCTTTTTAATTTGCGAGCCTGGAAGAAGTAGCAATGTAGCACTTGAGGCTTAGAAGGATGTCAGAACATGTAAGATGGGAGGTGGTTGCACAGAAAGGGGAGTTTGGTTTGCTGTGCAGGGATGTAGGGGTTCGTTGCTTGGTTTTGCTGTAGGTTTGTTAGTTGGTTGGGTTTTTTTACAATTATGATAGTGTGTGAAGTAGAGATAAATGATTTTGCCTGTAACAGTTTGTACTTGTAACAGATCTTCAGTGTAGTCTGTATCATCACTAAAGGACTTAGTTTCTGATCATGAGAGTCTTTGTATCTGTACTGAATAGAGACCGTGTCCTTGATCAGCTACTTCTTTTTCTCTTCTCTTTTTTTCTTTATTTTTTAGCTTGCAAAATAGGCTACCAGGTGCTTGTTTGGAGAGTGCAGATGATTGTTGTATTCTTTGACATATCTTTTTTTTTAGCGTAAAACACTAGAAGAACGGCAGCTTCAAGACTCCAGAGACTCAGAAACAAGAGGCACCTTTTCTGAGGAGAAAGTGATGCTCCATCTCTTTCCAGGAGAGAACTGTACACTCACTCCGCTGCCTGGGGTAGCTAGAGTGGTCCACTCCAAGGCTTTCTGCACAGTGCATTGGCAGGAAACTGGCAAATGCAAACAGAACACAAAAGACTCTCACTTACTACCCCCTGCACAAATTCTGGGCATACAGAGTGGTCAGGGGACGGCTAGGGGACAGCTAAAATACACGCGGGGAACAGAAGGTAAGGGTGTTGGAAGGGCAGAGAGCACTACAGAGTCAAGCAGAATGTCTCAGCCCGCAGCTGAAGTTCCTGCGAGCGCTGAAGATGGTGCACCAGAGCCTGGCCTGGCAGAAGGAACAGCCTCAAATCTTGGCGTCACTAATTCTCTCCAAAAACTGCCTTCCGGACTTCAAGATCCAGGAGGGAACCACGAAAAGCTGAGCTCGGCGGCCTTCTGTGGGGAGGGCAGGGAGGCCCTGGCTAGTGAGCAAGCAACCGCGCTACCGTCGTGCAGCACGGCGTGTGCCTGCAGCAAGATCCCTGATGTGGAGGAGCTCTCTCTGCTCGATCCATTCCCACGGTACATGAAATCCTGTCAGGACCTGATCGTCCCAGAGAAATGTTCTTGCACGGACAAACTGCACGGGAAAGACCCCGCTCCAGCAGCTGGTGATACTTCTCCCATGACTTTTCCAAGTGGGAGGAGCGCAGAGACGTCTGACTCTTATTCACAGCTACCAAGAGGTGGTGTGGCTTCCCCTGGCGGTGGCCCATCCAGATGCGAAACTCAGGGTAGCCACAGCCAGGGCCAGCAGCTTGATGTTTGTACCAAGGATATAACAGATGCAGTAATGGAGGATTCTCAAGAGAAGCTGGGCTCCTCAATTCCACCTCCACCTCAGGGACAATCTAGTACAAAGTCTCTCAAGGATGACCCAAGCCGGCTCTCTCAACAGGTTAGAGAAGAAGGATGGAGTCTACGAACTTCTGAGAGCCTTACGCTGGCTGAAGTCTACCTCATGATGGGCAAACCGAACAAGTTGCAGCTGGAATATGACTGGTTGGCTGTCTTGGAGCCAGAAACCCAGGATGCCAGGGAGCAAACGTCTGAGTCTAGTGCTGTTCCTGCCTGTACCACCTTTCACAAGCAGAGACTCCTAAATTGCCTTTTAAAACTCATCTCTACTGAAGTCAATCCCAAACCAGTAAGTAGCTCTTACTTGTACCCCAGACCCTGAATCCTATTTGATCTGGAGAATAATTGCCCAGTCATAGTTTCATGGTAATCAGTGACCAGCCTTGTCAAGATCTTGAAGATTCCTGTGTTTAAAAGAAAAACAAACAAACAAAAGAAAAAGCCACACAGAAACCCTACAACCTAGCTTGCTAGAGAGTGGACTTTCCCTCAGCATGCTGAGTTTGCTTCTTACTGTCTGTTTTGCTGTGAGTCTCAATAATCATATTACAGTGAGCATGTAGTGTGACTGTTGGAACGGTCAGTCCTGAGGTTATGTTGAATAGGTACCTCCTCTTCTCTCTGAGGTTTGTGAAACAGCCCAGGTTGGAAGGGGCCTTGGAAGATCATCTGGTCTGACTTTTTGTGAGAAACGGGGCCTAGATGAGATTAATCTTCCACATGAAAACTGTAGCCCTTAATTTCCAAGGTTTTATGTAGTTCAAGGTACACTAAGCTTAAGTGCAAGAAGAATTTGGTTTTTTGGGGTAGCATAACCAGTACAACTGCGCCTGCCACAGAGATTTGTGTGTTTCCAGACTCCAGGATAGTTGTTTAACAGACCCAGGAGAGCATCTTCTTTAAGCAGACAGCTGAGAATGAACTTTCTTTCTTTCTTGTGCATTGTAAAAGAATGATTAAAGTCTTCATCTGTGATACCTGGGCAGCTGTATCCAATGGATACAACAGATTGATCCTTTTAAAGGATCAATGGGATGTGATGAGTTAGAGATACCATTTGTGTTGTATTCCGGCATAGGGTGCAAATGTATTGCTATTCCCAAAGACTGCAGTTCTTTGATCTTTCTTTGTTTGTGCAGACTTAACCCCCTTCAGAGCTCTTTTTGATCCTGATTTTACAGACAAAGAACGTAGGATTTTATAAATTTTAAATCATCTTTGCTTAGATACAGCTCCAGATATAGACTTTGTTTAAACTGTGAAGACATTTGGTCTGACATCTCACAGAACTGTGATAATGTCTCCTCTCTTGGCATCTGCTTTTACTCCTGGTGATACATGTGGCAGCCAGGGATGTCATGATTAAACAATGACAAACTGGAAAGAAGGACATCTTCTTAGACTTGAGGGGAAAGAGAGAGGAGTGGGGGGGAAACCCCTGCATTTATCATTTGGCAGTGTTTTTCTGTCACTGTAGCACTTGGTGTTTTAATCGGAGTAGTGTAGTGCTGCTGAAAAGTACAGGAGCTCGTTCAGATCTGTACCATATCGTGCATTCCAGTAAGAAGCAACGTAACCTTTTCTTTTATTTGTCAAATGCCACTTCATAGTCACCGTGTTTCAGAAGAGGAGACACTTTTGTGGTGGCACTGAGTGCTGGGGGACTGATACGTATTCAAGCAACGAGAGTGATATTTACTGCCTGTTGGAAGTATCATTGACGTTTGAAAATTACGTCTCCTAAACCCGCTGCATTTCATCAAATACTGACAGGAACCGTAGTATTTTTGCCACAGGGTACATTAACAGAGGAAGGATGGGTTGTGTAGTTCACTGCTGTTTGCTCAAGGTAGTACCTAGCGAGGCCAGAACGGCCAGCTGTGCTGTGGTGCGTTCTTCTTAATGAAGATTACAGGGATAAAACAAACCAGAGCAAATTGTGTTGCAGTCAAGTGTAGGTGGTAATTTTATGCCCGTGGTTGCACATGGATTCCTTCAAAAAGGAGCATTTTTTAGAAGAGGTTTAAACAACTTAATGAAATAACAGGATAGGCCTGGAAAATTAGTAGCGCACCTTGCTGTGTGTTGTTACTGCTGTATTACAGGATTAAGTAGCAGAAGTGATGGGGAAAAATTCAAATCTGTTGATCCCTTGCTTGGACTCGGTGATCTTAAAGGTCTTTTCCAAGCCAAATGATTCTGTGATTAGAATTGAGAGCAAAATATTTTCATCCAGATGTACTTTCAAACAGAGGACCCCTCTGGCTGGTTAGAGTTTAGGAAAATTAGTTTTGCACTGAATTAAAAACAGCACCATTTCCATTACTGTGTCTTTACCGTTTGGGATTTTTTCTTCCTTTTTTTTTATCCTGGCATCCAGTACAGTCTGTGACTCTTGTTGAGGGTTAACCTGATTGTAACATAAATTAACGAGAGTGAACCAATGACACTTCACACTGCTAAATGCACAGGAAGGGAATGTCAGCTGCCCACCATATTGGTTAGAGTACTTAAAGACAGTGTAGGATGTCAGGTTTTATTTTTTTTTTTAAAGCTTCTGAAGTACAATGAGTTGAACAATTTGTTGTAACGGTACCCAGTATTCATTTGGTGTGTCTGCATTTCTAGACACCGGAGATGAGCTCTGTTGCCACGTCACCTATAAAGCCTGCTCAAGAGGAGCAGTCCCTGACTCCTCCGGGAAAGGTGATTGCCATCAGCACCAGGAGTCCGGGCTGTGCACGAAATCAGCCCGCCCTTCGCAACAACAAGACCTTTTCTCCTGGTGCTGCTCCCAGCTCCTCAGGTGAGTATTCGTAACAACCCATTTCAAGTGGTCAGACCGTTAGTACCTCATATCACCGTTAGTACCTCATATCATGATGAGTATGTCCCAGTAACGTAACAGGGGAAGAATGAGCATTCTTACTCTTATGAATTTAACTGCTTAAGAACTTTGATATGTGTTACTTTGCTGCAGAGTTGTCCTAAGTTCTGTACTACTTTGAATCTTGAAAAATAATGCATGCCAGTAATGCAGTTTACAGTCCAGAAGAACTTTGAGTCCCTCTTACAGTGGGACATTTGTTTGGAGCTGACTGATAAAGGATAGGGGATCTCAAGAAAGCGAAGGCTTCACAGAGCAGCAGAGTAAATCTGTGGCATAATGTGTGTCGATAAAATAAGTACCAAAAATGTTCTGTGTGCCATTCTGCCATTATAAAATACGGAATGGTTATGAATTACTTTTAATAGCAGGTAGAGCTGCTATAACTTATGATCCCTAGCCAAGCAGACCAAGAATTTCAGTTCTATTCTTCAGTCCAGTTGTGTTTGCTGGTTTGTGGCTGCAGAAAAGTCAGTGAAGGTGTTGGAGTTGCTGGGAGCAATTTTGACTCTTACACTGCCCTTTCCACACCTGTGCTGTGACAAGCAGTTGACCAAGAGCAGTTAACTAATGCTCTAAAACACACTTGTGCTCTGTGTGGGTTTCATTTTGAACTGACATTACAGCAGTTTCATCTCTGTGTAAAGTTTCATTGTGCTTACTTGCAGACAAGGACGTACTTACTTAAATATGTAGTGAAAAGCCAATAATTGAGCAGACCAAACGGATAGATCGATCTGTTTCAGTGAGATGCCCAGACTTGAAGGACAGATCTTTTAAATTGGACTTGTAAATAAAATCAAACTTGCTTAGTTTGTGGCATTTTTGAGGTTGTATTTTATGCTTCTCTAATGCCTTGAGACGATCCTTTTTGAAGCATTTTAAGGGTGAGGATCATCCACTGAGGATACCAGACAAAAGCAGCAAGAAGATAACTATACTTCATGTCTGATCCCCCAGAAACAGACACCTCTTCCATTTACATAGAGCTTCATTGAGTCAAAACCAAATACAGTGTAGAGATTTAGAAAAAGTGAAGCAACAGATCTGATGCAACATCACCTGTAGTGCTTAAAGTATCATTATGTAATTATAGTTGCATGCCTTTACTGCTTCTTTGAAAATATAATACTGTATCTATTGTCTTTAACAATTCTCTCTTCAGACGTGATGAGGCAGGAGGCACAAATTTATATGTTGTTCTGCATTTAATTGATCTTTACGTACAGTGGCACACCGTAATTTTAACTAACCTTTGGAAAAATGACTAAATCTAGAGCAGCAGGGTGGAGGTAGCAAATCCATCTTTTAAACAGAAGGCTAATGAAACCTGTAGGCTTATTTGTTAGGTAAATAAAGTTCAGTGTTCTGCAGAAGACTTAGAGTGACGTGGACTGGTTTTCATCCTAGCTGGGTGCCTACGGTGTGGGCACAGCACTGTGACATCCTACAGTACTTGTTCAGGTTAAATGCAAATGGAGACGTTTTGCTGCGATGCCGTCATTTCCATGTGCCAAATGTATTTCTAAGGCAATCCCTCTTTTGGAAGGTGTTTTAGTAAATGCATCCCTGCTCTTTCATTTCATGGGGGATGCACTTGGAATTACCACGGGGAAGAGATGGGGGACGGGGAGTGTAAATAAAACATAAACACTGTAGAATGAGTGTTTGTTTGTATTATGTTCCCCTGCAAAAGGAATGGTGGATAAATAGTTTGTTTAGTGGGAAGAGCCCTCAACTATTTCTACAAGCTGAGTAGATAAATTTGTTAACATGGTCTGTGTGGAGCTTAAAACTCAGTGCTTGAATTCTGGTTTCCTTAGTAGCCTACAGTCACGTTTTACCCCTTTCTTCCAAGGATTTCAAAGTAAGTGAATGTTTGCAGAGTCCTTGTGAAGCTGTTAATTTATGGGTGGGAGAACTGAAAAGTATCGAGAGTTTCATGATCTGAGATCACAAGCAGATGGTGGAAGAGCCAGAATCCCTAAGTCCCAGCTCTCTGTATGATCCTTCAGATACTAAATAGTTCCTTTCATTTTGTTTTCACTTTACTACTTTTAAACTGTTGTTAAAATCATCCAGGTTTGAGAAACCTTCCTAGACCTCTCTTGGTGGCTGGTCCTTCAAGTTCTGGAAGTGCTGATGCCGATGGTGGGCTCTTTGCAGTTCCAACAACTCTCCCGCCCAACAGCCGCCACGGGAAGCTGTTCTTGCCTAGCAAAGAAGCTGAACTGACCTTCCGGCAGCACTTAGACACGATCAGTGTAAGTGAGATGACTGAAGGAAAAAAAAAATAGTGCATTGTGCCTGGGCCAGGATCCAGGGGGTATTACAAGTTTCTTGGTTCAGCACAAAGTTTGGGCTTTCCCCGTGAAGCAGTGCTTCTAGTGATGCTCAAGCTTAATATATTACATTAGCTGAGGTTAGTTAGATTTTTGGCGATATAACTGTGCTTTGGTGGGACATCTCCTCATCAGACCTGACTCTCCATGCCAGCGCGCAGCCCAGTGAAACTGGCTCACTCTCCAGTTGAGTTGCTCCAGCAAATGTGTTTGCCAGGTTTAGCAAAACGTATCTTTCTTATCACGCAGCTATTTTTAAAAACAGCAATGAGGTTGTGTTAATTGAATACTCATTTTACTTTTGTATGTACAAACTCAGTAACAACTTCACATGGAGTGGCTTTTTTGGGAGAAAGCTTTGTCTTTCCTGTTGGAAAATTTTCCTGCACTAGCAGTGGGAATATTCTACTGTCTGAAACGAAACACAGTATTTTAGTAGATAGATAGAACTTTACTGAAAAACAGAGTTTGAGGGGGTATAATTTATTCTGTGTCCACATGCTTAAATACTTTATAATGCTTTTCCTGTTCTTGTGCAGATGCAGTCGGACTTCTTCTTGCCAAAGCCAAGGAAGTTACGGAACAGGCACTTGCGAAAGCCGTTAGTAGTACAGGTCAGAACAACTTGCGAAGTGTGAAATGCCTGATTAGCTTCCTGGATAGATATCGATAATGCTGTAATGATTTTGCACCTGCCTGACATTTTTTAGAAACTGGGCTTCCCTCATACATCGGCTGGAAAAGCAAAGCTGCACGTAGGAAGGGATGAGCATTTTAGTCTGTGTTGTACGCAGCCACATAACATTCTTGATATGAGGAATGTCAACAACAGCAGTAGTCCAGTGCATGAGGTGGTTTGGAAAAAACCGAAAATGTCCCTCAGGTTCTGCTGTTTGGGCCTGCCGGTACTGGTGCACAAGCAGCGTGTTCCAGTGGTGGCCTGAGCTGTCACTGTGAGAGCTACCGGTGCTGCTGCAACAGAGTGTCCTTTTAGATATTTTTTTCTTGCTTTCTTCTTGCTAATGGCTGTTAAACTGGGATGGGTATAAACCCTCTGTAGGGAAATGAAATGTACTACCATTTGACAGATCAATGATTTCTGGAAAAAAGTGGGACTTGCAAAGAGATCTGTGGAAGAGGCAGCCTGTTGTCATGGCACATTGGTGGCAGGCAGGCATTGACCTCCTGAGACTGCGCCGGTAACCCAGCGTGAAGGCACATGCTCCTGTGAAACCACAGGCAGGGGGAGAACAAGCAAGAAAAACTAAAACCGAAATAATGGAAACTTGTTTGGGGAAAGTTACCGAGTGTCAATATGCCTTTTTGTCTCCTCTGCTTTGTGTAAGTGTAGAAGACTTAGAAATTCCATGCATACTGTTTTTTGGCACTGACATATTCTGGTCCATGCAATTATGTTTGTTTTAAGAGCTCCCAAGTACCTACACCGGCCTCATTGACTCGTGCTTGGTTAATTGTAATGGAAGATCAGCCTGCACCCAGACTAGATGGCCTCCTTCAGATCACTGCTGTAATTCTGTGGGTGATTTGAAAATTACTGCAAATATTTTCAGAAAGGATTGTAGTTGTAATTAGCACTTCCGTTCACAGAGAAAACATACAATTCCTCTCTGTAGCTTCTTTCTCAAAATTACACAGACGTTACTGTGGTGATCAGCTGTGTGATAGTCGTGCCACGTCAATACTCTGCTTGTTTGAGAAGGTCTCATGAATTTCTGTGCCTTAGAAGATGAGCTTTATCTTCTGTTCTGTGTTTAAATATGTTATGGTTTACTGTTGTTTCTCTCACACAGAGAACGTTGCTCCCCAGGCCATCTGGAAATCCGTCCCAGCATGTCTGTTCCTTTTCTATCTTATCCAACTCATCCATCACAGGTGAGTCTGTGTATCTTGTATCGCTTTTACGCTACTGTGAGGTGGACTGGAAGGTGTCCCTTAGAACTGTATAACAGAATAGTATCTAAAAAGAGGAGAATATCCTTTCAAAAATGAGAGAGTCATTTACCAGTTGCTTGAGTCAATTCCTACAGGCTGACAGGATTGTGCTCCTGGACCATTGTTAAGCAAGTCGTGATTAGGATTGAAACTTTTTTGCTCCATTTCCCAGTATTGAAAGCAGGGAAGAGCAAGGAGTTCTCTAAAAGGAGACAAAATTTTGGAATAAAGTAGTTAGATAAGAACTTTTTTTTTTCCTGTAGGGTGCAATTATTTATCTAGATTTTATAGCAAACTTGTCGTAGTACCTGGGGTAGTGTTTAAACTTGATACAGGATAATCAGTATACTGCCTGTTTTTCTGCTGATATCCTCTTGAGTACAGTGATAGTACAGGTCGGCCATCAGCTTAAATCTCAAAATGAATGCTGGGTCTTAAAGGTTATCCTCGCTGGAAAGAACAAAAGTGACTTCAGTAACACAGCAACACTTGCTGCTGCATTTTTGTGACAAAGCACTGGTTAGCTTGCGCTGTCTGCCTTGCATCAAGCTGGTTTCGTCGTCTCCATGACTCAGATTCCTGGAGCTTGCTACTGCTCAGAATTTGTTTGCTTCCATTGAACTGTGTTGTGAACGGTGGTTAACGACATTAGGCTTCGTTTTCTTGAGAGAGATTTAATCCTTCACCCTAGGGAGAGGTTCGTTTCGGCCGATCCAGTCCTCGCTGACTAAAGCTGCTGTTTCTCGACCAATTGTGCCCAAAGTTCTTCCAACACAGGCTACCAACCATCTGTCTAGTAAGTATTTTCTGAAACAGAGAGTCACGGCCTGTCGGGATGTGTATGGCGTGGCGTTGTTGGTTTCTGTTTCCTAGGTAAAATTGTTAGTGCCTTTGGAAGGTGAAGAGCAGAGCTGTGTTAGTGAAATCTTACTCGCTGTGGCTTTGTGTGGCTGCAGAGAGGGAGCAGTGAGGGCGAGGCACAGGCTGAACTAGATACCTTCACTGTGTCTGACTTGCAAAGCAAGGGCTTGGAACTGAAGTTGAGCATTTTGATGAGACTTTGTTGCAAGACCACTTTAAAAAGGGATTGTGACATATTTGAAAGAAACTTAAAACCAGCTTGTCTACTTCAGGTGCGATTATGAATTAAAAAAATCATAGAATCATAGAATCGATTGGGTTGGAAAAGACCTCAGAAATCATCAAGTCCAACCCTTGGTCCAACTCCAGTCTGTTTACTAGATCATGGCACTAAGTGCCATGTCCAATCTCAGTTTAAAAACCTCCAGGGACGGTGAATCCACCACCTCCCTGGGCAGGCCATTCCAATGCCTGACCACTCTCTCTGTAAAGAATTTATTTCTAATATCCAGCCTAAATTTCCCTTGGCAGAGCTTAAGCCTGTGCCCCCTTGTCCTGTTGCTCACTGCGTGGGAGAAGAGACCAATCCCCACCTGGCTATAACTTCCCATCACAGAGAGTGATGAGGTCACCTCTAAGCCTCCTCTTCTCCAGACTAAACAACCCCAGCTCCCTCAGCCTCTCCCCATAGCTCTTGTGTTCCACTCCCTTCACCAGCCTTGTTGCTCTTCTCTGGACCCGCTCCAGCACTTCAATATCTTTCCTGAAGTGAGGGGCCCAGAACTGAACACGGTACTCCAGGTGTGGCCTCACCAATGCAGAGCACAGGGGAAGGATCACCTCCCTTGTCCTGCTGACCATGCTATTTTTGATACAGGACAGGATTCCATTGTCCTTCTTGGCCACCTGGGCACACTGTTGGCTCGCGTTGAGCTTCCTGTCAGTTCGTACCCCCAGGTCCCTTTCTGCCTGGCTGCTCTCCAGCCACTCTGTGCCCAGCCTGTAGCGCTGCAGGGGGTGGTTGTGGCCGAAGTGCAGGACCCACATTCCAGCGCACCCCAAGCAGATGCTGTCTTGCAACAGAAGAACGGGTCCCGTAATTAAAGTGATTAGTGAGGTGAAAGCAATGACTGCCTCAACGTTTTACTTAGAGGATTCTTTGTGAGGGGAAGACACTCTGGTGTGAGTGAGGCTGACCTTGCAACAACATAAGGGTTTTTTTTATATTGAGCCTAAAGGGCTGCCAGAGGCAAAATAACAAAATACGGCTATACTGTTTTTAGAAATGCTCTAGTAAACCCTAGGAGACTTCTAGAAATTGCATAACCAAATACTTAACAATTTGCAGAACAAAAAAAAAGGGCGAGAGCAGGAAAACTGGGATGTTTCTCTAAACTGTTTTAATATACCTGATACCGTGTTGGAACAGGGCAGAAAAATTAAACATTTTAGCTGAAAAACGTTAAACTGTGAAGAGGAACGACTGATAGAGCTGATCAAATAATTGCTGTTTTCACTTTTTGTGTGTGGTAAATTTTGACTTTAGGTACTTCTTAAAAAAAATCGTCCTTTACATGAGTTGCAGCGAAGTGATCACCTGAAGAAAAGGTCTGTAATGTGTGTTTTGCTTTTTTTTGTTTGTTTCACAAAAGGTGCTATTGACTTGGCAGCTAAAAGTGCTGGTATTATCCCTGGTAGCCCTATGCCTGTCCTGGACACAGATGGTTTGTCAGGTGTGTCTCCATTGTCACCAGAAGGAGTGACCACAGTGGTGACAGGGCAGGAGTCAGCAGTAGCACATCAGAACGGAGGCTCCATCACCACTGTAGAGGTCAGTCTCTTGAGCGTATTTTTTCAAGTACTTAAGTGTCTTGCTTTTTCATCATGTAAAAAAGCCTTGCTAATGACTTTTCCGTGAGCTTGAAAGAAACAATAGCATTTCCACAGACCATAATTCAAGAGGGAATTTGGGTCAAAACATGGACTTCTAGGAATGTGTTTGGAATGGAAGCTCTTATTTCTCCTTGCGGTTTGTTTCGCTGAGATACAGATATGTTAGTCCGTGTCATTTTCTTGGGGAATTGATGATTTTGAAAGGCATGCATAAAAGGTGACAGACTCTCGTCTCTGACCTCCCCAGCTCTGTCTGCTGTTATCTCACGTAAATGTTTGTCACTCACATGATTTCTGTTGTGCTTCTAGGGCTCGGGCCCTGCGTGTCGGGTTCCGTTCATCAGCCTGCCAACGCGCCACGAACAGGAGGCGGTTCCTGATGGTTTCCAGGTGGAGTATGAAGGACAAACAGGTTTTACGTATTTCTTGGTACAGTGGAGGAGTTTATAATTGCTTTGCTGTACAGTACATGTGTGTGTTAAACATCACAGAGAAGGATTTCGGCATTTGGCAGTCCTGCTGTGCTTGTATGTTGCTGAAGAAGGAATATTAAGACTAAAAGCATGAATTATAGTGCCAGCATCCTCTGCAGAGAATCGCTTTTCTTTATGCTGGATCCAGTAAGACATAGATATTTAAAAGGTAACTGTGGCAGTACCTAAGCTGTAAGAGTGTTATCATCCTGTTCCCAGCTTCCTTCTCCTGTGGGATCCAGGGCTTGCATTAAATCCTTAAGCCTCAGAATACAGGCTTTTTTTCAGTGAAAGCACTTTCCACCTTCCTCTGGCAGGTACATGTGAAAAAGGTCAAATTAATTTGTTTGGAGAGCATAAAAGAAAAGATTTATTTTTTTTTTATTACACAGGTGTTAGGGAATGAACCTACTAAGCATTTATTTGTGGAAATGAGACCTTCTGGTTCCTGCTCTCAGGACAGCTTTGTATGTACTACATCAGAAAAAAGAACGACAGCCAGCTCTGTGATTACGTACTAATAGTGTTTTTCACGAAAATACTATAGGTTTATTAGTCCTGTTTTTTTTCTTTTATTATTCCTTTCCTTGAGTATCAGATTGAAATCAGACTTTAGGAGCTAAGCTGTTGCTTTTCAGGCAGTGTTTCAAATCCTTCATACATTTCTGAGCAACTAAACTCTGTTTCTTGTAACAGGGCACATCCGTCCTTTCTATGTCCGAACTGTCCAAGACTCCCCTCCAAAATGGTCTTTCCACCCCTCCACTTCCTTCAGCAGAGGCTTCCAGCACCCGGCTTTCTCCTCCCAATGTTTCTGCTCTCTTGGATATTTCTCTGCCTGGACCACCTGAAGATGTACTTTCTCAAGGAGAACCTGCCACTCAAATCAGTGATTCTATCATTGAAATAGCCATCAGCTCTGGTCAATACAGTGAGTCTGAGCTTAACTAAAGTCTTCCTGTTAACTTTAAAAAATAATTTAAAAATCCCTGTCATCTTACATCTTACAGTTTTCTAGGAAGCAGTTCTCTGCTATTTTTTTTTTTAGTATCTGTTGGAAATAACATGATATGCCTAGCCTTTATTTTCCAGCATGTATAGGTGATGTGCTGGTGGTTGGTTTTTTTTCTTTCTTTCTTTCTTGTTTCTTCTAAACATAAATTGGTGCAGTGCCCTGTAACTTACGTGTTGACTGACTCGGTGATTCCTGACATTGACTTACAGGTGAAGGCGTTTCTCTCTCTCCTGCAAAGCTGAATGGCAGTGACAGCTCCAAAAGTCTTCCGTCCCCATCCAGTAGTCCTCAACAGAACTGGATTGCCTCTCCCAGCCACGATCCCCAGTGGTACCCCAACGACTCCACAGACTCATCTCTCAGCAGCTTGTTTTGTAAGTGTCAGTTCGCAGAGAATTGCTACAGAGAAGAAAAAAAAAACACGCTGTTTATTGGAAGTGAATAAAAAAAATAAAATCATAAACCCAGTAGGACATTAGTAGAATTCATCCCTCCTTGCTTTAGTTTCAGCAATGTTGCCTTGAATACGTTTTCTTTCTCTTTACAAGTCTATTCCGAAGAAGATCGTGTTGCTAGCTTGGGGCCCATAGCTTGGGACAAATAATTCCTTGGCAGTTCTTTGAAGTCCATTTGGGGTCTGACTCATCAGTTAGGTTGAGACATTTTGGCTGTTCTGCCAAAATGAGAAGATGCCCTTGGTTCTACCGTTGGGAAAATAAGCTTCATTCTGTGCTTGGTGAGCATAATCTCAAAGACATGGGATCACTGGGCTTGTTTGAGATTTGGTTGGTGGAGTTTTTAATTAATAGTTGCTGGGGCCACTGAAATGAGTCTCTGTACTCTTAGCAGTGTGCCAGTGAGGTTGTACTCTTAGCAGTGTGCCAGTGAGGCTCATGCTGGCAATACAGAGTTTTGAAAAGAGAGAGGAAATAAACACCTGTCCTTCATTTCCTATTTCCTTGTCTTTCTCTTTATCCTCCCAATTTCAAACGTTCTGTGCTGTGGCTTACTGATGTGCCTGTTCTTTATAGCAAGTTTCATCTCCCCGGAGAAGGGACGAAAAATGTTGCCAACTCCTGTTGGGACTGCCAGTGGCACCTCCTTACTGGGACCCAGCCTTCTGGATGGAAACTCGCGGGACTCTTTTGTGTCGCGGTCTCTGGCAGATGTAGCAGAGGTACGTTGTCAAATTCCATTCAGCTCTCTGCTTTCCTTTTTTACAGCAGTGTTACCATTTGTTTTCTGTTAGATCTTCCTGAGATAATTAAGGCAAAGATGCTCTGACATCTGCACTTCAGCTTAGTAAAACAGGGTTACAGTCTTAATGGGAAGATGTAAAATGACTTGAGGGTGTACGGCACCGGAGCTGGTACAAGAAGCTGTTGTGGGCACCTTTGCCCCAGGTGCTTTTTGCTGAGGGAGATCGTGTTTCTCTCATTGGGCATATCTGTGTTTTGAGAGAGAGAGAGTTGTAATCCTTCTGTTGTCTGTGTCCTGTGTGGCAGAGCAGGAATTACAAGAGATGAGAGAAAGGTTAATACTGATGCAGTTACGGTGCTGTTGGAAGACTGGTAGAAAAATATACATAGGTCCAGAAGGCAGAAGCAGGAAATGGCTGATGCTAAGTTACCTGAGAGAATGGCAGAAGGTCGTCTGCTGCCCAGTTATTTTCTCTGTTGCTAAAGTTATTGTTCTGTTTGGAAGTCTTTAGAAGGGGTAGAGTGAAGACCAGCAAATATATAGGCTTTGAAAAGCTTGAGGACAGAACTCCCTTTCAGAGGGACAGAGAAGATGGGAGGAAGGAGCTGCAGGAACATTATGAAATTGAGCAAGGAGAAATGCAAAATCCTGCCCCTGGAAAGGAATAAGCCCGACAGCAGCGTGGGCTGCAGACTACCTGCTTAGTCCTTGGACATCTTGACAGACAGCGAGCTGAACATGAACCAGGGTGTTCTCTGGCAGCTGAGAAGACCAACAGTGTCGTGGGCTGTTCTAACAGTAGATGGAGCAAAGTGATGATTATCCCGCTCTACTCCACAGCCCTGAGACCCTGTATAGAGCATGAGCAGTTCTGAGCACCTGACACAGGAAGGACATAGATGAACTGGAGTGAGTTCAGGAGAGGGCCACCAAGATGATGAGGGGACTGAAGCACCTGTATGGGAGGAAAGGCTGGGATGGTATTTGGCTTGTAGAACTCAATAGAAGGCTTCGGGGTGGGAAGGAGCTAACTTTGCCTACCAATACTTGTAGGGAGGTCATCAAGGAGATGGAGCCAGGCACTTCACAGAATGGTGATGTATGATGGGAGGAACAGATAGACACAAGCAGGATTGAGAAAGGTTCTGCCTACATGTAAAGAAAAATCTGTCCACCCTGAGGACAGGCAGGCAGGGCAGTTGTGCAGTGAGATGTTGTGTAGTGTCTTGTCTTCAGAGCTTTTCAAGACTAACATCAGTAAAGCCTGGAGTAAGCCAGTCTGCCCTCCTAGAGGACCCTGCTTTGAGCAGGAGGTTGAACTAGAGACCACTTCACATCCCTTCCAGTCTCAGTTATCCTACGCTTTACAGTCATCGACCGAGTGTTAACATCAGGCACAACATGAGGCACGTTGTAACTCTGTGGGGGCTTGCCCTGATGGAAGGAAGAATGTCCTTCCGCTACTCTTTGGATTTAGATAAGGAGGTTCTCTACGGACCTTGTAACCAGAAGGTGCAGCAAGTTTGTGCTGTTCTAATGTGCCCATGACTGCTCCACGTTCGCATGCAGCTCCACTTCCTGGCATAAATACATAATGGTGAGGATCTGTCAAGGTGTGTGTTAATTAAAGGAATACATGATAACTTGTTTGGATTTGAAGTGACATTGCATCTCTTGATCTTACAAAGCACCTCCAGAAGAAAGTGGGGTAAGCCACCACTTTACGCACACCAGAGCGACTGTGGTGGCAGATACGGGTTTATGTGGGAGCCTTCAGAGGAAGCAAGTGTCATTTAAAAATAGCTTTAAAGATGGGAGAATTTCAAAAGGCTTTTCATTAAGCATCCTGCAGAATCAAGTTTTATTTACAAGTTCAGTTGTTGCGTTAGAAGCAATATCTGTAGAGGTCTTGTACAGTGCCTCTACTAGTGCTGAATTAAGGATAGGCCAGCAAGACTATAGGTTTGGGGTTTTTTTACGAGGCTTCCATTTGTCCATGGATGAGAGCTATTCTTTACCTCAGATAGAATTCAAGTGTATCTTTTATGTGAGGAGAGGCTGGGAATGAAGATGAAGGAGGAAAACTCTTCTCAGGACAAGAAGCACAAATTGAAACAAGTGAAATTCCACCTGAAGACAAGAAAGCTTTTTGAATGTTGTGAGAGTGGTCAAACAGGGAAACAGGTTGCTTAGCAAGGATGTGGAATCTCCATTGATGGAGATAACTGAGCACCTGACTGGGCGAGGTCCAGGGCAAGCTATTCCAGCTGACCCTACTTGAGCAGGACAGTTGGACAAAATGATCTCAATATGTCCCTTCCAACCTAAACAATTCTGTGATTCTGTGAAATTCCCATTAACATGTAGCTCTTTTTTTCTCTTGTGTCTCTTCTAGGTGGTGGATTCCCAGCTGGCTTGCATGATGAATGAGAACAGCATAGATTACATATCTCGTTTTAATGACCTTGCCCAGGAACTATCGATACCTGAGCCAACCCGCAGGGAGATTCTGTTCGATGGAGGAGGTGGTGGTCCCCCAATTGGGGATCTCTCACAGTGAGTGTATGAGACCAGCAGGCTGGTGTAGACTGTTCAGCTAACGTTGGAGCTTGCAGCGCTGGATCATGGCAAGGGCAGGTTGTAGAGAAGCAGCTGAGGTTCAGTTGTCCCATCTTGTGTGCTTCTTTCTGAAAGAGAAGCGTTGTCTTCAAAGGTCTGGAGAAGTACTTGCAAGTCCTGGAATGTGCAATATAGCGGGAACAAGAAAACATGGAATAGTATAACGGGAAATGGTGTGTCCCCTGCGTTGGTGATGGAAGGTGGCAGGTTTATGGGACAGTCCTGGACTTGCTCTTTGGAGTGGCATAAACAAGAAGCTCAAGCAGGGAAAGGTATTGCCAGAAGCTCCCTTACATGAATTATAGTTTGCAAAGTAAACAAAATGCCGTGATTTGGGATCCACAGTGAAGTTGTGGAGGATGAAGGGTAGGGGTGGGTATGAGAACTGTTTCGCATCTTGACCTGTCCCAGTTGGCTCTCTTTTTATCAGTCAGTCAAACTGAAGTTTCTTGCACTCTCTTGAAAGGCGCTGCAACTCAACGATGCTTCATTTTCACAGACCGTTCTGTTTCTTCAGCTGTGTTTCGTTTGACCATTCCAGCAGGGGCACATACCTGCTTTCTTCTTTTGTAGGGGAGCTCTGGTTCACCCTACGCCCAAACTGTGTGGATCCCTGGGGAGTTCCCTCTATTTTTAAAACCCATCACGTGTCACAATCATCATCATCCTCATCCTCACTGCACTCACATTCTCCACCTTTGAGATTCTTCATCACATTGCACAGCTCACGCCCCAAGTGAGAGAATGCTTTCTTGCTTTCCCTGAAGAATGGTTGCTAAGTGAGGAAACACTGCAAAAGAGCTCACTGGAATCACTAGGAAAGCTTCGTCGTAATTGGTCGTGGCTTTGCTGGTAACATGTACATATTGCCGTCTTTCTTCACAAACACTGAGGAAACCCAAGAGAGGAAACAGGAGAGAACATTGTAATGTATAGAAAAAGTAATAGGTTAATGCTCGAGTTGTTGATATCTGGTTTGTGTCATGAAGAGGAGAAGCGTCGAGTTCTTGCTTAACCCCTTAGTCCTTCCGTATTTCCTCCCTGTTGCATAAGTTCCGGGTGCTCTGTAGTACCTCAGGGCATCATTTGCCATTATAGTGACTCCTGGGCACTAACGGATCCTGCGCTCCTTCTACTCAATCCCTATGCATTTAGTATTGGAATATTTGAAAGACCCAGATCCTGATGCCAGCAGGTTCAAAGGAATATCAAGTTACTTTCTCTAGAGCTGGTTGCCCGTCGATTCTAACTTTATAACTCAGGAGACTTTTCCTATTCCTTTCCTACTGGTCATGAGAGAGAATTAACTTTATCATGCCCCTTTTTTAAGCACTTGGCTGCTTCTCCAGTAAGAGGATGTCCCTTGGCTGCTTTAAGTAGCTCTGAACTCACCTAAGGGGCTAGTCCTATATAAACCTCAACTTTATATTATTAGCAAAGAAACAAAGCTCCGTCTGTTAGGCCATTATCAGGGGTTCATCTTCCCAACTTGCACTATACTCAGTGGATGTAGTTCTACCTGCCTTTAGCTCTTTTTACAAGGCATTTGGCTGGGAGTTTCTTGTAACCTTGCTCACAATGCACTGATTGGATTGGCTGTTTTCCCAGTCGCTTCACCCTGCTTTTTACGTAGCTTATTTTTTTAACCGCTCTGTAGTTTGCCTTATGCTTTCCGTTGTTGAGAAAAAATGTCACACGTTTTCTGATGCACCTTTTGTGCGGCCCAGAGCAATCTTCCTGATTTCGCTCAAGAAGTAGTGAGATTTGGAGGACATTCTGAGCCCCCGCAAATCAGGTCACTACATCCTCCTCTTTGCCATAGGAACCATACAGGCGCATAAAACCAGCGCGAGTACAACTGGGTGTTCCCAGTGGGGAGGCAAACCTGCGTTACTGAGCAAGAGAGCGATCGCAACTAGAGGAATGGAGAATTTTTTATACCCATGGGCTAAAATCCCATTCTGACTGCATGTCCTGTGGGAAATTTAAGTCCTTCTGGCGCTGTTTCTTTTTCATGTTCTTAGAGAGCCTATTTTGAGAATTCCGATGCAATTACCAGGAAATCGTGTAAGCCAAGAATATAAAAAGTTGAAGGCTGTCAGAAAACTGGGTGCTGAGGACTGTATCGTCCTGAGCATTCCCCCTCAGTATGGAGAGGATGCCCACTAATCTCAAGAGTCATTCACTCTAAAGCTTTTCTTACTTAAGAGCTGAGCTGTATTTTGCTTTGGTCTTTCCCAGGTTGTTTACTCTTGGGTTTGGCTTCTCACATTAGTAACACTGATTATCCTGTATGCTGTACACCCAAAATTCCTTCAAACTTAGAGAGAGGGCTCCTGCTGTGGAGACGCGAAACATTCTAATCAAGTACTGTAAAAAAAAAAAAAAAAGTTTTAAGCTTTGAAATACTGAAAGACCAGCCTGATGGTCTCCAGTGTATTGAGGTAGTTTGACAAACATTTTATCAACTTTACGTGTGCTGGAGTGATGGAGCGGATGTGACACCTGGAATAAGCACCAGCGTCGCCATGCAGAGCCCTGCCTTGAGGTCTGTGAAGATTTTCTGCTTCCCGCTACAGGGAGCTGTTGAGCTGCTCTTTCTCAGCTCGTTGAGTTGCCATAGGGGAGTAATGGAATTGTGGAATGAGTGCGGCATAGTGGCTACTTTTAATGATGCCATGAGATCAGGAAACTTCAATGTCCTGAACCTCTGTAAGTAGACTTGGAGCACCCAAGCACTAACAGATTGGAATGACAGAAATCAGTTCAGCACTCAGAATCTTGGGGTTAGAAGCGTGTTTGGTATCAACCTCTTAAACGTTGTCATTATGAAACTGAATTTGATTTCAGAAATGTAACACGTTGGAAACTGCAGTTTAATAATAAAGCCCTTCTAGGACAAGTAAGTCTTATTGGGGGGAAAAACTTGACAATAACGTAGATCTTTGTGGGAATTTTGAATTGATGCAGAATTTGTTACCCTTATGTGAAAGGTCACTTCAACACACCTTGGATTCCAACAGCTCTAGATTTTAGGCAGATATGCTTTACAATACTAATCATCATCAGTTTGTGCCTAAGACTGCTGAGTGAAAAACTGGGAGGGAGGTGTAGGATGGGTGTGCAAGTGTGTTATACACATACACACACATACATAATTAAATACACATGTGTGTGTGCGTATTTATTTTTTGTAAAACGCAAAACTTTTTCAATTATTTCACCTTCCCCAACTGAAGTAACCAAATCTGTCTGTGTTCCAGTGTCAGCCTATCCTAAGCAAAAATTCAAGCAAGTTATACTGAAATGCACACAGGATTGTTCTTTTGAGAAAAATGTGACTTCCTTAGCTTAATAGCTTCTTGGCTCACCGTAAGGTGGTTGCAGAGGAGAAATGGACACTAACAGCTTCCCGTCCTAAGCTTTCCCCGTGTCCGTTGAGTGGCCGTGTGTAATATGGAAGTTCTGAGTAGTTCAGCGAGGCGAGTGGCAGAAAATTCAGTGTTTGTGGTCATGACAGCCTGGGGGAGAAGCAGGGCTGTGCCCTGGGAATTGGAACTGCTCGTGCGTGTATGTGCCCGCTGGGTTTTCTGCTGGGTGTTGCATCCCGATGACCCACACGATTCACTTTGTCCCTTATCACTAAATTTAGTAAGCATAGGAATACTAATTGTTTTAATATGGCGTTAAGCCTTATTTTGACACCCCTCTTTTATATTTCTAAGTTGAATGCAATGGCTTGGATCAAATCGAATCTAATCTACGAAGACATCTCATTTACTGACTCCGCAGATCCCAAAGTGGAAATTAAGTTGCATTTTGGTTTTTTACACTCAGACTTCAAATGCATTTATAAGGAAAGTACTGCACTTTTTTTTTTTAACCTTTTCAAACCTTTGAATATCTTAATTTCAGAGCAATTTGTAAATGTTAACTAAGTGAAACCTTGGCAAGCACTACGGCAATAAGTTATCATTAATTATTGAAACGTGATAACTGCTTTAGAGCTTATGGTTCTGGCAGCAAAATTTAATGCTGTTTCTTTTAATAATAGTTAAGCCATATCATCTAAGGTTTCTGGCTTGTTTGAGATGTGAATTTGTTTTATAGATTATAAATATACCTATATAGTGTATGTATAAAGCAGAATGCCTGTCCTTACTGATTATTTTTTGTACCATATTGTAAATTATATTATTTATTCTTTACCAATTTTGGAAAAAGGTGTTTTGGTTATTTAATATAATATACAAAAGCTGTTAAACTTCCTCTGTTTAAATTTCCAATTCAACTTGTAAAGCTGTTTTTATTCTTGTGCATAAATACATACTAATACTTGGTCTAACTTATGTCCAGTGTGTTACTTGCACTTAATGTCCTATCGCATTTTTCCATTTAACCTTTATTTACATAATAGTGGCTCTTTTGGAGGGGGGGAGGCTAAAAATTTGTCCGTAAGACCAAACCTTCCACAGTGAAATCCTGTTTCAGTGAAATCAGTGGCATAAATTCAGTTGATGTCACTCGTCCCAGAATTGTCATGATTTTCACTGCAGAGAAGGTTTTGGTTGGGTGGTTTTTTCTTCTGCTTTACAGCTTCCATTCACAGACGTATCCACTAAGTGTGAGTGTCAGAAAGGGGTCAGACCAAGGGCTGTCTATCCTGATTGTCCTGTCATTGTCCATGGTCACCAGTAACAAGGAAAAAACAAACAAAACACAAGAAAAAAGGTACAATTAAGAAAATACAGCTTAGGGTTTATGTTTTTCTTCACAGCTTCAGATAAGCTTAGATGCAGAGGCTGTATTCAGGCCATCCTGTTTTTTTCTGGTAGTGGCTATGTAACTTTTTCACCCTGAAGAGAGGAACAGGTTGTCCAGCAAGTGTTGTGCTGTGTCTGTCCCCAGAGCTTTCCAAGACAAAACTGAATAAAGCCCAGAGGAAGCTGGTCTGATCTAGCTCACCCTGCTTAGTCTCTAAGCCTAAAAAAGTGCAGCTGTGTTCTTAATCTAATGGTAAGAAATGAAGAATGTTTTAAAAAGCTCAACAAAAGTATTCTTTGATGCTTCCTTTCCATCCAGAGAGCAAGGACTCATTTGTACCACTTGTGTACCAGGACAATGGGACTGTACGACTGAATCTGAGCGATTTCCGTGCAGCTTCTCGCCTCCACGATGCTGTGACAAAGACTCACAGCAAAGTGAGTTTCACCTCTTTTCCACCTTCTGTCAGAGCTGATACTGAACTACCACTTTCTTTTCTCCCAGATTATCTAATTTTGCCCTTAATGACCAAAGCTTAATACCGTAAAAACAGAAGGAATGAGTCAAAAGTAGAGAATGATCAGCAAGGCAAGAAATGAAAAAACGCAAGATGTTGCAATTAGAGTACATTTTGGGGGTGTTGTTTTTCTGGTGTGGCTTTTTTTTTTAATTCAAGACAAAAGCAGCACTATCAGCTGCCTCTAACTTTACTTCCCGGCAAGCTCTGGAGCCTTTTAAGTCAAACCTTCATACGAAACTATGGATGGACAACGCTGGTCAGGAAGGCCCTGCAGGCGCTCGAGTGCAGCTCTGCCAGCTCCTCCCAGCGCAGATTCTACAGGAACTCGATGGCTTTCACGTGGCCGTTGCCCAGCGCTGTTTCGTGAGCCCTGAGCCCTTCCCGGACCCCTCTTCCCGACTCCAGGGGAGCTCCGGCGGGCGGGTCCCGGTCGGTGCCGCCGGGTCGGTGCCTCCCGCCCGCCGCGCTGCGAGAGGCGGAGGCAGAACCCTCCGCTCTCCTTCCGACACCGGGTGAGGCTTCAGAGGCTCCCGACAGTCACGATGCTGAAGCCCGCGGGTTATGAAGCCGTCCCTCGGGCCGTGCCGGTCCGACCCACGGTGTTTGTTCTACCCGGCGCTTTGGAGCGAAGGGTCGCGCCTGGCCGCCCCGCTGAAGCGCGCACCGCAGCCAGCCCGGCTCGGGCCGCTCGCACCGGGGCACCGCCCCTTAGTGGCCAAAATCCGGCACCAGCGACCGGGCTCGCCCATGGGGAAGGCACAACGCACCCCTGAGGCCGCCCTCGGGAGCAGGGCGCTGCCGGGCCGCCGCCCCTCAGCCAGCAGGCGGCCCGCCCCGCCGCGGCGCCCACACCCCGCTAAGGGCCGCTCGCCGCCAGGATGCCACGGCCCGCCCGCTGCTCACCGCGCTCCCCCTGTCAGCCAATGGCTCTACAGTTTCTTCTGACGGACGCGTGGCCTGGCCAATGGGAGGCGGCCAGGGGGAACGGCGACGCCGGCCCTTTTCAAGCTTCCCTCCCTCTGCGAGGCTCACCGGGAAGGCGGGCTATCGAGAGGGGTAGCTGCTTTCGATAGGCTGCTCGAAGTGATGGACAGTTGCGTCAACCAACGGTAGGGCAGGGCGGGCCCGCCGGCGATACCTGCCGTCCCGGCGGCCGAGGAGGAGCGCGGCGCGCGGGGCTGGCGAGTCGAGTCCGGTCTCCGCCACCATGTTCCAGGGTCCCGAGGCCGACTCGGCCAAGCCCAGCTCCAGGTGGCGCGGCGGGGGTGAAGGGGGGGCCGGGGAGTGCCGGGCGGTGGCGCAGAGCTTCGCGGCGGGGCTTTGTTCGGGACGCGAGCGGGCGGCGGGCTCCGCTTGAGGGCCGGGACGGGAGCGGGGGGTGGTTCCGGCTGAGGGCGGGAAGCAGAGGGGGCGAGGGGGTCCGGCTGAGGGGAGGGAGGCTGCGGGGGGGGCCTTGAGTCCCTCCTGAAGGGCCTCTTCGGCCGCGCCCGGCGGGAACGCCGCGCCCCCTCCCTCCCTTCCTTCGGTGGCCGCTGGGCCGGGAGGGCGGCGGCCGGAGCGGTGCCCTTGCTGTGCCTCAGGCTACCTTCTCCCCGCCCTGGGGCCGCCTTGGCAGGGGTGGCCGGTCCCTGTCGGGGAAGCGCCTGGCCCCGGGCAGCTGGGAGCGCGGGCGGGGGTGTTGAGCTCCCGCTGGGGCTGCCCGAGCTGGAGAGGGGGCTGGATCCTGAGGGAGTTCCCGTGCGGGAAGAAAGGCCTGGGCCGAGCAGTCCCTGCCCCCCCCGCGTCTGTCTCCTCCTGGAGGAGGGCCGAGGGCCTGGCCGCGCTCTGTACGGCTTTGGGGGGATCCAGCACGATGCCTGCCTGAGCTTGTTTCTGCCTTAGGGAGTTGAGGCACATTGTTATACGTGGACAAGGGCATATACGCTAATAACTTGGAGCTGGGGCGATTAATCCGCCTGCGAGGTAATCATGTGCTCGGAGCAGGGGAGGAAGGAAGGAAGGAAGGGTTCCGAGATTGTGTAAGGCTGCTTTCAGTTTGCGTATTGTTCCAGTCGCTCTGAGCTATGACCTGGCTTTAACAGACTTCTGAAGGGTGCTCTGCCCTTACTACAGTCTCTGAGAAGCTTCTGTCCTCGTGGTAATTTTGCAAACCACATTTAACTCCTAGGTTGCGTTTCTGGATAGAGCCGGGAATGCAGGCCACCGTAACGTTTTAGTTAACAGCAGGCAAAGGTGGTCTTGTTACGGCTTGTTCTGTGGAGCTGTGGCAGAGTTTTCATCGTGCCTGAGAACTAGAGCGATACACACAAGTGTACGAGCAGACCCAGCACAGTGAGCCTGCATGCTGCAGCACTGCAACACGTTATTATGTTACTGGATTTTACAGAGCTGTCTCTGAGATGGTACCTGTCAGCATTCATCCGGGGCTGTCAAAAGGTGAAAGTACTTAGCTTAAGGACACTTTTTTCAGAGCAAATTCTATTAATTCCCTAGACAAAACTTTATTTAAAACTTTATTTATTTAGAACTTTTGCAGTTCTTGATGTGTAGAAGTTTCACTAATTAAAACTGAGCCTAATTCAAAATTCGTGCAGCAGCCAAGAGCTGTGGAAGTGGGAAAGAATAACTCTTCCTAATGTGAAAATCTTTGTAAGGAAATTATAAACAAATGCTTTGCCTTTTGGGAAGTTCATAATGGAGGAGTACTACTGGTAGAAATAAATTATGCTAAAATTATTTTAAACAAAAGCTTCAGTTTAAGTAATTGTCCAGTGAGACATATCTCTAGTGATCCAGTTAAAGTGTACAGTGATACAATGAACAGCTAATTTGCTGAATCAAACCAACTGCCTGGTTTTATTTTGTTAAACTTGAATATGGCACTTTGTATTTTTAGGAAAGTTTTGTTTTTCTAAAATGAACCAGGAATTGGACGTCTAGAGCTGCTGTTTCTCTGAAAGCAAAGCAGGACAGAGTTCTATTCTTCTGTTGGTGCACACTGTAAGGTGCACATTGTGTTGCTTTTATGTGTTCTCAATTCATCTAGTGTGTGAGCAGTTTTGCAACTACTGCGTAGGGCTGAAAATGTTAAATGTAGACATCTTGGAAATGCAATACGCATGTTCCCCCCCCCCTCCCCATTAGTGTTATTGCAGAGCTTTCAGATCAAGAGCATAGCTGGCTTAACAAAGCTTGCTGGTTTTTTTTAGAAGATGAGCGAGTTACCAAATGAGCCAGAAGTTTGTATTGATCCAACAGTAGGAGTGCCCCCAGTAACTTTCTGGTCTTTGCTTTAGTGCCTGATGTTCCTGCCTGTGCTCAGGTTGGCTTTTTGCTAATTACCATCAGGATGGTCTCGTACGTGTAGTGCAACTCTCCTTTTTTACCTGCTTTGTGAAGACTATCTGAAAACTGGCAGGACTTCAGCATTCAACTTTTCAGGCAGAATTTAAAAATAGATATATTTATCTCTATAGCCAGTGTCTTGAAGTCTTGGCAGATCTTCCGTAGGTCGGCTGAAAGGTTTAATGAGGAAAGGGCAACTTCAAATTCAGCTGTATTAGAATGTAGGAAAAAAAGACCACAGGAATGAATTAAAATTCTTCAAGCCTGCCAGAGAAGAACAAAGCAATTAGTCGAGGCTTTTAAACTTACAGGGCAGGGATCTTAATTGGGCTGTTGTAGATGAATTGACAGGCATCTAGTCTACTGAAGGGGAGGGGGAGAAGAGGCAAATTTAGATTATATAGAAAACAAAGGTGTGGGTTTTTTTATTACTGTTTGAAAGAATATAACACTACCTTCCCTTCCCCCCTGCCCAAAGGAGTAAAGAAGATCAGACTTACTTGGCTACAAGACACTAATATCTCCATGTGAAGTGGCCTAATACCAAAATAAACTAAAATGACTATAACATATAAACTAAAATTTCTGTTAAGTGTATGTTGAATTTCCTTGTGCTCTGCTGAAGCAGCTCACGCGGGCATATCAACTTTAGCATGCTGTTTTTCTTTGTTAAGGGTCACAGGCTAAATCTTGTTTGCTTTTGTTTGGTTTGGGAGACCCACACATCGTGGCCTGATGCAGAGCTGAGCTGGGTGTATGAGGAGGTCAGCAAAGCTCTAGAGGCTCTGCGGCAAGAAAATAGCTTTGTATTCTCCGCAGTTTTGGGCTGAAGTGAAGGAGCACAAAGCCCTGTCCTCTTTGCTAAAGATGGAAGACTTTGTTGCTGCTCTTCAAGATTATTTTTGGTAATTCCCGTGAATGACTTAATTATCTGACTTCGTGTTAGTTAGAATTTTATGGACCTGGTGTCACAATCACTTCAAAGTTTGTGGGAAATTTGGAAGGTTCCTAGCAATTAGAAGCTTCCAAAATTGAGGAGCCAAATCCACTTTGTATATGTGGAGTCAAGACATTCTTTTGGGTGATGCTGGCAGAAAATGTCGCCTATTATGCTACTTTCAAAGTGCCGTGTAAGCACCTCGGGTGCTGTCTCTGACAATCGTTGCAACAGTAGGATTTTCTTAGTATGCATACTGAGCTGAAACTGGGAGGACAATATAAGATTAATCAGTGTTGGCTTTCTTGGTGCTTAATTAAGTCTGTTACCTGAATAATTAGTACCTTTCATCTTAAAAGGGAGTTTCTCTATAATTTTTTTCTGTAATGGATCTCAAATCCAGCTGCAGGAGAGAGAAGTAACTTGATTCTTATGACTGGTTTTTTTTCTTAAACCAAAAATATCTGAATGTAGTTATTTTGTTATTTCCTCCTACACTCGTAGGCATGTGTTAAGAAAATAGCATGGTAAACGAGTGACTCTATAGCATAAGAATCTGTATAACTATCTTTCTCTTCCTTTGAATCTCTTCCATAGTATACTTAGATTAGTATACTTAGAACTCCTGAAAGACTGAATAGATTAAAAATTAGTTAAGAAGAATACAGTCAGAAATCACTTAAATTATATGAAGGATACTAGCAGACCTACTTTAACAGGAGCCCCTTCCCGAACTCCTGTAGTTGGGTGGTTTTTTCATTATTCCCTTTTCTCTTCACTCAGTCTCCCAAGTTTAAATGGTTAAACTACCTTGTGGTTTCTGGACTGCTGTGAATGATCAAAATCCGTAATTTGCCTATATGATGTCTGTTTTAACAGCAGGTATAGATGCGTGAGAAGCCTATAGAATAGCTGGATCTGTAGCCTCTTGGACACTAAACTCTGAATAAATCTTCTGCGCCAGTATGATCTTACCTGTGCAGTGGACAAGACAGTTGTCCTGCCTACTGAAATTCTAGTTACTCCATTGAGCTGAAGAGATTCATCAAATCCACAGTCGTACTAAGGATTAAAATAGTGGAACTGGCCAGTGAAGGCAGTGTCTCTGAGGCTGGTTCTGTCTTTATAAACTACTCCCAGACGAAAAGAGGAAATTTTGCCTCCTACTTCCTGAAGAGAATAGAATTGCTTTCTGCATCTGGAGATATGAAATGCTGACAAAGCTTTTTCTGACAGGGCAGCCAAATGTCTCTGCTTTTGTGATGTACCTCTGGTACAGAGCTTTGGTTGTAATGGATTTGCATCTTGACTACTAAAAATTTTGCTTTTTGGCATCTTACCTTTCCTTTTGAAACTCTACAGCAGCTAACATGGTAACTGATAGTTGGAACTAGCAAAATTTTTTAGTAGTTATGAAACGTCTACTTTTATTTTCAAGTCAGTGGGTTTGAACTGTATCACAGAAGCAAAGTTGGTATGTGCAGTTTAGCAGGAAGTCTGAATCTGTAATGGTTGTTTATAAAATACTAAGCAGAGTCATGGATCTTCTCTCAATCTCCTGCCACTCCAAGCACACCACTGGTAGCATAGCCACTTGCTCTGGTGGCACTGCTATTGCCCCTCCAGGCAATCGTAGATAAAGTAATGATCAAGTTTACTGACTAGAAGGCTGGCAATATTTGTGCAGAGCTTCAGAATATTTTACTAGAATAGCTCTTGAAAAGTAGGTGCTTCATGGACATAGCAGAATTACCTGCAGTGAGTTCATTCAAATGAGAATCGTTATTCATAATATACAGGGGAGAATGAGGAGAGGGCATCAAATATGTTGAATGCTGTAAATTCCAAACAAACTTCTGTCTCTTGCTTCTCTCCTTCTGCAATGTAGGGTATTGAAGCCCCCAGGAGGAGGTTCTAGTAATCTCTTTGGGAGTACAGAAGAAACTTCTTCTTCAAGCAGGCCACACCGGATGGCATCCAATATCTTTGGAGCATCAGAAGAACCTCAAAACATTCCAAAAAGAACAAACCCTCCAGGTAAAAGCAGCCACCTCCTTTCAGCATGGTTGGGCTCTGAATTGCATCACAGAACTGGTTTCGTATTACTAAAGTGGGACACTGTGATCTGTTTGTCTTTTCATGTTGCGTTTTTACAAACTGAGTGGGCTTGAACAATAGATCTATTCATACTTTTGAATATATGAATATTTCAGTGTTCTACGTGTTCACAGACTTTTTAGCACATCATCCAAGTCTAATTATTTCCAAGTTGAGGTCTAGGAAATGATGAAAGGAAACTGTTTCTATTCTAGACCTGTTGTCAGCTAGCTGCCGTGAGTACAGCTGTGAATCTGAGATCCCCTGGTGAATACGTGTAACAAAAGGTTTTCAATTAGTATCTTAAGGCAAGGAAAAGCAAGTCTCTAGGTAGCAGGGTTCAGGAAGTCTTTGATTTCTTATCTTTTTTATTTTTATTTTTAATATAGTGTTGTAAAACTAAGACAAAAAAAAAAACTAACAACTGCCTTGCAGGGGGAAAAGAAAGTGGTATTTTTGAGGATTCTAGTTCTGCTCAGCCTCGTCCACGTATGAATCCACCTGGTGGGAAGACAAGTGATATCTTTGGGTCTCCTGTATCTACAAGTGTTGTGCGAGCACACCCAAACAAGCCCAAGGTATTGATACTTCTTTCACTGTCAAACCAAGAAGCCATCAGCTTGGCGAGTCGTTTCACATTCTAGTCACAACACAGTGCCTGTATTTGCTTTAAGGTGACATACCTGAATTATGCATAGGGGAGCCTCAAGTTAGACGGCTATTCTCGAAGACTCTTTGATAGCTTGTTGTCTTTGGTATGTCAGATCTCAGCATGCTCTGTCGCTTGCAGTGAAACTGTTAATTAGACTGTGGATGTGCATTCAGAAAAAGATGCTTCTAAAGCCTTTTGGTCTTCCTTGTGAGGTACAGCTGGAGTTCTCAGCACCCAGCCAAGAAGCATTTAAGCTAGATAGGGAGAAGATACTCCTCTTTATTCTGCAGCTTGGCAGAGGTCACCTGGATGCCAATTCTGGAAAGCTGAAGAATGCCAGTGAGCTACAGTCATAAATTATTGTGTGGCCTGGCTGTGCCCTTCACCTCTCTTACATACATGTGTCTACATTGAGCAGGGAAACACTTTAGCAGGAGGTTAAACTGAAGTGATGAACAGTGATAAAATTAACGCAGGATCAGCTTTGAGTGGCGGGTCCAGCTTGAACTTGAAATTGTGATGTCGGACAAAGCATCTTTCTTATATCATGTGTCTTTGTGACCTTAAAGCTGGGATGTGGAATAGTTGGAGAGGCTTGTAGTTCTGACCGAGTACGATTTTGGAAAAAAGGAGGTTATGTTGCCAGTTATTTTATTTCTGTATTTAAATACCCTGTATTTGGATTTACAACCTACTGCCTTACTCTAAGTAGATCCTATTGAGTAGCTACTGTGTTGGCAATGTTTTTCATGTATCAGCATGGAAACAACATCCCATTAAATACAGCTCACTGTGCTGAAAAAGAAGTAGCAGTCTGATTTTTTTTTTGGAACCTTAGGAAGAAAAGATTAGTCCAGTTACATTTCTTTTTTCTTTATTTTTCCCTTTAAATTTGAAGGTGCTGATAGTGTGCTTTTGCCTATCTTTTTATGCAGACTCTGGAGTGTATTTCTCGGGGTTTGGATCATGAGAAAGAAAGAGGAAATAAATGACTGGGAGCTAGTTTTTGTCAGGAGTCGTGCTGTTGGTGTTGGCTCTGTCAGGCTGGCATCTGATTCTTTGTAGTTGCTTTTTAAAAACTGCAACATATTTCTATGAATTCCTGACTAAATGGAGTACAACACTTAAGAAATTCACATCTTTAGTTGGAGCATTGGAATTGTGGGAAGTACTGGGATGGAAAGGAGATAGCACATTCGCAAAAATTACCACAAGCTGAATTTCATGGGTGGAAAACCACGCAAGCTTTTCTGAAATGTTGCTGCGTATTTCTGGCAATCAGTTTGGATCGTCAGGGAGATGATCTTAAAAGGTTTTGTTAATGACCTGACTGTTTGGGTCACTGTGAATACTCACTGAAGACAGTAACCGCTGAGTGTAAATGGGGTGCTCAAGGGATGCTTATATTCTAGTTGTGAATTCCAGCTTCTCCTGGGTGGTGGCAGGTGCTTGACAGGAATGGCCGTTCCGGACCTTTGGACTGAACTATCACAGGCAAAGTTTTAAGCCTCAGTTGAACTAATGTAGCGTCTTCATCTGCATTTCAGTGAATTGCCCAAGATGCGCACCTTGGTCTAATGCAGGAATGACCTTCTAGCAGTGGTTTTAGGATGATGTAGGTGGTGGAGAGGATGAAGGGTTGCACACAATGTTTGCAGCTTTTGGCTTTTACCATGATAGTGTATAAACCTAGACCAGAAACAAAGCAAAACTCTGAAGGATTTGGTGACAGAGTTACCGTTTGAGTATGACAATATACTAGCATATTTTTTGTTTATTTTGCAGGATCACATTGTCTTGAAAGAAGATGAAACACCAAAGAAGCTAGAAGGTCAGCAAGAGAAATTTCTTTTTCTGTACTCTTCTGAAAGAGAAGCTCTGAGGAATAGTTTCCTGGGCTTCCCCTTAAAAACATAAGACTAAGGCTGGTGTTGAGAATAATGTAACTGAGAAGTTTTCCTTCTATTTGTCAGAAATTTAAGCACTTGTCTCTGGGAAATGGTTCTCTTCCACTGATGGAGTGGAACAGCACAGACATAAATCTTGATATTTGCAGTGTATGTATATACTTTGCTTGATACCGTGTGTGTATATATAAATATATATGAAATCTGTATATATAGAAGAACATCCTATCAGAGTGCTTCTTCCTCCCTTGCCATCTCCAAGATCTTGGCCTTCTGTAGTTGTAAATAACAAATAGCTGACTGACAAAATATATTGTTGCTCAGCTAGTTCTTGTTAAAGAACAATGGGAATGCTGCTTTCAAGCTTAGCATGAAAGGATTCATTGGTGTGTTGCATCTCTTAATTGCCGGAAACTGCCAAAATAACTCTGAAAGTATATTGTTTAGTCTACATATCCCCATTTGAAACATTGCTGAAGAGGAGTTGTTGCAAAAAGTAAAATTCTTCCTCAGCACCTGTTTCCTTCAGAGAGAAATGAACAGATATAGAGAAACCTTAGTGTGTTATGGATGGGAGACATGGGAAATAACGCAGCCTGCAGAAGTTGAGGCGCTACCGAATAGCAAACCGGTCTAATCTCTTTTCTTTTTATTCAGCTACAGAAAATATCAAACCACAGCTGGAAGATGGAGGCGAGAAAAAAGATCTGGGCAAAGAGGAGCGATGCAAGGAGCCAGAACCCAAGATAGACAATCACGAGCCCCGATTAGGGCCGAGGCCACGCTCGCACAACAAAGTTCTCAATCCACCGGGGGGGAAATCCAGTATTGCGTTCTATTAGGGTCATTCGTTTGCTTTCACTAACGGAGTCTGCACAGAAACTCTTGCCTGTGGTTGTGAGGTCGGAGTAGAGAGTGTTGTTTGTGGGTAGATCCTTAGGCAGATGGATGAGGGTTATGCTGAAGCATGGAGGAAGGATAACCTGATGATTCAGGGAGGGAGGGCTGGGATGGGAGAGGGTGCCCTAAGGAACATGTGAGTATTGGCATGCCTGGGGGACATTAGTGTAACTGTGAAAGATCAATGCTACTTTGTAGTGAGTTCATCAGGCTCTCGGGTTCTTAGCTAGCTACTGGCTGAGGAGTCTCTTGCAGAGTCAGTTTATCCATAGGGTCACCACATGAAATGTTGTGAATGGGCGGAGACCTGGGGGTCACGCCTGAAAGGTTCTGCAGCACAGCAGCTCGGCCGTGCTTTCCTCCAGGCAACAGGATGCAGCTTCCTAGCTTGAGTGGACTTGTAGTCACTGTAGTGTAAATATATTCTTCTGGAACCAGTAGTGCTGCCATGGTCTTGAGTGTCTTTGGTCTTTTGGTTCTCTTTTTCACCTTTCTTGCTTTGTAGCACATGATTGCTGATTCAAAGACGAAACATGGTGGAAGTTTCTTATACTTATAAACCATTCTACGTTAATAAATGCTCTGGTCTTCCCCTCCCCAGAGTATTCAGGCCTTTCTAATGCCTTCAGTAATCTGCCAGTTACTACACCAGCTCTTGACAAGCGATACTGTCAGTCCGATACACTGTTTTGTGTAGGTGATTCTGGAAGACTTTTATTTAAGGTCTTCCTGGCTGAGTGCTTGCATGTGTTCTGGTAAGATGTAGGTGCAAACAATAACTTCATGGTACTCTTTGAGCAGGAGCAACTTTAAGCCTGCAATTACCATAGAGGCCGAAGTGTCCAGCCAGCTAGCTTTGACCAAGTGTGTACAGGAATGCCTTAGCTTCTGCAAGTGGTTTTTCTTTGTACCCTGCAGAAACCAGGGCTGCTCTGCTGTCTTCACCACAGTGCATTTTTTTGTTTGTCTGTGCTGACTCTGTTAGTGAATTCTCTTGGTTTTGATCAGCCTTACTTTTGCCTTTGACTGCCTCAGATTTTTGTTGGTAAGGTTGTGACAACTATGTGGCTTCTCCCCAACTCACGGTTGTAGTTGTTTTGAGAAATGCTGTAGACTATCCCTAGCTGGAGAAACAGAGGCTTCAGCAGTACAAACCTTTGGGTTGTGCTGGGTCTCTTAAATCCTGTTTGAAAGATGTGTACGGTTTGCACAAGCATGTGTTGGGGAGAGTAGCTCCCGTCATTTGTTTTCTGAATGGGCTTTCTGATCGGATTCAGAGCTTTGATATATGAATGTTAACATTAGGTGCTTACTGTTCAATGTATTTAATAGTGACTTTTAAAATTTGACGTATCAAAACAGGAGTTGTTCAGGTTCACCAAAGAACAAGTGGCCTTATCTGCATATATTCGCTGCTGTTCTAGCCCAGGTCCCCCAGGAACTGCTGCTGTTCGGAGGGAACTATCTCTGGGCCAGGTGCTAAAACACTCTGTGATTGTAGTCCTTACTAGACCGCTCCGTCCAGGTGATGTCAGAAGTGGTGGATAATTGCGTGAAGACTTAGTTGCCTTTTCAAATAGTGGAAGTGGCATACACAGGGCAGTGCTAAAGGTAGAAATAGCCACGGAAAGTAGGAATTTCAATGCCTTTGTATCTTTCAGATAGGTTTGGAGCTCTCTTTTGTTTGCCTCCCTAGGAGAACAAGACAGTGATTCTAACTGCAACCCTGGAATAGATTTACATTACTTCCAAACATGTATTTCCTTGCAGCTGTTCTCAAGTCTGGGCTGTCTGGCCTCTGGCTGAGTCTCAGACCCATCTGTCTGTTCCAATTCCTTGTTCCGGTACTTGACTGGGTTTTAAGAGGCTGCCATGTGGAAAAGTCAGCCAGAGGCTGCTTTCTGCATGGACAGGTCTGGTGTAATTGGTGCTCCCTGTAATACTGAGCTTAGACTTGGCATCTTTCAGTTCCTGATGTGCATTGGCTACAGTGCTTGTCTTTTCTTTTAAAGAGCAATTTCCAACCAGGCCTTAAAACTAGTTAAATTATGTTCGTTTTTCTCACATTTTTTTTCTTTGGAATTTAAACCATGTTTTCAACCTATCAAGTAAGATTGCTAAAAACATTTCTCCGGGACAGAAGGGGATTTGGAATCAAATGATAATCATGCAATTGACAATAAACCTCTGAATTTTGTTACTTCACTTGTGCTGTAGCTGTCTGCTTTTCTAAATCAGTTGGTAACCTAGTTCAATGGAGATACACTGGTGGATTTTGTTATCTGAAGCTGGAAAAATTGCACAAATAATTTCAGTTTTCTGCACGGAGGAGTGTGCCTTGGAGATGTGGTGCCCTGCTCAAGGCTGCTCATGGCACAAGCAGCTCCCCTCCCTGGGGAGGGGCTTGGCACTCTCCTGTCTCAAACTGTCTTGACTGACTGTGGAGGCAGAATGGAGGCAGAAATTCCAGTTCCCCATGAGCTGGATGTGGTGGCCTCTCAGCCAGGGTGTTCTAAATTTGCTGTGCTCCTCCCTTAATTTCCAGGCTGTGATGCCCCACTTGTATCTACAGTGACTTCTGTATTTTGCGCGGAGAGTTCTGCCATTTGTGGGTCAGAACCCTTCTCTTTAGCATGCACAATCCTTTGGGTAATACCTGCTTAGTGTGGGAACTTGTGAATATCCTTGATAAATGCATTAGCAATGAAGGGTCGTCCCGCTTTTGGACTGCTGCCCCTGAGCAGCCTGCAGTATAGTTTCACTTTGCAACTCTGTGTTGCTCTGCCCCTAAATTGAAGGTTTGTAGCTCAAACACTTGGGGTAGAATATTGTCCAAGTTTAGTGTCTCAGTCTTGTAACAAATATTAATTTCCTTCCAACAGGCTTAGCTTCAAGGTAGATAAAGGATGACTTGCATGATTTCCTGTGTAACAGTGCTCAACACAGCTGCTGATTAGTTCCCAAGAACATCACCGTGTCTGTCCAGTACAAGATGACGTTGTTCCAAGGAACAGCCCAGCTGCGATGGGTCATCCCTCCCGATCCCCTGTGAGCCTGATTAACCCAGATCAGGGCATGGTTTCCCTACTCATCACTACACAACTGTTGATAAACAGCCCACTTTGCTGTCCTCTTTGTCAGTGTCGTAAGTAGCATTACTGTGTTGGGGTTTTTTTGAAGGATTAATGGAGCTTAATCAGACTTGGAATATCTAAAGTACCTTCTTGGAGCTTGTCTAGGGAGAGAACATATGTGAAGTGATGGTGTGTGGGGACAATTATTTAAGCACTGATTATTTAAGAACGGTGTACAACTGTTGCAGTGTGTTTAAGTCCTTGCAGTCACTTACGTATAATGCGATCACACCGGCACGTGGACATCCGGCTCTCTTGGCTACCTGTGTGATTGTGTGCTCAGCAGTTTCACGCTTGCCTGTCAGCCTGCGGAGAGTGCTCAGCTGTCAACTTATAGACTTCGTAGTCTGAAGCCAGCTGGACACTCAGCATTTTGCTCAAGGCCTCCTTTTGAATCTCAGCTTGAAGCTCTGCTGAAATCCTGTATCACTTCTGTTTGGAAAAGGTGATAGTTTAGAATGTTGTCAAGGCTGGAGTTTTCCGTTGTTTGTTTTTCTTGAGGAATAAAGTAGGGTCACAGCTGGGATGCTGTGCTGTCCCAGACTAGAGAAGGCAAACGGATCCTGACCTCTGTGAGCATAGGCTCCCCACTGGGAACAGCGGGCAGGATTACAGAGAGACTTTGGCACGTGCTAAGCCATTTATGTCATTAGTTGTCAGCTGTGCAGGAAGTCATGATTTATGGTTAGTGCACAGAGCCCCCACAGCGGACAAAGCTGGATGGCGAGGCCACTAGCCCAGTCGCTGCTTGCTCCTCCCTCTGAAAACACACTCCATGAGCAGAAAGAGCAGGTTTTAATTATCGTGCCACATCTGCAGCCCTGATGTATTTTTATTGTTTTGTCTTCCTTCTGGGGATGAAGATCATCCTCTCTTGAATCTGGCTTTCCCTTTCTTTCAAGCTGCAAATCCTTGTATCGGTAACAGGACCTCCACCTCCTCAGGCAGGTCAAAGAACTGACCATAACCAGCAAGAATGCAGTAATTCCCTGTGCCCACCAGCCTCTCGAGCTCCAGCTGCCTTCTCATTCTGGTCTCTCACCTTGCCACTTTCCTCCTGTCTCCTACATACACATTTTTTAAATAATAGCTATGCTGCCTTTGGCTTCTTGGTGACTTGTCCTGCACCACTGCTGGGTGTGTGCTTGTCCTGGTTTGAGAGCACTAAAGCCAAAACTGAAGGGCTCTGTGTCAAAGTCTGTCAGACGCGTGGTTTTATCAGAAGTGACTGGGAACTTGGTGTCGTGCCAGTTTCTTCATAAAGACGATGGTTTTGCCTCCGCTGCCACCTCCCACAAACTTATGTAAATGTGTGCTCCACTGTGTAAAATGTTTAATATTCTGGTTTCTGCATGTGTGCTCTGGAGCACGATGAGCAGAAAAAATAAAATGTGTCTCAGAGCGAGTTGCCTGAGCTAACAAATTCACTTTCAAGTTGCACGGTTTAGATTGTGAGAATTGCAATGCACTGTCTTTTGCAAGAGGAAGGTTCTGCCACAGAATATTGTTGAAAAGAGCTGCCCTTCCCAGGGTTGCCCACAGCTAGGCAGAGGGTGAGCGCCAGGGGCTTCTGTTACCTGCGCACAAGATCAGTGTGATGCTAGTGAAATTAAAACCAGCTGATTGTTTCTTTCCATGTCTTGCAGCATGGTAAGCTCTGAGTGTCACCCTTTCGTTTTAGTGAACGAGCTCAAAGAAAGCACAGAGCCGTGCAATTACTTTGCAAAAAATTTCTCGGAAGTGAGCTCTGGCATCTCAACAGCAGGTATCAAGTAAGAATTGGGAGGACAGGCAAAGCGAGGGTGGCTTTCCTGTTGCCAGTGGTGCAATTAATGAAAAAAATAGTTTCACAAGGGTAACAGGAAGCTGTTGATAGACCCTAACGGAGATGAGCAGGTGGTGTTGCAGGAAGGCTCATCTCTGCCTCTTTATAGTTGTTACATCAGCTTCAAGCTTCATTTATTTGAGCTGAAAGACATGAGCAGCCTTTTGAAAACTGCTCTTTGCCTGTAAGAGGCTCTAGTAGAGCTCTCCCAGCCTAAAGCTGGTCTTTGTGCAACAGACGTGAAGGTCACTAGAATCTCCCCACATCTACAAATGCTATGAAAGGGTTTTTAAAAGCACATGTGGGGATCTGTGCAATCACCTCTGACCACCCCGAGTTCTTCCTGCAGGTTACACATACAGGGAACAGGCAGGATCACTTCACCGGTGCGAATAGGCAATGAGGCTTCCAGTGCCACGCCCCCATCAGCCCTGTTAGCCGATGGCAGATTTTGAGGAAAGTACATCACAACTCTTCAATGCAGAAAATTCCCTTTTTGGGCAATTTGGAAGTTGATGGTGGGATGGCAAACAGGAACGGCTGGCTGTTGAGCTTCTTCCATGAAGAACCAAGCACGGGACTTGCAGTGAGTACCCTGGTGCTCCTTACAGGAGCTGCAGTGTCGTGTGGGGCATAAACTAAGCAAGCTGAAGGCTTCCTGCAGCCTGGCTGAAGTGACTGCTTTTAAGCCAGGTGTTGGTAGCGTATACACAAAATTGTCTGTGTTGAACACATGCTTCTGTACTCAAGCCTCCAACATGAGGATATAGTACTGCTGCAAGTGGTTTTTCATAGTCGCCTTTGGGAATTCACCATGGAATTTTTCCACTATGAAAAAAAATGCAGCTGCAGGATTTCAGCACTGAAGTACAATGGCTGGAGGCTGAGAGATGTACTTAAAGCTACTGTCTAGCAGGAATGAGGTTTTTTAGCAGTGTGAAAACACTGGTGAGGACTCACATGGGGAACTGAGTCGAATTCTGGGCTCCCTAGTGTGAGATGTGACGCAGGCAGGGAGATGGCTCTGGGAGATGTTTGATATCAGAGTGCTGAAGTAGCTGCTGCGAGGGAGCGAGGATGAGGGAGCGATGGGCAAGAGGCAGTGGGCACAATTGAGCAATGAGGACAAGAGGCAATAGGCACAAATTAAACCAAACAAAATTGAGGTCACCACCAAACTAAAGGAGTCTCTGATTTTGCAGTCCTGTCACTTGTCGCCCCACGCCCAAATTTCTGCTGCACCAGACTCCAACAGGGAGCTCCTTTAATTGTCTGTGGCGTGAAATGAATTCACAGTGTAACTCAGAAGACCTTGCTCCCCAAACACATTTTCCTTGGTAGCGCAGTTTAAGCAAGCTTTGCTTTGATGGGTGGATTTGTCTTCTGTGACATCTACTTAAAATGCGACTTTACTGGATGCTGTCAGTGCCTAAATTGCTTTCCATCTACTACTGTTTATACTAAACGCAACTTCAGCAGAACTGCTCTTCCTCTTAATAATTTGTAATAATTTACATAAGTCATTGACTTCAGCATTCCTTGTACTTGGCTATGTTAAAGTTTACTTCATTCTTAAACCATCCCCAGCGCTCTTGTAAACACTGCAGGAGTGCTTGTGAGCGTTTTGCGTGGTGAGAAGGGCGTCAGGCTGAGTAAAATACGCCTCTAGCATTCATGAGTAAGAACACCTGCTTTTGAAGGCAAGTGAGCAGACGTGGCTTACAGAAGCATTTCTAGTAAGGCAATAAGCAATTAAGCTAGGTTTGTGTGCAAAAGGTAATCAACTGGATTAATTCAGTCTCCTGCCTAAGGAGTAAATGACGGTGTCACTTGCATGGGTATGTAATTTGTGGAAGACACCTGCTCATCTGGAGCAGTAAGTGAAACAGCAGGGCCACCTGCCCCGGGACAGGGACTGGCTTGTGCATGGGATGCTCATGACGAGAATCAGCAGTGGCTGGGTAGGGACACCTCACACGGGCAGGTTCCATGCAAGAGTGAAAGGTGACCATCTACTGGCTTAGGGGTGAGTTTCAGCTGGGTGACTGTCACTGCAGTGTGGTTCTTCAAGTGCACTGTACGGGGCTCTGGATGTTGGAGAACGCCCAAGAACCCTACAGCAGAACCCTACATATTTTACTTGTGTGCCAGGCAGAATACAGTGGAAACATCCCCTTTCTATAGCCCATTTCCTTCAAGATTCCCTTTAAAGATGTTTGAAATACACATGCTAAAGGTCTGCTCTCAAAGGGAAGTCATCAGTTGTCGTTGTTCTCACGCTGCAGAGGTTCAGCTGCTAGAGCCTTCGGTTCCTGCTCCATCATCAAGGAGCGGTGCTGCATCCGCAGGGTCTCTGTCCTGCTCCGCAGGTGCTCCCTTTCTTGTTCTGTTCAGTGTCCCACCCTGGAAATTCAAAGCAGCCGTTACACAAAAGACACTGTTCTTCTTGTACACATACATTGCTAGAGCTGCGTCCTGGCCCTTTCCCTCACCCTCCTGCAAAAAAAAATACAGCTGCCAGTAGCTCAGTACTAGGTTAGCCTACTGCATGCTGCAGCCATAGCTTAGCAGGTAGTTGTCTTTTCACACAGTCCCATTTTTATATTGGGAACTTACCTGCTTCTTGTCGACGACGTTGAGGCTAACAGAGGCAACAATGCATGCAATAGTGTTTGCCAGCATAAAGATCATCATCTGTTGCCAGCGCCACAGGGGAATCTTTAGTTCACTAGAAAAGGCCAAAACAGGACAAAACAATGAGTCACTTGAAGGTATTTACAGCACCTCTGTGACTCCTTGCAGCATCAGGTTGCAAAGACACTGCTCTACTAAAGGGCTGCTGATGTCACTGCCGAAAAAAGGAAGAAGCGTTCTCACCTGGACTTTGTTCCTAGAATGTGTCCGACAATCAGATTTGAAAGGCCAACTCCAATCATCTGCACAGAAGTTGCAAGCCCCATAGCTGTCCCTAAAGTCGCTCGGGGGACCACAAGAGGTATGGATGGCCACATCGAGGCCTGGTAGGAGTAATGAGAAGAGGAATTAACTCAAAGCCTTGTTTAAAGGTGTTAGATGGTCACTGGGTTAAAAAGGAATTACTCCCACTAAGTCAACGTTTATACTTTCTCCTCAGTAAATCTGGTATTTGCCCCTCCCAGCCTATTGCCTGGTTCTAGACTGTTCCCTGTCCTTTTCAAGCAGCTGGAGGCAATACACAGTATTGGAAACTTGAAAAACCTGACTCCGGATTTCTGAAGAGGACGTAGAACTGACGATTTAGCTCATAAGACTCAAAGCAGATTCAGGTGTTAATTCAAGGTAAAAAAATGCATGAAGAAAAGCAGAGACTGATGCTTCATGCCGTATCAAACCATTGTTCATTCTGCAGTTTGCTCTGTAATGATTCTTTGGGGTTATTACCAACCAAAACGTTTAGGATCGGGGAGCCAACGACTTCAAACTGCGGCTTCCCAGGACCCGAGGGCAGCGAGCTGCGCCAGCTGGGGTGCAGGAGTGCGGCCACAGAGCACCCACTTGCAGCGGTGGGATTGTGAACTTACAGCTGCAAAGGAGTAAGTGATCCCCAACCAGAGGGTGGAGACTAACGGAGGAACAAACGTAAACGCCAGGAGAGCGAAGACTGGCAGAGTCGCCGCAGCACAGCCGACAGCGAAGATGCCTCTCAGTCCCACGTAGTCCTGGGAGAGGGAATAAACAGAAGAGATCTTTGCTTCCCACAGATCCCAGTGATGTGAGTGGCTGCAGTGCGTCATTTCCTGGTTGTCGATGCTGTAGCAGACTAGCTATTGCTAGTTCCTCCTGCCTACTTCTGAACTGAGACTGAAACGCTTGTTAGAGAATCAGCGTCAAGTGCCCACGTGAAACGGCAGGCATTGACCAAGGGGGAGGAAAAGCCCACCGTTATGGAAATAAGGAACAGCTTGACAAAACAGGGAGCAATTGTGTGCAGGTTGTCCTTTCCCATCTACTTGCTTATCCTGATCCTTTCTGTTCCAGTCTCAGCCTTCTCAGAACACCCAGCTGGCTGCGATGGCTTGGTGCTACCACAGCATAATTAAGGGAGAGAGGGAAAACCAGGTTAATGTTATTTCTTGTAAATCAGCTGAGCCTAAAGCGCATCTTGCAGCGTGCAAGGAATTAAAAGATTGTTTGTTCAGCAACAACAGGGTCAATTCTGGCTGAGGGGGTTGTAAGAAAGACATTTAAAAGAAAAAAAAATTATTATAAAGTTATCAGCAAGCACTCCTGGTTTTGAGTACTCACAATTAATATGCCAACTGCTGCAGAGAGAACAAGGGAGCTGTCGTACACGGCCCCAGCGATGTAAGCGGCTGCCTGCTGGCTGTACCCAGAATACTTATCCTGGATAAACTTGCTAAAAATAAAATGAAGGGGGAAAAAGATACAATTAGGATTTCTGATCTGGTTATTTTGACAGAAAGTACATCTGAGCAGAAACATATGGATGGGAAAGGTTTTAATGAGAGGACTTTGTAAACACATTTGATTCTGTCAAGTTTGTAGTGCCAAGCCTTTTTTGATTTATTTTATTTTTAATTAGTGCACATCACAGAGAAGCTGGCAGCTTAAAGGGTCACTTCGAAGGCACTTCTGCAAATGCAGAGTAAAACTGCAGCTTGAAGTTGGGCCTATGTTCAATGACACAGCACAGCTCACAGGCAGCAATTTGCCATCACCTGCCTGAGACATAGATGGATTTATTTAGTTTTTTTACATCGTCTTTGAAGAGGCAGAAAGCATTTTCAATCCAAGGGTGTGACTGCTGAGGTGCAGGAAAAACATTTTAAAATAAGTCAGCAGCAAAGATCAGCATTTAAATCAAACATCTGCAATTTAGAAGTACTAGGAATTCCCCTTCGGCATCTTTAAGGAGACCTGGTTAAAGCAGAACACACACAAACCAAGATTTGTTTTCACCATTGGAAGGCAGCCTTTCACCTTTGTTAGGGACAGGTGAAAACAGCCTTAAAACTTACTCCAGTTCTTTACAGAATTTACAGACGTACAGTCATAAAAGCTTAGAAAGACTAGTTGCTTTAGAGATCTTACAGCAACTTAAACCTGCTTTGGCTACTTGCATGACTACTTACAATTAGTAATAATGAGCCTTTATAGGCGGTGCTGTCAGCAAAGTATGGAACGAGATTCCTGGGGATTTACTGTGACAGAATTCACCCAAGAGCAGTGGCCTTGGAACCACTGCTTTTCCAGCTGGGAAGTAGCACAGTGGTTTTTGTGAGAAAAGATGTGTGAAACATGACCCTTGGTGCCTGAACTTCTGCTCCACAGGGAGCAAAAAAAAGAAAAAAATTCTACAAGGAGGCAGAAATGAGGATTCTACAGGATCAGTTAAATACTGTGTTCAGTCAAAACATGGGGCAACTGGCAGAAAGCCCGTCTCATCAAGGCCTTCACAATCCTTGCCATCTTCGATGTTATTTTACTAAGGGGTAAGGTCACTTGTTCTGACAATGATGACACTTCACCTGTGATTTTGCAGTGGCTTTACTACATACCACAAGTGAAATACTACCAAAACAATTCTCTTTTTTTCACTGAAGGCCTTTGCTGATATAAAAGTTCACACTTGTTATGTGATAGAAGCCACATTGTTCACAAACAGGAAAAAAAGCACCAAAATGACAAGTCGGTGGCAGGCTTGGAACAGAAGAACGAGTCCCAGTTTGTTTTAAACGAATGAAGACATAAAAAAGGAAGTTTGCAAGCCTCGCGCTGAGATGCAAGGTCTCCTCACACCAAAGGTCATGGGTTCGATTCCCGTTCGGTCCTCATGTGTTGCCTGATCTAGTTGAGAGGCGTCCCTGCCCATGACAGGGAGGTTGGATTAAAAATGATCTCTAAGGTCCCTTCCAGCCTGGGCCATTCTATGATTCTATGAAACACAGGCTGATGCAAGCTCAGCTTTGTTCCAAACACATCAGGCAACATGCAGGAACTGCAGGACAGAACTGCCCCAGGCCCATGGAGCTAACACCCCACTCAGCTCAGAAGACAGCCACTTTCTTGGACTGTCACAAAAATGGGATGTCTATGGGCTATTTTTTAAATAAAGTACTTCTTTCCTCTCTCCCAAATCCTTCTGATCCTCCTTTGGCAGTGTTCCAAGCTTTAAATATCAGATGAATCATTTCCCTTTAAGTTATTTTTGCTTTCCTTCAGAAGCCTCCCTCATCTTCGAAGGGAAAGAAAGGTCAACCCTTATATCTTTAACTAGGTGTTAAAGACGTGTCTCTGAGTTTCAGGAGTGGAAACAACAAACATATTACCCTCATATTTCCCACTCAGTTAAAAATCAAGGTTCTGCAAGGCTTGGGTAGGCTTGTATCTGTCAGCCATAGAGCAATACCTGGCGTCTGCCACAAAGGGGAAGACTCCGTTGTAGAAGAACATGATGGTGAGGACCAGGAGCCAGTAGCGAAGGGGAAGTCGCCGGATATCCTGAATCCGCTGGAAAGATAAGATGTGCCCTCACTCACTGGGGAAGAGTTTTCAGCTCATGTCACACTCTGCAAGCCATTAAAGGTCACAAACGATTTAAGAAGAGCAGGTAAGGGGGAGATTAAAGGCTGCTCATGTACCTCTAACCAAAATCTGGCACATACTGACTTCAGAGCCTTCCTTCTTTATCACTGCTCAGTAAAGAAAACAAAAGCTTTCTTCTGATTGTTATAAAGGTTATGGCTGCAAGAGGCTATTCTAAGCAGGCTTTATTAAGAGCCTACTGCAAAATCTTACGTGAAACGCAGCGGAAAGACACAGTATTAACAGGAGTCACAGCACTGAGACAGAAACCAGTAATATTGTCATGAGAAGAGAGCCGCCTAACAGATTTGAATGCCATAAAAATGACAACCTATTGCCTGTAATACTTGTTCCTAGACAGAAGAATGCAAGGAGGAATGAAAGATAGCAAAAGGCAGTTCAGTACTGACTAGATTAGCTATTTGCTACCACTGATCCTGTGAACCAGAAAGCAGTTCCAGAGAGAAGCTATGATCTAGTTCTATGCACAAAATCCTCCTCCGAGCCACCTACAGTGAAGAAGGAACTGGCTCAGAACAGGAATGCTGTTCAGAGTGCTAACTCAGCTCGCTGGAAGGCTGCAAACACACAGGCTCTAAATTCACACTTGTCTGGTGGCTTGCAGATGCAATCTCCTCAGACGTACCCGAAGAACTGCTCTGCAAGATTGAACTGAAGGGGTTAATGCCCTCTTCAGGCCAAGACCAGCTCCTACTGTAGGCTTCCCTGTCCATGTACCCAGGCTTTCAGGATTGGGATGAAAACCTGTCTGTGCACCACATACCACTTTTTTGGATTCTTGCTGGATAATCCCATCCAAGCCCAGTTGCTTCACACCCACTTTATCGAGCACACTGACGATGAGGGCTGAAACAAAGCCAAGCACACAGAGCAGGGTACCTGGAAAAACAAGAGGTGTCAGAAATTCCTTAGTGTGGAGAGAGCAGAACAACAAAACCAACTGCAAGTAATCACATGCTTTTAACACAACCAGCCTTCCCTCCTGCAGCCATACAGTAGCACCATTTACCTCTTACCACCCTGTCAGAGTCCTTGAGTAACAAAGCCAGGGTTAAAACAAGCCAGACAGTCAGAAACTTCTGCGGTCCTCTGAGCAGGAGAGGTTTCACACACAGGCTGGTACTGGAAGCCGAGTTATTACACCTCTTTCTTTATGTGACCTACTGCAATGTGCCCTGTCAGCACGCCCGGCTCCAGAGAAATGAGTCAGATTGTGCTGGCTGTGCCAGGAGCAAGTTTAGCAATGGGCATCTGCTGCAGACAGCCTTCTCTCAGGAAGAGAGTTTGTTTTGTTTTCCAAAGAGCCAAAACAATCTCTGTGATGCACACATACTTTGCCCGACGTATTTATCCCGTCACGGGCTACTGAAGTCACTGTGCTGTGCTTGCAAATGCTGCCTGAGCACAAAACTAACAGTGTGGGATGGGAAGCAACAAGAGTTTCTTGTCTGAGAGCTAGAATCAGAGGAGACCAACGGGTTTCAACTTCTGCAAGAGATTTATCTCGCATATGCATCCTCTTTTCCATGGGTGGTATCCAATACTGTTTAGTTGTTTGGGAAATAGCACTTTGCTATAATCACTGAGCCTTTGTCCACAAAGGGCGACCTGAGGCAGGTCTCCCTATCTTCACAGTTCCAGCACCTCAGTGTACCTGTGTGCCACCACTTAACTGCGCTGTGAAACAGATCATCCCTTCCACTAGAGGCAGATCCCATCACACAGCACCAAAGAGAGGTCAGAAACTCAAATATCCTAAAGATTTGCCCTTGAACAGATTCACACTAAGAAACATGTAATTTAACTTCTGCTTCTCACAGTAATTTACAGCCACAGTTATATCAGTCCACATGGAAGGCATCTTACGCTGAGACTGATACAGATACTGACTACTATGACAGCACGTTCTGCTAGCTAAAATACAGAATAAACACATTAGTCTCCTGTTTCATTTTACTCTGAAGTTTCCATTCTGTGGGAATAAACCAACTTTAAGTACTGACTACCTGGGACTACAGACGTTGAAACATTTCAAGAAAACTGTAGAAACAATGTCTTCAGAGAGAATCTTCATGTGTCACTGAAGAAAACACCACTCTTGCATACAGGAAAAACTGGAAAATAATCCGCCGCCTCCTGCTAACTCCACTCTCTCTTTCAGGTACTTTTCATAACTGGACAGAACTGGCTACCTTCAGGTCTAGAAAAGAAAAGGCTAAAGTAACAAAGAAAACTCACCTCCCCAGAGCGTCCACTGCATTCCAAATTTTGCCTCAAACTGCTGAGTGAAGAAGAAGTTGAGGACACTCCCCAGGCGGGAAAAAGATAGAGTCAGTCCAAATGCCAGTGCCAGCTCCTTCCCCTTGAACCAGAATGCTGTGATACGATTCTGCACAACTTGAAGAAGAGAAAAATCCTCTCTTGAAGAATTACAGACTTAGCCAAGAGCATTGCACAGAAGCACCAAATGCAGCCTCTCAAGCTGGAGTGCTTGAGCTAGGGTACGAGATCTCTACACATCCCAAGTGTAGGTAGTTCAGTCCATTTTAAAATGTACTAAATCATGCTGGGACACGGGAGAGGAACTTATCCCTCAAATAAGTCAAACGAAAATAACCCCAAGGGCAAAGCAATCACTTGTCAGTCCCCATCCTTGGGAGAAGGACACACTTATTTCAAGCTGAAACTGGGTAGATTTAGATTCGACATTAGGAAGAAATTCTTCACTGTGAGGGTGGTGAGACACTGGCACAGGTTGCCCAGAGAAGCTGTGGATGCTCAACCCTGGAAGTGTTCAAGGCCAGGTTGGATGGGACTTGGAGCAACCTGGTCTGGTAGGAAGTGTCCCTGCCCACGGCGAGGGGCTTGGAACTGGAAGATCTTTAAGGTCCCTTCCAACCCAAACCATTTTGTGATTCTATGAGGACTTTGCAACATTTGGGCACACATTCAATCCATGCAACCCTTCAAGGAGCAGTGTCTTTCTGTTAGCAATGTAAGTTCCTGGTGCAGAGCAGGTGTAGCTGTGTGGTAGGACAATGGTCTAGGAGGCAAAATCAAAATGTATCATGACCCTCTGGTGAGACGTAATTAAAAACGTGAATTCCTTACTAGTAAGTGACCCATTCCCAGAGCCAAAGAGCAGTCTTCCTGTTAGCATCATTGGCAGGAGGTATGGCGACCCCTTGAAATGTGAGCCTAGAGCAAAGATTGACGATCCCAGCACAGTCAGAAGAGAGAAAACAAAGACACCAACTAGGGAGAAATAGGGGAAAAAAATATACAAACCTCAACAGATGTGCTGAGATCAGGACAAAAGCATTCTTGGTCAAAAAGCAAAAGAGCAACTTCAGCATATGCCAGTGAAACAATGAGCTTCCATCAGTTTACCCTCAATATTTTAATTTTGTAAAGACTTGTCTCCTTATGAAATGACCTGGGAATCCTCAAAATAACAATGATATTATCATGGTGAAGCTTAGAGAGGCAGAATAAGTCAGTTAGAGGACTCTGAACTGTCTATATAATCCCTGTTCCTATCCTGAGCTCCACTACGAACTATGGCCCAGAGCATTTGATCTCCTTCTCTGTGCCTCTGGCTCCTCATCCGTAAGTTGTTTACCTCTGTGATACAGAGACAGGGCATAACTAGATTTGCTGGGACTGCAGAGTCTTAGGTTATGGCAGACACGAGAACAAGTGTCAGAGCAGGGAACAGAACACCGCTTTATCAGTTTGTCCCATCGAAAACAGATAACACGAATTCCCTGTTGACATGTGTCTCAGAGGAAGGCACATTTACTGCTCTGCTGTCTAACTTCAGATAAGTCAGTGGTCAAAGGATGAGAATGTCTCAATGTCTGTAAGCAAAGCTATCTCTCCTCTCCCAACATTCTGCAACTTTACTGGGGTGGAACCTTTGATCCTCCCTCTGCACCAAAAGAACAGCCTGAAATCCCACTTCAGTGCAAGAATAAATTAATCGATCCTCAGAACTTACAGCGATTTCCTAGTTTGTCTATCAGGAACCCAGCCAGAATAACCACTACTGCATTTCTAGGAGAAAACAAGAACAGAAATGTTTGTGTCTTGCTGCTGGGAAGCCACTAGCAAACTACCATCCCTTCCCTCAAAGCAAGAGCAAAGAGACTTACGTCCATGCGTAGATCGCGTACAGCAAGTTGTACTGTGCAGGCGTCATTCCCAAGCCTTCAACGCAGTCCAGCGTGCCGTTGGGGCCCGTGCTGTTGTGATGGGTTCCATTGGGGCAGGTCAGGTTCTGCACAACAAATCACAGAGCCCATGCTAGGCAGTGGGAACAGACAAAACCCCACGTGTTCCTTTACAAATGAAGTTAAGTTCCTGCCTGCTAGGTTTCTGTTTCTCCCGCTCAATTCTCATTTCCACAATTGGCAATTAGAGGCCTTGTGTCTTCTCCCAGGAGGCTGGTACTTGCCAAATAAGAAGCGAGTGGCCATCAGCATGTCATATCTTCCCTTTCCCTCTCTACAGCAGCAGTGGCAGGGGCTCAGCATTTTTATACGTGTCTCAGTCCAAGACAAAAGCCAGGAGACTGCACCATGAGGTTTATTTGATCCCTTAGTTTCTTGCCTGCAGTTTAGCTTGATCTGACTCTTCATGACCTACTAGAAAGTCTTAAGCAGTGTGTAAATATGAAACTTAGTGGTAGTCCCTAGGAATTCACAGCTATAAAGTATTTGCTCAACAGTAGGAAACTAGCAGTCCTAGCATGATTTAATAATTTTGGTTTGCCTACTAGATGGAACATCTCTTCAACACCTTATGATAAGGAAAAAAAGCCTTAGATTTTCTAAAAATCTACCTGCATTAGGAAATAGACACTAAGTCTTCCACATCAGTAGGCACCAGCTCAAGGTCTTGAACAAGCACAAGGAAAGTGTGATTTTAACCACATGATTTTTACGTAGCCATCATATTTACAGACCTTTCAGATCTGCGGTAGGAGAAATGTCCGAGACTGCAGGGAAACAGTTCTCTAGAATGAAGTGTTTTCGCTGTGAGCACCAGTCCAGCTGTACCACTTGGGTAAGGCAGAGGCTAAAACATGATGAGTGTCAACAGATAAAAACACTGTTCACAAAGTAACTAACACAGAAAAATACAGCTTGGTTTCACTAAAGTAGGTAGCAAAATATGACATAACCTTTCCTTTAATCCACAAATAAATAACTGACTCTTCTCCTTCAGACCTACAGAAGTCATGGAGGATCAAGGAATAAATACCAGCCTATTTTTTTCTTTTTACACCTTTTTGCAATAACCAAGTGCACCCAATTTAGCCTGGAGTTCACTGTCTAAATGTCATGGATTAACTGCTTTTTTCTCAAAAAAAACCAAAACCAAAAAACAGTTACATGCAAGCTCTGTAGATTTCTGCCCTTGCTATTGAAGCAGACAAAGGACAGGAAAGTGACTCTCAGCCTAACGTACCAGCAGATGGCACACACGAGTAAAATCATCTCTCAAAAACCATGACACATGAAATAATGGCAGCTAAACGAGTCAAGTAAAACAGGAATTCAAGCTCTGGGGCTCCAGCATCCCTGGAGAAATCCCAGAAATCACCTGGGCTATCAGTCTGAACCCTGAACAACAAAATTTTTGAGTGTTTGAGAATGCAACTACTTTTTACACTGAGATCTCGCAGCATGGGGGGTAGCAAATGAACACAACGTGATACCTGCACTATGAGGAGGTTTGGTTCTGAAGACCCAGAAAGTAATTTCTAGGTTCCCACCTCCAGCATCACCACTCTTCCAGCCCAGTGTAGGTACCAATAGTAAATTCTGTCTATCTTCTATGAGCAGAGTGGCACAAACACCGTTCTGACTTTGAGCTTCATCTAGCATAGCCAACAGTTGTTTGGATGGAGAGCTGACAATCATCAAGCAAGGGCAAGTTTTAGATTTCCAGTTCTCCAGGCAGCAGCAAGGACTCACAACCTGCGCTGGCTTCGTGCACCTTCCTCAGGGCAACCATGCCAGTGACAACCCCTGGCACCTGGAACGTCAGATCTTGAAGCACGAATCTAGTAGATGATGAACGGACTGGAGTTATCTCTCATACGAGGAAAGGCTGAGAGAGCTGGGTCTGTTCAGCCTGGAGGAGAGGAGGCTGAGGGAGATCTCATCAACAGTTACAAACACCTAAAGGGTGGGTGTCAGGAGGATGGGGTCAGACTCTTCTCAGAGGCGTCCAGTGACAGGACAAGGGAAAATGGTCACAAATTGGAAAACAGGAGGTTGGACGTAAACACAAGGAGAAACACCTCTGCTGTGAGGGTGCCGGAGCCCTGGCACAGGCTGCCCAGAGGTTGTGGAGTCTCCATCTCCGGAGACTTTCAAGACCCACCTGGATGTGTTCCTGTGGGAGCTACTGCAGGGGGTTGGACTAGATCCTCAGAGGTCCCGTCCAATCCCAGCCACACTGTGATTCTGTGACTCCTGTACCGACACCACAAGCAAAGGCTCTGAAACCCTGGGGGCAACCAAGGCTTCGCTTCGGCCGGTCCTGCCCTGCGCTGCCCACCCGGCTGCCGGCCCCGCACTCACCCCCTGGAACTGCTCCTGCAGGACGCTGGGCACGTCGAAGCAGAAGTAGGAGCCGAAGGTGAGGAGGCAGTTGAAGAGGAGCACCGCGAACCTGTAGGAGCCTGCGGGGCAGAGAGAACCCACCTCACCTTCCCCGCCAAGGCCCAGCCCTCCCGCAAGCCCCGGGGCCGCGGCTCCCTCAGCCCGGCCGGGCCTTCCCGCCTCTCACCGCGCTCCGCCGCCGCCATCGCTCAGCCCCGAGCCCCGGCTCCGCCTGCGGCCCCACCGGCAGGGAGGAGCCGAGATCAAGACCAACCCCGCGGCGATGGAGGGGCTGGAAGGAATTTGAGGAGGAAGGATCCGGTGTGGGAAGGAAACGGGCGGAGTTGTTCTGCTCGGTCAGCAGGAGGGGGTTAGCGAGGAGCACGAAAGCCACTGCACAGAGAAGAGGCAGAAGCGAGGCGGGTGAAGAGCCGCTGGGAACAGCCGGCCAGGGAGCGGCGGCAGGGGAGAAGCTGGTGTGAAATGCACCATAAAGTGGAGTAAAAAATGCGATAGGCTGAGGGGGCGGACATCTGTGTTAGGATGTTTTAATAGAAGTGTCTCCGGTAAGAAAGGGGTGGTTCAGCCTGGAGAAGAGGAGGCCGAGGGGAGACCTCCTCGCTCCCTGCAACCCCCTGGCAGGAGGCTGGAGCCAGGTGGGGTCGGTCTCCTCTCCCATGTAACAAGCGATCGGGCAAGAGGAAATGGGCTCAAGTTCCTCCAGGGGAGGTTTAGATTCGATATTAGGAAGAATTTCTTTGCTGAAAGAGCGGTGAAGCGCTGGAACAGGCTGCCCGGGGCAGGGTGGAGTTCCCATCCCTGGAGGCGTTTCAGAGCCGGGCAGACACGGCGCTCAGGGACGTGGTTTAGTCGGGGACTTGTCAGTGTGAGGTTAATGGTTGGACTCAATGATATTAAAGGTCTATTCTGATCTAGGCGATTCTGTGAAATGGGGAAGAGAGCAGTTATTTAAGCTGGTGGACAGTATTGCACAAGAACAGACAGATAGAAACCAGCCACGCGTCAATCAGAGTTTTCTAGTTAGCGCCAGAGCAGGGCCCTGGTAATGAAAAGAAATAAAAAAAGAGAAAAAAAAACCCACAAAATCCCCAAATGCCTGTATGATTGAAAGGGCAAGTACATTTCTCTTCCTGTTTGAAGAATATTTTCTACCCAAGCAAGGCACAAAGAGCCGTCAAACAAGGCAGGCCTCGCAGCAGCAACAGTGAGGGCCAGCGCCTCACCTCCTTTTAAACCAGAGCTTCATAAACGCCCAGGTAAGGCTCTGGGGCATGGCTCTCCTTTGCAGCAAGCAGCAGGACTTGGGAACTCAGAATTTTCTTCCTGCTCCTGTGTCAGTGGGTTGGAGGTACACACACAGCAGGGAAAAGGTACAGGGGGGAAAAATAACCTTGAGCAACCTGTATATGTGTTACAAAAAGTTCTCTGTGTTCCCGTGTTCTATGCTCAGTAAAACAAAGTTTATTCAGGTAGCCCATGCAACGTTAAACAAAAGGTCTTCAGCAGTGATGTGTACTGAAAATAATTCAATAACGAAGTTTTAGGAGCATCTGACTTGTGAACAGTCAGACTACAAGATACTTTAAAGTCTGTTTTTATTAATGCTGTTGGCTTAGACCTCACTCATGCTGCCGTATAGAAGTGTTTTTTTAATCCTACCCTATGTTTTCTCACTTCTTTGGGCTGCAGGTGTGGGGAATGCTGAAATAGCATCGTTACATTATGCATGGAGGATGCTTCGTGTGGCTGACCCGTGTCATTCTTAGTGCTGGGCTCACCCTGGTGAGCAGGTGAGCCCCCACCCAGCTGCTCACTCTTCCCAGTGGAGTAGGGGAGAGAATTGGAAGGGCAAAAGTGAGGGGAAAAAAACCACAAAGCCTTGTGGGTTGAGATACAGACGGCTTAATAAGTTACATCCATAGCAGTTCCCCTGTCCACTGATGTAGTCACTCCATCCTGGAAGGTCTCTAGGTGGATCGGGCAAGACTTGCTCTTGGTGAAGCCATGCTGGCTGTCTTGAATCCCTTCCCTTTCCTCCATGTACCTTAGAGCTTCATGTACCTTAGAGCTTCTAGGAGGATCTGTTCAATGAAGTCTTTATGTAGTAGCAGAGGTGTGGGCTTACATCGCAGAGTGGGAAGATTTGAAAAATTTAAAACTGAAGAAGCAATATTGTGTCAGAAACCTCATCTACACATAACCCTTACGGGGCAAGAACCAGATCAATTCAGACAGAAGAGAGGGCTTTTTCCATTACTGGTCAAGGAAGAGAATTAATATTTGTTAAGAAAAATTAATTAGCTGAGAAGTAAGATGGAGATTCTAAACAAAACCTATGGAAACCATCTCTGAAGAAAACCTTTAACGCAGAGGATCTGTGATGGCTTTGTAAGTTCTGGTTGATTTAAGGTTTGCCTTGGGTTCTACCTTGTAAGTACATCTATGATTTTAATATTGTCTGCTGTCTATTAAGTCTCATATTCTCTCGAATTCCATTAATCTCAGCTTAAATTTATAAGTGCACAGTCATTCTGATTTTTATTTGAGTGATTACCTGGTTTCTACACCATAAATGTTATCATCATAACGCTTTGCCTTGATTGTGAATTTATTCCAAAACTGCAGAGCTTTTGTTATTTCCTGAAGCTCTTGGAAGTCCTGGTTTCAGTCCTCTCGTAAAACCCTACGCACATAATTGTAATGAAGTTCTACAGAAAGCTTACTGAAAGTAGTATCAAGTCCTTCTCCTGCCCTTGGAGTTCTTGTGCCAGTTTTTCTGATTTTATAACTTCAGTTTTCTATCTTAAAACAGGCAATCTCTTCTGGTACATGTTTCCTCTTATCTGTATTTTTCATCACCAAGATCTCGATCTCAGAGACTCCTCAAGTATTGTGGACAGTCCTGTGGATTTAATGCTTAACTTGTTAAAGCATGTGTCATTATTTGCATTCGGTTTCCAAGTGATTGCCTTGCATGAGAGAAAACGGTGAAATTGATTTTGCGACAAGCCATGTCAAATCTTTTTGAAAAGAAGCTATATTTTTTGTTATCTCTTCAGTCCTAAACAGTCAGGTATAGATATAGCTGTAGTAACTACAATGTCTTCAGACAGGCAAGTGATTTTAATTTGTCAGGTCATTTTGCAGTGAATTGTGCATTTCTTCTGAAAACAGAGGAAACGGGAGTGTTAATACGTGACCATTGAACGTCTTTTTGCCATATCCCTCTCATGGCTGCAGATGGTTGTTATTGACCAGCCAGTGTCTTCTCCCAGGCTCGCTGGGTCCCCAGAGGTTGTTCTCCTGCCAAGCTCCAGCACTTCTTGCCACTGCTGCTGCTGTCAGAGGCTCCATCACCAGATGAAACGTGCTGTTGGGCTGAGGCCACAAGGGAGGAACATCCCCAACGCACGCACGGGGTGAGCAGCGTGAGGAGGAGGGTTCACAAAGGCAGGAAGGCCCACGCTTCTCTGTGTTCATTTACTGCCGTGTCTGAGGGACGAGATATTCTTTCCTTTCTGTAATGCCTTGCTGCTGCGAGAGAGCTCTTTAATGTAATTAATGCTGTGCCCTCCCCTAGCATCCCTGCTCCGTTTGCTGATGTGTGTTCCAGCTAGGTCAGAAGCTGACCCTCCCACGGGTTCAGGACAGACCTTAAAACCTGCTGTGGATTTAATGTGGAACTAAACAACAGAGTCCTGATAATTATATTCTTTGCCCTTGTCACAGAGGCAGATTTTTCCCTCTTTGCTGAACCACTAGTGAAGGCAACCCAACTCTTTCAGTCCTTGGACTGCATTCCTTGTTGCTGTATCTGAGCATCTGTCTGTCGCCTTCCATTTGTACTGATGATCTCTTAAAGGTAGCTTAAGTTTCTAGAGGCTCTGCGAGAGTCTCCCTCCTACTTTATAAAAAACAAATGGGAAGAAATAGGGAAGTTGATGCAAGTCTTCACGGCGCTAAGGTGCGTGCAGATGCCCAGTTCTGCTTAGAAAGCTCGTCCCTCACCAGGCACTTCCCTGCATCTGCATTTTGTCAGCTAAAAGCACAGGAGTAAACGTGGAGCTGGGGTTCAGGTCCAGGCCACGGGAAGAAAGCAACAAGCTGATACGGAACACACGTGTCAGAACTGACAGTGGAAACTGCCTGTCCTACTCCCTTCACGTTTCTCTCCCTGCCACTGGGTGCAGGACTGTTAGTATAAAATGTGATTATCATCTGCCCCAAAAAGCACACTTGGACATCAGTAACAAAGCAAGGAAAATTCATAAAATGCAGAGATGGAAGATGGAACTCTGATCCTGAAGATCCTTAGAGCAGATCACCACTGCAACCAGTAGTTGGATCATTAGCACAACCACCATTTGTGTTTTGCTTCCTGATGTATTTGCAGAGCTCTCAAGCGAACTTCAGCTCAGTGAGTACCAGGGACAAGTCAGTTACTGCACAGGTTGAGCAGTTTATTTTGTAACAACTGGGTGTAGGCTGACTTTGGAGAACCACGTCAAAAAGACATTTGTTTTAGGCAAAGATGCCACTTTTAATACTATGTCCAGAACATGCTCCTGAAGTGTATTGGAGACAGAGAGGAGAAGTTAACTTTTCTGCATATTTCTGCATATTTCTGCTTGTGCCATTTACACTGCTGAAGAAATGTAAGAGATGAGACAACTTACAGTGTAAACCTCCAATAGTTTTCGTTTAGACTTTGATTTCAGTTAGTTGGAAACACCCTGAAAGAAAGAAATAATCCTCCAGAGAACTTTAGAGATACTTCATTTGAATATTTCTGATCATAAGGTGATTGAACAGTTATTTTGCGTATAATGAAATCCTTTTTAGAGATTGATTTATTTTTTTAAGGCAGTAACAGCTTGGCTAACTAATAAATCCGTTTCTCATTTGCCTATGCTTATTTCTTCCAGTGATGCAAATCACTTCCCTAGCTTTTAAGCAATTTTCGTTTCTAATTAGAATGCCTTAATGAGGAACTTTTGAATTTCAGATGTATGTAAAGAATTGAATTCCCTTTTCTTTGTTAAGAATAGTAAAGTATCTCCTTGATATTTCAGAGTCTCTGCACTTTCTCAGCTTAGAACATGAAAAGCAATATCCCTCACAAGTAGGTTATTCACAAGGATGTTTTGCGAAAGGGCATCGGGATGAATAACAGTGTAATGAAACGTTCTGGTCCCAGCAGTGAGAGCAGGAGGATGCTCATCACATCGCCGTTTTGGAGCAGTATTTCCCATTCCCATCCCATTGTTAGCCTCTGTGCCAATGTCTTGCATAAATGAGCATCATGTGCATGAATTTGCCTTTTGTGATAAAGGCTGTAGGTGCTGGAGCCAGGCTCCCTTCTCTGAGAGCATGCTGCTGCTTCTAGAAATCTGTCGATGAAGTCCTGCGCTTGTGCTGCTACTTTAAAGGGCTCAGGTGCTGGATTTTTTTTTCTTAGGCCATCTTTGACCTCTGGCTTTATCTGTCAATTTATCTCCATCTGAATTGGTCCTTGTCGCCTTTCACTGTAGTAGCTATAGCTGCCTTATCCTGGAAATATAATTAACTAAACTGAAACAACATGTGTGGAGCAAAGGAGTGCCCTGATTTTCCTAGATGCTAGGAAGAGACTTGCAAGTCTGAAGGTGATTGGAGGTTTTACTTTAATAACTGGGTTCCAAAATTAGATTCTAACACTCTTCTGGCTGGAAGTTATCCCCCTCCCTCAAAAGAAAAGTCCTTCTAGATCAGGCCTCAGATTGAACAACATTCAGCTTAGAAAACACTTCTTACATCTTGGCTAGATGATGGAGAATTGGAGAGCACAAAAGGAAAGAATTGACTCATTTGTGACCTTCAGACCATTTACTTTGAAGGCCTCTCCACTTTGTAGCTTAGAATCATAGATCGCATAGGTTCAAAAAGACCTTGAAGATCATCAAGTCCATCCATTAACCCAGCACTGCCAGGCCCACCACTAACCCATGTCCCTCAGCACCACATCTACACGGCTTTTAAAGCCCTCCAGGGATGGTGACTCCACCCCTTCCCTGGGCAGCCTGTTCCAGTGCTTGACAACCCTTTGGGTGAAGAAATTTTTCCTAGTTCCCAATCTAAACTTCTGCTGGCGCAACTTTAGGCCATTTTTTTTTTTGTTCTATTGTTAACATATCCAGGCCTGGGACCTGAACCCTCTGGTTTTGGGGTCCAGATCAGGATACAGAGACTGAGGTTTGGATTTCAGTTAGTATGAACCTGAACAGACCAAAGCACAGAGCTAGATTTGCTGAGTCCTCGAGGTGGGCCCTGCAGAAGATGGCTTTCCAGCGCACAGCCGTGACTTGCACCGAGTGTCAAGGCACCGAGTGTTGCCTGTGGTGCCAGCACCTTCACTGCGCAACGCTCTGCAGTGCAGGGGTGCCACACGTGAAGATGGGGCGGTTGCCTGGGGCCCCTCTGTGCCGATGCCAGTCTGCCACCATCCTTTGTCTGACTATAGGTCTTGGGGGCAGGAGCTAGGACATGGGTGGGTTTGACCTCGGTGCGTGCCACACGTGGGGCACGGTTTGGGCAGGCAGGTGCTGTTTGTGGAGGGGGTTACCACCTCCCCAGTGGGGACACCTCTCTGCTCTTGTGAGACCCCATCTGGAGTTGTGCATCTAGCTCTGGAGCACCCAACACAAGAAGCACATGCAGCTGTTGGATTGAGTTCAGAGGAGGCCATGAAGATGGTGAGGGGGCTGGAGCACCTCTCCTGTGAGGACAGGCAGGGAGAGTTGGGGTTGTTCAGCCTGAGAAGGCTCCGGGGAGACCTTACAGTGGCCTCTCAGTTCCTGACGGGGCTACAGGAGAGCTGGGGAGGGGCTGCTCACAAGGGCGTGTAGTGACAGGCTGAGGGGCAATGCTTTTAAAGCAGAGCAGGGTAGATTTAGATGAGGTATTGGGAAGAAATTCTTTTCTGTGCGGGTGGAGAGGCGCTGGCCCAGGTTGCCCAGGGAAGCTGTGGATGCTCATCCCGGGAAGTGTCCACGGCCAGGCTGGGGCTTGGAGCAACCTGGTCTGGCGGGAGGTGTCCCTGCCCACGGCAGCGGGGTGGCACCAGACCATCTCTAAGGTTCCTTCCAACCGGAACCGCTCCGTGACGACTCTCACCCCATAGAAGCCGCCGCCGCTCCCTGCGCATCCCGGTTCGCTCGCTCCCGGGTCACGGCCCGCGGGAGGCTCCGCCTCGGCCGGATCCCGCGGCCGGTGACGCGGCGGGCGGGGCGCGGGCGGGGCAGAGCCTGGCGGCGGCGGCAGCGGCAGCACCGGCCTCGGCGGCGGCGGGGGAGCGGAGCCGAGCGGCGGAGCGGGCGGGTGTCGGGCCGGCAGGATGCTGGAGATCCAGCTGGACGATGGCGGCGTCGGGGGGTACCCGGGCGACGACTACTGCTCGGGGTCGGTGATGTCGGAGCGGGTCTCGGGCCTCGCCAACAGCATCTACCGCGAGTTCGAGCGGCTGATCCACTGCTACGACGAGGAGGTGGTGAAGGAGCTGATGCCGCTGGTGGTGACGGTGCTGGAGAACCTGGACTCGGTGCTCACCGACAACCAGGAGCACGAGGTGGAGCTGGAGCTGCTGCGGGAGGACAACGAGCAGCTCCTCACGCAGTACGAGCGGGAGAAGGCGCTGCGCAAGCAGGCCGAGGAGGTGAGCGACGCCGCCCCGCGACCATCTTGGCCGCCCGCCGCGGGGGGAGGGGGCACGGCGCTGCGGCTGCCGGCCGGCCGGGCGCGGAGCGGGGGGGGGGCGGCTCCCGCAGGCCCCGGCTCCGCCGTCGGCGGGCGCCCTCCTGGCCGGGGCCCGGCCGGCGGGGCGGGGCGGGGAGCTCCGGGGTAGCGGCCGCCGGTACCTTCTAGAAGGGGAGCGGGCCCGGGCCCTGCGGGACGTGACCCCTCCCGCGGGGGGATCCGCGTCCCCCGGCCGGGTCCCCTCCCTTGGGCCGGGCAGGCCGCGGGGCGGACGGCTGGGCCCGGAGAGCGGGTCCCCCTGGAAAAGCGGGGAGGGGAGGGGGAGGGGAAAAAAAAAAAAAAGGTGAGGAAAAATAGCTGCAGTCCCGTGGGTTTGAAGAATTCGCATCGGAATGGCAGCCCCGCGCAGAGGACTTGGCGTTTGCGTGGGTTTGAAGGTGCTTTTAGAGAAGGCCGGACTCTTGGTGTCAGCGGTTTCGTCGGAGCGAGAAATTACCGACAAGAGCAGAGAGTCTGATTTTTGAAGCTTGTTTTTACCGAAGCTACACCTCACACCTTACTAACACTTTCCCAAGTTAGCATCCGCCGTTACCTGGCGTGAGAGCCGCGTCAGAGCTGCGCAGCTGCGAGGGGCCACTTGGGAGCAGATCGTGAGAACAGGCCCCTCGGGTGGGAAAAACACTGGGGTTCCAGAGACTCGGGTGCAGATGGAACAGAGCGGGCAGTGACTTGCACCTGCACTCTGTCCTCCTACATCTGCGCCGGTCCCTGCTGAAATCAAGAGTGTCTTTTCAGCCGTGAACTGTGGGGCTTTCTCTTTGGCCTCTTGAAGTGATAGTCTGAGCTGGGATAAAGCGTTGGTGGTGGAAAAGTCCATCACCGCCGTATCATCCTCGTTTCACTACACAACTTCTTAAAAGCATTTTGTATCCCCGTCTTTTCAACTAAGAGCGAGCAGAAGATTTAACGTCTGGTGGTCTTGCTAGGAATCGGGTTCTGATTTGATGAGGGGTAATTAATGAAATGGCTTTTGAACCAGAGGACGATGTAAAGCACCGTGCAGTATTTTTACAGGCAGGTTCCTGTTGTTTAATAATCGCGTGCGAGAATCTTGCTGACTTGAGGAGGGGTCTGCTTGTGGTCTGTTACTGATACTGCAAGTGAGAGCCAGTCAGTTGAAGTTTTAGTCCTAAGTTTGAATGTTATATTAATGGACTAATAAATAATCTTTTCAAATTCTCTTGAGTGTATGTAGAGATTGGAAAATGATTCCAAGTACATGAGACTTTACTTATTAAACGTTGTGTAGGAACAGTGCATTGCAGCTTCTGAGAAATAATTTTTTTTTTTTTAAAAGTGCACCATTTATGGGGGAAAAAAATGAGACTACAGATGGGAAATGGAACAGTCCAGTTGGGATGATCTTGCATCTTTGGACTGGGATGGGTTTCTGCTCTTGACTCACTAGACAGGGTATGTTTTCTGGAAGCAAATGTAGTGACAACAGTTAGATTCTCTGCAAGGAAACTCAGGAACCATGGCAGGATACTATTCACTGAGACTTAAAAAGCACCAATGATGACAATACTCTGTCATCTTCACGCACAGCTTAATGTAAGTGGGGAAAAAATGTGTCTGCAAGGAGACCCGTTACCAAAAAGGAACAGATAATGTGCTTTTTATGAGAAAAAAATGGGTATTCAGCCTCTATGTAATCCTTGTTACAAGATCATATAGTGAATATATGGCTGTTACTTCCCTCTGCGTGTAACAAAAAGTGCATTATTTATCTGCACCTGCTTCCCATAGGCCACTTACTATGCAGTAAATTACATGGTCTGGAGGTGAATTCTGCTGTCCAGAAGATAATTGTAAATGGTCAAAAAATAGAAGAGTGCTTTTCCGACCAGAAGGCGGGTTGCTGTTCTGTAGCAGTGCCCATAGTAACCAGGGAAGGTCTGTCCTGCTTCTTGAGCAGCGTTCAGCCTCCTGTGCTGCGCCTCAGATCTCAGGGTGAGATCTTCACCTCTAAGGGGGAGGATCTTCCTCTGGGAACGGGATTTGACCCTGGTCTGGATTCCTCTCTGTGTATGAGTGCTAATTACAGTTAGAACTTGGGGACTGGAGATGAAAAACTGGTTCTGTGTATTATCTTTTAAAACAGTCTTTGCCAAAAGCAAATTATTGCTTTGATTTCTGAACGCTTGTGCTGCAGAATGACTCCTTATTTTCCATTTGGCCCAAAATAGGGCAGCAGAAACACCTAGGCAAGTGAATTGAAAATAAAAGTTCCTTGAAAGGAGGAGGTGCTGTCAGTCTCTGTTTATGGGGCTTGGTACACGTTTTGGTGTTCCGTGACCCCCAAGCTACTGAGGATGTGGGATTGCGCCAGATCTCCAGTGTTTTTGTTTTCTTCCCTTTTGTATTTTTGTAATTAATGCTTGCACGATATGGTGTTTTGTGGCGACGTCCTGAGATCACGTAGTCCGGCCCCTCTTGCTCAAGGTGACTCAGCTGGAGCAGGTTGTCCAGGACCATGTCTGGTCAGAGTTTGAGCATCTCCGCAGATGGAGACTCTACGCCTGTCCCAGCGTTTGACCACCCTCACAGTGAAAAAATGCTTCCTTGTGCTCAGGTGGAATTTTGTATGGTTTAATTTGTGCCCATTGCCTCTTGTCCAGAGAAGAGTCTGGCTCCCTCGTGCTCACTCGTTCCCAGCAGCTACTTCAGCACCCTGGTAAGATCTCCCCGAGCCATCTCTTCTCCAGACTGAACAGCCACAACTTTCTCAGCATCTCCTATGAAAGATACTCCAGCCCATTTACCACCTTTTTCTCTCTGGTGTTTGTGGTGGTGTATACCAACACGTGGTGTTTATTTAGTTTTACTGGCTAGGCAGCTTGGTTTCTTAAGGAGACGAACCTTATGTGATCGCTCTGTTAGGCGATCGCCTCCAATAAATTAGGAAGCTGGTGACTGCTTTCAGCCATATTTGTAAAAAAAAAAGGAAAAAAAAGACTAGTTTTAATTTTGGTTTTTTTGATGGAAAACAGGAGAGGCCAAGTGAAAATCCTGCCTGGAGGAGAGACAGGCAGAACTTGCCAGTGTGCAGTCAGTAACAGGTGCCAGGATAGTTGGTGCGTGGATCTGGGGCAGGTGGGTCCATGCAAGTGCTGTCTCTTCCTCATGTCTGCTCATAAAACGTGTCGGAGTAGGGGTGGGGAAAGGGCTAGGGGACACCAGCAGGAATCCCCAGGGAAAACAAGCTTCATTGAGTCTGCTCTTAATGAGACGTTTTGTTCTGTGTAAGCTGCTTTCCTGATGTCATGGATTCTTCTTCTCTTGAAGAAAACCATCACCGTGTGCCCTAAATGCTGTTTTTTGCAGAGATTGTCGGTCACATTTGGGCACTAGTTCCAGGATTAGCATGCACGTGTAAATGCATGTAAGAACTTCCCAGGCAGGAAGAACCAAAGCACGGGGATGCTCGGCGTACGTTACCATTGCTTCTTGGAGGCTGGAGGAGCAAGGCAGATCTCTGCCAGGCATGGAGGTGGCCTTCTGACCTCCTCAAAACTGCTTCCAGTGAGATTCTGTCCACTGTGCTGGCTGTCAAAAGAAACAAGGAGTGCATTAGTAGCAAAGTAAGATCTTGGTCGATTGATTTGCTGTGTCAGTTAGTGCTCCTTAGAATTTGTAAAATGGATGCTCATTTAACATGCACATATGTACGCTATACACATAAGTACCTGGTGCTGGTTATGAGGTCTGATGCCCTTGCAGAAGGCTTCTGCAGCTTGTGTTCTGCGCTGCGGCAGTCCAGCACTTGAAAGCAACCTCCTTTGGAAAGCGATTAAGGAAACCTCAGTCTGGGTAAATGTGGCTGTTCTGCCTGTGGTGGTTGGCGTGTGAGCAGGCAGCAGGCATTGGAGGGCAGCGGGTGCTGCCCGTGTCAGTCTCGTTGGGCCTTTGCTTGGCGCTGGGAACAAGGAGCTGGCGTGCAACCTTCCAGGCTGTGGTTCTCAAAGGCTTGTCACCAAGAGGTGAGCAGTGCTGCTCCAGGCTGAACGATGGTGTGACATGAGCTTTGGCGACACGGAGACTACCTTGAAGCGCTGCCATGTGGAACATTCCTGGCGTTGCAGCCCCAGTGTTCGAGTCGTCATCTGGGCTTTCCTGTGGGTGTATCTGTGCAGTTTCACAACAGGATACTTTCACAAATCAGAGTGGTTGAAGTTCGAAGAATCTCTGCAGGACACCTGGTCCAACCATCCTGCTTGAGCAAGGTCACCCAGAGAAGGTATCCCAGGCCTGGGTGCAAGCAGCATTCGAATATCTCCAAGAATGGAGATTCCACCACCTCTGTGGGCAGCCTGCACCAGCGCTTAGTCACCCTCACAGTCAAAAAGGGTTTCTTGATGTTCAGGAGGAACCTGCTGTGTTCCAGTTTGTGCCCGTTACCTCTTATTCTGCCACTGGGCACCTCTGGAAGGAACCTGTCTCCATCCTCTCTGCACCTTCCCTTCAGATATATACATTGATGAGATCCCCCTGAGCCATCTCTTCTCCAGGCTCTCCAGCCCCTTCATCATCCTTGTGGTGCTTCACTGGACTCTCCAGTTTGTCTCTGTCTGTCTTGTCCTGGAGAGCCCAGCGCTGGACACAGCACTCCGGGTGGGGCCTCACTGACTCCGAATAAAGGGAAAGGATCCTCTCCTCGTCGGGCTGGTGGTAGCCAAGGACACCGGTTGCTCCATGGGCACATTGCTGGCTCATGTTCCACTGGGACCCCCAGTTTTCTGCCAGGCTGCTTCCCAACTGGGTGACCCCGGCTTGTACTGGTGCGTGGGGCTGTGCTTCCCCAGGTGCAGGGCCCAAAAAGGATGGGAACTGTGAAAGCCCTTTGCTGGCGTTGCTCCTGTGGCACTCGTGTTCAAGAGACGCCTGGGGGCTGTCCTTTCCCACTTTCAAAAAACCCCAACATCTCCATCTTCTGATGGCGTGTTGCTGTGGCCTTTGCTTCCTCAGAATGACTTGCTATTTGCATTGTTGTTTTACGTGATAAGCGTTTTCGCTTACTAGTATTTTGTTTTTATGTAATAAGATGCTTCAGTGTTTTGTTTGAAAATCAGCGGGCAGTGTTTTGGGACGAGAGGGTCCTTGTCGAGAGGCACAGACTGTTGTCGCCACAGGTTTCTGTGTGGCTTGAGGTGTTTAAAGAGCTCTCCACCTGAGCAGCAATATTGCAGCTTCACTAGCTCCTGTCTGCATCTCAAATGGCAGAAAGGCTTTTGAAACCCTCCCCTTTTCGTGAGGGATGCTTCAAGTATTGTTGCTCCCTCATACACTGATTCACTTTAGGAGGGAATGGTGATAACAGTGACACTCTGTGCTCCCATCTCTGGTGTTCTCCACCGTGAGCCCTTTTTTCCCTTTCTGCCTGGTATTTTCTTTCCCTGTGAAGTGAATCACAGCCTGGGAAGGCGCTTTTCTGTTCTCCCCACCCTGAAACCTGACCGCACAAATAACTGATTAACGAGAGTTTCTGCAGCTTGGTGGTGACCTCATAGCATCGAAGGAGGAAAGCATTTGGGAATAGCAGACACCAGATGAAGAAAGGCTTTGCTTATCACGTGGGTCCTCTTCCACTCTATGCAGCAGCCTTACCGCACAGCCGTCTACGTGCAAAACCTGCCTCTGTGTTCCTGAGGCCCCTCTTCGTCCAGTCCTGGAGCCTGCGAGCACTGTCAGATCCCACCAGCGGGACAAGCAGCAGGATCTGGGTTGTGATTAGAGGGTTCTTTTGATTTGCCTCAAGTTCTCTTTTGCAATTGTCTTGATTTACAAAAGCTGCTGGTCCCAAGAAAACTAGATCCTTCCTTTTCCTGAAAAATATTCTGATACTTTAATGATTTTTTTCCACTGACCATGCAAATGTCAGATTTTGTATTTATGAAACTTTCCTCCTTACTTTTACGGTTCCAAAATATATCCATTTAATTGATCTGAAGGAGAAAGCAAAATGCGTGTGAGCATTTGTAAAGTGACCCCATGTCTTTTGGATGAGACAAACCTTAAATCCTGGGCATATTAATAATATTCTCTTCTTTTTCTCTGTGACTTTTGTCAGTGATATCACTTGAACATGATTCAGAATTGATCACAGTATTGAAGATGATGATTAAAATTCAGCAACCAAAGATAATAAGATCAACACCATATATCTAAAAAGTAAGCAAAACCAAAAATGCTTCTGGAGACCTCATATCTACATAGGCAGCATTAGTTATGATGATTCTGATTTTCTTCTTTCCCTCTTAAAAGGTAAAATAAACTTACTGGCCATCCTTACGGATGGTGAGAACCTTGTTGCTGCTTTGGCCCACCATCAGCACGTCCACCGTGTGAGGGATGGTGATCTTAGATTCTGAGCGTGCCTTTCCTTACAAAAAATTGCAACAATAAAACTAAACAGCATTGTAAGCCAAAGATTTAACATCCTGTTGCGTGTCTCCTGATGCAGGTCTAGGATCGATGTTAATGCAAATAGCAGTGATAGACACAATTCTTCCCTTCCCCTGAAGGTGAGTTAGTGGCATTTGCTGGGAAGTAATTATTTGGTGCCTTTTCTCTGCTCAGTTGCCGGGAGTCCAGGAGGAGGAGGAGGGTTTGCTGCAGTTCTAGGCTGGTTCCTGTCCTTCCCCTTCCCCTCTGAGCGTGACACCAGGGAAGAGACCCTGAGGTTTAAGAGCAGGAGCCGCTCTCTTCCCTCACCACAGCATGATTTCAGCGTTGTGGCAGCCTGCCCTTTTTTATTTGCTTCCCCCTTTGCGCATCGCTCCATCAGGAGTAAGGCGAGCGGGCGCGCAGCAGGGTGTGAGCCGGGGGCGAGGGTGCGGGTGCAGCCCAGGCTGGCAGCACTGCTGCGTCCCCGGGCGTGCAGAACGTGCCGGGCTGTTCCCGGGACCTCGTCTCTGCGGCGGGATCTGTCTTGGTGGGGGTCTGCTCAGGGCTGGTTTTGAGAGTCAGAAGAGGAATAGATTGTTCTGCTGGTGGCTGATGGACTGGTACCAAACTAAGGGCTGAAATACAAGATGTAATGCTTTTGGGGTTAAAAATACTCTTAGGAATGCAGAAGCATCTTGTCCTTTTCTCTACTTTTTTGATCTCCCCATAAAAAGTTTGTGTGTAGAATGTACTGAGGGTTTTTTAACATAAAAACTACAGATTTTTTTAGCTTATTAGGAGATGTTGTTATTGGACAAACAGTTGTTGGAAAGGCACTTGCTAAAAATGCTTGATTAGTTATTCTGAATTTCTCTGAGTTAATTTGGAGCTCTTCAGTTTACAAATTTTATTAATTTAAAGAACACTAACATATCAATTTTTGTGATAGGCAATGGAAACTGACCGTATGATCCATATTTCTACATCACTTCTTTATGGGGAATCACAGAATCACAGAATCACAGAATGTTAGAGGTTGTAAGGGACCTCAAAGATCATCTAGTCCAACCCCCCTGCCAGAGCAGGATCACTATCGCACAGGAACGTGTCCAGGCGGGTTTTGAAAGTCTCCGGAGAAGGAGACTCCACAACCTCCCTGGGCAGCCTGTGCCAGTGCTCGGTCACCCTCACAGTAAAGAAGTTTTTCCTCATATTTTTCTGGAACCTCCTGTGTTCCAGCTTCCACCCATTGCCCCTTGTCCTGTCAGTGGACGCCTCTGAGAAGAGCCTGGCTCCATCCTCCTGACACTCCCCCTTGACGTATTTATAAACATTAATGAGGTCACACCTCAGCCTCCTCCAAGCTGAAGAGATCCAGCTCCTTCAGCCTTTCCTCATAAGGGAGATGCTCCACTCCCTTCACCATCTTTGTGGCTCTACGCTGGACTCTCTCCAGCAGCTCCCTGTCCTTCTTGAACTGAGGGGCCCAGAACTGGACACAATATTCCAGATGTGGACTCACCAGGGCAGAGCAGAGGGGCAGGAGGACCCCTCTCGACCTACTTGATACTCGCCTTCTAAGACACCCCAGGATGCCATTGGCCTTCTTGGCCACGAGGGACTTTCCAAATGTAATGCTCATCAGTCCTCACCATCTGGTAACCTTATTCTCACTAATCCTGCAGGGAAAAAAAATCTATATCCAAACACAGACCCTTCATGCAAATCCTCTTTATGTCATTCAAGCTTATGGCACTTATTAATATTCATACATACCAGTGTGTGCTATTAAAAATTACCTTCAAAGTAAAATTAATCTGAGCAAGTGCTATGAGCTTGTTACTTTGTTTAAAGAGCAATTCAAGGTAATGATCTGGATGTGAGTTGATGGTGATGATCTGGGGTGGTGGCCAGGTGTCCCCTGGACAGGGCTACCCACATGAGTCAAGTTGTAATCTCCAAGTGGGCTTTGATGAAAAACATTTTGTTTCTGTGTTTTTTTCTCTTGCTGAAATGAAAGAGGCTGCTTTGTGGTCGCTTTGTGGCTCTGGAGGTGGGTTTTTCAAGGATGTTTTTGGGATTTGCTAGGTACGTGAAGGCAAAACTTAACACTGGGATTTCAGGAGGTGGAGTTGTAGGAGAAAAGCCGAGAAGGTCTGGGAAGATTCAGACTTACTACAATTGCAAATGAATTTAAATGACTGTGGTAGCTGAAGTTTCAAGAAAAATCCCCAGCCAATATTCACTTTTCTGAGAATGATGCAATATTTCATCTAGCAGAGAGGCACCCTGGCACCTTCGGTCTTCCTCTTGCCCGCTGAGGAGGATGAAGATGGCCCACATCTCCATCATCATCAGTTGTCATGGTGCTTCTGACAAGTTGTAGTAGGCTGGATGCTTTCATGCTGCTGGGTGGGAAGGGTGGGCTGTCCCGGGCAAGGGGAGCTGCTCCGTTTCTATTCTTACCTCTCCCTGCACAGTCCTGGAGCTCGCGTGGGGAGTGCTGGCCAGGCGGCGGCTGCTCTGCAGTGACTTCTGGTTGAGCTAAAGCAGAATCCTCTTTTTTTATATAGTTGTTAATCGTCATAAAATACATTGTGTCTTGCAGAAAGTGCGATGCTAGGATGCGTGTTTAAAGAGAATGAGCAATCGTAATTCAGCGTGTCACAGCAAAGGGAGATGGGGAGTAAGGCAGGAGGTGTGCGTGGTGTGTGCAGACACACGGGTCTGTATGTGTGCGACTCGGAAATGGTTAAAAATTGCTGGTTACTCACGAACCATATCTCGTGTGCTGAGTTCTAGGCCTCTCTCTTTGCTTCAGAGCTGCGGTTGGGAAGGCAGGTGTCTGTTTTCAGGAGAAACCTCCCTGGGTTGGGAAGCAGCTGGGCAGAGCTGGTGGTATTCATTGTAGAGCTGCCTGGGATGGTAAAATTCAGAGGGATCTGATGCTCTCAGCATTGAATCTCATGCATATGTCTTCCTCCAGCATTACTGAAGGAAACTGTAGATTGTGTTTTAGAGTATCAGAACTAAAAGCAGAGTGAGTGGTTTCAGAGCAAAGAGATTTTTCAAGTAAGTGATACATTAAGTAGCATTTCTCTCAAGAAATCTTCAGGAGTTTTATATTTCACAGTGATGATGGCATTAATTGACTGCCTCTGTCTGGTTCTACCTTCCCATTTCACTACATTTATTGCTGCTGAGTTTCAGTATTCTCCCCAGAAGCTCATGGAATGGATTTTTTTTGTAGTGAAATGTCCACCAATTTCTATTGGGTGTAATGGAGTGTTTCTGATGTCTTTCTCTCCGTGGTCTAAATTCGACCTCACAAAATCTAATTTTGAAGTTGATCCGAAAAGACATAGAAAAGAAATTAGCCCTGTCTCCGAGGCGGAGGTTATGGCCCCAAACCCCTGCTGTGGAAGCAGAAATGTTTGATTATGTATTAAGACGGATGTGAATACTGTATCTGCCGAGTATTTCACAAAAGTATTGCTAGATCAGTGGAAGTTCTGTACAGCTTTGGGACACTTCAGGATTGTTTCCTGTGAACATCTGTAGAAGCTACCAATACATCCATTCTTTTTTCTTTTAGATTGTGAAGGTGCAGTACTGCATGGTATGACACATACTGCTGGAAATACCTTTTCCTTTAAAATGAAAGTCAGGCTCATGGAATAAGGATGAAAAAAGGTATTGAGAGAAATACGGAAGGATGGCCGTGGCAGCTGGCCTGTTCACTTCTGCGTAATGCTTTATAGGCTCTTCCTGCACGAGGAACTTGTCTTCTCCAGCAGGACATGGAGAGTGTGTGGCTTGGGAGTTTTGCACATGCAAAGCTTTGTTTTTTAAAGTGTGTTTGGTGTACTGGGTTGGATTTGGTATCAGTTTTATCCTTAGTACGCTAGAGAGACTGAAAATAAACTCCAGTGACTGATTCTGGTTACTTAAATAGAGGTTTCCCACTCTAAATGATCTATTGCTTGATGCCTGCTCTACTGCTCCCTTGCACAGTCTTGGTAAAATCTTCTGCTCAGTTAGAGTTTTGTAAATCAGTAAAATAATGATTGAAGTGCCTCTTGGGATAGTTATGTGGTTTAACATAGTTTTTCATCACAGCCACCTTTTGCAGCAGCATGAAATGCAATTGCAGCATCTTTGTAATTCCAGTTATTTGAAACGCTGCCTACATTGTACCAGCCCCACCTTAGCCTCTCCTCCCTGGTTTCTTTCCTTCTTGTTCCTTCAGCGAAGTGGCTGTTGTTGTGTGTAGCCTGAGTTGCATCAGAATTGCAACATAATTTGCACCATAATTCCAGACACAAAGATACATACAAATACATTTTAGTCCTCACAAAGGAGGAAAAGTTTACATTGCTAGCTTGCATCATTTTGATTATTTTTTTCCTTTTGAAAATGTTCATTCCATTGAATTTGTTTCATTATCCACCGTTACCCATGCTCTGTTTCTGTTTAGCATTTAAAAGCAGTGATCAGTGTCTTTATCTCCCTGAATGGAGGCTCATGCTAAGCCGTGCAGGAAACAAAACTGTGGCTTCAACGTCGTACTTGAGAAAAATTAGAAAGACAAGACAGGGAGGCAGGAGTTTGGATAGTGGTTGTTGGGTGCTCTCCACTTGCTGCACTGGTAGGATGATGATCTCTATGATTTGGGGGAAGATTAACATCTACACTCCTGAAATAAGGAGAGTTATCTTAAACTTATATTTACCATGTAATTTTACTGAGAATGCCTCTGTCAAAGTGTCCAGCTTTCAGAGCACGGCCTGTTGTGGAAGCAGCGTGCGAATCAGAAGCTCTGCGTGTGTCACAGTGTGATGGGTGTCCAGCCCACAAACAACTCAACTGGTTGTTTTAATCCTTGAATGGTCTATTACTACATGTTTATGCACACACATAAAAAGTAATATTAGTATTAAATACTTTTGTAACTATAATATGTAGAGTTACAGGGCTGGGGACTGTCTTGGTTTAAGTTGAGTTACTCCAGGCTTGATCTTTCTGGGTTTCATACTGCATGGTAATTTTTGCACCAAATCTGTAACTATTTTGCCTCTAGCGTTCTCAGAAAGACACCCACTCTTAATTGAAACCTTGGGACAGTGACAGTAGAAGGGACTTCCTGAGTCAGCATGTCCAGTCCCTTGGTATTGCAGGCGATTGAGTTATATAATCAGTTTCATAAATTTATCAAGCTTTGTCTTAAAACTGTTGGTTAAATCTTCTGTCTCTGCTCTTACCTTCTTTTAAATTGCAGTGGAGTTGGGGGTTTTTATTCATGACCTGGTTTTACCAGTTTGTTCTTGTGCCGGCATTGTCTTTTACTATTGGGAAGTTTTTGCTCTCTCAAATATTTATGTCTTTGCTGCATTAGTGGAAACTGGTCCAGTCCTATCTTGGTCTCTGTTTGGTAGGTGTTGGAGCCAAGCTCTCTCTGTTCCTTCACAAAAGAAGGTGGATGAGCTGGCCTGTGCCGCACATCCTGCTGGCGTGGAGGTGCCCCTGTGTCACCTGGCCAGCCCAGTCTTGTTTTACAGATTCCCTCAGCCCCCTCTTCCTTTAGGAACACTTGGCCCCATCTGGTCCTCTCCATCCTTCTCACCACAGCAGAAGTAGCTGTCCCTGTGTGCGTGCCCTTGCACTGACGTGCTCTTCAGTCCTGGTATCACTCTGGTCTTTGGCGTCATCCAGTTCTTCCCCCATTTGGTTCTCTTGAGCACTGACGGCACCTCCTGCTCTTGCGTCTTCTGCAAGACTTCGCAGTCGCGCCTCCTTTCTCACTGGCCACGCGTGCCGACGGCGATATGGGAGAAGGCTGCTCTCAAGGCAGTTTTGAGAAGAGCTCCACCAGCAGCCCATCCCCTCTTTGTGCCCCCCTTCCTTCCAGTCCGTCTCCCGTCCCAGTTAAGGGTGTTGTTAGCCCTGCTGGGAGAGGCGAGCGGCAGGATGGGCGAACGCTGCGCCTCGGGCTGAGCTGGAGCAGGGTTGAGGGTGAGGGAGGGTCCCCTCTGCCTCTCCTGGCTGTGCTGTGGGACTAGACCCACTTCACAGTGTCTTAAGAGAAAAAGGTTCTTCCTTTGAAAAAAGACTCATGTCCCTTGGAATAGGAATATGGTAGATCGTAATCTTGTCATAAATCAACAAAAAAGACATATATTTCATGGAAGGCATTCAAAGACCAATCATGACTATAGAGTACCTAGCAGGTAAAAGATTTCTTTCTGACTTCTTGAAGATAGCAACAGGAATGAAAATCTGTATCTTCAAGCTCTGCAAATGTAAAGGAAATGTTATTTTACTATTTCAGGAGTGCATTTGTCTTTGAAGAGGATAGCAAAGAGTCAGACACAGGGCATAGCTCAGAGCATATTTCTATCATGAAACTGCTCTGTGTGTCCTTTGGGATTAATAAATTCTAAAAATGCAGTTAAAAGTATAGTTAAAATGGCATTATAATATGTCAGAAAAAAACGAGAAGGAGGAGGAAAGGGTTGTTTGCTTTTATGATGTTTCGGCCATTCTACTAATAAATGGCTTTGTTCACTGTCAGCTTTATTTGAGATCGGAGACCTCAGCCAAGGAAGGCTGATACTTATTTTTCCATATTGGATGCTTATTTATATATGTAAGCACCCTCCTGTGAATCAGTGTTATGTATCTTAAGTATTCAATACAGAAATATTAATATAATCATGCATTTGTAGTATAAAACACCTCCCTAGTCCCAAGGCTGATGTGTAACAAATGTACTGTGAATATGATTTGAACTTCAGGCCAGGCCTGGCAATGAATATGTGTGAGTTTTTACATCACAGCTACTGCCCCTGTGATTGCGTAGTTGCCAAATACACCAGCAACGGGGACCCCACACAGAGTAGGACAAGAGACAGGGGAGAACACAGTGGAGATTTGCTGAGTTTGTGGTAAGTGCAGGATAAGGTTTTGAAGAAGCGTGAAATTAGAGATGGTAAATGAATCATCTGTGAGTTCTAAAAAATGTGGTGTAGTGTGGTTTTACAGCGTTGATTGCTTCATTTCACAGTTGCAGCTGAACTTCATTCCAGCTTGCACACTGCGGTTCCAGTCTTATAAAACTAAAACTTTGAGAGAGCACCTTCTTGTTTGTGGTGACTAAAATTCTTCTGAAATGGAGAAGGTATGGGCCATTACTAGAATTCGCACTTACTGGTTGCGTGTTTTCTTGTGGCACAGTTGCCACAGTTGTCTCTCCTATGTGGATTACGGATGTGCTGCTGGTTCGCTGCATGCTGGTGCTGCTGGGAAGCATCCGGGTTGCGGGGGAATCCAGGGTTCGCTCTTCAGGTGCTGCAGCTCGGATTGTCTTGGCCCACCTGGGGAAGGGTCTTCTGCAGGCAAGCACCTTCCGTGAGAAAGGGTGAACATTGCTCGGAGCACCCTCGAATCCACGGGTCTGAGGCGTTGGGGCATTGCAGAGCAAGATGAGCGATTATCGGGTGAAATGCAAGGAGCAGCGGTTGGACTCAATGATCTTAAAGGTCTTTTCCCACCCAAATGATTCTGTGTCCCCTTTTATGTGTTAGTGAAGCTCTGCTGCCAGGGAGCCAGAACGTTTCTGAAATCTATGTCTCGTTAGATACAGCACGTTGGAAGTTCAGGTGTGCTTTTATTGCTGTGTGTGGGCTGATGGCCATATTTTTGTTTGCCTGAGGGTGCGTTTCAGCTGTTGGGACCAGTGAGGGAGAGAGGCTTTAAATATTGTCAAAACCTTTCACTAGATATGTCTCTACTGGCTCTCTCCTTGACTCCCCAATGGAGTGAAGTTAATACTGATGTAAGGTAGGTAAGACTCAATTCCTCAATCTTCTGCTTCAGCTTTGCTAAATAAATGACTTTACATAAAACACCTGTATGGATAAAAATCTGAACATCTATTCATAGTTTGAGATATTTAACTCAGAGAGATATGCTCTTCTGAAAAGGAGCTGCATCATCGTAGGCTGGCTCATGAAGTGGGAAGCAGAATTCCCTTGGTACCCACTGTTGAAACAGAGCTTACTTCCCAAGCAAGCATTTTGATGATAACCACTGTAAGTTTGAGAAGTGGCTTAATGTGAGGATCCTTTTTCTGATTGTCAGAGTGGAAAGATTTAACACTTTGTTCCGGAAGTGCTGGTGCTCTTGGTATCTGACTGTAGCCATTGCAGGAGCTACAGTGAGGAAGTGTGACTTGTTGATCTGTCAGATGCTTTGTGGCAGACAGCGGCTTCATCAGGAAGTAATCTCTGTTCCTGAAGCTGCTGTAGAGTGAATTGGCTTCTGCTAAGAGAGCAGAACAAGGTCTTCTCCTTGACTGATGTGTAAAGCTCAGCAGCAGTGGGCCTGGCAATGGGGCTGGGGGCTAGAACAGCTCAGATTTAAATAGCCAGGAGTTGGCCTTTTGCTTTGCCATAGCTTTCTAAGACAAAATACCACCAAGACAACTCCCTAAATCGCCAGCCTAATGAGGTGCTGCCCAGAAGCTGTGAGGCAGGTGCCCTGCTGGCACTGCCTCCCTCCTCGTGGGGTGAGATGACCTCCCCGGGAGGCATGAGCCCTCGGCCGCTTTGCCCACAGACCTCCATTTCCCAGCAAACGTTCTCTGCCAGGTGAGCGTCCCTCGTTTCTCCCTGCGGCGCCGTCTCCTGCCGCCAAAGGGACTAAGGGACAGTCTGAAGTCGAACCCCTGGTGCTCCCTTCAGTGTGTGATCCCCTCACACGCACCGCCAGCCACCACAGATTAGGGGCCACGTAATGAGATTTCTGTGTATACGTGCATCTCTGGCTCTCTGCTTGATTTATCACTGATGTGATGTGATTATTCCTGATTATATGCTGCTATTTTTAGTCATTTTCTTCCTTTGCAAAAGGCAGTAAAGCAGGAAGCCGAACCATCTGCATTGTACCGCTGCCGATATTTTTGCCTTAAGATGATTTTATGCTAGATATTTTCCCTGCAAAGACTAGTGTATGAGCCATTGTTGTTTGTCATAATCCTGTGTTATTACAGACCAGTTATCCTGCTTGAAATCTGGAGATAGAGACAAGCAGGAAAAAAAAAATCGTGTGACTAATTTTTATATATAGCAGTTTCATACCCAGTTTTCTTAGATCACTAAGGTGATTAACTAACTGTGACTATTCATATTTGGAAATTATTCTTTGAAAGCAAGCATAGAGGGTCTGGAAAAAATGATAAAAATGATAAAAGTCAGTAGAAATATTAATGCTGTGATGAGCCCTGCTCTTGAGAACTGCTGGGAGTGTCGCTTCTTCCAGTGCACCCATCTACTTTGTCATAGTGGCATCCAAAAAAAATGTGAGTGCTTTTCGTAACCATCGCTGTCATTACCTGGTCCTTTTTATTTGTGATTTCCAAATGTCTGTACTGCATCTCCATAAAGACGGAGTTGGGAGCTGTGAAATGACTGAGGTGTGGGGCTGAACTGAGGTCTGTGCGGTGAAACCATCAGAAAAAATCCATTGCAGCACCTGACTCTGCAGATGAGAAACCCTGGAAATCAAGGGCAGCTCATGGCAGCAGGTTAAGCTGTGATTCTTCGCCAGCACCATAATTATTTTTTTTTTTTTGCCTCTTGGCAGCACTAAAGTGAAAGAATGCAGTCAGCAAATTTGCATTTCGTTTTTTGAACTTAGTACTCTGGGCATTTTAATTCGTGGCAGAGGTTTTTGTAATTAGTGTATCCCAGTTATTTCAGGATGTCTTCTGAAAAAAACTATGAGGCTGTGCTGTTTGGTTTTGGTTTTTTGTTTGGGGTTTTTTTTTTAGATAGGATTGGCTGTGCACAAACTTAGATGAAAACCACAGGAAACAGGAGTAAACCAGAGGGATTCTTTTCCTATTGTAACTGCTTTAGGTGCCTTTTTTAAATATTACAGACAGAAAATGTTCAGAAGGGAAGATGAACTTCAAGTTATTGACCTCCTTGCCTTACAATTTTTTATTATTACAAATATTGAGTATTAGCTATTAAATAGTTTATTATTAAAATTATTTTAAAAAAATCAAAGAGGTTTAGAAGGTCAGTGTGTAATCTTTGTCATCTTCAAGTTAGTGAACATTCCCACAGCTTCAGCAGGGCCGGCAGCCACGTACCGTGGTCTGCGAGCCGCAGCGTGAGGAGCTCACAGGGCTGCGTGCTGTGGGCAGAGCTGCCACTGCTGCCTCTGTCTCTGGCGGCTGTCCTGCCCAGCAGTAGGACAGTCGTACCTGAAGCGCTGTTTTCCCTCAGCTCCTGGCACGGCTCAGTTGTGCTTGTGGATGTGCTCATCCTCCTGAGCAAGGTCATGTCAGTCTCTGCTGCTTTTAGCGACTAGTAAGACTCTTCCTTGTATTCTCTATGAAATGTCTGCTGCTGGCTTATTGAAAAAAAAATAAAGCCTGCCTGAATACCTCTGGAGACATTCAAGACCTGCCTGGACATGTTCCTATGTAGCATAGTCTAGGCGTTCCTGCTCTGGCAGGGGGATTGGACTTGATGATCTTTTGAGGTCCCTTCCAATCCCTAACATTCTGTGATTCTGTGAATACCCTGGTGAGAGCTCCCTTGTACCATGAAGGGTGAGCGGCGGTGACAGCGCGTGCTAAGCCGTCTCCTCAATCAGGAGCGCGCTTTCCTCGGGGCCGGCACTCGCAGCGAGACCTCTCGTCCTCCTCCCGCTGGCGCGGCCGCTCGCTCCTCTCAGGATCTGGGGCTTTTCCTCCTCTCAGCCCTTCAGCCCTTCTGATGCACAGGGAGAAGCTCAGGTGAGATGGCTTCTGATGCAGAAGCAGCTGAAACGTGCTTCAGAGACAGGGAGAGCACAGAGCCCCGGGGTCCCAGCCCACAGATGTCGTCGTTCGATCTCTTCAGCAGACGGGCAGGATGTAGTGCGATACATTTATCTGAAATGCTGTTCTTCCCTGAGAATACTTAAGGTAATATTAATTTTTAATACTGTTGTCTCCACGTCTCTTTTCTTCTCCGAACGGTTAATTGATTTCTAGTTTTCTGTTCCTTTGATTGCTTTTCAGTTGCAAAATAGATAGGACTGAGTAAGGAGACTGAGCCATATTTGTAGAAGACTAAATCTTTCAATCAGTTTCCTCTGAGTTAAACCAAAACAGCAGTAGCAAATCCAGGAATCCTATTAAAGATGGCCTACATAGTGAGAATGAAATTGGACTTGTCCCTTCTTTTGCTTCCTAATTTACTCTCAAGAAATCTGTGAACGCTTTTCTTAAAGTCGTTTAATTTTTACGGCTGTCAAAAACCTCATTCCTGCCTGGCCTGGGTGGCTTTTGGAGGGAGACATGGGAGCAAGAGAACATCTTGAGCCAAGAGGGTGATGAAGGGTGAGCCAGCGCGATGTGATGGGGATTTAGCCCTTGGATGTAATTAAAAGGGATCATCAATAGAGCTTGAGCCCAGAGTGATTCCAGCAAAACCCTGTAAGGAGATGGAGATTACACCAAGAAAAATAGCTCTTTTGTTGGTATAGCTTCGATCGGTCCTCCAAATGGAGCAAGTTAAACTGCTGCTTCTCCACGTCTGTTGCTCAGCGTAACTGTGCCAATTCAGGATTTTTTTTTTCCTGCTTGTTCTGAAATTACATTGTTTTTCTGGGTAATGTTTCAAGGATAAGTCTGAAAATTTACAAAGCGGGTTGCTTTGTAAATTACCCAAAATCTGTAAAACAGATTGTTGGGTATTGGTGAGTGATTAAGGAATTTCAATGTTTGATTGACATCTCTGAGAAAAAAATGCTTACTTAAAAATCTAAAAATTTTACATTCTTAAAATGTAATTAAAAATAGATGTTTAGTCTCTGAGATGACTCCTTTAGAGTGAAGAAAGATAACTGGTATTTCTCGTATTTCTAGAAAATACTGCTGGAAAACAACCATAAGAGGGGGAAACCACCCCCCTTGTTGCAATAAATTTGGGCAGGAAGGAAAAGAAACTTTAAAAGCCTGGTTAAAGATTAAAGGCACTGTAGAACGCTGAGTGCAGGAAAATGAGATGTGGCTAAAATGCATTTGATTGTTTCTATAAATATAGGTATGTAGGAATGAAAACTGACTCATTGTTCAGAGGAATTTACTGAACAGTTTTAAAAGTCTGCAGGAATAGTAAATGGTGATGATGGAGCCTTTCAGTTGTTTGCAGAGAGAAGATCCAGTTCAGGAACATGATGGCTCCAGTGTCACTGTTGCCCGAAAAGTGGATTCATTGCCCAGAGTGCGATAAGTCAATTCTCACACACTCAGGAGAGACAGCGCTTATTTATTCAGGTTTGCACAATCCTGGGTGCTTGGTGGATTTCCGCAAATCAAGCACGCGGGACACAAGTTTCTGCACTATTTTTATACACAGAAAGTTACAAGATGGTGCAGTCCCCTTTACAGTGATTGGCTACTAATTTACATAAAATTGTAATATTCACTGACATCGCAGTTCTACCCGTGCACGTGCTTGGGGTCTTCACCTGGCCAAGGGTGTGGTTTTTAGTGTTATAATGAAGGCAGTTCACTTGAGGATACCTAAAATTCGAGTTTTGCTGCCAAGTTGGCCTATTCTTTGGAAACTTAATTGGCCTGTTCTTTTCACAGTCCATACGGTCCTTGATAAAGAACGCCTTGTCTCGGTTACTGTTAGTAAATCTCATTTTCTAAATACAAAAACTCTTAACCTAGAAAAATACTTAATCTAGTGTTGGGTTACATCACTGCTAATGTAAAAATAGTAGGAAACGTGCACTGGACTTAGGCTGAGAATGCAGTCAAATACTGTGCGTGTGGTTTCATGTGCGAAATGTAACAAAATAATCTCGCTGTGCATTTGAATGCATTCTCTTCCCTGGGAATCTTACCCCAAAAGGATGTGCAACAGGGTCTGTCTCTTTTGGCGTACAATGAGGCTTTACTTTGTTAAATTAAAATCGTCATGCCCTCTTGAGCGGCACTGTTTGCAGAGAGCCGAGTACAGTGGAGGGTGAGAGAAGGCTTTTCTTCCCTGGCATTCACACTCGCACAAAGAGGAGATTTCAGCCAGCTGACGTGTTTCTGCTGGAGAACTTGTGAGAGAGCTCGACCTCAGAAGCATTTTGCAAACAGATGAGAGGAAGAGAGGCAAGGCCAGGAGCAGAGCACCTTTGTGAGCTCTTCATAGCCCCAAGTTACCTCCCGTGGGCTCCTCATGTTCTATAAACTCTTCAAAGGTAGATTAAATCCATCTCAGCTTTATTTGCTGCTTGCTCTCTTCCTCTGCAGCTCCAGCGCTGCTCCGGTCCCTGGTCACATTCTTGCCTCTCAGCTCATGGGTTTGAGTTTGGACTGGCTGGTGCGGATGACTCTGTTTTAGCTTCCTTGGGTGTAGCTGTTTAGGGATAGTATCAGGAGGCTTGAATTCCTGGGCTTGTAAGGCCAGGACAGGACTTGTTCTGAAGCTAGTGAGATAGCTTTAGTATCATCTTTTTTTTTTTTTTTTTACCACCATTGTAAGTGTGGTGGTACTGTGCTTAGGCTTGGGTTGCTGTGGAGACGATGTATGTGGTTAACAGAGCCTTACGGGTTTTTCCATGAGTTTGTGTCAGTGATGTCGCTAGAACCAGCTGAGCTTCCCAAGTATGGATCATGAGTCCTTGTTGCCTATAGGTACGTGTTAGTGTTTTGTGCGAAAAACTCTCGTGATCAGGTATAGAACAAGACCCAGGCTTGTTTAAGTACACTCAGCGATTTGAAGGTGCTATTCGCTTTCCAGGGACCCTGTTTAGTTTAAATATTTCATGAAAGCAACTGTGACAACAGGTCTTTTGGAGAGTAATGTGTAACATCAGTTCATTACCGTGGAGCTCAGTTGGATGTTTCACATTTTACTTTTCTCCACTGTGCATGCTAGCATCCAATACAGAGAATGACTAAAGCTCCCGGGTCAAAAGTGGTATTTTACAGGAATAATAACCTGAAAGTAGGTATTTTTCTGTTGTGTTTGCACCGTTAAATGAGTACCTCTGTAAAAAGCTTTCCTTCAGAGCAGTGTTGTGTGCAGGAGCACGCACTGCTGTGTGCACAGCTGCTGCTGTTGTTGCAGATGAGCGTTAGCAGCAATGATCCCTTCTCTCCTTTCTTTGCCAAGAGCAGCTAGCCAAGCTTTTTCTTGCTAGGTGTAAATCTGCTGTGAGAATCTCTGCCGCCGCCGCTTTTTCTTCTCCTTCCCTCAGCTCTCGTGTCCTACAGAGCGCTTCTGGGCTTTGCTGCTGGGGCAAGTCTCTGTCTTTGGGTGCAGGGGTTGCTCTTCGCTGCCCAGAGTTGTGTCTAAGTTCACCAACAGGCCTGCACATTTCTGTGAAACTTACTCACGGTGTGAATTATGGGTGAAGCTTTCTAAAACTGTATAAATAGAATAAATAGTCTGAAGGTTTCTGACTTATGTATTTGTAAATATATGACCATAGAGATAGAATTTGTCTTCTCTGACATCAGATTAACAGGAAGCAAAGTTGAGCCTGGCCTGAGGAAGAACAACGCTTCTGAAGATCATAGAGTTGCACTAGTTTATGTAATTCATGTTGGACCATAGTTTGTTTATTAATTATACAGTAAAGATGCTAATACTTCCTCATATAAAATAGCCTCTTCAGCTTGATTAAATGCTGTTGTAGTAGTTGCAGTACTTAAAAATTCTCATTTCCTGTTTTGTAAATTACATTCTGTCAGTTTTTCTTTATTTAAAAGGAGAGGAAAAGTCATATAGGGCAAAAGCATTTTACATTTGTTCCTCATCTGTGGCTCCTTCTCTGCTTCTTCCCTATTTAGAAGTTTATAGAGTTTGAAGATGCATTGGAGCAGGAGAAGAAAGAACTACAAATCCAAGTGGAACACCTTGAATTTCAGACTCGACAGCTGGAGCTGAAGACCAAAAACTATGCAGATCAGAGTGAGCAAAATTATACACCAGACACACATATACTGCTACTTTGAAAATATTTTTCATGCTTTTTGTTTATTTTAATGTAATTTACCCAGAGCCTGTAGTGTTTGGTTATCCCTTACTTTGGTATAAAATTCTGAACCTCCTGAAAGATGGGATGTATCCACACTAATTTAGTAGAGGCTTCATTGCTTCACTTGAGTGGGATATGCTCAGTCTCTCCAGATGCAAGATTTGGCCATTAGTGAAGCTTCGGAACCTGGTTTCCAGTTTCTCCTTGTCCCTGAATAAAACCTCTAATTTTTTTTTTCATACAAGCTATTGTGTTTGTCTGTCTGATTGTTTGTTTATTTTTACAAATACCTCCTTAGCATATGCAGCTGTGTTTTGTTGGCAAAGGTTCCCCTCAAGATTCATTGGTGTTTTGTCCAGTACCCTTGCTTCTCAGATAGCCAGAGGCACCCATCCCTATCCCAGAGGTCAATTCAAATTGTTGTCAGACTAGGACACTTACGGGTCACCAGGCTACTGCTAAAGAGCTCTGCTTCTGTGGTCCTGTTGCACTATTTGCTCTGATTGTTTTGGGAGCATGTGAGTTTGTAATGATGACCTGATCCCACAGTGTGCATTGTTCTGTTTCTGTTTGTTTTCAGTAGGCATAAATTAATTTTTACCAAAATAAACTTAGAGACTTCTGGTTTCTTATGCGAGCCTGCTGTGTGTTAACTGATGGTTGGAATCTTCTCTTGGTAGTTTCACGACTAGAGGAACGTGAATCAGAAATGAAGAAAGAGTATAATGCTCTACATCAACGTCACACAGAGGTAGGATGTCATCTCATTATTTCTGAATAAATAAACTCTTAGCCTGTTTGTAAAGGCATACCAGAGAGTTCAGCTTTTCAGTACTAGTGATGACTAGAGCTTCTGAACTTCAGGAACATCAGAAATGTCTGAATGGGGCATGTAAAGAGGATGAAGCCAGGCTCTTGCCAGAGGTGCCCAGTGGCAAGACTGGACACAACTGGCACAAACTGGAGTACTCAGAGACTCCCTCTGAACTGTTCTGTGACCTGTGAACAGTGCCCCACTACCTGATCTCCCACTGCCAGTGAATCTCCAGGAGACGTCTTACATTATTTTTGGATATGCTCTTTCATGGCTCTTTTGTTACGAGATTAAGTTTAAGTCATTTTCAGTGTGATCTGCTGTCAGATTTTCTGTCAGATTAGTCCATTCACTTACATCATCAGCTTAGAAAATGAGCAAAGACAAGGAGATGTACAAAAAGAAGAAAGGGAATTGGAAATGGATGCTGGAGGAGCTCAAACAAAGGCAGAAAAGTAGTCTTTCCTCTCCTCTGTTTGGCTCATGGATTTTTCTCTCCTCACAGATGATCCAGACCTACGTGGAACACATCGAGCGATCCAAGATGCAGCAAGTTGGGGGAAATAATCAAACCGAGGGCAGTCTACCTGGGAGAAGGTAGGGCTAGAACATCTCCATTGAGTGTGTGCCACCTGGGAGCTTACAAACTGAGGGCGCGCATTTGGGAGAGCAAAACGAGAAGCAGGATCTTTCCCTGTGGGCGTGGGTTGTAGCTGAAGCTTTTCCGTAATGAGTTGTGGGTGAGTTGTGGGGATGTTTTCTAAGGCTTGATGAGGAGGAGCTTTTTGTGGTCCATTGCAAAGCTTAGGCTTTATCACGCTGCTGTTGATAAGGGGCCTCTGGAAAGACACATTTCCATTCTCAGGTAGCATGTAGAAGGTTTATCCATAAAATGGATGGAGGCATCAAATGAAGTGTATGTGTGTGTGTCTTTGTATGTGTGATAGCCAGCAAACCTGTATCAATTAAATGTGTTAGCCGTTATAGGATTATTTGTTTCCCTGTTCCTTCACGAGAAGCTTTCTGTAAGTCAGTCACCCAATAGATACACTTATGCCCAAGAAATTGATTTTCCTCCCTCCCCACCCCCCTGATATTCAGAGCACCAAACCAGTGAGAACTAGCCATTGCTAGAAGGCAGTGGTAGGAAAGAAACTCAGTATATAAAAGAACTATTTGTCTTAGAACAAATTTAAAGCACCAAAGTTGCAGTTAAATCGATTTTGGTACAGATACGTCTGATTTTAATTCGTATGTGAGGGAACCAAATGCTTTCTCTCTGATGATACTGTGTACCGGTAACATTGCCCGTGGGGTGAGAAGTAGAAGTGATGTTCCATAAATACTGGTTAGAGAGGTGATAGATCACATAACACATAATCTACTCAGATCAAGCATAATCTGTTAAACCATTGAGCCATACAAAAGATTATTTCTGTGGCAAATTTTATGCGTGACTATTTGTGTTAATTGTCACATGATAATGAGGTGATTAACACCATAGTGACCCTGTCTAACCCAGGAAGTTTTAAACTATGCCAGTGTTTTCCAGGGGAAGAATATTAATGGAGTAATATCCTGCAGGAGATTAAATGTTTTTGTTCTCCTTGCCAGTCTTATTTTTTTAATCTTTTTAATTTCTTCTGGCCTTGAGGAATATTAACGTTTTACACACATGCTGACCACAAGCCATGGGAGCTGTTGGTCTGAAAAATAGACAGATGGTGCCGGCTGCACAGGAATACTTGGAAAAGAGTGCCTGCTTGGTGCGTCTTCCCTTGTCTCTTACAAAATACATCTGACTGATTTTGTTAATATCTGTGAGCTTCCCTGGTTGGTATCACTAAACTTCACTCAAACCCCAAATATTTAGGAAGTATTAGGCTAAGAGAAGGCAGGGGTGACATGTCAGGTATACACAAAGGGCAGCATGGGCAAAAACATGGAGATGAGAACAGTGGGAAAACAAATAAATGGAAAGCCATGAAGGTTACAGAAGTATCACCTGGTCTCTTTCTTTTAAAGGATGATTCTATATGCACCTGCCAAATTTGGGTTGGACTGCATGGTAGAAATTGATTTTAATGAGGTTTTCCTTCCCTAACTTTTAAATAAGCTTGTGGCTTTATGTTACCGTTTCGTGGAAGATGCACAGTGGAAAGTGTCACTGGTTGTACCTGCCAGACTGCCATTCTCTGGGAAGAAGGGCAAAGTTATCATCAAGAATTGCTTCTTCATATTAGAGGAATTAGTCTTTTACCCTTTTAAGTGTGGCATATTGCTAGTCTCATTGGAGAGAGAAAGCCCCTGATGGGGCTGTGATCTGAGTTTGTAGGAACCGCCAGTGGGAAACGGGACTTCCTCCTTCATTTCGAGCTTCGCCCTGTTGGCGTGTGTGCGTAGCTGTGTTTGTACATGCTTGTGCACAAGTACTTGGGTTGGGTGTGAGGGTCGGTGTCCCTGCCTGGCTGGGCGGGCGTGAGCACCGGTGTTTGCGTATCTTGGTGTGCTGGTGTGCACCGTGTGGGGGGCCACACGGGCAGAATTTCTCATGGCCCGTCACACAAATTTGAGTGCATTCATTAATTTTCATCTGTGGATGTGCTTGAGTGTGTTAGACTGCATCGGGGTGCATATTTGCATCAACCCATAAGTACACCGAGAGCGTTTGCCTGCCACTTGGGAGACGTTTGTGCAAGAACTGTTTGAGGGGGAGGTTGTGTCTCCTGCCATCCAAGAGGGGTAGTGGGTACGGCGCACATTCCACGCGGTGTGGATTACAGTGCATGTCTGTGGTAGGGCTGCATGTTGTTTGCATGACCTTTGCTCTCTAATGGTTGTTTTTTTTGTCTCGCTTTTTGTGCGATTGCTGCTCTGTTTTGGCTGTTATGTTTGTCACTGCAGTCATCGCCAGTCGTGGAGGAAAAGGTAAATCCTATTGCTGCATTTTAACTTTGTTAATCCTGGGTTTGGAGGTTGCTGTTGAGTGACCACAGTGTGATGCTGTGAATGTACTGTACTGGCATGTTTGCCCTCTTTGTCTGTGTTGGACTTGCTCATTTGGGTGAGGCAGAGGAGGCAGGAAGCTGCTGGGATAACGTATCAGGGAGAAGGTGCAGAAGTTAGGTCCCAAAGCAGCATCAGCCCCCTGAGATTGCATATTTACACTTCACGTACCAGAATGTTGGAAAAAGTCATCTTTTCTCCTTTGTTTTGCTATAGAGTGCAAGACACATGTATTTTCTGAGCTGGACAGAAAATGCGTGTTGCTGTTAGTGACTCTCCAAAGTCACTTCTGACTTTGGGCTGGGCAATAAGTTCTGTGCCCAGAGCCTGCAAAAAGCGATTCTTGTCTTTAAATGCTGGCAAACAACTCGTGGATTTTGTTACATTTTATAAATTTTAGGACTTGCAGAGCATCCTGATCCCAGGTTGCAAACCTGTATTGAGGAGTTTGCTGTTGACCTGGTAAATGCAAGGTGGAACTAACCAAATGTTAAGAGTCACCCTGTACTGAAAAGAATTGGTGTATGATGGGTACTCCAGCCCTCAAAATTGAGACGAGCCTCGAGGATACTCTGAATTTCTTTGAAGACTGGTAGTTGGCCCCAGGACTGCAAAGCTGAAGTTAACTCTTCTGCAGTGTTTGCTCTTTACCCTTCCCTGGGAGGTTCAGAAAGGGCTGGAAGGTGTTTGCAGAGAAACTCAGCAAGGAAGTTTCTTAACAATCTGCATCAAAATCCTTTCCTGAAGATTCCACAGCTTCTGGTGCTACAGAGACTTTGTACCTGTGTTCTCTGTTTAGTCAGGACAGTGAAGTTTGTGCGTTCCCTGTACAGTCAGTGAGGTGCTGTGTCTCTTTGGCATGTTGAATGTGCATGTGGTTGTACATGAATGTAGAAATAAGCTATGGGTTCCCAAAAGAAGTCTGATAGGGATTACCCAAAGAAGAATAATTTTGTGTAGTGCACATTTGGAATGGCTCATATTTCTCAGTGCTGCCAGGGAGTTATGTCAGGCCACCCTAGCATAGGCACAAAAGCATCTATATTATAGCATGTTGTTGGATATTCTGACTGCACCACTTGTTTTACAAGGAATGTTTTGCAATTCTAGGAGATTTTCTCTGGCTATATATGCCTGTGAAACATGACTTCCTTAAGGCCATCCTTCTAGCCTGAAGGAGAGGAAAGATATGAAACTAATCGTTAAAACAGCTCAAAAAGTGACCTATTTTTTCCCCCCCCTCCCTGAAAAGGATAATTCATTTGAAGTAGACTCTTTGGGACCCTTAAGTTATTTCTTTAACTGTATATCTAGAAATTTTCTCTCTTTGTGGCATAAAGTTCCAATTTCTAGTTTTTAATCTCTTCAGAATCTCTTATACATAACTAACTGTACTTTTTGTGGTACCTAAGTCAGTACAGTGCCAGGGGTGAAGATTTTGTATTACAGGAAAAGTTTCCCTAGTGTGTTATTTAGAAACTTTCAACACAGCTGTTAGAAACTGTCAGTGTCTTGGAATGATAGCAGTAGAGTAAAGAGAAGTTAAGTGTGGGAAGATAGACCTGTCCTTTGGCATCCCGACTTGTCAGGAGCGGGTGTAAATGGCAGTCATAAGTTAGTATTTAGGCAAACAGCAGTGAATTTTTTTTATAAACCTTCAGCAGTTGTTAATATTTAAAAATAACAAGCACCAAGATGTCTTTTGAGTGGGAAAGCTACAAGGAAACTGGTAATCCCTGTCCTGTATGGATCTGGTTTTGAATCTGTTCAGAGATGACTGCAGCTTCTCTATGAAAGAAAGGAAGGCTAGTCAGGTGGTGTTGGTGATCTGTGTTCCTCTAAAATCCAGTTACGTGCTGCCCTCGTAAGAGGGTTTGTCTAGGAAACTTCCATGTATGAGTCTTTAGGATCTTCAGGAGAGGATTTTAATGTGGCTTCTAAGGAGAAGTGTGACCCAGATCTCCTTGCTGGGCCACACTGCCCCCCCCTGCATACCCAGGGTTGGCCGCAGCGAGGGGTTGTTCCTCAGCACAGCAACGGTGACACAGTGGTCAGTGCTGGGATTTGGAAAATTGGGCCTTTTGTTTTTCTCCACAAACATTGTTTCCTCTGCTAGACACGCCACCTCCTTCCTTCATAAACGAGCTGCTCTGTGCACTACCTGTCTCTTGTGTTAGAGTGTTTGCGTGTGTCCTGGGGGGCCTTAGGTCCTGCTGCAGTCGTTTTGCCCACGGTCACAGACGAGGTTGTGATGGTTGTGTAGCCTGGTCATCACACCAGTGCCAATGTCATTAAAGAAGGGCACAGAAAAGGCCTGCTGCTACTAATGCTGCTGTACGGAAGGGCAGGCTTCATCACCCCGCACCGATGATGGGGAGCCCCGTACAGCAGTAGCTGAAGTACCGTCACCAGCCCCGCTGTGGGTGCGTGTCACAGCTTAGTTCGGCTCTGCAGGGCCACTGGAGTCCAGCTAGCACAGGCTGCTGGCGATGTCCCCGAAATGGATGTGTGCTCTGTCCCTGTAGGCCTGCTGGTTTCGGCATGCTGCTGCAGCCTTTGCCACCTCCGCTGCTTGCTCTAGATTTTCTCCCCCTGGAACACAGTCTCGAAACTGGTGCCAGCTTTTATGTTCAGAATCAAACCCACAGCTAGCTAGTCACCTGCGATTGCCAGAAAGAACAGGATGAAGAAAATGCAATTACAGACATGGGGCAATGTCAGTGATGTATTCATTTATACTGGTGTTTAATTTCTGAATCTTGAGTGCGTTAGTGAGTGCATATGGAGAAAGGATCAGAGAGTGCAAATATTTTTTTTTTCTTGCTTGATATTAGAGGTGATCCAAACCCTTCTGATTGCTGCTGTTGGAGCTAACCAAATTTGCAGTGGAATGTACAAAAGTACCACATAGATGACTCTTACTTAAAGACTCTTTCCTGATCCTGTAATGATGTCTCTAGTATCTGTGGGAGCTTTGTTTTTTTTGCTGTGAGAGTTGTTTGCTGTGGCTTATTCTCCCACAGTACCTTTGCTTCTCAGAAGATGCACCAACTTAAATTGGCTGATGGTTCCCTGCTCTTGTGCATTCCCCCAAAATGTTTGATACTGGAGGAGGAGTGAGGCATGCCTGTTGTGGTTACTTGACCCCCTCCCTCCTAGAGCCTTCCCAGCAAGAGGCATGGATGGCTCTAGCGGTAGACACCATGGGCATGAGTAGACAGAGCTGTGGGAGCTGGGAGTCCGTACAGCTTCTCCATGAGGGGAAGGAGTGCAATTCCATTTCTAGTGATACTTATTTCACATAAGCTACTGTGCTGTTTCCTTCCTATCAGAATTTCATAAAATGGCTGACAGATTTCCCTCTCTCTGTTTCTCTGTTTAGCAGAAAGGAACGTCCTAACTCTCTGAATGTCTTCCCCCTCGCCGATGGCATGGTACGTGGGCAGATAGGGGCCAAGATCGTCCCAACACTGGACCACTGGCACCTGAGTGACCTCGGCCAGCTGCAGTCCAACTCCAGCTACAAGGTTTTATAGACCATCACGGAACAAGGGCTTCCCACTCTCCTGCTGTCAATAGCATCTCACGTTTTCATTAAGATGGAGACCAATCTGTGTCCATAACCCTTTGCAGCCTCCCTCTGCTATGTGTCTGCTCCCTTGGTAGCTGTGCTGTGGGAGGATATTCTTCTGCAGATCTGGCATATGGTGCGGGAGGGACTTGACATAGCTCCTCATGTTTCTTGTCTCAGTGATAATCTCCTTTACTTGGCTGGCCCCAAGTTGAGAAGAATGTGTGGGGAGGCAGTTAGAGATTTAGGGAAGATAAATCCTTCACTTCTTTATAGCTTATTTAGGAAAGGAAGAGGTGGAACCTGTCCTCTCTCCCCCTTGATAAGAGCAGTGCTTTTGCATCTCAGCTGGGACCAGGCAGTGGGTTGCGTTCGCTCTCTAGCATTTGTCCTTTTTGATTGATCACTGTTCTCACCTTCCTGTCTTCAGTGAAAAGGTTTCCTAATCTTCTCTGGATGCCCAAGTCTTGTACTGTGCTTCAAGGTCTTCATTTCCTCATGTATCCTGTCATTGCTCTAGACTTTGTCTACCTTCGATACACTTGTCACCTTCAACATGCTACCTTCTGCCCTGGGGCTTGCCGAAAAACTCAGCACTGCAGCTGCGCTGAAGCAGCTGCGCGGTTCTGCCTGTTGCTTGTGCTGCCGTGCGGAGTCTTTTCTGAGCCCAGGTGCTGTACTCTCAGCTGACTGCTCACCACAATTGTTTACAGTTTAAACTACACATGGTGACCCATGTTTCCCATGGGCTCTACCTTTAGACTTCTCAAAGTCTTTGTGCTGAGGATCCCACCAAATTCTTCTCCTCGAATGATGTTCCACAAATTCCTGGTGACAGGCCTCAGAGCCGATGGTGCATCTACCCAGCACAGCTTACACTATGTCCACTAGTATCTCATGGAGCTTCTGGTCTACTTGAAAAGCATCTGATAAAATTTACTTTCTCTCTGCCTGGAATTTGTAGAACATCAGATGTTTTATATGTCACATCTGTGGACTGGTCTCCTTTTGAAAAATTGGAAATTGCTAACCTTTTAAAATTCTTTAATTTAGTAAAGATGAAGAGGAGGAAAAAAAACCCCTAAGGATGTACACGTTAAACAGATTCTGCATGTTTTCAGATTACCTGAATGGTGCTTTGGCTTTAGGGACTCTGCAGGAGCAGCCTCCTTGATGCATAGCTTGAGAAATTTAGACAAATTCAAAATCTATGCAGAAAATCATGCAGCAACTTCCTTTTTTTAACATTACCTTCATAACGTAGCCAGGCCTAGTACAGCACAAACTTCAGTGCTTCATCAGCCCCCTCCCATCATGAAAGTTGGAAATCCAAAAGCAAGATCTTTGATTAGGGTGGAGACTGTTCTTGGAACCCAACCCGTGCTGTCGTGGAGGCGTGAAGTCTGGGAAACGGAGCAACTTGCAGGATGCCAGTCGGGTCCTACCGTCATTTCTGGAGAGCTTTGCCTGGAATTGGGGAATAGCAATGCCACAGTGCAGTAACGTAATTAAGGATGGTGGAGATGGAGATAGAGCATGAATGCTGTGCCAACACAACACAGCTGAAATGCTCGGAGACCAACCCACTTCTGGTTCTGGAACAAGTTTATTCCTTGTGATCTCTAGACAGTGCTCATACTGTGGGGTGAATATGCCCTTGAGCTTTCTCATGATCAAGTGTGTGTGGCAGAGGTTAGTTTTTAGAGAAGAGTTGGGATAATGTTGGAGTTAGATCTATCTTCCACAGGCTTGCTAAGGTGTAATTCTTTAAGTGGTACCATTGCAGAACTTCTAAAGGAAGTCGAGTGGGTCTCACTGATAACCCGCAGCGCCTGCATTGCAGGAGAGTGCAACAGGAAGCTTTGATATCCAAGTTCAGGTAATGGAGAGCTACTGACTGGATCTTGTAGTGGGTTTTTTGGTGGTGTCAGGCAAAAAAAAAAGTGTTTCTGGTTACAAGAAAGCTTTGTGCCAAAGTAGTAGTGTACTCCTCCAAACGTATCTGACAGGTCGTGCTGGGATTTGTGTTGGTGCTTGTTCGGGAAGCTCAGAAGCAGGATACTGGGTTTAAGGAGGCTGGTTTGTAGGGTGAAGTTAGAGAGGTTGGGCTGTGGAAGACTTGGACAGGGTAGTGTGTTGCAGAGCGTTTCCTAAGAGTATGTAGCAAACCTATGAGTAATTAATGGATGAGATTGACTGACTTACTAGATTTGCGATTTGGAGCAGAGATTTTCCTCCTGCAAGCTTCTTGCACACTCTCTGACTGGAACGCTGTTTCTTAACTATTTTGCATGACTGAAATCTCAGCAGTACTGCTCATGCACTCCTCGCCTCTTCTTCAGCAGCTCTGATATTTCGCTGACATCAGCTGCACACACGTGACTCGCCCTCCCAGTATGTATATCCTGACTCTTCTGGCTAGTTTTCCTTCTTCATGGGGCCATACTATAGTTATATTTTAAGTGTCCTTGTATACTTATTACTGCTATTTTCTGGGGTTTTTTTACTAGCTGTCATTATTTTATTTTTACATTCAGTTGTATTTTTATTTTATACAATGTTTTGGAGATGAAAGTCCTTAACATTTTTGTTTTTATGTACTATGCTTTCAGTGTTATAACCATACAATTGTGGCTTCTCATGGTGACATATGACTGCTATGAATGTTGGGCCTTTGCAATGCATTTTGGAGGTCACTACTACACATTTGATGTTTAGGAGGTTGACAGGTATGGCTGTAGGTAAGTGTTGATTGTGGAGAGTATTTTTTGGGTGAGCTATGGGTTATGGAGAATGCCTCCTATGCTGTAGAGGAGACCTGTACACTTAGTGGAATATTTAGCATTAACGGAGCACTTGGGACAATAGAAAGAAGATACCTGCAAAGATTACTAGAGCTTCTGGACTGTGAAGAGGAGTGCCTTGGTAGAATTTACATTTGGGAGGAATTTCTCCAGTGCAGGCTGGTAGGTTGATAAAGTACATTTTCTAAGCAAAGATAAAACACAGTTGTATAACCAAATAGTAAGTGAAAGACCAGGGTTCTTAGTCGCTGGTGTGTTCTGTGCGAGGGGCATATTATTTCAATAAACAAATTACAGAATACCTCTGATGCAAATATCACCCTACAGACACTGACAATACAGGATTTCTGAATGACATCAGGTTCCTGAGAACAAGGAATGACATGTGGACCCATCTGGGTGTCTCCTTTTTGATGCTAAGACCCTCATGGGCCTTGGTTATGCTTATAGACTTACAGTAGGTACAAGAACATCTCTGAATCCTTTCACCCAACAGAAGTTTTGTTTGGGGAAAGAAGTTTTATGGTTGCCCTTTACACTTGATACTCTTTGACCCTTTGTACACGAGAAAGCACAGCGGGCAAACTGCAGGTGAAGTAGTACAAGGCTTCCTGGTTCATATTTGTTCTCAAAAATCTGGTTTGATTTTTTTCTTTCTTTGCATATTAAGAAAGCAGCTCCTGAAACAGGAGTATGACGCAGAGGTGGGAAGTGTGGTTTTCACATGTAGCAGCCCAAGTGAAAAGGCCCAATCTCAGTCTTGATGCTCAAATCAGCAAATGTGCAGGGAGTCCACGTTTGTGCAATCCATGTGGGAATTTGGGTGCTGTTTGGACCGAGAGTGCAGGAACTATATGCAAAATGTGGATCGTGTTTAATGGTAAAACAGTTTCAAAAAAATTCTTGATTTCCAGTAAAAATGCACAGATGCAATGTAAAACCTGTGACTTCCAGTCAGTGCAGTGTACAGCAGGGTATTTTAAGATAAGCATGCAGAGGCCAGTCTAATTAAAGGAAGATCTTAGTAAGATTCCAGATTTTTAAAGTAATATGGCTGCAAAGGGTTAAGTCACCATTTTTTTCAGTCTTGTCTCTCATTCCATTTTGAATATCTTGTCATATTGTGAGATTATTATTAGAACAAGAGAACGAGACTTACAAATTAGTGAACTGAAACAACGTCACAGCTCCAAGGTTGGGAGGCTCAGAGCAGCCTCTGAGCAGAATCAGGATCTTTCTAGTACTTGCACAGGAGAGGAGAGGCAAACAGTAAAGGCTAAAGCTGGGTCTAGGTGTGCAGATGCTCAGTGTCACTGCAGCCAACTGCAACTCAGTGTCACATACGACTCTGAACATGAATTTTGTCATCTTCCTGCAGGCAGTAATTAGAGTGGGCTGCCGTGAAGAGTGGGGAGATCTCATTTGGGTCTGGGAGTGATCACAGCATTGGTCAAGATGTTAATTGGCTGACTGTGAAGCAGTGATGCTTTAATTGACAATCAAGGCTCACAGTAAAAAATCCTGACAGAGCCTTGAAAGCCTCCTGTGTGTTTCAAGAGGTAGTATTGCAAGAAATGGGGCTGTAATGTCTGTAAAACTGAGAGCCATTTGTGCACATTTCACACTGGGAATCCATCTCCTACATTAATTTGTCAGCTTCTGACTTTTGAATTCTTGGATCTTGTGATCTTGTCATTTGAAAGTAGGAAGACCACACCTGTGTCTACTGTGTTGTCAAGCTGGACCCATGCTTGGCTTGCGTCTGCATAAGGTGGTGTGGGAACAAAGGTCTCTTGCGCTGGCAAAGTCAGACCATCCCAGCTTGGTATCCGCTTTGCTTCTGCAGCGAGTGTCAAAGCCACTTTGCTGTTCTCTCATCCAGGTTGTGTTGATGGCTTACACTCATGGCATCATCCAAGACCTCTAAGAGGCCACTTCAGATCCTTCCCAAGCGGTATCCGTGTCGCCTTCCAGTCTTGGGAAATGCTGGCCTGGCTTAGCACAAGTGCCAAAGCCCTTCAGCTTCCACTGTAGTCGGTGTGAGCTGCAGGTGCTTTTCACTTAAGATAAGGCCACCTTTCCCGAGCTGCGTGATGAAGAGATCACATGCTGATGTGACTTGTGAAGAACAGTGTTTAGTGGTAAAGGAGGAAGGCTGTCTGTCCCTTCACAGGTGGGATTTGCTTGCTGAGTTCAGCACGAGAACTCGCTGCTTCATTGTGGTTGCGGTGCCTAGTGTCAGCAGCAAGCGCTGGACGTGCAGCTGGTGCAGCGAGCAAGACTCATGCTCCATAATGCTTTAAGGCAACCATACGCCAACAAGTGGGAGATTAATTGAAATGTATAGCTGTGCTTTTCCCTTTTTTTTCTTCCCCCACCCTGGAATTGCCGTAGTGCCCCCAAGATGAAATGTCCGAATCTGGGCAGTCCTCAGCAGCTGCCACGCCGAGCACCACTGGAACCAAGTCCAACACTCCCACGTCGTCTGTGCCCTCCGCTGCGGTCACACCCTTGAACGAGAGCATCCAGCCCATCGGTGAATACAATGGCACAACCAAGAGCAATAAAAGGACACGAGAAAAGCGGAACAGCCGGAACATGGAAGTCCAGGTCACACAGGAGATGAGGAATGTCAGCATAGGTATGGATGCTGGAGCTGGGGGACTTGGTCATTGGAGTAATTGACATCCCAGTGCATGTGCCCCTCTGTTCCAGGCAGAGAGGCTGGGAGGCTGAGGGGTATTAAGCTTCCGAAGCACAGAATTTGAGGTAGCCATATTTAAAGAGACACATGAGCAAGACAGAGCTGATTGGATGGTAGTTTTCTGGGTAGCAAATTTTTAAAACATCAGTAATATGAATAGTTAAGATACAGGTTGGGAATAGGTTTTGGGGTTCAGCCCCCTGCAGTTGCGTTCATCCATGTTGTAGAACCTCTTTCATGAACAGTTAAATCCCATCTGAGCCTAACTGAGCTTTTGGAAAGCTCTTTCTGGACCTCATCAATAGGATAGTTAAAAGGTTCCATCTGATTTTCTCTCTGGATTTATCTGTGAAGTATTTTATATCCAGTAGTTCATATGCCAGATTTGCCTCTCAGGTTAAATAATTATTTGTGTTTATCCCACATCCTGATGTGTTTAAAAATAGCAAATACATCCAGCTGTTTTTCTAAGATAAGTAAGCATTCTTCTTCAGTCTATTTCTCATATAAGAAACCCCGGAAATCTTTAGAAGTTACAGATGGTTTCTTTTTCACTTCCAGAGTCCTTTAGTAATATGAATTCATTATTTCTTGTCAGGGAAGCCATCACCTAAGACTTTAGACACCAGGCTGATTAAATAAAGAAAATTGTTTTGGAACATGATAAAAGCCCCTTTATGTGCTCTTGAATATAGCTTTGCCAGTATAGTGTCTGAATAACTCCCAGCCTGTATTGGGTATTTCAGCCTCAGAAATGAGAAGTGGTCTGTTTTACAGGTCATGAACTTACATACACAAGGACTGTAAAACCAGCTGAGATCATAAAGAAAACCTGTGCAGGAGCACAGGGATGAATGTAGGTCTCCGAGGTTAGCATCTGAGCCAGATGACCATCTTATTCCTAAGTAATACAGAGGAAATTCCTCAAGCTGGTTCCTAACAAATTAAGACTGTGAACCGACACGTAACCTTTTTTGTTGTAGCATTTGAAAGAGAATTGACATTCTGTATTTATATTAGCAGCTGAGGGATCCCAGAGACACACAGATGCCAGTCTGCCAGAAAATAGTGTGTTTCTCTACGGAAGCGTATGGCTTCTGTATAGCCAGCTGCTAAACTGGGATCTCTTCGGTGATCCAGGCCAAGGCAAGTCAGTATAAGCATTGGTATCAGACAAATTGAGCACAGATTTCAGGAGTTTAAATGCCCTATAAATGCTTAAGAGTTGTTTTTATAACTGCTGCTTTACAAGCTCATTTGCCCATCAACAGCTTTCTTGGGTCCAAGTATGTTCTCTTCTACATGTGTGTAGCTATGAAGTCGTTGTGCATGTGAAAGCTGCTTTTTTCTTGGTAGAAGTATCATATTGTGGAATCTGCTCAAGGCAGATAGTTGGGTCTTTCCTATGCACTCCGCGTATTCAGCCTTTCAGCTATTTCTCACACGTAATGCAAAATCAGATCTCCACACCGAGGAGAAACACAGATACTTGAATTTTAGTTATGTATGTTATGCATCTATAATTAAAATGACTGTCAGTGAGCACATGCCTTAGAGCTAAACTACCAAAAAAAAAGGTACTCAAAGGTATTTGCAGAAAAGCTTCTCAGAGTGAAAAAATAAAGAGAAGGAAGCCTCTGTTTCTGTGAGCTTGAGAACCACTGGTGTATGGATGCCTACTTTGGCAACACAGACACATCGTGCTTTGTCTTCAAACATGGCATTTGTTACTGGCTGGTGCACAGTGCCAGCCTGAAGAATAAAATCGACACTCAAGTTGTCATAGGCTTTGTATATTTGGCTACTGAGGCAGTTTGGAAAGGTCAAAAATTTCACATCTAACATCATTGGGGGACTAATGTAGTTTACAAATGAGATCTTTAATCCTTCAAGAACTTATTGGATGAACAGACTCTGTGTTCATATTGCTTATTTAAAATAGGTGCGAATCTGAGCTTTTGAAAAGTTTGGTATCCAATAAATGTGCCTTGGCAGGAGAAGGAAATTCCTTATTCTTTACATACTGGCTTCAGCCTGGAGATTATACAGAAACAAGAGCAGAATTCAAGTATCAGTTTTTCAGTGAAATTTCACTGCACTGGCTATCTAAGCAAGTTGTAGACTTGAGAATTTGTATTGAAAAATTATTTCTGTTAAAACTAAGTAGTGTCAATTTGTAACTACAGGAATCTCTGTGAAACTATACAGAAAATCACTGGTTTGTCTTTGATTTCATCCAAAGCTGCATGGTGATAGAAGAGTTTTTACTGACAGATAAAAAGTTTATTTGGAATTTATTTTAATGGATGAAGTATATTTGGATTCAGGCCAGTGACCATGGTGACAATCTGGTTTGGTGGTGGGGAGGGGATGCCTGTGATCTTCATGCTCTGGAATTGTGAGGGCACCTTCCCAGCACCGGTGCATTTGGGACTCTAGACAATCAGGCATTTTTTCTTCCTATTTTAAGATTTTGAACAGTTTTGAAGCCTTGATGTTCAAAGTTGTCCCTTCAAGGAACACCATCCTGTGAAAGTCCTGATCCTGTAGATCATGTGTATTGTCTTACCTAGGAATGGGCAGCAGTGATGAGTGGTCCGATGTTCAGGACATCATAGACTCTACTCCAGAGCTGGATATGTGTCAAGACCCCCGCCTGGAACGCACTGGGAACAGGTACTGAGTGTGACTTTTCACTGTGTGCTCTTTTGCTTGGATTTATGAGGAGTGAGGAATGGACACTGTGGCTCACGCTGACTTCAAGATGCAGCCGTTTGAGAAAGTCCATATGTTCCACCTAGAGCAAACATGAGAGGTCCTGACCTTCTCTTTTGTTCTCCAGCGAAGGCAAATGTCTGTTAGTAAGCTGCAGAAGGATCTGTCCACTGACCCAGAACTGAGCTTGTTTGCCTTGCTGGATCAGGGAGGACAGAGAGATGGAATAACAAAAGGTTTTAAGACAGGCAAAGAGAGCATGGGCTTAACCTATCAGGAAGAGGGAAAAGATGCATTTGTCTAATATGAGATCAGTTCCGAATTCAGTTTTAAAACCTCAAGGTTTTTTCAGTTTTAATTTTTTCAAGTGTTTGAAGAGCAGGAGTGGGGCTGCTCCACGATAGAGGACAAGCAGGAGCAATCTCAGCAATCCCAGTCCCACGAATTCTGAGCAGAGAGGACAGAGCACTGATAATGAGCTCCCCCAGCAGCCCAAGGCAAGGCAAGGGGATGGATGAGGTGCCGGTCCTACCTGTGAGCAGCAGGAGACAGGGCTGAAGACAGGTACACCTGCAGTGCAACTCAGAGAGGGACCGAAGGCAAAGGCCTGAAGTTAAAGGGAGCTGTTGGACCAGTGGGTGGATGTGGGTCCCAGGTGAGGACCTATTGGTGCACTCACGACCTCAACAGAGTTCTCTGAATTAGCAGATTTTAACTGAACTACTCTGCAGCTCTGTTTCCTCTCCGTCAGCCCTTTTGTGCTAAATAGGAGGCTCCCTAAAGGCTATTAATTTTGGCACGTATTTCTGTGAGGCATGTCCAGAGTTATTAGTCTACATACCTTGATTCATTTTTACCAAGTTCAGGTGTGTAATTTTACAGGATTCATTAATTTTTGCCTTCGTCCAGTGGGTAATTTGGCACTACACCAGCAAGCATAACCCCTTAGTTCTTACAGGTATGCAGAAGATGATGAAGTTAAGGCAAGATTTCCTCACAGGCTGAATCTGGACTGAGCATCCTCACTGAGAAAGTTGAGGAGCAACAGTAACAGATGCATTTCTTGACTGCAAAGCCACATACATTTAAACTCCCTTCGGAATATGTAGGATGCTTGGACATCATTTAGAGTCAGATACAGGAGGAGTCTAGGTACCTGGATCCCTTCTGTGTGAGGTAGACAAAAGTGACTGACGAGATCAGATCAAAAATTGGTCAAACCCAAGGAAAAGAAGGGAACAGAGAGGGTTGCTGCTCTGGGAGTTGTTCAGGCAGTGATCTCTGATCCAGGTAGTGAGACTGAAAGCTGCACAAGACACAAGCCAACACGAGCTGCTGAACAGTATGTTTGCTGTTTTAAAAGCAGAATGCTCTTGAGATATGCACAGCTTCAGGAAGTTGCATGCTGAAGAGGTAGGTTCAAGCTGAATTAGGTCTTCAGGTCAGACGCTGAGTGCTGGTTGCTTCTTGTCACTTGTGCCGTCCATTAGACTGTGAACTGATTAGTTCTGATGCAGTCACGACACCCATTTGTAACTCGTCAGTGCTCTCAGATGTCTGGGTAGCTGTAATTTTTCTGTAATTGAAAAGGAACTAATTTTTTTTTTCATTTATCTCTGCAATGTTCTCTAACTCTTGTATCAGAGGCAGCTACTGCACCTCATTTGTAACCTCCAGACCTTATCACTGGGACTTAATTTATGTAAGAATGAAGCCCCACAACTTGAGATAAATCTCTGATTGTACTGACCTTTCCGTGGAAAAATTTTGCACAGCCTCTCTCTCTTCATGCTGGTTGATTCCCCTCATACAAGGCAGGGCACTTAAAAGTGTTTATAACCGCTTTAAGGCCATTTTTTAGAGTAGGCAACGACAATCCCAGAGGTTTCCTCACCTCATTGGACAACTGTTTTCTTTTTGAGTCATGAGACTGTCAAGAAATGTAAGAATATTCTTGATGGTACCACAGATGCCAAGAGGTGCAAATATACTCCCGTATGATACCATTAGAAAGCATCAGCTTGCTTTTACCTTTAATGAAATGCATTTTGCTGAGGTGCGGAGAATTCTGGAGCATAGACTTACCCAAAGAAGAAACTAACCCTTCAGGCTGATTTCACTTACTGGTTGGCGAAGACAGAGAAGGGTATTGGTGTCTTCAGCGTTTGAGCCCTTCTCTGACCTTAGGGCTCTCTAAGGTTGCTATGTAAACCGACAGGGGTGTGGGAATCCTCGCAGAGTCGGAAAAGTCAGAGCTGTGAGCTTCTGCAAGGTGAGATTTTCTTATCGGATATTGACTACTCATTAACCATCAGGACTTAGAAGGAAGTCAGCTGGGCAAGCTTTGAGGCTGTGCCTGATAGGTATTTGTCCTTGATATGGAGAATAAAAACGTGCTTTTTTCTTATACTCAGTATGTTCCCCAGATGAAGCCGTGGTGAGCAAGTGGGATGTGCTCTTGGGGTTTTGATTGCAGGGATGCTCAGTATTTGGAAGAGAAAAGCTCTAGCTTAGATGTTGCTAAGTAACAAGCCCTTGTTTGTTTGTTTGTTTTGTTTTCTTTCAAAACAGCCCAACACAGGGGATTGTGAACAAAGCGTTTGGTATCAACACAGACTCTCTCTATCATGAACTTTCCACCGCAGGGTCTGAAGTTATCGGAGATGTTGATGAAGGAGCAGATCTGCTAGGTAAAACCTGTTTAAGAACTGTTCTGTTTTCTCTGGTACAATGATAACTATATTAAGGTTCTAGAAGCACTTAAATTATATTTTTCTGTTTTCTTTCCCAACACTTGAATGTTTAGGTTATTAAAAAATGACATAGAAATTGAGACACTAAGTGACTGAAATGCGTACCTGCAGTACAGTAATGCTTACCGAGAAAATAACCTAAACTGTTGAGTAACTTTTATTTGGGTTGTCTTTATGCGCATAAGTTATTTTTTATGGGATTCTCCCACACAAATAGTTCAAAGACAAAATTTGCTCCTTCTGCTTCCTACCCCAAATTCCCTTTCCCAGTGATTTTCCACCCTAGCAATTTCACTTGGAATAAAGAGTCTGTCTGAAATTTGCAAGAAAGTAACTCTTTCTGAAGTTTAAATGATATGGAAATATTATGGTCTGTTTTGCAGTTTTAACCCTTTTATAGTCAGTCTAAGAAATGTAGTACTTCACTTTCTAGGCTGATTTTGAAGGAGCTTGTAACATCTGAAGTCTGGTTGTGTTCCATAGTCCTAACTAGGACCTTGATGCAGTCCGAAAAGCAGCTTTGGTTCCAGCAGCAGTCCAAGTCCTCGCCTTACTTTTTGATGTTGGACTCTTGAGTGTCTAGACCTTAATTTGTGACAAAATTTCAGCACATTCTTAAATCTTGCTGACTGTTTTCCTGAATCAGGACAATGCGAGTGGTCTTTGAATACTCCAGCAACACAGGCAACTGACAAAGTTTATAACTGTGTAGCTCATTTTCCATTCCTCTGCTTGATTTAAGGAGCTTTAGGAGACAGGAGGGCTCCAACAAGAAACCTTTTATGCATTTAGTAGCAAGAGATCTGATCTGAAAGTTGTACACTTCCTTTCTGGTCATTACTGATATAAGAGCTGGTTATGGATAATCTTCCAAGTTTGGCTCTGTATATACATCCAGAAGAGGATGAGCTCAATCACATCGCAGGTTTGCAGCAGCTCACCTTTGCAGGAATTAAATTAGAAAGATTCTTGTATCAGCTTCGAATATGAGTCATGTATCAGGACCCTCTAAAAGGGTATGTTTGTTCAGAGAGGATAGATTTTACCTTGTTCACCGTGAAGACATGGACTGAAGACTGGAAAGGAGGTTAATACAATACTTCTTGCTTTATGTAAGCCAAAACATCTGTGACATTGTTACTGTTACAGGCAGCAGCATGACTGGAATATAAGAACAAGATCCAGACTATGATCAGAATGCTTGCAATACCTTTTTGACATGGATAGGTTTGTGAATTTTTTTAGAAGCCCGGTGCTAGCCCTGCAACATGCAAGAGAGTTCTCATGTGTAGATTGATGACCATTGTCTGAAGTGTTAAAATATTTTTTGTTTCACCTCCAACTTGAAACTGCCAGAAGAAAAAAAAATCTGCAGAAAATTCAGGATGTATGCACAGTCTTTCTCTGACTGTAATTCGAGCCAACCTGTGCAGATACTTGCAAAATGAAGAATTTAGAAGGAAAAGCATTTTCCTTCTTTTCAGGTTTTGAGATTTTCAGATTTGAGAATCACCTGGATGTTAGCAGACATTGCAGAAGATCTGGAACTTCTGCTTGAAGTGAATCGTAGAATCCTGGCATAGTTTGAATTGGAAGGGAGCTTAAAGATCATCTAGTTCCAACCCCCTCATGCCATGGGCAGGGACACCTCCCACTAGACCAGGTTGCTAAAAGCCCCATCCAGCCTGGCCTGGAGCGCTTTCGGGGATGAGGCATCCACAGCTTCTCTGGGCAACCTGTGCCAGTGTGTCACCACGCTCATAGAAAAGAACTTCTTCCTGACATCTGATGTAAATCTACCCTGCTCCAGTTTAAAACCATTGCCCCTTGTCCTGTCACCATACCCCGTTGCAAACAGTCCCTCCCCAGCTCTCCTGTAGCCCCTTCAGCTAGTGGAAGGCTGTTGTGAGGTCTCCCTGGAGCTTTCTCCTCTGCAGGCTGAACAGCCCGAACTCCCTCAGCCTGTCCTCGTAGGGAGGCATTGTTGAACAGTGCCCATGTCAGTGTGATTTAGGAAGACCATGCAGCATGGCATAGGAAGAGTACATTTCTGTACTGGGACAATTTTCTGATTTGAGCAGGGCAGCAAAACTTGCAGAATAGGAAGGCTTCTCCTGGTTGCTTTCCAAACCTGGGAGATGGGCTGTGATGAAATCAGGTATTTCTGGGAGTTTTCTGTGAGAAAGGTTGATCTAATTAATCCTTTTATGGAGTTCTGGCTACTGACTCTGTCTGTATAAAAGTGTTCTTAGTCCCAGCAAATCTGTAAGTGTTCAAAGTTCTGCCTTTTTGTTAGAGAAATTATTCTGTCTTCCTGCTGTACCTTTGAACCTGAAGAGCCACAGAGGAAATTGTGCTTTATGGATGTGATCTAAGAAACAAGATCCCCAAACAGAAAGAGTTCTTTCTCTTTCTCGGTCATATTTGGAGCTCAGCTCTCTCTGTAAATCAGAAGACGTTTAATGAAGTTTTCCCCACCTAAGTGTAATTTGAATACTTCCTCTAGTCTCTCTCAGAACTCGGCCATCAATCTTCAAAGGATTGGACTTGGTTTCTTGAAGAAATAGAAGTGTCATTAAAGAGGACTTTAAAATACAAGGATCTTACAGAAATTACACTTGAGCAGTAGCTGGCAGGCAAGTCTGTTTCCTGAATGGAAAGTCTCACTCATTCCTTCTGGCTATCTGCAAAGCATCCAACATCTCTTGGTACACATTTGACACTCTTCATTGCAATTTTTGAATATAAAGTAATAAAATTTGTGGTTTTCCTTCCCGCTTCACATATATGAGTTCGTATAGGAAGTATTCTGGAGAAAACAGGAGCTGAGAACAGTTACTTACTAGTGGTAATTGTAGACCAAATTCCCTTCTTTCTCGTGGCAGCCTTAGGAGCACTACTTAGCTGTTTTCCCATGTCTTCACTTGTTATTTGCAGGTTCTTACCTCCCCATCCTAGGTAGGCTCCCCTTTCTCCCATCTCCCCTTCCTGCTCTTCCCTATTGCAAGTTTTGGGTTTCCCAACTGTGTTTGCTTTGGAGAGTAAAACCTCCCTTCAAATAACGGGTTTTGTTTTTGCAGTGAAGACAGAAATTCAGATGTATTAGCAGTAAGTTTATGTATAGTTCTTTGTACTGCAGTTCGAATGGGATTATCAAGCTGAGTCCCAATACTGCAGTGCAGAAGAGAAAAAAAGTCTTTAAATGCAACTAATTGTGTTTTGCAAGCTGAAACGTCACCAAGGAACACATATATTATCAGAAGATCTAGTTGCTAAAATCACAAGGAGGGGAGAAATGAAAAGGTAGTGGGAACTAGCGGTTCTGTATTTAGCAGTACATGGCTTAATAAAGAGAAAATAAAGAGAATATAAAGGTTTATCCAGTGCAGGATGCTGTGATTACCTGAGATGCACGTCTGGAAAGCTGGGGGTACTGAGGCATGTGGTTGCAGTTGTACCACAGGTTACCTTCCCTTGGTTTTTTTTTTTTATGTCCTCTATGTAGAGTCATGCCATCTACAGTCATGGCAGGTCCTGTCCTTACTATTTCATGCCTTTTGACATTGAAATGGCTGAATCATTGTTAATTTTTTTTGAACAAAATTTTTATTTTGTTAGTTTCAGTCACTGATTGATCCTTTTTTCACTTCCTTTTTTTCCCTTGTCTCTCTGTGCTTCGCTGGACATGGCCCGTAGGGGAGTTCTCAGGTGTGTATCTCCTCGCTGAGTTTCTTTTCTTGTTACTTTTTATCTTGTTGAGGTCGAATGACGTGGTATACACGTGTGATACTCCCCTGCTCTTGTCCAAACACGGTTGGCTTTGCAGACTTCTCCCACCTTCCCCTTGCTTGGTTGCCTTGCACCAGTGGGTCGCTGGGCGGCAGGACGTCCCCACTCTGTGCTCACGAGCCTGCTGCCTTTCAGCGAGCTTTTCTTGTCTGGCTTTATGCAGGTTTGCTCCACTGTGTTACACTGGCCTGTCACTCAAGGTCTTGGGCCTCCAAATGCCTTTTTTTTGTGGGGTTTTTTTTTTTCCCTCCTGTCGGGACAGGTGGTGTGCTTGGAGCAGAGCTCGGGTGGGCCCAGGACTGAGTTAGGTTCCCAGCAGCAGCGAGCCACGCTGTGGGGAACCCCTCGTGTGCGTGATGGCCGCTTTGGGTTAGCTGGTGCATACTGTCCCTATTCTGGAACACCTGTAGTGATGTTAAAGACATAGATTTAGAGTGGCAAGGCCTCTGTCTTTCATGGAAGATTTGCCTTTCTGGCAGGAGCTCAAGTGATAGCTCCATCTCTTGTTTTAGCAAAGGAGACTCACTGCCTCAGAGCCATGCTCCGTTGTCAGAAGGTTTGCACCTTTCAGTCATATGCACTCAGGCCCTGATGCAATTTCAGATGAAGTCAAGGGGATCTCTCTTGATTTCAGTGCAAATGGGCTGAAACTTTCCCTGTAGTAAAGGCAGGTGACTTACGCAGACACGACGCTGTGCAGCGATGAGTTCTGCCACCTTCCTTTGCCCAGCACCTCTTGGTATTGGCTCTGTGAGGTTGCAAAAGAAAGGGATGGCATCATCCTTTCTTTCAGTTTAAGCCATTTTTACTGTAAGCTACTTTTTTTGTTATCCTTTCTCAAAAAGCCTCCCGCTGAAGCCAAGCTGGAGTTTGTCACGGCGCGAGGGTGAATTTGGGCCTGTGTGAAAAGGCTGGATGAGAACTTTGATATCCACACCCACACCCCCCATTTTGTTTTTCCTCCTGCCCTGTCCTTCCCTCACCCTGTTCATAATGTCTGTTGAATTGCCTTTGTTGTGGGGATGGGAAACCCAAAGACGTGTGGCCAGGGGAAGTGATGAATCACAGACTCGTGGAGACGCAAGGAGCCGGTGAGCTCGTCTCGAGCTCGTCCTGACACCCCGGTGTGAGTCCCCGCTAGGCCAGGCTGCAGCAGAGCAGGGTGTAGGTTAGTCACGACTGAGCGTCGCAGACACTGGCACCGCACACGGACGTACACACGCTGATGAGCTGCTCTGTTTGCTGTTTACAGACTGGTACTTAATGGCTGCTTTTTTTTCTCTTCCTTTCTTTCCCTTTGTCCCCATCTCTTTCTTTTCCCTTTCTCGTATGGGATGGCTCTCATAGTACGGGATGATTTCTTTGGTAAGGCGAAGGCCTTTTTTCTTTTTTTTTTCCTTTTCTTGCTTTTTTTTTTCAGTGTGCATTTTTTTCTAAATTTCTTCCATTTGCTCAACATCCCTCCATTTGTCTTGCATTACCTTGGTTTGGGTTTTTTGTGATGGTGGTATCACCTCTCCAAGAAGCAGGACACACCTGGTCAGTAGCAGTGGTTTGAGGATTCTCCTCTGTTTCCTGTAGCCGATGATCCACTTTGATGCTTCACAGTCTTTGCGTGGCTGTGGGAGGTGGGCAGTGTAGGATGGGCTCTATGCCACAAAGGGGTGAAGAGATCTCCTTTTAGTCATGTGGGTTTTTTTGTGGGTTTTTTTCCCCATGAGCAGGGCTTTGCCGTTACAGCCTGCATAAGGTTGTCTCATAGTGTTTGTTCCGTGGCACTGGGAGGCTTCAGCCATTTCTCTATTGCAAGGCAAGCCCTTCAGACCTTGTGGTGGTTAGAGCATTGGGCTGTCACTGTGTCACACAAATAAAGCAGAAGCAGTGGTGAGGATATTGGTAAGTTGGGACACTGTGTGGCTTTTAGTTCTGGCATGACAGCTCACCATTTTCAACAGAGTTCATTTCTCTCCCCAAAACAGCCACAGAGAGAGATAGATGACTCAAGAATGGGAAGGAAAAGGAATTAGTCCAGAAAAGATGGGGATGAACTCTTTTCCTTGATGTCCCTCAGGACCTGTAATGTGCCATTTTAATGCCTTACTGGCTAAATACTTACTTGATCATTTGTAGAATCACTAAAAAGGAGCAAGAAAATAATTTAATAAAGATATAACTTGCAGGTTTTCCAATCAACATATGGCGTGCCACAAAAGAAAGGACTGTAGGTCATTCACCTTACCAAACCAAAAATGTGCTTCAATTTACACCGCAGTTAGTGTCTCCCGCTTTTCTGCAGTATTCTTGGACACAGCATCCAAAACCACATTGCCTGAAACATCAAAGTGATTAATTATCTGTCTACTAATTTTTCGAAAGTGATTTGAAAATACTGCTTCTTACTCATTCTTGCTGGGTATTTACTTTTGCCATCATAAATTCATCCCATTTAACTGTGGGAAGAGGATCTGTATGTTGGACTGTTGTGATGTGTTTTCACTTTTTGTATGCTACCATGTTTCTCTAACTTCCATTTACTTCAAGTATGTGTTGTTTTTATTTTATTGCCAATATTAATTAATCAGCAAATAATGGACCGTGAAAACTGTTGATGTCTTTGCTGTAAAGGAAGAGGTAGTTCAGAGGGCAGGACGAGGAGCACTTCAGCACAAACACTGGAAGTTGTGAGACTTCTTCATGCTCTGGGACCTGTGGTGAGAAGTGAGCTGCAACTCTCAGCGCTGTCCCCTGACGGGCAGAGGCCTCCTTGCCTTTAGTTCTTAGGTGGCCTCTGTTCCTCACTGTAAGACAGAAGCTGTCCCTGGCAGCAGGAATCAATCCAGATGTGCTTTTGGTTCCTAAATTCCTTTCCTTTTGATTTTATGAAGTATGGAATTCAACCTTCACTCTTAGCTCCAGATTTTTCAAGGTGCTTGCAGCCCGATCTGCAATATTGCAGTGTGTCTGATGTAGATGTTTTCTTGAGTACACGTCTGAAGTGATGGGACCAAGACTTCAGATTTTGAATATCTGTGAGAAAACGGTTAAAGGTAAATAGAGCAATGGACAATTTAGAGTCCTATTAAAGTTGCTCTAGTCGAAGGCCGATAATGGGATGTCTTTCCATGTGCATGATGAAACTGGTCACAACATGGTCCCAAATCTTTACTGAGAAAATTTGGCTCAGACTAAGAAAGTCACTGATGTGTGGATCTGGCCATCAGTTTGGACAGAGTCCTGATGTCCTCTGTGGAACCCTCATGAACTTCTACCTTCTTTCTGCACAAGTGAGGATAAAAAAGGGTTGCAGTAGCTTATGGCTGAGCCAGAAGTTACTCACCTGACCTTCCCTAATTGGTGTTAATGAAGCTCTCCTCTCTGTCCCTCTTGAGGGAGTCTGTGAAAGTTGAGATAAGACGCTAGGTCTGCATTTGGGCTTTTTACAGAAGGACACGTGAGTGTCTTTCTTTGTGCTGCATGGCCTTTCAGGAAGGGGCACTCCACTCTCCACAGCAAGACACAGAAGCCTAGGGAGGCATAACACAAGGTGATTTCTCTTCTGCAAGCATGAGTCAGGCAGTGCCACACAAGCTTCATGTTCCTAGGAGAGCAGATGAAAACTGCCTGGCCTTTCTTTTCAGGAATGGGCAAAGAAGTGGGGAATCTGCTGTTGGAGAACTCACAGCTACTGGAGACCAAGTAAGGAAACGTTGCGTGCTCTGAACTGCCTACCTAGCTATAAAGGGGATGTCATCTTGAAGTAGGTCTTGGCTAGAAATCCTGCCTCACAGTGGCTTGCTCGTTTATCTAACAGGTTCTCGTGAATACTTGTTCTTTCAGTTGTAGAAGAGGAGTTGCTCTTCTGAGCCACTTTCCTAACTGTTTCCTTTCTGCAGGCGCTTGGATGAAGTCTCTGTGCATGTGCTGATAGGGTCTGATCCCAACTGATATCCATTACAAGCTTTTAATTAACTTCAGTGGGAATCTAGATATGTGTCTGTGAGGATATCGCTCTTTATATGGTTTTATTTGCCATGTTTGTTATTTGAAAATAAGATTTTCTTACTATCAAGAAGAGTTTTCAAAGATTTAATGGTTGATAAAGGAGAAGCAAACAATGGAATGAGCTTGCTTTTTGAGAAAAGCTGGCAAACCAGATGCTAAAGCTAAGCAGCAAGGAAGAAGGCGGCAGAGTACTCCCAGGGGAGAGTTAGAGAACTTACAATGATAGGAAGCTGCTGATTTTAAAGATTTTAAGATATTTCAGAGCTGCTTGGAAATGCTTATTTGTATCACCATCATCCGCAATTATCCGCAACTACAGGTAACAGCAGTTCTGAAAGGCGTGTTTCGGATCTTCATTCTGTCAAAAATAAATTTGAACCTTATGCAGGTGATAGGTTACCCTACACCTGCTTCCTGCAGTATTCTGTCACCTTCTTAAGGAGATGTTGGTCTGTCAGTCAGAATACAGGACTGAACCAACCTCATCCTAACAAATTACAGTGATTTCTGTGTTCTTCTGCAACTCCTTCTTGCCAAAGTCTACTTTCTCCTGAGTTATAGCTGGACTGAATTGGCTAAATACCCTCATTTCAACTCCACTTGTAGTCCCTGCGACTTTAGTTTCAGGTTTCTTTATGGACAGCTGCTGGTTTGGGGCATTTTTGCTTATTGTTCCTTTCACACCTTTAAGAAATGCTTTGAACGTTGTGAAGAATGATTTGATTGCCAAGGTGGACCAGCTGTCTGGAGAGCAAGAGGTGCTGAAGGGAGAGCTTGAAGCAACAAAGCAGGCTAAAGCCAAAATGGAAACCAGAGTCAAGGAGCTAGAGGAGGAGCTGAAAAGGTGAGTGATTCACACCGTGCCACGGGGAGCTGGGAGGACATGAGTGAAAAACCCACCTCCTTTATTAGTTTTACCCTGTTTCCCTCATGGATTTGAGCAGTGGAATTCCAAGTACCTTACAGAGCACTTCAAGGCTGATGGTAGGTGGTCGATGTGTTTTTAGTGTTACATTGTTTTTACTGGATTGAAATGTATTATTGAATCTTAGAAAACCCACAGAACTTTCCTCACCAGGACTAGGATTCTGCACCAGCGACTGCAAATCCAGGCTCCCTAGAGTGAAGTGTTCAGAGTTTCAATTTGCAGGGTTTTTTAGGAAAAAAAAAAAAAAAAAAAGCAGTTTTCAAAACCAGTTGAAGGAAACTGTCAAGAACTTGATCCTTGCAACAGCCAAGAGAGCTCTGAGAGGAGTGAATGCCTATTCATTTAATAAAAGAGCTAATACAGATTCCTACAAACAATATTTGAATGCCAGTACTGTTAATTGTTTCATTGTTCATGTTAAGAATGAGAAGAAGAGGGAGAAGAGATTTTAAAGTCCTGTGTAGGCAGGGTTTGGAGAGATCCCACTTCTTAATTTCAGGTCAAACTAGAGAAACCAAAGCCTGAATACCTAACAAGGCTTCAGATGATTTCACATCCATAAAACTAAAAATGCCCCTTGGGGCTCAGAGAAATGGAATTACATTTTGACTGTCTGTGTGTTGCGCTGTAATATCTCAATTCAGAGGACAGTGTTTATTTTGCAGCTGGAATCTGGAAGGTTGCCTCTGTGATCCGAGGACAGAATCACCCAAGAATAACACAGACTGATCTCTTCATTTTTCGAAATGTCTGAAATGAAAATAGTCTCACAAGCAGGGGAGATAGGTCTATGATTTTTTTAAAGTGCCTTTTTGAGACTCTCATACTATACATAATATATGTAATACATTACGCAGTTGGCATGTGGACTTTTAACTGGCAAGTGTACCTTTTTAGGAGATGGAGATGGATTTTTTTCCTGCAGTGCCTTTGCTGTTGATAAAAGTGCTTGTAACTCAGATGGGAGTGCACAGCTGCACCTCAGTATGGAGTTTAAAGAAATTAAAAGTACTCAGATAAATAAGTATTTTATTAACACGGATTTGGTGTTCTCTCCTTTAGCGTTATGGCAAGCTGTCCTTCACATTTGAGACTTTTTATGCTGCATTGAAAACAGAAGCAGCCCAGAAGAACTTAAGCCAACATTTTCACTGCTGATAATGGCTCAGTTTTCCCATGGCTAAGATAGATTTGAACATAGATTATGACTGTGAAATAGAAATTGGCTGGACTGTTCTAGTGGTCAGTATTTTGGTCCTTACATCAGATGGGGGTCCTTACAAAGAAATGAGGTGGTGTTGGTGAAGCTGTTAGAGGAACATGCTGCAAGAAAGAGGGAAAAATATGACAGAAGCATCTCCTAATTCATGCACTTCTCGCAGTTTGAAAATGTTTCCTTGTAACGCATGCAGACGGACCTTCCATAGATGATTGTCCTCCCAAAATGTCTCAGGGCCGGCCATGGTGTCACTTGCTGGTTTGATGCCTTTCTTCTTGTTTCCTAGGGTGAAATCTGAAGCAATTGTTGCTCGACGAGAACCCAAAGAGGAGGTGGAGGATGTAAGCAGCTATCTCTGTACAGAATTGGTATATTACATTACTAAAATGCCTGCGGGGAAAGGGGGTTTATATACTGACTCTGTTATTACTCTTGATCTGCCTTCGTTAACGAGAGCAAAGCTGGTGAATTGTGGGTTGTTGCTGATGAGCGTTGTTAATAGACAGGTGCCGTGAAATTACCTCTTCATATGACTTTCAAACCATAGTTTGGCAAAGATTCACAGCCAACGCCGTGGCAGTACCACGTGGGATAATGTTTTTGCAGAACGATGCTAAAGCAGTGCCCTGCTCAGCACCTTCCCGTTCTGTCTGGTTCTCCCTCATTTTGAATTACCGTCTAGTGTGCGGTGTGGTTCCCTCAGGCTCTTGTGACAGTCAGGCTTCTCCAGAAGAGCTTGTCTCCACGCTGGCTGTGAAGCTCTAAGCCGTGAGGACGTTGTACGGTGAAATCTAGGTTATACAGCCAGCTTTGCAGCAGCGACTGCCACCTTTTGTTAGTTCTGTCATCTTGATCTTGCGGCATTGTTTTTCTCATTTCTTTTACGTGAGCCAGTACTGCCTGTTACAGGGTACAGGCAGAGAAGGCTCATAGACTGTTCCTCCATGACAGCTTTTTAAATTGTTTTGGCTGAGGTAGGGGCTTTTCAACAAAGACCCGACTGTCGCCAAAAAAAAAAGGCAAACCAAAGAGATTTTGCTTGTAAAAGTCACTCTGCTAGGACAGAGAATTAGATACACTTCTTTTTAGTATGACTGTGTTCTTACTTTTTACGAGTTATCGGAGCAGTTTCAATTCTAGCCCAATTCTCTTAACTGGGGTGAACTTGAGTCTATTGAAGTTGTAGGTAGATAGGAAAATTTTCAAGTTGTGCTTGTGAAATGTTGAAGATGGCTGGATTTCTTTAATGCTGAACTGACAGGAGACCTATTTTTTTAATTAAAAGAAGAAGTTTATAAAATTCTTCTTCATTTATACACTTCTTTGTTTTGACTGGTTGCACAGGTTTATTTCAAGTCCAGGGAGGCTGGAAGGGGACTTGGTTCATTTGTGCTATTCCAGCTCGCAGCAGTACTCACCAGCCAGGCTGAGCTTGGGAATTGCCACAGTCTAGGCACAACTCAGTACTGCTTCCTAGTAACGAATTCCCCAAATCCTTTATGATTTCTTTTTTTGACAGATATTTTCCCCAACTGAGCCATGTTCTCATTTTCAGCTTCTCAAAAGAGACAAACAAAATCTCGTTTCTGTTGCCTGCTAACCCAAAGCTGCATGTGCCCTCACTGGAAGGCCAAATTCCGTCACCAAAGAGGAAAAGGCCTTTCTTTAGTTCCTTGTGCCCTACACCGTTACCAGTGTGTACTAACGGAACGCCTCCTCCCTTGTCCGCTTGATGACATGACATGGTGCTTCCTGCTGCTTGTGACTGGGTTTGCTAATGAATTAAAACTTTGGGTTCCAAACTACTGGACCAATGGACCGCTGTCAGTTCTTACAATTCCTTGCAGACTGTCAAAGCACCTTACTGGCAACAGTCCCTGGATGGGGTTTTCAGTTTGGTGGTGGTTCTAATTCTAATTTCCTTGGGTTTGCAGAACAGCCCAGAGGTCCACGGGCAATAGTTTGGAGCTCATTTGTCTAGAATTAGCACCTCATACAGGGAAATCAAGGGCTAATCAAGCAGAACAGGAGGAGGACTAACAAATATGTCTGTCTGGCTCCTGATTTGCCCTGTACTAACATCAGTCCCCTTCCATCTTTTGTTGGCTGAAGCAGTGCTCCTCCCCCCTGCAGGACAACATTCCCATAGCTCAGCGCCGCCGCTTCACCCGCGTGGAAATGGCCCGGGTTCTGATGGAGCGCAATCAGTACAAAGAGAGGTTGATGGAGCTCCAGGAGGCTGTCAGGTGGACAGAGATGATCAGGTGAGACTGGGTGTTGGTGAACATTCCTATTTAGGACAAAACCTGCCCACGTTTGACCTTATGCTCAACGGAACCCCTACCAGGATATGAATTGAGAAGTCCTGAAAGTTTTGTAAACTGTAAATCCTTCTCTCCTAATATCTATGTCTTTCACTCTTATTCCTGAACCTGGGCTGCAAATCTGGAGTTACCATCATTATTTGGAGACACTGGGCAGTTGTTTATCTTGCTTGTTTCTTGTATGCTAATTGAGTTGGGAAAAGCTGTAGGGAGGAGGGTTGCTTCTAGTTAATGAATTCTAAAGGCTATGGCTTGAAGTGAATATAATGCTGGCGTTTGTAGTTACCAGGCTAGTAGCACTGCACCGAGTTGATAAAACTTCGAATTGAACACACTTACTTGCACTTCATGTCAGCGTTGAAACATAAAGTGGTTGGGTGTGCTTGCATAAGACTGGTACATGTCACTTCCTTTGTGTTTTGAAACTTGTTAGGATTAATTCTGAATTTTGACATGTCTTCCTGGATGGAAATGGCCTGCTGGTTGGCAGAAACTTGGGTAAATTAACTTGCTGCTGCTGTGTTTGTCCTTAGAGCTTCCCGTGAGCACCCATCCGTCCAGGAGAAGAAGAAGTCCACCATTTGGCAGTTGTAAGTTCTTTGGTGGTTTGTGTAAGATTAGAAAAAGGGGGGGTGTTGCCATTCCTAGTTTAGACAGCAACTTCATAGACTCTGACATTAATGAAATGTCAACTAAAAGTGTTGTTAGCTGAGCCCTTTTACCTTCAAAGGTTTCCTTATGAAATTAAAATCAGACCTGAATATCTGCATTGGTACTGTTTTGCAAGCTGAAAAAGATCACAAGGATCCTGGAATGAAAACATACATGCACTCACCATCAGTTTCAATAAAGGGCTGTTTTCAGGAAGCATTTGTTTCTCGAAGCTAAAAACACTCTGTCAATCAAACTGAGGACTTAGCTCTAAGGTTGCAGTAGGGTAGTTTTCATGAAGGGCTCGCAGCCCCTGGTTGCGTACCTCTTGATTGCCCTGTTGTGAATCTATGGTGTGTTGTCTCCTCGGGCACCGTTTCTCTTACTTGTTGGCCTTTTACTGTCCCCAGCTTCAGCCGTCTGTTCAGCTCTTCCTCAAGTCCCCCACCAGCAAAGAGGACCTACCCATCCGTGAACATCCACTACAAGTCTCCCACCACAGCAGGGTTCAGCCAGCGTCGCAGTCACACCATGTGCCAGATCTCCTCGGGCAGCCGCACCCTGGAGTTCTTCCCTGACGAGTGAGTCGCGTGCTGTGTGCCAAGCCACATCCCCTTGCAGCTCTCCCAAGTAGCACCTTTTCTTAAAGCAAGCTGGTTTCTGCTTTTAAAAATGCCTGCATGGTGTTAATATGTTTCTCTTGTGGTTTGTCTCCCTGATCTTGCACTCGGCAGTTAGCGCTTGAACGGGCTCAGCAAACGTTGTGCTCCCAAACGTGTTGCTGCTGCGGCTTTCTAGGCTGTGATGGTTCGTCTCGGCAGAGACCACCGTAGACTTGGGCAGGCCTCAGCCCTGGCTGTGCACTCCCTTGCAGACTGTGATGGAGTGAAGTAGGGCTGTTTTGGTGAAGTGGGATGGCAGCACTGGGACAGCGGGATGGAATGTCTTGTCCAACCCTGTTGACAAGGAGTTTAAGTGAAGACAGAAGTTCTCGCAGCAGCATATTTAGGTTCCAGTGTTTGTTTTTAATCTTTACCATGCCAAGGAAGAGCCTCTAGGTGTTGTTGCTGCAGCCTTCTCCCTATTCTTTACGTCTCTGATGTGAAGGGAGAAAACTCTTCTGCGCTTTACTCTACTTGGAAATGCATTCTAGCACGACAAAGGGGTACAGCTCCGCATGCCGTGTTGTGGAAGGGTATTGTGGAAGGTTGTTGTGGAAGGGCTTTGGAGAATGCAATGGTAAAATAGTGTGACTTTGGCAGTAAGAAGGATTTATTGGAAGGGTGCTCAGTCAGAAGAGAGATTGTCTTTAGAAAGGTAAATTTGTATTTTGTAGATACCCATTGCCTTTATTCTGTCCTTTTTATTTAATTACGATATCGTAGTCATTGTTCGGTGTCTGAGGGCTTTTCAGCAGCGCTTTAAAGAATGTGACTAACCGCTGTCAGAAGCTGTTTGTTCTCTCATCCTCCCCCGGGGGAGGAAGCATGTGCAGGGAAGTGTTTTGTTTTAGCAGGGAGTTGTTTTTGTTTTAAATATATACATGTCATTATGTGTAGGGGTTTTTGTTTTGGACTGGATTTTTTGCTGATGTTGTTCATACCGTGGAATGATACTTAAAAAACCTATTAAGAGATGGAACCGATATTCAAACAGCCTTTGTTTGTATTAAAATGTATCTTAAAAGCTCATGAATCAATTTTTCTTCTAACCTTTGCCTGCAGAAAGCTGGGGTTGTTCTGTTGAAACCAGCAGTTTCAATCGCAGTTAGTGCATATTTTCCTTGTCAGCAGAGAAAGCTTTAAAATGAACAGAAAAATAAATAGTTGATGATAATGAAGCAAGGAAGAACTCAAAATGCCTTCCCGATGGAAACATTAGGTTGATAAATTGTAACAGCTAAGCAAAAATTGGCTTAATCTGTAGATTCATAGGTCTTACAGAAGGTTGAGTCCCTGCTTCTGAAGGGCTCTTGGAGCATTGAAGTGGAGATGACAATGATTTGGCCTGCCCCATGGTTCAGGTAACAGGGAATTACAGGTTAGGGATGCCTGTGTCTGCTTCTTCACAGAATTTTTCTCTCTCCAGTTTCCTGCATATGTTTTCAGAGATACCCGGATTTGATTTGCTTTGTATTTTCTCCCCCTGCAAAGCTCCCTCAACCTTTGGCTTCTGTTTTTAACCATAGACTGAGAAGTAACGTTGCTGCTTCTCTCCTCAGTGACTGCACATCCTCGGCACGTCGGGAGCAGAAACGGGAGCAGTACCGCCAGGTGCGGGAGCACGTGCGGAACGACGACGGGCGATTGCAGGCCTGTGGCTGGAGCCTTCCTGCCAAGTACAAGCAGGTAGGGGCTGCCCTTCGGGCAGGCTGAGGGGAAATCGTCCCTCACAGTGAAACCAGTGAAGACTTAACTCTCTCACTGGTAACTTTTTTGCCTTAGTCCCGCAGGATTTCATTTAGAGGCCTCGTGCATGTTTTATTTGTACAGTAATTGTAGGCACAGATCAAATTAATGTTTTCTCTGTCTCCACCAAAATTGATGGAAGGGGCATTCCTCTTTGTGAAGGTGCTGAAAGAACGTGCCCAAAACCAAGAGTAATTAACCTTCTTTTTCCAGAGCCCAGTACTTGTTTTTATTTCTTTTGCTACTATAATTAGGGTTGAGCATTAGATAGTGCATTTATACTCTTGAGAACTTTACCAATTGTTTAGTATAAAAATCAAATGCAGTGCAGTTTGCTCACCCTTCTCCCCAGCAGTAACACAAAATCAAATGCCATCAGCCTCATTTGTGGCCTCTGACGCATTTAACTGGTCAAAGACCACCTAAAAGGAAGGAGTCCTGCAGTGTGGCTTGCAACTGGAGGAGTTTTAGGCTGTGATAGAAGGAAACGTCAGTATTCTGACTTCTTGGCAGGCAGTGTCTGTCAGCAACCCTTTCTCTGTTACCGGCAGTGCAGCGTGTAGCCTCTGTTCACCGTAACTGGGGCACCATGTCATGGGGAGAGAAGCGGGCTCTCGGGTGGGCTGCTCCCACCCCTGTAGGGACTCTATGTACAAGATGTGAGATGAAGCCTCAGCAGCCCTCGTCTCTGAGGCTGGTGGGTTGAGTTCTGCTGTATTGGTTACCTCTCTCATGCCGTAGCCTGCTGTTCACATCTTTGTACTGTCTTTTTTGTCTTCTCTTCCCCAACAGCTGAGTCCCAACGGTGGTCAGGAAGACACTCGCATGAAAAACGTCCCTGTGCCTGTATATTGTCGCCCGCTAGTAGAGAAGGACCCAACCATGAAGGTATGTTGTCTCTGCATAGCATTCCATTCCAGAAAGGGGACATGGAATAAGCAAAGAAATTTGGTTGCTAAATGAGCACTTTTTACAACAGTCTGTATTTTTTATGCATTATATATATCAAATTCTATCTGCCACTTCCCTTTTTTTGAAAGGTGGTTTGTTATGTACATGGGAAAGAGTACTTCTCCATAAAGACATAATTCTCAGCTGCTTCTGGTTCCCAGAACACATGCTTCTGTCTTGCATCTTACACTTCTTTGAGACAACTCTTATATTAGCAACATTATATACTTATAAGGCTTTTGCTAAGACTCCTTCAGGTGTTATGCAAAACGTTTGTCTCTCTGCAAGTAGCACATTTATCTGCTATAAGTAGTTCTTTTGAAATAGGCCGTTTGTCAATAACTTCATTCAGAGTTGATTTTTAGATGACATTCTGATGTTTAGCTTTTAACTTATGCTGTTGGTTGTTGCCACAGGATTGGCGTGCTCTTTGGATAATGTGGTGTTCAGCACCTTTCCTGTATTATCTTGGATAATTCCAATATTTATTTCTGTAGTCTTATTCCCAGGACTAAAAAAAGTAGCTCATGGGAAGTTGGCTAAATTTGATTTCAGAAAATATGCAGCGTGCTTATTGCACTCTATACTTCTTACGTAGGAAGCTAAATCAACAGATTTTTTTATTTTTGTTTTTTAAAAAAAACCACTTTATTTTTTGCTGTCTTAGTTCTTTAAATAACTTTCTAAGATCAGACAAACACTGATTTTTGGAGAAAGGAGTGTGTGAGGAAGCAGGAGAGTGGGGTGGGAGGGACGACTAGGGGACAGGAAAGCACTTGGCTGTGTCCTCAGCCAAGTGGTCACAGTCAATTTTAGCTAAGCGGTCACACTTACTGTACCTCAGGCTGGTAACATCTGCTGTGTCCTGCTTGCTTTGTTAAAATGACTTAGGAACCCCAGAGTCAGAAAAAGTGACTGGGGTTTCAGAAGTCTGTTTTCAGTTATGCACCGGATTTATTACCTTTATTTTCTTTGAAGTGTTTTAGTCAATGATTTTAGCTAGGTTACGGAGAACCTTTACCTTACCTCTACCAGCTATGACTCTCTTCTAGTAGAATTCAGCAAGGTTTGTTGTTTCCAAATAAATATTTCAGGTGTTTGACATGTGTCCAAGGTTCTCCACAAAGGTGCCTGAATTTAGAGAGACCCTGGAGTTTCCAGAATTCTTAGTTTAAGATTCTTGTTTCTGTTACTTAGCTGTGGTGTGCCGCTGGAGTCAATCTCACAGGATGGAGACCTTTGGAGCAGGAGTCTGGGAATGGGCAGAAACTGGATCCGGGACGCGACCCACTCACCTGTGATCGGGAAGTGGAAGGCGAGAACAACAAAAGTAACCATACATCTCCTGAAAAGAAAAAGGTCAGAAAAGAAAATTGATTATTTTTTTTCCCATTCCACCCCTGACATGCCCCTTCTCGCAGTACTTTCTGCTGTCGTATATAACGCACTAACTTGTACTTCTGAGGCAGCCTCTTGTGTGGCAGGGTTGCGGTGTTCTGGCTTTTCAGTTTAGTCTCTGTGCCATTTGAGATAAGTCATCCAGAATAAAATTTTCCAACTTCTGCTTTTGAAACATTTGGAATTCTGAAAAAAATTCCTAATAACAAGTGTAATTAAGTGCTTGATGAAATTGCTAAGAAGATTGTGGAGTCTTTGTCACTGTAAATTAATAAAAATAATAATTCAGTCAAAGCATTGTTAAAAAAAACACAGATGTCACAGAGTCCATGAGTCCCATTTGGTTCAGAAGTTGAAGTTCTTGAGATTTGTTCCAGCTTTGTTTATTAAAAGTCTTAAGTGTTTGGGGGTTTTTTAAGAACCAAGCTGTAATTTGCAGATAATAATGCAGTGTTTTATCCTTTCTGGTTTGTGGCCTTTTTTTCCCCAAAGCTGTCTTACACTGCTGCTCTACAGTTTTCTGGGATCAGCATGCTTAAGCTGGTACGTTGAGTGCATCGCAGCTCCATGGCATTTGCGTCTTAAGTGGGTGTTTGGTAGCGATGCATTAGCCAGACATTTCAGAAGAGAAATTAATAGCCAGATTGCTCTTGCCCTGAGAAGCCAGACAGGCTCTTTGCCCAGCGTTCCAAATACTGGTGCAGCAACGTGAACAAAATTGGCATAGCTCGTATTGTTTATTTACATCAGCTGGGAAGAGACTTGGCTCTTTGGAGCCAGCATCGTGGTCTTTGCGTGTGCAAATGTTGCCAAGCGCCAGTGTTCTCCCTCTGACCTGAGAGGAGCACTGATTCTGCCCCCTGTGTGTGCTCTCCTGAAGGCAAAGGAGCTCCATGAAATGGATGCTACATCCAGTCGTGTCTGGATCCTCACCAGTACGCTGTCAACAAGTAAAGTTGTGATTATTGATGCCAATCAGCCTGGTACAGTGGTGGACCAGTTCACGGTTTGCAATGCTCATGTGCTCTGCATCTCCAGCATCCCTGGTAAGTGGGGCCCAGGTGCTGGCTGGGATCTGCATGGGGTCACCTGCTCCACAGAGGAGTGGTAAATGTAGCATCCTCCCTTCACAACTCACCCTTGGACCCTGCTGTGTTCTGTAATTGTCCCTCAAAACCATAACTCAGATCTTGCCTTCTTGTAGGACCTTTCTGTGGAGATCTCTCACTGTTGAATGTGTAGTAAGTGGGTCCTTTGGCATCCAAAGGATGGTTCTTTGGAGCAAGAGTGAACCTTGCCTGGGTTTGGGAAGGTTCTGTAGCTGGCCCGAATGTCGATGCTCGGGGTGAGGGGATTCGGTGTGATGTTGAGCGGTGCTGCGGTGCCTCCCCAGGGCAGCAAGCCCTGAGAGTCAGCATCTTCCATCCATGTGGTTACCTCAGGGTACTGCTACATTTAAATTAGCAATGACAGCTAGATTTACGGGAGAATCTGTTCTTTGCCCTTCAGCGGCCAGTGAGAGTGATTATCCTCCAGGCGAGATCTTTCTGGAGGGAGATGTAAATCCTGAGGAGTCGTCTGGAACAGATGGTGTCTTGGCAGGAATCACTCTGGTGGGCTGTGCAACCCGCTGCAATGTGCCACGAAGTAACTGTTCCTCGCGTGGTGACACACCTGTGCTGGACAAGGGACAGAGTGAGTTTGGGGACATAAAACTTAATGGCAGTCCAGTTTTAACTAGTCCCATAGGAGCTTACGGTCTTACAGCTCCATCCTCCTGTCCCTGAGTTAAATATTTCAGAGGCCTCAAGAAATTTCTTAATTTCTCCTTTTCTCTCTGAGTGATCCACATCCTGCATCCTGGTTGCGGGGGTCAGAGAGCAAAGTATTTTGTACAAGCAATTTGTTTGCCCTGCTACGGTTACTTCTGCTCTCATTGCTTTCTCCTCTGAACTGTGTCTTATCGTGAAGTCAGTTAAGCCCATGTGCAAACGATTATGATGCCCTTGCTAAGTCCATACTGCAGTGGCAGCCTTGAAAAACTTCTGCTGTTTTGCTAGTCACTTCGAAATAGCCTCTACGCCCCGTCCAAGCAGAAAACGGTGCATGAGCTGTGGTGCAGGCTCAAGGCCCAATTTGAATTTGGCAAGGAAGGATAAACTACAAAATTGACAGCCTATCTGTGTAGCTCTTACCAACTCATTCTCCAGTCCCTCTCATGCTGTTCTTTGTCTTTTAGGTGAGGTGGCTGCCGTCTGCAATGGGAAGATCAACCAGTCCCAGTCTACTGAGGAGGCAACAGAAGCTACGGAGGTCCCAGAGAACGGTACAGGCGAGGCAGAGCCTGCTCAGGCCCGGCCCGGGCCCCTCACGGAGCACGTGTTCACAGACCCGGTCCCTGCACAGCCACCTCTGAGGCAGAATGGGTAGGCACTCTGGGGCCAAAGTGCCGGTTCCATTAATTAGCAGCTGTTTTCTTAAGCTTTTTGATAAGAGAACCAGCCTGATCTTCTGATAAAGTGTTAAACTTTTTTTCAGTTTTGTGCGCAAATAGTATTACAGATGGGATGATGTGGAGAGAAAGAAATGAAATGAAAATAAACGTGGTTCAGCCTGCAGCAGACTGTGTCAGCTGTTTTAAGTGCAAATATTTGATCTCTGTATGAGTTTAGAACTGCTGTTAAGACAGATCTTCCAAAGTACATGTGTACTTAATGTTCTTACTGAAGGAGCTTATTGATTCCTCTGTAAAAATGATGTTTGATGTACTCTAGTAGTGCTGAAAAGGTAACGGAGAAAGCATATTCACCACCCAAAAAATTCTTAAGACAGGTGAGTCTGATGTGATGGCCTGGGGAGCAAGGTGGAAGTCTCGGATAGAAGTTGTTCCTAAATCACCAAGCTGTTCTAAATTGTTTCTGTTGAAGTTGGAAATGAACAGGGAAGAATGTTGTTTATATAATACTACTGCCAAACATTAAGTTAAGTTTTACAGATTTGAAGTACTTGCTACTTGTGTTGGTGGGGAAAAAAAGGAAAGTTTTGCAAATTGCAGATTCAGGAGCCGAGCAGTTAAAAAACTCTGAAGAGAAGGAAGCGATTTGTGTGTACAAGGGCCCTTATCTGCTTCTGAGTGCCAGACTGTGAGCACAGATGGGCGTTCTGTGTGTAGCTGCTACTGAAGCCTCTAATAATATTCCTTTGCCTCTTCAGGGAAAATGGGCAGCTGAAGACGGAGTCAAGCACAACACTGCCAGATCAGGAGTTGAACGGGGATGCTGCTGGGACTTGCACCAGCGCTGCCCCCACCATGTGGCTGGGGGCACAGAATGGCTGGTAGGTTCCCCTTGGGCTGGCAGATCTCTGTAACCTCTGCTCTCTGGGCTCCACTTTCCTTGTCCTCACACCTTTAGTTCACTTCTTGCTCTGGAGTAGGTTTTCATTGCCCGTTGTTGTTGCAAGCCCTCAGCTCACCATAGGCACAGGGATTGAACCTCACTTTCTTACCTAACCTCCACCTTCGCTACCAGAAGACAAGACTCAAGCCTGGTCTGGCTGAGGGTGTGGGGCCTTGCTGCTAATCTCCTTGATTTGTCCTTTCTCACAGGCTTTATGTGCACTCAGCTGTATCAAACTGGAAGAAGTGTCTGCACTCAATAAAGCTGAAGGACTCTGTACTGAGTTTAGTGTAAGTGTGCATGCCAAGGGATGCTGAAGGAGAAGGTTCCGTGCCTAAACTATGTCTTAGATGGGGATAGCAGCTCTTCGTCAGTCATCTTTTTCTTTACTCTTCTAAGTACATTGTTTTTTGAGGAAAGTTTCCCAAGGTTTTGTTTATTGGAAAGCCCAATACTGAGCCATATTCCTGCTCAACTGCGTAATAAGGTACCAAATAAGATTAACAGTATCAGGAAGAAATGGGGCGGAGTAAAAAAGGCAAAATTTCACTGGTGCATGAATTAGGTGAAATTTGTAGTGTGAAGGAGAAGTTAATCACAACAGGAACTTTATGGATGATCTTACTACAGTGAAGGTAAGAGGTGTGATCCTCAGCCCTCGCAGGATGTTTCTGCAAGTTCCTGAATGGGAGTTGTAGAGAGGAGGTAGAGGTGGTGCCCGTGGATGTCAAAAGAGATTTGTTAGTCCCTTGCTTATTACAACAGTAAGGAACTTTTGTAAATACCTACTTTTCTGTGATTTCAGGCATGTGAAAGGGAGGGTCCTTGTTGCTCTGGCGGATGGAACACTAGCCATATTCCACCGGGGAGAAGGTAAGAATCAGTGTAATAAGTGCAAGCCAAACTTGGCCGAAAGTGTAGCAAGGCTTAAATGCTATTCTGGATTGCCAGAGTGCAAACATGCGGTTAAAATGCTTAGGTATTACACACATGTAATCCGTTTCTTAAAACGTACTTTAATGCCATTTCCTGAGCTTTTCTGAATGAAACCACGTGTGTGCGTTCTGTGTAGCATGTGCGGAGTAAGTGCAACACTTGTAGGAATACACACGCTGTGCAGGTGTTTGAGGTGTGCTTGGGAAGTTTACTGCATTTGGGCCATATTGGTGTTACTGTGTGCTCACAGATCAGCTGTAACAGGGCGTGGACAAGGAGCTCCACTCAGCTCGGGCTGTACCTGAGCAGATCATCTTTGCAATTGCAAACAGGCCGACTGCTTCCCGGAGGAGCCGTTGCATTACACTTGGTCATTTTTTTGTTGCGAGAGAGAGATAGCTGAGTAATCTGATGTGCCTTAATGCTGTTGCTTCAAGATATTTTTTGAACTCTTTATTTCTTTTTCTTTTCACTGTTGTAGGGTTTATTTCCTTATGGACTTGAGCAGTTCCTGAGCTGTGTTCATACCTGAAAGCACATGGGCATTTGCTAACTGTGACTAATGTTTGCATGTTAAGAACTAAGTCATTGAGTGGCAGTTTATCCAGCAAGCTGAAACATAGAGATTTCTGGGTTTGTGCAGTCTAAATTTGGATTCAGGCTTTGTCATGAGTTCAGGCCTGACCGCTGACACATAAAATTTTTTCCATCAGAAATGTGCTAAAGCCTCATGACGTAGAGAACACTTGTCTGTGAAAGGCACGCTGTTTGCCTGGGTAGTTAGAAAATAAGCATGAGAGGAGGGAGATTGGTTCCTTATCCTGGCTTTGGCAGATCGGGGAAAACTTTGTTTTCTCTCTGTGATAAGAGGAAGCCTCACCTCAAGGACCTGCACGGTCCATTTCCTTTTAAATTTCTACATAGTCTTGGTAGGCTGTCTTTCTGCTTCCCCTACTGTTTTTTGTTGTATGTGTTAGAGAAGCCTGTTCACTTTGTTACACTAAAAGGATGTTTAAATAAGCCTGATTCAAAGAGCTTTCAGCCCACCAGTCTAAACTTTATTGTCATGTGCTTTGTAAGTATAAGACTGTGCTCAAAGTAGTATTGTTGATTCGTGGGAAGTTCACAGACATAAGCAAAATGAGCATTTGAGTATTAGCTAAGCTGTGTGCTTAGATAGACTTGGAAAGGCAGATGATTCTCTTGTATACTGACATGTCGTGATGGAGATACATCTTTCCACACTTGTTTTTCACCTTAGATGGTCAGTGGGATCTCAGTAATTACCACCTAATGGACCTCGGTCACACTCACCATTCCATCCGCTGCATGGCTGTTGTGTATGATAGAGTCTGGTGTGGCTACAAGAACAAAATCCATGTCATTCAACCCAAGACAATGCAGATTGAGGTAAGAAAGCAAGTATGTCTGTATGCCTGCACATGCTTCTTTTATATTTACTCTTCTGGCTGTTTTCTGCTGCAGTGTAGGGAAACTCAGAACGTTTGCGTTGATTTTGCTGACTGTAAAACCCAAACTGTCAATGTGGGTCATGTTATGACCTGGTCTGCTGGGGGATTATTCCTTCCTCCTTTTGCAAAGCTTAAATCTTTAGACAAGTCTAAACTGAGCACTTTCTTTGCCTTTACTAGTGAGTCTAGGAGGCCACGTAGTGTACAAATAGATGTATGTGCTTTACAGCTACTCTTCATGTATTGTCTGAGACTTCTCTGTCTGTAAATGTTGTGGCACAGAGGAAGAGAATGGTTAGCAAGTCTCAATGAACCCACTTAGGGATTTGCCTAAGAAAAAAATTACATTGAGAGCCTTTTGATTGAAATTCAACACAGTGGTGTTGGTGCAAATGTATTTGACAGTGCTTGGAGTAATTCTAATCAAAGGGTGAAGTGCTGAATCTGAAGTTCGTATCAGCGAGCCCGGGCAATTTGATCTTTAGAATTTATACTGGAGTTGCGTGATTTCCTTTCCTGCCAAGCACATTGAAGGTTACTGGTTTCTCAGTGTTCTTGCTCCTGAAGTGGTCTGCAAAGACAATAATCCCTGCAGAGCTGCTATACAACTCATCATTTCAAGCGAGGAATTTTTCAAGTAGTGTAATGAGCTTTGGAGGTCAGCTGGCATTAACATATTTTCTGGAATAGCTTTGAAACCAAAACAAGTGATCTCAGTGGTGGAAAACAGAGTATATATGTAGAGAATTGCAAACTTTTTGTGAACTCACATTGGTCCACCTCTTTGACGTTTCAGAAGTCCTTTGACGCCCACCCTCGTCGGGAGAGTCAGGTGCGACAGCTGGCCTGGATTGGAGATGGAGTATGGGTTTCCATCCGCCTGGACTCCACTCTGAGGCTTTACCATGCCCACAGCCATCAACACCTGCAAGATGTCGACATTGAGCCTTACGTCAGCAAGATGCTAGGTGAGGCAGTAGGGACAGTCAGGAACTGATCTCAGAGAGAAATCACAAGTCATTAGCAGGCCTTGCCCAAAGTCCTCACTCACTCTCCAATTCTTACGCACGCTTACCAGGCACTGGAAAGCTGGGCTTCTCGTTCGTGCGGATTACGGCTCTGCTCATCGCTGGCAACCGCCTCTGGGTAGGCACAGGGAACGGTGTTGTCATCTCCATTCCATTGACTGAGAGTAAGTGACATTTATTGGAGATACTTCTGTGCCCCTCTCCCAGAAAGAGAATGCTTTTGTGTATTCCTTGTTTAGTGTGGTGTATGGCTCTGGCAGGCAAATGCTTTCTGGACATCTTTGCTCTGAACCTGACACGCTTTTGGTCATAGCAGTGTTCAGAGAGAAGAGCCCTGACTATGAGTAATCCTGAACTTGGTTTAACTCTTCCTTACATTCAGTTGAATGGATTTAACCTGTTTAAAACCAAAAAGGTATTTGTTACTGTCCCTTTCAGTTCAGTTGAAGCCATTTCCTTCCTGGGGCACCAATGACATCTCTACCATCCATACAGTCTTCCTTTTTGAGCGTGACCTTGACAGAGCAGACTGGTGTGAATTGATTCTGTAGCTGCTGGAAAGCAGGAGAAACAAAACTTTGGAAATTGTAGTAAGTCTCCAAAAGGAGGCCATGGGTTGAGAAGTCACCAGGAAGATCCCCCTGGAAATTTTGTTTTGGCGTAGACACCTAAACGGCTGGTTGCAGTCACTTTCAACAGAAAGCAGCCCAACTGAACATTTTCTCACCACTGCTAGCAGGAAATCTGAGAAGCAAACAGATCTTGTATAAGAGAAGCAAACCTGTTGTAATCATCCTGGAAATAAAGGCCGAGATGGTCTCCTCTGAGGCTGGAGGAGCTGGATGTGCCTGGGCCTGACACCAGGAAGCCAGTGGCACAGTTGTCTTTGCACATGCAATCTTGGTCTCATTTCTGAATCCCTTTTTTAAACTCTGCTCTTTCTTGGGGCTGCTGTCCTAATTCTGAGTTAAGCCTGTTCTCTGCTCTAAACCAGCTGCATTTTTTTTTTGGTGTTTCTATCAAAATGTGGCAAGCAGTAAGGTCTTGCTGGAAACTTTAGCAATGGATCCTTCTGTCTGCAGTCACTCTCCTACCTCGGATATTACATTTGTCCTTGTTAAGATAGGAGCAAAGTGAGCAAGAACAGTGTTGCTATAAACTGATCTGCACCTGTAGCTCCTGTTGCAGTTGCTCTAGGTTTTATACATTTTTGTTGCTCCTCAAATTTTCTCCCAGTAACCGCCTTTTTCTTCTCTCCCATCCTGCCTGTCTCTTCCTGTGCCCCCCTGTGATCCCACTCCCTGCCTGTGCCTAGCTGTAGTCCTCCACCGAGGCCAACTCCTTGGGCTCCGGGGTAAGTCCATTGCCTCCTTCCTCCAGCTTTCACTCCTTTTGCACCCATTCACCTTCGCAGTCGCTTTCCCACCTTCCATCCTGCCATTCATCTCTCCATCCGTTTTTCCTCATCATTTTTCTATTTTTAAGTTGCATCTGAGAAAAGCAACCAGAGACAGTAACGTAAATAGCCTCATTTCCTGTGGCTAAAAACACTTTCATCCATCTCATCAGGCATCGCTTGTTGATTTTTTTTTGTGTGTGTCAGGACAACTTCATTCTTCATCAGTAGTTGTGGTAGGCCAGGTTTGAGACTCTAAAGGTTCATTCCATCAGGTCGTTCGGGGAAGCAGGAGCAGACTTCTTCCAAGGTCTTCTTTGGTCATCTTTGGTTTTCTAAGGATGCTTCTCTCACCGGTTCCAATGGCAGTAGGTGCTGTGGCACCTGCCAACTGCAAGTACTCAGCCGAGACTTTTAACCAGAGGGGACTTCAATAGACATTAAGAATTGTTTGGGTTTGTGCCAGTTAAGGGAAGGTCGGAGTTCAAATTTATGCTTACCTTAGCCTTTCCAGGGTCAGAAAGGAGTACTTCTTTCTCATTGTAAGACATTTCTGTGGCTGTCCAGAAGTATTACCAACATATGTCTTCTCCTTTTAAAGCATCTGATAATGGTTGCAGAAGCAGCCAGAGACTGAGTGAAAAGAAGTGCTAGTACCAGCCCTGTCTGTCAATCAGCCAAGCATATCCAGTTGTAGCTGCTCACAGCAAACAAAGCACAGAGGTGCAGAGAGCCTTTGCCTTGGGGAATCTGCCTCTCCACACACTGATTCTCATTCTTCCATCAAAGTATTTGTTCTTGTCTCACTGTCCTGGCTTGAGCCTGATAGGTAAAAGTCTCCTTTGTCCAAGTCACTTGATAATTGAATTCCAGCCCAAGCGAAAATACAGAACTATAGATAACTAAGCAAGTGACTCAGTTCTTTCACAGGAAGTGAAAGTTGTCTGATTTTAGCACTGGTTTTGTTTTAGCGATGTGGGTGCATGCGGAAGGAAAGGATCTCCCATCCTGACCTCTGAACACTGGTCTCTGTTCCTTGGTGAGTGGAGCCTGGACATGAAAGGTGCCGGCCCCTGAGCACACCTTGAAATCCTTAGAAGCTGTGGACAGTGAATATCTTTCTGATGTTCATTGCTTGAGTAGCTGATCTTCTGAGGAAGGACCTCACTCCACTGCTGTGACATCTGCTGGGCTGAGAGGCCTTCACCAGACCCAGAGGCTGCTCTCAGCAGCCTCTGTGCTCACAGCTTGGCCTGGGCAAAGGACTTGACGTGGAAACGGAGCAACTTCACCATTCCCGAAAATAGCAGTAATTCTCCTTCAGAAGCACGTAATGTCTGCTGGGTACAGTGGATGCTTTTGGATACCCTACCAGGTACAAAAGACCAGGGTTGCTCCTAGGACCGTAGGTCATTTCTGGAGGCTGAATGGGATTGCTTCTGGTGAAGAGGCCTTCACTGAGACACCTCAGAGACCTTGTCTGGCTTGCCCTAGGGTCACTCTTGCCTAGCACCTCCAGGGTTGTGTGCCTCATTAGTAGCCAAATACTAGATTTGATAAGACAATGCAGTTTGTTATCATGAGTGGGTGGTTATCATGAGGGGGACTGTGTTAGTCTAGCGTGATCTGCTCCATCACATCCTTTACACGAGGCCTTTAAAGAGACCTGCGCCTTTAAAGGTTTTCCGCCATGGCTCACGTGTTTTCTCTTTGAGTCCCTTCTCTAAATGGGACTCAAAGCCATCGCTGACAATATTCCGCCTCCCTGTCCTCAGCCAACAAGACCTCACCAACCTCTGGAGAGGGCAGCCGCTCCGGCGGAGTCATCCACGTGTATGGTGACGACAACAGTGACAAGTCTGCCAGCAGTTTCATTCCGTACTGCTCCATGGCCCAGGCACAGCTCTGTTTCCACGGCCACCGTGATGCTGTCAAGTTCTTCGTCTCTGTGCCTGGTAAGGATGAGCACAGCCCTTCCTTGTGAGGGCCTTGTCCCACTGTCCCTTCTGCGGCAGGTGCTTGAGCTGATCTGCAGCCGCTGTCTGTGCCATTTCTAGCCCTTGCAGATCACCGTGGCTCACACATCAGGCAGTTTAAATTGCAGTGACTTCTGGATTTCACCAGCGGAAGGAATTGGCCTGCCCAGTTGTGCGTGGGGGCCCATGCGTTAACGGCAGGGGGGTTGCGCAGAGGCCCTGACAGCACCTCTGTCCTCTCCCAGGCAATGTCCTAGCAACGCTGAACGGGAGCGTGTTGGACAGCCCTTCAGAGAACCCCAGCACAGCAGCCACAGAGACTGAGGGGCAGAAGCTGAAGAACGTCCTGGTGCTGAGCGGAGGAGAAGGGTACATCGATTTCCGGATCGGTGAGTGCCTCTGCTGGGATGCATCTGGAACAGGATGGGGTGCAGGTTGTGGAGAGAAGGATCACTGCTGTGAGGAGTGAAATCTGAAAAGCACTGCTCTCTCTTCCTTCTGCTTCTGGCTGTGAGCGCAGATAGCGAGTGTTTTCCTCACACAGCCCAAAGCTGCCAACCCCTGCCCCTGTGTGTGCCTGCAGTGCCACACGGCCTGTGTTAATGGCCCTGGAAAGAATAAAACCATCTGTCCCAGTGGCTCTAACCATCGCTGCCCCACTGTGGTCGTCTGTGCTGCTCGAGCATGCTCGGTGTTGCAAATGTTGGTTTTCCCAGTGTTCCCAACTGCTGGAGATGGTTTGTTCCATCCCTACAGTCCTGCTTCAGTAAAGCACTGTGTTGCTATAAATGTTCTCCAGGCATAAAGGAAGGTCTTAGCTCATGCTGCGTGTTGTCAGACTGCTGAGACTGTAGCAGGGATATTAGCCTCTTTGGAAGTATTCCAGAACAGCGCAGTTTGGGATCTTCTTCGTGCCTTTTTTTACTCGTCTCTTTTCTCTCCTCAGGGGATGGAGAAGATGATGAGACAGAGGAGAATGCAGGAGATCCCACGCAGGTGAAGCCAGTACTTTCCAAGGCTGAAAGAAGCCACATTATTGTGTGGCAGGTATCATATATCCCTGAGTGAGAATTTCTCCTTTCCCACCAATGTAAGTGTCCCTCCTCCTGCCTGAATGCCAAGATGTACATACAGAACGCCTGCATTATACCTACTGCTGGAAAATGACCCCAGACAACTGCAACAGCTCCTGCCTCGGACTGTGACCCCCTTCTAACCTCTGAACTTGCAGCTTTCATCTTGGGCCCGTGCGCTTTCTGCGTGGTTGGATTATTGTTCTGCTCTGGAGCTGGCATCTACAAGGAGAGACATGGCAGCGCATTGATGAAGTGAAGCTTGGAGCTAGAACCGTGCAGAGCCTTTGCCCGGCGCTCAGGGGTTGGCAGCTGGATGGGTGGTGGCTCAGGTTCTCTGGCAGGTTGCCTCACTCCCACCTGCATGAGAAGAAGTATGTCCCCTTGGCGTCCCCTGCCAAAGCAGTGATGGTGAATCACAACTTCTACAGCACCCTGGCAGAAATCTTTTCTAGTTCACCAGTCGACTCCATCTTATCCACCCTTAAGCACAGAATAGTGTCCCACGGGCTGAGAGCAGTCAGGTCCGAGGAGCCTTCACCAGAAAGGAGTGTCGGGGTTTGAGGCAGCACTTCTGCTGTTTGGCTGGAGAAGGCAGCAGTGCCATTCCTTTGGGGAACTTGCTCTCTGTACCTGCAGATGGAATATCTCCCTCCTCTGCTGCTGCTGTCATCTCAGCAGTCATGTGCTGGGTGACTCTGTGTGTGTCCGGAGTGGGTTGTTTCTTAGCCTCAGATGGGAGACGGGTATTTGATTGTGGAGGCCACAGTTTCTTTGGAAACTGTGTTAGCAAAGGGGTACTGGAACCTTGCTTTTTAAGAACAGAAAAGGCAGCAATACTTTTAACTCCCCCATCCAAAAATGCCAGGCAGAGAACTCTTGAATTCTTTCTGAAAGGTTCAGGAGGAAGCTCTCTCTGTGTAGCATTTGTTGTCTTTTAAAGCACAGGTGAGAGCAGATGATGTTGGTCTGCTGTGAATTCTGCATTACCACATTGAGATTACCTTGCCTCAAAAGGCTTTGTCCCCATCCCAGGAGCTGCTGGAAGGAGATGGCTCTTTTCCTTCATGCTGTGGCTGTTGGTTAGGCAGAACTGTGTAGCTGCAGTCAAGGTTTAGAAAGGCTGTGTCTCGCCTGAGGTCACACAAAAAGGAATTGAGGCCCGACCTTTTTTACCAAACACCATGAGCACTGACTTAGTTACTAACTAGTTTGAAAAGCTGGAAATTTCTGACTCCTGAAGAGAACTGACAACCCCCAAGAGAAATTGTGATGGCCCTCCTCATGTAAGCAGTGCTGGGGGATTGCAAATGGGGGTCCCGCTTACAAAGAGAAGCAGCAAAAAATGGGGCCAGGAAGAGTGGTTTTGAGCTCAAGATGCAGAACGTGGCAGCTCCAGATGTAGAGACAGTGGTTTGTCCTCGCTTTCTCACGGTGGCAACAGTCCCGTCTCCACAAGGACAAGTCCCATTTCCTTTGAACGTACCCTCCTGGGTGTGCAGGACTAGAGCAAGTAGCAGTTGTTAGCCATGAATTTGGAAGGTTGTGATGACCATCTTGTGTCTTTCCTGAAGCTGTGCAGCACTCTGCGGTTCACAGGGACTTTGGGGATGTCCTTGTGGTGGTATGAGGATATCTGGGGGAAGCCTCCATCTTCTGGGTAGGACACAGCTGTGTCCTGTGCTTGTCACCACAGACCAGGCTGCCTCCAAGGCTTGTGGGCTGAGGCTGCTCGTGCTGCAGGGATGCAGTATTCCCCGGGGAAGCTCGAACATGTGGCATGTCCTGATGAAGTAGCACTGAAATGTTTTTTAGAACCACAGTTCCCCTGCAAAGAGGCAGGAAGACATCTCAGGAGAATGGAGTGGAGCCACAGTGGTGCCCACGTTGCCTGTGAGCAGCGCTGGTGACACCCACGCTCCTCTTGACCAAGGTGGGAAACCAGCTGGACAGTGTCCTGCAGCCATTGTGTACTGGGCTCTGCAGCTGCCACCTGCATGCGAGGGGGACCTTTCCCCAGGGACATTTCACCAGGGCACTGCTGACCATGCCAGGCTTCTCGTTCACTTTCCCAGAAGGCTTTCTGCTAGGAAGAGCTGTTTAGATCACAGCACAAAAGTGCATTAAAGTTACCAAGAAAATTGACATTTAGACCATAGATTCCACAGACCTGTAATAGTTCATCAGTTAGGGCCAGGTTAACTTCATAATTTGGGCTAATTGAAGGGAAAAAAAAAAAGCGCTATTAGACCCAGTACCTTAGTTCTGTCCACTCTTGCGTAGGAAAATACAGAGTTGCAACGTTCTTACCTCTTACTGTTTGTTCTGTATCTGGTTTTAGCAGTCGAAGTGACAGTACTCAGTCTCCTGTCACCCACTGGGCTCTGGCAACATAAGGAAACTGGTCTCGGGCCTCTACCAGCAGGTTCCTTTCCAGCTCAGTGCATGTTTTCCTCCAAGAGAAGCACATGTCCAAGAGGGGCAGCTACAGATCAGTAGAACCAACCTCTGCTGTCAGATCCTGTGGGCATTCGGTGGCTGCTGGGCAGCAAGGTGAGAACTGACTGGCTTCAACACACTTCCCTGTCATATCTCCACTGTGATGTATGTAAAGTATCTTGTACGTTACAAAAGGATTTTAAAAAGTGTCTTAAGGCCTGTAAACTCCGCTGTTTGGTCTGAAGATGGCATTCTGTAAAGAGACCGCTGTATGAATACGTTCCCATGCTTTGTCCCCTCTGCTATCAAAACAACGAACCATATCTGTTCTGTATGTAATAAATGTGTTAACATCAGCAAGTGTGGGGCATCTTCTTTCTCTAAAAGCACTGGGATTTCTGCTTAGTCTTTACTAACAGCAGGACACACACAGGGGTGGGAAGGGCAGCTCAAGTGTTGAGCACAGAGTAGTTCAATGGATTGCTCACTAGGTCAGAGCAGAAGGGGCTGGTCCTGCAAGCCACAGTGCAACCTGTAGCTTCTCGCAGTGTCAGAAAATGGGGAAAAGACAAGTGTTCAGCTGCTGGCTGGCTGCAGCTGTCCTCATCGTGTCCCCTCCGGGTGAGCTGCCAGGGTTAACACATCAGGCTGAGCTTTCAACACTCCATTTGCCAATGTTGACCCCTGTCGATAGAGGCTGATAGTTCACGAGATCCTATAGGGAACCGGTGACATTCAGCACTGCAGGAAGCAAGTTGTCCTCAGGCCCAGTAGTTAGACACATTCATACGTATTTTGTAGAGCTTTACTAATTCAAGGGCTGTCCTACATAGCAATAATAGATAAAGAAGCCACCTTATTACATCCGAAGCAGCTTCTGCCCTGAGCAGGGGGTCACCTGCAGTGGCACCTGCACTGCAGTCCTGTGCAGGCCAGGGTGAAGTACAGCAGGCTCCGGGATTAAGGGAAGCATCTCAGCGATGCAGCTTGGAAATAGGGCCCTGGGACCTGTCCCGCACCCCTGAGGCTGCACCCTGTGATAGGGCCAGGAGCAGTTTGAGCAAGGCATGGTGTGAAGTGCAGCCAGCACCAGCCCAGCAACTCACTGTGCAGACCAGAGAAGCTGGTTTTCTGCAGCTGCAGCAAGAAGTCTCAGCCTCAAACTGCTTGTGCCTAGCACTGCTCTGCTCTGCATTTCCCTCCTCTGGATGCTCCTGTTGCTTCTGAAGCCAGCGCGCCAGCCCTGGCCCAGGCCCAGCCGTGTTCCTGCCACAACAGAGGGACTAGAGCCCAGCTCCTGCCAGCCTTTGCATCTTGTCATAGGGGGAGCTTTTAACTCATGGGAAAAACCTCTCTCATCCCAGAGGAGCCTCTGGGGAGGAACCCCATGGAAGCCTGGGCAGCCATTGTCACTCCGTTCCCTTCTGTCCAATGACAAACTTTTCCCTGGTGGCTTGTCCCATCCCGGCCTGCCGTGCACAATGGGAAGGGCAGAGTCCACTTGGTGCTTTCCCTCAGGAAATCCCTTCAGGCTACTTGTGACCTGAGGATGCTGCAGCAAGCAGAACAGCCGGTGAAAGAACTAAACAGAGGCTTCCGCAGGGTTCCAGACCAGAACAGCTCCTGTCTCCTCCACTCACACCCACACCCGACCCTCCAACAGCTCCTGATACAGCAGCAGAAGCCACAACCACCCCAAGAAGAAACGAAATGCTACAATCTGCACTAAAGAAGTTGCATTTTTGTAATGTTCACCACAACGTGCTGCACTGGAACAGGCGGTAAGCTGTGTCTGGCTTCAAATAGTAGAAGCCAATCCCGTATACTTTGCATCGACAGAATTAAAATGATTTCTCCTGTCTCCTGACAGCCATCTCTGGGAATAAGAGGCAGATACCTTTGGATAAGCTGAGTAGTCAAAGCCAGGCTGTGATCCTCTCACGTCGTTCATCGCCATCATCTGTATGGAACCCAGATGATTCTGCAGTGGTTAAGAGGAATCCAATGCCGTTCCTGTATTTCGCAAGCTAGTGACTCTGCATTTAGACCTCATAAAGATCTCCAGGCACTGAAAAAAGAATGCTACATTTTCTTAGAACTGTGCTGCAGAAATCAGAAAACTTTTATTTTCATTAGTAGACATGTTTGTACACAGCTCTGTGAGATAACGCAATATTCTCAGTCATTTTTCTGTAATTTACGTAGGAGTAAAACTACCTGGAAAATGTTCTTGAAAACCTAATTTTTCAGGCTGTAAAGAAAACTGTGCTCCCAAGAGTTGTAGCTGGACAGCAGGAGCTATGCATTCAGAGACTATGCAGGGAACTAAGAAGGTTCCTCTGCTGACTGATACCAAAGTTACAGAAAAAAAAATGTGAATGCATCTGCATGTCCATGCCTGTACACGGCTGGGGAGAAAGGCAGGAAACCCAGAGACACCACGCTGCAGTGGACAAAGGGGGTCTTCTGTAAGACACCGTGCTTCTAACACACAGTGAGAGCACGCAAGCAGCTCGGGACATAGAAACAAGTCATCATACTGGTGTCCCCGCAGCTTTTTTCTTTGCACTCTGATGGGGAGAGGCCCTGAACCTCTGCACATCGATCATCGGCTCCTCTGTGATTGGTTTTCCTTCTTTCTGCCACTGCGCGAGGATCATGGCTCGGAGCAGAGGCGGGTATGGAAGGTACTGAATGGTCTCCTCCGGCACTGGGGTGAATTTCTTGAAGGCCTCCTCCTCATGCTTGGGCACCATACGCCAGTCGTGGTACATGACTTTGTCAATCTCTCTCACATCTTCTTCGGTCTTGCCTGAGAAAAGATGATGAACACCAGCGGGCAACGCTATCAACAACCAACTTCCTCTGGGAAATGCAGCAAATGCCAGCTCCCAGGTATCAAAAAATGCTACAACACGCAATAGTAAAAGAAGTTTTCAAAGGACAGTGTCTTCCCTGCCATACTATGGGATCCCACTTCTGTCCTTGAAAATCAAAACAGAAACAGGCTGAAAGGACTACAAGCAAGTTGTTCCAGTCCCATGGCCGACTCTCTTTTTTAATTTAAAATGTCCCTTCACCTCTCTCAGGTTCAGTTTCTACGGCTAAGGAACAAGAGTAATTTCCCTCTACACTAATGCAAGTTCCCTGAAAATTTTTTAATGTTTAAAAATACCCGATAGCTTTAAAACCTTTGGATGAGCAATGTTTCAGAGTGACAACCATTCACCTGATATAAAGCAGCGTTAAAAAGGGAAACTCACTCGCTCAACTTTGACCATTAATTTAAAGTCCCAGTAACCCGCGGTGACTGCCACCACTCCCGTTTTGCTGACGGTTTTACCTGGAACACCCGCGTGTGTCCAGTCTGTGTTCTCCACTCCCACCTACAGCCGCCCCCCAAAGCCTCCCAAGAGCCCTGCGGGCGGGAGAAGCAGCCAGTTTTACCTCTGAAGGTCAGGTAGCCCCACGCTCGCCCGTGATCCATGTTCTGCAAAGAAAAGGAGCCCGGTGAGGGCAGGGGCAGGCCGGGGGGAGCCCGGGGGGGCCCGGGGGAGGGCGGGGGGGGTTACCTCGGCCGTGTAGTCCGCCTTCACCTTGGTGATGACCCAGTAGCAGGGCTCGTCGTGCGCCCACAGCCAGGACTTGCGGGTGACGGTGCGGCCCACGCCGAAGCGCGGCAGGCGGCAGAGCAGCGCGAACAGCCGGTTCTCGTTCCTCACGTCCTCCCAGGCCCGCACCGGCAGCCGCTTCTGCGTCAGCGGCCGCCGCATCGTCTCGTAGTCCAGGGCGAAGCGCTCCGAGTCCCGCGGCCGGTTCTTCAGCGCCCGGTACTCGCGGATCTTCTTGGCCATGGCGGCGATGGGCCGGTGCAGCTTCTTTCGGGCCATGGCGCCGCCACACCCGCACCCCGCGCCCCGCCGCGCCGAGCGCTCCGCCGGGCCCCGCCGCCGCCCGGAAGCGGAACCGTCGGGCCGGAAGCGGCGCCTGGGGCCGGGCTGCGGGAGGCGCCGCGCGGGGGATCTCGGCACCGAACGCGCCCGGGGCTGCGGGAGGACGGAGCTCGGGCAGCCCCGGCCGCGGTCGTTGGGGCGGGTCGTTAATGACCGAAAGGGACGGGGTGGGAACCCCCGCCTGCTTCAGGCGCAGGAGAAGGGGACTTGGAGAGGCGCGGAGCGAATGGCTCCGGTGGGTCCGAGGCGGGTTAAAGGCCGGCCCGGGGTTAGAGGGGAAGCGGCGCCGAGGGCAGCAGCCCGGCCTCGTCCGGCCCTGACCCGGCCGCCGAGTTTGCCTAAATTAAACCTGCCAGGAGTAAGGTGTCTTCCTGGGTTCGTTTTTTCTTTTTTTTCCCCTTTTCTAAGCCCGTACCTTAGAGCCGAGCATACAGATCCGCTCCAGCCTGGCGCCGGAGCCCCGCGCTGGGGGCGCTCCCTCGGCCCGAGCAGCTCCGGGCGGCAGCCGGGACCAAGCGAACCGGTGGAACGCCCGGTCAGAGGCTGCTCGTGGCCTCACACAGGCCGTTTCCTCGGAGTGGTGCGTCTGTCTTGGACAAGGTTGTTGCAACAAGGAGGACAAACGCGACTGAGCCGACAGACATCGGTTCGGAGCGAGATACCCGACCTCGATCCGCCCTGACTGGGAGAAAAATCAATGAAACCGCTCAGTACGGGGCGCGGGAGCAGCCGGGGTCTGCGCAGCTCCGGTAGCGAGCTCGTGTCCTTCGACACGCTCAGGTTTCGGTGTGGGGGCGCCGAGCAGAAGGAAACAAGAACGCTGGATCCCTTCTCCCTCCCGTTTATTTCCCTCCAGGCGAGATCCCCCGTTACCGCGAACCCCCCCGCGCTGGGGGGGGGGGGCGGTGGGGACGAAGGGGGCGGGGCCTCCCGGGGCGGGGCGGAGCAGGCCCCGCCCCCCGCGCGAGCCCGGCGCCATCAGGCTGCGGCGCGTCCAATCAGCGGCGCGGCCGCAGCCACTCCCCGGGGAAACGGCTCGGCCCGTCCCACGTGACGGCGGCCGCCCAATCCCCGCCGTCTGCCGCCGCCGCCCCCGCCCCGCCCCGCCCCGCCCGCCGCGGGTGCCGTCCTGTCCCGGCAGGCCGTGCGCGGTGCGGCTGGAGGCTGTGTCGGTAAGATGGCGGCCGTGAGTCTGAGGCTCGGAGACCTGGTGTGGTGAGTGCCGGGACAGGCCGCGCCGGGCGCCGCCGGGGCAGGGCAGGGCGGAGCGGGGCGACGCGGCGGGCGGCGGCGGCGGGGCGGGCGCCTCTGGCGGGGCGAGGCGGAGGCTCCGGCTGTGGCGGCGGAGGCGCAGGCGGGGCCGGCCCGGGGGAGCCCGGCGGGGCCGGGCCGGGCGCTGTCACCGCGGGGGGACTCGGGGTCGCGCCCGCGGGCAGGCGGGGCCGCGACCCGGTCCCGCCGTGCGGGGGGGGGGGCGCGATCCGGGAGGGGGCGGGGGCGGCGGCCGGGCCGCGGGGCTGGGCTGGGGCGGGCCGGGGAGCCGGGGCGGCGGCGGCCGTGGGGAGAGGCGGCCGTGGCAGGACCCGTGCAAGATGGAGGGAGGGCAGCGGGGCCCAGGGGCGATCGTCGCGGGGCCCGGCTGGAAGGCCTGCCTCCTCCCAGGGGGCGAGAAGGGGCGCAGATGAGTCAGGGGGCGTTTGGGCAGAGCGACAGCCCCGGTGCTTGGCGGCGCCCGGAGGGAGCGACCCGGCAGCCCGGGCGGTTTGGGGGTTTTTTCACAGGTCGGGGTGTCCCTGCTGAAGCTCGCAGAAGCCATTTCCCCGTGTCACTCCAGCTGTACCCTCCAATAGTCAGAGCGCTGTGAAAAATCACAGTTTTTCCTGATCTGGAGAACCGAGGAGATCCCGTCGAGCCCTGGAAGCGCTGATTTTTAAGTGCATGGGCTGTGCTATGTTTGATAGGCTAGGGTATCCTGCTAGGGCTTGCAAGAAATAGCTAATCCCCAACACGCAAGTGCATGCATTTATATTTATAGATAAAAAGAAGCGTGTGCTCCAGACTGTGACAACTGCAGTTTCTCATCCGAAAAATTGACAGTGCTGTGAAGTTGTCTAATTTTTATAGCAGAGTAAGTAAAGATTGGTTCCTTTTTGGCGAATTTTTGTATATTTTCTTTTTTTTTTTCAAACAAGGATTTGGGGGCTGCGCTGCTCTCAGTGTTGGAGTGCGGATTGTCCTGCTTTAGTTGTGTACGTGATGACCCAGGCGGGTGCTGTCCCTAGAGCCATCGTAGAACTGTGACAGCGAGACAGTAACGTGTGAAAGGCTTTGATAAAGGTCTTGCTCAGTACAAGAATGGAAACGTCGAGTGTGGGACATGGTCGCCGTTACAGCTCTTGGCAACCATCCTGCCTGACCGTCGCTGCTGAATGGGCCGTGTGGCGTTGCCATCTCGGGAGGGGCTGCAGCGCCACGGGCTGGGAATTTTTGGTTCAGGACCTGGCGGGCTCCACAGGTCCTTTGCCAGTCTCTGGCAAGGCAGTGGGCAATGTGGTTTTGTGAGAGTTCGGCGGCCGGAGGGAGTGACGAGGTTAAGGTAACGATGAAGCCACCGTGTTGAGGGCTGAGAGTAGCATCTCGTCCTCCTCTGTGGAGAAGCGATTTTGTATCATTTTCATAATGGAAACATTTCTGAGCGTAGGAAATAATCGTTTCTGCCTTTCCTATGGCTCTTTTACAATTTTCGCCCATCTTCCTGTGGTAGCAAGCACCTGAAGAAAGCGATAATGGAGCGCTTGTGCAGGGGATCCTGCCATTAATGCTTTCCTTGAGAACTTCTAAGAGGCTCAGCTCTCTGAGCTGGAATTCGGTGGCTGCTCTGCTCGCTCGGCTCTTCCGCCCGGACGGATATATGTTATCAGGCTGACCTTTGGTTTGATTGCCTGCGTTGATGCTTTTTTTTTCCCAGTTCCTTGTGAGGGAATCTCCAGCCTTCCAAGAGCAATGAGCCCTGTAGCGCTGTATCCTCCAGGCAGGAGCGGTGCTGCTGCTGCTGTTCTGCTGGCTGAAACTCGGACAGTCCCGTGGTGACGTTGTGCAGGCTGGTTCGAGGCTTAGTTTAGGTGCAGGTGTCTAACAGTATAGTGCTGGTGTGTCTTGCCCTTCATGGTAGGTTTCCACTGTAAATTGTAACTCTCTTAATATGAAAAATATGATGTAATGCAAAAAGATAAACATGGGATAGTTGGGGTTTTTTTGTTCTGGTTCTAGTATGTAATACTTTCTTTTTTTCTCTAGGGGGAAGCTGGGCCGGTATCCTCCGTGGCCAGGAAAGGTGAGGTTTGGTGGTTGGTTTATTATTTTTTACTTTCTTAGGTTTTTGGGTGGGGTTTTTTTTGTTTGTTTTTGCTTTTTCATTCTGCACAGAGAAAGCTTTGCCTGAAAACATTTCAGTTGAAGATTAATACTGGGGTTTTTTTTAATTTCTTTGTTTTTAACTGTGAACCAGTTTAGAGCTTGATTTGATCTCGAAGTTCAGGCTGTCACTGACAGCTGTCGGGTCAGATAGAATGAAAAGCAGCAGAGAGCAGTTCATCCAGCTCTGGAACTGATGGTGTCTCCTAGATTTAGTTATTTAACCCCTGTCACTTTCTACAAGACAGATTTCCTCCTCCTATAGTGAATTGGTTACATGTACTGTGTTAAATTACAGAAATGAAGATCTGGCTCCTCAAGATACTGGTTTAGAGCTATGTTTTTCTGAGTCATAATTCTAATTGTAGGGTTTAGTTAAACTTTCTCTTCTGATTTGATTGGTTTTCTCTTGATAAGAGACCAAAAAGATTTTTTTATTTTTTATTTTTTGAAATTGAATTACATGTGCCATTTCCATTACTTCTTCTCTGAAGGAACTTTGTTTTTATTTTTGGTGTAGGCATGAGGACTAAGCATGCTGAGGTAACAGCATGTGGCAGGGAGGGGTGTTGTCAGTGTGGCTGCCAGCCCAAAACGTTTGGTTATTGGATCCCCCACAGTCTTTCATGTGTCACCCCTGTCACTGAAAGGGAGGTTTTTGCTTTACTAGTAGTTTAACTTCATAAGCAACCTGTTTTGGGAGTAAAGACAAAGCTTTAAATGTGAATTTTACAAGTTAATGAAGTAGGGCAAACTTTTGTTAATACCATGTGGCTTCCTAGGTTTTAAAAAAGTTTGCGGGCGTGTTGAGCTGGGGTTAGGGAGAAGAAAAGCTCGCTAAGAGTGACGTGATGATGTATCAGTGGATTTTGGGTACTTTTTTGCTCTGTAGCAGCATACCCTTATCTGAGGAAATACATGGATTCTATGTTTACTTCAAAGACTTATAACTGATCCCAGTTCTCTTCCTAGTCAGATTAAAAAAAATTTAAAAATCCTGCAATAGCTGTAACACGTGACAGTGCAATCACAGAGTATGTATTTTCATTACGTGCTTTTTAACTTTCGCTTCTAATCACCTTCAGATTGTTAACCCACCTAAAGATCTGAAGAAACCTCGTGGAAAAAAGTGCTTCTTTGTGAAGTTCTTTGGAACAGAAGATCAGTATGTACCCGCTTGTTTTCCTCTGGTGAAAATACTGCGCCGTGTAATACCCATCTTGCGTGGAAGAACTATTTACTAACACGGCGCGGTGTGGCTTTGCAAAGGATTGTGTTTGATCTACACGCAAAACAAAGTCAACTCCTGTGGTGTGTTGGAGCTGCTCGCGTGGGTGTGTGAAGACTGACGTACCCAGTCGGGTCAGGATTGTAGTTGCCGCTGAGAAGGATGGGCCTGGGTAGCTCTCGCCCTTTTAGGTGTGACGGGACTGGTTTGGATTTTAGCACGTAACTTATGAGAAAGGTTTTTCTGCCAGGAGAGGAGCACGGCTGTACACTTGCCATTTGTAAAATAATGTGCTGTCGTACCTGGGGGCTGAAAACGTTCTTGCCGTGTTTTGGGGAGATTTGATGGTACAGGGAAGTCAAAACTGTTGTAGGCTACCTGTTTGCAAGGCAGAATTGATTGATTCCAGACATACATACAAAATTGTAGTTGTCTTAGACGTAGATATTTACAAACTGGGGAAAAAAACCTCCCCCCAAAGCCTGAGAACCTTGATATTTCATGAAGCTTAAAATTATTTTACTGATTTTTCATTTTTCCCTCTTATTTTCTGCTATTTTGCATTAACTTGTGTGGTAAGGGAGAAAATTGCAAATACCTACGGAAGACTAGAAAACTCTTTAACTTTTGGGAAAAATGATAACAAGAACTGAGACCGTTCCGTGGATGTTTCTTAAGGAAATTATTTTGCTCAATATTTAAAAATTGTTTTCTGTTAAGAACTGAGATCTAAACTTGATAGAAGTGATTGCTCCATGCTAAGCGGAGCATGTGTGTTAGATCTCTAGCAATGTGAAAGGGCAGAGAATGGGGTTTTTTGGTGGTGGCACTGTTGTTAAACATGGTTAGTTGAGCTAATGAAGTTCCACAGGTGGAGAAGATTGACTATATCTATCCTGATCGCTTGTTCTCGATTCTTGTCTTTCACGTTATTGGATCAAATACGGAGATGATTTGCATTAAGTTTGGAAAAAGCGGTCGTATGTCTGGGGCACTGTAGCTGAGATTAGCAGCAGGACTGCGAATGAAGAGTTTGGAGCTGCAGCATAATCGGGATTTATTACACGATTCTAGAGCTCCGGCTGGGGAAAATCCAGTCGTCTGGCACAGGAAGGTAGCGTGGTTGTTGTCATGACTCTCCCTTGCCCCTCCTCCTTCAGCTTGTGAAATTTAATCATTTCCTGCTAGATAATCGTGATTCAGAAGTTTGCTTACTCTGACTGGCATACCCTAATTGAGAATTAAATAGAAATAAGTGCCATTCCCTTTTTTTTTTCCTCTTTAACACTGAGAGACAGAAGAGAGGCTTGTGTGCCTGTTCTGTCCTGATGTGGAACTTCGAAAGAGAACCACGCTGCTCTGACTGCTGTGCTGCTTCATAAAGTCCTCATCTTTGAGCATATCAGCTAACCAGATCAGGAAAAACTTAAATGATTTCACTTAAAATGTGAGCATGAAGAGAAAATCCCTTCGCTTACTTTGTACAAACGCTTTTTTCTAGGTGTGTATGAACAGTAAGTGGAAATACGTAACTGGCAAAGTGTTGCTGCTTTACATAATGAAGAGCGTGAGGACTCGGAGGATGTGCAGCGCGTGCGCTTACTCGTAGCGATGCTCTAGTGCGCGTCGCTTCAGTTTCCTCGCGCTTCGCTCGTTCTGCTGCTTTCGGGATTGTGAGGTGACGTTGCTAAACCACTGATCCATTTTTACAGCCTTACTCTGTCAGGGTTTGGCAGGTGAGGATCTGGATACCAGCTGCTTGCCTGTTGTCCAGCATGTTTAAGGTCAAGGAGATGCTCGTTGCTGGGTAGAATCCCTCTCACCAACTTCTGAGGGCGGTCGCAAGCTGCTTTGTCGATGGGTAGGCAGTGTCAGACTCAGTCTTCTTACTTACTTCTGTGAATTCCTGGGTGACTGCTGTGGCCCAGAAATGCCACCGTTTCAGGCTGGGTAAAAACTGTTTCCTCCTGACTTACGTGGCTGCAGTTTGCCAGTGCCAAAGATTAAGGAGAAAGCTGCTTAGAAGTAAGAGCTGCTGTGCATGCATCTGAGCAGAGAGGAGGGTGAATAGAAACATGCTGGTGAGTTTAGAAGTGTTTTGGTGTAGCATGTAGATAGGTTTTGGTTATTTGTGAAATCCTGAACAGCTTAGGATACAGCACAGAAGAAATTGTGAGTTTTTTCCTGCATTTTAATGTCAATTGGATAGTAATACTGGCCCAGTGTGATGCAGCAGTGACTAAGGAAATACACGATCTGGAAGACTGGGACTAGTTTTGGCCAAAGATATAAAAGTGAGAGCACGAGCGCGTTCAGACTGTGCTCTCAGACCCGGCTTTTGCTAAAGTTTCCGCTGAGCTCTGTGCTCTTTAGGTTTATTGTGTTGGTGGAGTTTGTTGCTTCTATGGAAGTAATAGATTTTCTGGAAGATGAGGATCCTCTACCTAAAGAAGAATTTGCTTAAATTTGCTTATATGTTTAAACGGTGAAATGCAGGTACGCTTTAGCACAGTGAAAACCACCTTGATGTTCATAGTAGTAATGTCATATCCATGTCCTAATGGGTTGCCTTAATTGTGATACTCCTGTGATGCCTCTTATTAACTCTTCTGTATTGTTAAGGAGGTTTTTCTAGTCTGCCTAGGAGTTCTTTTGCTGAGTGTCTCTTCTCAGAATAAGTCACGTTAAAAGGATCCTTCGTCTAAAACTGAGAAGAGTTGATGTTTCCTGCCTGTAGACCTGTTGAGCGTGTAACAGTGTCCAGTTATGGGAGTGTAAATGATTCTAACTGAGGCTTTCTAAATAGAAGCAGAACTTTGACCTTTTATCTTTTGACTTACATTTGTTTCTAACTCTGCTTTCCAGATAGCTGTCAAGATTGCTTTTTATTTCTCAAGCTACAGTCTTGTCCTAGGAAATCTTTGTTGATCATTCCGGTAGTCAAGTACTGCAGTGTAAGAAATTGGACACTGTTACATACTTTTGCATTTATCACTTTTATTAGTTCAAACTCTTGGACTGGCAGGCCTGTAGCCTACAAATCTTTCTTGGTGTGTTTCATCCAGTTTGGAATATTCTTAGGTTTCATGGCCTGCTTGAAAATTCATGATGACGTTGTCAAATCTAAAAAAAAAAAAGATTTAAAACATTGCTTTAAAGGTATCATTCTGCTGTGTTTCTTAGAAATACTGGGGAGAGTCTCGCATTCATCAGCCGTGTGTACAAACGCAAGCATTCACCTTCCATCCCACCCTTTCCCCCCCTTAGACATTCACCTTCCATCCCACCCTTTCTCCCCCTTAGATTTTCTCTAATAGCCAAAGTCATCTGGCAAGCCATGTATATCAAAGCCCGAATAGGAAGCTGGAGCAGTCCATTCCTCCTCGTAGCACCTTTTTGAAGCATCTGTACAAAACTAAATGGTCTCACTAAATGCAGTGAGGTCAAGGGGCGCTTCCTGCCTTGATATATTAAGGAAAAATTGGAGGAAACTTGCAATCCGAGATAAGTACCGTAATCTGCAGCCTGTTCCCATCGGGCACAGGGATTTTAGCGTGCTGCTTGTTGCCTTCCCGTCCTCCGTATCCTGCTGGAGTGCAAATACCTCCCCTCTGCTGCTGCTGCCGTGCTCCCTGCTTTTCAAGGAGAGAGAAGTTCCTGGCTGTGGTGTTTCTAAAATGTTCTCTCAGGCCTTGCCATCAGAAAGCAGTCGGTTGGAGTTTGCTGGACGTTGGACGCGGTGCCCTGCGGCGATGCGAGGAGCCGGGGCGCGGGCCAGGCTGGCGGCGGGGTTTGCTTACACCGCTGGCGCTTCTCGGTGAGGCCCGTTGTCCCCGCCGAGCTCGCGGTCAGCGTGGCCGGGCTGCTGTGCGGCCGAGCCGGCTGGAGGGTCGTTAGACATCTCTGCAGGCAGAGTGCCGTAGCTGCAAATTAATATAGTCAAAACTTTTCTGCCTCTTACTGACTGATGTCTTCAGATGTATAAGTACTCGGCACAGTTGTGTTTTTTTTTTTAATTGCACAAATTTGGAAAAACTGAATACTTGGAATTTCTTTCAGTATTGCCCTGCTGCTTGTTTTCTTTCACTAAATATCCTCTCCTGTTAACTGCATGGATATCTATTCTGATTAAATGTAGTCATTTTTGTATTTTCCCACCCCCCCATGAAGACGTTTACATATCAAATTGCAGAGCTCAGCTGAGTTGTTTTACTGATGAAGATTGGGGCACTGATTTCTTTGTTGTATGCTCACACACTAGGCCTGTATAGAGCCAGTTTTCGTTGGACTTTCAAAATTGCTTGTGCTTAGTGTGGGCATCTGAACAGCCACGGTGTAAAACTTTCTGCGGTTTTTCCCCGACTGTAGTAAGTAATAGAAATTTGAGATACAGTGCCGCTGTCTTTCGTCCCTAACACCAAGGCTTGCAAAAAAATGAGTATTTTTGGATATTCCTCCACCTTATTTTTTTCAGTTTATTGTTAGGGATTGGTACCCTGAGGCTGGGACAGTGTGACTGGCAGGTTGGGGGGCTTATGGTCTCCTTGCCCATGCCAAGTTTTTATCGCGGATTTAAATCTGGTAACTCTGATTCCATCAGAAGAGACACCATTGTTTCCTGTGTAGCTCCAGGTCACATTCAGAGTTGCCTCTGCTTTACAAGCATTCTAAGGTTTAATTATTGGTCATGAACCTAATCTGGATTTTGTGAGTCATGGTTTAATAGGAATGATATTTTGGAGGGGAGGAGGAAGGGCGTTGAAAACCCATTACTACCTTTTTTTACATCTTTTCACTTCCCATTTAGCCCATTCTTTAGAGATACCAGGTGACTCTGCAGCAGCATGAATAGAATTTCTTTTAAAAAATGACGTTGACAGTAATGTAATGTCACTAATGCTTTTCTAAAGCATTAACTCATTGCTGAGTCAGGAGAGAAATAGTAGTTCCTTTTACATGTTGCATCTTAGAGACCCCTTATCTCTTGTTGGCCTTCATTGGCTCTGAGTTTATGACTTAACACAGAGATATTGTGTATAAACATGGATTATTTTCTTCGGTGGCAAGTTCTTTTGTTTTCAAGCGTTTGAAATGTGAATGCTTTATGGACATCTGCTGTCAAAAGACATGTTTGCATCTTACAGAAGGTTATTCAGGTAGGTGACAGAAAGTAAACTGGAAAAGACCAATTTTAAATTTTATTTGTTTTTTATTATTTTTAACCCCAAGACAGCATTTAAGACTGGTTTTTTTTCACTTATTAGTTTGCCTCTGGGTTCTCTAGCTCTTTATCCTGGGGCCTCACAAGTGCCAGGATGCGCCTTTGAAGCCAGGAGCTTTGTTCTTCTGCCTTTCTCCATACCGAAGAAAAAGTAGTGAGAAAGGAAGCTAATGTAGAAAAACTTTTTGCTCTTAAGATTGCTTACCCCACCTACAACCCAATCTGATCATTACTTATGCAGGTTCTTTAATGGATAAGGGAATCGGTATGAATATGCATACAAATGCATTTATAGGGTATCTAACAAATGACCTGGTTAACTTATTCAAAATACGACTATGCACGGCATCCTGGGGGGGAAAACTATGCCGAATGCATTTTGCCAGGCACTTAGGTCTGAGATTCTTCTTCAGAGTGATGAATTACTTGATGGGCACAGCTTGTAAATGTCGTTAACCAGATCTTCAGATATACTGAGCGCGCCTCAGACCCACATCTTGAAATCTGGCCGTTTAAGAGTTTGTGACTGTCCCTTGCGTCTACTGCAGTCATCTCTTTCCCTCTCATTTCTTCAAGTGGGAGTCATCTTTAATTTTTGCAACAAACTCGTTTATAGCTGAAATAATAGGGTTTTTAAAAAAGTTTGGTAGTATATATATATTGTTGTATAGTACATGTTTAAAAGAGCTTATTTAGGTCCAAAAGGCCGGTTTAGCTCACTCGGTTGAGTGTGGTGCTGAAACACCAAAGGTATCGAGTTCGATTCCCGTTCGGTCCCCATGTGTTGCCTGATCTAGTTGAGAGGCGTCCCTGCCCATGACAGGGAGGTTGGATTAAATGATCTCTAAGGTCCCTTCCAGCCTGAGCCATTCTATGATTCTATGATAATGGACATGTGCAGTGAGGAGGGATGGGATTGTGAGAAACTTAAGAGAATGCTGTGATAGAAAGAAGTGATTTTTATTTAGAAATTCAAATTGGCAACAAAGTTTAACATACTTTATCATAATGTGCTCCAAAATTTTATTTCCTTTATATATATATATACTGAAAAGACTTCTTGTGAGCTGATGGTGTCTGGTATCTCAGGATACTTGGTCACTGAGTGCCACAGAAGAGCTTTACGGAATAAGAGAATTTCACTATAATACCTGGGCAGTGAAGAGAAAGATCTCCGTGATGTTTTAAAGAGTTTTACTGGACTTTACTACTTGGTGAAGAGAGGACAAGCGAGATCTAGCAAAGCGTTATTGTGGCGATGGTTTCGTTCTCCTTTATGTTCAGTTTTGCTGTATGACGTGGTGTTTATGGTGCCTGAAAAGGCAGCTCTTAAACCATCTCACCTGCCTGCAGGAGCTAGACCACACTGGAGAATATTTATAACCTACAGTCACGGCTCATTGATGTTTGTAACAGAGATGTTTTGGGACTAGAGAAAGTCAGTTTGACTGGTTTTTGCTGTGTGCTGGGCTGCTCTGTGCCAAGAAGCCCTGTTGGCCTTCCTAGCTCAGGAGGAGCTTTTCTAAAGCTTGCGCAGGTCTGTGTTCGGTAGGACAGAAGGAGCTTTGTAACCGTGTGGCTGATAAGCCTGGGCTTGAATCTGGGGAGAGAGAAAGGTAGTCTGATCTTTGCAAGAGCCATGAGGAATGTTGAGAGCAAAGGCGTTCCCCTAAGCCACAGTGAAGGGGAGGTGGAAGAGCTTGTGAACCTGAAGGAAAGTGGAGTTGTCACCCTCTGCCTGGCCACCTAACCGGTTGGTAAATGGCAAGAAGTCCTATTTAGCAGCTGTGGAAACAGGGAAGACATTTGAGTTTCCTCGTAGGACTGCAGTCAGGTTAATACTCTGCTGCTGTAGCACTTTGTCTTAAAATATCAACAGTGAAGAAAACAGTTCTTTTTCCTCAAAAGCGAAAAGATGTCTTCGTGGAGAATATCAAGGTACATCAGAACCATGTTCAGCAGTGAGCTGCGGCGTTTGCGCTCGCTTGATTTGCGGTCAGCTCCATTGTGAGATTTGTAATTTTGGGTTTGGGTTTTTTTTCCTCCAGTTTTTGCAGACACTTGTGAGTGCACAGTATGTTTGAACAAGGGGACTGATGACTTAAAATTGTTACGTGGCTTTCAGCAGCTGTATGGGCAGATTCGTGTTATTGGCTGCCTTCTGTGGAGGCATGTGACTGATTGTGGGTGTTCCTCCTGGTGAGGCAGGAGCAGTCACTAGGGTGCCTTTCTTCTAAAAAGTACCTGTGATCACATCCAAAAGCTGTCTTGCTGACAGAGAATATAAATAATGCTCAGAGCACAGCACTGCTAGACTGAGAGGATATAAAACTTGAGAAACCAAATAAAAGTGCCAGGAGAAAGTTATTGGTGAATGCAGAAATCTCAGCCCTTCAGGTTGTACGAAGCAAGTGAGGTTGGGCTGCTGCCATCAGTTGCTCTGGAGAAAGAAGAACGTATCTGTGTGTTTGTGGAAGTGGGATGCTTGAGAAAGTTGCTGTTTGGAGAATATAGCTAACTTGATATTTTGGATTTCTAGTGCTTGGATCAAAGTGGAGCAGCTGAAGCCGTATCACCCTCACAAAGAGGAAATGATAAAGATTAACAAGGGTAAGCGCTTCCAGCAAGCTGTGGATGCTGTAGAGGAGTTTCTTAGAAAAACCAAAGGCAAGGACCAGGTGAGTGGGTTCTTTCTTTACTGCATCCAAACTAGTCTTGGCATGAATGATGGTCAGATGTGTTTTTGTGTGAAAGGAGTTTGTTGCCTCTGGCAAGTTGAGACAGGGGTTCATTTTCATTCCTTTGTTTCTGGGTTTTTTTTGCCCCGTCCTCTCTTCTTCCCCATTCGGTCTTGTTTGGTGGGAAAAAAGTTCTGTTAAACTGGTGGAGAAACTGAAGAGGCTAATTAACCTGCTTACGATGAATTGATAAATCAGTCTTAAATCTTGGGCTAGAATTTTTTGTCTACTAATCTTGTCTGTAGTAGATTGGAAGTGCAGATATGCACATGCTCCCAGCAAGTCTTCAAGTGGGCTGTTCTGTTACTCACTTACTTAAACTGATGTGGTTTTGCAGGAAAACTAACCAGGAACCTCACTCACCGACTTCAGAGGGCTAACACATATCTAGTTTCCAAGTTACTTTGCTGTTGTTTTGCCTGATAGTAATCAGCACAGGGCCCTTCACATCCTTGGTTTTGCATGAAAATCATTCCAGCTCTTCTCTTCTTTCCTTACCGTCTTCTATTCTGTAATCTCTCAGGCGTCTTCCCATAACTCCAACGAAGAGAAGAATCGGCGTAATTCCAGTGAAGAAAGAGGCAAGCAATCTGCTGGCGAAGAGAAACGCAAAGCCAGTTTGTCTGAAGGGAAGTTGAAGAAGGGCACAGGGGAAGGAAAAAAGAGGATCTCTTCTGTATCATCAGAGAGAGGATCAAAATCACCTTTGAAAAGAGCCCAGGATCAGAGTCCCCGAAAGCGGGGGCGTCCGCCCAAGGATGAGAAGGTTTGTGTTGTGCATGTCCGCCAGTGCCCTGTGGACTTTGCAAATGGACTCCAGGGTTGACTGGCACCTTGACTAACAGGCCAGCAGGAAGAGTCAGTTCGGTGTCAGATGTTTTTAAGCTGTTCAGTGTTACTGCTTCTAGACCATTTGGCTGCCTGATACTTTTGGCAAGCATATAGTTAGTTCTTCCCGTGGTTTTTACCAGTTAGCTGTTCTGAGTGGCTCTGTTCATATCTTTGAGAGCTGTGTCATAAGATTCCACCTTTCATCTTGGCATCCCTCAAGTTCACTTCATATGGGAAGGATTAGTGAAGAGATCTGGTTCTTCATCTGGTTCCTCACTTCTCCCATCTCATCTACTTTGTATGAGTAAGCGATTAGTAGTCACTTAACTTCACCCTTGGTACCTACCGAGAGTGGAGTATTCGTAAGGGCTAGGGCTTAAAGAAGAAACTCTTGTAGCCTGGGGAATCCACCAGAAGAATTAATTATATTCATTTCAGCTTGTCTGCTATGGGATATATCTCCATCCTCTGTTACAAAAGTCTGGCCTCGGAGTGTTGTTATTTTATCCCTGTTATTTCTGGATGTCGTGGCAGCAATGACAGCCACCCATGCTTTGTCTGCCCTCGTCTAGAGTTCCATCGTTTTTATTTATTGCGGAACTTGCTGTTGTGGTCCAGGTCTTCCTTTTCCAAACGGATCGTTATTTCAGCAGATTGTTGCAATGCGCGTGCTCCATCAGACGCTACACCTGAAGACCCTTGGGAGGCTTCGGCTGACACACCACGCGGCAGCCTGCTCGCTCACCTGTGCTCGAAGGAATCACGTCATGCTGTGCTTCACAATCTCTGCTTTCAGTGCACTTCAGGATGGAAATCAAGACGGTATTCCCTGACCTCCAGAATTTTGAACGGATTGCCCTTGACTGATTGAAGAGCAAACTTTCTTGATGCAGTAAAACGAAGCTGATCATCCCAGATGTTAGATATAAAGGAAATACCAGCTTTTTTCTTTTTTTAGGGCCAACTTCTGTTAAATCAGGCTGTGCAACAGAGCCCATCAGTTTCTCCTTTTGGGGGTAGTTGGTGGGGAGAAATGGATGCATATTTGTGAATTCTTACTAATAATTACAGAACTTGTGACTTGACTGATGCAGGAAAACTCTTTACCAGCAACGTGCTTTCACTTTTCAAAGTGTCTTGCTACGAGCATACTGTATCTCCACGTACTTCTGCAACGATAAGCAACGGGGCCTTTTTTTTTCCTTTTGTATCTTTGAGCTAGTTCATTCCAAAATTGATCAAAACTCATGGCTGGGAGAGTTCTGATCATGCTGACACATTGCATGCTTAGGTGTTACTGCGTTAGCTACCTCAGGGCATCAGGGCGCTTTGAGTGAGTTAATTGTGGTAGTAGAAATTACTTTACTGGCAAATTGCGAGCAAAGTGGTTTTAAACAGCTGATCAGAAGGAGTTTGCTGGCTGTATGATAAATGTCTGGCCGTGAACCACAAAAATAAGGAGGCTAATGTCAGAAAGTAGCTTCTGGAAAGTCGTGTCCTGACAATTAGAGAAATTTTTGTGAAAATATAACAGTACTGCCTTAATACTGTTTTACAACCTGTGAAATTATTTTAAAATCTTGTTATCGTTTTGCCTGGTTCTCGTAATTTCCCCAAACTCTAAGGTAGAAAAGATTAATGTTGCTGTCTTGAATTACTGCAGTGTTGAAATTTAGAGTTTCTTTGCCCTGTCACAGTCTGCCCTTTGAAGTAATAAGGATGCACAAAATACAAAAATCCAGTTGATGCTAAGGTGTGCTCTATCTAGAAATGCTCTGTAGGCATTACATGATTATTCAAATACTCTTAATTTTTAAGCTTGTATGAGTATTTTTAAATGACCAACCTGACAGAACAGGTTTTGTTCACGCTTTACCAGTTGCAACAGCAGTGTGGTGTCTAGGGGGGAAGGTTTTAGTGGGGAGCACTCTCCCGAGACACTTTAAGGCTGGAGACTGATGATTGTCCCTGCTAACAGGTAAAACAGTTCGATCAGTCTGAGTTACCTCCAGGAGTCTCACTCTTACCTTTCTTGCGAACAGGGCTCTTCTGTTGTGGTTCTGTGTGGACGCTAAGATAAGGGGTGCATTTTCAGAAAGTAATTTAGGAGGGGAGATAATGTGATTCCACTCTGGAGCACTCATTTCAGGAACATGACACCTACTCTGCAGAAGCCCTGCACATTCTCTTCATATAGTGTGAAGACTTATATGTCTATGACCTATAGCATAAAGATCTATTTTAACCTATTTATCTTGGGGAAATAAGAAAGATAAATTTTAATTGGCTCAGCAGTAAAAACCCCGATGCGTTAAGTATTACTGTGACATTCCAGACTGGGGCCTGTTGAGGGAATGGGGCAGTCCACATTTTGGTTTCTGTCTCATGGATTCTGCAAACTTAAGCAGATGGGACTGTCAGCCTCGTGCTTTGAGGGCTCTCCTGTTAGCAGGTAGGCTACTTTTGTATGGTGAGAGGATTAGAAGAGTTCAGACCTCTTGGCTGTGGTGATGTTCTTCACCCATTTGTTTAGCTTTTAGAATCCACCAGAGGAAATGATGGATCAAGTACATTCGTTTGCTTCTCTGCTCGTTGCATGATTGCGCAAGTGCAGCGGTTCCTCTTACGTATGAAGAACAGGTTCTCCAGAAGCTGTAACTGTGGTTGAATTCCTTCATTGGCAGTTCATGTTTTCTTCACCTCACCTGTGTTGATAATACATGTTCAATTATGAATGTTTCATGGAAAGGCATGTGAAGTGGAAGGCATTTGTAGTGTGGGTTGTTTTTTTATCGAAACTCTGTATGTGCTCATATGATCAGCCTGCTGTGGCCAGACACTGAGCCAGGTTGTTAAACTCTTTCTGATCCTTCTTCTGTCTCCTCAGGACCTCACAATTCCAGAGTCAAGTACAGTGAAGAGGGTGATGACCGGAACAGTGGCTGGATTTAAATGGCCACCGAGCGTCAGTGAGGTGAGAAGCTTTACAACATAGGCAGTCTGGGAACTGAGTTTGTGGAAGCAAGCCTTGAACCTTTTGTCTGGGCCGTAAAATAAGCAGGGTCTTCTCTTCCTCCTCTAGGAACAAAATAAGACAGTCTCTTTCTGTCATTCTGTGGCGTAACAAAGCTAGACAGTATCCTGGGCGGTTAAGAAGTGTGTTGGGAAGTGAGATTTCAGTTGTTGTGGAACCATTTGCTCATTCACACTTAACTTGCTTAGCACACCCAACTCACTTTTGCGCTTCCAGGTTCAAAAGTATTTCTGAGACTGGGTTCCCAAACCTGGAGCAGCCCATGTGGATAGTCTCTCTCCGGATACTGTCATAGGGATAGTTTCGTTTGATTTCCCTCATTAGCAGCTTTTGAAAACCTCTTGGTTTTGTGCATAAATAAAGTGATCAGTAAAGCATAGTAAGAGCAGTGTGACTCGAGGCTAGTGTGCGTAATGCTTGTTGTGGGGGGAGATACCAGGGCCAACGGTCCTTGACGCTGTTCATATGGGTTTGCTGAGCGTGTGACAGTGCGAGGTGCAATCTCCAGCCAGCTCCCAGAGTGCTGTTTTAGAGGAATTCCTTGGAAACTGGAAAATCTGTTTTGATTCCCTTGGGAAGAGGACGCAGCAGGATTTGAGGTCTCTTCCTCCCATGTTAATCTTGCTGATTTTCCTACAGATGTCCAAAAATGAGAAATCTGTCTTGAATGGCTCTGGTTTTAAGAACAAAATACGGTGTAAACTGCTTAATTGAAATGGGCTGCTTGATACAGCTGATATGTTTTATGTTTTCTACCTTAAGCTGTTGTTCTCATGCAACTTGAGAGAACAAGGAATTGTGCTGTGGTTCCTCAGTGTTTCTCTGGGAATGTTTCTGAGCTTGTCCTTTCTCTCTTTGTAGCCTGTGAAGGACAGTGATCCACACTTTCATCACTTCCTGCTGAGCCAGACAGAGAAGGTGAGCATCTGGCAGATGGAATCATTCTGCTGGTTGGTCTAGCTTGGCATCCTGCCCTTTGGTGGGACTGAGTACAAGGAGTATGCGCAAAGAACTGAAATTCTGGTTTTTTGGGGGCTAGCAGCAATTAGATTCTCCTGTGCAATCTTGTAGTTCGATTTCTTCCTAACCTTAAGGTTTAGAATGATTTAGTATTGAGTACAATTAGTAGTTTAACTAATTAGAGATTATCTAGCACCAGGATTTGATAGACTTGTTGTCAATTCTGTAGATTGAACATCGAGGGGTAGGAAAAGCTGTTTTTCTATTTAAAACCCCTGTTGTCTTGATTGTCTTTGGTTGTCCTACCAGTTCCTTCATCTGGATGAACTCATCAATTAACTGAGTGTAGTAGGAGAATTTCCAGGACCAGGAAAGCTCCATGTAAAATATAGCCAATTTATCTCCTGAGAGTCAGAAGCCTTGCAGGATTTTATGTTCAGCAGTGAACATCAGGAGGAAAAGGAAAGATCAAATTAAATGAAAAAGGGTTTATAGCTAGCTGAGGATCTGGGTAGAGCCAGAACGATTAAGAGCAGCGAACAGTTTTAATCTAGACGAGCTCACAGTAAGCAGCATGGGAAGAAGCAGCCTTCACCTTAATGGTTTTTGAAAGCCATGCACCTTCACATATTTACAAAGAAGATTTTGCTTCCACAGCTGCATCGCCATACTGAGTGCAGGGAAAAGGCAAGGTGCTCTACAGCAGGCTTGGGATCTCTGCTGGTTTTCTTTCAGCCAGATGTGGAAGCGGGGATGCTGTGGATCCTTGCCTCAAGAGGAGCCTGTTGTGTGACCTAGGGAAAGGAGTTTGTAGCACCTGTGTCAAAAGATGGGCTGAATTGATGGGACAGAGTGGGAGAGGAAGAGCTTAGTGTGTTGCAATGGGTTTTTGATATTCTTTTCTGCCATTGAGGGAAACCTGAGAGTTTCCCTGCTTTGCAGATGGTGGTGGGTGGGTGAGCTGCCTGTTTCTTTGTAATGAAGATATGGTCTGTTTGCTCAGCAGAGCAAATCAGCACTGTCCTTCCCCTGAATGCTTTGTCTTCTCCATACAGCCAGCTGTCTGCTATCAAGCCATCACAAAGAAGCTGAAGGTTTGTGAAGAGGTAAGGCAAATCTTGGTTTGATGGATTTTCCTTTTGTTGTGAGGCCTTGCAGTTCCGCCAGAGCTGTGCACTCTATTTTTTTTTTTATCTCCCCTTGCACCCCCACCCAGGAAACAGGATCCACCTCCATCCAGGCAGCAGACAGCACAGCAGTCAATGGCAGTATCACACCTACAGACAAAAAGTAAGATCTCCAACGCACTTCAGCCATTTCCCTTCCTTTTTCTCATTCCCAGCTCATACATGCAGCCATTATCCAGCTTGTCACTGAGAATAAATAAACCTAACGTTTCCTTCTAACTACAGATCTCCTCTGTCCTTGTGTGAAACTCTGATTTGGGGGGCAGGGCGGGAGGGAAGCAGCTAAAACCAAACGAGCAGTAGAAAAATTCAGAGTAAGATCTGGCCTGGATACATTTGCAGTTCGGGGCTTTCATGCAGTTGCCCTTTCTCTGTCGGACACGCTGCAGGACGTTAAAAAGCAGCATTTCTGAACCCTGTGTGAGGCAGAAAGATAAAAGGGTATCTTGCTCCAGTAGTGCCTGGCGGTTGACTTGGGTTGTTTAATCACTCTCCTGAGCATGTAGAAGACAAGAGGAAGAGAGAGGCGTGTCCTTCCAGCACAAGAGCTTTGCTGTGTAGCACGTGAGCTTTCTGGTTTCTTCTAACGTCCCCCTTCTCCTTTCTAGAGTGAGAGAAGCCTAACTTGAGCTTCCTGTTTCACTCTGTAACTTCCGCTCTGTTCAAATTGAGCTCAGGCCGCAGCTTGCTGTTTGCCGTTGGGGTCGTTCTCATGGGATGTCAGTTCTCAGCTGTACTCCAGGGGAACCAAAATAACAATGAAGCTGTTCAGGTAAAACAGTCTCTCAGGAAAGCGTGGCTCGGAGGTGGGTTGGGAGAGAAGGATTATCTCCTCTGCTTTAGAGACTCGAACGTAGGTGGATGTTGTGTGAAGGAGCCTCTGTGGTTTGCTCTGGCCCGAGTGGATTTGCTCTCACAAAAGGCAGCGTGGCCAGCTGGGAGAGCACAGGTGGCTTGCGAAAGCTGCGGTGCGTGTGTAGCGTGGCAAATTCTGAAGAATTAACTGTGGAGTCAATCCCCAGGCAGATCTCGTCGTGAAGTTACATGAGACGTGTAACTGAGCGCTTCAGAATCTCCTCCTCGACTTGTGGTTTTACTGGGAAGCTGGCTGTGTGCCGTAGGAAAGGACCCTCGCAGCAGCGACTGCAGAGGAGTTCTTGTCGCGGGTAGCTGCGCAGACGGAACTTGTTAGGGTGCTGTCTTTTCCTTCAATGAGGGGAGCAAAACTCTTGCCAGCTTTGGGGAGGGGAAGGGGCGTGAGGCGTGAGGGAAGGCAGCTGGGATTTGGGACTCTCGTGTTGTCTCTCGTGGTGACGTGTTGGCCTGTTACTTCCTTTGTCTGTCCAAAATCGCTGCAGTACAGCAGGGACCAGGTCTTTGGTCTGTGCATGATGCTTAGCCCACTAGTCCTTGCTGAGCTTTAGTAAAATAACAGATTGTAATTGTATCGTTTGGTAATATAAGCAAATCGTTGTACGTGTGACTTCATTTAAAAATCAGAAGACTAATTAGAGAAGCACTTGCCGATCTCTGAATGTCCCCTTTATCTTCAATAAGGCAGCGACTGGTAACAGAGGGCAAAAGAGCAGCAGTTTTAATTAAACAAACAAACCCCAAACGAACACTCCCCCCCAACAAACAGAAAATCCCCAGACCACCCAAACCGTTAGTATTTAGGTAGTCTTCTGACTCAGACTAAAGACTTTCTTCAGCAGATTGGTAGGGCTGCTTGATAAGCAAAATAAACACCAGCTTGCTTCTAAAGCTCAGTATCTGCCCATTCTAGCTGTGGCCGCAGTGGAACATATTTGATTTTGTTGTGGTTTGGGGCTTTTTTTTGCTGGTGGTGCTCCAGGGTGGTGGTTCATCATTTCCGAGACCCTGGGAGGTTGACACCAGTTGCTCTCTGTTGCATTTAATGTTTATCTCTTCCCCTCAGGATAGGATTTCTGGGGCTTGGCCTGATGGGAAGTGGCATTGTCTCCAACTTGCTGAAGATGGGTCACACTGTCACTGTCTGGAACCGGACTGCTGAGAAGGTAGGCATATGCTTCAGGTACTTAACCTTTTCTAAACATGAAGTTACCACCTCTAGCTCAGGGAGGCCTGCAGTAACCACTTGGTGGTGCCTGGGAGAAGATGCCAAAGAAACACAAGTACGTACTTGCCACCTTGCTGTATTATTATTTCTTAGATGCTTGTTAGTGGCCTCTTTTGACCAGATGAAGCTGTAGTCTGTCCCTAGGATGGGTGCTCTTAGGTGAACAGTCCCCACTCTGTTGCCATTTTGTATGAGATGAGAGAGTTGCCAGAAAAATTATGACCTCGTGTGTGCGTTGAGGAATGCAGTGTAAAGTGCTTCTGGAAATCCTGCTGATGTAAATAGCCAAGTCGTTGTGTCCTGGACCAAGTGCAGGGAGGGGTTGGTGCTAGGAGTGATGTGGGCAGACGCGCTGCTTGACCGCAGCTTCATCGGCAAGGTGTCAATGGGTGTATTGTGCTGTTCGTGTCGTGGTAACAAAGGTGCTGTTGAAAACCTGCTGTGTCGTACGATAGGGATGAGACGGGTTTTATAGGTGTATTCAAAGTGAAAATAGATCTTATATTACATTTATGTCCTAGCCAGTGGTGTTCTTTGTAGTGGAGGAGGAAAAGTAGGTAACTGGGGGAGATGTGGTGCTCAGATGATACTGTGGAAGATCAAGGGCAAGAGCAGCACTGTGGTTACTTTGTTAAAAGAGATTAAAAGTCTTGTTTGTGTTTTTTTTTTAACTGTAAAACTGTATGAGGGGGTAGGGTAAGAACAAGCTAAGATTTTGAAGCAGCAGCCTGAGCGGTGTATATTCCTCTTTACTGTCCAGTAACACCTTTTGCTACGTGTTTACCCATTTTTTTTTTTTATTTATTCTTTTTCCCCCTTGTCTCTGCTCCAAAAACCACGATGTTCAATATCTTATTTCATCTAAGCTTTGTCTTTTTTCCTGTATTTGTCTCTTGAAATTTTTTGCTTTGGGTTTCAGAAAAGCTGCAAAAGTGCCCCTTGTGTGTGTGGGGACAAACCAACAGAAGACAACGCAATTGCTGTGTAAATAATATGCCTGACTCCTTTTGAGTTGGGTCCAGCAGCAGAGTTTGTTTCAGCAAAATGCTACAGGACCCATTTGCTCTGTACTTAATTTTTCTTACCTTTGGATTTGTGACTTTTGCAGTGTGATTTGTTCATCCAGGAGGGTGCGCGGCTGGGAAGAACCCCCGCTGAAGTTGTCTCCACGTGTGACATCACCTTTGCCTGTGTATCAGATCCAAAAGCAGCAAAGGATGTAAGGATTAGCTCTTATTTTTCCTCCACCAGCTAGGCTACACGATACAGTCACTGAATACCAGTTCTGATTCTTACTAACCCTGGTAGCCTTTGTCATTGTAGATGCTGGGCAGTGCAGCTCTGTAAAAATAAATGTCCTAACCAAAAATCATACTTTAAAAAAAATAATCCTGGGGGATAGGTTTTGATGTCACTCTAGGAATCTACCACTGCAGTGCCAGGCTCACTTGAACTGCTGTCCTGCAGGATCAGAGTTTCTCTGCAGACACCCTATTGCTTTACCGCTCTCCTGTTCCCCACAGCTGGTACTTGGTCCGAGTGGAGTGTTGCAGGGAATTCGCCCAGGGAAGTGTTACGTGGACATGTCCACCGTGGATGCAGACACAGTCACAGAGCTGGCCCAGGTAATCATATGGAACTGAACTTCTGACATGGGCAATTCAGCAGCAGTACTGCAGGTTTTGTTGCCTCGGGTGGTAAGCTGGTGATAACAAAGATGCTTCTGAAGATTTTGGGCTCCTTTCAGGAGGTGCTCAAGGCCTGGGCAAATAAGAGAAAATAAATTGTCAAGTCTTGACCAGCAAAGAAAATTGGATGAGATATTCCCTGGTGGTTAACAAGCAAAACCTGTAAATTTGGCAAGGCCGTTACCTGGCACCAATGGAAACAGCCAGCCAAATTTTGATCCCTTAAGAAGTATTTATAGCCAGATTGGTATTCTGTAGCAAACTAGAGGAGAAAGCACCATCTGAATTAGTAACTGTCCTTGAATTGATAAAATGCATCATATGCTTATTTTAAATGCTCTGGTTAGGGGAGAAGAATGCCTTCATGTTTCATTTTGTAGAAATGTTGTTATAGAGAGGATTTCTGATTATTTCTGGTGTTGGTATTCCTGATCTCCTCTTGGGCATCTTGATTATTCCTCTGTCCTAAGGGCAGTGTGTGATATTGCACGAGGAAGGGGAGCTAATGTTGATGAAGTTTTTAGCAGACATATTGGTGATACATGCTACAGTAGTGTGTAGCATGAATTTGCAGAATGAAGAGTCAGACCTGTTAGTAAACCTCTGTCTGAAGAGATCTGTCTTGCCTCGTTGGGATAAAGAGGGAAAAATATCATAACAATCAATCTGAGATTCCTACACTCCAACTTCAGCACTGGTTCCTTGGCGATTACGGGTTGCCCTGGCCAAAGTGCTTAAGTTCGGCTGCTTAAACATACCTGTAGGCACGGGTGGAGGAAAGTGTTGCTGGAATCTGAGGGCAACTTTTGGTATCCAGTACCCTTAACACAGGATACAGCGCATCGTGTTAGTGCTTTCCTCTCCTGCTTAAATGTCTGAGCTATTTGTTCTGTTTTCAAATTCTGTCCACGGGGACAGGAATACCCTAAGCAGTGTTCTTGCTGTGCTGCCTACTCAATGTGTGCTGTTCACACACAGCTAACCGCGATGCTTTTTTCCCAGGTGATAGTGTCCCGGGGCGGGCGCTTTTTGGAAGCACCGGTCTCAGGAAATCAGCAGCTATCTAATGATGGGATGCTTGTGATCCTGGCAGCTGGCGACAGGGGTTTATATGAGGACTGCAGTAGCTGTTTCCAAGCCATGGGAAAGACCTCTTTTTTTCTAGGTAATAGAAACACAAAGGGCCTGATAGCAGTTTCTTAGTCAGTACAAGGGCTGGGAGTTCGAGCAAGGAGGCTGAGGCACATGGGTGTCATCTGTTTCTCCTTGGGCAATATGGGAAACTGGCCTGCTCCTCCAGGGCCTGGCCAATTTTGGAGCCTCCGACCTAAATTTTCTTGTTTGAACACTGGCTCGTTTTGGAGAATCTGTGATGCTTTTTCTTTGTTTTAAATCGTGCTTTGTTATGATTTCTCCCTTCCTTTGAGCGCTTGGAAAAAGGGTAAGTTTTCTGAAGTCGTTCAGGGGAAGGGAGAGCTGCCAAGTGTGTGATGCGAAGAGTCTAGCGGTGTTAGTACTGTGTGGGATGGGGGAAGCGAGGCCGCTGTATCTCTTCTGGAGGAATCCCCAATGGTGTGTCTCACTCCCAGGTGAAGTAGGCAATGCTGCCAAGATGATGCTGATTGTGAACATGGTCCAAGGCAGCTTCATGGCAACGATAGCAGAAGGACTGACTTTGGCTCAAGTGACTGGCCAGTCCCAACAGACCCTTCTGGATATCCTCAATCAGGGACAACTTGCCAGCATCTTCCTGGACCAGAAGTGCCAAAGTAAAGTTCTCTTACGTTTTTTTATTGTAGCCTGTTTGCCACAACCTAGCAGCATTTCACATAATGGCAGAAGGGAGAAAATAACCGCCCCTTCTTCACCAGCCTTGGGGGGTTGGGTATTTTAAGCGCTCTGGAAACGAGGAACCGAGTTCTATTCCCTCCACTTCATAGCCAGGGCTTCTGAGAACCCACCCTAAGCTCTGCTTTGTCTACACCCTGCTTAGGACTCGAGCTCACAGTGAGGATTTCCTTGGGGCAGGGTAATGAGTGAAATGGAGGGCAAGCTGCTTAGGCATCTGAGCACACTTTGTCAGCAGGCAATAGCAGTATCTGCTGTGGCCAGATGGAGATAGAGAGCAGAGCAACAGAAGAGCTAAAAACAATCTTCCTGGTGATCGGCATGGGAAAGGGAAGTTGGTGTTGAGCTGAGTGTCCTTGCAGTGTGGGCTTGATTTACTTTTGTCATGCTTACTTTTTGCATGTGGTCCTCTTGGCAGATATCTTGCAAGGAAACTTTAAGCCTGATTTCTACCTGAAGTACATACAGAAGGATCTTAGGTTAGCTATTGCACTGGGCGATTCTGTCAACCACCCAACTCCCATGGCAGCTGCTGCCAATGAGGTAAGAGTCGTTCAGTGTTCAAGTATGTGTTACTCAGCATTTCTTCAATAGAACCCTTTGTCAGGAGACAAAAATCTAAGAGTTATATCATCTCTCAGACAAGGAAACAGCAACTGAAATATATTTTGAATTAGGATGGGATTGGATTTGTTTTGATTGTAGAAGCCCTTAGAATGTCACATCCGTAAACGCAGATGGTTTCAGCGAGACCCGGTGTGTTCGGTTCTGCGCTGCTCTAATTGCCCGACGTACTTAGCAGTTCTGGTTTGCAGTGGTCAGCAAAGTACCTTTTCTGCTGGGGAAAGCCTTCGCACAAGAGCTGGCACTGATGCTTTTCTAATTTCTCTTCTCTAGGTCTATAAAAGAGCAAAAGCATTGGACCAATCGGACAACGACATGTCTGCAGTGTACAGGGCCTACATCCACTAGGCTGCACCGTTCTTACTGTTAATACTATGATTATTGATTAATATTATTATGATACTGGGTTTTAACTCTGGACCAGTCCATCTCTGTCTCTCCATTTCCTTTTATACACAGACTTTGAGATCTGCCACAGAGGCAGCTGCTGCAGTGAGCCTTCCCCTGGCGGCAGAAGGGGGGGAGGAGGGGGCTCGGATTGTTGCAGTCTAATTAGAAAAAAATCCATGCCATGCACTGACAGTCGTGGAACAGTGGCGGCTTGTTCAGAAGCTCTGAGGCAACTCTGCCAGAAACCTGCTGCTTGGCTGCTTTTTTTTTTTCCCCCCTCTTTGTATGCTTGTCCAAGATGCTGTTTCTAACGATCCTTTTTCTCCTTTGTTGTGAAATATTGCGTGTGTTGGACTCTCTGCATCAAGGGGACAGGTGACATACATCCCATCTACCTGTGAATATCACTTAAGTCCTTGGTCCTAGATAAGGTGAGGAGAATTCCTGTTAATCGGCCACTGTTAGAGAACAAAGCACCTCCCATGGAGGAGAATGGCAGTTCCAGAAGGTAATGGGGTTGCATGCAACGCTGTCTTCCTTCTGTTTCTTTTTAAACTTCCACCTTCCCAGCACCTCGATGGAGGAATTCCTTGTACTGTTCAGAAGAGCAGATTGCATCCATGTCTTCCCCTGTACAGACAACTATAGCTTAGGGAGCACAAAGCTTACTGAAAAAGAGAGAATGCCAGCATAAATAAGCCTCCTAAAAGGCTAATCACAGCTGCCCATCCCACAAACAGCACTGGAGATCAACACGGTTGCACAGAAAACTGCAAGAGAAAAACATGTAGCCTGAAAGTGGGCCAGAGATATTTTATTTGGGGAAGGAACAAACCTTTGGGTTGCTCCTGGCCTTAGCTTTTGTTGCTTGTTGCTTTTTTTGGGTTGGGGTTTTTTTGTTTGTTTGTTTTTTACCCTTATAGTCAATAATTAAAAAGGTGTCTTCGATTGTGACAGTGTCACAAGCAGGGTGATGAGTCTGAAAGGGGTGAGAAGAATGATCGTAGAGCCAAGAGATTGAGAATCCTGAGCTCCTTTCCACGTGCTCTCTCTGGCTGTTGTGTGGCCGTTACAGCTCTTTGCCGGTTTGCCCATCTTCAAGGGTGGGTGATGATTACCTACCTCACAGGGATATCTTTGTGTACTGATTAGTGATCTTTATACCTGTCAGACTTTCCATATGTGTTCTTAGTGTTAATGACTTTGGATACTACACTAGCACAGCATGAGTTTTGCCTGTACCTGTGACTCTGCTTGTGGCCAGATACCAACTTCTAGGAAGAGGAGAATAACACCACGGCTGAGCTTTAGTCTGGAAGCGTGGGGCTTGAACTGCAGATGCTAAGGCTAGGGAGCAGAGATGCTGTCAGTGTTGATAGCAGAGCAACCCAGAGTCCAAAGGATGCCTCAAGGATGTCTCTCTAAAAATGTTGTGGTTTTTTTAAAAAAAAAATAAATCTCAGTATTAGCCTTTTAGGAGGGTTCTTGCATTTTAGATTTGAGAGTTAGTAAAATGCCAGTAAGAAACTTTATTGGCCAAAATCACATCTCAGTGGCACAATCTCCTCCCTTGGGTTGGGATTCTAAAAAGGAAAGAAAGCAAATTCAAATTACACCACGTTCCTTTAACTCCGCGAGGTCTGCTCCTCCCACCATCTTATTTTTCTAGGAACTTCACGGCTGTGTAGGGAAATTTTCCTGTGGATTTGGATTTCTGACCAATCCTGCTTTGAGCAGCATGTGCGTATGGTTCAGGGGCACCTTATTAAGCAGAGGAAGTATCGGATATTCATTACAAATCGTGACATCTAATGCCTAATGCTGTAAATGTTACGTTGCTGAAATACTTCACCTCCAGTGATCACTATTATTTGTGGACTAATAACCGTGTTACACATTATGTCCCGTGGTGAACATCTCCTAGTAGTAGATCTGTTAGCCATCACCTTGCCCGTTTGTCAGTGCTCTGTGTGAACAATCCTAGTTATACATACACGTTTCTTTGGCAGTGCAACTGTCACCCTGCATGTAGATACTCATATTAAAGGCACATCTAACTACCCAGGATAACCAGCCATTAGCCCGCTTTCGACACACTCGCGCTTCCCCCATCCCGAAGAACTGAGCTGTTCGCATCAGAAGTCCTTGGGTTACACATGCTGCAGCTAAGAAATCACTTACATGAATTGTGTATTGAGGGCATCTGGGGGAAACTGTTTTCTGAGGGGACAAAGGTAAGACCACAGGTTTTATAGTGTAAAAGAATCTTTTAGGAGGAAGGGGGAGGTACCGTCTTGGGTCCAGTTGCGAGTGGAACGGTGCTGAGCCAGTGCAGCAGCATCCCTGACCTGTCCCTGCAGAGGTCTCTTGGGCCAGAGCAAAGGTGATGGAGGAAATAGCGCGTCTCCCTCTTCTTATTTTTTTTAATTTTTTAAACTTTGTGGTGCCTCTGAATAGAGTGGGAGTACAAAAGGAGCTTTTGAGTCCTGTGACCTGCATTTCCTGGTGAATTCAAAGAACTGTACTTGTGAGAGAGAGCGCCATTCCCTCGGCAACTCGCTGCTGCAGGTTTTGTTTTCCAGAAATACTGTGATTCTGTAAATAGTGGTTTTTGCGGGAGCGGCAGATGCAGACTAATTGAACTCTGTAATTTCTCCTGAGAAAGCCTGGCTGCAGCTCTCTGGCTGTGCGGGTGGGTGTTAGAGCAGCTGGGGGGAGCGGTGCCGCCCAGCACGCTGCAGGGTTAGCCAGGAGCAGGAGACCGAGAGCTCTGAAGCTGGATGTGTGACGCGAGGAAGAGGGATGGAAATGGTGAAAAGTGGACTGGTTTAGATGCTGTTTGAAATGGGCTTGTGTCAGTCTCGCTCGGATTCTTGTATTTATGTCTGTAGCCTCTGAACATGGATCTTAATCTGTTCCTAGGCCTGAGGTTTGAGGGAGGGGAAAGGGGAGGGGGGAAAGCTGTGGATTGAGAGATGCTCTAATAAAACTGGCTAGTCAGTGTTGTCTTAATATTGTTGACAATTCTGTAAAGTTCCTTTTAATGAGGATTTGTTTTAGCAATTCGCTTTTTTTGACTCCCTCCTTTTTAAAGAGAAAATGTGACACTTGTGAAAAGCTTGTAAGAAAAGCAGTTTCTTTTTTCCTCAACAATAGATCCTATAGTTGATTAAGGTTGTGAATTTTTATTTTTTGCCTTGTTTTTAATTAACATTTGTCATTCAGAATAGGATGTGTGAAAATGTTTAAATGGCAAAAAGAAAAAAAGATTTTTTTTTGTGCAATTAACAAAGCTACTGGCAAAAAGAATAAAACCTTTCTTGGTAACATGATGTTCTTGTGGCAGTTTCTAAAGCCTATCAGACCTCTACGGTGACATTAAAGAAATACGTGGGTTCCCCAGAACATCCGAGAAGTGGAGTTGCTGGAAGGCAGCGGTGTGCCCCAGGGCATTTTGGTCGTGATGAGGCTCCAAGGAATGAATTTGGATGAATTCCGGCCCCTGCAGGCAGAGAGGTGTGCGCAGCCGGGCGGAGAGGAGGACGCAGGCTTGGTTTTAAAGCGAAGTGCTGAGCCGTGGAGGCCCAGGAACTTCCTGGCGTTGATGATTTCTGGTGGGGTCTGAGCGCTGGGGAGCCTGGTGGCCCAGCTGCTCTGTCCGGAGTTTCCTTCCTTCGAGAGCGCCGGGGTTTTTGAGCACTAGCTCAGCAGCCCAACGGGGTTTTCCAAGACGAGATCCCCGCTGAGTGCAGTGTTCGCAGGCTCCGGAGGATGGATTTTTGACGATCCGGGCAGCCCCTGCCATCGAGCCGCGGCAGCTGGGCTGGTGCTGCTGGCGGGCTGCGCAGGGACCGCCCGAGGGATAGCGCGGAGTTCAGCCCCGGCTGAGAAGCGCTGGGGCAGGGGTGGGGCCGGGCCGTGGCGGGTGATGGGGGGGACGAAGCAGACGCTGAGCTCGTCCCCTCTCACCGCCGGGGCCGTGGGGCCAGTACGAATTTCTTTCCGTTTCAGAATTTTGAGAAGAAACTGCTGAGGCTTCCACCCTTTTACCCCTTCTGGAGGATTCTCACACGTAGCTCGGTTCTATCTTCTCCGGTACGGGAGCGCCGGCGGCCGGTCCCTGTCGCGATATAACCGGAGCTGCCGGCGCTGGCCGCGGGCCGGCGGTGCTGCCCAATCAGACGCCGCCTGGGCCGCGTTGCCGGGCAGAGCCCCGTGCCGGGCGCGGCGGTGTGGGCGGGCCGAGGGGCGGTGCCGGCAGCCAATGGGGGCGGCCGAGGGGCGCCGCGAGGGGGCGGGTCCTGAGGCGGCGATGGCGGCGAGCGCGGCGGAGCGGGCGGTGCTGGTGAGTCGGGCCGGGGGCCGCCCGTTACCGCGGCAACCGGCGGGCGGTCGTGTCGGCCCCGCAGGGACGCATGGCCGGCAGCGCAGGCCGTTCCCTGCTGCCGGCGCCCGGGCTGAGGCGCTCCGTGAGGGCCGCCCGCGAGGCAGCAGCTCGGGCGCCCTTCGGTGCGACCCCGGGCCCCGCTGCCGTGCGAGCCTCGGGCCCGCCGCCTCCCGGCCCGCCGGGCCCCCCAGGCCCCCCTTTTCTCCGCTTTAGTGGCGAGGTGCGACCGACGCCGCTCGCTGCGCCCGGCGGCGGCCCCGCGGGCGGTGACGGGGGGCGTTGGGGCAGCACCTCGGTGTTCTCTTGGACAGCCAGGCCCAGCGAATGGCGGGCAGGCGTGTCGGGGCAGCCTTGCTGGCTTGATAAAGGTAGGGAAGCCGTAGAGAGGCTGGCGGTGCCGACATCTCCGGGGGCGTGAGCCGCAGAAGCAGTGAAACACCCCGTAGAGCTGCAGCTGGGCTGGGCAGAAACCCACTCGTGCAAACCAGGTTCTTCTGAAGTTGGCGAGATTTGGAACGCTCAGACTAGCGTTCCTCGAAAGTACAGACGTGTAGCCCGCAGACGTGGTGAAAGAATTAACCGAAATTAATACTGGGGGAAGGTGTTTTGCTGTCGCTAGGGGACTTCCCCTTCAGGTACTTCCACATGGAAAACTGCTTCTCGTACAAGTAGCAGGTGTCAGTCCCTTCTCTGTCCCGTACTGGCTCTGTCCTCGCTTCTCTGATGATCTTCTGTGGGAGCTCTTGTGGTTTGACAGGAGAGCTTGGCTGTGGTTTGAGGATCTGTCAGCAGGCAGCTGGGAGAGGCCCGTTTTTTACTGAATTTGGCAAAAGGATTGGGAGTCCTCAGCCTTTCTCTCCCCCCACCCACCTCTCACTTTAGCTGTCTTTATTTTTAGGCTACTGTTGCTTGGTAAAATAGCACAGTGGGGAGAGGAGGAGCATTTTAGTTTTTGCCTTTGTTTCTAGCCATCTAATTGGCAACAAATCTGTCTGCAAGTGGAGTGTGTTTTGCCCATGACGTTAATTGGTAAGGGATCACCCTGTCTATATCTCTACCCACGAATTTTTAATCTTATTTCCTCCCTCTGACCTCTGAGGAGAGGGAGTGACCCCTCCAGCAGCTTAGAAAGATGCCCCAGATTTTGCAGCAGCAGGATCTGTGCTTCACTCTGAAATTCACATCCTATGCTGCCTGTTCTTTCCTAATTCTGTGACTGTTGGTACAGTGATTTGAATGAATGCTGCTTTGCTAAGCCAAATCAAACCAAGAGCGAGGACAAATCATTTGGCTGAGGCAGAGGATTGGAGAGTAAGGCCTTTCAGCAACTTGTGAAGAAATAATTTTCTTCTCCTCCTAGCATGTGATTTAAACAGAGTGGACACAGCAGTATCCTTAAGACTTAAATAATTTTCCTATGCATCTGGGAGATTTATTTCTAGTGTTTGACTTCTAATGATGCCGTTGTTATCCTTCCACAACGTAGGAGGAAGAATTTAAATGGCTTTTACAAGAAGAGGTCCACGCTGTTTTGAAACAGCTGCAGGATATTTTGAAGGTACAGTTAATTTGTTTCATCTCTTTTTTTTTTTTTGTGTGTGTGTTGTGGGCCATGTGAGGAATGGTGGTAGATTCCCAAAAAATTCTTGGTAGAGGGTGCACAGAAAGTTCCATCACACATGTCCAAGTGTTTGCTCGCCCTCCAGTGTCAAGGACTTCCGGTAAAGATGGTTTCCCCTAGATTGCTCAGTTCTTGACCCTTTTTGCTGCGAGAGCTGCTTTGAAAAGGCATGTGGAGGCAGCCAGACCTCTCTGCTATGCATTAGCCTGAGATGTGAATATTTAGTCTAATAGAGAACCTGGATCTGCCTGCAGCTGTCCTGTGGTGGTGGAAATGGAGCCTTTAATGCACAAGCAGTAGTTTGTCAGCTAGTTAATAGCATACGCTCTCCTCATTCGAAACCAACCTTCCCTTGACACACCCACTTCTCTGCCGGTATCTGCTCCTTTCAGAGGTGTGAAATGTTCAGCTGAACCAGGCCTGCCACACGTTTTGCCAGCCTGAGCCTGGGCTGCCGGGTGGTGAACTGGCCACAGGGGGCTGTGTGCCCGAGAGTTCACCGCTCTCCTGCTAGGTTAGTTTTCAAGAGACCCAGCCCCATAATGCTCTGAAGTTTCTGGGGGGATTGGTGGGTCATGCAAGAGCAGGGGCAAAAATGTGGAGATGAGGGGCAAGTGCTGGAGGAGGTGGGAGTGCTGAGCCAGTGGCAAGTGACATAAGCCTGCAGTATCTGTAGGTATAGTATCTGTTTTGAAGAATTTGTTATAGTTTTAAGAGTGACGTGTGATTAAAGGACAGTCACCAGCAAATATAACCTAGTCCTCTCCGGTGCAGGAGGCCTCTCACCGGTTCGCTCTGCCCACCAGCGGCTCGGGAGGAGCTGTCAAGCAGGAGAACTTTGTGCTGAGCACCTCGGGGTAAGTCACCTCGGTCAGCGGGCTGCTGCAGCTCTGCGGTGCCTGTGCCGGTGGCTTCCCTCTGCAACCCAGGGCCTCGGGGACCCGTGGCAAAGGTCTGTGTGGCGCCCCCAGGGCAGAGGGGTCTGCTTTTACAGGAGATTTCACCTTAAGGAAAACAAATGAACAAACTCTCACGGCAGGTTAACGTAACAGTCTGTGGCTGTGTCCCAGGGGCTGCCTTAGCCAGACTTGTGCCAGACTTAGCTTCCTACTCACACCTGTAATACAGTCGTTAATTCCTGACCACATGCTGGTGTCTTGCATCAGCGTGCTGCTGTTGGCAGTTTTGCTGAGGGGCATTTTTCTGATTCTGAGTGCAGGGAGTTGCAGTTACAAGACTTGAATTCTGCTCATGGTTCAGTTTCTGGCTCTGGCCAAATCTTAACCTTAGTCCTAATCTCCCTAAAATAGCAATAATAAGTCTACTTAAAACGTTGCAAATTGAGACCTGTGCGAAGGTGCGGTAGAAATGCAATTCTTTGGAAATAGCCGTCTGGTTTTTGATGTTCAGCACAGGCCTTGGTCTGAATAGCTGCACTCTGGCAGAGGTCACAAGCTTGTTGCAGCTTAGAAGACCTTAAACCTTAGAAAGTGTGTGGAGAGCGTTTTTTAGAATGGTGCAGTGATTCTGTATTGGATTCTTCAGATCTTAAAGCTGATTCTGTTTTTCATTCATTGTTGTTGCCAGGTGGATCTTAAAAGGTGTTGATCTAAAGAGTCTCTCTCTAGTGTATTAAGATGTAAGGTATGGCTTACTTGAGTTCTTGAGGGCCCAGGTGCTTCAGTGTTCCCCCACCGTCCATGTGAGCTATCTTGCAGGACTTTTTTTGGAGGGTGTGGGGGTTTTGTGTTTATTTAGGGCTTTTTTCGTGTTGGGGGTGGTGGTGATTGTAGCTTTTGGCTCCCCTGTGAACCGGGTAGCACTCCAATGTCAGTAACTCAGCTAATATCTTGTGTTTGTGCCTGCTAGAGCTGTTTATAGCTGAAACCAAGTTGTTGATATGTAATACATAAAGTGAGCGTGGGATCAGAATTGAACATAATGTTTTAAGGCAGGGCAGTTAGGGTGAGGTTGCTCGTAAAGAATATGACAGCAAGTGGCTGCAGGCCAGACAAGTACCCCAAGAGCTGGGGACTTGAAAGTGTGTGTAGAGTCTGACTGCATCACCCAACTGACTCCTGGAAGGAGTGGAACTTGGCTGGTGGCATGGGACAGGGAGGGGCAGTGTCAGGTTAGCAGGTTTTGTGACTTGTGTTGCCCAGATCTTTCTTCTCATTCCAGCACGGACCAGGTGAAGGGTGTGTTGACTCTGCAGGGAGATGCCCTGTGTCAAGCTGTGAGTACTTGCCGTGGTTCTTGCTTTGTACTAGAAGAAAGGGGTTACACTTTGATGACCTCAAGGGAGAGGTCATCCTTACCATGCTTTACTAAGTGCTCAATAAGTATTCTTTCCCAGTCTTCCCTGCTAGGCTTTAAATCCTTAACGTTCCAGCATCTAACACCCCCCTCTGCTACTCCCACCCCTGCCACAGACTCTGTGGTGAGTGGTGGAGTTGACTTTCATGGACATTCCTTGCCTTTAATGCCTTTGTTGTGTAACATCAAATTTCCTTGGGGCCCTCTGGGAATAGGTCTTGTGTCCTGCCTGGATCCCAGTTCACTAAGTGCCTTTCAACTTATTCTTTGTATTAGCATCTTCCTGCAGAAAGACTGAGGTTCTGGCTGTGCCAGGACTGCTGAAAGCAGTTTGCCAAGATGCTCTGGGAGGCAGAATGGAGTGGGACCAGCGGTCTCCATGTTCTGCGTTTGGAGATTGCTTGATCTCATGCATTTGTTCTTTCTTCAAGGACGTTAATCTGAAAATGCCCAGAAACAATCAGCTCCTGCACTTTGCATTTCGGGAAGACAAGCAGTGGAAATTGCAGCAGGTACCGTGAACTTAAGATGCCTGCCCCTCTGTAGCATCTGTGCCCTCCAAGCAGCAGCTGTAGTCCATCCCGTGTTAGCTCCAGTGGTAAAAGCTAAGGGAGGAAACAGCTGCAGTTAAATCCAGTTACAGTGCTAGGAGAGAGAAAAGAGTTCTGCTTGTTGCTGAGGCACCAGAGCTGAAGGCTGTGGGCATAGCAGTTGTAATCTCTGAAAGGCCATTTTCTCCTTCCTCTGGTTTGTCCGTGCTCCCACAAAAGCACTGGGATACACCTCTCAGCCTTGCTTTGGTGTTGGTCTCCTGGCTGCAAGCGGTCTTGCCTGAGAGGGAGCTGCATCTTGAGTCTGGTCAAGTTCTGCACAGGCATCATGATGACAGATTCTTGATGTTGGAGATAACTCTGAACCCCAACAATTATAGTTTAGAAGGGCTCTGGAATACTGCCAGACGCACCATATCAGAAATCAATATTTGCTGCTTGTTGCTGCTGTTGATGCCATTTACGTCATTGGTTTTAGCTCTAATAGTTCCCAAGGACAAAAATCATTATTCTTGTTGCTAGACCTGACTGCGGTGTACTATTGACAGTGAGAGTTCCTACCTGAACAGTCATGATCAGAGTCCTCCCAGGCTGAGAGTGCCTGTTGTCACTGTTCAGGGCAGCAGCAATATTTTTACCGAGAATCCAGGTCACAGCTATCAGACTGTTTTGCATCTTCAGTCCTTGAGTGAAGAATGCTGTAATGGATCTGGTAGAGTTGCGTTAGCAAGCGTATGTTACTCAGAGAAATGGCCTTAATGTTTGAGAAGTCACTATTTTTTTGAGACCAATAAGATAATCAGGGAAACCTCTGCTTTTAGTGGGTATTTAGAGAGCATTTCTTTAATGGGGCTGGATTTTTGCCTTTGCAGATCCAGGATGCTAGAAACCATGTTAACCAAGCCATTTACCTGCTCATGAACAGAGATATAAACTACCAGTTCAAAACAGGCTCGGAAGTTCTCAAGGTGAGGAATAAAACCTTCTCTGCTTGGGTAGAAATGTGCATTTTTCTTGCCTCTATTTGTTGCTTCTAACACAGTTAACATGCATTACTGTCTTGAGTCTTTTGCTGGAAACAGAGTCCCCAGTTGTACCCATATGTACCTGCATCAAGGAGTGTTCATGTGACCTCCTATTTGACAGAAATCTATACTGATTTAGCATCAGTAGCAGGGCTGTGCCTTGTGATGAAGGGTAATGTGAGCAGTCGGTGCCGTATTGCACAGCGATGATATTCTGGGAGCATCTTCTTTGATGTTTTTTGGATTACATGGTTACACAGCTCATGCTGTTCCCTGTCAGTCAGTGCTTTTGGGGAGAGAAGAAATGAGGAAGTCATCAGGAAACAAAAGATTACAGTTAGTACTTGTGGTTTACTGGCAATTTGAAAGTAGTTGATGAGATCTGATGCAGATCAGCTGCTCTGTGGCAATAAAGCCCAGCCCTCTGCTTGGAAATGCTCTCTGAAGCTACCAGAGTTTCAGCTTACTCTCAAACATAAGAAGGCTAAACCTTTTTAGTCCCACTTGGACAAGGGCCCTTGATAGGAAGAAGCTACGTGATGAAACTTTCCTTTTTACTTTTAGGTGGGAGTAGAGGGGAGAAGTTAGTCATGTTATAAAATGCCTTCATCTTAGCAATCATGAGCTCTATAACAGACACTATTTTATTTTTTTGAAAAGGAAATCTGCCTGAAAAGAGCATTTGAACTATGGTTTCCAGCAGGATTGGACTCACAATGAGCCATTTTTATTTTTTTTTCTGTAGTGTCCAAGGTAATATTTGGTTATGAACGGGAATCAGGCATTCAGCAGTTGGACCCGAGATGTGGGAATGGGGAGAACTAGAATACAGGGGTTTTTTCCTTAATGCCTGCTTTTCAGAAGAGCTGAAGATGAGTTCAGTGCTTCTGTGCATCAGTAATTGATCTAATGTCCTTTTACTCTAATGAAGAGCTGTTCTCTCTTCGGTCCCTGGTACTTAAACACTCTCGACCTGTCTCACAAGCATCTATGACGACAGTAACAGTTAAACTGCATTTACGTGGGAGCCACCGCTTTCCAAAAAGTCCCTGAATTCCTGGAAGGACAAGAGTGGGGGGCGGTGGTGGTTGTTGTAATGCTTGCCACAGGCTGTAGGATTCTGCAGCCCGCTATCCAGAGCTGTCCAGGGATCACCACTCAGCAGTGAACTGTGTCTTGTCTTGTAGCTTATGGATGCTGTGATGTTACAGCTCTCAAGAGCTCGAAATCGGCTTACCACTCCAGCCACCCTGACCCTACCAGAGATTGCCTCCAGTGGTCTCACAGTAAGTGTGCGGTGCTCTAGATCTCCGTACAGTCTGACAGCGTGCACCAGTTAGGATATTGCGATGCATCCTGGTGGAAAGTAGATTTCTGAAGTGTCTCCTGAGACAGAGAGAGATGAAGTAGGTGTGAGCCCAGAGCGTTTTTGGCTGCTCTGTCTCTTTGCATGGGAAAGCAGTTGACTTGGGCATGAGGATTCTGGTTCTCGGAGAGCAAATTCTATTCTCTGCCCAGGAATCTTGTCCAGGGATGATTTGCCCCTATAAACACTGCCCTGTCCCCTTGTCACCATCATGCACACACGATTTGATCAAGTGCAGCAAGAGCAACAGTCACTACCGACAAACTGCTTAGTCTTAATTTCTTTCCTAATGTCCCTCTCACTGGGGAGTAACTGTAGTAGTAGAAAAAGGCAGTGATTTCCCAGTGTTAGAAATAATGGTCCTTTCACTGACAAAGAAACTCCTTATTTTTTCACCAGAAAATGTTCACCCCTGCTCTGCCTCCAGACATCCTTGTGAATTTTTATATTAACCTGAATAAGCTGTGCCTGACGATCTACCAACTCCATGTACTGCAGCCCAGCACAACCAAGGTGATGCCTGCCGTCTCCTGAGCTGCGTTTGTTTACCTCTCCTTGTGTCCTGCTGGGAGGAGGAGGTTGCGTCGCTACGTGGTGCAGTGTTACGTGCATAAGAAAATTGCGAGATGACTGTAACTGTTGTCAGTGTTTAGATCTGCTGCAGACAGCACACAGGCTCTAAATCTAGTTTGAGGCACAGCCACTTAGCCCAGAAAGAAATACCAGTGCTCTGGAGAAAGCCAGTAACTGGGGTGTTTTTGCCAAGTAATGCTTTATCTTGCAACATGGTCTGATAATTTTGTGTAATTTTGGAAAGGCAAAAATTTATAAACACTGTTTACATCAAAGTAACATCTTGGGTTTTCTGAATGGGGTTTTGGTGGATACTTTTCTGCTTCACCTGTTGCATTTGGGTCACCTTCATGTCCTATAAAATCAGTATTAAACTCTAAGCTTCATGAAATGTGGCCTGTCCTTATGGGTATTTTTCCTAAAGTCCATCTTTGTTTTTCTTCTGGATCTTCTCATCTTATTTTTGTGGTGCTAAAATTTGGAGCTAAGTTGGACTCCACCACTGTGTAGAACTTTTTTCATGAAGGAGTAGGAAGGGATCAAATGACATGGATTCAATTTGAGTGGAATATTCAGGAGATACAGTCTAGGTGTTTCTTGATGTTAGGCTCCTGAAATTGCAAACCTTAAACATCCTTTTAAGTAGTTTGTTTACGGTGTCAAAATCCTAATGACCTTTTCCTTCTCTTCTAGAACTTCAAGCCTGCTGGAGGGTCCATTTTGCACAACCCTGGAGCCATGTTGTAAGTACGGTCACTACGAGGGCTGTGTAATGAGTGTAGGAGTATGCTTAGGATGAGTCCAAATGACTCCAGTTTTGATTGTAGCATGTGTTCAGTGAAGAAGCTAAACTGAGTCCCTTGCTGTGCCTGTGCCTGTGAATGCACAGGAATCCATAATAGTGTTTCTGTAACGACTCAGCTGTAAAGGCCCAAATATATGACTTCTCAGCGTGCAGCCCACCCATACAGTGCCATGAGTTTGTCTAGAGATGAGAGTTGTCAACAGAAATACACATGAGGTTACTGACATTGCCATCTGCGTTTCCTGTCTTGTTACCTGTCTGGAAAGTGGTGAAGCTTCTGCTGTAACCCTGTTAGATTTAGCTTAACTCTAAATCTAGTCAGACAGTTTGCATTCTATGACTTTGCTAGGTGGTGTTTTAAGTGTAGTAAAATCATAATCTCTTCTGTGACAATGGAGGACAGATTGAATTTTCTGCTGTGTGCTGTGTGTATGAAACTGTGCTCTTTTTTTCCACCCCCCGCTCCAGTGAGTTTGGCAACCAGCGGTATGAAGTCAGCCATGTCCATAAAGTGGAATGTGTTGTCCCATGGTTAAATGATGCCCTTGTCTTCTTCACAGTTTCACTGCAGCTTTGCCAGCAGCTGAAGGACAAGGTAATGGTCTTTGAGAAGGGGCTTTGTTTTTAACTCTGGATTTTGAGAGGACCTCAGATCTCCTAAAAATCTGGTGTGATGTTATTCTGTACAACTTAGATCTAAACTGAAACATGTGTTGAGTCCATGCTTTGGTGCCAGGGAGCTGCTGGCACTGCCTAGCAGACGGCAGTCTGGGATACTGTGTAGCAGTGTGATGGATGTCTTTGCCACACTAGTGCCTAGATGGAGAGGAGCAGGTAGACACTTTGTGTTCTCAGTCATGAACTGGATGTAAGAAAATGCCAGGGTGCTGGAGAGGAGGCATGGAGACCTCAGCAAACTAGATTCCAGTGGACCAGTGTTCAGTTCCAGCTCTGCAGCTCACCTGGCTGCTGCCTTCAGCAAGAAATTTTGTGCTCTAAGCCTCCTCAGTAACAGTAGTAGCCAGTCTGTCCTTCTGCAGACCTGGAGTGTGTAATGCTGTAAAGCTCAGTCTTCACACACCCATTATATGCTCTTTCTTCCATGACCCAAGGGATACAGGAACTTAGCTGCTTTTCTTCTTGCTTTCCAGATCTCTGTTTTCTCCAGTTACTGGAACTACAGGCCATATTAATTCTCTGGGGAGCGTCCAAGCCCTTCCAGCGTCAATCTGTTTTCAGCATGGAGGCTGAGTCCAGGTCAGCCAGAGGAGTGCTGCAGTTTGCTCTCACGTGGCCCTCCGTAGGGTAGGGTCACTGTACCCAGAGACTTTGGTTGCCTTGTCTGGGACTGCGGCGTGAGCAGGGCACCAAGCCGTGCTGTGTAGTTGGCAAGAGCTTACACCGGCCTTTGTTCTCATGTGCGTTGTGCACCTTACGCTTTCCAAGCCTCTGATGAGCTACACTAGTCTGTTATGGGATGGGGAGCTGTGGGCTGCTCTCACTGACTGTATTTGCACACAGTGCTCTGACTAACTGCTGGGCTGTAAGTTGGCTGGGAAGGGATGAAGACAGACTAATTTAACACACTGCAAAAAGCATAGGACGTGATGCTCAATGTAGTCAAATATGTTGCTGTGATCTGGTCCTCGCTGTCGTTATGACTAGCCCTGAGCTTCTCCCTCTCCTAGTTGTTCTGTAACATGCCCATGTTATTGATTCCCCATTGGGGACAGTCTTACTTGCTGCTGTTTGAATTGTTTTGGTTTTTTTTTTTCCCCTGGCATCGATGTGATTTTAATTTTTTTTTCCTAAGCCCTAGTTGGGCCAATTTTTTCTAGGTTTAGTATCTTGTTTTCACTACCAGCCTTTGGAGTTGCCTTGGTACCTTGAGCGCAGCGGTGCAGTCTCACATCCTATCGTTAAACCCAAAGTGAGTACCACGTTGTTAACTACAATTTGCTGCCTACCTGTGGATGCTACAGTATGTAACTCATCCCTCTAGCCATTGATAACTGTGAAATAAAGACCTGCCATGCTGAGAATGAAAGTGTGTCAAAGATTATGTGCTCTCTTACAAGTGAGTGGCTGCTCATTAGTTATGCATGCTGGATTACTGTTTGCCTGCCGGAGAGGACGGTGCTGGTCTCTGAGGGCAGAGCTGGGCAGCTGTTTTGTGTAGTCTCAGCCCAGTACTGTCTGACACCGGAGTACTACCTGAAATACTTTTCCAAGTTTTTGAGTAGCTCCAAGGATGGAGACTAGAGACCATTATGTTGCTCTGATTTTATTTTATTTTTTCTACATAGACCTCTGCTCTGGGCATGTGTGGCCTCCCTTTCTGTCCCATTGTGAGATCCCTGGGATCCTGAGTGGGTTATTGCCAACCTTGGTACTGCTGCAGCCTCCTTCTCTGAGGACTGGACACTTGGTGCTGTGCTTGGCCTCACGCACGCTAATGTTACAGGTAGTAACAGAGCCTACAAATGAGTATCAGGCTGTGACTGAGGAATGTTGGTTAGTCAGTAATGAAAGGTAGAAGGTAGAGAGGCTTAGATGAGATGATGCAACAGCAGACTTGTTACTGATTCAAGTCAGTTAGCCTTATGACTAGCTGCAGGCTCGACCCTGGGTGTGCATTTACCAGCCCTTGCTCTGTTCCAGGCCATTCTCTGCTTAGAAAGTGATTGCGCATGCGTGGAACTGCTCACTGTTAACAGCTTCTCAGATCAGAGTGTTTTTATGGTTAGTAACCTCTCTGGAATTGTCTGTGCTCTTCTTTAACCCTCGCTGTGTGCAAAGGAGGCTTTTTTAATTCACACCGGCGTGTGCAGTCCAATTAATGTTGCTACATCCTCTCCAGTTTGGCTTCCTGCTGCTAGGCATGTAACGTGCAACGCAGTGTGCACTGTTTTCTTCTGATGAGGATTCTTCAGTTCTGGAGGGCAAGGAGCGTGCAAAATGAAATACCTGTCCTGATTCCAGCTCCGACGCGCAGTGGCTGTGGTGGGGACTGCTGGGTGGCAGTGGTAGCTCCTACAGGACGCTGTGTTGGTTACTGTTACAGAAGAACAGAGCAACAACAAGGTGAGATTCAACAACGTAGGCTGGCCCGAAAGCTGTTGGCTGGTACCCTGGCATTGGAAAGATAAAACAAGGTTCCACCAATTAAAATGCTTAACAGTCCATCTCTTTTCTCCACTATAAACCTCTGAGAGCAGAAGAAAAGTTACAAGGGCCTAAGGGTTCTGCTTTTGCAGCCCAGTGAGGCTGGTGCTGGGATGGTTACTGGCAGCCAATCCCTCCCTTTGCAAATGCCGCTCAGACGTGCTGTGGGCCCCAGTCTTGGGCAAGTGCTTGGCAGCAAAGGGTGCGTTTCAATTTTGGGCTGCTCTGCAGTACTGCAAGGGCTTTTGATTGGTACACGCGCTGGTGAATGCTGCTCTGCAGCTGGAGCAGAATGAACTAATTGGTCTGTCTGTTTTTTCTTGGGTTGGGTTTTTATTCTTTTTTCAGCTTTCTTTGGGGAAGCTCTAGGTGTCATGAGCAAAACCTGTCCTGGTGGCACCTGTCTTTTTCTGTTTTGACCAGGGAATCTCTCCTTAGTCTTCTGGGGATAGAGGCAGCCTAGATCTACTGGCTATCTGCTTTCAGTGGGTCTAGCAGCTGAGTTGCTGTTGCCTGGATACTGATCCGTGGGCCTCTGCTGCTGAGCTTCTGCACACTCTTTGAAGAGGAATTGGAGTTACCTGAACTGAGATGGAGAAGACGCTTGTGGGGCAGTTTTCAGCAACAGCACTGCAGTGGGCTAACAACGGAGCGGAACTATAGGCTAAGAGAGTGATGAAGAAAGTATTTTATGGCTGCCTCTTGCCTGTCTCAGTCTGAGCAGCTGTTTTGCATTGTCCACAGAGCAGCGGCAGATGGCGAGCGGAATCCCATGGTACTCTTCCCAGCATCTCAGCATTGAGCAGACAAGAACGTCACCTTGCTGAGCTCAGCTAAGGCTAAATGTTTGACAGCACTTGTGTTATCTGAAATGGCAGCAGACAAGCTGATTTGACAGTCGGGTTTTGCTTCATGGAGTCACAGTGAAGTGTAGTTTCACGCCCGTCTGGTCCCGTCTCCCTGATCCTCAGCAGGAGGGAGGAGGTGATGCAGAGGCCTCCTACCTCGGAAGGTGACTTGCATGGCAGAGCCAATGCCCAGGTCTTGAGGTATTTGCTCTAGCAGAAGAGTCCCCCGATTTCAGGACCTGACTCTCATTCTTGGGGTGAGGCACTGGGGAGAGAAACCTTGGTTTGTTGCTCATTTCCAGGAGACTGGCTGTGCTGGCTTCTTGTAGAGCAGCCCAGTGGATGGAGGCATCATGGCAGGACTGTCATCAGCTTTGGGATACAGGGGAGGATTCATGTGAGTCCCTGGGTACTGGAGTTAGGAAGAGCCCGGTATACCCTGCTCCCAAAGAGCACTGATCAGCAACAGGCCTGTGCACAAGGCACCCTGCTGGTATCAAAGGAGCGCAGAGCACAGCTGCACGTTGGCTTTGTTCCTGACAGTCTGAGTGTGGGCTGCATCCTCAATCTGTGGCTTAGACAGGAGGGAGCTACTGGTGTTTCAGCACGCTGGAGTAGCTGGTGAGAGGCAGTGTCTTTTTGGGTGAGGGATGCTCTGACAGCACATGTACTAGGTAAAGTATATTAAGGCATCAATTTCTTGCTTCTGTGGTTTGAAAATCCCCAACTGCTTTCTCTTTTTAATAAAGCACACCTCTTTCCAGACTGAGCTCTGACTCAAGAAAATGAGTAGTGTCCAAAAGAACTGGGGAATGTTGACAAGACCTTATAAGCCCCCTTGTGAAGTGGGCAGAGGACTGTTACAGGTGCTATTTTGGTGATATTATTGCTGCTATAATTTTGATAAGAAAGAAGTTGAGGAGTAATGAAGATCTTTAATGCACACCTGGAGTGGGAGACGCTCGGACCTCAGCGTGGTAAGATTTCTTCCCTGCCTAGTGGTAGGGAAGGATTGCTGGCTTTCCTGCTGCTGTCCTCATGTTACCAGGTGGGGCAGCTGTATGCAGGAATCGGGGCTGTGTGTAGATGTGTTGAGTCCTCAAAAGCTTTGTCCTGCCTCTGTCTGGGGAGGCCTGAAAAAGAGATAAATCACCATTCCTCATGGACCCATAGACTGATATTCCTCTCCCTCAGGCAGGGGCTGTGGTGAAGCCGCAGGGGATAGGAATATTTCAGTGCCTTGTACCTGGCCCTTTTCATACAAAGACTCACTGTATGAGTGACTCATCTGCCTCATTTATAGGTCCTTGCCCTGTATACCCAGACGACTGTTTGCTCTGGCGGCCGTAGTCTTCTAACCACCTGCTTTCCACTGCAGATCCCTCAACTGCACCGTTCCCAAAACCTGGTGGGCTGTAATCCCCAGGGGACATCCACTTCCTCCCCAGATTTGGGCAATGGGAAGGAAGATCACGTTGGTTGGCCTTGGCTGCACAGTGGGAACTGTTATCCCTGCGTCCCCTGCCTCCTGTCCGCTCTGGTGACATCTTTCCCATCTCCCACTGGCAGAAATAAAAGCACGATTTTGCCTGCGCTACACTTGCTGCAGGGAATTTTGCTGTGTGTCCCACAGGGCAATGTCACCTTTGCCCCTGCCGCAGGCGGGCACCAGTGTGCCAAGGACAGTGTCACCCTGAAGGAGGGAGTGTGGCAGCTCCAACTGAAATCTGGTGTTTCATGTCTACCTGGGGTAAGAGTGGGAGGGGGATGGAATTTTTGTCCCATCTGGAATGAAGAGAACTTCCACGGTACCAATACGTATCTTTCTGCATAGGGCAAGGATTCTGTGTAGAACTCGGGGTCTGTCATGAATAAGGACGTATTGCACAGATGTAGAACTTGCCTTCTGTGGCCAGGATGTGACCAGGTGCGTGAGGAGACTGTCCCTTGGCTGTCCTCAGCAACACCCCGGGGGCAGTTTGCACCTCAGGGTGCAAAGCAACACAGACACCCGTGTGACGTATTTGACGTGGGAGACGGAAGCAGTTCTGTTTGTGGGGAAGCTTTGGGGAAGGTGGAATTGCTTGTTCTGATTGCCGTGAACAGCAGGACATACAATGTGTCCCTGCTTCTCTTTCCTACAGTCAAATTGGAGACAACTGCCACCACCACTCAAACTGCGGTGTCAGAACAGAAGCATTTTCAGTCAACTTAGGCAAATGAATGTTTCACCTCTCGGCTTCTTATCGACAGGGTCCATAATTCACCTGAAAGATATTCCTGTGCACTGATTCATTGCTCAGAGATGAGAATGACGTTTATGTCTCGTTGTCAGGCTGCTGCTTGTGAAAGCTGGGATGGGGACTAGTGACACCAGAGGACACGCTGGCTGGGTGAATTTGCCCAGATGGGCTGAGTGGATTTACAGGCAGATGGAACATTAGCTGGGGAGGCTGAAAGCTTAAATGGGTGAGGCAAAACGCTGCGTTTATTTGCTGTGTGGCTAGACAGGTGCAAATAGACACAAGGAAGAATTAGGCTGAGCAGCCGGTGAAAATGGAGGAATTGTGCCTTACGCACTTCTGGGTGCAAAAATGGTTTGTGGCCCCACAGAAAACACGGTCTCCAAAAAGCTGGAGCCATAGCGGGAGGTGTTCCTTCGTTCTTGAGTGCCAAAATCCCTCAGCACCTTGTTGCATCTCTCCACTACACTCATTCTACTCCTCCCTCGCTGTGTTCCCACTGCTGGTCCAGCTGCTCTTGCTGTCCCTGAGCTGCCTCTTCCCCACTGAAGAGCAGGACTGGGACACCCTCTTGCTGGACACCCACAGGAGACCCTGCTGTGCTTCCAGCAGCCATGAGGGCTGGGTGTTGGGAAGCGTGGGACAGATGTGAGAGCAATTTGACCTTCTTTAAGTGGATCTCCAGGTTCTGTGTACTTTGTAGCAGTGTGGGCCATGGATACGAGCTGGAACATAGGAAGTTCCACAAAAACATTAGAAAAAACTTTTTCACGGTGAAGGTGACAGAGCACTGGAACCGGCTGCCCAGGGAGGTTGTGGAGTCTCCTTCTCTGGAGACTTTCAAAACCCACCTGAACGCGTTCCTGTGTGACCTACAGGTGATCCTGCTTTGCAGGGGGCGTTGGACTAGATGATCTTTGGAAGTCCCTTCCAACCCCTGACATTGTGTCATTCTGTGATTCTGATTTTTGTATTGTTCTGGTGTGTAAATCAAGCATTCAAGGATGGTCTGGTAGATGGTGCAAATCAAAGTGGCATTACAGAAAATAGCTCTCATCAAAGTCACTTGATATTTTTCATTGCAAGGGGATATTTTATGTAAGAAGACATCTGTAAAAGCTCTGTCTTACCATCACATCGCATACTAGTTAAAGAATTCTACTTCAGCTTTTCCATTATTTTCCTGAGTTGGCATCAGGCTGATGGCTGTATAGTTACCTGCGTCCTCCTGGTTCCTTTTTGCAAATCTCTCTGCCAGCCCTGAGACCTTCCGAAGGGTTTGAAGAACGACTGACAGCCAGTGTTGCCTGGCCTGAGTGTTCCTAGAAAATGTGAATGCAAGTTTTCTGGGCTTTCTGTCAATTGCCCTGTTTCATTCAGCATCCTGTGACAGGAACAAATTATGACCACTTGCCAAGAGGGAGCAGAAATATTCATTAACTCTTCTGTCCTGTCTGTGCTAGAATTGCAACTCCTCAAGGTACTTCTGTGAGTTACAGCAATCTCCTTCCTTCTCTTATCAGTTCTAGCTTAGGGTATTTATTATGCATTGGTTGTGGAGCAGTTCATTTTTCACTGCTTTCATTTTCTCACCTAAGCAATCTGTTTTGTGGAGTGTTTTCTTTTCCCCTTGGTTTTTAATGTTACCTCAGGTAGTCTCCTTTTCTGACTGTGAAACTGTGTATTTTGTAGCCAACAGTAAAACAACCTGAAAAAAAAATCCAATTATTATATTTTGCTGTTTTGGTTCGTTGCCTGTGTTGATCTGCTGCCTCTAAGGACTCTCTCAGAGCGCAGAGGAAATGAGTGGTGTCTTCTGGTTATACATCTAACTACATTTAACTTTTGTGACTGCACTGTAACAAATACACTCACCTCACACTTCTGTACACCGAAGCAACTGACAGGTCTTCTCACAATGAATGCTGCTCTGTCAAGCTTAAAGATGATATATAGTCTGTTCAGCTACTGCTTCAGTTTAGAAAACTATCTTTGCCTGTTCTTAGGAAGTCCAGGGATGTTTGACTTCTGGCAGGCAGAGCATGCCAGCATTGCCACTCAGAGCAGAAATTTCCTGTGATGCAGCAGCTGTTTCAGGTATTGGCAAGACAGGAGGATTTACCACTGTGTATGTTAGATACTGCTTTAGAATCTCCTGCTCACTCGGCTTTAAATTAATCAGAGGAAAAGATATCTTGGGAAATCCGAATCCTATCAGGAAGGAAGATGTGAAACTGTACTTTGAACCCTGTGGCCAATGCACAGCTGAGCTCATCTGAGGACAGTCTCAAGTCCCTGAGCTCGGATGGTGCGGTGGGGCTGGGGGTTGCACAAGGGTAGGTGCTGCTTTCGGCTCATCACTCTTCCCCAGGGAGAAGGGAAGAGGTTTCTCTCCTTGGCCTAAGGACCATCAGGATGTCTGGCTTTCATGTGCCTGTATCTGTCAGCATCAGCCCTCAAGTCAGGCTCTGAAGTTATCAAAGTGAGCAAGGGCCTTTGGGGCAATACAGGTTGTACATCACGGAGCAGGGCAGCACTTCGGAACAGCTAAAATAGGGTTTTGGACATGTGATTTTAAGTTACAGCTCTTCCATGGCAGTCTCTTTTGCATCTCTGGGTCTTCTTCATAAAGGCATAGCTTGTCCTGGGAGCATTGTGCTGAGAACTGGTATTGATGGTGCAGTTCTTCAAGCTGTTGTGACAGAAGGGTGAACGAAACTGTAGAAGTGTAATTTTCCCTGGTGGGAGCACACCTGAGTTCCTGGCTGAATCTCTGCAGAGGCATTTGCTGCCACTTGGGTTTGAGGGCCAAGGAGAGCCTAAAGAGCGTCCTGCCAGCTGTCAGGGAGTCAGAGCATTGACAAGACATGGTGTTCAACTGGGATTGTTCCTTCTCCACACCAGGTCCTCTGCACAATGGCAGCAGCCTGTGTTGGAGTGAAGGCTCAGGAGAGAAACTCATGTTGTTTTAACTGTGTGCATTTAGCTCTTCTCCTGCTTTAAAATCAGCTCTCTCCAGGAAAGCTTCTCATTAAAATCGTCAAGGAAAAGACGCAAGTAGCTTCATTTAAAACAGCACCGACCATTTGGGAAAATATAAGCTAAAATCGACTTACTCTAGATTTAGCTACTGGCTGGAGCAACAGCCAGCTGGGAGTCATTAGCAGGAGCAGGAAGGACATGGGTAGATGTTGTGGGCAGGAAGACGTACAGGACTACGCACGTACCAGGATTTTGCCATCTAGCACGAAGTCAGGATGAGCACTTCATTAGAAGCAAGCTGTGTAATGTTCTAATATTAGCAGCCCAGCAGACAGCCTGCTCTGTCTGCAGCCTTTGTGCGGTTCGTGCTCTGGCGCGGCAGTCGTGCCTCTGACCGTGCTAGGGATGGGCTGCGTGTCAGAATCTGGGCTGCTGCAAGCAGAGCTCCCTGCGGCTTGGTGCTGGCAGAGGGTCACAAACCTTCTGCAGTGGCACGGACAGGTCCTGGGGAGAGCCTTCAGCCTGCTGCACGTGGGCCCGGCACGGGCCTTTGCGCTCACGTATTCCTCAGTTGCGTATTCCTCCAGGCTCTGCTGTCTAATTTTTGAAGTCTCTGTTGTGGGCAAGTGTCTTCTCTTCCTGGCTTTTGGGCAAGAGCAGCTGGTGAGGTGGCTAGGATGTAGTAATGCTGTTAACGGAGGATACTCCCTAATGGAAAATATTTCTCATTTGTCACAGCTGTTGGCATGAATTGTTCACAATATATCAGACTATTAGATGGCACTAAACGATTAGTGTTTAAATATGCCTTGAAATACATGCCTTTCTCTGGGAGAGCCTGATCCAGAATCCAGCCCACCAAACTGGAGCCTGTCCAGTGAACTCCACTTGGATCCTTTTATTGATGCAGTAGTGCAAGTCAGTGTGAATTTTCAGGCAGTTGCAGCCCACGGAACAAATTCATGCCAGGACTGTAGGGCTGGGAGAATTGTTTTGGCTCAGGTTTGCAGGGAGGGTTGTGTCTGGAGGCCCCAGCTTGAGGAATGAATTTAATCATTGCTGGCTTTCTGAGAAGAGGCAGGTCCCATGTTAACCTGTAGCTATTGAGATGAAGAGAAGCGCAAGTGGAAGACTGGTTGAAGGTGATGTGTAGGTGATGGCACTGTGGAGGGGACAAACTGTCCCCAGAATAGGCTGGGAGATGGGAATCAGCATGCCAAGCAACATAAAGCAATGCTCTGGCTGGGCTATTTCTTGCAAAACGCAGGTAGATCCTGGGTTCGCTCAGCTATGCAGTTGTTACAGACAGACCTAATGAGTTCTGCCTCTTGCTAAAGCCTTGCACTGTGTTTTTGACTTGAGCAATAATTTTCTCTACCAAGAGGAGAAAATGAGCTCTTCTCTTCTTCCCTGCCTTGCCCTCAGCTGTTCCTGCCCATTTTGTGCTGTCTCCTAGGCTACTTAGACTGTGATGCTCTCTTGCTACACAGTAATTCCACCTCTATACCTGCTGCAGCCCCTCCACCCACCCACCCACCCCAGAGGAAAGCTGGTAGCACACTATTTCCTGAGTGGATTTTATCTACCCATAGGTCACCTCCAAGGCTGATGTTATATTCCCTGGCTTTGGTTCAAGACATGGCAGTCTGGGAACAGTTTGACTATTTCTGCTGATGCTTTCTGGCTACATGGGGAAAAAAAAAAAAAAGTGACTAACCCAGGGTTATGTATGTGGCAGTCATGTGGGGCTTGGAGCTAAAGCCCCGGTCAGCCACTGAGTGAAGTTCTGTAAAGAAATTATGCATCCACCCAGAAACCTCAAGCAGAATAACAACCCTGGTATCCCCAGCACAGCTTCTTTTTCCATTGACTGGAGCATTATTCATCCAAATGAGATTATTTCTCTCTGTAAGTTGAATGCTCTTGGCCAACAGGGAAGGATGGACGTGCTGTAAAAGCAGATGGAGCCATTTATTTCTGCCTGGGTTGATACTCATTGCTCTGAAGGCATCTGAAAGCATTGTGCCTCCTGTCCTGAAGCCCAGACTACTTTATTTCAATGCCACATCGTGCTACAGGCTCCCTAATCACAGCATTTACATAAGCAATATATTGGAAGGATTGAGAAACGGGCATGGGAGAATGCAACCTGTCCCATGCAGGAGACAGGCTCCATGCTGAAGGGAGATGTTTGCCTTCCCATGTCTTTACTGACCTCAGCTGAAATCTCCAGGACTCACATCTCCTCCTTGGCTGTGTTACCATTGCACTTATTAAAGATGCTGCCAGGTCTCTGCACGAGTGACCCAGCTAAGTGATGGTGTATGTCTATGCCAACGTACTGGAATTAGTACCAGCCTCTGCCTGACATTAGGAGGGAGATATGTAATTAAAATAATAACAAGCCATTCAGTATCTGTCAGGGAGAGCAAACTGTCTTTCGTATGAGAAAAACACAGTATGTTAGTCTGACCAAACCATCACAACACAGAGCAAAACCACAATCTCCAGATTTCTACCTTGGTCTAGTTTGAAACCATTACTCATCCTATCACTACATTCTCTGAGCAAGAGTTTCTCCCCTTCTTTCCTGTAGCCCCCTTCAAGTACTGGAATGCTGCTATAAGGTCTTCCCAGAGAGTCTTCTCCAGGTTGAACAACCACAGCTCAGTGTCATTAGCAAACTTGCTGAGGGTGCCCTCAATCCCCTGTCCATGTCACCAGCAAGGATGTTAAACAGCCCTGGTCCCAATACAGACCCCTGAGAAACTGGTCTCTCGTCACTGGTCTCCCATTGGACATCAAACCATTCACCTCAACACTGTGGGTACAACCATCCAGCTGATTCCTCATCCACCGAGTGGTCCGTCTGTCAAATCCCTGTTTCTCTGATGTAGAGACAAGGATGGCGTGTGGGACAGTGTCAAATGCTTTGCACAAGTCCAGGCAGATGACCTTAAGAAAATTGCTCAGTCTCTTGCACAACAGGAAGAAATGAGATCTGTCAAGTTATTTGCAACTGTAAACCATCTGTAAATAGCTTGACTGATGCAATCTCCCCCCCAGCGCTCCTGGGTGCCACAGCCTTCCAGAAAGCTGCACACTGCAGAGCCTGCTGGGGGCCCAGGGTGCAGTCTGCTATGTGGGTGTTACAGATCTCTCAAATTTACAGAACAACATACTCTGTGATTTAAACTTTATTTCAAGAGCTCTTTAAGAAATACAGCAAATAAACACAACAAGCACAACAACAAACAGGGACTCAATCCTCTTTTGCCCAGACTGATCTATTACATGAATTCACTTATTCATCATTCACAGAGTCACAGAATGGTAAGGGTTGGAAGGAACCTCTAGAGGTCATCTAACCCAATGCCCCTGACAGAGCAAGTTTACCTCGAGCAGGTTGCACAGGATAGCATCCAGGTGAGTTTTGAATATCTCCAGAGAAAACTCATAAGGTTTCATAACTTATAACCTGTAACTCTTAATATCGGGCATCTATGACTAAACCAAAAAGAATTAGTTCCCTAGCCTATGGTGATTGTGCTCGTCCTCCCTCCTAGGTCATGGTGCAGGTGTCCCCTGTATCACACCTGGATGTATGAAAGCCTCAGCAATCCAGTTGCTGTTGGATCCACTTCAAAACTTTTTAGGTGAGCTGTTGTTTTATACCCTCCAGCTTGGAGGTTTGTTCTACACCATTACCATAAGTCAGTGGGTTTGGAGGCAACTGCCAGACGAAAGATGACGGCTGCAGGAGAGAATGGCTGCATCGTGGCCCTTTAGGTCTTTCCGGGCACCTGTCCTACCTGTGTGGTGCTCTTGCTTTGAACTAATGGTGCTGCTGCCAGCATCCATCAGGCATTAGCATGAGCTGGGGTAGCTAAAACCTGTGCAGGCACGAACAGCCACAGGAGGGTGACTGCTGGGCACAGACAGTGGCAGCCTCTGCCATGGAGGACACCGACTTAACGGTTGGGGCTTTCTCGATGTGCTGCTGAGCAGGAGGACTGCGGGATGATGCCTGGAGCCAGGCATTCGCCTTCCACTGCTCCTGCTGTGTCTCAGATAGGCAGGCTCCTGTTGGCTCCTGACACTTGTCCTGAGCCCCTAGGTGGATGCCGACCCTCACTGCAGCACAGAGAAGCAGCTGGGAATGGGGCCGTTGTGCTTGACACTGGGTGATCCTGGCATGCCTTGCAGTGAAGGGCTCGTGGCTCTCGAGGCAGGAAACGTAGGGGCTTTCAGATTCACTCTCAGCTCTTTCTACTGATACTGGCTTCCTCAGAGCAATCTGTACCGTTCTCCTTGGCTAGATTGCAAGCTTAATCTGCCTTGGATAGCTGCAAAACTCCCTGTGGGGCACAGGTATCTTCCAGAAATGAGCAGTTTGTTAAAGATTGCCAGATTCTCTCTTTTGTGGGCTCCCTGCTGTTCCTAACACACTAACTTCCCTTAGAGCTCACTGCTGCTGTGGTCTTCCCTTCTAGCTCAGGAGAGAAGAACCATTGTCTGCTTCTTAAATTCCTTGTGTTCTCCCCAGCACAGAGCAGGAGGGACCCCTGCATCCCAAAGGCCACCAGTGGAAGCTGCTTTGTGCCTGCACAACAAACCGTTGTGCTCAGGTGGCAGTAGGTGATCATAGAATCACCACAGTTTGAAAAGACCTTCAGGATCATCAAGTCTGACTGTTATTTAACTCTAACAGACCCACTTGTAAACCATGATATACCTGATGTACTTGGGCATGTACTTTTGAGACACGGCCCTTTGTATCATATGTAGAAATCTGTTTTGGCTGACTGCATGAGCCAAGGACAGCCCCATGTGTGAGCAGCCAGATGCTGTGGCATTGCAGGAAAAGTGTGTGAGATGCCTGTTTGATGGGTGTCGTTAAAACCTCATGTCAGGATGGAGAGAGGTAGAACAAGCAAAAGCCTAAAAAAAATTGATATGTGATGGAAGATTGATTGACTTGGGTTCTTCTGCTGCTGTTGTCCTTATTCTCTTGAGGTTGAAGTCTTCATATACGGCAGTCATAGCTGCAGTGCAGAGGTGATAGCTTTTCTCCACCTCCAGTCAGTGAGACAAAGTCCATGGTCTTTACTGAGGGACAGAGTAGGCACTAAAAAAAAAAAAAAAAAAAAGAGAAATTGTGATAGAAAAATATGAAGGAGCTCTTTGGGGGGAGGTTTGAAGAACAACTACCAGTGGCTCAGGCATGCAGAGGCCTCTCCACAGATTTTCTCCCCAAGGCTCTGGCTGCAGCTCATGCACACCAAGCCAACTACGCCTTATAATCAATACAAATGAAAAAGCTGATCAAGACCTGTTATAACCCGCTTGTTTGTGTTTTCCCCTGGGCTATCATGCACAGGGGCTCTCCTTTGTGCTGGGCCTTTGCTGGCACTTCCCATCGCTTTGGGCAGGCATCTAGTTTGATTTCTGTTAGAATTCCCGAAACAGAGATGCTTCTTGGAGCTCTGCTCACTTCAGATGTTCTACCCAGTCTTGTTTTCTGTCATCTTTAGAAAGGAAAACAAAATTAAGTGAAAAACAGTCAGAGCAAACAGCCAAACATAAAATTACTTATGGACTGTATGAAGTATTCTCCACTATTAGAAACAGCCTTTTAAATCTCAGAGCTTGTTACTCTTCTCATTTATACTCTTCCTAACCAAATTCTGTTCTTTTTTTGTCTCTAATGGGCATCAACATGTTTTTCTACTTTCTCCATCTGAGTGTGCTGAAAAACCTTTCCTCTGTTCAAGTAGATGCAGACCCAGGATAACCGTCTGTGTGCATTGTAAGTAGGAGGCTGTGTTCTTCCCAGAAAGGGTCGATACCCAGGGCTCCGACTCTGCCCATCCTACTTTGTCTCCTCCCATCAACTCCCAGGTAACTCCCAGCACTGGCTTGACAGCAAAGTGTCTGAAATCGCCATTAGCAGTTGAACTCAGTGTGTGCTCCTCAGGGTCGATGCAGATGGCAGGCTTAGGTGAGACCTAGGGACACAATGTTCTCCTCTAGGTGATCGAGTGAATCCCACAGGAGAACAAGGCCAAATAAACTCCATTGGAAAATCTGTAGTCACCTTTCTCTAGAGAGCAAGACATCTAAAATGCAGCTGCCACTCAGCACCTGCCTTCCTCTACTATTGTCTATGCCTGAAGCTCACCAGCATGTCTAAGTTCTTGTCTGATGGCTCCTGCACAGAAATTATCTTTTTTTTTTTTTTTTTTGGCCCAGGAGAAGAGTTCTAGTGAGAAAGCTCTAGCAGTATCTACAGCTTTGCTAAAGGCTATGGCTATCAATATAATTCAAGCAGAGAAAAATCAGACCTGGTTCCTTAATGATGAAGGTGAGGCAGAGATGTTTCGTGATGACAGGGAGCAACTGGAGGCTGTGTGGTTAGCTGCAGAACTTCACTAACACTATAATGAAGGATGGGACGCAGAGGGACTGCGCTGGAGTTGTCTCCTGGAAAATTCATACATGTTTATGACCTCAGAGCTTGAGTAGAAACAGCAGTCCTTGGTGATCAGCCAAAGGAGAGGCTGCCTGCTGTGCATCAGCTCCACTTGTCTCAAAGCAAGCATCACAAAGCGACACCGCATAGAACTCCCAACAGGAGCCCCACAGAGCCCCCATCTCTTCCCAAGGCCTTTACAGCTTATCAGACTGGAAGGAGGCACATGGAAGGAGGCTCAAAGTGGAAAGGGAAGGGGAAGATCTTGTTTTGTTAGCAGGGGCTCAGTGGGACTAAAGAACCAGCCTCATGTGGCATCTGGTTCCTCTTTTCCTGAGCCCAGGGTTTCCTCTCCCTGGCTTGCTCTAGAGCTGAGTTTCGTGCTTTTGATGCACTAGGCATGGTATGACTGGTGGAGTTGTAAACCTTGGAGTGGCTACTGGTTTTCTGATGTTTTACGAGTATTGACTAAGTATTTCTCGGTTGACGAGAGCTCTCTGTCACTGATTCCAACTGCCTGGCAGAGGCATCTCTGAGAGGAACCAAACCAATAAGTAGTTTGTTTACAGCCCTCACCATAGAGTGAATTTACTACAGCAGCAAAGAGTGAATCCTGAGAGCCCTGTATCACCTTCAAACAGGCTGAAAATTTTTCTCCAGATTGTTAAGTCCAACTCTTTCATGAATGAAGGCTAGTAAATCGCTGTTCATCCCCTTTGCCTTACCAGAGAGGCTTCAAAAGGCTGCCCTGGAGGTGGAGGTCTGGGGAAGGATAGGAGAATAACACGTCCTTTACAGAGGGCAGAAGAAGGTAAGACCTTATACCAGGGGGAGGTGTTCCAGCATGAGTATCTGAGAAGCTTCCTTAAGAATCAGGGTGGGGACTTGCCAGAAGAACCTCTGACAGGGCGCTCCATGGCTGGAAGTTCTCCGCACTGCCCTGTACCCGTGCTTGGTGGGCAAGCTGCTGCCCTGGATACCTTGCTCTGCCAGCCAGACTCCTGCTGCCTGGCTGGAGTGTAGGGTCTGTGGAACAGGGACCACCTCTGCTCTGGGTTCCGGCAGCCCTGTGCATGTGCAGTGAGGGACCATAGCTGGGATTTGCAAGCTCTCCTGCAATAGAGCTGGTAACAATGCCAGAGAAGTGGCAGGGCTTCACCAGTGGGACTGGGAAGGTGTGCAGAGGATGTAGCAGGCTGGTTTTGAGAGCCAGACACGTTTTACTCCATACAGGTCCCAGTCCTAGAGCTGGAAGGAAGGCATGCATTACTCCAGTGTTTGCCCACCTCTACGGGATTGGGATGTGTTGGAAAGGCAGGGTAGCAAGGAATTAGCAAGGTTGGACTATACTGAGCATGGCAAGGAAGGAGTGCTAAGGTATCCTGGTTTTGACTGCCGAGGTGTTAGCCTTTCATGTGGAAGTGTCTTGTGCTTGCAGATTTTGACCTCATAAAGCTTGGTGAGTTACCATCAGTCACAATGAGAAATATGTTCCTCAGATCAAGCATTCCTTGGCTTCTCAGTCAGCTGGAGCGGCTCCTGGTTGAGAGCCTCTGGTAAGGATAAAGGAGAAAACAAATAAAGGGAATGTTGTTGTGGGACTGTCACAGAGGCCGGGTTCAGCTGGCACCTGTTATTCTCCTCATGCATGTGGGACACTTCAGTGGAGCCTGCCTCAAATCCAGGCACAATGTGGGCAGTGTGCATGACACGGACCTTGTTGCGGTGCTTTTTCCTCAAGAGACAGCTGAAAACTTTTTTGAAGCCTTTGCGGAAGTGCTTGGAGACCAGGGCGTAGACAATGGGGTTGAGGCAGGAGTTGGCATAGGCCATGCAGTGGGAGAGCAGGCGGAAGGCGTAGGTAGCCTGGTTGAAGGGAAAGTCTCCATAGAGGTATCGGAGGATGACTACGTGGTAGGGCAGCCAGCAGAGGCAGAAAAGGATGGTTACAATGATGATCATCTTGGTTACCTTCCGCTTGGCCTTCCTGGACTCTGATATGTCCTCCAGGGGGTCCACTGCTGTCCACAGATACTTGATGGTCCTGGTGTAGGAGAGGCTGATGACTAGCACTGGGATGACGTAGCCGAAGGCAAATGTGCTGGTGTCCATGACCTTGCGTCTCCATTCCTCCCAGCCAGGCATGCAGATGTAGCTGGACTCCCACTCAATCAGGTCGTAGTAGCTTAGGTAGGGCCCAGCAAAGACCACAGAGAGGCCCCAGATCACAGCCATGGCAGCCACTGCGTTGTGAGGGGTCCGCAGCTCCCGGGAGCGCAGCGGGTAGCAGATGGCCAGGTACCTGGAGGGAAGAGCAATGCAACCAGCACTGAGATTCCAGCCTAGCTCTTCCTGGCCATGTAAACTCCAGGGACAGGAGAGTTTCCTTCATTCTCCTGACAGTCCCTGAGCAGTGGCCCTACACACCCTGTTTGACATACAGTCCTGAGTAAAGCAGCTTTTCTCTTTCTAGCAAGCATGCTTCTCCTCCCACAGGCTTAGGTTGGATCACCCCTCCATACATCGTGGGATGGGTTATGTCCCCTGAGCTAGGGCCAGAGAAAGAATGCTGTGGAGACCATGCAGATATTCACTGCTTGGCAGAATTTATCCACCAGGCAGAGGTCTGAAATGAGGATTCAAGACCTGGGGAAGCTTCACTGGTTGATGGACACTGTGCATGTCCCCCTGAGGGCATATTTCCAGCCTTTTCCATCTTTCAGGTCAGGCTGGCATGGGGGGCCATTTTCTCGCTGGAGCTGTGGCTGCCTCTGCCTTGGCACCAAAGGAACCAGGTGACCCCTCTTTTAGCACTGTCTGCCTTCTCAGGCCAGCCAGCAGCCAGATATGGTGATGACGAGTTCTGCTTTCCCATCTCCAGGCAACATCATAGGGCAAAGCTGTAGATGTCTGTAGGGAGGGAAGGTGGTTTGGTGCTTGTGGGAGAGGAGCAGGACTTGTGGGAGAGGAGTGTGACTGCTGCAGCCTCAGCCCACCAGCACCCGTGGAAGGATGCTCATATGCTATAAAGCCAGCAGAGCCTGTAGACGAAGCTGGTGAAGGGTCTCGAGAACAAGTCTTATGAGGAGCAGCTGAGGGACTTGGGGTTGGTTATCTTGGAGAAAAGACCTTCTTGCTCTCTACAACTACCTGAATGGAGGTTGTAGAGTGGTGGGTGTTGGTCTCTTCTCACAAGTTACAACCGATAGGACAAGAGGAAATGGCCTCAAGTTACACCAGGGGAGATTTAGGTTAGACGTTAGGAAAAACTTCTACACTGGAGGGATTATCAAAGACTGGAACAGGATGCCCAGAGAAGTGGTTGGGTTGTCATCCCTGGGTATTTTTAAAAGCCATTTAGATATAGTGCTCAGGGACATGGTTTAGAAGTGGCTCTAGTAGAGTTAGATAGCAGTTGTACTTAATGATCTTAAAGGTCTTTTCCAACCGAAACTGATTCTGTGATTCTATAAGAAGTGTAATTGGTGTGAAATGTCACATGTGTGACAAGCCTGTTGTTGCTTGCAGGTCCTGCCATTCTGAAACCTGTCAGCAGCAACACGAGAATCACTCCATGTCATACTGAAATGCAGCTGCCTGGAAAACCTGGAAGTGCTGCTTGGGGCTGTTAGGACAAGGGAGACACAAGTGGTCCCCAAACTGCCTTTGACATGGACTGACACTGCTGGTATTGGAACGAGCTGCCTGATGGTGGTGGGCCACAATCTTGCCATGCCCTCACTCAGCCCAGCTTCTCAGACTCCTGCTTTCCCAGCCCAATGGTATCTTTAGACCGTTACCTGTCCACAGAGACAGCAGCCAGAGTGAAGCTGCTAGCGTACATGGTGAGGTAGATGAAGAAGTGGACAGCTTTGCAGATGAAGGAGCCAAAGACCCAGCCCTCGAGGGAGTAGATGGTGGCCTGGAAAGGCACGCAGAAGACAATGAAGAAGAAGTCAGCCAGGCTGAGGTTGAGGATGAAGAGGTTGGTAGTGCTGTGGCCCATCTGTCCGTTGCGCAGCAGCACTGCCAGCACCAGGCTATTGCCCACTGTGCCCAGGAGGAAGATGAGGGAGAAGACCACAGGGACAATGACACTGGCAGGGCTGAACTGGTAAATGTCGGAGGAGTTCCAGTACCCAACCAAGCTTGCGAAGTCCTCATGCTCCGTCATTCTGTGTTACAGTGAGATGCTGGAGCCTGGGACAACACAGGGAAAGGTGTGAGAGAGAGGAAAAACACTGCTTAGCCTGTTAGCTCGGTTGATGGCCCTGTTGGATCACTGGAGATGAGGAACCCTGTTTTCAGCTCTGGGACACACACACTTTTCAGGCAGGTTCCCCTGGACACTGCTGGCTGGGGGACAGGTGAGGTTAGGTTGGGAGTAAGGCATGCCTGGCTCCCTGCTCTTTTGATACCTGCTTAGCCAGAAACCAACTTCATCTTATCATCCACACAGTGTCTGTGTTGCCTGGTAGAGTCTCTGGCTGCTCTACTCTGCATCCCACTCCCCTTCCTTCTCATTGCTCAGCATCCTTTCTTTGCTCTCTCTCGCAAGGCAGACAAGCTACTAGTCAACCCTTCTCAAAGGCTGCTCTAAAGAGAACAAAAACACGGAGAATACCTGCACAGCCTCCCTGCAAACCAGGGAAGGCAACCCTGCAAATGTCCCCTCACTGGTGCAACTTTGGATCACTGGCACATCACATAGCCTGACTGCAGTCCAAATTTGACATCCCTTCATGTGCAAGTGAAGAGCTCATGCTTGGAAAAGCTTTCTGACTGTCAGGGAAGCATTATTGTTGTCATTCACCTCTCAGCTCCAAGCTTATTTCTTGAGCTTGTAGGAGTGGGAATTTGGGGAGCTTGATGAGTTCTTTTTGGGGACAGCCAGTGGCCAGAGGCACAGTGCCAGGAGGGATGTTGTGCCGGGTTGGTAACACATCCTTGCCACAGCTTTGAGGTTCTCCCTGGTTGCTCGTGGCTCATGACCCATCTACATGAAGGCAAAGTAGTGCTTCAGTCCCCTTTGCAGATAGGAGTTGAGACACAGGGAGCATGAAGAAGTGACTTTGTAACTGGGAACTCAGTGATGCAGCAGAGAAACAAATCTTTATCTCTGCCAGGCTACCTCATTCACACTGTTGTGCACAGTCCTTTCTGCAGACAGGCCAGCGATACAACAGTCACGGAGTGAAAGCAAAGTCTCTTAAGTGACATTTACAAACTGTGACACTGATGTTGAGGTGCTGAGATGCTAAGAGACTCTCACAGAGTCATTCAGAACATCTCTGGCAGAATGGGCTTTCTCCAAGTCCCTATTTAGCATCTTCACAGGAAATTGCCATTCAGCCCTATGGCTCCATTGTCCCTTGGAAGCGTTTCACAACCATTTCACACCTACCATTTTGTACCTGGGTTTATGACAATACTCCTGAGATTCACTTGGTTCTGAATAGCCTTGACTAGCAGTGAGAGGGGCAGATGCTCTGAGGGGCAAAATAGAGAGTGTGGACAGCAAGGTTCCTCTCCCACACCCACTACTCATGGTTAGAAGGGAGACACAGGTGATGGGACAGAGGAGGTAATATTCTGAAGGATGAGAATCTTATCAGCGGCAAAGTTGGGACTCAAGAGACCTGATTTTTTTCATCAGGGTTTGGTAAAGAACTGGCAGGAGAGTGATTCCCAGGACCCATCAACTGGGCATAACCAAAGGACCAACAGAGAGCCTTGGTGAGGGCAGGCTGCAGGTCATGCCAGGGATGCGGGTGAGCCAGCACAGCCAGCTCCCGTGTCCAGGGAAGGCCAAGAAGGGCAGGAGGAGACAGGGTAAGGGCACTGACACCGCAGAGTTGTGGGGGGCAACATAGACCCTGGCCAGGCAGGAGGAGAGGAGAGGAGAGGGAGAGGGAGAGGGAGAGGGAGAGGGAGAGGGAGAGGGAGAGGGAGAGGGAGAGGGAGAGGAGAGGGAGAGGAGAGGCAGCCGGCGCTTTGGACTCCTTGTTTTAGGAGCTGGGGAGCCGGGTCCCTCCTGCTGCCGCTGCACACAAACCCCGCGACCCCAGCTGCGCTCGGGCTGTTCATTCGCTCTGTGGGGGCACAAGGCAGAGGCCCCTTTCTTGGCCAGCTCGGGGGGGCAGCCTGGGACCACCATCGCTGCCCCCCCACCCCCGCCAGGCACCCGCCCCCCGCGCCCAGCCTGACCGCGAAGAGGGGCGGCCAGCCCCGAGCGCTGCTGTCCCGGCCCGGGCGGGGGGCTGCCCGTGACCGGGGCCGCCCCCGCCGCCCTGCCCTGCCCTGTCCCGCCCTGTCCGGCCCGCGAAGAGCAGAGGCTCCGCCCGACCCAGCCCCGCCGTTTCCCGCGCCCCGCACCGGGGCACCGGCCGCGCTCCGCCCGCGCCCGCGGCACCAGACCTGGCCTCTGCCCGCTCCCGGGGCAGCTGCGTGTGCTGCCGCTACCGGCACCGCTCCCGGGTCCGCTGCGCTGCTGCTGGTACCGCTGCCGGTGCCGCCGGCGCTGCCGGTGCCGGTGCCGCTCCGCCCCAGCCCCAGCGCATCCCCGGACACGCTCACGCACACGTTTCATCCAGGCACTCGTGTGCGGGCACAGTGCGCCCCGCCGGCAGTGACAGACACCCACAGACACCCTCACTCTGCCACAGCCCCTGCACGCAGGACGCGAATTCCCTCCAATTTGTGCCCTGCACTTTTTCTACTCTCCCTGTCTGTCCCGGTCTTTCTCCATCGCACTGTTCTTCTTCCTGGTGTTCTTGCTGTGTCTCCATCCCTCTGTTCTGTACACCATCACTGTTTTATCTTTCTATATCTATCCTGTTGGTGTTTGCCTCTCTGTCCCTCTGTCCTGCTCTCAATTTCTCTGTCCTCCTCCCTGGCCCTGTCTTTTTCTGTCAGCCCCTCTGTCCTTGTACATGTCCCATAGTTTTTTGTTCTCTATCTCTGTCCCTGTCATTCCTTCTGCTGTCCTGTACCTTTGTTTTTCTGTATTCTTGTGTGTCACTCCCTGTTCATCTGTGTCTCTACCCCATTGTCATAGAATCGTTTTGTTGGAAAAAACTTTTAAGCTAATTTAGTCCAGCCACTAACTTAGCGATGCCAGGCCCAGCACTAGACTATGTCCCTGTGCACCACATCTACCCACCTTTTAAACACCTCCAGGGATGGCAACTCCTCCACCACTCTGGGCAGCCTCTGACAGGGCTTGACAAATCCCCCTTTTTTTAATGCTGCACAGAGTTCCCAGCCAGTTCCTGAGGCACAGCATATCCTGATAATTCTTTTAAACCTTTTTCCAACAGTGTTAAACTTGTGCATTTCAAAGGAGAGAGGAAGAGAGGACAACAACTGGAGAAGGAGAGACTGAAAATACAAACCACCACGCAAAGCATATATGCTTGGCTGACTAAAAGCTAAACCAGCAGGAATGTAAGGAGCCTTGAGTATCTACGTACCTGTTCCCATGCTGGTAGTAGGCAGCAGGTCAGGAGCTGCAGGCTCACCAGTGACTAGATCTCTCTCTCACATGTTGTGTTCATTGTTTGCTGTTTACTTTTAGAGAGAGCTCTGCCTGTTCTGTGACAATTAAACAAAGCTTTGGTTTGTACGTTTGATATGACCTTATCTCTTGTGTCATTAACACCTCGTGAGTTTTCTACAGTTTAAGAAAGGAGAGCTGAAGTCAACTGGAGGAGGAAGGATTTGGCTGAAACCTCTCTGGCTGAGAGACACAAGCCAGCAGTGTGCCCAGGTGGCCAAGGAGGCCAATAGCAGCCTGGCCTGGATCAGAAATAGCGTGGCCAGCAGAACCAGGGCAGGGTTTGTCCCCCTGTACTCAGCACCAGCAAGGCCACACCTCGAGTGCTGTGTTCAGTTTTGGACACCTCATGATAAGAAAGATATTGAGGTGCTGGAGGTGGTCCCAGGGAAAGCCAGGGAGCATCTCAGCCCCAGGTGGCACTGGGCACTATGGGGCATCCCCTCCAGGGGGACATCAAGGTGTGGCACCCCTTGGGTTGTAACACCGACCTCCCCTTCAGCAATTAACCCAGAGTGTCTTTTACAGATTTTGTGAATGTCGGAAATCTTCTAGAGACATCTTTTCTAGAGAAAACAACCATAGGTGATTCACAGAACCTGAAGATTTCCTCGGAGGACATCGGTAGTAAGGTCCAAGGTAGGAGAGCACAACAGGGATATACGTCCTACAGGCACTGCCCCAGCCCCTCCCTACTGGGATTTCTGGGCATTCTTGCCTGTGTCCTACTGTCCCACCAGACTCCAACCTGTGAGTTGCTCCCATGGGCTGGAGGCAACTCATGGGTTATGTGAGGATGTGGGAGAACGAAAGCAGCGAAGTTCAACACTTAGCACCAGTGGGGTGGTAAGTGTTGAACCACAGCAGAACAAGAAGAGATGCTGTGGGACAAGCAGAGAAACCCTCATCTTCAAAATCGCCTGGTTGTGAAGAATAAGCAGTGCTTGGCTCTGCCTGGGGCCTCCTCCTATTGGATTCTCTTAAGGGAGACAACTTATCACATTTCTGTATCCAAGCAGGAGTCGTACCCACCATCCCATAGTTCCAGCAGTGAAGTCCCAGCAGTTTTGGAGATGGGCCCCAGATGTGGCATCACCAGGTCCTGCAGGTCTCCCTGGGGTGGAAGAGCCTGTGCCTGAGGGCTTGGTGTGAGGGCTCTCTGGGATGCCACCAGCTCTCAAAAGCCTGCTGGGTCTCCCTAGGGAGGCAGGAGTCAGGGAGCTTGCACAGTAGCCAGTGGTGGAGGCTGGGGTGCTGGTGGGGCCATGTGGAGCTGGGAGGTGGAGCATCCTGGGACACGGGTTGGTGCGCCTGCGCTTACCTGGGCAGGGTAATTAGAATTTTGGTAACCAGAATTTCCAGGCTCCACTGATTCAGCCCTTGGCAGCAGGACTTGTTTCTCCTCCTCACTAAAAACTTGTGCGTTCTTTCTTACACTCTTGACTTGTCAGGTTTTCTAAGCCTGTCGTCATCTCTGGGGAGAAAGATCTAGATGAGGTCCTGCAGAAGAAAAACCAGATGTTTGTCAACGTTGGCAAAGGCCATTTGGCAAAGAAGGAAGAGCTTGTCTGTGCATTCGAGATGAATGACCAGACGGAAGCCGCTCAGAGAGCAGCCCCACAGCAGAGAGGGCCCCCTGCAAGCAGCCGCCCAGCACCACCGGCCTGAGAGTGACAGAGCTGGGACCCTTCACCCTCCTGGGATCTCTGCCCAGTGGGTCAGGTTTCCTCCGAGCGCTGCCAGTGAGGATGCGTCAGCATTCCTGGTGGCTTCCCAACCCTCTCCACTCCCTGAGTGGCACTGTGGCACCTCCCTCCCTCCCATAGAAGATCTTTCCCCTTGTTGCCTCAAGGATGGTGAATCTGTCCTGAAAGGAACGATGCCTTAAGGATGGCAGGCAATAACTAAATCTTTGAGCTAATTAGTAGAAAGGGTAGTGTGTACTTAGAGATGGTAGAAAGGCTGTTTGTCCTTGAGGACATTCAGAGCAAAGAAGAGTGAAAGTCTCCTAATCGAAGGTTCTTGCCTTGAAGGTTAGGAGAGCGTGTGACTCTCAGGTCCTGTTTGTAACAGGACTGACACTCGGCCAAAGGGAAAGGCAACAGGGGGAGATCGCGATCACCCACTCAATTCAAGCTGAAGAAAACTTGCTCCTTCACACCTGCAAGGAGCATGCGTGCTAATTTACACGAGAGGCGAGGCTAATTTGAATGTAAAGCCAATAATGGAGGGAACAGTTATCTGTTCAATGCATATGCATGTGACAAAGTGATACAAGCTTTGGCTGATGTAACTCCTGGTGGACGTTAGGTAAAGAGATCCCCCATGTGCCCGGTGCCAAATAAAATAGTGTCTGCTTGTTAAAACTCAAACTGCCTTTAAGAAGTTTCATTCCCGATTTCGGTGACAGCCACAAAACTTGACCACCTCAGGGCACCCTATGGTGGGGACCCTCTGTAGCCTCTCTGGGGAGCAGAGGACGCTTGCTCCTGACACACGGAACATGGGTCCGTGCAGGTGGGGAGCAGGCCAGGCCCTTCTCGGATTGCTGGAGCTCACTTCCTCGGCTGGGGTGTCTTGCACTTTCTCCACAGCCGAGGTGAGGGACGAGGAGACATCCCTTGGCATCAGCTCAGGGGCTGCACACGGCCAATGCCTGCTCCCACCGAGAGGCTGCCGGCAGCGGACGATGTCGCTGAGCTTCACTTTGTCCGGACAGCCCCGTAAGAGCCATCACCGCTGTTGAACGTGTAATTAGGCCAAGAGCCCAGTAGGTGGCGCTCGAAGCTCACAGTTGCAATCGCTGCCAACTACAAAATTACAAACGTCCCGCGACTGCCGGCCCGGAGGAGGTGTCACCGGGAGTGCTGGGGCGGGCCCGCCCCTGCCCCGGCCTGGCCGCCCGCAGAGCCGCTCCCGCCGGAGCCCGCTCGGGTGCCGACCATGGAAGAAGAGGCCCTGACCCCAGTGATCCCTCAGTTTTACACTGACTATCACGAATGTGGAATGGAATGACTCTTGCTGGTCGGCCGTCCTGACTGTTCCTCACCGGAGGTGCAACCTTCACGCTTTCACTTCCCAGCACCCCCAGGGGGGCACACAGGGTCCAGCAGTGCCTCAGTCACCACGGGAGCAAGTGTCAGCCAGAGCCTTTCTGCAGCCCTTTCTGCTGGGGCACTCCAAGACACCCAAAAGAGGCTCAGGAGATCCTCACACCTCCACACAGTGGAGCTGGAGCCCCCCCCGAGAGGGGCTGGGGCACCCTAGAACACCCAAAGAGGCTCTGGAGATACTCAAACCATTTAATAGGATGTCTGGAGAACCTTAAAAAGGGGCTGGGACACACAAAGATGTCCCAAAGAGTGGCTGGAATCCCTCAAAGAGGTCTGAGGCATTCCAAGGCATCCCAAAGAGGGTCTTGAGCTCCTAAAATCACCTCATAGTGGGATTGGAGCCCCAAAAAGAGGGCTTGGGGTACCCCAAAGTACCCCAGAGAGGGGCCGGGGCACCCCAAGACGCTCTGGAGACTCTCACACCACCTCACAGAGAAGGTAGAGCCCCCCCCAGATAGGAGTTGAGGCACCCCAGAACACCTAAAGAAGCTCTGGAGAACCTCATAGCGGGTCTGGAGTAGCTCAAAAATGGGCTGTGGCCTCAAAGAGGGGTCAGAATGCCCCAAAAAGGACTGGGGACAATACCCCAAAGAGGGTCTGGAGCTCCTCCAGCCACCTCATAGTGGGACTGGAGCCCCACAAAGAGGGGCTGGGGCACTCCAAGACACCCCAAATAGGGGCTGGAGAACCTCAAATCACCTCATAATAAGGTTGGAGCTCCCCCAAACAGGGGCTGGAGCAGCCACAGCCAGCCAAAAGAGGGTCTGGGGCACCCCAAGACACCCCAAAGAGGGACTGGAGCACCTCAAAAAGTGGCTAGTGCACCACAAGACATCCCAGTGAGGGGCAGCTTCACCTCAAGACACAACAAAGGGCGACTGGAGAATCCCGAAGATGGTCTGCGGTACCATGGGACTCTCCAAAAAGAGGCTACAAAACCCTGAAGTGAGGCAGGGGCACCCCAAACCACCTCGTAATGGGCCTGGAACACCTCAAAAAGGGTCTGTGGCATCCCAGGACAGCCCAAAGAGGGGCAGGAGAACTCAAACACCTCATAGTGGGGCTGAAGTTTCCCAAAGTGGGGCTGGAGCACCCCAGGAGCCCAAACTCTGACAGGTCAGGAAATCTCTATTCTTACAGGCTTTGGCTTTGATTTTGAAGCCAAACCATTGTTCCTGTGGAGTTTGTCTAAGCACAGATTTCATTCTCATTCCTTTTTGCGAGAAAGGTACCTAGAACACAGGCCAAATGTTTCTGACGCATAAGAGTCAGAATTTGTATAAAAATGGTATTTTTCACTTGGGTAGTAAGCATGGACAAATGAGCACAGTTTTCCTTTTTTATTTGAGACACTTAGCAAAAATGCTGAAATATCAAACATTTCCTCAGTAGCTACAATATTGCCACTATGTACAAAATATTTGATAAATGTAGTACACATATAAAAATACAGTATGCATTACATATATACAGTACAATGTGCAAAACATATGGCATTCAAACATATGGAATTGATTTCAGGGGTGCAAACAGCAAATACAAAGGCATCATGGTTTCTTGTAGAAAGGCAATACATAAACTGACGCCCTGATTGCCATAATTTGCATTTAGTAAAGTAGTGCTTAAATGAAGAGGGCCCTAGAAACAGGTGTCTATCTTCTTTTTTTCACAAAATGAGATGCTAAGACATAATTATGGCTATGAAAATAAGAAGAGAAACACCTACTAGGGTTAGCGTCATTTCTACTGCAAGCAGTACTGTGAAGAAAAATCCTATTTGGAAAAAAGCCTGTGCTATTACTTAATACAAATTTCTCAAACAACAAAACCAAATCTGTACTGTTAAACATCAAAAACAGCTTTGAAAATATCTACATCCTTAATTTTAAAAAAGTATGGATAATACTTTGGGGAATTTAATTTCCTATGCTTCAAAATACAAAGTGCCTCCTTTGGCAATATAAATGGCAATGCTTTGGTTCATATTTAAATTTTTATATAATTATAATTTATTTTAGGCGGTCTTTTATATCTGAGCTGTATTTTTTATAAAAATAGTGTGATTTTATAGTTATTAACCATTCCCTGCTTTTTACTGAGAACTTGCTCTCATAGCTAGAATGGCTTTTTGGCTAGATTTCTACAAATATGTTTATGCACTTCTAACTTTAAAAGTCTTTATATTCAGTATTGGACACTACAGGATGATGTAGGTATCTCTTTTTTGCACTTTATATTTATTCTTAGCAAACTGGTATAAAAGGAATATTTGAGATTACTTCAGGTTTTAATGGATGCTCTTTATTGTCCATGTATATGTTATATGAAACTCCATTCCACGTATCTCACATAAAAAACCCATCTGTAGTATGGTCTAGAAGTCATCAAAAAGGTGATTTAATAGACCACAACATAAAGAGTTTCAATAGAACATTTACTTGAGATAAGTGGAAGATTTTTTTTCCAGTTTTAGTAGAATTCTCTTTAAGTTTATAATACACTGAAGATGCCATCCAAATAAGAATCGTTTACATCGGTGAGCTTTACCGTGCTTTGATTACATAATGCCCTTCCAGTTAAACGTATTCTGTGATTGCATTTTCTCTGCCTTGAAAACAACCCAGCAGCTTGAGCTTGGTTTCTGATTATGGCGCCTACACTTTTCAAGCATCTGAATGTTTGAGATTATGTAACACAGAAGTTTAATACTGAAACTTCTATTTTGATCACCTGTTCCTGGAACGTAACTCCTGTTGGTGAATTTAGAAATACCTCGGAAAGAAATTTCAGTATTAAGTAGTGATTGTTTCTAAAAGCTGTGGCCTCAGCTTTTCAAAGGTCTGATTCGGCAAGCCCACATCGCTGGATGAGACTCTAAATTTCTGTAGAGAACAACTGACATAAACATTTTATTCTAAGAGAGAACTGCTAAATTTATGACAATGATTTCTTAACTATATATCATGTTAAACAAAATTTTGCCTGTAAACTTTGTTGCCTTAACTAATGCTGAATGGCACTAGAAGTGCACAAGAAATACCACTTCTGTATAAAATGCAGGGTGTGACGCCTCTTGATTAACATCAGCCTTGTAAAACACACGTCTCAGTTCTCTCTGTGTCTAGAATTGTAAACACCAACTTTCGATTCCGCACTGATAAAATGGTATATCCTTAACTACTCTGAAGGATCTACTAGCAACACGTTTGATGGGATGTGTTTTGTTAGCATACTGCAGCCATTAAATGGCAAATTTAGTGCCAGCGCATTCCTTTGCAACTGTTCTCTTAATGAGAAATATTCAGTCCCGTACAGTCAAACTGCACAGTCACGATTAAATTCCTAAGATGAACTGTATTTGTGTTACAAAAGTTGTCATGTAAAACATGCACAGACAAAAGTCTAAGCAAAACCTACTTCTGCCACAACAGGCATATATAACTATGGCAAATATATCACATTTCAGAACAAAGTCTAAAGCAAACCATTATATATAAGGTTTAATACACAATCCTGAAATGTACAAAAAAGTAATCACACATTCCCTACACTAGAATATTTGTACTTCAGAAACTAAAATGATCCCTTAAATCTTTTAATATTATTATATTATTTATTTTTTTTTTTTTGCAAATAGACTTTTAGAGTAGAAAGCTATACTGTACTGATAACAACACACCTCAACTGTTTGGGTTTATTTCTGCACACAGATTCCTATGGATTAGTTAACATTCTACACTGCCAATAAGGATAGTTTTGTAGCAAGATGACTTTGCCAGTTTTAAGCTCTATTTACACGCACATCAAAAATGACAGTACAGTTGCTCTAGGTTAATTTGTCCTCTAAAAAATAATTTACTTGCCTCTTATTTAATCAGAAGGCAGGGTCGAAAAGGGATAACTAACCACACGTGTGGTACGATGTCTGGTGCATCACACATAATAAATTGACAGTACTGCAGAACACTAAATTTGATTCAAAGTTGTTCCTATCAGACCAAGAGTCCTTAAATCTTATTCTCATAACAGCTGAGGGCACTTAGTATCTTTGAGTATTAGCTCCCAAGACAATATGATGGAAAGGAATGCAAAAAGTTGAATGTATTCGTTCAATGTTATTCAAGAGTCCTATACCACCAAAATTTAAGGCAGACAGTCCATGTGTAATATTGTTCTCAAGTATTACAGGCACAGCAAGAAGGAATAAGGAAATATGTCTTTCCACTCCATAGTTTTTCTGTACTTAGTTTCAGATTAAAGTAGATCCTGACTTGTAAAACTGCTGAAGTCACATAATGATTTAAAGTGCTGGTAACTGATATGATGATGAAGCCAGTTTAAACCCTGAATCAATGATATAATCCAGTATTTTTATCTGAAGCCAATGGAATTCTGTAATATTAGTAAATCAGACTGCATTGTGTATCTGGAGACATAAATTTACAGTTAACTCCACAACATTTTCTGACAAAAGTATTTTGTTCAATGTTAACATGATCGTGTTGGTTTTTTTTTGTTTTGTTTTAAATCTGATAGAAGTTGCTGAATAGTTAACAGTTACTTTCTCTTTTCAGTATTTCTTTGATACTTTTTGAGTCATATCATTACTCTAAGCAGTAAGAAAAAGCTTCAAGGAATTTTTTCATTAGTTCCTACAAAACTTCATTTTTGAAGGTTGGTGGTAAGGAAGGAATTCTGCAACGGGATCAGTCTTCAGACAAGAAAACATATCACTTTTCCATTATGCAGGAAATAGAAGATTTTTTCCTTTAATCTTAATTTAGTAACCCCTTAATAGCACGTAATTCCAATTTTGTTTGATTATCAGCCTGTATCACCTACGGCAACATTCAACACCTATTGCCTGAGAGACAATCACAGAATTTCAAAGTATTTTACTTCTATTTGCATTTTTTTCCAACTGCTTTCATAATAAACTGAAAAAAAACCACCAAGGGCTTTAAAAATATATATTTTCATGTGCTGTGCTGTGAGGTAAAGAGCCTAAATTTTTGCTATTACCTGTTTCAGGTATGACATATGCCTTCTTATCAAACAGTACATCCTGCCACTGTGATTTAGGATTCTCACTGAGCAGCTTCTCTGTTTAGCTTCCCTGATGTTATGTAGTGGTAGACAAAGCTGTTCGATAGCTAAAGTATTCATTAAGAAATAATGGCTGTCCCGTCAGCACTGTCCCCTGCAACTCGGTCTGATCCTACAAACATCAGGCATCAGGACTGTTCTTGTGTAGATGTTTGCAGGATTATAGTGCACAACAGCATTAAACTTCTCTGCTTCCTCAAACTGTTCTAATATGCTGAGATACTGGATTCAACGATCTAACAAATATCCTCAGACACAAAGTATATCAGGATATTTATTATTCCCATTATAGTAATCTCTTGTTTGAAGATCACTGTTCCCCTCTTTTCACAAAAATAAGCTATACAAAAAGAGTATACAAATAAATGTCTGATATACACATTAAAACCCAGCTATTATATCCAGAGCATTGCTATAGAAAATTCAGTGTTCTCAATATTACCTGGCATAGCTACAGTGGATTTCTTGCAGTTACACTTAATATCCCTTTGGATGCAGTTAAATTCTTCCCTCATGATTAAAGAATGGGAAAAAGTTTTAAAACCCACAAAACCAAAAATACAAAAATAACTTGAACAAATTAAGAGACTAGATATATGAAACTTCACTGAACCAGCCAGTGCTTCTACTTGCCTTTGCCCTTGCAATTTATTTTGAACCTGGCTCAGGCTATCCACAGGAACGATGAAGTGCAGTGATACCTCGCCCTCCCCCAAACATTTGCTTGCTGTGTCAATACAGGCAACTGAAATCTTGCTTTTTCTTCTCCAAGTTAGTCAGGTTGTGTTGCTCATTTAAGCATTACAAAGTCAGAGACTTCTTTCTTAAATATTTGTGATGCATTTATCTTGGGGTACTTTTAATCAGTAAATACAATCATCCTTTCTTGACTTGTGAAATACAGCTTTCAGAGGGCCCTGATCTGCATTACTGATAGGAGCATAAAGTAATTCACTGTTGTAAACTTGAAAATCAGTAAGGAATTAGCTTCAAGCATTTGTTCTTCTAAACATTGCTGTCTTAATTTATTTTAACTGCAATCAGAATGGTATAATAATGGACCTCTGCTGTAAAGAGACTCGCAGGTTGTGTTCTCATTGGCTATAGCTTAGTCCCAGTGCAACTGTAGATCTTGTGGATCTAGAAAGTCAGTGGAAAACACGCTGGGGGCAGTAGAACTGAGAGGAGTGAGTCCAGATGAAGAGCTGGGCATTGTAATGTCTAGCCACTCCATATTGTCCAAATTTGTATCGGGAAGGTCAAGAGACAGACAAGAATTATTCGTCGTAAACTGTGGGTCAGATGTTTCCATGGGTGAATGAGAGTGATCTAAAATGCTGGAGTGATTAAGCAGATCATTCTGGAGGTCTTCAATTAAAGAAAATGACTCTCTGTCCTCATTACTGCTTGTCAGTTGAGGAATCTCGTTACCTGATGGTAAAGTTCCATCCAAGAGAGCTTCAAGTTGGTTTTCCAAACTTATAGACAAGCTGGTTGTTGGTTCCAAGGACACAGGCGGGGGGGCCATTTGGATTTGCGGTGGTGGGCGAGATATCACCGTATTCACTGGCATTGTAGTGATGTTGGCTGTTACTGGTCTCATTTTAGAAATGGGAGATGGTTCCTCCTTTATTGGAAGGGAAATCTCTGTCATAAAAAAAAAAAAGGCAAAACACTCTGAATTCTGAAAAGACAAAGACAAAAAAGACAAAAGACTGTCTTACAACTTCTGCCCTTTTTCCCCTACTTTGAGATGTATCCACAGTGAACCCAAAGAAGCAAGTCATTTTGCTGTTCTGATAATACTGACACTGCATACCTCCGGCTACGTCAGATACTCTATGAACAACAAAGTCTTTTAAAACAAGTTCCAGAGTTTTGCTTTCAGTAATATTTCAGCTGATTAGAATACTTACATTGATGAAAATGGAACAATTTTCTAGATGTTACCTTTACCTCCTTCATGTTTATAGTTCTTCTGACTACTTAGAATTAATTATGGAACCAACACATTTCCTCATTCAGAGGAGAGTACCAAAACAATTCTCAGTTCCATCCCTGTTCAGTACTGTGTGCACCTTCATAAATTAGAGTCTACGAGATCAACTGATGTGATTAGGATGCATTTATTCCTGATTCTAGCATCTGAAACTACTCTTCTGTCAAGAAGTTCCATGTAAGACAGTGGTAGTAACAATAAATCTAACAATAAAAGAAAATAAAGCAAAGTAAATTCCAATTATTTGTTATATGCAAATGCAGTCCAAAAATATTAGAGTGAAATATGTAAATAAATCCTCTAGCATGGCTGATGATGTTTCTGCCAGCAAATACATACTCAACAATATATCTGACACCAGTTTTCCAAGAAAAAAAACACGAGTACCCGTTAAAATGACTGCTTAGTAAAAACTAAGTATTGCTAAACAGACTCTCTCAGTCTCTTGAAGTATATTAATAAACCAAACATTTTTTAGTGTAGAATTTGCTTCTGTTATTTGCAAGAGTCCTGAATGCTTTGCTTTGTTTTTCATAATCAGGAAACGTTTACTTTTTTATACCACCTTTGCAAATTAGGAGCTGTTGTTACCTTGAAGATCAAATAGGTTTAGTAATGTAACACAGCAAATACTTAGGTAAACACATCAATATTTCCTACACCCTCTGTTTCAGACGTAGAACTTCTTTGAACTACACATGCAATATTTTAATAAAAGCACTAAAAGCATTTTTAATTTAGTTTGAGTTGCTCACTGCAGAGGTCACTTATCTTAATCTGTCATTGTCTACTACCTTTTCTTCAGCTGATTTTGCAGTTTGCTTTGAAAAAAAGAGAAGACACTTTGATGTTTAGAATATGGCTAAAACCTTACAACAGCCTACAATCAGTCACTTCTGTCCTGGCATTCATCGCTGTCAAGTTCCTTAATGCTTTATACAACTGTCATATAAGTTAATTGAATTGCTTTGCAGCAGAACATTTTCCAGTATTGTACTGGCTTCCTAGCCTACAAAGCCTAATTATGCCTGAAAGCTGCCTCTTTTTAATGCAAAGCTGCTTCACATATTACTTTAGTTATTTCAGTTCCTTTGTGATAGCTCTCTTACTTTAACTGACATGGAAATCTGTTCATCAGCGGCTCTATGTAGTTCATACATGGCTTTTCCAGTAATGTATCTTTGATGTTTCGAGTTGCTAATACATGGCTAAATTTCATTAAATTTTAGTATAAACATGCTTTAACTCTTACTTTATTCCATTTTCTGTATAATTTCAATAGACATTATATGGACTTGCTAATTTTTTTCAATTTTGATAAAGTATGTCTGTGCTACCTTCAGGTGTTATTTTAATCATATGAATGCTGTGCGGATTACTGCGAAAGTCTGTCTGGGCTAATTTACAAGCAGGTAAGTTCCACAGCAGGTTGACTGTATGTATTCTGGTAAATGTTTTCTTTAATAGATAATTATTGTAAACTCTCAGAAATGCTCGTTTCATCCAGGCTGAATAGCTTCTACCTCCTGTCCCTCGAACAATTTGTTCAGTCCTTTGATTATAGCACTGAGATTTTATTATCAGGTTTCAAATCTTTGCATCACACAGATGTCAATTAACTTACCTCCGCTCTTGATGAGAATATCAAAAAGATCATCCATCTGCTGACTGTGTGCACTGGCAATCTGTAGTGCATGAGAAAGGATTATTCGTTTTCATGTAGTACTTTTTCCTAAGCTGATTGATCCTAGCTTCTCTCAACAGTAGATAAGTACTAACCTATGATCAAGACTAAAATTCTTCATATGAAACTGTCAATCTAGAAAACAGAGAAATAGTTTGGAGAGACACTTGTAATCCCTGTGGTCTGTTTCAGTACAAAGGAACAGGGAAAAAATCTGAAAAGTGAGACAAATATTTCATGAAGGCAACCTAGAAGAGAGGTGCATAAAACTAGGATAAGGAGAATTACTAACCCTGTTTTGTACCAGAACTTTGGCAGGGGGGGCACACCCTGAACTGCTTTCTCTCGGAGCTATCCTGCGAACAGCCATCATGTACAATGCATTTGTTAGGTATGCTTGGGTTTTTTTCCAATTTGTAGATTCATGTTCTTTTCTTTTTTAAAGGAGGGAAAACTTTAATCGGCTGTTTATCTGTTTTATCTGGGTTTTTTTTTCAGATTTTTAATCTGTTTGTTCTGAACAGCCATCTCCTGAATATCTGAACCTTAAGTTAAAGGTAACAAACCCCCTCAAAACTGTTCTTCCAAAAACGGTCTATGAAAGGTGGAGGCTCTTATGATGGTGTTGAAACTAAAACGGTAGTTTAGAATCCTAGAATGGCTTAGGTTCCAAGGGACCTTAGAGATCATCTAACCCAACCCCCGTGCCATGGGCAGGGACGCCTCTCAACTAGACTAGAACACAGGTTATATGCCAGAGACGAGAAGTCATTTGTCATCCAGAGATGTACCTCCTTGAAAAGAGGCCAGTGGGGAGGGATTTCACTAACTGGCAGTGATAGTCATGTCAGAAGACCTGTGTGCCCTCACTGTAAGAATGTCCCACGCATGCCAGGAACACATGAAATGGGATTAGATACCTGTGCTTCTGACTTTCTGCCTCCCACCACAAAACCAGCAACCAGTAAGTCACTACACGGTTTTTACCTTTTGGGATATTTCTGAAATGCATGAGGTTAGGGATGCTCATTAGTTTTGTTTGCAACATTCCTCCAACATGAGAGGGTGTCATGGTAAAGTGACAAAGCACTCCACAGGATTGTCCATCAAGCTCACTAAATATATACTCTTTTGAAGCAAGAACCTATGCTCATGTACATGTACATTTGCCTAAGTGTGTATAAACACACACACACACACTCTCTTCAAGTTTAGTCACTTTGGAAAGTATGAATATATTTTCTCTCTGAAGTTTGAAGTTTGGGTATCATACATCCTTGAAAGAAATCACTTGAAGGTTAGCTACAGTTAAGTAGCAATAGCAGCATTATCCCAATTATATATATCACTAAGTGGATGCTCTAAGACTTATTTACAAACCTGTTGCTTTAGTAAAAATGTCATGAAACAGGACTGCTATAGATTAACAGATTTATGAAAATATTACCATGGCACATTAGAAAATCTTGACTCCAAACAAAAATGTAAAATAAGCAACAGCTTTGATAATTCTAAAGAAAAAAAATGAATTTTTAATGGGCCAAACAGGAAAAATACCTACCTCACGGTGTGATGTCTGCATATTGCGGGTCTGTTTTATGGCCTCTTCGTAACGAGGAGGATCTTTTGTCTTAGATACTGTGTTGTTGAAGAGAGGTTGCTGAACAATATAAGGCTGGGCTTGAGATGGAGAGCCAGGCTGTGTGAAGTAACAAAATAACGACTAAGCAATACATTTTAGTGAATTTAAGATGTACCAGGTTTCACAGATTATCCTGTTTTGTCATACGAATCTACATATTTAGAAATAACAATAGCATAGGTAATCAGAGGGATAAAATGATGGTTTCTTTGTCTCTCTCACACATACATATATGCATTACTAAAATCTACAAAACATCCTTTCTCCTTGAGTGAACTGCATGTACACAGTCACATATTATTTAAGGATAATATCATAAAACTGAACTTTATGGAACATTGTTGGGGTAACCTTACCTTATTAGGAGTAGCAGGTCCATTCTGCACAGAGGCGACCTGATTACCACCGGCATGAATGTTAGAGTTTGATGTTTTATTAATAAAAGATTGTGAAGGTGTTGTAACTGGTGCAGTCTGATAAGAAAATACTGTATTTGATGTGGCAGGTGGAAAAACCTGTAAAGGATTAATATATCAGTCTCAGGTTGTAGTTTTCTTTTTTAAATAATAACATTGGGTAAATGACATTAATGAAGTTTAAGACTTTTTTTAATACTTGCTTTTTTAAATTCCCTTTTAAAGGAGTGTTATTTGTACTGAGTATTCCCTCCAGCGGAATCATCTGTAAGTCCGGAATATCTACTTTTTGAAAGCAACTTTGTGCTATGATGTGCTTTCGTTCGTCACTAATAACTATTTTCCTGCAATTTTCCAGGAAGCATGAGGAAAGCGTAACACAACTTCTCTGAAATGCATTCAGAAGAGTAGGGAATGGTTTAGTATAGTATGCAAGATTTCCCCACGCAGTGGACCAGTCAATACAACGAACGTCTTGGTGACCTGATACAAACTGGTATACGTATCTACACTTGTGCTCTGCTGTCTGTTTTAAGAGAGGCATATAATTCTTATTTCTTTTACCTATAGATATCTGTGAGTACTGAGGGAAAGGCAACACACAGAACTGATAAACGTGGATATCAACTGTAAATTTAACTGTAAACTTTACTGTGACTGATAGTCCATACACTCATTACAAATGCTTCCAAGCAGTGTCCTACTTCTCACATTTTTAAGTTAAAGGGACAGGAATAGGAGCTAGGAATGTATGAGTGCATAAGAGTGTTCTTTTAAATTCAGTATCAACTCCCAGATACCTTTAGGACAAAGATGTGACAAACCTAAGATTGGAGATGGAGATATAGCAAGGATAAGCTTTGTGGGGGACAGTCTGGATACCAAATTAAGTCTGCTGTGAGAGGGTTTAATACAGCTTTTGTTAGCCACCTGGATCACCTGTGTGAACACTGATGGACTTTCCAGCTGTCTACCGCCAAGGTGAATGGCTGTGCACGTCTCCTTATTACTGAATGAATTGAAAAGCGAGGGTCACACAGTAGCTAGAATGTGAAGAGACATCTCAAGTGTGTAGGAGCAAATATATGGAATAATCAGCTGATTTGCATGAAAAACTGACCTACCTGAGAAATCTAGACGAATTCAAGGGAAATAGGTTCTAGAAAACAACTATTTATGGAGGTGAACACTACTAGAAAGACCAACTTCGCTAAAAAGTGTTAAATTAATAAGTAGCATTACTCACTCACAGTTCATTAGCTCAATTTGCCTGATGAAATAGCCAACCTCACTAAATGTAAACAGCAGTCAGGTAGATCTAATGCTGAATGCATGACCACCATCCCAATCTATTGTATCACATCAGTATTTTACTTTCTGATGTGAAAACCAGTGCAATTACGCCGCCTGCTTTCCTACGTAAAAGATGTCAGCAGATGTGTGAGCAAAACAGCTCGGCTGTGCAGCAACAGGACAGCCAGACGCAGACTGAAGTCTGCTGGGAACTATGTGGTCTCCATGACAACTGATCTGAAGAGGGGAAAGACAACAGGGCACAACTCTTGGTTATCTCTTGCCATCATTTCCAGGAAATTCTAGACAGCAAAGGAAGCAAAGTGCTAGTTTCTGGCACAAGTACCTGCCTCAGGATGACTGGAAATTTCTATACGGGATCTGCCAAATTAACAAGGCAAGATTAGGCCCTCACCAGAGAACCTGGATAAAATCTGCTTTCTGGATATGTGTCAGCTTTGACTTCTGCAGGAAAACCTCAGTGTCCATAAAATTAAACAGATGGAACAAGCAGTCTGAAGACTGATGATGATCATTAGTTGTATTCACCATTATTAGCCAGATGTCTAGAGAATACTAGGGCATAATCATACATCTTCTAAGACAAATTCTCGTCTGGAATAAGAGTCTTAGCAGAAGTAGATTAGAGGATGCTGCACAGGTAGAAGCCCCTATCACAGCAGAACATGGGTTTTATGATGCACTTTTGTAAACTGAAATATAAACTTTGAAGGCTGAGATATTTTGTAACAGTTACATAACATGCTGTAAATGCTATTCTCTTCATCTTGAAATTTCAGTTGTTTCTGAATTATCCTTGCCTTGGGGCAGGCTGAAAACCCTTGTTGCCCCAAGTGATAGGAGCCTTGGAGTCAATAGCACTGATGAGGAAGCAATAAAAGTCCAAAACCCAATCTCTGAGTTCCTAATAATAGAGTTCAGCCTGAGACGGGCTTGAAGGAGGAGAAAGCCTTTTGTGGTGACCGGTGTTGATGGGTTGATAGCAGTTACCATATGAACATGACAGGACTGGCACTCACAGCTGAGCACCTAGTGCTGATGGACACCTGTTCTGGAATGGGAAATTTCAGAGCTGATTGTTATGGGTAGAGAGAAAGAGAAGGATCTCTCTCTGAATCATTCCCTGCATTCCTCAGGAAGAGCTGTATCGCAGGTATGCTGGAGTTTCACTCCTGGAATTGCTATCCTTAGTATCCGAGTCCACAGCTTTCTTCTTAAATAAGGATGAAACTGACAAAGAAAGCCAGAGAACTAAAAGGAACTCCTATGAAAAACACCAACACTCTGAGGCCATAGAACACAGAATAGTTTTGGTTGGAAGAGACCTTAAAGATCGAGTCCAACCTTTGTCCCAGCCCTGTCAACACCACTAAACCATGTCCCTCAGCACAACATCTACCTGTCTCTTGAACACTTCTGGGGATGGCAACTCAAACCCCTTCCCGGGCAGGCTGTTCCAATGCCTGACAACCCTCTCGGTAAAGAAATTCTTCCTAATATTCAACCTTGAACATCCCCTGGTGCAACTTAAGGCCATTTTCCCTTGTCCTGTCACTCGCCACTGGGGAGAACAGATCAACTCCCTCCTTTCAGGTAGCTGTAAAGAACGATAAGGACTCTCCCTCATACTCCTCTTCTCCAGGCTAAACAGCCTCAGATCCCTCAGCCGTTCATCATACAACATATGGTCTAAATCCTTCACTAGCTTGGTAGCCCGTCTCTGTACTCTCTCCAGCTTTCACTTAAGAATTGCATACAACAATCTTCCACTTTGAACCAGTGGTAAACAGAAGAAACGAGACTGGAATACCTGATATACCACTTGTGCCAAGCACGTGGAAGAACATACTAAGAGTGGTGCCGTAAGAATATCATTAAAATAAAAAGTCTTTAGCCTTCCGTATTTATTTGCAACTCTAAAATGAAGTCCTGCAACAACTAAGATTTCGGAAAGAGAAGGAGTTATAAGCTTGTTGTGTCACCCCAAAAAATACGGTACAGAGATGTTAAGTGGCTTGATCATTTATATATGTTGCAGATGACACATAAAAGATTCTAAAAGCGCTGCCTAGAATTAGATTGCACAACTATTTATCTTAATGCTTATTGCTATCCACAAACCTTTCTGATTTGTTGGGTCTGACCAAGTGCATGCTGCGTGATGGCATTTTGTTTTGATTGTGGAGTATGCATCTGAGGTGCTGTCTGGACCAGGCCAGAGGAAGAAATAGGAGCAGGTATTTGTGGTGGGGTCTGTATTCCAGCTTGTGATTGAGCCTAAAGGATGAAGATAAAACATTTGCATTATTCCTATCTCACAATAAATTACATCATGTAAAAATCTATTGCACAGATTATGCAGAATAGCAACAGCACTTATTCCAGGAAGGATGAGCATGAACTGTGTACAGGAGACAAAATTTTCACTACGTACGGTACTGGTGAGTTCCCAGCAAAAAGGTGGTATTTATTTTGCCAACGGAGTTTAAGCAAGATAAAGACAAACTGGAGAGGGTCCAGTGGAGAGCAATCAAAATAACAAGAGAGAGAGATAGCATAACCAGTAAGAAGGGACTGTAAGAACTGGATTTGAGTAACCAGAAAGACAAAATCGACGATGCAGGAAAACGGTTGTTGAAGAAGATGCCAAGAAGCACATCTAACCTCAGGAAAGACAACTTTAGCTAGTAGTTCAGAAAATTTTCTGTAGTATCAGTGAAGTGAAATACCAGAACAAGCTACTTAAGGTTGTTATATTATTCTAGAAGGATTTTAGAACAATTTAGACAAAGATCTGTCCAGGTGCATAGCTACCAGGAATAGCGCTTGCCCTGCAGACTGCGGAGCCTATTCCCATCAGAATTTTTCAGCCCTCCTAAGTCTTGCTAAACGCCACAGCATGCCTGCTAGTCCCAAGGCCTAGGCCCACAACATGCCCCAACAGCCAAATACATGCTGGAGCTGAAAGAATGCTTGGTTGGAACAATAATCACGTGGTTGGGAGGGTATTTCACCTAGCTATGTCCCAATAACGCCACCAGGAAATACACGCTTAATTCTATCTTAGACCAACAGGTTAAACTGTTTCAGCTTGGTCAGATTACTCTCATCCCTTTGCATTTATAACCTGTCTTGGTTTATGCTCTATCTATTCACTGTGACACTACCTATAAGCAGCCTAGAAGTCATATTTGTGTACCCATGGTTTCTTTTTACAACTTCACTGGAGTTTCACAACGTGGCATTCACATTTTTAAATATAATGAGCTGTTACCACATAAGGAAGTTCAAACACACATTTTGCAAACAGGCACACCTCAAAATAAACTACTGGCTTTGTAGCCCTTGATTACAATTTGGAGTTAAATAGTGGTATATGCTGATACAAACCAAAACCAACTGTGCATGGAGGCAGTACATGGTAAGACAATTATTTTCAGGAAAAAGTACCTGGGAACAAAATTTGCAGAGAAAGCAAGTACTAGAAGATGCTATGAAGAAATGGGCTATTAAGTTTTTTGACTCTTTTCCCTAAAGCAGAAACAGGCTAAGCCTGATTTTTAAGTTAGTCTTACAAGCAGTACATTTACCTATTTGTACTAAATTAAGCAAATAGAGCCACATAGTTTACACGATGAAAAATAAGAGACACCCTTACCTGCAACTTTATATTTCCAACTGGTAGCTGCACTGCAGTGGTAGAATTCGTTCCCTGGATAGAGAGTGGAAGGATCAGCTGTGCAGTTCCTTGGGTAGTTAATAAAGCTTGAGGTTGGGCAACAACTGCAGTTTGCGGCTGCCTCTGTGGATGAACATAAAATTGAGAAATGGCATTCTGAGGTTCAGCTTTGGCCACAGGTATCTCCTGCTTGATTACAACCGCCTTTTTGGCAACTGGATTCTGGCTGCTAGTATATACTGATTGTCCTAAAGACTGGCTAGCTACAGGTACAGATTGACTCGTACTAGAGCAGTCAGTAAGAGCACTTTCATCTTTCACAGCAGCACTGAATTGCTTCTGCTCTAAAGCAGCTGAGTTACCAGAAGTCTGCGACTGTTGCTGTTGTCCTCGTTTTTCAACCTCAAGTTGCATTTTCAATACTTCCACAAGTTTTTGCTCTTGTTCCAGTTTCCTTTTCAGCTCTTCAATCTGCTTTTCTTTTTCTTGAAGCTTGCGGTCCTTTTCTGCTACATCAAACTCCATGGTTGAGATGTTTCCACTAGTGCGATTCTGATTATCATCACCCATGTTTGCTCTTAGTGGTGAAGTACTTAAGAACTGGGATGGTGACATCATGGTCATCATTTCTGTGAAGGTATCTGCCATACTAGTGTCGTCTGCACTGAGACTAGATTGTTCCGAAGGAGAGGGAGATATGGGCAAAGGAGAGCTAATGTTTTCAGTATTTACTACTTTGCAGGCAGGTCCAGTAGACGTTTTTTCTGGAGGAAAGCTGGATGTCGTATTAGCCACTGGTTTATTTAGTGTTGCAACAGGAAATGCCACAGTCACTTCACCAGTGTTACCTGTGGCCCCAGTAGAAGTTGTTACTGTAACAGAGCTACTAGTAGCAACTCCATTGTTATTAAGATCTTGATAGGGTTTCAGACGCTCAATAAGATCTGTTTTTGTTCCAGACACTGGTAATCCCCTCAATTTCAACTCCATTTTAAGCTCTGCTACCTGAAATAAAACAAAGCACGATAGTAAAAAAATATTAAGACTTATTTATATACATTGTACCTGACTACATCTTAATAAGAAACATTGTTTTCCAGCATATTTGCTAATTACTACACCTCTGGGCAAAAACTTCTGACAGCGCGCATGATCCGTAAGCATCTTTCCATGACCCGCTACTCACTTTCACTGTTTAAGCAGCCCAACCCTTAGTAGTGTTCAGTTGTTCTACAATGAACAGTAACAAAGTCATGCTGATTTTTCATAAATAGTCAAAATGGGAAAATGAATGTACAACCTCAATCCTGGGCTAAAAATTTGTGAAGTAAACCTGGAAACGAGGGCAGCAGCGCAGATAAAAGCACTGAACGCTATCAGCTGAACCACTTCGTTACAGCATCAAGACAGATAGATCTATTTCTGAGAATTTTTTTCAGGTCAGTTAGATGATTCAGTAGACCCATCAAACACAAAAGGCTCTCTCTCTAATTAGCAACTGAACAGTTACAGCTATGCACCATCTGGGTTTCTTTTATAAACATAAAAAGTATAAGCAGTGAAAATTAATCTAATTTCTGATAGAAAAATATTCTCAATTTTCCAGTAAGCTTACAGATAAAGTGACGTGCAAATGTGCTGAGTGTAAATTATTTCTGTGCTTCAAAATACCAATTAAAAAAGAATTGTGACAATGAATGGCTTCTATTTATGACATACACACACCATATCTAACTGTATAGGCTGCATGTATGTTAGAGCCATCTTTAAAAGAATAAAAGGTAGTGACCTCAGAAACACTTCCGTACTTTGTCAGTCTAGAATTTTAAATTATAGGTCATCATGATGTGGAAATGATGAAAAATCACAGCACTGAACATCTCTAAAAGCCACAACAATTTTATGTTAAATAACTAACTAACAATGATCATCAGCTGTTTCCCCCCAGGCTGGTATCCTCTACACTTGCTTGAGAGCGCATTCCAATTTTTCTGTTTTTCAACAATACATTTCTAAATTCTTAATCTGTGTTGGCTTTATAGCAGTGACCTCTCTGAATGAGTTGTTATTAGGGCATCTTTTTATCCTGCTTAACTAAATGTCTTCATCGATATACTACAATTATCATGAGGAAATTACCATTCAGGTGTTTATATCTGCCTGGGCTAAAAACTTCACGTGAAATGCATCTCATAATTTACCCAGAGTACCAAATTATGTACCTATAGAATCTATCTGAAATTCTTACTCCTCTTCTAATTGTTTGGGAAAGAAACAACATGTCTAGAACACAGGGATGGGAGGAGGATAAATCAAAAAAAATATTTAAGTCCAGAAGAGTCATGTATGAAAACCTCAACAACCTTAGTCTTAACAGTTAAGAGAAAAGCGCAGTTTTCATTGGTAAATAATACTGAGGCTTATTCTTGACATTAAGTTTGCAAGTTATGACCTATAGCAATGCACAGGAATGGACAAATCCCTCTTATTTTTTACCTTCAAGTCATCCAAGCTCGAAGGTAAAGGTCCTGGCTTTCGGCTAGGAATATTACTGTTCTGTCTTGGTGAGCTGGCAGCTGATGCTGGTGTATTGTTGTTCAAAGTGTTCAGTGGCGGATTCCCATTGTTACTCTGTTTGTCATTCAATGGCCTTCAAATGATAAAAAAGGGGAGACAATAATGTCAATGCTAAGTATATTATGTTCTCAATCAAGAAGCTGTGACTTTGAATTTACTGTCTATCAAGTTAATGAACAAATTTATTTCTTTAACAAACACATATTTAACATAAAACATGACCATTAAATATCTTTAGTAAAACAGCAGAGAAGAAAATCTAACAAGAGTGTAGTCTGTTGATGTTTTATTTTCTCTTCAGTTAAGCGTACTAATTTATGCTTCATAGTTTTTATTATTGTCACGGCATCCCTGAAGGATAGCTGAAAAGTAAAATCCCTGAACAGAATTGCTTCTGGTTTAGCTCAGACCAGGACACTATGGAGTGCTGAATCAGTTTATGCAAATTAATAATCAGCTAGAGCAACTAATTATTCTTTTTGTTTGACATCAATAAAAAAGCCCCACAACACTGAACTCTATGTATCAACCCTACATACATGTCGAATATTCCCATATAGGAAGCACCGATGCAAGTTTACTCTGAAGATGATGCATTTTTATCGGCTGTACTCATAAGAGGACCTCAAAATAATTGTAAAAAATATAAAAATGCCATAATTTACACTAGATACCATAAGTCAGCTCTTTTATTTTGTTCATCCGATTTATGAAGAAATGTTTCTGAAATGTCAGTAAATGGAACATAAGAAGCGTGGGTAAGCAGGCAGAAACATCTCTAGTCCAAATGTTAGAATACATGGTAATTATAAATATAACCACAGATGGTATCTTTAACTTTTCTAGCCTCACTTGCTGAGGCAAAATAACTCAGTGAAAACTAATTTAAAAAAAAACAACAGTTGAAAGAAATTTGAATATAGGCTTGTGTGACTGCAGCATATTACACCATAAACACTTCTAGGAAAAGACTGGTTTTAAAATGGTGAGAATGAAATTCTGCAGATAGTCAGCTTCTTTATCTGCAGCAGGTCCTGGCAACTCTTTGAAGATTTATTTTTCTGACTGCTTCTACCTATAAATCAGAAAGTATACTTCTCACCGTTAAAAGTACTAAAGATCAACACAGATAAAGAACTCATATAAGCATTAGAGATGAAACTATAAACAATATACAAATGTTACCTAATTTTAAATGACCATGTCTTCTTATTTGTAAATTGTAAAAATGTGGTCTGTGAGACCAATGTAAAAAGCCAATAAAAACACACCAGTAGTACATCTGTAAAAGCCATCATCTAAGTTTCTCTTCTGCTCTGCCTACCTATGTCATATTCGAGTGAAAACAGTGTCAAAACTTTTTTGCTTTCATATAAATTCCTTTGAGTTTCAAATATGCATCTTAAAGGAGCCAAGTAATACCCACAGTGAGGCACGCTGCCATTTACATTTTCTTGGGTTCCAACTGCCTCTTAACATTTGCAAAATACATTTAATGTAATGCATCAAGCCTGTAACTGATGTATATATCTTGACAAGGACACAAACAATGCTTCACATACTTCAGCGGTGCAGGTAGAATTGTCTGGTAGTTGTAGTGTTGTTGCTGTTGGCTCAGGATCTGCAGCTGCAAAAACAGTTGCTGCTGTTGTAGCAGACGAGCATAGTTGGAGTCCATCTGTGGCTCATTTTTCTCACCTTTCTGATCAGGTGGAATATACTGATGATACTTCAGCTTTTTCACCCTTGGCTTAGGTTCTTTGCATTTCTTGCTCCGATGCTTATCATTTGGGTTCTTTGGGTGGCTTTGCTGTTTATGGATGGAAAATATTGGAAAAAAACTCTTAACAGATATCTTATCTACAAGCAGTTATGCAAGATACAAAGATGAACCACAAAGAAAGGCATTTACTGCAAAGAGTTCCTGAATACAATTATCCCTGCAATCCCGTCCAAAAGAATCACTTACCATCCTTGAAAAGCTGTCATACTCCAGCTCACTCACACTGTGCATAAGGGGTCATCAAATCACAGTTTGTGAATGTTTTTTTAAGAGATGGAACAAATGAAGCTAAGGATTCTGCTAGTCATGACTTGTCATTGCAAAGAGGCATTCTTCTTAAACAGGTAAGATCAAAGCCATTAGAAGAACTTGGTACAAATAAAAGCTGGTATTTACACTCCCTCTGTAAATGCTTACAGGTTGAGATCAAAAGCATGGACAAACAGTCCTATAAGTTACACGATTGCTCTTACGAAACTTTCATCAGAATCCTTCTCAGCAATGGCTGCACACATAGTAAAACTCTTCCTCTGTAAGCTCTTTGAAATTGTTTTGAGTGAGAAGTTGAAGGCATTTATTTAGTCATATAAAAGGTATCAAAGAAGAAATCCTGTGCTGATCCATGCACACCTATTGCACAGACAGCCCATGCTTTGGGGATATCTGAATTTGTCATTAAGATCCTGCATTAAGTAAGCTCATACAAGTCCAGTGATTTCACTAGAAATTCACAGAAAATTACTGTTAAGAGTAATCCTTGTAAATTTAACAGAATTAATTTCATGTCGTTAGGTAAAAGTCTACACAGATATACACAGCTGAAGACCTTTGGCAAAGTTACTGAAATGAAATATTATAGATATCTTCTAACACAACCTTTCTCTAATTGAATTTGAAAAAGTTTTCCATGCTGACAACTAGGTCAGTGCAAAAAAGAGAACCGAGCATGTTCTTCCGATATTCAAATGCAAGGATACAGTAACTTCTTTCACACAGTGTGTTCTGCTTCTACAACCAATGAATTAAGAACTAGTTTGTACATCAGTTTCGTAATAGGTAGACTGAGAATGCAGTTGCCTCTGTTCCTATTAAAATACTCTTCATACAAAACTACTTTCTGTTGGTGAAATCAATCTTTTCTGATTTAGAAACTCAATATTGCAAAAATCTTAAAATCTTAATTTCTTAAAAACTCCCATAAAAACGTGACACATAATTCTGCTTGAAAGCTTTTGTCAACTGTTCTGTAAGGACCTCTTGAAATAACGAGCCAGTCCCTACAACCACGTTAATGGTTGATCTTAGTATCCAAAACCTGTCAGTCGACAACCCAGTATTTCTCCTGAACTCTGGTAAAAGTTGTTAGTTATAGGCACTAAAATGTTACTCATGTTTTTTTTTTTCATTAATTATAGCATTGGAAAAGGATGCAGATTAAGAATGTAGTCATCAGATGCCACTATTACAGATACCTACCTTTACTAACGTTGGCCCCGGCTTTGTTGCAGATACAGTATTTGTGGTCAGGGTGGTTGTAGCAGTAGAACGTGTAACGTGCTGTTCAATTGTAGAGGGAGTTTTGAGAAATTCAGGAACTGGAGAGGTTAAAGGTGGATACTAGTATTAAAAAAATATAAGGAAAAAGAGAAACATTAAAAACATCCACCATCTGAATAACTGAAAAACTGTGAAAAGGTTAAGACAATTTACTATTATGTCAAATTCACAAAATACTTTCAGGAGGAATGGCAAAAACCAGATTCTTGTGTACATTTTGGTACTCTTCAAATAGAGCAAATAAGATAAATTGGTTTCTTACCTTGACTTCTTAGTTTGCATTTTAACTACTGCATGTAACCTCACATGCGTTTTTCTTTGGTTGGTAGCCCAGAATCAGATTAACTAATAGATGCCAGTTCTTAACTTTATAATTGCAAAATTCTTATAGAAATAACAGCTGTCACTAAAGTACTTTTGCTTCTGGCATAAGGGTAAAAAACACTCCACCTCTTCAAGGTGGTCAGTCAGAATTACAGGGAGAGGTTATGTCAAATTTATTTTCCTGTTGGCGTTACCATGTTTCATATAGGAAGATTTCTAGAACCAAAGAGTTTCAGATTTTAAGGATATAACTAATTTCTATGCCTTTATAGGCAATTAAGTACAGAAAAATAGTTTCAATGTAATTGTGAATAAAAGGATAAGGGTTAAAGGAAGAACGGAACGCGTTGTTCACAATTGGTAGCAGAGATACCGCTATTTGATACTCCTCTCTTTGATGCGACATCAAAATTTGACCCTAGACACACCACCTGTACAGTGAAGCAACCTACTGAAGTTACACTGTTTTATTACTGCAGAATTTCTGTCTCTGAAGTCATAATCTTGTGTACACAAGAAGGGTCTTACCACTCAAACTAGTACTGTCAAAGCTTCTCTTTCATGAAGATCCAATATCAGTGAATTTCTTGTTTCAGACTGATGACACAGCAGTAGAGCAGATGTGTTTTGAAGAGACAGCTTCCTATTGTTTATTCATGGCAACCACACCTCTGACTGTGCCAGCAGACGCATTTCTTCTGTATTTGACTGCCAGCACCATCATATTACTCTGTAGGTACAATCCAGTAGCTCTAACTTCAATGAATTTGTTCCCTTGCTATTACAAACATCATGTGTGTAACTTCTATAAACTCAAAAGTTCCATATAGGCTTAGGACTTTTTTATTATTACTCTTTTCCTGGCATGACTATGCCTACCAGAAAATTCTCCAAAGCTTTCCTACATAATAACCAAATTTCACAAAGCTTAACTTTGTCATATCATTTTTTTCTGTGCTGAAATTGTTTTCTGATTTAAAACTTCTTTCATTTTGTAGTGAATATCCCTCTGATAGGATATAGGTTGTGTATATAAACAGATCTCAGACCTCGTTTATTTAGTTACACAAATGAATTTTATCCTTTTCTCAGAGATTTTTCATTCTCTGGTCACCCCTTCCTGTTTGTGTTACAGTTTTCAGTAGTCTTTCCTGGATATAAGTAACTGTAATTGTATAGGATATTCCATATGGGCTCTCATTGGATCCTTACAGTGGCATTAACACTTCTACTGGAATCATCTCCTCTGACATACTTGCAGTTTCACAGAGGAAGTACACAGTAGCTCTTCACTGCTGACCACTGCACCCCAACTGTCCTCCTCCACGGTTTTCAGTCAGAGTCCCCAGGCTTCCACATTTCTTTTAGATGAGAAGGTGTTGTGCATTTTTCTTTACAATATCTGCCCCATTCTATTGGAATTCCATTTGTCTCGTAAAAGTAAAATCCACCAGTTCTTTCCGTATAACAACAATCAAACTCTGTGCTGACTACGCCTTCCAACCTCTGTCACAGGACCCATTCTTATGTCAAGGTTGTCAATGGTAACATGAAACCAGAACGTCCCCAAATCAACTCCTTGCAGAGCACTATCACCAACTTCCTTTTAACTCAATACTTAACCTCTTTCTGTTTTTTCTGTGCTAATCTCCATCTCCTCCAGTTTTGTTAGTATTGTATGGTATTAAACACTAAGTCCAGACAGATGAGATCAGTTGTATTTCCATTCTTTAAGAAAGCAATTACATCACTTCATACAATATTTCCTTTATTATAGAAGCCCATCCATTTCCCTTATATTCTTATCAGTAAATATTCCTTCTCTTCAGAACACATTCTAAACCCTCACATTCTAATTAAGTCAGATGGGTGCTTCTCCCCAGTTCATCTCTTTCTGTGTGCTACTCTTCTCTGGTGAGATTACACCATAAACGACTTAAATTAGTTTGCTAAAAAACTTTGTTACACATTTTGCAACTTTATGTCCTGCTTCTTTTGTATTTCTGGGATGGCAATTACCAAGCTGCCAGTCTGCAGGCAACAAGATGTCCAATTTTGCTTACAATTTAATTATAATAATTTTCCCTTTTATCTCTGTGTTTCTTTTAAACGTTTTGCTGCACCTCCAACTGTCAGCTGCCAATAGGCAGCTATAGCCTCCTGGTCATAACCTATCTAAGCTGTAGAGTGGTTTTGATCCTCCTGTAGTGCAGCCATCCAGAGGAAAAGCTTTACTGAACTGCAAGATTTAGTGTGCCACGCTGTAGTCACTGAAACATTGCACACATGCCTGTCCTGGGGTTGTGTCAGTTTACGGTGGCAGGTTAAAGATATAAATGCCTCTATTTTTATATCCAACTTTGAAAGTGTTTGCTCTGGAAAGCATCCGGTATCTACACAGTATCTGTTATTTGCTGGACTTGCATAAGAACTGGCAGGGGACTTCAGAGTGACCTACTCATTAAAAAAGGGCTCTGGATGCTGTATTCCAACATCCTGTGCTCCTGTTGCTATCAAGTTTAGGAGGCTTAGTCTAGTTATAGCAGTAACATTTAAAAAAGCACTTAGTTTGTTTCTGAATCAGTGTCATGTAAAGTATTATCACAAAGCACAACAGGGGAATTCTAACAATCTCCCGATTTTCACTGGTTCTTGAATTTTCTTTTACTGAAGTCCCATCTAAAAATCATTTTATATGTCTCATATTTCAAGTTTTAAGTCATCGGTCAACAAGACCTGAAGGTTTTCAAAGTTATGCTACATCCTCTGAGGCCTGGAAATGTGTGGAGGAGGAAACCTTGAAAAGAACTCTGGCTGCACTCCACTGTTTTCAAAACATTCTTAGTATTTTATGTTGTAATAAAACGTAAAATTTGTCAGAGGAAATTAAAAGAATGAAGGAGCAATTTCCAGACATATTCCCTGTACAGACACGCTGTGCTGTTATTCCTCATTTCAAAAGGAACAACAAGGGAAGCACCTTATTCTACAGAAGAGCAACTTCCCATTTTAGATCTGTGCACAGAAGTGGTCATAATATATTATGAAATCCGTAAGCAAAGGATTGAAGTTCTATCTGAAGTCCTTTTTCGATCAACTGCTTTGTTATTTTCTTGCTGCAATCACATACCTATCTTGCACTTCCTACTTGAAAAGCTTTTGGCGTGTAATTCTTTGAGTATTTTTATTTAACCCTCCATTAGGAACCTAACTCTTTGCTTAGGAATCTAATTTCATGCTGTTTGCTTTCAATTTATTCAACACAAATTATAGTCTCTTGATGTGAAACTCAATTCACATCTTTATCCATATGTTAGGGAACAATGAAATAAAACGGACATGCCAATAGTTTGTGTCCAGCATTAGTTCTGAATATGAACTTTGCAATATTTTTTCTATCTACTAGAGACATTAGAAAACCAAGGGGAGTAACTGCAGATCCTGAGCTATCACCTGTCAAGTATCCATGGCCATTAAGACAATAATAGTTTTGTAGCATGAACAGTATTTAAGTCATATTTGAGATATATGAAGATAAAAGACCTGTGAATCAAGTGCTGTACTAGATGCTCTTGAAAGCATCCAGATGACTGTATGATTATGTAAGTAATCCCGTGTTTTCAGTAGCTAATAGAAGAAAAAATAAATTAATTTGTAGCACCTGATGTTTCATTACTCTTTTGGTAAATTATTTTACATCAGCAATTTTAGAATGTGTTTAAAGACAGGGTAGGCAATGTTACTGTCCATTTCAAGTCACAAAATCAAGTTGTTTTAAGAAGAGTTCTTCAAAACTAGTTTTTGCTATTTTTGTGGAAACACTCAATTGTTTTCATTCAAATCCACTCCTCTTTAATTCCTCACACATTTAAATGCTCTACTATAAACATTTTATCTGCCACAACAGACTTTGTTACTTCCTTTTCTTTCTTTCTAAAAACCTCATAGAAAAATCAATGTAAAGGTCATTTTAATTTCTCAAATAGTAAATTCCTTAGGCAGTATTTTTAAAATATAGGAAAGTACATTTAAATTATGTGGGAAACTTTATTTTTTAAGGACTTTTTCTGGAGATAATAGAACTGACGTCAACTGTTGTTGTTTCAGTTAAGTTAAATTCTAAATGAGTTCAAGACCTTGCCCAGAACGAAGACAGACATGAAGTAATCAATAACAGCTGGAGTAAACCAAGAATATGACCTTTCAAAAAACTTCTGGGAAAACTGTAGACTTCTAGAGGCCATAATGAATTTCAGTGAATTTATGGCCTTATTGCTGTCTACGGGAATTTCATCACTGCCAACAGCTCTAGCCTATACATCGCCAAACAGAAAACGGAGTCCCAGACGCTTCTTTGCAACAGGAAACATAGTTTCACATGCAATAAGTGTGCCCCATTTCTATAGTGTCAGATCAAAAATTACCGTGAACCTTTCATTTTGACACTTAAAAACTGTACCTGTGTTGATGTGGTAACATTTGGAGTTACTGGTGAGGGTGAGTCACTTGGTTTTGCTTCACCAGGAGAAGCTGCTGAACCCTGGGATTCTTGGCTGGCTGGCTGATCTGGTGACAAAGCATCACTGCTGTCTTCATCAAATGAATAATCATCCAAAGCTTGAGGATAATTCTCTTGTCCAACTGCTAGAATGTTTACAAAGAAACAAGCAAAACAATTTTTTTTTTTCTAGTTACACAAATCAGATTTAGACACTGGTGGCAGAATTAGCTAATTACTGGAAAATTATCAGTTTTCAGCAGTCTAAACATACAGTACAGAAGTATTTGTTGTGTTTTTAATATAACGACAGTCATAATAAATCTTGTTCAAGGAATCGGTAAAAACAAGTGCATAGCAGTTGTTTAAATAAGAGATTAAAAGGTATGTACAGCATACCTGGAGTACACACTGAATAATGGCCACATATGATTACTTTGAAATGATTTTTATTAAGAAACAAGTCTCTTCAAAGACAGTACTGTACTTCAACCATGTAATTCTAACTTCCTTTTGAATAAAAATAAGATAACTTTAATTAAATGATGACAGAGTTTAGTACTCAAAAGCTGACAGAATAAGTTGTAATAAACTTTGAGTATGTTTCTTCTAGTGAATTTTATCCTCAAAAGTTAAATTACTATTTTCCACAACGCCACAGAGATGACAGATAGAAGCGGTGGGAGTTCTACTTGCCTATGATAGCTTCTTTAACGCTGGAGTCTACAGGAAGAATATTTTTTTCTACCAGTTCCATAGGGCCAGGCCTCTGAGCAATCTTCTCATTCAGATCATCTGCCAACCGAGCTCTCTTCAGTTTCATTTGAGTGGCTTGTAGGGAAGGCTCTGCAAAGGTCTCTAAAAAGATATACTGATTTAAATATTCCGTTCCATCTTTTCGCCAATTTCATGACAAACAACATTGTCTTGACTTTGCAATAACCATTCCACTTTTACCAAAAGCAGTAATTATTCTGAAAATCTCAAATCAATAAGCAAAACCAAGGTTATATGAATAGAGTATGAGTAGAAATTGAAGCAATATATATACAATGTGTACATGCACAATGGTGTAATTACCATTATAGAATAAAAGCAATACACAATTGAAAACAAACACACAGATGAGAATACTTTTACTGCCAAAGATGTACCTATTATTATGCAGATTTACAATACAGATTACAACAGACGCTGTAGAAATGGAAAAAGAGAGCATATAAACCTTTAGAAATAATTCATATCAAGGCCTAATTTGGTTAGAAAACTGAGTGCATAGCAGAAATTCCTTCAGAAGGTACCTCCTGCTGGTACTTACCTTCGAGGATGTGCATTCTGACCAGCTCGGATCGGTCCGGCCTGCTGCGAATCTTGTGCTTCAAAAAATTTTCCGTCTTTAAAGAAATGAGGAAATAGTTATTAGAAAAAGCAAAGTAGTTTGATAAATCACCAATCAATGAATATCTGCAGTTGCATTCAGATAGGTGGCCATTGCTGCTAGAACACGGGCCTGTTCTGTTTTGGTCTGGTTTTCTATCAATCAAGCAGTGCTAACAAATTTCTGTCTTCCCCAAAGAAGCTGGGAATGTTTCTGGATTTGATCACATACCACCACACAAAATCACAGTAGTACAGATTTGCCACAGTATCCTGCCCTTACCCGGCTGTGGCTGTGTAGTACATTATGACCGTAAGTTTATCCTCCCACCTTGATCTGGGAAGCATCAAGAAACTTCCTTTCATATTTGACACCAATATTTTATTTTAATGGATTCTTCCAAGACAAAATCCCATGTTATTACTGTAACGGTAATAATTTTTTAACGTACTCAGGGTATTTAGTATCACATACAACTGACTACCCATTTGCAGATGTTAATAGCAAGTTTACACAAAGTGGCTCACCCTGGCTCGCTCCAGGCTCTTTATCTGCTCGTGGAATGCAGCTGGACTTTTCAAAGCTGTGAAGGAAGAATAAGAGTTAAACATACAGAAAGTGGTTTCCCAAAGAAATATCATAATCAGTGTGTGTGCACGGGTGTTTAACACCATCTTGGAGTTGTGTTTGCGTCTGATCAGGCTTACATTTGACTCATGCCAGTTGTATTCACTTACGTTTAACAGATGAGTGGCCCTCTTACACAGAATATTCAAAATATTTAATACTAACAGATACTACCATGCAAGAGTTAACTTTTTCACTGTGTACACCAGGGTCTATTTATCAAAACTGTTCCACAGTAGAAATGTTATGAGGTAAGGTTCAGAATGCAAAATACCATTTCATTTATTCCACTATATTTACGGTCTATACACCTCCTACTTGCAGTTACTAGAGAGAACTGGATAGTCCCTTAAAACCTATTTGTGCTGATTTAAAAGCAAAAAAAAACCAAACCCCAACTGTTCAGAGTAGAAAACAGAATGATGGTTAGCTGCTAAACAGTCACGAAGAGTAAAAAAACACAGTTCAGCTAGAAATAACCTTAATTGAAGTGTGCTTCATCTCAACTGGATTGTTTCAAGTGGCAGCAGGCATTATCCATCTTATTTGTCACACTTTTGGCAGAGGTAGGGTACTCCAAACAAAATCTTTAACACTTTTTGACAGTTTAGAGTTTTCACTCGAGAAGAAACAGATCATTCTGCTCCTGAAAATAATCGACACTACAGACCTGGGAAGGTGAAGATGCTTTAGCAAAGTACTCTCAAGTCTGCCGCACACTCAGAAACCTTCATGAAAAGACTAGCTTTAAGATACTGTGCTTCCAAGCTAGAATTCACCACCGCATACTGGGCTATTTCAATCAAAGCCTCTTCCCATATTCTCGGAAAGGTATTCACACTCGGAAAGGCAGGCCCGGGCACAGAAGCTCTGGCTTTGGGTCGTATGATCCAGCGCAGGGTGCCCGGCCTAATCACGTCCTGTAACACCACAGCTGCCACAGCGTGAGATTTGACGGAGAAGACACGGCTCTTGGCACATAAGTCACAACTTTTATGTGTCCTTTTTTTGTTGTTTGACAACCTTTGCCATCCTGCTCTTTCAAGAGTGCTGCTTTGGGATCGATGTCCACTCATTTACATAATCCAATTTAGATTAGTCATAATTTAAAGAGCAAATGCAAATCCTTGCGTTTTTATCACAGTGGCTACTTTAAAGGAAGCATTAGGTAAGTGTGATGAATCTACTTCCTTACCAAAAGGATCTCACAAGCCTTTTCAAATAAAAATGTTATTTTTAATGATTCTCAAAGAAAAGTTTATCTTCCGTATTTTATATAATCAGTTAATAATTAATACAGTTTAGTAAAACAATTTACTAGAAATTATGTAAGTCTTACGTGGCATGATGCCCTGGTCCACCAGCTGTTCTCGTGTCCGTCTTTGCTGTAGCCTCAGCTGAAGTACTGGCAAAAGAAAACAATCATTATCCATATGTTAAGCACATTATTTCTCTAAAAGTACAAAAAAAACCCATTCAAAAGATCCCAAAGTATTGCAATTTAAGCAATATATTTTTTACATATATTCAGATCAGACAGCAACCTCTAAGACACCTATCAACTGCTATTAACATAGCCTGGAGTGTTTGCTTCCAATCTCTAGCTATACTGGAGTTGGCTGCTTTTTGGTCCCTTTCTGGTAAGGGGACTGCAGTTCTTATGTACATCCTCTTTTCGTGTCAGCTAAGTCTTGTGAGAGGTAGTAAGTATACATCTAAATCTAGGGTTTTTTTTCCCCTTTGAAACATTGCTTTTAGATAACAGAGTCAAGAAGACATAGTGAGCTATAAAGACTATACCACAAACTGCAAATCATAATAATAATACAGCTGCCTTGCATGTCTTAAAGCATTCTTACGTGACTTCATTATGTTCAAATAGAAATTATGCTTGAAGAGCATTTTAAAAGAAAAAGCATTTTAAAAGAAAAGCTGTTCAGGTTTGGTTGATCAATTTTCCTTGTATATTTAAATAAATCTTGCACAAGAAATCCAAGGACCCAGATTTTATTTGGCTTATCTAAAAACACCAAAAAAGTGATACAATCAGGAATGACCTTATTGTCTCTCAGAAAATGCTGTTTTCCTGATTGAGTATGTGTATTTGCAAGGACCAAATAAATCCAATAGTGTCAGATTTAGAAAAACTGTTTACAGTTTCAGAGGTAACTTCTTAGGCTTCCTCACATTTAATGAAATGTACAAAAGTTCTCATCTTATTGTTCTTTTAAGAATAACCAACATGACACACATTAAATACTATATTAGGAACTTCACAAAACCTGGAGGAGGGCACATGCATAAAGGCCTCGTGCCTTCAAAGCTCGGGGGTTTTTTGAAAATGTTGCCAGGAACAAAAAAAAAAAAGAGGGGAGAGTGGGAAACCCTAGTTATTTGTTTCTTTTATTGTTCCCTTCCCCTTATTTCTGGATCAGTTTATCGCAGCGCTGCTTCGTTACTGCTTAGACACATACAGCTATTACCTCAAGGTGAAATGTCATCTTTTGAACAAGAGACTGGTCAATGACTAATATATATTGATGAACAGTATTTACGTTCTTAAACTCTGCCTGGTAGCCTCTTATGGATGTATGATTATGACATGGTGTTCCCATTGTATTTCACGAGGAAGCAAAACAAACTAATGCATTGTCCAAAACATCAAAATGACTGTAATTTCTAAAAAATTAAGCTAAGGACAAAGTTTATTGTTTTCAGAATTTAAAAGGAACCAGCTTATTTCCTGTCCTACAGTACAGGAAGGATACTCTTCTGGCTAAAGCATTAATACCCGGAATAGCAAGTCCTGAAAACAAGGACATTATTTTCTTGTGTCAGACAGACATTGAGAATTTAAACATAAACATTTCAGGGCTGTGGCAGGGCTGTTCAGACTTTACAGTATCATTACACAAGAATTACAAAGCACAGAGATGAAGGAATGCAAAAGTAACAACAGTAATACGTAAATTGATGGAAAATAATTCAAAATATGTTGAGTTCCTCTGGAAATATGAACATACCTGCTTTAAATAATGAATTACATTTTCTAAAAAATATTAAATGCCTGTAAAAAGTTAACTGAAGAATTATTTTATAATAGTTTGAATGATTTAGGTTTGGTCTTCCTTAATTTCACATGGCTTCAGGTAAGTCATTGCCTCTTCTTACAATATCTCTTAGCGAGGAGATGCAAACTTGTGCCTCTTAAACCAACTCAGATGGTGCTCTTACTTCTTTCAGCAGCACTTCCTAGTTTGGGTTTGGCATATGGTGTAATCTAGAGAAAGTTCAAATCTTTCTGTAGAAAACCACACAGGTTTCTAAGTCCAAATGGTGCAACTCCTACCAAAAATCTCAAATAATTTTTTACCCATCCAAATGATATGAGAGACAATACCACTATATCTCAGACCCAATATTTCTGGTCTTGAATAGATGAAAACTTGACTTTCTTCTGTTCTTCGTTCAAACTGTGCTTCCTTTTACACAACTAGCAAGCCATGGAAAGGACTGAAAAGCACGTCCTGTTCTGGGCAGGAATCTCATCCACGCCATACAGCTGTGTTTTGTCCAAATGTACATTGTACTAAAATCTGGCTTTCTTGGAACACTAAAAACACGTCTATGAAGTATTTTACTTAGGTACAAGTAGTTTTTAAATGTACATCTCTTGATTTCAGGCGCAGCGTTTTCAAGAACAACCTTCTCCAACATCAGTGATGTCCAGGATAGAGCTGATACACATTATCAGACCAGTAAGTAAATCAGAATTAAGTGAATGCTGGTAATACTACAGCAGTTGCAGGAATGTTATCACTGACGTGAAGCATCTACCAACATATGGTGAGCAAGTAATCTATAAAGAAAATGCATTTGTCATATGTGATATTTCTGATTTCTCATACGCTTTTTATTCAGATGTTCTTTTTTACTGAGCTGTACCATAAAATCCATTTCGTAGATGTAGCTGGTTCATCTATAGCTACCTACGTACTGCAAGTAAGGGGCTTTCAAATATTATTGAACAGAAGTGGAGACATTCAACAACTTTCAAATTTACCTTCACACTATAGAAAGATCCCACTGCTCTGCAGAGATGATAACATCAATTTGAAAGCTCTCACTAATTCACCAATTTGGACAGTTGGCTAAATTGGAAAATTATTTTGTAAGAAGTGCATACACCACCTACTCTATGAAACCTCCTACAGACAATAGATACCTGTTCTTCATCTTATCAGACTTTGCTTATCTAAAATTCTAAAGAAGTATCACTGCGATCTCAAATGTGATGTGCAAAGTCTTTGTGGAGGAACAAATGGTTTCACTGTTTAAGAAATTAGTTGAACTGTTAAAATTACATATAAAGGGACGTATGTTCGTGGCTGATGTGATTTCAGTTCCTGGAAATCAATGCTGCTTGGCCATGGGCATAATAGGTGGTATCTGCCCAGGAAACTGTGAAGGGAAACTGAAATAAATGTGCACGGCAAAAAGTAGTGTTAAGAATGTAGGTAGCCTCTTATTTTTCAACTGGTTTCAACTAATTCTTTGATGAATATTAATTCCAAATGTAGATGATGGGAAGCCCTGAGACATAGTTTATGAATATATTGTATCTACGATTTGTACTTTCAATTATGATCAGAGCTTTGGTTTAAGCTTTCCAGAAAGGGCAAAAACTGATCCATATCCTAAACAGCATTCCAAGAGAATATGCAGTGGACTTTAGCAGAAGGATAAGAACAACAGTAAGAATGTACCCACACACAAACCATATGTGCTCAAGTGTGAAGCTTTAGCAAATACATAACAAATAGTTATTGTGTCTCTTAACACTACTTGCCTACCCATCAGCTATTAACCTACAGTAGGCATCACAGAGCAAAGAAGGAAATATTTTGAAGTTGTCCTGTGCATTTCTAGACAAGTTATAAACACTGTGGGAGGGCTGAAAAAAAAAAGAAAGAGACGCAAAAGATATAGAACGTGCAGTTAGGCACTTACTAAATAAATATCAGTAACTTACATAGTAAAGAATGGACAGCCTGTAGAATGGCTAATAGGAAAGCGTTGCAGAGGGAATACTAAACAAGAGATGACTCATAGTTAGAAGGATGTTATAAGAAGGTGATCATTGAAAATTTTGACTTGACCAGAGCAAGGAGGTTAAACAAACAAAGTTGGATAGAAACCAGATGTCTGCTTTTGCAAACAACTTCAATATTGAGGTTAAAAAAAAAGTTTGGTGTCTGATTTTTATTTTTTTTAAAATAAATACTAAGCACATGAACACATTATTAAAGAAAAGAAGATTTGTAAATATAAAGCAGTTGTGAATAAAATCCCCTAAATATATTGTCAGTGTTGTTAGACAGACAGGCTGAGCCCTAAAACCGAGCAGAAACAAGTTACAGACTTGTATCCTTATACCAGAGAGGAATAAAGGAAAGGAATAGGAATAAGTGGAAAGCTCAGAACAAAATGGGGACCCACAGAAAGCAGCTCAAAGCACAGCCAGAGAGATATGAAGGATGGGAGTCATGGAAACCAAATCACAAGTTTTCAGTAAGGGAAGTGTGATGAAATTATCTTCAAAGACAAGACTGAGCAATGTGAGAATGGAGCACAGCTTTGCACTTTTGGCAAAGAGTAGCTGATTTATTTCAGTGAGAAATTGTCTGTATAACAGAATGCAGGTCGGTTTAAATCTAATGTAATTAAATCTAATACAGGCTTTGCTTATCATATATAAAGAATTCATACAGCAAAAGATGGATGAGGTAGGAAGACAGAGTTTCCAAAAAACTGAAAAACCGCTGAGGCATTAGCCACTTACTGTATTGTTATATTTGTTCTAGTGTTTTGAGGAAGAGGGGTGTTGTTTGGGTTCTTTTAGTACTTTTTTTTTTGGGGGGTGGGGTGGTGTTAATTACAAAGAACCGTTTACAGACAAACCAGTGTGGAATCTGAGGAAGGGAGAAGTCACAAGACTACAAAACTAGGTTTCCCATGGGGTGGTACTTATCAAACACTGTGTTTGACAGATTATTCTTATCTGGGTAAATCCATTCAGCTTGTTGCCCGATAGTTTACCTCTCACTTTTACACTTTTAAAATCAGGCTGTTATCTGCGCAACATCTAAATTCATAGAAGATGATCTCCAAAATACAGGCCCAGAACTGACAAAAGATTTAGACATGTTAATAAACTCTGAACATCAGTATTACTGTTCCTCATATTTAAAGTGTATGTGCAAAAGAAGGGCTATGTAAACATCACTGAATAAATCTAGTTGCTGAAAGACAGCACAAATATTTTGCACTTAACATTATCTGGCAGGAATCCCCCTTCACACCACTACAACTGTAAAAAATTGTCTTTGAACTGCTTCTGAATAAAAGCCATGCACAGAGAGGTCAGTCAAACTCCTATTTTGACTGAGGGGGAAGGGTACTTTTCTATTTTCAAGTCATATTATTTTAACACTTTAACAGCAGGTGAAGAGAGTCTAAAATTTTCATGTGTTTTCGTCAGTCAATAAAATGATCATTAAACATTAGATAGCTTATTTAATACTTATTGACAACACCAAAAAGCATAATCTGACTCTCAAAGTCAGTAGAAGTCTTGTGACTTGACTGACGTATAGATTTTTCACCCCCAAAAAACTGAGTGCCAGAGGTTGGTGCTCCCGTTATAGTTTCTTCCAGTCTTAGCGTGCCAGGGAATGGGGATGACGGTACGAAAAGGAGAGGTTATCTGGTAACAAATGCACTTTGCTCTTCTGAAATGTGTTGTTATACAGCAGCATGTGGTTAAAGGCCTCTGTTTTTAAACAGTATGTACTGCTCAGGTTCACATACACTATGCTCCAAAGGGGCATAAAGATTAAGAATAACCACAAAAAGCAGATCCTCAATAGCTTGCTGATGCTCTACAAGAAAGCTGGTGCAAATAGGCATCACGTTGTGTATTAAACCCTTTGAAAGGTAAGAAAAGCAGAGCAGTTCAGTCTGGTCTTACTCAGTGAGAATGGAAGAATAAGTGAAAATAAAGTCTGTTACTAAATCATTTAGAACACCTATTATCGAAGTTGAGCAAGTGATTTCTATTACAAATCTGTAATTTGTATCCTATGAGAAAGACGTCTAAAAGCAGTACTATATAATCGTAAGCACTGGAATGTAAAGAAGCCAAAAATAAATTGATAGTTGTCCTGCAGGAACAATGCTATCTACATTGATTGACAAGCTTTCACCACTGCTTCTTGTCCTGAAAAAGAACAGAACCCATACTGTGCACAGTTCCAGCACTAATAATTTCACATCTAACACAGTTAATGAATATCGTATTAAAGTAAAATCTAAATTCTACCTTTTCACAGATGGCACTATGCAACAGCAAATAGTTGTTGCCATTTAACAATTTCACGGATAAAACAAACACTAAACCATTGAGAAGGGGCTCATTACACAGCACACACTTCTTCCAGATGGCAGCAAGAAGAAAAATAACGCATCAAGATCTTTTAATATTCTGCATGTAATCATCTCATTATTTCTTCCAAAGTTAAAATACAGTGGATATTAGCTATTTAAGCCCTTAAAACTGCAAGTAAAAATGGGAAAATGTAATGTCCAACATTCCCGCATACTCCCTTGGAAATTTCCAAGAGGGTGGAACTCCAGTGCAGGCTGCTAGGCTGGCTGCTATGGAAACAGACCGTGCTGGAAACAGGGCCGTTTCCTTTAAATTAAAAGCTGTTACACAGAAAGCCTCCATTTCTTTCTGCCAGCCGAAAACAGCTCTTATGCAGCCGAGGTCTCTAGCATGTCGAGGCTGAAACACAGAGCAATAGATGTCAGCAACAGATGCAAGGAAGTGCTGCTGCAGGAGGTGAACTTGCTGTTCTATGTGAAGTCATTTAAATAACTACGCATTTGGCATCAGGACTGAAACATGAAAACAGGTGTATATGAATAGGAGGGTGGCAGTAAAGTAGAATAGAGTATTTTATCAGATGGTAGGTGGAATGTACAAGTGATCTAAGCAACAGCTTGATATTTGAATTCTGGACCAACCTCATAGAACAGGGCATCAGTTACTCCATTTATATTTCATTAAATACTTCACTGAGACAAAAGCAGTTAATATTTTCAACTAATATTTGTTTTATGAACATTTTATAAGTGTTTCATAGAAGTAAAAGAGCAGGCGATACACAAGGTACGCATTTCAAGTAGCTTATGGAATATGGTAGCTAGTTCACAGCTGGCATTATTGTTCTATGATTCTGTATGTATCCAAAGTCAGAAATTCTACTCATGTGTATGACGTGTCAAAGAAGGAAAGAATGAGAGGGAAAAGTCATGAAAATATTTAGCTACCTGTAATTTGTTGGAAGAGATTCTAAATAAGTTGTCCAGCATTTTAAAGATAAAATGCATTTAAAATTATGGCACTCACTTCCCATCAAGCCTGAAGATGGTGATACAGTGTCTTAAACATTCTCAATGTTAAGACAAAGTAATTCACCATTAAAGAAATCAGATATAATCTACACATGAGTGAACATGTTACACTAGGTTCAGTCTTCAAAACTTCCATGTATGCCAGGGTATCATTTAAAAAAAGAAAATATATTACTTTTAAAAACTTTTTTTTTATTAAAGAATTTCTTATTTTTATATACTTTTAATGTTCTTTTTTTCCATCACTGTGTATGTAATTTTTTAGTGAAAATAATTAAGAAAAGTGAAACCGCCTTTGATGCATTATCATTTTAAGCAATTATTCAGTCATACTCTCATTTCAGCTTAGGAATGTTCTGGATAAAAATGTAAAGCATGTGAGGGAAGACTACTGAGGGCCATTTCAGATAATCTCTTCAGAATTCTGGAGGGAAACCTTGCAGGACCTCCAAATCTTTTAAATTATACCACTGTGATTTGAAGCTTTTCTGTAAGCCAGTAATGATGTACACATAACTGTTTCCAGAAGTAATATCATCATACTGAAAGGAGAAAATGAACAGCTAGATGGGAAAGATAGCTTAGCATTTAAAACAAAAAATTTAAAGCATAACAGTATCATCAGTCGAGAAGCTTAAACGAGTAGGATATCGGGCAATCTGTATTGTATCTGCTGCTGTGGAACATGTTGCTTAGAAACCAGTCAGAACATCCACAAGCCTCCAAATTAAGGGAATGTCTGCTGGGATGAATATAGATATATATGCATGTATACGTAGAAAGCAAACTCTATACTTTTCCCAACTGTGTTTAAATCTTTAAAACGAGAAAAAACACTATCATCTTGGCTGCAAAGTCTGAATAAACTAAAGCTTACATTTCAAGTATTCTGCAATATTGCACACCTTAAGTATACTAACACTTTCTAAATCTGCAAGTATTCCTATGTTCAGCACAGTCTTGTGATTTTTTAAAAATAATTCGCATTTTCTCAAATATAACTAGAAGTGTTCTGTCAGGGGACTCATGAAACTCAGGTTTAAATTCTACATCTACTACAGACTTGCTTTGTGATAATTTGGAGCACATCACATTGAATGATGGCAGGTCTAGCCAAGCCCTCTCGAGGAGGTAGTGCTTCCATTTCCCCTGGTTTTCCTAGGCACAGGAGAGCCAGCAAATGAAATGCAGAGCCAAGCAGATCCTCCAACTCACGAGACCACACATCAGTTCAAAACACTGAGGAAGGTGGATTCACACTAAGATGCCCGGTTGCAAACTGGGACGTAAGCAAGGGCACTGTGTTAACTCTGCTCTGTAGGCAACACCATCAGGTTTCTGCAGACACTGGCGAAGCTGCTGCATTAAGAAGGACTTCGCATTAGGAAGGCTGAGGCATATCCACGTTTTGTTGGACGCTCTGTGAAAGGGAAGAACCCTCCAGCACACAACAGAACAGACCGTGGTTTCACAACTCAGCATGATCTAAGACAGGAATACTGATGAAAAGACAACGGTCTCCTCCTCCCCCCAATCCCAGCTGCTTCTTGTGCACCCACACTGGCAAAGCCAGAGCCTGTCAGGTCAATGCTCTGATCTGCCTGAAAACTAACACTGCTGAAACACTCTTCCGTAGTAATTGTTCACTCATCCTGCTTCACTTGAGGGTTGCGTAACTACTAACGCCAGTGCAAGAAAGAGGTTGGCAGTAAGCAGGGTAGGGCTGGATGAGACTACACCTACTTTTGGCAGCTGCACTCTTAATTCTCACCTTTTACAAAAACTTGTACAAAATCTTGTAGTTTTCATAGAACTCTTGGTTAGCCACTGTATCCTCAAATTGTATAGAGATTACATATGAAATCAAATTATACAATGTGGTTTTGGTTTATCAAAGTATGTAAGTATGTGTGTAATGGGATTACCATGTATTTATTAGTCATTTAAGTGCCACACTGAAGAAGAAAGTTTTGCCAAATAGGTCCTGATTTACTTGTAGTAAGACACAAAACTATCCCACTGTCATTAAAGAGACTGTTTATTGAAGATACATAAAGTTACAAATTTAACACAGGCTCATGAGATCGGTACACTGAATTTATAGTGCTTCCTTTATTAACTACAATGACAAGTGTAATACTACTTTTTTCAGTATTTCTTACTATGTGTGTCTCAAGAAACATACCTGATAGACTGCCACTGATAAGGGATCACAATCACATATAATAAAAACATCATATAATAAAACACATTTAAAAAACCAACACAAAAAATACCAAAAACCAAACAACCTCCCCCCAGACCAGCAAACCAAGAGCAGAATCTTTAACATGCTACTGCAGGAGAGCAGTAGAGGTCAAAAGTATGGCTAATACTCAACATGCCAACAATAGCAGGAAATCTGTTAAATAAACAATTCTCATGCAATACTGATTTGATTGCAAGGGAGGAAGGGAAGAAATCCTTCCTGACTGATTCTGGCAGTCTATGAACTAGACAGCATGAAGACATTTCCAGCAAGCACCTGAGAAATCCCTGTGTTTCACTCGTTCCAGTCTGTATCCTGTTCCTAGCACTTGCCAGTCTCCAGCTCCTCACAAAACAGTAAAATTAAAAAGCAATACAAATCCAGGAAAGAAATTATATTTCAAGATGGAAAGAAAATTTCCTTTCTGGTTAATTTTTTTTCCTTACAGTAACCTGCAGGCAGCCGGTAACTCTGAAGCTCAGATTAATATATGACAAATACGCTGCAAACAAACTGGAATTCAACCTCCTTTTAAATCCTACTTGAGACAGCACCATACTGGTTTGTTTCACCAGTTTAATACCATATCTTCAAGAGTTCTATGTGGTCATGCACTCTCACAGGAGCTCATCAATCTTTATATGAAAAACTTTAGGTACAAGCCAAGACTTCCGAAATTCATTTCACTCCTCAGTTCGAAACCTTCTAATATGCCACCAAAATACATTCTTAATTCCTAATATAAGCACTGTTGATGATACTAATGCTTTCATACTAACTGTATGTGCAATGATGTCCTAATTTAATTTAAGGCTTTTCACTTGAATGTTATAAATCTTTTGGCCTGTTACTGGCATTACAAATCAACACTACAGGAATTCCTGAAAAAGCTGTTTAGTTAACACTCTATGGTTAGTCTCAGAACCAATAAATACTTTTGTTCCTTGCTCATGCAAAAGGTAACTTTGATAAAACAAAATTAAGAACTGTTTCCACACACAGAATGCCACAAGGTAATTCAGAATATAGTGTTCTGTAAAATAAGATGTGTTATTTATAGTGTTATTTAAATAGAATTAAATTAATAGCTGCAATTTAATTTTAAAAAAACTACAAAATACCCCAACTACACTTTTCATAACATTATGAACTGAAAAGCTGAGGCTCTATTTTAGTCTCTCTGGGTGCAAATCGAGCAGATTTGCAAGGTCTTCAATAATTCACTCTGTGTACTACAGGAAAGAACATGGTTGTTTTTTCTAAGATTTAGAAAGAGCAAATGCTGGAGGAGGAGATCCTGTTGTCATTCATGCTCCCAAAAAGAGGTTCATTATTTTAATTATTAGGTTGCCAAACTTGGGAGAGAGGAAAGTAAAAGCAATATTCACTGGGGAAAAGTGAAAATGGAGAGCAGGTACTAAGACAGTGAAAAGGAAGCAGACATAGTGATTGTGGAAAACAACTGGATTTTCTTTTATATGCTAAATAATTTAAACTCTAAAATATTCATGAATTTAGACCGGAAGAGTGTCCCATAATTGCAGGGTTTTTTGCTATTCTGACAGACCATCATTACTGTAATGTACATTCTTTCATCCACTACCTACATAACTGACATGTTCAAAGAAGACTGAAGATAATGATTGCTGTGGTTACTTATTAGCCCACCCACACTATCCACCAGGCTAGGCTTTTGGTGTCTTTCTCTCCTTTATTTCTTGGTAACTCAGATCAGCTAGGGCTTGTTCTCCTACAGTATTTCCCATAAGAGCATGTTTACTCCTCTGTCCCTCTCAACTTCCTCGCCTTCCTCCTTTGTTCCTGCTGCTCCACTGAGCACCAGAGGTGGTAGCAGCAGGTTTAACTGGGCCTGCTGGGAGTTGCAGGGCAAACACCATGAAAAAGCAGTTACTGTTGGCCCTTCAATCGCTTTCAATCAGTACTTTCCTGCTGTAAAGGAAGCAGAACTGTTACGGACTCGGCCACAGCCACATGCGTAACACCCAACTTTTTATCTATCCTTCCCATCAATAAGAACCCTTTGGTATCAGTACATTATTATATAGAGTCAGTGTCTTCCCTAGCCCTAACTCAGAGCTAAGCAAAATAAACTGTCAGTTACTGAATTCAATACTGAATATGGGCATTTTGCTATTTTAAACATTATTAAGATCCAAATTCAAAAACAAACAAAACCCCAAAACATAGCCAGCATTTAGATTCCGAGAAAGGCATGATCTCATGTAGGAGGGGGAAAAACAGCAGTCTTACCACAACACTAAGCAAGAAATCTCTGAATCACCAGAAAATCCAGAGATATCTGGAGTAAAAGCCAAGGCAGAGTGCCGTAAAAGGAAAGAAGGCATTTTGTCTACTACAGATACAGCTTGTTTCTGACTAAGAAGTTGGAGTTCGAGTCCTGAACTGCAAAGAGCCCGCTATGTTAACGTACACCAGTTAACAAGCTGTTCTGAGCTGGGCTGGCAGCTGACCTCAAGAGGTCTTGTCCCTCTCCTTAGCACAGGCAGTCAGAGGAATAGCTCCGGCTAGAAGGAACTGACAGCTTCCATGTCTCAGCAGCATTATTGCCACAGCCTAACAAATACTACTTAAAATGAATCTGGTGTAGTACCATTTGTCAGCTTTAAATAACACTCCACGTATCCTCAGACTATTGCCGTTTTACAAACACATACTTGTGCATTATACCCATTTAACACACAGTCTAAACCAAATCATTTAAGGAGACATGATTTGAAAAGCACACATTTGAAAAGCAGAGTCAAATACAATTTTCAGTATAAGGGGAGAAGGAAATTCTAGAGAAAGACAGTAACTGAGAACAGCACTGCTGAAAGTGAGGTAGTAATACATGTTTAAAAGCAAAGGCTTGTGGGGTTTAATTTTTAATACTGTCGTATTTAATGACTTTTTTTATTATATTTCAATCCTGATGTTTTGAAGCATTTTGTGTAATATTTACAGGAAAATTTCAGAGTACTTAATGAATTCAGCACCAAATGCCACTCTGAAAAGACTACTTAATCACTCATTTTTCTTCGCACTACAATTTCTATCAAGCTATTATCATCATTATTTTATTAGTCTCAGGTAAATTCTAAACTTAACATTCAGAATTTTTTTTTAAGAGGGAAAACAATGTCTCATTTAATGTAGAAAATTCTTCCTGACACACAGCATTAAACCCCAAATGCTTGGTGAGCTGAATCTGCTCAGTACTTCTGCATTTTCTGTCTCCCAACCGGCAAGTGACTGACCTTCCTTGAGACTTTTCTGGCTGTTCACCTCAAGGCATTCCTTCTCCTTCAGCGGCTTAACATCTCCTGCAGGCAAAATCTCAGAAAAGCCCTGTTGCTGCTTCTTGGAGCTATCGATCATGATGAGAATCCTTCAGAATGGCAACATCCAGCATAGGAACAAAACCACGAAGTCGTCACCAAGCAGTACACTGCTGCCCCGAACACTGCTTCCAGGTTCTTTCTCCTAATAAACGAGTGATTGCGCCTTGGTGCAGCCGAAAGCAGCCATCATCCTTCACTTTCTAGGGTGACCTGCAGTGCGCTCAGTCTGCTCTGGAGCCTGTAACTCGGTCCGACAGCAGGCACAGAGCATGTGAAGCACAACTCCCAAACCCCACCTCTTTTCCCAGACAACCACTCCCCCTTTTTCCTTTAGTTACGCTTGCTTCCTCTGCACAGTCGTGTTTCAATATGTAGCTTCATGGTCAATCATCTGACAAAGAATGAGTCAAGCAGTTAAAAATAAATCCAGCAGTTCCTGAAGGAGAGCATTCGCTGATACCCAAGACAAACTACTGCTGAGGACTCTCTCCCTTCTCCCCCTTCCTTCTCCCTTCCCCCACTACTCTGAACACTGCTACAGGCAGGAGAAATGCTTCATCTTTGCCCGACTGGCACGTTCATTACTCACCAAGTTTCACCAGTAAACAAAGCTGCACGCTGGCATTTGAAAAAATTATGTTAAGGAACCTTCCCACCCACCCCAGCCCCAGGTCTTGTTTCAGAGACATTTATCTAACAGAAGGAAGTGGGAAAACCAGTGATTATTTTCCATCTTTCCTTGCAGTATAAGAAAGATTCTGTTCCTTGCTGTGAATAATAAAACACTTGGTTTTTCGGTATTTTCTTTTTGCATTACAATTACAGATCTCACTATTCCCAGCAGTTTTAGAGTATTTCCTCCCATAGCTTCTGATCTGGTGTTCTCTCCAGCACATCCCATTCATCTTAAGTGATTCATCAACTTCAGTGTCAGCCTGTAAGATTTTTGGGAAATAGATCTCCTCTAATTATCTGGCACTGGCCATGAGGGAACAGCAGAATAGTTTGCATTTCGTGTACTTAGAGAAAATAAACTATACATAATTTTAAGCAGTCACTATATATTACCAAGTAACTCTAGCACATGCTTCTTCCCTTCCCTTTGGCCTAAAAATGCTGTAATACATATTTTCCACACCTCTACCTCGTATTTTAAATCCTTCATCCTGCAATTATAAAGGGCATCTGCACTCAGAAAAACTGTTCCACTTTCACAGCATCAGATTTGAAAGATCTATACACAATAATGATGCAGAATTTTTAAAAATGGAAACTAGAAAAAAATCATCTTGCCTCTCCAGGTCCTTGTACACACAATCATTGAACGCTGACTCCTCACCTCAACTAAGGGCACTCCCGGACAAGCAACTGATACCTTGGGCTGTGGGGCTGCGTGACACTGCCAGCTGGACCCTGGAGCCTCTCCCTGTACTGCTGGAGAATGGAGACCTGCATCTACGCAGAACTGCAGATTCAAAGGAGACTGCGCTTATTAGGCCATATCACAAACTTCTTGGCATCTCAGGAGCTGAATATACAGGCAAAAAGAAAAACTCTCACAGCATAAATGAGTTGAGTCAGCTGTCCCAGCCTAAAGATTTCTTGTTTGTACTTCATCTGTACAAAAATTATCAGCTTAAATCAGATTTTGCTTAAATGCAGTGATTTTTACTGAATGCAAAAAAAAAAAAATTACTGTGGAAGAACTCCTTCATAAATCAAACGAGTTTCCTCACTGCCTGCAGCCAGAACACTTACTATGAATAAGCAACAAAATTGCTGCTGAGAAAATCCAAACATTCAGAAAAAATATAATAAATCCAGACAGAATGCAAACTCATACTGCTTAAGAAACCTATATAAAAATCTGACACGGTGCGTAAATAGAATCTTAGTTATGGATACATACCAGATTATAACTTCACATTTTTCTCGTACCAACGCAGAAGTTCACTGTTTGGATGGATTAATTATATTCTAACAGTAGAACAATATGTAACAGCAGAAACTTTTATGAGAAGGGTACAGTACAGTTCACACATTTTCTGAAAAATCAGTACTTTGGTCTGAAGCAATTTCAAAACCATTCAAAGAACAGAGTAGTTTGAAATTAAAGAACCCAAGAAGCAATGAGTTTTCCTTCAGATGTCCTAGTTCTATCCTATCTGTTTATAACGCTTCATATAAATTAAAAGCATCCAGTGCTCAAACGAATGGCAGATCACAGTAGCAGCAGTTCCAGCCTTCATGAAGGTTTTTTCCTCTTCAGAAAGACGAGCTTTAGTAGCACAGAGTTCCTGCTGTCCACTCCTCCCCCCATTCAAGGGTATTCACTCCAAAGCAGAATTTAGAGGAAAAAGTAAGCTTCTGCTTCAACCACTTAGAATCAAGCCTAATGTCTTCCTTCATATTCACCTCCCAGTTCAATACAAGCTAACATACAGAATAACACTTCAAAACACCTTTAAGAAAGTCTGATCAAAATCTCAGCAGCAATTTGCAAATAGCTTTATGAAGAAAAGCAGGAATTAGAGAGTTTATGGAAAATTGGAATGATGAAATTCTTGTGCAGACTATGAGAGAAGAATTGTGAAACAATGCTGCATATCTTCCACATAACCAAATATTGTAGTTGCCAATAAATGCTATACAATATTGAATAGTTGAGGTGGAGGCAGACATAATAACTGAAGAGGATGAAAAGATACTCTGAAAGAAAAAAATAATTTTTGTTCAGATACAGCCATACTCTGAACATTAAGAACGCCTGGACGCTTTGCCTAGGGAACACTTTCTTTTAAATTCCTGCACAAAGAATGATGTTTATTCCTCATGTCATGAAAAAAGACTCCTAGTCCAACAGCATATCGCTTTCCCAGCAGCCCTCAATATACATTAGTCCAAGCTCAAGCAACCAGTATATGAAAATTATCAGTTAAGTGATCAACAAAATAGTTCTATTTTTAGTGATAAGGCTTCAAAGAAAAAATAATCACTGGCTCTCAACACGTCTATTAGAGAAGTCTAAAATTCTGAGACAGTTTCACAGGCACCCGGAGGCATCTCACACCTGCCGGCTCAGTAGCTGCAGCAGCACCGCTGTAACATGGGGAAAGTGCATCTTTTTATGAGCAACTTTGTCACATTCCTAAAAACTGTACCTGCAGGAAGAGAAACACAGCTGGCTGCGTAGCACATTCAAGTACTAAATTCATCTGCTAGCTAACAATACTCAGTTGTTCAAAGGTGTCTGATCCCCAGAGAGCCAATCCACCTGCCAGTTAAGGGCTCTCTCTTCTCTGTTAAGTTAAATAAATCTGTGACTCTCCTAGAATGGTTCACATACGTTCCTACCTTTGACTGGTAAAGCACCATACCCACTTCTTTATGCACTTTCAAGTCTGACAGAAATTTGTTAAGCTCTTGTAAAACAAGTTTAAACCCAGTTACAAACAGCATCAGTGTATCAGAATCAGAAGTTGAAGACATATGACAAGCTTTTTGTTTCAATAAAAAATAAATCTGTTGGAATTTGCATCATCTTCAGAGTGCAGAAGTACCTTTTCTCTTAATTTAAATTTAGGTAGTACATATTTTATGCAAGCAAGTGAAATGAAGAAAAAGGCTTCAGAATGGAACATCCTTGTTAGCTCCAGCAACATCTCATTTCACAGCAATGCATTGCACGAGTTTTCATAAGCATGTTTACTTTTAATCTAAAGGTAATCAATATTTTTTCCCTCCATACTCCTGCAACACAGACTTTCCAGTGTTCTGCCAACCTTCAGCCCACAGAAAAAGCAGTATTTAAAAAGAGGAAGTGCCTAATGGATATTCACCAACTTCACAACGTATGGGAGGAAACAATGCAGCAACCTGGTGCCCTTCACAGTGCCTGCTTGTCAGCCACTCAAAACAACCCCGTTATCTTTTCAAGTATCGGTGATGTGGTGGCTGAGATCACTACCTGTGAGCAACTTCACAACCTCATCAAACAGGAGGTAACTAAGCAACAAGTGCTTTAACAGTACATTCCAACTCTTCACCTCCTGTGGAGCTCATTCTTTGCAATCCCACAGAAACAACTCTGAACTAACCCTATAAATGAATTGAAACTCTAGACAAAATAAAAATAATTTTAAAAAATAAAAAAACTGACTTAGGTATTTAATCTATTTCACTACAACAAGATTTTAAAGCAGGGGAAAAAAACCCCCTTAATTATTCAAACATTCATTTCATCTTGGTCTTACGCACACCTTTGTTATGGTGTTAGGACAATCCAGTTCATCACGGTGTAATAATTTCTTCATACAGAAAAGCAGTGTTCTGACTACACAAACTAAAACATTGATTTAAACAATTCCCATTGTAACTCATTCTTCAAACTGTTAAGGGTTTTTGTTCTGGGGTTTTGTTTGGTCTCCTTGCCCCCTACTACCACTGGCAATAGATTTCTATTCTACCATTTAAAAAAAATTATTATTAAAAAAAAATCTACGCAAATTATGGTCACGATCTACCTCAGTTACTCTTCCCAGAAAAATCCCAAATACTTACAGTGATATCAAATTTATAAGTCTAAGTTCTACTTCTCCCCCTAATATCCACATAAATTCCTTTTAAGGGAGGACGTATACTGGCAGTGTTCACTGTTTAAATGAAAATTGCTTACCATTCAGCCTTGCCCTTAATATATACCTAAACAAATAGACGAATATTTTAAGAGTATATATAGGAAAACACATGAAAGTATATGTTTATATATATTTAACTGCATATACGTTTAACTGCACACACATTACATAACATTTTAAAGGACAGTGTGTAGTCACTCACCATGCTACCTACAATTTGCAAAACATAAAAATAATAAGTACTGCACATCAAATTCCCAGTTCTCTTTTCCTGCATTACCTTCTTGTAGCAGCTGTATCACAGGCTAACATTTCAACGATAACACATGCAGCTAGACTTTAGCTTGAACAATTTAAAACAATTATATGATGGAATTTGAAATTAACTCAGCATTCTTTCTAGCTATGCATTTAGTTACCCACAAAGAATTTCACAAGAAAAAAAGTCATAATAAGACAGTTTGATCAAGAGATCTCTTTAAAGGAAAACATACTTTCCATATCTCCTGTAATCACTCAAATGCCAAGCCCTCTAACAGGATCTTTTCATATATACCAGATGCCTTAAATTGAGTCACTCACAGGTCATGTCTCTCATGTTAATCTCTTCACAATAAGCAGATAATTAAAAAAAAAAAAAGTAGAAAAATCTATAAATCAAACTCAAATGATGGAATGTTTATTTAGAAGTTTACCAAATGGAATGACCCTGCTGGAATTCTTTCATGTAGCCTGTGAAAATGTCAGAATATATTCCATTTAAGAGGTCACAGTCCCTAGAGAGCTCTGAGTTTTGGCCTGTATGTCTTTTCACATGCCTTAATATTTGAAAATTGTTCCTTGTAGACACTGACTGATGCCCTGGGAATGCTAGGATTGTGGGAACTGGCAGTACCAATGACAAAGACAGACGTACTGGGAAATCAGTACCTACTCAGTTTGCTCTCTCATCACATAATAGATAAGACAAAAGTCAAATATTTACAGGGAGACCCAAAAAATCCACGTTAGAAGACATTTGTTTTTTTCTGCTGACGCCGTTTGTTAAAAGAAAACACACAAAAGCTCAAACTCCCCAAGAAACTGCAGCACCTCCAAAATAAAATGAACCACAGAGACAATATGCTGTGTGTTCTACAAAGGATTATTTAGTAGAATATTTGCACTGGGTGTTCCACAGACTATGAAAACCTTAAAGGAAAGGCAACCTCTTGAGATCACCTAGCCCGACCTCCTGCTCAAACACCGGCAGCTGGAACAGGCTGCCCAGGGCTGTGCCCTGTCAAACCTTTTAGTATCTCCAGGGCTGGAGATTCCACAACCTCTCTGAGCAACCATTCTTCTCCACGCAGACATTCTATACACTGTACTATAAATATATACACACACATTTCTATTGCATACTTCTATAGCTAGATAGTTCTTTTAGATATACTTTGAGATTTTGGGGTGTTTTGTGGGTTTGTTTGTTGGTTTGGTTTCTTGGAGAGGTAAGAGGGGAGATGCTTTTGTTTCATTGTGGGGGTGGTGTTGTAAATGAGAATATCTGTTTGCTATTTTCTGAATCTCATTGCTTTCCGCTTAGTGATGATGAAACTGCTGAATTTAAGTTGACATTTCCAGTTATTTTCTGTGCCAATCCATTACTTTAATCAGTTGTTCACTAGTCTTCCCACTAGCCATCTTTTGTCTACTTTGTCTCTCCTAACTCTCAAGAAAATAACTTCTAAGCATAGTAACCTACTCATGTACCATTAAGAGAGGAAAAAACGAACCTAATCAGAGATCTTAAAAGACTGAAAAAAGCCTGTTGTACAGAGAAACAAGGAGAACGTCCCAAATTTCACCCGATTCCCTAGGATCAAATTTGCAGCTTCAAATGTATTAACTGCACAGTGGATTAGGAATTTGTTCAGAAGCCATAAAGCTATGCCAAGAATGCATGTTACCAGTGCTACATAATGAGGGAGTGCAAGATAAGAGATAACAGGCAAACTAATATACTCACGATTCTTTTAGATGCCAGAAAATTTCCTTTGGTTCATCATATTTATTTAAGTAATATCATCAGGTTAAGTAGGTTTCATTCAGTTATTTTGAGAACTGTCTGTGTCCCAGCTACCTCAATTGGTCCCTCAGGAGGATTCAATACACACCATTCGGAGTATTTGTTTTTGTTTCAGTTTGGTTTTTCGGATTTGTGGTTTTTTTGTTTTGGTTTGTCAGGAGTGTGAGGGGGGAATGTGTGTGTCAGTTGTATCTTGTATGTTCCACACAAGCTCTGGCGGCTGTAGGAGGCTGTCACTCTCATCTGACCTTCAGTGCCTCAAGGTCTTTGCTCCTGAGTATCATTGTTTTATGTAGCCAGAGGCACTAATTTCTTTGGGCTAATTTTGCTTTTACTGTGAGATATCCACTGGCTTTTTTCCTGACAAAACATCCATGCTTGTTATTTTTTTTTCCTCATTTAGCTTGATTACGCTGCAGAATATTAGCTGGTAGCCATCAAAGAGCAAGATCCTGCAGACAGCCACGGTAGGCACATCACAACCTTTTGTACCCTCCTCCAACACAAGGTACGCGATCCCAAACACAACCAGGAATGCAATCCCATAACTGTTCTGGTTCTGATTTCAGAAAAGCAGACAACCATTAACTTCCATTAGCTGGAATAAAACTTTCTACACACAATGCTGAGGATAGAGAACCAACACTCCCACAGTCTGAAATGATTTACAGCCAAGAGAAAGAGCTGAAGAAGGCTGCAGAGTGCAGAAGGACAGTCAATGGCCCGTAGAGGAGCCAACCAGCTACCTGCCCATCTTACAAGAATACAACCAGGCTCTCATCTGTGGATGATGACTCCACAAGAGTAGCTGACATGTCTCTTTTTCAGAAACTAGTAGCCAAGGAAATTCTGAGACGTTGGATAGTGAAGGATGCCACTGCAAAGCCCAGAAAGATTGCTGTAAAACACAGAAGCCATGACTTTTTTGTTTTACGTGTAACTTGAAACAACTACTGTTGCATGGCTCCTGACAGCCAGACCTTCACACCTACCTCTACCAGCCGAAGGAGCATGCTCACCAATTCTGGGAGGGTACTAATTCAGCATGCAGAAAAGCTTTGCTCATGCAGTGCTTCCTTTTTCGATGGTATTTGCATGTGCAATCCCTTCCCACCCTTTGGCTCCGAAACAGCAGGTTGGAATGCTGCAAGCAGCATCGTTCCCATCCACCCTCCTGCTGTCAGCACCAGACAGCGTATCCTTCCCTCCCTTGCCACCTCCTGGCTCTCAGACAGAAGCTTGTGAAATTGTGGTACAGTGCGTGGGCAGCATATGGTTCTGACTAGTACTTCAGCTGTGCCACACTGCCTGCTACTCTGTCATTCTTCCTCCACTGCAGTCCAACCAAACACCACCTAGTCATCAATATTCTCCCTCCTGCTCCCAAAAAGGAGCCTCAGCTGTGTCACTTGTCTTCTCCCCCACCCATTGTCCTTGATTAAGAAAGCAAATACAGCGTACACAACCTAGCATCCTGCAGGCAGGAACACAAACCAAGAGCCTCTAAGGCCGCTGCGTTCTGTTTCCCAGCCTCTGGTTTGTGAGAAGCCCAACTGCTCACATGACAGATAGGGACTATGCACCAGTGGTTGCCATTAGACTGCCAGAATCACAGGCATGTAACCCAGTGTCCATTCTGTAGGTGACAAGTGTGAAAAGCAGAACCAATGAAAAGATAACTTTTGCTCCTTTTTGGCAAGGGGAGCGAGCGTGGGCATCCAGCGAACAGGCACAGTAATATGCTGCAATAAACAGGGTAGGAGTTTACATAATCAATGCATTGCATGTATTTCCTGAGTACCCAGAAAGATGCAGACTAACAAGGAACTGAAATCAATTTCGTTAGTAATCCAGTATTGCACACAGCTGTTAATTTGAAAATGGGTCAAAAGAGAAAGGGGAATTGTAAAACTGTGACAGTCCAGACAATCAACGTACAGTATTTTAGAAGGATGATTTGTTGTTATAGCACCCGCATACGTATACAAGGTCATCTTCTTGTTCTACCTCCAAATAATTGAAGAATTTGCTTTAGAGACAGCTCAGTGAAGTATGTCAGCCCTGCAAGAAAATCTTCAGAGAATGGTTTGGGTTGGAAGGGACCTTAAAGTTCATCCAGTCCAACCCAGGGACATCTCCTGCTCTACCAGGTTGCTCAAAGCCCCATCCAGCCTGACCTTGAACACTTCCAGGGACAGGGCTTCCACCGCTTCTCTGGGCAACCTGTGCCAGTGTCTCACCACCCTCATAGAAAAGAATTTCTTCTTAATGTCTACTCTAAATCTACCTTCTTTCAGTTTAAAGCCATTACCCCACTACATGCCCTGATAAGGAGTCCCTCCCCTTCTTTCCTGGAGCCCCTTTTAAGTACTGGGAGGCCACTATATAAGATCTCCTTGGAGCCTTCTCTTCTCCAGGATGAAAAACCCCAACTCTCTCAGCCTGTGAGGACAGGGGAGGTGGTCCAGAGCCCTGATCATCTTCATGGACCTCCTCTGGATCCGCTCCAACACGTCCATGGGCTTTTTATGTTGGGGGCCCCAGAGCTGAACACAGAATTGCAGGTGAGGTCTCACCAGAGCAGAGCAGAGGGGTAGAATCACCTCCCTCACTCTGCTGGCCATGCTTCTTCTGATGCAGCCCAGGATGCGATTGCCTTTCTGCGCTGGGTCATATTTGTGTTTTCCATCCACTAACACCCTGAAGTCCTTATCCTCAGGACTGCTCTCAAGCCCTTCTCTGCCCAGCCTGCATTTGTGCTTGGGGCTGCCCTGACCCCAGTGCAGAACCTTGCACTTGGCCTTGTTGAACTTCATGAGATTTGCACGTGCCCACCTCTCACATGTCCATGTCCCTCTGGATGTCATCCCTTCCCTTTGGTGTGTCAACAGCACTGCACAGCTTTTATCTAGCAAATCGCCTTGAAAACTCTCATTAATTGCCCTGCTATTACAACACAAAACATTAATTGGTTATTATTGGTGTCTTGCAGACTTTTTATAATGGAAGACATCTGTCTGAAAAATGATATTTGAGAAGACAAGAATATGTCGCTGCCTCCCTCCCTCTCATTTGTCTTTATTCAGGGAGTAAACACCTGCATATAGTAAAGGGCTGGAAAAACTTAAGATGCTAGTGTCCTCCAACTGCTTGTTATTGATCCTCTACTGGAATTTACAACCTCTTCAACAGCGTTGGCAGAGTATGTAAGTGTTGCTTTGTCAACGTAAGCACCGAAGCTTAACTTAACCATAAGATTTTGCACCAAAAAGTACTGAGCTATGCTACCTTTACTGTATGACTGTGATCTCCAGGGGAAGAGTGGGCAAAGGAAGAGAAGTAAAACATGCAAAAAAGGACAAAGTAATAACATCTTAAATGACTGTTTGCTCACCAGGCATGTGCTTGCAATTTCATTGTACCTTTTGGTTATCCTGCTGTGATTACCTCCATGGGAAAAAACACCAAACCAAAGCATAAGCCTCCCACACTTCCAGTGTCATTGGAAAAGTCTGAATCGCGGTTTCTGCACGAACTTGTGTAAGTCAACAACACCGTGCAGAACAATACTAGAATAATTCAGCCTTCTACTCGACTACTGCCAAAAGACTCATTCAAGTAAACAAAAGGTTTAAAGGATCACTGTCAAAGCTCACAGTAAGCATAATGCTGCATAAAAATACTCAACAAAAATAAACCCTTATAGATTTCAGAATTTTATTAAGTGCCACTGTATTTCTGCATACTGAAATCTCTTACACTTATAGACTTTATAAAATAAGGATACATTGAAATACTGAAGAAATCCAGTTTTGGTAAAATGAAAAAGCCAAGAATAAGTATTAAAGCTACATTTAATATGAATCCATCAAGTTTCAATTATACTTTTAAATTTTCTTCTGACTTTCATAATTTCTACCAATAAAAATATTTTAAATCAAATTAACCAAAATTGCTAAATCTGAAATTATTGGTGAGCAGTCACCTGGGTGCTCTGGAGGATGACAGTGCCCACACCTCTTTTTGATGTTTTAAGAAAGTAGTTTGAAAACAAACGTCCATTTCTTCCAGCAACAAAAACATCCAGCCAGTATAAAGTCAGATATTGTCAGATCTTTTGCGTAAGGACAGGAAAAGGCTCCTCTTAAGTTCATTCAGGGATTAGTTTAATACTACTAATGCAGCATTCTCTCAGTGGCAGGATGCTTAAACTTCACAAAGATCTATAAAACTGAAGAGTGTAGGAAATAGCATCAGCATCCATCAACCACTTTTATATCATGTCTGCCAGACTGTATTCCTCAAAAAATTCCTCCAGTTATATGATTTCTCTATCTGCCTTGCCCATTGTTCAGCCTTTTCCTTTTCAAAAGCAATAGAGCCGGGCCAATAATGGCCTTGAAAACAACGCGTGACCTTTCAGCCAAGCCCAGCCAGATGACTTGGGCTAGTCACAAAGACAGAGATGAAGTGAGGCCACAGACATTATGTGAACTTCATACAATCTCTTCCTCAAAGAAGATGTGAAAATCTTTGTGGGAGGCCCGATATGGACAGATGCTCAAAAGTATCCTATGTCATAAGAGGAATTATGATAAATAATGAAGACTAACAGGGTAACAGTTCTTAAGTCAACTGGCACACATGGGTGAGACAAATTACTCATTCCCTCCTCCACTTGATTTATGAAAATCTTCTGTTATTTCAACAAGCCAGAACCCTTAAGCATTAAAATCTCTTGCTGCTGCCTTTTCTTTGGAAAATAAACAAGAAGTAGATTATATATGAAGACAGTACAAAACCTATCTATAACTTATTTCATTAATTCATGAATTTCATGAAAGTACAAAAATATTTTCAAAAATTAAAAGTTTGACTTACTCAGACTCAACACAGATACGTACGCCATCCACTTCAGCTTTACAGACAATTAAAAAAACCAACAAATTTTCAAGAGCTGCAGTTACACATAGGATCCAAAAAAAACCCATTACGTTCTCTTTTTGATGAGGTTTATAAATTTTGGCAGTTTTAGCCTCACTATGCAGTATCTTTCTTTAAATACATGTTTCAGTTGCTTCCTTGATAAAAAGGTAAGATGTTGTAATCAATCTTAAAATGAGCTTCTGGTATAGACACCTATTATCACTTTAACATTAAATTGTAGCCAACAAAAAACAATGTCTCTTGAGTTACAGTTCAGTGGTGTTTTTTTTCTGCTTTAAAGAAATAATTCTTAAGAATATAGAGGCAAAATATTAAAAATTAGATGCAGGTCCCTCAGTTTCAAATACTTTGAATGTATCATATCAGTTAACACACGTGTTCTGTCTTTCCAGATCTTCGTATATGGGAAAAAAAATAAGGATGTAATTATAAAAGTCAAGCTCTAGTATTCAGAGAGGTTGTCATTCCGCTTTAAAGCCAGGATATTCAGATTGTTTTCTACTTATTTAATAATACTTCTACTACTGCAACATCTGAATTAATACCTAACTTCAGCTAAATTGATTTAAAATTGCTTCAAAAATCAAATACTTCATTTGCATAATTTCAGAGCATTCGCATAATTTCAGCATTCTCACTATTTAATATCAATACTGGAAAACAAATCCTCATTATTAGAAAATATTCATGTAAGCTAAAAAAAAATGCCAAAAAAACCACCGCACACACAAAAAAAGGTTCCTGCCTTCTCCCCAATAAAAGCGAGCCTACATTTGGATTCAGGCCTAATTCTTCCCAATGCCTACTCTAACAGTGGAACCAGTGTTACACTGGAAACACTTTCCTAAGTTGTCATGCCAACATCAACAACGAGGAGAGATACTGGAAAGATTCCCAAAATGTAAATCTCATTTTTTGTTCGTTGTTCAACCTTAAACTATGCATTGAATTAAACTTCCTAGGATGCAATGTGCAACTTCCATTCTGTATTATTTCTGCAGGAAAGAATCACTCTGTTCCTTGTAACTACCCCCGATGATAACACAACTCTCTTCCTAACAAACACCATAGCACTGTAACTTTACATAAAGCGGTTTGGGAAGAGCGAGTGAAGAGAGTCAGTTCACGTTAGTTGAAGAAATCAACCACCATTATTCCCACAGAAAACATTAAGGTATGTAGAGAAAGGGAGAACAGGCACTTTTGCACTCACCATTCTTGCGTTCATTGAGGGGAGGTAAGTACTGACTGGGCTGCAAGGAGAGCTCTTTAAACTCATGTGCAACGGCTTCGCTGTGGGGACTGGGAGCAAGCCGCGTTTGTGATCCAGAGTCATCCTCTGCCTCTGCTGTCCCCAGGTGATCCATTGCGTCGAATCGTCTGGAGACAGGGAGAGCAAGCAGTCTCTTAATCACACTGTAGTTGATAAAACTAATAAAGAAAAAAAAAAATCACATAGACATTACTTTTTTTGTTCAGTTTTTGGTTTTGGTCAGTTCCTTTGCACACAAAATTCAACTTTAAAGTGATTATATATATATATATGTATATTATCCACTAATTTTCCACATATATTACATATTTGCAAAAATACAGTTGAGCAATGTATTTATAAGCAATATAACAGTCACTTGGCTCTGAGAAGCAGGAGAGTTTCTCTGCTCACTTTGGCAGTAAAATTAAACAGGGTTAACTAACTCTCAGTACAGATGTCGGGAAGCTCCGGGCTCTACCTTCTAGCAAGTGACAGAGCCGGGTCATCAGCAAAACATCATTTTTTCAGTAGCTTGTATTAGAGAACGCTGAATTAATATACGATTACATACAAACGGCTTTTAATATCTTGAAGCACTGCACAACTTTTCTTTGGATCAAAAATCAACTGTGGTTTTAATATGGGACTTCATACCACCAAAGAACTAAGTTAGAACTAGTTAATCTCCAATCTTTCCAGTAAGGAAGGCTTTTTGCCGTGAACTTTTTCAAACTAATTTTACTGTATACTAGCTACTTATTGCAAAATATTCTACAGAGCGGAATAGAAATTCCAATCTATTACTTCTCTCCATCATTAATGTGATACTTGATCTACAGTGACGAGCGCCAGAAATATGAATTACTGGTATAGGCTTTTCAAAGCTCACAGAACTCTATCAAGTAATTAAAATTTCAATAAATCAATATAGATTTCAATAAAGTCCATCCCTGGATTCTTGGAAACTTGAGGAATATGAAACATTAACAATCCATGAAGATCCATAAAACTGAGTAAATGTCTTATTATTGCCACTTTTTTTTTTTATTTTTAGTTATTTTTTTCTTAATAAACACTACTGCTTGCCCATACTGAACCTTACCACATACAGTGGGGTGTGTATTTAAAGGTTTTTTAAATGCAACGTGTTTCAATAATCATGCCCAAAACATTTCAGGTATTACTTGATTTTTTAAAAAGCATCATGATGACAAAAAATGATCATGACCACCAAAGAATGGTCTACGCTACAAAAAAGGGTAAAGAAGCATGTTGCTGAAAATACAAGCGAGTACTGCTTGATATGTACCTCAGAAGAACAATTATAATGGTTAAGTGCATATTTTTCATTATTTTCCATAGTTACCAATTGGTGCTTTCACATTAAATGAAGACACATTAACTTGGTGTTACGCAAGATTTTTTTTTCTTTGTTCTTAGCTTTTAGAAGCATAATTTACCCAGCTCTCATTCGATTTCCTGACATTACACTCTCCTCAACTCCCACTCACCCATACAAATTAAGTACATTATTAACCAAGCAAGTCTCTTCAAAGCAGAATTTAAGTGAAAATTTAGCTGCTTATCTGCTCATATTCACAGCATTTTATCCACAATTTATCAGCTATGAGTTGTGTCTTGGAGTCACTTTTCAAAGAGATTAAGCCACATTAGCTGTCTTCATGCCGTTAAATCCCTGTGAAATGAATAGAAACACCTTCTTGTACTGAAGGTTTAACATTTATTATGCTGCATGTTAGCTATGACTAACTCTTTTCCCCATGACAGATAACTAAATATCTTGCACAAAAATTAAACCAGTTTAACTTTCAACACTTCTACAATATCCTGCTAAATTAGCTACATGTCCATTTCTTAATTTTCCCTTCAGGTATGTACATAAATATGGATTTATGGTCTAGATTCAACTAAGAACAAGGTACACAAGAATTATACGCAACGCATTAAATAATACTGATTGCGGCATTGCAGTGCAACTCAAAAGAAGTCGACTTCTCCTACAAAATGTGCTTCATCTGCGGTTTGAATCTGACTAAATCAGGTTAGAAGGGACCTTCTGGAGGTCATCTGGTCCATCCCCCAAGCCCAGGTAGGGCTACCAGCTGGTCAGGACTCTGTCTTGTTAAGTTCTGAAATTCTCCACACTCAAATTCCTCAGTCATATCTCAAATCACATTTTGTTCTCCTTTCTTTTCATTTTTACTGATGAACTGCTACCATTTAGACTATGGCAATATTTCTGAGCTTAGAAAAATGACTTCTCTTGACCCTCCCCCCCAAAAGAAAACACCCCCTCCCCTCAACATTCATAAGTTGGGGTTTTTTGTAGGTGGAAAAAAATCTGTGATCATCAAGATCCGGCTCAGTTACACTGTGATTAATGACAGCTCCTTAATGAATCAATGAACAGAACATCTACACAATATTATAAAGATGGCAAAGTGAAGACTTGCAATTATAAAATATAAATTAATTTGATTCTTCTCTAGTTCCATTAGAATCTAAAGGAGAATTCATCTGTTCAAATTTCTAAAGAGAACTTATAAACTTAGCATCCATGAAATTGCTAATTTGTCTTAGGCATAAGGTCTTCCTTACTGATGGACAGAATAATTACAAAATTTAATAAAAATATTTTTGATAAATACCTTAACAAACAAAGACATCTCTATGTGAACAATATCTTTTTATGCTGTTATAGGTATGAGATAGTAAATTACTACTTTTTTTAGTATGCTCATTTTAATTGCTAGATAAGCTGCATACAATTGCTTTACCACCAGCTGGAGGTTACAAACCAGCAGCAATCACTTCATATGAAACTCGATTTAGGATATGCAGAACATCTCCCCATCTATCCTAAGCCATACCTCATTCTGACATTTCTAATACAACTGTTTAGACTTCAGCACATCGAACATAAACAGCAAGAGAAAACATCAGTCCACCTCGATTAAAATCAAACCCTGTACAACAAATACTTTATGCAGTCATCATGTGCAAAAGTAAGAAAATGAACTTTGTTTAGAATTTAACATACCATGATACTACCATATTTTATAGTAAATATAACATATTTGTCTCTCTCTCTCGTTCATGTGAAGCTTCAACCTTGGAGAGTTATTTCCTATTTGCCATCTGCATATACCGATGATAGCCATTATCGGCGTAGTCCCTGACTTTAAGCAGATCTATACACAAAAGCGCATTAATAACATAACTGAAACTCAACAATAAAAATGTAAGCAACTTAAAAAAAATCTATATTATTAAACTATCAATATTATACTCTGCATAATCCAAGAAAGGACCATTTTTAGACAAGGCTAATCTGACAGAAATTAGTTGTTGCTTCAGGGGTTTCCACTCCCAGCCCTGAAACTAAGACACCTAAAGGTTTATAAAGATCTATGAACCATCATTCTATTTGATAGGAATAACATTTCTACTCACAAATTGCTGGAAAGTATAATACCATCTTATTTGTAGCAACTAAAATAAAACTACTCAACTCTTCCAGTAGTCCCAAAGGATTTCAGGTTCGGGTTTTGTTGGTTCTTTTTAACATAGAATTCAGCAAAATGTTTAAGACTAGGAAAGTAAAAACTAGAACAAAATTATTTTCCTACTTAACCTTCAGAATAGATTATCAAAATAGAATATGAACCAGCACTGTGAGCAAGGCTTGGGTTCACATTTATCTGACAACTACATGGAAACAGTGTTCCAGTATTGGCAAAAGAGAACTCCTGTACAGTGTAAGAGTCTTATGTAAGTGTTCTCACAGATTGTAGGTGGTTGCTATCTTTCTTAACCGCTGAAGACAAACGCTTCTTTTATTTTTAAACATTTTATCTTCAAAAGACAAAGTATATTTCCCTAGAAAAATCTTAGGAGGGAAGAAAATACATACTTCACTGCCACTTGAGACACCAGAACTGGTATTTTATTCAGTACAGACTGTGAAATCTGGATGACGCTTAGGTAGTAAATCAGCTTTTATTTTAGAAATCTGCTGGAAAAAAACAGTTCAGGAATCACAGTGCATTCAAACTTTGGCCAAGTCAAATGGTTGACCTTAACATTGCTCACTCATTTACACCTGGAAGGAACTTAGGTCCCTATACGCAGCACAGTATCAAATTATTAATAGTCACACCAGATTAGATATTAGCAATACCAGGCTCCAACACAGAATTTATTACAGAATCATGGTGTGAAGATCGGCAGTCAAATCACTTTGGTTTAAGTTTTTCCATGTATAAAACTCCATAAAATTTAAAATGATATAGCTAGTAGTTTGTAACCAACCAGAAGCTTTAGTGGGAAGAATACTAGAACTGCAAAATGTTGGTGTGTTTCTTTCATTTGGTTGGCTGGTTTGTTTTTCTCCTGTAAGGTGTCAGGAAACACTAAAAAAGACACTTAAAAAGCTTTAGCACTGCGTCCAGCAGGTAAGCTTAACAGTTGCCAATGAAGATCACTTGCACTAAGCTCTTGGATCTCTCTGCCAAAGCCCAGAAAGACCTGAAATTCTGTAGAGCAGGGACAATGATCTCCAACACCAGAATGGTAACAAGCATTTAGGGGACTGCTCAGGCTTCAAATATTACTTGAGTTTGAACAGTGAGCTTTAATCACAGAACCATAGAATGGCCTAGGCTGAAAGGGACCTCAGCGATCATTTAATCCAACCTCCCTGTCATGGGCAGGGACGCCTCTCAACTAGATCAGGCAACACATGAGGACCAAACGGGAATCGAACCCATGAGCTTTGGTGTTTCAGCACCACACTCAACCGAGTGAGCTAAACCAGCCCTTGTGACTTGCATCTGCAAAATATGCCAAGTCACAATATGAGACTAACTTGGCAATTCCTATTTTCATCTCATAAAAGAAGGGCAAGAACTATGCTTTCAGAATGCAGCTGTCTTGTCAAGTGCATAGATACGCTACAGCAGGCTTCCTTTCTGATCTTTGAATTAGCCAAGTCCCAGCAGTCAGACCCTTGGAATGCTCAGCACCTCCTTTTTTTCCACAGGACCAATACAAGTAGGACTCGGACATAAACATTCAAAATACACAGGAACACTGAGCTCATCGAACAATACAGTAACCGTAAGCTAAGAGAGTCATTTCCCAGAGACAAGAACCGGGGATGAAATATCTGCTTCAAAGAGAGGAAAAGATGGAATGCTTTTAAAGGGTGACTCCTCTTGGCACGCTGCCTATCAGCGAGTGGCAAAAAGAAAAGTGAGAAAGAAATATAAGGGTTGGCTGCAGGAAATCAACCTCGGGTCAGTTCTGGAGCAATACCAAATCTAGGTCTAGCCTAGTACATTATGGTTTCTCTATGACCTCTAAAATGCCGGGTGTTCTGTTTAGTCAACACCAGCACACATCACATACACACAATTTTAGTTCAGCTGTGTTTACAACCAATTATACTTCTGAGATTTTATTAAATTGCTACATGAAAAGCTATTGGGGCTTCCTTTGTAATTGATTCTGTATACCTTTTTATGCATGTCCATACACAGTTTTTCTCCAAGCTCTAAAGATCATGCATATTTCATTACAAAATTTAAATAATAATAGTAGTAATAATACTAATAAATAAAAATACAGCAGCAGCAGCTTTGGAAATGCATACAAACCATCTAAAAGCCACTTAACGTTACACCTCCAAATCACTAACCCACCTTTTTGACCAAGCCTCATAGATTCATATTTTTAAAATAGTACAGATATAAAAACAAAAAAAAAACCTTTTGCATTTAGCACTGAGATTTTAACAATAAACTGGTACAGAAAAGTTCTTTCCACCCCTCTTTCTCAGTAGGTTTCAAATCCATTTACTGAAATAGCATTTAGAACCAGTAAAGAGATATGTGACTGAGTACAAAATGAGCATTGACATGGAAAGCACTTGCTATTAATAACCCAGATTATCAGTAAATTAACTGAATATGTTCATCGAATTCATTTTTTGACATTCAGAATTTCACCGATTGCAGAAAACGTCTCAAATTAAGTTTGCCTCTGATGCAAGAGCAACGCTTATTCTGTCGAGATTTAGGCCCCTCATCTCGTATTCCACAGTGGGTTAAAAGACCAAAAGACAGTTTTCATGGAAAAAAGCCACAAAAACATTCAACTATTTTAGTATTCCACTTCAGAGTAAATGGTGTTCTTTTCCCAAAAGAGATGCAGCATCAGCACTGCTGACAACTTGGTGTTGCTTGCAACTTCTGCAGTTAGTTTCTTACACAGCCTCCCTCATTAAAAGTATTTTAGATACAGTGTATGAACTTCGAAACTAACACTGACATTAAATTATTATATTGAAAGAGAAATTGCAATCCTACAGTTAAATGTAGGGTTGCCATATTAATTAATGACGATAAATTTTGTGGTAAAATACACAGCAACAAGTATTTAAACCACACTGCTATTTTTACTAAGATAATTAGACAAAAGTAGACAAAGATGAGAAATACCAATGGCTGACTAACTATGAGTAATCATCTTGGATTATGCGCTATCAAAAACTCATTGTTATTATTAATTTCTTTCAAAAACGGTGTGCAGAAGCATATGACAGAACTGAGGTGCTGTCACACTTCTCGCCATACCAGTAATTGGAATGATATGCTTCTTAAAGGAGCACGGAGTCAAGACTGGACTGATAAATATTTCAGATAAATTTCCACTTCCACTTCATAAATCATTGAGATTAAGTTTGTCTTCTCTAACTAAGTTAATGCCACTGAGCAGACACTAGAAGACCTCCAGAAACTCATTTAATGCTTTTGCATATTTCAATGACATATACTGCACTGATATTCTCTTTACTAAGTCTTAATTCTTCAAATCCTACGTCTCTGGACTGATTAAAGTCTTAAAAGAAAGAAGTTACACTAACGAATGCACACCACAAACTAGGTAAAGTATAGCAAATTACTTCTATCTGGACAAAGGCAGGGGATGAGTCAACACAGTACCAGACAATTCATGACTTCTTTTTGCATCCAGGCAACAAAAGGCACCTCAGTCATAATGGGAGCTGTGGCCTGCTAACTGATAATTAATGATCAGGCTGAGAGTGTGGGTCTGTGATGAACGAAAGCAGCCTCCCACAGCTCCTTTGCCTGTGGAGGGCCATGGAGATGATTTACCTATTCATTTTTCACATTACTGCCTTCTCAAAACTAACCTATTCAGCTAACATTTGATAAAATGTTGTGGGCTTCACATAACCCTTCAGTGGAAGGGATATAACTCATAGGAATGTTGTGAAGCTTAATTTTTAAATACTGTGAAGCCTCATTAAAAAGTTTTAAGACATTTCAATTATCTTCTGTTACACACTTTGTGGTGTTCAGTATTTAATAACAATAGGATTAACCCTGGATGTTAAACTTCTTACAAATATTTTAAGCGAAGCAGCGTTGAATATGGGTAATATTCAAGTCATGAAACTGAAACTAATCCCTTCAGATTGAAGTGATATTTAAGTTCACCAACTATATAAACTTTTGAAATCTACCATTGTCCTTTAAGAAACAGTTATGAAAATAACTGATGGACGAAGCTAAAACATAGAGTCTAGGATTAGTTGCCTCTTAAAGATAATGGACAGTAAACAACCTCCTTTTTTAAAGAAAGAGTATGAACTGCTTTGCTATTCTATCACGTGAAAGACAGACATGGTCACCTGGGTAGCTGTGCAAGCTATTTAAAACCAAAGATCAAAGCTTGCATCTATTAATCCTTCTGGATAACCCAGAACATCCTCTAATAAAAAACATCGTGTCACTAGAAGATATAAGTAGAAGCTACATTACACTTAACTTAGAGCACAGTACTGTTTGTAGCAGGGAAGTTCATAAATACTGAAGTGATGTTGAAAACAGTCATGATAAGAAGACACGTGATTTCACCTACAGCTCGGAAGCCCATCCTTCCTAACAGTTGCTACCTGAGCGCTCAGTGGCAACAAGAATTAAGGCAACAACACTTGAAAATAACAGATAAACATTGTCCTATGACTTGTCACAAGTGAAGGGCTTCCAGATTTTTTTAAGAGCTTTAACCATTTTTTTACTTTTAATCTCTTTATGAGCAGACATAATACGATTTCATCTCATCTTTGCTGTGGGTATTCTTAGTCAACAATGCTTGTATTGAGGCAACATGAAGCTGTTACAGCACATATCCTACCTAATTAAAATTAAAAAATTAAAATAAAGTTAAAACATGTAGTAGTAGTACCTCGTTTAGATGTTACATATTGCAAGAACCGTGCATGGAAATAGGCCACTTGCAAATGCTCAGAGAAATCTAAACATGGCATTCCTATTTTTCAGTCTATGAAGATTATGTTGATTGTCAATACTTTATACTAACATTTTAAATGCTTGTATTAACACTGGCAGCAAATAAATTCAGACTCAGTTTAAAAAACACAAGGTTAGTTCTATAACACCTAAATTCAGAAAGATGAAACAAAAGAAAGAAAAAAAATCCAAAGAAATCATTTGCATTATTGGTGTGCAAACAAATGATGTGTCTAGTTTCTCATTCTTGTGGATCTTGACACATTTAAATTAGATTTTTTTTCAACAAAATGTAAGTGACAAATGATTTCAGAAGCAGTTTATTTGAATTCCAATTAAAAAATTCAGAAGTGCTTAATATCAGTTTTAACATGAACAGCTTAGCAGCAGCATTCAAATAATTGCAAGATCAATTTGGATTTACCTGCCTAAAACCAAGTTAAGTTCAGCTCTTCTGCTCTATGACAGAACTTTGTGGAAGGAATTAGTAAGATAACATGTGCTCCACGATTTTCTGTGGCCAGTGTAGCCAGCAGAATCTATTTATGTAATTGAAGTTGACAACATATTAAAAAAAACCCCAAACGAAAACCACACAAGTGTTCATTTTGGTATTATAAAAGCACTTGATGGCTCAAGTCTGGAGTAAAGGTCAAATATTTATATGAACACATCATACGATTGCTAAACTTTTTAGTGTCATGTCCTAGAAGTGGGCATTTATTTTAAAAAAAGGAACAGCAAATACACAGAGTTTTTTTACAAGAGGTGTTCCAACAGAAAATAATTAGTAGCTTTTATCAATAAATTGGACCATTATCTTTGCATGCATTAACAAGTCCTTTGATAGCCAAATGCTGATGTATCTTAAAACTGGACATTGGTAGAGCATCTAGGGCGTTTCAGAAAAGGTTAAATTTCATTTGTTTGCTTAGCTACTTCAAGATGTTCCCATTTATGACTAAGCTGCAGGTGCTATTTTGTTTATTTCAGTGCCTGTAAACCAAGCCCTTGAATTGAACAAAGCAAGGAAAGCATGGGGATTCAAGTCAAAGAGGAAGGAACTGCAGGATTGTTTCCCTTTGAACATGCTACTTTCTACCTTCCTTCATAAGCACGACTGAACATTACACAATCATTTCCATAAAATGAAAATTCTTTAAAAAGATATACTTTGCTTCTTTTAATTTCTACACAGTTACAGAGACTGGCAAAATTTTATTATAATATTTGGTGTATCAAAGACTTACAGTTGACCTCTTAAAAATACAATCAACTTCTATACGACATAATTTATTATTCACATTCACCAATAAACTAAACACAAATTAGACATATTGTAGCATAATTAGGGATTACTAGCAACTTCAATTTAGGGGGTCTTGCAAAAATCGAAATGATTAGGTCTGAGCTGCAACTCAGTACCCTGCAAATGATACTCAGTTAAATAGTTGCTACTTGTAACCTTAGAACAACTTCGAAAATCTCTGTTTAACAAACATTTTGTTGCATATTGACTTGTACCGACACAGCTACTTGGAGATACTAACAAGGCAAACAATAGCTTAAATCGGCTCCCCTGGAAACGAGTCAACTTGTTGCTTCTAACTTCTGAAACTGAAACTTCTAAAATTTAACCTGCTAAAGGATAAAAGAAAAACAGAGAGGGCGAGAGATTAATGTTTAATTAAAACAAAAGGTAAAAATCAACTTTCCACATAGCTGAAGCAGCAGCAGTTATATACCATGTGCTCTTTATTTGATTTACAATAAATGCTTACAGTTCATCTAAAATATTTTTGTGCTCTTTTCTTATTTATGACCACATAACCACCCTGCAAAAAGCATGGCAGAGCATTATGATACAAGTGTCCCAAAAGACTGGGTTTACTTTGCAAGTTACTAGAAGTATTTAATCTTCTCCTCTGTTCTGTTGCATTCCCTTTAACCAGAAAGAAAACAGAGGTCTAGTGCCAAATGATTAACATGCCTGGTTTACAAGTTTGTGAGACCATCTCTTCTTTTCAACAGCTCAATTCACATTCCATGATTTGACACAGTTTGAATAGCAACAAAAGTACAACGAAGGGCTAACTGAAGAAGGTGATGGAAGTTTTGAGATTTTTTTTGAGTGCTGTTGTCCTGCTTAGACAAAACCATTGGGCGAGCTGCAACCATACGATTTTAAAAGCTCTCCTAGCGCTCCCAAAGGTAACTCACAGTTAGCTGCACATACTAAATACATGTATTCGTCATATGCATGCTGCGTAGGTATGCATGCTCATCCTCCTCAACTAAAGAGAGGCAGCGACACAAAGTTTTGGCAGTCTCATAATACCACTTCATGCTATTGCCAACTGTTCTACTCACTACACTTAAATTATTCCCGACTGTATTTGCCTAGAGTCAGAATGAGGCCAATATACTTCTCATTTCTTATAGCTAAAACTGCTACTGGAACTGGGCAAATATGCTTATTTGCTTGTCTTAAAAGTACAAATTTTACAATACTTTCACACGTATTACAAATTTTAAAAAGCACTTAAAAGGGAAAAGGCACAGTCACTTATCTACCACCTATCGTTTAGATTCATGGCTTCAGGAGAACTTCTTCCCTCAGCCAAGTTCCACCTACTGATATAGAAGGGTTAAAGGAAAGTATTCCACCTTCCCTGGAAGCCAAGAGAACAGTGCCACATCACATTTGGTAACACTGAACCACTGCTCATATCCCACATCATGTTAAATGACCTAATTTTTCATACAGTGGTGACAAAAGAATGTGAATGCAATTACATCACTTGGAATAGATTTACACCTCTAAGTCTCTTCCTAAGAATTAAGGTGGGGTTTTTTTATAGCTACAGTAAGGATGCATACTAAAAGAATGCCAAATTCCATGCATTTAAGCAGGAAAAAAACAAAACCAAACCAAAAAGCCCGAACCCCCAGCTTGCTAAACACTAGAAGTTAAGCACAAAGATATAGCACAGATAGTATTAGGACTTTAACAGAAAAATAAATAAATTTTGTTAAAAATAACACTCCTTATTAAACAAAAGCCAAATTTTCATTTCTCCAACCGAGAACATTTCTTCTAACAAGGCTGGTAATACTCTCTGTGAACAGAGTAAGACCACAGGGAGGAATATCCCTTATTGTTTCTTTATAAATACTGAACCAAGATTTTAAGTGATGAAGCTTAATCCCCAGATCAACACCCACATTCTAAAATAACCAAGAAAAGTATGTTATTAGTATGGTGCCTGAAAACTTTAATGTTCTAAACAGTTTAATGCTATAATCCACAGTCCATGCCCTCAGTGCTTTAAGAACCAATTTCTCACGATCTCCAAAGCTGAAGTGAACTTGAATTCCATTTTCCATACTGAAATTAGCTAAAGACTAATAGGGCAGAAGCTCTGGGTCAGGAGAGTTTATGTTGCCTAAGGCCACTTTCAAAGAAGTCTTATCTGTTAAACTATTGTGTGTTCCAGTATTTCATTCCCCACAAAGCTGCTTGCTTAAAAATAAATAAATATAAGAAGAAGAAAGAGACGGCAACCATAAAACTGTTTACAGTAGATTTCTGCGCAAATTGCTACACTTAACAGCTGTAACGCATCTAAATTCTGTACTTCTTGGGACTTTCTCATAATCCAACTTGAAGTGAAAAAAAGCCATTAAACCGTCCCCTTATAAAACAATCATCATTTTCATCTCTTTCAGTAATAAAGGAGAAAAAAAAGTCTTCTGTTTACACAGAAATGGAAGTAAACAAGAATAAGCTGATTCGGGGCAAGCATAATGGTCTTCAGAAATACTTAGAATCTCTAGAACCACTCAACAGAAAGTCAATAAACATAAAAAAAGTCCACTTCTATTCAACAATATAAACTTCACATGTGTAGATGTAAAAATGAGAAAGCCTGACTGCAACAAGGTTAATTATTTCTAAATATCATCTTTAAGGAAAATAATATATAGAAATTTATAATGAAAGTAGTAACACAAAGAATCAATTTATCACTGATATGACGAGTGCAAAAATCCCAGATTGTCAGTACCCATCCCCACCCCGCCCAATTTAAAGAGCAGGACATTACTGAATTAATAAGGAAGAGACACCATCACCAAAATCCGCTGTACTAGTGTAGAAAGGTTCTGTGCAACACTGCCTTATTATTACAAAACTTAAACAGCTCTTACTAAACGTTATTCCTTAATTCAGCACAGAGCACCTGCCATCATTACAGTTTCTACTTCAAACATCTACAAAAATTAAAGTTCTTGACTAATTAGGTCTAAGGGCCTAGTGGCTAATATTGGGGATTTCTGTTAGAATCACTGAGTCCACCTGCATTTGTTCTGGATGACAAAATTGCCAGTCTCCCAGATAATTTTCGCCACACAGTTTCTGGTTACGATGATCCCGCACACTGCTGGGTCAGCTTTTGGCATGGGTGCTGCTTATCCCAAGAGAGCTCAGTCAGCTTAACGAGTTTGAACAGTTACCTTTGCTAACTTGGTTTACCTGAACTGAAACAGTTCAGGAGAACAAACCTGAGCAGGCAAAAATCTCAGGGCAGAAAAATACTAACTCTTGGCTGAGGAAGGTTGTTACTGTCTGCATTTCACCCTTTGCCAGAGATTCCACCTTTCTGTTTTCCTGGCTCTGCAGGACGAGTTTTTAAAATCAGGCAGATTTTACAGGACCAGTCAAATGTTTAAACTGGCAGAACAGAGGAAGGGTGGAACACCTGGCAGAAGAAGGAGGGAGTCATTAACCACTCGACTTGGATCTACCGCAGCCAGAACAGTTTGCCTCACCGTGCTGATCTGATTCCAGAAGAAATCACCAAGGAGCAAATCTCCTAGGAGCAAAGAAAGTTGGTTGAAACTGTCTGCTTATGTAGAGTGAGTTATCTGAAGCTTGACTCGCATCGCAAGATTTATCATTTCTATAACCATAAAGATGGTTTACATTTTGGAGAAACTGATAGCATTTGCTCAATAAAGCCTTTATCTTACACCAAGGGCAAGTATTTGATTGCTGCTGTATTATTTGACATTGCCGTAAAGAAGCATTACTGTAAGTTAGCCATACACGTTCAGAAATAAAGATTATATATTAAAGCAGTAACTTCTCTTGAATTACATACTTACTAGAAACCTAGTAACTGAGCAGTACTCTCAGAAACCACGTATGAAAATCCTGCTGCTGTACAGAAACTCCAAATGAAATTAGTGTTGAATACATTAACTAGAAAACGGTGAGGTTTTCAGTCATTCCCATAACTTCACACGCAGTTGTGTGATGCTGTGATTATTTTTAATATTTACATCAACTACATAAGCCAAAATACAGGAACATTGGATTTTTTTTTTTTTTTTTTAAATAACAGCAAGTCCCAAACAAATGACCTGGTAACTGATCAACCTTTGCTTTTGGAGTAATTCCTCAGTATTCAATGATAGCAGGTTTTATTAGTACTTTCACTACTTGCAAATTGTATTTAAGTTTTGGATTTCCTGCCTGGAAAAACTTCAAGGTTTGGAAAAATATATTAATCAGTACAAGTTCATTTATTCCTCTGGAGTGCAAGCATTAAATTCTGCAATTTTACTAAAAAAGCCCCCACTTGGTAATAATGAAAAACTTAATTAGAACCATTAGCAAAACATTAAGGTATTTCTTTTGGTTACCTGTCTTAAGTAGCGTTTTCCACGGAAAGGTATTTTTAAGACGATATTTTTAAAGAGACAATACTAAAAAATAACCTACTAAGTAACATGATATCATAATGAAAAAAATCAAATGCTCCAAATTAGTTGAGATTTATTAGTCCATTTAAAAACTCCTAAAATAACGCACAGACGGTACAATTCAGGCCAACCATAATGAATATAAAGACACCATTAACTTCTGTAGAGTAACCTCAGCATATCTGGTTAGCTCCATTTTCAAAATACACACATTCCGAGACCCTCATGTGCCTGATTACCACCAAAGGAAGATTATAAAAGCACACACACACACTCCTTTGCTTTCACACTTCCAAATTCACTGACATCAAACAGAAAGATAGCTAATTCACAGCGTACAAAAATACTGGTAACACGTACAACTTACGCAGCATTTTAAAGCACAAAATGAGATTAATGGTGACATCACAAATTCTTTCAGATAAAATTTATGTACGAACGCTAAGGCTGTAATTTGCAATTCACACTGAATACCTGTCAATGTCAAAGAGACAAGCCATACACAAAATTGCAGCTATCACACTGTGATGCAAGAAGGAATTATTCCACCACAGTGACATTCATACACAGATTTCTTTGCCTAGGTTAAGTCACAACTACTGCTTTCCTCCAACTCTACCAACATGTGCTTCTAAATTCTGAAAAGCTTTAAGCATGTCTTCATAAACTTAAAGCTTTCCTGGATTACAACTTTATCAAACAATACATCTTCATTTTTTAAAAAGGAGTTTGAGAAGGGTAGCAAACCAGTGTTTTTTGTCTTTTAGTGTTTTGTTCATTTGTGTTTCACTAGTCAGTGTGAAGACCAAGAATGAGCTTACTATGACTTCTCTCTCACTTTGTTGCTTTTGGCATCACGCCCAGGTTTAAGCCAGTTTTCAAACATTTAATTAATGGCTTTAGCCAAGTATCCACATATGAAATCTTAAAATACTGTCTACTGAGTCAACGATCACAGAGATGCAGTTTATTGCACAAGTGCAAAACTGTTATATTAACATCTGGATTTAATAACAGTAATCTGAACACTTTAATAAATTCTGTAATGTGCATTTGCTTTGGAGTTTCAGGATATGGAAGATTTTTGTGGCTGTGGCTTCAACAGAGCCTCAACAACCCCGAAGAGTAGTTTTACAGCAGCTATCAATCTTTACCACAGAAGAAAAGTTTGAAAAATTTTATTCCATACTTAAAATTATGCAATTTGTGCTCTGGAACTTCAGGTGATAAAAATGCTTAAGAAACAGCATCAGGAATACTGGTTCACTGTGCTTCATTTAAAGAAGCAAACATGAAACACGGTTGTCAAGTACAAATAGGCTTAACTTCAGTTGGTCTCTTTCAGGAATGCTGCTGAAAAAGTAGCAGATTTATTCACAGTAAGAAACAAAGGTTGCAGATTTACTGAACCAGGACATGAAGTGAACTGCTCTGCCAAGCCTAATCAAACCTGCTCTTCTTCATGTAGCCCAAGTGCAACCCTGAAACACACCTTACCTTCAGGGCAAAGGAAGCTCCCCTATTTTTAAGTGTTTCCAGTTGCTGAGTTTTTTGCCTAACACTACAGTTCCAGGGTTTGATGGAATATATTAATTCTACCTTCTGCATATATGCAGGAAGTTTCGTACATCTTGCCTTTCTTCCACTCTCTGGAGCAATTCACAGCCATGAAAGTTGTGTGCAGTGTCTGGTTTTTACTGTAGAGGTGGAGCCAATGCTCTATTTCATCTTAGAGGGGTCTCAGCTGAAATTATCCAGGACGCACTAAGCTTGATGCTGTGTCTTAGCTATTCTGAAAATAAAGCAATCCCTTCTACTCACCTCAACGAAGCCTTTTATCCCATACAAAAGATGGGGATGGAGTGGACAGGATCAGAATTTTCACCATTTCGGTACCAGCTAAACATCAGAGGCACGCAGTTTAAAACTGAGAACCTAAATTCCTTATTTTACTAGGATGTTTGAGTCCACTCCTAATACCTACTGAAGCAGAATTCTGTCAGCAGCCATTAAATATTCTTGGTTACTACCTTCAAGAAAGAAGTTTCCTCTCCTCATCTATAGATGGATTTATTTAATCAGAACACATGGGGTCTGGTGGCACTTGGACGTGCTGCGCTGTTCAGTGCTCTGGTGCTGTACTGGTACTAGTCTGAGTCACTGTAGAATAATTGTTTAAAATAAACAAAATGCTTCATAGGTCAAAGATTTACCTACCTGTACCAAAATTATTAACATTTAGAAAAAGTCTAACATAACCTGTGAAGACTTGCTAGCATGACTGTACTTTAAAAAAGAGAAAATACTATTTAATCAACATAAGAATATTTAAGTCAAAATTCTAAGATAATTAAAAACCATACAAAATAGCAAAGCAAAAAGTAGTAAATTGCTCTTGGCTTGTATAAAACAGGTACTACATAACCCCAAATTCCAGTTTGCATGAGAACATATGGCTTGGAAAACCTTCCATTTTAACAGCATTATAAAATCAGTACAATTTAAAGTGATACACTGCTCACTTAAAAATAGCAGAAAGTTTTATTTTAAGAGATAGCACTTACCTCGTATCTCTAGCCTCCTTCTATAACGTGTGTTTCAGCACATTTCTGGTCAACTGCAACGTAAAGATAGGAGAAGACATAAAAACCACAAAAATGTCACAAGAATTTTTCCTTTTTAAAAGTTACATATTCTATTCTACCTAAGAAATTAAAACTTTAAGAATCCAAGCTGCTTTTGCTCAGTTCTTGCAGTTTTGTGGTGTTAAAGTACCTTATTTTGTTAAAAATCCCCAGAGTACAGTAAGTTCAATACGCTCTAAGCTCAGATTTTAGCATCTTTCATATTACCACTCAAATTCTAACATACGAATTATCTGTCTTTCCAGTTACTTCTGGCAAGAATAGTAATAGAGGTGCATCATCCACTTTTTAGCTCAACTACAATACACAAGACCAATCCTAGCTCCTTCAAGTCTGTCTTGCATAATTCCTTAGAGCTAGAATGTCTTCATACTTGGAGGTTTAAGTGACAATTATATCCATGCACTACAATCTCATTTAACAACAGAAATTCTACTTTTCTATAGGTTCCAATATGGAGGAACCTTTATAAAGAAAAAGGAAATTGTTCACAACCACATTTTATTTTTTTCTAAGACAACTCTAACATATTTATTCCATCATCAACATTTCATTTATTAGTTTATTTTAGAGTACATGTGTGCACACATAGACACATATTGCCAATGGAGATCTACTGCATACTAAATTTAGAGAAGTTAAAAAAAGATCACAGTTATCTTAATGGTTGGCATTTATTAAACGCTATTTTGTACAAGATTAATGAGGTTTTCCAGTTTTGGCTTTGAACCCATAGGTATCAGCTTAAAATGTCCCATCCATTGCTCCACCTCACCATGTTGCTTTTGTTCTGCAAGATGAATTCTAACAGATAGGGTTTTTCTTCTTTTAACAGTCTGCATGCCCAAAGGCTGATGTTATAGTTTTCATACATATCAGTGAAAGTAGTTAAAAGATAAACATGTAAAAAATCAAACCAAAAGACAGAAGGGAAAGGTTACAAGACGGAAATGCCAAAATGGCCTATAAAAAAATAAATAAATGGCCTACAATATAAGGTATTCCCTCTTCCTTCCAGTAATTATTTAAACAGCAATCTAAATGCCATTTAAAACAAAAAAAACCCAAATCGAAATCTCAGCTATGTATAGCTCCTATCCAATATCATAATAATCCATAACTTAATGAATTACCTATTTTGATTTCTAGGGTAACAAGAAAGGGCTCCAATTTATTGAACATTTCATGCATATAAACACTAAATTTGTCTGAACATCTGTGTATTAACCTCCACCTTTAAAGCTTTTTTATAATAAATCATTCAACAGACTTCCAGATTGAAAATGGTAAATATTAAGGTGATTTTCATGTTACTGTATGATCGCTCCTAAAAATTCACCCGTATCATCAAGCTCAGTTTTCTGCAGTTCTCCAAATACAACCCAACTGTGAAAATTGTTCTGCACTTCCAATAACATCCTAAGGATTTTCAGCTTCCAGATGTTTTTGTTTTCTTAAGAACTAGTGTAATCACCAGACAGCACTCTGTCAAGGTATACCACAAAACCATAATTTGCACTAACTACAAAGGCAAAACGCCCCCACCTTCATGAAGGAACTAGATAAAACATCAAACACCAAGTAAATAACCTTAGGAAACGTCAGCTGTGTCTTTGTTTCGAGCTTTAAAACATCACCTTCCCATAAACAAGAACTTGAGAACATGCCGTACTCACGGTACGGTGCAAGCTGCCTTTTTTTCCTTCTAAATCTTTTAGGATATATCGATAGCAAAGTTATAAGATTTTGCAGTGCTGTGAAACGTGCATGAAAAACATAACTTTCTCCTATTTACTTTATGACTAACCAAATTATTCTCTTTAAATCCGGTAGTTTCTATTTCAGCTATATTGCCGGCTGCAGGGACGAGTCTCCTGGCTCTCTTGACTCAGGGAGAGCACAGCAGCAGCTGCGTGTACCGCATACTGAGAAACCAGCACAAAAACCCAATAAACGGAACGAAGGTGAACCGGTACAAAGGAAAGGCTCCAGAGCGCAGCTCCTCACCTGGGTCCCTCCATTCCGGGGAGGGCGCCCCTCGCGAGCGCTCACCCACTTACAAGCACCCGAGACACGGAGCTGCGCCTGCGGCTGCCGCAGAGGCGCTTGTGATTTCCCACACGAAGCCGATTAACCAAGGGCCATCGCAAAATCTCTGCGTTTCACAAAGAACAGACCAAACCCGGTGACAGTTGCCGGACCAGGGGCGGCCGCTCCGTTAACAGGCCAGTGAACCTGCGCTGCCCTGGCGCGATGCGGGTCACCGAGGCCACAGGTCTCAACTTCAGCCCTTCGGACAAGGAAAACCTTTCACTCCAGCACACGTATTCCCAGGGCCAGGCCCTGCCATCGCACCTTTCTGCCCATAGCCCCCGCACCTCCCTCAGGCGCTCGTGTGCCTCACTAAAACAACGCTAACAGTTAATCCCAGAGAAGGAGAACCTGCCAGGCGAGCACGGCCCGAGCGGCGCTGGCCAGAGCTCGGGGCAGATGCGGCCCCGCGCACGGTGCGAGGTGCCGGCCCCAGCACTCCGGCCCCGCGGGGCTGGCGAGCCCCCACCGAGAGGCCCGGCAGGGCTCGGGGGACCCTGCCCTGCCCCGCCAGGGAGGGGGCGGCAGCCACCGCTGGCGCGGGGCCCGCCTCAGCCTCCTTAAGATGGCTCGGGCCGGCGCGGGCGGGGCCGCAGCCCGCCGAGGGCCGGGAGGGGGGTAGCGCCTGGCTCGCGGCTGCCGCTCACCGTCCGCCCTGCCCTCCGCGCCGCGGCCAGCCCGACCCCGCGGGCGCGGCCCCGCGGCCACCCTGCCGCGCGCCGGGGGCGAGCCACCGCCCCGCCCGTCACGTGACGCGCGCTCCCTCGCGGACCCCGCGTGGCAGAGCCCGGCGGAGCGGCGGCACGAGCCGCCCCCCGCTCGCTCTCTCCCTCCCTCTCTCTCTCTCTCACTCACTCAGTCACTCGCTCGGCCGCTCGCTCGCCGCCGCCGCCGCCGCGGACATGTCCTCTCGCGAGCTCTGCGGCCGGGACCGCCCTCGGGCGCGCGCCCCGGCGGTTGGCCCGCGGGCGGGGGCGGAGAGGCCGCGCGCGCTGGCTCTCTGCGGCCGCCTCACACGTGTGGGAGGCGGGGGGTGACGGGGCGGGAAGGGGCGGGGCGGCTGCATCCGGGTACTCGCGCCCCTCAGCGCGGGACAGCCCGCGGGCGGTGGGGGCGTGTGCCCTCAGGCCGGTGCTGAAACGCCCCCGCTCTGCCATAAGCGCTCTCCACGCCCTGTTTCCCCGGGCCGGGGTGAGGGCTGTTGCCTCCGCCCGTTTCCAGGTACCTCCTGTCTCCGGACGCGCCTGGCCGGCGGTGGGAGGGTCGCCCTGGGGTGACCCCCGCGTCCCGTGGCTTGGCGCGGTGGCGGCAGGACCCGGGCGGGATCTGTGCGGCGCTGAGGTGAGGCTGGGGTGAGTAGGGAGGCCTTCCCCGGGGCGGCCCCCACAGAGCTTCCCCCCGGGTGCTGCAGTCACACGAATGTGAAATTCGAAACAAAACGCGAGGTTTGGCTTCGAAGCTCGGCTGAGTGAACACACGTGGGCAAGATGGGGCAGGTCACTGGTGTGTTTTCCCTTCAGGGTTACCTGTAAATGTCTGAGGTGACTGAACACGAACAAACATCAAACCGATCAGGAGCAAACCCCCCCCCCCCTCATTTCTCAGAAGAGTTTTAGAAACCTTACGGTTTGTGCTTGAGAACGTGTGGTAGAAAAGCACCCCTTTACTCTGCAGGCAGGTTGTGGGCACGGGAACTGGCTCGTTGCATGGGTTGTGCTCCCAGTAGTGAGTATTTTAATAACAAATGCATTGTTACTACTGCCAGCCCAGACCTATTCCATACCTACGCTGCACCGTTATTATGCAACTCTCCTTTTCCTTTGTGGGTTTTTTTGTAGCTCACAGATTAAGAACTGAGCTGCCACTTGGTGCAATGGTGTGGCACAGCTTTACTGTTTGCCATGTGCTCGTGTCCAGGGGCTTGCTGGGAGACTGCGTCGTGGTTGTGCTGTGTGGTAACAAAGAAAAACATGTTTTCCTGCTCCAGAAAGGTTCTCTGTGCATTTGTTCGGAAGCGGTACCACAGGCAAATGAAACACATATAAAGTTGGCTTCGATTTTCTTGATGTTTTAAGATGTTAAGCAACATTCTCATATGCTTTATAGACTAATGCTTTGACATTTAAATAATTCCTTGTTCAAGTTACTTAAATGGACTGGAAGGGTTATTATTTGTTTTGCTTTTTAAAACAGGGTACATATCTCTTACATTCCTCAAGATTATAGTTAGCTAATCAGATTTTATCTAACTTCAGAAACAAATTAAAACCAGCAGTGACCTGGAAACTCAGCAATGAACTGTATAAAGATCTCATTAAACCCTGTAATTTGCCCCAGATTTACTTCCATCACCCTTTAAATAAAATAGTTCAGAAGTGAGTCTACTGTTAAAACCTGAAATGCAAACAACTACAACTAAGTGCTCCGTTTAATGTGTAGCATTTAATTAATCGGATTAGGATCACAAAACAATTATGGTGAAATTGAATAAAATCAATTTATATCTGAAATTTCCAATTTCTAAGAAAACAGAAAAAAGCTGTATAATGGCACAGGGATTAAGATCTTAGTCCTGCTTCGCCATTATGGTATTTGGAGAGGGTTCTAAAACTTCTGAAGCTAAGGCAGAGAAAAGATAAACATATGGATTCAATGGATGTCCGTTGTGTCCAAATTTCATTTTCTCAAACTAAGAAAAAGGATACTCTAAATTCAGGACAAGTTGTTGTATAAGAAAACTATCACTGTTAAGAACAGCAGAGAATATAATAGAAATGTACATAACAGGGAGACAGGTGAGACTGATGCAGTTGAAAAGAACCGTGGAGGGGAACAATTATTGGAATACCTTTAGTTCAAGGCCTTTTTGCATGGACAAATGCTTTTAACATGGTCAAAAATTTGTAGAGATTAAAGACATTTACAGCCTGATTCTTATTAAGTAATATTTGTGTTTTGACACAAACCAGGGATTCAACCAAACGTATGACATCTCTGTTTTTTTCTAAGGACAAATCAAGAAGATTTCATTAAATCATCCCAGTGACCATAGCTAGAACATGTATATTATCCTTCAAACTCACTAAATATTTGGTGTTACCTTCTCCTATGAAGTCTTCCAATTTTTTTGATGTCTTGGGAGCAAAAAGTTGGTCTAGAGAGTTCTAGGTAAATTAACAATTAACAAAAGAATCCTGCCCTGCACACAAACCCAAAAATAGTTGGGGGAAACCAGATTTATAGTACAAATTCTAGTGAAGAATTTTGGGTGTGAATGTACTGAAGGTGAGATGTCAGATAATTATGCTGAAAAAGATGCTATGACTTTTTTTTCCCTTCAGATGCATTGAATAGCAGGAATATTTGTTGTATTAATCTTTTTGGAATGGTTTCCATTCACAAAGATTTCTTTATTTTCTGTTTTCCTGAAAACGCCAGACATCCCTTTGCTACAGAGCAATTATGTTGGCAAAGTTCAGTCTGCCTCTTCACTTATTTTTCCCTTAAGTTAGCCAACACAGTTAAACAGATTTGAAAAATAAAAACAAAAAGATGAGCTGTGATTTCAGGTGGTGGTAACATAGATCATGTTTCTATCTCATATGTAAGAATTTAAATGACAAGTATTGCAGAAATGCAGATTACCTCTTTACAGACTGTACAGAGTACAGGGAAACAGGCGTGTACCAGAATATTGTGCAAGAGATGTAAAATCTATTTCATGTCACAATGCAGCCTAGATTATTCTAGTTAACTGCTGTATGTGTCAAGGCATTGCCAATTAATTTGTTAGAAGGGTATAGACACGGTTTGTATTACAGAATACCGTGAGTATTCCGTGATAAAGAATACTATAGAATATTAAAATCCTGGGGAAAAAAACTTTCAGAGGCAAATGCATGTTAAAAGGTTGGCACTAAACACAGTTGATGACCATTCCTCGAAGGTATTTGTGCTTTTTAAACCATCCCGGTGATACTAGCCAGTGAAAAGAAGGACACACTTAAACCAGCAAATAACCACTTGAAAACGGTTTCTAACATAAAATCACGCTATGGAAGTTGACCAGCTCCACACAATAGTTCTTGTCTTTTGAGCACCACCTTTCCTGTGCCAGGCAAGGGCATGTACGTCACTTCCTTCTCATTGCAGAAAAGTTCAAGCAGAGCGCTCAACAATTACCTCCAAGAATAACAACGAGCTCTGTATTCCCCTTCTAACCACAGAAGTAAGCCCAAGAAGCGGGCGCAGTGACTGAAGTGCTGGAGTGGTGCTGCTGCTTGAAAAGATGGACCTAACTCTCCTCGTGCTTGCAGACTGATGTCCTGCTGCTAGGAATTGCTAAACATGAAAAGCAGCCAAATGACACAATATCAGTATTTTATTGTGCAAATTAATGCACAAATAAAAATGTTTGTTGTGATTTATGACAGCTATGTATTTCAGGGTGCAGTTGTAAGCTTTATATTTTGGGGAAGGATTGTTTAATGAAACATTTATTTTAGAGATTGTTCAGAAACTACAGATGTTTTTGAGTTCTAGTACAGGCTTTGTATAAAGAAATTGATTGCTCTAGAAATGTTAACACCGTGTTCAAATTTCTTAAAGAAGAAAAACAATTCATTATTTAAAACATACAAATTAATTTTAAATTCACACCAAAATTATCAAATTCACCTGCAGAGTTCTGTGTGGTTTTACATGTCAATCACATCAAATACAAGCAGTAGTAGTAAAATCATCAGTATACTTGTCTGAGATGTATCTGTAAAAATCTTACATATGATGTCTCAGAGTAATTTGAATTTTTTTTCCAACAGCTTTCCGTAAGTTCTTCTCTCAAGCATATTAGAAAAGAGTTTATTATATGTCTTCTAGACCAACAAGTCCATATACAGGTTGATAAAGAGAACGCACTGTTGTCCGGGAATGTTAAGAGTATCTTGCTGTCACTCCTGCCTGTCTATATGGCTTCACATGAACATGGAATGTCACTGCTGTTAATGCAGTAACCAGTGCATCCAATTGACTGATTATCAATAATAACTTGATGTAAACTGTTGTTTATACAAAAGTTCTCTTACAGTGCCTGTATTCCACAGGTCTTCTAGTTTTGGGTTTTTTTTCTGATAAATAAATATTTGGTAACTATATGAGAATCACACTAGCCTTCTGGGTAGGAAGTTCACATACAGCCCTCAATAAAGCAATACTCTGTTTAAACTCGTGGAGAATTTTAAAAAAGGTTAGTGTACATTTTTAAGTAGTGTCTTTTTTTCTTATCTAAATCTTCATTCATTGTGACATTCACTTGTAACGTCCTTCGCAAGAAAGCACTTGAAGCCTCTGTCTGCTAACACAAATAAGAGAAGTACTTTGGTTAAAACATAGCCAAATTTATGCTATCTCAGAGACAAGCTTTTATTCATAGGTTACCTTGCCAACCACATTTAGCACCCACTCAACTGAAGTGTATCATACAGTTATACCTCTCTATAAACAGAAATGCCTTGTAAATGAATTACATTAAGCATAAGAATTTTAATTTATTTTTTGTTATTTGTATGCATAAGAATATCTTGAAGCTGTTAAGGCCTTTTGTAATGCTGCTTTGGAACTTGTCGGAAATACACTTTTATTGAAGCACTGAAAATAGTATATCCATGTGTTAAAAAAATCAATTTCTGCACAAGAGAATTTATGTAAATCTGCCTTTACACAGGAGCACCTGTGAACCGCTTTGGTTTTTTCTTCTGCTCAGGTTGCAATTAGTCCATAGGGTATGTGGTTTTTTTTGCTCAGCATGAATGTTTACTGAATGATTAGCCCTTAAGAGGTTTAATTACACGTTATTAGAATTCAAATGCTGAGAAAAGTATTTTGCAGTACTTGTTTACTGCTCCAGAAAGTTTCTTTTTTTTCCAGCGTATCTGTGGAGTATCCGCAGTCCGCAAAGAAACAACAGTGAAGCTCAAGAGAAGTTCAAATACAGGATATGACTGCAGAAATTGCTTGGTTTTAAGAAATTTTCATCATTGCTGGATGCAAACTAGAGGGAAAAGGAGGATAGAGAGGAAGCTTTCTAGTAAAGTTGCACATGTGGTTACCTTATTTTCACTTCCCAAAGAGATAAATCCCTATTTCTTTGAGTAGGCCCTCAAGCAGGGCTTATCTTAGCTTTGGCAAATAGCTGTCATCTGTGCACTTTCATCATTTTAGGCAAGTTCAAAGGCATAGCTTCAAAGATTTGGACTATCTGCAGAAAAATAAATATGATTATTAGCCTTAGCTCCCAAAGCCAAGTGTCAACTATGTATTCGATGGGGTTTATTTAATTTCTTGGTAGAGTTCATTCAGTAAATGTCACAATGTTGCTGTGTAACTTGCAGCTTACAACTGAGCTTACAATTGAGCAAGCTGTTCTGTGCCTAGGATGAGCACTATGGCTTCTGGTAGTGTCACATAATGAGGAATTGTTATAATCCAATTTATTCCTTAAAGGTCGGAGATCAAAATGAGATTGAAAAACCATGCTTCACAGTGTAAAAAATGACTCCTTTCTCCAAAGGTCTCTTTGAGTTATTTCAAATAACCGAGGGGAAGTGGATAAGGTGACTTGTTGATACAGTGTTACTCGTATTTGAATAAGCTTTTAACGCTCCTGTTACAACGGCTCTTACAAAATGGTAGCTACTTAAAACAGGGTGGTTCTCTCAAAGACAAACAACTCTTGAAGTTCAGTAGGAAGCAAAGGATGGGAATGTTTATATGTAGTATCCCATTGTGGCTACTTCTAGAGGGAGGGTGCTGGTCTAGATGGGTTTTTAGTATAAACCACAGTACCAGTTCTGATTTCTGTATGGCACGGAAATTGAAAGATAAAAAGACAGCATTTATCAGCATAACGGCTAACAGCAAACCCAACAAAATACAAAAACCTCCCACCGGGTAACTGGGTAAATCAGTTGATTAAATAAGTACATAACCCATTATTAACTTGAAACAGCCATGTACAGGAACAGTAGCCTGACCTTATCTTTGCCGTAATTTTTTTGTATTCTCTAGAGAAACTTACAACGGTGATTATAGAGACTGATTCGATGTCTAGAAGCAGTGATCCTCCAAACAGTTTTGCCAGCTGTGGTCATGCTGACCGTATTGGATGGAGCTCACGGGAGGTCGTCAGTGGGTTCTCGTAAAAGAAGACAGTGTGGCACTTCGGGTTACATCTGAGAAAATAATTATAACTGGTGCATTAACTATTAGTACCTTAGGTTGTAGCACTGACAAACAGCAGCTCTTTATATCAGTTGTAAATTCAGGCTTGCACTGAAGCTTGAATAGTCTGTGACAAAGATATTTATTAATGACATTTAAATTCAGGTTTTTTTTTCGTTTGGTAGTTGAGTGTTAATAATGCTAAGATTAAAAGCTTAGAACTTATGTTTTTACTTTCTCCAGATTAAAGAACAAACCAACTAGCAAATATTAAAGCAAACCTTCATTAAATATCTTAATTTCTGAAAAAATGAAAATATTTGTAATCTTCTAAAATCCAAGCTAAGAGTAGAAATAAATCAACTTGAATACTGTTCTTGAACCTTTTCTTCACCTATGGAAAATACTGAGATCTGTGGTCGATCTGCCTGCAGTGGAGATAGTAATGCACAGGTCATTATAATAGTGTTCTGTTTAAGGAGCAGTTGCCATCAATTGAAGCTAAATTTTGTAATTTTTTTCTATAGCTAGCTTTTTCTTAATGGAAACTCTATCTGTAGTGTTTGAAATATTACCATGCACAGTTATTTCTTATATTTTTTGAGCTGAGTTTTTAATTTCCTATGTAAATGTCATGTTATCTCCTAAAAACAGAAACCAGGAGTGGCTCCACAAAAATGGCTGATTCTAATCTGTCATCTATTCATATAGTCTGAATATATAGTTTATCTAGATCGTCCTAGTATTTTCTTTCATCTAATCCTCCCAATAACTTCCCTTTTTTTGGCCATTTTTTCCTGTGGGATACGTGTATTCCCTGTATCAGCCCATTTTGCCTGCATTAGACTTTTCTACCTGTTTCTCCTCTTGTGTAGATGCAGCCCCACCTTTGAACACGTGTGTATTCTATCTTTGCTACCTTCTCATGTCTCTTTTCTCCTCATCTGCCTGTTCTTTTAGGCAACAGGAGGCACATCAGAGACGGCTGTTCTTTCATGTCTCTGCCATAGTCCTGCAGTTTTGCAGAAATTGGAGGCTTGCAGGGAGGAGATTGAGTTGGCAACAGGAGGCTACCTACCTGTAGGCTGCAGGCTTTGTTACCTGCTTCCTGTTGTTTTACTCAGCAGCTGATGGGGAAAGAAAGAGAGACATGAACAAAGATAAAAAAATACCCAGTCTCTGCTTCTCTTTCCTCTAGATATACCAAAAAGAGGGAGAAAGACACTGTTGACTCTTGCTGCTACAGAAAACTTGGCTTGGGACATATCCTCTTGTAGAGGTAAGATGTAGGTCCACAGCTAGTGCAAGGCAGTATGTGAATATGAAAGCTATTTTGGTGATATGTTAAATTATATGAAACAAAAATATTCTTCAATAGGCAATACTCCTTGCAAAGAAGTGGTGGCCTAAATGGTTGCAGAACAATGCAGCTGCTCAAAGTTTGGGGGGTTATAGCTGGGTGATAGAGCCAGGTAGCATTGTTGCTTCTGTGAGTGCTGAGGCATCACTCCCTTGTCATGAAGGACATGCAAAGATGTAGACTGATACGTGTGGATTTGGGCTAGTGGCTGTATGAGAAGCAGTTGGTAGCTGTGTAGCTCTGAAGGCTGCTACAGTTCACCAAGGAGTCTTGGGAAGCTTTCGGGATATCCCTTTAGGAAGTGTTTTTTTAGAGCTTTGAAGTTATGTTCTGTGGTTCAGCATAGGACTCCAAAATCTCTAGTCAGTCTCTTGCCAGTGGGGAAAAAGCAAACAGGAAGCTCTAGTGGTGGTAGCTATAGTCTTCTTTACTGCTATGCAGAAGAGAGAGTAGCAAGACAAGAGTATAATTTGTCACCTTTGTGCTGGTTTAGCAGACCTTGCAAAAACCTGCCTTTTCTATAGACACGTAGGAAAAGGCCTGCTGTAACTATGGGAAATGTCATTTTCTCTGTGGAAGGCATCTTCTGCTCCAGACCACATACTCCAGAAGAAGGCCAATGTTACTCTACAGTTTGTTCGCTTCATGAATGTCAAAGAAGATGGATCTAATGATGGTCAATTCACACTTTAAAATGATTCCTCATTTTGTTTAACCAAGTGTCCCAGGTTCAGCTGGGATAGAGTTATTTTTCACAAGAAGCTGCAGGGGGGCAGAGCCAGGACAACTGACTCAAACTGGGCAAGGGCATATTCCATATGATGTGCTCAGGATGTAACTGGGGGAGCTGGCTGGGGAAGGAGGCAATTGCAGCTTGGGAACAGGCTGAGCATTGGGTTCCAGGTGGTGAGCAATTCACTCACTTTATATATTCTTTTAATAGCATTATTGTTATTTCTTCTCTCTTTGTGTCATCCTGTTAAACTGCCCTTATTTCAACCCACAAATCTTTACTTCTAATTCTCCTCCCCATCTCACCAGGGCAGGAGGAGTGAGGGAGCAGCTGCACAGTTGCCAGCTGGACCTAAACTGTGACATGGAGTTGCCAGTGCAGTGTGTCTGAATTGCAGAGACATGGGAGCTACGTGTGACTTATTAGTAGACCACAGTTTGTGAAAGATACTGAGCTCTTTGTAATTGCTTCTCTTGGTCTTCAAGAACAAGGATTTCTGAAATTTCTGGTCATGCATCAAAGCATTTGAGTAGAGAGTGTTTGCAGTGAGGATGTTTGGTATTAGTTTTGGAACATTGGCAGCTAGCCCTTTACTTCTAATTAAATGAGAAATAATTTCTCACATGGAGAGATAGTTGATTTAATTTTAATTTTTGTCAGAATGCCCAGAGCAGTGAATGGCCGTCTGATCATTGGAACAACATCTGTGTTGGAGATTGAAAGAATTAATACGATTAATTCACCACCACCACAGGAAAAAAAATTGGGATTTTGTTTATGCAGATTGAAACTGATGATGAATATAGAAACTCAAATGTGTGATACTCTTGCCTTTTCCATGATCCAAATTCAGTTTCTTCTGCAAAGCTCAGGCCTGAGAGGCAAAAAGCACTTTGGTACGTGCGAGATGGAGGCTCAGCTAATTCTCTGTTGGAGACTGTGAGTCCCAGGTAGTAACTGAGACCTTTTTCCCAAGGGATGCAGATATCTCAGTGCTTGTCTTATTTTATTCTACAGCATTTTGAAATATAGTTATAATGAAAGCTTGGCAAAAGAACAGTTTAATATGTAAAAATAGCAAAATGTGCGGAGGCTGCTGTTCATTTTGTAAGTCAAAGCCTGTGACTAAAGAATGCTGCTAGGCAACAGATGGGGGAAATCTGAAGGTGATCACATCATTTTGCACTCCCTGAAAATTAATTATTCATGTTCATCCTACCTTTAAAGCACCATCCTTTACACGTCCCTGTTCTGCTTGTTCCTTGATTAGGACCGTGTGACCGGCTCAGTCGTGTAACCCAGTTTTATCACCCGTGCTCCTGCTGATTCAGCTGCAGAGCTCCAGCTCAGGCTTCTTCAGTTCCCTGGCCCACCGGGCTGGGCATAATGATACTGATCCGGGTGGAATAGGGCACGGAAGTGTCCTAGGGAAAACACCACGTGTGATGCAGTTCCTGTGGATGGCTCTTTTATTGAGCACATGCTTCTGTCTCAGCCAGCAGCACTCACCACCAACTCTTGCTGTAATTCCTCTGCAATTTCTTCTCACACCTAGTTCACCAACTGTTTGACTTCATATGTCTTTTTTAATGCTTTCAAAGAGCACAGGGTTGCTTTTGTTTCTAGGTTTGGTTTTTCCTCTAGGAAATTAATCAGATCCCAGATTGAAAAAAAAATATTTTATAAATATTGCTAATGAAATATTCTCAGATTGTGACACTTGGGAAACTAAAGTCCCCATTTGATTAATTTGCTACTGCCATCATTCAGCATGCAAGGGTGGAAGCATAAATACAGTATTATTAATTGGCAAGGAGTGTTTATGTATCTGCAGATGTTTTCCGTGTGAACCAAGACTTACAGTGACCTAGTCATTAATCAGTTTGGTAGGCTTAAAATATAAGCACCTCATACCCAACTGAAAAACTAATTTGCATAAATAGTTAAAGGAAGCAGTGATCTGCGTTCATATTCAAAGGGTATATGTCACCAGATGAAATCTTTCCTGACAGGTGGTAAAAAGTCTTTGATGGGATGTTTGTGCTCTTCACTGGGTGAATTTCAACTTTTAAACTGTAGTTTTGACACAACATAATGTGGGAGGTGTTTGGAAAAGTTACATTTTTCTTTATGAATGCAGTTTTTATAGAAATTAATTAGTTTTTAGTATCTATGGTAAATCCTTCAGTGTTAGCGAAAATTTTGTGCTTTCCCCATGTTAAGAGATAGCTTGAAAGGCAGAGCAGATGTTAATTAGCACAGTTAGAGAAGTAAGTTTAACCTTTACAAGCAATGAAAAAGGGCTGGAAAATACAAATTCTTCTTAGGTCAATTACTTTTCTACTGCACTCTCATGAAATGAAATAGAGCTAGAATCTGAGCTACTGATTTGTAAATAATTGAACATCTAATTTGGTGTTTATTTTATTTATTCATAATCTTGTTTACTGGCATTTGAATTTATTTTCTTGCCTTTTTTTTTACAGTAAAAATAAAACAATCTGGTATGTGAATTTACTTATCTGCATTTGAAGAAAGACTTTTGACTCCTAAAAAGGTACGTTATAAGAACTGCAAAATAATTAAGTGATAGCTAGTGCAGTAAGAGTAGGTTTTTACATATTCTCAGATACAAAGAGAAAGCGAAAGTTTACTGTAAGAAGAGGAGATAGCACACAGGTCTCCTCTGCTGAAAAGACTCTTCTTTCCTGGGTTGCGTAACTGTTTCTTCCCTGCAGTTGGCTAAAGTTGATTAAAGAGTTCTTATTTCTATTCCAATTTATGTCATAGAGTACTTACAAGATGCCTAGATCATCCAGTTGGCATCTGCACGCGTTTGAAAAAAATCCCATCATATAGCTGCTAATTTGAGCTTCCAAATTGAAGGTCTGGATGTTCAGTTAAGATGTAATTAGTTGAAAAAGAGGCATTTTGAACCAAAATCCCCACGTCAACTTTGGAAGTTAAGCTTACGATGAAGTAAGACATTTCAAAATTAACATTATGGCTGCACTCTCTCTTCCTCTCTTGGCCAAAAGTATGTTTGTAATCCTTTCCACGTATTCATTATTTCTTAACACACAATAGCAAATTAAGTCCACATGAGCCTTTTAGATAAATCAAAACAGATCATAACTGATTTGGCCCTGATCCTATTTTGGAATTTGCTGGTTTAAGCAATGTAACCCTAACAATAAGGGTCAAGGTAATTACAGTTTCTTAGAAATCCTGATTTTCTATGTCTGAGCTGAGTCCTGCTTGCCTGCCTGAAATTCTCTGTAGTTTTTGAAACTCCCTCTTTGAACAAGGACTTGGACTGAAAGAGTCTAGCAGCAAAACTCCCTGGTAACTTCTTGGTTCTCCATGTTACCGCTTAATCCCTAGCTCTCCTTTCTCCAGGGTAGTTAGAGGCAACCTAGAAGGTATGGTGAAACTGGCTTCTAAAAAAGTTTTATTGGTGAGTTAATGCTGTAGGGTAGGTGGTGTATTGGATCCCAAAGCTACACTGGAGGTGGCAGAATGTTCCTGTGGTTGAGACTAGCTTAGGGTGAATCAGTGCATCAGTCCCAGGAATCCAGACTAATTTCAATGTATGCTCCTCTGACTGAAATTAAGACTTTTACCTTAAAATGGTAATAAATAACAGCATCTCAGAAGTGAAAAAGCATATGGAAGGATACTAAAGATAAAGCTTTTAAGGTATAAACTGATCTATGAGTCAGTGACTAGTTTCAGTTTCATCATAGACTTGCTTTGTCAGCTTGGGTATATCCGTTTGCCTCTGTTTTTTCTGGCTCTGTATTTGTGAGGTAAAATAAATACATCACATGCACATCTGCGCCTGACAGAATTAAGCTTTTAATTTTATAATCTATTGAACAGGCACAGTACTCTCCTCAAAGGGTCTCTCTGGTATTTGACTAGAGGTTGTGTTCTTTCAACCACAACAGGTCAAGTTACGTGAATTCCACCTATGTCCAGATTCATTAAAAAAGGCAGTTATTGCATTTATGTAAGAAGTCACCAGCAAGCCTGTGAGCAAGCCCACCCCGTTACCATGCAGTAATTCTACCTAACTGAATTTTATGCTACTTTTTACCTCACCTATTTGTTTGTGCACAGACCAAGATATGAAAGAGCCATGTATTCTTCTGATGCATTAGAACAAACAAATCAAAATATATAATGGGAGCAAAACCAGAAGTGACTTTATCGTTATCAAGCCTGTATAACCTGTTACAGCTAAAGATTTAAAAAAAAAGTAGAAAAATAAATTACTATACCCGTTTAAGTCTTTTAAAAATCTTTTTTTCTAAGGTAAAATTCATAGTTAAGTTCGTAGTTTAAACTGTTGTTACTCAAGGTAAAGTTCTTTCTCCTTTTCCTTTTTTCATTTTTTCCTTTTTTTTTTCTCTTTTCCTTTCCTCTCCCTTGTCTGTATGTCTTCAAAGGAACTTAATCTCCAGTCTAGTTAGAATCCTTGGTCCAGTTTTAGGATTTGAACCTTTAACAGATTTTATATTCAGTAAACTCACTTATGTGCAGAATGTTTAATTATTGTACTATTCCTAAAATTGCACTCTTCACCTTCAGACAATGAAACCACTAAAAACCCACAAAACAAAAACAATAAAGGAAAAAGACTTGCAGAAACAATCTTAGCTGACTGTTCCGGGAATGGTCTTAGAATTACCTCATTATTTATTCTTGGTGCAGTCCACCAATTAAACAAACAGTTTTATATATAGAAACAGGGACAGGCGTAGCTTACTTTTTCGGGGTCATTTTCAGCGACACGGATGCTGAAGATACGCAGGCTCCGATTACCAAACACCGCGGGTACTCTCTGTCTCTGTGTCTACATGTGGGCAAACGCACACACGTCAGGTTACGTGCCGTCAGCAAGGTTGATGGCGAGTGAAGGAGAGTCAGAGATGCCTGGTGGGTATCAGCTGAAATTCCTCTATTTGGGTAATAATGTGTTGTTCAAGCCACTAGAAATATGTCAGGGATCCTTAAGAAGCTGATGGGGCTGAGAAAGAAAAAACCTGCTACGTTTTAATATCAATAACACTTTGTGGGAAAAATGCATATGACTTACTGTGTGATCATTCAAACCTTCTGTCGAGTAAATATTCAAAAGGAAATCTTTATTATGACTTGTATCAGCTAGTGATTTGCAGTATAATGCTAATATTTAAGAAAAACCTAAATTACTGTAATAGTTCACTTCAGAATGCATCGCTAACAAATGAAACAAGTGCATTACATAGACTTCAGCAGTCAGAATCATGTAAGTGTTTAACACAAATACATGGTTGATTTTTAAAGACCGTAGTTCTTTCCAACATTTAACATTTACAGATTTTAAAGATGAAGCAGGAACCAAGCGTATCTTGACAGTGGGAAGAACTAGATAGGAGGATTTTGTTAAAGAAAGTTTAGACAAATGTAGGAGACATGGTGTTAATATTTTTGCCGTTGCAGATCTCCAAAGTCCTGGTAAAAATGATTATGCATAGAACATAAGTTTTTGCAGACTCTGAAAACTCTCCAGTCGTATTACTGCAATGTGTTAAAAGGGCCATGAGATAGAAGTGGCACAAGAAAATGGCAACCTTTACTATCCCTGCATAAAATTCCAAGGATTTTGTTACATGTAAAAAATGCTTTGATACTTTTTCAGGGATGGCAATAATTTTTAAAATTAACTGATTATAATTGTATTGTATCTATATTTGCCCTGGGTTTAATCTGTTCAAAGAAAGACAAATCGAAGACAAAAATGAGAATTACATGTTGGAAGAACTGCCAACCTGCTGCTCTGTGTTTTCTCTACATGTCAGTTTTCTGAGTGTGATGTGTCTCAAGTCTGAGGCCAAAACGAAAATGAGGTACAATACAATTTTTGTATAAGCCCCTGGATATTAAGTACTGGACAAGGCTCCAATGCAGCCAGTCTTGCAAAGAACTCAGTGTTAGTCGTGTTCAATAAACATCACAAATGGCAGCAATAGTTAAGCAGCGTTCTAAGAGTTGAGGAAGGAGCTGGGAGCTCAGTGAGAAGATTGCATTGCTCAATAATAATTCCAGTTTGGAAACAATGTCAGTTGTTCAATAACTATTGTCTGTTGCTCTTTGACAGTAGACAACAAAAATCGAAGGAAAAAAGTAGTAAGGCAGTGTGAGAGAGTACCCTAGAAATAAAATCTGTTTTTATTTACGGAGAGAAGCTCTTACAAACAGCACTGAGGTGAAACGCAAGCTAAGAAAATAGTGTTTATTTAACCCCAATTCAGTATTCCTACGAAAACTGCTTTACAGCAGTTGTGAATTAAGATAATTTTATAGTGCTCTAAAAATCACCCTAAAATTAGTCTGCGTGCAGGCCTGTTTTGATATATTGCAGCAACATCTTCTGTTTAGGCAACAAATCACCACGGCACTGTAGTGGCCCTGGTTACCCGTAAGTTCAGCAAGACTGAAGAACTCATCTCTTAAGTATTGGCTAGCCAGGCTACTGAACATTTCTTCCCTATTTTCAAAACTGTGTGACTGAGAATATTTCTTCTTTTTAATTTATTGCTGAGAAGCTTGTAAAATACAGCTCAAAACTCATATAAAAAAGGGCCAGCCTCTTTGTATAGAAAAGTCTGGGAGATGAACTCTTAACATTTTGTACTCAAAATGAAAAATGGCACCGAAGCTTTAAAACATTTGAGTCTTTCCTTGTACAAGCGTATCAAAACATTCATTCAGTCATGTACACTCTCGCTATCTCTGGCTTTTTACAATAGTGTAATATTTTTTTTTTTCCAGAACCTACTGGCTGACTCAAAGAATAAAATACAAGGGAAGATAATAGTGCTGAAGTGTTTGTTTTATAAAGGATCCTTTTAGTTCCCTCTTATTATCAGTTTTTCTGAGCCTTCTTATATTTATGTTAACTGCATCAAGTTAGTGGGGATAAAAGCTAAGTGTTTTCATTCAGTCATTACAATACTGGTTCCCTTAAAGAGTGTTACAAGAATCTAAAGCTAAGAAATGACCCATTTCAACTATCAGTGTTTCATCAATTGAAAGCAAAGAGAGCACAGTAGCTCAGAGTTACCTCTCAGTTACAGTCTCGGTCACATCAGAGTGACCGATCCCTTCTCTACTGGCTGGCGTGTTGGGGGGCAGGTTTAAAGGCACTCTTCCTGTTACCAAACACTTCGAGTCTTTGCCATCATTCTGCATTACGTGAATCATGCAGCCTTTCAAATTCATACATGTTAGAACTTGAAACCTGATTTAAAAATAAACACACCAAAGTTGCTGTTATCCCAGTAAGTCATTTTCAACTAATATCAAGAAAGATTCTTGGTGTTTAACTCTTCCTCCTCATCTTGTAGATGAGCGATATTATTTCTCAGAGTTTGAAGCTGAACTTAGAATAATTTAGGCTATCTTTGAGTAAGAGCTAAGGAGAACTTTATTCCTAAAATAGTTCTTATAGAAGGACTGTAAACCTTGCTAGCACCCAGCTTATGGAGCCTGAAATAAAAATTGTCGATTGGTAAGCCCACACATGACAAGTTTCCTTAACGACCCCCAGTTACACTTCTTTATGCTCATCGGCATATACATAATGTATTCATTTAATAACTAGTTTTTGGCAGATGTTTGCTTTTGGATTCTGTTCTACAGTCTTAGAATTGGAATTCTGGATGACTAAGGCAAGCTTTAGAGACATTTTTATTTTTCAAAATTAAGTTATGTGTGGTTGTACTATTATGCTGCAGATGAGAAGGCCTCACGCACAAAACCCCTCACATATAAACTTTCATAGCTGCATATTTTATAAGCAGCATGGATTTCTGGTCAACCAGTTTACATTTAAGTTCTGCAAGCATAGTTTTGAAAGTCATCAGTACAGCTCATACTAGAAAAGCCCTACTATACATCTTCATGCAGGAAAACTAATTTTGAAGGTAACATTTGTTGTGGTTAGAAACTGCACATTGACAATGTAGCAAGCAAAATGACTCCTTTGCAATTAGAGCTAGGAGTTGCAAGGGTCACCACTAGCAGGAATAGTATCCACGTAGCTTGGACAGAGGAACTACAGCATCATCGTCCTGTGCAAAATAGGTTTGCTAACATAAGCTGCATTTGTTCTCAGGAGATTTTGGTTTTAATTTAATTCTAGAAGAAACTTTGTGCAGGCAGACTTACTGACTTACTTCCCGATAGCATATACACCCCACTGGTTTCACATACTCAGTAAGCCCGGAAGGTGTAGTCATGGTTTGGGTGTAAGAATCTGAGACACTCCCAGACTGAAGGCAGAATGGTTTTAGTTTTTTACTTTTTAATTAAAAACCCCCAAACTTAAAACATTGAACAATGACAAGAAGATACACAAAATTTCATTACTGCTGATGAAACCAACCTACAGAACACCAAAAGCCCAGGGAATGCATCGTAAAGATTTCTTCATTCACCCAGGTATTTCGTTGGGTCTGCACACAAGTAGACTCCTTGGCTTGGTTATTTCAGGGTTAATGGTTTCAGGAGACAAGACTGCTTCCACCTTTGTTCACAATACATACCTACTTCACCAGAAGGACACACCACTAACTTGCAAACTAACCTAATGCAGTAAAATGCCAAATCACAAATAAGCAATAACCACATAAAACAATGTTACTTGTGGTTGTTTTAAAGAGAAAGCCAAATCCTGCACCAGGGGAAAAAATACATTAAAGTGACTCTTAACAAAATTCCATATTTATAAAGAAAGAGGCAATTTAATCAAAATATTTAGCAAATATTATTTAATTGCATTACATGACTTTGATCTAGTGTCGAACCCTTCATTTTCACCTTATACAAATCTAAGCAAAAAAACCTACTGACAAAGCAGAGATGCAGCACATCTGCAACAATCAACAGTTCCTGTAACATCTTACTGATACAAATGCATGAACATACACGTTCTTACTGATTTTCTGTGCTGTTAGCACCACTTCACAGGCATTCTCAGCCCTGAACATTTTTTACCTTCTTGCTTTGTATAACAAAAGTCTCATGGAAAAACTTCTTTTTTTATATTAAATTAAATAAATTAGAATATAGGGCAATAGAAAACCTAAGATCTGGACTATAAACCACATACTAAAAGTTATCTGATATCAATACAAGCAAATGAGAAGATAATTAACAAATTCTAATCTCGTTATGGATATATTTAATACTAAAATTTGCATCTGCAGAAAAATGTTCACTTTGGAAATCTGTCACAGCTCAGTCTTAGACTGCAAAAGTTAAGAAATACATACTTCACGCTTAAAATGCGCAGTAAACATTACACCTCAAAGTGCACAGTACAGTTTTTACTGAACCTGAATATAGATTTTTCTCCTTTAAGGACGATTACATTGATCTGCTGTTAACATTAGAATGCTAATACATATGTGCAAGTCATTACAGATAAAGACTGTGTAAACAGCTCGTGTAAATACATCAGCATGTACTGACACAGGACCAACCCTTTTGGCAATGGCAGTTTGTTACACAGTTATATCAAAGTTCAGTGCAGAATGTATAACAACAGACACATGCACAAACTATCAAGAGAATAACTTTTCTCTGGTTTATGCTACACAGAATGCTAAAAGTTTATCTTCCAGGTGACAACAGCTTTACTGAATTCATTGACAGATGGTCTATTTAAGACATTAAAAAGGAAGAGCAATAGGACCCAGAAAGAAGACAATATTGGAAGAACTGTCGACACTTTTGGAAAACCTTAGTCAGAAAACTATTACATTTCATGAGAGGAAATAGGCTCTGTTATACAGGAATTGTCCCAATGGCATAAGTAGATTTTTCACTTTCAAGTGAGTAAGGTGAAAGAGGTATCAAAACTGACTAAAACAAATTAAGCATCTTGAAATTATAAGTAAGGCACACTGAGAATTAAGTTGTATTGCACCCCCGCAGAATCTCTGTCCAGCCTAGACCAAAGGAAGGCACTTCACAAAATCTAGCGAGACAGAGCTATACTGCCTTTGGAATGTTAAAGAAGGAAGTATAACTTCTTGTAAGCAAATACAAATGTAGAACATACCATACAATTGTAGTTTACTGTGAGAAAGGCTTATGATAACATTCTAGAATTCATGACTGAGTCCAAGTATTTTCTCCTAAATGAACTCCTGAGTAAAGACCATGATGTGTTTCAAATAGTTCCACATCACTGTCAATCAAAAATGGGCAGTTTCCACAGAGTAAGATGTTAATAAGAATGGCAAAAGCAAAGTGATAAATCACACAGCAGAGCATGCATACTCATCAAAACATAGTACATTTTTAGCTTTAACAAGACATAACTTTCAAAAGAAAACACCTTTATTGGTTAGTCTTAGCACTTAATTCCCATGGACTTGGTGAAGAATTTCATTTAGTTCATATGGAACTGCTTAAAGTGCTGTACAAAGAGTAAAAATCATTTACATTTCTCTACTAAAAACATTTCTTATTACTCTTGAAACTTGGCTTCAGTAATAATTAATTCATGTTAAAATTGATGGAACAGGATTAGCAAGAAACAGCTGGTTATCTTAGAGGGCATTTATTGAAGTATTTACTGTACTTTAACAAAGTACAGTGCAAGAAAAGCTTATCTACACCCTATGTTGAACAGTCTCATTAGTCATCTTTTGCTTTTTCCTTTAGATATTGCCTCTCCATAGGTCAGGTGAATAAAGTCAAAGAGTTGCGTGGCATTGGCAGCATTACCCAAAATTTTGGAGAGTTCATCCTTTGACAGCGTCACTAGCTCTGCAATGCTTTTAACGTGGTTCATTAAGGCACGGCAGTTCTTTGCATTAACACCTGGCATTTTTAATAGAAAGTCCTGAGGACCGGGGTTATACTTGTCTGACTCGGGAAGAATTTCAGAATCTGCTGTGACAGCCATTGCTGTTTCTGCGTCAGGCTGGGGATGGTTTTGTTTTAACTCTTCAAACAGTTCAGCTGTAGCGTGGGGAGAGGGACACCACAGGATACGTAACTTCGGGAAATGGAGCGTAAGAAGGGTTAATTTAGAAGTTACATCATTACTGGATATTTCCTGATGAAGAGAGCCTCGTGGAATCAAGGAGAAAGATTTGTTAGGATCAAACTCAATCAGGAGAATTGGTCGCTTATAGTAACGGGACATAGAAATGCATTGTGCATACAGTCTTCCGTTATTTAAGGAACCGATCAGATCACTGATACTTTTCCGCTCTACACAGATATCAGGAGTTAAAATATAATCTCCGACTTCCAGAGTAACAGGCTCAATGTCAATACCACGACGATGAATCAGTGATGGAAGCTCACTACGAAACTCCCGCATATCCACTATTATAGTTTGCTGAACGCTCTTCTGTTCCTGTCCACCTGAAGAGCAAAATAAATACGGTTAGCCTAGTACTTGTGACCTCTGGCTTCGGTTGTGTACTTTTCCTGTGTGCTGGCAATGCTTCTGTAATGGATGGACTTCACATCTCAAATTATACCTCAAATTCAGCCGTATGATAAATCTAATTTTTCACTGTTATAGAGAAAAATCTGGTGCCAAATGATATACTGTAGCTGATGTAGTATGCTCTGCAGTTTAATAGAACTATCATGCTACCTGCTATAAGCTTCGTATATGTGTCAGTGAAATACATTATATAAACTCATCAGGAAAATCTTCTAAAAGTTGCCTACAAAATAAAGTAACAAAGTTGGTCCTTTTTATTCCCAGCTGTTTCCCACAGAAATATGGCATTTTATTGTAGGAGTTACATGCTTCAGCCTCTATAGTTGTGTAGAAGAACACAGGAAGAAACTGCAGCATCAAGGCCACAAGACATAATGGCAAAGATTAGAGAGCATATGGTAAAGGAGAGCAGGATTACAAAAATGACAGCAGAGAAAAACAGGAGCAGAGCTGTAAAAGGAAGACAGAGTATACATGTCAGAGGAAAGGAACAAAAATGTGTTAGAACTGCAACAAAAGAAAAATGATGCTTTGGTGCAAAGAACATAGACAAACCCCACAATCTGCAGTTGCTTCCCTGGGCAGGCTCTTTTGCCAAGACCAAAAGAAGTCCTCACCATTTACCAGCTTAAGGACAACAGTGCCTTTGACTATCTGTAGACTTCAGTTTTAATATTTTCATTTCTCTCCACTTCCCTACAAGCAGTGCTAGACAGTCTCATAAGCAATAAGCTGCCTAGAAACAATCCAAACATCTTCTTAATGCTGAAACAATTAATCTATATTCTCTTTCCAAAGAAAAGGTAATTCTTTGTCATTGCACAGACAGCGGTAGACGGAGTAAGGGAGATAATGGTACTTCACCATCAAGACTGCAGAGTCAATGTGCAACGTGTCTCTCAACAGGATTTAAACATAAAAGTGATTGGTCTTCTTCAAAGTGTCGAGCCCCAAGCCACGCTCTAGGAGCTGCTTACCTGCTTTGCGTGTGTCAGCAGAAACGGAGGCAGGTGTAGCATCTCTTACTAGGTCTAAGTTTGTGTCATCTCTTCCTTCTCTTTCTTCAGGAATAACCATGCTTGCCTTCTCTCTAAGGAACCACAAAGAAGGCAACACTAAAAATGGCAATTATATGCAAAAAAATAGATGAAAATACTTCTAATAGCCTCCAGCCAGATGTAAAATTGTATATAGTTTAATACTAATTGCAGACTTGATCAGGAACACATTTTACTAGGTTTTCCATACTGTTGAGCTAGAAACTGTATTTTGGTTTTCAACTGTTAGCACATTTTAGCATCAGATTTTTTTATTTTTAGAACTTCTTGGGGCATATGGAACTAATGACTAGAAAGAGCAGTATAACCTAGTGAGAAGACACTGTCAGTAAAAATACTGTCTTATACAGTCTAAGAAAATAATGATCTTGTTCCCCAAAATGATGTAAGTCATAAAAGCCTTAGAAATATCTTACAAGAAATCTTAATAAAAATACATGTACAGAAATGAAATTCACAGACAATTTGGGAAAAATACAAGTGGTCCTGTTTAGCCTTTCAAATTTAATAGTAAAAACTCCCTAAAATTAATAAATAAAATATCAGGTGCTTTGAAAAGGAAAGTTTTGACTCTTTCTTGATTCTCAATAGGAAACTTCTCTTAACATCTGAAAAGCAACTGAATTAAAAGTTTATTTAAAGCCTTTACACAATTAAGAACTTTGCTCTTATTTAAAATGTAAGGATGTAAGGGAATTACATGAAACATTAATAATAAAGGCAGTAAAACAATTTTGTTACCGAATGAGTTTTTCAAAGGCCTCCTTCTCTTTCCTCAGAGCTGTGAGATAGCGCTGTTCTTCTGTTGAGCCTCCATATATGAGAAAATAAACCCTGTAGGTTTGGAGGAGGGAAATAAAAAAAAGAAGAGACCACAAAACTTCATATTAAGTTAGAAACACCCACAACCAATATTTAAGATTAGTAGCACTAAGTCCCTGACGAATCACTATTTGCCTTAAAAAAGACAAGTGAAAAAACCACTAACCTTTCCTGCAAGGATAATTCCAAAATCAGCAACATAAATTCTCATATCCAGTGTTCCCTCCTTCCCCAGTAGCAGATCCATTTACTGGAACTCTGGGATTCAAGCACAATGGACTAAGACTCCAGTGGGGGATGTCCCTGCCCATGGTGGGGGGGCTGGAACTAGATGATCTTTCAGGTCCCTTCCAACCCCGACAGTTCTACGATTCTATGCTTCAGCAAAGCCACAAAGCAAGGATAACGGAGAAGCTACTTTCTTCCTATTTTTAAAATGCTCCCAGTGGAATATATATAACAAACCAAAAAATCTGCAATCATCCTGGGTTAGGAAAAAACACCATCTAAGTTTTTAAAATTATATATTTATACAAAAAAAATAAATCATAGGTTCTACAAAGAACAAGCTGTTATTTGTCTCACTGACAAATGGGAGTTTTACTCCACAAATATGGAACATATAAAAATTAATAACTAGCTTAAGCAATTAATTTCCTGTAACTTTTCAGCACAATCTTTTTTTTTTTCCCCTCATATATTTTAATTGAGGTAAACTTTTTACAGGTTGATAAGATTTTATTCCTATTACTTTTTCCATGCAGTGTGTCTCCTAATCCCTACTTGCATCACTGCATCTGACTTTCCTGCTCTGAAGTGTGAGAACGTGGTGTTGGAGGTCAATACAACACATGCTGATCAGGCAATTAAATTGTATGAATAGCCCAGTAATTATCCTCCTGCATTACACTTGTTCTGTCACTTGTACCTGCACTAAAGAGGCCTCACCTGGGTACCAGGTACAGCCACACTAAATACTGCCAGACAAATTTTCACTTACATTGTACGTATACAAATATTTGACTGAAAAATTACAAATGCTCTGTTAAATTTATGCAAATAAATGTCATGAAGTGATTAACGATAAAGCATATTTCAAAAGGTAATCATTTCATATGCAAATAAATTGTGTTTCAACTGAAGCAAGAAAAGTGTGTTTAAGACTTAGGAAGCCGTCATAAGTTATTTTCAGAGAGGTAGAAGTGCAACTACAGTTTACAGTGTTCAAGAAATGCTCTATCAGGCAGCCATATAATCAAAGACAAGGCAAAAATTCACAGTATATTAAAGTTTTCTACATTTTTAATTAGTCTGTAACATTTACCCATAAAAGTGAGTTTTGCAATTTACAAGTGTATCAAATATATACAAATCTTTCTGTCAGCTAACAAGAGAAATGAATGTGACTGCAAATACTTCTCATTGTCTTTACTGCGTTTTCCTTTACTTGTTTTTCTGTTACAGTTTCTGAATTACCGGTTTTCAGCATGACCAGACATCAGGAAATATGAAAATTAATTAAGTCCATAATGAAGTTTATTTTGTAAAAATCGCACCTATAGAGATGGTTTAAACTGAGACTACAGCACCTCAAAATGGATCTACTGCCACTGAGAACATCTAAGGAGAGGACTTGCAGAAGATGGAATGACCTTTTATTTTTTTTTTACAGGTATGTTTCTGCTGTTATATGACTCAGTATCTGCTCAGAAGTAAAAAATTATCTTTTGGTTACATCAGATATTATGCTTTTTTTTTAAAATTAAGAAGAGGGCTAAACAGGAATTAAAAAGCTGCAACAGAAGAACCACCAGGTGCACGTTCTGCCTTGACTGCTCAAAGTGCACTTTTTCTCTTTTAATATTAAAATTACTCTGACCAAATCAACTTGCCTCAAAGGCTTCCCAGGCCTGCTTGCCTTGTAGATTTCCAGCTGTCGAACAAAAGTTAATTCTGCATCATACAATACAACATATCTTGGTTCTACTTCATGCAGTACCCGAGTGAGCGCATAGGGATCATTGCACCCCTGCAACGGATGAATAATTGTGAGCGGGTTCTTGAAAATACCGTAGTAACAATCTGAGGGTAAATTCACATCGAAATCTTCAGGAATGGTCTCTTCAATACTGCTGTCTTGGCTACTGTTTAATTCCTTGTTATCTTCCACCTCTAGCTCCTCTCTCTTTTCCTCCTCAGTTTTTCCTATCATTTGGATTATAGTCCGGTCTTGCTGCTTCTTGTGTTTATTCTGTTTTGAAGAAGTCGTGAATTTGGCTTTTTTGGTTTGAGGCCCTGTGTCTGGTCTGGCATTTCCTTTGGACTTGACAGGTTTTCTGTCGTTAATCCACACTTCTCCAGCTTTCTCATCCTTTCCAAAGCTCTTGTTATACAGTCTTGTTAAAAAAGCTTCTGCTCCAGCAATAATATACTCCCTGAGCTGTGCACAGGCTCGGTCATCGCTGGCACAAATCAGCACTTGCCCTGCAGTCAAGAAACAGTATCATGTTTATAATCTGTTTTGCTGTACTTGTTATCCAGCTACAAGACATCTCTTGAGCAAATTGTTTTTAATGATCCTAGAAGAATGCCTGCCAAATGCCTTTACAGCTGCTTGCCACAACTGCTCTGGACTTTGAGGGAATCTAAATTGCATGACGTTTGGTACTAAGTACGATTAGAGAAGGTTAATGGAAGTTCAGCATTCCTTATTCTTACACCATCTAAACTAGGGAGATTTTCCTTTCAACCTTCTGACACAAGGCAGGTACAGCACATATTGAAACATACATGGAATAAGAGAGAATTTAATTTAAACCATTCTAATTTTCAGCCTTTGTCAGCTGTGTTAGAGAGTGTAAAAAATACATGTTTCACACAGTATTACTGACATTTGTGGGTCTTGAATAACAATTCTTCACAAGCTGACTCAGATAAACTCCTACAACTCTAGGTGAGAGAGCCAGTTCTCATCCAGAGTCAGAACACTGTGGGTGGGAGAAAAGAACACTTTTTTACCCTTACTATTTCCTAAAATAAAACTTGGTGAAATTTAAGGAGATGAAAAGCCCCAAAATAGAAAAGGCAGCAAAGCAGTTAGAAACACACTTGCCTCCTACTCTCTACCCCATCTAGGTGCATCTCCCGGAGAAGCAAATTTTCAGGTGTACGAGACGAATGTCTGAGATGGAAAGGGCATAAGACAGACGCCCTGTGTTTTTTTAACCTGAACTTGAGAAATGAGTGAATGGTACTTTGATTATTACAAATTTCCATTTAACTAGTTTTTTTGGTTTTGAGACTAAGGTGCCAGTTCAATATTAAATGCAAGTTAAAATAGTTTTCCATAGCAATACAGGTTCTTTCCTAGAAAGTATTGCATAGTAACCAACAGCATTTCTCTTTCAGAGTAAGAACTAAACTGGAGTTTATGTAAAACTATTCAGTTTTACATAGTCAATGTACAGACGTACATATACACTTAAGACCACAATTTTTTACACTTAGAACTAGCTCTTTAATAAAACTATGGTAATGAGTTAGGTTCCTTCTCTCAAAAGTCAAGTAGAAGTAAAAACTAGCTGTACTGTGAAAACTTACATCTTTTAGTATTCTCTCACCTGGACCACCAAGGTCTTCACTGTTCTTATTCTCATTTTCAATCTCTTTCAATACTTCTCTCAAAGCTTCCCATTTTGGATTACTTTCTAGAACCAACTCCCTTTTTAGCTCTGAAACAAAGTAAGATTGAACATAGCAGCTCTTACAGCCAAGATATCCTTCAGAACTTTAAATTAGTGGTTAGATGTCAATAGCATGAGGGTTGTTGGCAAATACAATATTCAACAGCCTACATATGCAACTTGTTAGCTAATGGATTGGAGAACACTCTTACAGAAACATTTAAAAATGGGAATAAATGCTTTAGTGAAGCAAGAAAACAATAAAATATTCACTTATTCTTCAATTCTGAAACTCTTGACTGTATTTTTTTAAAATAAAAACAATGGCAGCCTCCTAGCCGTTCCCATACAATAAAAAGGGCAAACACCAGTGTGTTTATTGGTGTTTCAAGAGCAATTCCATAATACTCTCCCAAGCTTAGAAAAACCCCTTACTTCTTCGTGACTCTGTTTTATGTTGTTTATTTTATGCTTTTTGAATGAAGATTATGTCTCAACTTATCCCAACTAACAGATTGGGATCTTGAGCTGTGTAAGAACACGTAGGGAACCACAGCACAAGTAATAATATGCAGCGTATTGGAAATCGTGTGACACTCTCAAAATTAGGAATGATCAGTACCAGTTTCCTTCTTTACTTTTTCAGAGACTTTGCCTTTCAGATTCAGTTTCTCATCTGCAATGCGATAAACTCTAGCTCGAGCATTTACAAACATTGAAGTACTGGAGTCAAGAAACAGCCAACCTAAAGAGGAGAAGAAAGCAGCACAGTTGGACATTTGCAATGCTTGGTGTTTTAACTCTTTCCAGTAAAAGCCCCAAGTCTCTCATCTGGAATACCCATGCTGCCTGCTTTCTATGTAATTACTAGCTTAGTAAAAGACAGAAATGTGATGCAAATCTCACACCGTTAAGTAACAGCAGTTAAGTGGGAAGATGAAAGCATTATCTGTCAATAAAAACCTACGTCCTTATGGCTGGTTATATAAAATCTAATTAGATACCTTCATATGTTTGGGAATGTTAATTAAAAATATCAACACTTCACTGTTTCATGCATAAACTTGTATGGTTATTCAGCGCTTACCTGAATTCTCACCAAAAGCTTTTTCACTTGCTTTTAGTGACTCCAGAAGATTAAGGAAAGTGACACAATCGTACTGAGTTAGATACAGGAGCAAAGTACGTAGTATCTTCAAATCCTGGACCAAAGATTTTGTCTTAGCTCCAAGTTGATGCCAGAGAGGATCTAAATAGTGACGTATTGTCTAGAAATACAAATGGGAAGTTCAGGATGTCAAATATATAGTATACTATAACCAAGGTAAAAATGCACTTTATTTTCTTTTACAGGGAATGCCACTGGTTACCGTGTTATTATACATATCCAGTTAAAGATGTGACGGTGAGTTATTTGTTGTGATAGGTAAATGTTTGCAAAGTTAACATACTATGTTAACTTTATGTAAAACATTTCAAAAATTAGCGGATATAATTGAATGCTTTCAATACATATTTTTCCTTCCATATAATAACAAACAAACAAAACCCCCCCTTATTTTACTGGTAGTGGCATATGCCTTTAGTATCTAAGATCCTTTACTTAAAGTAAAAAACGTCATAAAGTCATTTAATTTGCAAAATAAGGTGAGTACCATGCAGATAAGCAACCTACAGAGCATGAGGAAAAAACCCCCAAATATTTGAAGTACAGAAGGCCTCACATCCAGATTATCACAGGTAACAAATAACCATGTTTTCCCATGGTGGCTGAAACTTATGATTTTACTCTACAGAAAGTGCATGTATGTGAAACATTACAGATCTGCCAAAATAACGATGCACAAAATTAATGACATATATTATGATGAAAAGATACAACAGATGCATGTAAGTGCAGATTATGTATTATATACAGTGTTTCTCCTAATAGAGAAAATAAAAAATAAAAGCAAGAAATTCAAGAGGAAAAAAAAGGTGTGTGTGTGTAAATAACTGCATACTTATCTATGAGGTACTTTGAGCTGAAACTGCAGCCATCTTAATAATAACATAATAATTTTTTAAAAAGTAAGCCAACCATGAACTAGAATTTCCTTACTGTAGGGACTTTGGAAATGAAGAAAGAACAATAATAACTATACACCAAAAAAAAAAAAAATCTACTGGCAGCTGTAGTATCAGCATTACAGGTTAACAGTTTCTCTCCTTGTACCGCTAATAAACATGTCATGGGGGAATACCCATTTGCTGCTGGTTATTTTACAAATATCATTTTGGTTAGCATGGCAGTTTGAAGATCTACATCCCATTAGTTAGACACAGCAAAACTGTTACCTTGTCAAAAGGTTTACCAATAGCATTTTCTAAAGATAGATCTTCTACTTCAAGAGCTGGATTATAACGTTTGAGTTCTCTCAGACACGCATTCAGAATGTCCAGGATCGAAGTCTGGATAGCAAGCATGGCAGGGGTCATTGACACATGTATTTCCACCACTTCAGGTTTATGCTTCTCTAAAAATGAGTTCACCGCTATATGAAATCTAAGAGGGAAACAGCTTATTAAGATTTACATGGATGGTCTGCTTGACCTACAATTATTCAAAAGTTTGTATCAACTATGAATGTCCCAACTGTAAACATGCACGCTAATTGCAAAATAAATCGGTTTCTATGATGTGACGACTGCAATCTTATGAAGAGCCTCAGAAAACCATCTATTTCAGTGATGTCTGTAGTCGTTCTAGTCAGGTGAGCCTATAATGATGAATGATCCATGGAAATTTACTGTGCTACATTCTACAATGTCATTACACACAGCCAATGATCAAGTAAGAGAAAAAAAAAATCTCATAAGGGAGAAACTGGAATGGGTTCATAAATCCCTGGAATCACATGAATTCACTAGCAGATCCTGCAGTGTTCCCAGCTTCCCATTACAAGCAGCAGCCCTTGTTAGGACACTGCCCCTACAGCCAGCCCGCTGTACAGGGACACTGGGGCTGGCTGACTTGCTGCCAGAAGGAGACTCAGAGAAGGCTGTGCCTAGTGACCTCTGAAACCCAGCAGGCATTTCCCTTTCCGCACGCTGCACCCCGGGTCTCCTCATGGCTCAGAAGGAAGACAATGTAGAGAGCTCCTGTTCCACTATTCCTGTCCTAGTTATGCCCAGTTCTACTTTGTGACACTGAAAGAACGACTGTTGAAGAGTGTACGGTGCAGAGCAACAGTACATTAAGATGGAGCAAAACACACTCTAGACTGAACTAAAGGAACAAATGGGCAGATTCTAACATCCTCCATTTTTTTTTTCTTTTTTTTTAACTTTCCAATGAAGTAAACAGGTGCCTTACCTTGGCCACAGATAAAGTTTCCTGACAAAAAGATTTCTCATCACTCTTTCCACGTGGCAAAAGCCAGTATTAAATGCAACTGCATTATCTGTAAAAGCTTTAATAAAGCCTTGCTTGTTCTTCTGGCGATAAAGTCGCAAGATAAATGCTTCCTGACAAGACTCAATGATTCTGTGTGCTTTGTATACCAAAATGCCTGGTAAAACAAAAGGTTTTCAAGTTACGAAACAGTAAAGAAAGGTCTAGTTTTACATGCATTTTCCCTCAAAATTATCTTAATATTTCAACATATTTTTTCTGAATGACTTACAATAGGAATTTACATCTTTTAAAGTGATGGTTGAATGAGCTTTCTCGAGTTCAAACCAAGTGATTCTTCAGTTTCAGTACCATGGAATCCCCAAATAACAGAATTGGGTTAATGATCCATCTTTAGCAAAAAAAACCAAAACCCAAGAAACTTGTGCTTGAGTGGCAGGACTTACAAGCTTAGAAACTTCTTTACTCCTAAGGCAAAACTTGAACTTCAGCCTTTTAAAAGGACTAAAAGCAAATGCAAGACATAACACACTGCTAGAAAAAAGCAAGTTTGGTATGTTCCAGACTGTGATATTTGAATTATTTTGTTAGTTCTGGAATTACAAAATTTGTCAAGTATGTTTCACTAGTAACAGTTCAACTGTTTACATAATCAAAGAACTTCTGAAAACACTTATTTTGCTTTCTCCTCTTTTTGATATTTGTTCATGCTTGAGGACAGAAAGTACCACCGACTGTGTGAGTACACCACCCAATTTCTTCACGGCTATGGGTGTATTAGGAAAAAAAGCACTTTATTTCTGTAATATTTTTCTTCAACTCAACACCCAGCCATGATTTTAATAAGCCCTTGCTTTGTAAATGAAAAAGCATCTATAAGTAAAAGATTTCTATATAACTGCTAGACATTTATGATCAAGTCATGGAGTAATCCCCTGCAAGGTATTTTTCTACCTAGATAGCGTTACATCTCACCTGTGAAGCAATTTTTCAGGACGTTATAGTTATTGTACTACTTTCTTATCTTTGCTTGTCAAAATGTGACTCTGAAAGGACATTGCAGGACACGGCATTTGTAACAGGCCAGTAAGACCATGTGCTTTTCACAGTATCTTCCTATTTTCAGTCAATATTTTGCTGTGTATGAAGTGAGTTCACTGTGCTGTGTATGCCTTGGTAGAAATAACTTCCCACTGTTTACTACAGCAGCTTGCACCAGTTTAACTGTGCTATTAAGTACATCATTTCTATTTGGCCCAACCTACCAGAAATAATAATTCTTATTCTTATCTTCATTTAGCTGAATTTATGAGTTCATTGGATATTCACTCATACGTGATTCCACACTGATTTGGAAACAATTTTTGTAACATCCAGAAACACTTTGCTAATTTTTTTGCTATTTTAACTCCTCAAGAAATGCTATTACAAGTTTTTGCTGTACAATTTCATGGGGATAACATACCTTTCCAACAGAACCACGTGTTACCCAAATTTTAGACTAAGCAGCTAGTCTATCAAAGCTGCTGTCGTACTGACCTCTAGTGGCAATGCAAAAACTGTAACAATTCTGTGCCATTATGGGACAGGACTTTTAAAAGTCTTTAGTGTATTTCTTCCTTTCATACTGACAAAGTCCAAAGAACTACATAATTGCTCCTTTTACCGTAGTCTTTCTGGGGAAAAAAGAAATAATTCTTCAACTTGTATTGAAGTACTCATATAGAATTAAGCTTTTTGTGTTTTCAAACAACAGTCTTGCCTGTATTTCATTAAACTCTTACCAGTAATGAGGTTTGCAGGAATTCTGTCAGTAAGAAAATCTACCACAAGGATTCGACTTGTTGCAAAGATGACTCCTCCTTGTGTGTAAAATTCATATCGGGTGTTATTCGCAATTTCATTGGTAACACGCCGAGGAAGATGAACAACTCCATCTGACCTCAGCTGATCGATAAAATACTCCTAAATCAAATACAATAAAAACGCAAGATGTGATTGTGGTAGCTGATGAAATGGATGCAAAATAAACTCAATTATACATATAATTTTAAGGAGCTGTCCAAAAGAAATCAAAAGCACAATAATATATTACCTATATTTTATATATATAATATGTAATATATTACTGTTATGTATTACCTAAAGAAGCCAGAATTACAATGAATTTTTTCTTCTTAGGTATAGAATCATAGAATCATTCAGGTTGGAAAAGACCCTTGGGATCCTCGAGCCCAACCATTAACCTTACTCTACAAAGCTCAACTCTAAACCATATCCCCCAACACCACATCTAAACAATCTTTGAACACATCCAGGGATAGGGACTCAACCACCTCTCTGGGCAGCCTATTCCAATGTTTGACTACTCTTTCTGGGAAAAATTTTTTCCTAATGTCCAGTCTAAACCTACCCTGTTGCAGACTGAAGCCATTCCCTCTTGTTCAATCGCTAATTACCTGTGAGAAGAGACCAGCACCAACCTCTCTGCAATGTCCTTTCAGGTAGTTGTAGAGAGTGATGAGGTCTTCCCTCAGCCTCCTCTTCTTCAAACTAAACAGCCCCAGCTCCTTTGATCACTCTTCATAAGATTTGTTCTCCAAGCCCTTCGCCAGCTTTGTTGTCCTCCTCTGCACTCGCTCCATCCCCTCGATATCTCTCTTGTATTGAGGTGCCCAAAACTAAACACAGTACTCGAGATGTGGCCTCACCAGTGCTGAGTAGAGGGGGAAAATCACCTCCCTCCTCCTGCTGGTCACACCATTTCTGATACAAGCCAGGATGCCACGGCTGTCTTGGCCACCTGGGCACACTGCTGGCTCATCTTCAGCCGCTTGTCGATTAGAACTCCCAGGCCCCTTCCTGCCAGACAGCTTTCCGGCCACACTGCCCCAAGCCTGGAGCGTCGCACGGGGTGGTTGTGGCCCAAGTGCGGGACCTGGCACTTGGCCTTGTTGACGCTCATACCGTTAACGTCGGCCCATCGATCCAATCTATCCAAGTCTCTCTGTAGGGCTTCCCTACCCTTGTGCAGATCAACATTCCCACCTAATTGGTGTCATTTGCAAACTCTATGTCTTTATCAAGATCATCAGTAAAGACTTTAAATAGAAATGGTCCCAAAACGGAGCCCTGAACAACCCCACTTGTGACCGGCCACCAGCTGGACTTAACTCCACTGACCACCACTCTTTGGGCCCGTCCATCCAGCTGGTGCTTTATCCAGCAGATCCCATGCTCATCCAAGCCACTTTGTTAAGTTTCACTTTAAGTATTTTCAGTAGTAGCTAGACAACAAGTAAGAAAATATGAGCAACTGATGATCAAAGCAGTTAGACTCAATATTAGAGGTTTTTTCCAGCCTTAATGATTCTGTGATTCTAATAGTTTGGTTTTTTTTTCCCCACAAAATCGGTAATTTTCATACTGACTTAGGAACAGACAACTGAGAAAAGATTATTCTTTAGTCTTACTCACCTGCTATCAAAGACAACTACATCAAGCAGCCAAACTTTACACACCACAGCTGTGATACCCGTTCAGGCTACAGCAGATGCCCGGCCCATCACCTCCCTGCGGGCGGGGAACCGCCCTGGTTCCAGGGACAACAGAGCAACATTTGGGTACAAGCAGGGACAAACCTGTCAACGAGTTTCACCCGTTTCTGCTCACTGGCTACTAACAGATTTCTGCTATTCAGAAGTTCCGTACGCGAGGTTACTTATCTCGTTGTTGTTACCGGGACTTCATCGTCCGGCCCGGCCAGACACGGGGGGGGCCTTGGCGCCATTCGGGCACCCGGGCCTGAGAGCTGCTCCTCAGCGAGCGACCCTCGGCCCCGCAGTGCCCGGCCCTGCTGCCGGCCGGAGGCGAGGGCAGCAGCCGCCTCCCCCCGGGCCGAGACAGCGGCAGGGCCGCGCCCGCCGGCACGGAGCGGCCACGCCGGGGAGGGGGGAAGGGGAGGGACAGGCGCGACGCCGGCGGCAGGGACCCCCCCCTCACCTCCTCGGCGGGGCTGGTGTTCAGCACCAGCACCAGGCTGGCGGGCTCGCAGTAGAGGCGGAGGAAGCGCAGCAGCAGGCGGTCGATGCCGAGCCCGCGGGCGCAGATCACCAGCCCGTCCTGGTGGAAGAGGTCCAGGAAGATCTGGCTCTCGTGCTCCAGCAGCGCCGCCATGGCCGCCGGCCCCGCCGCCCGTGGAGCGGCGCGTGCGCGCCTGCCGCCGCTGCCGAGGCGGCCGCCCCCTGGCGGGCTCGCGCGGGGACGGTCCTCCAGCGCCGCGCGCCGCGCATTTTCCCGCCTCGAGCGCGCGGTGCCTGAGGCGAAGGCGCCGCGGCGGGTGCAGGGCGGTGGCCGCGGAGGGGGAATCCCGGAGCCGCCCCCGGGGGAGGTGAGGTGGGGAAGGCGCTTCTGTGACCTTTTGAGGTCCCTTCCAGCCCCTGACATCCTGTGATGTGCCCTGCGAGCTCCCCGCGGGTGCTCGTATTGGGGCGACCTGAAGCCCCCTCTTCTCCCTGTGCTGGAGGTGTGTGTGTGCAGAGGGCAGATGTGAGGCAGGGGGTTTTCTCCTTCTTTATGATAAATTATTTGTTGTTTGTTACTAATCACTTGCATTTCTTAAACGATAAAGCCAAACTTGGCTGAACTTAAACCTGCGTTGGTCACACGAGGCCTCAATACCTCAGCGTTTTCGCGGCACTTCATCCTCTGCTGTCCTTCCCCAGTCCCTGCCCAAAAGGCTGTTCCTCCCCACAGGGCTGAGCGGCTCGTCAGACCCGCTTTCAGAAGCGCTGAAAATGAAGGACTTTCCTCAGAGTTGCCCTGCAATTCAACTAGGTGAAGGGCAGGTGAACTTGTCTCCAGCGCCACTAAAAGTGAACAATTTTTCTGGGCCTACTGGGGGGGAGGCGGCTGCTGCTGCGACTGGGTCAAAGTCACCCTGAGAGAGCAAGGGCAAGGACCGAGCTGTTTTTGTCGGGGTTATTGGGCAGAGGCAGTGCACAGCCGGCTTCGTACCCCGTGTGGGAGCTTCTCGGAGCCTGGAAGATGCTTCAAATCTCTTCTTTACACTGGGTATTACTTCCCGTTATTTCCCCCAACCTGGTCTTCTTTTGCTCAAATGCCATTATCAGGGCGTTAAGTCAACTCCCTGATACATTGCAATAAATATTTCCATTTCTGTGTTTCGCATTGTCACATGTTGGCAGCTGCAGCGTTTTTTTGTCTGATAAGGGAAAAGAAAGTACAGGTGCAAACTTGTTCAGCTGTATACTTAGTCAGGCTGACACTGTTAATGAAGATGCACTTCACAAGGCATTATTCGTAAATTGGCCGAACTGTTGGGGTTCTGCTACAGAATTTTTAAAATTCTAACGGAATTTTTCAAAGTATGTTATATATTTGCATTTTAAAATGCAGTGCAGTGACACAGGAGAAAGTACAAAAAAAGTCTTTAAAACCAACAAAAATTAATAAAAAATAGAGACTGGTTTTTTTTTTCTCATACATGTGTCATATTTCTGAAATTTTATGCCGATATTTTTCTTTGCAAATTGCCAACTATTGTGCCGAGCACCATGCTTTGGTTCTCATTTTTAGCTGTCTGCTACTCAGCTCTTTGATGTTTGCATTTAAAACTTATTTTGGACCATAATCTCAGAAAACCAGTATTTTTACTTGGGTAACGTTTCATTTTTGTGACATATGGGTCATTTTACTGGTCAAAACAGAGTCTTACACAATAACATGACAATTATCATTAACATTTATTACTGTTTTGAATACTATATGAAAAGCTGTAGTCCAATAAGTCTATTTCTTACAGTATTCAATAGAATTCTGTATATAATTTAGGAAGCAGCCATTTCATTCACCTACTGTTTCCTACAGTAATTAGAAATAATATGTATTCTAATGGTACAAATAAAACATTTCAGGTGTCTCTGTATCTGATTTTATTTTGGACTATATATATATTTTTTTTTACTTTGGCTAAGTAATGCTTAAGTAAAATTGTTATGAAATGTACTTCTTGTGCTTATATATTTATTAACCAGCAGAGGGATGTAATTTCTTATCTTATAAGAGCAGAATTTAGGCCTAAATCTTGCAATTAATTTTTGTGACATTTTTCCTGAGACATATTATCAAAATTACTGTTTCTCCAATACACGAGTAGTTCAGCAAGGAAATGTACTAACATGACAAGTAAAAGCCTTTTCATATTAATATGAAAGTTGGAAAAGTGATATTAAAACTGTTTTACACAATGGCAATTTCTAATTAGAGTGCTTGTAACCTGTTATTGAAACAGGATATTGCTGCTAATGTAGGCTCACATTTGTAATAATTTACTTAACACTTTAATAACTGAAGGCAACTGCAGTTTCTTCGTTGAAGGAATGTTCTGATTTTCTCTGTGGGACAGATTTGTACCTCGGTAACTTTTCATTGACTTTTACAGAGAATGTGAAGTTATCATGAAGCAAACTTTCCTGATCTAGGAAATTTTCCATTCCTCTAATTTTTTGGTTATAGAATACATGCTGCAAAGACAGCAACTGCAGCATTTTTACACTGTTGTACAATGTTCTGTTTATGTACTTCCTGAATCAATAGATATATTCAGGGGAATCTGAGGGTTCAAAGCTGCCCTCACTTAATCCACAGTTGCTAGAATTTAGTGCTATCCAGACGCGAACAGCAACCAGGCAGAGGAAATCAGGACTCAAATTTCAGGCTTGACCTTCTGAAATTTGCACCATCAATGCCCATCGATGCCAACTTTCTTATAGTGCACTGTGTAAGCGTGACTATCAAAACAAACCAGAAAAATTACATCTTACTTTAAACAACTCTTTTCTAGGAAGAGAGATTTATGTTTCTGAAGAAAGAAAAGGCTCGTCGTCCCTGAGTAGTACTCTACTACGCCAGGCAAAACAGGACTTGCAAGTAAGTGAAATGTCCATCTTCCTAGCTGACATATTCCAGTGAGGTAAAGAGGGTGGTTAACTGTTTAAAGAAAAGAAAAACTGAGTGTCTGAAAATATGAAGCTCTACAGTACAATGTGACTGTTTTCTTAGAATGTTTTCATTTTGGACAGTTCAAAGTGAGAAATAATGCTTCCTCCTACCAGTGTTATATTATGCCAAAGGAAGTAGATCAGGGATTGTGATACCTTCTCTTCTCTTTTTTTCAGTAATTGTTGGCTTTTACATCCTGGTTTGAATGTATCGTATTCCCCAGAAACACATCAAGGAAATTAAACCTCTCTTTAGTAAATAGTATCTGGAATATCTTTGGAGATTTATAAGCTTTAATGGATTTCTGGAATTTATCACACAATGCAAAAATCGGAATTGAAATCTACATCTTTACTTGCCTTTCAAATCTGTACTTCTTTTCTACTCTTTGCTTTCAGTAACTGTATCTGAAAAAATAGATCTGAAAAATGACAGCACCTTTCAGACTTCTGTCTTAGTAAGATAGTATTATGAATGTGTGATCTGTTCTATTTTTAGTGATGGTTTAAACTCAATTTAAAGCAGAGAGAAAACTTTTGACCTATGTTCTTCAGAGCCTGTTGGAAACCTCTAATTATGAAGCAGCAGTAATCATGTCATAGTTAAGACTGAAGCTGGCTTTTTATTTTAGACACAAATAGTAAATTGTCTTTACTAAGCTCCAGAAGTTCTTTGAATCACTTTTAAACTTTGCATACTGCATTTTATCCTGGAGTGTATGTTTCTAGGGAATTTGTACGTTAGTCAGATAAATTTCTTTACAAATTTAAGACTCAAAAATCTCATTCTACTTTTGAACATTTTCTTAGATCCTTGAAAGTGTGAGGCCTTGAGATGTCCCAATCATTTAATTCTTGCTAAGAAAACAAGTACATAATTTTAGAGATTATGTTAGAGGTTATGTCTGTTAATGTTAAGGATTATGTTTGAGATTATGTCTGTTAATGAGGAATTATGCAAATAAAACAACTCTTTCTATGTGTGACTTGAAAAAAGTCTTAAACCACTTCCCAGAAGCCAAGAAAGTGAACAGAATTCTAAACATGCAAATCCATGTAAATAAAGATAACATAAATATTAAAGAGATATGGACTACATGGTTCTTAAGAAAAATGCAGTTTAAACCTGCAGCATTTAGACAGAACTAAAGCTACTCAGGGTTTTGTTAAAGCAGTCTGTAGAGGGCTGGAGCAGGTCCCTAGGAAGGAAAACTCAAAATTTTCAGATCCAGGTGTATGGACATTATATCAGATAAGGTCGGGAACTAACCCTAATGCTGGCACAAGATCAAGTTAATAACTACATTTTCTTTCTTTGATAGAAGTGTGCATATCTTGTAATTTGGGGTTTTTTTAGGTTTTTGGATGTTTCATTTTAGAAAGCTCTCGTGGTGATTTCTTGAATCTTGGGTTTGGATAGAAATATATTCTATGCAAAAAGATACATGTTTATAAAAATCTCACAATATATTGACTCATTCTTTCAGATCCTCCATTGCTGCTTTTCCCTCTTCAACTACTAGTTTCTTGGATATTCTCTTTTGCCATCTCAGAACTTCCTGCTGTAATCCCAGTCTGCCTCTCCTGTGCGTTTCCTGTGATTGCTTCACTCTGATTTTTTTCCTTTATGTAGGAGGCTTACTTAAACATAATAATTTGTTTGGATGAAAAAGTTATTTTTATTAACAGTCTGTGCCAGAGTCATAACTTTTTGGTTTTTTATTCTGTTAGTATAAAAAGAATATATAGTATGTTTATTTCCTTATAGACATTTAGATCAGTACCTTTATTTATTTATGCATTTGTTTGAAAACTTTGATGGTGATAGTCCAGTGGTATTACATTTTTTAATTTTTTTTTTAATATTTTATAAACAAACATTTTTTTTCTGAAATAATTGTAAGAACCAAACATTATTTTGACTTGTACACAAGTGTATTTGTGTGTGGAACTTGCTATATATTTTGGTCACTTTTTATACTGAAAGTCCAGGCTGGGGTTTGGTGGTATGATAAATCTAGCTTTAGGTCTGACAATAGCTGTAAAAAAAGGCTGTGGTCATATGACAGTTATGTGTAAGGTTCACATCCGTGAAAAAAGGGTTGGTGGATTAATACTAAACCCAGTGACATTATGTGAGAGTAGTTATTGTTTGTCTTCTGATTATCAGACTAATGCTAGGATAATATTTGCATCCTGTGCTTTGCTTGACAAAATGTGGATATTTGCTCACATCTGACTGGACTTCTGAGAGTAATGTGGAAACAAGTGTTTACCCTAGAGTCTGTTTTCCGTGGGAAGTTGGTCTCTATGGCTTAGAAGACTCTAACTAAAAGATAGAAAAGGCAAGGTTCACGTGATCATAAAAGTCAATTCCTTATTACACAAGTATTGATTCACAAGACAGTTGTGCAGAATTTTCAGATAAATATTACAAAAGCATTAGTTATTGCTTATAAACAACAACATTAATGACTTGTTCCAGTAAACCTTCAATAAATCAAAGTGTTTGTGGACTTTGCTTTATGAGAAATGCAACAGGATGGGATGTACCTGAAAAAAAAGGAGTGATTAGTGTTTGAAATGCAGTAAACTACTCCAATAATATGTGAAATGGTATTCTCTCTGAGTATTATATACTTAGAAAGAATAAAGGCTAGCATATCAGAAGTAATGATTTTTCAACATAAGTTGGAATAGTAGACATATACATATTGCATTTACTAGTTTTATTCAGGAAATAAATTTAAAGAGTGGTACAATGAAACTCAGATATAGGTATTGAAGTTTATTAAGAACAATTGTGAGATCAGCTCTGATTTATCAGTATGCAAGGGAATGGAATGAAATATTGAAAATATTCTGAACTACCCATTAACACATTAACGTAGTACAAATACAGTTGAGAATATTTCATGTAAAAGAAATGAAAGCAAGACATATAATATTCTAAATTAATTGGGTTTTTTTTTGTCTAAAAATAGTAGCTTCTTTTTTTACCCACCTTTATTTACATTAAAGCTAATTGTTGTCATTTATGATCTCTGAATCCTTGACCCTGTTACCCAGTTTGACCCTATTATCAGTCTTCTTGGAGCTTGAAAATGAATGGCGTTGCTTGAATAGTTACACATTTTCAGGTTTCCTAACATTTCTACAGTGACGGTGGTTAAAATTATGATTACTTGAAGGATAGGCTAAAGAAACAATATCTTTTTTGTAATAACCATAGTGATTCTGCTGGCCCCCAGTTCTACTTAAGCAGCTATTTGGGAAGCCCAGGAGGAAGACAATACTGAAGAGCTCATCAGCATGAGTGTGCTCCAGAAAGAACTTGGAAGATGGGAGAATGTGAAGGCTTTTTCTACACGATGGTCTATTTTTTTCCTGAATTTTGAAGTCTTAGGAAGTATTACAGTTTCTTTTGCTGTCGTCGTATCATGATTTGCCTTTGATGCTTTGAGACAAAGACTGAGTTAGTAGAGATGGTTTCCATAGCAATTACAACTCTCTGAATCTGCATTGAATTGCGTTCTCGTTGTTCCCGTTTTCCAAGGATTTTTATTTACCAGATGAATGGTGCAAGTTACAACTTTATTAAGGAGCTGCAAAGGAGATTTGTTGAATTTTTTGGGGAAGGGAGTGGCTATTTCAATTGTGGCTTTAGTGTGTTTACCTAGACCACAGTGACTAATTTGGCAATTTAAAAAATACCATTGTCTCCCCACATTGGTAGCTTAATGGAACATGTACATGTAGCACAGCCGTTTCAGTTCGCGGACCATTGCCTTCATGAGAGAGATCATCTTTTAAGCTGTGAGTGACTGATATGTGGGGATATGCTTAATTTTGCTGGCTGCTCCTCAGAATGGAGTCAGATGCAGCGATTAGTGTCATAGCTTGCCAGGTGACACGTAAAATCCTTAATTTTGTGTTCGTGCGCTAAGAACAGAGGACGAAGTGCTATCTGAGATTCTCAAATTCTACTGCAGTATAAAAAGCAAGTACTGCGACGTAAACGTGGCTCAGTTCTATGCTGCCTGTTGCCCTTGAATGATATATTGACAAGATTTCTGAGTTATGACATTATATCTACTATATATGTATCATTTTCTAAATTATACGGCAGTGATATAGCAACAGTTAATTGTTCTGTACAGTGACTTTTACAAAGAAGAAAAGCACACCCAATTTTTTAGTTAAATTAATTCAGCACTGCAAAGTGCCCAGTAGTTCACTGGGAAGTTATTGAAAAAAAAGAAAAGAGCCTGTATTCTACATGAAACTATTGGTTTTTTGATAAAGAACTTGCTGTTTCCTTGCACATCTTCTGTGGAATCGCTCTTAATTCCCCTAGTTCTTGTATTGTTCTCCCTTCCCTTGCCAAGTCTCTATTGACACTTGATTTGTGGTTTCTCCTAGCAGAAGTAGTGGTATAACTTTGTTCTAGAGAGTTACGTTTTACATCTGATTATTTGCAGTTTGTTTTGTGTCAAGTTCTTTTGTACGCATACAGCCAAAAAATAGCTATCTACGCAGATTTGTTATGAGGTAAAATGCCTCACTCTCTATAGCTTCACAGATGGAATGGTGCTAGTTTCACAGTCGATGTGCTACTAAAATTAAAAACTAGCAGCAGGAAAAACATTTAATCTTCATGGTAAGATTCTCATTGAAAAGTCTGAATTCGGTATACAAAAATGGTGACTGAATGCTTAGGGTGTTTGTTAAGAAATGAACCCAAGCTGTACTTCTTTTTTAAACTTTACTGTGACAGATATACTGAAGCTTCACTGTTTTTCAAAAAACTTTTCTTCTCATGGGAAATTTAAGAAACTGATGTTGCCTTAGATCTCTGTAGACTGCCTGCTGAAGTTTGTCATCAGGAATTGAACATAACCTCTTTATTTGCACAAACATTTTAGACAATGTGGAGTTGGATTCTAGATTCTGCCATGGGAAGTGCCTATACTGCTCCTGTGGATCCTGAAGAATCAAAGTTAATTGCACTAATTTACTGCTGAGCTGTGTGGTGCATATAATCAAAATATATAGACTGACAAGAAAATCTGCAGTCAAGCATATTCATTTTAACAAATGAGTGGTACAATTTCAGTACACTTAATAGTTCATAATGGGTAAGTATTACTTTTTCTGCTATGCCTTCTTTAACATGCTCTTCATGTACCAAATCTGCCCTCCCATCTCTCTTTGTGCCATTATCAACCACTCTCTCCTCTCTGGAGTTTTTTCGTGCAACTTCTCAATGCTCTCTGCCCGGTAAAACAAGAAGCACTTTACGTATGAAAACAAGTAGAAGCAGCTCTTGTCAGAATATGAAGTGAGAGGCAAAGGACAAATCTAAAGGCGAAGGACATATCTAGAACTGTATGGCTGAGAACTGTAGGAGGTGACAGATTCATTGGTGGATTGTCTGACTTCCCATGCAGATACATACAATTCAAGTACATAGCTAGTGTAGTTTGAAGTAATCCTCCTTCTGGATTTCACTGTACCCCTTTCCTAACACTTTTTTAGTCTGAAACAAATTACAATGTGTCCTTGTGTGCTGTCAGGGCGTGTGCTTAATACTGGTTCTTAATTTCCTAAAGAGCCCCTAGTACTGCCACTCACAGATGGAGGGCTGCAGATGGAAAAAATCAGCCCTGAATCCCTTTATATAATTTCTTCAAGCAGTGTTGCTGCTGAAATCCCATTCTTGCTTTGCAGTCCTATCCCATTTATTCTCTCCTTTTGTAATCTCTCCTTTTTACTGCTTCAAACCACTTGCCTTGCTTCCTTCAACTTCCTAGCCTCCCTTTCATCTTGAAGACACTGGATGTAAGAAGTTTACATGAATTTTAAAAAAGTAATGGTGTTATAAAACACTCTAAGCTATGGAATACCAGGACCTAAGCTCTGGAAGGAAGAGCTCCATTTCAGGAAGTCTTGCTATATGCTACCTGTGCTTTCACTCTTGCCTAGGCATCCCCATTTGCAAAGGTTTATAATCCTGTAAAAGACATATATAATCAGGTTCTTAAAACCCCTTGAACACTGATTAAAGTACTTTAGAATCCAAAGAATTATACTTATATTAATGCATAATAAACCGAGAGCCTTTATATTAAAACAGGTTACCTGAAAAGTCTTCTAGGCTTTTTACTTTTTAATTCTTGCTGCCCTAAGTCTCATGTTTGATTCCTCCTGTAGCCAGATCTCCCATCTAGATAATCGTGGAATTCTGGATTACAGTTTCAATGCCTTATTCAAAATACATACGTATTGGAAGAGAAATAGATAAATGGATGACTGGAAAACACAGCAGGTTCAGATATGTTTGTACTGTACTTTGTCCTGTTTGTAACTAGAGCAACCTGCCTTACAGTTAACATTTAGTCAAATACCTTTCAATCTAAAATAGGGAATACTAAATTATTTCTAATGCCATGTTTTGATAACATTTGCATTTTAATGGTATGCAGCAAAGTAATGAAAACACACAGGGTTAAGGATGATTAAATGCACCAGGCTGCTTCTGGCAGCCAGTGTGTAATTATGTATCTTCTAAGCACCATACACCACACGGAGTATCGCTATAAAGTATTATTTGTAGCACTTGTAATATTTAGCAACTCTTTTGTTGTTTTGTTTGTCTTGTAATAATGCTTTAATACTTTATTAGTATATATCCTCATTAACATAATTTTTAATCCCTTACATGTGGGGGGTGAAATAACTGTAGCCCTATTGGACTTTATCTTTCTAGCAGTAGGCTCTTGGCACTTTCCTGAAAAGCCTAAGAGTACTTCCCGCTATAAACTGCACAATGTAGTCTGGTTTAGGAAGGAGAAACATGTTTTCTATGGATTAATATTTCAGCCTGGCTAATCTTGGTAGAAACTGAAGGTTACAAAGTCATACAAAGGCTCCTTAGATAGAGATGCAAAGTAGTTTGACAGCGTCAGCCCAATTTCTCTTGCACAGGTATCCATATCACAGAAAAAACTGCCGCGATTGGCACTAATTGGCAACCTTGCTGGCACAGTGTGGAATATGGTCCAAAGACTGACTGGATAAAGAGGATCAACTGCTGCATGCACACAGCATCAGAGGTAGCTGTTTTTGTCAGGATTGACATCTATTTCTGGGCTGGAGTATGAGCCTTGGAAAGTCTTTTCCTTTGTTTCCTTTTCTTCATCCCTTCTGTAGATTTTGGGTTTCAGCATTTCAGAGTAATACTAATACTTCTGAGTGAAACAAAATTCACTTCAAGCCTTAATAAAAAGAAACTGAGTTGATACTGTTCCTGGAATTTCATACAATAAAACACTGTTAGCAGAAGAGGTGAGGTATTTTTCTTGTCAGTCATATCTAGGGAGTTACTATTTTGACTTCTACCAGAAGAGAGGAATGCCATAATGTTTCTCAGTATGGAAGATGAATTCATGGGGGCCAATCGTCACAATAGGGGCATGGAATATGCTTTGTAGATAAAAAATAAAGATGCCATTCTGTTTTTTCCTCCATAAATCTTGGCATGTAAGTTAAAAATACAGATATTGGATGATTTCTAGGAGTTTTTCCTCTTCTGTGTTTTTGGCGTATCAGACAGCCTCTGACTGTTGTAGTCCAAAACAGCATTTAAGAAGCAGCTGGTTGTGGCTGTCATGTTGACATTCATCATGCAGATCCCTTATAGCTGAAGATCAGCGGAAGCTCCTGTGCATAATTCCTTACTTTTTCTCTTAGGACTTCTGGCTCTCGCACTGAAAATTAATTTAAAACTCATTAAAAATATGAAAATACTTAGGATCACTTATCCTTTTAATTAGATTAGAAGACTTGAGGGAATGTTTATGGTCATTTGCAACCACTTCTGCATTTCACTTGTAAATTAATGGGAAATATGTTCCCAGAGTCACCTGTGAATAGCGTACGAGTCATGTTACTTGCTTTTTTTTTCAAAAGCTTCAGTGAATGTGGGCTGGGATGATTTGATAGAGAAGTATTACATTAGACTGCAACTTAAGAAAAGTACATTCTTCTCCAAATACGAAGTATTGTCTCAAACATCAAAATATATTGCAAAGTCTTTACATTGAGTTACATACTAAAGACCAAGGAACTTTTTTCTTGGTGGATTTCAGTTTGCAGACTTCTGTTGCTAGATGTGTTTTAATGTATTTTCTCTAAGTAAAATGTATAGCCTAAAATATAAAAATTAAAGTTTTCTTGGCAGTATGACATAGAGGTCTATGTATAAGAGCTATAGAGTTAAACTATTTATGTTTTTTCACTTCCAATTTGATTAACCTCCAGTAATTTTATTAGTATTAAATTTGTATTTAATCTTTGGATATTATCTTTGAGACTTTTTCATATTAAATACAGAGTTTCATAGAATTTGTCTATTTTGTTAAAATTCCTTTTCTGTTATTCATTGAGAATGTGATGGTAGTGACCTGGTCATTATGTACTTAGTGGTGAATGAAAAGAAAGTCCAAAACCTGATGAATAATTTTCACTGATGCGGTTGATAGAGCAAACAGTGAATATGTGGGAACAGACTAATATTTGTTTGAGCATAGCAGGGGTTTTTTAAGGTTTCTTTTCCCTTAGTTCTCAAAGTTCTCTCGTAATGACCGAAAAGTCATTGGATAAATATTATAACACAAGAGCATGAATAATTGCCATTGTAAAAAGATGCCCTTATTGTTCAGAAATTTTCAAATTCTCAGTGATTTTTGTCACTCTCAGAGTCTTAGTTTGCATTCCTGAGATCATCTTAAATTTGGAATTCACCTTTTATGGTAAGTAGTGCCATAATAATTTAAGAACTTGCTGGAGAGAAGCACAAAGAATAATTATAAACTCATGTTTACTGAGAACTTCAAAGCTCTCTCTCCTTACAACATTAATCTTGCCACAGAAGGGTGGAGGAAGTAGGAAGATACAGACTACACTTCGCAACACAACAGTAATAGAATCAGCATCTGTGGAGTGCATATGGCAAAGTGTTTATTTCTGACACACAGTGCCTTCCAAAGATCTCTGTGGGACAATGAGACTGTAACAAAGGAATAAGAATCAATCCCACGGTTGTTTTCAGAATCCAGGAAGATATTTTTCGTAATGTTGTGGAAAGTTAACTGGTTCATCCGAGGTAAAAGTTCTTACGACTTGATTTACTTTGATGTCATCAGATTATGGAAACATTATACATTAGAGTTCTGTGTTGATTTGTATGAATGAGACAAACTCTGTCACCCTGTACTTCTGTGCCACTTAAACTGGTTTGCAAATTCTTCCTGCTAAGAGGTAGCACTAGGCTGAAAAGGAAATGCTTTTAGTACTAATCTACAGCATGTTCACTGAGGACACTTTTGTAAGGTGTTCCAGATTTTACGGGACAAAAAAGGAGGACAGAGAGAAAATTAACCAACTGACTCTGCACCACTTAGTACAAAGATGAACTGTTGAAATATGGACCTGTTTGTGAGAATATTATGAGAAAATAAAATGAAACAGAAGAATATAAATAAAAGTGCTAGGCAGATGTTTCCAGCTCCTTAAGAGGTTGTGTAAATTACACATTGAAGAAAAATGTCTGCAGTAGGTAAAACCTTACAGGTAAAAACATCTAAAGCTAAATCATTAACAAAGCCGAAAGTCAACTGTAGGAATTGATCTGAACTGCGACATTATACAAGGAATCATATCTTCCACAAGATGGAGCTGTGTGATTTCTGCTTTTGGAAAACAAAGTCTATTAGTAAATGATTCTTTGATTACTGTACAAGGACAGGAGAATCACAGTGATCTGTCATTGCTTTCTTACTCGGATGCAAAGGAACCACTGCAATTTAATTCTGGATGGTCGTGTGGGTGCTAAAAATATTGAATTTAACATGAAGACCTCTGAATCTAGAAGAAAAACTGTTTAGAGAAGAAGAAAGACAAATCTATTACCTTTCTCTATGAAGATCACGGCAATTTGCTTAGTGTGTGGTGTCCTATCAGCTTTTGTTTATTTACTCACATTGGTGATGACTGCAATGCAGATTTCTTCGGAATGATTTCTTACAATTTATGCTCTGTAACATCTGGATGAGAGAGGGATATGATTGCTTGAATAAGAATTCAAGCAAGTATTTCAGTAACACTGATGGACCTCCAGTTCTGGAGTGTTTATTAGGTTTGAGCAGATGTAAGTAAAGTACTTCATCAACGGAATGGAATATTGTCTTTGACAGCAATGACTGGAAAAGATCAAGGACTTTTAGTAGAAAAAAACCCAGAACATGAGGAAATGTAATACTTTTCCTGAATAAGCAGAGAAAGTGAGCAGGAGAGAGGGAGGCAGAGGGGCTTGGTTTTCCTCCTTATGTGGCATTGGTGAGACTGGCTGAGGAGACTGGAAGAAAGCAGCACATTCAAAACTGTCAGAGGTAGGGGCTGGCATCAGCAGAACTGAACAGAAACAAAGAGCAGGCAACGTTGGGATTCTGTCAGTCAAATGTGGGCCAAGGAGGATCCAGAAGGTTGGGTCCAAAAGGCCTGAAAAGGTAAAAGAGCTCTTCCACAACATATCAAGAAACTTAGAAGATTCAAGTTATTGAGACATTAATAACATGGGATATGTCCCAGCTAAAAAGGGTATGGTTACATGTGGCCTCCTAGGTCAAGTGGTGGTTGTACAGGAAGATTCAAGAGCACTTTGGAATACTCTGCTACTTGAGTTAACACTGGAGAATATAAATAGGAACTTGTTTGTGACATTGCTAAATCACAGCAAGCCTGATATTTTCTAATCTTTTCCTTTTTTTTAAATTGTTTTGGATTACGGTGGGTTAATGATTATGAACACTTTGCAAACTTTAAGAAATTCTTCTGATTACAGCGTATGTGCTGAAGCTTGGTTTTAGATGAGATTATGTTGAATCAAGCTACAGCTCCCTTCTTCATTCACTTTTCATTGCTAAAACCTAGCTTCTCCAGTGATGCCAAAATATACCACAACCACTCCTCTTTTCCCTGGTTTGTGCCTGGGTGAGAGGCAGAAGACCTGTGATCGCTTCTGAGTTACACATAAATGGATTGTGTGGCTGATACGTACACAATGATCGACTTGTGCGTGTGTCAAACATAACAGATAATTGCTGAGCTTACACAGCAATATTTTCCTCGCTGGGAAGACTCATGTCAGTCTTATCTCCTACTCAACTGTCAGTTCTCATGGAAACTTGTTGGAACTTCGTATCTTTGAGTCCAGGTCCTTTTGTTGATTTTGATCAAAATTAGCCAATTCATTCAAAAGTTATGAGGGAGGGGATGAGAACTGACAGTCTGGGAGTGCATCTGTATAATTTATTTCCTAGCAAAACCAGCTAGCATGGAAAGCAAAGTTTTTAGTTTTCAAAATTGGCAATCAGAATTGAGTAACCCACATTTAACTGAAACAAATCCACATGACTAAGTTTACGGGCGCAACTTACAGTGTTGTAAGTCATGATGTTGAGAATTCTCATCATTCTGAGTTTGTGTGCATCTGGTTATATATAAACTGGTATGTAAACCACACTCACTGCTAGAGAACCTGAGGGTAAAGACTAGATCACCTAGCAGTCTTTCAGTTTGTTTGCCTAACACAAGCCAATTTTATTTCTTTTACAAACCCACTAATTCTAGCAGTGTTGATTGTTCACCTACTTTTTCTCCTGTGGCAAACATTTACCAGAAGAGGAAAGCTGAAGGAAATAGCTGATAGCAGATAACAACTATGCTTTCACATAATCTTAAACTCTAATATGCTTTTTGTTATAGTGAATGGACTTGTCTCATTTTTAAAATAGGACTAAAGAAAAACACTTCTGTTGTGAATGTTACATGAACAGAGATCATACAGTTATTGAATTTGCAATCTGTAGATAAAAACTATTACAGAGTTTAGAGTTGTCTTTTTATTATGCATTTCTGAAAGCAGGGAAAGTGAATGACGTATTTTTCGAACAAAATATTGTAGGCACAATTAAGTAATAATAAAACGTATGTCCCAATCCGTGCATTTTTAATTTGCATCGAATAAAATTAACCATATAGATATTTTGGTTTACCTACTTTACATGTTTGTCTTGAGACACTTGATGTGTAACATTCTTGAGTTTGTAAATACTTTACGATCCTATGATCCTGTGGTAAAACCCCCCAGATTTTGACAAGGCAGAGCAGTTTGGTTCAGGCATACTTGAAAGATTTTCGGAAATGAATAATTCACATTAATAATGTGAGTTGAATTGTGTCCTGTGAGGAAAAGCATGAAAAGAAAAAGGCAGGCATTACTAGTCAAGCTTTACTTTTGCGCCACCAATAAACAAGATTTTAAGTGAAATACAGAAGAATAAAGTGTGTTAAATTCATAATATGAAAAGGAGGTATATAATAACAGGGAGAGCTTCTGAAGTATCTTTTAAGAACTACATGAAGGTGCTTTATTTGCAAGTAAGTGTAGTGCAACTACATGCCTCAGTCAAGCCAACAGTAGGCTTTAGTAAGTGATAATAAAGTGTGAAAGGTGTTTTTTTTGAGAAGGATGGAAAAACACATGTCCCTATTCTTGTCAGTATGTATCCAGTGAACAGACATCAGACTAGACACCTACGTCGCCTTGAGCTAAGGCACCCAAGCAGTGGTCTCCAGGGTCTCGGCTGAAGCTGAAGTTGCTTTTGTTATGGTGAACTGAAAGTTCATGAGTACAAAATGTCAGGTATGATAATCTGGCTATGGAAACTATACATGTAGGTGCTTTGCTTTTCACTTATCAGGCTGTATATTTAAAAGAAGTGAAAGTGCTTCAAGATGGTGTATTGGAACATAACTATTTAATTGAAATGAAGTAGCTTGCTTATTCACTTGTAAATGAAATCGGAAGTGAATTTTTTTTTTTGAGACTCCGATGTAGAATTCCCATACTTTTGGGGTTAGAGAGCGTCTGTCCGCATTAGTAGCCGGCCCAGCCCTAAACCAAGACATGGGGTCTGAATATTTGTGCTTATGCGGTCTCCCTGTTCTCTTTCAACTTGTTCACACATCAGTTATTCCTGGAATACTATAGAAATGAACAGAGTTAAAGAACTCTTATTCTGAATGTAGATAATCTGCAATAATTCCATATCCAAGCCAAGATGAAATGTACTACTAATCAATTTAAGACAACCCTGATATGTTGTGCAGCAACTTCTTTGTGCAGCCAGGTTCTACCTGCAAAAAAAAATGCAGTTGAGTAGTGCCTACTGTGCTCTTTATGGGCTCCCCAGAGAAGTCTGTGGTCATCCTGTAACACACTCTTTGTATGAAGATGGGGATGTCTCCAACACTTTTATTCCAGAAATAGTATTATTGTAGAGTAAACACTGTGACACGAAGAGAGTGATTTTGTAAGTCACTTCTTCCAGAACTTCTAGGGAGCTTTCGCCTGAGGTGTGCAACTGGTTGTTTTATTCAATATATATTTTTTTATTTGGAGAAGCAATATACTTGATTCACAACATCCAGCCCAGTGGGCACTAAGGTTGTGTAACTATTCTTAATACTAGTTGTAATTAAAATTTCTAGATTAGGTTGAATACTGGAGGGAGAAGGAAGAATAGAGAAAGAATAAAATGGCACAATTTAAATTGTTACCTGTATGGTGAGGACTCTAATCTTCTGTTGTCCTTCAGCAGTACTGATTTTTCACTTACATTGACCTCACAGGATTGGTGAAATTTATAGGCTAATGAATGCAAAGACTTCTTAGAATCTCTCATCTCTGTTTTTTCTTGTATGCTTACTACTGTGGACTCAGAGTTCCTTTTCTGCTGACTGAGGCTTTGAAGATAGCTCTGTCCCACTGCACATTTCTTCGTTTTCTAGAATTTATTCTTCTTTCACAGTCTGTAGGAACTCTTCAGAAGCCACATAGTGTACGAAATCTGTCTTCTTCCATGAAACACAGATGTAAAATATATATTGTTGTACAGCAGATGCTTGATTGACTTTGTAGTTGAGCCCTTGATGTCCCCCAAAATGATCCGTAAATACAATGAAGCGGTAATGAAATGTGTCAGCTTAGAATGGAACGTCTCGGCTGAGTACCAGGGCTCTGTCTCTGGGAATCAGTGTGGTGTTGTGTTAATATTGCAGGCTTATGAATGTTTTAGCTTGAGTAAATGCAAAAATCCTTCAAACTCCATCCTTTATATAGCTGTTTGGCTGGAAGAATCTGCTGCAGGGTTCGTTATCTTTCTACTACAATTCTCAGATGTGTTTTCTCGTCTGTATTATTTTCTTACACAGTGAATGTGGCCATGGTCTTCTTTCTTCGAAATGAAATGCCTGTTGTTTAGAGCACTAGAACTTAGAAATTTTAAAAAGTATAATTAGTTGTCATCAAAAGAATACATGACATTTTGAGGGGCAATTCCTGCTCAGCAATACCTGTTTGCCTGTCCTCTCAATATGAATTAATTGGATCTCTATCTTCTCTCTTTCCTCTCTGTATTTTATCTTCTTCTTTGCAGAAGACGGGAAAAGCTCAGCCTCAGAGAGCCAGCTGAAAAATCTCCCTGCGTATAGAGAGATGACAACCACGTGGTATAGAACAGGAGGGAGAATATGAGGAAAATGGAAGACTAGAAGTGCTTTACTCAGATACAATTTTACCAAACAAGAGATAAAGTCTAAAAAAGTAAAGGGGGGAAAAAAAACCCAGACATGCGCAGGTTGTTTCCTGTAGGCAGTTGAGCTGTATATTTCGATAAACTTATTTTCTGACTTTTTAGGTGTACCTTCATTTTTTTTTTTAACTATGGCAATGACATAGGAAACACCTGACAAGATACTTCTGACAAGATATTATTTCAATCCAGAAATAGAAAATAGCACATGCACAAACTCCTGGTACATCTAGGTATATTTTGATAAGAACTTATATGGAGACCAATATTTTAAATAACAAATCATAGAATCATAGAATCATAGAATGTTAGGGATTGGAAGGGACCTCGAAAGATCATCAAGTCCAATCCCCCTGCCAGAGCAGGAATGCCTAGACTATGCCACACAGGAACGTGTCCAGGCAGGTCTTGAATGTCTCCAGAGAAGGAGACTCCACAACCTCTCTGGGCAGCCTGTTCCAGGGCTCCGTCACCCTCACTGAGAAGAAGTTTCTTCTCGAGTTTAAGCGGAACCTCTTATGTTCCAGTTTCAGCCCATTACCCCTTGTCCTATCAGTGGTTGTCACCGAGAAGAGCCTGGCTCCATCCTCGTGACACTCACCCTTGATATATTTGTAAACATTAATGAGGTCACCCCTCAGCCTCCTCTTCTCCAAACTAAAGAGCCCCAGCTCCTTCAGTCTTTTCTCATAAGGGAGATGCTCCACTCCCCCAATCATCCTAGTTGCCCTGTGCTGGACTCTCTCCAGCAGTTCCCTGTCTTTCTTGAACTGAGGGGCCCAGAACTGGACACAGTATTCCAGATGGGGTCTCACCAGGGCAGAGTAGAGGGGAAGGAGAACCTCTCTCGACCTACTAACCACCCCCCTTCTAATACACCCCAGGATGCCATTGGCCTTCCTGGCCACAAGGGCACAGTGCTGGCTCATGGTCATCCTGCTGTCCACCAAGACTCCCAGGTCCCTTTCCCCTACACTGCTCTCTAATAAGTCATTCCCCAACTTATACTGGAACCTGGGGTTGTTCCTACCCAGATGCAAGACCCTACATTTACCCTTGTTATATTTCATTAAATTTTTCCCCGCCCAACGCTCCAGCCTGTCCAGGTCTCGCTGGATGGCAGCACAGCCTTCTGGTGTGTCAGCCACTCCTCCCAGCTTGGTGTCATCAGCAAACTTGCTGATAGTACTCTCTAGTCCCTCATCCAAGTCATCGATGAATATATTGAATAATACTGGTCCCAGTACCGACCCTTGAGGCACTCCACTGGATACAGGTCTCCAACCAGACTCTGCCCCATTGACCAAAACTCTTTGGCTTCTTCCCCTCAGCCAGTTCACAGTCCACCTCACTACCCGAGAGTCTAGACCACACTTCTGCAGTTTAGCAGCAAGGATGCTGTGGGAGACTGTGTCAAATGCTTTACTGAAGTCAAGGTAGACCACATCCACCGCTCAGCCATCATCTATCCACCTTGTTATATCCTCATAAAAGGCTATGAGGTTAGTCAAGCACGACTTCCCTTTGGTGAAGCCATGTTGACTGTCTCTAATGACCCTCTTATCCCTGATATGCCTTGAGATGGCACCAAGGATAAGTCGTTCCATCACTTTCCCAGGGATGGAGGTGAGGCTGACCGGTCTATAGTTACCCGGGTCCTCCTTCTTGCCCTTTTTGAAGACTGGAGTGACATTTGCTTCCCTCCAGTCCTCAGGCACCTCTCCCGTCTCCCAAGACTTGGCAAAGATGATGGAGAGTGGTCTAGCAATGACATCAGCCAGCTCCCTCAGCACCCGTGGATGCATCCCGTCTGGACCCATGGATTTATGGATGTCCAGATTGCTTAATTGGTCCCTAATCCAGTCCTCATCGACTAAAGCAAACTCCTCCACTGCCCTGACTTCCTCTGGGGCCTCAGGGGAACGGGGCTCCTCAGGACAGCCTCCGGCAGAGTAGACAGAGGCAAAGAAGGCATTCAGTAACTCTGCCTTCTCTGTATCATGTGTCACCAAGGCACCCACCTCATTCATCAGTGGGCCTACATTGCCTCTGGTGTTAGTTTTATCTGCCACGTATTTGAAAAAGCTCTTCCTGTTGTCCTTGACCCCTCTCGCCAGGTTCAATTCTAGGGAGGCCTTTGCTTTCCTAGTTGCCTCCCTACACCCTCGGACAACAGCCTTATATTCTTCCCAAGTGGCCAGCCCTGCCTTCCAAGATCTGTAAATTCTCCTCTTGCCCTTGAGCTTACCCAGCAGATCCCTGTTTAGCCACGCAGGTCTCCTGGCTCCCTTCTTTGACTTCCTACGTGTCGGGATGCTCTGATCTTGAGCATGGTAGAAGCAGTCCCTGAACGCTAACCAACTGTCTTGGGCCCCTTTACCTTCAAATACTGAACAATAACTTGTATTTAAGAGAATTGGTGGGTGGACCACTTTTCAAAAGTGCTAAGTGACCAGTTACTCCTATGAATGTCATTTGAGAGCTAGAAGATGCTTAACAGTTCTAACAATCAGCTGATATATATTTACTATTGGTTTAACCTACTTCTGTTGAAGTCATTGTGAGTTTTATAATCAAACTCATGGACTCATAAAATGTTTTAGGTGGGAAGGGACCTCAGAAGTCTTCTGGTCTAAGGTGCTGCTCAAAGCTGGGACTACTGTGCCTGTGCTTAGTACTGCATGATGTTGAATGTTGTTCCTTAAATCAGTTCAGAAAAATACCTGGTATGCAAATGCTTGTCTGAACCAAGAGCTATGTCTGAAAGACCTGACACGAACCCTTCACCCACTCTCACCACCTGAGATTGAGAGCTCTCTGAAGCTAGAGCTTCTTCTCAGCAGCACAGTCATCTATTTTTTTTTCCCCTTTGGTATTTTTATTTAAAAAGCAATGTATTCCTATATGCTATATACGAATATTAACCACCAATTGATTTAAATAGCTGTCTTTAATTGCTTCAATAGTATTCATCAATAGTGAAAGTAAATAAATATTCTGGTTGGTGGGAAAGCATTGGAGCAAAGATCAGGAGGCAAAATTAAAACATGCAAATAAATTAGTTTTACTGCTTAGAAAGATATATTTTTATAGTTAACAATTTTGCAGGAGGAAAGAAAAAGAAAAGACAGAACTCCGTGCTCCTGCAAAGTATTTCAGTTCCTTGACAACTGCAGGTATATGATGAACTGTGGCTGAAAATTCGAGATGCATAAAGGAATAGCCTTGCTGGGATAATTGTTTTTCAACCCGCTAATGAGAACAAAAGATGAGGGGTTTTTTTTGAAAAATGGAATTCTGAGCTCTTAGAAGGCATGAATCTAAAATTCCTATTTGTATGCTTGTGTATAAACACATATAAATATTTTAAATTTCTCTGTTTCTGTCCTTACACATAGAACCAGTATGTACTTAATTTTTTCTCCTTCTCCTTCAGGTGATGGTGACATGCTTGCTTTCTTCCTGATGTTTTTCTCAGATAGATGCAATATTCGATGTTGCATTTCAGCTGTAATCTAACAAGCATGATTAAAGTGGCTGACTTCTTTAATTGGATATGATAACACGTTTTATATAGGAGCCGTTTGTTGGATCAATGTGGGAACCGAAAACCAGTTTATACTAAGGAACTAGTTTCATATTACATAAATAAAGTGTAATGCTCCTTGCACAGCTTAATGCTCGATTTTGTTAGTCTATATAAACACGTAAAAGACACATTCCAAGAGCATGTAAAAGAAGATGCACATACTGATTTCCACAGTTGCCACCACCTAGCTTTCTAGCAAACAGGGATATCTTTGTCAACATATCTCTGCACACGTGAACAAGGCAAAATGTTACATATGCACACATATACATGTTAATGCCTGTAGATATGACCAAGTGTTTCATAAGTCCAAATGGAAAATGTGCTCAGACAATATACTTCCTCTATTTATTAAAATGGATATTTATCACAAACTAGTGTCTACAGCCTGAGTTGGCCAGACACAAGTCTACTGTAGCCAAAAAAGCAGGTGGAGGTCAGGAGCCTGCCGACAACGGTAGCGCTTAGCTGCCTGATCAGCCCCAGCTGTAACCCCCACCCACCCCTCTGCTTCCTGACCTGGGAGCCCCGTTTAAGCTCTGACTATGCCACGGAGGACTGTGCTCTTGTTGGTGAGGCTGCTGCCCTGGTCTGGGGTCACCCTTCCCTTCTCACTGTTCTCTTGGTGGAACTGATCTGCTTTTGTGGCACCCTGGTGGTCCTTTGGTTCTGGCCTTGGTATCATGTTAAGGTTGTGATACAGTTTCTGCCTTGAAGGAGATGTGGATTGACTGATCTGAAGCACAGGTGGAGCTGGTGCCTGACAGTCTGCATCTGTAGGTATGTGAGCGTGCCCTTAACGTGGGGACTTTTTACCTGGATCTGAACGTATATAGAGATTTGAGAGTATTTAGTACTCATGATGGCTTCTGCAAAAAGAGCAAGTGTTACGTAGCTCACGATTAATGCTTTTAGAGATCACAAACAAGGCTGTACGAAATAAAAAACTTGTTCTTGATGTCAGTATAGGAATAGGTTTGTCTGGTCAGTATTAGTGACATTTGTCACATTACCCAAACTGACCTGAACAAATTCTTTAGTAAGGTTTTGTGTGTGGACCTGCGTGGCAGTGATTGCTGGTTGTTGGTAGGCATCCTTTCTTGGTTACTCCAGCTACACTGCTTTCTCTTTACCCTGGAACACTTGGGAAATGAGTCTAAAAAAGGACAAAAAAATCTCAATACTAAGAAAGCAAAAGCAAAGGTAAGAGTGAGCACACCAGTTAGGAGATGGAATACGAACAAGGGAATGTTATATGCCGTTTTTCAGCATTCAGTGATACTTAAATGGATCAACAGGAATGTCCTTCAGTTATACGCTGAGCATAATGTTTCTGTGAAGAAGACAGTGAGTGTATCCCATGCCCTCCGGCAATAGCACTAGAAATCTGTCGGGAAGCGATTAGGTAGCAGTGTGTGTTATGTATGGCTGACTCCCTGCAGGACTAGGTGACAAGACTCTTTGTAGAGTTAATTATGGTTAAAGAGCAAGATATAAAAACCACTATTGAGCACCCTTCTAATAAGAAGTGGAAATGAAGTAAAAGAATAATAATATGAATCTTCACGTTTTTACTTCACAAAAGGATTTTCTTGTTCCGAGTGCTGCGTATTTTTTTTCTTCTACTTTTTTTTCTTCTACTTCTTTCGAAATCTGTGATGGGTTTATGTGGCCAGCTTGTGTCAGAGATTGAGTGGATCACATGCATGAAGGAAGCATAAGTCTCTATAATAATAATGAAAACCAGGAGAACTATTTAAAGACTGGTTAAAAAAGAGGTGCTTTGGCAGCTGAATGTATTTTTGCCTGTTTTCAACTGATGTAAGCAGGAAGGTGCCATCCGTATTTATGCTTCATTAAATAAGCATAAGGAGACCTGAAAAATAAAAGGGAGAATTGCAATTTTATTCCTTGTCAGCATGAAGGAACTTGTCAGGGAGGGATGCACTGTTTAAATTGTGCCAGTCAAAAACAGGGATCGGGAGCAAAGCACATGAAGAACCTGTTTCCCAGATTTCAGGAGAAAGAGATCTCAATTATTCAAAGTCAGCAAAAACCAAATGCTTTTCTATGTGGTTCCAAATTCTCTAAAGAAGAACTAAAATCACCACCTACTAGACTGATTTCAGGATTTCAGAAAATGGAATAATTGTTTCTTTCAGAAATTGGGAAGCTTTTTTTTGCCTTTTTTTTTTTTTAATTGTGGTTCTAAAACTTCTGGTTTTTGTCTACTTTACAAATACTGTTACTAAAGATGTTTGCAGCTACACCTGAGCATGGGCGATGTGCCTTATTACATCAGTCTCTTCCAACTTAAACCATTCTCTGATTCTGTAACACACATAATATTCTTTTTTATTATTATTATTCTATCATACACATTTTACTGTTACTTTGCAATCTGATCTTTAAATATGATGAAACTTCATAAAGGAATTCTTTGAGTTGTAAGGTTCTAGAGGATAAAAATGCACTGTATATTTGTGCAAGGAAGATCATTTTCTTTTTAAATATAAAGAAGCTGCAATAATAGTCACTATTAATATATTTTTAATTGTAAGAAATTGGGGGGTGGGAGAGGAGAAAATCAGAGGCATTCATGAGTGCTAAAGCTAAATCTCTCTTGTGTTATGTTCTAACTTCCCATCATTGCAGTGCTGGAGTGCTGCTGAGAGTTTGGCAGTTTGACTGGAGTTCTTTAAAATGGGCTTCTGCAGTAGCAATGGAACGTGTGCTTCGTGAACAGCAATAGGTTCTTAAGATGTAGAGAATGAGAAAGAGCATCAGAGTCTTTTTTGGTTATTTGTGTGCTGTAATTACAGCAACTGATGATGCAAACCATCGAGCTCATTCAAGCATAGGTTCTGTATTCAATTCCTGTTATCATTACATTGGGTCTCCTAAATTTGCTTCAGTGGTTTTTGTCTTCAGATGTTCTAATGGCAGAATTAGTTTTGTTTCTTAGGTTTCAGCTAAGTGAATGTTAAAATATCTACTTTGATATCTGGGTACCTTTTTGTTTTGAAGGTCCATCTGCTAAATATCTTGACTTGGTTTAGGTTCCTCTCTTTACAGGAGTGCATAGCTGGTTGCTTGTAAATGTATCTGTTTCTTGCTATGATTTAGAACTTCTCACTTGGATCTCTCCAGATTACCAGAACAGAAGCTGATGGAATAGGTAAGCTATTAAATAGGATTTTCAACAGTTCTGCATTACAACACTTGAAACATTGTAGTCTGGAAGCTGCATTAAAAAAATATTTAGAACAAAAGAGAAATTTGCTCAAGAACTGAAATATGCAAGAATGTGCTTCTATTTTGGGATTAACTGTAACTTGATTTGGTTTGAAATTTCCTTTTGTCTTCAGGATTCTGATAATGTTAGCATGCACATCATTTGGAAATTCATAAAATGCTTATATTTGTAACAGATTTTTTTTGGAAAAAAAAAAACACAAACAAAAAGCAACAACCCCCCCAACACAAGTTTTAATTTTTTTTTAAAAAGAAGACAACTGCTCCCCATCAATGCGTCTTGTGTTGCTGCAATGTGCTACTGTTGTTTGGCGTATTAAATGTGAGGGAAAGGCAGGAGAATATCTTGGGGAAAGTGTCTTCTGCAATTTAATCAAATAAGCTGTGGTCAAAGACTTGTGGGTTCTGTGTTTGTATTGGTGGGTTTTTATTTTTATTTGTTTTGTTAGAATGCAGAACCATTTCCTGCTGTTTTGGACTGGGACTTCGCTGAATGAGACTACTGCTGAGTATTCTTCCAATCCATTTATATGGCTCAAATCATTCTTTCTCCAAAGTATCTCAATGTTACTTACCTATAGACTTGCATCATTAGCTATGTGGGAAAGATTGCCAAAGGCACATGTGGAAAATTGCTCTGCAAGTAAATGACAAAAAGCGTTCCCTAAAAATCGTGGAACAGTGCTTAGATTCTTCATCTGTTTGGGCCCACTCTGTTACATTTGCTAAGGAAGTCCCTCTGTCCCTCTTTTAGACTGTCACCATCTTCATGTTATGCCGCTATTGGCAGAAAATAAACCAAACCTGTTGTTCTTTTGGTTATATTTATTCTTAGTGTATGTATTCTGAGGCATGTATATGTGTGTGCTTATGCATTAGTTATTCCACCTTTTACGTAATTCACGTTAGGAACTTTACTTGTTGCAACTAATCCATTACCCCATTGGACTATAGCATCCTCTAGAATCTGTATTCTGTGTTTATCCTTGACAACATATTTTAGGATAAGCTAATGGGTTTTTTATGTGGGTGTGGGGTTTGGGTTTTTTTGTTTTTTTTTTTTTTTTTTGCAACTTGCATATTAACTGGCTAATTAAAAGAATGCTTTCAATGTATTTTGAACATTGGAATAGGGATATTCTAATAGCACCACTGCAATGGCATATGTGATTGAAGAGAAGGCTTCAGATAACACAGATGTTGGAAATACAGTTCTTAGGTGGATACTGCTCCAGACAAGCTTCTTCTTGGTGTGTCTGGTCTGTGCTTCCCTGATCTTCCTGCTTTTCCCTTCCTTACTATTCCTTCAAAGCAATAAGTCTTTTTCTCCTGTGATGTTCTGTTAAACCTCTTTGTCAGTTTTGTTCCTTTTTCCTGTTTAGTGCCTCTGCTCTGCTTCTCCCTCTGCAAGGAAGTTGAAGGAATTTCAAATTCTTTCAGTTGTAGCCCACAAACTGTCCTGAAGTGTTCCTGATTAAATCACACTGAGCTAGATGATGACAGCACCTGGTTCATTTGTTGTCAAGTTCTCTCTCTTTAAAGGTACAGTTATCCACATACCTATCAGTCCTAATTTAGCTGTTCAGGCAGCCATTGTTAGTTTTAGTGTTTTGCAGCACATTTACTACTTAACTGGGATGCTTCATCAGCTTCATAATGTTAACCAGAAACTATAAAATATATGTGACAAGAATGTAGTCTGGAGATGAGTTTGACTGGCCTTTTACACCATTTGAAATTCCTTAATGTGTTATGCACAGTGGATAAGACATCAATTTCCCAGACACTCGTATCAACTTAATTTCAAAACTTCTTTCAAACAAACTTTTTGTGTTGTTCGTTTTGTTTCTTTTTTTAGATGAGAAAATCCTCCAGAGAGCCACTTTCTCTGTGCAGTTTGCTTTGCAGAAATGATCAGGTGAAAACAAGTTTGAGCTGATATGTAGTTAGCCATTACACTGTTTAAGTATTGTATATTTAGATCTAAATGGCTCAGATTATTTTTTCAGTCATGATATCTCCTTATTTTTATTGAAAAATAAGAATACTTTCATAAAAAAAGGAAGGAAATAGGTAGTTATTGCAAATATGTAGTGCCAACATCATGTGTGATTAAATATTATACAATACCTTAACTGCATATATTGGGAAAATAGGATTCAGTCGTAAACAGGCTAAATAATGGGGAAACCTTACATCAGGAGCCTAGATCAGCTCCTTAAATTTATGTTTCCCTGCTAGCACCATGTGAAAGGACAAAATCCTTTTACTGTCTGCTGTGATAAAAGGAAACGCTTCTTGCAATGGTGAAGAAGGGTTATTTCAAAAATGAAAATTGTGTGCTACTTTTTTCTTGTCTCATTAGCAGGACCAGTTCCAGAAATACAGATTGACAGCATTTAAAACAGAATTTAAGATACTTTGGAATTCCTGTGAATGTGACCCCTTCCCTTTCTTCCTTTGCCAATGCCCCATACCTTACTGTGTACTGAGCTATTCCAGGAAACTGAAGCAGTGAAAAACATGCGCGTGGTGCACCATACTGGGAGAAAAGTTCACCTGCCAGCTTGTAGTAGGAGGGATGCATATTCAGAAAGGCAGGCTGTAGCTAGCTCCTGCCCTTTACAACTTTAACTTAGCCTTTTATTGTAGTACACTGGAATGAATATAATTTCTCAGAAAACTCAGTTCTATAATTTGGCGAGATCTGAGACTGCAGGTATTTGTACCTTTTCGCTGGACTGTGGGTACACCAGCGGTTTCCCGCTCTTGCCCTGGACAGGTATGGCCGCTTGGAGTCGGTTTCCTGCTACAATGCAAGCTGATATGTCTTTCTCACAGAACCAATGTGTTTACTTTCCCTCATGTGAGACAAATACATGCATATTTGTTAAGTAACCCTGCAGTCACTCATAAATACACTCCACAATCTGTCACAGCGGGCCCACTTAAGCATCTGCTACCTGGAAGATGAGTGCTCAGGTCTGAGGAACCTCACAAAAGTTGATGGCAAGCACCAAAAGTTTATGAAAGGCTCTGTGGGTTTTGATTGATTCTTCCCAGGCGGGAGGATGGCAAGAAAAAGAGCTTTATATACCTGCCGTCATATTGCATACTGCCATCTATACCATTATGTGGAGTTTTCTTTCTCAAATCAAAAAGCTTTCGCTTTCTTTTAGTACAAAGATCAGCATTCTTTTAATGTGATGCTTTTGCATCTGAGACAGTCGCTCAGATTATGATCATCTGCCAACACTGGAATTTCCTTTATGTATTTGGGAGGTATTTGTGGCATTCCCTTCTACTTTGTTTCAACATCTGTATTTGTAAACCTTCGTGTTTGCTCAGTTACCAATTTTCTGACGTCTTTTTATCTGATGACCGAAGTATTTAATCTCCATAAATCTATGCTGACATTAGCAGGAACTGCAGATAGTGCCTCAAAAGATCATATTTTTTAATAGATAGCTGTATGATAGCAAGACCAGGAAAGTAAGCAGATGGTCAGACAGATCGAGGTTGTGGCTGACAGCAACATAGGGCCCAATTCAACTTTTAGGGTTTATTATTAAAATATTTAATATCGTTTTCTACACTTGCCCAGAAACCTAGGCATTTTCCCTTTTTCATATAGCTCAGAAATAAGCACTTCTTCTGACTTCGCAACAGTAAGGGAGGAATTTAAAATAGCAGAAGAATTAATGGGCAAGAGCAAGGAACTACAATAAAATACTGATACAGAAATACAGAAAAGGCAAAAAAAAAAGTTTCCTGTTAGATGCCCTTGAAAGCCACGCTCCCTGCTAGTTCTTCTCACTTGTGTTTACTGGATTCCCCTAGTGTAGATAATCGCTCCATCTGTTAGACATGTAGCAGTTTTTCCTTTGCTTTTCTCTGACTCTGATCTGGTTGGCTGTAGTTCATAGCAGCCTCTGCACTTCCTCAGGGAATTCAGAATAAGGCAAATGACAAATGGATTCTTTGCTAAAAAAATGTGGTTCCTGGATTGGAGTCTTTTCTTTACATTCCTTTAAAATACAAACAAACAAACAAAAGAACCCCACAAACTGAGCAATTATTTTGTTTGTAATTTCTCTGACTAACTTTGAAAGATCTACATTAAGTCAGAATAACATCTTCCTGATGACATGTTATTAGTGTAAAAATGGGTGCAGGTTAGTTCCCCATCCTTGAATGGTTCTATGTTGTATTTTTCCTGTTTTAGAATTTAGCTGTTATTTAAACAAAGGTTCCAACATATAGTGTCTATCAATTGGGCCTGCTCTGACCTGATCCTTTGCCCCACTCAAGGCAATCTGAAATGCTTTCCTGGCTCTTCAGATCTGCAGGGAGTGGCTGTACCCTTTGGAGCTCCTCCCTGGCTTTCAGCAGTAAGTATGATTAACGGAGAGGTTTTGCAGAAGGCAGGGGTGTCACACAGAGAATGCTTTGGAGCTCTCTGGATGAAAGCGCTTCCTCTTCTGCCGTAGGCAATTTGTAGTGTCTTAATATGGCTAACCCCGCTTCTGATCTGCGGTACGCCTTCTGATGAATCAGTCTTTTATATCATGTCCCCAAACATTTACTGCCAAGAGAATTAGTAAGTATTTGCATAATGCAAGAGGATAGTACAGTAAATAATATCAATTAGACCATGTAGATTTTTTTTTAATGTTTCAAGTGTTTAATTTTGGTGTCTTTGTGGATTCAAAATTCCAAACACTCACAGAAACGCATCACTGAGGATTTGGATTTTAGTTTATACCCTGACCATGGTTTCTGTTTCTAATTTTTTTTTTTTGTCTAAAAGCCCTTTCTCCCCACAAGAAACTACTCTCTCAAACCTGTGGCTCTTAAAAGATTTGCCGTTATAAAATGTATGTAATTATCATGTGGTAGTAGAGGAGGATTTGTTTGTCTTACTTGATGTAGCTGGTTATCTCTCAGAATACATGGAGTATTTGTGTTGGCAAGCAACTGAGAGTAGCAAGTAGAATGATCTGGTTCTGATAGGCTGAGCTGCTCAGGATGAGAGAGAAGAGTTGGAGAGCTGCAATGACAGCTAGATGGGAGCATGACTGGAGAGAGGCTCCACACAGAAGTGCTTTACCACTGCTAGTTGGGGCACTGAGAGTGGGCATGCAGGCCAGGGCTGAGCAGCTGCTGCAGAATTTCATGTGCTTGTTACAGAGCAGTGTTTCTCCTCTCATTTCCTTGAGCCTGAGGGTTTTTCATGACTAAATGTGAATTGCACTTTTGTATCTGTTGGCCTCGTGCTGAAGTCCTGTTCTCTAACCTATTCAAACAAGTTTGCCTTAGAATTATTAATGTCTTCACGTGCATTTGAAATGATGCTGTCAGGAGGAAAAAAACATTATATTAAAATCTTTCCAAGTGTCTTTCATGCGAATTTCCTACTGATTGTTAAGAATACCCAGTGTAAGTTAGTCAGCTTTTTCTTTATACCCTGTTCGGAAGCTGCTTAAATTCTAAAATCTTCCTATTTGGTTGGTGGAAGCTGTCTGTTTCCATTTTTTTCCTCAGTAGATTTCAAATTCTCATCCTTGAATTTTGGCATAACTCATGAGGAGTAGGTTATGTGGTTCTGACAGGAGGCTTATTTAAGGTATTTGTTCCCTGTAGTGACTGGGAGAATTTTCCAGCTGGCAAAGAAAGCATGCCTTCAGCCAGTCAACAACACATCAGTGGAGCACAGCAGCTCTTGCTTATAGTCTCGTAATGGGACTATCAGTAAAAGAGAAACATCCTGACAATAAAAAGTGGGGTTTTGACATATGGAAAACAATGAAGTTGCCAACCACAGTAAGAAAGCAGAGGAATTCCTGTGGTCCTGACACTTTGAGGACAGGCTCGTAACAAACGTAGATGGCAGTTTGGTACAGATGGATATATATTGTAGGAAAGGTAGTTCGTGTTGCAGAGGGATTGTTCGTAATTTAGGAGCTAAAAATGTAGCAGAACAACCCAAAGGATGATGTAGGGTGTTGATATAAGCCGCTTTAAGACTGAAACCTGGGGAGAGGAAGAATGAAAAAACCCCGTAACTGGGATTGTTTGCTGAGTGGGTCTTTTAAAGTGTCAAAGCAATTTCTCCAAAACAATAACCCAAAATTCAACACACAAAAAGAGATGAAATTGAGGCGAAGGGTGGTAGGCTGGGAAAGTTTTCATTTACTTTTACACGTGAGAAGAAAGAGGCTGATACGCTCTACCTGAGCATGCATTTGCAGCCACTTGAGTAACTCTGTGCTAACCACCTAATGGAGGGTGCTGGAGATTTTATTTATTGCTCAGTAAGAAAACCAATAAAAATCCAAACCGCTATAGACTTGATGTCTCAGCTCATCTCGTTGTTTCATTGAGAGATTTTATGTATCACTGAGCACCAAGCACATCCCATGGTCGCTTGTGTAAGGTGATTGTTTTGGAACTTAGGAGTGTGACCTGTCAGCATCAATTACTTTGATTTTACACGTTTCCAGCTATTATGTTTTTTTAATCAGGAGGGGTGGAAATAGCAAATAGATTCTTCACAATGAATTAAATCACAATCTGCAGTTACATATTCACAGAAAAGGGCATAACAGGGAAGTAGATTATTCAAGTGTGATACTCCTCCTCTCTTGCTTCACTGTGCAAGTCTAGGAGAAGAGGTAACATTTTGTTCCAATGGTTTTCTCTGTTTATTCACCAATTTTTCTTTCTCTTTACCCATGAAGTAATTTTCAGAATTGATCCCATTTCTCAGCTGCACATCTGTTGACTGCAGGATGTAGTAATAACTTTTTTTTCAATGATCAGCTCTCTCACTTCTTACGATACACAGAAAAAACCCAGGACAGGGGCACCAAAGAGTCTTTTTGTTATTTCCTTTTCCATCATTCAGCAGCAGTGAAGCAGAACATTGCAGAAGTGAAATATTGAAACCAGAGAGCATGTTAAGAAACTGCCTTTTTTTCTTTACTTTGATATCAGTGCTGAAGTCTTCTTTCGGAATGACTTTTTAATATTCTACCACTTCATCTCAAGAGTTCCTTTTCTGTGGATGTTAAAAAATTAACAGAATTCACATCCCGTGCCTCTCAATGTGAGTTCTTTTTAGGTTCCTTTCTTCCCTACTCTAAATATTATTTTGTAAAATAAATTTTAGACATTGATCACTTGAAGGTTGTTTGGTTTTTTTTAAGGTTGTATGATTTTATTTTAATTTGCTGGAAGGTTCTGTCTGTTCTCATGAGATGTAGAAATACGCTGTTGTTTGCTGAAGTACAGCTGACACAGTCTGGGAAATGCAACAGTCACAGGCACAACGTACAGGGGGGTTTGCAGCCACAAGGCCGCTCCTCTGTGGCCGTGCTGCTAGGAGGCTGCTGAAGACTATGAATATCAGGGCCCTTTCAGATATTTCTAGTTGGTCAGTAAGAAAAACCGATCATTTTTAGACAGTTTACAAGAAGGATCTAATTGATGTTTTATTGAAGTTTTCATTTCTCAAAATAATAAAAGAACTTAATCTTGGAGAAAGCATCATGAAAATACCTGTATTCCTGATGCTGCTTTCTTATTCGACTTCTTTCAGTGCTCTTGCTTCTAAATCTACTTTTCCAGTCATTTGGAACTTTTACTTATTGTTCCAGCATTATTGGTATCCAGCCAAGTCTGTGGCAACTTGAATATCTTTTTCTTTGAAATCTTTGTACTTTTTTATTTTTACTTCCAGTCATTCTCCTTCATCTATCTCAGTTCAAGTTAACTGAAGGAAAAAACCCTTTCATTGTTACAATTTGGTAATACAGAATTCCTTTGACAGTTTCTTTAAGGTTGTCCTTTTTCAGCTTCATTGTCTGCCTGACAACTTTGTGGTTACTGATGACATTTGCTGCTGCTTCCATTTTGGACTGATGACCTGAATCTTGAATTCATTTAACTTGATCTTTCTTTCGTTTTGTGTTCTCTAAATGTTGTCATTTGTTTGACTCTATTCTTATGTGTGTGATGTGTTTCAGTAACTTCTGTAACTCACTTTGGTTTGAGAGCAAGTACTCCAGGACAGTTTGAAGTGTTTTATCATTGGAGGCAGAGCTTCTCCTTTGCTGCTTTTGTTTGTCAATGGTTTGAATCCTTTTGCAGTTGATTACGGAGAATGCTACTGAGGGATTGTTATCCCTGTAGTTAGGAAGCATTTTCAACTGCTACTCATTTGCACCTGTTGGCCTGAGCTTGTGCCAGGACTCAAGTTACAGTTTTGCAGGTGTGTTTTTCTGTTTCTGGCTTACAACAGAAATAATGGTGTGCCAGTATTCTTTTAACAACATTTATGGTATTTATGTTAAATTCTGGTTTTTTTTAATTTATTGTACTTACACATTATCTCAGCTTTGGTCTGGTAACTGAGCGTATAAAGGTGTTTTGGATGACTTTATTAAAAATATTTTCCTTTTATATGAAAGTATGCAAGTATGGAAGTATTATCTTTTGATTGCTAAAATTATATTTTCTGCTCCTATGACATTGTCCGAGATACTGGTGAGCCTTCAGTAAATGCTTAGACGTGAGCAGGCTTAATTGCTGCGTAGCAATTCACTAGAGAATATATTCGTCACCGTACTTCTCTGTCATCCATGGCAGTTTATCCATCATCCTGAAGTATTTATAGAACACATGCTTGCTGAAAAATAGAATACTTTGGATGTATTTTAGGTAGCTGAATGCACTCAGGTTGCTGAAATAGGTATTTCTGATGCTTTAACATATCTCAAGGAATATGGCAATAACTGAGCATTAAGTGGCTTGAGGTGATTTATGTCAGGGGAAGTAGGTGATATTTTTTGGAGTCTATTTTTGTCTTCTTAAACACTTGTTCTACACTAAGACTCTATTAAAATACCTGTTAACCACCTGATATGTATTAAATTCATTTGTGTAGACCACTCCCATGTACAGGGGATCTTGGTAGCATGAATAAAATTATATTGATTAATCAGCTTTGATGAAAAGTACCAATTTTGAATCTAGTGCTGCTGGCATAGTCTTTGATTCTGACACCTCCAGTGTAGCTGCAGAACAGAAATATTAGTGTTTCAATACTGACATTATTTAATGAGATAACTTGTTTTATTTTAATCATACTCGAAAAAAAATAATAGTGCAAGGCTTTTCTGGTTCTCTCCAAAATACTACATTGCAAGTGCATTAAAAATGAAATATTGAAAATATTGAGGTTTTGGTAAGTTTAAAACATTTTCTTAAATCGGAGAATTACTTCAAATAATTTGGCTGTTTACTTGCTTATTAATTGACTGTGAATAGACAATGTAGTTCTTCGCTGGATAGTTTTTAACATACTCGCAACATTTTTATCAGAATTAAGTTCTTGACATCATCCTTAGACAACTGAAAGAAGTTTCAGTCGGTTCAGTGAGAATTAGTCTGTTTTGAATATTTTTGTGACCTTGTTCTTTATGTGTAATCGGAGAAAAGATTTTTCTTCTCTTGTCCTTTATCCTGTCCGCTTACATGTGTGACCTGTTTCACAGCAGATACAGCTCTTGCAGTCTGCGTGTCTGTAAGTCCCTGTTTTTAGGTGCAGTTGTTTTGTGCTCCTGATGCAAAAGTCAGATCCGTTGTTTATTTGCAGTTCATAGCCTGCCAGTGAAGGTGTACCCTTATCTCTGCTTCGTGAGTGGATGAAAGCTAACTAACACAGCATGAAAATATGTGTTGAATTGGATTCACCTTTCTCATTCAGATTTAAAAATTTAAATGGATATTCACAACAGAGTTTAGAGCACTCATAGTGGTAGAAACAAAACATTCATCAGCCAGAAATATGTCTGAATTTAAATTATCTTTTATATTGTAACAATGGTTTATGACATCTTATTTTCCACTAGGGGTTCAGCTGTTGTATTTTTTTTCCTGTGTTTTTTTTTTTTATTTGTTCCTGTTAGTTTTGAAAAAAAAGCATAGAGGGAAGGGATTCTGATCTGTCTTTCATGATAGTGAAACTATTAGTTACGAGTTAAGCCTAGTCCTGTTTCAAGAGCCAATATGAAGCTTGTGCACAACTGAAGGTTTATTTTAGAGCTTGAGTGAGATTTGAGAAGAGCCATACAGAGACCATTTGGAGAACTTCCTGGTCTGGAATCTTTATATTGAATTATGAGTGAATTTACAATGTGTCTCGTTTTAGCAATGCATGCCAGTGATAACCAGGCTAGAAAGAGCACAGCTTGACTGTCGGTTAATGAAAATGGGACTTTCATTTAGCATTCCCATAAGGCGTTGGTGTGGGTTTGTTACTGTTACTATTTCAAGTATCATCTTAAGAATTACATACTGGCTTTGCAAGAAAAACATTTCGGTGCTAGAGCCACTGGTATGTTTTGCCTCCCAAAGAGGCAGAAAGCTGCTGATCTCCTGCCCGGTGCTGTCTTACTACTCTTTCACATGGGCAGTTCCTGTCAAATCCTGCTGCGGACACGTGTGATGTTGGAGCTGAGCTGGTGCGATGCCGGCTGCCCTGCTCTGGCTTCTGCCCTTCCCCTTGGCCTGGCTGTGATGCTCTGACCTCGCCGTGTGCCTGGACAGAGAACGCTGTCAGAAACCCAGCCCCAACTGATTCAGTTCTCTGAACTGGCTTGCTGCTGGGTCACAGGAACGGCAAATTTTGCTCACAAAGAACAACAAAATTTGCTTCTGGTAAAGGAGAAATAAGACCTTTCTTCTTAATAGCAATTAGTTAAAATAGCTAATATATACTTATTTAGCCTTTCATATCTTCTATAGGTTGCTAGCTCTTTATCTATTTTGTCTTGCTTTTAAGCTTACAAAACAAGCTGGGCCTATATTATGGTTGAAAGATAAACTGTCACAATTTTATTCCACTTGTTACAGCTCTGCAGTAGCTTCTCTAATTTACTCTGGATGATTGCTGTGAGCTTAGAGCCCTTCGTGTAATATGGATTGACTACATACAAAACAGCGTAGATAATAGCAACAATTCTCTGTGATTCCAGTTAAGGGTTCTGACTAAGCTAGAGGGTACAGGTTTTACAGGACTTTCGGAAGCCGATGGTGCAGATGCACGCAGTGTGCAGAGTCACTGGTGGCTTCATCAGGTGCACCTTTCCTTTCCTTGCAGCCTCTTCCATCGCTCCATGCAGTGCACGTTGCTCGGAGTGAAGGGCTGCTTTGCACAGGTGCAAGTAGCAGCCTAGGCTCAGTTTGTGCAGTGCTGCTGATACGCATCGTAAACCGCTCAAACGACCTGTCGGAGACAGTTACTGTCTCAGTTTCATTGGTGCTTAGGTTGAGTGGTGGTTACATAGTAAGCAGCTATTCTGTGTTTGGCTTTTGTTGTCATTCATTGTGTGACCTCATGGCTTGCAAACCATTCGGAGATTTGGTCTTGTGGAGGAAATTCTTGAGCATACGCCTTGGACTATTATATGATACGTAAGACTGAGATCTGACATACAGTTGTACAGATGCGTGGCTTTTGTAGCCTTTTTTTCCCCTGCTAAGATATCTTTACTTGCGTTTTCCAATACTTAAAACAGAGTTCCCTGACCACTCAAACTTGGTTAAGTATATATTTTCACTTACTCCGCCTGTGAGGACAAAACCACTGCAAATAAATCTATTCTTCTGGAGCTAGTGGAGCAGCAGTAAGCAATGGTTTCCTTTTGGCCAGCAAGCAGAATGATGAGACTCACATTTTGTTGCTGGTTTCATTATCTACTTACTGTTGACAGCAAGAGTGTTAACTCAGGGACTCTGCACTTCAGTGAAGACTCCCAGCGTATACCCACAGTGAGGCTTTGCTGACCTGTTTTAAAAGTGTCCCTCTCCTGACACTTACCTTTGGTCCTCATACCAGGTGTCCACTTTCTTTAGCTCTGTAGGTGCTTGTCCTTTTGCCGAACCCTGAAAGCTAATTTAAAGACTGTAAGGAACCCTGGCAAAAGAAAAGCGATTAAACTTAGTGGTAAATAGTAAATAAACCAGTAAATGTTGGTAAAATAGTAAATGTTTGTAAAGAGTCCTATGAAGTCTTGCTGTCTGCAAGTCTCTTTCCAAATACCATTACAACTAAATAGTTTGCTGCATGCCCTGAGGGTCAACACACACTGACTGTTTTGGACAAAGAGTAGGTAGTTAAAAATTGAGTTTTCTTCCTTTTCAGATTAGGTATTTTTTCTTACTTTTCTTCATTAATATATTTGTTATCTCAGATGCAGAACATTTTGTTTATTCTCCAGTGACTCATTGTTGAGTGACTATGGTAGTGGACTACAAAATACTCGAAAGACAAAAACTGTTAAACTACTGACTGTGTGCTTGATGTGTATAGCTAGTGACTCCAGTGTTGTTTTTAACAAAATATTAAATGGCAAGAGAACAGCAGTTACTTTTTTTTTCCTGTGAAGTAAATAGTGTTAATTGTTACTGATTTCAGCAGTTGCTGACATGTCCTAGAGCTCTTATTTAGAACATTAGTAACTGTTTTTTTTCTTCTATACCTACATTTTGGACTTTTTTTTTTTAAAAAAAAAAACCCACCAGTATTTACCATTAACATTGCAATTCACACAAATGTGGACTGTCTTTTTTTCACAAGTCCTGTGTTTCTCTTGTTGAGGAAAATGCTATGTGCTTATCAGACCTCATTTGTTTATCTGTGCCCGTAGTCTTTAAAATCGTGGTCACAATTGCTATTGCTGAGATACAGAAGAGATTTACTCAGATATAAAACAAGATATTTTTTTTTCTTGGTTATTGTAAAATTTCTTAAGAATATCACATAAGAGAATCAGAATGAAAAATTTATTATATTGCAAATAATAACTAGTTATTTGTTTTCTTGCATGTAGTGTTTCCAAGGTGATGAAAATAAAGAGAGCTTCTAATACTGTGTAACTTGGGGACCAATACAAGAAAATCTGTAAATACTAAATTCAATAATTTTAACTAAAGCATTATAGTGACACAAGTGTTTGTAATTTTGTGTGTGTGTTGCCCTTTAAGTTATACTGTTACTTTTGTTATATCATGAAGGTGAGATAAATTAACACTTAAGAGTATTTGATAGACCTTCAGAAAAAGTGGATTAATGGAAGATTTTAGAAACAATTAAGACTGTTTCCCTATGCGGAAAGAGTTGTCTTCTGCTTAGACATGGAAATATTCGGTATGTCATGCTCTAGCCAGCATGGTCTTGTATAATTTATCTCTCTGGCTTCAGAAAGTTTAGTCTATAATATTGGGCTCTTGCAGGGTGTTTTGTAGTGTGTTTGCAGATTGCCCTGAAGTCTTTGTTTGGGAGATTCTGGGAAATATAAATCTGTATTATAATCGATTTGGAACAGCAGTTTTCTGCTGTGTGCTCGCAAGGTACACTCTGACAATAATACAGATGCACTTCTGAAATAACGTAGGTGGCTGTTTACAAGTCTGCAAGCAACCTTCACTCCCTGGAACTGTTTTCAGAGTCAGTGACAGATGCCCTAGAAATAACTAAGCAGAGAGTGTGTGTTGCTATGGAAGCTATTCTACTGCTTGATACATACTGTATCATCTAATTTTGAAGAGCATTGGAGCCAATCAAATAGCTGGCTCTCCCCCCTCCCTTCTCCTCCTCCTAAAATTTGCCTTTGGGGGCAAATCCTGTGAATCGAAGCACAGCCTGAGCAAGTTAAGAACTCCAGGATCTTTGGTGTAGCTACTCAGCTACTTGGCAGCCACTCTGCGACTTTCCAAGGCTGTGCCGGTGTTTGTTGTGCGTACATACTCCAAGTGGTAAATTGCAGTTCTGTGGCAGTTGAATTTCTAGTTCTGGTACAGACTGAAGAAGAAGTCTTGTACTACTGAGGGTAGCTTCTGTATATGAGTTTCCCAGGTACAAATGAATGGTGTCTCTCTCCCACACACAGTCTAATCTTTTCAGACTGTAAGTGCTGCTATGCAAAGCTTCTTTTAAAGTCTTTGTATGTCTGGGATGATGAGGCTCCATTCTTAAAGCTGCTGGAATATGAACAGCAATGGCTGAGTCACAGCCATCGTCCCCTTAGCCTCCTCTCCCCTGCCCCAAGGCTAGTGCAAGATGGCAAAGAAGGATTTTTCCTTTTCTAAAATATGTGCTTTTGAATACCCTACTCTTGTTTTTGGTGCAGTAAAACTGCCAGATTCCAGTGTGCTGGGAGGTGGAGGAGAGGAAGAATTGACTGCTGTATTGGAGCTAAGGGAGAAAAAAACAATATCATTGGGTTGTTAAACTTTTATGTTCAGGGTTTTCTTCAGGGTAGTGTAATCTTTACTACCATGTTCTCTTTCTCTCCATTTTTTTTCCTTTGCGCTAGTTCAGAGGTGAGTGTGATAAATTCCTATTACAGGGTTTACAGTTTCATTTTACTGAGTACCTACTGTTTTTCCTGAGCAGTGAATATTTGGAACCTCCCAGCAGAGGCTAGCACCAGTTCTAATGAAACTTTAAAACAGCTGAAATAGTTGTTAAGTATTTAGAAGGATATTTACAGTATCTAAATAATTACTTGTGCCATGTAGGAGATATTATAGTGATATATTTTGGGCAGACCTAATAATTAGCTCCATAGGGAACTGAATGATAATGTAACTTCATTCTGCACTTTTAAATAAAATGTGGTCCTGATAATTAATCAATCTTAAGAATACCAGATACAGTCACATAAAACTTGCCGTTAATGCTGGGACAAAGGTTGTCAACTTTTGCTAAGAATACAAATGAAAGGAAGAACAGCAATGATGAATCATTCCCCTACCTGAAAGTGATTTTTACTTAAACCCATCCTCTCTATTATATACAACTGCAAGCTTGTTAATGGATGAAAACTTCTTAGTGCAAGCTGTTAAGTAGTTTGGCAGATCACAAATGTTACTTTAAATGAGCACTTGTTAACACTGAGTTAGTGACTTTAATGTAGTTAGCCAAGTACTAGTACTTCTGGTGTAAAGAAACATTGTGCAAGACTGTGACATGTAAAAAATGAAAGACATCTTTTCTTCAGAGCAGAAATCCAAAGGCAGGGTACTCTGTTACTCCTGACAAATTCAGCTGCAAGGGGAGAACACCTGTACCTCATCTCTTGAAAATGTGTGAAATACCATCTCAGCATCCTCTCGCTCGCACTAAACTAGCTGGATGAATTATCTCTGGTGCAGCATAAGCGGAGGGGAAGGGAATAATCATAACTGCAATTTCAGTTCTTCACTGAGCTGCAGCAGATTTAATACCCTTTAGCAGTAATAAGCTTGCCTGTTGGATACTGAGGTTGTAACTCAATAATTACAATAGTTCAGGAAAGGCGTTTTGATTTTGAACTGAAGCACTAGTGGCAGGTCAAACGTACTTGTCAGTGCCATCTGTATTCCTTGCACCTTTCCACTTATGGACTAACATTTCAGGATACCAAACGGAGTTTTGCTCTAATACAAACTAAAGGCAAGTATTTTAATGTTATACATTGAAAGCTATAGCAGCAAGAGAAAAACAGTTGTTATACAACTTAGATGTAGAAGGGAGTGTGTGTGTGTGTGTGTGTATGTAATGCATGTACTTTCTCTGTTATCAATGCATCTCTCTGTCCTGGGTTTAGCTAAAACCCATTCCTGTTTAGTGATTTTTTACTTTCCAGTTTAGTGTCTTCTTTAGTGACATTCCCAGATACACTATGTCAGATCAAAAAAAAAGCTGCCAAAAAAATCCTTATGACATCTCAAATTGTGCAACTCAAATGAGTTTCTCATTATCTCCAGATCCTCAAGCATGTGGCTTCTTGGCTCTCTGCATATTACCGGTCACTCTGATGTTCTTAGTGCTGTAAAAGCATTCAAAAATTTGTCATCATCCAGAAGTTCACACTAATTAAGACTTGGCTAGGTAAATGTCAGCACGTTGGTGGGTATGACTTGGTGGTGCTAGCTTAAGGTGCATTCCATAATACATTTGGTTTCAATTAATAGGTTCAGGCCCGAAGTGCAACTCCTTCCCCTGTGCTGAGGTTTTGACTGCCTGTATTCAGAGCCAGCTGCATGCAGCTGGGTGACCTTGGGTCAGGCTGCTGCGAGAAGCATCGTGGGAAGCCGTGTTGGAGATCTCCCCGGTTTTTCTTGGGAGTTGCTTGCCTGAGCTTTGCCTGTACTGGGCCATTTACCTTGCTGATACTGGTCTTGACCTTCCGGCTGAACCCAGACCTGCTGCGTCGGTGTGGGCTTGGGTGGCAGCCCCTGCAGTGTGCCTGACCCCGGCTGCTGTTTCTGACCAGCCCTGTTCTCCTTGCTCTGGCACTGTGGGCTTGTGCCTCGTGTCAGCAAGGACACTGCCTGTGCCGACCTCGGCACGCTCAGCTGCTGGCTGCACCCCAAGGCTGCTGCTCCCTGACACGAAAAGCCGCATTGAGCAGTTTGTGGTTGTGGCAAGTCTGGAGAATTTTGTGATGGGAATTAATGAGCAGTTATGAAAATGATTTAGAGATGTGCTGGTTTATGTTTCCCAGGAATGAATTTTATAATACTTGTTTCATCTCCTGGAGCTTTTGGAACACATTGGTGTGTGTAATCCTCGCTGGCATCCTCTAATAAGCACTGCAAAGCCCACTTCTCCCTGCCCCACCCCTACAAGTCTTTGCTATAGAAATGGCTTTTGAATGTTTTGAAAACAAAATGGCAGCTATGAAGAGAAGCTTGGAGGGGTAGAGGATATAAAGAAATCACTGTGAAGTTAGTCAATGGGAATGCTATGTAGTCTGGGCTTGTATATGCAAACTATCTTTATGATATATACATACAGAGAGGTCATGTCTCCAACTACTCTTTTGTATTTTTAGTATATATTTGAAGCTGCAGTTTTGAATTTCACTGTTTTTTCCTCCGGTTTGAATAGAAGGTCTAGGAGCGCATAAATTCCTCCTGTATTTCTAAATAGTACCAGTCCAATGAGTTCTTAATGTTGGTGGCTCTAAACAGTATTTCTGTAGGTAGGTATCTAAGGACTCATATTCCAACATCCACTAGAAGTCTCTTCATGTTGCTGGTCCAGTACTGTGACAATTTGAAAATTCGTGTATATTTGTTACAAACAACATTCTTCTGATCATAGTGTTCTTTGTTGCAAGGAGACGTGCTGCAGAAGCAATGCTTGTTTAATATGGGATTGAATCACTATAGTTACAAAAGATTAAAAGAAAATCTCAAATTAGAATCACTTGTCATCTTATTCTCTCCAATATAAAGTATGTTTATTTTTCCTATGCAAACTTAATTTGGTAGCACATGACACTTAAATGAAGAGAAAAATTCTGACAGCAAAGAGAATTTTGTATTTTGTGACAGTGCTTGATGTGAATAGGTGAATTAGTTTTCTAATTTATTTTTAATCTTAAACTCTGAAGAGCATGTGTGTGTGTGCAGACAACACACTTTTTTGTAAATGCACAAGGGTACAATAAAAAGAGCTGTTTCTGACAAGCTAAGCCAAGCCTGACTGAGCAGATTCACTGGCTTAAGCTTAATTCAGCACAGGGAGCAGATGCTGTACAACGAAAGGGCACGGAATGGGAAGGAGGCTCCCCGGGCAGGTAAACAAGGCTGAGGAGAGATAGTATGAGATGTTCTGTTTGAAAGAGCCTTGAACACGCATGTCCTAACTGTGAAGGTTGAATGCCTTTTGAGGTGGAAGGGATTTACAGATTATGACATGCCATCCTGAAGCAAAAGTAGCGTGCGTTTCTTTTGATAGCACTGTCTCCCTCATCCGAGTCTTTCCACTTCACAAGGATCGTTAATCTCCAGGGTGGTACAGTGTGGCTCCAGTTATTTACTGAGGAGCACAGACACTGCCTGATTTGGGGAAGTCATTTTCATGTGAAGCCATACTTAGGTAGCGATTGCTGTTCAGTTGTCCCTCTCATATTTCTTCTTTTGTCTTGAATGAGTGTTTACAGCAAGGAAATAGGGACAGGAGAAAAAAAAGTAGAAAGAAAAAGGCCAAAGACTGAGGTCGTTGTACAAGAGAATATCTTCTAGGAAGGAATTTTGTTGAAGGAGAAGGCTATGCAAAAATCTTTGCTGAAACAGTTTTAAGGGTTGTAACTTCCTTCTGTCTGTCTTCATATAGAGAGGTCACAAGGCTGAAATTGGTGGTGTAGACATAAAGCCATCCTTTAAAAGGAATATCTTTATTAAAATTGGACTCCTACATTTCAGATCCTTTGCTTATATCTGCTGCGTTACTGACTCAGATAGAGGATTTATTTTTTAAAAAAATATATTTGTAGTTTTATTCTTCTTGGCACACACAAGTGATACAGGTGCAGAAGAGCTGACCAGCATTCTTTGACTACTCGTGCCAGAATCTTTCCTCCTGAGTTTCAGTGCAGAATGGGGTACTAGCTTCCTATTGCACCCCTGAACTGAATGGCAAGTACTAAACCTGCACAGGTGTCTGTGAGGAGCAATACTGAGAAAACTGTTACTTTATGCGTTTCTTAAAGAAAGTGAGTTTAAAGGAGTGCCTTGCTGATGCTCAGATTTTGGCTGTTAGGGGGTATGAGAGCAAAGCCAACTTGGCTGTTTAATGCAGTATGAGTTGGCAGGGCTGGCAATATTAAAGGAAAACAAAATACAGTTAAGTTTGAGATTGCCAGTGTAGAGAGAGTTGAATCTAAGATGCTTTGAGTAAATTCAGGTTAAGTGTTTGTGTGAGGCTGGTATGGGATCTGATTCAGCATTACTGTCAAATACCTGAGGACTAGTGCCCTGGTTTGAGCTCAAACCAGGACAACTAACCAAATTATTTAAAAGACAGGCTGCTCTCCTGACTGCCCCTTGAAGTCCAATGTGCACTAAATTGTGTAAAATACAAAGAGTGTAAGCTTCAGATAACTTGATATGCCGAAGGATGGTGCATTGTCCAATCTTTCACAGAGGTTCTTCACCCTTACATTAAATTCGGTTTGCATTACATGTTAGACAAAGAGGTTGTGTGATGAGGTAGCAGGCTTATCTCAGAATAAGTGTTTTAGTGCTTGTTCTGTATTTGGAATTCTTGGCTTCTAGCCTCTCAGTGGTGTACTGAGTTTTGCCAATGTGGTTGCAGTTGGGAGCTTACCACCAGGAGCCAGGCTGCAGCTTCAGGCTGTCCCAGATTCCCTGGGATGCTACAGGCGGGTGCTAATGCCTCACCTGCCTTCCAGTCTGCTTCTGCAGCTTTCTCTTGAGTCCATGCTTTGTTGTTGTTGTTGCCGCCATATAACAGTTTTTGAAAAGGTTCTAGTTAGAGTAGATCTCTTTCTAACCATAGTTAATACAACTGAGAAATAAAAGCATGCCACAAGAGGTTGTGGATTTTTTTAATTCTATTTTAATGAACGTGTTGGGTAGTTCATAGACTGTTTTTGTCTTTTGTGTAACCAGAGGGTATAATCAGGGCCTGCTTGGAGTGCTCTACTTGGATATCCAGGGAAAAGTCATTACATATGCTATATAAAATTTAAGATCTTAATAACAAGGAAAGGTGACTTGCATGGGACTTTTGTTTTCTAAACTGAAATGAAACTACCTCAACAAAGTATTGCACTCTCTGCTTTTTAAAACATAGAGAACATGCGTGGTGCTGGTAAGATTAGCAGTGGAAAGTTACGTATCCCTAACTAGCAATCTTTTTTATTCCCATCCATTAAGACAAGCTGAATTTCTTCTTCAAAGTCTCTAAAGATAAATGCAGTCTTTCATGCCAGGTTTCAGCCCCTGAAAAGCTTTTTATTTAGTAATAAATCCACTGGAAAAGAGGTTTACAAGAAAAGTGCTGACACAGCCTTAACCATTGCGGTGCAATTAGTTTAGCTGCAGGTTTCTTGTAATCTCAAAACAATAACAGAAAACTGTTATGTCAAACAAATTCCATCTGTCCTTTCTATTGCGCACTTCTAGGATTATAAATCTTTGCATATGATTGTCCTCTTCAATCAAGCTTTCTAATATCAAAATCGCATCCAGCTTTTTAAGTACTTCAATACAGATACTCTGAATAGAGAGTGAGGTAGCCAAAGACAAAGCACAAAATAAATACAGCTTAACGAAGTACCGGCATGCAGGGATGTACCTCTCTCTGTGGTATGTAGAGTTCCCTGGTTTGTTTTCTCTTTCGAGGTTGTGAAAACAGTTTTGTCTTTAAGATAAAGGGACCTAATCTGGTGAACGTTTATAACCTTGTTACAACAACATGAAGTATTAAGTGGGCAACAGCAACTTTTCTGTCATCTTGACCAGAACTAGGAAGAGAGAGAAAAATTGCATTTAATTATAGTGTAATTGTTTAAGCTATTTATCACCACTGTGACCAAATGCCAAAAGGGGTACTAAAATCATTTTGCTGGAAAAGTGAGAGGGAGAGATGACTGAAAAATCCACTAAATGTATATACCATTCCTTCATCATTCTCAGATATTACAATTTAATATATCTTGATACACTGAGACTCATATTTCTAAAAGACTTGCAGAGGGAATATTTTCCAGACAGAGCAACACACTGAGATTTAACTTAACTGAAAGGGATATATTTTTTTTACTCTGGTTTGGTAGAGGCAGCATAAAAATCTGTGTTAAGAAAAAGGAAAAAAAAATTTATTACTGTAGAAAATTCTGTTCTGAGAAGTGGAAATTGCCTTCTTTTTCTGCACAATTTTTTTAGATGCAACATCTAGGAAAAGCTTCTTCTCCTTCAAGGAGAGGAGAGGTAAAGAAACAAATTGGTACTTTGAGTTTATGTTAAGTTAGGGTTTAAGTTAAATGTCTTACAAAGAGTTCAGGTGTTGTTCTAAAGCTATAAACTGTAAGCAAGCTAGACGGATGATGGTGAGAAGTTTGGATTTTCATTGCCATTCCTAGCACTGACCTGCCCCAAGGTCTGTGGGTGCCTGTGGCTGGGACAGTCACAGCTTTGCAGTGGTCAGTCGGTTTCTTTCCATTTAGACCAGGATTGTTTCTGTCCCTGCGAGGCTGAAACTTAAAATCTAGCAATGACTTTAGCAAGAGGACAGCCACAGTGTGAGGTTAATGTCTAGGAACATCTGTCCAGAATATTTGGTATAAGGACATTAATTTTTTCCAAAGTTCTGGACTTTTATGCCACTGTCACCTGGAGGGAACTAGAACCACGTAATGCCTTGAGAGTGTAGACTGTGTCTTTTGTCCTAGTTATTGACTTCTTTACTACTCTGAGCATAAAAGAACTTAAAACAATTTTCACACTGATTAAGTCAATGGAATCATGTTTTTATAAATGTACTCAATAGAACAATTTTTTAAATAGATTTTTGAAGCCTTCCTTTTTATCCAAGGCACAATCTATCGGTAGGTAGTTCATATATAGATGCTGATACCCCTTAGAAAGGAATAGGGTGTAACTTAATTCTGAGCAAAGCGTGATCACCTTTCTCTCACTTAGATAAAAATGTTTGTTTACACAGAGCACACAGTGCTGAGTTTCTCTTCTCGTATCTTTTAAAAATTCACATGCTATGCTTTAAGAATTCGTTCCCTGTCTTGGCTTAGCATATGGGATTGATTGCCTTGTCACCTGGCAGTAGTTCCTACTGACACACAGTAGTTGTATTTCATAAAGTTTTTCATGGGATGTGCCCTATTTCTCCACATGAATGTGTTGTCTCATTTTTAATTTCAATTTATTTTTTTTAAAGAACTCAGGATGTAGTCATTGAGCAAGTTTATTATCACAAAGGAACTGAGAGTCCCTTTGGTTCCTTTATTGTATGCTTATGGTTTTAATGTTCCGAGACTGAACACTGCCTCCTTCCTGTGAGAGAACAGAGATAGTTACAGCAATACCAGATGAGACTGCAGTACTTACAGCTGTTGTGCAGAAAGCATTTTATATGTCCAACAAATGGGAATGGATACTTTGCAGAATGTGCGTGAGTGTAGAGAGCACTAGTTAAAACTTCCCCCAGTGAGCTTTCGCTTGGGTGTTTGGCAGAAACAAAAGAGCAGTTTCCACAACCAAATGTGTGCTTGTTGAGAAAGAACTATGTTTATATAGAGGCGAGAATCCAAGCTCACATAATGGCTTTTCCTTGATGCATTTCTCTTGTGTTGTCTGTGATCTGCCTCATTCTTACAGCCCGTAAGAATGGAAAAAATGAGTCTGAAACCAGAGGATTCAGATGAAAGTTAGAACCTGAGCTGCTGTAGGGGAATGTGCTGGAATATCTCTCTTACAAGCATCTCAAGAATGATATGGCCACCCTTCCCCAGCATGTCATTCTGTTTTATTTAGATTGGTTTAAGTGTGGTGAATTCTGACTATATTGTCTTTATATCTATGCAAATGACAAATGAAGCAGAGAATCAACTCCCAGTATTTTACTCTCTGAATCAGAGTTCTTACAAGGTTTTTGCAAAGGTATGTAAAGGATAGCAGTGACACAGCTACATAATTAAGACTCATTTTTCACAGCCATCATGAATAAACAAAATATGAGTTCTCAGGGCTAGCATAAGGAATAGATGAGTTTATGGAAACAAATGATTTGCTGACATGATAACTTTTCTCAGCCTTTAAATTAATGGAAAGAGGAACTAGCAGCAGTCCCTACGAGTTTCTTCAGTAGGGTACCGAGAGGCAGTTAAAGGTGGTAAATCTAGTAGCAGCACCTGTTGAATGTAACATCTTTAGTCTTTTATGTCATAAGAAGTTTTAGTCTACAGTTGGAAAAGAGGCAAGGGCCTCAGTGAAGGAAGTATCAGTGTTGAAAAAAATTTATAAAATTTTATTTGGCTGGAAAAAATGCAACCTTGAAAAACTAGCTGAATTTTTCTTGGGGGCTGAAGGAACAGGTACAGAGAGTGCATACAAATATTTTCCAAGTCTTTTGGTAGATGGTAAGGTGGGAGGGCTTTTTAGTGCTTAGAACACTTGGTGCTTAGTGTTCTTTGTCTGACCATTTATTTTAAGCTTCTCTGTATCCCTTGCTTCCTCTCAGACATTTCATTAATATTTGTCTATGTTCAGTAGAACCTGAGCTGTGATACCTGCTGGCCTGCTTCCTGTCTGCATAATCCCACCTCTCTCATTAGCAATGAATAAATGAATCCTCAAGTCCTGTCACATAACCCAAAGTAGCTTTCATAAGAAAGAATTCCCCAAATATGTTTTGAGTTTAATGTGTTCCTTTTAAGCAGTAAGGTTTGGGTTTTTTGTTTGGGTTTTTTTTTTTTTTTTCCTTGCGTATTGCATCAAATCAGCTTTATATGAGTGAACGTGCCAGTTTGGGATTAGAATAGAATTTTGTCTTAATCTTACATAATCAAAATGTTGCAAAGACTTGTAGTTTTCTTGTTGTGGGTTTTATTTTTTTTAAATGTATTTATCTATGCACACTTCCAAATGTTCATTAATTTCAAAAATACTCTCTGAAGACTCAGAGATGCATGGCTCTTTTAGACACAAACTTGATTGTCATTTTGGGCCAGATTCTCAGGTGAGACCATTATGTTGACTCCACTGGGTCTGTACTAGTTTGTAACAGCTGAAGCCTGCCTAGGAGTTCTCAGGTTTTGTATTAATAGCCAATAAAAACTGAGCTCACTTCTAATATGCTTGTAATAAAACTCCAATGTTTATATTCTGATTATGGGGCTATGAAAGTCTTTAAAGTACAAACTAACCAGACAAACAACTGCTCCGAGAGACACTGAGTTAAGTGGATTCACATTCAAGTATTTCTTGACTAATGATCCTTTCTTTGGGGGAGAGAAGGGAAATATACTGTCCAGCCAGTGAAGCAAGTTCCAGATGGATAATTTTTTTAAATGTTTTTTTAATAAAATCAATGTACTTTACAGTCTAGGAAAAATGTGGGAGACTTGTTTATTCAGAAAGGAATTTATCTGTGAACTTTTCTGTGTCTGTCGCACAAGTGCTGCATGTGGAGGCCAGCAGAGCAAGCAGAATTTTGGACTAGCTTGCCCTCATCTCTCATTTTTCTCACAGAAGTGTAATTTCCCAAGTGGATGGTATCCTTAAAGATGAGTAGTTATAGTACTGTGCAAGTGTCCATCTAGAAACCTTTAGCTAGTAAATCAGTCCGTTTCACTCTTTTCTTACGTGAAGCCGTTTACGTCCCGATGTCAGCTTACCTACCCGGCAGTGCTAGCTTGTACCGTTAACGGCGTTATTTTATAGGATTTTGCTTGGAAATTTTCATAAGTCTTATTTTATTTTTCATGTTTCTAGTGAATTTTAAACTAATATGGTGCAATGTAATCTCGTGCTATTTTGCTGTAAGCTTTTAAAAAACTAGGTAGGTCGTGTTCACAAGAGCAGGAACAGCTGGATTGTGCCAGAGGTCACTTGCTTGGTCTTAGCTTGTGTCTTAGCACAGTGCAAGCGTGTGGGGAAAGTCTGGCTCCTTCCAAGTGTATGGGGAAGTTTCCCATAAAAACAAGAGGTTAAAAGAGAACCCTCTATAAAGCGTAGGCTTTTCTGCAATAACGCAACTGTTAAGGCTGATGTCTTGTCTACCTGTGCCGTTTCAAAAAGCAGGACATTGAAAATTGCTCTTTTTTTCTGGTTTTGTTCCTGGGATAAAATTGTGTTATGTTGTATGGCTGTGGTTCATTAAACAGCTGCTCTGTTTTACCCTGGAGGTAGTTTTATGTCTGTACTGTGTGAAGCAATCCCTCGTTAGTAGCAATCTTTATATAGCAATTTAACAAAGGTTAGTAACTGTTACCTCTAGTTTACAGTTAGAGAAGTTAAGATGCAGTTATTTGCCCAATTGCAGCACTTACCGGGTGTGTTTTTTATTTTAAAAATTTTCCTTCCTGCATGTGAAAGATACTGAATTTGATAGCTGAAAAAAGCATCTCTGGAAAGAGCTGGAAGAGCTCATCTCTTATTTCAAATTATGTATGCCAAATAGGCAGTTTTGAAGTTCAGGGCAAGATAGCGGCCATAGGTGTTGAGAAAGATTTAATGCATGCAAAATTGTTGCCATTTTCTGCTACTTTGCAAATCTATCATTCCTAATCTGTTTTGTAGTGTCTACCTAAAGTTTCATAGAACATTGTGAACAGATTCCTTTTGCTGTAGCTGTATTTTAAAGAAGAACCTGTGTCAACTGCCCCATATTCAAGTACCGTGTTACAAAGAGTATAGACCATGGTGCTTTTATAGTTACGTAATGATTGAAATAAGGGCCAAAATAAAGAGAGTTGTGAGATTAATTAAAAAGTAGAAGCAGTGACTCTGCTATGTCTGTATGTTGATCTTCTTTTGCATATGAAGTGGGTGGCAAACATCAGTTATTTTTTGTTCTCAGAGAAGAAAAGGTGCTTCTTATAATCACCCTGCCCAAATTCCTGAGTGCTTTTAGCAACAGCTGTGTCCCATAGACTGAAATTATAGGCTGATGAAGAAAAAATTATATAACTTCAAATCACTTGTGTTTTTAAAAAATGAATACATTTTATCTGTAAACTTAATGATCTTTAATGTTTTAGGAGTTTATTCACTTTTTTCCCTTGATTTTTGTCTTCCTTGCCTCAGGAATGGAGTACTAATGCGCTGAAGATACTATTCTAAAATTGCACAATTCTCCTTTTGTTAAAAAAAACCCCATTCTGTACCTACTGTGTTTACTTCTCGTACTTTTGCTAAACGACAACAGAATGTTATGACTGTAGAAAAAAAAATACAGTGATTCTTCAACAATGCGGGTGAAATTCACCCAGAGTTCTCTCCTGCGTTGTAACCACACAAATCACAGAATAACTCAGATTGGGAGGAATCTTAGGTTTTAAAGTAGCCTTGGCTTTGAATAAGAAGAAATTGTCTCGGAACCAAGTCAAAGGGCTGCTGCTGTTTACAGTTACTTCCCACTTCTTATCCGATTTAACAAGCCCTTACCTCTAGTCTATGGATTTTATCATACAGCTATTTAAAACAAAGCTCACGCTTTAATTGCACAAAGGAATACAAAGAAGCAGGTGGGCAGGCAGGTGTTTTCCTGCCATTAATTTTTTTGGTGATTGGTGATTCACTTGTACCTCTCTCCATGTCAGTAATGGATGCTATATATAATTCCAGGTTGAGAGAGGGCCACCTGCTTCCCTGAGCTGGTGTGTCTTGCGTAATGTATTGTACAAATGCAGCCACCTCTTGCAGCAGAATTTCCATTCGCTTGCCGTAAGGTTTATCCATTAAAACTAAAAATGCTCATAGTTCAGGGTATGTGCAAGTTTATCAGTGAATCCATTTGAAGTGCCACTTGTAAAGGACAGTGACCTAAATTCAGATAATGTGACCCTAACCCTGTGCTGAGTACTTCGCCGCAGAATTTCATTCGATTTAATTGGAAAAATACAACACAACAGGATGATATACCTGGTGTAATTACTTTTCATAATTAATTGATTTACTACTTGAAAGTGTGTTTTCCACATTAAAAAAAAAAAAAAGTAATTGAAGCTACACTTTAAGTGGGTGTGCTATCAAATCCGTTTTGCAAAGAGTCACGGCTGAGGAGCTGTTTTTTTGCCAAGACTGACTGAAGGATTTGGGCTTCTGGGCTTGGCCAGACCTTTCCCACTCAAACTGAAGAGCTGTGACTGTTAACAGGCTGACTGAAGAAGCAGTTGCACCTTAGCATATCTGGCACAGACCTGGGAAATGAGGGAAGATATGTTTAGAATCCAAAAAGCAACCTCTTAAGGGTCAGGTGAACACTATGATGCATTTCTTTATGGCAGCAATTAAATTGGTACCATGGGATACCTGAGAGGCTGGCTGGGGTCTGGGAAAAGGTGTCCTAGGGAGCACAGGGGCTGGCAGGCTGCACACTCGCAGAACTGTGTCCGTGGAGTTTGGCTGGAGTGGTCATGTTCCTCATCCTCCCCAGTAATTCTGTGCTTGATTAATGGACTCATTTATTAAAGGGTTAATTCTGGGCACTACTGGGGAACGAACTGGATCATCCCTGTATGGACTGTTCTTCGTATGCTGTGGTGATCATATAAGGAACAAAATGCAAGATTACAAGCTTACCCCCTGAAGATCACTCTAGTGTTTGGCTTCATGTAGTGCTCTTCTGCGTTGAATGTATTTGTTCATTTGGGTTTGGTTTGAGTAAGGCTTTAACTTGCCAAAGAGGAAGGCACTCTGAGACCTTTCCAGATCAGCTGCTTATTAATTTATTATTCTTCAAGAAAAGTAGGATTGCACATGTTTCACAATGCTCTCTGCTCTCACTTTGGTACTGGACAAGATTCAAGGGTAGATGAGTAAGTTTTTCTTAAATATTTGATAGTGTTACTGGAAATCAATAAACAAAACAATAAAAGCATGCAATAGAACATTTCTGCGTTATAACTTATAATTATATGTTTTCTTTTGTTGCTTTATCGTCTCTTTCACAGCTTTATTAGTCTGCTGGAAGACTTGTTACTTACTTACACTGCTTAATTCACTATATCGTCCCCCTTCCCCATCATACCTAGGCTGCTGTGCATTGTACTGCTGTGCTTGTGTGTCTCGGTTTCTTTAGAGTTAGGTCACAGGCTTTATATATTGCACACATTTGCTTGGAAACCAGAGAGATAAGGTGAAAACAATTATTTTTTTTTGTTTGTTTGTCAAATGAAGAACAGTGCCTTTGTGATGAGCATCAAAAGGAGTGTTAAATTGACTTATGACTTGGAAAACATGCCTTTTTGTCAGAGAGATGATACTACTTCTTTGTTTCCAAAGGTGTTCTAAGGTCTAAATCACTGACATTTGCAAAGTGCTTTTTGATTCTACTTTGAACGAATTATACTGTTCTGCTTGGTGAGACCAAAGTTGGAGAAGTTACTTGGAATTCTGACAGTTACCCTCCTACTGAGGACTCAGCCAAGCCTAACACTGAGCGCTACTACTCAAACTGTTAAAACACTTTTCATTATTACACTTAGTGAATCACAGTTTTGCTTTATGCTTCTTTCTGTAGGAGCACTGGCATAATTTGAAGCAACAGCTACTTTAATGGGATGTAATGAGCAATTAATGAGCAAAATAATATCTGTGGTGTTCATGGTAACAGCATGTCATTGCTCCTTTGTACCTGTTCTCCTCATCATCATCTTCAGCATCTGACCTATAATCAGTTTTCTTTTTGTGCTTATCTACAGTACTATTACTTTAGGCAAGGTCTCATCATCCCTTTCAGAGAGAAAATTGATAGCATGAAGAATTACATGAAAAGAGAATAATAGACTTTTCTTGATGTAACTAGCTTCCCTTGCTCTCCACCTGTATTGATAGCAATGACATCCTTAACCAATTCTTGCAGTCTCCTTTTCTTCAGAGAAGAGTTGTTTATGAGTTGAATGTTTCCTTTCAAGCTGCAGCATATCCTGAATTCTGCAGTAGGAACATTCTGCAGTCTTGAACATTTTTAAGTCCCCTTGACTTGTAGTGTATTCCCTAAGGCCCTATGCTCCAGTGCGGTTTTGAGCCTTTCCTAGAGAGCTCTGCGGGTGACACACAGCGCAACCTCTGACCACTTGCTGGCCGATGCCCAGCCACATCCCCAAGCCACGGTCGGCACCTTCTGGCCAGCCCCTCCCAGTGTAGGCACTGAGCGTGACATTTTATGGTGTGGAATGTCCCTTTGGCTGGTCAGGTCAGCTGTCTGGCTGTGCTCCCTCTTGCCGTCTTGTGTACTTGCTCACTGGCAGAGCATGATAAAAAGAAAAATACTTGACTTAAGTGCTTCTTAACATGCTGATGTTTTAGTTGTTCCTATCAACTGTTCCAGCCAAAACCAGGATGAAGGGTCAGAATAATCTTTTCTGCCACCAGAAAACTCTGAAGAGAAAAACTAGAAGCTGGGAAGAAATGTTTCAGCTGTAACTTTGTTTCAATAATTCAAGATTCTCCAGAGCTATTTATTCTCATTCCCCAACTGATGTTTACATTTCTACAACATCGGGAGTTTGTTTTTAACCAGGAGGAAACTATATTCAGCCATGAACTTTAATACTCCTGAGAATTACAGTTTACTTTAGTAAAAGATGTAAAACTTAGTTCATTATGTTTACGTACTCTACTCCTGTACCCCAGGATGACAATGTGAAATCTTTTTCATAGGCTTCCTGGGCAGGAAACAATACATTGAAATGTAAATACAGATTTTCCATAGTGATAATCAGTGCTAGAGTGCTCAGATATTAATACTGAGTAGTCCACCAGGACAGTATTATACTACTAAAACTGTAATTTACCTGTAACACTTATAAAAAGAAAAACAAATCTTAAACTCAGGCAGATGAATTCATTTTTGTCAAAATATAGCGCAGTTGTGATGAAAAGCAGAACTGAAGTTCTTACGGTGTAATAATGGGTGCCCCTTTTCAAGTGCATCTTCATGGGACTGCTGAAGTGTAAAGGTAAGCAGGTTTTGGACAAGACAAATGGAGAGGTGAAGCTTGGGTCATAAACCTGGGGCTAGCTGTATGGTGGCAGCTGAATATGAAAGATCAGGCTGGAGTTTTTGAAAGCTTGAGAAACTTGGAGGCTGTGCACTGAAAGGCAGGGACATCCAAGTAGCAGGAAAACTGGCTGTCCTTTATCCAGAGGAAAGTTTGCTGCCATTTGAGTAGGTTCATATTTTTATTGTTCTCATTGGAACTATGTGACTTGCATTATTGTAGTTTAATTGAACGTGTGCCCACAGAATTGGAAACTTCTGAGCTTGAGAAACAAATATTCTTTGGGAAAGGACATGGCCAAGCCTGTGTTTGCTTTTCAGACATGGCAGGAGAACACTGAAAAGATAGGTGAGGGTGGAGCAGCAGACAATGCAGATTTACCAAAACTAATGTTAAACTGATTTGTATGAAGTGTTGCTGTGGCAGAACACGTAGGCATTTGCAACTAATGATAAATCTGTATCTTAGCGTCCAGGTGCCCACAAGTTCGAAGTCTTTGAAGCACTTGTTGGTATATCTCTCTAGCACACCAAATTTTAGTTTCATTGTTTGTTTCAAGCTTAACATATGCTTTAGTCAGTCTTCCCCTGATAATTAGAGAAAACAATGCGATTTTGCTTTGCTATTTCACTTCTGCTGTTATGGAACATGAAGCAGTGAAGGAAGCCAGTGTGGAGACAGGGTTTATGTTACCTAATCCACGACAGACAAGCTTTTTTCCGTATGTTAAGAGAGTACAAGAAAGAAATTGTGGCAGTTCAAGCCATTCTACCTGCTCTGATGTTCCTGCTCCTATTCTTCATTTTGGAGCAGCCAGAAAAAAGGTCTGGTGTTCTTCCTTGCAGAAGCAGGCACATCTTACTTGGACCCAACCTATTTTATCAGGACAGAAAGAGGATTTTACTGAAAATTTTCTCACTGTGTTATCTATGGAGCTGAATTGCTGATTTGGTAAACTGTGATGAAAAAGTAATTTCTCTCTCTGAAATAATGGTTAACTGTCTGCCAGATTTCAGTGTTCAAAACAGCTATACTTTGCCTAGAGAAAAATGAGTTAGGGAAGAATTGAAACCTAGCAAAAACGTCTTTTCCTCCTGTCATAAGGCTTAGCCAGTTTTGCAAAATGTGAGTTGCTTCTTTCTCAGGTGAGGTGAAGTCTGAGTGCGGAGATTCAAATCAAGAGCAATTTCCTCTTGGTGACTATGCCAAGAAGAAGAATGCGGCGTTGACATTTCCTCCTGAAGCATGTGCAGACTGAGAGTGCACCCGTGTTGTCTCGCAGGCTGTATTGCACGTGGAAGTTGGAAGGCACACTGTGAAATCCCTCTTGGCTCTGAATGGGCTGATCTGCCCGACACAGTGAGGTCATGGTGACACCCGAAGTCGGTTTCTTGAAACAGTGAAGCAGCAGCAGCAGCGTGAGCAGCGTGTCCCTGGGCTCCTGCCGATTGCCTGGGAGCTGAGCGACTTGCCCAGGTCCCTCAGGCAAGCCAGGCAGTCCTTGAGGTGCAGTCTGTCACATTACCTTCGTGTGTTGCAGTATATCCTAAATGTGTTTCTTGAAACAAACGGCACTTAGGAGTCGTTCAGAACTTGATGCATTGCCTGTTCTCAGGCAGAGAAAATATTATTTCAATTTATTTAGGGGAATAGTTTTTAGAGATTGCTTATTTTTCTGATAACCGCAGGAAAGTAACTATTTATTATGAAGATTCCTGTGCAAAGGGTGTGCTGACAGGAAAGAAGTTACAACATTTTGGAAGAATATTAAATCGAATACCCACAGCAGTAGATTATTCAATATACTACTGAAGTTAAAAAACAATCTACAGTAGTTATATAGTTGGGATTTTACAATAATAGCCTGCATGCCTTAGGCATTAGTGTGTTCCTTTATAGACAGGTAATTTCTAGAGTAATTTGAACTTTTCTGTTTTAAGCAGGAGTAAGTGCTGACACTTTAAAAACCTGTTTTGCACCAATTGTATCCACACAAGATAAAGGTCATATTGGTCAACGTAGACAACTTTTTGATTCATTAAAAATTTGAAGATGGAATAACAGCTGCTAGTATTTGTCAAAAGATTGATTAGTTTCTCAGCGATAAACATGAAAGAAAATCTTTATGCCACAAGCAGTTTTGTCAAGTAGCTTGGAGAGGCTGCATTTGATAGATAGAGCCTTCAGGGAAGAACCTTAAAGGAATCAATTGTTGTCCTGACTATAACTTAGCATGAGTTCATCATTAAGCAACTTTACTCATCATTAATTCTCAGCAGTCCATCTGCCTTTGTTTTGTGTTCATATGCTACCTACTCTTCAGTCTAATCACCTACAAAAATTTGAACTGAATATTTAACATCCAAAATACTTTTCCCAATAGCTAATAGCTTTAGATTTTTGTTCCAGAAGCTTCCAAGGACTTGTATGCATCAGCTAGAAGCAAACAGATTTTAGACTTTTTGTTTACGATGAAACAATGACTTTTCTTCTGGCGTGTAGGTAATGTAGGGAGGATTGTTTAATACATTTTTTATATATCTTCCTGTCAGTTGGGAGGGAGAGCTCTGAGTAAATTTGTGATATTTCTTGTCATTGTGAGAAGTAGAACTCTGGAAATTCTGTCACAGATGAAGTGCAAATTTTTGTTTAAATGGCTATAGCTGTAGGAGGTTTCATGGGGAATGTTTGTCTTGTGTCTCATTCCTTGTACACAATGCTAGAAATCACTGGAGAGGCAGAAGTTGGCGGGGGTGTATTTGAGGACGGGAAATGAAGGAAAACTTACAAGCTGCTGTTTCCTGGGAAGCCGTTTGACTGAGGTGTGCGGCAGGTGATTGTTTACCCACTGCAAGCAATAAGCAGAAAACACAGTGGAACTTCAGCTACCGTCATCAGATGCTCCTGTTACGCTTTGGTGTAAATCAAAAGGGGCTCAGCTAGAGATGATTTCAGTCATGCAATGAAAAGTCGATATTTTCTTACCTGAACACATTATGTCTGCTAAGTCTATAAAATATCCATTCCATACTAACAGTTCACCAGAAAAGCTGCTCTTGACCCGTTTATTTGCCAAGGATTCTTCTTGCACTTCCTGAATCTGTAAGGATTATCAATGTACTCAGAGTTCATAATCTCCTCTTCCATTCATTTGTGTTAAATGAAGCAGGAGATCTACAGCACTAATCAAACCCTCCCTCTTTCTAGCCTCTGTTATGCTTTTAACAGGAATGGAAAGAATTAGAAGTGGCTTTTTGTTTAAAACTCCAAAATCTCACACCGATTTTTTTTTTTTTTTTTTTTTTTTTTTTTTTTAATGAGGAATCCATGTAAGAGGCATTAATTTTGAATTGTCTATCTTGATCTGCATTTTCTGTATTGATAATAAGAGGACACCATATATGGAAGTTTTAAATTTATTTTCAGAAATTACTTTGGGAAGCAGTTAAGCATGAGTTAAAAGGAGAGAAAAGTGGTGATGTGTCACCTCTTTATTACCTGCTCTCTTGAGTCTGAATGTAATTGGGAGTAATTTTGTTTCTGAAGATAACCTGGCTGGGTTAACAATCTCCAGAAATCTGGTATGATGTTCTTAGATTCAAAAGGTTCATGGTTCTTGGGTTCAAACAGACATGTGTGGAAACTGAGTTAAATGCTAGCCCTACTTCTGGATTCCTATACTCTCCTAGTAGTTTCCTCTCTGTTGCTTTTTCTGGTTTTGACAGGTTTCTGCAGCCATGTTTGCAACGTTTTGTGCTAACAATCACAACCCTCAGGTTGAGTCTTTATAAATATTTTCTCTTCTGCATGACAACACTGTTAAAAGCACGGATCCTGTTAAAAGCACGGATCCTGAAACACCTCTTATGGCCAAAATGAGTCCGGTAAGCATTCTGAGAATAAAGATGATTTTTTCAGTTACAATGATGTGTTGTGTAAATTGAACACAAACTTCGACTACTGTCATCAAGATCTCTCCACAGTCCAGTATATCTGAGAAAAGTATATTGAAACCAAATCCACAGCTGGCCTTGTGGAATGAAATGAAATGAAATGAAAACACCTTCTGGGCTCCAGTGAGGAGTGACCTACTTTGCCACTCTTAGCTAAGTGCTCACTGAAGAAAAATCTGTGGAAGTATAGGATGGTTGTTCAGCACCTGAAGGACCTCAGTAGAGAACTTAAACATTTTTTTGTGGGCCCCAGATGTACAGGGATGCTGATGAAACTATCAAGGCTCATATTATATACTGGAAATCCAGGCCAAGTTGACCAAAAAAGCCCTGTTTTGGGAGCTGAAATAAAAAGAATAACAAAACAGGCACAGGTTTGTTCACCTAGTCTGGCAGCCATAATGTAGATTATTACTTACCAAGAGGCTTCCAAATTCCCTGGGAGTAACCGACAATGGGAATAACTGTGGCAACTGCTGTTTTGTGGTTAACACCGCAGTGTTTATCTGTCTGCTTTGCCAGTGTCAAAGTAGTGTAAGGAAACTGGGCTGGAGTCTGAACTGTGGGTTAGTTACACATTCTTATGTCAGAGATTCCATGACTGTAAATGCCTTGGATTTTTTTGCCTGCTTGTAAGCCTGCTTTTAAGTGCTAAATAAGAGAAAAAACATGATGAAAGTGGGTTTTCCCTAGAGCGGAAAGACAGGGTCAGCGAGTGCTTGGTAGTGAGAGTACTGAATCAGTTTATCCCTGCTGCCTCAAATACCCTCTAGTATTTTGCAGACGATCTGCTCCTGTTGCCATTACTGACCACTCAGGAGTTCTTGGACCTTTCCAACCCATTCCTGAGCCTCAGACACACCATCTTCAGTTCCCAGCAGCACATCCTAAACAGCAGAGTTAACCTGTTCAGTGACCCTACTGGGTTTTTTTTTTCCAGGACTCCAGATTCCATTTTCTTATAGCTCTCCCTAGCACTAAACCTGCCATCAAACCTTTCATTTTCAGCCTCAGGATCCTTAGTTTCTTCTACCCGAGAACCTCCTGTTCTCCAAACTTGCCCTCTGCATTTCTAGTCTTCAATCCTAATTCACATTTTTCAGTTCTCCATTTTGATTGTACATTCTTGCTGGCTCCTGGCACTGCTACCCTCCTGCACGCTGCATTGAAGCACGTTCTAGCTTTTGGGATCGTTGTTGGTAGGTGTGGTTCCTTTTGTTCTGTTGGGTCTTTTTTTCATTTGCTTGTTCAAAGAGCACAGTCTTCGATATTGGGAACTCACCTGGACAGGATGGTGAGAGCAAACACGTGAGGTGTGCATGGGAGTGAAGGTGGAATGGAGTAATGACATACCCCTGTATATCTCGTTCGAAGTTTCTTTTTAGGTAAACAAATGGAGAGAAGAGATTTTCGGGTGCTGTTTGTGCAGAGATCTCTATTCACTCTTGAACAGTCAAGGGGACCTGCAGGTAGAGTTGGTCATATTGTCCATCCAGTATTTCAGCACCCACAAACAGCAGCAGCTTTCAGCACTTCTGTTCACTGCAGGGCTCAAGGCTTAGCATACCTGGACGAGAAATTCAAGGTCTGTAATAATTCACCGGCTGCAGTGATACCTACCTCCTACCCGTTTCTTTCATCCCTTCTAATTTGTTTGAAGCTAGAAGTACAGCTTTTGTAATTTACTTTGCTCTGGGTCTGTGCACTTACTTTGGTACTTCTAGCAATGAGCTCATCAAAATACTCTTACTAATGAAATGCAATTGTCCTAAAAAGAGTGGAAAATGCAGCAGTTTGCTTTAGGGCAAATAAATACAAATACAGTTATGTTATAGTGTAAATAGAAGTGTAACTTCTAGTGTGACAGTACAGTAGCTGCTGTGATCAAGATTTGGAAGCACTTCCTTGAAGAAATATTTTGTTTCTTAGCAGTAGCTGGTAGAATCCAATACAGAAGGTTGTAATTGATCTTCCAGGAAAAAATGCCAGTGTCCTTCACTCTCCCCTCAATATAGCACAAGACTACGTGTTTTTATAAGCCTGCCAAGCTGAAATCTCAAGGAAGAGATTTACATGGGGCCTTAACTGCAGTATGTAGCTAGAAAGCTGTGCAATAAAAGAAAGATATTCTGAAATTCCTGAAAACTACAGACCTGATCCACTTCCCGGGTATCTCTGGGGAGCTCCATTGTAAAGGATGGCCTCATTTTAGCAGAAAATGGATGAGCCTGTATGTACCTCTTGTAATTAATGAAAAGAACAGCGAAGGTTAAACTGATAGAAGACAAAACTGCAGAGAGCAGAGTGGGGGAAGCAGGATTTCATGTGTAGAATGGGACAACTAATTAACTGTAATTTTCATAGAAAATAGGACTGTATAATCTTTCAGGGAAGTTGTGAAATGGTAGTTGGTCATTGACAGGAGAGAGAAATTGGCTTGTTACTGCTGAGTCAGAAAGTGTTTTGTTACTGATACTGAAATTATTGTCATGTTTGAGAGCTAAATTTAAGGATTTAATCATGCCACAAAGTGCATCCAGGCTAGAGCGAGTGACGCCAGTGGTGCAAGGGAAAACCGCCTGCCCTGTGTGAACCTTCTTGAGATGTTTTCAGTCCTCCAGAATGACAGTGCCTTTGCCTCAGTACCTCAGGATACTTCTTAATGGACAGGTTCTGGTTTGTGCTCCCTGTTGGTAATGGCCACCAAACTACATCCGGCAAGAAAGGAGGCTCTCGACCTTTTCTCGCATTGGTCAGTCCATCTGTAAAAAGGTGGAAGCAATTATAAGCCGTGCGTTAATGAATGTGTTGGCATAAGGCATTAGCACTAGATTGTGCGTGTGTATATTTAATGTAATTTCAATGTGTTAATTTTTGTGTATATTTAGACACAATATTTTACTGTCAGTAATCATTGTTGCGATACAGTGAATACTAGTCTTTCCTGAGAAGACTTGTAGATGCAAAAAGAAATAACAGTCACTGTCCTTTCTGTAAACTTTGACTGTAGCCTATTCAAGCGTTATTGGAAAGTCAGCTTATACCACTCTAAATATTTCCATCTTCGAGAAGAACATTTATCTTTGTGACTTATACTGATGGAAAGACTGTCAGCTTTGTTCCATACTTTGTATTGAATTCTTCAGATTCGAGAAGTAGCAAGTGGTCAGTAGGTTATTTATCAATTAATTTGTAAATAATATTTTCCCAGAATGATGTGCCTCAATTATGTGTTAAAAATGGAATATGTTGAATATCACCACAACTAAACAGTTTGCATAAGCATTTGCCAGAAAGACTAGTGATATTTTCTGCTTCATTTTGAAGCAATGTCATCAGTCTTGGGGTGAGAGGCCCCTCCAAAGTGCATTTAATTAGGCTGAGATCCTCAAAAATAGACGTAAATGTGGTTTTGTGTAGGCAATTTTCAAATCAAGATTTGGCTTGATATGTTATTGTTTCTTTAAAGCTTTAGAAATCAATCTTAAAGAAAAATAAATTCGGGGAAATATGACTTAAATGTGTGCTACATAAAGATGTCAAAAGTGCTATAATTATATTTCATCAAGTATAACTTAACATTTTAATAGGTAGTGTCTAGGGCTGATCTGACAAGGCATTTTTGAAGTTTTGAAATGAATGCTCAAAATAAGAATATATTTTATGATTCATTTCTATAAGGTAGGGGCTTGCCAGGAATGCCAGAGAAGTATTTCCCTTAGGAGAGGCTCTATTATATCCTGAACTGCTCTGAATATGTTTGTTCTTTCACTTGTGATTTCAGAGGGTGAACAAAAACAGTATTTGCCTTTTGGCTACTGTTGTGGCGGAAAAAGGCCAACCCTTTGCCAAAAGTCCTTTAGCGTGACTTGAGGCTGAAGCAGAGCAAACTTTTCAAAATGTGACTAACTGCATTACATCAAAGTTAGCCAACCGGTCCTTCAAGTGTATAATCAACAGCAGTGAAACGACAAATTTGTCAATCACGTCACAAGACAAATCCTGATTAAATAAGAAAGGGACCTAATCTTTATATTACAGCATAAATCATGCGTACTGCTCACTAAGAGATGGGATCAATTTAATTTTCTACAGCTGAGCTACTGACAGCTCGTGTTTATAAAGCAACACGGAGTTCTGTGCGTTCTGTCCGGAACCCGGCTGGAAGCGTGAGGTGGCGTCAGTCGTGTGTTGGCTCCCCCGTGGCACCCGCCGGGCAGCGACACTCCTCCCTGACTCCGTGTGATGCAGCATTGCCCCACACAGAGACTGACCCTGGGCACCGCTGACGGCTGCAGCTTCTCCCCTTTTGTTCTTCCAGGCCTTCTTTCTTCTTAGTTGTGTTAATTGTCCCCTTTGTTTCTAATTTGGTTACCAAATTGTCGCTGTGTATGTAATAACCAGTGGCCAACGTGGCAACTTAATGGCTTCATTTATATGGCATTAAACGTAAAGAAGCTTTGAAGTCCTCGATAGGCAACTAGTAAATCCGTGTGTGTTTAACAGCATATTTGCAAAAGGTACTCCGATACTTCGCATCTGACTGAATCTGCAAAACCAGGGTGAAAACAAAGCTGTGAGCCAAATTTTCTGCTCCGCTGCATGTGTGACGCTTTCGGCAAAAAACAGAGGCTTCCAATAAGGAGAAGTTGCACGTGTTTAACAGAGGGAAGTATTCTCAGTGGTGGCATCTGGCTTGTTTTTAAGGAGTAGGAGGCCCAAACTGATAAAAGATGTGCAGTACATCCTCAGCAGGGTGTGTGAGGTGCATAATTTTTTTTTAATGCAAAACCTCATTTCTTTTAGATTTATTCGTCTTGGTTGTAGCTGTAATTTACTGAATATTTCTGAATACATTAATGTACTTTTTATTAAGGAATAGAAAAAAGTTTCCTGCTGTTTGTGCATTGTTTTTAGTGGTGTAATTAATTGTCTAGACTAAAGGTATGATGTAGTTCTTAGTTTGAATTTCTCCTGCAGCTAAAGGCATGCATTTACTGAAGGGATTAAGTAGCTATGAAGGCTGGGGAACGAATGGACTTTGGAAACCTCCCAAAAATTTCTTGTGTAATGATTTTTGTCATGGTGAAAGCTACAATGGCTGGAGTTCCAGGCAGAAAAGTTAATCTCTGTTTCAACACAGCGAAACAATACCTGGATAGTTCTATTGATGTTCGTCTTTAAGAGCAAATCACTTGTAAATATTCGTTTATATTCCACTTCTAAAATATTTGACTGGAAATTCATCGTCACTTTTTTATCATGAAGAAAGTTGCTCCTGCAAGGAATGAAACCAAAATGTTCTGCACTAATGAGTAGCAGTGAGTTAATGAATTATTACTGGACTCTCAAATGCTGTTTTCCTGAGCAGAGGGCACTGCCAGACCCACATGAATTCATGAGACGCCTCTTCCGAGTGCTCCACCCAGCGGGCTTGGGTGCTGTTGGTTCAGGGCACCAGCACAGCACGAGGGAAGCTGCTGCTGCCCTCACAGTTTGTCTTTCCTTTCCCAAAGTTTGGAGCGTGGTCTAGTGAGTGTAGCCACAGCCCCGACACCAAAAGCAGAGAACTGTCATTTTTTTTGTTTTGTCTGTGTGAAGGCTTTGATGTAGCATCCTGAGTCACTGAGATTGCTGTGAAGGAGCGGGAATCTGAAGTGCTGAAATTACTCCTAAAGCATGGAGGACAGGTGCCAAATGATACCGTTATCGGGATGCTTGTTGCCCTGCTTCCTTCGCTGTCGTGAGATGCCCACGGAAGAGGCTGGGAGGCAGCCCCTGGTAATCGTGCTGGGTGCTGGTGAGGAGACTAACCCTGCTTCAGGTCACGGCGGGGCAATATGGCGTGGTATGCACAGACAATCAAATTCTTGACAAAAGCATGCTTTGCAATGAATTAAGTTGATGTAAATCAGCTGGTTTCAGTGATGACAGAGAAAACTGAAAAGCATTCGTGGAAAAGTGAAAAATTGCAAGAAAGTGTCAATATCCTGGAAGCTGTTCACTGATGTTGATTGAAAAATTAAAGATAAGCTGTTCTCTGGGGAATATCTATAGTAGCCAATTTCATTTTCTAGTCTCAATTTGTTCACAGTTCATTTGGGACATCAGTGAAATTATTCTACTGATGGTAAGAACAGTACATGTTGCCGTATAAACACGGTCAGGATTAGACCTTGCTGTGAGATTGGTACATATGTACAATAGAAGAGTCCCTTTGCTGGCAAGCTTGTCATTGAGGAAATGAGACTTGGTGACAAAGTAAACAGTGATAAATTACCAAAAATACTATTATACATGGCAGAGAGAGATATATGGAAATTAAAACTATGTTTGGGGTTTTTGCCTGGGAGAATATCTAAAGTTAAATGAATCATTTATTACTGTGATGTGCTGTTGTATGATACAAGACAAATAAAAAATGTATTCCTTGGTATCAGTGAGAAGAAAAATGAAAGCCTGGGGTAGAGGCTTTGTGTCACACTGAATTTTATTGTCCTCACAGATGGCTCTTTGATTTCCTGGATCAGCTTTCGAAATTGTTTTTGTGCTGTTATGACTCAGTGGCTAGGGCAGCGGGAGTGAGATCATTCCTCTGCTGTCCGTACTTCGGGTTAGACAGAGATACTGCAGTGGGACGGGGCTCACTTGTAGCTACAGGCTGCAGAGACCTTATAGTCATGGATTGGTCTGAGTTGGAAGGGACCTTAAAAATCAGCTAGTGCAGCCCCCCTGCCATGGGCAGGAACACCTTCTGCTAGAGCAGGTTGCTCAAAGCCCTGTTCAACCTGTCCTGAAGCACTGCCAGGGAGGAGGCATCCGCAGCTTCTCTGAGAAACCTGTTCCAGTGCCATTCCTCAGCCTGCACGCTGCTTTCTGTAACGTCATCAGTGCCCTTTCCACGGCTGCTGAAATGGCTTCCCAAGAATGATAAAAGGTTGTGGTTTTGCGGTCTCTGAAATGCTTGGTAGAATATTCAAGTGATTTTTTTGATTGCTAAATTGTGAATTTGTTATAAATCTTGATGATGATTCATTATACTGTTGCTCAGAGGTGACAGTGACTTTTTAATGCGTAGTGAGTGAAAATTGGGTGTGAAAAACTGCACTGGCAACATTAGTTGTTACAGTCGTTAGTACCAGTCTGATTGTGAATTTTTTTTTTTTCACATGAACTTCATGTGCTCATGCAAGCCATCCTGGATAGGTAAGCTTTTTAAGAGGAGAAAGGCACAACTTGAATAGCATCCACACAAACACTGAAAAATGTTATTAATGGTTCTAACTGGCTGTTGCCCTAGAGTTAACAGAAGTGGACATAGAAATTAATTCATTGGAATTCATCTTGGCTGCTTTTTCAAGATTTCCAGAAAAAAAAAATGTATTGTACAAGAGGCTAGGTTTTGTAATTTAGATTCCTTCATAATCACTGTGGTCACTTCCCCTACGTCATCTTCTGAGCTTCATGAACTCTCAGCTTCATTGTCCTGTTGTCTTGGGGCCTTCTCCCATTGCAGGAGTCGTTGATCATGCTGTGTTCTTCAATTCCTGTGTTCCTTGTAGTAGAGTGAGTTCATGTGTAGAGCTTAGGAGAATGTTTTCAAGAGATGTAGAACTTGATCTGGGGCCATGAGTTGTTCGTAATCTTCAGAAGACTTGCCTGGAACCCTTTCAATACAAGGTAATTTTTTTCGAGGAAATCTTTTATCACAGAATCACAGAATGTTAGATGTTGGAAGGGACCTTAAAGATCATCTAGTCCAACCCCCCTGCCAGAGCAGGATCACCTACAGCAGAGCGCACAGGAACGCGTCCAGGCGGGTTTTGAAAGTCTCCAAAGAAGGAGACTCCACAACCTCCCTGGGCAGCCTGTGCCAGGGCTCGGTCACCCTCACAGTAAAAAAGTTTTTCCTCATATTTTTCTGGAACCTCCTGTGTTCCAGCTTCCACCCATTGCCCCTTGTCTTGTCAGTGGACGCCGCTGAAAAGAGCCTGGCTCCATCCTCCTGACACTCCCCCTTGACATATTTATAAACATTGATGAGGTCACCCCTCAGCCTCCTCTTCTCCAAGCTAAAGAGATCCAGCTCCTTCAGCCTTTCCTCATAAGGGAGATGCTCCACTCCCTTCACCATCTTTGTGGCTCTACGCTGGACTCTCTCCAGCAGCTCCCTGTCCTTCTTTATGTTGACTTTGGAACTTCTTCCAAGGTGTTTATGTGTGCAAATCATTTCTGTAGACAGTTGCAGTCTCATCCTGTTTTAACGTTTTCCATTGCTATTGACTCTAAGACATGAAGCTGTAGAATGAAAAGATGTCTTAAAAGACCTGTCATTATAAAGAGAAATGCTACTGATAAAGATAGTTTCAGGAATTTAATTGAATAATTCCACAGATTGTCATTTTTATTGGAAGACAGAATATCATTAACAGCATCTTGGACAAAATAAGACAGGCATGAAAATCTAAGGACCAGTAGAACTTAATTTATACTTTTGCTTGAAAAGGAACATCAAAAGGCATCATTGCGTGTTGCTTATGTAAGCTCACACATTTTATTTGTATAGATATTTGTCACTTCTACAAGTCACTGCTCAGGAAAATACCTGACAGTTACTTTGTGTTGAAAAAGAAAAACATTAAAGCAGTCTGGCTGTGTCGCGTCTGATGTGGATCAAGGGTAGTTGTATCCGTTGGGGGTAGATGCTAAAGTAAGGGAAAACTTGCGTGATCTTCACTTGGATTCTTCACGTACCTTCAGAAGGAAGAGAAAGTAGCATGATTTGGGGAGTAATAGGCAGCTCTGGGGCTGTCAGGAGAATGTCAGAATCCTCCTGATTTTGAAAAGAATTGATCTTTAAAAATAGAGCCCTGTATCCACAATTAGATACATTAAAAAAATAAATCTCTGAGCGTAATTAAGTTTCTATGTCAAAACTAGTCAGATTTTTTTAGCACTTCTTTTTTAAGTCTCAACCCAGCTATTTTTGTTTCATCTGACGAATTAAATCTTTCATTGCTACTTCCTTTATATTACTGAATCTGTGCTAATCTCTGCTTGAAGTCTATGCAAGAATATTTTATTTATTCATTGTATTTTCTTTTCCTGGCAACAAAAATTAGCGATTTCCACAGCTGAACATTAGTAACATCATAAGTATCTGTGAACTTTGCATTTTTTTTTCTGTAGAGTTGTTTCAGAAAGTCAGAGAACTTGAAATGTATTATATTCTCAAATAGAAATGCAGATTGTAGATGGTCCTTGAAAAGGAAGTTCTGAATAATTCTGAAAAGGCAAAATATATTTTTATCACTAAGTTTGAAAAGCTATTCTGAACTATGCACTTTTCAGTATAATTATTAAAACATTCTAAATTATATTCATATTAGTCAAATTAATATATTCCATATAATGGGGTATCTATTAAAAAACTGAAGTAATAACCATATAAGTCTTCAAACAAATCACTGATGAAGTTAACTTTTTGGCCTTTATTGTTCATGTTTTGGTGAATGCACTTTTGATCAGAAATAATAGTTTTGATAATGATAGTTCTTATTTGAGCAATTAAAAATGGATATAGTTTTAATTGATTCCAGTATTATTAAACTTGTTGGAGTCAAAACTTCTGCTGGAGATTGTGTGTAGCTGGTGTATCTTCTCCTGCTGTCCTTCCTTCTGTGCTGGTACTGTCGACAGACTCAAATTTTGCACAAATGTATTTATTTAAGCCTACGTTATCTTTTAATTTTAAAACAAGCGGATAAATAGACATGTGATAAAACCATTCTGTGGAATATTTTCTCAGATTCTACGAACTAAAAGGCTTTTTCAAGATCAGTTTCAAATCTTTTTTTTAGTCAAAAACAAAATTTCGGGTTCTTATGATTTTCGGTGACTGCTGGGAAAATCTGAGAAGGAAAGGCAACCTGCTTAAATTCACAGCAGGAAGATGCTTCATCAAGATCTTGTGAGATAGGCTGAAGCCCAGAATTCACGCTAGGACAGTGAAACATTTCAATTATGCCAGAGGGAGACTGTGACTACTTTTTTTCTTCTGGCTCTGAGATAAAGCTTCTGCTCAGTTTGTAGGGATGATTTTATTTTAATTTTTTCTTAAGCGAAATATGAGGTAAAAGTGAGACACATGCTGACTCTCAGACATCTGCTGCCAGAACGCGGTGAGCTCGCTGGTGTGAGTGCCGTAATAGCTCATGCAGGGAGGAATGGAAGGAATGCTGACAGAAACGTGCTTTGACAGGGCTTCGCGTGCCGCGAAGTCCGCGTACTCCGCTTGCCGTTGCGGTGGGTGCGTGTTGTCTGTTGTCTGTTTCTGTCAGGCGGTGCAGAGCCGAATCCTGTCTCTGCTTTTTGCACGGAGGTGCAGGGTGGCTCTCAGACATCACACTTGCGCTGCGCTGTACTTACAGGGCACAGAACTGAAAGAACGTTGATGCTGAAAAGAAAATTAGGGTGGGGTTTTTTAATGAATTTAGTTAATTTTCATCCAAATGCTAGCCAGTTGATTCTTCTGCTTTTCCTGTGCTTTGGTCTGCATCTGGTCAAGCTTGTAAATTTGAATCTAAATTACTGAAAAGAACTGTGTAGTGAACAGGTTGCTTCTACTGATTTAAATATTGCTTCCTTTAGTTTGGACAATTTCTTACTTATTGGAGTTCTTCATTCGCTGGTGTATGAAGTTCTTTGTCAGACTGAATTCTTTGTGGATCTGCACCAAGATTTTGGTATATTTGGCCATCAGCGTGGACATGAAGTTTTAAGTCTAATAGCTGTCTTTGGAAAAATTTTCGTCTGGATTAAAATTAAAAAAAAAATGAAACTGAAGATCTGTTTTCCTGAATCACAGATATAATCGGAAAGACAAAAGAGTAAAAGTGATTTAGGACTACAAAGAATATGAAACAACACACAGTTTCCCTAAATGTACAAGAAATTAATCATAATTTTTTACAATTAGTAAATTAAAAAACTCAGTAAGGACCTCAGTGAGGAAAACCAGAGCTTGGTAAGGTAAGAAACTCTCAGATTAAAACCTAGGATAAATTTATGCTAACAAGCGAAGTCAAATGTCAGACAGGGCTTTTCAAGTGGATCTTGGCATGACTTGTCCTGGGTTTGCTCAGGGCCCAGTTATAACAAACGTGCTGTAAAATGATAGCGATTCCAATCAGTCTTAAGGACCTGTAGACATGGTTCCTGATGGCAAAGGCTGAATTTCATAGAGACAGAGGCAGTGCCAAAGACTGAAGAAGCAAAACCGCACGACACAAGTGCCCTGTGCAGCCCACGACAGAAGAGGCCCTCGAGTGGAGTGGACGCGGGCTGCCTGTACGCCAGGTTGTCAAGAGATTGAGGCTGCTTATTTGGTAAATCATATCTCACTTTGGGATGCGTTAGCAAGAGTTTTGTGTGTAAAGAAACGGGAGGTAATTAATCAGTGCTGTTTGGGGCTAATGAGGCAGAAATGCTGCTCGGATTTGGACATCATGCTGATGATGTCTGACACGGTGATGTCAAACATGCTGACACGTTTCCAGGGAGAGCAATGTGGAAATCATGACCTGTGAAGGAAGATTAGGTGAAGTAGGCTTATTTAGCCAGAGGAGAGGAGAAAGCAGGAGGATGTGACTGTTCAGTTGCTCATTGCTCCATGCGTAGGTGAGACAGGAAGCAACAGAACAGAGGCTGCAGACGAAACTGGGTTCCAGACCCTGAGAGTGCTCTGAAGCAGCTGCTGGACTAAACTGGTGCCAGAATGCCAACGGGTCGTGTGAGGGATGGGTTTTACCCAGTTTTGTGTCACTCCGCAGCCATTGCAATGGTAACTCAAAGCTGTAGGGAACAAACGTTACCCTGTGAGGAGCCGGCATGGAATTGCTGGCTTCATGCTGAAAAAAGTGAGCAGTGAGAATTTATCTTTGAAGGACAGTAGTAGAAGCAAAGAGAGGGCAGACAGGGGCAGATAATAGCCTCTCACTCTGCCTGTGTGCAAATTCTCGTCCTGCGTGGATGTAAAGTAATCTGAGGTACTTTGTCCTCAATGGGTGAAAAACGTGTTTTCATAACTTAATAACACTGTTTTGAAAAACTGTATCGATTAAAAGACTTTTTTTTTTTAAAAAAAAAGCCAACAAACACAACAAAGCGAACAGCTGTGGGACTGTGTGTAGTATTTGTGGAGTCAAGGTCGTTATGGATTCAGGCAAATAGAATGCGTTGTGTGTTTTTAGGAAAGAGCAGAAGCAGGAAAGCACTATAGCAGGCTATAACTACAGAAGGAGAATTTCCTTTGTTGCTTGTTAAGAATGGATAAATATCTGTTGTAGATTACATCAATATTCTTTGGTACTTAAGGAAAAGTTTGTATTGCATAGTCTTTTGCCATCTCTTCCAGACCCTTCTTTCACTGATGCTATGAAAAATACACAGAACATTTGCTTTTATTCAAACTAAGAGTTTTTTCATCTTTTAGCATCTTTTTTCAGTTCACTTGTTTTTTTTTTTTTGTCATCTTGTATGATTTGTTTTCTGATTACATCCATTTGTGTCAACAAAAAAAATGCAGCAAATAGTGAAAAACTACTGAGCATTAAAGAGGTAAAAAGATTTGAGACAGGAAGGATAAATAGTTGTCTAATTACAGTATTGTGTGTGCAGAATCCAAAGGAAGTGCTGGTGCTGTGATAGAGTGAAATGCTGCAGGAAGAGTAGGTGTAATAAAAAGCAGTGAATAAAACAAGATAACAGCGCAGGTAAGGGGGAAAAAAAAGAAAGCTTGTGGGAGTTGAAAGAAGAATGAAAACAGCCAAGGGAACTAAGAGAGAAGAGCTGACAAATGGAGACAAGGGCTGAAAGGGGCTGGAGTGGAGCAGATAGTGGGTAGGGGGGGCAAAGCAAGAAAGGAAAACAGCTGAAAAACTAGTTGAGAGCAGGTGATGGAAATGGAAAGCAGCGATATCGAGGGAGAGCTCAGTAAAAGGACTGGAGTTGAGAGAAATGGCTGAAACTTGTTGAGGAAAGCTGGGAAAGAATCAGGTGATCAGAGGTGACAAGGAATTAGGGCTTAAAAAGAGCAGACAGCACAATGTCAAAATTACAAAAGCTCTACAAAGGCTTTGCAGACCCTCCAGCCAACTCCTAGTTTAGAGTGCTCTGGCCACAAGCCCTATAGCTTCCTCTTCCAGGTGATGGTTATTTATTCCAGGGTTAATATAGCTTCTGCACCTTTATCCTAAGATCTTGGTTTGATCTCCTGTTTGAGATGTCACTCTTCAGGAATTTAATAAACATTATCATCCATTCTAAACCCATAGGAGAGAGCTTGTTTACTTTTCATTTCCTGGAGCAAGAGCTTTGGAAATGTTGGCCGTTCTGTGCAATTTGGCCTGTTGTACTGTCTGCACTTGGGACTTGCATCATAGAGGTTTCATGTTCAGCTAGTCTGCATTTCTCTAAATGGGTTAATAATATTTTAATGTCACTTACATTCCTGTGTGACCTACTCTAGGTGATCCTGCTTTGGCAGGGGATTTGGACTAGATTCATCTGTCGAGGTCTTTTCCAACCCCTAACATTCTGTGATTCTGTGAACTCGAGTAGCTTGTGGGCTCTTTTTTATTGCTTTCCTGCTGCTCAAGTAATTTGGTTTAGTAGTGAAGAACCTTCCCTCCACCATTTCTTTGCAGTAAGAACAATAGTGAACAGTCAAGTATGTTTTCACGTGTCAGTGGCTTTGGGAATGACATCACAGAAAATGAATTACAATTGGTTGTGGTTCATGTAGCTTTATATTATATGGTATCTGAAGAGAGAAATGCTAAATGTTTAATTGCTCTTGGAAATAGCGGCTTGAATTTAGCCTGCACTCTGTTGTGGCTGCTGTTGGTTGTTTGGGGGTTTGGGGCTATACTCTCCTTTTGAGCTTGTCTATTTTTTACAGTAATACAGCTATTGCTGAAGAGAGGGAGAAACTCTGCCATATCACTGATGTTCTACCCCTTACAAATGCAGAAGTAAGCGAGTGGTTTATTAGGGATTGACTTACTCCTTTCTCCTTTGTTTAAAATCTACTGCACTAATCTTTTAATCGCATCCTTGGCAGAGAGCATGAAAAAATGCAAAGATTTCTAGTTTTATGTGAAAAAAACCCAAGAAAATAAGTAAAGATTGAATCATGTAGTATTAGGCAAATGAGGGGAAAATAAAGCAAAAGGAGAATTGCAATTGTCTCCGTAGTTTTCCGAGGCTTTTAGCGACAGTAGCAAATCTGAAGTCTGATATTAAAGATGTCCATTGTGTCCTTCATAGAAGGAGTTTTAATATTGTTCTGGTTAAACAATCTGAAATCCTTTGTTGAACAGGAGTGGATTTGTTCACTTGATTTGGTTGGGGTGGGCTCTGAGCCCATTTGGAACAGAGAGCAGTGGTACCTGAGCTGTGGGACCACTGAAGTCCTGCAGGTACCAGTTCTTGCAGTGCTACAGATTGTAACTGTGTCTCTCACGTCTCAGAGGAGTGAAAGCCTGTGAGGGAAAGGTTGACTGAGAGGGGAAGGGGCATTCTTCCCGCTCCTGCTGCAAATCACATCAGCCGCCATGTGCTTCCCTTAGTGGAAGATTAAAGTGGTAAAACCACGGTCTGATTATCCCTGGACTCTTCAGGTGTAGCTCCGTAATACAGAAATGCAAATATTCTTATAGACGCTTGCAGACTACTTTTCCTTGCATCCTGTGGGAATCTCAAATTACACTTCTGTTTCAGGTGGTGCTTAAATGCCCCGCTAACCTCTGCAGACTCTGCATTTTGAGTAGGAGAAGAATGGAGCAGACTTCCCTTTTTTTTTTTTTCCCCCCCTCCCCAAATCTTCCTCATATTATTTTCGTTCATGTTTTCATGCATGGGGACATAATTAATAATGTTGATATTTAAAGTATTACTGTCTAAATCTTACATGCTTATATGAACGCAGCAGGTTACATTTCTTGGAATTATTACTGAAGGTCCAACAAGTACCGGAAGCTGTCATGACACTCTGATCACTGAGTTCACGCTTCAAGGGTATCTCAGTAACACTTGTACTGAAACCTGCTGAACAGAGAGGGCTCGGGATCAACGGAAGCGGCTGTTACAGGCCGTGCTGTACCTCACAATGAAAACCTTGAAAATAAAAAGGCAACAGGAAAGGCTGCTGGACAACCAGGCCACACATAAAGTGCTCGTGCCTCAACTTTCTTTTTGAAATCTGTCCAAAGCAAGTCCATAAACAAGCAAGTTTCTTCTCATATGCATGTGATAGATTTGAAAAGATTTATATGTTGAAATAAGTATTTCAGCCCTGATTTATAAAGGGTATTCCTCTGTACCTGCTTTTCTTCCTTTCCCTTTTCACATCATATCTTGGAACCTGTCTGCTGTTGTAGGAGGATCTGTTGAACTTCTGGGGCAGTGGAAGTTCATGACTTTTCATATAATATTTGCATTCATTTAATTTACTTACTTTGCAGTCAATCCTGTGACTGGATTTCAGTGGTCAAACGGCTAATAGCATGTATGCTTAGACACTGTAATACATTATTTGGCCATGCAATGGAAAGAACTAGGGGATGCATGTTCATATTCATTAATATTAAATGTAAGAGCTCTGACATACAGTAGCTATTCAAAATTGGATTAGGAAACAAGTTGTGGATGTTCGTGTTTTTGAAGTTAGAAGTAGAAATTGTTGTGAAAAATCTCTCGTCTCTGAAATAAGTCTTAATAAGACAGAATAAAGCCTGTAAGAGACCTATTTGGATCCTCTCTCTAGGCATGGAAGCTGTATGAAAACATATCAAAAGTGTTTTTCTTTTATCAGATGCTTTAGCAGCAGAGTTAAAACAGCTCAGTCTGCTGTAGCTTCTGTTCTGCCAGCAGCCCCGCATGCCAACTGGCCGATGGAACCATCTGGGGGGGTTGCGAGGTTTTTTAAAAAGTGTTTATCATTTTGATATGAGGTATAAATGATCCAAATAATTGTAAATATTTAATATGTATCTAAGATGCTATGTGCATTATCCAGGGAAGATGTTTTATAAAATTCTTGTAAAATATTTCATGTAGGAAATACTTAATTTAAGATTTCTCCTAAGAAAACCATTCCTGGTTGCAAATAATGAATCACTTAGGTGGCTATTTTCAATGATTTAACTGTCAGGGTATTATCAATCTAAAGAGAATAGAAAATTAAGTTTAACTTATTGGAGACATCTTGAAAATTAGAAGACAAAGATTCTCTCAAACACTGGAGAGGCTTGAGTACAGAGTCATGCGCAGTCGCTGAAGACCTGACACACCTGGTCGTGTTTAGGACAGCGTTTGCAGCTCCTCAGAGTGATAAAATTGCAAAGAGGGTGTGAGATAGGATTTGTTGCTGCTAGGGAGTCATCTGGAATCATCCCTTCAATTGAAATATTCTAAAAGATATTTGGTCCAAATATGTTTCTCTAAAGATTAATTATTCTAAAGAAAATCCCATGTTTTTTTTACCTCAGCAGGCAAAAATTCATAAACCTGGGATAAATTGAAGAAAAGAGTACAGATGCCTACCCAGATGGTGGCACATTTTTCCTATATCTTGTCGTATTTACAAGCTTTCCACAGTGAGAGTGAGAATGCTAATGCAAAATAAAAGGTGGATAGGTTGGCACAAATACTGTATTTTTGAGAGGAAAACCCCAAATTATCATTAGGTGGTAGCATTCTTTCCTCTCCTGTTAAATGCCAGACACACTCTATAGGCTGCTGCCCAAAGTGTAGAGGTGCAGCTCTTAAAACTTGCGGGGGACAGAAGATGAAAATGTAATATATTTGCATTTCTTGTACTGGGCAGGAATACGTGCCATGTAGTTTGATTCTGTGACCTCTGGCTTTGGGCTGGTTTGGGCATTCTTGTGCCATGTGTGGAGCCACCAGAAGCAGCCGGCTCGGCTGGGCTGGGCTGGGCTGGAGAGGAGGGGCCGCGGCTGGGCGGGCTCTGCTCCCTGAGAGCGCCGCAGAGCAGATCCCAGCCTCTCGGCACAGCGCAATGGGAGTGCGGATGTAGCCAAGTAAATAATAACGGGATCCTTAAAGCCTCTGTTTAGGATTGATACTGCTGGTCTGTGGATAAACTAAAGACTGAGATAGGAAAAAATAAAATGTAACATGCTAATCCATGGTTGGAATCCAGAGCGAAAGTCATTTATTGCACTAATAGTTTTTGATTTGTCTAAGTAGTATTGTTGAAATGCTTTCAATTTGGCAAAAAAACCCCACACTCAAAAACTGGCCCAATGGTGTAATTACTGATGCATAATTGTCAGTGCAGAGTTTTGATCCAAGGACACTACTGAAATGGTTGTTGCCAACGTGTTTGTTCAAATCAGCGTGGATGCAATTCTGTTAGTGTTCCCATTGTCAGCGCTGCATTTCTTTGCGCGCACCCATTCACAAAACATGATGCAGCGGGTACATCTGAAACTCATGCAAACTTCTGCTCCTGTTCACTCTCATTGAGTGTTTAGTTGAGATTTTCAAAAGAAGGTAATGAAATTAGCACTCAGGATTTGAGTTTCCCCAAAAGGTCCCATACCACAAGGGATGAAATGACTGAGAAGTTTGTGAGTACAGAGAAGGGCTCACTGACATGGCTGGCTCAGCCAGTGCTGTCTTTTTCTGAAGCTACCAACAATGGTTTAGCTGGAAATCAAGAGTTCAGTTGCTAGGGATATTCCACGCTTTCCTCCTGTCTGTGCGTATCAGTGGGCACAGATCCTGATCTCAGTGGCTACTTCCTTGCGGATTTACATATTTTGGTCAGAAGCAATCCCGCTTGCCAAATCTGAGTACCACTTCGTTATTCCTCAAGGGCCATCAAGTGTTATGAGCCCATAGTATTCATTCTAACACTGCTAATTAACTGCCTGAAACTTGACATACCCTTGAATTTTAAAACAGGTTTTATAACATTTGTAAACAACAGTTAGCAGGAGAAAAGGTAAAATTGTCTGTGTCATTCTGTTTTCTACCATACACGATTTGCAGTTCAAAGTGAATATATTTAGATGAACTCCCCTGCAGCTACTGTTTACAGTAGCCTTCAAAGGACGGTGAAAGCTTTTAAATAATGTAGAATATTACATGACTTAATTTTTCAAAACACATGCCCTGAATGTTTTGGAGTGAAACGTCTGTGTTTCGCATTAGATGGATTGCAGACAGCTGCTGCGTTTACCAAATGTTGCAGATGGAAGGGAAAATAAATGTACGGAGAAGACTAAGAAAATGAAACATTCTTAAGAGTGCCTTATGTCTGAACAGCAGTAAGTTAAAGGCCAACCAGATTATCTCAGACATCATCTTGATAGCTAAGAAAATACCACTCTTCAAGGAAAAAAAAAAAACAAGACGAAAAGAGGCAAAACCAAGTACGGGGCCTCTGTTTTCTTCTGTATGTTTGCTCTTAAGTTTTCAGGGAGAAGGACGTGCTGCTGCTCATATTCCCTTCCCAAGTTCTACTTACGCTGGGTGTTACCCATTGCCAGCATTTCTTGTCCACACTGTTCTGTCAAGGAAGTCCTCAGGCGTCAACGGGGCTGGGAGGAGGATTTCAGTGGGTGATATTTTTTCTGTTTTGGCTTGAGGTTCCTCAGGTTTAACATTTAGGGGCTCTTCTTCCTTAGAAATGAACACAATCTCTCTAATGAACTGATCTACGTTTATTACTGTAAAATTGACAGACGGTGTAAATAGGATCCTGTGTCTTTTGCGGTACTTGCCTGATTGATAAAACTCTGAAATTTTAACCTATGACAAAACAGTATTATACCACAAACATAGGTGATTTATTTCCATGTAGTGTCACAGTTAAGGAATACTATGGAGACAAAAACATCATTAATATTATAAGAATTATAATCTGCAATAACCTGCTGCAGTAGCAATAACATTGCAGTGGGTTCAGGAAAGGAATAAAGCAGTTCTGTGGAAGTTTTGAGGTCTTCAAGAGAAATTATATTATCTGTGTTAGAAATAAATAGCAGAAAAACCTTCTGTAAACATGAAGGTTTGTGTGAGCTCTTCCTAGTTGTTCTGGCTTTGCACCCTTTGATGTCTTCTGACCTTCAATATTTCTGTGCTGCTTTCGCCTTTAAACTGTGTTCTTTGTTGTTTTCTGTGTTGTGGTTGTTCTTTGAGTTGAGAGCGTGGTTCAAAGTCTTCTTTTATATGGCATTTGAAGATGTCTGTAGCTGTATTTATATTTAATTACTTTCACAATATCCGATATGAAGGAAGCTTCTGTTGCAGGTCAGTGCCAGTAAAGAGAGCAACAGTCCATCTGCTACGTCAGCCTCCCGCTTTACAGGAATTTAGTTCAGCAAAAGTCAGAGGGGTGACAGGCACTAGGTAATGCCCTGGCTTGCAGTTGCACAGCCTGGATTGAAATCAAAGAGGTGCAAAGAGTGAATTATTCTGCTACCCTTGCAAACAGCTCTACCAGCTTAGGACAAGTCTTGCTTGACGAGGCGGTGCGGGAAAGCTGCCGTCACAGCTGCCTGTGCGGTTACTCTGCTGGTTGAGCTGTGGACAGAACACTTAGCTCTTCAGGACTTATCAATCCATACACATTTTCTAGCATAGTTTTTAAATTATTTTTAATAAACAGCTGTTATTCAAAACTGATGACTGGCTCGTATTCTCTGGATTCAAAATTGGAATTGGGCAGATTATACTTTCCTTTCTCGGAAGTGAAATTACAGTAAATGTAAGTTATTCCATAGCTGTATATTATTTATGATGCCTTTATAAACGTTGTGTTTTGCAGAAGCAGAGTAAAAGAAATGAATCTTTAATATTTGTATCATAGTGAGAGTTAATGAGAGGAAAAGAAATGCAGTTTCTTGCAGTAGGAAGCAACATTACTGAAATTTTGTTCCCCTAATTAAAGGGAAAGAAGTCCTTTGAAGAATGTGCAGAAAATATCCATTTATCACAGCATACATATTATAGTAGCTGGAAACAACCTTCCTCTAATATTCTGGTAAAAATTGGGTTAGAGTTTGGAAATGTTCTTCTCAGTGGGGTAAAATAGCCTGTGTGAACTCTGTTCTGCAGTGGTTTGGTTGTTTCCTAAATCTCTAATGTCAGTAGTTGTGAAGAAAAAAGTAATAAAAGGAAAATTCAAGTCTTGAGTTTTAATACAGCTGATAGGTGATACAAAGATAGGGCTATGCATGTGTTTGGGGTTTTTTTGGGTTTTTTTTTAAAATATAAATTATTTTGGTTCTCTTCCTTTAAAATTGATATTTAAAACCAAAACCCTATGGTTTATTATGTGAAACTGTTGTTCTCGATCATATTTATATACAACCTTTTGCGACCGTGTTAGTTAGCGTGAGCTGACCGTGTAGCGGTGGTTCTCCGTGAGCGCATCTGCACCTCGCGGGTTCGCCTCTCAGGCGCCCTTCAGCCCCTCGGGGTGCCCCGAGCTGCAGGGTCCGTCACTGCCGTCACTGCCCAGCTCTTCTGCGTCGAGTGTACGGTTAAAGCTTCGAACTGCTCTTTGGATGTATCCTGAATCTAAACTTGCCCATTTGACAAAAATATACGTTCATGTACTTTGGATATTAGAATTCAGCGTGGCATATATTGTCTTCCCTGGCCTTAGATACAATTTCTTTTCCCTCTCAGCTTCATTTATAACTTTCTAGTCTGAGGACAGCAGTATTACACTGCTTTGAGAAATGTTCTGCAAAAACATATGTTGAAGATATTAAAAAAGATGGAAACAATAATAATGAGATCCTTCACATATTCCCTCTTGGGCTGTAGGTTTTAGACAAGGAGATAAGCCATCATCCCTTGCCCACAAAAAATCAAAAAAGATTTAACAAAACTTATGCAGGGAAAAAGCATTCACTCGTTGGCTCCTCCAGTACAGTGACCTTTGAATATAAGTCTAATTTTTAAAAGAAAAGATTCCAAAAGTGGTATTGTATATCATGGTATTTATATTAGATTATTGCATACAATCCTTATATTTGAATCTTGCTGTCACTGGAAATCAAGTCAAGATTACCCACGTTTATGCAGTTATGTACTTCCTATTAATTAAGGAGGAAATATGAAAGGAATGTGTACTATTCTGAAGCTGCATGTCTGCTCAATTGTTTGTTTTTGGAAAAAAACTAATACCAAAAGACATTTTTTCTGTTATACAGTATGTAGTAGCCACAGTTTAAGAAGAGTAATTCATCAGTTTCAGCTGATGTCTGCTGACATATGTAAGTAACGGGGAAAAATACATCTTTGGAAGCGAAAAACTGAGTCATACAAAGTAGATTTGTGTTTAATCTCAATTAAATGTCTTTATTCCAAAGGAGAAGTTTCAGCCAACAAAACTTGAATGCAAGAAGTCTATTTAATTGTGTAATAACTATTGATTTGCATAGTTCAAGTGTGATAAAGTCTTAAGCTGAACAATTACCGTGTGTTTCATGTTGTTCCAAGTCTAAGCTATTTTACAGATAACATAGATAGCAGATATGCCAACAGTACAAAAGGCTTCTCTGTATTAATGTAATTATCCCAGTCGGCTACTTCAACAGCACTTTACATATGGGTTTCTGAGATAAGGATGCTTTATGGTTATAAAGTGTATTTCTTTGGCAACGCTATGGAGTTTACAGCAGGGCAAGTGAAACACTTGGGTGCTGCAAGATGACAGTTTGGGGCTGGGTGATAACAGAGCGGTGCAAGGAAATATCTTCTGCATTGAAACGTGCAAAGTTCACACCAACAAAATAATCAGAGAATTTAATGTTTTCATCTTAGATGGCACAAATTTGTAGAAGTGTGTCTTTTATTGGCTTCTGAATGTTGCATGTTTTTCATTAGATGGTAAAAAATGGTTGTAGCTCTTACTGCGTAGCTGTGTCCTTCTTGCTCTTGAAAGAAGCGTTTGGTGATTGTTCTCAGAATAACCAGCTATGGCTCTTCGTAGTGGAATGGGAAAAAAATGTTCTGTGCTCTTCAGTATCAGGCCCATGATAATTTCCCTTTAAGTCTTTTATTTCCAAAAATATGAAAACGTTTGGGGTATTTCTTTTGCAGGTAACTTTTTGACTGAATTGTGCTGTCCTTGTTTTTTCTTGTTTTAGTGAGGAGCTTTTGTGTGCTGCGTGTTTGAAAACAGTTATTATCGGGGAAAAAAAACCAAAAATGTGATCTAGGTAGAAAATGTGAGTGTGTTTATCATAGGCTTTATTTTGTAAAAAAGATGAAGAACCTTATGAAAAATAAATGAAAAAAATCCAACTGCAAATCTGTCCTAAATATTTTTTCAGTGCGTCTGCATTGTCTTACCTGATTTCAGTTCCACTACCCAAGGGATGACTAGGAGACTTTCTTACCTAGTCAGAAAGTCTTGCTTTACTCAGTTCTCTCAGTCAAATAATAATAGAAATTAACTCTCTTGAACACAAAGTGGTATTATGAATAAACATACCCATGCTTAGTTGAAATAAATGTTTGATGTATCTATAAATATATCAGGAAAACATAGACCGCATCATGAAAATGTGGTATTTGAGACTGAAAACTGTAGTGTGGTTTTATGGGAACAGAACTGCCACCAAAGCATATTATTAGTCTGAGGTCATTGACCCTAAAGATCTGTCTTCACTGAACAGTAGATCTGGGATTTTTCCCAGATTTTAAATCTGCTTGAGAGGAGGTGGTGTACTGTGCCTACACACCCTCTTTTTCCTTTCCTGGGAGGTTCTTGAATTAACTCCTGAAAAAGTGGACCCTGGAGGAGATGCTTTTAATCTGTTTAACAGCTCGTTCTTATCTATTCCTGCTATCTTTATGTGCAGGAGGAAATCTTTCTATATAATCTCTGGTTCTCACCCTGAAGAACAGAATTTGCTGTGGGACTCTGTTTCCGGAGGTTTGCAGTGTGGGAGGCCAGCCAGCAGGAGGAGGCTGAGGAGGGCAGTAAGTGCAGGAAGCAGGAGAGCTTGCAGGGAGCCACGGTGCTGCTTCTTGCTGGGACTGAGGGGCTGGAGCATAATGTAAGAAAAAGATGGGCTATAGCTTCTGGTGATCACGTCCTATCTCTGCTGCTCCTCTCTATGCACTCACTCAGTCAGGAGTCTTGCCTTTGGCACTTAATCCTCTTCTGGCACTAATGCCTCCGTGTAAGATAAAGTGTGGAAGCAGGAAAGAAAGGGCAGTATTTCCCTGTACTCATCAGGGTGCCTGTGACTGGGCTTGATGCAGTTGTCCAGAAAATGACACCAGATATCGACAGCGTAGGAACCCCTGGAACTTGCCTACAGTGTCTTGCAGAAGCAGAGGCAAGACACGGTGAAGTGTTTCACTTTTGCCGTTGGAGCAGTCACCCCATTGTTTGGCTAAACTAGATCCCAGAATGATCAGAATGTTTGGCTAAACTAGATCCCAGAATGATCAGTAAAGGACAGTTTGATACTTTGCTGATGTTTCACGTGCTGGATGAGGCATGCTGTCAGAGAGTGTGTCATGCCTCATCTACCACTGGGTGTACTACTGGGTCTTTTTAGGGGATTGTCTCTCTCATTCACCTGACAGAATGACCTTGACAATTGATTTAATTATATAGGCAAGTTATTACTGTGTCTTGCTTGGGTTTAACTACAACTCCGGAACTGATAATGTGTTCTTAATTTGAAATAATGTTTCAACCTTGGTCTTGCTGCTGCTGAACTAATGAGAAACAGGAAACCAGTAGAAATTGCCAGTGGGAAATGTAGGAATACTTTTGTTCATTGTCATTTTAAAACTACATTGAAATGCATAGTGATGACTGTAAAGATATATTGATTTGATTTCATGCATCGATTCGTTCTTAGCAACTGTATGCCTCTGTATTATATAAAAGAGTTCAAGTCAGTGGACTGGGCACTGAAAACTGTATTTGGAAGGATTTTATCAAATTAGAAGAAAAAAGACTACAAAAATCCATACACTTCTATATATTTTTTTTCTATTGACAGCACCTGCAAGAAATTTATATTAAAATATCATTAACTGAAGTAGCAGTCTGTGGCAGATGAGCAGAGAACCAAACTCTGAGTGTAATTGCAATTCCTGCTCAGTCTCTGGGCGTTTAAAGATGTTCAGATGTTGCTTATTTAGCAAATCATCTGTCCCACCTATGGTGTCCCTACCAAAGGCAGGGTTTAGAAAATCTTTTCAAAATATAATTCTGAAAATCAACAGAGCAACTTTTAAGTCTGTTAGTAGTTAAGACAAAAGCTTTTCCAAATAGGAATAAAAATTCCCCTTTCTTTGTGAAGAGTTAAAAAACGGGAAGTAGTTCCACGGTGTCACACATTCTGAGACATTGTAATTTTACATGAACAGATCAGAACACATTTTAAAAAATTTATTAACTGAGCTGGAGTTGTTGAGAAATTGTATAGGGAGGCATATATCTGGATTTCAGTCATGTGTAACGTTTTGAGGTGCTTACTACGTTTGCTGAGCAGATTTGGACAGTGGGTTACATAGAATTAGAGAGTGCCTGAAGCCAGGGCTCACTTTTGGCTTTACCTGCGGCACAGCCTTGCCCACAGGTGTGTTGTAGCTTTTCCCATTGCCTGACTGGAAAGGTACTATTGGAAAATTAATTTTGGGGGCTTAGTAATACTGAGAAGTGATCCTAAATACAGTCACACAAAGCCACTAGCAATCACCAGCATGCAGAACTACCGTGAAATAAGTGAAACACTCGCTGCCCCGAGCCGTGTACACAGCAACTGGGTTATAAACCAGCGTATCAGCAGCCTGAAGATTGGCTTCAATCAAGTGTCACTGCAATTATCTGGTTGTGAGCCACTTGAGCACATTAAATACTCCTCATTAACTAGAATGCAGATCATGATCCAATTCACTTTTTTCTTAGAGAGTTAGGATTGGAAATGGTTTGTTTTAGGAATTGCAGCAGCCACTTAATATACGTAGAAGTTCATTAGTACTTCACTAATTGGCATCGGTAAGTTTAAGGATCAAGAAAAGAGACTAGGAAGTAATGCATCTGAACTAGTTTTCTGACCTCATTCCTGTTGCTAGATAACATTAGACTCAAAATGTTGGCACAAACTGAATAGTATATAACCACCAGCTCTTAATTGCCAGTGGAGGAATGAGAGAGGTACTGAACTTTGAATGTCTTCAATCTTACCCTTTAAAAAGTCAGATTCTCTTGCCAAGAAAGGGAATCTGATGAGTCTCTGTACTGCCATTAAGTGGAAGGAATTGATCAAAGGTTTTAAACAAGGTTTCTTAGGGACTTTTTGGACCATCGGCAATCACGGCTGACTAATATCTTCCCAGCCAGCCTTGAAAGCTGGTTGTATTCATGAAGACATTTATGTTTGAAAGAAAAGCTGTAGGATAACTAAGCTAGTTAATTTTTCTAGTGATGCTTGTGTCTTACAATTTTTAAAATTTTTCAACTGGCCGGTAAATTGGAAAGAGAAATAACACCAAAAATCAATATGCTGTAAATGTGTTCTCTTTGGAGGGCCCTGAAAGCCTTCAGAGCTGGGCTGCTGACCTGCCTGGCAGAGGGGACACCCAGTCCAGCCCTCCCCACATGCCTGGCGCCCTCCTCCGAAGGGCTGGGCCTCTGCCAGCAGCTGGGCTGGAGCTGTGGTCCTCTGGCTCTGCAGCACACTTGGCTCCCATCTGCTTCTCAGTGAGTTCTCAGCCTCTTCTCTGCTATCCCAAGAGTCAAAAGAATATTTATTCGTGATTTAAACAGATGACAACGTTCTGATTTTGAGGGGTTTCTCTGTTTATGTGTATGTTTTTACTACTGCCAAACTGATTGCAGGACATTTAGTAATCTGAGTATCTAAAGCTTCTAGGTAACCACCTGTGTCTGTTCTCAGAATTGCAAAGAGAATTTACAGTTTTGAGAGAGGGCATTTTACATTTGGTTCTTGGAACTGATTAGAACACTGTAAAAGAGAAAAAGCGTACTTAAGTAAAGGTGTGTTCATCTATGATGTTAAAAAGCATGTGTGCAAATGTTAAACCATCCTCAGTACCACATATGAATATGGTTTTGTCAGCTGAGAACCTTGTGAGATTTTGAAAGTGGAGGGATTTGTGAGGCAAGATTTTGTGGAAAGGTACAGGAGAAAAATTCAAGGAGACAAATCTGCACACATGCAAATCATCCCCAGCTAACACAGCTACTATAAAGTTCAGCAGCTCTGCTGTAGCAGTGCTGTAGAGAAGCACAGGGTAATTGTCGCGTGAAAGGTGTGTGGCTGTGAGAGCAAGTGCTTAGCTGGGGTACGTGCCCCTCACAGCCACATACCTTTCACGCGACAGTAATGAGCTTTTCTGGCTTTGCTGATGCCTGTGCTGGTGTGAGGCAGTGAGAGCTCAGGGAGGTCAGTGCTGACCATGTGAGGTGGAGCTAAATCACCAGCGCATATTTCACAATAGCTCTCCCTTGGAAAGTTACACTGAAATATGTACCATGATGCCAAACAATAATGTTGCTGGTCTTCACTGACTGCTTTAAGCTACCGACACTTGGAACGGTTAGACTGAGTCGCTGTTTCTGTTGCTGTCTCACCTTTCCAGATGAGACAGCTGAACTTAAAATGATTTAGAGCTCCAATATGCAAAGTGCTTTTTGCAGAGTCTCCTGGGTTGATCCTGATCCTGTTACCAAGCAAGCTATCTGGAAGTAGCAATGAATGCAAGCTCTTCATTATAAGACAACTTGAAAAATCATCATAGTTCCATTAGCAACTGAAAAGGTCTGATAGTCGACCTCAGCTGATGGTCTGACTCCCTGTAGTTTACCCCACGTGTTACTTTGCAGTGGGCAGAACTTGGTGAGCACTAGGAAACATCAACATTTAGGAACTAGTGAGTCTGTCCTTTTTGGAAAATTAATAGCATGAAAATACTTTGAGCAGAGGTTTGTCTCGCAACCTCAAACTTTACTTAGTTCAGTGAGCTCAGCAAGTTATGAGCATATAGGAAGTTCCAGTTTAAAGATTATACATATCTGGTTGTAGTAACTGTTTAACAGAACTGACATCCAAGAACTAGACATGAATTCACTGGGAGAGGGTACTGGTTTTAGGGAGATATTGTAGCTTTTCTTCTTCTTCTTGCCCTTGACGTACTGAAAACTTTGGCAGTGCCTGGCAGATGTGCACATTTCAGCCCAAGCGAGACATCACCATTCTGCTGTCCAGTGCCTTCCTCAACAGGGGAACAATGACGTGCCGGAACTGCAGCAGTTGCTCTTGTAATACTTGTCAGCAGATTTAACAGCCCTTCTGACAGTGACCGATGTTGGGTATTGGTCCTGTAAGCCCAGAAATGGCTTTCGTGTTTGGCTCCTGGCTCCTCTTAACTTCCAGGTAGTTACCTGCTGCCTGGCATCCCAGGGCACATGTGAACCTCCTGAACTTTCTTTATTCCGTGTCTGTGGGTTAAATGGAGCATTAATGGTTCCTAGTCTGGGCCACAGGGAGAAGGTTTATCAAACAGCACTGAGCACCATCTGTGCTTGTATGTAAAAACACATTAGGGTTTAAAATGTCAACAATAAATTAAGCCAGGTGCTCCAACATAAAAAGGTTTACTGCTCTTCTCTTGTGAGAAAATTAATTAAGATGTAGTGGTGAAATGGTAGATGCTCACATACAGGGAGCTTTCAGCCTTCTTAGCAGTAAGATTTCTTCTTTTTGCTACAGTTTATCACAGAAAGCTAATTTTCCTCTATTTGTCTTACAAGTACAGGAGTTACCCATCTTGATATTTGCACTGTCTTGTCCCCACAGTATGAGATTTTCATGACTTCCCTGTCAGGTTTGCTGCAGTATCTTTTATGATGGGTAAATTGGCTTCGCATGTGCTGTTCCCAAGCAACCCGGCTCCTCTGAGGCTGGGTTTCCCTGTACCCAGGGGGAGGGGATGTTCCAGGAGTACTCCGTTTGCCTCTCTCTAGGCCGTGTTCATGACGTAGATGCTTGGTCGCCATGTGAAGATGATCTCTTTTGTAGCGATGCTTGATGTTGCAGAAGAAAAACAGACCATCAGAAGCTCAGTGGAACATTTTAAATACTAATTTTTAAAGTGATATAGGTACGAGTGAAATGTTAGAAACTGATGGTAGAAAGAAAAGGCACAAGAAAGAGCTAGCTGGAACAGATAAAAAGGATACTTTTAGTTTTGCTTTTGTATTCATGAAGAAGTGTGTAAAATAAGTGACTAAATAACAAATTGGAAAAGCTATAATACAGGCAGAAGAAAGCAGGTAACTTTGAATACTGTGTCTTGGCTTGGCATCATCTCAGTGGTATTCTTGATCAAGAGCAAGAAACTAAAGTTGAGAAGCTTGAGGGTGTTTTTCGGTGGCCTCGCTGATTTTCACAAAATGCAAAATACTGTTCAAAGAATCAGGCTGACAAGTCTGGTGCATCCTTTTGGAAATGCTTGGGTAATTAGAACCTGAAATGTCTGTGACATATTAAGATTAGGCAATGCCTGTGTGCTTGCACCTGAAGGCAGCCTGGGTCCTGTGGTGTGGTTACGTGATGGAAAGTGTACATTGCAGGATGGAGTTAAAAGTGAGTCGTCCATCTGAACACAAGGCTTCTTGGTTGTCAGCTGAGGCAAGCTGGGTGCCTTATTCAGCGTGCTGAAGACAGTTGGAACAGAATTCTGTAATAGAAAAAAAATTAGGAGAGCTGTCAAGTCTTGCTGATTCAGTCTATGACAGGCAGTTTGCAAATGGAAAGCAAGATGAGAAATCCTTTTAATTCTACTATTTCCTCCAGTTGAGCCACGTGACTGATTTCTGAGCTGCTCTAAGTCACAGTTTGTCCTTTAAAATCAGGCATGGAAGAGGGAAGAGCACTGGGGAAAATCAGAGGGTCAAATAAAAGGCTGTGGAAATTGAGCTGGGAAGAAGCCAGAAAGTTTTCAGGCTTCAATGCGATTTTTTTTGAGAGAAAAATAACAAAAGTAAAAAGGGGCCTCCAGATGGGTGGTTGACATTAAAATGTTTTTTATTGCTTTGTGAGTGCTGTACAGAATCAACAAACTACTTCTATTTCAAAAAAATTGGCCAAAAAAATATTATGTCACCAAGCATTGCAGAGCCATAGTGAAAAAAATGAGTAAATGGAGACAAGCGGAATATAATTGTATTTATTTGTAGAATTAAACTAAAATTGAAGTAGTCTTTATACTCGCATTTCTCTGAAGTCCTTTCACTCATTGCCCAAATGCAAATCATGTGACAGTGGGTGTGCTTAGAAGACTCCTGGAGTCAAATAGGTGGTATAAGTGGTGGAAAAGCTCAGGCCTTTCAGCTGCTGTGTGATTTTCTCTCCAGGAGTCTTCAGATACTTTATAAGTTGAATTAACCTCCCACAGCATTCTTGATATGTGAATAATATCTTTTTCCCAACAAAGAAGAAATCTTTATGAGAATGTTTTCATAGTATGACTAGCCAGAAACGGGGCATAAATCTGAATGATTTCAGATTCAGTTGGATGTTTGGAAGAGTGGACGTAAAACTGACTGAGCCTCAGACTTTAACTGCAGACCCGGATGGAAACGTGCAAACGCCGTCTAACAGGGAACACCTGCCAGTTAGGAACCTACAGCCAGTGCCTCTTAAATGCATGATCATTCTTGCCATTCACAAAAGAACCTGAAGGTAGAACAATTTTGTGGCATGGAGTATTTTTTCAGTCAAGCACCCCCCAAGTGACCGTCTAACTACAGGAATCTATCTAGGTTTTCTGACTGGCGTTGCTTATGAACAGAGCACTTCATAAACACTTGATAAAGTACACTAAAGAAATCTTATCTAGAGCCTATGGTGAACATAACTAACATTGTTGACTGCAGAACAAAGAAATCTGTGTAGCTAGTGTTGGTCTAATAGTCTTAAATGTCACTTAGTCATGAAAAATTTCTTAGCCCCATCTTTGCAATGAAAAAACCCGAAATCAACGAATCATGTCATCTTTGTTTTATAATAAGCAGGCATATTTTTGTTTTGTTGTTGGTTACAAGATAAATTAATTAGAAAGAAGATTGAAATGAAACCAGACCAAAAATGTGTAAATTTTGCTTTTTAATCAAAAAAAAAATCAAAAAATAAAGTTGAATTCAGTAAAGAATGAGAATTAGTATTTTGAATTGTCCGATGGCTTTGTCTACAAGTGACACAGATCCTGATAAAACCTAAAAACCCCACAACAAAACAAACAGCAACAGTGAACCCATCTCCTTGTACAATTCTTTCAAAATCATACTAAACTCAATGCCAAGTTTCTGTGAAGGTGACTGGGTAGTGCTGTCACTTGTCATACCCTGTACAGAACAAATTACTGCCTCCGACCAGCAGTGAAAAAGGAAACCACCTCTGCGGATGATAAGTGATGAATTTCTTTGCCAGAACTTTGAAGCACCACAAATTGTCCACTAAACATCTGATTGTCTCTAACTGAGCATGGAATTGTGCAGCAACCCCCAAACCTGTAGTGCATAAACTGTACATGAAGCTCCTCCTGGCCTTTTGCAGAAAGCCGACTCATTTATCCACTCTGGCAGCTATCATACCGACCTGCATTCGCTGTGAGTTGCGTGTTCATTTTGGAATTGTTAATATTTCATGTTTGAAAGGTTGCTTGACATTAGCATAATGGAAAGTAACTCACTTAATTTTTTCTGCAAAATAAAAATTATGCTTAGCTACAGTGTGCTTTCTGAGGAACCTTTTGATTTCTTGTGAAGTGTATGAAATGTGCTGGATGGCTGATGGAAAGCTGTACTGCTCAGAATTTGTGAGGAGTTGGACAGGAACACAAAATACTTCACTTTGGTGTGGTTTTAAGTTGTCTTTTCCACTGATTCACCAGTATAGTATCCTGTATGGAAATACATCACTTCTTTAAGCAGAAGAAAAGAGGTATCAGGAAAGGTGCAACAGTGATATTATGGTAAATTGCTTTCTTCATTTAAAATAGCCCAAACCCATTCCAAGGCATTGCTATTTCAAACAGAATATGGTCGTATTCCTGCCCTGTTGTCCTGTTCATAATTTTTGCCTGAAACGTCCAGATGGAACAACAGTTGTACTTAGGTTTATAAGTAGAAATCTGTCCTTGCATCACTCCAAGCAATTCTTATCACTTAGCTCATCAGAAATGTAATTTTTGTGCCTGTTAAAGAGGTGCCTGATGTAGCTCTGCTTAAAGTATGTGGTCTAAAACCGATGACATCATGAGGGTGAGTCAAACCAAACAGATTTTTGCATGTAGCTGATACTGATGTGTCCCTCCCTAGGCATTTGTTTCTGTGCTGTGCTAGGAGTATTGCGAATCAAGAAACGTGATTAATGTTTTTCACTCAGCAGCTCTGTCATACCATGCTTTTATAACGCACGTGAGAGGATAACTTCGCAGCCCCTCTGTGTGGTTAATCATGAGGACTATTCTAGGGAGCGTCATGAGAGAGTTAAAGTATTTGAATGTCAAATGTCAAAAGTCTAATCCTTTCATTTAGAAAGTAATAATTGTGAAATGGAGATAGAAAAATGTATTTGGAAAGCAGATGTCATATGGGCAGCGTTGTTTCACGTTAGACATCTACATGCACCTATGTTCTTCTGCCAAAAACATACAACCACCTGAAAGAAGGCTGCAGTGAGGTGGATGTTGGTCTCTTGTCCAAAGTTACTCGTGACAGGATGAGAGGAAACAAGCTCATGTTGCTCTGGTGGAGGTTTAAATTGGATATTAGGAAAAACATCTTTACTGAAAGCATGGTGAAACACTGAAACAGGCTGCCCAGGGAAGTGGTGAAGTCACCGTCTGTGGAGAGTATTGTGGAAACATGGTTAAAGGAGAAGGGCCATGAAGAAAGGCATCAGGGGGATAAGATTAGACTAATGGACGTGTAATACGTGCGGTACGTGGACAGGACACCATGCTTGCCCTTGTGCTAAAAAATATACAATAGCAGGTTGTTAAAGAAGGAACTAAGAACTGGGTAAAGAAACAAGAAAGAGCTACAAAAACCGCAGATACAGATATGACGCTAATAACATGATAGCCAATAAGGAGCTTAGCTTTTGCAATATGTATGTACCTAATTATGAGTACTATAAATGTATGAATTACTGAACAATAAATTGGAGACTTGTTGATCACTATAGAGTGTGCTCGTCTCCCGCTGAAATCTCCCACAACCGTCCCTGGATATGTTCAAAAAATGTGTAGACGTGGCACTTTAGGACATGGTTTGGTAGTCATGGTGGTGTTGGGTTGACGGTTGGACTTTGAGATCTTGGAGGTCTTTTCCAACCTTAATTATTCTGCAATTAGATGTTTATTCTGAGTACAAGTCTAACAGCATGCTTCCATCCTAACTCTGTAAGTGCTGCTGTAAGACAGACTTAGCAAAATGTGAATTCTTGGAATATATTATTAAATCACGGTATTTGTTTACTGTGTAAATTCCGGTTAATTTGATGTTATGTCCTTTGTGATAATCCACTGACAATAGAACTTACCTCTTATTGTTGCTTCTGACAGTGGTGTTGGCTGACTGATGCAGTGACCTGTGGAAACACGTGACCAGAGGAGTCCCATTAAGACTGTTAGAGACAACCTGTGCAATCCAAAACCAAATCCCAGCCATGTAAGCTTTGCAAAATTACGTTTTAAGTGAGGAAGAAAAACTGTCTGAAAGTGGTCAGCTACCAATTTCTACTTTTAATTTGCTGAAGTTTTAAAACCTCCTTAAATCTATTCAAGCTTACCTGGTTTCTTCATCACACTTCTTCAGAACTATTTAATATTAAATACTCTTAGCATCGATGGGAATTTAGTTACTGAAGAGAAAATAATCCCACTGGACCCTGTATCCAAATTTTTAACCAATATCTAATAGATTTTATTTCTATTCATTTTTAATGAAAACTTTTATTATTAATAGTGTTCTCAAAAGAAGCTAATGAACTGTAATAGATTTGCATAGTTATGAAGACTGATAATTTATTCATGGAGAAGGCACACAGAATGAAGAATTGGGATTAATTCTGCCAGACCGTAGCTCAGAAATACACACTGCTCCTCACTCTGTTTTGGGGCTTGTCACGGCAGTTTTCAATAAAAGAAAAATAGGGGGAAATTCCACTTATCAAAAGTAAAGTGTTTGTAATATTTTGCATAGTAGTTCTGAAATAATTCTGGAATTGAAATTATCTAGATTTAATTTTAAAATTGCTGAAATACAGGGAATAGTAAATGCTGCCAGCAGGCATGTTCTGGGTGCAGCTGAGTAGGGCAGGAACAATTTTTTTCACAGGTCAAACGTTTCAGTAGTCAAACATTTTTCATCCCATTCAGAACAAACCTGTGTCTGTATAGCTCTGTGAGTGCGTGAAAGCAAATGAATCGTGTGTCACGCAGTCAGCAATACGTTACCTGAAACTGTGCTAGCTTTTGCCTTCTTGTAGCAGTCAGTGAGTGAGCCTGAGTCTGATGGAGGGTATGAGGACACGGCGGCATCTCGCAGGCCATCAGCAAGGGTGTGGGTTTAGTGGGACTGAACTGAAAATAGTACTTTGCTCTTTTTTTTTCCACCTTCCTTCTAAACGTTGCATCAACTTAAGCGCTCACCTTATCCCCTGGGAGGAATGGAACATTGATCAGAGGAAGGCAAACAGCTGATAGCAGGCACTGCTCTTAGCCAAGGCAGCCCTCCCTGCCGAGTGCAGATTGTCCATTGGCCACTCTTTGGACAACTTTGATCACGACTTGAGACTCAAAACTGTTATTTTCTGAAGACGAGGTAACAGACTGTGGATTCTCTGAAACGGCGTGCTCTAACAAATGTGTGAAATATTTACTATCTGGGGGTTTGATACCTGAAGTGTATAATCTGTGGTGAGAGCTCCCACCAAAAGAGAGAATGTACTTTCACTGTCAGGTCGTTTCACTTTGAGTTGTCTTTCAGTGAGTCCTGTTCAGAGGTTGAATGAGTCTTGAGCTGTGGCCTGAAATTTGCTTTGTGTGAATGTTTACGTCTGACCTTTTTGCTCATACATCTTTTAGAGCAGCACTGAAAAAAGAGGAAGGTTTGGTAAAAGACGTATTTCAGATTTACAGTGTGAGCAGTGATGGGATTTACTCAGCAATAAATAATTGGGCAAACTGAAACAGAGATGCCAGATGTGCTGCAAGAACGTCACGAGAAAGCGTGTAATGTGTAGGGAACTTTCATCTTGATGACACGTAGAAAGCAATATAATTTTGTAATTTATTCTTTTTTAGTGAAAATGAAGCTGCAAATTTAAACTTTGAAACCGAACTGGATTACTTCAGAGGTGTTCTAACCAGGATTTATACTCTAGATTGCGCACAAACCCCCCGAGTGGCAGTGTTACAGTCACAACAGTATTAGCTTTAGTTTTGTGGCAATTCTTGGTACAAACAAGTCCTAAATATCAGTGACAAAGTTTCTTAGTTTTCGTTTGTTTGTTTGTTGTGGTTTTGGTTTTTTAAACAAAGTAGGTGGTGCCAGAAATAATTAATATTCTGTAATCTTTTGAAAAGAAATTTGGATTTTATTTTCAATATGACATGTTACAGATAACAACTGAAGGCTGTGTTATTCTCATTATTCCCCACATACATAGACACCGGTTACATTTGTTTATAAATTCATGTCTTCCAAATACAAGTAGTATAAGCTATAGCTTTGCCTGGAAGTCAGGTGAAAAGGTATGTTTTCCTTTAGGTGTTTTTTGTTTGTTTGTCTCTTGATTTTTTTTTTAAATAGCATCGAAGCCTACCTGAAAAGAAATCTTTCAGTTACAGAAGAAAATAATGTTCTGACCTATTTCTCCTTCCCCTTCAGTTGTCAGCATTTGTAGATACCCAGGTAGGCACTGCATAGACTTTCATAACTCGGATAGCTCCAGAAGCAGAAATAGCCTGCAGAGACCAAAGCAGAGCTGTGAATATTTGTGGGTTTTCTTCTCCATTTCACAGATGCTGTGAATCTTTGCTTTCAGAGCAATGAGGGAGTTATAGTCTGAGGCTCCTCAAGGGCCTTGAACTTGCTAGGTTTAAATTGTTTTGTTTAATAATACTGTGCCACACTGGTTCATTGCTCTTGCTACATAAAAAGATTAAGATGGTAGAAATGATGCTAAATAGTAAGGCCTTGTGAGCTGTTAACGTGGAATTGGCTGTACTACTTTTTGCAAATATTCTATATAGGAACACTGTAGTATTATGTTTTGCTTCTGAATGCCAGTACTGCTGCACTGATAACAGTGATGTGTCCTCTCATTGAGATGAATCCAAAGATATCCATCCTGGAATCCTGATATTTGGTTATTTAACTAGGGAAAGTATTCCTCAGCACCATAACATAACTAGAACCGTGCTGTCATAAGTCAGTACAAGTGAGAGTTCTAAAAGTAACTATGGATTTGTGCCTCTGTCTCCATATGCTTTATAAATCAGTTACTTTACTAAAATTCCTGCTAACCAGCTGCTCTCACCAGTGCATTTGAGTCTATGTTTTTTTAAATCCCATTTCTTTTTTTTTATTTATAAAACAAACACTGAGGAAAGGAAAGTAGCTGAATATGTCGAGGTTTGAAAGCTATAGCTAGAATTCATACAGGAAGGAACTTCTTATTAGAGGTAGGAGCTCTACACTGAAATGAGAAGACAGTTTAAATTTGGAAGACTTCAGATCATTTTCCTTATTAAAAAAACCCTGCTTCATTATCAGTATTAATGGAGAGAGTTATCTTTGAGTGAAGGTCACAAGGTAAAAGGTTACTGGTTCCAAACATGTCAAGAGCAGTCTGTGGAGTGTCACCTCACTCTTATGGGGTGCAACAGCTCCAATATACTTGAAAAGTGGGATGTGAGAGGAAGCTGGCCCAGGCCTGAAATGTGAAGGTGTATCAGTCTGAGCCAGAAAGAGTAAATTGTGGGATATTTACTTTTCAACCTTTTTAAAGAAATCTGCCTCTCTTCCTTTGGACTCATTTTCATTTCTTTTCTCCGTGGCCAACTCGTGAATTGACTCTTTTCCGGTTGCTCCTCTCTTCCTGAAGTGTTTCTGAAGAACAAACTAACAGAAGTATTCAAACCAAGTCTCCAACTTCAGATTCTACCTATACTTGTAGGCAAGGTGCAGTCATGTGTAGTCCATCACAGTGCTGGTATTTGTTTATAGATTAACTCTCAAATGAACTCTGAAACCTTCTATCTTCCTGATCTAAGCTTCCTTCAGGATTCATCCAGGGGAAGTAATTTGGGCAGAAGAACCTTATATAGAGACAATTAAAAAGGTTTTCAGAAGAGCTGACACTGGGCTTTTCATTAAATTTCCCCTGTATTTTCACAATTTTTAGGAAGTTCCAGGTTTAGGGTAACAAGCATTTGAAATAAACTCCAGAAAGTTGGAAAGAATCCCAGATACAGTAAAATATTCTCAGGAATGTCCAAAACATGTTAGAATCTAATTATTTTCCAAAGAAACCCCTGACTTTTGGTTTCTGTAATGATTGGTTGAACATGACTGCTAAGCATGACAATATGTACAGATGCAGTCATGGAATCATAGAATCCTAAAGGTTGGAAAGGACCTTTAGGATCATTGAGTCCAACCTACAGCCCTACACCACCCCAACACTAAACCATCTCTTGAAGTGCCACATCCAGCCGTTTTTTAAACACGTCCAGGGATGGTGACTAATGAAACACATTAGTGCTTCGGTGCCCTTTAATGACACCTTTCGACTTGCAGAAACTTTGTGCTGTGGATTTTGTTGACGTAGAAAATATTTTTGTGATATTTTCTCTTTAGAGACCATTTAACCTTCTACAGCTATTTAAAGTACATATCTTGTGATAACTCAATTTCCTGTCTTAATTGCACATCATTACTTCCCCAGATGGGAGTGAGCATGCTGAAAATACTAATTCTCCCCTTCAGCATCCTGTCTGGAGATGAACGTGGCTTTGAGAGGTGTGGACATTGAAAGAAAGGTCCATGGGAGAGCAAAATATAGTTCTGTATTTTCACCTTACCCTTTCAAAAAAGAGGTGCTTAAGACTATATTTTAAAATATTTTCGAATTCTAGAGAAGTACTAATTTGACAATCCTGAAATAAGAGAGCTCTTGAGAGTACTTGCTTTATGCCTGCCCTCTGGCAATCATTGTTAGCACTACAAGGAAGCATCCCAACAGACTATAATTTTGCTGACACACAGGTGAAGACCAACATTGAAGTGCTATCAAGTGCAAGTTAATTTTCCAGAAGTCCTCAAGCATCAGTTACACACACATCATGGCTACAGTCAAACTGCACTGAGATTTTAGGGGCGAAATGGCTCACTACGACATAGCGAGTTGTTGTTCTCTCTCTACACGTGATGCTGTTTGTTTCTTCTTACTGTAATTAGTCATAATAGGTCAAGACACCTATGGTTATTTGAAACTTTTTATCATATTCTCAGTAAGGAAAGTCCTGAAATTATTCACTAATACTACTTTTACTACCTCCTGCTTCCTTCTTAGATGAAGACAATATTCCCACTTCGGTTTTCTTTGTGCAGTGTTACAGCACTAGTTTTCAGTGGTGCTCAATCTGATTGTTCTATTGAGTTCTCGCCTTCAGTGTCCTGCAACGCAGGCTTCGCTGTGGCAGGAACTTTTATTTTTCCATTCTTTATGCACACAATAATTGGACTGTGGTTCGTGTGGTTGGGTTTTGTGCACACTGCGTCAGAAGCGAAATTACTGACAGGCAGAAAATGGAGGTGGTTCTTAGATAAAAAAGTGATATTCAGAAGTGCTTGAAAAAGCCTAACTCCTCTTGGGTGTCTTATTCCCTAGGAAAATGTAGTCCGCAGGACTGTTTAGATACATTACGCTAAACTGTGTCCTGCATTGTATACTGAATGAGGAACCCATGCCTGTTGAAAGGTTCTTGGGAATGCCATTGCAAAGAGAAAATGTGTACTCCCTGAGCAAATAGGAGTGATCATGTCATCACTAAGTTTATATTTCTGCTCATTTTTACTGTTCTAAAAATATTCATGAGGGCTGTACAGACAAGTGGGTAAAAAATAAATCTAAGTGAATCAAGTCTTCTTAGCAGTGATCACACGTTTATTGCAGTGTTTGGCTAGTATCTTCTGCTGAAGAAAATTAATTTTATTGATACTTACACATGGTCTCAGCATAGAAGCTTTTGTTAGCACTTCAGGTGCCTGCTCTGTACTGGTGGTACACTAAAACAAAGAATATTATGAAGAAAATGCATGTGATAAAAGCCCAGAGTAAGCATATAGTAAAAAGAAATTATTTGCCATTTGAGCTTGGAGTTTTAGAAGCTGAATGTGTGAGTTTGTTGGGGTTGCAGCAGGCAGCAGGTGTCCAACCAAGAGTCTCAATTTCAGTACGAACGTATGTTGGACAAGTCTGGGCTCTAACAGCCTCAACAGATGAGCCTTTTTCTGTGGATTTTGCTCCTTCTTTGAGGAAAAATGAGATTTGGGTGAGACTCTTCTGTCTTTAGGTCTAGGCATCTTGATTCTCTTCATAATTAATGGACAGGCTGCCTTTCATCTCGTCCTAAAGGCTGACATTAAAACAACTTAGGTGAATACGAGGTTTCTGTTCATGGGCTTCAAAAGGAATCAAGATGACTGGCTTACTTGAATGTATCCGAGTGTATGGTAGAGGGTTATGCCAAGCATCTAAAATATAAAGGGATTCAGGAAGTTGAAGTAAATTAACTCTTACTGTTTGCGGCATAGGATCTGGGAATGCAGGTCCACTTCTAAGCAGAATTAATCATGGCACTAAAATGCAGCCATGCCGTGGTTAGAGACATGAAGGGAAGGGTACACATCTGTGCCAGTAGAAAGCAGGGGGGCCTGCAGTTCTCTTGGCTATATTTATTTTTCTCTGTTCTGTAATCTCAAGTTAAAAGATTAAGTAAACTCGGTATGAAGTGCTGGCTTCAGTTGCCAAATCTTCTGCTTACCTCTAAGGAGATGATCTCAAGTTTGAAATGTCTTGGAAGGGAGCAAAATACACAGTACATTTGCCATTGCTTCATGTTCTTAAAACACCTTCCAAGTAAAAACTTACTTCAGATGATGAAGTTGTAGCTTAGGGCAATGTTTGCTTTAAAATCATCTGTGCAATAACCTATTCCAGCAATTATTGGAAAGAAGCGAAAAGTCCCCGTAATTTTGGCATAAGCTAGCAGAATAGGATATTTTCATTATAGATCATTTGGGTAATATAAATTTATGCCTCCCTTGAATGAAACACAGAGTGCTATTAAATAACTTTACATTAAGTCAATGGGCAAACCTCCCACTGAATTAGGGTTCGCCGCGTTCTTATCATTCCAGACAGGCAGGGAGGACAGACACGCTGTGCATTCTGATCTGGAATTGCTTCACCTTATGGCTTGGATAATGAGATATTGATTTTCACAGAGCAGGTCATGTTACAGAAAAAATGAGAGACTCAGTTGCAATTATGAAAGTCATTTACAACTGAAGGTGGGGAAAGGTTTTCTTTCTGGGTAGCGGATAATACTCTTTAGCTAAGCCTTTCCCACAGTTGCCAGGATCTGGTACAAAGAGATACAAAACTGAAGGTAAAAAGACTATCAAATAAACTTTCTTCTTTTTTTGTAAGTCAAGAATATTTGTGATAAAGTGGTACTTAAAAGATATCCTCATACTATTTGGCAGGAAGGATCTGTTAAATACTTCAGATCTCAAAGTTACAGTCTTAAGTCCCAGGGTCTTTGCACAGAAGTCTAGCAACGCTGTCTGATTTCAGCTGCTCTTAGCAATCGTTTCAGCTGACCTACAACTCTTGAAACGGCAGAAAACATAACCTTCAAGATGCTCTTTTTCTTTTTACAAGCACCACATTACTAATTCCTAAACTTGGTTGTCTGCTCTCACTAGAATCAAGCTCTTCATCCCCAGGCATGGGCTCAGGCAGCCTTCTGGGGACTTGGTGGGAGAGGGCCGGGGGGGGCGCAGGGTTGCTGTGGGGCTGGCGGGGCTGGAGCAGCGTGGGATCCCACCTCGCTGGGGCTGGCAGGGATGGAACTGCCTTTCTTCACAGAAGCCAGTGTGGTCCCCTTTTTGCCTTTTTGACAGAAACAGTAACACACCAACGGCGTAGCGATGGCCAAACAGTGCTTGCGCTGTTTGTTTCGCGTTGTGCCCACCCCAGGGAGTATATGAGGGGGTGGCAAAAAGTTGGCTGGGCATCTCCCTGCCTGTGGGAGGTGGTGAGGAATTGCCTTTGCGTGACTTGTTTTTTTCTTTTTCCTTCGCTGTCTTTATCTCAATCTGTAAGATCCATTTTCTTGCTTTTGCTCTTCTGATTCTCTCCCCCACGCCACTGCGGGAGGAGCGACTGAGCAGCTGGGTGGGTTCGTAGTTGCTGGCCAGGCTCAGCCCGTCATAGCTGGCAGCTTTTTCACAGGGTCCCACGGAAGCATCACCTTTTCCCTTTAAAAGGTGGTGGCTTCCCCTGTTTCCCCATTAAAAACACAGCAGTAGATCGCAACTTTCCTGTTCTCTCTTTTTCTCCTTTTGCCTCTCTGCTGCCTCTTCCCCTGACGTTTTCCTCCCAGTAGCCGCTACTGGTTGCTCCCCTGCTGCGCTGCTGCCTGGAGCTGGGCTGGCCTGACCTGGCTTGCTGCAGGTACTGTGGCAGAGGCACACAGGGGGCTGCGCCCAGGCACTCATCGCTGCCAGGACTTCTTTGATCATATTCTGCTTGTTGAGAACTTGTGTCAATTTCTACGTGTGATTTCAGGTTAATACCTTAATAAATTTAATTTAGTTAAACTTAGTTCTTCCACTAAGAGACTGATCAGCAGTCTGATCTGTAGTCTTCTTGTGCGATATTATCCTCTCCAGTGTTTGTGTGAATAGCAGAGATGATGTCTTCAGTGCTTTCTGGCTAGGAAAAAAATAAACAAATGGGTCCTTCATGATTTCCTTTTCAGTTTGTTCCCTAAAGACATTGTACTTCTTTTCACTGGTCCCTCAGGCATACTTCTTACAATGCTAATTGAGATTGTTAACATGTTCTTTACAGTTGAATGACTATATCAAGTAGAATATTAGAGTATATCTTGTTGATTTACATATGGACAATTTTTTTTATCTCTGGAGAGTTATGCTTGTGTTTCTATTAGAAACTGCCCTGGTATGTCATCTCCTCTGGTTTTATTCTGTTTATAGCATGCTTTTTGTTTGAATGTTTGTAAGTTGCCCAGCAACTTTCAGTATCTCCAGACCATTAAAGTGAATTAAAAATATTACTATGAAAACAGCGTATTATAGTAATGGAATGAAGATGGAAAATGCCATAATAAATTATATATTTTAATAAATGACTGTACAATGTAGAATTTCAATTACAGAAAAACATACTTTACACAAGTAATTACTAAAGAAATTACTGGAGGAGCACATCCATTCATTGAATTACAGGACGTAAATTCTTCCTCTGATTGCATCTTCCGTTGTGAGGAGAGCAATCACAGGCAAATACCAGGCTCTAATAACACCATCTCTTAAGGATCAGAACTTACTGTTGGATGGGGAATGTGGAAAGACTTACAAAAGGTTGTTTCTTCATGTGTACAGAGGGAGTGAATTAAACTAGTTAAACACAAAGCAAGAGCTTTGATTGTTGGCAGGTAACCTGCCTACTTCTGGTCTTGTACGTACCTTTCAGTAGATACTTGGGCTCAGTGGGTCCTTAAGATGTTTGTGAAAGTGTTCTGCACGCGTGTGGCTCGCCTGTGGGCAGTTTGTGTCGACAGTGTAATTGTAACCTTTAGGAAGAGAGTGGAAGGTACCTGTGGCGTGACAGGAAATACTGAGTTTCCCTGTTGTGAAGTGTCTTTTACATGAGATTGGCTGAGATTCTGGTGGCTTTACAGCCTGTTCTGGATGAGAGCTAAGGGCTGAAATGTTGCAGTTCAAATGGGTAACGTGCACTTTGTGACCATGAGGATCTGTAGCACCATCTCTCAGCCTCCCGACCGATCCTGGAGCTGCCAGTGGGGTCACCACAATCCAGCTGGATCTTACCCACCTGAACTGGGAGCCGTGAGGCAGAAACTGATGCCCCTCCAGGAGAGGAGAGGGTGAGCTGGACTATTCCCAGTGGTGAATATAGCGTGCCCCAAGGCATCTTCGTGTTTGGGGGTTCAGTGTCCAGCTGATCTGAGGGGAGGAGGTCTTCTCTGGCAGGGGTTTTCAAAAGGGGAAAGAAAGTGGGAGGTATCCTGAATGGAAGGTGTGATGGAATGGGGTGACGGAAGAAGTTTTTGACATGGCCCTGCTTTTTTTGAATGCTGTGCGTCGGAAACAAGAAAAGCTTGGGGAAAAAATACCTTTAAAATCTAATGTAAACAATGAAAACTAACAGATTTCATGGGACAAACACACATTATATGCAATGTGATGTTATATGCACAAAGTTAGCAAAAAGAAGTAGGATCATTTTTTTAGTGCATCTGTTTCCTTAGGTGCCGTGTGAACACACATCTTGGTTCAGCTGGTTTATACCTGAGACCAGCATATTGATTTTAAAGTGCTTACATCTTACATGGTAGAGGTTATATTTGGTAAACTTTAAGTACTTCTCAGTGTGTATTTATCAGAGTATTTTCTTTTTGCTCCAGTAAATGACCTGTGCTTTTACTGTGTAACTAGACATTTTTCTCTGCCCTGATGTTTGTATGGCTTGAATTTAGAAGTGTCAATATATTTGTAACTGCTATCAAAGCAAGGAAACATATCAGTGTTTTATCTCTAGATTTTCTATTGATGCCATCTTTTTTTTTTTTTTTTTTTTTTCCCTCCACTGGTAATATTGGGGGTTTTATGCTTCCTTAGTCTATTCTCATTGTGCTGTGAGTTCTAGAATATTCTTGTATTTTCATCCTACTGTCACCAGTGAGTCAGGTCAGCACACACTTTTACTACAGTTTAACTGATTTTTTAATTATTATTTAGGAAGAAATATCTGACTTCTTTGAATTTTGTGTGCAAAAATAATCCATAAAGGTCTTCACTGCACAAGGAAAAAGGTGTCTACGGGAATACAGTTTATTCCTGTTGCCTGGTATTGCTATAGGTTTTTGATCAACGTTTTACAGAGTGAGAGATTCTTTTGCTTAATTTCCCTTTTATTTTCTCTTGATAGTGAAATAATATGTATGGTAGTGCAAAGATTTTCTACAACGTATTGAGCCTATTAGTTTAGAACAGATAGAGGAACAAAGCTTATTCTGTTAGAGTCTGATTCTTTCTGAAACAATTTCAGAATTCACAAAATGTTTGAACATGAACTTTGTCAATGATACAGATTTTAGGGAGTGTCCTATTAATGACATACCTCTAGTCTCTTGTATGACTCTTTTAGACTTGCTTCACTCACTACTCACAAAATTACTGAGTAATTCCAGCTTGTTTCCACTCTTAATGTCTAGTACTCAGAATGCAAAGCTGTCAACCAGATTAATTAGAAGCATGGATCTTGTGGTGTGTTTCTGTCTTCCATTTGAATAAACTGCTTTTAGCAGTTTGTCTAAAACAAATAGTATGTCAGGAAGTTATTGTGACAACAAGATAATAGTAATTAATTTCAAATTAATGGTGAGCCATTAGCAATACTAATACAAAATATTAATATACAAATGCATTATCAATGAACGTAATTTACCACTAGTAAATCAAGACACTCAAGAAAGAAATTCCCCCGTGCCTGTTTTGACCAGAAACTTTTTTTTTAAAGTATCAGTATCTCGATGTTTATCAAACTCATAATTTATCTGGAAAGACTTGTAAGTGATGCCTGTTTTGAACAAATGGGAATGATTTGTAGCTCCAAACTTGAGAAGCCTTTTGAAATGCTCTGCAGTCATTATGCTTATTAAAGTTGATATTAATGGGATAGAATAGATACTGATGGGGTAGAGCAGTGTCAAACTTACTTAGCATAAAATTTGAACGTTTAGTAGTGCATTATAATGCAATGTGTTGGATTAGTCCCCAGACATTCCGAAACTGGCACTCAAAGCTTGAATAATATTCTTGTTCTATCCAGATTTTGAATGTAATCGTAACTTGTTCTCATAAGGTGTTTAATCCATTTCCAGTTTCCAGTGTGGGCTGACTGGAGGAATCTTTGCAGATTTGTGAATGAATCGCTTGCTCTTCACAAGAGAGGTTCATCCCTGTAACAGTACAAGGTGGGTGTTCGGGGATGTTGCAAACGGGACGTGCTCAGCCTGGTGAGATCTCTGAACAGCACCTGCCGCACCGAGTACTGGCCCCAGCCAGGTCTGCTGGGGGCCTGTGGCTCGTACGCCTGTGTCGAACTTCCCAATGTCTTAGGATGCAAAGGAGAAAATTGCATCGCTGCTAGCTGGCAGCTACCATTGGTTCTTATTTATTTATTCCTGCAAATATGAATTGACATCACTGATTTAAAAATAGACTGGTTGAGAGTAGACACTGTAAAGGGCAAAGGATTGTTTGTGTTTGTTTTTTCGTGTCTAATCCTCTCCAGCATCCTCTGGAATATGGAGTAATTCTCTGTGAAATCAATTAAACCAGTTATAGTGTCGTGTAGATGTAGCCGTAGGTGTTCTATTTTATAATCTTAGATTGAAATGGGCAATTTCAAGACCATTTTTCTTTGCTTTGAATGGCCTAAACACTGAAGTAAACAAGAGAAGTGCTTTTTAAAAAATTTTTTATTTGTGGAAAGGTGTCATGGTTTACCCTCAGCCAGCAACACAGTAACATGCAGCTGCTCCCTCACTTCTCGCCTTCCCTGTGGGGTGGGGATAAAGTCCCGGGATGGTGGGGAGGGGGGGAAGTGAAACTTATGGATTGAGATAAGTAAGCTTAAGAACTACAGTAAAATAAGCTATAACAACAACAACAATAATAATGATGGCAAAAAGGAATATAACAAAGAGAGAAAAATAAAACCCAAGAAAAGGCAAGCGACGCACAATGCAATTGCTCAGCACCTGCTGACCGGTGCCCGAGCAGCGATCCGCCCCTCCCAGTTCACGTCCGGAGCACGAGGGCCTGGGGTGGGGAATGTCCCTTCGCTGCTTCAGCTCAGCTGTCCTGGCCCTGCTGCCTCCCAGCCTCTTGTGCACTTGCTCCCTGGCAGAGTGGTATATTAAAAAAACTCAAGTCACTTAAGTCAGCAGGAATATATACAGAAATGTGTATGTAGGAGAATGCTACGAAGGGAAGTGTCAAGCAGTTCAGTTCATATTTTGGAGACTAGAGTGAGATGTCTCTGTATTCTGTTGCTAAGGCCACATCTTGGAAAATAGATGTTACGGGCATTAGGGCTTGCTGGCTCTTCCAGCTGTCCGTCTAATGCACAGTTCTCTGATTTGAAGTTGAGTGCTACATATGCTTCTCTCTAAATGATTATAGGTTAGACTGAGCTTAAGTCTGACAATCTCCTGCCTTTTCATGACAGAAAAATGTCAAGAATTAATGAGTCCCTCAGTTTTGGGTTTTCTATCTCTTTTTCTGTTGTGCTGGTATGCACTTCAGCTTCATAAACCTTATTTTTATGGCAAACTATTACAGTCATACGGAGTTAAAATATGCAGTTAATGAGGCTACACAATATATTTCATGCAAGCAAAGTATTGTCTGGCAAAGTAATCACAGGCTCCCCAGTGCCTGCTCTGTGCTGAAAGTGTGGTGCTGTTTCCTTCAGTGCCAGATGGCAGGTAAGCTGTAATCTATAGTTACCAAACATATACTGTGTAGTAATTTCCTTGGCCTGATGTGTCAGAGCCTGGATCTACGCACATTAGAAGCATTTTATTGCAAATTGCATTAAGCCCCTGTACCATACTAGTTACTTCTGCTTTCACAATATAGTTACTAAAAGAGAAGCAATTTAAAGGGCAGAACCTTGTTCACCCTTTGTATCTACACCTGCCAATAGCATTTTATTACAGCACAAAACTGGACAGCAAGTGGACTATGAATTTATCAGCTGCTGCAGGCACTCCGCTACGGGCAGCTGCATGTCATTATTAGGGCAGTCATGTAGCTGTAAGAACATTTCAGGATGCCTTGCCTCAGTTAGTGATCTGCCCGTGGCGTGACTGACAGCGATACGCATGAGCCTGATGAGCCATTTAGGTGTGGACATTCTGACGTTGCCTACAGCAAATGAAATGAGAACTATTGTCTTCTAGTAGCAGATAACATTTGTAAATCCGGAGAGTAATAAAGAGAAGCTCAAAGACAACATTCTGAATTCCTTATAACAAAAATCTGTAGTGCTTCCTTCAAAACGGCTCAACCTCCAGCACCAGCCGCTGGTTAGCCAAGGCTTTCTGTTCTTGCCACTTCTAATAAGAGGAAAACAGATTCATCATCTAGGGAAGATAATAACTATGCAGTCTCAGGAAAGATTATACTTTCTGTGTCAGGGTAAATGTGTTAAGCAGCAGAATATGCAACAGGCACAAAATCATACCAAATACTAGGGAACAGGCACCTTTCCAACTCTCCGCAGTTGAGTGGAGGGAGAGCATTATTCCTCTATGCCTTATGCTGCTGCTTTCTTTTTTTCTTACCTCCTTGTACTTCTGAAAGCCCAAGTTTTCTGCACAGTGAGTAGACACCATTTATGGTCTGCAATTAAATGATCACTGCCACCAAATGTTAGGTGTTCCCATTCTTTAGTTTCTTCTTGGATTTTTTTCTTAAAAGTTATGTTTTGGAAAAAAACACTGGTAAATTCGTGCCCCCTTCTTGTTCACCTAGAAGTTGCTTAAGTGTCCTGAAGCCTGCTGTTGTCAATGAGAAGATTCCTGTTGACTTCTTAGCTTTTGAACTAGGCTTTGACTGCACGTAGTATTTTTACTGATACTTAAAATTAGAAAGAAGCATCACACACTAGATCAGCTACGATAAACAACACAAACATTGATTTCACTTGCTGATAATTTTAGAGAGATTTAATTGATGATTATTATGTAATACTTTAGGCTAGAACATCTATTAAATTAAATATTCTCCTTCCACTGCAGCACCCAGAAGTGAAGAGAGCTTAGCACTTATCTATTCTGTCTCTTCTGTGGATCTCGTGGGCACCCAGAATAGGTCCTTTTACTTCTGTGCACTGCTTCCTGCTTCCAGACGGTGACTTCATAAAGTTGGGTAGTAGCTGCCTGGGGCAAAAATTGATTTTTATAGGTTTAGAGTCTGGTACAAAGGAGTCACGTACAACTACTACTAACATATTCTGCAATAGTAAAAAGGATTATTATATTATTAAGCTGATTGACATTTAAAACATATGACCTATATTTGGTTGCATCCCTATTTCATCCTACAGGAATTTCCATCAAGCCTAAAAGCTTTTGATGTGCTGTGGATCAGTTGTCACAAGATCCTGTAACACTGCGGGTGATGCAAATTCGAAGCCCGAATTGTGCACTAAGCTCTGAACTGCAGGCAGGCAGGCAGGTGTGGGTCCCGTTGTAGTCCTGGCTCTGTGTTTATTAGCTGCAGCAGCAACGCTTCAGGCTTGAATACGAGTCAGTCTGGGCGGTGGGATTTGCAGTTCAACAGGGTCAGTCCCTCCACACACGGTGCTTTCGCATACAAATGTCAGTCTGTAAGAGCAAGGCCATGGCAGAACAAATGTGGGTATCAGCCTGGCGGAACGAAAAGATAATGAGTGTTTGTAGTTCATCCTATTTCATGGCATATCCCTGCCAACAATACAATAGTTCAACATTTGGAAAAAGGTTGAATCTCCAGGAGTGCTTTGTAAGGATTGTTTTCTGCTTTTATTTGAAAATACATGTTGTTTTTTTTTTTCTATGCTTGAGTTAAGTCAATAGAAAATCTGCCTGTGGCTTAATCAGTAAAGTAAGACAAGGTGAAAGGGACAATTTTTTAGGATCTAAAAAACCCTGAGCATTGGAAATTCAATAATTTCAGCATTTTTGGTGAGGTGGCGTTACCATCCCATCACTCAGACCTATGATGCCCCTACCCACTATCAGGTTATATGGGAAAGACTACTGTGCTTCCCTAGTAGGAATGCAACGGAAAAACCAGTCAGTATCTTTTTCTGTTTTGTCACTCCGAAGCGTGCATAGACAATGCATGGGATGATATCAACTTACTTTTGTTTCCTCAAGATTATCTCCAAAACTTTGTTACTCTTCTGACTTCTAAACGCAAACCCTGGTGTTCATTTCTAGTCATTAACTGAATTCTACATAGTTATGCCCTAAGCTTCAGCTAATGTAATTCCAGGTAAACAGTTGGAACCACAAACAAAATATTATCCCTTTAACATCTAAGTGAATTATGCCACTATTCCATCACCTAATTTAAAACTGAGTTTATGATTCATGGAAGTAATAATGCACAACAGATGGATCAGTACCGCTGCTAAATGGTTGGATACGTAACGTTTCTTCAGCTTGGTATAAGTTTTATGATTAGTCATTAGATAATTGTTGAAGAATTGACAACACATGTGTTACAGTTCCAGTAATAATGACACAGTACTGTTATTCTGCCTTACAAGAAAAGTGGAGGGGTTTTAACCCCTTCTGAGAAAGCAAAAATGTAAACTCATAGAGGACTTAGGCTAAGTTAGACCTGCAGGTTTTTTTTGGATTTTGTATGTAGTTTAAGATCACTTTTTTCAGGTTTGCTCCCTTCAAATTTAACTTTACATTTGGGGAAGATGACATTGTTAACACACTGGAAACAGATGAAAGAAACAATGCTCTTTTTATTTCTGGAAAAAAGGCAGAAGGAGGAGATGAAAAAATGAGTTAAGTTCAAAGAAAACCAGAAAGACCTGCAGTTTTTCAAATGGAATTGATTCAAGAGAATCTTGAAGGTAAAAGATTCAAGAGAACGTATGAATTATTAAGTATTTGCTCAGTTGGAGAACTCAAGAATGTTCTCCAAGTTCTGTTGTACTTGCAAACTCGCTATAAACGCTGTGGGAGTTGGTCAATATTTTACATATGCTTTGTGTAGCTGGGCCAAGTATCATCTAAGGCCTTTCATGGAAAAAGCAGACTATAGATTTAAAAGCAAAAGATGCCTGGAACATTTATGTAGAAACCACTGAGGAGCATTATACTGAATTTAGTGGTTCTAAACCTTCTGTCTATATTCTGGTTGTGAAACTGAGCTTTCCAGAACTAAACAGTCTTTATCATAAGATGATAAAATCATAAACCCTGTCATTACAAAGTAGGATTAGCACATTGTATGTTTGCTGAGAAGGCCATTAGAAAAAGATATAGTGACACTTCCAGATGCCATTCCAGATCTGCTTATCAGAGGTCTGGTTTTCAGAGGTCTTGGACTTTGCAAGTTTTTCTGGTTTGTTTTTTGTTTACTTGTATTGATAGGAATTTAAAAGAAATATTTTTGATATTTAAGTCAATATTGAAATACAGGAATATTAGAATATAGAGTCACAGTAACACAGTGAGAGCTGATCTAGTGGAGTTCTCTGGTTTGAGATCTAAATGCCACACAAAACCCAAGGGATTTTCAGAGGTATTCTCAGTGCTGTCATTAACTGTGTGATGGTCCATCAATTCTGAGTGCTCCTTCTGGAGTGGAAAAGACAATTTAGCTCCTCTTTATGCAAAAGAGATTAGATACGGAAAAGTGGCAGGAGTGAGGGATTGCATTGGTAAGGGTCTCTATCTCTGCAGGCAATGCTTCCCTTGTGACAGCCTCTCATCTTCTGTCTTGGCTGTAACACTGCAGAGAAGCAAATTTAGGCTGGAGACCAAGACCGCTGTGCCTGGTAGGGGCTGTGTTGTTCTTAGCTGGATACAGAAGAGGTAACGCAGCCTAAGAAACTGGTGACGTATCTGGTGGAGAATGGTCCTGCCAGGTGCTTTAGTTTTTGGCTCTGTCTGTGTTCTAGGGCAAAGGGTGCAGTCCTCGTTCCGGGGAGCATATCCTGGCTGCGAAATACACCTCCCTCCTCGTCGCTGACTGTCTGAGCAGGGTGTAATGCTGGAGTACGTGGCGACTCCATCCCCCCTGCACGCTCTGTTCCCTTCAAGGGAAACAGAAGCTTTAGGAGATGTATTGACTAAACCCCACTCCATAGCAGCAGTGATTTTATGTTTCAGTTTGGAAGGTCTCGAGGCTTTGGAGAAGAGAGTGATTTTGGCAGGAAAGGGTCTTATTCTTCTCTCCTGAAGAGTCCATCCTCACTGTAAAGCAATACGGATATTTCCCTGATGGGTGCCCTCCTTCCCCTCTTCAGTTCCCCTTTCCCAATATATGGTTGAAGCACTGTACATACTTTATGGTTACTGACTAGACTTTCTGATGATTTTTAAGAAGTTGCATCTGGACATTCCTGGTCCAGTGCCATGCTTTCTTTTATAAAGAAGAAGATCAATACAGTTCTTTGCTTCAAATGCACTATGTCAAAATTTGCACCTTACAATATAAATAAAACTTTACTCCTATTCTTATCGTAGAAAATAGCTCTTTTTATTCCCAAGCATTTGATACTGACAGTGTTTTTTATTGCAGCTCAGAGTATAGCGTTGAAAATCCTGAAGGTGATCTGTTGCAGTGTATAAATGAGTTCCTGGTGCCTGATGCAAGGGGACAAACATAAGAAATTCTTTGATGCTAAAAGTTAGAACTTTTGAAAGCTTTGTGGTATAACTTGGCAGTTTTGTTGCAGGAGGCATGTTTTAAGCATAGTATTTTTAAGGTAACTGAAACTACAAATGCCTTTTTTTTTCATTACAGTTCAGAAGACAGAGCAGACTATATTTAGTGATGTTACTGTAAAAAAGGTATATACTTGCTCTACAGCAGTAAAATATTCTAATATTTCTGTCTATGTACCTGTGAATATTGCTTTTATATTTGTGTGTTGGCAGTACAGCAACTGCAAGAGCGCATGCTGGATTGTGCTGATGGAAGCAGAGCACGTGTAAAGCCTGTGAATGGTACTAAATGAGTTTGAATGCAGGAGGTTGATAGAAGTTTGACACTCAAGCGCCATTTGCCTGTCCTTTCACAAGATTCAGTTTTATTCTAAAGACTTGGCCCAATTCCTGGTACAGCCTAGTGGGAACATTGGCTTTCGAACTACATGTTGCTGCCCTGTTTTTGCTTTACCTCTTCTCCAGTCTCTTAAGTGCTACGTGATAGCAGGTCAGTTAATTGCAGGAACAAATTCTATTCTGTTCGTGTCTCTTAAATCTTCATTATCGTCGTATCTTTGTATCTTCGGGTAGCACATTGAGCAGATTGATTACTGTTTGTCATATATGCTTACATCTCTTAATCTCTCCAGAGGGAGAATTGTTTGCAGAGTTCTGTTTAGAATTTAAAGATAGAGTCAGCTCTCCATAATTGCCCTGGGATAAGATGAATTTTCTTTCTCATCTAATGATACAGGTCATGTACTTTGTACTTTGATCAAAACTTGAACTTTTGAAAGGGCAGAGGAAGAGGTTTATCTTGCTTTAAAGAAAAACACTTTTGTGAATGCAATTGCTTTACAATATAGGAAACTCTGGTCCAAAACCAGAAGGCCTCGTGCTCTCATATCAGAAATTCTTTTGGTTGCTTTTATTCATTGCCTGTCTTCTGTAACTTCTTGTCCTATTCAGAACCTCGTTTTCCCTGGGCCCTTTCTAATAGAACTGAGTCCAAAGGACCTAGGAGAATGATGCAAGTGGTGCTGAAAGTCCTTCTGCTGAAGTTTAACAATGACAATTACATTTAGTGCTCATAACCTCTTTAGTAGAAAAATAAAACCATGATGCTTTCTTGTGTGTGGCTACAATTTCTCCCTCTGCCTTGAGATTAACTAAGGGAAAAAAAATAAATACAAAAACTTAAACACACAAATCTGAAGCAGGTTGGTGTGTTCACCTAAGAACAAGCAACAGAGAACTGGTAAAGCTTAAGTGCAATCATAATTCTCTACCCTTAAATTCAAGTATTTAGGACTTGTTTTTTCAAAAGGTGTGTTTAGTGCTTTCAAAAATAACAGCAATCATGGATGGGTTCACAGGCTTTCTGTGGCCAATAGCTGTGTGCTTCCAGCAAAGCTTGAGGAAGACAGATCACACTTCAAGGGCCATTGCTGAGATCTCAGGGTGAGCTTATTCTGAAGTAGTGCCCTAATTTCCTGTCTAGTCTTTTCCCCATAAATCTTTCCTGTCCAATCTTTTCCCCTAAATTCTTTTCTCCATAAATCTTTTTGTAGTTTCTTTTGCAGAACTTGAAGGAAAAGAGCCTGCTCAGCTCTGTTAACACCTTTTAGAAATTAAATATTTTATATTTATTTTTTTTAGGCTACCAAAAGCCTGGAGAATAGTGGATTTTAGAGACTTTATTATTCATTTTTAGCAATTACACAAATTAGCAGTCTCCACAACTTTTGCAAATCTTGGCAGCTGTCTTGGGACATCAATATTTACATTTGAAATTGTAAGCTTTTAGTATCAGTATTCCCATAAGCCAGTGAGCCACAACTGGGGAAGTTCAGTTTATCACTGAATAGACTCAGGAGATTGTATTTCAGGACAGTTCAACAAAAGTGAGTCCCTAAGTAGGAGTGAAACCATCTTGGAAAGATATTTCTCACTGGAGTGGCAAAGAAGTGTTGAAAAATTTGCATTTTCTATAAAGTGAAAAAATCTTTTGAGGAAAAAAAACTCTGTAAAGGTAAATTCCTGATTATACTTTTTCATTATATTCCCCCGTGATATGGGGAATCGATGTTTAACTTAAAGGTTTTAACTTAAAGATTTCAACTTGAAGCCCTGTTTGTCTTTTCATTCTGAATCACAGAGGAGTTCTTAGATGAGTGCTGAGAGTTAGCTGCTTAAAAATCGTGTTTGTGAAACGAAGTTTCTGTGCTTGAAAAAGACTTAGTTTTCTCACATCAGGAAAACCATAGCTCAAAGGTGAGAATAAATATCAATTCAGTCATTAGTCCCTACAGTTTTGCTCTGAATTAAGGACAATAAACACAGTTGTCATGTAATGAGTGTTTTTTGTTCATATTCATGCATTTTAGGAAGTCAGTTTACAGGCTGCTTGTTGTGCGGCTGCATTTGAGCATCTATGTGTTTGTGTTACATCTGAGGGACTTTCCAAATCTAAAAAACCTGAGATTCTCCAGATAGTTCTGCAAACAAAAAGTAACTCAGAGATTTTTTTAAAGAAATGTGGCTACAAGGAAGAGCAGAATGGCCAGAGAGTACTGATTAATTATATAGATCAAGTTAGTTAAATGGTTTCTAGCCTTCTTAGTCTTCCAAGCCCATAACGTGGAAAAAAATAGTTGAGCAGATGATATTAGAATAGCCATAAACTTTGTTATTTCTTTGTTATTTAAAATTAATCTGTAAAATCTCTGGGAAACAGGGAGGTGTTAGCAGCATTCTGACAGGAGTTACACAGTATCTTTAGTAACTTCTATCTGGGAACAATTTTATTTCCTCAGCAGAAATAGGATGGCTTCCCAAAGTAATCAGTAAACTGTTCTAAGAACCTACCTGATAAAATAGAGCTGAATGCCATGAATGATGTTGCATGAAATAACATGAATTATGTAGCTGTTTTATAAGACCCCCTTACTCCTAACCCATAGTGTTCAACCACTGCCTATTGCTGCTGTCATTATTTGTCCATCCCTCTTTTGTTCATATATCTAAAACCATTTGAATTCTTCAAGAAAAAGTGGATTTTAGGGGCAGTTTTATTCAAAAACAGCATTCATTCTTTATTGTCATGTACCCTGATCAGATTTATTCCCTGCAAGCATGTAAGCGGCTGTCGAGGGTTAGGGCTGGGCCAGCAACTAAGCGCTGAGACATGCTCTCTAACCCCTCTCCCTCCCCAAAAGGGAAAGGAAAGGGAGTGAGCCAGAGAGACTTAGGGGTTGCAAGGGAAAACTAAAACAGCTTTAATAAGACAGTAATAGTTCTTATAAGGAAATAATGAAAATAATGATAAATAGATACAAGTATACACAAACGATATTGAACCCGACTCCCCCCAATATCAATCCCCACTGGTGCTGCAGAGCTGGCAGCACCGGAGCAGCCCCAGGCTCAGCGGCAGAGGGGAACTGGGCACAGGGGCTGGACTGGGAACTCAGGGTCAGGATCAAAGGCAGAAGATTGGACGAGTCCTCCTCAGAGCGCGGCCATGGAGGAAGAGGACTTAACCCCTGTGATTCCTCAGCTTTATACTGACAATGAAGTAATGCAATGGGATACTCTTGCTGGTCACTTGTTCTGTCCATTCCTCTCCAAAGGTGCAGCCTTTTACTTCTTGGCACCCCGAGTGTGGCACACGAGATCCAGCAGTGACCTTGGTCACTCTAGGAGCAAGTGTCAGCCAGAGCCTTCCTGCAGCCCCACCCCTGGCAGTGACTGCAGACATCAGGCGTTCTCCCCTCCAGCAGCAGGCACCGTCTGCACAGACACGCTGTTACCTTCAGAAAGCGCAGCCTCTCGGCAGAGACTGAGCTGAAGAGCAGAATCACTGAACAGAATTGGTTCCGTTTAGCTCAAACCAGGACAGCAGTAAGCCCCTATTTAATCAAGGCAATTGTTGAGTGAAGTTCTCTGGGCCTTACAGCAGCTCTGTGGTGCTGGGTTGTACCTGTCTTATGTACTAGCATCACAATTGTTCTGTGCCAGTCAAGGAACTGAAGAGAAATGATGCATGAAAGGAGTGGGAAAATAAGCTCATTGTGTTGAGAAATGATGCCCACTGCTTTAATGTGTTGATTCATTCCCTGGTGTAGTTTATAATTTGCATGACTAGAGTAAAAATAATGTGTTTCTGTAGTCTCTTTCTCCCATCTTTGGGTAGTTAGATATGGTGAAACACATATATGCACTCCAAAGGCTAGAAATTAAATCCAAAACACCTGTGTTCATAACCAGAATCTGTGCTCATGGTGCCCGGATTTATAAAGCTAATATCAAACTCGCATCCTGTTACAGAGCCTAACAGAGCTAGTAATACAGACAACTGTATTTTGCTCACTCATGGTGAGAATAGGCCACAAACAAAAAATCATTGCTCCTAGAAAAGTATTCTGGGACATTTCCTTCTATATTTCTGCTTATTTTCTTCTCAGAGACATGATGTTTTAATAGGTTTAGTCCTTTTGTGGTTTTAGCACCTTATAATGTCATGGGGTGACACACCAGTAATTGACTTATACTGCAGGGATTTATGTCCTTTATGGAAAACTCTGATTTCCTAAATGTAGGTTGAAGAACAAGTTTTACTATCAATAGCATTGTCTACATATTCTGGAATGGGATAGGTGACACATTTCTTCACAAAGCAATCACTGAATCTGTGAGATACTTTGTATTTTGCCTGTGCTCTTGGTTATTAATGAAGATATTACGCAGTTGCTTGTTGTATAAAATGCAATAGACCAAGAATTAAATAGTTAAAATGTGCTTATGTTAAATTAAAATGTAAGAATTGTAGTATTTGTGTTAGAAAAGCTGAAGCTCTGAAAAAATGGGGTGTGAAGGAGAGTGAGCTAGGCATTGTGAGCTCTTGACTGAGTAAAATGTAAGTCTTTAGAATGTTTTTAAACAACAAGAGTAGATAAATAACACTATTAATGGGAAGTGGAATATGACATGCTGTCCCTTTACCAGTCACAAATCAGGTGATCTTAAGATATTATTTTTGAGAATTTAACTGACAAAGGATTGAATCAGTCTGGATTTCAGAAACGTAATGACAAATAGAAGATTATTAATTCAAGTGCAGAACTAATGGTCTGTGCACATCTTTATGCAAAAATTCAAAGGTCAGTGGTAGCTACTAAACAACATATAATGGGGGTTTGCGGTGAAGGAGAAATTGCCAAACTGATGCAATTCCCAGGAAACTTTTCTTGTGATCTTGGCATAACAAGTACAAATGTGCTAATTAATTTGTTTATAACTCAGGCTTGAAGATTACACCAATTTGGAGAAGTAGTAGAATATTAAACAGGAAAGGATGGATGATATTGAGGATTGTAATGATAGAAATAGCATGAAAGTATGAGAATGCAGTGTGTGAGACCAGGAAAATCTGCTGAAATTGAAGCCTCAGCAGTTACAATCGAGAGCCAAAACCCCACCACTGTGCAAAGGTTTCTTACTGTTCAGAAGAAAGCTGCTAGCTGCTGTGGGATCTAAAAGTGCAAAAATGCACATGCGATTTGAGTTGTTGCATGGGGGAGATTACAGCAGAAATGAACGCCTTTGTAGAAGATGCTAGTAGACTGAATCTAGGATACCCTTAAACCATACTGGTCAGCAGCTGCAGGGAATAACAAGTCAATCTTGCAAGAAACTTATACAAGTGTGGCTTGTAATGCATTGCTATTTCTATATCAAGAAATTAAATACCATTGAGTGAACACGTAGATTTGAGCTAAAAGGTAACAAAGTCAAATTGTAATAAATTGATTATGAATAATCTTATGTAGAAATTACAAAATGGTTTCTTGCTATGATGAGTGTGTTGCTATCAGTTGTAACATAATTACATGGTGAAGAATTCTTTGTTATTTTAGGATATTACCTGTAGTTTTTCTTACCATGTATAGGATTTATTGGGTCACCTGATTTAGCATGGCATCAGTTAGTGCATAGAGAACAATGAATGTTTCAGAGATCTCAGTCGAAAGATGGTTTTCTTGTTTCAAGTGTATGCATCCATGTTTTTACAAATTTCAGTTCTCTTTAAGGGCGGTCGCTTTTCTGCACTCAGAGGAGAGAGGAGTGGCCGGGCTCTGGGGAGCTCTGTACGAGGTGCCTTGTTGCCATTGTGTCAGAGTAGGCTTTGAAAAGCAGCCTGTGGCACTGCAGCACAACTGGAAGGAGATGATTAGTGTTGCTGACAGAACGGAAGAAAATGACTTTTGCATCAGCTTCTTGCATTTCTGGGCACTGCCAGAAACTACGGCTGTGCTACAGCCTGTCAAGTGTGTTTAACTGCAGCTAAAGAGCAAGTGCCCAGGACTTGAAATCTCTAGTGTTAGGAGCCATACTGAACACTGTGAATTTTAATTGAATCACTGCTGCTCAAAGTCCACAAGATCTGTGAGCACAGGCTAACGGACAGTGTGGTTCTCAGTGAGGAGTTACCATGCAGAAAGTTGCAAAAAAGCAGGTCTCTCTGTGTGTAAAAGATAGTCGTGTTTGTGTGAATTAGGTATTGCAGTGCTGCTACTGGACAACTCTGAGTCTGGGAACCTCAAATATGAACCCAAATATGTTGTGATGGAGCCAGTAGACGCTCAGTACTTCCATAATTCTTCAGGAATGCCTGCCATGAGCTATAACAATTAATCTTAACATTCAAATGTTTTCCTTCTATTATTTGCTATTGACTTGCGTTTACATCGAGGTGGCCTACAAGACCTAGGCTACACCTGGAGTACTGTGTCCAGTTCTGGGCTCCCCAGTGCAGGAGGGATATGGGACCACATCCAGCAAAAGGCTACAAACGTAACAAAGGAACTGGAGCATCTCTTTTGTGAGGAAAGGCTGAGAGAGCTGGGACTGTTCAGCCTGGAGAAAAGGTGTCTCAGGAGGATCCTGTCAATGATCCTGTCTAGATATCTGAAGGGAAGAGTACACAGAGGATGGAGCCAGGCTCTTCGCAGCGATGCCCTGGGACAGGACCACAGACAATGGGCACAAACTGAAACGCAGGAGGTTCTGCCTGAGCATCACAGAATGGTTTGGGTTGGAAGGAACCTTTAAAGATCAACATCAGGAAACAAACTTGCACAAGTTACCTGAGGAGGCTGTGAAATCTTCCTCCCTGGAGATATTGAAAAACTGTCTGGATACAGTCCTGTCCTGGGCAGCTGGCTCTAGGTGTCCCTGCTTGTGTAGGTGAGTTGGATCAGGTGAGCTTCCAGAGGTCTCTGCCAACCTCAGCCAGTCTGTGATTCTGTCATTCTGTAGTTAACCTCAGAAAATACATTTGTGCCTAGTTTAGACAAGATAAACTTCTTGGTGCTAAAGGCATGACAATGAAAATTATAGCAAGCTGCTTTATTAAATGCAGTGACAATAATAGCTGGGTGTGTTGATGACTGATTTACTTACAGTGCAGTGAATTTTTCTAAATTGTTGCATCCCTGCTGCATAGCCTCCCTGCTCAGCTGTGCAGCAATGTATACTGTGTGTCATAGTGAAATTAAGCCTTGGTGTCTGAAGGAAAAGGATAGCTGGTCCTTCCTGTGTGTTAATATGGCAAGTTAAGAAAATACAGGAAATCCACTGCTAGAAGGGGAAAAAAAGAAAAGAAAAAAAAAAAGAAAAAAAGATATTTCATGGCTCTGACATCGAAGTGGAGAAATAGGAAGTGTGAGGAAAAACACATTGCAGATTTTATAGCATCTGAATAACTGAAGTGTGCTAGACACAGTGATGAAAGTGGATCAAAATCACTAACAGATCTTAACCATCTGTTGAGAACTAGGAGTTGGGTCTCTGCTAGTCCTCCTTCCTGTCTCAGCCTGTTTGCCACTGCCTGAGTTAATTGCTTCTTGTGAGCTGTCTATGACAGTTAAATTGCAAGTCTTGCATATACAGTTCAAATATGTGGTTTTTTCTTTACATATCAGTTGTCTTCTGTTTCGAAGTATTTACTGTGCTGGTACCTGTTACACTAGCATGAGATGCGTGTAAATAGTTCTGCCATTATATGCATTCAACAAGTATTGGAGCCTAAAATTCCAGGTGGAAACACTCATTTTTGAGCAATTACACATGACTTTTGTATAGTTTAAAAATAATTTAAATTATGATGAGTGTATTTTTGTTCTCACTGTGATTTTCAGGGGCCTGAAATCTGTCAATGGGGCTGTCACATCTGTTCTGAGTGTGGCAAGATGTCTTGGAGAGGGGTCTGCCTTTGTCAGTAACTACTGTTTGTGCTCCTTCAGCCCCAGTATCATTACACAACTGAAGGATTCAGTTATCAGACACTTGACTATAAAGAGATTGTAATCTTCAGAAATACTGGAGCTCTGTCTTCTGCCAGTAGGGACTGAGTAAATGAAAAGGCCAAATGTGGGATCTCTAAGGAGCAGGTGTACTGTCTGAAGCTCTCCTTTGGAATTCTTGTAGGCTTTATGTGTTAACATGAATCTTTTTAGCTTTAACTGGACCTCAAGTTCTAGCTTTTAAGATAGTGTTACTATATCATTGTAGTTAAGACAGTGTTTTCCTTGCGATTCAGTGAGGATTGATGAAAACAAGGGAATGATAGAATTTTTTTTCATTATCACAAACACTGCTGCTATTTAAATATGATCCAAATCAGTTTTGGAGTAAGGTTGAATTCATCTGCTTTTTCCTCTGGCATCAAATTTCTCAGCCTTACCTTAATAATTTCACATGTAAACCCTGGCTTTTGCAACTGGACAGTACCAATAGTGAAAAAGGCTTGAGAAAATGAGCAAGCACATTGAAATGCAGAGCATATGAATCCTGAAGATGTCTAAAAACTTTTACAGCTAGAAGGCTTCCTTAGGTATAAAGTTGTCCTGCTAAACTTAATAGAATTAGTTGTATGTGAAATGTAGCTGCAGTGTAAGTATTGACTGACACAGATGAGTACTAGTACTATTTATTATGCTCAAAGCAGAGCTGTGGTCCCTACCCTCACCACTGCAGTGAGAAAATAATAAGAAATGTGGAAAGGGGAATAAAATACCCAGTGCATCGTGGTTCTCCTGCTCTGCACACCATGCAATGGTTTGATAAATTGTGATATAAATAAAACAAGGTGTTAATAAGACAAAATTGTAATATATTCTTATAAAGCCAAGCAAACATTCAGCTAACTATTCTTAAATCTACAGAAAGTCGATTAAAAACATTCCTTTCATCTCCCCCCTCTCCCCTCCCGTGTGCAATTAGAAAGCATTACTGAGGGAATTTAGTAAAGAAGTTAACTAAGAGCAGGATCTCATACAAAGCATTAATTTATCTCTGATCAAAGTATCTGAGCCACCCTAATTAGCCCAAGTGTTCTAGCTTTTGAAAATGGAATTGCTTTTCTGGCACGGTACTTGGCATTTTCTGTAATACGTTGGTGTCTCATCGGCACGGTAAAGAGAAAGGTGACTGTTTCCTGAAAAATTAAGATAAAATTCATATGAAGAGTACAATTCTTCTATTGCTATCGTGTTGCCTAATCTTAGCACGTCCTGTTTTCCATCAGGTTCTTTCCGTGGACCACCTAAAACATCAACATATATGTGGCATAAATAGTTGTCTTCATTTAAAGTAAGCATTGAGAAAAGTAATTATATGTTTAGAAAATAGTGCTGTTTGTCTCCCTCCTACAACTAAACTCATTGTGAGACAAGATGGGGCAGGAAAGCAGCACTTGGCTTGTGGAATGGGAAGCCCAGCAAGGATGCCCTCCTTGCAGTTAATAGGACTAGTTGTGTCACTTGGTATCTGGCCTCTTGGGTTTTCTTGGGAACTGTAGAAGAGTTTATTTCCTCTGGAAGCCAAGGGCTGTGTGCGGCTCATGCCTGACTGACAGCAGTGAATTTGTTGGACATCTAGCTCTGGATGAACCTCAAGGCATATTCGTTTCAGCCGTAGGAAAGTAGCTAGTGCTTGACTTCAGAAAGCTAATACTTTGAAGGTTAGTACATTAGCCTAGAGAAATGTTGTCTTCTGATTTAAGCTCTTCTGAGGGTCTAAAATAAAGCAGTTCCATTTAACATGAGAAATGGTACAGTGTTGTAAACCTTTCAAAACTAAACCAGCCCCTGGCAACACATGACAACACGAGCCTCTCCTCCTTCCCGCACATGTCTCCCTTTCATTCAGGATAATGCTCAGAAAGTCATGCAGATCCTTTCCAGCACAGAATAACTAAGTAAATTGTATGCAAGGAGTTAAGCAGGTGTTTGAAAGCACGCAAGCCTTCCAGCTCAAGGATGAGACAGCTGTCTCGGAATACTTTTCCAAGCTATGTCCTGAGCAACAGGCTGCTTCATCTGCCCAAGGCAAAGGGGAGGCCCTTTTGGAAATCCGTGCCACTTGATTTCACTTACTTCTCAGTTACATTCCCTGCTCTGATCAGGTTGCTGTAGAACTGCTTTTGTGGTGTGCAGCAATTGCGGGGCCGCTCCCGAGGATCAAAATGTGCCCTCTTCCTTGGGAGCAGGGAGTTAGCTGCACACCTGCAATGAAAGGATAGCCTCTTTTCTGGTCAGGAGTATCACTAAGTGCTATTATAGGGCAGTTATTTATTTATCCATAGGGTTAAGGTTTAGAGACAAGTCAGCAGCATCCTGAGTAACAGCAGATAACAGTTAGGGCTGGCAGTGAATCTAGTATTAATGAAGCAGTTGTGCCTGATGAGCCCCTGGACATTAGGCTGTAAAGTATGTTATATTTTTAAGTTTCTTTGATCCAGCAAATTTTAGATCAAGCTCTTTGTTCATTCACTCAGGAAATGGCAAAGGTTTTAGAAAACTTGGTTTAAGGAGAACGTTTCCACATTTTAATAAACTCCCATGTGCTGGCAGTTCTTGCTGCAGAAGGCTGTGTTCGTGCTTGTGCTGCTCTTGCCTTCCCCCTGCTTGGAGCAGCTGGGTTTTAGTTGGAGAAAGTGCCCTCACGTTCCACCTGCTCTGTGGCGGTCAGTGGCACATCACCGCAGCCATTGGACCTTCCTCACCTGAAAGGCTGCACAGCTGCTGGGCACACCTCGACAAAATACTTGTATTTGAGTTTTTGACCAAATGTCTTTGCAGCTTGTCCCCAGGATGGGATGGTGGCCTCGTCTATACAGGAACAGGACAAGGCATCAGCAAACATTTGTCTGAGACTGTTTTACATGCTCGGGCAGGATGCATTATGCCAGGTGGTTGTACTGGAGTTGAGAGAATTTTCTGCTCGATCGCAAATCCACTCCTGGAGCCTCATTTATCTTTTTCCTTTGTTGTTCTTTCCAGTGGAATGAAACCTCATTTTCATTATCTAAAAGTTCATTCTCAAAGACAATATTTTGTAAGTGTTTGAAAAGGCTTTAAAATCTGGTAAAGACAAAACTCTGACTGAGAAGCCTATTTAAGAGGAATATTTGAACTTAAGAATATAAGGACTTTGTAAAGCTAGCTAGTGGATTTGAAGACCACTCAAATCCAGCTTTTCCTCGATGGTCTGGACTCCTAATGGAGTATAACAAGTTGGGGTTTCTTGGCCTTGACTATGTGGTGGCTTGTATGGCAACACAATTGCAATTTCAGTCCAGTTCGTAGTTGATGAGTCTCCTGTTTGCTGGCACTATCAACAGAGAACAAAGGATTGAATTAGCAGAGTCTGAAGTGAAAATGCCATAATTATTCTCCGCAGATGAGAGATGAAGAGCAGTGATGGGAATAGGCAAAGTTTCATCATCAGTGCCCATACTGAGAACAAACAGAAGGTTTCCAGTAACACAGCTTTCACTTGATTAAAATTCATTATAATGTTTTCTTAAGAAATATTTTACATGTATTCATTAAAAAAATAATCTTACATTGTCATTATGACTTATGTAAATGTCCTTTTCTTCCTGAGACAGCAAAACGTAACAAAAGGATTAACTGGATTCTCAGCTGTTGCAGTTGCTGAAGCTTTCCTGATTTATAATTGAGGACAACCAAGCACATGACTCAGATTGTCAATAAAAAACTCTAAATGTATCCATTAACTGCTTAGCTGGAGTGTTTATTCTTTCAATGGCTTGACAGAACACAACTGGAACATCATCACAGTTACTGGATCCTCCTTTCTGGGGTTTGTTAGGTTTCTTTTCCAGATACTTAGATTCTGTGCCTTTGGTTGCTTTTACTTAGTATAGGATTAAGTTAAATCAGAGGCCAGATGTGGAATAATATAAACCAGTTAGTGAAATTAGGAAAGCTTTTTTTTTAAGAATGCAATGCAGGGGCTCCTGTGATGTTTGCCTACAAAAAAGACTGACTTCTTTAATCATTTTTCCTAGGCTATAAGGTACTTGAACTCCAGCTGAAGTTCTCTGTCTGGCTACTGTGGTGGCAAAACTCAATGTTTTAACCTCTCTCATTTCCTGGCTTTTGTATCTCTAAGCCCCTGACAGGGCTTTTCTGTGGTTTTTGGGTATCACAAGAACACACCTTTGGTTTGAGGCTGCTAAACGTTGTTGTCCTACAAACTGTTGGTAATAATACTACAGTACTGAAGTACAGATTACTAGTACAGTTTTTTTGGTCATTAATGAGTCAAACTTCAACACCTTACAACGCTGCACTCTCAGCAAAGAGCTGGGCTTAACACCGAGTGCTCTCCTGATTTCCCTCAGTCCTTTTTTAAGAAAGCAAGAGACAAGCAAACGGGACTCTGAAGTACTCGTTCTTCCCAGCTACTGTCTTGAAGTCTCAATCATTATATTTCACCTGTGCATCCAGGAACATCTCCTTCCTTTGGGTAATCAGAAGTTTAGATTAATTATGCTAATCATCTACTCCAGGCTGACACAATTAGCAAGAACAGGCAGTATCTCTCTGGAAATCCGTACAGGATCTTTCCTACTTGATGACTTTAATTTAATGATCCAGTGCAACAATCACAGGAGAAGAGAGCGCTCTGTGTTTTTATCGCTGTCATTCCACAATTCCACTAACTCTCATAACACTTCCCCTGGATTCTTGGGGCAGAAAGTCCCTTCATTATGCTGCCTTTGTACTTGCTGCTCTGCAGAGATTTTTGTTTTCTGTTATCTCACAACTTGAAAGGTATGTTTATACACAGTTACCAAGCGTTTAACGGAAGCACATTTCTGTTAGAATCATCACGGAAAGGTGCCAAGAAGCCTGTGGATCTGGCTGGTGGATCAATGGATGTGTGTGTGGCAGTGTAGACGTGGTTTGCAGAGCTTAAACAGGGCATTAAATTATAGAGAACATAGAAGATCAATATGAAAAGCTAATGAAAACTCACCTACCCTTCCACACTATGAGAATCTGAAAAAATATTTCTGTTGGTGTTTTTAATAAAGCTATAGCAGTATTTGTACTTAATTTAATGGTGTCTCTTAGCGTCTTAATGGTAAAAAGGAAAAAGATCTTGTCTACAAATTATATTATTTTCTTGACCATGAGTACAAATACCATTAATGCCAGCATGAATGTTCCTTCTAGATGAAGTGCAGACTTGTACCATCTGCATTGTAAGTAAGAAATCCAAGTGAACAGGATAGAATCTTTTGCTCAGCATTTGAATGAGAGGAGCTACTATTTTCTATATCAATATTATAAAATATTGATTATGCATATTTACATTTCATTCAAGAAATGTAACTGAGGAGAATTTAGTTTTTGTTCTTATCTGAATATTTTAAATGCAACTATTTCTACTTGATCTGGCTAAACTTGAAAAGAATGTGAGCTGCACATTGTGGTTTTTTCCAGACAGAGCGCGGCTGTTTGTTTGCCAGCTCCAAGCTGGAGGCCACGTTAACAAATGGTGTAAGCCCAGCCTAAAAAGTTCTGCAGAGATGCTCAGCCCCTTGGTAATGTAGCCATCAACCTTCTCGCTGGAGCTGGCTTATGCTCATCACCCATCGTGTGATATAGGCAGAAGTTGTTCACCTCTGCCTTTAAAATGCCGTGGGAACATCATCTGTAATGCTTATTTTCATAGATATGAGTTTTTCTAGCTGTAAGAAGTCTACTTCCAAGTTTTTCCTAAGTATCATGGGAAAGAGCAGTTTTGAGAAGTTTGAAGTATTCTGACTGCAGGTGTTCCTTAGGAGATATTTCTAAGTGTGTAGAGAACTTCTGAAAATATAAGTAATTTGTTTGAAAATATAATCAGTGAGATTTGGACATGAGCATCATGGTTGCTCGATCTGTCAGTGTGATACTGATAAGAGGCTGTGAATGACCTTAAAAGCTGCAGACAGAACAAAGAAAACTAATGGAAAAGTTGGATGAAAGTTTTGTAGTCCATAATTGTAATTTCTTTCCACTGTATTATAGGTCAGCAGTGATGCTTCAATTGCTTAATCTGTCTCCAGTATTTTTAAATTTTCCCTGAGAGTATTTTGGTTTTTTTGGCTTTCTTTCATTTTTCTCAAAAGTCATAGTTGCAGGAAAGTAACTTCTCTGAAAGCTATGCACTCTGAAAGCTATACACTCTTAATATGCACTCCCTCCTCTTACCACTAGTCACACTTGTCTTATCTGCTTGGGAAAGTCACACCTTCCTCTGCAGACAAAAATCTGTGTACGTTCAGCTGTCGGATGTTCAGTGATACTCTCTGCCATCTGCTTTGTCAGGAAGCTCTGAAGTTGGTGTTGAACCTGTCGTGTATCTGCCTGCGGTCAGATGTACAGAATGTCTCCTCGCATCCCTGAGGATGGTAAAGCACGAGCTCACCTTTGTTAAGCAGGTAGACTACAAGTGGCAGATATGGGATGACATCCTCAAACTAATCTTCCGAGGAAAGAAATGCTATTTTTTTTTCTCGGTTCCTATCCATTTCGGGCACTTCTGGTCTAGTTACTAGTAAGTGACCTGTTTTTGCAGCAATAATCTGCATGGATCTCAGTAGGCCAGAGAAGAAGATATTGCAATATTTGAGACATGAGATAATGAGATTCTTGACAAGAATTTGGCATGTGGATATTTGAAGTGATTAATGTTTCATGTAGTGATATTACAACTCGAGAAAGGGAAGAAGTAGTAAAGGAAACCAATCGAATTACTCTATATAGTGCCACTGATCTAGCTTTGAATTTCCTTAAAAGGATTACACTCTGGTTTAATTAAATCCTTTGCTCTCCATAACATTGCTTAACAATTTTTAGTATCTCCCTAGATTTCTAACATAACAGAGAGTTATGAGTCAGATTACTTTGTGTGTTGAGTTTTAAACATGAGCCATGAATCCCTGAAATCTTTTGTTGTTTAAGCAGAATACATTTTACTCTCTCCATTTAGGGTTTAGTCATCCTTTTCATAAGTCTTTTGATGAATAAGGTCATTAAAATTAACACAATATTAAAATAGCTGGTCTCAGTAATTATAATGTTTAACCATGGCTTCTCTCGAGATTAAAAACTCTGTTCATCTTATCTGCCAGTCCAAGAACTTTAACAAACCGTATTTATAGCAACCCAAAGACTTGTAGCTGGGTATAGCTTAAGGCAACCACAATATTCTTGTGTATCGATGACATTGTATGTTTCTATGGTGATGTAACTTTTAATACTCTCGTTTTCACGTGGCATCTCACATTTAAATAAGTTGCTTGGTTTTTTTAGTAATCATTTAAAAAATATTTCGGTCCTTCCTAATGCTAATAGGTATTTTGTTTGATACCCTCATTAAGTTTTCCGTTAACAAATTTTACCTGTCACATATTCCCACCTACCCATTAACTGAGTCACTGTATGTTGACATGTATTGTGTGATGGGTTTTATGTAACAACCACCAAAAGTTTTGTGCGTAATAAAATAGGGATTGAGATTAAATTTATGGGAAAAGTTTTCTCTAAAAACATATTACAAGGCTTCCATTCTAGTTTAAAATGATGACGTGCTGGAACAAGAGAACTATCATGCCTCTTAATAGTGGTGAATATATTTAACTTCCTGTATTCCAGTGGACAACTTCTGTAAGCTATTCTTGTAAATATTTGCTGAACACTGACTACAGCTAGCTCTAGGGAAAAAACACGTCACATAAGAATTGGGTGAAGGTGGTAGTTACTTAACTATTGTCATTCAATAATTCATAAATCTCTTAAAGTCAGAGATTCTGACTTTCTGCAGCAGATCCCTAACTAGTTGGAAGGCACATCAGTACAAAAAGTTTGGCAGAGCCTCTTGTGCACCTACTTGAGTTCTTATAGGAGTCATTGTCTCTCTGAATTGCAGGGTGAACTTAGTTAGTGGAAAGTAATGCTATTAACCATTCCCAGTGAACAAGAACCCCGACAGCCTTTGGGTACCTTGAGTTTTCATGGTATGTGCAGCGCCATAAGAATCTCAGTTCCAAGACCAACCAAGCCCTCAGCTTCACTTGGGAGGTTTATCAGAAATCTTTTGGTTTAAATAGTTGAACACACTTAGGCGTATAACATGGAAAATATATTATGAACAGTACGTTTAACATAACAAATGTCATTATTGGGCTGAGGATACTTGGTTAATTTTTATGATAGCTGTTTACTTTCCCCTCATCTTCTGAAACTGGGACCCGGGACATCATGTAGTTCTGTGGAAAATCGTAATTTCTTCTACTTGTCTTTATTATGGCTTTATGATTAGAATCTCTGTTGAATGTCCTAGTTACCATATTTCTGGCTCCAGGCTGGCTTTTTTTTTTTTTAAACTGTTTTCAGAAGAAACTTTTATAAATCATGCTGCAAGATTTCCTTAAAAATGCAGTTTTCTTATTGTATGTGTTGCTGTTCTTTCTCTATGAACATCAGAAAAAGACTAAGCATAATACTGCAGAAAATGAAAATTGTGAGAGACTCCATGCTATTTTAAAGGAAATACTTCTGGAAGCACCCTGTACTGCTTTTTAAAGTATTTCTTTAGCATGGTTCAGGCCATACTGGTTTTCATATTCTGTGTATAAAACATATTTTGAAAAGAGCTGAATCAAATTTTGCAGGAATGTCTTTAGAGGAACTCTGCTGACTTTCCGCTCGTTTGTCTCTAATCCTTCTCTCAGCTGAGACGAGTCAACTCTTCTCCTGGGCAGTGCAAACTGCAGCACGCTGTGAGCTAATTACCTTACATTAGCCATTTCAGAAATTACTGGCGGCTAATCTTCATAAAGCTAATCAGTCAGAAAAGAAGGCACCCAGCAAATAAATACCACACATCTTTGTACTTGAAACAATTAGGACTGACCCTAATCTGATTTAAAGAATTGGAGTGCTTCCAGAAAGGGAACGGTGTGTGGCTGCCTTTGCTAATTTCATAAAGCTCTTGTGTTTTTTTTTTTAATTGACCCATCTTCTTGATGCACTTTGTTTTGTTTTTTTTTTCGTTTCTGATCCCTCCAAGCTTGTATTTTCAAAAGCTATTATAAAGCTAAAAAGGTAATGTCAGCTTACCCCCTTCATCAGCTAGTGCTAGCTTTTAAGTCTGCTCTTCCAAATACATTATAAATTTCAAAAAGTTAATTTAAATATTTGTCTTTTTTTTTTCATTTCACTCATGCTTGAGTTTTGGAAAGAGTGAGAGTATTTTCTCTTTCACATAGGATCTCTCCTCCTCCCACTCCCTTAAAAATGTCCTGATTCTGCTATGCTGCTGAAGTGGTTTTAAAAATGATACCACTTCAAACAACAGTTTACAGGTTTTTTTCTGGATGTAGCTTATGCTCCTTATCGCTGAAGAAAGTAATTATCCTGAATTCAGAATACTTAGAAATAATTTAGCACCTTGGTACCTTGTCATGGTACCTTGCCTTGTTAATTAACATCCTACAGGGCACAACTGAGCATGTAGTTCAAAGGGAAATTCTGCAGAAACAGGTATATTTTTAATGCAGATTACCTAAATCAAACTAATCTGAATACCTCCAAATATTAAATCCATAGCTGTGTGTCATGCATTGGTGTGAATGTTACATGGACCCTGTACTTATGGGAAAGAAGACTGATCTTGGGCAACCGGGGAAGCCAGCCGAGCCGAGCGGTGCTTGGCAGGCACCAGAGCAGACTCGTGCCCGCCTGAAGACGACAAGAAGTGAGCCTTCGCTCCTGTGCAGACGTAGCTGCTCCTGCGTGTAGGCAGAGAACAGGTTATGCAGTTTCCCTTTCAGGAATGATAAATGACTTTTGAGAGATGCTGGGAGATCTTGAAATGGAAAATGCTGTAACTGAGTTTTGGTGGTTCTTCCAGAGGTGGTTTCCAAATGGGAAGGTTGATCGACAATCAAAATGAACTTTTTTTCAGCTGTAGTTGAAATCTGTTGTGCACAAGTCTGTAAATGCTATAGATGTTGTAATCCAGGTGTCCTCTGGAGCCCTGAAAGAGCTCTGAACTACTTGACAGTTTGCGATGATTAAAAAGCAAGGAAAGTTAAAAGGAACAGAAATGAAGTATTATATATTCTGTCTCCCAAATAAAATCCAGGGGAATTAAGGTTACCCAATAACAATCGAAACCAGAAAAGTACATGAATATTTTGGAGAGAAATGCTGCTATGAATAGTGCGGTGTGGCAAGATTGGTGTGAGATATCAAATGATTGCTGGACTCTTTGCTTCCATTAAAATAAAGGAATAAAAAAGCTTCCATCTCATCTCCTTGACAGTACAGCAATGTTGCCTGTAGAATGATCACTAAGGCAGCTTGTCAGCGAAAAAGACTTATGCTAGTAAATTGGATTAATCATTTATACATTGACACATTAATGTGAGTGGCAGATATGAACGTTGGAAGAAATTTCTGTTACCCTGTTTCTTTCATTTTATTTTTTTCTTTCCCTTCTTTTTGCTAGATCCTGTCATGACCCGCTGCTGCATACTGCTCTCTCTGGGCAAATAACTGTATCTTACAAATCGGGTTGTACTCATGGGTGGTAGGGTTGCACGTGATCTATTAAACTCACAGAATTCTGTGGTTTTAACACGTGATCTCTGCAACCGGATCCACTGCGTATTGGTCACTGTGGCAGCTTGTTCCAGAAATTTAAGCCCAATGAGTTTAAAGACCTCTGGAGGTAAGTGTATTAATCTAATTTATTATAAGCAGGATGTCGATGAAGGTGAGGCAAGCCCAGTGGAGCCCAAGGTGGTAAGAGAGCTGGAGTTCCCTGTGAAGTGATGCTAAAGGAACTGGGCTTGTTTAGCCTGGGGGAGAAAAGGCTTAGGGGACCTAATAACAGCTTTTCAATGCCTGAATGATTTTATGATTCCATGTGAAGTAATTGTACTTAGTGGAAAGAAGGCCTAAACCACTACGCCGGCAGGACCTGGTGTAATCTGGGGAGCGATTGCAGCATTCCTGTGCTCAGCTGGTCTGGCAGGGGACTGGGGGTGCCCTTTGCCTCGCTGGTGCCCTGATGGCTTTGAAAGGTCGTGTCCTCCGAGTGGATGAAGGTTTGCAGCAGAACTTCAGAATAAAGAAACCTGCATGAATCTCCCTAGTTTTGTGCTTCAAGTTATGGAGCAATTATCAAGATACCCAAAGACGAAATCTGTTCTGGGAGCAATGATTTTTGATAAAGGCTGAAAGAAGAAAATTGTAGGTACCTTCTGCCTATCCCAACTCAGGTAATGGTGATGTGGATTCCTTCTTCTCATTTTTCCCCTTTTATATCTCTGTCTGTTTTAACTTCTGGATTCTTAAAATTATATCTAATGGGCTTTAGATGGGAATCTAGCAGAGATTCACTACAACTAGCCCTAACTTATCTTTAGTTTGTGATTAAAGAAGGCTCTGGCAGTGACAGGCTCTGGCTGCTTTCTGATTTGTTTCTTAGTTTCACCCTCAGTCTTTTTTCTTATGTCTCACAGGTTTCGAATGCATCCAAGTGATGTGGAATCTACAGACTATTTTTCCAAAGACCTGTAGTGTCCCTGTGGTGTTGAAAATTTTATGTACAAAGTCTGGCTATTTCCAAAGAAACCCAGGAGAACCACTCATGACACACACTTCAGGTTGCTACCTTAACAGTACAGGCCTTGGAGAACCCTTTCCCATCAATAACTTTTTTTTTCCTCTCTCCCTCAGTTCTTTAATTTGGCTCACAATACCTGACCATAATGCTAATAAATGCCTTTCTTCAAGAGAATGAATGGTACTGCATAAGCGCCTTCTAAAATAGTGGGTTTTCTGTTTATAATAGCCACTATCCCATGTTTTCTCTTACCTCGTTGTAATTCTACTCTGGAAGCGGGAAGGGTTTTAAGACAGCTGTGTAGCTGCCTTTTGCAGTAAGTTTTCTACTTATGTCAAAACAGCCATCACCATCTCTTCCAGCGCTTCCGCAAAGCAGGCAGGTCAGTGGTTTGAAATTTCAGTTAAGCTGTCTCTTAGATTATTGGGTTATTGCTACAAATTTGCTCTTGTCTAATTTAAGTACACTGTAATTGCTACTTTGCACTGCAAGTAGATTTCCAGTGTCAGAATGATCAAATTAACAGGGATGACCCTTCAACCATTCATTTTATTATTTATCTTATATATGCCATTCTTATTGCTGCTGTTATGCTAAAGCACCTAGATCTATTTTGAGTATGTCCTAAAAAGAACACATCCCAAATATTTCAAAGTTTCATTTAGACTGTAACAAAACAAAAAAAAAAAGAAAGAGAAGGAAGTTCTGTAGTAGAAGAGTGCAAAGTATTATATAAAGATTTGTAAAGATTGAGGGGGATGGATTTTTTAGTTTGTAAAAATAATTATTGTCTCATTTTAAGTTACAATGTATAATTAGACATTATTTTTAGATGAGGGTAGTAGCATATGGAAGGACATCCAGCAGCAGAGCAAGGATTATACAACAGTCTTCGTTGTCCAAATCGGAAGCAAATGCCGGTGGCTGGAAATGCAGCAGGGGTGTACCTGCGGTGTAGTCACCTGCTTGCCACATAGACAGATCCTAGTCCTCCTCCTCCTTAACCAGCCAACAATAAGCCACGTGTTTACCTACTCTGTGAACAGGGGTGATGTGGAGCCCTGTCTAATTAGTGCAGAATCATTCCCAGCTGGCGTGAGAGGCGGCGGGAGTTCCCAGCAGCGCGGGTGAGCGGGGCTGAAGGCACGGAAGAGGCTCATGTGTCGCGCTGACGCGTGGCCGTGGTCAGTGTCTTTTGTCTTCTTCACTCCGTGTCGCCAGGCACTTCATTCCTGTATAAATGAGCCCGTGTGGCACAGCGATGCTGACAGTACTTGGTTCAGGATAATCGAAAAATTATTTAGCTGTATCTATACTTCAGCATATTACTGTTGTATTTTCTCAGAAAACCCCTCTTCGCTCTGAAATTTTTACTTCCTCTACACTTCCAAAACAAGCTCCTACCTATGTGGGCTGGACACTACGTTGCCTCTGTGTTTTTCCTGCTTGGAACAGCTGCAGTAAGCAACTGGGCTGCAGTTGGGCTTGGTATAACTTTTGAAAGTAATGGCATCTGATGACTCTGTTAGGATTTTGATGCACAGTCATAAAAGACAAAATAAACCACCAGTCTTCTGCTTCACTTTTTTGATTTGGGATGTAATCCTGTTGCCCAAGTGAAGCTGAAATGGCTCATGTGCACCTTGTGCTCAACAGAATTTTCATGAGAAAAAGAAGAAAAGAATCAGAGTGCTGCTATTAAACATTAATTCTGACTGCTATATTCTTTGAGATATTTTTGTCCATTAAATATTTTTTGGAAAGTAACAAAAGTTTAGCAAGAAATAGATTTTTTTCAAAAACTTCAAAATAAATCATGTGACATGGAAATAAGCATTAGACTATTTTAGAGAGCTTTTTGATTTTATGGTTTGGATTTATTTTGGATAGGTAGTATTTGTCACAGCTGTATTTATTGCTTTGATATTTGATTAAAGAAAACTAATTCTATAACAAAATAAAAGAATAGGAAACAGGATGGTATATGTAACAGGTAGGGTTTTTATTGAAACTTAAACATACTGTTCCATTTTCATCAGTGCTCTAAATTTAATATACATAGAAGTTCCTCACTTTGCTATCTGGGGAACTGGTGGTCTGATAAATAATAATTTTAAATGTAATCCATAAACTGTGCTGACAGATTGTCCAGATGATAACAGTAACTGTATCTTGTGCTTTAATTTAAATATGATCATGCTATTTCAATCTCTATATAGATTTGTGCAGTGTTGCTCTGCCCATGGGGAAACAATTTTGGTATGTGTGAGAGTTGCATATATTTTTGTGGGGGTGGGAAAAAACCTTTTAATTTCATCTTTACCTTAGAATAGACTCCAGTCCCAGAGGCTGTTCTGAAAATGGTTACATTTTTCTGACAGCTGTTCAGTCATCGTGAGGGTATGTCTTCAAGGGAAAGGCACTCATTTCCAATTGGCAAATTTCTAATATTAGATTTTAGACTATAAAAAAACCTCACCCCAAACCCCGTTTTTACTTTACTGCTTCTTGTTGATAAAATCCAATCAGCCCAGAGGGAATTTATAATTCTAGCAGTTGCACCAGATGATTACTACCTACAGGAGCAATCACTTACGATACATCACCTGCGGACTGATGAAACATTTATTATCAAGGGTTTAATTGCTTGTAATATATCCTTGTGGCAAGATACACACACACACACACACACACACACACACATATAGCTAGTTTATACATATGTATAAATTTATGGCACTTAAGGATGGAAAGGATGGAAAACGTTCAGTTCAGATTAGATTTTGCAAAATTAAAAATACCCAAATTATCTTAAAAACATTTGAATCTAGAATACAGGTTAACAGTCTGTGTTCACTCATTTCTGGATCTAGGTTAAGACAAGAGTTAAAGAAGACAGGGAATGAAAGTGTGTCTCTGTGTATTTATTTGAATCCTGAAGAATTGTAACGTAATAGTTGAAGTTTGAGGTGAAGATTTTTGAGTTCTTGTTCAGCCTCATCTATTTATTACAAAATTTTAAATTCTTATTTATTGGGTGGAGGTTTAAAAATTATTGTTGTTGTTTGAAAGTGAGGTGGTATTATGAATTTAAGAGGCTTATGATGGGACCACGAGCAAGAGATACTTCCTTGCATGCACTGAACATATGGGCAGAAAAGGATCCCTGGGGCACAATTAAACGCTGATCAGCACTGGGGTTTGCTTTATCTGAGTTTCCCACTTGTGTTACTGCTTCAGAGCAGTGCCCGATGTATTTAGCAAAACATCCCGGGTCACAGTCGTTGATGTTAAAGCTGGAAGCCAATTGCAAGGTATATACCAAAACAGCACTAGATACAGGACTGAGGCAAGGAAGAAAAGTAAAGTAACGTGAAATACTTGTCTCCTATCTCCTGAATACTATCTCCTGAAGCTGTGTGGAAAATGAAACAACCATTGACACCATGAAGAAAATCTGAAGCCTTATTTAAATTAATTTACCTGGAGCAGTCTCTACTGCATCAGCTGAAAAAAGCCAGAGTGTGTTGCTTTCCCTCTGCGTACTGCTCGACACAACAGAAAGTACAGGGGAAAAGGGAGTTTGTTTTAAGCAGAAGTGTAAGGATAAAAAGGTTGTATGAAACGGTCATTAAGATAATCACAGTTAGAGGTATGACTGTGAACTTTTCTCCCTTGATTTGGTTAATCTTCTAATGCAATCCTGTGTAGGAAAGGGCTGTTAACAGCACTTTGGAGAATTTAAGCCTGGAAAGCCTGTACGACTTGCCCATGTCAGCAACATTTAGGGGGTTGATCTGACCAGACGCTTGGCCAGGGCCTCGATCATGAGACTGTTCTTCCTTTCTCTCGGCTTCTCCCAAGGCGTTCTCTCCAGAGCTGGGGCTGTGGTCTTTGCAGACTGTTTGCGGTGGAGGAGCAATTGTGCTTCCGGATACTTGAGAGCCTTGGTACTACCTGCAATAAAAACGTGAGTTCCTGGTTAAAGGGATTAATGAGGCAGCCCAAATGAGAATATTTCCAGAAAGTGACTTTTGCAACTATTCTGGATTCCATTAGAAACTTCTAACACTGTTCCTCTGATACAGAGTTAATCTTCTTTATAATGAGAATATTGTGAAGTATACAGGCAGGAGTATCTAAATTTTTTTTTGAGAAATAATATACGTAGAGTCAAATCCTGCTTCCCTCATTCATGCAGGTAGTCCCACTGAATCTGAGTGGGAATACCACAGTAAATAAAGCAAGCAGGATTGGTCCTATATGTGCTATTTCTCTATTTCATTTTCCTCATGATTTCTGTTTCATTTGTAATTAACAGAGTGTACTGATTAAGTCATTAACTGTACAGTTCCTCTTTCATCAGTGGCTTGTAGATTGAGATCCTAATGTACTGTAACCCATTGCTAGGATAGCTATAAAAGTTTTGATTTATGAAGGCAAATATTTTCTATTCTGCTATCATTTGTGATCAGGAAATGATACAAACAAATTTGTCCAAGATAATCACTTCCTCACGTCTGCCAGTGCTAGAAGACTCATCACCAGGCTGTGTTGAATAAAGGGGAAGATGAATTTTTAGTTCTTTTGAAGCATATTAAACTCTGAGAGCTTCTTTAAGGTGCCAGGTGTGGAGACTAGAGATTTCCTGAAATAAAATGGGAGGTACCCTTGCTTTCACATAGCCACCGTCAAGATGGTGTCAGTGTAAAGTCACTGGAAATGACTGTGTAGGTTTTTTTCTTATTTTTCTATTCCTGTTGCTGAAAGTCTGAAGTTTTAAATATTTTATCCTCTAGGTCCATCTAATTCAGCAAGAGTCTCAGTAACTTTGCATTGTAATAGTTTAATGGAAAGCACCTGATTTACTCTCTGAAGTGTTGTAAAGCCAATTAAAAGCGGTGTTGTGTTTACAGATTTTGTTTACTTAGCAGTACCTTATGGCAGCAGTATTCTGGGTACATTACAAAACTACTGTCATCTTCGTGGGGTGGTACGCAGTGGCTATTGGCTAGAGGCACGTGTCCATAGAGGAGATGCTACAGTACCCTCTCCCAAACATTCAGCAATTTGTAGGGCTCGTTTGTGGTTCAGTATTAACAAGTCTTTATCCAGTAGATGCCAATGTCATATGTAACACACGAGCCATTAAGTGCAAAGGTTCAAAATATCTCCAGCAAAACACAAAATACTTTGAATGCTACTATAGAAGAAATAATCTCATAAATACAAGCAATTGTTTCTGTCTGAACCTGTGAAAACCAAGTGAGTGGTTCCCCTGGGATTGCGACAGTGCCCGTCGCCCTGGGCCTGTGAACCTGTGAACCATCCAGCCAATTCCTTGTGCACTGAGCCGTCCCTCCCTTAAATCCATGTCTCTCCGATTTAGAGACAAGGGTGTTGTGCGGGACAGTCTCGAAACGCTTTGCACAAGTACAGGTACGATCTTTTATCCCTAAGGGTTGTACAGAAATTCATATCCTTCTTTCTTAAGCATGACTGGATTACAGACTAGTAGAGAATCAAAAACATGTAGGACATCCTGAATGAGAGAGCCTAGGATCTTTTTCTTTTCTCCTTTTTTTCACATCTCATCACGTTCCTTTCCATCACAGGTTTTGATCACAGGTTCTCATTTCTCTGCAGTTCTTTTTCTGCCTTTGATCAATGTTTGTCTTTAATCTCTATATTTCTGTCTTTTCTTTTGTCTCCAGTCCAAGACTATTATATTTCTCTTTTTTTTTTTTTTTTCCTGTGCTATTATTTGCCTTCTAGTGGGTCTTTCTTCTTGTTTCATTGTCCTCTATCTCTGTCCAGAGTGGTGTACCGGGTGCGAACAATAAATGAATTGATTTCAAGTGAGTTGACGACAGTGCTTAGCCAATCCATATCTTACAAAATAGCCCACTGAGTGAGTACAATAAGTGACTCAAATCAAAATGAATTCACATGGATGCTTGGAAAATCCATGTGGAAGGCCATGACTCAGAATAGGTTTGTGTAACCAGAGTTATAAGAAAATCTTTTTTAAGTAGTAGAAAGAAACCCGTGTCTACCTTTTCCTTCTGCTTTGTTATCTTTGGATAAAACAGATTAGCAAGTGTGTAACTGATTAGTTAACGAGTAAGAGTGGGGCCCTGGAGACTGGTCACCCAAGGGCATGAGGGATGATTAGAGATTGTAAAAAAGTAACAATAATGCAAAATATTTAAAAAATGCATTCTTGCCTCCCATTGAAAATTTTGAAACTCTGAAAATGAAAATAAGTTTGCTAGCACAGGTTTCTCAGAGATGATGCTACTGTATTACTCCTGTATGACTTATACATGTGAGCTGAAAGGAAGTATAAATAACCAGGAAGACTAATAATTGAAAAAGCTTGACAGGAACTCCTTTGTACCATGTTCCCAATCTAGGGTTTGCCACAGGCTCATTCCTAATAATTCCAACCATTGAGCTAGAATTGTTATCCAAAAGATCATGTCTGAATTTAAATTAGTTTTTCAGTTGTTATTTTTTGAGTGGCTCCATCAAATATGTATAAAACTAGGGGAAAGGCCTTGTTGTTTTTAAACACGAATGCTCTTTCTGTAGCATGCCAGAACCTGGCATTTCTTTGAAGCTTTTTTAAATTTCAAAGGAGGCAATATACTTAAAGCATCTGAAATTTTTTACATGTCTCTCTAATTATTTTTGATGTGATACTTCTCAGGACCCATTAAATGAAAGCATTTTCTGCCTGATCTTAATTGAGAAGCCTCTTATCTCCTTCTGTAATTAGTGATGAACAAGATTTCTGCATGGATTAAATTGTATATTCTCACAAACTGGAACAGGCTTATTTTTTTGTCTTTCATAACACACTTTTCTAAAGCTCTGCAATGTCTCCATCCCCATGTAAACACTTTATTTAAAGCTGTCCACAGCTGGATTGCGCTGACTGATATATAATTACTTTTATTTCTGCAGATTATAACTACCTTAAATATTCAGAGAGGATATATAAGCATAATTAGTGCAAGTGGAGGATATTACCATGGTGATTCCACAAGACTTACAGGAAAGATCCTTAGGAATGTACCAACTCCAGGAGCATTTACCTCAGCCCAGGTAAAGCACGGTGACTCAGGTAAATGCATTTATGATCACAGCAATGCCTTGCCAAAGATGGGCTTCATCTTACTTCACTCACATAAGTGCAAAGCATGTTTGTATCGGCCAGCTAGAACCTGATGGGAACTCACCCACTGAAACCGAAGAGAGGGTTTCCAGGGAAGAGCTCTGTGACACAGAAGGGCAAAACTTCCTGCTGCCAGTCCCCCTTCATTGGGGGCCACCTCGCTGCACTGCCGAGCCTCCTGTCACATTGCTCAGGCAGTCACAGACATTTTTGTATTTTGGGACTGAAGCTGGGTGGTGGTATTCATCAATAATGTTCTTGGGCTTCCTCTATGTATTACTCAGACATTCTTCCAAAGAATGAATTTCTGCATTGATTTTTGCTTTTAAACACTTCAAACAGATTTAAAATACTTAACGATAAAAGGGATTTTTAATTTCTTCTCTTTTCCAAGTTTGGGCTTGATTTTGTGTTTTGCATCTGGAATCTATCTAAAAACCATATGTGTATGTCATTCCAATGCAGTATCTGTAGCATCACAGAGCCTGCAAGTATTGTGGAGATGTGATGTTCCTTATTCAGCGGGAGTTGTGACATCCAGTGAGTTACCCAGAGAAGTTGTGGCTGCCCCCTCCCTGGAGGTGTTCGAGGTCAAGTTGGACAGAGCCTTGAGGAGCCTGATCTAGTTGAGAGGTGTCCCTGCCCGTGACAGGGAGGTTGGATTAGATGATCTCTAAGGTCCCTTCCAGCCTAGGCCATTCTATGAGTTGCCTTTGCTGACCACTGTGGATAATAAAAAGGGAAAAAAACTCACACCTGGAAAGCCAGTTCAGTTCACTGTATGGGCTCTTTACTGTCTTTTATAGCTCTAATCAGTAAGGGGTAACTGAGTTTTTAGTTCTTGGTGCTTTTGTGGGTGCTGGAGGAATTCGTAAAGGATATTAAAAATTTAGCTTGTGTGCCTCTGGCTACTGGGGGATGCACATTTTTCATATTGCTGTCCAACACTTGTTTGTCATGTATCACAATATCACTCATTTGGTCTTTACTGGTAGCTGGCAGGAATTCTCAGTAGATAAGTGTGAAGCAACAAGTCATTCATTTTTTATATGAAAAGAAAGCCATGAATCCTGAGAATCCTGAAACCAGTCAAGCAGACTAAAGATCTTTCAAAGTTTAGCGTGGCTTTCAATTTAGATAACAAAGCATCCTGATGTACCCAAATCAAGGATTGACTTGGATAGACTGGAGAAAGCTGATCAGTGTAAAGACACATCAGTTACAGATGAACAAATTACAGGGTCTTCTCCAGCCGAACTTGCAGTAAGGGTTGCAAACTCATATGGATGCGGTTCACTGAGTTTTGCCACTGAGGCTGTCAGATTTGTTAATGCTAAACAATGTTGTATACGCTGTAGGCATAAAAAGCTGCAGAGTTGTGTTTAGAATAATAGTGTATTCACAAATAGTGCTCAAATAGCTCTGAAATATCAGTTAGCTGCATCTTCATTCTGTTATCTCACTGCTTTATCCTTCTGAGACCTTTTCCTAGCAGACTATAAAATCATTGCAAATGCAACATGATAAGTTAATAGAACAAAACAAATTGGAGTTGGTAGGAGTGCATTTAGCACTAATAAGACCCATCTGAGTTTCACATTTTCTCTTACAATTATAAAAAATAAGAACTCATCTTTTCTTTAACTGCTATCGCAAAGCTCTGGGTATTATTTTAAGGGCTGATGGAAAGAAGCAGTTTTTCCAATTCTTGACAAATAATTTCATCTGAACTAGGAGAGGAAAATGTGAGATGTAATGAGAAATAAATTTCATATCACCTATGACAGAAGAATGAATATTTGCTTATTTACACTGTATCACAATGGACAGGGATGGCTTTAGGGTAAATAATGTTAAATATTTGCAGTAAGTGAAAATTCAGACAGGCCACATTAAGAGGTGGAGAGTTTGATTTGATGTTTGAGGAGGCAACATCCTCTGTGCTCTCCTTGAAAATACTGAAGGGTTTTGTTGTTTTTTTTCCCCTTGGTGTGAAAAAGAAACTGTTGAAAGATCCATATTTTACTAAATATATTTCCTGTCTTCCAGTGAACCTTAGCAACTCGAAAGTTAAGGAACAGAGATTCTCTCCCTTTAAAGAATAAGAGAGCATTACACTCTGCCTCTTTCACCTGATGTTGATAATGAATTTTCCAGCTAGCAAGCACCAAAGATGCTTGATTTTCTGATTTATTCTTTGACTTGATTTCCTATGATTAAGCAGTTTTTAAAAAGCACTTTTGCTGTCAGTTTTGTCACACTTCATCATGGTTTCTTTGCTTTAGTCAACTCTAATAGCATCACTGTGAAAATCAACTTGATAGAAGGATAAGTGACTTGATTAAGAATACAAGAGCATCTAGTCTTCAGAGCAAGAAGCTTTCATGTATTTATTTGGTGCTACAATATTGTCTTCCCCACATCCAAAGATACTTTGCTGTAGTTGAAGGCCACAGTTACATTTGGGACAATTTCAGATTCACCACGGTGTCTGTCATGGCAACCTTTCCAATATGTCTGGACTTATGTGCCTTTTCAGGCAGCATCAGCAGAGTTTTGCAAGACCTTTAAGCCTTACAAAGCTCAGATAAGAGTCTCGGGGTTTGAAAACTGTGTTTATGTTCCGTTACAAGCCTTTGAAAATAACTTGCTTCATGTACATTAAAACCATTGAGTTGATTGCAAGGGACTTTCATCAAGTCAAAGGAAAAAACACAAAGAAGTGGGAAGTGAGTCTGCAAAGTGATAAGCTTATCAGTGATACACTTTCTTTCCCTTAAATAGTTAGCCTTTGTTTCAATGTGTTCAGCATTGAAATGTTATGCAGGGAGGAAGCCAACCACAGTGTAGTGGAATTAATAAAGCTGATCAGCTCTGCACTGACATGTGATGCCATTTGTTAGAAAATGTTTTCAGTAACTCTTTTCTCTTGTCTTCTTGAAAGAGGAGGGTGGTGAAGGAGCCAGCTTCTGTCCAAGGGATGCTTTATGTTCAGATTATAAACCATTTTTTTTCTGAATGGAGGATATCTACTGTTTTGTAGGAATAGAAAAGATAAATTATTACAGGACTCATTATCTTTAAGAATAAGAATAAATTACATTGTCCTAAATATGTAGTTATAGATATTCATGGCACTTGAGATTTAGTTGTGTGTTACTATATTTGTAAAATTTTGATTAATGGCATTCTCTTTCTGTACTAATGATCACTGAAATCAAATGCAGCTTGGGATTCATGTTCTTTTTGCCACCTTTTACATGGATCATAGCATAAGAAGCACAGCTAAGCTTCTGGTAAGCTACTTAGCTTAAACTAATTCAGACATATCAACAGTATCTTATGGGTGGGCAGAAAAGAATGAGAGTATGGCTAGACTCAAATAAATGTCTACCATAGAAATTTTTTGACAACGAACAAGATCTGTTGAAGAGACAGCTGCTGGCCAAATTGTCAGATGGCCTTTGCACATGCCAACGTGGACATTATGGGAAGTGGTGACTGGTGCTCTGCTCATACAGTCTTGTAGAACTGGCACATGGGTCTGTCTTGATTGAGCACAAGTGTTATAAACTGTATGAAGAGAAAATTTTCAGATCAAAGTAAATATTCAAGTCATTATAATGAAGTGAGGGCTCAAATATGGAGGCAATAGTCATTGTTCCCGGTACAAGAGACTGGCAGTTTTGGCTCCTGGTATCTCCTCCAACTGGCATATATTGGTCTGACTCGCAAAGCTGAAGAAGGCCCCGTTGGCTTCAGATCTAGTTAGGGGTGTCCCTATTCAAGAAGGTATCTAAGCACTTTTAATATGTTTTTCTTCATAGCATGCTTGATTTTATGTATATATGATAGATAAGTGGTTCCTCTGATTTGTGTGTTCACAGTTGTTGTATAAAGTACCTGGAGGTGTCAGAGGAAGACTGTTTTGTCCTGCCTGGCTCCCAGAGAACTGGGAAAGTGGAACCTCCTGCAGAATAGCTTCGTGTTCTCAGCTCTGGAGCTTTCTGCAGTATCCTGGAGCAGAAAGCTTGAGAGAGAGCTGGAAAGAGGTGAAGAGTGTAGAAGATTAGGAATACCTCTTAGAAAGCTGAGTCTGGGTCAATTCTATATTTTACAGTGTAGTATGTTTACATTAAAAGATGGAAGATTAATCTCATAGCCCTGGCTAACTTGGGATCCAATGAAAATTGTCTTTTGAACTGGGGCCTGTTAGTGGAAGGACTTGAGTAATAGTTTTCCATTATAGGAAACAAAGTAGCTCAGAAGTCTGTGCAGCCCAGATACAAAAAGCCCTAGGATGATGACTAAAGATCAGCTTTGTGATTTTGGTACTTTCTGTGCCAATAAATCCAAAACTGAAAACAGATGTGCCAGAGGAAGACTAGACGCTTTCCTTTTCAAAAGCAGTTTTAAAAGGTTCGTGATTAAAGACTAACTTCCAGGCTCTTGTCAATAGTTCCAAAATTAAGTTTGTCATAACACTTTATATAATGCTAATGATAAGCTATTTATTGTGTGGAAAATGTCAGTTTATTTCTTACTCTCTTCTTTTGATCTAATATTTCCTGACACGTTGAAGTCTCAGTATTCAGGTCTGTGCAGTGACTATCCCTGAGAAACCTCTGTAACTGTGGTGAGGGGAGATGTGCAGAGACGGGGTACAGCGCAGCAGCTTCAGGGGCACAGTGGGCCCTGAAATTACACAGCTCTTTCTAACTTTGATCTGGTATCACAGCAGAATGTTTGTTGCTAATTTATGTGTTAGTTCTTTTGCACAATTCTAGCTTGACGTGAGGCCAAGAGCAGATAAGATTAAATGAGGAAAGGGAAGAGAGAAGAGGCTGGGAACAAAGGACTGGCTCCAGGGCGGGAGCAGTCTTTCCAGGGGGAGGCTGGGCTTGGTTGGGCGATTTAGTTCAAATGAAACCAGCATCTGCACAGGTAGGGTAGGACTGAATGGCAGCAGTTGTGAGGAGATCATTGCTTTTGTCCAGCACAGTGAGAGGAGCTGCCAATGGAAAAGCTGAGTTCTGCCCTGCCTACTGGGTGTTTGGAAAGGAAGAAAACAATGCAGTCTGGACACCTGGATACATGGTACACAAATTCCATTTTTGGTTTCAGTGGATGTTTCACCATTAATTCAAAGGGGGGGAAATATTGATGAGGACTGAGAATTCCTTCTTCTGTTCCAGCCTAGCTGGTGTGTTCATGATCAGAGGAACCCCCGTACAAAAAGTAGGTTAAGGCCCACAGGCAGAAAGAAAAGATCTAAGCTCACCTGCAGAGCCGTTGGGTAGAAGATTGCTCCTGCCATGAGTTTCATTTCAAGCTAAAGCTCTGCAGCTTATTATTGGTTGAAAATTTGAAGACAAGTAAACATTTTCAGCTAACCTCCTGTTAACCAAGAGGCTCTGCACAGGATTTTGTATGTTGTGAGAAAACATGGATAGGTAAGATGGTGATACTCACATTTTGTTAAGAACTTCATCAAGATCTATTTCAGATTTCTCAAATCACATCTTAGTTCCAGGAGGTAATGTATCTTGCCATAAAAACATCTGTTAGAAGTAGTCCCAAATGCAACAAAAAATACTGGACAAAACTTTTTTAAAAAAAAATTTCATTGAGATATTTCTAAAAGCCCAAGTCATAAAACCTCGGTCGTACTTGAAACACACAGAAGTATCTTTCAGGCATAAACCATCTTTTAGCATATCTTTATCAGTACTTGTGTCAATAAAGCTCTCTAATTTACTGACAGGAAAGTAATGCATCATCTTATTTATTTTCCAGTTGTCAGAGTATGGACAGTGGTAAAATATTTAAATAAATTCTGAAGAATTTATTTATACACTCTGCTGTAGTTCCTTGCTAAAATCAGATGGAAAGAAGTCATGGAAGGACAATAACCTTGTAACTGTTTTACCTGCCAAGCTTCTTTGTGTTTCTCCAGCTGCTGCCCAAATGAATGTTGAGCTGGAGCCTGAGAAGAAATCATCTTCCTTCTGCTGGCAACACAGTGGTGGGAGTGATGTGGGCTGAGCCCCTGGCCCTCAGTCGACGGCAGCCCCGCCAGCCAGCACATGCTCCCCACATCGCCCCTGGGAAGGGGGCACCCAAGGCTGCGCTGTCTCTGCAGTGGCCTGGAGGACATGCTCGGGGCCCTGGCACAACCAGCTACGGTCCCACTTGTCATTGCAGGGGCTTTGCTTGCATAAAGACTCGCTCAAAATCTCATGGCAGCAGTGGATATCTTTCAGTTGATCTGAATGAGTGTTGGCTTAGACTAACAAGATAGCCCTGATGCTTAGATTTGGTAATGTGACTGGTAGGAAGGAAACAATATTAAAAATTATGTCGATCTCTGGATTATTTTAGCTAGGGAACATATAGATCTGATTAGTATTTTGCTGTTCCCTGCAAAGCAGCTTGAAAGCCGAGCTCTGCTGGAATGTGATCAGAGAGAAATACATGTCTGCCTACTTCTGACTTGTATACAGTATTTATGAAGCCATCTATGTGATTTCATTTTAAATTATTTTATTCATGAGGCAGCAAACAACTCCTCTCAGAAAAAAATATTTCAGGTTCTCTTAAGAGCATTCTTGATTTATAAAAATCCGTGATTCACATGAATTGTGCTATACTTTTAAAGCATACTCAAGCTATACGTAATATTCTCCTTGTTGATTCTTAGGTAGTCGTACAAGGTCATACAGATCAGGACTGCTCGGTTCAAATAGACTTCCAGACACTCAGAAGGACTTTGTGCTGCTTTTGCTTAGCAAAGAATGGGCTTACGCATCAACTCCCTACTCCTTTCCTTGCTCAATTATTTCATGTGCTTGTTTACTTTCTTAGAGTGAGTAGTGATATTGTCACAAGTAGTTGTTCTGTCCTGAGGATGTGGTGTCACGCTGCGCTCTCATAGCTGTACTACAGAAAGGATGCTGAGGAAGTCAAATTAAAACAGAGCTCGACTCTTCTCCTGTGACTTGGTTGAAGTTGTTTGTATACTTGTTAAGGTCTTAGGTGACTCCTTTAAACAGGTCTTTTGGGATCACTGCAAAATGGTGATTTTAGAATGTATCTTTTTCCACCATCATCAAGTGAAGGAACTGTTATAGAAATACTGCCATGCAGTGCAGTGAAGAAATTTTATCATTTTGCATGAAAGTCACAAATGAAAATTGGACAATGATGAGAGTACGTTCTTAATACCATGTTCCTTTTCTTTTATAAGTAGTTGATATATGGTATGTTGTTGAAACACCATGTTTATATCCAAACTAAAAATATAGAATAATTTAAAATGACAGGGACCTCTGAAGGTTATCTGCTGAAAGCAACGCTGACTTTGAAACTTGATCAGGTTGCTTCGGGCCTAGTTCTGACAAGTTTTATACCTCCAAGGTCCATGCTGATGTTTGACTACCCTTGCTATGAAAATTGTTTTTAGGTACATCTGGTTGTACTTGTCTTTGCTGTGTCTTGTCACTACTGACCTTTTGCTAATCTCCAAGGAGTCTCGGGCTTTGACTTCACCACCTCCAGGTAGCTTATGTGCACCAGCCTCCTGACTAACTGGCTCCAGTATGTCAGTGTCTGGTTTTGTATTGGGGGGCACACAACTGGAGACGGTACTCCGGGTGAGCTCTTGCAAGTGCTACGAAAAGGGAATACCCAGATCCCTTGACCTGCTGCTGCCTGTGCTCCTGCTAACTGTGCAGTTAGCATCCACTGCCCCAAGGGTGCACTGCTGATTCATCTTCATCCGCTTCCCCGATCAGCAGCTTCTCTTTCATCTTTGTAAGGAACAATAACCTAGAAGTGACCAGACATGTTAAGCGTCTTATAATGGACCTGCCCATTGTGAGGATGGCTGTGATTTCTGCAAAACTAATTTCTGAGCATGCTGTTGGGCTTGTTCAGATTATGTGCATAGCAGAAGAAAGAGGTAGAAATAAAATAGTACCTTTCAATACACACAATGCTGCTTGAACACTCAAGCCGTGTTTGAACGACAGAAGTGGCCAATTTCTGCAGTTAGGGAAGTATTTAAAAGATTGAATGCTGCTTGTGTGATCTATCCTTGACCCTTATTTTCAGTCACTTTAGAAAAAGAGAATGCTGTAAACTTATGTTATGGCCTCTGGTAACTTTTTGGAAACATTTACACTTTTCCCGTAGTACAGATAGCTTTACAACAGGCTGTTGACAACTAACTAGAATACTTTTAAGTTGGCTGAAGCTTGTTTTCTTTTCTAGAGATTTTCTTCAAATGAAGGTAGTTAGAACACCGGGAAGACACTTGTTTTCAGTGCCTCACTGCTTTTTCTTCCTGCCCTGCGGGTGGTAAGAATATCTTAGCAGATGCAGTATTTGAAGACAGAGGAACATTTAACTAGCAATACTTCTATAGTTAAACAAAAATGAAGTTATAGCCAAGCATATTCCTTACTCCCACAGATTCTATATTTTTCATTAGGTTTATTCATATTTTTACCATTGACAGAGAAGCAGCTTTAAACGTTCCTCCTTATAGGAAACAAATGGTCTAATTCTGGCTTCCTGAGGAGACAGGCTTTGTTTATTGAGTTTAAACAACGTTATATAACTCTTCTTATCACACATTTAGGAATTCAAAGGCAGGTTTCTAGCCTGAAGGTTTTTGATAACATTCTATTTTCTCTTGTGTTTTTCCTACCTACCGTTTCCAACTTTGTGGCACTATTAATACTCTGCCAATAATTTTAGACAATCTTTTCAGATAACAACAAAATGTAACTTTTGTGATAGATGATATTTTCAATGTATAAAACCTCTGTATTGTATAACTGATTTATTATTAAAATCTCATTTCGCTAGGATTGATATGCTAAAACCTTATTCAGTGACAGCATAGAAAAATTAATATTTAGGGTTTTCCTCGCAAAATTTAAAATAAATATATCAAAACCCAGTATCATGGGGTTTGTATCCTTTCAGAAGAGGATACTTCCTTATCAGGTTTTGTACCCTTTCAGAGATTTGGAGGTTTGTATAAACTGTTATATCAAAGTACACTTTAATGGATTTGCAATCAATTGTATTTTAAACTTCAGGAGAGTTGTGATTCCATAGGACTTTGGTCAAACCGGCGGTGCACATCTTTGCTCAGAAAGCCTTGTAGTTTTATTTTCTAAGTCTACCTGACAGCAATGCCTTGTTGTTTGGTGGCTACAGCCCATTTCTACAGGGGCAACTTTGGCTGTAACCCCTAGGGAGATGACCTGTACCTTAAGCTTCCACATCTTCCCCCTTGCCTTGAAGAGAACACTTTTGACCTGCCGCCTGGAGGCACAGGCTTCTTCTTACACTCCTGTGATACCTGCTAAATCTCCTTATGCAGATAAAATCAGGTTTGTAAATTTAAGTCAATCATATCTGTTAGATAGAAAAAGCAAGAGTGGTGCTTTTCCACTTTATCATTGATGTAGTGTAAAGAAAGGCTAAAGCTGGGTTGCCAAAGCTACAAAGCTGCTGTGCTATTTGTGCAGCTGCAAGAGACTTGTCAAAGAGCTCTTGACAAAGGAGAATGTAGCCCTTGCCCCTAGGTCAAAATACCACAGCCCGATTCTCTGCCAGTCCTGTTCTGGAGTTCCTGGAGTACAAGGACTTATGGAAAAGACTGAATTTTCTCTTGAGTCAGTGAAGTCTTGGGAGGGGAAAAGCACGTAGTTTGCTACAGAAATTGTAGGGTTTGTTGGGGAGCTTTGACAGCAAAGCTTTTTGTGTATCCCTGATCACCGCTGGGTTTCCAGGAGGATGCAAAAGTTTACAGGAAGCATCATGAAGGGATGTTTACTGTCACACTTGATAAAGCTACATGTTTGTAGAAAAAGCATGCAGTTACAGGCATTAGTAGCTGTAGCAGTTACTCACTGGAAATATGCCCCTTTTATGTTTTTATCCTGGGTTTTGTGCTATTTCTGTTATGTGTAAGATTTTCATCACGTAATTTGGATTCATGCATTTCAGCATATGGGCTTTCTGATTTATTTATGTTGTTGATGATGGTGTGTGATTGCTTAACTTCTTTATCTTTTTTTATTCTTTCACTTCATGCCTGGAATTCTGACAAAATTTTAAATAGTGAATAATGAATTAAGCAAGATGTTTGGCTGAACCAAATGTTGCAGTATCTTTTGGGACTCAGATATATTGCACATTTACTGAACTCAGGCTTTGGTTAGAAACTTGTGTGGGTGGGAGAACGTACACAGGCCGAGCACTTTAGTGGTGAAACTCATGCTTTCCAGAACTAGGCCAAGCTGTAACTACCCGTACTGCTACCTGTCTTCTGCAAGAGATATTAAACTTCTTGGACTTAGTTCATGTCTTACAATGCACAGGTTTTTGTTCCATAAAAGCTAATACAACCTCTTGACCCAATAATAACATATGTGTCCTAATATGCACACTAAAACAGGCTAGGTTGCCTCTTGAAAACGTGACACAGTACCTTCAGCCTAGCAGAAGAGATTAAAATAATTTAGGATATAAGTAACAGGTATGAAAAATAAGAAACATATGATAAAACCACAAACTAGGAATCTGTTTTGCTGAAGTCTGCTTAAACTAGCGAGAGTTTTTTCAATTAACCTCACTGGGAAGAGGTTTGGATCCCAGATAAACTGCTCTTTGTTCTCGTTCTAGCACCACATCTGGATCTCTTCCAGCTTTGGAGAGGGCAAGGTCTCTGACTTGACAATTCAGCAGCAGCCACTGTATTTCTTCCCCTAAACTCCATCAAATATGCTGTCAACTCGTTGCCAGGTAGGTTATAGATTACAAAGCAGTTTTAAAGTGCAGCCCTAAATTGCAGTGTGACATATCTGTACCGAAGTGTAGTGGTCTTATACAATATTCCACCTCTGTCTAGGAATTACCTGGGATATAGTTATGTGTTGTCTTCATTTGTCTCCTCTCCTCCTTATTCTGTGTGTGTGGTTGTGGGTGCGTGTGATGGACTTCAGCTATGTCATCTCCACTTACGATTAATTGCTGCTTTGGTATGTGTTACTTAGTTGTGGGATTAAGACATTACCACTATTCCTAACAGACAAAATAAATGTTATTTCTGTGTTCGTATACTGCAGGTAACTGCTTTTTGGTACAGAAAGTTCACAAAACGTTCTGTGCAATGCCATGACTTAGGAGGTGGCAGAACGGTGGAAAAAAACTGCTACAGAATGTTTTGAGAGCAACCCTTCAGTTCATCTCAGCAGTGGAGCACTGCTGCACGCTGACCTGTCCCCGCAGCAGCAGAAGAAACCGGGTAAGGACGGACCATGGAGCAGCACTGTGGGCTGGACCTGGGAGGCAGCAGCTGAATCTCCAGTTTAATCACAGGCTTTTTGTCACTGCAATTCTTCAACCAGAAATAAGGAATAATGTGTTGCGAAGTGGGGTGTAAGTTGGGAGAAAGAAATCCGTGAATGATTGCGAAGCAGCCTGATGCTCTGGCAATGATGGCTACGTGCTTAACAGCGTAGGGTGCTAACGTGCAGCTGAACAGACAGCAGGAGATGTGATCTAGCAGTAGGTAATTTATTTATTAAAGAAGGAGAACTTGTAGACTGTGATATTATTTCTGTAGTTTATGCAGAGCTGCCTGCAGTGCTTGGTCAGATAGTCTGTGTGTGCAGAAGGGAACACCCCTGAGATAGATCCGTGGCCTCCTTTATGTTCTGTCTAGTACTGAGCTCACTCTGACACATCGTTAACGGCCATCCTTCACTGCAGGATCTTCGTGATTAAAACCTCTTTAATTACACCAGGCCTCTTGAGAAATATTATCTGAAAATTTAACATTGAATATTAGAAAATGTGTTACCTAGGCAGCTGAAAGGTTTATGGTTTTTGTTTTTAATCAAAGTAAGCAGTTAGAGACCAGTCACAAAGTGGAGATAATATTTTGTCATATGTGATACTTCTAGGATGTTAGATTACTGACTAATTACCACTAATTAAAATATGAACAGAGCATCTGGATGCTTGTTTCTGTGCCTGATCATTCCAGAAGTTGCGGCTGTTGTGTATTTTTTTCTGCCTTATTTTTCATTTCTATTTTGTTTCTGTAATCTGATAACGAACAAATCTAAAAAATTATCTTAGGAGTGGAGGAAACCCTAGAATCACACTTTTTGCTGTTTGTTAGTCAATATGAAAATTCTTGCAGTGTTGCATTTCATCTTTTACTGGAGTTTTGTTTTTCAGACCAACATCTAATTAATTTCAGGTGTGACTATAAAATATCAACTGTATGTGATTTATTTTTTTTTGTAAATGCAAGCAGTATCTTCTTACTAGTAGGCCTTCATGGTGACTGAAATGGCATTTAGAAATTCTACTAATGCTCATGTATGGTGAAGATGGCATGTGGAGGTGTAGAGGGGAAAATCGGAATGATTTGAAGGGGCTAGTATGTAGCTATATCAAGATTTATAGTTTTATGTAGCAGTTTGCTAGAAGTGTGTTGAAGAGAAGCCAAACAGCCAGGCCAGGAAGCTTATGAGCCACTTCAGTTGTTCCGCAAGGTAATGAATGAAGAACAGTTACATAATCTCTAAGGTAAATGCTATCATTCAGTGTCCTTAACTGTGGTAAGAACATAATAAAAAAATGTATTTGTTATAACTTCATTGCATTTTATTGCAAGATACACCTTGCGACATATTTGTGGTATTCTCCTACCAGTACCTGTGATTACTCAGCAGCAAACCTTCTCTCTGATTCGTTGGTTAGACTGAGAGACCTGAAAGAAGCTTTAGCCATAAGCACAATGGGGCTGAAGAGTTTTGAGTGTTAGATTAAGAAATTCCTTGCTCATACTTTCGCACTTGAAATGCATCTTTTCGACATTCCTACTTTGTGAATTACCAGCTATAGGAGGTGAGATCGATCAGAGTGGCCTGGCAAACACGGAGTGCCTAACAAGGATAAAGACCACTTAAAAAAGCACTGCCAAAGTGACGCTACCTTGGCAGCATTACCACACAACCTAACAGCTTGCTTCCATTGTGGAAGATTTTTATCCCGTCTTTCTGGCCTTGTGATAAACTTAGAGCATCCTAAGGGACAAACAGACCTATAAAAGCATCTGAATCTTCTCTGACATAAGAGTCCACCAGCTTTCTGGAGAAGTTGATGTGAATATGGTGACCAAATCACTTGATGGGATTATGAAATAGGTCAACCTCAGTACCATCCTTAGACATATTTTGAATTCTCATTATTAATATTGCAGGTCTGACAAAAATAGCTTATGTTCATGTACTTGATAACTGTCCAGGAATAAAAAAAAGATGCAAGAGACAAGTAGTTTGAAGGTGCTTAAAGGTGGTTACTAGAACAGGTTGTTGTTTGTGTCATGTGAACGTATACATAGGAAAGAACGTGTATGAACAGCATACTGCTGGTAGCTCGCAATGAAGATGTTAAAAATAAAGTGGCAATTTGAAAGGGCATGTCTGCTTGCTGCTGAAGCTACAACCAAAGGTTTCTCAGAAAGCCATTAGCGACTGAGTCGTAAACTAGCACAATGACTCTGCACTATAGAATGTAGCAGTCTAACAGCATATCTCTCTGTGAGCCTACGTATGCACTTGACACTGGCTGAGGCAGCATTACTGAGAAAGTATTTTTCTTGTTTTCCTGTAGGTATGTGTTGTTAATATCCTCTTACATGTTTACCAGATGTTCTGTTGTAACGATTCTCTTACCTGTGATGACCAGAGCCTGCTGAAGATCAGAGCAGATCCATAAGAGTGGGACACTCCAGTAAGGGATCTGGCCCCTGGCTCTCCTGCAGTGCCAGCATTACCAGGAGCGGGTCTGACACTGCAGTTCCCCACAGCAAGGTTTTGTCACTTTGGGCAGCTTGTTTACAGGCAGTGACCACATCTAAGAACATAAAAAGGTTTCCTAACGCTAATATGAAAGGAATTGGTGTGATAGACAAACACTGGCAACCCTTTATATTATTTCTAGAATTTGCTATTCTTCCTGCTTTGTATTTTAGTTGCACTCAAGAAGTGTTATGTACAGTGCAAAATGCTTACTATTCTTTTTTATGCTTCATCTCTTCATCTTTTTGGTGCAGATTATAAACTGAGACACCAATTAAAACTATGGGATTTGAGTTTTTCTTCACTGCTTTTTTAGGGGCCTAACCCATTTCTACATGTGCAGTAAAATTTTATCTCTTTCCAAAGAGCAGGTCTCCATATTAAAAAGAGTAATAGTTCACACTTACTTTAATAATTAAACTTTGTAGAACTTTCCAGGTACCAGTTAATTAAGTTCTGTAGAACTGCTGTTACAGCACAGGCAGAGATGGGTAAATTGATAAATAGAGTGGAAGTATGGTTTCACTGAACTCATAACTGGATGAAGTCAGTTCTGCGACGTTTTGTTTAGCCCCTTTATGCAGGTTTATGCAGTGTAAAATTCTCCTGTTCCATGCTCCAGTTTTCTAGCCCCTATAAGAGAGCATTGCTATGCACATTATAGAGGTGATCATTGCCTTTGTGAGACTCAATTATAAACCCAGCATTTCCCTTACCTCTCCTTAACTGGTCCCTTTGACTTTTTATGTTTAGCTTCGTGTTTCTTCCAGGACTATTAATATCCTTACTGCCAAACTGCTCTTTTTTTTTTATAAAATCCGATCTAGATCCTTTTCCTTGGCATTGCCAACATCATCTATATCTGGTATCCCGCTTGCCAAATTTCTGTGCTATATTCACTTACAAGGAATTATTAAAGCTAAAGCTCATTATGACTTGTCAGTTTACAGTGCAAGGAAGTCATGTGTAAAGACTTGTGGAGTGTTTTACGTGCGTGTGTAGAGGCACATGCCTACTTTTACATGTACCAGGTGTGTGAGAAATTCTGAAAGTAATGTCTGCTGAATGTTGAATACTTAAGAATTATTCATAATTTCTCTACATTTCTTAGTATCATTAGCTTAGCTGAAGAAAGATACAACAAAGGTGAGGGTAGACTTTCTTCCTCAGATTTTTTCTTTGGCGTATTATTTTTAAATGATATCTCAGCAATGTGAAAAGCAAAACACCGGTACCCCTCAGAAAAGTACCCAAAAAACCCCAAGTTCTCTTCTAGTTTATGAAACATGCTTCAACAGAAGAATAGTTTTAGTACTAAAGACTCAGATCTTGATATTAATAAAAACATAATGCTGTCTGGGGGTGTGTTTAAGATACTGTCATTTTCACTGAAAATTAAAAGCGACAAAGACATATAAAAGTTCTAGGCCAGCAAATTAAGGTCAGTTTGTCCTTTGCATTGGATGTATATCTGTATTTTCTAAGATGTCAGAAGAAAAAGGGTCATGTTCATTGTGTGATCAAAATGAAGCACAATTACCATCTCCATTCTCAATGTAAGGTTTATAATTCATGCTTTGTTTAATTTACAGTTTGCTTAAAAAAAAAGTTAAAAAAATCTTCTAATTTGTCACAGAAAACTGCCTTTGTGGTGTTCCCCACTGGACATCATATGCATCATTTTAATCTCCAAATTGAGAATACATTTTAAGATAAATTTTGTCAGCCATTAACATCTATAAATTTGCATTAGGACAAGAACATACCCTGAAATTTTCAAGAGAATTAAATTTTGTTTCAGAAACTAGCATTAGTTAATTCCACCTTATTAAAAAGCAGGTCTTAAAGGAAAGCCAGAAAACAAAATTGGTGATGCGTATCAATTCCTGAAACAAACTCACCTACCAAGTTCACTATGAACATTGAGATTTATTTATTCCAGATATGTTTTTAATGCTTCAGATTTTTAAAATGTGGAGTTAATTTCCAAGTTTGCTCTATAAGAGGCCTCAGGACATACAAGTTGTGTCATTCCACTACTCAGTTTACTCCATTATGAGCAGGACTAGTGCTGGACATACTTAGGTGATCCTGTTGATTCTAGTAAAACTGATTAGGATGAGCAGTTTGGCTGCAAGTGCTACACGTTTTACTTTTATTGTCAAGTGACAGGCAGGCTTTCTGAAGCCAAATCCTGCTGAAACAAATAACATTACTGAAGCTAATGAATGAGGAGAATAAGCGAACTGTGCAGGCAGCAGATTCAGCTGCTACCAAAAGGCTTGGCAAATATACAGTAGAAGTTTATATGGTAAGTAAAACATCAATATAATATAGTCTTAAACAGCAATAAAATAATTGACCTTTTGTTAAAAATCTGTATCTGGTCTGTTCAGATAAATAAAGTTTAGATCCAGTGGAATAGGACGCGCAATTGGTGAAGATTCTATTTGAATAAATATCCCTATACTTAAGTGCCTTCAGTTTGATTGATCTAACCACATCTGCCATAAATATGAGCTGTAAGTCTGCTCGTTGTCAAATATCTGGTAATTCCAGGGCCAGTCTCAGATAGAAACCAGAATGGAAACCAGAATCTTGGGATGTTTCAAGTTGCATTCTTTAATTCATATCGAGTCTAAAACTGGATGGATTTATGTTTTTTAATTAAATAAGAATTTCAGTCCTTCACTGTGACTGAATTTTAAGCTCTTTTTGTGAGAGAACAATCTTCCTATCTGACTTCATGACAGTGTTTCCTTCAGTGGGACTCTGCTTCAGCCTAAAAGGCATAGTCATGATGCAAATTTCTGTGGTGGGTTTGGAGAAGATCGTTTGTAATGCATGTGTCTTAGAACTGTTAAGCATCTAAATAACTACATTAATTATAACACTTTTACCCCTCACAGGACCTACCAAAAATCCCAAGTACTGTTTTGTGTGAATCATTCCTGAGGGCTGGTTTAGCTCACTTGATTGAGCGTGGTGCTGAAACACCAAAGGTCGCAGGTTTGATTCCTGTTCGGTCCTCATGTGTTGCCTGATCTAGTTGAGAGGCGTCCCTGCCCAGGACAGGGAGGTTGGATTAAATGATCTCTAAGGTCCCTTCCAGCCCAGGCCGTTCTGTGAGTCTATGATTAAACAAAGGCAGATAGTCCCATGATTAAGTTCTGTTGAAAAAAGCAGCTGACTGAATATTAAAAAGCAGAGATATACAAATACAGCTAATTTCTAAATACAGCTTCTTCATACTTGCCAAGCTGCATGCTCTCTCTCTTTTTTTATTTTTTTTTAAACTTCTAGGAGCACTTTAGCCACATCAGTGACAAAACAGATATCAGGCAACTAGCAGCTATCCATTAGAGTCACATCTGGTAGGTTTGACTGACACTTAGTAGAACTGATTAACCTCAAAATAACATGCCAGAAATGTAACAGGAGAAGTCACTTCTGTCTGATACCAATCAGTCACTCACTCTCTGCAAGTACAAATGCACATTCACAGTGGAATGAGTTTGACCCACACTCTTATCAGAATAATAGTGAGAAACTATTGCCAGACTTTTAGATGGGAAAAATAAAGTACAAGCCAAATGCCAGAAAGCAAATTCACAGATGGGAATACATGTTGTTAAATAGCACCGTGACATATGACCGCAGTTCTCCATATTGCAGAAGATGTGTTCAATATGATGATTGCCAGTACTTGAAATACAGAGCTGAAATACGTAAAATAATATAGCAAAATCCTGATGCAGTATTTTGACAGCTCAGTACTTTAAAGATCACTTTTTCCCTCAATGCGTGAGATAAAATAATTTAATGCTTGGAGCAAAAAACAAGGGTCTTGGAAACCGGGAGCTAGTTTTTTGGCATAGATTAAGGCAGTTAAGTGTGTGCTAGCGTCTTCTACTGATTTTTTTGTTGAGTCAGAATATATTTAAGTTCCATTACGTGGAACATGCTTATGTGCGATGAATCAGTGTCTTTAGCCTTGTGGTCTCAGTATTTCAGCTCCCAAACTATCTGAAAATAATGCAGGTTAGATTTCACCTTACTAGTCAGGTGTGGTCAAAGGAGCAGAAGAATAAATTTTCTACTCCTCTAACTTGAGGCATCACTGAATTTGGTTGCACTTTCCTTGCCTTCAGGGTGCTGATGTGTCCTAGACACCATGATACGATGCTGAGATAATCTGAGTATGTCGTATGGAGTGGGGAATACACAGACAATTTTTCAAGTCTCTTCCAAGATGCAACAGTAAATATCAGATGATCCTCTGTCTCTGGTTCATGTAGTCTCTTCCATACGGTCTCCAGTGCAGGCGCTGGCAGGACAGAATCCAAAATCTAATAAACATTTGAACAGCAATTGCCGGAGAGAATGCAGAAAGAAATTAATTCCCTTGACCACTTTCTGGATTCCACAAAATTGACCTTTATACTTAAATCCTTCGAATCTCTACTGCTCTTGCCTTGTAGTCATTTTTTTTTAATTTTTATGTACCAGAAAGGAAGATTTGGTAGCCTGTAGTTTTTGTGACAGCCTTGTACTCCAGCTATAATTTAACAAATACATTTTACAGTAGCTCTTACAAACTTTTCTATTATAACCTGTTAAAGCTGTTGCAGTAAAGAAATGCTTTACTGCAGCAACTAAGTCTGCCTATATATTTAATGCTAGACTGGTGTAAATTAGGATCAGCTCAAACCACGGATGGTTTGAATGGGTAAAACAACGGAGAACAGAACAGACTTTTACATTGGAAAGAGTCAGTCTATCTGCAAAAGAAAATACCCATTACATATAATTATTTCCTGAAACAAAAAAATGATGTGGTATCTAAGTGTAGAGCTTGCAAAATATTTCACAAGAAATGACTGTGCAATAACATTTTTTAAAGAAGATAGCTTTCTGAAAGCAAGCCATATGCATAATGCCCCCTAATAAGAGATGAATCTGATTGAAAATAACTGTGCAGATAATCTCATTCCATTTTTAATAGCACCAAGCTCTGTGTGATTGGCACAATTGCATTAATAATTTATAGCCATTGGGAATTGTTGGTTTCTGCCTTTTTTGAGAGTGTGAATCACGAATGATTGCTCATTTTAACAATATTGAAAAAGATTGGAGAAGTAAAGCTGAAGGGAGGAAATGTGCTGACAGAATGTGCAATAATTGTGTTGGCCAGCCTGGCTGCTGGAGCTGGCTATCAGGAATGTTTATTTGACTCAACTAGCTCGAATCCTTGTATGAGGAAAACATCATCTCTGGAAACAGTCCCTAGTGACCGCTATTGTTTGAGAATGCTGAAAACTCCCCATTTTGTTTATGTTTTAGATGTGCTATAAAATAAATTCAAAAATGTGCGTCTAGGCTTTGTTTGGTTTGATGCAATGTCGAAAAGCTTTAACGCTTAAGCTGTCGCTGCTGTTCCTGACAGAGCAAAGTAGGACAATCAGAAATGATGCATGAAAGGAGCTCTCTGTGCTTGACTTAACTGGTTTTAGCATGCGATGGTATATATTTGTTTATTGAGCTTGTTTCTTTGGGGATTGAATGCAGCATGTTTTGCAGAAGGATCAGACCTTTAATATAAGATCAATTACTTTTCTTGCCACTTGAGACATATGCTCAATACACTTCTGCAGTTTTGAAAGTCTATATAGTTCCTGTACTGGATGCTATACCATTTAGCTGTTTTCTTTAATGCTAAAAAGCAAATCATGTATTGGAAACGTCATCTGCTGGAGCATGTCCAGAGAAGGGCCACAAGGATGCTCAGAGGGCTGGAGCATCTCTCCTATGAAGACAGACTGAGAGAGTTGGGGCTGTTCAGTCTGCAGAAAAGAAGGCTCCAAGGAGACCTTATTGTGGCCTTCCAGTATCTCAAGGGGGCCTACAAGAAAGCTGGTGAGGGGCTTTTTAGGATGTTGGATAGTGATAGGACTAGAGGGAATGGATTAAAGCTAGAGATGGATCTGTTTAGATTGGACATTAGGAAGAAGTTCTTCCCCATGAGGGTGATGAGACACTGGCACAGGTTGCCCAGAGAGGTGGTGGAAGCCCCGTCCCTGGAATTTTTTAAGGCGAGGCTGGATGTGGCTCTGAGCAGCCGGATCTAGTGGGAGATGTCCCTGCCCATGGCAGGGTAGTTGGAACTAGATGATCTTTAAGGTCCCTTCCAACCCTGACGATTCTATGAATCTATGATCTTTCCATCCATGGAGACACAGAAGAAAGATACTGAGACTTTGAGAGGAGCAATTGGTAGCTTCTGAGCTATAAACCCAAATTCAGTCAATGTTCCTAAACCTTTACAAACATATAGTACTGTCAGCACAAAAATCAATTTGAATTAGTCAGAGGTTTCACGCACTCCATTTGTTCAACAAATGTATCACTTACTCTGCCTCTTCCAAACTACAGTTTTTGAAAGCCTGACTCTGTCCATTCAGTAATGATGATATTGTGTCTATGCAAGAAGCTCTGTGTAATATGTTTAGTTAAAATTTCCAAGGTAAAAAACATTTGCTTCTGAATTCTGGTGCAATAGGAATGCTCTCAGGAAAGAACTACGATCAGCTTATCACTAGGAATAAGACTTAGACAGAAGAGTCCCTCACAAACCGTGGTTTATGATTTTCATCTTGCTTGTTTTCCCTCGCAGCTGTCTGGGCTGCCATCTTCATTTCTGTTTTCTATTTTTCAGTGGATTTGAACCAACTTATCCTTGGGACAGTTTTTCCCCAGCAGGACAAAACAACTGTGAAAGTCCCAGCCTCAGCTCTATTTTCTGTTAACACAGCATTACCACTGAAAGGTACAGATTAAGGCTGTCTTATCCAGAGTTGCCTCAGCCTTGCTCCACTCAGTCCCATCAGCTTCCAGCGGCTGCCACTTGCATACTTCCCAGAGGCTCCGAGTGTCCTTCCCAGCAGGGATGCCCCAGCTGGGATGGGTCAAGGCGAGTCTGTCCATGGTTATATCTGGCTTCAGGTCACAGAAGTACATGGTTAAGCCTCATAGTGAATCTTCTCAGCTCAGGAGAAGCCACCACACAGCCCTTTTCAGTTTTCATTGGCTTTTTTCCCTGCATAGGGACTCTTGGCAGAGACCAACCAATCAGTCCCTGCCCCTCAGTCCTGCCTTGGCTCTTCAGCTCAAGGATGGCCAACTCCCAGGGATCTCACAGGTAACCTGCCTCCCCTGGGGAATCTTGCTCTCTTATGTTTCCCTCCTCTTTTTCTTTAAGCTCAGAACGTGCTTTCCTCACTCCCAGCCTTCTAAGGCATGCTGGGGTACACTTGTGATTTTTGCAACAGAAATGTTGCCTACGTTACTTAAAAGCTCCAGAAAATCAAGAGGGTGGTACAATTTGTATGACTTCAGGGTTGCAAAATCCTGATGGGATCCTTTCAGGCAGCCTCTCTCCAGCTGGCTGTAAGCACTTCTGAAGATAAATGCTACAATTTTCAAAGGACCTTAAGGGAATAGGTGCCTGATCAACTTGGAGTCCTTAGAAAATCCTGGGTTTTAAGCTTTCCTAGCATTAAAATGTAATGTAATCTTCCTCTCTTTTTTTCAGAAAAAGGGAGGACTTTGTTTACTGAAAATCAACTTCAAAAGCACATAGTGTTTTAATTTTTTTTCTTGTTCTTAATAGCTACGCATTTCACAGTTCTGTATTAAGTATAACCATTGATTTGAAGTAGCGTGCATGGAGGCAGTCTGAGTAGATTGAACAGATAATCCTATTACATTCAATCTGATTGCAGGAGTTGCTGTAATTTTATATTTTGTAAGGCAAGGTGTAAGGCTTTTATACGTATGCGTGTATATCTGAGTGTAAAGCAACACGCAGTAATTGGATCAAGTCAGCATTAATAAGAAACTGGAACTTCCTATTAATCATTTCTTGAGCTATTTTTGGAGTGATTATTTGTGAGGAAATTAGGAAGATCTGAACCATTAAAGCTTAGCAAAATATAGATCTATGCCCTACAAAAAAAAATAAATAACAAAACATAAATACAAAATATATACTTCTAAGCAAATTACTATGCAGAACTGTCATTCTTGCCACAGGGGAGTTGGTTATGATGTGATGAATCTTAATTTTCACTTGATTTTTTAGACTTACTCTATACTCCCTGGGGCCAGGGAACTCTTCCTCGCAGCAATGGCTATTTCTGGCCTTTACTTGTTTTTCCAAGAATATCTCATCTATGATCTGCTGTCTGGACTCACTTCACTGTCGTATGTTTATTTGTACAGTTTAGTAGTCATTTTTAAAACAAAAGCCAAAAATCACTGCAACAAACCCCAGAAATATCTGCAGAAGATGAATGAGCAGGCGTATAATTACTGATGTTGAGTGCTACCTCATTGTCAGATTGGTTCTGTTGAATGAATTTCAACATGAAGGGATAAGATGCTACTTAGTGCTTTGAAGTCAGTCTAATCTATAATGATGAATTACAGACTATTAACCATTTGTTGATTTTTTTTTCCCCTGAGTAACACATCAGGAAAAGAGCTACAGTGTAAAAAGTAACATATACTTATGAAAATTCTACTGCAATGTTAGAATCCTTCAGCTAGCCTCCTTTTTTTCCTCCCAGTATCCAGTGATTTAGTTCAGATCCAGAAAAACATAATTGCTGTTGCTACCACTTTGGATGCAATGTAAATTAATTCAAGACAAATGTCAAATTTTGCTGTAGAGCAAGATATTAAACAGCGCAGGTAAATTACAAGAATTTGTCCACAATGTGATCTGAATAGAACATTTATAAACTGCACTATATTTTGTATTGCGTTTTAATTTTTTTGGTGTAATTTTAATTTCTTTGCCTAGGGTATGCATTTCAGAAATCAACAAATTACTTAGTGTAGTTATTGGTGTGTATTTTATTATTCAGAAGTGAAAACCTGAAAGACAAGAACAATCAAAGAACAGGGAAGCATATTTAAGTGATAGACAAGGAGAACAATGATTCATAATGGGAACTGGTAAGTGTTGATTTTCCAAATGTGATGGGAACAATTGATTATGCTACTGTGCTTTTGAAACAGAAAGATACAATGAGCATAAGCAAGCGTTCTTCTTGATGCTGCCTCGGAATAATTTCTCTGCTTTAACCCGGAAAAGGGATCATATAGCCCACACTGAGTTAACAAGCCTTTGCTGTAGGTGTTTTCATTATTACTATTACATTATAGGCAGGCACTTCACCGATTACGTTTTTAGTAACAGGTCATGAACAAATTAATCACCTCTTTGGAGAGTGTTCATTAAAAATGATCTTTTTTCGTCTTTCTCTAAGGCATTCCAAGCTTGTGTAAACAATGATTACAGCTCACAACCTGATACTCTGCTCACGGAGTTACACCTTCCCCCGGCGAGGCGGTGGGATTGTTTGTGCTGTGCAGTGGGAGTTAGCCTACACACTGTGGGCTCTACGCCAGCCCAATGAGGTGAAACAGCAGTAGAAGGCACTTAGGGTCTTTAAAGCAATTATTCCATCCACCCATCCTCTTACTTTCAGAAACCAAGAGTCTTTGGTCTCTCTTGACTGTTAGATAGTATCCAGACAATATTAAAGGTCTGCTAGCTATATTCCCTGTCCTCATCTTTTTCAGTCTTTTTTTTTTTTTTTTAACCTAATTATTCCATTTGCTTCCACAGTATCTTACAGTCAGGAGACCCACAATTTAATCCTGTGTTATTTGAAGAATTAATTCAAGTTTTTGTTGAATATTCTTCATAATTTCAGTGGATGATTCCTAGTTCTCACAGTGCATGAAGTGGAGAGTTACTGCTTTTCACAGTGTTAAGGGAGACATTAGATCTGACATTTGAGGAGCTGCTGCAAGGGCTGTAGTCTCGGTTCTATGCAAATGGTCTTTGTGGGTTCAAGGAAAACCACAGTGTCTGGAGCTCCAAGCATCTGTAGTGGCCTACCACATCTTTGTAAGGTACTAGCTGAAGCTCATCAAAACTTTTTTTTTTTCCTTTTTTTTTTTCTTTTTTAAAAAGTGTATTGCAAAATGTTATCTAGATGAGATTATTTAGCATTACAACTCCTTATGCAGCTTTTATGAGAATCGCTTAGTTGCTAAACAGAGTGCAACAGCTCCTTGGGAGCAATTCCCGTCCATCAGGTAAATCTGTAATTAGTACGCAGTGGATCTGCAGCATGGTGCTGTCATTATATTGATATAGACACACACGTTAGAAAACATTACTGCAGGCACTTCCCAGACTCTAATAACTCAGCCATTTTATTTTTTTTAAGCCTAGTGATTTTTGTTTCAGAGATAAAATAGAAAATCATAATTGCGACATTTTTAATTTTCAGTTAAGCATAAAACAGATGAGATGTGTATTTTTTGCTGTGATTTCTGTGTTTTTAAAATAGTCTGTTATTTTTAAAGAGAGGTTTTTTGTTTACATTTTGTTTTTAAGCAAATAGGCTGTGTGGTGACCGTAGGCTGGTAGCAGCAGAAAAAAAAGAGGAACGATTGTCAGTTGATTTTGCGAAAATAAATTTTAAAAAAGAGAAGTTTGGATTTAGTGTAGCCAAGTGGGATCCCACTCCATTTTGTCTGAATTTCAAAATTTAGTTCTCAAAATGGAGAGGTCCATCCCCTTTTGCAATAAATAGAGGTCACATATTGTGGCACAAAGGTTTAAAATACGTAGGCATGAGTAAAATAGAGGGAAATCAAATGATGCGTCAGCTTGTATCTACTATACTTCCATCATATTCAGTAAAATTGAGGGTAATTACAGCAAGGTGGATTTGGCAGTATAAATGAAATTCAGGCATAAGAATGCTGTGAAGTTTCTATGGACAGGAGCAGATTCATAAATCAGTTACTTTGGGTAACCTCCCCACCCAATTACCAATTATATTGCATCTGCAAGTCATTCAATCTTCTTTTGAATAATCGCTTCAGCCATCATTAACAACTAAGCATTACTTTTTCTTTTTCATACATTGACTGGAGCTTTGGGATATGAAAAGCAAAGCTCAGAGGTCTGATGCTTAGAAAATGGATATTGTCTGCAGACTCAAGTACAGGAAAATGGGTCTCTTTTGTCATTTTTTCCATGGCCTCAATATACCACAGCCAGTGTAAGCATAAAACGGATTTCTTAATGGGCCAACATCAATAAACTATTCTCATTTGCGTGACATGTTTGAAAGGAACAATGTGAACAAAGGGTGAATACTACATGGAATATTTCGGTCTGATACATTTTCAAACAGAACAAGATCTGTGAACCGTTACATACATAGAGGGTTGATTGATTTTGCTTTAAAATCACATTTAATGGGAAAATTTGTCTTAAAAATAAGCCAAATCAAGCATGCTAGTATACCTGGCATAAGTAAAATCAGAAATGCAAGTGCTTATTGAACAAGACATCAAGGCCAGTCTTGTAACTAATGCAATAGACTGGAGATGAGAAAAACCTGATAAACCAATTATTTTCCAGTTTATTTGTAAGGTGAAAAATAATATGGGCAAGAAAATAACTCTTAATTGTGATTTTGAAATATTTTGAAACAAATGGAAACAAGTTTGGGTCAGCCAAGCACTGGCTGACCTACACATGGTCTTTTCAGTAAAAAAAAAGCAAAATTCAAACTGAAGTACTCACCCAGCTGTGAAATTGAGGACATCTACATTCAGACTCTGGCTTTTTCACCAGTCACTTGTATGGCTGGGGGAAACATGAATAACCTCCTCTTGTACTTGTCCCATATCTGTAATAGATACTTAAGAAAAGGAAAATAAGTCTTGTGTAAGAGGGCAGAAGCTCTTCCTTATGCAGTACAGGTACATGAGCTAGCAGAGGTGGGCTTTGCCCTTCTTGAGACTATAGGCTCTGCCTTTATAAGACCATGACGCAATATTTTTTAAGCTATTGGTCTTGGCACTGAACAGGATCAGTGAAGATAAAGTCTCCGAGAAGCAGAAGTCTCATTCCCACTTCATGGAATGCCTTACTAACAAATCCTTTGGGTCAGTTTATCATCCATGGTCTTTCCAAGTGGTTGTTTATTCAAAAATTTTAATTTCCATCATAGGTTTTACTTTGTAAGGAAAAACCTGACAGAAATGAATTTGATTAAACTGTATTGACCACAAATATAAAGTGTCATTACAGTGAGGAAATAATGGAAGCGAACAAAAACTGGAGATCAGACTATTCAAAACATTCACAGAAAATACAATTTTATGAAAAAAACAATTTTATTAAATTAATTTGATATTGATTTTATTGCTATAACATACACATTATCTGGGTACTGAATTTTTGTGAAAACTTCTAATAAACATCCAGGATTTTTTTAACAGGCACAATAACAGAAGTAAATATTATCATATTATTAAACTATTATGTATCACAGTATATTACGTAGCCTGCCTTGGGCCATCTTGCTTTCCAGCAAATAATGGCCAATCAAGTAGAAAAACTACACAACACCCAGGGAGATTAAATATCACACCACCAGCTCAATGATGTTGGATCTTGATTCAAGAAAGCTCTGGCTGTCAGAAAAACTTTTAAGTATCACTCTTCTTATATTTTTTTTTTCTCAAAGATCTCTCTAATATTTTGGTCTGAAAATCTTGTGCATTTGCCATCACTCTTTTGCACATGACTTTGTCGAGTACTGTGTGAAAAATAAGTTATGTGCTTTTATTTCTTCCCATAAAGTAGGGACAAAAAGGAAGTATTGCCACACCATTTTCAAGTATCTGATATATCGGAAAGTTTTATGTATTTTCAAGTTTCACTTTTTTCCACTTGCATACTTATGAGTACCAAGCAAGAGATCCAGGTGTAATATAAGGAATCTGTTAATCAGAAAGAAAATTTTCTCACCTTAAAATATCTCCAAGACAGAAAGTAATTTTGAAAAAATGTGATTTCTTTTAAGCTAAATTTTGACATCACTGTTTCTGCTTTTCTTTTCCCTCTGCCTAGCTTCTGGAAATTTCAGGTGGGGTCGTCAATTTTCTCTTGAAGGAGAAACAAATGAGATAATGTCCGTGCATTTTCTTAGTTCAAGCTCTTTCAGTTATTGTGCCCAAGCAGAAGTACTTATAAATAGCGTGCAGTCAATCTTGGGTTTAAATCTACCAGCCTAGACATCAGCAGTACTTTTCTAGAAGGCACTGTGCCGTAAGAGCTTGCTGTAGTTACACAGAGAGTCATACTCACCTATTGCAAGGGCATGACAAAATTATCAATACATCTTTCTTCGAAGTTAAGCTATGGCTCTAGCAGGTGATCATTGATTCATTTTCTCAGTGCTATAGATACACCTGGATCAAGAATCATGGTCCAGATCAGCTGTACAAATCAGCCAGAGTATGTAACATGAACTTTACACTTGCTTTATTTCACCCTTAGGACAGATGATACTGTCCTGTTAGTGTTCCACAAGATAACACATTATTTGGGTTGAAGGGTTGTGTTTTGGTTATATAAATGGTTGATGTTGTGAGTGCACCTATGAAAGCTCCAGCAACTGGGCAAAATACACCCTGGAGTAAGTGGGTCACCTTGCCCTTGTACCTGTGTCTTGTGGAGCAGGATAGATGTGTTCTGTCAGGAGGACTTTGGCAGCCCACAGTTCTGTCGTAGGGAGATGCTTTTTTTGGCCCTCCATCGGCCTTATTATTTTGTGGACTGAAGATTATGGCGATTTGAACTCAGCCTCTTGGGGAAACAGCAGGGAGGGGCTAGATGTCAGTCTTCAGCAAGGACTGGCTGTGTAGCGCTACTAGAGGTGAATCTCAGAACTAGATGATAGGAGAGCTGGAATGGATATCATTGGGGTAATTAGCAGGGACTTTCAGGCTCATGGGAATTGTTTGTGAATATATTCTGGAGAACAGAACATTGAACAATTAGTCCTTAAAGCTGAAGGCCTTACAAAACACCAGATTAACCGATCTGGGCTATGCTCATGTAATTGTTTTGCACATTAGCTTCTAAAGGTACGGATGATTCCATGCTACAAAGGCTCCTGAGAATTTGCAAGTGTGGAAAGGTACTTAGCAGGCTAATGAGAGAGTTTAGATTTTAATTTCCCACAGCTAGATATGGGACTTAACTTAGTTTTGCTTATTTCAAAGAAGAACCTTTGAGGCAGTTTGAACTTTGTTGTTACCACTTGCACTTGATGTTTATTGAGTAACTGTTCTTTCATAAAATCTTCTGCTGAATTATTACTGAAATATCTGTTCAAGTTTGTATTCTGTGGATATACTTTAAGATTACAGGTTCCAGTAGAATTAGGAGAGGGATATACTTGTCCTCCTGTGACCAACATTGCTGTCTCTGTGTTCAGTTTTTATACTTTTCTGTATAGGGACCCTGCATCTACAATTAAATCTTATTTATTAGACCCTTTCCTTTGAGAGCTGTTTCAGAGAACAAATATGTGAACAGACTGGTAAAGGAGTTTTCAACCTTTACTTTCAATTGATCAGACTTGAAATCATTACTACTTTTCATTTGGTCTTTTTCTCATTTCTTTAAAATCAATCTGTACTCAAAGAACAGTTTATAACCAGAATACAAACTAGGGACGCTTAGCTTAGTGATTCCTATAGAGGCATGAATGATCGCAAGATGTTGGCCCTAATTTTGTCTCTAGCTTTTTTTGTAGCTGCCTCAGTTGTTCAGTGGTGAGATCCTGGAGATCTGTAAAAGTATTTAGAAACAAGGGGGAAAAAGCTCCCCATAGCGAGAGGAGATCTAAGGCACCATCAGGAGAGGGGGGTGCAGAGGACACCCATCAGGTGTCAGAGAATGGCACATAGGCTGGAGGAAAAATTGCTTCTAGACATTGCAGTTTTTATGGCGTTGCTTCTTGGTTTCCTCACACACCAGAATTATAGGCACGAGAACACTGAAATTAAGTAGTTACAGTGTTTTCTATGTTATTATTTTTGAGATAGCTATTTGCAAACAGCCGTAGAAGTTTAATGATTTATAACCATCTGTCAGCTCAATGTAATGCACTAACACATAATGTTGAATCTTCTTTACACATCTTACTCCTGCTCTCTCAGGTTCTGTATCTGGATGTTAATAAGTGATGAAAATAACAGAAATTCAATCACTTACTATGTCCCAACTCCTTTAACACCGTCTGTACTATTAAAAGGGTAAGTGCATAACTTGAACAGTTAGATTTTAGTGATCCTGCCAGTAAAGTAGTTGCTGGTTTTTTTCGCTCGTTCCATGGCAGAGATTCTGTTGCAGGGTGCTGCATATTACAGTAGAAGGCTTCAAAAGTTTTCCAGGAAAAAAATGTTTTCACCTGCCATTTATTCACCTGCTGGAGGCTTACACAAATACTGGGAAGGGAGTTAACAGATATGCATTTGGCAAGGGTTTTGTCAGAATTTATTGAAGCTCTGCAACATATGAAACTGTGAGGTTACACAGCTTCATATGATAAATACCATTTAAATACAGTGAGGAAAATGCTGTGTTTTGTTTATGGTGGTTTGTATCTGGTCATACACATTCTAATACTGATATGGAAAGGAGGGCTTCCAACTAGACTTGTGTTAAAGGTAATGAATAAAAAAGTCAGCCAGGCCAGTGTTGGAAATTATCTGGAAAATAAAATAATATGTGGTAATGAATTCTGTTGGAAATTGGGATGAAATACTGAAATATACTTTTTTTTTATACTGAGTGGTAAAAACTAAGATACAATAGGTGGTCTTTCAAGTTTGCAGGGTTTGTTCATCAGCACACAGAAGGAAGGTGTAATAGTTTTTCATACAGTGCAAATACACCATAAGAGAAAAAAAAAATCAGATAAAAAATATATCAAAATTTCTTCTCTAGGGTGAAGCTCTTTGAAGTGTCCTTCAAATACTTGTCCAATTTCATTGCTCCCCTCGTTGCTGCCTATGGCTTTTTCAATATATTCATACTTCTATGCAGATTGTGTTTCACTTCTAATCTATGAGAGCTGGGGGACAGAGGTGATAGGACTAACGGTGTAAGTTGCACATCATATACTGTAGCTCTTTCATCTTGCATCTTCTTTCATCTTCCCTCAGTTTCAGGCCTCTTGTCTCATAGGTTACACCATCCTGCACTAATAGGCTACACTTACCCAAGCTATAGAAATGTGTAAATTAGGTTAACTGATACCTACCTATGAAACTACTTTTCTAGGAGAAGGTTCCTTAAAAAGAGAGTGTACTGTGCCCCTTGTTTCTCTCTGTTTGCTAGAAAAGCACATTTCTTATATTCTGTGAATAAAGGCTACTGACAGAACGTACAGAACAATCCTATTACCTGCTTCTTGCTTCCCCGATCATTTTCTTGGGTGTCAAGATTTTTTTATACGTTTTTTTTTGATGTGAGGAGTTTACCTGCTTTTGAACTCAAACCAACTTTTTAAAGCCACATATGTACTGACTCAGGGTCTGTCTCCCATTTGCTGTGCTTCTGATCTTGGTCTGTTGTGTGACAACTTGTAGTAGCAAGAGATAGAAGAAAGTTTAAACTACAGCTTTCTTGAATGACTTCATGCCTTGAAGTGTATATTTATCTTTGTTTTTTTCTTCCTCAGCCTGTAGGGATTAGAAGACATATTTTGGGATTTTTTTTTCTGTTTTCTCTGTTATGTTCTCTAGAGGGTGGAAACAGAAGAAATGTCAACAGTGTCACACATTTAAATGCAGGTGAGTAATGGCATAAGCACCTGTTATGTCAGATGTTCCTCTGAAACATCAAAATTTATAAAATTTTCATGGGAAGCTTGAAACACTCTGTATTAAAGCATGGTCACTGTGCTTGACATGTTTAATAGCAGCCCTTGACTTCCCTTTCTGAGACCCTCGTGGCGACATCACATACCAATGAAAAATAACGCTTTGTTGAAAAGATTATACAAAAATGGAATTGTGGTTTAACCCGCTGGCTAATATTAAACATTGCATGAGTGTCGAAACAGCAGATAATTTTGAACTATTTGAATGGCACCATTAGCTTTTCACTACCCTTGATGAAACTATGGATTTGGAAGTGCCTTTTGAATAAATGGTCAAAACAGCGTGCCTTCTGAACTATGGTTTTAGCTCCTGTAATCTGCAAAATGATGCTGAACTTTCCCTGAGCTGCTCGTAAAAATCCACACTTGGGCTATATTCCGCAACAAAGGGGCAAGGCCAGCAGCTCTGAGTGGCATAATCCATACACACCAGTGACGTGAATGCCAGGTCCAACACCACTTTTTCTTCTAGGTCAGACTGGGTTACTGTGTAGTAACACCTTGGATTAGAATAGTGCCAGCTCAGGCTAGAAGTTGTTTCACAGTCTGGAGCACATCATGAGCACACATCAGTTTCAGGAATTAGCCAGAAAACAGCAGTAATCAGATGTTCTAAGCTTCCTACATGTATATCTGTAGCACCTCACAGCATTTTGTTCAAAGTGTATATGCTCGCCAGTATAGCCGACTGAACAGTACAATTTGTTTCTATTACCTTGGTTACACTTAAAGCACCATAGTTGGATTTTTGTGTGCATTTCAAAAATATAATTTTGGAAGTCTGAATTATTTAAATTAAAAATATTATTAAATATCTAAATATCATCATTTCTAAAGATTTCCTAATCCTGATTTGTTGATGCAGTTGCATCTCTATTTATGTAAAATAGCAGTGACAGGGAACGACGACAAAGAAATATGAAGGCAGCAACTTCTGGCACACTTGGGGCCAATATTTCTTTTTTTCCCTTGTAGAATACTAAGTAGCACAAGTAAGTTTTTCAGAATCTGTTCTATTGTAGTGTCATTATTACTGTGGTCCCCTGTTATGACTACTGTACACAGTGTCGGGAGGTTCAGGTGAGAGCAAAGGTCATAGGTGAATACAAGTTACATTCCCCATGTGTTTTTTTTATCATTACAAGAGCGTGGAGGAGTTCTGATCTCATGAGTAAGCCTTGGCAGAACCTTACTCCAGAAGTCATCCTTCTGTTCAGTGGACAGTGTCTAGACTGTTTCACTGGAATGCAGCCATCAGAGAACTTGCCATACACAGCCATGTGTAGAAACCGTTGTTAATTGTTGTCAATTTACATTTACACACAGACACACAAATAAATACACAATTAAAGCTCTCATAGTTCTTAAAAGCTAAATCAGTACTTACTGAGACTAGCATTTATATTTTTTAGAAGCTGGGCTGAATATTTATTCAGATGATGAAATTCTAGGTTACTGCATAGGAGAAACAGATTCCTTCTGTGAAGTTTCCTCCTGTCCTCTAGCTATGCTGGAGAAGATCAAGACACATTCCACTGAGAAGGAAGGGAGCGTGTCTCCAGTGGCAGCTTCTCCGATTTCAGTGCAGTTTTTTGTAGACTGGGTAATAAACGTAAGACAATAAACACCTGTGTGAGACTGTAGCAAAGGGATCATTCATCGGTAAGAGATTAATGAGAGGCTTCATTTGCCAGCCCTCCTACAAGCACCTTATGCTTGCTGACATCTGATATTATCCGTGGTGGCTGGAGTTAACACATTTCCAAGGTAGTGCCACATTGGAACCTTTATCACCTCATCAGCAGCACCATTTGTGTTGGCTCTACACAAGGGACAGGTCTTAGGCCACCCCTTCTTGATCAGTGCCAGCCCAGTCCTCGCAGAGTGCAAATGAGGCTGCTGAGCTGCCAGCTTGCCCTGATTTTTTATTTTTCTCTTTGCTGTGCAAACAATCAGAATGCCTGAAGGTAACTCCTGTTGTTCAGCCAGTCTGTTGGACAGGTGCATTATTTTCCATTTTGTGACTTTACAGGTCTGCAAAACACATCGGACATACGTGATGTCACATAAGAACTCTTTTGTTTAGTATAAACATAAAACTTGAGAATATTGCCTAGAGAAGAAATGTCCTACTAAGTCAAAGTGAAAACCTTTCATCTCATAAAACTTATCAAAATCTTACTTAGTGAACAGAGAAACAAATACTTCTTTCATGCAGCTCTTCCATTTTTTTTCTGTAAGAAGAGTCTTCCATTTCCTTTATCTTACTTTTATAAATTTTCAAATCTAATAAATTTGAAAAAAAATCATCAATATCCTGTTAGCACAATTATTGTTGTAATGCAGGTTAGAGGTGGTGCTTAGTACAGATAATACATGGCATAATGCATGGTATAAGAAAGAAGTTCCTTTTAAGATCTCCACAGTAGATTTGAGTGGTAGGTTGAATGTAGAGCCGCCTTGCCAATTCACATTTCACGAAGGAAAATGTATTTGTTGTTCAAGTTACATATTCTAATTACTTTGATATTTGTTAGCCTGTGCTAAGGCAAAAAAACACGCTATGAATTCCTGAGTGGATTTATTAAAGTCTTTTCAGATGAAGTATATTTATTTTCATCTTGGCTGATATTCTAACATTCCGTTCAGGATTTGACAATTTCATTTTTGCCTTAAATGTAGATATGTATAATAGCATCAACTCTATAGTATAATAACACACTGAATACAGTATATGTCTGTTGATTGTTTTAATTTGGATCAGTACATCAGAAGGCATGGTTTGCCTACGATTAAAATTTTGCACACATAAGATACACACAAACACACCCCACCACACGCGCCATGCCATGCTTCTGAAGGATCTCTTTGTTAAACTGTCTTGATGGATGGACAAATCAGTACTTTACATCCTAGTCTCCTAAATATATCTCCATAGATTTAGAAAGCATTATATCAAAAGGACCTAAATTTACATTACTTGTTCCCTCCACAGGGAAGATCCACATTTAAAACACCAGACTTTCTAGTTAGTGTATGGAAGTGACTGGGTTACTGGCTGTTCAGGTAGAAGAGGACCGCAGATGTGTTTTCTCTCGAGCAGTGCTCCTTGCACGCCCATATTCTTTTGGACTCACTCCTAAAGGAAATTTACAATTACCATAGAAACTTTCATCTTTTGTTTCATGCTTGGTATTGTTATGGGATACAAAAAATGGCCTGAAGCTAGTTTTAAGAAAGCATAAGCATATGCTGTTGTTCATTTTCAAATGTATCTTACTTTCTTTGGACTTGTAATGATTCATATTGTGCTTCATATTTTCAGCAGATAAACAACTGGCTTGTGCCAATCCCTTAACTCCACCAGTACGGATGCTTTTAGCAGCAGATGGGCTAAATTGTCTTTTTGTTTGCTCCTCTGAGGGATTTCCTCCTTTCTTCCCCTCAGTTTCATGTTAAGACAGAGGACAGCATCAGGGGATTAGAGAGGTATTCTCTTTAGTAGAAACCACGTGTGAAATTTCTTCCTTATTCTTAATGGTCTTTCAGCTGAATGCAAAAGGAGCCACCCTAAGCAAACTTAGCCTGGTGAAAGCAGCAAAGAATTAACGTGATTTCTGTTGTAAAACATTGACACTTCTGGGAAATATGTAAATGCCGTTAGTATCCCGCAAGTTATTTTGCAATACATATGAGTTGACAAAAAAAATTAGATATTTTACTAAAATGCTTGTATATTTTGGATATGTAATTGCTTTAAAGCATGATCCACTCTACAGTCATCTGGTTTAAAAATCCCAAAAAAAGAAAAGAATGGGGGAGAGAGGAGTTTACGCTGTGTTTGAAGCAGTTTCTGCCACCCCATCCCCTCATGTTGGAGCCCGCTCAGCGCTGACAGGGCAGAGCTCTGCCCCTCGCTCCAGCCCCGGCGCTGTGCTGTCACCCTCTGTCGCTGTGCTGTCACCCTCTGTCGCTGTGCTGTCACCCTCTGCTCGGGCTCTGGTGGAAGGGGGACGGAAGGGCTGCAGGAGTTATGAAAGCGGTTTGCTCTCCAGAAAGGTGGGAAAAGTGAGTTTTTACTGTTACTTCTTCACACTTTACTTTTACTCCTTCATTCCAATTTAATGTTTTCCTGTACACAACAGGACAGAGATGGGAGCCGCAGCTCTTTTAAAGCAAAACCAAACTTTTAAATTCTTTCAAGCCTGGCCTTGCGAACTTTAAGTGGAAGCAGATGCTGCCTTACTGTAGCGCATAAACCATTGACTCACATGAAAGGTAACTTTTTCAGGAGCTTATCCTGAATGTTTCTGTTCGTGCTGCCTTCAGGCAGCTCTTTGATCACCCTGCTGCAAGTTAAGGATCTTGTCCTGAGGCCGGTGACTCCCGGCTCCTTCCTGAGCCTCTCACTAAGGTTTCCAGCCCCGATTCAGAGCCACGTGTTTAAAAGTTCAGAAAGCTCAGTACTACAGCTCCTGAATCCACCCTGCTGTTGTTGGTAGTTTTGTGTTGTGTTTTGTGGTTGGTATTTATTTTTAAAAAAAAAAAAAATTAGATTTTTGCACAAATAAGGAAGCCTCGATTTAATTTGAGCCTTCTGAAGAAAGTTCTGGAAGGCCCAGCTGCGGGGCTGAGGAGCAGGGGGGAGGAGCCGGCTGCTGGGAGGGAGCTCTGGGCAGGCAGCGGCACCTGCGGGCACTTGAGGTGAAGCAGCCGAGCAGGAGGCTCTGTGCAAAGGTAGGAGGGAATTGATCAACCTGGAGAAGTCAGAGCCTGTCTCAGGAGGTGTGGAAAGGTTTTAAAAGAAAGCTTGGCCTCCTGCCGAGCTCCCTGGGACTGCACCGGGCGCAGCGCCGAGCGGGAGTGCGTCTGCTTTGTCTGTGAGTGACTTTTGAAGCACGTGAAAGGGCTGGGGTGCTACTAGAGAGCCACTGCCGAAGCTAGGGCAAATAGAGTGATAATGGAAGGACTGCTTGATGGTTTTTTAGGACGTGAAGGGAGGGAAAAGCTCTCCCTCGGGCTCTCAGCGGAGTGGCAGGAGGTAGGGAGGGCTCGCGAGCTAAGGTGGCTGCTGAGGTGCTGCGAGGAGAGGGACTAGTGCAGGTGAGTTCAGTGTTTAAAAGCAAATGCCTTAGAAAATAGGCCTAGAATTTTAGTGTCTTGTCTTACCTTTGTTTTGCTGAGGAGAACTACTGCCGTTGTCCTTGAGGTGACTCTCAGATTGAGTTTAAAGCTGAATTTTAGATGATCCTTTAGAAGGCTGACTAACTTCCTACATTGTCTCTAGGGAAGTGTAGGCTCTTTGGTTTAGCTGAAGGACTAAATCATTCGTGTGTTGTAATTTTGCTTCTTGAAAGCAAAGGTGGAAAATTCCACGTGAGGAAAATGCGAAGCTAATAGGGACTGAAGTGGTGCAGGATGGTTTTGCAGGTTGTGGTCAGTGTGGGGATGGGCTTCTTCATCTGGGCCTGTGAATGCAACAGCCAAAAGCTTTTATGCGTTGTTGAATTTCCAGATTTCACGGTGTGGATAATGAGCTACTAAGTTGTTCATAACAATGAGAGCACTAATGAGGGCAGAGCTAACTCTTGTAGTTAAATGGTGTGGAATTGCAGCTGGAGAAAAAAATTCAGCGTTAAGGTAGCTCCGTGATGGGATAAGAATTACATCTGGGATAAAGGATCACTTAACAAATGCTCAAATGGAGATTTACGTTACTCAATAGACAGTCATTGTGCTAGATCATTGCCACCTGTATTAAAAGTCATGTAAGTAAAGGAATTGATTTCTTGTGATTATCTCTTTACGTTTTTTTTTTCCCTTGGGCTGTGAGGGAAGGTAATGGAGGAGCCGGAATGCAGGCCCCTTTGGTGCCATCCAGGTACTGGCCCAGCCTAACCTTCAGTGTGCTTACCAGAGAGGAGGAAAAAGAGGCTTTGTCAGAGGTCGTGAGTACATATGAATAATCTTGATGGTCTTCTGGAAAAGCCTGTTTTTCTACATCGATTAGGGATGCAGTTTGCTTCACATCAGTTACCTTTATGTGCTGAAGTTAATTTCTACTGCAGTGACAAAAAGGCTAATGCAATCCGTGTATAAATGCTATAAAATGCTAAGCAGGCATGAAAAGACTGCGCAGCCTCTGCATTTGGCACCAATATAATTGCTATTGGAAAATCTTTTAGTGTTTGCAGTTCCAGAAGGAGGCCAAAAGCTGTGGGATTTAGAGGAGCTCTTTTTTTCTCTGACTTGGAATATAGAAAACATCTCCTAAGGTCAGAAGCTCACTCTATCAGTGTATCAGAACAAAGGCTGAAGAACAATATGGTTGGTCTATAAATACACACAACCAAATCAGTAATTTGATAGAGAATTAATCAGTCAATTCAGCAAACAAAAGATAACAACAACAACAAAAATCTTATAGTGGAAGGAGAATCGGCTTGCACAATGTTAGGAATATGTACTTAATCATTTTTGTAGATTAATTGCTCTTGGAAGAACTTATCTTGGTTTAATTATGCTATAGAAGTATTTTTTCATCCACTTGGGATGTTTTTCAGGAGTATATGCTGTAGTCCAAGTAGAGATATTGTATGTGAAACAGTAATATAAAGCAGTCTTACGCCTTCCGATATGTGGGTCACTGGGATAAAAGATCATAGGGTTCTGCTGATGTGAAAAAAGAAGGAATCATTATAACAATTTTCTTTTAATTGTGCTACAAATGTGACTGTGTATTACATAGAATAGGAGAAAAATCGCCTTTATAAAGATGAAACCAATCTATGTGATCCAATGATCTGCTTAATTGATTAGCTAGCACCAAAGCACTGCCTGAATGAGGGAGGAGAGGAAGTATATTTTTGAACTGACAGATCTCTACTTTTAAATCCCTTAGTTCAAAAATTTATCTATAATTAGCAAAAAGACATCCATATGGTGACTTTTCTAGTCCCAGATGGGTAGCTGTCATATTGCACATGATCTTTGCTTCTCTTTTGAAGTAGAAATGAGTAATCTTGGAAATATTAATCTGACTTCAACTATATTTATCCTTCTATCAACAGTGATGACACACTTTGATTTCTTTCTTGGCGTACACAGTGTGTGCTGCGGTGCAGAGGATTCCAGTTGCCATAATTTTCAGTGGAAAGAATAATTATCACAGGGAACTGTAAGTAAGTTATTATGGAATATGTGTATATTCAATTAGCAAAGTCAACGGTTTCAAGAGTGGTGATGCAAAGCTATGCAGGACTTGAAACTCGGCTAAGGGGGTGATAGAAGGTGTTTTGCAAGTGTTTGAAATTGGCTCCCCTTTTAAGCGATGTGTTTACCTGGCACAGTCACAGCTGCACACCTGCTTCTGCCTGGCAGGCTACTGCTGGGAATAGTTATGTCAGAGCAAACAAAAAAGTAAAAATAATTTACTATGCCAGAGAGAAGCCGAGGTATCTGATTTATCTTTTTCTTTTAACTACTGGAGTACTAATCCTTAGCATGGATCTTTCTGTCCTTGTCAATATAGTTTATGCCGTGACATAACTAAAGGCATCTTGTGCGTTTAGACTTCCATTTTCTTTTTTAGGGGGCGGGGAGGGGAGAGAGTAATTGTGTGTGTAAGATAAAGGTATTTTGTAGCAAGTGTTATGTCTGTATATGACTTCCCCTCAGTTTATGAAAAATAATTTTGGTTGCTTGTGCTTAAATATCCGTATAGAGAAGCTAGCAATCTGTCTAAGTGGTGCAAAGACTTGACATTCCTCTTAGTAAGCATTCTCCTTAAAATGCAGTCGTATTTTTTGGGATGAAAAAAATGTTACAGTACATTTTTTTTAACCACAGGCAGTGTCAGAGGCAAGGGGCCAGATCCAATCAAATGAAGGAAATGGAGTTACCCTGAATTTACTCCTGTATAAGTGAGAGCTTGTTTCAAGCCCCAAGCTACATGAAAACGATTGTTGTTCTCTTTGCTAGCATTGCCCATATGAAAGCTGACATAAATATGACCTAGAATGAACTTATTTAGCAAGTGACAGAGTACATTTTTTCACCATGATTGAGAGGCCGTAAGAATACAATTCTCGGATGCACGAAGGAATAGAGGTGACTGAGTTCCATTAAGATCAATAGGAATTAAATGCTTAAGGGACTGAGGCCTTTGCCTCTGAAAACATTCAGGCATTTTTTAGCAGCTGAGCAATCATAGTTTCTTCTTTTCAGTAATATTGTTATGATAAAATTGGTTTCTGTTTTCTGAGGTGTTTTAAACAAATGCCTGTGAAGCACAGGTGATGACGGTGAATATCAGAAGATATGTTTTAGGTTAGTTTTTTTATAAGCAATTAACAGTTTAGTGTTGCTGGCCTAATACTAGGGGAAATTTTGATGTTGTAAACTTTGCAAGTAATTGAAGGGATAAAAGATCTGAAAAGGAGCTTTGTCATTCCAAGAGTGGGTAAGACTTGCACTCCACAGAGAGAAGAAACCCTGCACAGACCTTCAAATGAAATCAGAGAAAACAGAGAAAAACATGATCTCATATACAGCTATGTTATAACTTCAAAAGGACTTTAATACTTCGTATATTATTTTAGAATTTTTTTTCCCCCTAGCTCTAGCAGATGACAGAAGGAAGAGATTCTGACCATCAACCTTGTTCTTAAAACTTTCTCTGGGATTTCAATGCATTATTTTAAGTCTCTACTGTTTTGATTTAGATACTCTCTTAATGTTGCTGTGCAAAAAGGCACAAACTCATGTAAGAGATTGTCTTTAGAAAAAAACCCATGTGGATTAGATCAGTAAGAAAGCAGTAGGAAAACAACACTGCGGTGGTCTACCAAAAAATGTGTGCATCTAGTAAAGAAGTAGTTTACTAATCAAAACAGTAATATGTGGCTGATTTTGCCCCTTTAAAGCCATGAAGATTAGGTATCAATAAGAAACAGCATGTTTACAGATATGAGATTAAATAATCATCTATCACTTAATATTTGGTAATTTTAAGCTTTAGTTGTGCCTCTGAAGTACACGTGACTAAGTACATAAATCTAATAAAACTTGTATATATACTTGAAATATGTGCCAAAGATTTAAATGCTGTGGCAGAGCCCAGCTCCAGTGGATATAGGAGTATTTGTTGTGTACCTCTCATCCCAGTGAATCCTTCACACACAAAACAAGCCGCAACTGGACTGTAACAAACACCAACTGATTTGTGGCAACAGCAATATTCAAATTTTCACTTCTCGAGAGCCTGTGGAAAATATAAATTCAACCGGACCAGTAAATTCTTGTTAATTAGAGGGAGGGAAAAATTATTACTCTGACTGAATGATGGGTACACAATGAAAGTATTTTAATTGGACAGTTTCCAGAAAGATATGCAAGTGAGGCAGGTTTCTGCCCCTGTGCGTGGGAACACCTGTACCTTAAAACATGGAGAGTGAAACTCAGCAGATTAAGACATGATACCAGCTAAATTTTCAGTTTGGGCTTTGGAATTTGAGAGCTGTTGTGGGTTCTCTCAACTGACTTTTCTTCAGTCGGAACCTAATGAGTAGGACTAGGGAAAAGCTTCCTAGGTTACAGCTCTTTTTTTCTGCAGGAGACTTGGTACCCCACTAAATTTGCAGGAATCTTGGAGAAAAGTACACGAGGTAACAAAGAACATCACGGACAGTATTTTCTTCCTTGTAGAACAACAGTAGACACCATGTCCAAATCTTTCTAAGTCAAAATTATTCAAGGTGAGGAAATTCTGCTGCTGTTTTTTAGGACTTCTAATAAGTGATCAGTGCTTAATAAGGCTTAACATTTGCATACACATCCCTATGGGTTGGAGGTTTGTGTGGTTTTCTCTTTTTGGGGGGGCGTTCCGTTTTGTTGTTTGGGTTTTTTTTCCCCCGGTTTAACTAGGTACAGTCAGGAGGCAAAATTCATGTGGAATGACAGGTTAATAATTCACTAAAATTTACTTAGTATGTTGCTTTACATATCTTAGAATTCATTACAGCTAAGGAAGCAAAAGGCTGAATTCTTAGGAGTGAGAATGATTGTCAATTTAGAAGGGGTTTTGGGGTGACCAAAATGTCATGTAGCTCTAGCTGGTAAAATTTAATCTTCTTCCATCTTTAGTGTGTGATGCACTTTTGCCAGATGTACACCAAAAGTTAGTAGTGTCATATAAACCTTTAAAAAATAACCCACAAAAAACTCCCAAAAGGCCAGTGCAAGGAGTTAGGAATCTCTTTTCATAAAGGAGAAAGTTCTTGCATGAGGAACTTATAGCCTCTCAGTGGATGAAGCTCTATTCAGGTGTGGTTTTTATTAGTCTAGGAAAAAGTTATCAACAGTTTGCAGTTTAATCACCTGAGTGAACAGTCCTTCCCCAATGTGTGTGCAAATATGGGACCCTCCAGAGAAGTTTAGAAGTTTGGTTCCTGTTCTGCTCTCATTCTGATCCTGTTCGTTTAACGGCATCCTGTTTGTCGGCTTCTAGGACAATTTTAGAGCCAAATGCTTGGAGAGGAGACTCGTGCTTGTATTTTTTGTTCTTGTTAATAGGAGTATGCAGGGAGATTTTTATGTATAGTATAAACTGGAATGCCTTCTCAAGGCTATGAATTCTGATTCCTTCCTCATGCTAGCTTTAATCTCCTGCATACAGTATGTGGATGACAAAAGTATTTAGCAAGTGTAAAGGCTCTGCTTCTAATACAGATGTCTAGAAAAGAGCGATGAGTCTGTGTGGAGTCATTTAGAATATAACAGTAGGGAACTGTGGGAAGCATTGCCCTGTGTTATTGCACATGCTGCTTCTTCACAAGTCTTCAGGCAAATTAGAACCTATGTGATTGAGAATAGCTTCACAGAAGTCAGAGAGGAAAGGTACAATTAATGTCAGTTAGCAACAAATTAATTACACAAAGACTAATGTTCAATTATTTTATTGTGTCTAATTTGTTTCCAACACATTTGTGTCATTCATTTGCATTCTGACGCTCCATTGTTGTTGAATTTATTATTAGCCCAAGGTCCATCCACATATTTCTCTATACTTCAGGATCACTTAAACACAATTAAGGCAAATGCTTAGAGACAGTTTTTAATAGTATTGACGTGACATTTCATTCTGGTCTTTGGCCATAGTCCTGTTAGCTAGATCTATGTGCCCTTTAGGTGAGTTCCGAGGGACTTATTTGGCCAAGTGTATGGGTGGGAGCCCGGTTATACTGAAAACCTGTTTGAGACTTGCCCGATTGTTAGCGAGTTAAGATGCTCAAATACCTCCTGGCAATCTTCTGCCAGAGTTTATGTGCACCTGTAGATGGCTGTGGGAGACTGCTACAAAGCCTGTGCATCCGTTCTTCTAACCTGTACCTGATTGTTCTTTTGTTGTGTTACATCCCTTCTCCCTGTATGGAGGAGGTAGAATGATCGCAAATTACCAGTGCGGAGTCAAGCAGTAGAAGCGATACTGCTTTGGGGCACCAACAATAAGGACGTCCCGCTCTGCAGGAATCTTTCCATGTGGGAATTGTTCTATCCAAACTGTCTCGTAGTTCCATTTACAATGTCCATTTCTCAATTACTAGGAAACTGTCTGCTTTCCTAAGGGATGCATCTTGTTTCAGCACTTCAAAATTATGCATGAAATTTACTGCTCTATCAAAACAATGAGTTATTTGCTCCTCACAAAAAACAGAATCCAGGGACTGTAGGTGATTAAAATGTTGCAAGGCTGCTCTATCAGCCGTGTTATAGCCTGAGTTATTGCCTTCAGCTGTTCTTTATTTGGTGTTTACAAATACTTGTTTGCATCAGTGTTTTCTGCTGCTTTTTAATCTCTTTTTTATCACTATGTCACTAAAAGCGGGTTCTTTCGCTCTTCTCTAGTTACCCATTTTCTGCCTCTGTTGACTGACTAGTTTTAACGCTATTATTTCTATGTTATTAGAAAGCAACTTTTTCTTCTTTTTCAGTTCTCTGCTTCTGAAAGCTGTGATTGAAAAATCACACCAAGCAATTCTGTTGGGTTTTTATTTGTCTCCCTCTGCTACTATTTGCATTTTACTGAAAGTAATTTCTGATTTTTATTTTTATTCTTTTTTTTTTCTTCTTTTTTTAGCAAACATAATTAGTTCCTGTGAGTAGGAAACTGCTTTTCTTTATTGCTTTTTATTGAAGCACTTTTTGTTATTCCTTCTCCCTTGAGACAGAGTTGTAAACAGGGCTGTTTTGGAAGGTATTCTTCCTTGCCTTTGGATTAGAAACAAAGGCAGCTAACATCTGTTATCAAATAATGCTTCATTGAAGACTTGAAACAGTTGTTAAACTGTGAGAAAGCCTTTGAAATCTGCAAATCTCGACTTAATCTGCGCTAATTGAAAATGTTAATGTTTCTGAAAAATAGTTCAGTAAAAACCGTGTGACAGATTTAATCATTGACTTACACTGACAGGAGTTTCTGAATGTCTTTCTTCTCAGTTAATTAGTTTGTTCTCTAATAGGAATTATTTGGAAGGTACCTCTTGGGCATAGTGTGATGAAACAATATTGAAAGGTGCAGGAGTATTCAGTCATGCGATCAGAGCGAGATGTTAAACTGGCGCTGATTGTCCATATGTTCCTCATTTCTTTTTCGTGAAAACTCCAAAGATACTCTATCAACCAAATTACATTTCCCAATCTTGATTAATCTGTAAGTCTTTAATTCGCTGCTTCCTCTGTCCCGTTGGTAGCTTAGATCTCATGTCAGTTTTAGCATGCAATCATTGTGCAGTTAGAAAGCAGAATGGTAATTTTTGCATTTAGATTTAATTTGATATGACACATATCGTGTATCCTTCAGGATAGGTTTTTCTTGGTTTTTAAAATTACATTATCAGAATATAAAATGTATTCATTACCTTAAATAATAAAATGTTCAACTTTTGGTATCACTAGGGCTTTGTACCTCCTGTGACTGGAAGGTTCTTCCAAAAGGAAGCCCGCAGGAGACAGTGGCATTGGGAGCAAGGCAGAACAACAGGAAATGAATTCACAGGTAAAAGAACTTGAATTTCTTTTGAACTGAGATGAGATCTAGGGGGTGGTTGTTTTTTTTTTTAAAGCATATAACTAGAAGAATCTACTTTTAACTTATTTATTTTGCAAGGACTTTTATTGTTTAAATTTGAAAACAGCTTGTGAACTTTTATGCATCCAGGGACACCTTGTGATGATTCAGCTGTTAATAAAATTTGTAACTTGGCGATAGCATCATTGTTACACTGAATATTGAATATTATGTTGCAGAAAAGGCCCAAATTTCTGTTAAAAGAGCAATCACATTTCAGTTAGCTGGTTGATATTCTTACTTGGAGTTGGTGTGCACTGATAGCTGGAGCAACATCTGTCCTCACGTGTTAGCAGAGTAGGTACATTTAAATATTTCTTAAAAATGTGTAATTACATTCATGGTATATTTCTTACCACGAGCTTTGCCTGTCTTAAATCATTCCATGTTTGTGAACCTGATATGCTTGTATGACAAAGGTGTGACAATGTAAGCAATCCCTAATTGAGTTCAGGTAAGGTATGTGGTGTCGCAAGTGTTTAACATGTTAAATGTAAGAACTCATACTGTAAGACTTCACTGTCTCTAAAGGAGTGTTGATGTATGACACTATAAAATCCATGGCTGTATTTTAGTGAAGTTTTATATATTGGAGACATCTTTCTGATAGGTGCTGGTCCCAAATTACCTTTACTCATAACTGTTGCCACCTGCCAGTAAGTATTTACTTGCCTCTTACTCCAGAAGTTAACAATCTCTTGAGATGCAGTCCTTCACGTGGTTTGCAGAGTGCTTCATCTCCTCTGGGAACTGAAGTTGCAATAAAAATGTAAACTATTTCTAGAAATGACATTGAAAAACATATTGGAAAGAATTCATCTTTAGTTAAAGCTTGGCACTGTTGTAGCCTGGCTTAAGCTCTGCAGCACGAATAACCAGATACCAACGGGAGGGAGAGGGAAAATCAGCTGCTTGTGTACCTTTTGGCTTTCATGCTGCTTCTGTAAAGCATACCAACACTTTATTGTCACAGATGCTGTCAGAAAGACTTTTTACCTTTAATGAAATACACTTGGGGCCAAAGCAGGTGAAATCACTGTTGACTTGGAAATTTAAGTGTAAAGTAAAATAAACTGGTTGAGGCTATAAAATCTGTTTTCCTTTCTTGATAGTGCTGCATCAGAAATATGGCAATATAGACCTTTGATTAAATATTAAAGAGCAAAAAGATGTGCATAGCAAGCAATGTGAAATAGAACGGACCTTATTTTAATCTGAGATTGTCCTGAGAAGAAATTGTGGTTTAAGAGTTAAATTGAACGTATAGACTGGCAAAGTGTTCTAGGGGAACCTTTGGAAACAGACACCCTTTGCTGACAACTTTGGAGTAAGAATTTCGTACTTCTCTGACCTATTATGTCTTTGAACACTTTTGTGTTTGATTCTATATTCTATCACTTCCCAAGTATTTACAGAGGGTGGTATTTTCTGATTTTTGTCATAGCTCTTGGTATCCATCTTGGTACGGGTGGTCAGTCCCAGAGCTGATATTCTGCTGTTACCCTTAACAATCCTGTCTGTCTGTCTGCTTTCTGAGTAGTCCCCTGGTCCTTAAATGAACTGCAGGCTCTCGCATCTTGTGGAGCTGCTCTTGTTCTCTTCTTCCTTCTCCACTTGCACTACGCTAGTGTGAAGATTCCCTCCCTGAAACTGAGGTGAACAGGAAGAACAGTTGTGGGGTTTTTTTTTTTCTTTTCACCAGAGGCTTTCACCTGATCCAGTCACAGTCTTAAAGAACATGACGATGTCTTGTAGAATAACTGCTACCTATTGCTGCTCTTCAGGTGCTGCACTGCTTTTTGGTGTTAGGATCTATGTGGTCGGACTATGCTCAAGTGTCTGTAGTATTTCATAGATGTAATTTTGCACGTGTGCCAAGATTTCCTATGGTTTTGTTTGTGCGCTTGATATGTCTACTTTTAAAACCATAATTTTGAGTCTCATTCTTTTCTGGTTTTGCTGTAAAGTTAGGTAGTGTAATTTTTATATTTTTTTAACATCATGAGCAGAAAACATTTATAACAGGAATCCTCTGTGAGGTACTATCTTGCATGTGTCTTCCCTGCAGATATAAATCCCAAGCATTATGGACAACTCTATGAAAAAATGCAGCTTTTAAAAATGTTTCCGAAATTATTTGGCATGAAAGAGGTTAAAATCTAGCCAAATAAAAAGAAAATTAAGTTTGATTCAGTTGGCACATTTCAAGCTTTTGAAAGAATTAGCTGTGATAATTTGCTATGCTTATTTCAGCTACCCTTTCAGAAACTTTGACTTCTGTTTCTTAAACAAAAAAGACTGAGGAGTGTAACCATTCAGCTGAAAGTGTGCCCTTTTGTCAGCAAGTCCTGTTTTTGAGGAGAGACATTTAACAAATTTCCTGAGCAAAGTGTCTTGAATGAAGTTAGGAATACTTCAGCCAGTGCTGTTTTAAAATGTTCTAAGCAATTATAATTACTTTATAGTTCCTAGCATATGTTAGGGCCCTCTGCTTAAAATGCAGAGTTTTCATTTTCTTTTCCTTTATAGGAATTAGTGGAGATGAAGTATTCTATGTTTATTTCCCATAATCACAGTGACTAGACATATCTACAGTGTTAAATAAATGAATGAGAATATTTCAAAAGGCTCTTTCAGAAAATACATAAAAAGCAAGAAACGATATTAGGATTATATGCGAGATTGTTTGTTTTTTAATGCTTCACTTAAATTCTACTCCATGTCATTTCAAGACTAAATGGTGGTAGCAGAATTGGTCTTGACTGTAAATGTAACTTATGTATGTAGGATTTTCTTTCGTCACTTTATATGAAGTATTTATACTGAAATTCTTTGAAGTGACAGAAAACATGACTGAACAGAGCTACGTAAGTGTCCATGGTGTGTGCTATTTTATAATAGCTGAGGGGACTACATGGAACTAAGAATATTGCAGTATTCAAGGCTGCTTGTTGTTCACAGTGCTTCATGGCTCTGCTTCTGAAGCTTAATGTCTGTCACTATAGAAATTTATACCAACTGTAAAAAAAAAAATCAGTAAATTTACTCTGTATTTACTAATTTTGTATATCCTGAGCTCCAGTTCAGTGCTGCGTAGAACACATTGCCCTGGCTCCGTTTTACCTCCTGCTAGTGGAACAGAACAAATACCTGCAAAGTTGAGCTTAAGATACTAGAGCGTCATTATTTTTGCAGCAAAGTAAGAGATTTTTCCAGTCTGTCAATCTTGATTGTTTTTGTCACAGAGCACATGGAAGGATACAGTTCTCCGATGAACAAATTTCAAACCAATTTTGATTCTGTCCCTGCAGAGTGTCTGCAGACTCTTTTAGACTAGTGGCATCCACAGCTTTATAAACACATTGTGACTTGAAATAGCCACACTGTTAAAATTAGATTAACTGTCTGTTAAGGACAGACTTGTGCAAAAGCTGCTTTGATCTGACCACATAGTCTGACAGCAAAATATCGATAACAGTCCTGACCACCTCATACTCTTGGCACCTTAGCTTAAGTGTAGTAGCTCTGCAGGTCTCTGATCTTAAACGCTGGTACATAAACCAAAAGGCCAGTGCCTTGTAGCGGAGTACATGGCACTCCTGTTTCATGTCTTACTAGTGTAAAAATCTACCTGAAGAACTACTCTTTAGATTACTTTGACAGTCACCTTGGTGCGATATGCAGCGCTGTAGTTAGGAAGTACACGTGCAGTCTTGCTTGTACTTCATCTCTTCAGCATGATTGTCAGATGGTGCATGACAACTGACAGACCAGCTAAAGGTAACATCTGTGAGTCAGTGAGTCTAAATAATTATGCCCAACCTCTAGCACGTGTCTGTATGCTTCAAGATAAACCCTTTTGAAATGGCATCTCAGAACATCAGCAGAAAAAAAGACAAGCTGTGCCTTTTGTTCTTTCTGTTGCCATCATCTTCAACTTCCCTTCAGCAGTTTTTTCATGTTTACTAGCGATGTCGAGGAGACTCTCAGAATGCTTTATTTTTTTAACATTTTCCTGAACCTTTTCCAAAATGAAGTGTTGGGAAATAACCAAGGTGCTGCAGCTAAAGGTAAGTCTGCCACACAGTTAGGCCATATGATTGGCGTGGACTCTGAACAGATTGCCTCCTGTGCTGGTGTGCTGTCACTTGGTCTATTCTCACCTGTGTTCCTGCAGATAAACTGCAGCATTCTCTGTGCCAAATGTCCAAGGATTGGACAGAGTGTGTGAGGAAACCGTGGGAGAATGTTCCTTCTAAATACGGAGGGATATTTAACAGCTCCTGCACTCAAATGACAGCAAGCACCAGGAGAATAAATTCATGGATTGTATATAATCTGGGCAAAAACACTTGTAGGGACACAGGTGAAACCTACAATGTAGATATAGTCATAGTGCACCAGTTTTTTACAGAACGGTCTGCAGTAATTTGGAATTGAAGAAGGTGTAAGAGGAGTCTGTAGACTTGTTCTGTATTTCTAATTCTGATTGTTCTAGCCCGATTTTTTTTTTTTTTTTACTGTCTTTTTTTTTTCCCCTCAACCAATTTTTTTTTTTTTTTTTGCTATGTCCTTTTCACTGCATCTTGCCCTTGAACTTGCTCTTATGTTCAAGCTGAGAGATGCTCCAGATGCTTCGACTGGCCTCTTCATTACTCTGTTTGCACACTAACCCCACCCTGATTTCCCTGTTCACCCTGCACGGGAGGATCATTGGCACACTGATGCCTCGTGAAGACAATGTCAGTATGTCCAAGGTACTCCCTGAGCCAGAGCTATGTTGCTTTTTTGGGGCAACAGTACTTTTATTGTGGGTAAATCTCAACTGTCTGAGAATCTAATTACCCTGCTTTATTCAATGAGCTGCTACCAAGAGATGAAAAGTAGAAGTCCCTTTGGTGCCCATTATGAGCAGGTTTTGCTGTGCTTGTTTTGCAGAAGCATTGGTGTTCCACATAAATACCAAAGAATGTTCCACATAAATAACAAAGAAGCTCAAACACACAAACTTGCTGTTACACATTGGAAAATAACATGGAATTTCATATAAACTCTGACACTGTTGTATAAATAAGCCACCTCTTGTTTGACTCAGACTGAAAGGATCATTATTGATGAACTTTGGCCTGAAACCCATCCGAATATTGCCCTGAATAGTCAAGAAGTACCCTCTTAGTCTTGGTGTAGATTCTTTGGTCAGTGGCAAGTTATTTGTACCTCACTGTCTCCTCCTCACTTTAATTCCATGGTGACAGGTGAGTTGCTGTTGTCTCTATTACTACAGTTCTGTGAATTTATTGACCACTATGATTAGTTTATTGAGAGTCTAGAAGCTGGTCACATATGAGACTGTTTGGGTTAGGGAAGAAAACAAATTTGTAGTGTGGCTGAAATCAGTGGGCTTTTCCAGGTTTTTTGTTTCTTGTTTGTTTGGTTTTTGTTTGTTTTTACGCTGATGCTTAAAGCAGTTTGCTCCAATGTTTTAAGTACCCTGGTATAGGGAAATACTAAGACTTCTGGAAAAAAACTTCAAGTCTGTCTGATCAGTACTTAATGATAGGTATTGCATAGCTGTTGAAGAAAATCTGTTCACTGTGTATCAACACTTCATAGACAGATAGAGCTTCCAGGTATAAAAATACTTTGGAAAATCAGGACTGCATCTGTGCTGTTTGTATCCTTATCTCTTATTTGGAGATCACATAAACAAAACAAAAAAGGAGCTGCTGGTCACTGGCATAGCTTTGGCTACTGAGTGGTGAAATCATTACTTTTCTTCTAGCTCCTGGAAGGACTGCTTAAAAAGTGCTTCTGACAGTGCCAGGTGGGAAATGAAGAATCAGATAGTGGATGGAAATCAGTTCTTTTACAGAGTTGTGCTTACTCTGAGTTTTAGATATACAGGGATCTGTGCATTTCATTTGCATTTATTTGCTCTACATAAGGTGGTCTGAAACTCTGCTGCACTGTGGCTGGAAATCTACCTTTGTCAAATGTGAATCAGAATTCCTAGCGTCACCTGTTCCCCAAAAATTAAATGGATCTATAATAAATCAATTTTCTTGGGAATAAAAATGTCAATGTTGGCATTTCTAATTAACAAGGTGTGTCACTTTCTTCAAATTTAATGTCCTGTGTCTCTACCAAATAGTCTCTTACAACTGTAATACTGTTCACTTGACACCTCGTAAATAATAATTTTCACATAAAAACTTGTATATGGAAGACATTTTAGATTATCTGAATGAATTAATGCATAAGAATGTTATGCATTGCAGAGAAATGGGTGAAATTAGTACCGAGTACTGGAAGTCATCAACAGAAACTATGCAACTTTGGATGTAACTCTTAACAGTGTTGATATTATGCAATAACCTCCCTTCTGTTAATATTTTATGTAGTTGGGTCAGCTAAGAAAAACTGTCCCACATCATAGGAACTCCCTACATGAAAGCAATTTGCTAATTCCTTGTAGGGTAAAGAGAAGAAAGTAATCCTCAGTAGCAACAGGGTCACTTTCTGGGAGTTTGTGTGTGCATGCAAGTGTAAAAAAAATACCAACCAAACAAAAGCAACTCCCCAAAAAACTCGCAACAGGTAGATTCAAAATTCCTGTTTCCAAGAGGTGATAACACACATTATTTTGCCAGAAGTCATATGGCATAAAGCTTCTGAAGTTGTGAGGTTAAATTCATATAGGACTAGATGAACCTGAAGCTCTAACGGAAAAACCCCACCCCAAAACCAGTCAAACACAAAAATCCCCAAGTCACTTGTGTATTGTTTGTGATCTGTAAACAAGGCTCTGATATAAGGGGGGGCTTCTGACTAATCTCTGTTGTTATTTGCCCATGAAGAAGACAAGAGCTTGGGCATCTGAACAGAAATTAGACCTGTTCGGGTGATCTGAGTTTACCCACTGCTCAGAGGAGGGGAAAATTCTCTGCTGCTAGGGGAGGGGAGTGCTGGCTGAGAGTGTGCCAGTTCTGTGACGGGACATTCTCTTGGAGGTAAACAGGATGTGAAGGGCTCGGTGTTGATTGAGACTTCACATAGGCTTGGGGTGAAAAAGGAAATTCCCAGAGCCCTTCTAATGCCTTTTCATCTTTTATATTAATTTTTTTATTTTTGTTTTACAGTGAAAGAAGCAAAAATGGTCAAAACTTTTGTTCCTTTATTTCTAAGAGGTATTGGAGAACAGTGAACTCTCCTGGCAACACAAACTGGTAACACTCTGTCATTGGGGAAGGTATAGTTCTAATTTTTTTAGTTATTTATGGAGTGAGTAGCACCTGGAGGCCTTGTGCAGACACAGCAGTGGTGGTTGTCAGCATAACAAATGGGCATTCCTTGCTTCAGACAAAGTTACTACCTCAAAGCCAACAAAAGTAGACTCCTCCTTGAGATGAGAAGATGTGCAAATGCAGAAGGAAAAGGATCGTGTAGCATGTGGTCTTGCAGAGAAGTATGGGGAAAGGGAGCTTTGCCTGAGCGTGTGGCTGTTTAAATACAGCATCTCCACACCCCTCTCCTACGAAGGTGGTTTTGCTCTGCAGGCCTCTGGCTGTGCTTCCTGCTCGTCCCCACACAGAGTATCAAGACAATCTGAGCGGGGATTTGCCATCTGTTACTGAGTGAGGCGTTCGGCGTTCCTCAAAGTAGTTATACAGCTGCACTTGCCTGTAATTTTTTATGTACTTGATAAAGGACTGACCTCAGGCCTAACGCACGTGGTGTGCGCTTTCAGCGGGGGGAGTGGTTGCCGCGTGTGTGCCGTGGGGCAGTGCTGCTTGCTTGTGGGTTGGTTGGTTGGTTTTTTCCACCCTCACATCTTACTGCTCTGTTGTCTCCCTCTTGACCTGGTTGAGTTTAACCAGAATTCCTGAGTCAGGAATGCTCCAAGTTTTCTTAGGGATGTTTCAGTTGCTCAGACTCTACGCTGTGACCAGAGTACTGGTCTGAAGTAAAAAGACATAGAATAATATCAAGTATGTTGCACTTTTCTTACTACCTCCTTCATGCACATGCTTATCTAGTTCTGTTCGAGATGCGTTTGGGTTTGATTTAGGTGAGGTTTAGCAGTCAGTAACCTTTGCTTGTTCGGGGAAATGGGCTGCTGGCTTAAGGCTATCTACTGCAGTGCGCACACCAGCTAATTTTGTGCAGATTTTTCTTATTCTCCGGCCCCAAGTTTGAGGTACCAGGCATTCTTCTGTTTACTTGGCATATGTGATGTGGGTACATTTTTATTGCCCACATTCCACCTCTTCATTAGCTTCATTCTCTGTTTCCATCTCATTTAAAATGTCAGGATCTGCTGCTTCTCTGCCAATTTCATGATGGCCTACACTGGCACATACCCCAAACTGTGCTGTAGTCATTTCTGCAAGTGGAAAGGGCAGTGTCTACTGGTGTTTCTTTTGGATGGTGTCAGTTGGGTGTTTGGACACTGTATTGAAGCGACATTTTCTGGCTGTCTTAATCTCTGATTTGGATTATTTGGATGGAAGCAGAAATCTATGACTGAAAGGGACCTATTTTTGTGGTTGAGTTTACTCAGTAATGCTGTTTTGTTAGATTATTTTTTATATATTACACAATTGTTTTGTCTGTTCTTATTTTGGGGAAAAAGTAAAGAGGTTCGGTTTGAGGTATAGCCTTGAGTGACAAAGCAAACTAACATTTACATGGACCTATAAACTTCTCCAAAACTTCTAGTGACTTACTATACCCAGAACATAGAAGTCAGCGTATCTAAATGATAATTTTTATTGGTACGGCATGTGATATTTGCCATTTCTACTTTCCAACAAGTAGGCTTTACATAAAAATGTATCATGATTGGGAAGTATTTTTTATTTAATTGGATATAAATACTTCAATCTTAACATTGAGTAGTGGGAGACAAACCATCACACCTTTCTTTTAATACCTCCTGTGTAGCCATGTACAACAACAGTAAAAATTGTACCTCTCCAGTGTTTGGTACCCCCTTTGTACTGCAGTGAAATTATTCTAGATGTATGGTAGTGGTAACTGAAGCATGTAAGAGCCACACAGAAAATCTCACGCTTGTGGAACGAAGCATTTCTCCTGACGAAAACCCATTGCCCTTGAGGGGTGACAAGTACAAGGAGGGCAGAAAAATCTCCTGTTATTTGCTGAACCTTGATGTTAATGAATTGTGTGCTCTTAAAAAGTAAGAGGATGTTGAGGTTTGCAGCTAGCCAGCTGTCAGCCAAAACAAAATTTTATCCTGCTCTTCTGTGGAAGGCTTTGCAGCAGAGATCAGCTGTGGAGCTTTGCTATCAACACTGCGTGCTGAGATCCTTCTTTCATGCAAATTATGACTTTTTCTGTGAGCAAGTGATAAGCTTTTTCAAACAGCATGGTAACCTAACAAATAAAATGCTTCCTTATTCGCATTAAGGAGTGGCTTCTTTAGAATGCCTCTGAATGACCTTCTATGTGATTAAAATCTGATCTTTTAATGATTTTACTGTGATAGGTGGCAGAGAAATGAGGGATAAGCAGGAGAAACTGGCATGTCATTGCTTGCAAATGAGCTCATTTGAAAAATACATAAAACAGATTTCAAAATTGAACTGAACCGACTTCCCCTTCAAATTAAATTGTGTTCTCCTTGTTATTTTGTCATAAAGATGGCTGGATTTCTGCTTAGGAAGTAGATCACCAAATACAACTTCACAGAAGTGTGTAACTAAGCTAAATGGAAAAAGACTGGAAAACTTGAACCACCTAATGTTATCTGTGCTGCTCATTTCACATGAAGTATTTAGGGAGCACTAACAGTGAATTTAGTTGGATAATAATCAGATGTTCAATTAGTAAGGTAATGTTTATTGTTAAGTATTTTGGATACTTCCATTGTTGGAATACAGAAATCTCAAAGATTATCTCAGAAGAAACAATAGCAAAAGTAACTACTAGCTCAGCCTGGTGGTCCAGACTCTGAATGCCCTTGGTTGAGAACGTGTAGAATTATTTCAGTAGCTTCAAGTATTATTCATTTCAACCAAGTTACTTCTCTGTAAATGACATTAGGAACTGATCGATCTGTGACAAAAATGTTGTATGGGGGGGACTTCTTGTAGAAGGGCAGTTGATAATCCAAGGAGAACATTGACCAGGATACTTACTCTTGTAAAAATGTCACAATGATAATATATGAAATGCATAAGATTTTGATTGTTGCAGCCTGTCTTGAACAACACAAACTGTATCTGTCTTAAATTTGTTTACAACAGTATTGAAATCATTGAATTACTTTGCTGTAAAACAAGCGAGAGTTAAAATTTGGTCCATGTGTTTCAACTGAGGAAACCTCCATTAATGCCATGTAAGATTGAGGTTCCCCGCTAGCATAAGATCTGATTCCACTAAGATTCTTTTGAACAAAACCACAGTGAACCTTACAACTGTTTTCACAAGAAAAGGAAAATGCCACACAATGTGCTTGAAGTCATGACTTCACATTCTTCAGCAACAAGGGAATCCTCCACCTGAAATTGCTTTCTACTAAAACCGTAAATCAGAAAAACCACTGCTGGCATAAGGTGGTGATTTTCCTCTGTTAGGTGTTCCTCCCTTACAGCAGATCTGTTTTGTACACCCTTCATCTTAATCAGGAGAAAGTTAGGCAAAGGTAGGAATAAAAGATAGTAAAAGCCTCTGGAAAACCTTGCTTAGTGAAAAGCAGTGGTAGCCAGACGTCTTGCCTGAGCATTGCTGAGCACGGTGCTTTGCAGAGAACTAGTATTGACAGACCTGCCCAAACCTTGAACTTTTTATTACCCGTTTTTCCTTGGGTATGTTTTCCAATAAAATAAAAGTTTTAATGAAAAGGGAAACACTGTTTTAGTATCTCAAAGATGTGAGCTTTGGACATGTGTGTGACAATGCCTGCAAAAGCCAAAAAGAAAACAAAACACATCCTCCCCCCCAAAAAAACCCCAAAACATTAAGCAAACAAACCCCAAAGATGCAGTGAACGTTCTTCAAGAAATGTGTCTGTATCTAAACTCAGACTAGACAGCTTATTATTTTTTTGCATTATGCTCTGAGCACAGCTCTTGTAAATATACCTTCACATATCTGCTGAGGACTAAAATCCTCTTGCTTAAGGGGCTTGAATAAAAATTCCTTCTCTGTGAGCAGCAAGTAGGGTGGCAAATTTGTTAACCATTTTGTTGTAAAAGCTACAACTAAAGAGATATAGATTCAGCATTGTGGGGACTTTGATACAGAACATACTATGGATTTTTTTTATTGTTGTGATGTTCTATGGATGTGGTTACACCCTTTGATATTAAGCATGCACAAGGAGACACTTCACATAATAACATTGGGTGTTTTTTTCTTCCCATTTGTAAATCCTTGTGTACTCTATATCTGACAGTTTTTATTGTGACAAGTCACAAGGCTTCTGTTGCACAGTCAAACAAAGAGACCTCCTGCATCGCGGAGACCAGCCTCTGTGTGACAGCTGAATGTGACAGAATCAGTTGCGGGGGGGGAAGCACCTACTGTTCAGGTAAATGCCGCCACTGAATCTCTCCCTGTAAGTTTTGAATTAATGTTAATAGAATTATGATTTCAGAACAGTTCCTTTCTGTGAGGTGTCACTCCAGATTTATAATTGCGTGCTGCCATCATTATGGCTATTTGTAGAATTGCACAGTAGTGTAGGTGGCAAAGGGCCTCTGGAGGTCATTCCGACTCCCTGTTTAAAGCAGGACTTTATAGTCCTTTATAGTCACATCCAGCCTATAAACAACTTACGTGTTTCAGCATGGCATGGGCAGAGTTTGAGAAACAACCTTGAAATTTATTTAAGATGTTCAGTCTTGATGGGAACTTGTAACTTCTGATAAAGTGCTTTAGTGTCTGCTCTGACTGTCTAAAAATGTGTGGGATAAACTTCGGGCATTCAGATGTTTTATATATTGCTAGAGTTGCCTTTGCCTCCAGGTTTTATATGAAATACATCTTTTCAGCTTGCATTGAAAGGCAACACTAGCAATATATAAAACACATGAATGCTTTAAGTTTATCCCACATGAACCAGCAATATCAGCCAGTTGAGTTACCTGCATAATCGCACTGCCGTGAATTGGATTTCAAATATGAAAACACGATGAGGTAGAATCCTTCTGCGTATTAGAATATATTGTGAGGCGAAACTGAAGAGGTTACTATGAATGTAGATAAGTTCCTGTACCTATTCCAAGAGAATTCGAAGCTTAGCTTTTGTATTTCCCATCTGTATTTGAGCCAGCTCTTCTAGCTCTAGTCAGGAACTCTTAATCTGGCAAGCATGATATCTTTTATATATTTTGACTTCTGTGAGAAGCTGTGAGCTAAAATCAAATGCAACTTCAAGGAAATTTGAATGTACTTTAGCAGCCACTGCAGTTCAAAGACAAATGACCCCTAACAGACCTTTGAAGCATCTTTGGCAGTTACATGTTATCATGTAGTGACAACTTTCTATGTAAAATGGCCCTCAAGTGTGTGAATTTGGAAGCACCAAAGAATTGTCACGCTAATGGCCAGCACAGGTGGTTTTGTTCAGACACTTCTGTATGTTTCAAGAGCGTCATAACCTGGATGTTTTCTGCGGTGCTCACATGCACTGAAAATGGTTTAAATGATTAGTACAGCAGCTTGTGCCATGATTGTGGTTAAACACAGATGAACCTGATGAGGCAGCATTTACTCTGTTCTCGAAATATATTGCCTAGGTGTATTGTGTCAAATGAGAAAGCTGTCATCAGAGGAGGTATTATGATTAAATACCAAATCTGAGAATATTCTTTGAAACTTCTCACTTTTTTACTGTTTTGAATAATGTAAGTTGAAGAAATAATAAGAAAAGTTCTCTACAGTAATTAAAAAAAAAATCAGCAGGCACAAAGTGGGAGGAAATAAAGCATAGAAAAAATTAGTCAATATAGAGAAGGAAATGCAGTGATGGGTCATCCTAGCTTTTCTGGCTTTGTATTGTGTAACTGCCAAATCTGAGGTGCTGTCATATGTTGCTCTTGGCAGCAACTTCGCTTCATAAAGTTATTTTTGGTTTGGATCGTTTCAAAAGTGTGCCTGTGACAAACTGCGGTGCTGGGGACAAGTGCAGCTGGCTTGGGCAGAAAATGTCAGAGGGATGTGGCCATTCCTTACAGTGGTTTTGCTACTGAGAATAATGTAATACGTAAGCACATCCTGCAGGAATGTCTGTGCAGGCACTGGATTATTTTTAACAGCTTAAACAATGCTAAATCTCTGTACAGGCAACCTTACTCATAATAAAATTGGTCTTAATTTGGTTTGATTTAAATTACAGTGAAGGTGAATTAAGATACATGAAATAAGCTATTTAAATTCTGAATTAAACCATCTACATAGTTTTGTGAAGTGAAATTGATGTCATTCAATTTCACAATTAATATAGTTAGATTTTCTAAGATCCCGAGGTGCTGTGATGGCTCTTTGAGTCTGAAAACTCAGTATTTGGGGAGTACAAAGGCAATACATTTTAAAATCCCATTGACTAAATTTAAATAGTTCCTATATTATCTGTACAGACAAAGGTCAGATTGAACAAAGCATGGATGAACTTGTTCTGACCTGAGAGAAAGCATTCTTACGTACCTGGAGAAAATGACTGGCAGAAGGTTTTGTTTTCGTGCCAAGAGCAAAGCTGGGTAATGAATTTTATTGTAGGTTAGAGGGTGAATGGAATTTGTTACCAAGGCTGAATATTTTTGGGCGATGAAAATAGTGAAATATAAAAAATAAAAATGTTTTGATTTTTTCATTGGAACAGAATTGAATTTACACTGAAGTTTTAGATTTAAAAGAAAGATATATGAATTAATTACATTCTTAACAAATGCAGAGATACCTGTTTTCTAAAGTATGAGGATTAATATCACAAAACGTTTGGGTTTTTGAGTTCATGTCATAATATCAATTTCTCTTGGTTATAGAGCTTTGTTTTAATCAGTAATGTTTTCTGATTTTATGTAATGTAGTAGATTTAAAATTGTTTCCAGTAATATCTGCCTGAACCTTGCTGCCTTCCTTTACCTGTTTTATATGGTAGTCAGAGACTAATTGCCTCTGCGTTATCCTCACAGTGGTAATTCTTTCTCTGTCCTCGGTCTGTCTTTCTGTCTTTCCTTCTTCCCAAATGTATTCAGGCATCTATTTAAAAAGTTGAAGGGAAAAAAATGGAATTAGATCTATGATGCAAGCTTCCACAGGGACTCTTCAGGAATTTGCCCATGTGCTAAACTGATTTCTCTGCTCGTGTTTCTCTTGCTTGAGGGAACTCTGGTAAGGTCTAGCCAATGTCACTACGATGTCTGTCTTTATTAGAAATCACCAAGAGAAGATGATTTCAGTGAGAAACATGATAAATTATTGTAAAATCAACTTGAATGCTTTGACAAGTGTTATTTTAAGGGATGTAAAACCAAGTTATTACTTAATTCTTCAACTATGGCATCTTGTTCCATGCTGGAGCATTGGAGCTAGGGGGCTTGTAGGTATTAAAAATTACTATGGAAATTATTTGCGGTCTACTGAATTCTCACTCAGAATGCACTGTATATTGGAAATGCTTGGTTTTGAGCATCGGTCCGTTCTTACAAGATGTTCTTCAACTATATTATGAACAAGAATCTAGAAATACCTCACTTGTTTGCCAACAATTCTTGATTCTTTTGAAATAAAAAAGATTCACTTTTTCTTAGGAGGGAGATGCACAGGGTCTTCAGAGCTTGGGAGAGCAGAAGGTGATGGTACGTTGTCATGCTCTGAAAGATGTTTGCCTGGTCTATACCCCTTACTCCAGCAAACCCCCTGACTTTTACTGAAATGGAATTAAGTCAGACCTTTCTTTTGTAAGGTTGTGTGGTTGTAATTGTAAAGATTTAGTATATGTTTTGTAATTAAGCTTCTAAGTCACTTTAATGTTAGAAATACCTGTGGTGCGCATACAAGTGCTGTTCAGTGTCAGTAAGTAAAGACAGTGTGAATGCTACTTGAATACTGCATCTTCCGTGGAAAAACTTTGGGACATTTTACAGGCCACAGTGTCCTCACAGTGTTCCTGGGAGTAATGAAATGTACATGGACAATGATTTTGAGCAAGTATTTGCTCAAGTCGGTGATTAATAACTTTTTAAGACTCTCTTTCTGTTATCTCGCAATGGTAAAACTTAGTTTTATTTTGCAGAAATGTTTATCCTCTTCCTAAGTCTGAAAGTCATTTTGAGAACATACTTTCCAAAACTCTTCATGCAAATGAAGTAGTTTTTAGGTGTTACCTGATCTGTGAGCATCAGATGGAAACCTTTTACAGGTTTTTACACCTGCAGAAAGGTTCCATTTCTGTTTTACAGGTGTGTATACTAGAGTTATAAGACTAAAGAACAGAACAGAGAATTCTTCAGCAGTGACATGGGTTTTTTTTAGAAGGAGTTACTTAATGAAATAAACAGGAAACCCGCTGTGTTCTCTGTGATGTCTTCCTCTTGCTGACTTGCACCTTTCTGATACTGGAAATAAATTCAAAACTGTCCTGACAGCTCCATATTGTAGCCCATCTGAGCACCACTATACAGTCTTAATGGGGCCCACACTGTGCAGCTGCATGGCTGTTTTATAAAATCCAGTAGATCACCTCTAAAGGGCACATTTTATCATAAGGTATTACCTGCTCACTCTTCAGGCAGTTTTTTGCTTATGATTTCCTTACCTTAGCAAACCCTTCGTGGTGAAGGTGTAAAGCCACTCTTTTATGTAGCTTTTCCAGCTGCATCAGTAACCAGAAGAAAACAAAGGGGAGATGAAACTAGAAAGAAGAAGAATAGGAGACGTTTTTTCTAGACAATAGAAATCATAGGAAAGAGTGATTCATTTCTCACTTTTTTTCACAGTTCTGATTCCCACTAGTTCAGGTAAGATTGCCCACTGTGTGTGTTACCTCGCAGTAATGACATTCATAAGCTGGCTCTGGTATTCCTACCAGTGATACTTTCTTTTGCCATGTGCAGTGTTCACAAGTACACAGGGACTGAGATGTCCCAAGCACATGACAGTTGTGTTTTAGGGGAAATAAACACCAACTTCAAGGGAGGAGGTTGCAGTTATGGTTCTGTTACAGCGGACAAATCTTCTAACCTGACAATAGGTGATTTAGAGATAGGAATTAAATTTCAGTCCTTTCCTTGACACTTCAGTGAATATTATCGTTCCCTAACACTGTGTTTTTTCTGTCTGTATCTGCAAGTTTTGTTTTGTTGGCATTTTCTTATGCATCAAATAAGAATGTAGCTGGCTTGAACAATCTGAAAGCATTTTAAATTGTTTATGACTTTCTGATCATTATATCAAAATACTTCAACTTCCTGATCATTTTTCTCTTGGGGACCATTTTCTTCCTACAGTAATGAAGCTCAGGACTTGCCTCACTCGTTTCTCTTTATATCATCCTAAGAATTGAGAGAAAAGGAAGCTGTCACTAGGTGATAGACTTATGCCAGACTTGACTGCCAGTCGAGTCTGCGACGTGCTTCATGTTTTCTTCCTGTGTTTTTACCTAACGTTTTGTAAGCATCGTGTTGATGGAGTAAACTTTAGTAGTCTGTGTTGAATCTGTAGTTATAAGGACAGATTACATCTCTGATCTTTGAGGCAGTACCTCTTAAACAAATGCATTCCTCACTACAGTCCAATCTGTATTAGATTATTTGCAGGTATTCCGAGAGCTGTTGTTCAAGAATCTTTCATTCTAGTATCAACCCGACTGACCTCCATCTCTCTACCTCCTCCAGATTTTATGAAATAATTTGTAGATTGGACCTTGGGCACTCACCACAAAGATTTGCTATATTTCATGCTTTCAAATGATTGGTAAAAGGAGTCTAAAAATTATTTTAACACAGGAGCCCTGACATCAGACACCAACTTTCTGTTTCTGCCGTAGGACAGTCACAACGTGTGTTTGGCTAACCAGCTGCTGGTCACCCAAGTGTACCCGATATTGATGAAAACCTTCACCTAAAACATAGATTAGTGTTATTATTCTGGCTAGTCTTATTATTCTGGTAACTGTAAGTGAAAATGCAACGAAGTATTGAGGAAGCCATCCTCATTAGTGTTTGGTACCTGTGAAATGATATCTTGACTATGAGAGCATTTTCCAGAATCAGAGTTTAGACTGCCTTTTTGAATGGTTTTAGAAGAATTATGAGAGTCTCTGCTGATATCTATAGCTAGATAATTGTTTTGAAGCCATAGCCTCTTCCTTCCTGCAATTTTCCCATTGATGCATGCAGGTTTGGAGAGAGAATTGTTTAATAATTTCTAAATCTGTTGCATGTAACTATGAAAATGGTGTTTCTTGTGTCATTTTTATTGTATGCAATTATCTTTTAATTCATTCTGATCTGGTACTTTCAAAGTACGGTTTGTAGTTGATCCACAGCAGCACAATTTCATTTTAACTTCTAAATACCTCATTTTGAACAATTTGATTTCAACTTGGTGATAGCATTCCTGAGTGTAAATGAAGTGTTTGTGTGTAGGATTCATGAGACGTCTTTTGTGTTTATCATTTGAAATGACTTTGTGAACCAAGTTGTGTCTGTATGTGATCCGTAGTGCTGAAAAAGATTTTTAGAAATGAATTTCCATTTTGTCCTGCAGAAGTAGAGGGAAAGTGACAGCTAGACAGCCATTCCACTTGCATCTCAGAAAGACTCATCAGATAACTGTGATTCTTTGGAAATTTAGTGTCATCCCCTTAACTCCTGTAGGCTGAACTTAGAAGGTAGCGACCATAGTGCCAGGCAGGTCTCAGTACTGCCTACAGCCCCTTATGCTGTTACAAACTCTCTGGACAAGTTTATTGGGTGAATTTTGATGTTAAATTACTATAGGCAGCAGCATAAATAACTTAATAAATTTCCTGGATATGTACGATAAATTATTACTATCACAGTTTTCCTCTTATAGTCAGCATATGATTTGTTGGGTTTTTAAAAATTTATTCTTTTTCCATTTTCATTAGATGTTTGGAGATTAGAAAAATGACGGTTATTTGCGGAACTGTTTGGGCTGTTAAAGAGATTCAGATATCTGTAACGAAGACTCGGTGATAGGACTCGACACAAAATAAATCAGTGGAAATTTAACCGTCTGTGTCGATGGAGCCAGGACTTCATATGTGAGATATGAGACAAAACATTTTAAGTAGAAAAATATATCTTGTATTCTCATTTTGTTGTTAGTTCTGTAAATTGAAATATCATGAAGGGAAGGGGAGAATAGCTAGATATGAACATGTGAAAAGAGTCAGAAATCATACTCGGTTTGTCTAACAAAAGCGTGTTTAAATTCAAGCCATTTAAAGTCAGGGGCAGTTTCTGAGGATTCTGTGGGAAGTTTCAGTGAGCACAAACAAAACCCAGCAGAAATGACCAAAGCCACCAAGTCCAGATGTTTAAAATGAAAGATTTAAAATGAAAGATTTGTTCATATCTCAAAATATTCAGAAACAGGAAATGATTAAAAGCTCTTAAAATAGGTATGTACTTGTACATAAGGATATAAACAATTTGTGGGGTATTTTGTGTCAAATTAGCAGGGTGGGTGGGAGGAACAGTGTTCTGTTGCATACTGTTGGTCTGTCAGGTAGCTTGAAGTTAAAGGAAGAAAAGTTCCTGGACTTATTAACTAAAAGCAAGATGCAGGGAAAGTATGAGGAAGAAACTGTCTAATGCAGTTTTAACCACTTTAACGTATGCGGTATGTAAAATGATTTTTTTTCCCACTGAATTATTTTTAATAGTTTCTGGTGCCACAATAGAGCTTGAAAAGTTACAAATATTTAGTTAAACATTCATCAAGGAAGAACATTTTCAGATTAAAGTGGTTTCCGTACCTGAAGGTATATGTGCGGATTAGATGTAGAGGAAAGTATGGTTTTTAGTAATGTCAACATATTTGAAATAATTTGGGTAATCTTTTCGTAGGTGTATTTTGTCAAAAAAAAATAAATCTGTTCCATGTTCGGAAAATGCCATTGATTCCTAAATTCCCTGAAGAAGCTGAGCTGAAGTATAGCATAATAGAACGGACCGGGAGCTTGTAGGCGTTTTTTTTAATATTAATTTGAAGAGACTGTCAACAAAGCAATGGAGGGTCAAGTTCCCAAGAAGTGAGAGTATGGTTGATGAGTGACAATCACCTGTTTCAAATAACATTCAGAGCTGGTGATTTCTAGTGCCTGCCACCAAAGAGCTATTTGTTACTCATGTACTGGTCTTGACAGACATGGCTCAGTCCTCTGCTTTTTTTTCCTTAACGGTGTAAGCACAAACCCTGTTACAGTGATGCTGAGAGATCTCCATGTGAAAGCAAAATTGTGCCCGTGGGCTGTTCAGTGCAGAGTTGAGAGTTTGGATCCTTTCTGAGTGCCTGGTGGTGCGTTCAGCTCTCCAGTCAGGCAGTGAGCCCAGCGTGCTCTTCGCGCTCTAGAAGGATCATCAGAATGGCTTTTGCAAACTGGTGATGCTGGTGTTCCTGAGCTGGGTAGCACTAGGAACACACTTTCCTTTTAGCCAAGATTTTCTTAGCCGTTCAGTACCTCTGGAATAAATAGATGTTCTTTTTGTACCACAATTGAATGGGCAATTGGTCATTGTGGGTTGTCAAGGTCTTCCTACACCAATAGCATGTTCAGCCTGACGTTTCTGGTCTTGCCCCATTTTTGGTCCCTCTATACAACTGCAGAAAGAGTTCCAAGAAGAGCAAGGGGTTGCTTATGAGATGCTATAAAGAAAGTTTATATTTTTCACAACCCCACTTTTCACACCTATCCATCTGTCCTTGTTATGTTCAGCACTTTAGTGCCCAACCAACTTTGACAGTTCTGCTAATAAAATTCCCAAGTGAAATCTTGTGTTATAAAGTTCCCTATTTTCCTGCACAATAGAGGTGCAGGAAGTTGTCAAATTTCTATGCCTGTTACTGCATCTAAAAGAATAACCAAGATCAATGTGTGGTAATAACATTGCATTTCACTAGGTTTTTTATTTACTGAAGTTATTTATTTTGGGTTAATTACTATATGTTATTACGACAGACTGATCTTGATTATTCTTTTAGACGTAGCAACAGGCATAGCAATTTTAATTCTCATAGAAAAGTGCTTCAGTAATAAGTAAATGTAATATTATGATAGATTATTCCAGTGAGTTATGTTTGTCTATCCAAAGAGAGACAAAAATGTTAAAAAGAAAAATTAAAACAAGTTTTAACAGGGTAAAGCAGATGAAATATTTAGTATGAAAATGGCTTAAAAAAATATTACTCTACATTAGCAATCTTGTGAGGCATAATTTATCTTAAAACGTGAACAAGTGGGGTGGAAATCTTGGGGGTTTTATTGATTCTTAGGGTTTTGTGTTTATATTATTTAGTAACTTTCTGGGTTTGGATTGAAGGCAAATTAAAAGTACATTCTGGCTAATGCGAACTGTTGAAATTGACAAACCAAATGGAGGAATTGGTCTAGTTTCTTGTTAAATGTTTAATCTAGATGTAATGAGCTTTCAAGGTTTGTTATCCATTACAGCAAATAAATGTCTGTGAACAGTTTACACAGTTACAGAGGGAGCTGGGTATTAGGTCTTTTTGCAACTCCTTTCAAGGGCACCTTTCATGTTACAGACTTTGCATTCTCACTTACCTCTCTAAAAACAGGCCTTGGAACAGCATCTTCTTGCTCACCATCTAAGGTGGGTGCTAACAAATCCACTGAAATTCGTTACTCCCAAGACTTTCGGTAAAGGAATAGACAGTGTTTGTGAAGGAGTAGGGGATATCCCCCGTGTTCTCCAGGAGAGCAGATCTGGACTGGCTTGGGCAGTGCTGGGATTTTACTGTTTGGATTATCTGGCAAGGAGAGAGAAACACAAAGGAAGCAGCAGAGACACGTTGCTTCCTGACCTAGTGCAGTTTACTAATCACTCCTTACTGAGCATTTTGTTTAGAGATAGAAAGTAGGTTAGCACTTCTTAAAAATACATTCTGTTTTTGTTCCCAAATCACTTCATTTAAGATTCCTTTCCTGTAGCAACCAACTAGCTACAGATATCTGACGTGCTGTCTCCTTGTATAAGAAGAAGATCCTACCTTTCTCTTCTAGCTCTCTCAGGTCTAATATTACTGTGCCATGACATAAAATCTTCCATTTTCTGCTGGGCAAATTAAGCAAATTCTCCAACTTCCATCAGAACATGCGCATGAATGCTGGCATATCTAATGTTTGACACATTTGTTATAAACGAAGTAACAGATGTTACCTTACCCACGTATATTAGTTCATTAGAGAGCATATTTATTTCATTTTAGTTTTTGATATTAACTCTTACATGCACTTTTGCTGCTAACAGAAAAGCCAGTATGGCCTTAAAGCTGATGCTTTATGCTCTGTATTATTTTGCATGTTGTATTAGATGTATGGGTTTTTTTATGAAGCAGTGGGGTTGCTTTTTCCATAACCCAGTGCAAAGCGTGTCCTTGACTGCAATTTCCTTCTTAAACTGGATTTATTTACAACAGACAGTAGTGAAATATGTGTATATGTTTCTTATATATATATATATATATATGTATATAAGAAAGAGGAGCAGAAGGAAGTTTTGGGTAGGAAGCTGGACCTCTTGAGGTCCCTTCCAGCCTGAATTATCCTGTGGTCTGTCTGAGGTGGCTTACAAATACTAGTGCCACAGGGAGACAATGAGTTAATGGTTCGCTTCTGCATCAAAGTTTGATTCCAGTCATCCGTGAAATGGGTTCATTGGTCTTAGCCTGAAGGCACAGCTTTGATCCTGCAGCTCTTCTGCTGAGGGAGTCATCTGTGGAGCTTCACCAAATGCAACTAGTAACCCCTCTGCACCTATGGCGATCCAGACATTAACCTGTGCCGGTTGTTGCGCTCGTTTCACTTAAGAGCTTCTATCTGACCTGAAGCCAGTTATTGAGGAATTGACTGTTAGAGTGTTGTTAGGACACCTGACCCAAAACTGTCTTATGCTTAAGAACAATTACGTGGTTTGTGGTCTTGGAAATCCAGTGATGTCCACAATCTCTTGGAGAAAGTTGTACCTATGAGATTGCTGTTTAAATAAGCTCCCTTTGGAGAGCAGGGCACGTACAGTAATAGAAATCCCAGTTCTAGTTCATGAGGTCTAATTATGACCTCTAAATTATGAGGTCTATCCATATTTTATCTCTAAAATATCTTTGTGAGTCATCCATGTATACTTTTATTGCTAGAAAAATCTGTTAAGAACAAATTAGTAAATAATAAAAATCAACTTCACCATAAGCTGGACCCTTCTTCAGTGGGTTAAAAAGAAACCAAGCACTGTATTTGGACTTTTTGTGGTAAAGCAGTCTTTTTTCTCTGTAAAGTACAGAGTTTTCAAAACATGAAATGACTGCTGCTTTCTGTCCATGGCAAGTGAATAATGGTTTGGCAGCAGTGGTTGAGATCTTGGCATGTTTCCCACCCTCACTCCTGTCTGTCTGTGGCCTGCGTGTGCATGCACATTTTGGTGTTTTCATATTTTCTAAAGATTCACTAGAGATTCTGAAACTGTGATTCTAGACATAGGTGTGACTATGCCTTTCTATATGGGTGCTATATTCTTTTGGTTGGAGTTAAATGGAGTTAACTAGATAGTGGTCAGAATCTGTTTTCTCTGCTCAGCAGTGAGAAAACTATAACATCATCAGAGAAATTGTGTTGTACTGCAGAATGGTCAGTTACTGTGGGAATCCCTTGGCTACACGTCTGTGTTTTAGTTAAAAATGAAGCCTCGCTTAAAAGCAATCAGCAGAGAAACAATTGAAGTAAGCAGAGGATTGCAAAGTGGAGAAAGAGTATAAATCTTCCAGCATCTCTGGCACCTGAAAACACATTAAATACAGCTGATATTCTTGCAAGCTAATGTGTAAACAATGACTTCAGAGGCAAGCTAGCATTTTATGTTGGGTGCGACAGAGAAATTCTGGGGTTAGAACTTGGTGAAATGCAAACCAAAGTTACCATGGAAATGAGTTCATACATCACCTCTCAAAAAGATTTAATTATTTCAGAATTGTAGCTGGTGATTCTTATCCAGGAAGTGCATCTTCTCCTACATCAGCATCAGGGACAACAGAAAAAGCCAGCTGTGTATATTTTATTTGGGTAGGGAGAAATTATGTGAAATACAGCAAAGGCAAGTGTAGAGTCTTGCATCTGGGAAAGAACAACCCCCAAGTACCAGTACAGGTTGGGGACTGAACTGCTGGAGACCAGTGTAGGGGAAAGGGACCTCGGGCTCCTTGTGGGCAGCAGGATGGCCCTGAGCCGGCAGTGTGCCCTCGTGGCCAAGAAGGCCAATGGCATCCTGGGGTGTGTTAGAAGGGGAGTAGCAAGTAGGTCAAGAGAGGTCCTCCTGCCCCTCTGCTCTGCCCTGGTGAGGCCACATCTGGAATATTGTGTCCAGTTCTGGGCCCCTCAGTTCAAGCAGGACAGGGAGCTGCTGGAGAGAGTCCAGCGCAGCCACAGAGATGGTGAAGGGAGTGGAACATCTCCCTTATGAGGAAAGGCTGAAGGAACTGGGTCTCTTTAGCTTGGAGAAGAGGAGGCTGAGGGGTGACCTCATTAATGTTTATAAATATGTCAAGGGGGACTGTCAGGAGGACGGTGCCAGGCTCTTTTCAGCAGCGTCCATTGACAGGACAAGGGGCAATGGGTACAGGCTGGAACACAGGAGGTTCCACAAAAACATTGGGAAAAACCTTTTAACTGTGAGGGTGACAGAGCCCTGGGACAGGCTGCCCAGGGAGGTTGTGGAGTCTCCTTCTCTGGAGACATTCAAAACCCGCCTGGACGCATTCGTGGGTGACCTCTCTAGGTGATCCTGTTTTATGGGGGAGGTTGGACTAGGTGATTTTTCGAGGTCCTTTCTAACCCGTAACATCCTATGATTCTGTGATCTGGGAGTGATAAAAGATATCTAACAAGTTTTAGAATCTATCAGCAGTTTTTGTATGATAGCTATAACTGCTTATTACCAATTTCTTCCCAGGAACAGACTGTATTTTGTTCCCTCATTTAGTAATTTTGAAAACAGGCCTACATACATACATACATACCATTTTGCGTTAGAGTATGTGGTTCATCCTATTAACATTCTCTTTTCATTCTTTTAATTACAGTTTTACATTTTTATCTATATTCTAATCTCCATGGAATTAGACATGCTAATCCATCCTTTAATAATATGTTTACATTTTGCTTCTTTCAGGATGGGAGTAAATTTAGGTGTGTTTTAATTTATCTTTCAGTTCTGCATTTTCCCAAGTTTGCATTGCAGATTGATACGCTTTTTAACATATGCATATATCTCTAAGTATATAGATGTGTTTCATAGCACACATACTGAGGATCAGTGAAACCTCAGTGTAGTTTTGCAGATTCTCAGGGACTATTTCTTTCAGAGTTAATTATTGCTGCTGTGACTATAGGGCAATAAAAACAGTAAATGGATATCTTGGGAACTACTGGTGGTGTAGACACTCCTGAACTACTGACGTGTATTCCCTTGTGGAAGGGAATTGAGTACAGGACAGCGCCCCATGCCAGTGCTGGAATCACCTGCTCCAGTTCGGCCGATATTGCAGGAATGTCTTCAGCCAGCTCCTTAGCCCTGCTTGCCTTTACAGTTCCGTCCCAAGGAGAAGTGCACTAAGTTAATGAAGGGTGATATGAAGAGTTGCATGTAGCAAAACCTTCTGTCTTCCAGCCATCTCAAACTCCCCCAGCATTAATTGTTTTGATAGGAATTATGAAGCCAAAAGGGGAGACATATGGACATACATTAAATGTGTCCTTTAAAGAAACAGAACTCAGGAGCTTCCATAGTGTGTCAGATCCCTTGTCTGTCTGTCCTGGGTACTTTGCCACGAAGTACAAGAAACCTGTTGTGAGCCATTGGGTCGTCAGCTCTCAGGATGATTGTGCTTTCTGTGCTGAGACTAATTATTTTATATCTGGCAGCGTCAGGTCTTGTATCCCTTGTATCATTTTAGTTGGCATGCCTCATTAAAAACAGAAACATGTGTCAACTACATGGTTGTTTCAGTTATTGTGGTCTCCCAGGGGGGTTTGTGTTGGTATGTTCTAGCTTTTTTTTCATTAGTTACTTTAGAAATCATAGATTCATACAATGTTAGGGGTTGGAAGGGGCCTCTGGAGAACATCTAGCCCAACCCCCCTGCCAGAGCAGGATGACCTAGGGCAGCCACACAGGAACACATCCAATACCAGTATGTAAGATATTAAAACCTAATTCAGCGAAGTACTTAAGCAAGTACCGTCTTGTGTGTATATGTAGTCATGGTAATTTTGCCACAGTGCTCATAGATTTAATATCTTACTGTAATGAAGCTGAAACACTTTAAAACCCCTTCTGTGATGAGGCTCACGTTTAGGATGCACGCATCTGATGAAAATTGCTGTGGCAGTTCCTCACCGTCTTCTGTGCTGTAGGTTAACACACCCATGCAAGAGTTGACAGAGAAGGATGTGTGCACACATCTCACCTTTCTCAGCTGACACGTTGGCATCTCCTGTTAAGCTGCTGTGGTGAGTGACCTCTCTGGAAAGGTTGAACTTGAAAACTTGGGGCAGTAATGTCTTCAGCTGCGAAAGTCCTCTGAGGATATGTCCGTACTTTGAGAACTACTAGGGAAAAGTATGAGTGAACAAAGAGCTGCAAATTTGAGGACTGTTGCGCAAGGAACGTCTTTTTGTGTTTTTTGGATCTTCCTGTTTGACACCCAGTAGAGTAACAGACATTTGTGATTTGAATGTGCCTTGTTCCCATTGCTTAGGCTTACAAAAGTATGTTACACTAAATCTGGTCTCCAGGATCTAGCTCAAGAAAGTGTGCCAGGACGTTAGGTTGTAAGCTAATTGGATTGAAGTGTCGGATTCAATTACTCCCAAGTACTGGATGTTTTGTTTCCTTTTTAAGTTGCACTAGTGATCTGCAGTCCACTTTTAATTTGAAATTTCACTTTCTCATATTAATTTTCAGCATTTTGCATACTTTTGCAATGAGAGGCTTTTGCATGTTTTTCATTGGTTTACTCTTAATGAAAAAATATGTTAAGAATGGATAGAGGCCACTGTTCTGTTCCGCAAAAGATTAAGCAGCAAGATAGCTCTTGGTGATTAAAACTTAAGACGTAGTATTACAGGCTGTGGAAGACAATGACCCATCATAAAAAGCTTCAGAATTTGAAGACTCCACCTTTTCCTTAAGCCTCACTACCTGCCATGAGGCTGAAGCAGACAGACTGTCTTACGATGGACAGACTTCCCTCTGGGCACTGACACAGTTGCTGATGCACCTTTGAGAAGATTACATAGAAACTGATCTGTGTGAGATGATTGGGTTGTGTTTTGTTCATTGTTGTGTAATTCAGCTTTTCATTGGTGTTAACTTGGGCAAAAGCCCTTCCTGGTGAAATGCTAATTTTGGATGGACTTCGGATTTGCTAAAAATGGTCAACTGAGTATTTGTCATGGATACTTTCTGCTCAAAAGGGACCGGTAACTGGAGGAGGAAACCCAGAGAGTTCAAAGCAATGTTGAAACTGTTTCTACATGCAGGAATCTCTGACAGGACAAGTGATGACTTTGCTGTTCATATGAAAACTGGGACAACCACATGCTGATTCATGTTAGGGTGTTGAAAGTACTTGTTATCCCTCAGTTTTTTCAGTATTTTTCATAACTTTCCTTCAAGTGTTTCCTTTTTCTACAGCGTTTGCTTACTGTAACATACCTGTATTCTAGTGATCTTGCTATTAGAGCAACTTGTAGCTAAGGGAGGTTAGGAGGCAGTCAGAAACCATATGGAAGATTTGCTGTTATGCTGAAGAAGGAAAAGAAAATCCTCAAGCCATTTATTGCACTTACTGGAGTATTTTTTAATCATTCTGCAACTGAAAGGCACTGCTGCTGGTGTGGTATCAACCTTTTAGTATCAAGTAGGTCAAGAGAGGTCCTCCTGCCCCTCTACTCTGCCCTGGTGAGGCCACATCTGGAATATTGTGTCCAGTTCTGGGCCCCTCAGTTCAAGAAGGACAGGGAGCTGCTGGAGAGAGTCCAGCGCAGAGCCACAAAGATGGTGAAGGGAGTGGAGCATCTGCCTTATGAGGAAAGGCTGAAGGAGCTGGGGCTCTTTAGTTTGGAGAAGAGGAGGCTGAGGGGTGACCTCATTAATGTTTATAAATATGTCAAGGGGGAATGTCAGGAGGATGGAGCCAGGCTCTTTTCAGCGACGTCCACTGACAGGACAAGGGGCAATGGGTGGAAGCTGGAACACAGGAGGTTCCATAAAAATATGAGGAAAAACTTTTTCACTGTGAGGGTGACAGAGCCCTGGAACAGGCTGTCCAGGGAGGTTGTGGAGTCTCCTTCTCTGGAGACTTTCAAAACCCGCCTGGACACGTTCCTGTGCACTCTACTGTAGGTGATCCTGCTCTGGCAGGGGGGTTGGACTAGATGATCTTTGAGGTCCCTTCCAACCTCTAACATTCTGTGATTCTGTACTGTTTAAGTTCTTTCCTACAATGGTGTTCCATGAGGGTATTTCAGATAGCAGGAGAACATGCAGAAACACTTCACAGCAGTATTTGACTTTTCATTGTGTTGCATTTCTAAAACTCATCGCTATATGTTAAAGGCAAAACACACATGTCTGAGGGCCAGTCACTACTGAAGTTGCTCGAATTGTATAAATGTTGCTGGGATGGATGGTTTTGTGTCCAGTAGTGACTGGCATCTGAGCATTTTCCTAGCACTTTTGGGACTTGTGAAAGGCATGAGGTTTCGATTACGACATTATGGTCATACACACATCACCTCACACACTGTTGCATCTGTCTTCCTTGCAGAAGCACGCTGTATTTTCCAGGGGAATTTCAGGCTATATCACTTTGCTTTTAAAATTATTACCTAAATCTGGTTTTCTCTTCTTTTCTTTTTTTTTTTTTATATTGTTCTATCTTTGATCGCATCTATATCTCAGGAAAAATGGAATAGGAAAGATAAGGATTTAATTAGTGGTGATGGCTGGAGGATATAACTGTCATCCCCAGACTGAATGTCTGCTTTCCAGTTGTAGCAAAAGAACTAGCAAAATTATATCACCCAATTTATCTATCTGTTATTACACTCTGGGAATTCCCATGTGTGTTAGTCACATACTTACCAGGTGATTGATAGGTCTGCGGCAGGACTACTGTACCTTTTCACAATGTTTTCAGCCTTTCCATTTTGTCACATCTTCATAGAATCAGAGAATCACAGAATGGCCTGGGCTGGAAGGGACCTTAGAGATCATTTTAATCCAACCTCCCCGTCACGGCCAGGGACGCCACCTTTGGACTAGGTCAAGCAACACGTGAGAACCAAATGGGAATCGAACCCGCGACCTTTGGTGTTTCAAACACCACGTGCAACCCACTGAGCTAAACCGGCCCTCAACAACACGCCTAATGCAGATTTGTTTTGCTATTAATGCACAGGTCCCCTGTAACTGGTATGTCCTTCTTTCATTATGACTGAACTGCTGAATTGTTTACAGTGAATTAAAAATAAGCTCTACTATTTTTTTTTTCTCTTCAGGGGGGATGTACATTTCTAATTTCCTGTTAAAGAAGCTGTTTATTAAAAAATCTCTCCGTTCATTATTTGTGCTTATGAAGGTGGAGCACCATCATATGCAGAACATAGTTAGCACTTGGAATTGTTTTGATCTACTTTTCTCTAGGTAAACTCTTCACTAATAGAAGATTTCTACTGGTGAGAAAACTTCTCTTTTAGACCCTTGGCATCAAAGCCTAACTAAGTGAATTTCATGATTCAGCTAGGGTTTTAGTGCAGTGCAAATAATTTGAAATACCTTTCTCAAACGCCATGTTTTATGTTAATTTTGCCTGAGGCTACTGGGGGGAGGTAGCATGAAATTCAAAATATTTCATGAATAAATTAAATAACTGAAGCATAGAACTTCTCCCTCAGTTTGAGGGCTTTGTAGAAAATATCACGCTGAAAAAAAATCCTCTTCTGGCTGCACATTAAGATATAGAGAATGGAAAATATCTGTCATTTGAACTGCTGCAGGCATCTAAGAAAAGGCTTCTTGTGGGAATCTGTCTCTGGTATTTTGATGTGGTTTCATTAGTCACTCTGAGGTAGCTCTTTTCATCACTAATCTGCCCGTTATGCCCTGTTCACCTGTTCAAATGCCTGGGAAACAGGACCGCTGCTCAGATTAGGGTTCGAGGTTAACTTCAGTTTCACTAGGAATGCTGGTTAGGATGTGGTCCACACACTGGTAAGGACAGAAAATTCTTTTGAAAACTGGATTTCCATCTTGCTTATACACATGTGTAAATTAAGAGCGGAAGAGATAATGAGTGTAATGCAAGGATTTTCAAGAAACTCTAATGCCAAGTCAAGTTCTGAGCACTTGCAATCTCAGAAATATTTTCTTTTTATGTGGTAAATATTTCTCTGACTACTAGAGTGCTCCATTTCCCATTCTGTTTGCTTCACCTCCTTTCTGAAGTGGGACAGCCTTCTCTGGGCTACTGTTGCTTTGCTGAAAGTCGACATGAAGCCAGATCCTTTCAAAATAATATAATATTCATACAATAAAAATGTATAGAAATAGAAAAACAGACTTCTGCTGCGGCCTAGTATTTTTGACTCTGTAGAACACGAACAATGATGTATTTTTCCATTTAACCATCATCTTAATTTAATTTCACTTGACCTCAGGAGCTGATGGCATTCATGTTCCATATTGATTAACCAGATGGAAAACTCTTCTTCGCGTGATAGTAAAATGGCAGACTTTTATCCAGAGAACAAGAACTGATGTGATTCATTGGCTTGCAAATTGAACTGGTAACATACAAATTATTTAGACCAAAGTTAGAAGTTAATTCTCATTTACTAGTCATTCTTGCTCAGACTATTAAGAAAGACTCTACATGACTGGCAGTTTGGTGGGGTTTTAGGTGTATTTCCATACATAAAACAAGTAGTTTCCACAAAAATTGCATACATAATTTTTATATAAGATGTATACACAGAATATATACACACACACTTAAGACTTTCCTCAGCTTTTTTTTTTTTTACTTAATAACTTAATAATGAGGCAACTATCAGATTTCTTCTGAATCTAGGTTGTTCTTACCTCATCCTGTATCACATCTTCCTTAAAGAGAAACAGGCATCTCCAGTGATAATTGTGTACCTCTGCGTATTTACCTTTCAAAACCCTGGATTTGGAGTTAAAAAGAACACCACCTGATCTAGCTTCAATTAATGATTTCCAGAATGGGGCTCCTTCTTCCCATAATACAGAGAGTCTCCCGTAACATGGATATTAGCAAATGCAATTGAAACGAAGTCTTTGAAATGAAAAGAGAGTAAGAATTATAATCCTTAACTTACCCATTATCACTCTCCCCTTCTGTTTAAGCCTCTTTGCCGCAATAATCAAAACTGCGGTTGCTTAGTCACTGATAATCCTACATCATATATTCATTCCATTATTTTCCTGCAGGCCCTTGAAGTACCTTTTGACCATGATACAGCTTGTCCGGTGATTGACAAGTGTTCTGATTGCTCCCTTCACAGCTTTCTTGCGTCTTAGGGGCTGAATTGCTGGAGGCACAAGCTGTACAGAGAGAAAATCAAACCTTATCAGTGCTTCCCAAATTCTTGTTTAGGTTTTTCCTCTTGAGCTTCTGCCTGCCTTTACTGATTTAATTAATGCTTCTATGTCCCTAGGTTACATACCTGCTGACTTTAAATCTGTTGCCGTTTATCCATTATTAAAGTAACATTCTATGCCCGATGACTTGGCTGACAGCTATAGAACTACTGCCAAACTCCCATTCCCATCAGAGATCCTTGGAAATAAGGACATTAAAGATTTTTTTTTTAACTGAAAGTGATAAAATCTTAATGGTTTGAAGTTTGATGTCCTGAAGCTCTTCAGAAGCTAATTAATTTATATTGCATTGACTTGGATATTGTCATTTCTCCTTTCATTTATGTCAGTGTTGCATTGAAAAATAAACTCTTCCAAGAGTCACTTGACTGCTTTTAATGATGAAGTTAATCAAGGTAGCCAATGGAACTGGTAATATCTCTAGCCTTAAACTTGTTTCTCTTGGTCTGGCCATATTTCTTTGAAGTTTAAATTCACATCTCTTCTCAAATAACTCCCTGTCCAGGGGATGACCATATGTCATAGTAAAAGGGGACTTGCAGCAAGATCAAGAGGAAAGCATTATCTTCTCTATGAGCTTCCTGACATTGGGCAAGATTCGTTGTACACCCTGATCTGTGAAAGGGAAAGATCGTGTCCCTTTCTGAATAAAAAATACTTTAGGCCATTATATATGTTATTAAAACAATGATGAACTACATTTTTCATTAGCCTCCCTGTGACTCAACCAGCCTAATGACTATTTCCACCACACAATTGTCTGCTCTGACTAGAATGGGTTTTTTAGTCTTTTTCAAATCACAGGTTAGATCTTCTAAGAGAAGTTGACCTCTGCGTAATAGATTTAAAACTATTGATGAGGCACTTGCTTCTCTTAATTAACTCTTCCTGAAGTTGTAGAAGCAGACTGTAGGCCCTTAGATGCCTGCGGATCGTCCAGGGCTATTAGGGCTGATTTAGGAGACAGCATGTCCCTGCCTGTTTCTGTTTCTATATAACTTTCTTCAGTATTTCTATTCTAGCATTTCTGCGCTCCGCCCTTTTTGTCTTTTTGTAACCTTAGACTTTAATTAAATTACCTTTTAAAATACACGTTTTCATTTGTTGAGCATCAAATATAAGGATAATACATGAAATAAATGGTTGTAAAGTTCCATAAAATGTAGTCAATCTTATGTTTGCAACTTCATCTCAGCCAAAATCCAGCTGATCTTTCAAAATGCTCAGAGGGCATCAAATGAAATTAGCAGGAGATGGATGTGAAACAAGCAAAAAGGGCTTATTCTTCATACAATACAAAATGTTACAGAATGCCTTTCTGCAGGTTGTTGAGAGTCCTAAAAATTTACATGTGTAAAAAATGACAGGGAAATGTAATGAAAGAAAAAGAATCCACCGAGAACTATTAAACAGAAATATGTCATACTTGGCTTAGGAGATCCAGAAGCCAGGGGAGTACAAGCTAAGTGTGTTTCACCTGTTCTGACACTCTTCTCAGAACTGCTCCTACTTCCGAGCTTTGCTGCCCATTGAGAGAGATAAGGTTCAGGGTGATCCCGCACTATTCTTATTTTACTATTTAAGTGCTTTTTCCCCTTGACCCTGTCTTTCTGCTGGACTGCTTCAGGATTATCTCCTTGGTTAAACATTTGCTATCTACAATGCTTTAATAATAGATATTGTTCTAGATATCTTCATTCTAACATTACTACTTTGTAGATGGCACAGGTGTTTCTGTTGAAATTTTTATGCTTGATTTGATGTAATCTTTTTAACAATGTTTGTCCAAGATTTAACATTTGAGTGAATAAAATTTAAATTAACTTCAGAATCTGAAAACTAAGTTTGGGAATCCCATCTGCCATAAAATTTCTTGGTTTAAGCACATCAAGTTTTGAAAACGTTGAAATCCCAAAATTACAACTTAGCTCAGTAAGCTTGGCGTCAGTTCCTTTTTTCTTTTAGCAATCTCAGACGTCTTTAAGCTCCAATTGTAGTTGTATTTATAAGCAGATTTTATATTTTTGGAAGATGATGCTATGCAAATAATCTTCTTTGATCAAAATTGTCACATGTAGAGTATGAAGTACATGGAATAATTCTTGCAAGAACTCATATAAAAATGTCTTTGGCTTGCTTTTTCCCCATGATATTTGAACAAGTTGTGAAGCAGAATCTCAGAAACTTCTAAATAAGTGTTTATTGTCATTTCAGAAGGAGGCCATGTCTAGGTTTGAATAAGGCAAAATGTCATTTCAGTTGACAGCTAACAGTGTACAGTTAATGAAACTACAAATAAACAAGGAAACAAATACAACAGGGATTCAAAAAGTAGAAAAATAAAATTTTAACCAGAGCCTGATGTATATTTAGTGGTAAATGAAGTCTTTTAGAATCCATTGATTCTTTTTGATGTTTGTATTTTAAAAAGGTTGAAAGCAAGTTGGATGTCTGTGAGCTGCTGTGCTCTTGTATGAAATGAGTACCCTGTTTAGGTACTAGGTTTCAGATATTAGTACTGTTATCTCAGGAGTCAGCTGTGCATTTATCAAGAGAGTCAGTTGTACATTTATCAAGAAGAAAAAGCTATAGGCTAATGTTGCGTAGATGTCAAAACCAAAACATACGTGAGGAAATACCATTTAAGAATATTTTTTCAACTCAGTTTTCAATTCAGAGAATTTCAGATTCATGAGTCTTGATTAAATAGAGAAATTAACATCCTAATTTTTCATATAATAAGTTTTAATTTTTGAATTTAGAAAATTAAACCTAAAATACTTCAAAAAGTTTAAATGCCTGCAGCAGAAATGTTCCAAAATTATTAAATAAGTTTTCTAACATACTGAATCAAAAGTAATCACATTCCATAAAGCAAAAGCCTGAGTCTGCCTTTTTTTCAGTCTGAATTCACCCTCTGGTGGGGAAGGTGGGAGAGTAGTGGGGAAACTGTGCAGCTCATCTAGACTCTGTAGAAATTTATCTGTGGTGTGGACTAACAAGGTAACCAATATATCCACTGCTCTGTGTCTGCCATTGCAATCTCCATTAGAGTTTTCTTAGGATGGGGTAACATTTTTCTTGCTCTTTCAGCCTAGCCTTGCTGCTGTCTTTTGTTATTTATGTCCTGGTGTCCAGACTGGAGGAAGATAGCCTTGATTTGTCTAGAGGAATCCAGACTCCAACTCTTTGCTCCATACAGAGATGCTTATTTTGGAAGAAGACAAACAGTATGTTTTCCCTGTTTACTTTCATTGGTAGAAGTTTGCCTCATCTGTTTTGGGCTGCTCCTTTCTTCTTGCTGTGTTGAGTTTCCCATCATGATCTCTCTACTGGCTACCAGAGAGGAGGTTGCCTTCCCATTTCAAGCTGCCACAGGCCAGATGTTCCAGTGTCAGGATTTCATCACAAGTTCTGTGCTGGTTTTTGACTGTCTTGAGAGTGTGATGGACCAGGTCCCAGTATGATACGGGAATCACTCCAGGTGGGTCGCCTCATGAGTTGGTCTTTTTGCATTTTTGACAGCTAATTTTTGAAAAGATTTAGGCATAATCCTGTTGCTCTAGTTTCAGAACAAGGGAATTACACGTTGAACATTGCTACTCATTTGGGTTTGCTCCAAATTGCAACAACACACTGACAATGGCAAATTAATTCCCCTTCTGTTCCTTGTTAGAATTTTCAGTTAATAATCAACATGGTGAAGATGTGGCAGGCCTGGTTGATGCCTTTTAACACAAGTGACCTGGGTATTAGATTTCCCTTGGCACGTAGGGATACAGGTTTGTGAGGGTTCTGCAATCACCTGTCTTCCAAAATATCACCAGTTGTTCTGATACAGTTTGTATTTAAAAGAAGCTGAGGGTTCCAGTGGCAGTGATGTGGGGTGTCAAGGCTGTGGCACGTTGGCCGAACATAATTAGGAAACAGTTTTCTTAGTGCATTGTCTTTCACTCTGGTGTTGCAAATCTATTGTTACGAATAGTGTTACAAATCTATTGGTTTAATAATCATTCCTATTCATATACACCATAAAAGGAGATGTGCCTGACCTGATCCTTCTTGGTTTATGTTTTCTGTTTTCTAATCTGAGTGTTTCTTTTATCTTTGCTTTGCCCATTTATATTCGGGGGAACCCCGTTCAGATGCAGCAAGCAATTACACTGGTGTAACCATGAATAATATTGCTGCTTACACACACTTAAGATAACCTATTTCTTGGCAGGGAATGTTATTATGTAGATTGATAGTGTCTATTTTTTTTAATTCTGACTGACTTGCTATCCATCTTTCTAGACATTTATGAAATATCTGTCTTCATTGTAACCTTCCATTAAATCTGGAGATGATGTTTCATCCTATGCTGTATATTCTGTTAGTGCTTACAGAGCTGGAGAGTGCATGCAAGCTGTAGAAAGTCACTTACGGAAAGATGAAGTATGGTGAGAGAAAATCGCAAAGAGCTCATCTGTGGATAATGTGTGGAGGTGAAAACATCTTATTAAAGGCAACCTTTCAACCTTTAAAAACATAGGACTAATACTGGAATCAAGAGGAAGCTCTGGTATAAAAGCTGACAGGATAGTTAGATGTCTCGAAGTCATTCTTAGGGGACTGTTGCAACAGGCAGCTTACGTTTGTTATTAGTTACGGAGGATGAACAGGGTATATATATCTTTTATCACCTGTGTGAACATCATTTCTTGAACTTCACTTGAGGAAGCTCCTTCCAGGATCAATATTCAGCTTTTTTTTTCAGCTTAGTGGCCATAAAAAATGTTTAAAAAAAATTAGCATCCCACATTAAAATGAAAGTCTTTTCCTTACACTTTTTTTTTTTTTTTAATAATACACCCCTTACCATGCATCAGTTCTACATGCATCAGAGAATGAAGAAACTGATGTGTTTATGTATGGTGCAGTTCTGTCTTCTGATTAATGCTATAGTAATAATTTTTCCCAGTAGAGAAGTAAAGATGTGTACTTCTTCCAATCTGAAATAGGTTTGTTTAGATTAGGAAGCTACCACCATGTCAAAGGTTAGGGCTGAGCCAGCCACCAAATGAAAAATTTGTAAAAACCCAGAAGCAATAGGTCAAAATTTATGAATATGTGTGAAGATTTGCAAAGTGTTTCCAGATCACCTGAAGTTTCCCAGGCTTTTCAGACCATGCTACTTGCTACGAATGACCACTTCTGTTCAGAAAACTATGGCTAGCTATTTATACAGCTTGAAAAAAGCACTTTGCCCTCCCTTTTTGCAGCCAGATGCTAGCTCTCCCATTTTCTTACTTTTATAATTTTCCGAATGTTTATTGAATGGAATTTGATTTAAAAATAAAAAAGAGAGAGAAAAATAACGTTTAGTAATATTGATAAGCCTGCAATTGTCTTACAACTTTGTAGATTCATTTGCTTAAAAGATAGCGTGCATCGGAAAAGGAAAACAATGCAAGTAGAAAGGGAGAGAACTTAATATACAAGCTAGGATTTCCTACTATGTATTACCTTAATACTTTATGTAAATAATGCATAAAATTAATGCAACATCAGATAGTATGGGAGGCCAAAGAATAGAGGATTTTAGGCAATCCTTCTTTTAGTTCCCGTTTCAACAGTTACTGCAACACAAGCAGCGACTCTACCAGAAGCCGAGTTCAGCACCCTTTGCTCTGTTGGGTTAAGTATCCCAGCAAACTCAGACACTGTCCTTTTGGTTTAAATAACTTCGCATGTTTCAAAAAGGTATTTTCTCAGCTAGAGCCCAGTGACATAAGATACTTAAGAAGATGTTTAGCTTTAAGTCCAGAGCCTCTGCCCTTAACTGTCAGGTACCTGTCAGATCTAAGGCACGTGCTTGAATATCTTGCTGACTGAGAGTCGTCAGGTGTGAGCTAATCCGCACGGAGGTCAGCAGGAAAGGATCTGTGAGGATTGCGGCTGGGCGCGCTGCTGCCACGTCTTGAAACCAGTGCCTCTGAAGTGATCCTGCTGGTATCAGCGGGGAAGCAATTTACTAGCTTTGTCTAGAATTTACAATTAATTTAAAAATATTAATCCAATTTATACTTCTCTTAACAATCTGTTTCTCTTCAAGAGTCAGGCTTACGCATATAAACTCTTTACATTTTGATTGCCAGCATTATTCAGCAAATGACACCACTTTCCCTGGGAAATAGCTGAATAATTGTTTTACGTTTACATTTATAAATATTAAGTTACCAATTCTGTAGTGTAATGAGGTGAGCAAGCTATCTCTAAATTGCAGAGTAATGTAGGGGTGCTTTTTATATTTTGCATATAATTGTATTCAACCATGTCCAGTGTTTATGGAGTATGGATGTCTATGGATGGTAATAATAGTACAAAATAAAAAGAAATATGACATCTCTTTGGCATATATAGGAGTTTCTCCCACAGTGTGTCAAGGGAGATGGATTCTCACCAGTACAAATTAGAATAAAAGTGCTGCTTAATGATGCTCTTTCAACACACCTTGCCACACTCTGGTAGTAGAGACCATGATACTGGTTTATGAAACTCAAGATGATTCTCATACAAAGAGTGACAGCAAGGCAAAACAACATCGAAGAAAACAATGACAGCAGATAGAAGAATAATGGCCAAAACTTTTATGAAGTTCTAGAATTGGTGATGATTTCTTCTTTTTCAGATAGGTGTTTGCAATCACATCTGTAGTTTGTATTATTTAAGCCCGAGTATTTCACATGGAAAAGATAAAATGCCTGGGAGGAATCAGATCATCCTAGAAAACAGTCAGTATTTTTTAATTTTTTAGAAAAAAGCTTTAACGGATAAAATTAAAATAATCCCAGCTACCGCTAACCTGAGATTCCTAATGTGGTCCTCATTTCCTAATGGTGAACTCAGTGTGGAAAGGATTAACGTGCTTGGATTATTTCTGTTACAAATGTGAGGTACTTGCGATTAGATTTTATAACAGTTTTCCTACTTCATCACTAAAAATGGATACAGGCGTGCTTTATAAGTTTGGCTTGGAGCTGTGCTTTTTGCTTGCACATCTGTACTGTTGATACAAATTCAATTTACATTTATTTTATAGTGCTTTTCTCTGTAGAGGGCTGATAGCAATAGCCTGGACCACTGGAGTTTCCCAAAAGAGAAAGTATCTTCTGTCAGTCTCATTAATTTTTACAAATGTCTCTGCTGCAGCCAAGGGTCTGATGTAGGCAGCAGTCCAGCACTCAAAACCAGACCAGAAATGTAAATACTTGCAGAGTTAACCCTCAGCGGGTTACCCTCAGAGTGCACTGCGCTACTGCATGGGGCCAACTAACAAACTCCAGACTGGTTGTTTTAAACATGTTCCTGCCAGGTACTGTTGTAACAGTGATTAGAGTGGTAATTATTAAGAATTTTAACATATGTATTATGATCTTGGCTCAGGAATATAGGAAGAGAAAGACTCTAGGCCAACTTTTTTTGGCCCTGTCCTTGGCAGGGTGATGGCAACATTTCCTCAAATACAATTTAGAACTGTTTTTCAGTTACAGATGAAGCAGTGTATAAGGTTTCTATTTTTTTTTCCTGTTGCATCCTTGTTATCTTTCTCAGACAAGTCTTGAGTAGATGAGTCCATTCTCTCTGCTGTCAGAAGACTGGGAGGTTGCTAAGTTATTCAGTTCTGCTTGGAATGTGGTGGTTGGTTTTTGTGTAGTTCCTACATGTCAGAGCTGTAGGGTTTTATGTTTGTGACATTATTACACTCTGGCTAATTTGTTCCCAAATCCTCCTCTTTCCATAATTTTCTTTTCGTCTGGGAAAGCCCACTGATTTAACTAATGAATCTAGTACTGATTTCTGAACAGCTGCTAATAATAAGAAAATTGTCTTGATGGTTGTTCTCGAATCTGGAGAAGGAGCATGCAAGCAAGTTGTCGGTCTTTTTTTTTTACTTGCCAGGATGTTTGGCTTGTTTGGAGAGCTCTCATGTCACATCCCTTTTATCTGTAATTACAAAGCATTATGATTTCATCTGGGTGCCAAGGGACAGCAAATGACTGCAGGGAATACTGAAAGCCCATTTATTTATCTTAAGGCCAGCTTTTGGTCACAGTGACATCATTGCCTAAATTCTCAGCGAATTTATCTGTTTGGAGCTTTAACCCTCTGTGTGCTTCCCAGGTCTGACTAGAGTTTGTATACGAACTCTGCTGGAAGCAATTGTGATTATGTTCCTTTCCTTTCTCTCTTAAATTGCATGGGCTAGACTATTTGTCCCAGGGAGCTGACAGTCACTTTAGAGAGAGATTGTTTTTATCCTCACTTTTTCAAATGAACTAATACCACAGGAAAGGAACTGTTTCCTCCTAAATGATGTCAGAAGACCATTTCAGACCAGGGAATGAAGCCTATGTTTTCTGGAAACCCAGTCTTACTTGGTTCATAACCTTCTACCTGCCCTCTGTACTCTTGTGCCCTTTCAGATGGTTTCTTGGAATTCAGAGGCCTGATTTATTCGGGTTGTAGCTGTAAGCTGACTTGAAGAGGCGGGTGCTTTCCGTATCTCTGAGATCACATCATCTGTGTGGGATGTTATATTGGAGATTGGTCTGCCAGGTAAGGGTGTGGAATGAAAGAGCTGCTGTAAAATGTGTGAATGAAGTTGGTATTGGTAATACGTTTTACAGTTAAATAATTTGTGCCTGAGGATACTTTGTTTCCAGACTGTGGTGTGTCTGAATATATGCAGTTTTTGCTGCTGTGTAAATCTGTCCAGGGAACATTATGCACTGATTTGTGATTGCACTGTAACAACACTGAAGTCTGGGGAAACCTCAGATACCTTTATGGTACTAATCACAGCCTTCATCCGCTGCTAACTGATAAAAAAAATGTGAGAAAAAACTCATTCCTAGGGTAATAGACTTTCTGCCCTGCCTTAGATGTGGGCCTTGAAGAAAAAAAATAACAGAAAGTTGTAAAGGACTTTCAAAGATCATCCAGTCCATCTTTCTTCAAGAAGAGTTCGACAATATCTAAATCATTTTTGACAGAATCAGTTCATTTTTTCTTTAAAATCATTTAGCAATGTGGAAACTCCACAGCCTCTGTATATAATCCATTTCACTGCTTGTCATTCCACGCCATTCAAAAGGTTTTTCTTCTAATACTTGACGAAATTGTCCTTACACTAACTAGATTTTTTCCCCTGTTTCTAGTGGGGTATATTATTTTTCCTCTTTTCAGCAACTCTTACATACATGTAGTCATGTCTCTGCATAGCTGTCCTTTCTCTAAAATGAAAGGAAGGAATACTCTCTAAAATAGAAAATTTTTATTTCATTTTGGCTTTTACTCTTCTTTGTCTTTGCAATTTCTAATCAACTGACCATTGTTGTTTCTCATTTCTGGATATCATTTATAAATTTCTGGATCCTATTTCAAGTTCAAGTCTTACCCATATGAGGAGAAGGATTATATTGTTTATCCTCTACATGTTTCTCTTCACCTTGTCTGTTTTTCATGTCCTCATGTTAGTAGCACTTTGAAGATGCCATTGCTGATCTGCACTGGCCTGAAATAGCTTGGGTTATCAAGACCATTTGAATTCCAGGCACGTTACGAGCAGTTGCAGTCCAAAATTGTTCTTTTCTGCAAATGTACTCTGTCCTCTAAGTCATTACTGATAATACTCCTTGGTACTGAATCCCTGGAAAGTCTTACTCAGTGCACTATTTGCATTCTCCTGATCATTATTGTTTGAATATGAAGAGTTGGCACCGGTTTTATAGTAGTTCCATGTAGACAAGTTGTGAGAGACACAGCAGTTTGTGGAGGGCTACAGAGGGGTTGGAGAGTTACGTGCAGAATCTTCCCATTAGGCAATGAAGTCCCCTTCTGTTCCCACTCGGAGTCTTTCCTTCTCGTTTCCCCTCATACTTCTGAAGTGAGTGTGTGGCAATTTTTTATTTACCCTGTGAAATGAGCTAAAGACAATATGACAATTAGATCCCTCTCTTTACATCTGAGGCCCCTTTCCTCACCAGTGCTTTGATCCCCATTGGCTTCACATTTGCACAATTCTCACAAATAGCCAGACTCTGAAATTGTTGTTGGAGTCTCTAATGCCTTCTGTTAAGATAATGCTGAAGTCCACTGGTTCTCTAAGCAGTGGCAGAAGGACATCAGCCTTCTCGAACATAGTGATGTCCTGGGGAGAAGAGGCCTGGCTGAATATAATTAAAATCTTGGCTGCAATTACTGACTTTGCTGTAATGTAAATCAAGCAAATCCTTGAAACTTACTCAGTGTTAGTTTCTGTCTGCTAGGTAATTCTACTTCAAGTAGAAGCTCTTTGGAGAAGGGACTGTATTTCTAAAGTACACATAGTGCAGACAACTTCATGCTGCCATCTAAAACGTGATTTATTGTCAGTTCTTTAAAAAATAAAAATCCTGTGTCTTTATTAAATATCAATGGACCACTGTCAATGCTAGTGTCTGTACAAGTCACTCCTTACCTGCATTGCCAGTGGTATAAGCAGAGAAGCTGAAGGCAGAATAGCCCGGGTTGGAAGGGACCTTGAAAAGCCATCTGGTCCAGCCTTTCATGGGAAAGGGGGCCTAGGTGACATTGTCTAGCATCCCGTCCATTCGTGTCTTAAAAGCATCCAGTGATGGGGGTTGTTCTCACCATAAAAGAATTTCTTTTTTATATCAAGATGTAACTTCTCCTGGTGCAACTTGTACCCCACTGCCAGTTTTCTTCTCTGTGTGGTTCCTTGTGGAGAGAGAGCCTCCGTCCGCTTTGTAGCTACCCTTTAAGTACTGGAATGCGACGATGTCCTCTGTGTGCCTTTCCTTTCTCCACGGAGAAGAGTTCCACTAGACTTGAACTGTTTTGTCCTCTTTTTGGTGACTCTTTGTTACAAATTATATAATCTGTACATAATATCTCTCTTCAGTTGTCTGTTATGTAGCATAAACAACTGTAATTTTTTCATTGTTTTCTTTGCAGTTTGTTTTTACACCTCTGCTTATTCATACTGATTGTTTATCTGATTACAGTAACTTTACTGATTTTTCTTTTCCCCAGAGTCAGCTGGTACTCTCCAGCTAACTCTTATATCTCTGGAACACTTGGCACAGTATTCTGGCTGAGGCTTTATTACACCTGAGCAGAGTGGGAAGATTACTTGATGTGATTTTCCTATTTGGCCTGTCTGACTTTCTTGACCCGTGGCCAGTTTGTGTAGTGGTGTAATTCCCAGGCCCGTGTGCTGCAGATCGGCTATCCGAGCTCTTACTCCACAAGCTGTATGTCTGTGCTGTTATTGCTACCTATAACATATAACTGTGTGTATATGGGACTGTGCATTAGTCCTCAGTGCTCCATCCTGTTTATTTCACAGCACCGTGCTATAAGGTGAACATTTTTTGATTCTTATTTTGCTTTCCTTTTTTGGGTGGACAGGAGTGACCTGTAAATATAATACTTTTCCTTGCTGACTTAGACTATGAAATACAAATATGTTTTGATATTTTAAAGTAGGTTTTTGAAGAATGTTGCTTGATTTTTCATTGTGGTTTATTGTGGTCATACTTTACAGTAGGCTGATTTAACCACATTTCACAAATTTCTTATGAAAACATGATGCAAGCCAGAATCAGAAGTCTTGATAAAGTGTACTACTGCCATTTTTTTGATTGGAGACCTTACCGTTAGAAATGAGGAGCTGCCTTTTAAGATGTCATTCGATGAAATCAGAACAGGAATCTGTACCTCTCAACTGGATACTCCAAGAGATACTTTTGGTGCTCAACAAGAGTGCCAAAAGTGCCTTCCTTGCTAGCATCTCAGTCAGTCTGAAGTTTTGGATGAGAAACTTATAAAACAGCTTTCTGGCAATTCTTACTGCTGTTGCTGAAAGAATAAGATGAAAACAGATGAGAGCAGAGGGCTCCTTTCTCTGTCACAGCTTCAAGCCTTACATACAGGAATATGCACAAGGGATGTTCGGATTCTGTGTGTATGTGAAATAGTCTCCCATGAGAAGCAGGCGTGTCATACAGCTTAAGAGATTGTACAGCTTGGAAATAGTAGAAAACGTGATATGGAATACTACGCTAGGAGATAAGATGCTTTTTATTCCCATCTGTGCTTCAAGGGTTGAATTGGCAGCAGATTCAAAAACCTTTACTAGGCAACAGAAAAGATCGAGAAATATAGTACCTACATAGCAGGGCTTTGGCAGGAGATGGTGCGTGTCCTAACTGGATAATAGAGGCAGGTCTGGGGATTCATGCAGAGCATTTACTTTCCAAATTGTTTTTTCTAAGATCTCATGATATGTCACTTTATCTTGACCTCTAGTTAAAATGCCTTTGAATAGGGTTCTCCAAGAGAAGCCCCAGCACTGTATTATTTTTCTGGCATTCATTATTCTGTAACATATGGATACGTCCCTCTGTGGAGGTTGTGTTGTCTGTCTCAGCTGCTATTCCACATTGATAAAAATACTGTTTCTCTTCTCACTTGTATATATTAACAGCTTGAGTGTAAGTGAACATATATGCCACAGGTTCTGGAGACTTATGATCTCCAAGAGGGAAAAAATACCTCTGTTTATTATGGTATCTCTCATGTGGTTCCCTTATGCAGCTGACAAAGGGGAAGTCAGCAGATGGTGTAAAACTTCTGTAGTTATTAACAGGCAGCACTGTAAATTCTCTATATTTTCTTTTCTTACTGCAGCCTTAGTCACCTCTTAAGTTTTGTAACCTTTCTCTTGATCTAGCAGACATTTTTCATAATCTGTCTTTTCCTCAGGTTTCTGTTTGTTAACAGGAAAAAGGCCATTCTGATACTAACACACCTCAAATCAAGCAGCTGAACAGAAACCACCAACCAAACCCCAAAGCCAGTGTAGAGGAGGAAGGAAAAAATAACATTACGTCTTTATAAAGTAATGCCCTCTGTCTGCTTAAACATATTAACGCACGCTTGCTTTTGGTAACATTGGTAATATGCTCTTTAGCTAGTGTTCTGCAGTGGAGGTGTTGCACATGTTGCACACCGTGCTCTCTTGCCTGTGTTTGTCTCTTTTTTCCTTCTTCCTTTCTCATATAGATGTAGATGAAGTGCAATATATGTTTCTCCCATTTTTGGATAAGACAAAGCTACTGATCACTGTAATATTTTACGGAGTAGCTATGCAGTTTTGTGTCTTAACTTCTGAAACTGTGACCCATTGTAAAAGGTCACTGTTGAAGAGTGAAAAAATAGAACATATTGAAAAGTCATTAGTTGAAAGTCGACTTCATCTTTCCCTGAAGTTGATTAAATGCATTGGCTATACTTCAACCTCCATAGTACTTTTGTATGAGAAAGTGTTATTATACAGTGGTTGTAGCTGTAATACAGATGCAGGGAATGGGATTTGAACTGGTGAAAGACTCAGTATTCTCTCTTAAGAGTACCATCCTCAGTCTTCCACCTGTTCTCTCGCACTCCGCGCAGACACAATTTTTTTTTTGCAAATATAGGTGTATCCCTATTATGGAAAGAGACATGTTTAGATTGGGAGAATAGCTTTTTTAGTATATATAGGAGCTTTTGAAAAGCTTTTTTTTTTATATTACTAACCTGTAAGTGCAACCCCAAAGATAGCTGAACTGTTGTCAGTAAATTTGGGGGTGATAAAAGAGTCATTTCTTGTTCAGTGCTCATCTAATACTGCTGTCTTTGGAGAACAGTATATCACGTGATAAAATAATTAATAATAAATTGTACACAGTGAAGTAGCATTGTAAGGCATACCAATATTTAGTGTGGCACTCATTTTGTGTAGGAACATGAAAAATATCTTAATAGATAATCAGGTAAATATTAACTAAAAGTCAAAGAAGCTAAAGTGTCTAAGGCAGGAATTTCTAAGCAGATAGGTGGCAAATCACAAGGAAATTGAAACTGGGCCTCGAAATCCAATACATTTTGATGCCATTTATAAAAAGTGATAGGTTTTATACCTGCACTTTGACTTTATTTGGACTTCGGTATCCTGTTGGCTGTAGTAGCTGTCTTTCACAAGGATTTTGAACATGTACCTGAGAGTGTTCTCTTCCCTACTTGTTATGAGCTGTGTCAATGTTACAAGACAACCAGAGAGATGGGATCCTGGCAGGATAATTGCATTTTGTCACAAGGCAAAGTTGGAGCTGTTATTTTGTTGTGCTGCAATACCAGCAGTCCCTGAGTCCAGGAGATCTCTGCAATCCTGTTGTGTATCTGCTGCATTTCCTTTTCCCATGCCATTTAGTAAGTGTCTGACTGAAAAAAAAAAACCCACAACTTGAAGTGGAGCCTTACAAAATTTTTCACATCAAAGTGAATGTGTGTTGTCTGTGGGTTTTGATCTTCTGCACGCTGACAAGCCTGCCACTAACCCAGCGGTACAGGATCAGGGCCTTTGCTGTTGGAGTTTTGCTGTACGATGTTGTGTCTCTTGCTGTGTTCAACAGGGCACCTTTGTTACCAGCACTCTTAGCCTCGTGCTTTTTGGATGCATCTCTTAGAGCAAAGGAAAACCAGACTCATAAATCCCTGTTAGTAAAAACTGGAACAGTTAGCTCAGCATAGGCAGACTGGTGCGGAGTCTTGCGCACAGCGGCATACACAAGCTGTCTCTACCTTAATGGATCTTGTCAAGTTGCTCTCTGTCATTCTTATATTACCATTCCCCAAGCAGTAATGATAAAATACATTACAGCCTTAAAGGACACTTTTCATCCCTGAAGTTTAGACTGTCTCTTCTTTAGAATGTCATATTCTTTAGTATTTCATTTTCAAAAGCACTAAAGTAAATTGCCGATATAGATCCCATCTTCAGAAGTGGTATAAGGCCCTTAAAATGTAGTGAGCCAGTTAGGTGGATTTTCCAAACTGGTGTTACCCTTTGATGGTGTTGCAAATACAAATGTTTTAGGGAGTTGGTCTCCAAAGGTCAAGCAACTGATGTTGAAGCTCTTGTGAAACGTGTGTGTGCATAAACATGTGTGCACAGAGAAATTTTTTTTTCTGAGACTGTGACATCACTCTGGAAGCTGAGCACCCGAGTGAGGTGCTGGCTGTGAGGGGATGCTCAGGAAGACAGAACACCACTTTTGAAAATAGCATACAATTCTCTTGATGTTTTTGAATGGGTACTGGAAAGTAGCCTCTGATCTGTGGCATGTGGCAAAGCCAGTGCTGATGCCACAGTAGTCCAGTCTAACTTTGTGTCTTTCAATTGCATGTTTTTTTTTCATTCCTAGTATGTGAGGGAGTCAACAGGATGTCTCTGTGCTCAGTAGTCAGTGCTGTCCCCTGCAGAGTGTGTATGAAAAATCCCTACTGAGTATAACACTGCCTTGAAAAGAGACAGAGGAGTAGGCATCTCTGAGCTCTCCTTATTCCTGTAAGGATAAAGCAAAACCTAGTTTCTCTTCACCTGTGGCAGGGAAAAAGAGCACAATTATGATATTTTTGCAGTGTTTCTGTTGCTTAAAGAAATAGTAAGTAGCAGGTGAAGTGTTCTTTCCCTTGGGAATAAATTACTTCTGGGAATTATATGTGCTAACATTGGCAAAAGTCTCTGAAATAACAGCTACTGTGATCAAAATGTTAGTGTGAGCCCAGATACCAGAGAGTGAAAATGAGGCCAGCACCTGCGTGCAGTGAAAAGAACGTGTGTCTGCTCAGGGAGTATTAGTGGCTCTGCTGACAGACCTGCTCCTTGGTAGGACTTGTTGCCTTGTAAAAGTAACCCTGCCAATGACCACTGACAAGGCTTGTCATTATTCCCATTTTTCACTTCTAATTTGTAGCTGAGCCTCAGAGTGAACAGCAGCACTGCCTGGCTTTGTCTTTTCACTGGAAATCATCACTGTTGATAGCCTGTTGTACTCTCAACCTTGTTTATTGTGAGGGACGCACACGACGCTTGGTGTGCAGGTGCAGGAGATGAACTCTGCCAGTGCAACAGCAACCCCTGTTAACATGGTGCTGCCTCTTACAGTTTAAATGCAGGTGAAGTTGCTAAGCAAAGTAAGTTAGTGTTGACTTAAAACAGACAAGGTGCAACTGTGTGTATAACAATGTGAGTGTATTGTTTAAACCTTGGATAGATAAAAAAAAAAAAGAATTTTACCTTTACTAAAAAAAAAAAAAAGGCAATTTACAAAATCATTTTGTTTTGGAATGTAAAATTCCTCTTAAGTTACCTGCAGAAAAGAGTGAGTATGAAGAGTTTCTTCATGCATCTGTGGAGGACTAGACTTACTTCATGATGTTGTTTCATGCACTGAAGTACAAGTAGCATCACAATCTTTTCTCTTATGTGAAACCAGAGCAGTTTGAGAGTGAGCGATTGTGGTTCTAGACCTATCTCAACCTCGGGTAAGCTTCAGTCCATAGCTTCTGCTTCCCAGAAAGGGACCCTAAAGTCTGAAGGTGAACAAATAAATGAGTCAGGAGAACACTACTATTCAAGTATATTCTGAGATAGAAAGAACTAGGGTCAGGACTGATTTTCTTCCAGTGTCAAAAAGTGTCATTTGTTGTCACTGGTGACAAATACATCTGTCTTAGATTTTGCTAATCTGGCCAGCACAGCTGTGAGGTGCGTCAAACACTACAAGGTGCATCTTCTGCAGCAGTGGTCACTAGGTCCAAGCAGCCGTGTTCGTCTGACAGCAGCTTTTGTGCAGACACCGGATATAGCCAATATCCTAGTTTGGTCCTGGCTTTTATTAATGCAGCTTAATGGGGAGGAGAAGCCTCATTTAATGCTCACATTCCTGATTGAGTTGGCAGGTATCTTACTTGCACATCTTCCTTGCAGGCTGAACAGATTTGAGTCTGGAAATCTCTAAAGCTTGAAGCATGAATTCCAAGAATTGGTTTTTCAGCCACTTTTCAAATTAGAGTTGTATGTTGGTGTTTACGTTGAAAGTTTTCCCCTGGGGTTTTAGCTGTAGTAGCATTTGCTGGCTCTTTTTTTTCCATCTGTAGGCTGAGATTAATGTGCTATTATGTCACATTTTTCAAATGAATTGATTTAGTGGTTTAGCATAAAACATTGAAGTTTATCTTCCCCTCATTAGTCACATTCATCTGCCATTGCCCTCCTAAACATGGTCCTACACCAAGTACCCCAGCAGAGCCAGCAGGGCTGACCGAGCCGTCTCCTAGAGCAGAGCACAAGTACCAGACGTGCCCTTGGTGAGTAATAACCCGAGCTGCCAATGACAAATTCACCTTGCACAGTCTTGACGTTTCTTCTAATGTCGCCCCTTGACATTAAGCCTGTTGTTGAGAAAACACTGCTGTGTCATTGGCAAACACTAGAGATAAGCTTGTGTTTGAGTCCTAAGCCATGAGGTTAGCCTACTGCCCTCTTCTCTCAGCCAGGTGGGAACGGCAGAGTATGGCGTGAAGGATCATCTTGTCTTCAGGTGGGAGGCAGCTGGACAGGCTGGCCAGGACCTGATAGGAATGTGATGTAAATGTAACATCTTGTAAACTGGGACAGTGTCATGACTCAGGTAACTTTTAGAATAATGTCATTATATGGTACATCTTCTGCCATGCTACTGGTAAATCAGTTTTATGTACAATCAGAAAATCTCGGATTTTGTTTTCCTGAACCAGTCTCGTTTCTACAAGATTAGTTACCAGGAATTTTCTGAGTAACTCCTGGTATTTAATACGGCCAACAGCGTTAGTAATAGTTTACACCTTTAGGATTTTGTTATTGAACTAATATAGAATTTTTTAATTTTTTTTTTTTTTTTTTTTAAATTAGGACTTTAATGTATCCTTGGAGGGCATGTAATGGTATTTTAGAAACAATACAGAGAGCAATTTGCTGTATAACTTGAACAGGATTTTCCTGTCCTTTTTAGGGGCTAAAACTGACTTCTATACCTAAGCTAGCATGGCATCTGTACTATCGTATATGTATTGTATTAATGCCAAAATAAACAACAAAAGTTATCTGAAGTCATATATAATCAATAGACACTATAATATGAGTTTCCCACTCATGAAAATAGCAATGTTCACTTTTTAGTACTGCGGTACTCATCCTGTTTTCTCATTGTCAGCACTGTGTGATATATGAGATGATATGAACTAACACAGTAATGCTTCCTGTCATAACTGGCTGTATCAAAATAAAATTATCCATGCCAAATAGAAAGATGATATAACTGCAGTAAAGACTATATTTATCACTGGAATTCCTTCACGTGTTTAAGTATAGAGACCAGGATTAAATGAAGTGCACGGGATTGTATGCAAAAGGGATTTGTGGGCTAGATTATTTATTTAACACCCAAAGTTCAGTAACCATGCTGTAGGAATAGAAGAAACCATGAATCTTTTCCCAGATCTATTAAAATCTGAAGTCTGAATCCTGGAGACACTTTGCAGGTACAGTATAGAATGTCGTGAAAGCTGTATTTATGTAAAACACCATGTTTTCTGTTTGTGTAAGCTGAGGATCATGCTGAGAAGATTTAGTCACAAGAACTGATGTTTCCAGGGTAAACAGGTCTAACATGTAGCCTTTAGACTTGTAGACTCCACAGCTCTGTAGACGGAACATCTCCGCTTCTTGGCAGTACACGTTTTTGTTTGTGGTGTTGTGCGTCTGTGTTAATATCAAAGACCCTTACGGGAACTCAGTGTAGTTCTTGCTAATGGTGACAAAAGGTTCAGGCTAACATAAGAGAAGAAAACATGCAGAGAGGCAAAATCAGATGCAGGGTTTTTTTTGGAGGTTTTTTTCTCATGTGTCTGGAAGAATAAAATCCTATGCAGAAACTTTTACTAGTGAAGGAGTTCTCCTTTTTGCCATCCGTGATTCCAGTCGGGAATTTGCTGACAGAAAAAACATGTGGATTAGATGACTTTTCTGCTTTAAAAATGGCTAACTCCAGCCACTTCTGAGATGATGTTTTCTCTCTGATAATGTGTCATGGTTTCCTAGGAATCATAAATTGTCTCAAGAATTTGCACCATCATGCACTAAATTTATTCTGAAGCTAGGTATCCTGATTCTTTGTTTCTCCTTCTGAAATTCATACAATATCATTGCAGCAAAGCAAAGAGGAGCAGCTACCCGAACGCCCTCCTTTCCTGGGGTTCTGTTCATTGTCAGGTTTACCAGCCATTAGCAGTACTAAAAGCCTGTAAAGTATTTTCTGATCCAGAATGTCCGTTGTGCAGACATTCTATACAGGTTTTTCTGTGATGAACATATAGAAATTTTGAAGCGATGTACACCAGTGTCTCATTTGTGCTTACTGAATAGTTCCAATCCTGGAATGTGGCTGAAGCTCCTTGCAGAGCTCCCATGCATTCATGAGCACCAGGATGTGGCCCTGTGCGTGCTTACTTTTGTTTCTTTCCTCAAAACCGTGACTAAACTGGCCAAGAGACACGAGCTGTGTGCGGTGTTTGGTGGCTGGCACAGGCTTGTGTGCCTTGTGTGTGTTGTGTTACATTGTCTGTAACAGACATTGCGCGTACGCAACGTGTACAACATGCAGCTGCTTTTGAAAGAACCTCTGGTTCAGAACACTAACAGCAGCAGAGTCCAGTTGTCGTTTGTGCTGAGATGAGTGAGAGGGTCCAGAAGCTCAATTAATACAAAAAAAATTAGCCCAATGATGCAAGTTTAGGAAAGAGCCAGCAAGTTGGATTCACATAGAATCGGTTTTATTGCCAGGTAAGAAATTCATATTAATATAGTGAATACATATGTTTACAAATAAACATTCTTAAAAAACAAACAAACATTTTATTGTAGGAAGTATTATTGGTATCATAAACTCTGTAGTTAACAAGTATTAACACGGGTTTACTTACAGAACATACAGTTACTAAAATATTTCCACATAAAATATGCTCAAGTTACACGAAACTTGTGTGAATTAGAGTGCAGCTGTAATGTGTATCTAAAGCATATGGATTAACAGCAACATTCCATAAAGGGTCAAATTAAGTCAGCCAGTTGTGAAGGCAATAAAGATTAAAGGAATAAAAGTAAGATAATGGAGAATCTGGGTTGTGTGCAAAGGATTTGTCCCGTGGGCTTTGTCCACTTCTGATAGTCTTAAAACATATGATCATACAATTTAGCAGCACGCTTATGGAAGGATGCCAGTGCTCTCAGGATGCAAATCAATCTCAATATAGCTAAAAAATGGTCTCTGCATTTAACCACATTTTAAATTCTTAGCCCTTGCATCCTTGACTAAGAAGAAACACTGCCAGTCAGTTGAGTACAGTAAGAAATGCCACTTCCAATTCTTCTTACAACATAGGAGTTCTCACTCCTACCTACATGCTCTTCCAAAACTAATCTCCAGAAGAATTGACAGCTGGTGAGAACGCAACTGTAGTAAGATAGCTAGTTAGGATTTAAGTTATGATTTGTTTTGGGGGAGGGGCAGGGATTTCAGTGAAAGACCGAGTACATTGCCCGCCATCAGGCTGCTGCAGCACCGCCAACCCGACTGTGTTTATCTCTTTGTGAATGTGCCGAGACCTTTACAGGCCCAGAACTGCGGGTCTACTACCAGCATCCCAATTCAAGAGTGGTTTTACTCATACAAATGAGATATCCAGCTCATCAGAACCACAGTCAAGACCACGAGTCCAATTGTTTGTTTAGTTTAAACCCAGATCTCTTTGACGCTTGAGGCTGGTCTGTTAGCCCCTGCCGCCAAATAGTCCACCAAGAGGGAACGCCACTATAGAAAGCCAAACGATAGAGACAATATACCATATAACACTTAGTTGAACTACAGAGAACTACCATGGCTAAAAGCAAGTACAAAATGAGAGACTAGAGGGGGAAAAATTTAAATGGGGAAAATGGAGGGGCTAACTAAATAGTCTTGACTGTGCAACCACTGCATGGAGATGTAATCCAGTTTCCCTTGGGGACAAACAGAAGAGGCTGAGCAGGGCGGAACCCTTGTCATCCTTAGCAAAACATGAGGAAATAGCTTAAAGGAACAGAGGGGTCACTTTGAGAAACAAGACTGTCGTTGAACAATAGTAATACAGTAAAGGCACCACCCACGCTTAATGTCAGTCTGAAGCAGTTGAAGATAGGCAAAACATTTAGGTGAAGAAAAAGTCCTGACAGTCTGCAAAGTGAGAATTGTTACCATCTGCCTGAAAACAGTAGGACTGAGAGGGAATATTCTGATGCCCTTATTCCCCCAGCAGCTTTTTGTGTCATATGATATGTCTCTTCGTATTTTGAAGGTTCCCAAAAATTTCAAATCAAACAAAGTAAACTGAAAGAAAATCTTCTGCTGTTGTTATCCTCCTGCAGAATTGTCTACCAGCCAGAAAGGTCCCATATGCTCTTAATCATAACAGTCTTCATAAATTCCTTGTGAAAGAGTCTTTTTCCCTTATTTTATATATATTTTTTGCGCTTTCTATAGGATGGTGTAAAAGTACAATAATAGATGTTAGGAGTTGTACCAAGATGTTTGTTCTTGGCTTTTCACAGGAATATTGATTATTAATAGATTTTATACAAAATTCCTCTCTGAAATAATATATTACAGTATATTGTTTTCTCTTTCTTCCTCTGTCTCAAGGCAGGAACATAGTGTAAATGTTTAAGCAGACGTAAAGTTTCTCTAGATTGTGCTACTTCTCATCATGGATTTTAGTTTCAAGTAAAAAAATTTAGTCACAAGGATTGGTGTTCCATTGTGAAATACAAATGGAGTTTATAATTCAACCTTCAGTGTGTATTGCTGAATGGTATTAACCCACTCGTCAGCCTGCGGTTGGCTGGATGCCAAGAGTGTCCAGGTGAAAGTTCCTTCCTTCCGTTTCCTTTTTTTTTATTTTGTTTTGTATTTTTAGATTTATTTTTTGCCTTTCAGTTGAGTGTGTTGTGTGTGTATTTGTGTGTGGTTTTTAAAGGTTTCATTAGAAAAAAAAAAAAAAAGGAAAACAAACTCAAACAGTTACTTCTGTCTTGCTGTTGGTTATGAAGTATGGCTGTGGGCCCAAGTAGTGCTGGCTCCGGGTGGTCAGCGGGTCACTTAGCGTTGGCTCTCCCATACCGTGCTTCCCCTTGTTTGTGTACGCTTGCCGCCTGAGAGACGGGTCGTTGGGATCCCAGGTCTTGTAGTGTGAATTGTAACCTAGCGGGTGTGTGTGGATCTTTGCGATTCTGGATTTCTGCCCGTTCTGTTTGGTGAGGCCGCTGTCGATCGTGTAAGCTCTGTCGTTATCCAGGCGCACTGGGTGGAGTGGCAGGCTCCCCTTGGCTGCCAGTTCTGCCAGATGTCGGCGTTTGGTGTAGAAGTCATCGTTGACTTTGTCAGCTGTTTGGATTTAATAGCAGAGGAGACAAAAAAATCAGTTGGACACAAGAAAAATATTACGGGGCTTATAGTAGTACATGCACAGCTACATCTGTGGATCAGATACAGGCAACTCAGTAGGAGAAACCTGTACCACCTCCCACCCCTTCTTTTCTCTGTGGAGTATTTTTGGAAGCCGTTATGCTGGGCTTTGCACAGGCGCAGGCAAAAACCAATTGCCATTTAAGAAAAGACTGTCCCTGCCCCAAATCGCTCAGGTTGTGCTGATATGTACATTACGGAGGCAGGTCCCGTGAATCTTACAGCTTGCCTTGGGGCCAAATGAAGAATGGGGTTTGTTCTTCTGAATGGTTGGAAGTTCACTGATCCTTTACGGGGCAGAAAATCCTTTGGGCTACTGAAGGTTGAGTATTTACGCTGTGATTTTACAGACAAGAAAATCCTAAATCCCCAGTTGTAACATAATTTTCTGCGGCCAGTGCCACTAAGAAATATGCTAATAGCCCTGCCAACGAATACTGCATTGCAGTTCTCAAATTAGGGATTTGCTCTCTGCAGTTTCCTGGGCAAGTGTCTTCTAATGCATGTTTTTTGACTGTAGTTATTACTGGGATTTATTTGGCCTTACTTAAAAGTACGAACCATGCTCAGGAAGCTAAAGGCATTCTGCAGCCGTCCAGCAACTCATTTCAATTTTGAGACTGAGTATCAGAGGTTTAACAGGAGCTTGACTGAATTTCATTTTTTAAGATCTTGCCTTTTATATAAAGAAGGATTATTTACACCCTTCAAAAAATCTAGATTTTGATTTAAGATAGTGCCAAATATGTAGATCAGCTAACATGGTGGTGTGTTAATCAGCAGTGGTGTGCTTTGAATATATGATTGTGGCAGCCTGGATTTGATTTTCGCTGTGCCCTGGCTAGATCCATCCATTTTCCTTGAAGCTATGCCATGTAGGGCTTCTCTGGAGATGTCTTGTACATGTAGCTGTCTGTACAGCTCAGCTCCTCTTCCTTTGTGATGAGTAGGGTTTTAATTCCCTGCGCTGTTTTTGTTTATTTTCCCTCTCTTTCTCTCTCTGCAGTATTGCTAGGAGGCTTTTGTTGCACTTTGAATTTTCTTCTTCTCGCTAGTTCTGAAGTGGATCTCTATGCAAGCTGGAGAAATTCCCATGATCAATAATCTTCAAGATCAGACTTCACTTCTGCATCTCCCTTGTCCTGGCTCCTCAACAGGGAGGAATATTACCAAAAGCAGTTGCTGTTTATCATCTCATGATTTCTTTTGTATAATGACTCTGTGATTGGACTCTGCTCTTAAATCCTTAATTCTGTCATTAAAGAGGTGTTACCTCTTTGATGAACTGAAATTACTCTTGCCTGTGCTGCAAATTTAGGCTTCGTATGTTTTTCCCATTTCCACCTGTCTCTTTTTAATTGGTGAGTGAATTTTTCTCTATAGCATACAGATGTTTTGTTCTGAACAAATGGCCTGTTCTAATTTCAGTGCAGGATGTGCACTTGCTGATAGACATATAATGCGTTACAGAGAGAACCTGCCGTGTTCTGCTTTGATTTTAAGGTGATTTAGAGATCTATAATCTGAACAATCAAGAAGTTGTACCTACTTGCCTTTGGAAGAGCTTTTTCCAGTTCTAAATGTGGCTTGTCCTTTTCATTTGTCAGTATTCACAAAACAGTATTATATACAAGTTCAACAAAAACAGGAGGAAAATGCAGCCTGCGTTACTGATTTCCCATTAATCTGTTACCAGTCATTGAGAAAAAAATTGCAGAAAAGGCATTGTGAATATCCACACAAGTAGTTATTTGTATAAATTTTTACATCAAAATCACTGCAGGTCAGCTGGTTAGAAGACTGAGCTTCTGTATCTTGCGGATTATGCCTTGGCTATATATGAAAAGTCACACTAGCTTATGCAGTTTAAATTCAGCGTAGTTAATTATGTCCAGCTCCTTATATAGATACATTTGTCTGCCTATTTCCCAATTAAACGGGTTTAATTTGCATAGAAAAATTAAAAAGTAAGCTAATTTTGTGTAAGCATAGAGTAAAATTGTAAGTTTATACTTTTAATTTTATCTTAATTAAGCTGCAGCAATTTGTCTTACATAACCAAGATTTTTGATGATCAATTTCAAGTTAAATAATGACTTCTGTTTAGAAGAACAACAGTGGTGATATAGCTGTGTAAATAGTGACCAAAAGTTACAGATATTTGCATTTCCTGAATTTTTGGGCCACAATAAGCTCAACCTACTTCCTTAGTTTCTTTTTATTTTTTCTCACTCGTACCTTTTTCCACTGCCAGCAATGGTTCCCGAATTTTGTCAGACACATTACTCAGCTCTACAAACACATGAAGACAGATGTCCTCACAGAAGAATAAATTGTATTACTGTTGCATATAAACAACACCCCCACAGTAAAACTAAGCTGGGAAGAAATCAGCCTCACAAGGAGTGTGCCTGACACATCTGTGACCTTGATTTTGCTCTTTCTTTTGCCATGCTATGTGTAAAACTTTTAACTACTTGTTTCTTACGGAAGATGATAGGAAAAGTGAAATATTAATTCTGTAAATACAGTTACTTTAAAGTTGCTTTAACTAATTTACTCCATAGTGGCTTTCTAGAGATTTTTCAGCTGTTGTCTGGAAACTGGGCTTGAAGAGAACAAGCCAGGCTTTGCTCTGTAAATCCTCACCAGCAAAGTCAAGCAGAAAGCTGGCAAACATACGACGAACGGCCGATTGCACAGGTTTTGTGTGGCAGTCACAGTGTGGGAGAGCTGCTGTTTGTATTTGTCCTGATCAAATAATGGTTTGCAGGGTTTTGCCTGAGAATGTCTTGTGTATGCTTAGGAATTAAATGCTAAAAGGGAAAGCCAGCCTCTTTATCTAATGTTTTAACCTCTTTAAAACAGTTTGCTTTTAATGTGCTGGCTTGTGCATAGACACATGTACCAGAATTAGGTTGAGGAAGATACCGTTGTAGCAAATAAACAGCGAAAAATATCATCAATAAACCCAAATTCTTCAGTTGTTCAAAAGGGCTTTCGGCAAGCCTTGAAGCAGTCCTCATTCTTGCATACTTACTAGGTTGTAGGTTTTGTAACACCAGTGTGCCATGCCCCAGTGTGAGTGACCTCATGTTAGCATAGTGCAGAAGTAGGGGTTTTTTACTCCTGATTTTCAAAGAAGAAAATAAAAGTAATATTGTGCATAGTTGTGTAACAAATATTTTATCAGGAAATGCTTATTTATAATATCCTGATGACACTTACTTTAAAAACAACCACGAGTCTCCGGAAGTTCAATTTTGCTTCTTAACCAGCCCCTATAAATATTTTGTGGACGTTAAATATGCAAAAAGACATTTTGGAGTTGCAGGATGGATTTATTATGTGACCTTGGGTACATGACTCAACTTCCCTCTGCCTTGGTTTCATCAGCTGTAAAATGAGCTGTTAACACATTGGGGGAGGTAGTTAACTGGTATGCAGTTTAATTGCTATTTGTAGAGTATACTGAGTTTTCAGATGAAAGGTACTATAGAAGTGCCTTTTGCATTGGCTTCGGTATGTAAATCATTAAAATAGGATTTAAAGATGTCACTGTCATGTTTGCAAAAGGAGTAGAGAATTAGAATTTCAAAATTACCAAATGAACAATAGTAAAGAAAGGGCTTGAATTCCGAGTGTTATTCTTTGTGTTCCCTCCCTCCAGTTGTGGCAGCTAATTATAAAAACGTTCTCAGTTTCAATATTTTTGTAAGGTTTTTACTCCTTTAAGGTAAGGCACCCACAAATTCAGTTACTGTTGTAGCTGTTCATCTGGAAAAAATGTTGAAATATGATTTTTTTTTCCAACCTTAAAGTGTATGCCTGGGAGGGGGAAGAACTTGGACTTTTGTTCCTGCTGTGCATGAAATGAATAACTGAAAAAATACAGAAACAGTGTAAGGATCAAAAGCAAGACTTCTCCCTCCGAGCTGAGTACCTTAAATATTAAGCTAAAGAGCTGCTTTCTCTCCCTGGCTTTCTAGATTAATAAATCTTGGATTCTCTTCTGCTTCACCGCACAACTTGATCAGGATGTGAATCTGGGTGGGGACCATCCTAGCAGAGCTGGCAGGCACCTTGCTGGGTAGGGAGCGTAGATTTAAATCCTGCACTCAGCTGGAGCAGTTGCATGACCATGAGTTTATCACCTGACAGGTGGATCACTCCACTCCTCTCTCGTATCTGAATCCAACGATGCCTTAAAGAAAATGACCTCAACTGTTCTATACTTTTTTTATTTTGATCATGATTTGCCAGTGTTGGTGTCAAATGTCTTAGGTTGGACCCTTGCATTATTCCTTGAATTTTGGTTTTGAAAGGAGATGACTACCAAGCTGCTTGGGACAGTGAGGTCATGGAAATGCCAAGGGAAACTTCAGTGGGTTCAGGCTCGCTTAGTTCAAGTGGCCAGAAAGGAATGCGTGTTTGGTGGCGTGTTTTGATTTAAGTTTCACCATTCTGCCTAAACTTGCCGCTAACAGAGACAAGCTTTATTCTTCCACTGACTGGTGATTGGCCATGACCAAACTTGGAGGTTTCACCTGTTCCTTCATAACCCACAGTGATAGAGCAGAAGCACGTAAGCCAGTGAGTGGCTTATAGAGCAATGGATGGGAAAGCGTTTTCTTGAAAATCAGTGGCAAAAATCTTTGTGGCTGTCATAGGGCCAGAATTTCTCAGTTCGCTTATTTGAGTGTATGTTATCTGTGCTGAGAGGTGGCCACAAAGCTCTGCAATATTTTTCTGCCGCCTAAGTTAAATGGTCTTCAAGGTGGCTGCGTAACCACTTTTGGCATAAAGAGTATGTGAACATGCCTTAGCATTGTGTAATGCTTTCTTTTTCTTGTAAACTGTTACAGTTACAAGCATTTCCGTGTAGAAAGTACAGCTAAATAAGGAGGTCTAGGGTAATTCTGAAGCTGTATTTTTTTACTTTTCCTCATTGACAACCCTCTTATCTATGTGGGCCCGTAAAATGGCTCTAAATTCTCACACCACGTCTCACATATATGGGAGAAGTGTAGAATCTTTAAAGAGAATTATGTCCTAGAGCCTTTGTGAAAGTAGGCACCCAGGAGGAGGAGGAAGAAACCTCTGAAGTGAGAGAGGAGAATCCACAAAGGAATGAGCCCTTACAAAAGCTCTAAAGACATTAAAAAAAACCCACAGCAAAGCTTCAGTGAGAGCTTGCAGTCACAGTCAGATAATACAAAAATATGTAGGGAACCCTGTTTCTCAGCTGATGTATCACAGAATTGTTTGTTATCTGAACATATTTTAAGAACTACTTTGTGAAATACTGAGCTTTATTCTAGCCACAGAGACTATATTTCAAATATAGGGCCAGAGATACAGAAAGTGCTGGGGGACAGCATAGCAATGAAATGACTACAATGACACACGAGATAACAGCTAAAATACACTAAGTGCCTATTTGTACATGTTTTCTGTGTAACAGTAAAGCTACCCCTATGTAATATTTAACAAGACTTTACTTCTACAGCCATGACTTTGTGGAGACATTGTTGTAGTTACCTGAAGCTACAGGAACCTTACATTTCTCTCTGTAAGTACTGAAACTGAAAACTCCAGGAAAGATGAAAGGGTAATGAATCTTGGCTCAAAGACAACACAAGAATTTTGCCCAGGGAAATACTAGGATGCTGCCTTTGGTGGTGCAGTTGTTGATCCTGTCTGAATGTGTTATTGCTTATTCATTTGCTTTTCTAAGCTGGCATCTAAGACAACATGTTCAAAGGCTTCCAAGATAGAAGTCAACTCTATGTGAGAGTTTTTGCAAGAGTTCATCTGAAAATCAAAGCAGCATCATTTCTGCAGTAGCACAAGTTTTCTTCTTGGGTGAGAGGAACAAAACTAACATGGACCGAGTTCGTATTAGCTGTCCCCAGGTATGAATTGGATCCATCCAGTAAAGCAAATAGCTAATACCCTGTCTTTTGAATTAAGGGATTCACTGAGCATCATGGGTCGTAGAAGAATTTGCATGACATGACATGAAGTCTGTTGGAAAAAGGAATACAGCTAGATGTTGCAGGTAGACACGATTCTGTTCATATGATGCCAGCAGTGGGTAGGACGATGTAATAGATCTCTCTGTGGCCACAAGGAAGAAATGTAGCTACTTCATGGCTGATCACTAACTGTTCTCATCTCGTGGGTACCGGTGTGGCTCTGTATGAGATAGGGCAATTTCAAATCATACTGAATTCTAAGAAAGGGCAAAGACCATTTGAAATCATTTTTGCATCCTCCCTCTATTCTTGTATTGAGCTCTGAGAATGCAGAATTCAGCCTGTGGGCTGCAGTGCATTGTTTTCTGTCAGAAGTATTTACCTTTCTTTCCCCCAAAGTTTGCCTTTATTTAAGACATGCTGAAAAGGAACGTGGTATTTTATGTCTGAGGAATCTTTCTCGTTATTTTTACTCCCTATTACTGATAGAGGTAAAGAAAATTACATAATTCATAGAACCACTTTAATTTTGGTCGAACTTACTTTTTCTAGCTCTGTGCTGTTCCTCTCCTGGCCCCCTTGACCACTTTATCTATTTACTCATTTCTTATAGCGATCCGGAGAGAGAGAGACTATGCATGAAAAGACATACCACATCAACCTTTTCTTCTGCAGACACTCTTTGAAAGGAGCTTGTCCACCTCCAGACACAAGACTGCGTTTTGTTTTCCCAGTGAAACAGAATTCTACTTTCATGATATGAGACATGATGAAACATAAATAATGTAGACCCAAACATTTCTTCTTTTCTATTGATTACTTTTCTGACAGTTTCTGAAAGGCTGAAGAGGCCAAAATATTTCTGGATTTTGAAACGCATTAGCAATGGTTTAGAATAGGAATGTAATTAGACTTGGTAAGTAGAGCCTCCAGTCTCAGCACTGTTCTCTTTATCCACTACAGGCAGCGAAAGCTGCTGCTTGGCTGGGAACGCTGAGACAGAATTTGATTAACTCCTCAGGCATCAGGCATCGCTTATAGTGTCTTCTGTACAGGGTTACAGTTCCCTGGAACACAGGAGTAGCCACGTGTGAGCAGAAGCAGCCCTTTTCTGACAGCACAGCACTGCAAAGTCGATTGTTTTTCCTTCTGAACAACATTTGTTTACTATGTAGGTTTAGGCAGGTTTCTCCCTGGACATGTAAAACAGCTTTTCCAGTTGAGTTTTGTATACTTGACTGCATTGATCTACATAATATTAAATTGCAATATTTATGATTCAGTTTTGCAAAGTGCTACAGTGATACCATGATTTGGTTTTGGTTGATATACCCAGACACATATGTTGTACCCAGTGTGGGGACCAGTAGCATGCCGAACACTTGCATCTAACCAGCGTAACAAAAAACAGAGCTTTTCCCATTTATCAGAATCAATAGGTTCTGCCAACCTAGAAAAAATGGTGGCTACATCGTGCCTGTCCTGTAACTGTAAATTTGTTTTTTCTTTTTTTTTTTTTCCCTAAAGGCTGCTAAGCTCATGTCCTTTCATAGTATCTACAATGGCAAATAAATGTGAGAATTTCTACTGTGAAATATTTGTTTTGGTTTATCTTGTTTAGGCACATTTATCAGTTTGAGTTTTACTTGAAACCTCATATATGGTAAGAAAACTTGCCTTTTGGAATAGCGACTATCTGAAGAGTCATCCTGTCATGCTTAACTTCTGAATAAAGCATGACTGCAGCAGTAAACTGCTTATAGGAAATGAGGGTTTGGCTTGCTTTCTTTAAATGCTGTCCAAAGCCAAAGAGGTTAACACTTAGATTTGCTTAAAAGGCTTCTTCCACTACTTCCTTCAGTAATCTTGCTTGCTTTTCAACTGGGTAGCTTTTAATGCTTCTCAAGCAAATCAGTTAGGACAAATCTGATTGTGTCAGAAGTTTATGGCCATGCTTTCATACATCAACAATAATACAAAATTGTTTGTAAATTTTTGGTCAGTGAGGACCTTCCAGGCGCAGCGCTTCCTTGGCCATCTGCAGAAAAGCAGAGCAGTCACGAGCAGTGAGAGGCCCGACTGCGGCGGCGCCAGGACCGCAGCGACCTGCCTCACCCCGGGCAGGGGACGCCAGCCGGGTGGACTGGCCTGGCAGGCTGCGCGCTGACTAGCATGTGGGTCACGTCAGAAAAAATTTCACGGTGTTCTGCAATATGATTCAGCATCTAAAAATGTGTGTTTGTTTTTCCTTAAGGTGTCAATTTATCTTACTTAATGTTGGCTGAAAAAGCTGTTATATTCCTGACTGCATTTATTTGGGATAACTGTTGTTAGCGTGAACCTAATTTCATTTTTTTCACACATCGCTGTTGGCATTCTTCTGTATGTCGAATTTCATTTTCACCTTTAATACTTTTTTAGTAGGTAGTTTTGTTTCTTATCGTATACTGTGGTTTATAACTCTTAAACTTATTTCTGAATCAGCTACAAATACTCCTAGTTGTGATGAAGTAGAAAGCTTGATAAGAACACAGAAGACCCAGGTCGGGTCTTTGAATGTATAATTGAGACACAGTTTTAGTGCTGAAATAAATCTGCATTTTTCTGGTTTTCCACTGCCATCCTACTAGGTTTACACTGTTATTTCTGAATACAGAGTGAGGCCTAAAGGATTTTTGAATTGTTCTGGTTAAATGAAAAAAGGTCCCAGTGATGTAATAACTATTTTTTGCAGGAGTTATTTTTGTTAGGTCTGTTTCTTAACTGCCATAACTTTAAAGAGTTTTTAGCCGTCATTCCGGATTGAAGTTGATTTGGTTTTTTTCCCCAAATCAGCTGTGGCCTAAGTTGTCTCTATTACAAAGTTATCTTTTCCTGTTCTTTTTGCCAGAAGCAGTCCTTTCTGAGAGAGAGCTATTAAGCAAGAGAAAAAGAAATTCGGAGTAATTCCATAGCTGTACTTGCACACATTCAGTTCTGTTTTCTTCTTGGCCTTTACTTCTCTTCCTGCCTCCCTCCTACTAGACTCTGTGGCATTTGTATTATTGAAGTCTTGTGCGTAATTGTCAGAGGTTCCCAACCAGAGATTCGTGCCAAACTCAAAAGAAATAGCTTTTACCTGGCAATTGCCAAACTTGTGCTGCCGCGAGAAAATCAGTTTCGTAAGGTTTTTGGTACAGATTGGGCAAACCCAAAGGCAAAGCAGAACCACTGCCTGCTCTGAACAGAACCCCCTGAGTAGCCTTCACGTAAAGCAAAAGCATTTGTGACTGCCAGGCAGTGAAGGAAGGATACGTAATGAAGATCATTTCAGTGAATGTTTAGTAGTGCACACACACCAGACTTGTGCCACATCAGAGTGGTCAGCTCCTACCTCTGCCTTTGCTTCCAGGAATTGCCCCCCGTTGTGGCAAGGAAAGGTGAACTTTTCACCAGAGCACCTTCCATAGCCTAGAAAGCTTTGCAAACTTTCCCCTGTACAAGTTACCTGTTGTACTTACTATTATCATTAGGACGGGACAGACTGAAGTTTTCGTGGTGATTTTTTAGGTGCTGTAGTATCACAGCTACTACATACCAGATTATTTTTTTCTCAGGTTCTCTTTTCCCCTTATCTTTTCTGTCAGGGGAAAGACGTTTGGAAAAATTAACTGTGTACATTAAAAATCATGTTACTACTCTTCCTCCCTTCATGCCTCAAGCCCTTTGTTATTATAGTATGAATGTGTAGGAGTAAGGCAATGATCTCTGTGGCTTTTATCTGTGTAATTTCTCTGTTAAACACATTTACTGTCTTTAGAACATCCTATGCAGAACCAAAATAGCAGATAGATAACTGCTGCTATTTATATTATATTGTTAATAAGGGATTCCTATCAGTTCACAGAATGTTGAGGGTTGGAAGGGACCTCGAAAGATCATCTAGTCCCACCCCCCTGCCAGAGCAGGATCCCCCAGGGCAGCCACACAGGAAGGTGTCCAGGCGTCTGGAATGTCTCCAGAGAAGGAGACTCCAGAACCTCTCTGGGCAGCCTGTGCCAGGGATCTGTCACTCTCACAGTTAAAGTTTTTCCCACAGTTCCTGTGCTCCAGCTCCAGCTTGCACCTGTTGCCCCCTGTCCTGTCACTGTTTTCATACTAGTCTTCATTGGTTCTCATGGGTCATTCTGAAGAACATGACATTACTGCTGTTGACATATATCTATATACAAAGCCAAAGATTATTAAAGCGTTTGAGTTTTTGAATTTGGTTAGAACCAAAAACCAATATTGCTTGTTTACTAAAATTGTCTTGCAACAAAGTAATTGTCATAGCTGCTTAATACCACCAAACCAAGCCTGAAAGTTCACATCACAGACATTGTAAATGCAACAGACTTGAATGAAATAGTTTAAAGCTGTGTCGTCTACAGGGAGACAGATTCTGATGTACTTGAAGAAAGAATACTTTCATACAAAAATACCCCCAGTATCAATCAGTAGACCTATGGGACATAAAGCATGAGTCTGTTTCTCATTGAGTTTGAGAAAAAATTCCAACCCCGAAATTTCAAAATTGTACTCTCTGGCTTCATTCCATTATTCTTTTGTCAGTTCTTGGGAAAATTTCAAGCAAAGCCCTTCCTAAAAAGCTACTTCTAATTTTCGCCTTTTGAGTCTTAAAAAGTAAAAATCTTTATCATTTTCACCTGATTTATATTTGAGTATTGTCAGAATGAAAGGCTTCCTGAAAGTCTGTAGTTAGAGAAACTTTTAATTAAATTAAAGAAAATTTTATTCAAGGCTTTCCCCCCAGAATTCATTCAAAATTGACATTTTGAATGTTTTAGAACTTCATTTCCATGATGAGTTTAGAACACTTTCTGTGCATTGCAGGTATCCAAAAATGGTGACATAATCAAGACAGATCAAGAATTAGGAATGCACAGATTTAAACTTTCCCTTTTGGCATGAAAAATAGGTTGAGCATTTAACAGAGCCTTATGAGTACTCTTCATTCCCACAGAAAGAGGTAGTGGACCAAATGCAGACAAAACAAATTGACTGGCTGTGAGTCCAACACAGAAAACAACAAAAAAAGTTTGATGTGCTGCTTAAGTCTTAAAAATCAGACAGCATAGTTAGAAATGCTTAAGAGCATCTTATTTTGTTGCTAAAACTGCTTCTTTTAGAAGAAGGATTATTTGCAATTTCCTCCCACCAGCTGAGATGTCGCTTCTGCTAAGACCAACATATCCCCAAAGAGTTACCTTTTCACAACCTTGTCTATTTGCTGAAAGATGGCATGGGCAATGGCTGCTTGGATGTCTGATCACTTACAGCAGAATTCCCCAGCCTCAGAAAGAGTATCACCCTGTAGATTTTATAGAAAAATGTTCCTTTAAAAGATCGTACAAGAATGTCAGCGACGCAGCTGAGACATTGCTCAAACAACTTCCTTATAGTGAAAATACAACTGCTTCAGTGGAGGAAGAAATGAGTATGCTGGATGATAAAATAGAAAAATATTTTGATCGAGACTCCCCAAGCATTTTTTATTTACCTATGACAGAGTGCCTGCCTGGTATCAGAAACCAATTTGGTAAATAACAGAGAAAACAATTAAATGATGTAGTGGAAGCAAGAAGAGGTCTTGAACGTCTGCGCACACTGGGCGGGATGTGAAGTTTGGGGGTTTGGGCGGGAGGCACAGGCGGAACAAGCGCCACCGGCGTTCATCGACTTGGGAAGTGGGAAGACTGAGGGAACAGTGCGAGCAGGGGCTTGGTAAAGTGGGCTCGCTGCTGAGCGCTGCTTGGCTTTTCTTCTGTGCCTGGAGGAGAAGGATTGAAGTACAAAAGACTTCCTTAACAAATGGACACTCAAAAGCTTCAAATTCTCCAGCCACGCTGGGCCAAGTAAATAATAACAATGAAAAGATAGCAAGATTTTATGTCAGACTTCCTTGAGACAGATCCATATTTCCAGTGTTGAATTGGGCAGATTGCCTAGTCTAGTGTTATCCATGACACTGAACATACCTCTAGATCTATGAAATCATTAACTGAATCACCCTCGGGATATGACAAATGATGCATTAATCTGTGCTTTCCTGTCTGTTTTCATGATGCTAAATCCAGGAAGCTGCTCCCATGTCCCAGATCTTTTTTAATCCATTTTTGTGCAACTGCTTATGGACGTAGTAGCTGAAAATTTGTTTCCTCTTTGAAATGAAAGCACAGTTTCTTTTTAAGCTTTCCAAATAAACATGAATATTTACCTGTCGGTGTAGCAGTGTGGTTGGTATAGGGAAGTAAAGTAATACAAACATGTTGTGTCCAGTAATTCTGTAGTTCTACTTATTCTAAAAGTTGACTGTATCAACCCCTGTGAATGCATGGGCAGGCATTTTTCCCAGTTGTGTATTTCCATTTTTCCAATCTCTGTGTTTCTCCTAAGAGCCCAATAAACTATAGGGAACAGCACAAAATCTCATCTTCTGATGAGACAGGTATCAGATTCTTAAGGGGCAGTTATGAAGTCACTTCTCATAAGACAGATCTTGTATCAGCATCGATTTACAGTCAGTGCATTTACAAGCTGAATAGCTGAAGCTTAGGAAAAGGCACCACCAAATTTTACATCAGGCAAGAGGATGGTTCAAAGATAGCACCTTAGAGTTAACCTTATGGTGATCTTCCCTTTTGGATCCTTTTGTGTGTGTAGATGTGAAGGGGAAGCAAACCAGACAGTTTTCTCATATGCTTCACCTTTCTGAGGGAGATTTTGCCTTGCACGTACACGCACTTGCAGCCACAGTATTTTTTATATAGTAACAGTGACCTAAACAGGAGATATTTATTCTTTGAGTGTCACATTTGCAGAATCTCACTTTGGAGTTTTGCAGCTGCAAGTGGAGCTGGAGCACTGTCATACGTTTCCTTTGGGATCAAAGAACTGTGAAGCTTGAAGAAATGCTGCGAGCTGTAGACTCAGAGATGTGATGGCAAGTCTGCTGCCAATTATATCCTACTTATAGCTTCACTATATCAAATCAATTAGACCCGATTTCATCCCACAGGACACTACAACTCCCAGCATCACCGAAGGTTTTCTGGGTCTGAGTTGCATGGAGGAGTTCTGTCTGTTGTTTCTTTGAGGGTTTTTGGCAAAAAATTTAAACTGGCTGAGTTACCTGTTCTTCAGTTACACCCAGTCATTTCCTCAAAGGTTTGTGTGTGTGAGAGGGGGGAAGAAGAAAGTTTATAAAAGAAACATAAACTGTAGAAATACTTGAATTCTCAGTTTTTACATGTATGTCTGTGCACCTCTCCAGCAGCTGATTAATCTCTCTCCCAGTCCTGAAGGGCTTTAGAAAGTTGGGTTTGGGGTATTTTTTAAGTTTGCAAGAAGCTCTAAAATACTCGCTTTGTACTCCCTGAAACTCAGGAAAGAAAATTAGCTTTTACTGAACCAGACTTGCAGAACAATGCGACTGCATAAATATAACTAATATCTCAGTATAGTGAGGCTACGTTGAGGTCTAGGGAACTCTTATCAAGCAACAAGATGGACTCTAACTCTTACAGCTTAGCAGAGTGGAATTTGAAGTCGAATTGTTCGTGCTTTCTGATTGAATGTCCACATGATGTGTATGGAAAATTTGTGATGAGCTACCTTTGTATGTCCTGGAATTTGAATTTCATGAAGGTGTTCAGATATGAGATCTCCACCCACTTGTAACTTTAGGCATGTCATGTTTGCTTAAGTGAGCAATAATCATTTAAGCATGGAGTAAAAATACGGTTGATGAGCTGGAAATAAGAATAATTTATGCAGAAAAACCTCTTTCTGCACTTTTCACATAAATAATCAAATACTTCAAAAGCACCGATGGAAACCAGGATCACGTTGTCCCAAGCGACCAAAAAATTGAAATTTCCAAACACTGTGAGTTTCATTGCCACTCAGCATTCAGTGACCACTTTTGGTGGGACTTTTCTTAGATCGTCTCTGATGTTCCCTCAGATACAGTCTGACATTCTTTGGTGGGACAAATTTGGCACTGTTGGAAAAAGATTCTTTGGTTCAAAAATGAACAAATAACGGCTGAATAGAGTCCGCCTGTCAGTCAGTCACGTAGGCTAGAGATCCCAGGAGATGGTTTGCTTATCTGTTCTTTAAGGAAGTGTGTGTTGCTCTGTCTTGTTTCCAAAGGGTCTGCTACCCCTCTGCTCATTATTCCCTGGTGGTGTATGTGTTTAGGTCAAAGGAGGATAAAATTCTGGGGCAATGAGGAAAACAGTAAGTAAATCTCGATTTATTATTACATTGTTGTACTCCAAGCACTCATCTGAGAATGTAAAATCGGCACAAAATATCCTGGCATTATTGAGAAGTGTAAATGCCAGCAGAGAGTAAGAGGAATAGGTGAATTTGGTCTGTAGCAACTGGTCAGCACTGAAGGAATTCTGGAGGCTACAACAAATAAGTAAATTCCTGACGTGAAATAGGGAAAATATCCTCTTCTGTTGAGTGTTTAAGGGCTGGGCTGTGCAGTTTGAACTGGCTCACATAAAAATACTTTCCTTTTTAAATGAAATTCATCCGCACTGGCCTTTTCAACTCACTTCTCACCTGTTGTGCTGAACCAAACTGCACTGCACATGGTGCCTTGCATATGTGCCTGAACAGTCTGACTTCACGTTGCACTCTGCTAAGCTCTATGATTTGGAGTCCAGGAGGTAGCTTTAAAATAGCTTCCTCGGGATCAACTTGGCCTCCACCACCAAGGCATTGGTCATTCTCATTCGGGAACACAGTGCACGGTAATACCAATGGCAGCATTGCCTTGTTTTCACAAGCACTTGAGTCTTCGGGACCTGCATTAAGTTTAGTTCCTAACACGATTCAGAAGAGAGATTGCTGTGACTGGCTACTTTCCTGTGAGCCGAATTTTCACAGCAGCCAGTCACTGAGAGATGAGTAGCTTACTTCTAAAATTAGACAGCCAAGTTTTTAGAACATCTGTAGTTCAGAAGAAAGCAGCTGTGTGGAAATTAATTTAATACTGCCCCTGGTAAAGCATCACTTTTTCAGTTATCTAAACTTCGTAACACTTACGGCCACGTTATGATGAGTGATATTAAGGCACTAAACTACGAAACAGTAGGAATGTGTCTTCCTCCGCTCCCACCTCCCATTAAAGAAAAGAATTAAGCACAGTGGACTACACCTGAACAATAGGATCATGCAGAGTAAGAGGCACTGAAATGAATATTGTTTGCCTCAAACATATGAAGAAATGTAGAACACACCCCTTATTACATTTCTGTTGCGGCAAATGAATCCATGCTCGAGCCACTATCAATGAATGCAAAGGGAGACGACTGTACACGCTCATTAACCTGCTACGGGGAGCAGTCAATGCAACTCCGAATGTTAGCGTGTGAAAAATGCCATCACCCTGTGACATGAGTACCAGGTCAGGGTGAACTGTCGGTGTCTATTTGTTCAAAAGATGCTGTCAGGTTAAATTTATATTGGTGGGCCTGACGTAGGCCAGGAGTTACTTTCTTTTAGAGCTCTCATAAAGCCAGTATGAACTCTGCAATGTGTGGTCTGGCTGGCTTAATGTCAGCGTGGTCACAAACCCAGGCCTGGCTGACATCATGGAAAAACCTCTTTGTGGTCTTGGGATGTACTCAAGAGGCACCTCTTGGGAGGAATCATGGCCTTGAGAGTCTAAAAGTTGTTAAAAACTAAGCATATTTAACTCTTGCTCCATATGTCCAGACCGAAGGTGTGAACATTTAACAGTTTCAAAATCTGTTGTCCTCTGCTGAAAAGTTTGGATAACAATGCAGTACTTTTGTACTTTTCTTCTGAAAATTCACCTGAATCTGAAACTTGGCTAATATGGTCTGAGACCAACAGATCTATGGGGAGGAAAAGGGAGAGGCGATAGGAAGGATAGGGGAAAACCACGAGAAGGTGGTGCAATCCTCCTGGAAGAAAATGTCTCTGAAAGTTATGTTTAATTTATTTTAAGATTCTGAGAGGCATTATGCAACTTCTGAAGCTGAAGTGGACAGTCTTTCTAGATTGATTTAACTGTATGGTTATAATCTAGCTGCATTAAAACTTGTACTCAGACACCCAAGAAATATCTTAGTTCTCATTTAATAATTTTAAAAAACAAGTATGTTCAGTGACTCTTGGGCAGATGAGAGAAATTTCTTTTGAGTGTTTCATCTCTCATTTTATTATGGTTAAGTACCTTTTAGCTTTGATGATTTGCTTGACCTAAATTGATACCTGAAAAAGAAGCCCGATATCAGTGCATAAATCTGTGATAACCATCACTTCATTACACAGTATCGCCTTTTGAAGAAGGAATTGTAAAACTACTCTGTCTGTATTCAGAATCCAGCAGAAAGTTATTAACCCTTGTCTTTTATAAACGGATTTTAAGAAACACTTGTAAGAAACAAAAATGACAAGCTAAAGCAAAGCTAGATTGTTTGAGATGGGACCTCGATGTACCTTTTGTTAGAGGTCTGCTATCCTAAAGTTTGGACAAAGGAATCTCAGTTCCTGATGAATATTTTTCTGGTGTGGCAAATACTAAATTCTTAAGTCAGAATGTTCTCGGCTGTTCTGCTGTTGTTCTGAGCTAAATAGGCTCTGTCTGGAAATAGGCAGTGTGATACTGCTCTAAATTCCTGGGAAAATGATGTTAACATCCATATGCGTAAGCTGAGCAAGGCTTGGTGAGAAGCCGCTCATGAACAGACCCCCCCAGCTGTTAGTTTATTTTTGTCTAGAAGAGGCCTGAAATGTTAAGTAATAAAGGCTTTCTGTCTTTACTTCACATGGTGTGTGTGCAGCAGATATTTACAGCCCATGAAAAATATTATCAGCTTAAGCTTCCAATACAAAAATTATGTTGAAATCTGTACCCACTATTGTCTTTTTCCCTCCCCACAACTGTTTCTTTGAGGATGTTCCCTCATTTGTTTAAAATAATAATGTATTATATTAATCAGTCACAGAAAATAACCACCACCGGGATCTTTATCAAGCGCTTCATGATGCACCAGTTGTTTGAAATCATTAGGGCTCAGAATATTCCTCCAGTGACCTAGTAATGATCCTGCAGAAAATGCGAAAGCTCTTACTTCAGAAGCATACAAATACCTTCTCTTTTTGGAAGCATTTAGCAGGTGTCTAAATTCTATGCTTTTAATTTGCAACATATCTGATTTTTTTCTCTCATTTGTCCAGATGGGTATGGAAGATACATAGGGAAGTGCACAGGCACTCATATTCAGGGCATAAAAAATTAGGACACGCATGCGTATGATCGCCAATACTTGCATGTATTTTTCTAATCACTAATTGTTGTCCCCCTGTTAATTTTTAATACATTTCCAAATAAGGCGATACTCTACATGAAATTCTGTCATGAAGTAGTCCAGATGAGCAAGACTGTTTTTAACTTTGAAGCAGTGTCAGCTGACAGCAGCAAATGCACCACACTGGTGTAAAGGCGAAGTGAAGGGTGGGGTTGCGTACTTACCGACTGCCTTAAGAGAGGCGTACTTGTTCAGCTCTTTGCCTGGGGGCTGTTGCTCATACGGGTTTGTGATCTGTCCCAGGCTGGGATATGAATGTTGATGTGCCATCTGAGGGAGGAGGGGTGATGTTGGCATGACATTATTCATCTGTGGCGGATCTGTGTTAAAGAAAATCAACAAGCATTAAGAAAAAAAATAAATCGGTCTTAAAGTTTTAACATCATGATCCAGTACAGATTAGATAGGATACATCAGGAGATTTAATGCAACAAAACACTATTTACTATGAAGCGGGAGTTTGACTACAGCAAACTTGTGCTTCAAACAGTTAATGGCATGATTAAAGGCTGACAAATGATTATAGCAATATGTGCTAACTTCTGCATAGCAAAGATCTTTCAGCTAAAAAATAGGTTTTCAAAACAATTGAATACCAACACAAAGACTGAATTTGCTTGAGCGTGAGGATACAAACCAAAACTGGAAGTTTATTCCAAGGTTGCTTGAATACAGGGCAGTAGTATCACTCTGCCTGTGTAGTTAAATAGCCAGGCTGATTTAAATTGGCTCAGGCAGGCTGCTGCATATATGCAGTTACACTGCTTTTAGTACCAGAAACAGCTTGGTTATTTGCACAGCAATATGTTCTGTTCTGTAGTCATGCCCCACAGTGCAGAATGTGCAATTTTGGCTCATGACTATCATTAAGCAATTTCTTCAAAGCTCACGCTTTGTCCTAAGTTTTTTCCTTTCCCCTGACAGTAGGTATCACAATATCGTACCACAATAATGTTTTCTCTAGCAGACATACCTAAAACCAGGAACTGGCTACTGCTTATGTACAGTTTTATGCCAGCACTCACCCCATATCCATTCTGTAGACAATTTGTTCTTTTATAGTAGAGAATACAGACTGAATACTTTTCTTTCTCAGATATACCATAATTTATTAGCTGGTTTTAATGTTTTGTTCCAGCCTCTAAGAAGTATGGTCAGAATTATACGCTGTATTCAATTTGCAAACCCAAATTTCAGCATATTTCAACATGGTCAGCATATCTTTTTTTGCCGAGTCTTTTTCCAGACTCTGTATTTTGAGATATTTGGAGCCGATTGTCAATCCTAGAATCTTGTCGTGGCTTCTGAAGTCACAGGCAAGTGCATTTTGCTCCTGCAGTGAAACCACGGTGCTGAATTGGTGACAATACAGTACCTCCCGCAGCATCAAGCACAGGCTTATGATCATGCGGGAAGCAAGCTGGGCAGTTAGGGGAAAGAAGGCTTATTGGGATGGAGTGAGTGGACCACCCCCCAAGCGCCCACAGGATCTGGCAGGAACCAAATATCCCCGTGGTTTGCCAGGATTTTAAGGGAATTGAGACACTTGGCTTTCCAAACTGAGTGCATGACAGGAGCTCTGAAACCGGTTAACAGTTTACTGCTGGGAGAGAAAAGGAAAGCCAAGGTTGTTTTTAACTTTGTCTTTCTTCGCCATTGCTGCTGCCTGGTGTAGACTGAGGCCTCCAGGCCTCTGCCGAGCAGGGTAAACACATCCTCCTGCCACACACACACACAAACAAGTTGTGAGGGTATCTCAGAGCAACTTGAGAAAAACAGTAGAAGTGCAACCATCTAGTAACAGCTGATTCCTCTTGCTGGTACTGGTTGTTAATAGGGAACAACGTAGGTTGTGGATAGTCGGAAGAGCTGGGTGAGAAATGCTGTTCCCATAACAAAAGAGTTTTTCAGTGGTTTTGGTTTTTTTTTTTTACTTTACCAAACAAATGACATTTGAAGTTGGGCTTTTTTTCCACAAATACTGTGTTGGGTCGGGAGAAATATTTTACTGTGATTTCGAAATTATATATGTAAAAAATAAGTTCACTTGCTTTTAAAAAGAGAATTGTTATCTTGGATTGAAAATTAGAAACTTTGCTCTTCTAGGATCCCCCAAAAAGTATTGGAAAACATTTTGGATCTTGTTTGATAGGTTTACCTCGAAAGAGTAAATTTCTTAAGTTAACCCTTTCACAGGAAGAACTGTTATTTTAATGAATTGCTATTTTCTAATAAATAAAAATAAGTTTCTGTTTAGTACTGTAGTACTAGTACAGTTTCTATAGTACTGGCATGTTTGATGTAAGCGGAGTGACTGTTCTCTTAGAGCAAGAATTCGTGGAATCCTATTGCATTCCTATTCTATCTCCAGGGTACACCTGAAGAAAGTCTCATACTCTAATGGCTTGAACTATAAAATAGCTGACCACTCTTTTCAAACCACCCATATCTTCTAGGTATCTCTTTTTTATGGTTGTACCTACAAGTACACTTTTGAGGAGGAATGCTAGCACAGCCATATTTCAGTAACAGGGCAGCTTAGAGATACTGGCATGGGTGGGACCTTTAATATAAGGAAGGTGTCAACCTTTTACCACTACATTCACCAATTTATTATTTTTTTGGAGTAGAGCTGTATCAGTACTTCATAGATGCTATTTCTGTGAACTTCCCTTGTGGCAATTCTTATTATTCAGTCTGTTAAAACAGCGTGTTTTCACTGTGATCAAAGTATTGTGAGGACCAGTATTTCTGCGTTCACTATCGAAGTGACTTGCAGCTGTGGAGACTTGCAAAAACAATGTAAAGAAGGGATAGTTAACCAGGACTGTTATTCTAGCTGTTTTTCTTATTTAGACCTATCATATTTACTCAGTCATCTCTTTATAAATGTAGTGAAGTTACACCAGAAATATATTGGGAAAGCAAATTATGTGTACTTGGTTTTCATCCAGGTGGTCAGCAACTCAGGTTGCTGGGGTTTGGTTCTTTGAATGTTTATGAAGATGTAAAGAAATATTTTTTTTCCATTTCTGGATCATCTTTGACTTCTCTTTTGTCTTGTTAAAAACCCAGAACTCTCCTGAGTTATAAATTTCAAGTAAATTAATGAGAGTCATTTGTTCACTGCCACGTGGACTACACAACGCTCCTCACTCATACCCAGATGCTTACACAGGACTAAGTCATCACCTAGAAGGCGCAGTTCAAATTACTCATTCAGCTGGCCATTTGCACAAGGTAAAATAAGCAAAAGGCCAAACTCTGGCAAAGTGCATTGAACTATATTGAAGAATGATTCCTATTTGTAAAAAAACTCCCATTGGAATGGATTCCTAGGACCTTAAAGGAAAATCTCAGCTTGATATATACATCTGCTTAAATCTGAATCATACTTAGTTTTAGTCCAACTGGCCATAGCTGATGAATGTTGCGTTTGGTTGCAAGCTTGCTCACTAACCTGTGTGTGATCCAATTCCTTATCTATGGGTTTCTAGAAATAAGTGAGCAAATGGGACACTCTGTGTTGTTTTCTCCACACAGAATTAGTGTAATCATGATAGGTAAATTCACCTGTATTTGGATGCTACTTAAGAAATGTTCATAATTGAATACACAGTCTGCAGCGGGCGGGGTGGTGGGGAGGTTTAATCTAACCCCTGGGGGGAGCCCGGACTTAGCCATGAGCAGCCAGGAGGTTTTGAACAGGACTTGCCTTCTCTGGAGCAAGCACATTTATGACTAGAAAAGGTATTGACCTTGGCAGTGTTGTCTTACATTTGTGAGTACTGCTTTGGTATCAGCACTTCTGAAGAGGGATTCTCTCAGGAAATAAAGAAATTTGTCTACAGCTATCTCACCAGATCTGAGTGTGAAATATGAGATTTTTCCATTTGAGATTTTGAGGTTTTCCCTGAAATTGGAAAAATTAGTAAGTGTTGAATTTTGAGCAGCAAATAATGATCTATTGGATTATTCAGACATCTTGGGATAGAAGGGATTGGTTTCAATTGGAAGAAAATTTAACCAGAAAAATCCCTACCAGTTTTGTCATGGACCTCTAGTGCCAGGTTAAACCCTTTATACTTACAACCCAAATGCTCTGTGATTGGTGTTTGTAAAGAGCTGGCTTCACTGAACGGGGACAACTTTAACCTGAAAGCTGTGGCTGTGCTGATACATTACTTTGGCAACCTGACACTGGTGCGTTGTCCAGCATGGAGTTCCATAGAACCAGCTGCACCCTGCCACTGCCAATTTATGTATTTATTTTTAAAAGATGGAGAACATGAACATCACAAAGAGTCAAAAAACTGTTTGTTCTGCAGCTTCTTGTGTGAATAGTCAGATCTGATTAGCAGTGTTGAGATTGTAAAAAACCTGCAATATTCACGACCTATCCTATCTTCTGCTGAAGCAAGGCAATATGGTGCCAGGCTGCCTCCTGACCTCCCAAGACTTTGAGGAGTCATTCTGGAGGTGGTGGTGGTTTGCTTTCTGTCTTCTTGCTACCAGCCCAAAAGAAAGAGTTTGAAAAAGCATGATGGAGCTCACCACACAAAAGCTAGATGTCTGCTGGGCAGAACATGAGACATGCAGGAGAAAAGACAAACAAGAAAGCTCTTTAGATGCTGAGGAGTGCTTTTGGCGGTTATTCCTTTAAGAGGTCTAGGCACAGAAAAGTTTGTGGGAGGCAAATGGAACAGAAAATAAGAACTGAAAGAAGCTGCACCAAAACCATTTTATAGCTGGAGAAAAAGTGAGTTTTACATTCCAGCCACCAGCAATGAACCTTTGGAAATGACAGGTCACAGTCCCACTAGCTGATGAAGACTAATCTTCTGTTTATTATCTTAACCTACATCTCAGCCTCTTCAACTGGAACTCGTATCCAGATGTCACAGCTAAGAGCTTACTGCATTTTTCAAGAGGAAAATGCTCTTTTTGGATTGTTTGTACCCCTCTCTGATTGTAAATTTTGGAGTTGCATTAGTGTGCATCATGGTGACAACAATGATGTAATTGGTTGCTGTAGTTCTGCTGCACTCTGTTCAATTAAGATGATGTCATATCTAATTTCTCCATTTCATTCAATCAAGGAATGGGCATCTCAGCAATTACTAAACACAAATAAGAACCCAGTGTGCGGACACCTGACGCACCACGGTCACACGTATGAACGTGGTAAGACAAGGCAAAAGCCCTAAAACTTCTGTTTGTTTGTTTCTGCATTGTTTATAGAATATGTTGTGCTGTTCACCTAGTTTGATTACTCTTGTCAAGAAACTGGCAGGGTTATGGGAAGTGCTCAGGGTTAGAGGAAGGGGTGGTGGTAGGCTGTTAGCAGCAATAAGCTTGTTCACTGAGACCCAACAACCTGCCATGAATATCCCTTAAGCTCATCCACTGTCCTCCTCTCCTTCAGCCTTGGAGAGCGAAACCTGTTCTGTAGAGGGGCCTGGAGATTCGTTCCTTTCTATAGCAATGAAGTCAATGTTGCGGTGCTCAAAGACAGAAAGTGAAAAAAACTTCTTAGGCACAGAATGGAATCTATTAGTAAATGAGCAGTTACAGGCGTAAGGAAAAGAATAAATGAGACAGGTGATGCAGTAACAAAACAGGAGAGGATGGGGGAAGGGAAGGAAAGCAGAATGAGGTTTTGCTATAAAAGCCACCTGCAGACACACATACAAAAGAAATGAGAACAAGACAGACAAAAGAAGACTGGGAAGTCAAGGGGGGGAAAAGGGAAAATTCAGAGCAAAATATAATAGTAGCTGAGCATTTTCAAATACTCAAGAGAAAAAGCTATGCCCTGAACTAACTACAATTGAAAATAACAACTACGAAGGCAGGATAGATCCGAGGCATCTTTGCCTTTTTGTTCCTGCATGTATTATACTTAATTATAAGCCTAGCTCATCCAGCATTGCTAATCCATACTCACGTGCCTACAGGCTTCACCAAGAGGTGCAGGTGCTCTTTCTGAAAAATCCCAGATATGATGGAAGATACGAGATTTTACAACTTGACCATACTTGTAAGCTAATTCCTTTCAGACTGGTTCCTCTCTGGATAATAAGACGACTGTTCTCCATTCATGGGACTGAGCCTCCTGTTGGGGTGAAACTCAAATCCCTGGCCAGTACACTTGCTCTTTCCTCCCTTTAGGCTGTCCCAATGCAGTTGAACTCACCTTCCCTGAGATTTTGTGTGTGTGCATTTTTCTACACCTAAATAACTTGAGTTCTCTCTCTCTTTGTAGGTGATGTATTGCAGTTGTCATTGTTTTTTATTTAGATTCTTTGCCCCTTCCTTCAGATCTGCATTGAAGAATATTCTTACATCCAGAGCATCATTGTGTGCAAGAGCATACGAGAGTGTGTTCTGCAGCAGCTGGTACATCAAAATCAGGCTGCACACACATTAGATAACGCACTGTTTGGGCACATATAGACGTGTATGTAGCATGTGTGATCCATCCAGTTCAGTAGCCACTCTGTCCAGTTCTAGACATGTGACAGGAGAGTGCAAAAGCTGCAATGGTGTGTGTATGCAAAATTGTGTCTGAAAGATCTGTGCTTATCCCTTACACTAGGGGTTATGCCCAGAAACAACAATGCGGGTTATTCTCCAAAAGAGCAATCTTAAATGCTTTGGTTTGCGTTAACTGTTATAAATCTGTATAGTCTTCTTCACACAGTCAGAAAATGGTATTTCAGCTCTTATTAAATTAGTGGCACTCTACAGCAACATTTCCACAGTCTAGTATGAGTCCTAAATGGAAAAGTATTCCTATTATCTAATCTTAATTTCTCTGCCTTGCAATTTAACTGATTGTGTATCTTAGCAAGAACAGATGCACACAGTCCAGCTTCTGTACCATTTGTTATTTTATATGCTTTTTTTCCACTTTTCAAATATTTGTCTCTTTTCTGAAGCAAACAATTTCACTCCTTTCAATCTTTCTTCATGTGACAGTCTTTCCTAGCTTTGATCATTAGGCTGCCATTTCTCAGTGCTTCTAGCCTTGCAGTGCAGCTTCTGAGATGAGGTTCTACCCTCAGGAACACATGGAGATGTATTTTTCTGTGTATAATGGTAACATAAGTCATCCCTCTAAGTGTTTGTCCCTTACAGTATGCAGACTTTTTTGTTTTCTCATTAACGATGCACAAGTCATGTGAGTAGTCGTATTTGCCCTCAATGTCATAGCTCTGAGACAATACGTATTTTTCATGGCAATTCATGCTAGCCACTTATCTGTTCCTCTCTGCACTGTATCACAAAAACATTCCTGTAACACAGGCAACCTACCCATCTAATCACCATCACAAAAAGCATTTGAGATGAGTGGGATGGCATTTCATCCAGCAAAAAAATGTTTCTGTTTAATGGAAGTGACAGTCTACAGTGTAAATGCCTGTCATCGAACATACTGTCTTGTGCCTTCCCCTGTCCTATCAAGCAGTTGTAGGAGGTAGTCCCTTGCTTCTCCGTGGCGCCACTGAGCGCGAGTGTCTCTCAGCACTGAGCGCGAGTGTCTCTCAGCACACTGACGTCTGTTTTCTGTTCACTTCCTACGTGATTAACCTCTTGGTCTGTCGCCATCTTCCCTAGTAGAGGTTACATGGTCTTTCACATGCAGATATCCCCAGTGGATTTCTGAGGAGAAACTTTTTTCCAAAAAATAGAGGAGTACTGGACACAGCAACAACTTCAGTTACACTGTCAGATTCAAAAAGGCATTAAACTCCTCCTGACACAATGGTGCTGTGGCCTGTGCTGACAACACGGAGCAAAGGCAAGTGAAGTGTATCCCCTGCTGCAAGCATTTATGAATCAGCAGGGTCCACAGTGCTGACTGACACCAAAATTCCTGTTGGTTCAAGTTGAAAATTGGCACGAGGTAGGACAGCACAGTGACTCCTATCATCTTGTTGATCTGAGACAAAGCTGTTGCAGATGCAGCCTTTATGAGAAAGCATTATGGACGGGACATTCATGAGCTGATGCTCAAAGACAACGTCACTCATCTGGACATGGGAAAGGTCGAGGTGTCTGGTCACAAAATCCACGGCGCTCTCTGCCCTGGTGCGTAACTTAGGGGGAGCTGACTTTCTTCTGGCAGGAGATGTAAATGGCTGGAAGCTGTGCAGTCAGAGTGCTGTTGTGTGAACAGTGCCCCCTGCCTGTTTTTAAATGGTAAAATTCCCACGTTTCCTTCCAGTGCAGTAGAATACCGTGCTTTCAGATAAAGACAAGCAATACTATCTACACACACTTGAAAACAGACGGACTCTCCATTCCCAGTGCTTTTATCTGAAATGCACATGAGGACAGCACTAAATTTAACAATACAAATCCTGCCCCTCCATGCCCCTTTATTTTCCTATCTACATTCCTCAGGCACTTACCTGTGTGAAAGCTGGAGATTATATTTCTTTGAATAATGATTTTTTGGGAGGTGGAAACATAACAGAAGGAAAATTAGTAATAATGTGGCCAGAGAGGTGTGGGTCTCCACTGCCATGTGAGTCCAGCCAGAGAAGTGCACATGATGTTCCTGTAAAAGGGCCTTTTTCTTACTGAATGTTCTGCTGCCACTTCATGTTTAAATCTATGGGAATTATTTATATATAGAATCGTAGAATCATTTGGGTTATAAGAATCTTATGCCTGTGAGCTCTTCTGAACTCTGTATGACAGGTTACAAATGGGGAAAGAGACATTTGTATCTTTGAGTATCAGTTAAATTCAAGAGCTGGTGACTGAAGCTTGCCACTGTCTTCTAGATGAAGTCTCTGATGCTGTGAGGTGCTGAATTCTTTGCGGTCGCAGTGATACAGGAAATGGGGCCTTCATCATGCTTCAGGTTTGGGCTCCTTGTCTCTGGCTAGACTCCAAGAGTGTAGGAGCAGAGTTCTGTGCAGTCAGTTGGCTGTTTTACTGCCATCCAGGGAGGGTGGGAGTGGGATATCACTGGCCTTGTGACTAAACTGGCTGTAAGCCTCTCTTCTGCTTTTCGTTTCTCTTGAGCTCTGAGCTGTACCGTCACACTCACATTCTTGTAATATTTCCGGGCTTCTGCTTTGCAAAGGCACTAGTCTAACGTTGGTTTTCCATGTAGAATTTTATTATGTGACACCGTATCTCCTTTTATGAAGGTTATTTTTGTGTCCTCTGAAGGTTTGCTTTTCCTTCATAATTACTCACAAGCTGACAGACTTATAATCCTCTGATAGGATTTGTGACATTGTAATCTTCTCTAGAGCAACCCATTGTCGCTTCACAGAGGATTATAACCTTTAAGAAGGCAATAAGCAGATGAACTCTTGAGATACCAAGACCCTGCTTTCATATCAATTTCCAGTGCTTGAGTTGTGGGAGGGCAGGGAGCGATGCTGTGTTCTCACTCCCACCCACATTTCTGGTTTTCTTCATCTTCTTTTGCCTCCAGTAGCAGAGTTGAGAAATTAATTAAACCCACCAGTTACAGTCACTTTGAGCACTGCAAATATCCTTAGCTATGCAAATTAAGAAAAGATAAATTCAGCAAATTTGACTTACACAACAGAAGTTTTTTTTGCCTGGAAGATTTTTCTTTACACTCTCATAAGGTATCTGTTGTTTTACAAATGAAGCACTTCTGTACCTTTTCACAGAAATACAAAGAGTCTGCTAAGATGTATGAGCCTGGTCACATTCTTCGTTTCACTTGTTTTGTCTTTCAATAAAGTTACTTTTCTTTGAAAAATTAATATACTTTTACTTAATGGGAATGTGCCTGCCATTATAGCATTCTGAATGTTTTTATGCCTTACTTCTTTTTCTCTTACCATATTAGTTATAAATGGCCAATAAGTGTAAATTTTTATGAAGCTTAAATATATTAAAAATTCCCTTACTTCATGCATTCCACTAGTTTGTTAGCTGTCTCAATATACCAATTGTTTAGAAGGAAATGACTAGACAGTATAAAAATTATAAAAAGCGAACAACTTACTGCCTTCATGTCTTTGCTGTTTATTGTTCTGACTAAGCAGTAACTTAGTGGTCCCCCGTCTGTAGCTTGTGGGTAACAAATTGCCTTCAGGATTCTCACGTTGTTCATGGGCAAAGGCAGTTGAAGAGTTAAGATTTGAGGCAGAAATAGAGTCAAAATTGGAAGTTGCTCAGCATTGTTCCCCTTCAGTAAGCAAAGGTTGAGGACGATTTCACTAGCTAATCATCCAGCTAATGGGGGGTTAAGAAATGTGTCTGTATCTCACCTGAGCGCATCCCAATGGGGCACATCCTGTCCTGATGTAGCTGACCCAGCAGTGGAGAAGAGTGTGCTTTATGCTTTCTGACATAATTTAGTTTATTCTTTCAGAGTGTCTCTAGATACATACCAGTGTGCTACGGTGAAACCCTAATATCCAGTTATGGATCTCTTCTTTCCCAATTCACATGTGCAAGTCTTATTAATGTCTGAGCCATTTTTGGTTTGTTAGTCTGTGTCAAGCAAAGAAAAACTAGAGAAAGAACTGAGAAGGTCAGTGAAGGATTATAATTCTGTTCTCAGAGAAATAGCCATAATTTTTTATCTTTTAGGTTAATGGAGGAAAAAAATTACCAGTTCCAGTGGGATGCATGTTATCTTGTTGCATAGAATCACAGAAATACAAATGACTCTTTTTCAAAAGATTACCTCATTTATCCCATACTTCTTATACAGGAGGGAAGAACTTATTAGAGAGTAGTGTAGGGGAAAGGGACCTGGGAGTCTTGGTGGACAGCAGGATGGCCATGAGCCAGCACTGTGCCCTTGTGGCCAGGAAGGCCAATGGCATCCTGGGGTGTGTTAGAAGGGGGGTGGTTAGTAGGTCGAGAGAGGTTCTCCTTCCTCTCTACTCTGCCCTGGTGAGACCCCATCTGGAATACTGTGTCCAGTTCTGGGCCCCTCAGTTCAAGAAAGACAGGGAACTGCTGGAGAGAGTCCAGCACAGGGCAACTAGGATGATTAAGGGAGTGGAGCATCTCCCTTATGAGAAAAGACTGAGGGAGCTGGGGCTCTTTAGTTTGGAGAAGAGGAGGCTGAGGGGTGACCTCATTAATGTTTACAAATATATCAAGGGTGAGTGTCACGAGGATGGAGCCAGGCTCTTCTCGGTGACAACCACTGATAGGACAAGGGGTAATGGGCTGAAACTGGAACATAAGAGGTTCCGCTTAAACTCGAGAAGAAACTTCTTCTCAGTGAGGGTGACGGAGCCCTGGAACAGGCTGCCCAGAGAGGCTGTGGAGTCTCCTTCTCTGGAGACATTCAAGACCTGCCTGGACACGTTCCTGTGTAGCATAATCTAGGCATTCCCGCTCTGGCAGGGGGATTGGACTTGATGATCTTTCGAGGTCCCTTCCAATCCCTAACATTCTATGATTCTATGATTCTATGAACTCCACAGCCTAACTGCACAATCTGGTTCAGTTCTAGTGCAATTCTAGTGGTATCCTCATCATTAGAGAACTTATCCTATTACCTGTTTTACATTTCTTTTAAGGCAGTTTGAATCCATTAGTCCTCTTACCCTCCAAGGATATGCAGAGCAGATTAGCACTATCCCTTGTGCTGCAGCACTATTACTTATTTTGAAGTCTCTGTGCTACAGAACAGGGATGCTTTCGGTCTTCTCATATGGAATGATTAGAGGTCTCAGAAATCCAGCCTTTCTAAACATGTCTTTCTTGAGGTTTGGCATCCCATGTCTACTTACATGTCTCATACCTTGCAGGATCTCTCCGTTTATGCACCCAGCATACCAACCATCTGGCATGAGCATGGTCTTGTTGAACCATTTCTGCATTCAATTTCCTGAAGCCCAGAAATCCTTTTATGTCAGACTGCTCTTTACCATCTCATTCCTATCCTATGTTTGTCTGAATGATTATTCTTACACCTAGGACTGCATCTTGGTTTTTTCACACCTTTTTTTCTAGCTTTTTAGTAGCTTTTGAATTCTAATTCTGTCCTCCAAGGCCTTTGAAACCACTTCCAGCTTGCTATTGTCCACAAATTTAATGTGTATGTATGCTCTATCCCATCATCCTCCTTAATGAAAATATTCATTTAATTCATGAATTAAATGATTACTAGCTTATTTTAGTGGTGTTCATTCTCCTCTTTTAAGGCCTGACAGCACACCTTTGTTTTTGACAGTTTTACAGAACTTCATCCATTGGGTGAGTTGTTAAAGTCAGTGGCACTTAGAGAACTCCAGTCCCTCCTCTGAGTGTGCAGGATGAATCCTTCTGGGCCATCAAGTAGGAACATGTTACAATTTTTCCAACTGCTCTTGAAACCTGGTGTTCCTGTCCTCAGGGGTGACCTCTCCCTTTCCTGACTCTTGTTTTGGTTAGTTTCTTGAAATTGTTGCCTTTTAAATGAGTTCTGAGGCACTGTTTTCTATCATTGTACCTTGCAGATAGGCAGCCTCACCAGAAGTTATATATCCTGTTTACGGGGCTTGACATTCTCACCAGAAAGAAAACATACTTAAAACCCCTTAGGATTTGAGAAGAGGCACACATTGTCAGCTTGCAAGGTCCACTGGTATTTTCAGTCAGAGCATCCTTACCAGGGCAGGTGTTTAAGTTTATAACTCTTGCTGCCTGCTTGACACTGGCTGCCAACCAGTTACTTGTTTGTAACTTTGTGGTTACTCACAGATGTTTCCCAGTGTAGCCACTGATGGTGTTTCAGCAAGAGGTGAAATAATTGTTTCATACTTAGGCACTAGATAGAGACAGGAAGACAGAGACAATGGAAAACCAGATTTTTAAAAATACTTTCCTTCTTGCACTTAAAATTGTGAAGTTCAGAACCTCTCCTAAGAAAGAGAGGAAGGACGTCTGTCTATTTCTTTTGCCTGGATTATCACACAGACATCAACTAGTGGAAGGGACTTGCTCCTAGGTTTTGTATTTGACTTTAAATTGCGGTCTTGTAAGGAAATGAACATTGTACTACCAAATGCCACGTAATTTTAGTGTTCTAAATAATCTTAAGGACTAAGCGACTTCAGCCTCGCATTATTCGGTCCTCTCTACTGATGACGTACATACCGACCTGTTGAAGGAAGTGCTGAGTGGATATGAGAGTGGAGGAAAGGGAGGACAAAGAAAATCTTTCCATAATTAGGACATAGGCAATCCTGTAGCAACAGGAATACTGTTTTACTTTTTAACATTTCAGTAATGTTCCCATTTTATTTTGAACTTTTGGACTTAAAAGGCAACTGTGACAGCTGCTGTCTCAACCCCCATGTTATTTTAAGAACCTCTTATGTGTAATTTCTGTGATCAATAACGTCCATGCACATAGACTGACGTGCAGCATAAAGATGACCTAGTTCTATTTTTGCATTTTAACGGCCTTTTATAGAGCAGTAACTCTACTGTTAAAGGGACAATGAGGAACATGTTTCAATAAACGAGAAATCCTTTTGCTTTGAAGAGGCGAACTTCAGTGGCTTTTAAAAGACTTCAGCCACCTGAACAGAGGTTGAGATTATCCATCCTATTACAAGCTTTTTGCCAAAACGCAACTACTTTCTTCTAAGCAGTCTTTATGGAAGGCAGTTAGCAAAATAACTGCAGTAGGCCAGGCACAGGTCACTCTTCCTCTGAGAATAAGGCATAGTGGGCTGCATTACCATAGGCAAGTTGCTTAGTGAAGAATATTCTTCAAGATATGCAGCTGACATGAAGGGAAAGCTGGAAGAAGCCTCCACCTGTCCAGTGGAGGAAATCAGAATGGATTAGCCACATAAGGCTGAGCACGTGAGCTTGTGTGAACTGTTGTGCTATGAGCTGTAGATGTACTACACTTCTTTTTAGTGCATAGGTCCTTTAACACTGTTGTTACTCGTGCTGTAAGTACTGCAGCTGGGACCGTTTTGTCAGATCCGTGTCCCAAGGGCATGTGCTCACGGCTTATGCACCATCGTCTTTCATCCTGCCACGCCAGAGGTAAATCTGAGATCTGCGATTCTTCCTGCCAGAGAATTGTACTGTGTTGCCAGATTTCTCTCGAGCCCTTTCTTTTTTGATTGCTTATTTCTGTTCTACATTATTCTAAATTAGACCTTTTTCTGTGTCTCTCTCCTGCCTGTAATCTGTGCAGGGAGTGACTGCTTGGCTGTGTGACATCTTCAGCCGTGTCTTCACTTCAAGTTTGTAGCTGTCTGTGCTACATTTCCGTGGAAAACATCTGCACTGTAGGCGTCTGTACTATCTCCGAGAGGCAGGAATAGGACACAGATCCATGAAAATATCTCTGGCGTAACTCTCTGGTCTCTACCTCACGTCTGGAGAGCCGAGATAACTGTCTCTGGAGCCATCCTCATCCCCTGCTCTGTCTCAGTGCCCAGGTGCATCGGTGGTGCTGGCTGGGGTCCCTGCCAGGCTCCGCAGGCGCCCTGACCCAAGCAGAGGGACCCTGGCTCCAGAACAGCCTCTGGCACCACCACTGGGACAGGCCCCAGGCTTGTGAGGGGCCAGCACAGCTGGAGGCAACTCTACAATCTCTTCTCCTCTGTTCCCAGTTCCATGTTTCTGGTTTGAGAAGACAAAGTTACAGGCACGTGCCATCCTTTTGTAGCAAAACAAGAAGAAAAAGACAAGATGATTATTCCCTTCTAATTGCTGCTAAGTCCATTTAAAATAAAAGGTGTCCAGTTCTCAGGATTAAAACAAGAAGTTCCCCAGTGTAAGTCTACAGCAAAGAAATTGGCCTCCATAAAGTACTTGTTGAAAAATTTCTTTTCTATGGATTTTTTTTTAAATGAATTAATGAAGTCTCTCAGCTCCTAGGTTATTTCTTTTATGACCTCTGTTTGCTTACTATTCTATTAATTCTTGTCTCTTACTCATTACAAATTGATGCATTGTAAAATTTGTAAATTGAGGCAAAAGTATGAAAATACAGATCTGATACTTTGAAAACTATCTTATTTCAGGTCAAGTTTTGATCGCTGCTCAGGCTAACCTTTACTTTATTCCCAGTGAAACTGAGACTTTTCAAAAATAGCAGAATCCGGCAGATTTAGAACAGTTCTGAAGTCCTGTCTGAATGTATTTTATGAACACCTACTTTAATAGAGTTAGGCCAATATTTAGAAATTGAATTGCAGTAATTTTGTAGTGATACCTCATCACTGTTCAATTTACAGATGTGGTGCTGATGAAATAGATTTACGGCACCTTTTGTATCCTCCAGGCGGTGCACACGTCAGTGCGTTTATTTGTGCTCCTCGCGGCCAGTGTGCCCTGACCTCACTGGGAACATCTCACCCCATTCATCTCTTCTGACCTTCCTGATGAGACTAACTCCTTATTAGTTTCTCTTTCAGAGCTGTGTTTTACAGTGTGGTCACTGGAAAGTGATTGAAACCAACAACCCTTTTCACAAAAGCCACTGAAAAAAAGTGAGTTGTTCCATTAATTCTCAGTCCCTTGCAAATGATTGTGGGTTTTTGTGATGTTTGCACTGAAGCCTTGGAGGTGGGGTGGGTGATATCCCCTGGCAGTTCCCTGAGCTCTGGTTCTGTCTTTCATTAAACCCTAGGAACATATTTGAGTCTGGCATATAACTGCTCTCACTGATACCTGTATTCATGAGATATCTTTATTAAATGAGGCAATGTACTAATGACTCACATTGCTGACTTGGGGATTTTACTTCATTTATTTAGTTATAGACCAAATAAAAAGCTCTTGTCTCGCAGTCCTTTGCCTTTCAGTGGAGCAGGTTTGATGAGTTTACTGAATGTGAGAAACTTTTCAAAACTGGACCTTTTCCCTCTTGATAAATTGATACTCAGACAGAAATACAGGTGTTGGGTTTCAATAATTTGTTACAGGGCCACTACAGCAAATGTAAGTTCCTTTAAGAATTGTGATTAGCTAATCCAAATGATGAATAGGGGACTGGGACAGTTTAATTAGCACTGATGCTAATTAACAGTGCTTTTGAACCTAAGTGCATCTTGGCCTGAGAACAACACCCAGGACGGATTTTGAGTGCCTGCCTAAAGTAAAATGTGTCAGAAGGCAGGCTGAGGTAGGGAACTCAGTTTATGTCCCTTTATAATATGACCTTTTTTGTCATTTCTGTCTCCTCATTAGCTGGACTGTTGTCACTCGCTGGTCTCTCACAGTGCAGTTCTTCATCTCAGAAATCAAGTACAGGCCCAAAAGGAAAATTGATGCTTCTACTCTCAGACATTTCTAGTTATAACCTATTACTCTGCATACATTATTTTTAATGAATTGTGGAATGCCTCTTTAGCTTTCTCAGAATGTCTTCCAAGAAAGAGGCTTTGTGGACTCCTGCCAGGGACACACACGTATGATTTGTACGCTGTCCTTTTCTTGTTGATAGCAAAACTGTTTTGGCAACAGCCTTCCTACACTTCCTTCAGTTGTGTCTTGCTCTAAAATGGGTACAAGACAAAGCTTCAACCTTCTCTGCCTTAGTGTCAGATCCAGTCAGGTGCTAAGGGCCCCAGTTTTCCGTAGACTTTCATTTATGACAGCTTGAACAAACAACCCCTGGGAGAACTGCAATTTTAGGCACAGCAATATCGGCAGGAGCTAAGTGTGGGGTCAGGGTTCCATCCCCGGGACTGTGACATGCCCGAAGGCTTCGCTCGTGAGCAAGAAGCTTCCCGCACAGCTGACTGAAGCAATGAACTCTTCCCATGTTACACAGATTATTATGAAAACTTCCCCATGCGATGTTATTATTATTTATTTATTCCTGATGTGTTAAGAATTTACCAGGCAGAAAAAGGCACAGTTCCTGCCCCAAGGGGAGACTGCTGGAAGCTCTGATATTTGGATGCCTGTGAACTTCCTCTGTGACCAAAGGCTATGTCCTTGTATTAATTCTGTCAGAACTACTGCTTCTCACAGCATGTTACTGTAAATAATCTCTGTTTACAATAATGGATCATTACTCAAACTTCCCACAGAATCTCAATATGCTGTAAATGTGTTTCTCTTTGCCTTTATTACATTTTACCTCCAACTTTAATCAATGCTACTTCAGGAAAATTCTCTCTATATTATATATTTACAACCAGAAATACTGTGGTTAATAGTTCCTTTGTAATATAATTAAATCACACAGCAATCATTTAATCTTCCCATCTATATCTTAATTATATATTTTTGCACCATATTCTAATATTTTATGCAATATTTCTATGACCTATTAAACAACTGTCATGTTTGACCCAAGGGTGAGTATTGCTGATAGTTGTAATGATCCCATTGCTTGGCTGGTAGAGTAACCTGCCTCTCTTTCTCTCTCTTTCCAAGAAAACAAGTGGGCATTTAGTTAAATAGTTGTAGTGGGCTCAGAGTCCAGTACCTCAACTCCTGACTACACCACAGAACCCTCTGTACTCATGGCGTGAAGTCACAAAAAGTGTAGCAGTTCATCTAGTGTGTTTTGTTGGAAATACTTCATATATACTTCTGCGAGTGTTTTGTGCATTTGCAGGTGGAGAGTTGTTATAATACAACAATGGGTTTTTCTTTTTAACTGGTCTGTACAGACTTTACTGCAACATTTAGTACTGAGCCTTTCCACATCAGTGCAATCCACACACAACATAATTCTGTAGCCAGCAACTCAGATGCCTATATTACAACTGAATTCTGAATACTCCATCTGACTTATGTTGGGATTACTAAATGCTCATTAATCCTAAATCTTGCAGAAAATTATAGAGGAAAAACAATATTATGTACTTATACACAGTATATATTTAATTTAATGAATATATAATGAATATTAATGACACGATGGCCACACAGAACATGAAAACTAGAAGCGTGTCCTGCTTCTCTCCATATTTTTTATCAGGTTTTTATTTAAATGTTTGCAATGGAAGAAACTTGGGTGTGTTTCCAAGCTGTAGCAAAATTCTGTTGTTTGCCTGCAATCAGGGTAAGACAGAGAAAGCTGTACAGCTCTGAGATTTTTGTTCCATGAATAAATACCATGAGAATGCCTCCTCTTTGTCAAGAGTTACTGCATTTATTGAAATAAATTGCAAGATATTTCACTCTTCAGAGTGGAGACAGACCCAGAAGGCAAATAAACATGTGCTTAACTGCCAATTATGAATCTGGTTGGCCTTGGCAGGACTGAAAAAAAGTATAATAGGACTTTTCTGTCTCTTCTTTTTGAATTTCAGTAAGAAGATAATATAGATTTTTCTGTTATGTTTTATTTATTTATTTTTCCTCATGGGTGGATGAGCACCTTTTGCTTAGCTATTCCTTTTCACAATAGAGGCACAAAGGGCATTTCTGCAATTTATTATACATGCGTCAGTCCACTTGACTAGAGATTGGTGAAAGAATTTGACCTTTATTATGATAAAGGGAATGTAAGTGGGGGACGCTTTTGATGTTGTAGGCACTCTGTCTTGTGGGTGTGTGTGACTACTTATTTGTATTAGAATGTTAACTATTGTCACTTCCTAGCAAGGTTTCCTTAGACAATACTGCTTGTTCATATTGGTACTTGGACTTCCTACTCTGCGTTTAAAACAGAGGCTTGAGAGATTTCACTTAGCTTAAGACCGTACAGCTTAAGCGTGTCCAGAGGAGAGCAACAAAGGTGGTGAAAGAGCTGGAAGGAATGTTCTATGAGGAGTGGCTGAGGACTTTGGGCTTGGCGAGTTTGGAGGAAAGGAGGCTGAGGGGTGACCTCATTGCTCTCTGCAGCTTCTGGAGGAAGGGAAGAGGAGCGGGAGGTGCTGAGCTCTTCTCCCTGGGGTCCAGTGACAGGACGCATGGGACTGGTTCCAAGCTGTGCCAAGGGAGGTTTCGACTGGACAATGGGAAGCATGTCTGTACTGAGAGAGCAGTCAAACGCTGGAACAGGCTTACTAGAGAGGTGGTTGATGCACCAAGCCTGTCAGCGTTCAAGAGGCATTTGGACAATGCCCTTAATAACATGCTTTGACTTGATCAGCCCTGAATTGATCAGGCAGTTGGACTAGATGATCATTGTAGGTCTCTTCCAACTGAAATAGTCCGTTCTGTTCTGTTCTGTTCTATTCTATTCTATCCTATTCAGCCTGAAGTTGAGAAAGACACAATGGATTAAACAACTGTTTTCCAGAAGTAATTTTTTGCAAGTGATCTATACATTCTGTGCTTCAAGAGATTAAAATACAAGGTGCTTTTATGGAGCAAAGGTGAAAACAGATGCTGTGGTTTGTAACAAGTGAGTTATTCTGCTAGCAGTAAGGTTGCTGACTTTTTGTCCATTTTATACCAGTCTGCGTGGGGAGCCCTATTGCTCAGCCACTGATGTCATCTCGTGTATAACAGGGTAACACAAATGGTATAAAGGGGGCAGGAAGAATAGTATTTTTAAATTGGAACCTGTAAAATCTTAGCTGTGGGCAGGAGTACATTTGAACTGGGAGTGCCTCTGTGCCCAGATGTCTCAGCAAGGACAGCTGTGACTAGAAGAGCCCAGCACTGGGGCTCCTGAAGCCAAGCCAGCCTGTTCCCAGCTAGAGCAGGTACTACACATAACTGTATCGTACCTGTAGACAAATTATTCATGTGAAGTCCTAGCCTGCTTGAGAGCAGAACGGGACAAGAGCAGGCTTTCACCTGTAAGATTTTCTATATGGGACCCATTTGATAAAAAAATGCTTGAGCACGATGAATTAAACATCTAAAGCCACCCTGCACAATGGCACTATGCAGGAACCTAAGTCTTTTTCTGGATAAAGACCACATACCCTCAGTCTAATCCCTGATGGTGGATTATTTTCATTGTGTACAGTGTGGTTTGGAGCAAACCCCAGTTTTCAGCAGTACAGCTTACAGGAGTTACTGTTTTCAGGATTCAACATTTTGCAGATCAACCTTCAACCACGCAAAGTTATTATGCAGGGAAATAGCCAAGATTTGCATGAGGCACTGGAAAATACAAAATTTTCATGTAACCTCCTCCAAATAGCTTTAGTTCATATCTGGTTTTAGGTAGAATTCAATTAAGCAATATCAGAACCAGTATCAATAGCACAAAATGTTACAGCTGTACATAGCTGTAAGTAACAGCACCTGTTCATAATCTAAATCATTATATTTCTTTTGTATGTTATTGTTGTAATTGTTTCCAAAAAGAGAATTGAGAGAGATGTGCTACGCCTCTAACGTTTCGGCAATTATCGTACATTAGCACCAGTTATACGTGAACTAGACAACCACCCACTCCTACACTTGTAGCTGTGTAACACTCAGTGTGTTTAAGTGTGTTGATATATTGTAGCCAGTGATTGTTTATGTGCCTGATTCATAGAAGAAATCTTTATTTTGACAGTATGATGGATTTTACACGAAGGCAGTACTACAGTAGAAGAAGGGGTTGAAGCCTCTGGGTGCTGGAGTCTGTTGTTATTTTGCCCGCTGTGGTTGCTCTGCAGTATCCTCTTTGTATCTTATCCGTAACTATCGCATGAGGAGAATGGTACTTCATAAAAGTGATTTGAAATGAACTATGGATACTGTAGTTTTAGGAAGGAAGCCTGATATATTTACTCTGGAAAAAGAGTTATCTTGTCTAAGTAAAACTCATAGGAGTTTTGGGCATATAAGAAAGGCCAGCTTTCACCCTTGGGTAATCAGCAGAGTAGGCACTCACAAGTTGCCTGCCCCAGCGGCTCACTCACTGTGCTAGAACATGATGCTACTGGGCTTATCTGCATGAGATCTTTAAAGCTTTTGATTTTGTGGAATACAGCTGTAAATACTGCATGAATTTTAAGTCATAAATAGAATTAAAAACACATAGAAAGACTGGAAAATACATAACCTGGAAAGATTAAGGTAAAAAAGTGGTTATTTAGGAATTTGCTTGCTCTCTAAAACAAGCCAGTTGAACCCTGGAGTCAGGGTATCATTTTTATTTTTCTTTAAAGCACCAAGGCTAGAAGTGTTAATAAAAAGGTAACAATTCTGAGCAAATAAAATTACTTATGACTTGTTAAATTCTCAATTCACTTTTATTTTCCAAAACACCCAGAGCTAAAGGAACCTGTCCAAACACCTGACGTCCTGTAGTAAAACTTCAGGCTGGGTGTTCAGCGCTGATGAGTCTCAAATGAAGTGTTTTTGTCTCAAAACAAAGTACAGTTTGAACAGCCTCTTGAATATCAACTAAATACAAGGATTGTGACCCTCATATAAATAAATTACTGAGTCTTAATTCTAGCTGTGCAAAATTATACCAAATTCAGTTGTGAATTCATATTTTCCTTTAGTAGTATTAGTGAGCAAAAAATAAGCAGAAATAAATGTCTGTGGGCAATTCAATTATAATTGCTGCTGGCATTAATGACATTTATTATTCATGGGGTTTTTTTCCCACTCCTAAATAGCATGAATCATTATTAGATTTTTTGTTCTTCAAGAAGGAAAAAATGAGGACTACAAATGCAAATATTGCAAATTCATGTAAATAAAATGTTTTTCTCTTGTCCTCAGTCTTCAGAAACAGACTATTTCACAAGATTCTTAAGAAATGCTGTTGTTTATCTCTTGGTTGTTCTCTTGCTGTGAAATCCATTGGGCTCTAGTCCATGGCATCAGGCCTGCGCCCCAAGAATGAGATGCTCTCAGTAGAGTGGATTTGTAAAGGAGTCTGATGGAGACAAGCATCCAGCTCTCGTGGAATTTGTGATTTGGAGCCTCAGCAAAAGCTGGCCAGAAATGCTTTACTGGAGAATGCTGATTTGTGAAGATCAAAGCATTACCCAGGGGCAATTTGGTTTTAACCAAAGGCTAATGAAAAATGGACAGGTTTTAAAAGTTACATCGGTCCCTGTCAGCTTATCTGCCCAGCACCTCTGCTGCCTGCCCAGCGAGCTGGTGGGGCAGCGAAAGCGCAGAGCCGCTCCCCAGCTCCCTCATCTCGCGCGCCACGTCGGACGAGCTGCCGAGGAGCCGGCGCCAGCTGCTTTCCTGGGGTGCTGCTGTGGCACTGGGGTTTTGGCTTTGCAGTTTGCAGCTCCGCAGCTGTGTCCTGTCCAGTGAGGTGCAGGACAGCCAGAGCTCCAGTGCTGGACTGGCCTTTTGCAGACAGTGCCAAAATACTTAATTTCATCCAGACCAGAAGTACACCAAATTCTGAAACAACCCTTCCAAGTGCAAAGCATAATCTGCTCTCATTACTTTGTTACTCTTAGTTATAACTGTTGTGGGGATTTTTCTGGCAGTAAACAACAACAAAGGGATGCATATTCAGTCGTTGCTGAGCAATATGTACCCAAAATTTCTCTGTCTTGTAGCTACTATCTCCAAAACAACCCCAAAGTGCAGAACATATTCTCCTGGCAAATGCATAAGCAGAAAGAAATTCGTATAAGCAAAGCTGCATAATCTTTTGAAAATCTAGTTGCACTGGAAGACCATCCTTCAGCAACTGAAGTTTTAATAGGAAATAATTCAGCATTCTGCTGACCTTTACAAGTTTAGCCTTTATGTTGGAATGAACTGTTTGAAAAATGTCTCTAATTTAGTTGTCACAAACAGACACCAGACTTGTGGCTTATCTGTTTCATGAGCAGGGCCTTCATTTTGATTTTTTACAAGCACCAAGCTTGATTTTTTTACCATCTACCATAGTTCTCAGCTGCCCGATCACTTCTATTTCCTCACAAACAAAAGGTTCCTTGAAAAAAACCTATGCATGTGACTAAGGTGATGAGGATAATTAAAAGGTAATATTGTCAATTATTGTTGCTTACACATTCAAAACCAGACCTTGTCTCTCTTCCAGGAGCCTCACTGTACCAAGCTGGTGGATGAGTGAAAAAGGATACAGGCAGGCATACATACGTGTAGACAGGAGTGAGAAGAATATCTTTGATCTCTATGTGCTTTTAAGCAGCCACAGAGTAGACTGTTGCTTGCTATACAGACCAGGGTGTGAGAACAAGAGTAAGAAAACATTTGTGGCCTATATAGCTCAGTAACAACAGCAACCCAGCCTCCAGCTGTAGCTGGTCATTATGTAATGCCACTTGCCCACCCATTTGGATTCCCTTCCAATGAAATTGAGCTCCTGGTTCATAGCACCCAGCAGGCCAAAATACATTAAATCGTGACAGAAGAAGGAAACATGAGGAGCGATAGACACGGTCTGATACCGTAACCCCTCGGACCAGCCAGACCTCCTCCAAGCTGAGAAACAAATATCAGAGAAAGCAACAATTTAAATCAAATTTTGTTTCTTGAAAATATGTGAGAGGGCATATCAGGACCCCGGTTTTATTAAAAACAAATAATGACAATATGCTAAACTAGAAGCTGACTTTCTGAATCTAGTTTTCCAGTTTTGCTTATTATCAGTTCTTTTCCAGACAATGCATATGTAAGTGAGAAAGCACCCTGCCTGTATAAAAAAAAATCTGTTTCTATATTTCATTAAAGACAAAGGCATAATTGGATCATTAAACTTCATTACTTTTCCAGAGCTAATGCAGCGTTTCTTTTGTTGTGGACACACTGCAGCGGTGGCAGAGGTTGTTTACAGCCAGGCTTAAGTGGCACGCAGGTGGCTGTTATGAAACGTGCTATTGAGCTTGTGGATTTGCCACTGTAAGGCAGAGAGGGGTTTCACTGAGTCGCCAAAAGCGGCACTTTGTAGGCAGCTCAGTCAAAGGTCATCTCTGTTCTCCTGTTACTTAGTGTAGAAATGCACCAGAGATGATGTACCAGGGGTGAGGTTCTCTCTTGTGACTGGAGCAAACACATAGCCTATATGGCAAGCGAGGTTTTTTATACACTATATACTGTGGAAATGTTCTCAGTATATTTTGACTGGCATCCCCTAAACCAGAGTGGTTTTTCTTTCACAGGCCTACAGGAGTAATTGTCAGGCACGTGCTGGGCTCAGGTGCAGTTGGCAGCGTGGCTGTGTTTGGGTGGCTGGCTGGGTGTTAACTTAGTCCTGCAGCACGGAGCATCCCTTGGGAAAACCCAGGAGGGCTGGGACGGAGCAGCAGATGCGTGCGTTGTGTTTTCGCAGAGCTCTGCTCCCCAGAGCCAGACAAAATGTAGGGGATTACCAGGTTGCTTCTACCCCTGGGCTATGCGAGTCCTGAGCTGCTGGGATCCTCGTGTCCTGCCACAAGTACAGCCGGAGCAGAAGGGCAGGTTCAAGGCGCGAGGAAGCACTCGTGGCACCCCTGGTGCCTCGGGAGGGTGGAACTGTCTGCTGGAGCAAATTGTTTCAGCGATGCAAAGGCTGGGTGGCTGAGTGGGAAGGGAGCCAGCTGGGCTTTTTCTTCAACTGGAGTGCACAAGAACATGAGTGTGAGAGTTACTTTGGTGGAGTCAGAGTCACAGTAAGAAGTATTACGGCTGTTGCAGTGGTCTGAATCTAGATTTTGCCTGGTTTCCTTCCTTCACTTCTTTTTAAAGGAGTAACAGGAGAAGAATGGCAGAAAAGCAAGCCGTGCAGCACAACTCTGGGTGATAAGGCGTTGGTGCAAAGGAGCCCAGGAGGTCTTTTGCAAGGCCCCCGAGGAGAGGCTGCCCAGCGCTTTTCGGTTCACTGGGCAAACACCGAGTCCTCTGCCCCCACCTGGCTGCCCAGTCCCAGTGGCTGCTGTGGGGAAGGAAGGAAGTGCAGCTTCCCCGTGCCTGCTGGGGCAGTGGGAATGCCTGGAAGGAGCAGAAGACTCCTATGTTTATTAGAGATTGTATTTTTGGTCCTTACAAATAGCTGATAGGAGGCAGGGGAGAATTGCATTTATTTCTCCCCCGTGCTGTATATTGGGAGAATGGTCTTGTAGTAGTAGTGAGTCTGGATGACCAAGTAGTGAGGTGGGTCGAGAACTGGTTGAAGGGAAGAAGCCAGAGAGTTGTGGTCAATGGGGCCGAGTCTGGCTGGATGCCTGTGTCTAGTGGGGTCCCTCAGGGGTCAGTGCTTGGGCCGGTGCTGTTTAATATATTCATCAATGATCTGGATGAGGGATTAGAGAATGTTGTCAGCAAGTTTGCTGATGATACGAAATTGGGAGGAGTGGTTGACACACCAGAAGGCTGTGCAGCCATTCAGGGAGACCTAGACAGGCTGGAGGGCTGGGCGGGGAGAAATCTTATGAAGTTTAATAAGGGCAAGTGTAGAGTTTTGCACTTGGGAAAAAATAACCCCATGTGCCAATATAGGTTGGGGACTGCCCTGCTGGAGAGCAGTGCAGGGGAAAGGGACCTGGGGGTTCTAGTGGACAGCAGGATGACCATGAGCCAGCAATGTGCCCTCGTGGCCAAGAAGGCCAATGGCATCCTGGGGTGTATTAGAAGGGGAGTAGCAAGTAGGTCAAGAGAGGTCCTCCTGCCCCTCTACTCTGCCCTGGTGAGGCCACATCTGGAATATTGTGTCCAGTTCTGGGCCCCTCAGTTCAAGAAGGACAGGGAGCTGCTGGAGAGAGTCCAGCGCAGAGCCACAAAGATGGTGAAGGGAGTGGAGCATCTCCCTTATGAGGAAAGGCTGAAGGAGCTGGATCTCTTTAGCTTGGAGAAGAGGAGGCTGAGGGGTGACCTCATTAATGTTTATAAATATGTCAAGGGGGAGTGTCAGGAGGATGGAGCCAGGCTCTTTTCAGCGGCGTCCACTGACAAGACAAGGGGCAATGGGTGGAAGCTGGAACACAGAAGGTTCCAGAAAAATATGAGGAAAAACTTTTTTACTGTGAGGGTGACCGAGCACTGGAACAGGCTGCCCAGGGAGGTTGTGGAGTCTCCTTCTCTGGAGACATTCAAAACCCGCCTGGACATGTTCCTGTGCGCTCTACTGTAGGTGATCCTGCTCTGACAGGGGGGTTGGACTAGATGATCTTTAAGGTCCCTTCCAACCTTTAACATTCTGTGATTCTGTGAAGTATCGTATAAGAGCTGATGAAAAATACAATTTTATTTCAATTTTTTTTCATTTGGTTTCTTTCTCCTGTTAGCTGCAGGTTTCTACACTCAGAATTGCAAACATTTCGCTCTTTGTGAAATGACCTTTCTAAGAAAAAGCATATAAAAAGGTTTATGAGCATAAACCAAGGCCTTTCTAATTACTACCTCAGAGCAAAATTTTTATTTAATGGGTTCTTAATGCTAGTGTCCTAATATTATAGTGAAATATGTTAAATTCCTGCAACTTTGACCTGACTGTTGAAAAGGAACGAAACCTATTCTGTCACCTATGGTAATCATTCCACCTAAAATGGAATTGTTTTCCGTATTTACATAATGTGCTGGTAGCCTGCATACTCCCAAATTGTACTGATATTTGTAACCAGTTAATGTTTAACAAGTTTATCATCATCATGCTTTCATCCCAAGGATACACCTTTATATTCAGACCTTCCAAAAAGTTTAATGTTAAATTTAAGTATTACTACACCAAAGAGATTGTGCTATTAAGTAGCCTCTGATTTACAGGCAGTTGCAGACTTAAATAAATAGCTGTTTCCATTCAAATAAAATGAGGGAGCAGTTCTCTTTTTCACAGGTCCCTTTCTAATACAAGTTGAAATAGCGTAGCCCGCCGTCCGAGGCATCTACTAAATTCAGACGTAGGAGTTTGATTGATTTCTTAGTAACTGCACATAGAAAGCAAGAAGATGAATTACCGCAGGAAAAACAACTGAAGCTGACAGCTCCAAGCTGCAGAGGAGTCACCAGGGCAGCAGAGAATAGTCTTCCAAATGTTTTAATAAAGGGAGCAGGAGAAAAAGATCAGTAGCTGATTAATCATGTTGCTAGTGTTTTCAGGGACATAGGCTAATAGAGAACCAAATGTTAGGAAAATACGTTTCAGAGGAAGACCAACAGAAAAATGAGAGGAACACAACCACTGACAATGTTGTGTAGAGATTTAGAAGGAAATAGGAAGGAAAGAAGAGCAGATGAGAGGGCGACTCATGAAAGATCAAAAGAAAACCATACAAATAACTATTTTTACAGGTCGTGACAATAAAAAAAAAGAATAAAATGAACAAACAAATGAAAAAATTTAGCTCTCTAGCATTATGTTTTCTTGTGAACTATTATTCTAGGTGTTGGGGCATTGCTTGCAAATGACGAAGTGGGAGAGTCATCTGTGTCCTCAAGTCATCATGTGTCAATTGAATAAATTCTCAACAATGGACTTTAGAAATATTTTTTCATCTTTGATAATGGAATTTCTTAAGCTTGTCAACTAACTTTTAGAGGCACTTCTTTCTACATCCCTTCAGGCTGGTCTCCCCTCTTAGAGAAACATGAACTGGGAATTTTGAAGGCAGCCGGGTGTCACCAAATGCAAGCACAAGTGGCAGCCATAGAGAGAGGGTAGAAACTCTTCGGCACATCATATATACTTAAAGTTACCCCCCCTGACACTGTGCAGTATGCCTGCGCAGTTGAGGCTGTTCTGTCTCAGTGCAGTAGATGAGAAACGCTAATTCTGTATCTGTCATAGTCATGGAACAGTCATAGTTTCATTTGAAAAATTCAATGAGCTTCATGGTCTTACTGAAGAACAGGAGGGATTTTTTTTTGCCAGGATGATTTATTAGTTATTGTATCTATTAACATTTTTAACATGTTCAATAATTCTTTCAATACACCTTGTAAATTAATCTTAATAAATACATGGTAGGAATCAACGACCCCAGTAATTGACATTTAATAGCATACAATAGCTATGATTTACCCAGATAACTTCTCAGAGTAGGTTAACTCTTAATTAGCCCTAGGGAAAGAGCTAAGCCTACAGACAACTATTTGTTTTTAGAAAGTGTAATGTGAGAAAACATGCGTTAATTTGGTTTTGTAGATTTCTGCAGGGTAAGTTATGTATATGAGAACAGATAGCAAATGAAAAACAGAAGAGGATAAATATATTTTTACTTTCATCTACCGCACTTATCACCTCCAAATTCACAAGTACAACTTTTTTTTTTCTTTTTCCTTTCATGCATTTTAAAAACATCATTATTTAATTTTACTGTGTGGGCAGACCTAGAATAATGTGAAGTATTGGAGACTCCCAATTCTGTTTCTCTAAGAGAGTTAGAGCGCTCTGGATGAATTTTTGGTGAGGACTCACACAAGACTGACTTATGGTGATGATGGTACTGGCACCTGAAAGGAAGCTGTGGTATCAGAGAGAGAGGTTCCTTCAGATATCTTGGCTTCATCCCCAAAATATCTTTAAATCTGCTGATCTTCACTTCCCAAAATCTCTCTCAGTTGTTCTAGAAAACTGATCCAGGGAACCTCCAAAGAAAACTGGAGGTCGCCAGGACAGAGGCGTGTTCATTAGTAGGAACTGCTTGGGGTGATGCAGATCCTGAAGCGATTGTTCTAGCCACGTGTGTTTACCCCCTAACTCTTATCTTCAGACATTTAATTCCAAGCACTCTTTATTTCAAGTTATTTAACTCATTTAAGCAGTCTATTGCAAAGCCTTTGCTCCTAGTGACAATTTAGTTCTTCCTAAAGAAACAGGCTTATCATGTAATTACATCACTGCTATTAATTATTAGGCCTCTCACTTTTCCTGTGATTGCTACCCTTTCTGGGCATGCTGTTTGAACAACGATGATGCGAGAGAAGACAAGACACTTTGAATGAAGTCTATAGCAGCCAAATTCAGCTTTCAGATGTTACTATCTTTTTCTAATACTACCAAGCCAAAATGTTTCCATTTATTTTATGTGTAAAACTGTATTTACTATGCAAACCCACTTAACCAATAAGCAAAATAATAATTACTGTCAGATTGCTTACTAATATTACTTGATTTTTGTTCGATTTTATTTCTAGTTCCTTTAGTTACCTTTTATGAGGTTGTGCATCTTTCACATCAGTACTCTTGTATTTTGAGGCTGCATTTCCATTGTGGTGATTTACTTGTAATCTTCTTCTCTTCCCTCTCTCTGTGTTTCTCACTCCCCCTCTCCCCTTTTCTTTCTTTCTTTGATTATTTTTCTGCCTGTGCTTTGCCAGCTGTGCACAACCATTCCATTTCTGAGCTGTCCATTCTATTTAAAAGTAAATAAATGGCAACACATTCACTTTTGCCTCTTCTCAGACTCATGCCAGTAAGATTCTCTTTTTCTTGCAATTATGCAGGAGTCTAAAATAAAGTTTTCAGCCTCACACCATTATAATCATTCCCTGCCCACAACAGTTGCTACTTCGATACAGCTCCATGTGATTTTTTATTTTTTTTTCCCCCAGAAAGCAAAAGTACTGATTCCTTCTACCAGTTCATTTCAAGTTTCAGGGAAATTGCCTCACCCTTAGAGAACACAAGGATACATTCAAACAGTATGAGGTACATTTTCAAAGCGGTATTTAGGAATTACGCATCTCATTAGCAAATAATTGAGATTCATCCTTGGAAAACGTTCCCCCATAGAACCTATAATTTGCTGAAGTTAAAAGAGGGTGTTAGAGTTAACAGAGATGTGAGAGTGCATCTTAATTTTCAGTGACAGCATATGTATGTGCCTGGAAGTTCTGAACCAGCTTGAATCCTTGGTAGATGCTCTGACTCCACTGGCACTGCCACTTACTGTGGCCTGTTGGACAGGCAGATCGCGCGGTTTCCTTGTCTTAGAGCAAGAAGGCATACTGAGGAAAACAGTGTAGCTGTTCTGCCCTATATTCAACTGCACCTGAAATAATGCAGAAAGGCTTTGGCCATTTTCATTGCACCACCTTGCCTACCACAAGAAAATGAAGGAAAGTTTAGGGCTTGGAGGAGGTAGGGAACTTGCTACTCCATAAACTGAAAAACAAACAAAAAAAAACCCTGAGAAATTGTAGCAGGAAAGAAATATTCTTATATATTAAAAAGGCTCACTGATGAGCACTCTCCCATAAAATAGGGTTTTTCTCTACTGAAGCTCCTGCTGTCACTGAGATGCTTCTAAAGGTATCAGGACCAAATACTCCCGTCTCCAGTACCAGGTACAGTTCTCTCAGCTTCTACCGTTACTTCACATTAACCAGGATGCTAGAGGGCAAGATTTGGTTTGCTGCATTTGTAACCGATGAAATGGTGTGAAATTTCCATTTCCCACCTGAGACTGCTGAACACTGAAGCATAGACTCTTCCGACACAATCTGCTTGGTGCTCACACTGAGTGGGCTCACCTCATGGGCAGCAGCCCAAGGAATTTTAAATTCTGTTCTCACATTCATTCTGGACCATGCTTCTCTCATCTCGGTATGGCTAGGTATCAATTCCCATCTAACAGCTTGAACGGGTTCTTTGTCAGTCCTTGTATCTGTTGTATCACCCAAGAGAAATCACTTATGCATGTTGCCTTAGAGTGTTATCTTGAACAGAGATGAGTTTCTAAGCTGGTGTCGTAAAGAAAAAAGCAGCAGCCTTGATTCTTGATACTATATACAGAAATATTACAGAATGACGAAAAAGATATGCTAAACAAGGTTTTTTTTACTTTTCTTGGTGGGCTGAGTGACTATATGAGGGAGGTGTTCTATGAGTCTTTCCATTGGTAAAGACCCTTAGACTCACGTCACTGTACTTGCTTGTATACATCGCTTGGTCCTAGCCAGACCGGAAAGATAAATGCTCTGAAATTCCACAGATGTGCTCTGGCACAGTGTTCCTTCATCTAAGATCAGTGGTAGTCTTGGTTATGAAACTTGATGTGTCAATGCGTGTTTAACATCTGCCCTCCCCCTCCCATTAATATATGTTGTGTAAAACCTACATTCATTCTAAAATTTGACTTTATTGGCTATATTGTAATGACCACAAAATAAAATGCCAGGATATGCATGTAGGGAGGAAGCTCTTAGGAGAATCTTTATGTGGAATGCTAAATCCTTGTAACCCAAAAGGAAGGAGAGCCCTGCATCTGTATGCAGCATCACGCTCTGATAAAAAAAAAATGTAGTTCTTGGTGAGATAACCCTGTTTTCTACTGTTGCTTGTAGCTTTGAAGTACTGCTGCCTGAAATACTGAGGATCAGAATTGTTTTTGTGTTATTATTTTAGGCACGTTATATTTGTCAATATTCTTGACTTAGATGACAGTTGGATCCCATTTTATGACAAATTAATGCAGAACACCATGAAATTCCCAAAGATTCACATACTTTTTCTTGCAGCTGTATATATTTAAATCATTAACCTGTATTCTCTACAAAAGGAAAGATTATTTCTATGTGGTTTTTCCTCAGTGAGCATACACAGCCCTTATACTCCTTCAGTACGAGTTGTTATGTACAGGTATGCATGATGTAGCAAGCTGAGGAAAACACCATAAAGAGAAATTACAACATCTGTGGGGGGGAGCGTGGTGAACTGAGATTAACTTCACATCAGTGTATAAATTGACACACAGCAGAAAAGCATTTCATGGGGCTTGGCATGTATCTAAGTAAGTGGGACAGCTGTCTAGAAGTATAAATAAGTACAAAATAATTGTATGTGAAAGGTACATTTCAGAAACACTGGAATGTGCTCTATTCCTGCTCTTTTATGTCAGTATTTGGTATTTTCTGGCAACAGTAAGTATTGATATTTATAGATTGAAATTTATAAGTATTGAAGAAATATTGAAATTTATCTCTTTATTAGTGATTTCTTAGATTAGTGATTTCTTTTCTGTAAGTGAGCATGTTAACAGGCAGCCACCCTCTTTGGATAAGTGAATATCTCTCTCCATTAGCATAACTCCCTCTGTTTCCCGTGTTCTTCTGGTACGTTGTCTTTTAGTGATGGACTGTGAGAAGACTGACAATTTATTAAAAAGTCCTGAAAAGGAAAATACCTTCTCAGCTTCAAACTTAGTTCATTTTTTTCTAACAATGTATTTATTAAGGTTTAGCAGTAGACAAGAGGCCACCTTTTTTAAAATAAACCCCCAAGCCTCCTGACTCTCAGAAAAAGAGCGAGTGTCGTTTTTATGTATGTGCTTATTCACAGACTGCAGAGAGGCAGGATGGTGGCACCATGCTTAAACCGAACCAGATCTGAAGAGTACCATGGTTTGATTCCGTTTTGGAGCAGGCAATTTATAAACTCGCCACGGTATCCCTCCTCTTTATTCTTCCACTGATTTCTCTTACATTCATTTTCTTTGTAATCTATTTATCTATTTTCTCTTTACTACATGTTAAAATTAAAATCCTGTGTTAAAAATACATGGATTGAAATCATTGTCCTTAGTGTGGCAGTCTCTGTGTGCATTTCTAAGGCAGGTTCACGTGCACTCCTTCAGAAAACCTTGTTCCTTTGGAATTACCTAACTGTTTCCAAATTGAAGCTTAATTGCTTAAGTCTGGCTGCTGCTTTCTGTACTTGGATGGAAGGATGTGAAAATACTTGCTGCTTAAAGAAGTGCCCCAGCTGACTGACCTTTCCTCCCGCTGAATCTTTTCTACCAGAAGAGGAAAAAAACATACTAGTTTTGCAAACCCTGTAGCCCTCCCAGTCATTTATGGATGGCTTCTATACAGGGGTAGTTGAAGCTGTGAAGATGAAAACACATAAGACACAAAGCACTGCCTAAGAAATCTTAATTGGCTAACAAGTGGGTTATGGCCCCAGTCTTTCTGGCGTGGAGTGATCCTCTGGTGCCGTTGGCCCTGCTTGGCAGCCGCTGCAGAGAAAACTGTGGTCTCCTCCAGAAGCACATCTAACCCTCTCTCCTTCAACTCCTGCTTGTAAGTGGCACACGCTTCTAAAAAAGCAAAGATGTTTTTATTTTTAAACCACTGCGAAATAATTCTCAGTGCTTAGTGAAGGAGTACCTGACCAGATCAGGAAACCATGAGCCATCCTCACCTGTTCCGTGACTACCTAAAAGTTACTGTAGTAGTACAGGTTGGAAGGAAAGTCCTGCTGCTCTTTTGAAATCTGTTACTGAGAAATGTATATTGGAGAGATGTATCTTAGTGTCAAAATACCTGCAGTCGTATCTCGAGTATTAGTTCCCTGAGGTATAAGAGTGGAATTAGGTAAAGAGTTTCATGGATTTTGCGTTATTTTTAGAAACATGACTTTGTTTCACAGGTAGGGAGAAATGTTGTCAGTTGCCCTGAAATGAATACGAAGAAACTAGGAACACTGAAAAAAGATACTTGAGCTGTGCGAATAGTCAGAGGTTGATTCAGTTTTGATAGGGCAGTGATTCTGTGGTCTCGAGAGGGATTTACCCGCCGTGTGCTTGCACTCCTCAAGTCTGTCCTTCAGCTGCAGTGCTGCTCTGCCACCACTCCCTCCGAGTGTCCTGGAAAGCCTCCAGCTCTGGGCTCCCAAGTGTAAATATCCCACCCCTAATCACATCGTAGTGTTTTGTTGTCTAAGTAAATTTTGGTTTTTCAAATTTCTTATTTCTTGAGTTGTGTTCAGGTTATCTTTTGGATTATAACTTAACTGTACAAATGTGTTCAAGGAGTTGACTTTTACAAAGAAATAACTTAATGTAACAGCTAACAATGTGACAGTTGTTTTTTTAGTTGTAAAGCAGCGTGAAATGCCATGAAAGGCGATGCAAGATCAGGGAAATTTCAGTTAATAGAATAAGAGTCTCCCTGGTGACGGTGGCTGGGGATATCTGGACAGGCAGTGACATGTCCCATCCCTACCTCGGCACCCCGTGGCATGTTGCTGGCTGCCAGGGGACAACACCGAGAGCAGTTCTGGGGTTACATCCCTGGATACGTTACGGGGCATTATTCCAGGGCATACATTGTATTTGCTAACATGGATGCCTTGTGAGTAGTTTACTGGCACTCTACAAGTCTGAGTCAAGTATTCTTTGCATTTATTTGGTTAAATATAGCAGTAAAGTCAACTGGGAAATCTTAAGCTCCGATGGTGACAGGAGAGCTATGAAGCAACCGCACAGCTGTGGTGTGTAAAGTGGCGATACGCTCACACGTTCTCAGTTGCACAGCTACCCAAATTTACAGGAAAAGTACAGTTTCATCTGTTTGTTTATATGATCTTATTATTACAGAAAATGTTCCTTGACAAATCTGTTGAGCAAATTGTTCATCCATACGATGCTGAATGGCCTGGCCAGTGACTGAGCATCTTCTATTCCTACGCCCCAGTCACAGACATACGACACCCTGTGAAAGATTGAGAAGTGCTCTTGCTGAGGACTCAGGATGTTACTGATTTCCTTGATGACAGAGGCAGGCAGGATGTTTGTGCAATGTGTGTATTTGACAAATAAGAGCCACAGGGGTGTTCAAGTTGCGGTAGCAGAGAAACTCCATCTGCTTTACAAATTTCATAGCATTGATGCAGAATGTGCACAAACTGCTCCCCAAATGCTATTAGTTGCCAAGCATAGTTATCACAAGTGATGGTAGAAGACTTATGATCAACACGAAATACCAAAGCCTTATATCTTTTTGGAGACAGAAATAAATGACAAATTTTGTCAGATTTGATTTTGTTGCCCATTTGAGGATGACATTTACCTGGTGGGCTATGGCCACTTAAATCTGAAAGTCCTCCACTGCAATGACTATATATTAATTTCCAAATGGCTGTGTTTTGCTTTTCTGAAAGATACGTCAGATAATCAATGTGCTCCTGAGAGAGGTCAGTGCATCTTAGCAACCAGAAACTTCAGTACTTGTAATAATTCTAATATTGGTTCTCAGTATCACTCAGAGAAGTTTCTTCATCCTACACAGAACTTCTGAAACAAAATGTTCCAGTTTCACATCAGTTTCTGAGAACAGGTATAGTTCTCTCCTGTAACTACTCTACGATCCAGACCGGGCTTTTGGAGGGCTTTGTGGGAAATAAATCTGTTCCAAGGAAATATTTTATTTATGTGTCAGTTTTCTTAAGCATTTCTTTCCTCACCTGTATTCACATCTAGGTTCTTTGCACTTGTTTACTCACTCTGAGCTGTATTAAGATGAACGTGCTGTCACAGCTAACGCACAAGGAGTGTAATTACCTGTTTCCCCTGCTTCATTTTTCAAATGCTTGGGTTCTGGCATAGTTGGAGGTTCTCACCCGTTCATCTTTTCTATTATAATTCATCTCAGTAGAAAGAAAGAAGACAGAATAGAATTCTGTTCATGTCTTTGGTAAGTTTTCATGCAACTCTTATTGTCACCGAAGTCCATTTCAGGTGCTCCTGCTCTTCTCCAGTCTCTTGTTTGTCCTGCCATGGTGCACTTGCGTGCACGTAGCTCTTTGAGGGTCTACACAGTAAAAGGGGTCATGAAATGATCAGGTTTAATTTTTTTTTTTCCTTCCAAAAAACAACACAGGGTAGAGGGTAAAGTAATGAGGATGAAGGCGGGTCGACTCTGCTTCTGAAGTGAGAATTATTTCTGGAATTACTCCCGTATCAGTTATAACTCATGTATTGTGCTCCATAGCATAGACAATACCATAATAGCTAATACACTGTAGTACAGTAATGGCAAGTCAAAGTCGTGTAGATTGATGCTAGAGTCGTTCCTACCCGGATGGGTCCCAGCCAAGCACTTGCCATTTGGTGCACGTTTACGTTCTAAAGATTCCTGGGTTAGGAGGGCAGCAGCCCTGTCAGGCTTTGTCTCTGTGCTGGTGACCTTCCAGCGGCAGAAACTGAACCCCCACTTCCACAAGGGTGATGCGCACTGCGATGCACAGCACAGGGTGAGGTGAGACTGCAGGTGACACACTGACTTGGGACCTGGTTTTTGCCTTGGGAAAAGCCCAATCAGAAGGTGTCCGCAAGGACTGCACCTTCCAGCACGGCTTCCTGTCTTTCACTTATGTTATCTTGTCATTTCCTTTCTCGTTTTCCAGTACATGTAAATGCTGCGTGTGTTCCCATGGGTGATTTAGGTACTGCATAGTGTCAGACGTTCTTACACAAAATACCTGGAGGACTGTGCCTGTCATGCAGTCATTTGATTTTGCTTTGCTGGGTCTTCTTGCTTTTTCAAAATAAGTAGAGTTTTGCTTTCCTTTGTGGAAAAGGTTGGTTTTTTTCTTTTACAGAGATCTATCTAATGAGAATCCTGCTATGATAAGGAGGATAGCAGGAAATCAACCTAACCCCAGTGAGCTCTGTTCATCCTAGCGTAACTGTGAACAACATCTGATTTTTTTTTAGCTTCTCCACTTTTCAGTGCACTCTCTGGCAATCCTATCAAGCCTTGATTCAACAGCCAATAATTTTTTATTTGTTTCTTGGGAGAGTTTTAGGGGCTCTGAGTGCAGGTTGCTGATGGGATGAGTTTTATTGCTCAGGAAACACTGACAATGCCATTTGATAACTGTTCTTTTGTGTTCTGTCTAGTGAATCATATGACACAGGTACTCTTGGCAGACAAAATGCTCTCATAGATGGACTTGCACTTAAACTCAGCAAATGCTGATAAAATGTCTGGGTGAGTGACTAGATTGTGTTTTAAGCTGCTACACACAAAAAAAGGGGGGTTCTAAAACATTTCTAAATTCAGGAGGACTCATCAATACGCCTATGACATCATGCTTTCTAACGTCAAGTGCCAAATTTACTGCTGCTCAAGCAATTCAGATTTACTGTTCCTTCTCTCCATCAGCAAGAATGGAGAATCAGTCCCTCTCATTAGACAGACAGATGAAAAGGCTGTTAAACTGCACGGCTGTGATATTTGTATTTCCTTGTGTTTTGTGCATCTAGAGTGCACTGTGTCAAAGTGAGTAATGAGAGAGAGTAATGAGAATGTTGTTATGGCAATAATGAAGACCATCTCTAAGTTGGATGGTCAGTAAATGTCTTGGAATCCTGACACTAACACAGAGAAATGTTCCTATCTACACCCATTGCTTTATCTTTCTCTTTAGATCAATAAACTCACTCTAGTTGCTTTATTCTGCTCTGGGCTGTACAATTGAATTGTGCCCTGTGCTTCCCTCTGTCTCCCAATGCCTAGTGCAGAAGGTTCTTCGTGTCATTACAGGAAACAGCCTCGTTTATCACAGAATCATAAAATGGTTTGGGTTGGAAGGGACCTTAAAGATCATCTAATTCCAAGCTCCCTGGTGTGGGCAGGGACACTTCTCACTAGATGAGGTTGCTCGTCTGCCTGGCCTTGAACACTTTCAGGGACGAGGCATCCACAGCTTCTCCGAGCAACCTGTTCCAGTGTCTCACCACCCTCACAGTAACAAATTTTTCCTTATATCTGATCTAAATCTACCCTCTTTGAATTTAAAACCATGACCCCTTGTTCCATGACTACACTCCCTGATCGGGAGTCCCTCCCCTTCTTTCCTGTAGCCCCCTTTAGGTTGTGGAAGCTGCTGTAGGGTCTCCCCGGAGCCCTCTCTTCTCCAGGCTGAACAGCCCCAACCCTCTCAGCCTGTGAGGACAGGGGAGGTGCTCCAGCCCTCTGATCATCTTCGTGGCCTTCTCTGGACTCACTCCAACAGGTCCAAGAGCTTTTTATGTTGGGGGCCCTAGAGCTGAACACAGAACTGCAGGTGGGGTCTCATGAGAGAGCAGAGGGGCAGAATCACCTCCCCAGCCAGCCGGCCACGCTTCTTTTCATGCAGCCCGGGATGTGACTGGCTTTTTGGCTGTGGTTGCACATTGCTGGGCTATATTAAGTTTTTCTTCCGCCACAACTGTGTGCAGGAATTGTTGATCACTTTTTACTACTGTCACCAGAAAAGACGTCCTTAGTCTTTGGCATTCCAATGCTGCATTTGCTGTAGTGAATATCGTGGTATATTCTGCTGAGCGGTGAGTGTTAAGTGTGCATGCTGGCTATCGCTTTTCATTGCCCTAAATCTTCTGAAGTCTTCATGCCAGTACGAAATGGATGTCAGATACTGATCTAGCAGCATTTTGCACCCAGAGCTTGTTGTTTTATTGTGTGGTGTGATGATTTATCAACCTATATCTAAAGAACCTTCTTCCCTGCAGAAAGATATTTACAATCAGCTGCTTTAAAACATTAACTTCTTTCACTAATGAGTGATAAAATACGTAACTACTCGAGATATTTTATTCTGTAAAATGATTAGTGTATGTGTGCTGTGAGTACCTATCAGACTTCACATGCATGTTTAATTGTCACAAGCAGGATTTGTTTACCTTATTATTATTTGAATTCTGCATTAAAATGCTACCTTTCCTCCCGTTGTTTAACTCTTTCTGTACTATGCTTAGAATAGTATTTGCCACTTCCATTCAGCCCAAGCTGGACTGCTCTCATTTATGCAGTGGAAAAGAGGGAATTCAGATTAGGACAGACTCTGGCGCAGAGAATTACATAAATGCTGACGACATGAGCATGCTCTCATGTGAAATAGAACTTCTGAGTAATTTGTTGGGAATTAGTAGATGAGCAAAATATAATTCTTTTTTATTTCCTCTGTTTTTAAATAATGCTTATGAAGCATTTTCTTGGCTCACACAACAGTGGCCTCAGGAAAAATGTCTATGTAGAAAAGATATTAAAAAATATGAAAGCTGTTAGTGCAATACCAAATATTTCCAGAAACAGTTAAAATGTCGCATGTGTAATTATCATCTAACAAAAACATTGGAGCACATCAGCTTGGTATTCCCACACCTATTCTGCCATACTGGGGGAGTTTCATGTGCCTGACTGGAAAACACTGACATACATTCCTATTTATATATGTTTTCCTGTCTCTGTCTTCCTATTGTTCTAAGTAATATATTCCATACAAGGTGAATTAAGCACCATACTTCTCAGCTCTGACATTTTTCCTCTTATGGTTCAGAAAATAAGTAGAGACTGGTATTCCACAAAAGTACACACTGATTCATTCCCATTAATTAAGGATTGCTTTTACATCCACTTCAAATTATTTTAATAATAGTCTTGAGATTATCTGTTTTGTTAAGCTGAAATATATGAGCAGCTGTGTTACTCCTACAGCTTTTGGCAAGTTGCAGGAATGCAGCACCTATGCGCAGTACCAGGGTCCTGGGAAAGCAGATGTAATTGCCCGTCCAAGCCGTGCGTTTGCGTACCCGGGGCCTGATTGCACTATTGATATTCACATCAGCATTTATTTTATTGTTGCGTTGTGATTCTCAGCATGCAAATACTTCTGGCAGGGCGGTAAGAGTAGCAGAGCTGGGTCTCTTGTGGCTTTTTTTCATTGAAGAGCTTGAAGTTGGTGCTATTAGTCATCTGCTTAGTCAAGTGTATGCCTGAACACCTTGTTAAACTAAAGCTGTAAAATGGAGATGACCACAAAAGTCTGTTGCCTCCTGGCTGTAGATAAGAGTTTGAATACCAGCAGAGTCTGCCTGACCTTTGAATAGCTTCCCTGTTAGCAACGAGGAGCTGCTGATAACTAAGGTAGGGTAACTAAGAAGAGACAGTGCTGTATCTTGGTGGCTAAGCTCCTTTTTCATGCTGAGAGCAATGGTGACGACAGTAACAATGGCAATACTGCTTGGGCAGCTGCTTTCCCCATGTCCACAAAGAAAATACCTTTTTTTAGGATGCCAGCATGCTGCTAACAGTCATAGCACTACTCATTTTGACATGTGCAGCTTCCCTTCATGCTGATGCTACGGTATTTTCAAGAGCAGGTAGGAGCTTGATGTCTTCTTAAGATAGTTTGCCATATGTATCCCACTTTGTGTTGTGATCCAGCTGCTGGCTCCCAGCCACTTCTCTTGTCTCTGATCTTAATCTTCTGAGTGACCAGCAGGTTAAGCTCCTGCAGCAGATCTCACTTTACCACACCAGCCCAGCTTGAGGAAATCCCAGTAACTGACACACCTGAGGTGACAGTACACAGAGGACGGGGCTCACTGCAGAACGGACGTTCAGATGCTGATCATCTTTGGGGCCCACCTACAAATCTTTTGGAAAGCTTCCTTGCTATATCTGTAATTTTATATAATACACCAAACGTAATCACTGACACTGTCTCTAGGCATATCAAGGATAAGAAGGTTATTAGGGGCAGTCAGCATGGCTTTGCCAAGGGGAAGTCATGTTTGACCAACCTGATAGCCTTTTACGAAGACATAACCAGGTGGATGGATGGTGGCCATGCAGTGGACGTGGTCTACCTGGACATCAGCAAGGCCTTTGACACCGTCTCCCACAGCATCCTCATAGGTAAACTGAGGAAGTGTGGTCTGGATGACCAAGTAGTGAGGTGGGTCGAGAACTGGTTGAAGGGAAGAAGCCAGAGGGTTGTGGTCAATGGGGCCGAGTCTGGCTGGATGCCTGTGTCTAGTGGGGTCCCTCAGGGGTCAGTGCTTGGGCCGGTGCTGTTTAATATATTCATCAATGATCTGGATGAGGGATTAGAGAATGTTGTCAGCAAGTTTGCTGATGATACGAAGTTGGGGGGAGTGGTTGACACACCAGAAGGCTGTGCGGCCATTCAGAGAGACCTGGACAGGCTGGAGGGCTGGGCGGGGAGAAATCTGATGAAGTTTAATAAGGGCAAGTGTAGAGTTTTGCACTTGGGAAAAAATAACCCCATGTGCCAATATAGGTTGGGGACTGCCCTGCTGGAGAGCAGTGCAGGGGAAAGGGACCTGGGGGTTCTAGTGGACAGCAGGATGACCATGAGCCAACAGTGTGCCCTCGTGGCCAAGAAGGCCAATGGCATCCTGGGGTGTATTAGAAGGGGAGTAGCAAGTAGGTCAAGAGAGGTCCTCCTGCCCCTCTACTCTGCCCTGGTGAGGCCGCATCTGGAATATTGTGTCCAGTTCTGGGCCCCTCAGTTCAAGAAGGACAGGGAGCTGCTTGAGAGAGTCCAGCGTAGAGCCACAAAGATGGTGAAGGGAGTGGAGCATCTCCCTTATGAGGAAAGGCTGAAGGAGCTGGATCTCTTTAGCTTGGAGAAGAGGAGGCTGAGGGGTGACCTCATCAATGTTTATAAATATGTCAAGGGGGAATGTCAGGAGGATGGAGCCAGGCTCTTTTCAGCGGCGTCCACTGACAGGACAAGGGGCAATGGGTGGAAGCTGGAACACAGGAGGTTCCAGAAAAATATGAGGAAAAACTTTTTCACTGTGAGGGTGACTGAGCACTGGAACAGGCTGCCTAGGGAGGTTGTGGAATCTCCATCTCTTGAGACATTCAAAACCCGCCTGGACGCGTTCCTGTGCGCTCTAGTGTAGGTGATCCTGCTCTGGCAGGGGGGGTTGGACTAGATGATCTTTGAGGTCCCTTCCAACCTTTAACATTCTGTGATTCTGTGATTCTGTGATTCTGTGATTCTGTGAAACGTGCTCAGTTTCTATGGTGACGGGTGCTGGTAGAGAACTCTGAGGCAGATGAATTGGAGAACAAAAGAGTGCAGGAAGCCAACAGCCCAAAGTTCACTGTGCAGATCTAATTTATCTGTATAATGTTTAAAGAATAGAATGAGAAACACTATAGGAAATAGTAAAACAGATGTAACTAGCAGCGGATCTCATCTAGTGCTAGCGTAGCGAAAGTTGCAATGTTCTTTCCCATGTTCATTTATTTCTTTAATGTTTAAAATAGTTGCACAGGCATCAACAGAGAAGCTGACAGCTGAACTGGAACTGAGCAGTCACTGGAAAGGGGTTTGAGTTTGAGTTCAATATTGTCAAGTGTTAGCGGGAGTATCTGAGGGATCACTGGATTCTTGGAAGACACAGGCTGATATAGAAGAGGTATGGGATAGCATCAAGCAAAAAGAGAGAGCCATATGGGAGGAGAGGTCAAGTAGCCTTGTATCAAGTCTGTTTTATGTTTCATCTTCTGCTTTAGCCTCACTGCTCTTTTTGCCAGTATTTGACTGAATAAAGATCATAAATATTAAAAAAAGGGCTGTTCAAGTAACAGGGAAGCCAAAACCACTCTGCTTTTGCTAAGAAAATGGAAGGTTCTTTAAGTAGAAAAATCTGTATACGTTTTCGATACAGTTGCAGTTACTGCCTGCAGTCATTCTAACTTTCTGTGGTTTGAACGTTTCAAAATACTTGTTTCGCTTTCCTTGCCTGAAATCCCTTTGTGTTTCCTATGGCACTACTGCTGTGACAGTCACCGCGCTGTTCAGGAAGCATTATGTGCTTGACAAACTTCCCACTGTTTACTTTCAACAAAATGCTCTTCTTCAAGCTCCATACAGCAAGATTTACAGTTAGAGTAATAAAGCAAGGAGAGGATGGGCGTGAGTTTGTTGACCACAGCCCTGCAGCTTGACATTCTGCGGCAGTTCCTGAGAAAACTCTAGGAGGCAAATTGCAGCTTTACTGTGTCAATAAGCACAAGCCGCATAGTAAACGGTGGCTTAGTGCAATCAATTTCCCTGTCAAAGGTCAGTAAAGTTTGTAAGCGCATCTCTTTAGAGAGTAGCAGCCTAATCTGTCTATTCAGTGATGCTCATAACTCAGTCACACCTAAAGGTTTACTATGTCCATGCTATATGGAGGAAAGAAAGGAAAAATGTCAGGCTGGGGAGTAAGTCATTGGGAAGGAATAGAAAAGGAATAGAAAAGCTCACGTATTTTGTTGGGAGCTGCTGCTGAGCTTTTATGCAGTATTCATTTGCAAACATAAAGCTGTGTCTTGTCTGAATCTTGGATTTGAATCAGAAAGAAAAGAAAAAACAAAATGCATTCTCGTCCAGTAATTCAGGAGACAGACGGTAGACAAAGATTTACTGGATTTATTGCTGGTACTAGTTGTCCTATAATGGGCAGAGAGAGGGGGAAAGGACTCTTTGCCCATTTTGTATCCTTGTGCTTCTCTGTAGGCACCATTTAAAAATGTTGGAGGCATTTTGTTGACAATAAGAATAGTCAAGGCAGGAAGAAGAAAAGCCAGGAGTTACGCGTTCTATTTTTTTCACCACTCTGATAGCAGCTTGGTCCCAGATTTGAGTTTGAGTTCAAGAATTCATTTTTCTCTCCAGTGGGTGTTCATGTCACCTGGAAAACAACTGTATCAGTGTACCATGCTAACTTCCTTAAGGATTAGGATGGATTGCACGCTTATTAGATTAAATGCAATTTATCTAACTGCTTTTTCATTATTGTATTTCAGCATGTTACAAAACATAAAGCACAAGATTTAGCAAGCGTAACTTGCTGCGGTTTCAGAGTTGCTATTTTATTGGAGACTGCCAGCCCCTAAACATTTCTGTAACATGGCAAAGATGGGACCAGGAGATTAATGAAGTTTTAAAATCCCTTCCTAAGCATTTTGTAAACTCTTATATGATGTGACTCAGTAATTGCTAGAAACCTCAGAGAGACAACTTCAGATGGAAGAGTTTTTAATAAACCTATTAACTTTTTAAGTGAAGTGAGTGAAACTCTCAGGAGTTTCATTGATCCTTGCCTCTTTTTAATGGTCTTACGGCTCTCAGGAATGTTTTCTTTTATAAAGATGCTGAGTCTGAATGTCATCCTGACAGGAAAACCAAAATGTGTGCGGGTTCACCTTAACAGTTTACATTTAGGAAGTGTGTCTAGCTTACTGAGAATCACTGTTTGAGGCATTGACTGGTGAGAGGCTGTTGCTGCAGGAATGCTTGCTGGATTAAGAAATGAACATCATGTCTTCCAACATTTATATAGGACTGTCTAGAATTCAGTGCCTTTAGAATTCAAGTTGTGTGTCTCTCCAGGAGTGGGAGAGAACCATAGTTGATATAATACCCATTGTAAGCTGCATTGTTATTTGTGGAAAGTTGCTACGATCTTATTCCTGTCTTCTGCATTGTGATACATCTTTCTGTTAGTTTTTACTATCCTAAAAATACATTCAGGAAGTGAATTGCGCCGAGTGAAAGTCTTTTTCAAAGTGACTAAAGCTCTGAAATTAAAATGCTCACAAATTATTAATTTTTGTGAAACTGAAAAAAACATGAATGTAGGTATTGTACAAAAGGGATTAAGACTTTAAAAATGCAAATGATTCCCCTGAGATATACTCATGAAAATGTTATTCATATGGTAATCAGACAGGTATGCAATATGCTTTTTCTTCTCTCATGTGTGTGTATCATCTTTGTGACTTTTTTATTCCATTCTCAGGTTATTGAGTAGTTGCTTAGATATAGCTAGCTGGTTGGAGACGGAGAAAAGTGGGTGGGTTTTAATTTTTTGTCTGTGAGTTTATATTCATTGCTTAGCTTTTTAACAGGTGGACTGTCTGAACTATTATGCTTTACTTTTCCTTTATAAACTTTGTTAAACTGAGCATGAACAATAAGTTACACAGAGTAAACATATAGAATAAATAACTATTCTTAGATTTCTGTAAGCTCTTCTGAAGCCTTCATTTTACTGAAGTAACATTCTCTTTGTAAATTAATGTATTCGGAGCACAGTTCTGATTTAAAACAGCATAAAAAGCAGCTCAGACTACTTACACTACTATGAAAGGCAAATGTCAAAGGTGCTTATGAGCTACTGTCTTCATGACACGATTCTAAAGCAGTGGCTAAATGTGCAAGACATGCAAATCTTGCTTGGTGCAGAGAAGTCGGCGGAGATCAGTGAATCCCCAGGCCAACAGTCTCCCTGTCACAGCAGCCCTTTCGGGGCAGGAGGAAGGAAGACAAGCAGCGACGACAGGACTGAGCCATTACCCCCCTTTTTCTCTCCTCTGTAGGACTGAGTAGCTGAGATGTTTACTGTAACCAGAGAACTGTGGGTTTATGCTTTTTATGCCATATATACAGCTGACAAGTTCCCTACATACCTGTCCTTGGCGTTCATGGAATGAGCTGCCCACAGTCAGCATCAGGTCCCTGCACCTGCACCACGACTGTGCTAAACCTGCCCCAGAGCAGTCGCAGCTGCTGGACATGGTACCAGTCAGAGTGCTCCTCAGCGGGCGGCTCCGTGTGGCCACCGTGACTCCACAGCTGACCTGTGGTGACCACAAGTGGCCATTGCAGACGTCACTCCTGGCATTGAGGGTTTCTCCTGCGCCTCCAGTTGCCTCTCACAGAATCACAGGATCACAGGATCTCCAGGAAGGCACCAGTCTTGCAAGCCTCGTGTCTATCTGCCAGCCCCAGGAAGGTGTGGCAGCCCCTGTGAGGGGTCTAAAATGATGGGAGGTGCCCATGTTTAGGAAAATAAATTCCACACCAGGTGTCAGAGCTGAGGTGTAGTTGTAGCTCTGACCTTCCAGTTTTCCTGTAAGGTAGTCTGTTTCGGAAGTCAGACCTTGAGTGTTTTATTTCTCTGTGGTGAAGCCTCCTCGTTCTGTCACTCTCTGAGGAAAGGCAAAAAACTTCGATTATCCTTGGACATAACTCAGAATTTGACTGGACAAGGTCCCGAGCAGTGGAATTTAAGTTCACCCTGCTTTGAACCCAGGGTTCAACCTCTGAAGGTCATTGAAATCTGAATTATTCTGTAATTCTAAATAGTGACTTGGATAAGAGCAGACCCATGTGCATGTTTCCCTTTTTTTTGCCAAATCTAAGCCAAAAGCAGAATGCAATACACCTTCAGGATCTGGGTGCAGTCCTGTTTTGACTGTAAATTCTCATCACTCTTTTAAACTAAGTTTCTCAGGTAAATCACTGTATGGCTCTGAAGCTTTTAGAGCTCCGGGTTGTCAGTGTTATTCAAATACGAACGCTCTGCCAGAGGTCACTTGGGAAATTAAGTAAGTGTAACTGTGACGTGTGTATTGGTCCAGTAAATCTATTGTAATACCTGCAGAGACTCTCAGAGGGCAATTATATCATGTGGTAGTCTCATGTGTGATGCTTGTACTCAAAGCGTTTGGGTGAACCAGTAACACAAGCCTCGTGACTTGCGTTTAGTGGACTTCAGAGTTTTACTGCAGCTGTTATATTTCCATGGCTGTTTGCTATGCTTTTTGCAACAGTTCTCTGAAGTTTTAATGAATGTTTTCATTTTATGCAGTTTAGCGCTGTCTTGTTCATGATGCAGTTCAACAAAAACACTTCCGTTTCAGTTAAAAATCCTAAAAAACTAACAGCAAAAATGTTTGTGTAATTGTTGAACTGCAGCATTTGTCCAGTATATCATAGTGTTCTTACACTGTTCCTATCCCATGTGTTATACATTAACTGTAGGACCAAATAATTTTATAAAGGGGGGATTAATTTCCCATCTCCTCAGTGGATGTTGTCAAGGAACACTTCTATTTGTTTTCTCATACCATTGTTGTAACCCTGTTTGAGCACCATCTTAATTTTGCCCCATTATTCTTATTCAGAAGCATTTTTATCAAGTACTTCTGCTAATGTTCACTTTTAAAGAAAACTGACCCAGCCTCTTAAAAGCTCTAATGTTTAACTCATAATTTTAGAGGTAATTGTGTAAGTCACATGAGTGCATAATACTACAGTGTATGGGATGAGTTGGCCACATTACGAAGTAATGTCCATTCAGTGACTTCCTTTGTGGTACCTGATTTGATATAAACCAAATAAATTTGATAATGAAAATATTTTTATATAAAACTAGGTTTAAAATTAAAACACAGCTTGAGAAATGCAAAGGGAAATCTATACAAATATCACTATTATTCAAGTGTATGAGTCCTGACAACACCTCTTTTTTTTTTTCTTCAAAAGAAACAGCAGTAAGTAACAAATCCGTCAAATGCTTTTGCATGGTTCATTAGCTGTATTGCCTCCACATTTTCACATTTTTTAAACATTCTAAGTGCAGTCACTCATTCAGATTTTGACAAATAGAGCTTGCTTCTCATTTTAAAATGTGCCATTTACCAAGGAAAAACAGAATCCTGAGATTTCTGATCAGAATGGGTTTTCACAAAGATTTTGCAATAATTTATTTGTCCTTTGGTTGGACAAATCCTTGGATAATCACACTTTCTGGGAAAAATGCCATCATTTCAGCTGTTCATCATTGCATGGCAACATTTTGATCTCCTCTTGGAAAAAGCTTTTCTGAGTAGAAAACATTCAGGAAAGCAACACCAACTCATCTTCAAAGGGCATAAATATCCACGTCCTGTTGGTGTGCCAGCTTCATTTAAAAGTACCCAGAACTAATTCAGTTCTGGTTAAATTTCAGCAATCACCATCCTATGTACAACAAACTGTGGTCATACTTTTCACTTGGGAGTTTCAGTAGCATGGACCAATCGGGTCATATTGCACAAATTACTGCACTATTAAAATTCTTTGAATGGTACAAGAATATTTTGAAATAAAACTTTTGACAACACCTGTTGTAGCTGAACAAGCAATAATATTAAATCCCACATAAATCCTACACAATATATGTAGTAAGTGATGGAAGTAAAATGCTATCCCTGGATAGCAACCACAAATCGATTACGTCACTTGATCGCCTGGAGTAGACTGTGCTTGCACAGGTATTTCAAGCATTTTCCTTTTGAAGTTAACTGGCAATTTCAAACAACGCTTTTATGTACTTTATTTTCTGCCTCTTTTTTCAGTCTTGTGAGACTGGAATTTCTGGTCTAGTGTTGGAGTTGTTGACTGAACCAGTCTTGGAGCTCTGTGCAGCTCAGGGTTAGCCCAAGCTTTACGGAAGAGGGGAGGGTGTATGTTTGAGTGGGGGACAGAGAACAAAAAAGCAGATTTGACCACATGTTTGTCATTAAGCTAAGAATGGTGATGTGGTCACCACGCTCACAAGAAAGGCATTGAAGTTCCCGAAGGTATTTTGCTCCTGTACCCATTCCTGAAATGAATCTGTTCCTCTTTCCTACCCTCCAAATTTTAATTAAGATGCTGCAATGTAGAGAATGGAAGTGATACATTTGCTCCTTCTTGGACCTCTTCCGGCTCTAGGGAGAGAAAAGGAGCTGATCAGCTCCTGTGGTTTGGAAAATGCTGGCTTAAACATTTTAATTATTTGTTTGTTGTACAGGAACCACTGTGCTACAGTTATTGTAATATTTTGATTACTTGCTTCTAAACCCCTTCAGTACATCTGCATCTTCTTAAACCTCTGCTCTATCCTGAATTGTCTCTCACACAGAGCAGTACAGAATGCTAAGAAATCTTCTCAAAAACAATTCTGAAATCATGATGAAATCCACATTCGCAGGAATTGAACATTCCCAGCTGTTTTCCTCCTACTACCAATACACTCAGAACAGCAGAATATATTATTAAATGCAAACACTTTAGCTGTTTATTTTATCTGCTTCTTTGATGGGAAAACCAGAGATGTCCTACAGAAATAAGAAGAATATGGGGAAGAATGTATTGCAGTCATGGGTATTTCCTGTAACCTGTGAGGTTTGGAATGAGATTATACCTGCTGTATGCACATGAGCTAAACCCCCTCAAGCTCAATACAATGTTCAGTTGAAAAATGCAAGGGTGTAATCGGAATATTACCCTACTTTTTCCTAACATGGGTGTGCTGGCTGTTCTTAGCAGAACTGCTACCTCTATTTTAACACTTGCCTCTCCTTTCTCTCATCTCTCATGCTGTTCCACAGTCAAAGCTGGCTAAAATAAAGAAATTGTGGAAAAAATATCAAATGATAAGTTTTTTTGCTAACCTTTACTGCTTTTTTTTTTTTGTGTGTGTGTGTGTGGAGGGGGGAGGTTATTGCCAAAATAAAAGTACTAGGAAAGGTTTCAGTGTCAATATAAATACCTTTTCGTAAAGGTCTGACCATCTCTACTTCTGTACTTGTTTCCTAAGTTTTTCTGATGCAGACTCAAAGGTTTTTTGAAGGCATGTTGGGCAGGCATGTTGTCTTAGTTTGCTACTGGCCTACATTTTCCTCAGTGAGTGCTTAGTATCTGGTTAGTTAATTTGCAAGTTTAGGTAAAAGCTGAGCTGTTTGGAAAATCTGGATCTCATTTTGCAGAAAAGCATCTTGAGTGCTTATTTTTTTTCAGCCAAAAGAAGTTAATGTCAAGCTTTATTCAGATAAATGATCTCTCGATGTTAATGTTTCACTGCCTGGAATGTCTTTGGACAGCTGTAATATTTGTAGCAGTTCTTTTAAATCATCACTTCTATCAATTTGAAAATGCCACAGTATAAAGTTTACAACCTTTTTCTTTTACAGTGCCACCCACTGTAAATGCTGCTGTAAAAAAGAGTCAGCCAGTAGGGCATCATATTATATGGTATCTTTTCTGACAATGGATGTAGAATAGAATCATAGCTAATATATATCATGTTGGTTTGAAATTTCTACACAGATTGTCATTATGATGCAATTTGCATTCAACTTTTACAAAAACCGGTAGTCCTCCAGTCATTTTTGATGGACGGCGTGAGTTCGAAAACCAGAGTTCTCAGAAATCCAGTACATTGTCCCTTCTAGATAAACCAGCACCAAAGCAATAAAGAATTATGTAGTGTCAGATGACAACGAGCTGAGGTGAGTTTGTACCTTTCCAGGTTTTGGAACACGTAGAAACGTTCCAGTGACATTTACTGTAGAACTTCGCAAAATCAGCTGTGATACTTCATATGAGCACGTGCTTTCACAGTTGCATCTTTTGATGCTTCAGACTGCCTCATGGGCTCTTTTTGCATCTCTCAGTCACCTGAAAGGCTCTGCGTATTTGATGAAATTGGCTGTATGTGTAATTTTATATAATTGCCAGCCTCTATGACTGTACAAGACTACTTTCTATGCAGTCAACCACAGCATACTGACTTTCTAAATGGTTGGTAAAAGGACAGCTGTAATTGAAATTAACAGAAAGTTTGCTGCCTTTCGGTTTGCGTAATAGTAATGCAGCATATTGTTTGCATTTTAAACTTGCTGCCAAAAAAGTTCTCTGTATGGGTGATACAGGGTCTAGAAATAGTCAAAATGCTTTTAAACTGCATGGAAACAGAAGACACGAAATGCTTGTTCCTTTTTCCCTCTACCTCTCAACCCACCTAAATGCACAGGTCCTGTACCACAGACCCTGTCATTCATGTGAAACTAAAAAGCTGTGTCAACATGGAAATTCTCCAAACTGGCAATTCCCTTAACTAATCCGATTTGCACAGAAAAAGCATCTGCTGTGCTTTTAGTAAGTGCTGTATTTGCTGATAGGAAGGGAGAAAGATATTGGTGGGGAATCAGATCTGGGAGCTTCTGTAGGCATCAGAGCTCCACTTGCAACTAAATAGTAAAAGTAAATGTAAAATAATAGCTAATTGTGTTGAGGAAGCGCCTTTGGATCTGCTCAGAATCTGTGTTAGAGTGGTCTTTCTGGAAGGTTTTCTGCCAGCGGCTGACTGGACTGGAATTAGGAAGAAAACAGATACCACTTGGTTCTGTTCACACTTCCGTGTCAGGAATTATTTTTGGGGGATGTGCCCTTGTCTTTTATCCTGTAGCTGCAGCATCCCTCGTACGAGTAAGCAGGCACCAGGGACAGGTTTTTTAGAAGTATCCAAGTGCCGTAAGAGGCAGAAGATTACACTAGAATTTTGACTTAATATTTAGGTGCCTAAATGTCTTTAAAAACCTTCGGTTTCTAAAATCTTGCTTATATCAGGATCCTGGCTCCTGCTCCTGCCAGGATCCTGAAGAAGAAGAAATTCATCTTTCTCAGAAAAAAGCCATTGAAAGAGGAGCAAGGGAGAGGAGGGATCAGTTGCTCAGATGTTCAGGCCTTGCTTATACAAAGAAGACTGAAAGTTTGACAGATATATCCCAAAGTTTAAAAATCTAAAAAGGAAAAAAAAAAAGAAAAATCACCTCCAGAATGTATGCTTTTAAAAAACTTCATATTTTAAATTGATTATTGAGGTTCCTTAGGGTTTTTGAGGCCTAACAGATGTTTTAAACCTTTTCTTTGGCAATGTTATGTTCTTAAATAAATACTCATCCTGCATCACTTACTCTCCTGCCGAAGTATATACCGACAATGGGAAGATTTTAGCACAAAGTAGCAGCTTTATGTCTGAATATCTCCAATTTTGGCAGCTTGTATCTCATTCTATTATTCAAGCACAGGGGAAGGATTTGAATGTAGGGTGTTGGGGTTTTTTTTTAGTTTGTTTAATTATTAGCTTAGAACCAGAAATAGCGCAAGCCCTGATTTACTTTAACACTAAGGGTCCTATTCATAGAATACAAGCCACAACCATAAGAGAATTGCATAACTTAGGAACATAATAACTGTAATTACTGAAACAGCAAAGGTCACTGGGTCCATCATCATTGTCTCTTAATTTCCCTTTTACTTTTCTCCCTTTATGCGTATAGTCCTATTTTATCCTTCTTTAAACATTTTCTCTTGTTATAAGCGTGAGTTAATTTGCAGTTCCTGAATTAAGCAGCACTCCAGCTTCTCCTGAATGTCTTTTTCCTAACTGCTGTAACTTTTCAGTGCTTCTGTCTTCTGCTTCACATTTTTGTCTGAATCTTTAATCATTAGGTGGTGTTCTTGTCGTCAGCTGTCCTTAAAGCAGTATCTATGGAATTCTTTAACTGTGGAAAAGCATTTACTCGCCTTGTTCTTCACAATATTAATTTGGCTAATAAGAAATGGTTGTATTTTCACGTGACCTTTGCCTGTTGAAGGCCTCACAGTTGTTGCCTCTCTATGTTAACTGTAGTTCATCATGGCATCATAGGTCTTTCACTGTATCCTGGGTGCTGCTTTCTCTTAAAAAAAACCCCTCATCTCTAATACTGTGCCTTGTCATAGTATGGGGCACTGTCTGCAATAATTCTAGTCACTAAGGCAGAATATCCCTGAGACAAGTTAGACATGCTCTCACAAAAGACCGTTACCACAACAGCTTAGAGTCTTCTCTCCTGTACAGGATCAGATTTTGAAATATCTGTCTACTTAGCTCAAAAGGATGCTACCAAATCAATGCAAAACTGTTTAGGGAGCTATTTAATTTGCATCCTCGCTTATCTCAGTGCTGCACTATGTTCAGTGGAGGTTCTAAACTTGCTTGTGTGAATGTTCTCTTTCATCAGATAGGGCACTGAGACCGAGGACGTTAAATAACTTCTACTGAACCATATCAGGGATCTGCATCTTTGCCATAAATCAAACATAAGTCTTCTAAACGCCCTATCAGCAAGCTCGGTGTAAGTCACACCTCCCAGAAAAAGTCAAACTGCTTGGCGTTTGGGATTCCTCAGGATTTGAAGGGCACTAGTTTTGGGAGATGTTTGTCTGCTTCTGCTTTAAAAATCCTATATTCCCAACACATTTTAACATAGCATATGATAGAAACAATACAGCCAACTGGCAAAGTAACATTTAGTCTAGGATAATGTGTCAAAACAGGGATTTCACTCGAACCAGGAACCTCGTAGTGGAAAGCAGACTCACAAGAACAAGGCTGAGAGAAGTCAGGTCAGATTATTTTTACTTACGTTCCAGCTTGAATTATAGCTTTGGCAATAACACTGTGTTGTCTTTCTTAACAGTTCTGTTTATCTGGTAAACTCACCACACGATTCTCTTTTCATTTAGCAGTGCTTTGAGTGTAAATTTTGTGTTTGACTGGGAGGATTTTTTGAAATGTTACCATGCTTGTCTTTCCAAAGAGCTTTGTGACTGGTGCAAGTTTTCATTCCTCCAGTGGGATTTGTAGGCAGGATTCATTTATTTTCAACATGCTCTAGTGCAATAACCCTGCCCAGTGCATTGTCATCGCGGGATCCTGCACCTGGGCAGACAGCTCGGGCACTGGTCGTGACAGACGTGCCTTACACTCATGTTTTGTTCCCTGCCGAGAAAGCTGAGCTAACCTGTGCTTGTTTTAACCTATAAACCCCCTCAGGCTTAATAAATTAAAACTAACATTTTTCCCTCACTGTCACCTCCTACCTGAGAACAGATTCTCAGAGTAAAGCCACCTTGTGAATAAAGGTTCATTAATATTTTATATCTAAATGAATAATCAATAAGAGTAATATTTGTGGACATGACAGATTAGTCCAAAATAATTTAAAGTGCACATGTGTATTTTAATGTAAATTAGTACTAGCTGTTGGGAGCTGTTTGTCACAATCTTGATGAACTGCTTGCTCGATGGTCTCCAAAGTGAACTTAGAAGTGCGGAATGGATTAGCAAGAACATGGAAGGCAAAACCCCTACACACTGGTCAGTGAAGCTCTGTGGGTCGTTAAGGAAAAAATAAATGAAGTAGAACATATACTTAAGGTACCGTTCTTGGTTGAAGCAGAACTTGGTGTTTAGGAAGAAAAGCAGAAAGGCTTTTGAATGGTGCATGTTATAGATTAAGCTTGTTCATAATTAAATTGTCAGCATCATCTTGCACATTCAGTGACTCCCTTTACCTGAATACTCCGTTTTCCTAGTGATAATATACTGGGTACTGAATTCTTGAGAATAACTGGCTTGTAATTGAACTCATAAGAAATTAGTTTTTATTACAAGTTCTAGGAGTAAGGCGTCTTTTAAATTGTTTCCTTCAAACCGTAGCCTGAAACCTGTGTCTGTGTAGCCGTGGTTTTGCACAATGACCATGATCTAAGGGTTTAGTTTAACCTGTTCCTTGGCTATCCAGTTTAGGCTCTGATTTTTACTGAGTTTGAAATTATGGGACTCTTTCATGAAGATATGTAGCATCTGTGTAAACGGGAGCTTATGTTGGTGCAGTGTAATTGAATAGTCAAATCTCTCTGCAAATGACTTTTCTGCCCCAGTGGGGCGTATGAAGTAGGAAAAGTCGCCTTTGAGTAGCTGCAAAAAACGAAACAGAGAAAAACAATATGAAATAAAAAGGAAACTTTTGTAAAGGAGATGTTTGATTTCTGTCACAAAGGAATTAATTCCCTTTGAAAGGTACTCCATTGCTAATTAATTCACATGTACCTAATGTATGATTTCAATTTAAAAGGCTAATCCCCTTGTGTGAGTTCAAAGAGGTTTTTTTTTAAAAACAGAACATTTCAAATGCCTGTGAAAATGAAAGAAAATTGAAAGGGGTTAAAACTTGATCAAATCTATTATTTCCCCAAAAGTTTATCTAGAAAGCATTTGTGTGAATGGGTGTGTGCACATATATATTTAAATATCTTTTTATGTATATGACAGTAATTGAATGAGCTGACTGAGAGTAAGCAAGATGTTAATGAAGATTTCTTAGCGTTTAGCCTTACAAAAGCTTCAAATACATTTTAAAAAAATCTTAAATTACAAAGAAAAGCATACCAAAATGTGAACTTTAAGGCAGTTAAATATAGAACTCCTGTGACACTGCAGTGTGGTTAGGGAATTCCCTGTATTTGAATGGACCTTCCCCAGAACATCGCCTCCGAGAACTAGTCTTGAAGTGCCAGAAACGTGGAACAACCGAGAGACTGGCACTTAGCTGGGAGAACTAAATGCAGCGTAACAGCTTTATCTGTATATGAAGCAATTTCATTCTAAATGTTGATCTTTTGACAATAAATACCCTTATTTTCACATTTTCTAAAAAATTTTGAAGATTCTAAAGGACAGAATGAACTAGAAGAGTCAATTTCAAAAAAAACATATGGGCATTTTTGAATTGAACTTTTGTTTATCAAGCGACACCAAACTTGTATTTCTTAAATTGGAAATGCACAGAAAAACTAGGCAACAGTACCCACCCAGCTATTTTCAGAAAGCTGCAAGTTTTTTTGAGAAAATGCAGTAAATTCTCTCAGACCTATTGCATACTGCAGTGCTTAAATATATTTATTTTCTGCTCTATTATTTATTACTTTTCTCCTTCCTTAAACTCTCATGCCAACTTCATTTATCTTTATTCAAGATAACTGCAGATGGTGGCAAGGAGTATTTGTTTGAGGACAAACACTTTGGCAAGATAATGAAACTAACTCCTGACCTTCAGTTGGGAAGAAACACTGTGAAAGTAATAGTGTGAGGAGAAACCCCAAAAGAATTAACCACAAGATCCCCCTCCAAGTGCTAGCACAAGCCTCGGGGTGAGAATGCGGGTAGCTGCAAGACCTGCTGCTCATGGATATATTCCCTGCTCACCAGCCATTGCAGTTCTTAGAAATGCTGCTGCTGGTACAGTTTGGGAAAAGGCTGCATTAAAAAACCCACAAGTTCTTTGTTTCCAAACGCAGACTTCAGTTTTAGAGTGTATGAATGTTGAAACGTGTATCTTGGTAGACGCAGTTATTCTCCCTTATCATCATAACCCTTTGCTGGACTCAGCCCAGCACGTCCGTGTCTGTTGCCCCAGGGGCCCGGGCTGGGCACAGCACTCCAGATGTGGCCTCACCTGGGCCAGGTGGAGGAGCAGAGCCACCTCCCTTGACTGCTGGCCACACTCTTCCTAGAAGTTCCCATTTACAAATTTGAGAATTTCTGAACGACTCTCTTCTAACACTCCCTGTCAGACAAGATGTCTGTCTATGAAACTTGAACTCCTGAAGGTTTACTTAATGTTTGTTAAGCATTTTTTGTCCTGGTATGAATACTCCTTATATAATTTTAAAAAAAAAAAAAAATAATAACAAACGCCCACGCCTCTCACTGTGAGCAACAACCTGTATTTTGCTGGTTAGCAGCTGCTTCTGAGCTCCATGTATGCAGGGAGCCTCTGAATAGCCACTTATTACATTGCCATTCTCACAAAGTGTTGAAAGAGGATACAATAATAGGTCAGGGCAGAGAGAATATCAGAAAATCCCAAATAGATTTTTCGTGTAGCTTATTGGAATCAAATATATCCCGGGGCAATGAGAAAGAAAGGAGTTTTCAGTCTGAAATGGAACTTCTAAGATTTTTTTCAGCCTTTCATAAAGCATCTGAAAGTCTGAGGAAAAGTAAAGGAAAGGAGGATGAAGTAGGAAAATACCTTGAGGGATTAATGTTCATGTCTCAAGTAACACTTTCATATTTTGCAGCTTTCAAGCTTTTCGGTTTGTTTTATTCTTTTGTTCTGGGAAGAACAGATTTTGTTTCCCATACTGCAGAGTGCCGGCTGCGCTAGGTTCTCGCTGTGGTCTGACAGGTGCTGAGTAAAGCAGAGAGATCATTCCCCTCGATCCCCTGGGGACCCTCCTGCCAACGCGGGCTGGGGGTGCGTGGGACTTCACTGCTGCCAGGGCACCTGCTGGCTCCTGCTCAGCCTCCTGCCCACCTCCGCTCCCGGATTCTTCCCAACAGAGCTTCGTAGGAGGCTTGTCTGAAGGTGCGAGACTTCGCGTGTCCTTGACGTATTTTGTGAGGGTTTTTTTTGGCCAAGTCCTCCGGCCCAATCCTACCTCTGCCTGAATGGCAGCCCTGCCGTCGAGCTTCCTGACCTCCCCTCTGTCAGTCGCTGCTCCTCAGAGTTTCACTAGACTACAGAGAAAGCTTGTGAGAAATGTCTGGTAGGGGCCTCATTAATATTAATTGTTTTTCTGTCTAGCAGCAAAGGGTTCAGCTGCAACTGTGCCATTTTAAACAGTCTTCAACTTTGTTTTAGCTGATGACGTGTTCTGTTTTCGTTGTGATTCTGTACTTAAATGTCGCTTGAATTTCTTGTTTCCTTATCCTCTCTCTCTTTTCCAGTCTAGTTGCCTACTTTTTATGGATAGTTTGGTATTTAGTTCTGGGCTGTTTATCATGTCTTATGTTCAACTTCAGTCATTTATGAATCTTAATAGTAGCTAAAAATCACAGCCGCTACCCAGAAGTGTTCACGTGCCATTTTCTGTTTTCTACACACAGACCTTAGGTGACACATGCAGATCAGGGCTCTAGACACAAATGCCTATTTTCACAAAGAAAATTGGTGCGTGTTTGGTTCTATGTGTGACTAAATACAGGGCAAAGACTGAATAATTTTGGACAATTAAGTAAAAAAAAAAATCACATGGTTTATTTTTAACAGCTTCTGATTTCTTTTTAACTAATTGCTGTTGCTCTGATTCATAACTCTGCAGAGCTCTATGTATGTTTGTCGCCTAGCTCAGACTTCACAAAGTGAGCAGTCAGCAGTCAGCAATTAGTCAAAGTCTGAGAAGCTTGCTCACATTAGTATTTCTATTACAACCGTCACTTTGGGCTGCACACAAGGCTATGACTAAATGTCTTTCTTGGAAATGCTTCTTAGAAGTGTAACACTGAAAACACTCGTCTGGTTCATAATAACCTTGGCTCTCTGTTGGTGAGAAGGCAAGAAAAATTTAGTAATAGCATAAATATCAAGCTCATTTAGGCATAATAAGGATGCACTGACTGTGACCAACAAGTATAGGATGGCTTACCTTATAAATGTTTATAATACTGTCTTCACTTCAATAATTATCACTCAGTAAGCCATTTTTGCCTCAGAAAAGGCTACAGGCAAAGATGTTAAAAGATTATTAAGGCTGCAAAACTAAGCATGCAGAAATTACAAAGTGCCTTTTATCCAGTTAGTATGGATACATTAAAACATAATCTTTAATCACACAACCACATGTAGTATTTTCTGGTTTTCCAGCTCTGCCAAGTCATTCAGCTTTTCAGGTGAAGGCGAGGTAAAATGTATTTACTAGTAAAATAGCAGCAAATCTGGGAGTGAAGGAGGGTAACAACCCACCGAGGGTGTGTTGTCCCAGCCTGAGAGTGGCCCGTCTGACTGCGAGAAGGGAAGCAAATGATCTTTTTTTCTTGTTCCTGAAGGAGCTTGTTAAGCAGGGTCTTTTACATTCCTCTTGAGTTATACATAATACTTGAGAAATGTAGCAGACTGTTACAGTCTAGCAAGTGAAATCACTGTGAAAAAGTCTGAGTTGTGCCTTTAGCGAGGGTGAGGCCTGGGGAGTGACTCCCGCTTCACCAGCTGGCCAGGGAGAGCTCGGCCACCGCTCCTGCGCGGGCGGCACGGCAGGGTTGTGGCGGAGGGGTTTGGCACCGTCTGTACAGATTAATAGTGCTGATGTCTGGGAAACGTTTGCTGAGTATCTCAAGTGGGACTGGTGTATTTGATATAAGACAGTATTCCTGCTAAAACACAAAAATGTGGCTGTTGAAGATGGTGGACTTTCTGAAGGAGACAAGCAGTCTGTTTTTCCTGTGCCTCTTTCTTAGAAATGGATGAATTTATTTCTTCAGTGGAACTTTCACTTTGAACAGGAGTTGGTATGACTCTCACATGAATTAGAGAACTGGTTTAATTTATATCAAAGTAACGTATCAGTCCGAATAGTTAAAATTCCAAAAAGTAATAAGCAATTGCAACTGAAGTGAAAAGGGAAAGAATTAGAGGCGTGGGAAACATCCAGTGTGTAATAAGTTTTTTGAGTTTCCCTTTTCTCTCTTAAGACTGCTTTTTATGCCCTGGATCTAGAAGACAGCATATTTTAGGTACAGTAATTGTGTAAAATACTCTCGTGAACTTTTGGGGCTCGTGGACAAGTAACACTTCTTTACTACATTCAGGCAGATGCCTTTGGGATGAAAGGTGACGTTAAGCATGTATAGCACTCCAAGTGGTGAAAAAGATGTGCCCTAGGGTACCAAGTCACAACCTCTCACTTCTTCATAAAGTATGTGGGATCACAAATGCTCCTGTTTAAGATGCGGTAAAGATAAATGGTGGATTAATGCCTACAAATGTATCGATGATGTGGTTAGAGTTTAACCTTTTTTATTATAATCAGTAAAATCTTGTTGTGACACTTTCTGATATAATGCAGTATTACTGAGAATGCATAATCATTGCTTATATACAATAAATTTTTAAATCTTTGTTTATGATAAATGGTGTTATTTTTCATTTCTCACATATGACAAGGTAATACAATAATGCTGAGCATGACTCATACATTGCAATGATTCAGCAATCTTAGAAAGTCAAAAAGTAGATACAGCTGACTTGGAAATTGGGGAGACTGAGCAGTAAAAGCTGTGTAATTTGGCTGTATATAAAGCAGAGCAATTTCAGTGGACCTGTTGTGTATTCTGTAGATTTACACAAAAGTATGTATAGGTTGACCAAAAATAATACATCAGGGTGGGATATTGCATTTATTAAAGTCAATGACATAACTGCTAGTAGGACTTGACTCTGACTTCTTAAAATATTCCAAATGTTGAATAATATGTACAGCTATACCTGAAATTTGTTGAGAATCGAGACATCTGCAAGCAAAATCTTAGAAAAATCAAGAGGATTAAAAGGAGGAATAGGGTAATTTTTCCACAGAAAATCTTAATTTGGTTAATCAGGTAACATCAGAAATTACTACTTTTCAGGCAGTCAGCAGCTGTGCATCTTCACCTTCTTCATAACAAATCCTGTAAAAATATTTTCATATTTCAGCTTTGAAAGATGCATTTGGATTCGGAGAGGAGATGCTCCCAAACACAGGGGACCGCTTAAGGAGTAATAAAATAACAAGGCATGGCCTTATTAAAGGGGGCCAGCCAAGGAGAGAGATATAAAGTTCCCCGAGGCTGAGGGTTGGAATGACAGGATGAGGAGGAAGCAATAAAAAAGAACTAAATGGAGAGAGGCAGATTGAAATGTAGATGGCAATTACTGAAAACATATCATCCATGTCCTTCAGATGATGTTCTCTGTGATCCAAATGCCTGGAAAGATCTAAATACCCATTTGTTGCCACTGGGTAAATTCAAATGCCGAGCATTTCCAGTTCTGACTCCTCCAAAAAGTTTGGAACCGTGCAGGTGAGATCTTCAGCGAGCGTAAGTCCTATTTACTCCATTAGCATATAACGTATGAAGTCACCAGAGCTGAAATGGTTTACTCTAACTCAAATTCCATCCATATAGCTCTTAATTTACATAGCTCATAGCCAAATCCTTTGTTCATTTTTTAGACTAGCTTACTGTTTTCTACAGAAATATCCATGAAACTATACTTTCCAGAGTTACGTAGTTACACATGTAAGAATGTTGAAACATTAAAAAATTCTCTGGTGTTACCAAATATTTTTTTCTTTTCCAGTATCTTCTTTATCATAGCTTTGTAAGACTCCATGTCCAAGTGTGGGTGATGGTAAAGGCTTATGTGATAGGCAGTTGCTTAAAAGCACGTGTTGTGTGTTCCACAACCGTAACGCTTTAACGAGTTTTGGTTTTCATCTCTAACTAGAGGAGATGAAGATTTGCCTGTGATGGCCTCTGACATCTCAGTTTCCAGCTTCAGATTTTTAGACCTTTGTATGTGAACTTTCCAAGACTTGTTTCTGTAATGAACTGAAATCTACATAGACAGTCTCAGCTACCAGTAACTTTGGTTTGAAAATGTTGGGGTCTTTTTTTAGTGTGTGAGCATTTAGTGCCTTCTGCTTGTCTGGACTAAAATAGCATAAAGAATACACCTTTTGTTTTATTGTTGCCTTTCAGCTCCGCCAATTCTGTTCTTATCTGTAGCCTAAAGTATTATGATAGTCAACAGACAAAACAAGTGCTGTGTAGATGTTAGCTATCCCCTAAAAGATATTATGTGGGCAAGAAATTAATCTGAAGGATCACTATCCATTTTATCAGGGGCATTTTTGCTATTTCAGTGCTAGAACAAGCAATTCTTGTCTATGTTGTTGTCTTCCTCCTTTTAGAACTGATGTCTGATACTCTTTATTTATCAAGGGATCCCACCTGGGAAAACCTCAAAGTGTTCCAAGGTGTATCACATAATTTTGATGCCATATCTTTGTCTCATCTGTCAGCACTGATGTTCTTAATACACCAGCTCCCAACTGCTCCTGCACCAGTAACATCAGCTCGGTAACTCGTCTGTGAGGTTGTCACGCACAGATCCTCACGCTTAGCATGAGCTTCTTATCAGCATTCACAGAGCTAACTGTTGTCTGCTGTCATATCCCTTCCCAAAGCCTTTTTCTCCCATATGACGACAGAAAATTTTGAATGATTATGCAGCTGGTATGCTTTGATCTCTCCTTTTCACCAGATATTGTCTCACTGTTACATTGGACTCCTCATTGGTTTCCTGCATCCATCTGTCCTTATTCCTAGACGCTACTCTTTGTGACAGCCGTGATTGCGCTACAGCAGTACAACGTACAGATCAAGAACAACAGCATTCTTATCTCTCTTTTTTTCGATAGAAGTGGTTTCTTCAGAAAACATGTTTCATTTAGTTACCTTGTCTTACTTAAGAGAGAAAGAATTAGAAGCTATAAAATCAGTGGACCAAAGCAGCCTAAACATGAAACTTCAGTGCTTTGATCAAGCAGACAGAAACACCAGGTTGGGAAAATTTCCCAGTTCAAAATAACAATATACACCAACTACTCATGTATTCATAGCTACCAGTGAGTTACAGACAGAAACTGTCGATGTAAATTGTGTTCTGTTTTAAAGGTTTCTTGTAGGAAGATTGTTCTGCCTCTTCTCCCCTAGTACATTATTATGACTGAATAAGTCAGAAAAGAAAGGGCTTTCATGGTCTGTGCCCTCTGCAAGGGACATACTGTTTACTGCAAGCTGATTTATTAGGGCTTGAGCTTGAAACTGTTCAAACCTCTACCAGGCAGGGTGATGTCCTGCAGGTACTGAGAGCTTACAAGGTATTTGCTAACCGTGTGTATGCAGATGGTACATCTTTGTGCACAGACTTCATCACAGTAGCTGTCCCCATGTTTATTCTTTGTGAAGTTTATTTCTGTTATCTTTGTATCTGTACCTTGGGAGTACACTGTTTCCGTCTCAGATGCTATCAGTAGTCCTTCAAAAAGTCCGGTAGTTGAAACCTAAAGTAGAAGGGGCCTGTAAGCCTACCGGGGTTTATTTTCAAATGAGAGAAAAACGTGTTTAATGAGATGCAAAAAATAATGCGTCTCCAAGTACATCTCCTATCTAAAGAGGGAGCTAATGAAAGTGAAATCAGTTCAGGCTTTCAGATTTATCGGAGCATGACCGCAGATACAGTTCATAGCTCAAAGTGTTTGTGTCAGGTGCAGATGCTGCCCTGATGTAGACAAGCGCAGGAAAGGGAACTAACTACGCAGAACACGGCAGAGCTGTAGCTCTGTCCCCTGGGCAGGAGCACGTACCACATTGGCTGGTAAGAACACAAGTTATTCTCCCTATCGGACAGCCAGGTGCGTCTCTGGAGGGAAGTGCTGTGTCCAGTCTGTGTATTCCTAACAGGGCTGCACGTTAGTTTAGTAGCCCTTAGGTAACTTCAGAGGCTCTGTCAGGAGGTATCCAAGTCTTTCTTCATAGGTTACCCTGATTTTCTTCTTTTGCTATGCAAAAGCTGCCGCATTTTCTAATTGATGAAAACACTTAATGAAGTTCAGTACTTTGTGCTAAACACTCTAATTTCTTTTTTGCATATTCAGCTACTTCAAAGGTCTTTTCTAAACTTCAAAGACTACCTTTTGAAGTCTCTTTAAATTGTGAGCCAGCTAAAAGGATTTACATCCTCCATTCAAGGAGCATTTAAGTAAATGCTTCCACTGGAACACATTTTTTGTGTTCCAAGAGTGTCCCACCACCGAGAATGAAAAACATCCCTGCCCACAGCAGGGGGCTGCAACTAGGTGACACCTTCCAAGCCCAACCGTTCTGTGATTCTATGGCAAGAAGCTTGCTGTACTGAAAATTCCTGCACTGCTCCTTTACAGAGACATCTATTTCAGTACAACAGTTATTAACATATGACCATTAAATATTTGCTAAAATATCACAAAATAAAAATCTGAAAGAAAGAGGGACTCAGACCCCTTCTGGTACTGAGACTAGTATTTTCTTAATTCGAGTGTAATTCATGATAGTGGAAACAGATGTTTCTGATGAAGTGCTATCGCCAGCCAAGCCCATCAACTGTTTGGCCAACTTGATGGTAATGGTAACTTGAAGTTTCTTGCAGCAACCCTTTAGAGTAGACTGTAATTCATAGGTCACAGGGGTGCTGTGGATATGCCTCTTCTCCTTCCATTATGTTCTTCTACCAGCCACAGGAAGAAAGACACCAAAATTTCTCAGCAGAATCGATCCTCCTCCTTTTGGCATATGGATTGGCCATTCTGGATTGGCAGAACAGGACAAAATGTATTCAGGACTCCTGTATCTGGGACTGTACTTCAAATGTAATTAATTTCAGAGCCACAGTTATAGCTCAGGAGTTCCAAGGCAGGTGTTCTCAAGCATTTCAAGACAGTTTTGTTTTCACTGGTTTATTTCTAGTCTTTGCCACTGTGTGAAATCACGAAAAGGTTAAATGTTATTCTGGAATCTGATAGTTTACATTTACTGAAGATTTGCCACTCTCTATATAAATCTCAGTTTTCTGTGAACTTCATCTATCTTTCTGGTATCCTGAATAGAGACTTGGTTGAATTTTTTTTGCTTAAAAGATTTTTTGGTCAAAAAATGTATTTTTAAATCAAAATCAAAAGATCTCCAGAACTGAGATAGCTTTGGTAAGAAAACAAAATAGGAAATAAAAGAAGTTCAGCAAATTATAAAAAATATAATCTGAAAAGCAAGAGTTTGTGATTTCAGAATTTCATGTTGTATATGAATTGTTCAGTGCTCCATCTTCTCTATTTGAAGACACGTTAATAGAACGGTGTCTTACTGTGCCTGGCTATTGGCATGCAGTCATATAGTACGACAGTTAAATATCAAGTTACGGTTTTAAAACCATTAAGCTCAGCAGATACTTAGTACTGACTGATAAAATATCTTAAGCTTTTTTTCTGACTTATCTTCAGCATTATTTCATCATCTAAAGAGATAAGAGGAAGACACCTATTGTCTCTGTCTCATTAAGAATTCATTGGTTTTGCCTTGCTGTTTTGTCGTGCTATTCCCCTTGTACTTTGGCTGGGCTCTGAAAGAGACCATCAATTTACCCCTTCTGAATATCATTTCAGTTAATAAATATCTGCGACTTCATCTCTCCCTGCTTCCTGTTCTGCTGGAAATAGATTTTGCAATAAGAGCAGAAGACATCTTTGACTTCCAGATCACGACTTTGCAGTCACGAGAGGCTCGTGTTTCTAGGAGGCCAGTAGTGACTTCCTAAACCACTGCCCCAGCTCAGCTGCTGTTTGATTGAACTGGCCACACTCCCTCAAAATGCAAATTCTGAGGCTGCCTTCATAGTTTAGAAATACCTTTTTAGGCTTCCTAAAAAAAAAATGATACAACTTTCAAAGATGCTGAGTGCATCTCCCATTTTATTTCCCTGGGATTCATAAAATGTAATTAGGCCACTTACATAGTAGGATCCTTGAATGTGAATGCATTTTATTTATTTAGGTTAAACTATTTTGGCCCATTGCTTTATTTCATACCCAGGGTTGATCTACTTTTTACATATATTACAAGGAAATAGGTTTCTTACGGTCCCCTTTAAACATGTTGTTTAATAAATCTTATCTCAGTGTTCAATCTCAGCCATGAGTAATGACTCCCATTTTGAGGTAGACCATAGCTTAATTGTTAAAATTGCTTAATTGTCTTACTTACACACTGTGTTCTCTGCTGAGTTATTTAGAGCACTTTCTATACAAAATGCATTATTCAAAATGCAATCTGTGCTCTTGACTTGCAGACTTCACATACATTACAGAAGCTCGTCTGTTCATTGTTTTACTTTCTCCTCCTTCCATATTCCGGCACTTACATCTCTTAATATTTATACTTCTCAAAATAAATGTTCTGTTCAGAATTTCTTCACCCTTACAAAAAGCCTATTTGAAGTACCTATTAGGAAGGAGGACAGAGACAGCATGAACACACTTTAAGATGATAAAACTCCCTCTGCTGTCCTTTCCAAGTCATTGAACAATAAGGGCATCAACAACAGTTTTGCTCATCTTTCTGCCTTTCTGGAGGTTTTCAGCGGTTGAAAACATCCTCTTTAAGTAAAAAAAACCCACAGAAGCAAAGCCGATGTGCTGTGTGAAATCTTTCTTCACCTGGCACATTCCTTGGAAACTACTGTGTTATGATGAAACAAAGTTGTAAAAGCCCCATTGGAAGGAATGAAAAGGCAGGTGGTGCCGTTCCCTAGGAGTGTGCCGGTGGGTTGCACCAAGCTGTTCTTGGCATCTGGGATTGCTGTGTGTTCATTAGGAGAACGGGCATTACTCTGGCAAGCTGCAAACGGGAAGAATGAAGATTCCTGGACTTTCTGCCATACCTGTTCTCACTCAAAAGCATAGATGAGATATTCTTCTAAGATAGTAATTATAAGAGAAGTTCATCAATTTTTTACAACCTTAATTAATCAGGAAGCAGCACAAAGTCCTATCAGCAGATGCTAAGAAACATGTGAAATCCCTCTGACTGTTTAACTTCCTAGATTAATGCCTTGTTCTGGCAGTGTCTGCATTGCACCACTGTTCTCTTCTCCTGTTGCATAACAGTCCACAGCCATCCCGCTGTGATCTGCTCCGGCTGTTTGAGATTTCCCTTTGTCACTTCACCTCACTGACAGCCCTGTTCCTCGCTCCCTGGCGGTACAATTTCCACTCCTGGGAAGTGCTGCTGCTTGGGATGGTTCTTAGCTACATGTTGCCTTTTACATAGTGCTCTGTAGCTGCATTACACTTTTATGAGTTCCTCTTTTTTCAGTCTTTCACTGACAAGAAATGGTAAGAGAACTGTCTTTAATCCTCAATGTGTATACTAGGTAGCCCCAGGAATAATCTTCACAGGTCTGAGTTTTAGCATTCCCCAAATGCTGGTTTGCTCCAGTGATCAGGAATCTAGGATTCTTTTGAAATATTTTGTCTAAAAAACATCTTTCCTAAACTCCTGATTAGAAACTTGGAAGAGAGGTTTTCCGTGTCATAGCAAATGAAGAAAAAGGAGGAATAGTCTTTGCATTAGTTTGAAGCTAAGGGAAAGTTTAGATTTAGTCTGAGCTTCAGGAGAGACATAACTGATATGTTCACAGCTGACTGGCAGTCTCAGCTATGTTTCTTTCCATCAGAGCCTTAAAACTGTCATTTATATTTTTACGGGTACTTAAGATGTTATGTGCTTAAACTGTGCACAATAATTCACCTTCAGTCGGTGTCATTTTCTCTCCCGTAACAAGACTTCCATAAATCATGCCTAATAAAGTAAATAAATCTCTCGGTTCCCACAATGCACCATTATTAAATTTCAATCCTTCCTTAAAAATAAAGATGAATGCATTTAGTAACTGCAAATAACTAGAACTGCCATCCTTTAAAATATTACCTGCAGGTATAGCATGTGAACTAAAGAAATATGTTTACTTGTAAGAATTTGGACATTAATCATCTGGCAGAAGCAGCATGCTCTACACATGAAAGTTGGCGGTGGAGTGGAGCTGTATTCGACGCCTCTGGGGAAAATCAACACTAGCCTACAGAAGTAAGAGAGAAATCCCATGAAGCTTCATACTGAAATCCGAAAGCGTTCATGATATACACCACAGTGCTGGCAGCCGTCTGTGCCCCTGAGAATCTTTAGCAACAGAAGTGTTTCATCATTTGCGTTAGTTTGGCGGTTAATTTTTATACTGTAAACACTTGCACAGTTTCATTTTCCTGTGCTTAACGCTGGTAGAATCAATCAGCCCCCTCGGTTAGCCCGCGTAGGATCAGGTCCTTTTGGTGTCTCATTTGAGAGATGACAGATACGTCATGGCAGATAAGACTTCTTCATTTTTGTTCATGTTCTTGTCTGTGTGCAGTGAAATGGTCATCCTAAGGAGATGTTGAGTTCTTTTTTGGAATATGTTCATGATGTTTCAGCTGCAGGTTTTTCTGAGGGTAAAGGATTTCGCATTTTTAGGTTTTTCTCTTTTTTAAAATTTTGATATTACTTTCATTAAGATTTTTTAATCAGATTAATTCTACTGGCCCTGTTTTTAGGATAAAAACATTAGTTCTTATGGCTTCTTAAATCGGTAATTTTTCATAAATTTAAAAAGTTATGTTATGGTAGAAAAAAAGATTTCAAGTGAAATGACCTAGGAAACCGCAAGGCAATCTTTAGCTTGTAAGAAAGTGGATGTAGAAGATTACCAGATCAGAGTAATAGTATTATTGCACACATTTTGAGAGGTAGATGATTGCAAAAAGTGCTGGCATCAGTGAATCAGCCTCACTGTGTTTAACAGCTACTTTAGTAAACAATGTTTACAGTTGTCTGTCCATGAAGGAGCTGTGCTTCTCAAAATAACTGACGTGATATTAAAATCCAGCCCATCAAGACGTACAAGAGATCTGCTTCCTTCGAACACGTAGTCTAGTTACACGGTGGTATTTAAAGTTTGGTCCAGGAATCTGTGACAGGTGCCTGTATCCTACCAGCAGCGATGGCAAAACCTACTAACGCCTGCCTTCGCGACCCCTCCAGAAAGCAACAGCTGAAACAGCAGACACAAGTGGTGCGGGCAGGGCTCCCTGGTGCGCGGGGAGGCCTCGCCTCTGCTGGCATGTGAGCCCTCAGTGGTGCAGACACTTGCAGACAAAAGCAACCCTGTGCACGTGGATAACATTTCTCAGGGAGCTGCTTGCATACATACGTGTCCATACATGGGTGTCTGTACACAGTGACAGAACCAGGTGACATTTTTTGGTCACTTTACACAATTTATTTTTTTCCACGTAGTTGTCTGAAACCGCATTTCACTTTACAGTAGAACACATAGCATTTAATGTCTTTTTAATGTGTTAAGTAATAAAACGTGAAACTAATCATAGAAGTTAAAAATACAAATGGCTTTATTTTAATCAAACCAAACACTTCTTAGTTTTCTTCTTCCCAGTTTAATAGTAAAGATTACGTGGTGTGTGTCTGAATTGCAACTGTAAAAAGAAAATTCTTCATAATTTGACTTATGCTTCTTTACGGATTAATACAAGCAAGCTAAGCTCAGAGTCTGTGTGCTCCCTGACATTAATATTTATTTTTCTGTTAGAAAAAAATCTTTGATTCAATTTTAGGTTTTTTTTTAACATTTACAGTGTATCAAATAGAGTTAAAGAGCTTGCTGGAACAAGAATCAATGGTGCCATAGATATAGTGATCCACACTACAAATTAAGTTCCGTATGTCTACAAATATTGTGGTTATACCTCTGTGAAGGTGAAAATGCAAGCAGCTTTTGTCACAGCCTAATTGTGTAGAAAAAGCTTTCCACTGAAAATTTTCGGCGTACAATTACTATTACATGTATTTTTGTTTGTATGATGCAGCTGTGTATGGCACGTGCTGTTATCATCTACTGTATAGATAACACTATGGAGAGACCTGGAAATGTGACAAGAAAAGCTTTTCTTTTACTTGGTTAAACTTGCCAAAAATTGCCATGTTGTGAGCTTTCTTTTTCTGATGAGACGAAGGTTCATGTCGCTACAGTTTTGGTGACAGAAATAGCCTAAGGTAAATAAATACTCTTTTCCCCAAGTTTTCACAGAACAGTGATAGCACAGCTCCCTTGCAGTTAGCACTACTCCGACAACTCCATTACTCAGTAATTTAATACGTTCTATAGCAGGTAATGTACTCTTGTCCCTTTTCTCGATCCCAGATTTTACAGGTTTCATCATTTCCACTCGATAACCAACAGAGACAATATATATAAACACTGTCCAGCACTACCTGGTGACATTAATGAAGCAAATTTTTGCCTGTTTACCATGTCAAATGCTTGAGAACAGCATGCACGCTCCTTATACCCACTTAAGCACTTAACGGAATGTTCATGCATCGATTTTCAAGTGTCTTTTAAACAGTCAAATGAATTGCATGGGAGCACTTGGAGCATTTGTGAGTTGTCCAAATGGGCATTGATCATACGTAATGACCTTGCTTCCAGGAGGATCATTCTCTTTATTCCTTCTTTTTTTTACTTCAGATTGCCTAGCCAACATATAGCATATTACATTGGGATTCGGTACCCTAGCACCAGAACTATCTTAGACATTTTCGTTGTAATAAAAGAAAGAAAATATATTCCACACACCTGTCCTAGGTTCTGCATTAACCTCATTATAGCATTGTTCCTCACTGAAAACAATGTAAATGAGAACACAGCATTTTACTTTGTAAAGGATCTTTCACTATGAATATCTAAACTGCCTGGCAAACGTCACTAAGGATGGAATCAGACTGCTGGAAAGAGAAAACCTTTCCTTCTCAGCCTGTACAGAAAACTTAAAGGATTCTTCATCTTTTGAGGATTAGCAAGGCTTAACACTTCATCATTGCCTCTTAAAGTATGTTGCCCGTATTCTGCATCGTGAAACACTTTCTTGAAAACTATGAATCGCTTCAAAAGGTTTCTTTATATTGTGCCAGCTTCTCAAAAGTATGTCTAGGCAAGATTGGTCCTAAATGCTCCCTGAGCATGGCAGCAGTCGTCGTCTCCGCTGGGAGTCACCGGGGAGGGGCAGGCATGGGTGGCCTTTCTGCCACCTGCAAGTTCCTGCTTCTGCATTCTGTCTTCTCACTGCCTCGTGTTCCTGTCTTGCTTTATACCAAGACAAATAAATACTTACTGCAAGAAAGCAGCACAGATTTGCCTTATGGAAAAGGTCAGAAAGTCATAAAGTGACCAAGCCCGTATAATTTAAGCAGCAGTCCCAAGCACAGTGTGAAATCTTTAACACAGCCCTGTCTTGTGAAGTCATGTTGATGGCTGGTGATTTGTGTCCATTCACGCAAAAGAGGATGTTGTTTAGCAAAAGTGCTTGCAGTTACTCTGATACATAGAGGAGACTCACAAGCTGTGTTTTTCAGTGACTCCATTTTTACTGTCCAAGGGCTGTGTTTTCGACTTGTTAGTTAGATTCACATTTAGTTGCAGAAGCGAAATGTTGATTTAGTTTAGTACAATTGGTAACACACAGTTTCACGTACAAAATTACAGGCCTCTGTTAAAAATCAGTTTTACCTCAACCACAATTCATAGCAATAATCGTTGAACATGACTGTACTTCCATCTTTTCCTCAAGTTTACTGCAAGAGCATAAGTAATACCGTCTAGACGGGAGCATATAAGCAAAATTAAACCAAATGATTCTACTTTTGTATTTGTACGTTTATTATAAGTATCCCTTTCTGTGGTATTCTCATCAGAAACAAATACTTTTAAAATTAATCTTACTGTGGTCAACTAAAGCTTTATATCTGAGTTACAGGATCCACATGAACTCAAGGCTGTATTGAAGATGCTTTGAATTTACATCTCTGTTTAAATAATTCTGCTTTGCTTTCCTGCTTATCTTTCCCCATGTAGACATGGCATCACAGCTGATAGAACAGAACCCAAAAGGGCTGACCTTGACAGCGTGATGTAAAGCTTCTCTGTGTAGTCTGTCGCCTGGTACTCCCTGTTCCTTTCACCTCCGCTGAATCACAGTGATGTACTTTGTAACAGGAGCTGATATGGATCACTTATAACCGAAACTGGTTTTACACACATAAGACCATGAGATAGGTACATTTATTAAAACTCACAAAACACGTTGGGGTTGGGGTCTTTTTTAGTTGTTGAGTTTTTTGGGTTTTATTCAGGCTTTTTTGGAGCTGTATTTCTTTTGGTGGATGGATGGATGGATGGATGGATGGATGGATGGATGGATGGATGGATCGATCGATCGATCGATCGATCCTGGCTTCGGTGACCCAGGAATTATCTTTCTTCCTATATTCCTCTGATATAGTTTGTTTCTTAATATTAAATCATCTTAGGTTTTAAGAATATTTGGAAAATATTCTTAATATATAAGGTTGCTACATATACAAGATAAGAGGTCATAAAAATAGTTATGAATAGTTATGAATCCCAACTGTGAGAAGCGTGCATGCCAAGGCACGTGTCAACCCAGGGAATCAGGCTCTTTCTCTTGCACACTGTCGGCAGACCAACAGAGTAAAGCTCATTCTGCAGTGCTGTGCCCATGACTTTCCAAATACTTATTTCTACATGCAACTCTTGCAGGCTTGAATGCACCTGTGCTGTGCTTCCTCTGTGATGATAAAGTCCAATCGTAATAGAAATAACTGTTCAACCACCTAAGGCTGATTTAAGTAAAGGGAGCACACAGTGAAAAAGGCAAGGGGATATGAAAACTAGCAAGCAAGTTGGCCTGTCAGTTTGGTACCCTTGTTCTTTGCTTTATTTTGGTTTATAAAATGTTATGTTTCACAAAATACGTTTTGTACTTTGTTCTTCTGTGCTGACTTTCATCCAAGGGATCTCAGAGCACTTCACACACATTATTAATCAGGCCCCAAAACAACCCTAGAGGTAATTAAGTATTTATTGTTGAACAGATGCATGAGCTGAAATAGTGTCTGAGACACAGGGCCTCGTTTACATTAAAGGCCCCTTGGACTGCTCTATTAGCATAAAATGTCCTTAAAATGGTTGTAAATTAGATTCTTAGGAGTGTTAGTGCTTCTTTATCCCTCAGACCAGCGTAAAGAGCTAGCTTGCTCACCGGGCAATTTATGTACCTGATCTTGCCCTGGGAACTGGCGGTGCAGAACCTGTTCTGGTTTAACTTTGTGTATGGACATCTGCAAAGAGCCAGGAAACCCAGTGTTGCTCCCAGTGCCGTTTACCTCAACAGCCTCCTACTGCAAAATCTGTAATTTAGACATTCAATCACAGACATGATTTCCCTGTGAATCTGTATTGCCTGTTTACAGCGCACAGTTTCAAGAGGAGGCAGGAAGAATGTCCCTGCCCTGCTCTGTGTACGGTCGGAATTGCTGACGGTGGCTTAGGTACAGCTGCTGAAAGTAGAAACAAAGGGTCTGTTAAGTTGTCTCAGAATTTGGATGAAAACTTCTGTCTGAAAAATGCTCATTTCTTCTGTTGTTATTATCTGCTCTTGCCTTTAGTTTTGATTGCCAAAATTCTGCCTCATTTTGCCTCTAGGTAGGGGGCAAACCCGCCACCCTCTGGGTGGTGAAAACACTGGCTCAGGTTGCCCAGGGAGGTTGTAGAGGCACCATCCCTGGAGGCATTCAAGGTCAGTCTTGATGGGGCTCTGAGCACCCTGATGCAGTTAAAGATGTCCCTGCTCACTGCAGGGAGGTTGGACTGGATGACCTTTAAAGGTCCTTTCTATGGTTCTGTGACTCTGATTCTAAATACTTCTGTTCTTCATTTAGTTTGTCCCTAAATTCATCTGTTGAGTATGGATTTCCGGTGTTAAAACTTTTTTACGGTTTTAGGATTTTTTTCTTATTCTCTCTCTTTCCTGATATTGTCTCAGCAAGTACTCTTCTGTACACAAGATAACAAATACTGTGCTAGAACATTCTTTTGCAGTCTGCCTCTGCCCTGACATAGGACTCCTTGCTGTAGGGACAGCAGAACTTTCCTTCTGCTTCTCACTAACCCAGCTTAACTGAAGCCATACCTTCCCACATTTCCATTATCCCAAAGCTCCCAAAGGAGGTGCAATAAACTGTTTTTTCACAGTAACAACTTCCCTAAGAAATTTTTGTAGTATAAAAAGGGGACAGGTTTGTCTGGCTAGTGTGATTGGTGGCTCCACTTCCTCTATTGTGGACAGTGATCTGCCAATTTTTCAAAAAAAGCATCTTTTCCTAATCAGAGAAGTAGTTCCTGTGAGTGAAAAACTGGACAATAACCCAGGCTACACATTTCAAATGAAGAACTGAAGGTGAATCCAAGTGAAAAGTTTCTTATGTTTGACCTTACTAGCCACACTTCCCTCAGGGAGTGGAGCTCAGTTTCAGAATTCCCACATCTTCAGAGGTATCTCTGAGTATCAGCTCCAAAAGCAGGGTGACTATATCCTAGTGCGGCACTGTGGGAAGGATTGTAAGTTCCGTTTCACGTTGTGGCTAATGTCAGTCTGCTACAAGTCCTTCTAGTCCCGGGGTTTGTGTCGTCAGTACTGATTCAGGATCTTTGCTCTGTGGCACAGACATCCCTAGAGGTTTCTTCCTGTTCAGAGAATTGTCAGTGTCAGATGCCGTTTAGAAATGCCTGAGATTTCTCTTTGCTTTTCCAGTTACACTGAAGACACCAGGGTGGTTTTTGCAGTTAATCGAGGTATCTTCAGCAGTTACTGTAGTAACAGCATAAAAGAGACAAGCAGTGTTTTTGCCAGTTGATCTTCTCCCTCATCTAGAAGGCTATGAATTTAGAATACATAGAGTTTAAATGTGGAGAACATTGTGTACAAACTTCAAAGTTGATTCGAATTTTCGGCATAAACCACCTGACAGTTTCCGTTTCATACCGTGCTATTTTAGCTTTTAGTAAGTGTAGCATCAGTAAGAAGCACATACACAGCTGATGCACAAACTAGTCCATCTTTGCCTCTACTTAATTTGCCCTGACAAGAAGTAGCTGCTGTTCAGTTTCCCCGTTAGGAATGAAATAACCTTGTATCGATCCAAGTGTATACATAAGAGAGTTTCCGTTCCTAAATCGGTGCTTCACATTTTCTTCCCTGTAACCAAGATGTTAGACATGAACGTAGACATTTGTGTATCACAAATACTCTAAGGCATTTCTTTTATCACTGCGTGGCAGGAACATGAAAATAAAATTGGATAGGACTTTCTGGATTGTCAAATCCAGTTGTTTGCTTTCTGAGACAACTGTGGTATAGTTGGCTGTGAGGCCAATTGCTTTCGTTACTCCAATAGAGATATTGGTTCAGGAACTCCTTTCATGATTAGAAATCTATTATTTGCAACCTCTGTATATGCAAAGCCACTCTACACCAGTTTTTATTTGTATTAAGTTTGTTCATTAGCCCAAAAAGCTCTTCTGCTTGGTGGTTCTCTACAATATACTTGTGTCAAAAGCAGTTTTGCCTCTTGTTCAGCTGTCATTTTGCTTAGGTTGCCACACCAGATCCTTTTAAATCTTATTCTGTAAAATATTGTGGTTTTTTTTTCTCTCCTCGACCTCTCTCACAGTCATTCTCTACACTTGCTGCACTTCGAATTAGTATCTGTCTTGCTTGTGCAGGACCAGATGACCAGAGTTGTACCAAGTAGTAACCAGGAAGCCTCTTTGGTGCCTTGGATCACAACATGAATACATCAGCTCTCATCAAATAGCCCTTAGATTTTAGCAGAACTTTGTATTAGTCCCCAGGTACCAGCATTCTATTTTATACTGGCAGGGTTCATCTGATTTTTGTTGATGAAAACATCAAGTAAGCTCAACTGTGGCACTTGTCCTTGAGGAATTCTCTGTGTAAAGTCCCTGTAGCCTGATAGTTGCTTTCAGAATGACATTCAGTTCTTATCCACTATATGTTTCAAACAGGTCTCATCTTCTCCATCTTAGATAGTGACTGTGTATGTGGCATCATATCAGAAACTTTGCTTTGCCTTCCTGAAGTCGAGTTTCTTTTCTCTAGAACATGAATTATCCTTTCCCAGAAAGATATTAGTTAAACTTAGCATGTGAATCTGGGAAGTATTCCACTAATTTTAAGTAGCATTTTTATAGTCTTATTCTTTGCCTTACTGAGAGAAAAAGAAACAAACTTTAATAGTTTACAAAAGTAACAGTTGTCCTGTGCTCCTCCATAACATCAGTTATGACTTTGCTTTAAAATGCATCACATCACTAAGTAGTTTCTAGTGTACGCTGCTCTCGGAAGGGTGGGTAACTACTGTCACAGACAGAACAGGAACTCCTGGCTTTTGTGCCCTAAACCAGTGTGGGCAGTGGCCCTGGCAGAACATGTCACATCTCTTACTCTTTCCATGCTGTTAGCACTGCTGCTGAATTATGTTCCCATGCTCAGCACCAGTAACTACTGAGTCAAACTAACTCTCATCTATCCTGGATAGCACTTGAAAATAGAGTCAAGGCGCGAGCCCCTGATTGCTCAGGACAGCTCGCTCCCTCATTCCGAGACCATTCCCACTCCTTTTCTCTGACTGCTCCGCGCTGGAGCAGAGCAGCTCTGTGGAGGTAGCTCTGAGCTGCTGCAGGGGGTCGGTGCTGGCTCTGGGGAGCAGTCCTCAGCCCTCCTTTGTGTAGCAGAAGCAGATCAAGTAGTTCCTTTGCAGTACCCTTGTGACCTGGGGGCATAATTACTATTTAATACGTCTTTTGCATCCCAAGTGCTGGAAATGCTCTTCCGACTGTGCTTTTATCGTCTAATGCCAGGTGTGTCCTGGCCTGTCCCTCGGTACCTGTGAGGGCATATGAGGGTACAAGGACTGTTACTGAGAAACTTCCCTTGGAGGAGTGACAGGACATGGCAGGAGCAGTATCCACACTGCCTGTGTGATGGATTGTAGAGCAAAATACCGTAGCAGCTGTGCCAGGGTATCCTCAGAGAAAACCAGTCGGTCACTTAAGAAGGGAACCTGGGAGTTAACTAGTATGAGCGTGGTGCCGTTAGTCAGGGCATCCAGGCCCTGGCTCAAAGAAGGACCGAGGCAAACTGGCAGTGCAGAAGTGGCTGCGCTTGCCTCATTTCTCTGGCACGTGCAGCCCCAGGTCGGATGATGCCTGGAATGCTTGAACACTGTAATGTGTGACTCAATGAAACCTGACTGGCTTGATCATTTGGAAGTTTATCTGATGCCATTACAGCTTTTAGATCTTGAACAAAGTATCTAAATTACAATCCTTTTGGAACTACTTATTCTTTTGCCCATTGATAGATAAGTTTTTTGTGTTAGCTATTTCCTCTAAGGAATAAAAGGAGACATTTATTTCTGAAAAGCCAACAGTACCATGGTAATTTCTTTTACATTTTAGGCAGAAGCGTTTTTTTCTTTGTAAATAAATATTTTAAATCTGTGCACAACAAAATTCTGTTACTGTTGCTTTCAGTAATAAATAATAAGGTTAAAGAATCAACCTCAAACTGTACAGTTGAGGAAAGAAATTATTTTCAACTAAGCGAGGATGAAAAGTCCAAATGTTGCATTGGATATTTAAAGTGTACAATGAGAATCCCCAATACACATTTTAATTTGCATTTAATATCTGAGTTCCTCTGAGTGAAATCCCAGTTGCTTATGAAAAACTGAGGTTTAAAAGCTGTCTGGTGGCCATCGTCTCAAGGCTGAAGGTCACAGAAGTCTATTATTGAGAGAATAATTAAGGGTCTGGTCCTCAGCTTAGCTAATTTGATGCAGTTCCTCTGAGGTTAATGGAGCTTGACTGATACACATGAGCTGAGAGCTTACCTTCAGCTCCATGGTTTCAGTGAGCAAAATCATACCCTTCCCCTTTAAAAGTGGAACTGTGATTATTTGCTAAGAACTCTCTCATATCCATTTAGGAAATATTCCACAGTGAGAGAACAAATGCACAAAGAATCTTAGTGGTATAAATCACCAACAGGGCAACAAGCCAGAGGGAATGATGACAGAGCTCAAGGTGAAGGTCTTCTCAAGTTTTAGGGAATCCGTAAGATACACTTTATGTGCACTTGCTTGTATTGAGTAACATAGTGCAAAATATATAGAATTGCTGCTAATCCCATACGTGTACCTTATGTAAGTAGATTGATTATTATTGTAATATAAAGTGTTCATATAAACTAAGTGCAGATAACATCTATGTACAATTTCTCCAGTATCAATGGAAGAAACAGTGTGTAACGGAAAGATTAAAAGTTCCTAGAACATGGATGTTCAGTTCAGACTGCACTATGTTATTCAAAATATCATGATACTTAATATTTCATTTGCTAAAAAATGCTCGAGCTCTTAATAATGTATGGGATTACCATAAATCCACCAACAGGTAGTATCTGTGAGAGCTGCTGAATGAAATGAAAAGGAGGATAATTCAGATGTAAGCATGCATTAGGACAAGATTTAAAGGAACAAACTGTCTGGTGTTTTCTCCTGCTCTTTGAGGGGGGTTAGCTTTGAGTTCAGTAGGAAGCATTCAAAGTTCAGGAGTGAGTTACTATTTCATAATAATGATAGCCAAATCTAGAACAATAAATAATGGTCTTCCATGAGAACAGATTTATTATGGTTTTGTGATCAAAACCTGAGAAAATTTTCTGTGCCGTCTTTGCTGTACACTTGATAAATGTGAACAGACAATGCACTTAATTTTCCTATACCCAAATTTCCCAACATTAATTTGCAAATAACATTTGCTTGGAAACACTCGTTTCTTTCAACGGTGGAAACAATGACGGGCTTGTTTAATTTGAATGTATTCAACATTCTCAGATCTGACGGAAGTACCTGCTGTAGATGGGCCTGACCAATGCCAGTCTGGGGTCAGGGTGCTTAGCTGTGCCCAGGTTAGAGAGCGGCCTAAGCCATTTAAATTGCAACACAGAGCAAGGAGAGCTGCTGCTTCAATTCTGGCAAAGGAATATTAACCCTTAGCAGGAGGGGTATAGCATCTGCCACAGGGGTCCTTTCCCTCTCCTGTACTCTGCAAACACGTCACTCCGGGAGGAGCATTGTCGTGGCCGTCGTTTGCCCTGATGGACGCTGACCAGGACAGGACTGGGATCTATCCCAGCGTACTCTGGAGAAAGCGTGACCTCTGATGTCTCGACTTTCCCAAGTTTACCTTAATCCAGTTGTTCTGCAGATCAGTTGGTATATAAAATAAAACCAGGGGAATTTAGAGTACAGTCAAGGATAACTGAAAAACAAAGCAGATCTGGGAACATTTTTAACAGATTTGTTTCCACGTTTTATTCATTTTAGCCCTAGCAGAATAACATGTCTGTATAAGAAAGAACTGAATGGCTAATGTGTTTTCAGTAGAAACATGCTATGTTTAAAGCACCTTTTTGTTTTTAAAGTTTGGATCAAGGGAAAAACCTAACAGCCATATCATATTCTGAATTTAAAGCACAAGATAGAAAACCAACTTGTAACTCAAATTGATAGAAAGATCACAGAGATTTCACACAGAGCGCCACGATACGGTTTTTCAAGAAACACTGACCTGGATGGAGTAATTCTTTGGATTATGCAAATGATGCTTTTCTCCCACTACAAACATGTAACTTATGAAAACTGCAATATTTTCATGCGGAGTCTCAAAGTGGAAAAAAGCATAAATGTGCAGTGCTGTTTTGGGAAGTTACAGTCGAGGAGCAGGGTAATCTGATCTGGCTGGAACACAGGAGAGTTTCTGCAAGCGTTATTTCAAGTGAGACTTCCCAAGGACTGAGAAGTTTCACAATTGCCAAATAATGTGTTTAATAGGTTTCTCCATATTTTTTTTCCTTAAAATTAGGATTTTTTATTCATTAGCTGTATTTGTTTTGAGACTATGGTCTGTGGGCTACAGCCCTACTCCCTTCAGCCAGCGAGGCACAGACTTGCCCGCGTGTCGATGAAATAGTAGAGCTGTGTGAATCACCATTGCCAATATCCCCACACTCCCACACGTGTTGGCAAACTCCTCTGATCTATTTTTTTCCTTATAATTTCCAAAGCCTTACAGGAATTGGGTTCTACTGTGTGGGCTTCCAACTAACAATGTATGAAAACCAAGCAGGTCTAAAGGAATATTTTTTAGAGGAGAAAATACCAAATTCTTGTCCACTACACACGGACAAAATGACCTTAGAGACCACTGGCATAATGCACAGACTGAGCAACCATTAAGAAATTCAGTCAGTATCAGGTATATTGCTCCTCTGAAATTAGAGATAATGGCTATTAATAGCACCTAAAGCTTTTCAGTTCTGTCTCTATAAGAAGGTCAGACAAGACAATATAATCCATGAATAGAAGAAAAATATTATTTTAAAAATCTTATAGCCTATCATTAAAATTAATCAGGACATTTTAGTTACTCAGATCCATTCTGTAAGAAATCAGTGATCAAATGTCAGGATCTTGTGTTTCTGATGATGGCAAGGAAAAGGAAAGTACCTGAGTAATGGTTAAAAAAATGCTCCTTTAGAAGGTAGTGCTCTGATTTTCTACTGTGACAGCCTAATAGCCTCTGACTGATGCAACAGGAATTACTCACACTGACTTACACCAAACACACACACACACACAGACACCAAACTGCCTGCTACAGAAAGCAGTGTTGTCCTAGGAAAAAAGAAAACAAAAATAATATAAAATATCACCACTTAAATATCAACACTCTTGTTACTCTTTCAAATTCTTAATAGTTCCTTAAATGTCTCTGTCTTTCCTTGGAGCAGTGTTCTTCACAGGACCAAGTAATATCTTGATGTATCTGGTTATACGTGATTGCAGACCGATAGTGACTCTTTCTCCTCCCAGATCCAAAGCAGACTTACAGTTTCTCAAAACAAATTTCATTTTCACAATAACAGTCTCCTCTCCTTAGTTTGTGTGAGTAACAGGAGTTCTGGTGGAATAAACAGTTTAGTCCCATTAATTATGTTTTACTACATACCATATTCGAGAAATACAGTTTTCTGGACAACTTTGATCACTCAGACTTTTGATAATTGTTCCTTCCATCTCTAGAGTCCTTGTGAATTTTTATTCTCAGACATAACATTTTTTTTTCAAGAGAATGACCTTTTACATTGTTTCAGAACTTTTTATTGCACTACTCTTTATTTCTGAAAGCTTCAACTTCCCTTCCTCTACAGGAATCTCTCATTGCCAGGTGTTTTGAATACTAGGACGTGGTTTTCTTTGCAGAACCCAACTTTTCAGCTTAGTGATAGCACTAGGGGCAGCTCTAACAGAGAGTGCTATCATGTATTCTCTGTATCATGTTAATTAAATCCTGGTCTTAGCCTCATCTACACCACGTGAGTTAGCCTAGTTGGTTGTTGTCATTCCAACTGGGTCACTCTTAGTATCCTGTCAAAAGCTTAACTAGAAAGGCTCTAGCATGCTTGAACTCTCTCTTTTGCTATGTATTCCTTTAAAATATTATAAGCTTTGAGTCTTTATCAACAAATCTTGGTATGCACTGTCTTAATTGTAGACCATTTCTCTTTCTTTTTAATTCATTTTAATGCAAATCCTGTTCCACACTGCTCAACAATGGAAATGTCCACAGCCCTTACTTCTTCAGATCAGGGTTCAGATTTCAGGAATCAAAAGAAAAGAGCTGTGCCAAGCCTAAAGAAAATTAGACTGCCTAAAATGCTTTTGAATTATAATACTGCACATGCAATGTGATGTCAGTAGTACTGTGCAGTAATTAGGAAACATATTGTGTGTGTATGCTCTGCCTTACGACATGCTATTATTGTATTGTCAGCTATTAAATGCACACTGTTTTCATTTCTGAAAAAAAACCTTCTGTATGCTGAAATAATCTCCAAATACATAGAAAGAAACCAATTGTATTCATAGCTATTCTTAATAAACCCTCAAAAGGAGCACTTCTGATAAAGACAGTGCTGGAAACAGATCTGCTTCAGGTGGAACTAGGTCAGTAAGAAATTGTAAGTCAATAGTTGAAATAATTGAATAGTTTAAATCAGAGGACAATCCTTGAATGATTCAGTCTTCTGAATCTATGCACGGTAAGAGTGTCTACGTGACTGTGAAATGACAAAGGCTATTATAGTGAAGATTCTCATTTCTGAAAGATATCACACCAGAAATTACACCTTCTAAAAGAGAGAGAGAGAGAAATTAAGAAGGTATTTTCTTGATGAATGTCAGTATAAACAGATGACAAGGTTTCCTACCCTTAGGCATAACTCACACACCATTGGATTTATACTGGTATTTATTGGAGATGTAGTGCTTGTTAATTTTGGCTGTTAACTCGTGTATCAGGAAAGAAGCTGAAAAGACTGCTAGTGTGATTTGTTTTTTCTTGGTTCGATCCTCACATTTTATGAATGTAGATATAGTCAAACATTTTTCTTATTGTCTCTGCATTCAGTCATGTACAGCGTGTTTCAGCTTAACTGAGTTTCAGAAGGAGAAACAGTAATGAGCCCAAGTGGAAATAGTCTTTCTGGTTTATAATCAACATTTAGCTTGGTGTGCTGTATTCCTCTAAGGATTAAGGGTGGTCTTTTTTCCAGCAATATCAATAAAAACCCTTCTACAGAATGTGGCGAGCTCTAGATCAGACCCTAAAAAGGAAGAAAAGCCCACCCAAAGGCTCAGAATCAGTTACAAAGACCATGGAGAAGAAGCCTCCTGTCTTGCACGCTTACTGAAAATACAGAAATTATTTGTTTTCTTAGTAGCATGATAACAATTAAGAACATGGACAATATAAAAATGATGAATTAGGGAACTTGTTGCTTTCCGAGTGTCATTATCAACTTGTGATCATGTGTTGTGTCTCTTCTACACTTCAGTGCCATCCTTGCCTTTCTGCTAAATTGGTTCCAGAGAGCCAAGATCAAACTGTTTAACTGGTTGTATGGCCCAGGAGGCTGCCAATGATTTGTAATCATACGGGCCAGACCCTTCCGTATTTTGATCACTAACTGTTAACAAATGATTACGACAGATGAACTTGTGCAGTAAAGGTCTTGGACATTGATACTGTAAGACAGATAACAGTGTTTAAAGCACTGATCTTTTAAGCTAAAATATGTTACAAAGTATGCGTTCAACATTTGTTTACCATAATAAATTGAATGAAGGTTCTTTTTGTAAAAGGAATTCCTTCTTCAAACTTAAAAATAACAGGTTATAATAGTGGGAAAATAACATGTGCTGCTAGCATATTGTGATTATATTCAATTAAAGATTTCTTCTCCATTTTCCAGACCATAGTAAAAAGAAATTTGTTCTATTTTTGTCAGCACTGCAGACAGAACAGTCAAAGTGAATTAGTTTTCAGAGTCATGTGTAAACAAGATTTATTAAAGTAATTAAATGAGGATTTTGTATTTTGTAAAGCATTTAACTTGAAATTTGGAAGTGTTAAAAGTAGTAATATACTTAGAATTGATTTGTCTTTAGATTATGTAAGAACTGCAGATACAGCTGTTTCCTAATGGAATCCTAATCGATTATGAACTATTGGGTTCGTGCTCATTTTTGTGAAGCATACATTTGAGAGAAGACCTGTGAGAAAAGCAGTCCTAGAATTTGGCACACGTGGAATGCTGCACACAAAGCTTCCGGAAGGACTGGCCTGGATCTCACTGCAGGCCAGTCCTCTGGGGCTGTTTTGACTAAGACTGAATCCGGGGAATCTGACCATTGACATTTCTTTCTTTCCGTTCTTTTTCCTTCCATTCCACCACACAAATTTTCCTTTCACGATAACCAGACTATACTATGCCAATTGCCCCCAAAGCTTTAGCTCCCAGTCTTCTCATCTTCACCTTCACTCGTTTGCTCGGTGTTCCCCACGGAGCCGCAACCCGCGAGCCCGTGGCTGCTGCTCTCCGGCCCTGCCAAGGCAGCCGCAGCTGCTGCTCTCGCCACCCTCCCGAGGCTGCCGGGGCTGCCTCTGCTCTGGCGGCTGCTCAGGCTCTGCCACATTAGACCTGCTGCTGATGTGCTTGCACCTTGAGAGATGCAGCTCAGGAAGCCACCTTCTTGCTTTTTGCCAACCCTTGGTCTGTTTATTGGTCAGAGGAACTCCAGCCAGCTCTTTCTAGCAGTCTCAGCTAACCTGGGATGCCAGCAACGCCTGTGTGGCTAATTCTAGGATATTTTTTATGCTTTCAGAAAGTGTTTCTCTTATGAGAACATGCATTTTTCTTCCTTTTCCATGCCTAAGTAGGTTTTTTTGTTTGTAAAATAGAGTGTAATTCTGTATGAGAGAGGTAAGGTTTTGCCAGTCTTACTCTTCTGAAGATAGAAGGATTACGGAAGCCACGTGCACTGGCTGTTAATACATGAAAAAACGAATAGCTTTCTTCATTTTTCTGTCCAAACTGATGGTTTCAGTTTTCAAGCGCAAAAGTTCCAAAGGGTGTTGCCCACTAATGCTGGGCTGCCACGTCTGGCTGGTGGCATTTACAAGTGTGGGGAACTGCTCAGTTAAATGTCTTGATAATCAAGGTCAGAACCTCCAAGCACATTCTGTTAACGAATCCCTCATCCTTACATGTTTCTTACTACTGTTTCAAAACCTTCTGTATGAACTGGAAAACTAGTCTTATCGTTTCACTCGAAGAACAATGTTCATTTTATGTCTTCTCATTTAAACACCGGAAAATAAAACCATCTGGATATTGCTAAGCTGCTCTCTAGAGGGGCTACCCCTCTAGAGCGGGACTCTCACCCCCTCTTTCAGTCCAGGAGGCTGCTGAGCAAGATGGAGAAACCAGTATGCTCTGTTGCAACCCGACGTGTGTCTGCTGGAGATGACTGCCCGTCACACGGGTGATACAGATCGCTGCTCAACTTCTTCCGCAGGCTGTGGCAGCCGCCCGCATCTGTGCGCCGGGCTGCAAACCTCCGCTGCGTTTTGAAGTCCTGCCTCTGATGTGCTCTTGCGGTAGGGCTGCTTGGCTGCGTCACTTTCTGCCAGCCTTGTGCGAGAGACTTTCCATTGCCAGGACTGTTCTTTAGGCAGTGGGAGGTTGATTTAGTTTGGATTTCTTGGGGGTTGTGTTTTTTATTTTTTCCTTTGATCTATTATGTCATTCACTGTAGGTAGATCAGCCTATCGCCAACCAGAATAAATATTGACTGGAGACTGCGGGTCCTCTGAAAAAAACCTGTTGCTTATAAAGTGATGTAATTGGCGTAAAAATATTATCTAAAGTAATTCAGTAATGAACTAAGGGGGCTGTTGCTAGTTCTTCCCTGTACATCATTCAAATCTGGAAGCATGTTAGTAATTTTGCTTGATTTCTTTTTTTCCCTTTCAGTAACGCTTGCGTAAAGTTATCTTTCTTTTTACCTTTCTCTGACCATCTCACCCCTCTGTATCCGTATCTCCTCATCGCACGCTCTTTCAAATTCAAGAATGTCAATAGTTAAACTGTCTGCCACATTTATACTGAATTCAGGCAAATTGAAAATAAAATTCTAGAAAAAGGAAGTCAGAAGACTTTCTTCTTAGCACTAATGGGCAACTAGTAGAGAATAATATTGGCAACTTTCTATTTATGAAGTAATAGCTAAAGTAATAGCTGAGATTGTTCCATCAGTAATGATTTTACTCATCATGCAGTCTGCTGAAGAACAGAGGAAGCCGCACAGTTTTTTAAAAAAGAAATTTTAAATATATGGAGTAGAAGTGCTGAAAGGCAGTCAAAACCACATGGAGCAATTGCTTTCCTGCTGAAAAATACATTGGCTACCTTACCACTCATTATTTCACAGATTGCCTTATAACCATGGTTAAGAGAATGGGACCTGTGAATAATGTATATTTTTTTAATGCTGTAATTGTTTCATGTTGATTTTCATTTTACTCTCTACGCAGCCACTTTAGAAATGGAATATTTGTGTAAACAGCTGCATCTGACTGGTCGCTTTGCGTAAAGATCTGGGTGGGATAGTTCTGACTAATGTAGCTTAGCTCCTCTTCCTGTAGCAGCTGGACTTCTGAGCTGTACATAGTAGTGCTCTTGGTGTGTGCGTGCATCAGAATTGTTAAATATTTTTAGATCTCTATATTTTTTACATTATTGAACAAAGCAATGTAAAATGTAGCATAATATTTTATGCCATTTTGTAAAACACAAGGGATTTTCATTCCATTCTTGGGATCAGTGGGTTTGGAGTTCTTCTACACATTATTTGATGTAATGGTGAAATTTGTTTATTTTATTTCCCTGATAAGAAGATATTAAGCATCCAAACCTACATAAAGATATTAAGCATCCAAACCTATATTAAAATAAGTATATTTGATTTATTTGAATGTCACTGTGAGTGACTTTTAAATTTAGAGCCATGAATATTTTCTGTTATTCTTTTCAGTTTCCTCTGTTTTGACAGCTGGTAACACTCTCTCCAGGGTGGGTCCTGACACAAAACCTGGCCCTCAGGGCTTCAGAGCACTCCCGGGGACTTATCTCATTTGCTTTTGACTGGCAACATTTATTTTTTTTATTTTAAATTCTAGGGGGCTTAATGTATATAATTTAAAAAAAAAAAAAAAAAGGCGACTTATGAAAGTAAAAAAAGAGGTAAATTATGTTTGTTCTAGTTCTCTTCCTTCTCCTGTGACCTACAGAACAGCCCACAGCACGGGTTAACCCCATCAGCCTCCCTGGGTTTTGATCTTGAGCGAAATGTAGAAAAGAGCAATCTGTAAACTGATGCGCTGAGGCAGTAGGTAGATAAGACTACCAGTAGCTTTCCCAGAGGTGTGTGAAGGCAGCAGGACTTCGCTCAGCCTGGCTCACTCCACAGGCACCAGGGAGTCCGTAGGTAGTTACCAGCACAATGGCAATACAATACTGTGTGGATTTCGTGCCAAGATTGCATTCCGGATTATCCAGGAAAACTAATTTCTATCAAAATTCAGATCATTATCAGGCAATATATTGTGATATATATAGAAGAGCTCCTTTTTTTCCTCTTGTATTCACATCTGCCTATTAGCCTTCGAAAATTGTATTTTATTTTCATAAGCTACACTTGTATGAATTATTAACTAGAAATTTCCCTACTGACTCTCAGAAATTTTATCAGAACATAATAACCATGGTTTCTTAAGTGATTTTGCTGCTGCCATTTCAATGTAACAATAGCAGCTGAACTTCATGATGAGGGTCACAAATAACAAGAGAAGTACGCAACACAGGTTAAAATTTGGGGCAGTTTCAAAGCAATCATTTTAGACATCTAGTATGTGCGTTCAAAAAAGGCTCTAGTCCCCAATCAAAGTTTTAAGGACTCGATCTCTCTCTCTCGTCTCGGGAAAGAGCCCATCCCTGCAGCCAGGCTGGGTGTTCAACATTGCTCAGTGGTTTTAAATTGTAAACAAAATGACTAGCCTTGCTTCGATGTGACTTACAATGTGTGTTTTTATTTTTAAAATCATCACACTGTATTTATAGGTGGGACATTAATTACCACATTGGGTATATAAAGTGCCAATTTATTTGCACAAAACTTCTTCCTTAATAATTGCTAGATGTGCAAATTAGGACAGCACTTACTTATGCATAAGCTGGAAAAGGTGTGCCTTTTCTGCAGAGTAATTAAACATCGAACCAATCACGAAAATGATCAAAGCATGTGTTATTTCTACTGTAAAGCAAATAGGAGATGCTGTGTTAATCTCCCCTGCTACAAGTGTCCCTTCTGCAGTAATGTTTTAACACATAAAATCTTTAATATGTTAACACAGCAATAAAAAAAATAATAATTTGTTGAGTGTTGACAAGGTCTGTGAAGCTAAGTCATTTTCCTCTGTAATGACACACACATAACTGCTTTTAGAGCATACTAAAATTATAAAAGCACAAGCCTCTGCCCATTTTCCATTCACATTTCTATTATCATCAAAATATGAACAAATCTGAACTTAGGGAATATGCTATATGAAGTACCATTTTTTTTATTGCCAGACATGGTATTTGTTTTATTTTCCTGTATTTTGCTATTCTCAAAGATAAAACAAGTTAGGATTCTGAGCATATTCCCAAATTCAAACTTGCTAAGAAATACTAATGTAAGGATCTAAAAAATATCCAGTGAAGTACCCAGTTATGTGGAGTGTTATATAAAATTTAGAGGATAAGAGCTGCAGCCCACTATTCCTCAGATTTCCTGTATTTCTTGTTTTCAGACCTACCAGAAATATGTATTTGATGGTATTTTAGGTCCCCTTCCTAGTCCTGAAATGGAAAAATGAGTTGTGGGGGTGAGAGGAAAAATGAAAAACTTGGATCAACTACCAGAATTTGAAGACTGTAACCAAGTTTTGGTTTAAGCCCATTTGAAGTGTGGGGCTACTGTGCTGGTCACTGGTTTCACTCCAAGGGATTCATTCTTCCCTAATTAGAAGTGGCATTCTGGTGCCAGAAATTACACTGCTTCTTCAGAAACTGAGCTTGTGTGGGTTCGGCTCCTGTCAAGGACAATTTTTAGCATTCAGATAGTGTGGTGCCCTAGAAATAACTGCGACAGACAGACAGAAAGAATGAGTGAGGTTAGCATCCTAGTCACAGTTACGATACTGAGTCATATGTATATATTTATTTCACTGTTGATTGCCAAAGGCAATGCAAGAGTTTGAGACTGGGTCATGTTGCTCAAAGGACATCTGCAATATTGCTCTAAGAACTACACTGGCATGTCAAAGCCAAAATATATGAGATATAAAAAGAACAAAGCTCCAACTTTAGAAACAGAGATACAATGGTAGTGCTGGACTTTCTAATGACAAGGAATTAATTTGACTGTTATTTCATATTGGATTACATTAAACTCAAACTGTCTAGTGTCAGTTCCTCTAAAATACATTATATTATCTGTCTCGCACTTGCAAGCTCCTCAAATAGGGATATTCTTCTCATGTGTTTTGGAAACCATCTAATGAACAGTTTGCATTCAAAGTGGAAATGATAAAATTAGTGAGAAGATCCCAGAACATCCGCTGGGGAGGTCCTTGCAAGGATTAAATGATGAATAAATACTTGAATGCTTCTCCAGCAGCATGCAGCTATGCCAGTACTCAGGGTGGGTTTAGTGGAGGTTGCTGGGAGGCTGGCAAAATCCTGGTTTGACTTGCATTGTTTTCATGTAATTTCTTTTTAGCTCTTAGTAGGAGTCAGATTATCTATCCACTTCACTCTGGGGCAGCTGTAAGGGAGGCTGGACACTTAAGTAATGATTATTGCCAGCCAATGCAAATTCTTATTTGAATTGACCTGTTTGGGTATGAAGGGGAAATGGAATAGTAATTTTTATTTTTCACAAGAAGAGGCAGCTGAGACACCCTCCATTAGTGCAGCATTCATGATCAATTTCCTTTGCAGCAGTTATTTTTCCTTGCTCTGCTCAAAAGCATTTCCAGTCTGTTGTCATTTCTTATCCTGATACCAGAAGTATTGTCAGAGCAATTAGGAGTCCCAACCCATTCTGAAGGCTCTTTGCATTTGATTTTGTAATGTCTTCCCCAAGCGTTTGCCATCCAGCTACAGGTTACTACGGTCTACTAAAACTTAGTGGGAGAAATTAAACTGCTCACAGAGAAAAGAAACCTTAGGGCAAAGAAAGAGTCACGTGGCTCTCTATGCAGCTGTTTGATAAGATGAAGTTCCTTGAAGATACCAAATATTTAGTGCATTGGACAAAATCACATGGTGACTTGCCTGCTGTGCTTCTTGGGGGTAATCTCGGGGGGAGCGTTGCTGCCTCACCCATTGATTCTGAGATGAGTTCCTGCGTAAAAGGCGCCACAGCCTTTGTGTTTCAAAGGGCTGCAGAAGTGCAACCTACACTCTAGTGCTGTTGCCTTTTGATACGCTTTTCAGTCTGTTTTTGCTCACTTGGCCAATTGTGGTAGCAGCATCCCACTGTAATGCTGATTTCAATCCACACTGCGGAAACGGGCAAGGCTTTCAACGCAGAAATCTGCCCCGATACTGAATCATCGCAACACCTCCCTTCGGTTCATCTGGCCCAACCTCCCTGCGATCGGAGCTCTTTGGCTCGGGCGGAATGAACCCGCCAGCCCAGAACTCACTTCGCAGGGCGAACCCGCGTAAGGCTCAGCCGAGCTCCCGGGTCACCGCCGCGCTGGCAGATGCCGGCGGAGCCGCTTAGCGCCGCCGCGGGGCGGGGCCAGCGCCGTCCCCTCGGCAACCGCAGCGCGCGTCGCCATGGCAACGCGGCCTGAACCGCGGGCGGAAGACCGGGCGGGCTTTCTGCTGGTGAAAACACTCGGAAATTGCTAAAGCGCGGTGTCAAAAAAAAACCAGAAACCCAGCAAAACTCCCTCACCGAACAACAAAAAAAGGCAATATTGTAACACATGGCCGGGTCTGCCCTGCAGCACACGGGGGGGCAGCCGCACGGGTAAATGGCTCCGCCGGCAGTGTTTCGTTTGTCAGAGAAATGGCTTCGCCGGTATCTTCCCCTGTACTTGTGCGACAGGATAAAAATAGGGCACATATCTAATGCATATGTGTAGAAATTACGAGTACAAAAATGTACGTGTACGTCACAGTGAGAATAGATAGTGTATCCATAAATACTCGTATATAATATGCGAAATCTCATGATTTCGATTTATTCTAAGCAACTTAAAAAAGTGAAAGCATGAGGTAGAGCAGCTCATTTCTCTCTCTGTAACGTGGTTCTCTTTTCTGTCTGTTTCCGCATGTGCTTGCATACGTGTTATTTCAATAGTCCAAAGGGCTTATTGGTTTAAAACAACAGTAGAGTAATTTAAAATATTATTTATATTTTGCGGTGCAGAACATATTTATATTCTATTTTGCCACTATGATTTCCACAGGGCTGTTTCCTGCCTTCCTGTTGTTGTATAGGTGCTGTTCTTCCACAACAGTGGAAAAAGAGACGTTAAAGAGTCTGTCAGGCGGAGCGGGAGGGAATGCTTTCATAGACAGCGTATTAGTAAGGATCTTGAACAAACTAAGGAGAACCACATTCATCTCTCGTCCTGAGGGACTGAGGGCAGGAGGGATAAATCGTGCCTGTCGATCGTAACAGAGGGAGGTGTCCTTCCACCTTTTGTCGGCTGTGCCGTGCTTTCTCTTCCCGAGGAGCTGGACGCCACAGCCAGTTTGACACGAGTACCTTGTCAAGGACGTGTCAGAGGGATTCTGCAGGAAGTTGGAAGCGTAAGACTAAAATCACAGACTACTTAAATCCTAACCTGTAACTGAATTTCACTACGGCTCAGTGGCTTTGGCAATCAGAACACAGAGGGCGTAATTTGAAGGTAGTTTGTAAATGAGGCTGTTTGACACGCACACACCATGCAAATCCCCGGGCCGGCCGTGAGACCGGGCGGGGGGCACGTGGAGCAGCGCTGGGCACGGCTGCCGTGGTTTGAACCAGCACAGTGCGGCCGGGCCGGAACGGCGGCTGGGCTGGGCTGACCCTCTTCCAGCCTGCCAGCGCGGCTCAACTCTGCTGCTTTACGGAAGGCTCTCTTTCAAAAGTGGCTTACTTTAAAATTTGGTGGAAAAAAAAAATCAATGCAGCCATTTCTGAGACTCAAGGCCATAAATAAAATATATCAACTCACAGTTTTGAAAAGCGGTTCCAACTGTTTCTATTCTCTCATAACTCCAAAGTGTCCTTGGTTTAATACTTCAAATACAGCAGCATGTAGCTAGGAATGGGCTGTTACAGCTTATACATATTTCATAAAGAAATATAAAGTTCTAAACTTCTGAAAACTTCCTACCCTGCTGAGCAGTTTTCATCTACATAACCATTGTTGACAGTTTATCTTTCCTCTTTCTTTTAATTTATTTAGTTGTATTTTCTTCTTCTTGCTAGTTAGTATTTGTGTGTTCAGTTGGAATTTAAAAAATATTTCCCTGTTCCTTTCAAAATTCACGATCTAGTTTTCTATTGTTTTAGCTATAGTGCTGTATAAACAGATTTATTCAGACCAAACATAGGTTGCAAGTAATCAGGAAGGGTTAAAGGATGTTTGGGCATGAAAATATTACTCAACAATGCACACCTGTAAGCTACATTTCCTTAACTTCCCCCCCCCACCGTGGATCGAAATTAGAGTGGATTTGGGTGAATTAGGACAACTTAGAGAAGCTCTGTTGCTATTCTTCTTATTGTGGTGTCTCTGCATGTTATCAGATAGTACTCTTGACCTTGGTTTGGTGTGAAACTCCTTTGTTTCTCAAAGTTGACAATACTACATTTTTATACTAAATGTTCACAAAAGTTTATTGGGATATGTGCAATTATTATACACATCTGCTATAGATAATGTCTTTCTGAAACTGCACAAAAATGATTGCCTCTCTATTATTGTCAACAAAAAGATGATAAAATTCAAAATATATTTGGGGGTTCTTAAGGGTATGTGTGTACATTTGGAAAACTAAAGGGATTTGTGACTCTCATTGTTCTAGGCACATTTGGCTCTCTCATTTATGTTAGATGAAGATTGTAGTAAATGCAATATTTTCTATTTTTCTGGTAGTAGAATCTGAAGGTAGTAGAATCTCTCAGGACTTTGTCCTGTCCCTTGACCTCTTAGGACTGGTCCACACAAGTTTTCTCACTGATTCCAGCAGAAGAAAGGTCAAAGGCCATAGTGCATGATTATAGAAATATTTTTTAATTATCCAGATTCCAAATGCTAAATATTAAGTAGAAACCGAAGCTTTACCAGAACTAAGAAACACCTTTCTTGTATGGGAGTACCAGTGAACTGTGCCAGTGCAGCCACAGCCCTCTCTGGCTGTAGCTGAGCTGTAGCTGTCTCTGGACAGACGGGTACACGGGAGGCTATGATGACTTTCTTGTGTCTGTACAGAGTCACTGCATACAAGTAAAACAATCGCTACCCCTAAAATTACAGTTTTTTTCTTTTTAGTTATTAACTTTTGAGCACATTTTTGTCTCGTGTCACTGGACTGCAATAACAGTACAATCCCTGTTGATCACAGGCATTCGGGAATATTCGCACCCGCTTATAATCCTTTGGAGGATATTTAACCTTACTATATGACACCACTTATTAACAACAATAATTAGTGTTTAGGTTTTCACAGGAGGTATATCCCATACAGTCATTAACTGATTACCTGCTTTTGAACTAAATGATTTATAAGTATTGAAAGTGATTATAACCTGTGATTTTTTTTTTAATCAACTATTTCAGAACTCTAAAATACAGGATACAGACTAAGCAACCTTAGAAATGTTATCAGAAAAGTGCTGCAGTTTTAGATTGGTACTGAAAGTCTGCTTAGCACCTCTTATGCTTTTTTGAAGTAGTGCAGTGTTTACATTTGAAATGCTAGTTTAAAAAATCGACGTAACCTTTTGAAAACTAAGTAGATTCCAGAAATACATGTACGATATTATCATAAAGTAGATAATGAAGTATTACGTGTATGTAAATATATGTCTTATGTATGTATGTACACAGAACTTCAGTTTGATACAGGAGACCACCATGCATCGTCCACATAAATTCTGTATAAATCACCATAGGTCCGCTGGAGCTTTTGAAGTCCCTGATTCTGACAGGCAGAGGCTGTGGGTTATTGCAGGGGTTTTCCTTCAGTACTTTGGTATTTTGAGCTGGTTGCCTCACTCTGGTGATGCAGAGCCAAGAGTTAGAGCTGGTGAAAGGAAGGAAATCCATGTGACTCCTTTGTCTCTAGCCTATGCGAAACACTATCCAAAGCGAAGGTAGCCTGTGCAAGAAGTGCTGCCTTCTACTGTTGTCCCAGCTCACGTGGGCACTCGAGTGAGTCCATAATCTCGGAACGGGCACTTTGGAAATTCAGGGAGTTAATTCTTTCCAGTAGCACTGCTTGGCATACATTAGCACTCACCTAACAAAAAAGCAATTGCACAGCCCTCTTCAGGCTATAGCCGTATCCAGCTCTGAATATACTGTTTTGGGCTTTGCTTCGCCTTTCCAAACTGGACTCAGAATGGTGTGACTTTTTATTGCAGCTGGCAATGAGCTCAGGATGGGCAGTATTTCCTTCTGGGCCTTACTGTGTCTGCTTAAAACATTTGTTTAAAAACAATGTTAATTAAAGTTTATCCTCTCTAGTGGGAGCTGTTCAGCTCCATCCCAGCAGTATGGACATACTACAGGTGTGCCATTGATTTAAGTGCTTTCAAGTTCTTGGAGAAACCCGAGGGCATGAGCCCATGTTTTCTGCTTAAGACGAGCCCCAGAATTTTCTCCGGCTTAAAAGCTGTGCAGACAGTGAGCCGTCAAGTTCAGCCTCAAGGAAAATTAGAACTTGCTGGGTACTTACATGCCTGAGCATGCCAGGGAAACAAGGAAGCCACCAGCAGTGCCTGGGCACACTGCCCGCAGGTATGCTTCCTGACAGCGGTAGGAAAGTCAAGTGGACAGGAAGCAGAGCGTGGTAACGCCATAACTGCTCCAGAGCCGACTATTTTCAGAGCAGCACAGACAGCACTGGCCCCCAGGCTATTGTTTTCCTGAGAGAGGGATCTATGATACTATATCTCAGTAATTTATGAAAACTCTGCCTTTTGCAGCGGCAAAATAGTGCTCAAAGTAAAACCATTGCATTTCATATGGGTCTACACAAAAATGTCCTCAAGCAAAGGTTATAGCAATGGATAACTTGGATTGCAAGAGCTCTGTGTTATTTTTCATTTCTAGTTTCTAATTTAGCTTACTGTAAAGCTGGACTTCAGATAATGATGACACTTTGGGTGTAAGGTGTATTAGAATGTCTTAGGTTGGAAGGGACCTTACAGATCATCTAATCCAACCTCCCTGCCATGGGCAGGGGTGCCCTTAAGTAGACCAGGTTGCTCAAGGCCTCATCCAACCTGGCCTTGAACATCTCCAGGGAGGGGGGCATTCACAACATCTCTGGGCAATCTATTCCAGAGTCTTGCCACCCTCGTACTGACGATTTTCTTCCTAAGATCTAATCTAAACCTATTCTCTTTCCATTTAAATCCATTTCCCCTTGTCCTGTCACTGGACAGTCTTGTAAAAAGTCCCCTCCAGCCTTCCTGCAGGTTCCTTTCCAGTACTGGAAGGCAGTGATAAGGTCCCCCCAGAGTCTTGTCTGCTCCAGGCTGAACAATCCCAGCTCCCTCAGCCTGTCCTTGTAGCAGAGGTGCTCCAGCCCCTGGATTATCATTGTGGCCCCCCTCTGAACTCATTCCAACAGATCCATATACTTCTTACAGTGGGGACACCAGAACTGGACACAGTATTTGAGGTGGGGTCTCAAAGGCCCAGAGCAAAGGGGGAGAATCACCTCTCTTGATCTGCTGGTCACACTCCTCTCGATACATCCCAGGACACGGTTGGCCTTCTGGGCTGCATGAGCACCCAGCCGGCTCATGCTGAGCTTCTTGGCTATCAGCACCCCAAGTCCTTCTCTTCAGGGCTGCTCTCAACCAACTCTGTACCCAGTTTTTATTTGTGTCCGGTATTGGTCCGACACAGGTGCAGGACCTTGCATTTTGACTTGTTTAACCTCATGCACCTCATGCATTTAACCAATCACTTTGCTATTTCTCACGTGCCTTAGTAGTGTTACCAGGAGGATCTGCTCCATGATTTAGCCTGGCACAGAGGTCTGTAGTTCCCTGGGTTTTCTTTGCTTTCCTAGTGGATGCTAAAATGTTTGTGACATCTGTACTTTAAGTAAGTGTTGCTAATATCTGAGACAGTAGACGATCTGCTTCTTTGGAGTGATTTTTATATGTCTTTAAAATTCACACATCAGTAAAGTTGGCTCTGTGGTACACAACTGTAACAAGTGCTTTTAAGTACATTATAAAATCTCACCATGGCAACATCTTCTGCTCATCGTATTTATAGTGAGAAAAAGAAAACAAGCAAAAATAGTATTAACCCTGAAACCCTTCTGAAACGTAGAGGTTTAAAGATTATCGTAAGTCAGGGTTCTTATTTCATAGTCATCTATAAAGATTCTTCAACATATTGCCAGAGAAACAGTAACTAAAAGTAGAAAGTTTTCTTCTTTTGATTTCAGCTTTATATGAAACTACCAAATACCTATGTTTTGTTGAGGTCACTGTGACCAGATACGACTTGATTTTAATAGAAGAAAGTTTCTCTGTTCTCTTACTGCCCCATTTCTGCAGTCTTTGGAAGGCTTGGAAATCCCTGGGTAAATGGGGAAGAATAATTGTAAAACAGTGTGTGAGGGGGCCTGCACTGCAGAACTGCACTTTAAGTGCTCTTTTTTGGTATCATCTAGTGGGCTACAGCTGAAGAGATCTTCCAGATAACATGATTCAGAATAATATCAATTACCTCTGTTTGTGCATTTTCTCTATACCTCTCCCTCCAGTCTCCACAGCCCTGTGTTATAGGAACTACTTTATCCAAGTAGTGTGAAAGAGAAGGAATGCAGGCTCAGCGAAAGGCTCAGATCAAGATAAATGCAACTACAGTGTCTCAGGTAAAAAATGAAAATGGACAGATTCTCAGGGAATTCATCACCTACAAATGCCTTGCAACTGTGGATAAATCTGTGAATGGTCTGAGTATCTAACCGAACCATATGACTTTGACACTTAGGTACAGACATAGGGTCTGGAGAAGTTATTGGATTTATTTCTTATTCATTCTAGTTCATTCCCATTCATCTAACTTTTTTAGAACAAGTTCTTTGTTTATATTCAATATAAATAGGGAAGGAAACTAAGGGAAATATAAAGAGATTCTGAATTAAACCCAAAAAATCCAACTATTTTTAATCCTTCATGAATTTTTCATTACTACTTCCCACAAAACACCTCCTGCCTTCTCCAAATGTTCTAAAAAGTGTTGCCATTCTTGGTAGATAAAAGCAGTATAGAATAATTGTATTAAGCAAAATTCCTTCTTTGTTTTTCTCAAACAACTGCTATGTAGTGACTTTCCATCCAGTGTCTTCTGCAGTGGGAATAGGTTCTTTAACTGTCAGGAGAGTAAAAGCAATTAGCTATACTTACAAACCTGTAGAGGAATTTGAGCAGAGACAAACTCAAAGGCCCTTTTTGCTCATTTACACAGAGAATTATAGCACAGAAAGTTCACTTTCAGTCTCTCCTTTCCATTACTGTTTCTAGGGGTAAAAAAAGTGATACTGGTACCAAAGCAAGTAGGATGCTTGTTCTTTACGCTATGCCCATCAACTTTCCAGCCATGGCAACCCGAGTGAGTTGGAACAGAGAAGAGGAGAGGCTGTAAGACCTCTTACGGGTTGAAACTACACTATTCTAGATCTCTGAGGCTGAAATAAAAAGACAGCCTAAAATCTAGCAGAGGTGGAATTTATTAAATATTAAGTTTAGAAGTGGTTGAAAAACTTGTCAAAGTTTGGCTTCCTTTGTTTCAAAGATGTCTTCTCATATAAAATCAGAAGCTCTCACAGAGCTAATGTTTTAATCATTGTGGTTTTACAGAGGCAAAGATTTCACTAGTTCCCCAGAAGATTTTCCAGAACAGAGCAGACTAAGCTTCCCAGACCAGCTTTTAATTCTGTATTGTTATGTTGGACCTAGCACAACCAATTCCTGATCTATGAACTGTTCCAATGTAGTAAGTTTTGATAATACACACTGTGGCATACACCTTGGAACAGTTTTTTTCTGCTTGTACAGATATCCCAAATCGTATTCTATGAGTCTGCCGTAGGCAGGAGCGGGATGGCACAGACACATGGTTGTAGGTTGAATCACATGCTGGAGGTGCCCAGTCTGACAGCTGGCATGACACACGGGCATCCCACCACACAGGTCACCTGGACTGCAAGGGCCACTTTATCAGATAAATACTCTCTGGCTGCTACACTGCTACACCTTTCTCCTGCTTCAGGATTAAATGCACAAGATGCAGCCAGAGGTGGGTCAATCATTTGTGCCCATCAGTTAGGTCCTGGCAAAAGAGAGATGCAGCCAATGCAGTGAGGCTGAGGCAGGGACATTAGTCTGCTTTGGAAATGATGAGTAATACTCATCAAATCAGTTGGTGTGGGGTTAACACGTAATGACCTTGATCAGTGATAAAAATTGACTGTTAGGTATTCAACAGAGATGGCCTTACTTAAGGAACATTAAGTGTAAAACGACACCCACCTTTAATGCTCGCTTTGCTCTTGGTCACAGGCTTGATACATCCTTGCTCAGTCCTTGCTAAGCATAGGTTGCCCTTGACTACTAAAACCAGAAACCTCAAGCTGCCTAATACCGTGTCATGGAGAACAGAGAGTGAAAAGATGTTTTTGTTCTGGGTGTCTTCTAGGCTGCAGAGAAAGTGCATATTTTGCCACTCTGATGCTCAGAGTGATCAGCAGATCTTAATTGTTTGCTTAAGCAGCCTTCGGAGCAGTGAGAGCTAACAGCTATGTATTGGCAGAGCTGGCCAATGCGATTGAAAAGCAAAAAGACTTTCAAAGAGACAGTCTTGCTCCCAAGTGCTTATTGTCAGCTCTTTGAGTTAAACAGATTTTAACAACCCAAACAAAAACTCCACAGGGGAGCTTTTTACAAACAGAAAACAAAGGAGCCCTGCTCCAGCTACATCAAAGCTTCCAGTCCTTTATAACCTCTGGTGGCAGTTTGTTTCATCCAGGGCCTCTAACTCAATGCTAATGTCAGTTTTCCCGCCCACCAATGAACCATTTTTCTGGAGTTTCCTGATCCAGCTTTTAGCTTACTTCAGAGAAGAAACAGGATTGCTTTAGGCAAAGCTACAACCATCCCTGTTACCATCCGTGGCTGCCCCGGTGAAAGGTGCCTGAGAACACGGCGCTGTCAGGAAGTTTTAAAGCCTTAAATGCCTCTGGATTTGTTCATGTTGAAGCCACCCTTTTCAGCAGAATTCCCTTACTGTTCCAGTTGCCTTCTCTTGTGCAGGCTGAGAGAACTGAGAGGCAGATTTGGGCTCATGAATCTAACGATAAGATGATAAAATTTACTGTGTTCTTTTTTTCAATTCCATTTTTATTCCCCAGCCCGAAGTAAATAAGGGATAGTAATAAGAGATTCGAATTTATAAAAAGTTCATGGTAGTAAAATACGAGGCACATTTAAGAGAGAGCAGCATTACTTTGCATTTACTGTGGGGTTTTTAATGCGATTTTGTTTCAGAATATGATGAAATTTAACACCGCAGTTAAAAAGGGGATATTCTTGTAGCTCTGGATAATTAATGACAGAGTAGGATGCAGCCTCATCTGAATAAGAGGCAGAACCATCTCCTGCCTGCTTGACTTTGACATGACACAAAGGAGTACATGCTGCACAGGTAAATCCATACCTAATGGGAAAAAAATGTACTGGTTGTTAAAATTGAAAAATAAAAAAATTTAAATAAAAGTAAAAAAAAACAACCCACAAGAAAAGAATACTTAGGCAGGGTGGAGAAATTAGATCTATGGTTGTATATGAAATGTTGTAGGTACAGTTGAGATTTCATTTGTATGAAACTAACTGGAAGTTCTGAATCGTCAAATCCCACAACATTGCAGACCATCCAGAAGTTAGATTTTTTTTTATTTCAAAATGTCTGTTTATAGCCAAAAGAGATTAATTAAATCTGAATAATTAATTTCTCAAATTTTTGTTATGCTGTATGAATTTCAGGGCGAGCACTGAGAAGGGGAAAGTGACAAGCCTCATCCCAACACAGTGTAACAATCTCAAATTCGCTGGAGTCATCCTGACGCCTGTATTATCACTTCAGTTTCCTTGCTTGCTTTAATTACCCAAGTAGTCCCATCAGTACGACTTCTACTTCCAAACACATTGTGTTGCCTCCTCCTACTCTGCAGATCCTCTTCTTGCTGCTGGAGTGCTGTGTTCGACTCCGCACAGCAGAGATTTACAGCGCTGGTTGGATCCAGCTTTGAGTAGACAGTAAATATGAAGTGACAAAGAGCTGTAACGCCAAGTGCTGTATCTGTCTCAGTGCCGCGCTGTGATGGGCGTACATAAGAATATGCCTGCAATATTTCACTGTTATTAACAAAATCTTCCTAGTTATTTTGGATGTGTCAGTTGTTGGGTTCTTAACTTGAAATCCTTCAAAGAGCCATAAATTTTAGAAATTTGTGGGAAAAGAAGGCAGTTTCAAAGTGCTTCAGGTTAAGGACATGAGATTTTTTTTATCTTAACCCAAGACTAGCTCTTCCCTGTAATATACATGTAGAAGCATACTGTTACCCTCCTGCACCAGAGTCCGTACACCTGTACTCAAGAGTAGGTAGTGGGAGTTGGTTAAGAATGTGCACTAGGAAGGACTTGCTACACCACTGTTTTCAAGACAAGCACTTCCATTTGCTTCTGCCTGACAGACTCCTCTTTTTTCTGAAGCTTTTCTGTGGTTAACTAAATTTCTTTCAGGCCAGCAACTGTCTTCAGATTTTAACAGGCTGATAGGAGGAGGTGGAAAGAGAGAAGAATTCATCCTGTAACATCCCTAATCCAAGGAACAAGTGGATCAGTTGAGTGGGGGGTAAGATAAGTAAGGCAGAAGCTTATAGGTAAATGATACAGCGGGATTCGAAAATTAAGGAAACTGAACAGGATCCATTTGCTTTGAGTGAAGGATGGGAAAAAGAAATACGGAAAACCTATTTCAGGGAATCAACATTAGAGTGAATAACTAGGCCACTGACTAAGCCCTGGCCTGAGGTTAGGTAAGGGAACAGGATGTGGAAAATTACTGGACACTGCACGAGAAAACGCTGAACATGATTGATAAGAGTGTGCGAAAATGAGTGAAGTGGCAGATAGTGCTGTGCAGGATGCCTGCGTTCCGTGGGTGGTTAAGGGGAAGGTCTGTAAGAAATGGAACAGAAGGTCCAACTTCAAAGATAATGGAGGAGGTGTTCTGGAGACTTTTGGCAGAGTAACATCGACCACAAAAGGCAGAGATTACCTAGGTAATGGTATCAGAATTGGCAAATTTGGAATGGATGTAGGAAAACTGGGAGCAACGGGGGAAAAAGTAATTAGCTGGGTGTTGTGGTGGAGACCAGGACAGAAGAAGTTGGTGGTAAAAAGACAGGAAATGAAAAAGGGATATTAAGGCACGTAAACCATAAGATCGGTGCAGTCTGGCGTATCTGTTGGGCAGCCCTGCACTTGACTGCCATAGCTGGAGCAAGACAATAAACTAAACCACCTCTCTGACCATATCACACAAGCAAGACCTGCTCCTGCACCAGTGAGAGCAAGCAACCTGGTTTCCTGGGGTGCCACAAGACCACCCACCCAGATGAAATGGCCATCCTGGTATCGCTGTGTCAGTTCCCAGTCCAGGTCCGTCACCAGCCACAGGTGCCCATCACTCCCTACCAACAGCGTGACTGACCACACTGAAAAGTACTTCTGCATTTAACCTGCAAAATCATCACTGACTTGCAAAAAAAAATCACTAAAACCTGTTGACAGCAGCAAAACATTTTTGCAAAAGTGGTTTTTCTTTGTGTGTATAAGAAATGTGTGAACATTTAGAATTACTTCCCAAAGACAGAATTGTGCCCTTATTGCCCACAGGATATGTAGTTTGTATCAAGGATATAAATAATTGTAACCATTCACTAAAAAATGTAAAGAGCTCCCACAAGAGACAGCTATTAGAAGAGACCTAAGGGACTTGAAAGAAGCAGTCGTATTTTTCATGGTTCACTAAATTCATTGTTCTTAGGTCTTTTATTTGTATGGCCTTTTCAGGCAATATTTTGGTACCTTTAACAAACTGGGCAGCTGTGAAGACCTCATCCCTTTCTTTGGTCTTGTTATCTCTGTACCTCTCATTTTCTTAAGTCAAATGAAAGATTGTGTAATCCTGAACATTGTACATACTTAAAAATACAGTGGTACATACTTAAAAATACCACCTAGGATCATCCTGCTTTTCATTGTGTCTGTGTAGGCTGAGGAATTCTGCCTTTGACATTGTATGTAAAAGATGTATTTCTGTCATCAGCCGGAGCCTGCCATATATCCAGATTCCTCTTGAATCCTCCACGTCTGGTTACATTTTTAACAGTATCTCATACTGTGAAGAACCTGACACATCAGCCAGATACTTATTGTCTTCAATCAAAAAATTATTTTTTACACTGTCATGTGAAAACTTGAAGGTTCAAATTCCGGCTCCAAGTACCACTTTTTCCTTCATAGTCTGGTCAAATTAAATATTTATTTCTCGCGGTGGGGGGAGAGGTGCAAGCACAGTTGCAAACATGTTGACCTTTTCTGCTATATCAAGCCCTCTTTAATTACGTAAAAATTGACAGTTGTCACAATTCAGAGTAAGAGTTTCATAGCATAAATGACATAAAAGAAAAGTGAAACCTTCCTATGGTGGTAATTGCAAGGTTGTGTGGAAAGGATGCAGTTAGTCAGACGCAGCCTCTTCCAGACACAAAAAATAATTCACACGAGTTTCTCCCCGGGGCTGCTGGCAGAGGGGCAGGTGGCAATGTTCGTGGGGGACTGCTGTAGCGGGAAACTGTAGTGTTGCCAGGCTGCTTGAGGAGTTGTGCTACGTGTGTTCCTGATATCCCAAAATTAAACAGAAGCAGTAGAACTTGAATCCTCCTCCCATCCCCACCATTCCCTACTTCTGCAATGCATTCAGTAGAAATGTGACTGCCTTTCTGTAAGCTCTTTTCTATGGTTTTGCTTGTAGTGTTACTAGGCAGTAATCATTAATTTTCAGAGGAATTTTAAATATTACAGATTATTTCTGTAGGGTATGTGTTTGTGTGCTCTTCTCTGCTCCTTCTACAATAACGAATGAGTTGCTTTGACTCTGGTGAGAAGAATTTAGGTCTGGTTCAGTGTTTCACTGCGTATTGTTTGTGTCCCCAGGTTTTGCTTCAAGATGGTATTCCAGTCTTCTGTGCTGGAATAGCAGATAAGGAAGAAGACATGGGCATGTAAGATTTAGAATACCTGTAAACCTTTACATGCCACAGCTGTGGAAAACATGTTTTTTACTAGGTAGTACAGTGTTTTAAGTAGAGTTGAAGCATTTTGCAGCTGGAAAAGGAGAAATACCAGTGTTGCTATGGAAAGTATTTGGAAGACATTCTCAACACTATTATTCTGGACAGCCATCTCGAAATGTTGAATTTAAAACATGGGAAATGCAGAGAGGGCATTCCCAAAAGAACAGGCACAAGAAATCTATTCTGTGAGAGGCAGTTTGACAGTTTAGCTCATTTAGCTCAACAAAAGAAGGCTGAGAAGAGATACGATTACTCTTGGAAATGTATCTGCAAACTAAATACCACAGAGGAAAAAGGCCGGCACAAACCCAATTGTTTGTAAACTGATAACGGATAAATTTCTAGGTAGCAGAGAAGTTACTCTGTGGAACAACTTGCAGTAGTGTCAGAGACAGACACGTGTGTAGATGGACTTAAGAAATACTGAAGGTCCAGCAACATGTGGGCACTGACTCATCCCGTTTGTTTCTGTCTCAGCTTTCTGTAAAGCCGTGCTGACTCCATGGTTTCGACTGGTTCGCAGTAAAATTTTTATCAACTGGCTTGTATTCTCAGTTTTGAAGTTCATTAATTCTAAATCTCTTTGAAGTGAATAGGAGAAAAGTTTCTCAGTTTGCTGTCTGGGTCACACGTATTGGATCGGAAGTGGATGTCTCATCTTTTAGAAAGAACACTTTGTGTAGCTGGAACTTAAAAATTTGGCACTAGAGGATCTGATTTTTTTTAAATATATCAGGAGAGAGTGTTCATGTTTTAAATTTCTAGCTTAGGCTTATAGCCAGGCTTTAAACCTATAAAAATAAAAGAAGGTAATAAAACATGTGACAAAGCTGCCATGGTTACAATACTATAATTCTATAGAAAAGGTGTTGCATTATATTAATGAAAATGGAATATGTATTTTTCCTTGCAGTATAGATACTTTCCATTGCCTTATGGTTCAGTATTGTGTCTAAGAAATATCTTATTTCTAATGAGCCTATTTCTTATACTCTCAGAGACACTCTTGTAGCTTCATTAGTGAAAAGACTTCCGAGTGTTAATAATGAAACCATATTAATAAAAATATGAGCCACAAAGTAAAGAGAAACTGAAGGGCTGTGACAAGCAGTAAAACCTGATTCCACTACCTATTCTGCTGAGGTATCAAATAACTACACGTGGGAGCACCTCAAAGTTTGCAAAGTCACCCTTTAATTATTGGAAAATGAAAAAATTCAAGATTGTCTGTGTAGATGTATTCTTCATCCATATGCATTTCATAATCTCTTAGCCCTTTTTCCACAGGACTCTTGCCTTTTTAAGTGCTAAAGGTGAACAATTCTCACAAAAAAAACTCTTCAGCACCTTCTGGCACACTTTTTATGCTGCGTGTGGCAGCAGTCTTATTTGTTTCTTACTGTTCAAACCGTCTCAGAAGAGAAATAGTTCCCGCATAGACTTTTCTGTCTCATTTATCACTACTGTCTCTGAGGGCTTCACAGTGACTAATTAATTTAACTTCACAAACTCTAGCGAGATAAAGGCTGGCATTTAATTGAGGCACAGAGGGATGAAGGTCAGAAATATCCTCTCACTTGGAGGTGGGCTGTTGAGATGCTCTGAACATAGTATTTCAAACAATAAAGCTCTTTATGTTCAGATTACAAATCATTCTTTTTCTCAGTTGCAATAAATAGTGCTCAGCATTTCTACCAATTCGAATCAAAGCTCAGGACAGACACCTAGTTTTCTAGATGAATGGCCATAAAAATTCGGTTTTAAGTGCCTTGCTTAATGAGAGGAGGACAAGAAACCTTTGACAGATGCTGAACTATCATTTAACATTCAGGATATGTTTTCTTTTCCAGCAACTCCCCTGCCTCATTTTCAAAGATGACTGCCTCCAAGTTCAAGAACAGCCCATTTCTGAGTGCGGGAAATCAAGCAAAGGCAGCAGGAGGCCCGCATGGATGAACAAGGAGCTCCTGACTCAACTCATCCATAAAGGAAATGCATGCAAGGTGTGGAAGGAGAGACAGGTGAAACGGGAAGAAAATAGTCACTGGCCAAGCTTGCAGGGATCGGGTTAGGAAAGCCAAACCCCACCTAGAGTTGAATCTGATGAGCCACATGAAGGGCAACCAAATAAATTGGAATGGCAGGAAAATGAGAAAACATGGGCCCATTGTTACTAGGGCGCTAGGGCCCTGGCAGCAAAGGACATGGGAAAGCCTGCTGCACTCAGTAACCTTCTTTGCCTCAGTATTTACTGGTGAGACCATTCGCTGGGAATCTCAGGTCCCTGAGACCGTTGGGAAGGTCTGGAGCAAGGAGGACTCAGTCTTGGTGGAAGAGAATCAGGTTAGGGAGCGTTAAAACAAGTTGGACATGCACAAGTCCGTGGGACCTGACAGGCTGTAGCCCTGGGTGCCAAGGAAGCAGCTGATGTCATTGCAAGGCCACTATTATCATTGAAAGATCGGGAGAGGTTCACGGGGACTGGAAGAAAGTAAATGCCACTTATCTCTTCAAGAAGGAGGATCGAGGGAATTACAGGCTAGTTAGCCTCACCACAATCCCTGGGAAGGTAATGGAGCAAGTCCTCCTGGAACCCACTTCCAAAGCTTGCCCTGTCCCTCCAGAAACTTTATTCCTCAGTTTCTGCTTCCGTATTCAGTTCTGTTCCATCTCTGTCAGCTCACTTGTCAAGACTCCAGTTTAAACTCATCTCTGTCATTCACTTTAACGCAGATCTCACTGGTCAGTGTAATACTTTCTGCCATCCTCCTTCTCTGAGCTGTCCTTCCCCTTCCCAGTAATTGTGTCCTAAATTAGTTTCCTTCCCTTGGGTTCTCACTTTTCTCCCTCCACACTACCATTTCCTATGCCCTTCTCCCACCCATTTGCTGAGCTAGACTAAATGTTTTCTAAAGCTGAACTGCTCTGTCTGAAACTTCCTCTAGCTAAAAAAAAAGTAGCCTGAAGCAGAGAGCACAGAAAATACAACTCATTTGGTTGAAGTTTCTCAGTGCTTGCAACTGAAAACATGTTCTTACAAAGCAGTGTTAAGCAACCTTAATAAGAACCAGACTTACTAACATGCCAATAGCATAGCTCTTTAAATATGTCCAGGATTCCTAAATGCTGTCCCAAGCAGCTGATACCCATTATAGCACAAAATAGCATGTATACTAACAATCCATTAAAGTATCTGATAAAAAAACCAGGAAGTTTTCAGGGAAATACATGAAAATACTTAAAGAATATGTTAAGTATTCAAAGACTTAAACTATAATATGCATCAGTAAGCTTCTCTAATTCCAATGACCCAAGATATTGAAACCCAAAATGCGCAAACAAATACTGCCCAAAAATTAATGACATAGAGTGACATTTTCCCTGCAGAAACACACACAAATCCCACTGATGTCAGTACATAGTTCCTAGAGGCCAGTATTTGGAGCTCTTGTCTGCAACAATAAAGTTGCATTAACAATCTATTTGTGTGAAGAAAATTAACTACCAGCCTAAAGAATATAAATTACTCTATTAAAATTTTTAGAGAATGTTTATGAAAGCGATACATTCAAGAAAAATCACAAAGCCACAATTCTTTTTTTAAAAGAAGACAGCAAATTTATAGTTCAAATTATTTCTGTAGTACTGGTCACATGTATGCACGTATATTATATAAATAATAAATGCTGCGTCAGTGGCAAAAGAAGATTTTTAGGATGTTGTTCAATGTCTGACAAGGATGAAGTCAACCGAAATGTATTTTTAACCAGAGGATAAATCCAGAGGATAAATCTTGTTTGAAGGTTTTATAAAGGAACCTTACGAATTTAGACCAAAAGCCTGGATTTATTTTACATACTCTAGACCTCACTTTGGCCTCTAATCATAAGAGAACTGGTGTAGATCTGGAATATCTCGTTTGAAACCAGCTAAGGCTTTCAGAATTTGTGCTCCTAAATCCAAGAGAAGAATTTAACCCAAGGGCCCAACGCCAGCTTTACTGAGCAAGAGACATTTGGTCTGGCTGCAGGGGGGTGAGGCTGTGGCAGCTGGCCAGCTTTTCTCCCCAAGAAGTGATGTCAGACTAGTCGGTAGATCCCCTTGGGCGTGAGACATCATGGGAAATAGCCAGACTCTCTTCTGAACGGGAGCTGTTAGAGAGAGCCAGCTGGCATCTCTTCCAGAAGGCTCAGGGGAGATGGCCACCACCTAGAAGTGCCTCACTGGTTGCTGGCCTCTTGTTTCAGGGCTGCTGTGACTTGCTCTCAGTCCTCATTCTTTTTGTAACATAGTGTAATTTAATTTATGACCACAAAAAGTGCAACAAGAAAGGGAAAAGATGAAAAATATTATGCTAAATATGGCCAGCCATATACTTGAAAATGTAAACATCAAACTATTCCCTAGATATGTAATTACAGGCAGCTTCAAAGAGGGAAAGGCACATTTTTAGCAAACACATCGTATTTTGTATATGCTGCTTTTGCCTGAAGGACAGTCTGGTTTTCTACAGGAGCACAGCAAACTGCTTTGAAAGGGATCATCAACCAGAGTTTGTGGCTAATCACTTGGAGCTCCCATGAGACATACAGAGGCATGACATGGAAAAGAAAATACATAAGCAAGTGTTGTACATGTCCAGCATGCTCCTCTTTCCTTCCCAAGACCTTGAAGGATGGCATACCAAGCCACGCACCAGGGTAGTGGACAGCAGGAGGAGCCATCCTCTTCCTCTGATGCATCCCCCTTTATTAAATTAGTGCTGGGTAAAACATCGGGAGGAAATACTTTTGCTCCTATACCATACCAATGGTGGCAGTACCATACAGGGAGCTAGAAAGGCTGTGCTTTAGTGTAATAGCCTTGACTGTTAATAAATGCCCTTAGCAGGCTCCCGTTCCACCCGCTGCTGGAGTCCCCTCTCTGGCAACTGCACTGGGCTGCTCTAACGTGTCTCCTCCTTTGGCCTTTGCTCCCCATCAGGTCCTGTCTCTGGACAGAGACCCACGTGTGAGCCCTTGCGCTCTCCATGGAAGCTCCAGTACTTGCAGCATGAAATTTCCTTTCAAACTCTGACTCATTGCCTCCTTCTAATGGCTCTAATTCTCTCCCACAGGAAGGGAAAGTCATTCCGTAAGGTGGACTGTTCCGATGGGCAAACCAGCATAGTAGCAAAAAGTATAAGAGATTCCATTTCTTGTCTTCTTGAATACAAGTCTAATGTAATGCAATGCATGGACTGCCCTTCAGAACAGCCAGAGTCTCCTGCTCTACTAATTCTCCTCTGCGAGGAACTGGATTTCAGACACAGTTTTTAAGAAAGAGCTGCTGTCAGAAAAAGTCGTTCTTCAGTTACATTAACATGGAAACATGTCCAGTTTTCCCCACATAAAACAGTCCCATCTGGCAGAGAGAGGGCGGGCTTAGCTCAGTGGGTTGAGCGTGGTGCTTGAAACACCAAAGCTTGCGGGTTCGATTCCCGTTCGGTTCTCACCTGACCTAGTCGAGAGGTGGCGTCCCTGCCCATGACAGGGAGGAGGCTGGATTAAAATGATCTCTGAGGTCCCTTCCAGCCTAGGCCATTCTATGATGATTCTATGATGATGATGTATCCTTTGAATCAGTTACAGTCTAATCCCAACAACACAAGAACTACAATTAAATGCATTTTTCCATTTTTGTTTTTGTTCTCAGACAAAGTATTTAACATACAACACATTCCTACAGGTATCAGTCTACAGATTCTTTTAAATTTTGAGAAAATTAAAAAAAAATACATCTATATATGCTCTAGTTCTGTCAGTTATGTATGTTTTAAGCATAAATTCTGTTTCTAAATGCTCCCATTACTCAGAACGGGGGTAGGGAGGCTATGCTGGTGGCAGAATGTTCCTTCGAGACTGTAAAGGTCAGATAAAAGAGCACAAACACCTGGGACGTTACCTTACTTCTACACTGCAGATTTGTTTTCAAATAGTTCTTATATTTTAACTCATACTGTTTTTTTCTCCTGTCAATCTACTCACTCTCAAGATCTCTCAAACCTCAATAAAATGATGGGAAGCCTAATGCTGATTTGATTTAATTAATGCCTACAGCTGTCATAGTCCTCCCATTCAAGGAGAGTTGGCTGAGCCTAGTTTAAAACCATGGCCCTACCTGTCTGTCAGGTGGATCCTGATGGTTGGGTGGGGAGAGTGTGTCTTGTAAATTTTGAGTAGATGGCTGTAATGATTTCTTTACTCTGCAGTGGTTTATAGAAACTTGGAGTCAGAGGAGCAGCTGTCATCAAAGTTTGTCTCTGGTAGGGTATTTTCTTGTCTTATATTTGATTTTACTTTAGTTGTCTAGTGCTGGAACACCTGTGCCAAAGCACAGCCCTTATGTCCAGGAGTATTCTGAATTTTACACCAATATTTAATTCTGAAAGGTCTAGAAGATTGTAGTGTTTCTTGTATTGGTTGTTTGCTTGTTTTCAAGACACTGTAAATGTCTTATTAATATAAGCACAATAGCTGTGTGCTTAACATACAGAAAATCACAGTTTGAGGAATGCCCGTTATCGGGACTTGCTCACGACTAGTAGTTAGGTCTTCTAGGAAAGATGAGTACTTGAGCAAAGTGAATATATGTTCCAAATCAAGAGGAGACAAGAAAGGGAGAGTTTTTAAACTGAATAAATACAGTAAATTAGACACAGTCTGGAGTGTGCTACTGCAAGAATTACAAGTGTGTATATGGCTTCTTTAAAGTCTAGCTCTAAGTTATTGTTATGATGTTACTTATTGCCTCTTAATATTTAAAAAGTATTTGTTCTGAGGAAGTGTTTCAAAGCCTTGTATGTTGCTGCTTCATGGACATGGAATAGAGAGAACTATTATGAATTCAAACTGCATTAAAAATTCAAAACCTCAAAGGTTCATATCTGTTACTTGATAAAACACAAAACAGCAAAACAATGATTAAACTAACGATTAATCACATTTAATTTCAAAAATCTAATTCCTGAAGATAGAAAAAGCAATGAACACAGTCAGTGGCATTACTTTCTATGGCAGCTGTGGTCTTGGGTTTTAGCCATCAGTCAAAGTGGTGAAAGCTGAGCCAAAGAATCTGCTATCATTATTCTTCCCAAAATTCTGTTTTGTGGTTACTCTGCCAACTCCAGGGTACACTCCAAAGTTGTGTATTGTAATACACATTCTTCAATTGTCAAGCTGGACAAATAGCTCTTTTTTTCTAATACTCATTTCCATTTTCTTTAATTGTAAGACATTTAATCAGGAGAGGTCTTCATCTTGTCTCTTTTTCCCCATCTTATTTAAGTCAAAGTAATTCATGGATGAAATTTGAAGAGCTGTAACAGAATTCTTCAGATTTTTTTTTTTCCCCCTCAACGACGAAGTTACTTTAAGTAAAACAAAGGAGTTCTTGACAAAAGATCCTTTCCATTTTTAATTAGGCAAGTTGTGGGGATGCCTACGTTTGGAAATAAATCCTTAAGGATGCTCTGCTGGATAAACATGCTTCTCCAAAGAAATGCAGTGAAACATCTTGTGTTTATTACAGTCAGCTGTGGACAGCATCCCTTTCACTAGTTTTGATTAATATGCCATCGTATCCTGGTAAGATTAATGAACTGTGAAGGATATGTGGACCCTGTCTCTTCATTTCAAAGAAAGAGTGGGAAGAATTTAAATAAACATAACATTTCTGTGGTCTGTTTTGTCAGGATGCGATTGACTGTTTCTGCCTTTATAAAGCCTGCAGGTTTTTTGTTTGCTTGCTTGTTTTGGTGGTTGTGGAGCATGCAGCTTTCAGGCAGTAGTTATGTTGGCCAAGAGCAACTACGAGATATTATTTCAACAAGCAATGAAAATGTATGCTAGGTGGGCTCATTAGATTTTTATTAGGTGTCAGGTAATGGTGTGAGATTTTAGAGGCGCCCTGAAAAGGCAAATATATTGTACTCATAAAACATGAGTAAAACAGAAGAGTAAAAAGGAAAAAAAAACCCGTGAAGTTTAAAAGAAATAAAGAAAAAGGATCTGGATGCAGCTGTAGCTTTTCTATTATATTGCAATCATAAAGAATATTTTAATGGCCATCAACAAGTTGTAGGTGTGATACTTTTTTTAGGTTTGTTTTTTTGTGTAAATTTTGGCTTAAGTACTTATTGCCCTTGAAATCATCCACAGGGCCATCTCCAGTAATTAGTCAAAACTACCCCTGTTAACCACAGAAAATTAACTTCACTCAATGGCTAGGGAATGCTTCTGAGAATTGTTTCTAATGCTCGTAAGTGACAGAATATTATATCCCTACTGATTTTAAAATAATTTAAATACTAATGTGGTATTGGTTAGAAAAAACAAAAATAATTGTTTTAACTGACAAATCCTTAAAAACATGTCATTTATGTTGCTTTTTTATGTGCTGTACTACCTTAATCTCTCTGTAGACCTACTTTACATTCAGAAGTGTGAAAGCTGTGCAAGACTGAAGTATGACTGGGAACCCAAAATGATGCTTCTCTCTAAGAAAAATTGTATAAAATTGACCAATAAGCAAAAAATGCTCATTTCTGTAATAATTATTTGTTGTTATACATGAGTTGACCAGGCACTCTAAGTTGTCACTAGAAGAGCTTTAGTATTTGAAAAACACATTCCTATATGGTACTAGATATTACTTTTTATTGCAAGTTTGACAGGAAGATTACCAGCCTGGTGATTTAGGATTCCAAGTTGCTCGTCTGCTCTGAGCTGGTGGCTGTGGATCTCACACAGGTGTATCTTTACTATTAGAGTGTGAGATGACTAGTCCAAATGTTTTCTTCCTCAAAAGCTGCATCGCAGGATTTTGATCCTTGGATCTGTTTAATCCAACTCTTTCCCAAAGACGTAGAATAAGCTTCTGAACAAATCTAATCTCTATCAGTTCTGGCAGACTCAGTCATACCTGAGTAAGGCAATCGACCAAATATCACAAGCAGCAGAAGGGGAGAGAGCCCCTTGTAACCCGGACGAAAGCTGTTCCTTGTTTATCGGAACTTAAATCTCCAGCAATCAAATCAATATAGCTAAAGTCATTTTATATTTCTCAGTATTTTTTTTAATTCCTGCATATGTTAATCATCAACCAGAACTCACAAACAGAGATCAGAGCCAAGAGAGAAATTTAAGATCAGTAGGGACAAGAACAATGTCCAACACCGTAACTGAAGGCCTTCATACTAAAAATTAATATATTTGTAAATCTCTTTCCATAACAATCAGCAACATATAACTATGGAGTCAGTGGCGTACAGATTTTGAAAGTCTGGGGAAACACCTGTGATTTGTCTTGAATGATCTGAAATATTTAAGAGTGACCTCTGAGGTTAGCTCTCAATGTAGTGGTGTCAAGGCCCTCAGAGCAGATACTTTCTCTGGTCAAAAAGCTGAAAGAGAGAGCCAACGTGTTTGAAAGCTGGGCTCTATCAAACTGTAAATAGATGGGACTTCCTTTGCTAGGATATTCTGACAGACCTAAATTTTATTTTAATTTTTGTTAAATCTGTGAAAATCCTGATGTTGAAGACATCAGAGTTGTCAAATTAGAAATATGTTTGCTTTGCACAGTTTGCGAGGTTCCCAGAACAGGTTTAAACCTGCCTTTTTTCCCCTCAGGCTGGTGGAACCCCTGGGCCAGTTTTTTGCTGTGATCTACAGTGTATTTAGCGAAATAGCATATATGTCACTTAGTCATAAGTATGAGCAGTACCTGATGGTTCAGAGGTAGATAGAACCTGGGGAATTATTGCACTCAATGCAAACCCGCCACACTCGAATTTCCACTCGATTGTTCTATGCTAATGTAGTAATAATTGTTACATAAGGCCATCAGTGAAAGCATGGCCTGTAGAAAACAAGGGCAAAATTGTTGCTAGCTTCAGCAGAACTGGGTTTTCAGACCAAGTGAGTAGAAGTCCAGTCCGGTGGCGATGCTGCTGCCCTCGGGGACTGCTCAGGAATCGTGTGAAGAACTCCAAATAGCTCTGTCTGAAAAAAACATGCTGCTTTCTCTCCCATGTCTGTCCCCCAGTATGTGCTTTGTTATCATCTATGAATCACCAAACATCCTTTGTGACGTTTATATGGTATAGTTATTTATAACTCTAACACTTGCATGTTAAACAGAAGGTGATTTACAAAGTGCTGCTCAATCTGACAGCTGTTACTAGAGCATAGCCAGAATAGATTACTTGCAAGTTTATTTTAATTATAGATAAGCCTACACTGAAATACTGTAGTCACCTGTTTTGCACCAGGTCTGCAAAGTAGTGGTAAATAATAGCATAAGCTGTGTTTGCCTTTGTAAAACAAGGAGTGCTGGCCTTCACATTTGTAACTTTTTTCCAAGTATCAAACTTTCACCTGTCTCTCTGATTAGCAGGTTTCTGATCAAGTGAATCCACTTACAGAATTGGTTAGACTTCTATTCAAAACATATAGAATATTCAGAAAGGCCCATTTATAGAATGCTGAACTTTCAAAGTCCAGCCTTCACAAGCAGAAATTCGCCCATCAGTCCGTGCCCAGTGACTGTATTCAAGTACTAATCCCAGCAAGTTTTGTTTGGAGGAAAAGCTGCCATCACTAACAAGAACAGTTCTGCATTTGTCCTTCAAATGCTTCTTTTGTGATACAATCATTCACATCTATGGAAACAAACAACAGAATGCATCAAAACTATGTAGTTCAATACTGTAGAAGTTTCCTTATGGAAATAAGGAGCCGTACACAGATCTTGTTTTATGGATTAAGCAGGTGAATTGGAAGAACTTGGCTCTCTGGTGGGCCTCCCAAAGTCAGGAAGACAACTTGCAAAAATCTGATTTGGAGAACTCTTGCACAAATCCTATTAAGTCCCTTTTATTACACAAATGATAGAGAATAAGAGCGTTACATGATGTGGATCGTAACTCTGACCATCTATAGTGACAGATCTGAGACTAAGTTTTGAGCAGCCCTTGAATTTTGATCTCTAGAAGATCTGATTCTTACTTAGAGTAAATATTGGAACCTTTGTAGTAGTCAAAAAAAATTTATATTTTCTTTCATGAATATGTAATTTTAATAATCTATCGGAAAAATAGGTACTCCAAAAATAGTAATGAAAAACAACTTCAGTATATGCACTGCAATATTTTGCACTCTGCATCTCCTAAATCAAGTCACTGACAGAGAACCTCTGGTTAATAGAAAGTACTTCACTTATCTGAGGTGATCTGACCTGACTGATAATTACACAATAGTAGTTTCAGATGCTGTTTTCAGTGTCTTCATATTTGGACAAAATTTGTCGTGAAGCAGTTCCTATGGCTCAATAGCACAGCGTGCTTTGTATTCAAACTTGAAGCTGCGTAGTAAGTTCATTGCAGGAGCTTAACCTGTATATTAATGTTCTTGTCACTCCTGTCAGTCTCTCAACACCACTATAGCCCATCAGGGCTGACTTGTTAATTTTATGTCCTCTGCTGCCTTGTAGGAATGGTCATTATAAATCACTCTCTGCACAAATGTAGATACAGATGGATTCAATTAATTACTGCTTGCCTGCTCTGAGAGTGATCATCAATGCAATATAGCTGAGCAGTACTAATCTCTAGTAACCATCTGGAACCATTAAGACAAACTGTATCTCCTTGTCCAGGGGAGGCAAAAGTTTTGGAAGCCCTTGAGGCACATGGCCTCTCTGAGTTGCCTACTGTTAAAATGAGCTGAGGCTCTGCTGAAGACGACCTGATTCTTGTATTACTTCTCCCTTTTATGAAGAGCTGCATGGTATTTTGTGGTAGAATGCAACTACCAAACTTAGGGTTTGGTGAGAACAAACAGTGCTGTTGAAGGTCAGATCAGCAGAAGGACCAAAGAGCTTGCAAAAAGCCTAAGCGTGTTCCTGGGTGGACATAGAGGACCAGAGAAATGTTGAAGACCACCAATTGGGTGCAAAAGTTGTTTTTAACTCTGGATTTTTCTATTAAAAGATACAGTTTAGTATTACATACTCTGATAAATCTCTGGATTTCTCAGGATGCAAACTGGATTTTACATGGTAGGGCTGGTAACTCTGAGCCCACCCAAATCCTGATGGATCCAAGTCTCTCCAAATGAGAGGAATGCACGCCAATGCAAATCTGCTCAGAAACACAATTTTACTGCGCTATTTTGAGGGTTCTCTGCTCATTGCAGAGAGTTGTAATTCTTTCTTTTTAAAACTGTAGCTGTTTGCAGTAAGGTAGCATTAAAGTGCTCTCAGTAAAAACACTGCATCTGCTATCAAACTGGCTTTCAAGCCTGATCCAAAGCCTGGAAAAAAAAGACACGTAGCCATCCAGTTTGATGGACTTGATTTTGAATCCATAGGTGAGAGGATTCTTATACCTTTTAAATCAGTTTAAGACTTCTCCTTAAATAAAGCAAAATCTTTATTATTTTTAAGATTGAGCACTTTTAAAACAAGTAATTAAAAGGATGGGGATTTTTAAGTGGTGAATGAGGATCTTGTAAGTGCTCGCAAAATCTAGCAATTTTAAGGAACTGAATACTGGTATGTGAAATCACCCTTGTGCTCCTATTTTTTTGCAGGACCAATGTTTGAATCTTATTTTTGGTACTAGAATATTTGGTTTCACCTGAAAAGCTTAATGCAAGAGACTTGGAAACTGTATTGTTCTCTTGACTATGAACCTCACCTCTCAAGGAATATGTTTTGTTACAGCTTGTCATTTCCTTGGAAACTTCTCTGATACCAGTCTGTTCACAAGCAGAAGCAGGAGTTTTCCGTCTCGGATGAGAAAGGGCTGAGGTAAGATTTGTTTCATTTCATAAATGGAAGATCGGATGAGTCCTTCATAGCTAAAGAATTCTTGTTTAAGTTTACATATAACAAAGCACTTCAAACACATGGCTAACATGGAGTGTTTGAGTCAAGCTATTGGAATGAAAGGAATTATGAAAATAATGAAATGCTGCAAATGTGTATCTGTCTCAGAAAATCTGTGTCAACAAAATTATTCTAATATTTTACTGGTTTTGGTAAAGGCATTCAAATGTGTGATTCATTTAGGCTTGAAGAAGGTGGAAGACCTCTCCATATATGTCTTTCAGGATTATAAACTGGAAAAGGTGTATCAAAAGCAAGTGAAACTTTATAAACCCATTTACCTATTTTCTCTGGAAGCAGATGCATCTAATTTTACAAGGTGCAATTCTAGCTGCTTGGTATGCAGATTAAGACTTTTGCTAAGGAGGGTTATTGTTGGTTTATACTGTGACAATATGTGAAAAAGAGCAAGATTTGTAAAAAGAGTGGAAACTACAGGAGGTCACATGAGTAGATGTAGAATTTCCCACCTCATGCTTTGTTTTCTTAAGTGTGGGTTTTTTGTGTTTTTTTTTTTTTTTTTAAAAAAGAGGCTTAGCAGTTTAATTAAATATTTAAAAGGGAAGAAGTATGTGTGGTGGGGGGAGCTTGCTCTAGTAGACAGCGGCTCATGGAGTACACGGCTTCCTGAGAGGAGTTGATTTACGTCTGGCCAGATCATGTTGCCAGTAGAGAAGGGGTCCAGCTCCAACTAAACCTGCCTTTATAAGTCACTGATGCACCAGCCCTGTGCAGGCCATCAGCACAAGCCAGCAATGAAAGCCATCTAACAGCCTACTTTTCTTTTTCACACAGAATTTGAGATAAATAGGAATTTTTTAGGCTACTCTTTGTGCTGTCACTCTACACAGTGCAATTCTCTTCAGGCTTCCCTTCATGCTAAAGCATGACATCTATTAACTGGAGTGAAATAATGCAGGCGTTTAAATAACGTGATAAATGATTAATTTGTTCCTGGTCAAACCTTGTGAAATGGTGAGCACTCAAACCAACAGTAAGAAAGGATGGTTGGCACTTTCAGGCCTACTCCCTGTATCTTTTCCCAAGTAATTTCTTCCTGCTTTACGTGTTAGCTCAGTGATATATTTCACTCTTAATTAAGAGAAATCATTTATTATGCAAAAAAAACCATAAAATTGCATCTGTTGGTACATAGGTAATGGCAACTATGACTTTGTGGGTTCCTTCAAGTGCTACCACAAGACCTATCTTGTCCCAAGGCTGGTAGATTGAAAATTTACTGGCATCTTTTCTTTCAGCAAATTGAACTCAGAATTTGGAGCTAACCTTTGTATTAGATGTTTCCAAGTAATTGATTAATTAGTATCAGAATTCCTCTTCTTGGCAATCAAGAAATGCAGAGGCGATTATTGTCTTTTTAAAGGCGTAACAATAATGGACCGTTTGCTCATAATTACGGTGTCAAGGTCAGCAGAATCTGAAAGGAAATAATATACTGCCTCTGCTCTGCTGTCTCCACTGGTACAACCATTACTTCACGTTTATAGTGTTCTATATATTTCTTTGAGAAACCTGTACATCTCTTTGAAAAAAGATCTTTAAGCCCGATAAGACCTCAAACTGCTTGCAAATCTAATGCAATATTGGATTATCTCTTTTGTCTCCTTTTTGCTGATTGGAAAGAATTATCTGTCCCCGAATGCCAAGGACAGTTCTGCAAAATCACCTCAACAAATGAACCAATAACCCCAACCTCTATGCTTGTCCTCGGTGTAAGAAAAGAATACAGAGAAAAATAGCTCTGTGCGTGTATAAACAGAGACAGGGAGAGAGGAAGAATGTTGTTGGTTTGGTTTTTTCTTGGAAATTGTCTTTGACATTTTTGAATAACTAATACTGGAGGAGAAAAAGCAAAAATGTTGCCTTGAAAATAAATGCAATTTAAATGCCAAATCGTAGTCACAGAATCTTAGTGCTCTGGAGGCTGGACGGCTGACCTTCAGAGAAGCCATGATGCAGTAAATAGATGTGAGGAGAGAAGGGACTGGAGCAGGTTGGAGGAGGCACGCTCGGCACTGTGGTCACGTCTCTGTGATTCGTCATGACTACCAGCCCCAGAGGGCAGTGGAAGCCACACAATACTCTGGTGTTGGTAGGGTAATCTAGCAGCACCAGCTGCTCCAAAACGGGACACGTGCTCTCCCTGAGTCTGATTATTTTGGCCCAATGCGCAGGCACGTCATGAGATGCTGTGTACCAGAAAGCCACATACCTGGCACGCAAATTTCTGAGGAGATTAAAATTAACTTGGGATAATTTTAGGCTATTGTAGTTATACTTCATTGGTTGAAATTTGCTTGGACCTGCTTTTTCCGTAAGTATGAATCTTTACTGTAACAGCAGATTAAACAGGACCTCTGTCTCAGCCGCAGCTAATGCACGCAGTTGGCTGCTCTGCTGAGCGGTTTGCACACTCTTTGCAGACTTGGTGTGGGACAGCAACACCAGCCTGTGTCTCTGGGCATGGCTTGGGGGACAGCTGTCCCCAAGAAGCACCTGAGATGTGGGAATAGCTAGCTGCGTGGAGATGTGCTCTGCCATACCAGCTGACCTCAAACTAGAAGATTATTGCCAGTTCATTCTATTTACTAGTACAGTTGTAGGCTTAAGGGTCTTGTGTGTGCTGAAAAACCGGACTTTCCAATTTGGCAGCTCGCCTGCATTATCCTGTCTCACTTCTTCCACCACTTCAAACCACAGTAAAATCCTGTTTATCAGTTACTGGTTCCTACAGTCTTGTTTAGAAACTCAAACCTGACTGGTTTAGCTCTATTTGTGCAAAATTCTGCTGCATGTTGAGACCAATCATTCTGTACTGCAGGGAGGGTGGTGTTTGCTGTTCCAGTGGTGTGCCAGGGGACGAGAGCATGAAGAGCACCACAACATATTCAGGGCATAACTCCAAGCCTTAAAATCCTAGAGAAACTTGTGCACAGTGCCCAGGAACAACACAAGTGAAGAGAGCTTCAATCCTGAAGTCGGAGGAAAAAACAGTCTGCAAGTCTAAGGGCTAAAGTGTGGAGAGTATCTCCCTGTGCATCAAGAAGTTCCACTTTTGAATTGGCATCTTTTGCAGGGTTCAACACAGAGCTGAGCTTTACAGACGTGGTTTTAGGCTGTCAGTAAGAAAAGGAAATCCCAGAACCAGAGAAGTAAAAAAAAAAAAAATACTTCTGGAATCATTTGTTATGATCATGTAGGAAATCTCTTTTTTAAGTAAGAAATATAGCTGCTCAATATTGTGTAAGAGCCATTATATGCTTTCATAAACCTGTCACAGATTGATTCTCCTTAATTTAATTTCTCAATTAAATTATTTATGCTTTTATTTAGCATCACAAGAAGCAAGTAAAAAATAGATTATGTTTTAAAATTCAATTAAAAAAAACAGTCAAGTGCTTGATTCTGAAGATTCGTATTTTATTTTATTTTGGAGGAGTGGGATTTTGGTTGTTTTAATTTAAGTGTCAAGTTCCAGAACTATCCTAAAACTACATAAAGCTGTTTTCATTTCTTAAGTGCTTGACAAAAATTAACTTCCATTTTGTGTATTGATTCTTTGGTTTGAAAACAGCGAATTAATATTTCTTATTTAGTTTATATATCCTGTAATAAAGATTGATACACTGTAATCAGTCTGTTTCAAATCACTTTGTAAAGTGTCTCATAAATTAGGTGGAATCCTGTTTACTTTTCTTGCCTAATACTGATACGAAAAAATAATTACATTTACAAAACAATATATCTGAATCCTCCAGTCATGACACATTTAATAAAAGACAGAAAATCTATGGGCAGGAACATCATTTTCTTTATCATATTCTTGTTTTCTTGTTTCCTGCCAAAGATCTGCACAAAATAAGTGCAACGCCCAAAATTTAGGTGAAATTTAGCTTTTACCAGTTGATCCAGCTTGTGATCCAAACTAAATTTTCCTCAACTTTGTTTGTAGTTTTCCCTCTCTACCACTGCACACTGTCAGGTGATAAGGTAACGCCATACCTGTTAGATAGACCGAGGATGAGATTCTAACAAACCTCTTAACGCTGTGTAGCAGTGCACATGGAGAAGTTGTAGTAGTTCCTGAACATAGATGATGTAAGAGTACTGTGAAGACTAGAGTGGAAAAGGATAAACCTGTACTGATGCTACTCAATGTCAGATTTCAACTGCTAGACAAGAGCCGAGGCTCCCACAAGTCGCGCAGTTACCTGCCTTTGCAAATGAGCAGAAAGTCATGCGGGGTAACTACAGAGTGAGCAAAGCCCTAAGGGGTAAATATTCCAAAGGCATCCAGTGCCTTAGCCAGGGGAGTCACTGATAATCACATAGGTATAGCTGATCATAGATAATCGTGTAGCGAAGGCTGCTTGTGGCTTCTGAAACATGTCACTCAGAATAGTGTGATCAGACAGGACACTGGCTGAAAGCTGCAGAGATCTCACTGCATATGTTTTGTGAACACAACAATTAAATACTTGTGAATTTTACAGAATGCCAAATATATGCACCCTACACTGGAAACATGCCTTCTTCAATTTTTCCTTTGTAGGAAACTTCTGCCACAAAACATTTGATTCAGCACTTAAAGTTTAAATACGAAGTTACTTGTCACCATAAGATAATCTGTTGAACTCAAATATTTATTTCTGTCACCTTTAATCTTTGTACAATATTGGACAGACCATTTACACTTCTGGTTTTGCTGTTAAAACCACCATTCAAAATAGTAAAGTTTTATTTGTTATGAAGAATTCTGTTCATCTAACTGACACCTATACACTCCGGAAAACAGGTTTTTCTGTGTGTTTTCATAGGGGATGTAGAATTGTAGAATGCAAATATTCCAGTGAATAAGGTCAAGATTTAAGAGGAATAGTACATTTTCTTCTTTCTCTTTTTTTTTTGCATTTTGTATTGTACTATAAATTTTTACTAGAATACTAGAATAATTTCATCAAACAGTGGCAAGTTATATGTCACAGATACAAGAACAGCAATGCAGGATTCATGTTTCTGAATCCAACTAGACAAATAATTTTAGCACAAATAAAGCTTTCCTGACTTGCCCAACAGGAGAGTTCTGTGTTAGCACTGACCTCATGGTATTAATTCTTATGCTACAGAAAAACTCCAACCACACTACGTAGCTCAGTTCTGACGTATTCAGTACCACTTTACATCTCTTGCCTCTTTATTTTCGACTGGTTTTGGTTGGTGGGCAGTTCTGGTTTTTAAGTGGAAAATGACTCTATGATTTTTCTACTTTTCACCGTATCAGAACCTATTGGGTCCCACTGGAATAAGTATAGTTAGATCAGGCAGTTTAGTGAGGCTGTGTCATAGGCTGTGCAGGATTGGTGGCAGCTGACCTGAATTAGAGAAACCCCACACTGTGACCTGACTTACACTGCAGAGACCCCTACAAAGCTCCCTTTGCCTAGAACGGAGGAAGTGCAAAAAGCCAACAGTCCCCTTTGCTCTGCTCTCAGTCATAAACAGAGATGATCTCGACCATATTCCTTTCCAGAGCCTTTTCCACCAGTGCCATGCCAGGTTCATATTCAAAGGGCATTTCACCTCAGGCTGAGTGGTATAGGCTTTAATATTTTACTTCAAAAGAGTTTGCAGAGTATAAACATTAATGCATTCATTAATAGAAATCATAATACAATGCAAATACAATTAGTTTAAAGCCAATTTATGTTTAATGACATAGCAGTTATCAAAGCTCAATTACTCTAATTAGAATTTTATTCAGTAAAGCACATTTTATTCAGTGTTTGCTCAGCACTTTACTTGGGATGAGTCCCAAGTGTACTAACAGTGATTTAGATCGGTTTTTTTAAATTAGTTTCTTATTTACAGATCCTCAGAGAAGAAATGAGATGTTATTTATCTGCCTTTTAATAAAGTACTTCTGTACTTTTTGCACAATGGTAGCAGAATACCTGTATTATAGTAGACTGTGAAATTAACTGAGTCATGGTTATCTCATATATTTGGTAATCGCTGCTTCCATCCCTCCTCAGTCTGTGAGATGTTTCTTGCTTATGAACAGGTTTACAGCTTTTTCCCATATTTGAAGCCACTAACTTTAGTCATAAAGTACATAAAACCTCTTAAATAATTTATTCCATGTTAGATTTATTATTTTTTTTTACTGAATGCAAGTGGAACAGTAACCTCAGATTTTATTACAATAAATTGTTATCAGCCTCACCTTGGTCCTTGGGAGAATTATGGCTTTTAAGGGGATTAGCAGAGAGAGCTGCCAGCAGGGATTTAGAAAGAGCAAGTCACGTCTGATCAACCTCACTGCTCTCTCTCAGATTAGGTTACCAGCCCTGTAGAGAAGGGGAGGACAGTAGATGTTGTATACCTTAATATTTAGCAAGGCCTTTGTCCCAGTCTACCATCTGTCACCAAATTCGTGAGATACAGATTCAGTAAATCATCAGAGTGGATGAAAAACTGGCTTGAGTGCTAAGATGAAAGTCTTGTGACCAGTGGTGCTAAGGTGAGCTGGCAGCCAGCAGGGCCCTTCAGGTGTTACCACTGGCACCAAGGTTATTGAATGTCTTCAGAAATGACCTGGAGAAGGGGACGAAGTTCACTCTCAGCAAGTTTGTGTGTGACACCAAATTGCCGGGAGCAGTGAATATGCTGGAGGAAAAGGCTGCTCTTCAGAGAGACCTGGGCAGGGTTGAGCAGAAGTTAACGAAATCTACCAAGAGAAAGAGGCCCGGCATCTGTGAAGGAATCTCATGCAACAACACAACCTGCAAGGATGCCGCTCTGCAGAAAAATGGTCAAATACTGCAGCAGGTTTCCCAGCAAACTTAGAGAGTCTGTCCCCTGAAGTGTTCAAGACTCAGCTGGACATGGCCCTGAGTAACCTCATCTTATTTAGACCTGTTTTGAGCATGTAGTTGAACTTTGAGGGTCCTTTCCACCCTAAATTTTGATTCTATGACTATATATTACTTATTGTATAGTGCACCTTATATGCACAAAGACTTTGAAGAATGCAGCATTTTTAAAATTTGTATTAATTTAGGTAATGATTATGCACAGATCTGTAGGATGGCTATTGCAATGTCATTTTATTCTTTTTTTTTTCTGTGAGTTAGAAAACTCTTTCCACTGTGGAAAAAAAAGGACTGTTTCATTGAATTCAGCTCTGGGATAGTGACACAAACTTATTTTATAACTTCTCTAATTTTTCACTAAAACACTGATCAGTATGTGTTTACAACTTTCAGGAGATAAAAACCAGCAGAACCTTAACTGTGTAAGGAGTATGTGAAAGAGATAATGAAAGGCTCTAGAAGCCACAGTTCTTAAAAATGGGCTCTTCGTTTTAAAGAACTTGATCTATAGCAATATTTGGATCCTCCTTTAAAATAATAATGAAATCCTGAAATAACTGACTTCATGGCAAGGTTTGATACTGTGGCCTTCCACGTGTTATGCACCACAATATAGAAATATAGGTGGTCTTGAAACAAGTGACCTGTAGCAAATTGTTGACTACTTTTCTTTCCTCTCTGGTGGTGTTGGTTCCCCATTTGCAGTGTTTTTTAAAACTCACTTGTGAATATTCTAAATTGATGCTGAGTAATGTTTCTAATACAACTAATATATACTTCCCTTCCATGTGATATATAAACATGCTCCATTTATATAGGTGTACCTTCAGTCCAGCCTGGGAAGGTTGGGGTTTTCTTCCTCACAAAATAATAATGAATTTTAACTTGATGACAACTGACAGCCAAAAGTCCTACAGGATAGTTCTGGCAGCCAGGGATTACTGAGTCGTGGGGGTGTTCTGGCCACACACCTGCTTTCTCAGAAATGCCATCTCCAGCTGCAGGAGCACAGTGACACAAAACAAGAAGAGAGGACCTGAAACTGTGCCCACAGAATCCACCTATTCCAGGAAAAATAATAAAAGCGTTCAAATTAGTGTACCATGAAGAAGAGAGCTGACTAATAGGATTACAAGCTCAGCATTACTAGAAAGCATAAAGTCAGTTATAAAAATTTTAGAAACTGAAGTAAAGCCTTCTAAAGTTTTCCTTCAAGCTACTAAATCATTTATTTATTTTATGTAGCACCTGTACAAAGTTGTTAAATAACAATCAGTGCCCTCAGTCTGTTCAGCAAGCTAACGTGCTTGGATTGCATATATTAGTGATGTTATAGGCATTTTCTATAACAACGAGTCTGTGGAAAAGGAAGAATTAGAAAACTGAAAATGGATTGGACTTAGTAACAAGAACTTTTGGCACACTGCAGAAGATGGTCTTGTATTCGCGGGACAGGCACAGCTTGTCAGAAGGCGAATGCAGAAGGGCGGTGGCAGTGCGTGGCTGGCGGCAGTGCCCGTCTTTGATTTTTTTTTGTGGAGTCTGTAGTACTTAGCATGGTGAGGCTGTCTCAGCAGACCCTGTAAAACGTGCTTTTTGCAGTCCTGCACTGGGACAATTTTCTCAAGGATCAGTATGAGTCTTTAAGAGCCTTCCTATGTCAGGCTGGTTCCTTTTGTTCTATCTATAAAGGCTGAAGCAAAAAAATGTGCCCGCCAAAGCAAAAAAATAGCATTTTTACAATCAGGGCTGAAAAATGCGGGAGACAGTTTTATACAGCACCACTGAAAGATAACAGAATGGCTATTAGCAGAAAGAAGTGTCTTATTTTTAACTATACACGTAGTTTCAAAGTGCCCTTTTCTTCACTCTACAATTTGAAAAAATCTTTTCTAAAATAGCACGTTCTGATTATGGATTGATAACTTCTCTGAAATGTAGTTAAGTTCATCATCTGAAGTCTAAGTAGCATTATTGTTATATAAATTTATATATAAATATGTGTGTACACACATTATAGTACAATATTTAGTGCTTTAATATGTTTTATACAGCTAACACAGATTGTATCAAGTAACTACATCTATATAGAAAAATAGCATAATATTCAAGAAATTTTCCAAGAGAAGCAGGTTTAATTCTTTCATACAAATAAATAAAATGTGAAGGAAAATGATACCTGACTACATTTCAAGCTCATTGAATGGTGGTGAAAGATCTTCATTGCAGGCAGTTTTTCTGACAGCAGATGCAGCATGTCTGTAATTTTGTTTTTGTCAAGGGGCTGCATCTTGTAGCCTGACCATGTGCAGAATAGAGGAGGCTTTCAGATCTCTGGGTCTTGAATTAGTCTGAATCCTGGCATAAATTATGCATGGTTTGTCAGGCTTTCTCTAATCTATCAGGCAGTTGGATTTCATGTTCTGAGATTAATCTGCTTAATTAATTAAAATCAATAACTTTATGAAATTTCCTATTAGAAAAGCCTTACAGAAAGTAGGTTCTCTCTAACTGGTATATTCCATGGTGATAATGGCAATGCTATGAATGATGGTATAGTGTAAACATAAGTTCAAAAGTTACCAACATTTTTATAAATGCTGTTAAAAAGGCTTGTGTGACAGGAAAAAAAAAAAAAGAGGGGAAAAGAACCTGTTATTTTTAGTTAGAAAACGTAATTATGTAAAAGATTATACTGGAAAGGCTGAATATCTGCTTTCCTCAGTGCGGTCACTGAGATGCTGAGTTCCTTTCAGGGTTGCCTGATTGCCTACCTAGGCAGAAAGACAGAAACAATAAAAAATCCCCATGTTTACATCTTCCAAAATAAAAGGAAGAGCTATTTTTTTTATCTATAGGCTCCACCATGAGAGGACCGTCTACTTATTTTCAGTATGTTCTGTGAAAGCTTCGGATGGGTTGCCACGCTGGAGCATGTAGCCTCATAGTCCTCTCTCAGGCTTGCGTTGCCCTTACTCGTGCTCTGGCCAGAACGAGGTCATTGGCCATGAAAGAAAATTCACTTTGTTTTCCATTAGTTCTTTTATGACCTTTGGATTGAAATCTCATTTCTCATAACCACTATTTCAATAATTGTTGATGGTTTTCAGTTAGAAAACAAGGCTACCTGCCTCACAGAGCTCCTAGGAGATTTAAGAAACCCACGGCACAGGAGACAATTTATGCATTTGTGGGAATTATTTATATTGAAAGTTTTCTAAATTCAGAAAATTGATGGGGAAAAAAATCCATACAAGCCTCGTTTCTCTTGTTTGACCCTCATCTTGTTGAGGAAAAACACTCTTTTATTCACGTCATGGAATTAAAACAGTTACCTAAAATCCTTGTAACCGTAAGCAAGCATGTTACCGTCAGTCAAGCACTTGTAAAATAGTGGTTCACATTACTAAAACAATGAAGAGATTAAATTTTTATTACATGTATTAGGCTGACAAAACAGAGAAGATGAATATAAAATGAACTGATTATATTAAAACCTTTGATTAGCTCTTCTAGGAAGAATTGCTTGCCTAGTCTATTATGTCTGTACACAAACGTGAAGAACACGGGATTAATGTGCAATTACTTTATCGCTGTGCAACTTCTGTTGGTATATTTGAAATATTTGAATGGATTTGCTTTGTTTAATTCTGAGCTATTGGGAAATCAGCAAGAAAGAAAATCAGAGGTCCTTAAAGGAATTAAGAGTCCTTCAGAAAATAGCCATTAATTTAGGCGTGCCCACTTCCTGGCTCAAATCTGATTAGCAGGCTTATTCCTCTCATATTTCAAACTCAGAAGGACAGTAAATTGTTGAAAACAAACCTTGTGTCTACAGAAATATGAACTGCCTGAGTTAAAAGTGGAGGGATGCTAACAAAAGAGCTTGTTTATACTTCAAAGCTGTAGCTGCTGCCTCAGTGTTCTTCCATTTTGCAAAGCCATACTGGAGACTAAGCGAGGGGAACCGACCTACCTTCAACTATGTATACAGATTTTTTTTTCACTAAATAATTTTAAAGTCATAACAGCCCTTCAGTCTGATTCAGAAGACAAATGTGAAGCAGTGATGCCATTGCAATTGGTGGGAAGGAGGAGGGTGATACTCTTCGATGAAGAGACAAGAAAAAGAAAATGGCCAGAGGTTGAAATGAGCACACTGAGCAGGGCTGCTGCAGTGGTGTCTGGTGACACTACAGCCACAAAGAACAAGGCACAACTTGCTTGAACCGCAGGCTCCCTGGGATATACCTGAGGCATCTGGGTCACCACCAGAAAAATGAGCCAGGCACACAAACCATGCACAATTTTAGTATTTTTGCTAAGTGCCTCTCTTCCTTTTGTGTGTAAGGGATGGTGCATAGTTTCAGAGGAGCTACTGGGGATTATCGTAATCCCAGGGTTGTAGAGGAGAGTGTGGCGTATCACAAACTGTGAGACATGTGGCAGTTGTGAGACATGTTCTTTTTACTCCAGAAGTCTTGTTTTCTACTTGCAGCTTGTCTTCTCTCCTAATCTGACCTGCTTCACACGGAATAGCTTTTTTGGTATGGGTATCACTGGCACGTACTGAACAGGGTACCTGCAGGCTCCCGTGTGAGCCAGCAGCAGTTCCTCCATGACCTGCTGGCCAAACTAAGGGCTTAGTTATGGAAAAGCACTGGACAGAAATGTCAGAGATTTGGGTGGAGACATTCAGATTGTAGATTATATTCTCTGTTGCCATGTAATATAGAATTAGACGTGGTCAAGTGTTTTTGGTTACACTGGTGCATGACGTCTCGCGGTTAGGATTCCTGGTTTTCAGTGAGGCAGCCCCCATGAATGGAAACGGCTCTGCCAAACCCCTCCAGGGGTTTAGACAGCGTCTGGCAGCATTTAGTGGCCGGCCCAGCCCTAACCCACAATAAAAGTTAACTAACAGCAATGCAACAATGTTCTGCTAAAATGTTGGTAATCCATTGAGGTTTGTTTTTTTTTAAATGTGAAGGATCTGTTAGCTAATCTTAGAGTTGTGCATCAGAGGTTCATTTGACTATTGTTTTTTTAAATATAGACTTGTTACTTTGTGAAAAGCCTCTTAACCATTTGAGAAATATTTGTGCCTCTTCACTTTTACAATTCTGATGCTTCACATTGAAAACATTGCCATGTCCACTGTAGATAGAAACGATTGATAGAAATGTCACTGACGTATTAAACTGTAGAATTTGTTCAGAAGTACATGGTATGTGACCTTAAACTGTTTTATTTGATGTCCCCATTTATGTAATTATCCTGCTTTATAAAGTAGGTATAAAAAAATAGTTTGGAGGTTTTTTTTTCACATACTGTTCATTCATGAAATGCTATTATTCACTTATTTTAACTCAATTCATTATACAGTATATTATATTTTAAGTATATGTTGGAACAATAGGTTATGTGTTGTATTTATTTGTGTTTACGAAATCAGGATTGGTATATAGTGCAAATGGTTAGATTTTGAGGCTTGAGAGACATGCTTCGTAATTGTGTCTGAAAGAGCCAGCTGAGCTGTTGCTGTGTATGTTGCTGACTTGTTTAGTTCCCTAATGAAGTCGTGTTTAAAGGTGTCAGAATTTTGGCCAGTAAGCTGTAGTATGTCTCTAAAACTAGAACAGAAATTTCTAATACGTTAAGAAATAGAAAATAATGAATACTGTTTTCCTGAAGTTCACCTTCAAAACAAAGAGCTAAAAGGATCATGCACCATATGCTACCTTGAACAGTGCTTATGCTTTACATTTCCAAACAGTACATGATGTACAAGGAAAGTACTGCTCAGGCAGGCATAGGATTAAACACAAGTCGTGTTAGGAAGCGAAGTAATAACAATTAAAACATTTTCTAGACCAGGAGCAACACAGACAAGGAGGTCATTCCTCAAGGGAATGGGGGGATGAAAAGGAAAATTGTGGCTACATGATCCAAAGGTAACGAAAGTTACTTTGCACTGTGTAGCTGGTGTGTAATTCTGGATAGGTGCCCAAAATTGGCATTGGCTGTAGTCCATGTCTTTAAAGCTTGAAGCAGCATTGTGGGATTGCAAAGATACTTGATGTTGAATTCAGACAGCAGGAGAGAAAAGAAAACTTAAGGGCCAGAGAAATTGTAAGTAAAAAATAAATTACACCTAACAACATCATCTCAGAAATTCCACATGCAGCTTTTTCTGTGAATTCACTGCACATTCATCCTATGCCCTGAAAAAGTCAAAAAGCCATTTCACCAGATATTTAGAAAGGAGTGTACACAGTGTTTCTACATGATATATTACACAGACTAAAGCATAGGCTTCGGAGGAAAGAAAAATACAAGAGTTTGAGATCCGAAGATGTATTTTTAGTTTTGTCTAATATAGACGACTTGGGTAATATTGTATTTTTTTATTGTAGCTGTGTGGAATGGAAGAGGGAAGGATTAACATTGTCATCTGAGGAGGCTTTTTTATTATTTTTGCATAGAAAGGACTACTGCTCATGCTACTCATTTTCTCGGTGTTAGCAAAAAAGTGGAAAACAGAAGATGGAAACATCTTCTATGTCTTTTTCTTACTATGAGGCAGGCTCTTGGGAAATTGTAAATACAGCCATATAGTTGAATTTCAGAAACACCTGACCATGCCAGGGCCCACAAACTAAAGTACTTCAAAACCAGTTTCAACATAAGAATCTGTTATTTAAATGCTCAGTGCACCTCTGAATCGGTCCACCAAGCGTCTAAACCAAACAACAAAAATCTTTTTCATTAGTAATACAAAGGGAAATTTCTGATACTTGCATGAGACTTACTATATGTGGTAACATTTAGTCATGTTAGATAATAACCTTTTCCACAAGTGACATTCAGCAATATGATATCAAAACCCTTACAAAATTTTATTTCATTAACAGTTTTTTTATTTGCAGAGATGACAGGTGCTTACAGTAACTCTTATGTTGTTATTAGTCCCTAAGCTGTGTACAAGTAAACTTAGACTTGCAAAAAAAAAAAAAAAAGAAAAGCCAGAAGCAGTCCTGTTTATTCATTCCTTTCTAACAATTTAATTTGTTTCTGTCAGAGCTCACTTTACTTTGTTCATCTTCCATTAATCTCTATTTATCTAGGTAAATAAATGAATGGTATAGTCCCCATATTTAAATGTCAGACGCAAGGTACATTTTAAATTATTTGTTATACCAAAAACAATCACATGGATTTTAAAGTCTGACATAATTGAGAGTATCTGACTGAACTATTGAATAGAATTTTTTTTTCACACATGAATACTAATAGCTTCAAGCAACAATGAACAATTGCCTTTATGGCTTTAGCAATTTTGTGATTGCCCTCTGATAGAACACTAACCTAAGGGGCTTTGGTGTCTAAGACACATTTTTCAGTGACAAGGATAGTTGATATGCCGCCACTAGGTGTTTTCAGTATTTGGTCTATATTTCATGGAGATTCTCATCTGAAAAATGTTAGTTTTGTCAACTGTATTTTTAAGTTGTAGAAGATTTTTCAGCAAAGCAGGTGTAAACAGTTTTGTTTCTAGAAGTACTGCTAGGTCTGGTTACTAGCACCTCAAATGCTAAATGCCATCATTTATCATAACAAAAAAAAACCTGCACCCACCTGAAATAGACTTTCTAAACAAAGGCCACGTTTCTATCTGTGTAAATGTATTAAAATGCCCAGGAAAGTTGTCAGGCTGCTGTTCTCTGTTTGTGCTGGTACCAGCAGAGACACTAAGCAGCAATACAACCTTCTCTATACCCCTGCAGGTATGAAAGGACACAGCAGTCACTTGGTGGAGCACCCACAAAGGCTGGTGAAAATATCTGTAAAGGCAGAAGAGGGAGCCTAATGCAGAAGCAGAGGGCTGACCAGGGACAGGCCTTCAGAAGTCACTGCTGCTTGCATTCTGCCCTCTTCCTCTCTGAAAACCCTCCGCAATACCGTGTGAGTTATGGCAGTGATGAGGGCATAAAGTAGATATGATATTAGTTCCCTTTATTTAGGAAACTGGAGCGTATCTGACTCACGACAGCTACCTTGACTGCTTGGACTTTAATAGATTCCCTGATCAGAAGGAAAGCTGCAAAGAAAATGAGGTTCGGGAAGTTGCAGTGATGCAAGGAGATGTCAGTTGTGTATAAGGGATGTGCACAGATAATGTTTTTACAGCACTGACTGTCTCGAGCTTGATCAAAAGCTGCTAGTCTTAATACACCTCTTTTCCTTGACTTCAGTGAGCTTTGGATTGGGCCCTTTGAGAGCCAATATAAGCTAAAAATATTGCAGTGCCAAGACTGTGTAAAGTCAGTAGAGAAATATGATCAAATTTATCATTATAATACTCAGCAGTTTGTAAACTCATTAACATTTGCAGAGAACATGCTGTTTTACCTGTGACCTATAAATTCTAGAAAGCTCAGGAGAATTGCCACTCTGAGAAATGTTGATGGCAAAGATATTTTGGGGGTCGTATGATGAAGCCAAGTGGCATAGTTTAATTGAAGTTGCTGTTGTTGTAAAAGCTTCATGGGATGCAAATGAGAGATCACTATGCATCTAAACAATTACAGAAATTGCACAGAATGGCATTAAGGTTTATGAAATTACATAAGAAAGTGGGAGTCGGTTAGGTTAGCAAGATATTGCCCACAATTAAAATGCATTTCATACAGTAGGGACTATTTATAGCAATAAAAGGATGGATGGTACTTCTGTCCCCCATTCCAAATATGCTAAATGTTGTGTCAAACCCGCAAGTATTGAGGGAAAAAAATATAAATTTCGGATTAGATCAGTATATCAGCTGCACACAAGGATCACACATGGGCACTAGAAAGACTACTGGAAGACGAAAAATACATATAACAGGCATAGAAAAGATTTACAGACTGAATAGAGAATTGTGAATCTTTAGCTGTGGCAGAATGCTTTGGAGAGTCAGCAGCCATTGTCTCATGAGAAAGAAGAACATATATAGTGCTTCAAATCTTTTTATATGAAAAAAGTTATTTCCACTAAGAATTTTTTTTTGTTTTGCCAGTATGTCAAGATTTAAAAAAATAAAATTAAATATTGCTGCTATGTTTAAATCCATAGGCACTGTACATGTATTATTTAGAGTGCATGTCATTAAGGACTATCCAATAACTAAAGGAAAAGCTGGAGAGTGTCTGTTGTATTTCCACAATTTGTATTCTAATTCTGTAGTTTCCGCAGTCACAATGTGCTTTACAGCAGCCTCAAAGCTGTGCCAGCCACCCAGGCTGCTGGTGAGTTAAAACACTACCTGGGGTTGCTGTTACAAGGACAACTTCAGTGATGCCCTGTTCTTCCTTGTAAAAGGGCTGCAATCCCTGGCGCTCCCTACACTTCCTAAAAGGGGTGGTGCAGCTCCAGCTGTTTACGGGAACTTCTGACCAGTTGCCTGAGGTTCCTGGCCCTTCACTTGCAGCTGAGCAGGAATGGGCCTGACGGTCTTTTCCGTAGTTTATACATGGTACATTGCAAAAAAATGGTCCATCTCCTGGCCAAGATCAAACTAAAATATTATGGGTCAAAGTAAGACCGACATTTCCTGCCGGTTGTTCATAGAGCTGTGGGAGCTATATTTCACTGTGGTTTGCTGCAGAGGTGATGTCAGCGTGGGTTTTGAAGTGCATTATTTGTGCAGGCAAAATCCAAAAATAAGACAACCCAAATCAATGCCATCAATAACTGTGCCATACCAAACTGCTACATATCCACTGCTTGTTTGTGTTATGCTATGTGTACTGTACATTTTCTATAGAAGAACTACCAGTATTAAGGAATCATTTCAACATCTTTAAAAACATGAATTAGAACTGTGATCCATCCTGTACATCATTTATTACAAGTCTGTCATCCAGGAATCAGAGCAACTACTGAAAACTCTAAAATATTATTTTACTTTCAAGAGATAGAGTATTAATCTGTTTATATCAGGATATTTCATATCCTAATGTTGTTAGGAGAAGATCAAAGTTTAGGAATACCAGAATAGATCTCATAGAGTAATTTGGCAAAAGGCATTTGAGATGATCAGCCACACACAGATATTCTGGAAATTAACTGATGTCCTGAATCACGCTGCCATATATGCGATAGGAATTTATTTGTGCGCCTATCTGTATCTATAGAATGAAAAATAAAATACCTTTGATAATGTAGCCCTGTCTCTCTCAATTCAGCCTTTGCCTTTGCCACTGAAACTTCCAAATGTGCAGCAGGGGGAAGGGAGAAATAGGAATTTGAGGTAGACATTTGTCCGGTAGGAACTAGATGGAACTGCCAGCTTATTACACATGGACCATTGAACACCAAGCAAACACTACTCTCTCCCTCCTGCACATTTGCAGTGTCTGTGGATTTCCTCACATAGTTACTTACCCTATTAGCTTAAGGGAAAAGCTCTAATTGCATTCACATGAAAGCGGAATCTTCGGTATATACTGTTTCTATTAGTATTCTTCTCTTTATACCTACTATCAGTTAACAGTTTAACAGAACTTGGAGGATCATAAGCATATTTTACACTTCTGGTTTGTATTAATATATGATACCAAAGCAAGTAAAGAAATTAAACAAGTGTTTAGCATTTATAAAAAAATAAAAAATGTCACTAAGACAGAATCCTTGATACAGGAAGAGAGCAGCAGTTTGGCTTCACAGGCCACATGCTGATTGTAGGAGCTGCTGAGTAAAACTATAGGACTTGTATTATACAGGGGGTGTCTGTATAAATCATAGGTCTACTAGAACCCCTTCCTTCTTTAAAAGTTATGAATCGACACAGTCCATGCAGCTAAGAGGTGGTCTTAGACAGAGGCTGGCCACTGTGAGCATATTGCTGTGGATCAGTTTTGCCTTTTCCTTTTTTTTCTCCCACAGCAAGGGAACTTCGGTACCACTGAGACTACTTTAGCTTGAAGTATGTTGGATCAACAGTGATCGAGAAGAGAAAGCAGCAGCGTGGCGCCTGACCAGATAGCCCAGTTGCTCTGTCAGGCTGTCACAGAATTAGTTCACCCAAGTAATGGTTCTACTCGAAATGCAGTCAATCAATGAAGCTAACATTCTTCTCTTGAGAAGACTAATTTTTCTTTGATAAGACCAAATGTGTTCATAATTAAACATTTGCTAATAAACATTCTCACCTCTGTTTTTAGCAAGGCTCTCTGCTTGAGAGAACAGGTTACTGTCACTATTAAGAAACTGGCAAACTTGTTTCTTTGCGGATTATTTAGTGCTCAAAGGATTAGAAATCTAGTGACAAATAGTTTAGGCTGCAAGTTTACAGACTGGCCACTGTTATGCTCGCTATGACTGTGTTTAAACTGGAGATCCAGATGTGACAAGCACCATGTTCTATTTAATCACCATCCAGTCCCTTAAAGCTTCTTTTTTTTTGTCTCATGACAGTATGTTTTTGTCAATGCCTACATTCACTTCATTAGAAAAAGATTTTTGTACATTCAGATTTTATATCTCATTTTTGAACCACTATTGCTAACTAAGCTACTTTCTTTAGTGAATTGCATAAAAATTAATAATTTACCCTGGGTAGTCATTTTACATTTTTAATATTTTAATACTCTTATTTGAAGTATTACAGATATTAGAAAACTTAGGGTTCTCCCATTCTCCCCCCAGAATGAGCTCGTGATTAGTACCAATTTTTAATTTTTTCAGTGTTTATTTTAATAACTATGCTAACCTGGAGTTGCATAGAAAATGGAAAGTGTTCTCTAGTCAGCAGCTGTGATCCTGGCAGAGTGCCAGGCTGCTTGTGACCTCTAGAAATCCTCAAGGTTTTGATCAGCATTTCCTTATCCCCAATACCCTGTTGTTTCTGTTTTAAATTACATCTCAGTGTACTCAGGGTAGGTAATAATGTTAATGTAAGTGATACAACAGATTGTTACAACCATCCTTTGATTATGAGATGGGAATATCTTGATTATGTAAACAGTGATAGTATTTATTGTGTTATATTCCTGAAATTATTATAGTATTGTGCTGATACAAATTATACTGTCACATCTCAAGCACATTTATTTAAAACACAGTGGACAGGCTGCCAAAGACAATGAAAGACAATGCCTGACTTCCCTGCTTTTGTATCAGGATCAGTGTGCCATTGTAACTTTCACATGCTGCTGCACTAATTCCTAAGATACAAATTTCCTGACTTCTCTGTCCCTGTAGAGTTAATAGTTACCATAATTATAAAGTATTGTAAATAATGGGTGAAAGATCACACTGCTGCTAAAATGCATTTGTTTACTTCAGAATATGCAATGAGTTAGTTCAGGGAATCTTGTAATAGTAACTACTGATAATATCAGAAAATGCACCTCTCAGAAGGCACTGTTTGTTTATAAAGGTGTATTAGTAGCAAACAAGTTCTTCCCCCACTAAAAGGTGAGGCAATAGCAAAAGGAGGATTGCTTACAAAGCTGAGGAAAAAATGCATTATGTTACTCTCCATTTACTCTTTTGTTCCGATGTCAATTGTGCACTGAGAATGAAATGTGCTATACATGTTACTTATTACATAGCATGTGTGGGGTTTATATATTTTCATGCACGTTGCTGTGTGTAGTGTGGCAGCTTACACATACTTTGTATGCAAGTGGCTTAGAAATTCGATGAGAAGAGGAATGTCACATTCTATTTCAGAACAGATATAGAGTTGCAGTATCCTGAAGTGATAAGAATGTTAAAGTATGTAAGAAAACACAATTATTTGTTTAAAAACCCCACGTTTGTTATTCTAAGCTGAGTAGCACAACTTCAAGCTTTTAAAAATTCCTAAAACTTTTTCAGCTGGAGTTGGTGTTGAAACTGAGACAAACATATGCTTTTTCTGCATCACCTTTATGGGTCCTTATGCTGCAATGACACTAACAGTGAGCTATTTTCTCCTATGCCTTTATAAGTGTTTTCATTGATTCTTTAATTAATGCTGACCTTTAAACAAATACATTTGTTTTCTATAAGTTACAGAGCACGACTAAATTTACATATTGGTGATCACTTCCAGAAACTGATGTCAGGTATTAGCTATTTCATTTCATCTCTTCTGGCAGTATTTTTCTAGAATACTTGCCTTGTCACTAACTGTGGCATATCTTCATTACAACTGTCAGGCACAGAAAAGCAGAACCACAAACATGAAGGCAAAAAAAAGCTTTGATGGGGGAGAAAGAGATCAAGTGAGAGACAGAGAGAGAGATTGAGCTGAAACAATGGTATTATCCACTAGATACTACTCAGGATGTGAAGAAGGCTGAGGGAGCTGGGGCTCTTTAGTTTGGAGAAGAGGAGACTGAGGGGTGACCTTATTAATGTCTACAAATATATCAAGGGTGAGTGTCACGAGGATGCAGCCAGGCTCTTCTCGGTGACAGCCACTGATAGGACAAGGGGTAATGGGCTGAAACTGGAACATAAGAGGTTCCGCTTAAACTCGAGAAGAAACTTCTTCTCAGTGAGGGTGACGGAACACTGGAACAGGCTGCCCAGGGAGGTTGTGGAGTCTCCTTCTCTCGAGACATTCAAGACCTGCCTGGACACGTTCCTATGTAGCATTGTCGAGGCGTTCCTGCTCTGGCAGGGGGATTGGACTTGATGATCTTTCGAGGTCCCTTCCAATCCCTAACATTCTGTGATTCTGTGATTCTGTGAATGAGACTTTGCCTGGCCTGCTTTTGAGTCACAGTTGGGTAAATCATTAAGGTATTATTACTATTGTTGTAAAATGAGTTTGGTTTGCAGATTTATTTTTGCTTCCTCTCTTTTTGGTATTATTGATCTGGGGCTTAAAAAGAAAAATACAATATGGTTATCATCCAAACATCTACCAAATTAGTTAAGTAGAGAGAATGCCAAATGGTCAGTCCGAGCAAACTTACCCATGGGAGTAATGACCATTGTGATTACAAAGCTCTCTGTTCTGAAAGTTCAGTGAGATATGTAGGCAGCTCCAGGTGTTACGACACTACCTAGTTCTGAAATTTTGCATCCTTTTCGAGAAAAGAATCTCGGGAGCATTTTAAATCAAACCCACTCTCTCTCTGTGCTTTCTGACATCTTCCTTGTGAAGTGAGGCTCTTCATTGTCATCTTCCTTTGACAGCTTCTCTCATCCCATACGTTCAGTACATCTGCTCTGAGCAAGTTACCTTTTCATCTAGCATTTCTTAATGTTAAGGCTATGCTGATCCTCCTTTGTGAACTGGATCTGCCAGGCTTGCTGATACTGTATACCGCAGTTTGCCTAGCGACAGCAGTGTATACAACTTCAGACAGCTGTGGCAGCAGCAATCTCTGCTATCCAGTTGTGGCTATCTAACCATAAATATGATGACATTGTGTTGCTGGATGGCAGCCTGCTCTGAACTGGCTTCTGCAACACCTTACCACAATATGATGCCCAAAGATAACATGATGCTCAGAGGTACTCGGCTTGCATGCAGCCAAGACTGAAAAAAAGCTCGGGTTTCTTTTATGTCAATGTAGCTCTAGCTGCAAGGCCTCACCATTTTTTATATGGAGGGGGTATCAGGAACTATTTTGACGCAAGAGGAAACATGTACCTCTTCTAGTCCTGTGTACGATGTAAAACAAGCACTCTAGGTCTTAGTCAGAGGAAAGCTGGTGCAAATGACTAAATTAGGAGCTGGCACTGATATCAAATCCACAAGACAGATCAAGCAGTCTGCAGAGCACTTGCAGTTATCTCACACAGGTCAAATCTAGTGATAACTGTGGCTGCAAGTTACTATGAAAATATTTCAGAAAGGTTCTGCAGATAATAGAATATTGATCATAATGCACTGACTGCCAGGATTCAGTTGTGCCTGTGATGTTGGTCTGTGACGTGCATGTGTTCTAGTTTTAATTTACTGGGTTGATGATTAAGATAAAATTATTCCTCTTCTGTTAATTCCTTTAAAGCTGAGCAGACTTGTCAGTAACGACATGAGAAGACTATTCTTAAAATTACTAGATTGTGCTCACCAACTTCCAGGGTGTACTGACCTTAAACTCTCCATAAACTACAGGTATATCAGGAGAGTAAATCCACTTCTACATACATAGATTTCACACAGGGAAATAGCGCTTAGGACTTCTCCCTTTGTAATCTGCTAGTTAGCCTCAGATTGCTTAACACTAGTCACTTTCCATCCTTGAAGCTCTGCAATATGTTCTTTCCCAAGAGTGTTGCGAGCCATAAAGGAGGATTAATACAGCTTTTGAACTGCATTACTATTGTGTGGATTTTCCACTTGGAGGGTTCTAGTATACACTTAATATCATGCAAAGTAGAAATAAGAATAAGCAGCAATTAATAAATCATCGGCCAAGTTTTGAGCTTGCATTTTCCTCTGTGAGCTGGTCTTCTGACATATCCTGGCTCCCTTCAGACTTTCCTGTACGATTAATTTAGAAACTACAAACCAGGCATTGTTCTGATAAATAACTTCTCTGATCTACAGGAAAGGGGATGTGCCATAGATTGGTCTGTCCTTTTCTTGTTTTCCTGGTATTCCCAACCTTTGATGACTACATCTCCCTATTTGATGGTTGCAAACTGTCAATATTTCTTTGATTTGTGGATCCAAATTTCATGCTAACAATGCCTTATAGCTTTTTACTGCACTCATTAAATAACTCTAGATTTATTGTTCTTAAAAGAGAACAAGGGTAATGTAATTCTTTGTGTATCTAGCTATTTGTTACTCCATATAGTAACTTTTAACCCGTTTGCCCATTCCGGTGTTACTGAGATCTCAAGGGCAAGATGTTTCTATAGCTGTTAGGAAAACAAATGACTGAAGACAGAAGGCTGAAGTACAAACTCTGTAGTTTTTTGCTTAGTTTGCTCTGTTTGCTGATCAGTCAATATATGTGTATACCAGAATGGATAACTGAAAAAAACCCCAGAGAATATTATTCTTTGTCCAGACAAAACCAAGAAACACTAAAGGAACCTGAGCATATGGGTTATTGAGAGGGGCTGGAGTGAAGAGGCACAATCCTTCCTCTTCCTGATGAACAGACACAAGAGGTGGCAAAGAGGAAAGGAGAACACTAGTGTTATTCCAGTAGACAATTTCAGCAGAGTAAAGCACTAAGTTACAGAGACCAGATTTTCATGGACCACTTGTCTTGCTTTCTAAAAATGTTTAGGTGATTTTGATTCTTACAAAATCTGAAAATTGTTTCCTATGCATAGAGCAGATAGGTGATTCACACTTTGCAGCATAACTGTAGCTCTGTGTCTCTAGTTCCAGAGACATCTTCATCTGTGTCTCTCTATTTGTAGAAATGGTGGAAGCGGTGTCACCTAGGAAATAAGGTGTATCTTGCAAATAAATATTTCGAACCAGATCTTCACAAATAAGATTTAATGGCTCTAAAATTCTAGATTATGACAATGCAAGATCATCATATTATAAAGTGCATCATTTCTTTGCACTTGAAAAGAGTCCTTCAGCATTGGTTTTTTCCTTATTGTAATTTGCTTACTCTGAGAGGAAATAAGCCTAATCTATTTGCATATAGTTATTTAGACCTCTCTATAAGAGGTGTAGAATCACAGTTGAAAAAAGAATTAGTGAGTTAGGTAATTCTTAGATGGGTGCATTAAATTGTTAATATATTGAACAAGTCAGAGAAAGAACTACTCTAATAATATAAATTGTATTTTATATACCTATCCTCTATAATATATCTGCTAAAAGGTGTACATCTTGAAAGAAGCGTAAATTTTACTTTTAACATTCCTCAAGATTCGGATGTTTCTAGTAATTGTCACTTCTGTACAAACATTTCAGCCAAGCTTAGTCTCTAGCTTCTCTGTCATCACAACCATACCTCTGCATGGTTAAGGAATAGTATACTGGGCTCCCAAGGTAAAATTTTAGTTTACTGATTTTGATCCAAGAACTCAGAGATGCAAGATAAACCCCAGACATACTAGAGAATAAGGAGATGGATGTTATAAGTGGATTTTGCTCAGTGTAGCTCTTAGAAAGATCTTTAGTTAAACATCTATGGAAATGTCTTATCCCACAGAGTGCAGATTTTTTCTGATTTTTATAGTTTCTTGAAGATCTTTGCTAGGGCAAATTATTTCCAAGAGAAACTATTCCTTTTCACAGGCCTCTTTTCTTACCTGGAGGAAAGCAAGAAGGAAAAGCAAGAACCGAAATATTAAAATACCGAAATGTTAAAATGATGGGAAGGAAATAATCAATCATAAATGGAAATTACTGTACTTTTAAAATCTTTATAGGCGTTCATTTAACTAAGTGAAGCATTGATTGGCAATTTAACTACAGAGCTGTGACTAGAAACTGTTCTAATCAAAATGGTGGTCAGGGTTGGTTTTGACAAAGGATAAGGAATGTTTCCTCACAGTCCCACTGGCTCTTCAGGAATATTTGGACACTACTGGAGATGTGTCTTTGAGACAGTTTATTGTGGACACTTGTAGCTAAACAAATTGCTAACTCCCATAGCGTCCAACTTTTGTCACGCACAGTCTCTTTTGTGTATGCTTGTGTGTGTATATAAATAACTACTTATCAAATATGCATTTCCTTTAATTGGTATGGAGTGAATGGTAAAAGACAACTGGATTGTTTTGGATTATGTTACAAATTCATTACAGATTCAGAAATATAGTTATAGCCTTAGGCTTGGGTGCATGGATATGTTTCTTAAATGTACGAGCTAAAAACAAAAGTAGGTTACTGAAGGGCTCTTAAATATTACTTAAATGCGATAAATAAAAATTAAAGACTAAATTTATTAGTATACCTAAGAAAACGTTAAAATCCACATTGTAATCATCTGGGAATGATTATCAATCATTTGTGTCATGGTTTGAGGATTTTTTCAACTATTTTTTCTGTTATAAAAATCAACAACAAAGCTACTTCATAAATATTAAACACACTCGGTTCCCTTCTTGACTTCATCTTATAATAATAAAACTGGAGTCCGAGCCAATGTGTACGTTACAAGGAAAGTTATGAGGTAAAGCAGAGAACATAGAACAAAGTTACTGAAAATCATTTTTTTTGAAACTGTAGATTAGAATTCCTGAAAATATCCCTAACTGAATAGCTTATCAGAGTTGCCTCCTAATACTGGGATGGGTATTCACAAGCTTTTCAGTGCACGCAGCCAACCTCTTCTACTTTATTTTGTAACCACTGTAGCAATTCTGCTTGGCTGGTTAAAAAATTAAGAGGGAAGTAATTTTACAGAATGCTCAATTTCTGAGAAGAATACTTAAGCATCCAAAGTATAGTATCAAAGATTCACACAGCCTGAGCGATAAAAGATGTGTATGTTTAGCTGCAGATAGAGCAGTCTGCAACAGTTAATGCTCATGTCTGAATGCATGGACAGAAACCGATATGTGAGTGAACTTGTGTTTTTATCATTTGTGTTACAAATCTGATTTTTGAGACAAAATGTGCGGGTGGTAGTTAGATGGATTTAGAGATATGATTAAGTCAACAATGTAAGTCAACAGTTAAAAATGATACTGTTTTGGCATAGAAAAGGCAAGTGTAGTTTGTGTGATGGTGTTGGCAAACCAACAGTGAAAGCACAAGGTACTTTTTGTTTGCTTTTCAGTGAGGTGACTCACGACATTAAAAATATAGGTATCTCAGTTTATCCTCTTCATTTTAAGAAGCTAAAATCTGGCAGAATCCAATCATAAAAAGGTTGCATTGGTGGGGTTTTTTTGGTTTTTTTAAACATGATTTCTGTTAGTTTGGCATCGTTTCCTATACCAGGTTTTGACACCAAGGATCCCAGTGACATGAAAGATTGCAACAGGCACGAAGCATTGATCTTGCTGACAGGTGTGGTTAATAGTGGGAATTTTTGCACAAAACGTTATTCAACATTGAGAATACTATTATTCAGTGTGTCTGTCAAAAGACAAAATACAATTTTAGATATTAAATTGAGCAGTATATAATAGGAATAGCACCTCATTAATAAAATTTAGTAAGTAAAACTTTGATTGCAAAGTGCCAAAACAGTAAAGGATGGTTATTCTTCTAAGCATTGCCTGTTTGCAGCTGAATATTTGATGACAGGACATATCAATAACAAACATCAGTGGAACTAAACACTTATTAAATAATTATGCTGATGTTATGGAAGTAAAAGTGGAATCACAAGGGAAATGCGTAAATGTTTTCCAAAGGCAAACCACATTTAGATATTGAACTTTTCATCTTGTAGGTGGTAAATACATCCCTGTATTATTTGGCCAACAATTCAAAGTACTTGAATCTGCACCCTGATGACAGCAAAATGAGTCTCATCCTTTATATGTGCTTTGCAAGCTTGCTACTGTGTGACTTAAAGCTGCCTATATAATAGTCTAGTACAGCAATGCTCTCTTCCGTCATGACAATAATTTTTATTTTATTAAATAATCATTCAGCCTTTTAAACTACGTTATGAAGTGTAAAAATATATTGTAAATATTTTTATTACCATAATGTTCATTGTTGATGATAAAGAGTAATGTTGGGGCTTAACTGTATTTCTCCCAAATACATTTTACATAGATGAATATTTTTATTAAGATATGTGAAATTTATCTGAATTAAAAGCTGACTAGAAGTAAATTATAGGATGCAAAGCCGTAATCTAATCTAATTGTTCTTATTGTACAGTAAATGAAGAAAGACAGAGCGAAAACTTCATTGTTCGGTCCTAATGGAAATGGTTATGTGGAGCAGAGCTCATGAAAACCTACCCAATATGGTTCAAAACACATCCCACTGACTAAAGTTGTAGGTAGGGTATGTAACATTCGCAGAGTTCCCAGTAAAACCGTACCTAACAAGTATTTTAGAACACAGAGAAGACCCACTGAATATATGTAATGATGGTAAGTTTACAGTTTTATTTGATTATAGACACAGGGTGCAATCCCTCAGTCCTTGTTCATGCAAAGTTTTGTGTTTACTACTTGCTTTAGCTTTTTTTCTGTTTCATTGGACAGCTTAAGCCAACTGGATGATTTCAAAGGTGTGGAATTAATTGTATGGCAGGAGCATTGCTAGAGTTTTGACACACTACGCTTAGTGAAGACTGGTGTAGTTATAAATAAAAAGCTGTTGTCTTTGATATATATTAACATTTTCAAAATCATCTTGTTTTCTAAAAAAAAAATTGATGACGTACAACAGTCAGTGTCAAATGAGATATATCATTTGTTTCATTCTTTTGTCTTTCCTAAACAAACTCAGAAGCTCTCATTCTCAGGTTGTAATTAACTTCCTTGAAAATACTCACTGGTGTTTCAAGAAGTTTCATAGCATCTTCTCATGAATCAGCATCATGCATCTGAATTAAAATTTGAATGTAAATTAGAAGCATTTTTTATATTAATTATTGTGAAGCTAAACACACATTCAGAACTGATTAAAGATTACTGTCTTACAATGACTGAGTTGCAAGAGAAATGTGTATTCAGACCCTAAGTTTACATGGGAAATTCTGTTTCCAGCATGGAAGCTTTGGAGCTCTGAAATGCATTGCTAGACCTGTAATTATATTAACAAAATTTCTATCACCAATTTGCTAATGCTTTGAAGTTCTACTGATAGCATAATTTCAGTTGAAGTCAGTATCTAGAAATTAAAGTGGTTTAAAAAGTCTTCTCAAGATAGCTGCGACAAAGCAGCTTGCAGCTTTTAACCGCAAACAGAAACATCATTTTAAAAATGCAGTATTTATTCTGATGTGGCTGGTGATGGTAGGTATGGGCTTTTTCTTGTATGATTAGTTTTGTACAGTGTAAAATTTAAATATGCCATTTGTCTTCCTGGTTGATATTATTATCAAAATGTAATAAGTAGCCCTCCAACAGGGTTAACTTAAGTCTAGTAGCTGTTAGCTGAGGAATTTAAACCAAGTTATCAGATATTTTGGAACGGTGTTAAGGTGCCTCCTAGATAGATCATAGAAACCCCGGTAAAATGAGTTTTTGCATACTGGCAGTGAAGGCCAAGGCCTTAAATGAGAACAAATTTCCAGTATTTACTGACTACAGTCCCCTCTGTCATAGCACTGTAGTTTCTTGCAAACTAAGAATGTCCTCCAGTTAAGCTAGCCAGTTATTCTCCCTCATTCTTCACTGTCTCAGAGCACTCCACCAGCAGTACTTCTGTCTTCTCCTTCTGTCACTGTGCTAAAACTATCATTTTCTCGGGTGAAAACTTACTAGTGTTGTCCATCTTTTCACTTATAAAACGTGGCTGGCACCTTGGCCGTCTAAGTGAGGAGGTGAAAAGCCAATTAAAGTTTAAGAAGAACATAATCCAGTTCTTCTGCCCTAGACCCATATAGATAGCCAGGTCTAAAAAAAAGCATTTTACTGTAATCAGACAACCTAGATACCAAAAATGCCAAACACACGGTCATTTGCTCAGTCCACTGGGTTTTGCAGCCTGCTCTCCGAACAAGGTTTTTGGTAGAGTTTCTGTCACCAGAAGCATAGTGTTACAGTAATAGCTTCACATTCTCAATGACTGCTTCTTCAATACTATGCAATTAATTCATTGTCCAAGAGTTACTGTGTAAGTAAATTAGTTACCATGTTTTATATACTTCAAGAGCTTTGCAGTTCAAAGAAAAGTACTTTGCTTTACTGAAGTTTCTTAATGTGCCTGCATGCTTATTTTCAATGAGCAACAGTAGGAATTATATTTAGGCAATGTGATACAATGAATCATCTGATAGAAACGTGTTTATGTACGTTAAACATAAAAATAATTAGCTTGCCAAAGACCACTGTATTCAACAACAACAACAAAAAGCATATTCACTAGAGATGAAAGAGACTGCAATTTCTAACTGTATTTTCAGAGTGTCAAACTAGTGACAGTTTCTCTCTCTGGAAAACAGAGGCTGAGCTTCTATTTACAGAAATGGGGGAAAGCACAGGAATATGCAGTACAGAATGCTTATTCTAATACACAAGAACTTCAAAAAATACGCTCCTTTTTAAATGCATACTGTCTAAACACAAAAACAAAGAAATAACAAAAGTTAACTTATCATAAGGCACCAGTTACAGAAATGTCCTAGCTTTGTTTCCAGCATTAGCATTTGTAGTCAGTAAGTATCCAGGACAACTGACAATCAAATGCAGCAGCAAACACATTCCCCTGCATATATTTAAGAAGAGAAAAAGTCACTGTAATCACATGTGCTGCAATTCCTTGGCCAATATTAAAACTGGCCTTTTGATACACGACAACACTTCCTCCTTTGAGTAGTGTGTTTACAATTGACTTTTTAAAAAAAGTTAAATTCAAAATAAAAAATAATCTGTACATGTCAAAATAACTAAAAGCCAGCATTTTTCATCTTAGAACCCCTGTAACCTAGAATTCACTTCCATTTAAAGTCACCTTTATGTTAGGAGTCTGCATAAATGCTTTAAATATACTAGTGCAAGGCTAGTTATTATTGAGGAGAGAGTAACAGAGCTTTTGCTGATCATTAGGAAAAGTCACTGTAGATTGCACTAACTTAAGTATCTTTCATTCTACTACAATAGATTATGAATTAGAAACAATAGCAGTAAAACATTTCAGAAATGCGGATGTAGCTACAAAGCCTTCTAACTCCCATTGCACCAATGTTATGATACAACAAATTAAATACATTGTTTACTTCTAACATAATAAGTAGAAAGAAAAAAAAATCTTGAATGCTGCTGCTTTCTTAAAATTTGTGAAAGTCAGAGATTAAAAAAGCAACCCAAGCAGGAAGGTTTGCTGTTGGTTTTATGCTTTGAACATAACTTTCAAATGTCCTCTTTTTTTACATTTTATTTCATTTAACATTGCATGTTAGAAAACTTGAACACTGTGATTCTTGGTAGATATCTGGTGCTTCTTTACAGAGAACCACAGCATTCTAATGTGTGTGAATGAAGAGAAATAACAGCAAAGTAATCCTAAGTAACGCCCAGTACTGGAGGAAAATTATGACAAATAACAACTACTAAGGACAAAATAGCTTTATACTGAAAAGCATCTGGGTTGTCTGCACTTCCATGAGTGTGAAAAAAAAAAACCCAAATGATTTTCCAGAATCTCCAATATGTCTGTTCTTTTCTGAATATCAGAAAAAGGACAGGAAACGGAGTAAGCTGCAAGACACAGAAAACAAATCTCCACTTTTGGCCTTCCATTGGCTGCTAGTGTTGGCAAACAGCTGTGCTAGCTGCAGGCCACTTGGAAAACCTTTGTCCTCTGGTAACAAACAGTCCAGGAACACAAACAAGCTCATTTTAAGTATCAGAGCTCATGCAAAGTTTGTCATTTTGACAGAGCTTCCCTTCATAAAACTTTCAGAATGGGTTGGCAGCATCAGCAAAATGTTTTCAAGATGGCAGAAAGAGCAAATGAATATTCAAATCTGAACATTTTCAATAATGTTTGGCCTTCAATAGTTTATCTTTGTTATTCTGAAAGACACAGTTTGGAAGGGGTACGTAATGACAAAGAAATTCCTCCTGCCCTCTTCATGTTTATCGACCAATGTGAAAGGTGTATCAGTCTCCAATTTTTAAGTCTCATTTTGAGATGGCTAATAGATAAAAGGGGTGACTTAGAAATCTTTAAAAAAAACATATCAAAGTGTCTGATGCTATCATTTTGTACCATTTCATTCTCCCTGTATAAGTAGGGGGAAAAAAAAAAGAGAAAAAAAGAATAGCATTTCAATGAAAGCTGTAATTCACTCTGGTTTATTTGCTTGTAAAAATACCCCAAAAAAGCCTGTCGCATTTCCAGCACTAGCAGTAGGTAATGCTGCACTGCCAAAGTTTCTGCAAGTAATGTACACTTTTGCAGTGTTTCAGAACTGCACTATAAAACTTCAGATTGCTAAAATACTGGACTTGGAAAATTTGTCTTAATTTTTCTTTATAAGGGTTTTTTTTCCTGCACCATAAATGCACATGCTCTCAACAGACTTTAAGCATTGGTAGATGTTCAGGCTAGTTCTGTTAGGTCGTTTAGTTACGCTTTAGATGAGTTTATGAGGGAATGTAACGGCAACAAATATAGAATAATGATCTACTTGCTATGAAGTGAATGTTTGCAATATTGGTTATAGAATGCCTTGAGCAATTTTACTACTTGAAGGCCTGCATGGAACAATCTAAAATGATTGACTTAATCCATAAAGATGATTAAAGACAGAAACAGTTACCATTGTAGCTGCTTGCTTCTGAGGTTTCCATCTGTAGCAGGAATGCCTGAGCTGCATGTGAAGCAGTCTTAGGACTGCCTCTATTCATTACCCAATGCATTAAGATAGCTCCAAAGCAGCAGTAGTGCTTCTGTGTTGTAAATTGCAGTGGTGCAAGAGCTGCTTCATTTATAATTTTTCTATCTACACCAGAGGTCCGAATTCTGAGGCAGAGGTGTGGATGTCTGGGGTCGCCATAAGCCTAAGGTGCTATTAAATGGATCTTTTTTTTTCTTCCTTGATGCAGTGTTGTTGCAAGAGTTTATAGAAGCAAGGCTTAAATTGGAATTCAAATCCACGAAACAATGAGTTTAAAGACCTGCTGTGTTATGTCATACATTTTAGTATACAAAGAGTTTTAAGCAAGATATCTTAGTGTGATGATTACAAAAGTCTAGATACAATCAATGCAGTAAGAATATCTTTACTCTCTGGCTCCTTCATTAACTGGAATACTGAATAAGCATTCCACATATGAGAGAAAATAAGGGTTGTACCCTAACTTCATTACCATTTGGCATCTTCTTGAAAGCATGGTCACAGGAAGGATCAGAGATCAGCAAAGATCTAATAGACAGAGTAAAGAGAGATATAGCGCATATTCCCACCCTCCTTAGTCCTTCAGAAATTCACCACCTCAACTCCAGGAGTCTAGAGAACCTTTGATTGAGAGAGAAGCATAAGTTCCCCTCCAGAGTGGTGTGCTTTTCTACAATTAGCAATGTAATGCTGCAGTATCTATGTACTTCTTGCTCCGCAGTGTAGAACTGCGTAGGCCCAGGTGGAAGTACTTCGCTAGAGAGCAGTGCAGACAGATTAGGTGTCATACTTCACTACATGTGGTATCTTTATTAGAGGTCACAGCCTTAATTCTCTCCTATTATTCTGTGATGATGCGCAGAAGGAATCGCAGTCGGCCTCTACCACAAAACAACTACCAAGAGTGCGTGCAGCATATGAGGCTGTTCCTTCTCCCATTGTCTTTACACCCTTCCCCCAAAAGAAAGCACTCAAATCTCACAATAACTGCACAGTACAGTTCAAATAAAACTCATTCTTTGTCAAATTATAAACAAATTTACTTCTTTCTATAGTTACAGAAGGATAAGGAAAAGACTACTGCATATATTGTACATTTCAAAATCCAAATACCAATGTTGTAAAAGTATATTTGCAGTAAAATGCACACCTGCATTGATTTGCAGCACAGAATAAAGTCATCCACTGCCTAACAATCTAAACATTCCTGAATAATACTCTTTTCTTTTATGAATATATTGAACTTGAATTTGTAAAGATATCTATAATTTATATATGTGTGTATATATTTTATATATGCGTATATATGTTTAAGATATGGATTCATACAAAATACATAAATATATATTCCAGTTAAAACTTAGGTGGAACTGTTCATCACAGAAGGAAAATGTATCTGAGCATAAGATCTGTACTGTGGTCTGATACAAGACTGAGAAATAAGTTGCCTAGGACTTCAGGACTGCTTGAAATGTCACCATATCTCCTCTGAAGCCCCAGTGGGCACTTTTTCCTTGCCTTCAATAACATGAACATGGAATAGCAAACACAGAATAAAAATATTATTTAAAAATTTAAATAATAATCCTCCTCTCACTTTTCCCTTAGAGAGAAAATAAAATGAGAAATTGAAAACCACATATAACTTGATGCCATCCAGGAAAGTATTTGACTGTTTTACTAGTGGAGATGATATAACAGTCTAATGAGACTGCTTTCTTATTGGATGCTACAAGCCTATGAAACATCTTGTTAAACCTTGCTGTAAGCTTAACCAGTTGTATTTTGATATAACAAAACATAGAATAAGGCATAGCTTGATGAACTGAGCAAAAAACACCAGGTAGAAGCAGATGAAGATACAAAACCAGTATTAGTCAACCAAGACAACTAACTAAAAATAAATATAAGTAAATTTTCTATTCAAAATAGCTTTCTCCTAGTGTGGCACTATTTGCACTAGGAAATCCTACATATTTCTAATTCTCAAAGAAAGAATATTTCTAATTTGCAAGAACTCGTGTACTGTCAATCCTTATTTGACATCCAGCAATATTCTTCCATAATGCTTCTCTTAGTGCCTGCGTTCCAGATATTGATAAAAGTTGTAAGGTAACTTACGTAAATTATTTGGAGGAGGTCGCGTCTCCATGTTTTCATAATGTTGCACATGTACTACAATGTTTAGATCTCTTTCCATGTGATCTGTTGCACATGGACCTTGAGGTCGCATAACATCAGCGAGAGCCCTGAAAACCAAACAAAATCAGAATGAGCCTGCAAAATCTGTAAGGCATTGGCAATATATTCCAAGTTGTTTTTTTTTTTAATTTGAGAGGCAGTCCATTGTAATGTCTGCTGAAGAAACCAGCTCCATTCACAGCAAAATCAGGGAATCAGATTAATTTTGAGACTTTGCACCTAAGGCTCTTTTTAGGTTGTCTTCGACAGTCTTACTACTGCTAGCAGTATTACATAGAAACACATTAAGTTCTTCACCTGTCATGGCTTTGTAGGAATGTAATTTAAGCTTGTTGAGACTTGTGGAGTTCTGCCATTGCCTGTGCTCAATAATATTGCCATCTTGGTTAAACTAAGCACCTCAGCACCTAGCCACTGTCTATAGCTTTCATATGCTAGTTATCTTCACACCAGCAGGGTCTGTCAAAGGTTTTCACACAGGCATTTGCACAGAGCACCATGTAATGCAGTGGTTTTGGCCGCTCTCATTCAAGAACGTCACCGAAGTTTAAAAGTCACGATTTTCACACAGAAATCCAGTAGGCATAGCACACTTCATGATCAGGGATTTAAGCTTTTCCCATCCAGAAGGGGGGATCAAAAATGTATTTTCTGACTTATGTGAGTGTCCTAGTCATTAAGATGGAACAAAACTCGCACGAGAACACTCCTTGCTGCTTTGAAGCCAGTTCAGAAACAGGATGAAAGCTTTATGCTAGTGAAGAGACAGCAAGCAAACGAATTCCTAACAGTTAGGCCAGGCCTGACTCAATCCTAGTTAGGGACTTTTTCTGCAGAGCTGCAGGCACTGACTATATCTGAAAGAGAGATTCATCCCACTCTGGTGTATTTTCTGAGGACTAGTTTCACCGCTGAGTGTCTTGCTGAGTCTAAGTCCGTTCTTAGGCATACAGATAAGGACGCACACCTGTATCAGCCCTGTGGATCGAGAGTTAGTGCCTACGTTTTAAGCTCTGAAACTCTCAGCGTGGCAACATCTTACTCTGTCTGTGATTCTGGGCTATGGAGTTTTACCACTGACTTCTGCAGGAGCAGGATTAGCCCTTAGGTGTATGGCGTACAGCTACCTGCTAAACTACTGTGCCATACAAAATAATTGGCCCACCTGCAGAAGCTGTTGCCTTAGGCAAAGGAAAGCTGTGGGATGTGTTACCAGTGTCTTCAGGGTTCAGTGCAAGTCTTTTCTATTCAGGTCATTGCATCACTAACCATTATTTGCCTCCGTTTTAGTTTACTAGTTTTAATTTTTAGACCCCTTAAGCTATTTTTTTTTTAAGGGAATGGATGCATTTTCTGGGCACTGTGCCCAATTTAGTTTAATTTTCTGCAAAATTATATACGGTGTCCCAGATACTGCATCAAGAAAGACTAGTTTATACACTAATAAATAAATAAAAATAAGCACATTCGCTGGTGAAAGCCATGGCAAGTACCACTAGCTTCTCCACTGTACTTCTGTGACATGATGATTTCTTGATCAAGAAGCACTGTACTTTTAAATATTAAAAAGTAGCTTCATTTAAGTTACAGACAGAGAAGAATACTGAGCTGGATCTTGCTTTCACATTGCTGGAACATTGCTCTGGTACACAGCTGAACTGGTACTGATGTTTCATTGTGTTTATGGCCAGCATTATGTTATTAAAATATTAGTTAGAGTTGTGATCAACATGTTACAGAATACTCTGTTGATACTGTAGAAGGTCAGAAGACAGTAACCAAATGATTAATGGTATCAGAGCAATGCTCCTATTTGAAGCAATGCTTATACAGCAGAAATAGCAGAGCTGGCCTACATAGCAGAATAATAAAAATTCAATAGAAGAGATCTCACAAAGGTATGTAGAAAATCATGCAAAAGGAAAGCGCTATATTGCAAAACATAGTTTTAAAAAAGTAGGGACCAAAACCATTAATATCTAGTCAATGTATGCAAACATATCTCTATAAAAAGTAATTATTGACATGAGTATTAATTCTAATTCCAGGTGGATACATTTCTGGAAAGGGAAGAAAAGCAAATCAAAGTTCCTAACTTCAATGTGAGAGTTAAAACTGTGAGATCTCATAATACACCGATGAGTATTTCCCACCTTTGTGAGAGGGAGTTTTCAGAAATGCTTTCCTCATTGCCCTTAGTCTGATGGTAAATATTGTTCACTATAGATTTTTAACAGCCTGTGTGATAGCAGATTAACTACTGCCTGTCTGTGAAAATACCAGCTAATTTTTCTACCATTTTAGGATGGCTTTTCTCAAAGGGGTTTTAAGGAATTAGCTGTCCAACTCCCACTATATTAAGAAAAAATGGAACTACTCACTATCTAGTTCTGGTTTTAGCAGCACAGCACCTTTGTTTATACAGTGTTAGCCAAAGTTCTACAATCTTCTCAGGCCAGAATAGCTCATAAAATAAAGAGCTTGTCCTTATCTTCCACTGATGTCAGAGAGAGTTAAAAATGTGTAGGAGCTTGCATCACTGAAGTACAAAGGAGATGCTGTACCTGCATTTTGTTCTTTTAGGGATTTGCCCATATAATGAAATGGAAAAAGGGAGGTTTGTGACCCAGTACATGAAATATCCTTGAATAAACATTTGCTTCAAAAAATTCCATATGGGCCAACAGTCTGTTATAATACCTTTGTGCATTTGTCTCACCTGAATATTGTCATATAGGTTTTGTTCATTATCTAAAGAAATTGGTAGAGGTAGAGGTAGGTAGAGGGTCTTCATCTACACCTTTGCTATACTGAATGATTTTTTAAGGAAATGCAAAATACAATATAGCCTTCTTATCAGATAGCAATGTCACTAGGTCCTGTGTATTGATATTGATTGCAGTATTAGAAAAGTGGAAAAATGTTACCTACGTGGATAGTTCTGGGCCATGAACTTCTAAGTAACACAAAACTTCAGGATTTCTCTTGCCATAAGGTTTTTCTCTTTGTATATGTAGAACTGGTTTTGAGTGTTATAAAGCATGTGGAGCCAGGCATTTCCCTTATGGGTACAAGTCTGAAGAAGTTGAAACACAGGTTATTTTGTGAAAGGTTGTTTGTTGTATTTTGCCTCCAAAACTGGGTCAAAACCCATAAGGGAAATAATTGCACCTATAGGATTCAGGATTTTGGCAAGTCAGGCTATTTTTGGCCCCAGGTACATGCCTTTTGAATGATCAACAAAAGACTTAACTTGTGAGCTCAGCACACTGTGAAGGAAGAAGGAAGATCTCAGATGGTTCGTGATATTTGGAAGGCTGTTAACACACTGTTAGAAGCCCTGCTGCAAAAAAAACCAGGAGCTATAGCATTTGAGCATCATTGTAAATATTGTCCTTTTAGTTCCTGGTTTGTTTGCACATCCTCCACTAGGATTAGGGAAGAAGACAAAGGTGAGTTTACGTACAGAAAAATCTCCTCCGTTAAATAGAAGTAAAGCTTTTTCCCTTTTCTGCTCATTTTTTCAGAGAGGATTCTCCACTTTAACTGATGGAACCTGGATGTCCCACTGATGTAGTCTAAAGCAGCAAGAATATGCTGCCCTCATATGCCTAACCAAACTTCTAGGTCTTCTTCAGGAGGCAGATCAATTCTGTTTTCTTTTAGGCAGAATACTCCCACATTCCTTCTCTTTGCCACAGCTGACAACATACACCATCTTAGTCTCTTAGAAAGCAGGAGGGTAAAGGAAGAGTTACTCTGTTTGGATGCTACTGTTACCACTTAGTTCTTGGACACTGTTGCTGAAGAGAAATTTATCTCCTTTTATTATCAAGTAGCAAGTTTTAAACCAAGGAGAATGATGTAAACAAAACATTGTCATATGATGTCTAAAATGAATATGCCATATAGAGCTAATACTGTGCTCCCATCTCCATCTTCATCTTCCAGATTCACAGTTCCATGCCAGCGGTAAGAGTGTTTTAATGAAAAGCACTGATCTAACAAGAAAGAAAATGTCAACAGTGCCCCACTTAGCCTTTTTTCTCAAAACAAAAGGAAGTAACAAGCTCTCTTAAAAAGGACAAATTTACACTCTTGTTTTCCTAAAAGGACTTGCCCAACAGAATTTTTTTCCTGTGGATTCTTTTCACTAAGTAAATACATCTCCCCAGTGCTTTTCCGTTGTCAGGTATTTCAGTGAAAATTCAGTGAAATTTATGGAAGGTTCTTGATGTGTTTTGGTATAGCAGTAAGCAAAATGTAGTGTAAGGAAGGCATATAGAAACTAAGCTCACCAAGCCTGTGAAGTTTCCTTTATTAACGTTGTCCCACTCTTACACACACCAGTGTCTTACTTCAACAACAGATCCACTGACTGCAAGATGAAATAATGCAAGGAATTAATAAGCGTGGCACAGTTTTGCTTCGTGTTTATAAATCGATGTTCTCATTCCTGTATGTCAGGTCTCTTAATATTTTCTAAAAATTTTAGTAAATCAAAAACGGACCAGTGTATTCTGTTCACTTTTAAAAAAAAAAAAAATCAGCCTTCATAAAAAAGAGCAGTTTGCATTATGCATTGTCTTTTTTGATATGCAGTATCATCCCTTCCGTAGGTGAATTTGTTCATAGGAATGAGGAAGATTCAAGTGTTTCACATAGCCGTTGGCCAGGGAAGGGAAAAGGGACAGTCTTAGCTAAGGAAATAGATGGCAGATCAGCCTCTGGGTGTTTCTTGTTGCCAGCCAAAATGGAGTAACACTAGTACTTTTGGTTTGGCCTACCTAACACGGAATGCATTATACTTTTGCTTATTAGTAAGGTTCAGTACAGAAAAAAAAAGTGTTCTTTTTAGTTTTGTATTTTTGATATTATAGTGATGAGTGTTATAAAAGAAGATGTATATGAATATAGACTACATATTATTTTAATTGTTGATACTATTAACTATTATTGGTACTATTGAAGCAAATAAATTACTTCTTAAGTATTGCAGCCTTTTTTTCAGAACATGAGTAGTGTAAAATGAGCTAGAATAGAATATTTTGGTTAAACACACATTTGAGGACAAAGAGGTTACTTCAATTCTTCATTCAATGAACAGATTTTTTAGATTGCCAAAGAGATTTACAAATCTAATTCCTTTCCACAGCTCACCCCACAGCTGTAATAGGAGTGTGAGAACTTTTTTTTAATAAAAAAACCTGAAACCTATAGCACTGCTTTTTCAGAACATGACTAGCTATTATGTGTACTGAGTGGGTGACTGTTTTTCCATGTGATCATGACTTTCCAAGTTTCTGTATAATCCTGACTTGAACATTTTCATGGCAAGAAAAGTACAAGATCTCAGACGCTGTTAAGTAATCAGGGTAACAGACGACCTTTTCTAAGAACCACTTCAGAAACCTAATCTTTATGCATACATGAGTGAAGGATTTCAGAATGATTTTCCAGTCCCCTATAATTCTATTTTCATAAACTAAGACAGAATATCCTTTCAGAATCCTTCATACCTGTACGTTAGGTAGCAAATATTTCTAGTAGTAAAAATAGGACCTATTTAAGCCATATATAAGCAGAGATGGCTACAACTTCACTCTCGCCTGTTTTTGTAACTGTTACGAGCCCTGCCTTTTTGCCTGCATGAAGAGACTACAGAAAGAAGCTAAAGCAAGGGAGAGCTTTTTCCAAGCAAGCTCTGTAGTATAAGGGTAAGATTTTAAAAAGAAATTGGGACCCATGTATTCTTCTTCTCAGTTTAGTAATTGAGAATATTCAAAATGCCTAAAGGATTATTATACTTTACTCAAAAAAAATCTCTGCGAAAGTATCACTGACACACTGTGTTGACTAAGATTTCTGCAATGTGTTCCTCAGTAGTAAAAGTGTATCCATATCAGTCGATTTGTAAATAGAAAATAATTGCTAGTGCACTGGTAATGCATTTAAAGGAGTATTTTTGTGGCTTTCTCTGTTCATTTCAGAATAAGCAGTTAATCAAAAAGTCATGCAGAAACTTCAGCAAAAAACAAGGCTCCAGGTCTTGAGTTGATCTCTTGGATTGTCTTTCAAAGGATGACTCTTCGTCTAAGCTTTAAAGACTGTGAACTATACCATTACCAGTCAGGACAAGAGGAAGCTTTCTGCCACACTGCACGTCCAGTAGGAGGTATGCTTTAATTGCATTTCATCACTGAAGTTGCCCAATATGCTGGAATCTATTTAGACTCTTTAATGGAGCTGTTTGCCTTTTTTAATGCCTTTCTCCCATCTGCTTTACTTTCATGTGCCTGGGATTAGCATAAAGAATCAGACAGACTGCAAACTTGACAAATGTGTTACGCCTTGATTTTGAACTGCTGTGACAATCCGGGTTTGAAATATGTTGCTAAAGCCATTGGGCTCTGTCCCGAGTTGCCCACCTGCCCATGCACCACTAGGCAGCCAGTATCTGGAGTAGATGGTACACAGCATGCTTAACTCTAGGTGGGGGAGGTTCTTTTTGATATAACTCAGCCATTACACTGTGGATGAGACAGGACTCTCATATTCCATTTTTTACCTCTCAACAGTAAGTGAAAAATGTTAAGAAATTCTACAGTAGCTTTTCTTTTTTGTGTCTCCCTTCTCCCTTCCACCCTGGTTCATTTTCACAGCTCAGAAATTTTACAAATAGCTCACACACTAGCAAGGGTTGGGGGAGTAGGGAAGGTCCTGCCAAAACCATTTTGCAGCTGGAGAGGGAGGGTAAGATGACATTTGTTTACGTCCTTCTGTTGAGAAGTAAAAACATTTTCCAAGCTTTGAAACAGTTGGAAGAGAGAACACATCAGGTTTTCTATAATTCAGTGTTGCTGGTTTCAGGATTTTTTTGTTTCCTTATTCATGCACAGTATATCTGGGAACACTTGCTGGATCGTGCTGGGGAGAGGGTCAGACACTGCAGAAAAAAATGAACTACTGTCTGTGCAGACTCCACAATTATTTCTAGTCTTCCTCACTATGCATTTATTTTGATAACCTGGGCTTGGGGAACCACAGGAGCTCTGCTTAGCAAAGTTGGCCCTTCTCGGTTACCTTGCCGGGGAATGCAGCCTGCCTGGCAGGAGTTGTTTGTTTAGCAGGAACATTTGGGCTCCTCTCTCCTCTTTAGGGGTAGGGGGCAAGCGGACCCTGCTGCCTGGCCCTCAGCCTTACCTGGACATGTGCTCCCGCTGGGGTCTGTGTGCCTTCTCCAGCCCTAGTTTGGTGAAGATCCCCACGAGCACCATGACCGCCACAACCCCACAGATGATGTAGACGATGAGGTTGGTTTTATCCCTGGTAGGGTCATGCAGAGGGTCGTCTATGCGTGAAGGAGGCTTCCCAGTGTTCATCCATAACGGCGTCTCATAGTTTGTGCAGGTGCTTTGATCTAGCCTCGTCTTCTTGAACTTGCAGCAAAACCTGAAGCCACAAGTGCCGCAGCAGAAGATGAACTCCCCCGAGCTGCAGTTAAAGGGGGGGTCCCACTGCCCCATCACGTCAAAGTAGCCCCTGCAGAAGTCCGGGGTGGGAGGTGGCTCGGAGGGGTCTAGCTGTTCCCCAAGGCTGGAATGGTTTCCTCCCGAGAGCACCACGAAGCTCCCCAGCTGCTGGCCAGCTTTCTCCTGAGCCCGACACACCAGCGTGAGAAGGTCCGCCACCAAGTAGCCGAAGAGCAGCCGAATAAAGCCTTCCATTCTGCCTCCTAGCCCCGGCTCAGCGATGCCGCCGCCGCCGCTGCCGCCGCCGCTCGAGCTGCTGGATGCTGCGCTGCGCCAGGAGCTGAACATAAAGGGGCTCCGTCAGGCGCCGGGCGTCCGCTCAGCCCGCGCTCGCCTTCAGCACCACGGACAGCCCCAGGCGGGCCGGGCCGGGCCGGGCGGGGCCTGCCGCCCCCCCGGGCAGTGGCCGCAGCCGGTCTCCGCTCCGGAGGCGCGAGCGCGCGGCACTTGTGGAGTGGAGTGCGCGGGAGAGGGAGCGCGCGGGGGGGTGGGGGGGGAGGAGGAGGAGGAGGAGGGGGAGTACCACCGCCACCAGCACCAGCAGTGCCGAGGGGTGGAGGTGGCGGCGGGAGTGCGGGGCACCGCGCTGCGCGGCGGGCTGGGGAGAAGGGGCGTGGAGGGACGCCACGAGGCGGGAGGGCTGAGGCGAGGGCGCCGCTGGGGCGGGAGAGAGGAGAGAGGGCGAGCGCGGGAGGCTGGACGGACTCGCCGCGGCATCCAGGCGGCGGCAAAGGGCTGCCGCCAGAGGGGAAATCTGCCCTGGCGGGCGGCGTGTGGGTGAGAGCGAGGGCGAAGCAGCCCGGCGAGCCCAACCCGAGGCGCCCCGGAGAGGCTGCCCGCCGGCCTGTCCCCTGCCCTCCCCCCAGCACCACTCGGCGAAGCCACCCCCGCCCCGAGCAGCCCCTTCTAGGCGGCCGGCGAGCCTCGCCCTCCCGAGGAGCAGTTGCTGTGGGGCTTTCACCCCCCTTCCCCTCGGCCCCGCCGCGGAGCCGGTCCCCTCCTCGCTTCCCTCAGCCCCGCCGCGGGGCCGGCCCCGCTCCCCGCCATCCCTTACATAAGAGACTTCCCGACCGGGCGGGCGCTCCCCACAGGTGCGTCTCCAAAAGCGCGGGAGCGGCTCCTCGCCCCCTCCTCTCCGCCCGCGCCGCGCTGAGGGGGGTAACGGTCAGCGCGCGCCGGCCCGGGCGCCCGGCCAAGGCGGGGGAGAGGAAGCGGGGGCGCCGGGCGGGCTCGGCCCCACAGCGCAGGCAGCCCGCGGGCTCCGGGCCGAGGGGAGCGCCTCGGGGGAGCCGGTGTCAGCCCCGAGGGAGGAAGCCGGCGCCGCTCTCCCGACAAGTAGAGCGCTCCTTCTGCCGCTGACTGCTCTCCTCGCAGGCCAGCGCTCTCAGGAGAGCCACTCACCTGTGAGGCGAAGGCGGGTCCTGCCGGCGGAGCGGTGTCCATGGGGCCGCACCTCCGCTAAACCATGGGCGTGAGCGGGCGCTGCCCTCGCCCCGGCGCGCTGCGCACAGGTACGGTGTCACTCGTGCCGCATGCTCGAGAGCGGGGCTCCGTTCGTGTCTGCTAAACATGAGCTGCCCTGGACATCGTTTATTTTAAAATCGTGTAATAATGCCAGTCGGGCTGGCTCCAGAGGACACGGTGAAGCTGCGGGTTGTTTGAGAGACACAGAATTAAAATAACTTCCCCCAAACAGAGAACTGACTCTGTGAAAGACTTTTTAGTGATTCACTCCCCGTCCCTGTTACTTAACTCTCTCGTCTCCGCCTCTTGGTTTGGCAGTAACCTGCACAAGTAGCGATAATATTATCCCGAATACTATGCTGCCACCAAATGTAGGAAATAAGCCCGTTATGGCGCGATTTCAGAGCGCGGGCAGGCGCTTAAAGCAGCTTCCCCCTTCCTCGGGGCGCGGCTGCGGGAGCCCGGCCGGGGCCTGCGGGGCCGCCCCGGGCCCTGGCGGCGCGGGGCCGCGTGCGGGGCGCAGTGGGGGCACGCGGCGCCTCGGCCCGCCCGCCCGCCCCTGCGAGGGGCCGCGCGCGGGGCCGCAGCACGCGGGCGGTTGGGGCAGCTGCGCGTGGGGCCGCCGGGCGGTGGCGGAGCGGGAAGGTGAGGCGGGGGGCGGAGGGGACGTTCGGAACCGGAGAGGGCTGGAGTTCGCTGATCGCGATCCTTTGCCTTCTCTTAAAAATAGACTCTGAGTACAGTGATGATTCCACTGAACGGGGTGACAGCAAGCCTGGTACCTCCGTCCGGGAGGTAGGTTAGGAAGCCCCTTTACTTCTCAGCAGAGAAAAACGATCGGTCCCAGCCCAAACCAGCCTTTTTGGGTTTTAATATTTAATTCTTAAAACCTCCACCTCATCAACATCCTCTTTCAAGTCTCCTCTGAAATCATATCATTCCTCCCTTGTGTATACTTCTCTCTGCTATTATTTATTATTTAACACTTTGTGATGCAGTTTGTGCTGAAAATACTGCACAGAATGAATCTGTTCCGGACTTATTATTGCATCTGGAGACATTTAAGGCCCAGTCCTGTCAGACGCTTAAGATTATGCAAGTTTCCCTGTTACTCTGACTGCTAAAAAGCTGCTTAAATATTTTGCATGATTAGTGCTATACATGTGCAGGAATAATAACATCAGAAATGATTTATTTCAGGGGCTATTAATCCTGACTCACCATGGTACAAGTTTCTTGTTTCACTGAGTTCCCGGGGTTTTCCTTAAGAATTCATCTATAGCAAAAAAGCCACAAAGATTTAGGATAAAATCTAACATCTGTGGGATTCAGGTCCATGCAATCAGAATCGGACCCTAAGTGGCATGTGCTTGGCGAAAACAGGAGGGTGATTAAAGCTCCTTGAAAAAAAATATTTCCTGTGGCACTGTAAGACTTTGGATTGGACCCACAGAACCCAGAATCCATAAATTTTGTTACTCTAATTAATTATATGTTACTCTAGTTGTTATGCTCTCTGTGCCTGTTAGTTTTATTAGTAGTAAAGTTATTTTAGCTGTACCATGTCTTAGAATTCTAGAAGGAGACTGGAGTTGTTCTAGACTAGAGTTTTTCTAGACTATTGGTTTTTAATGGCGTCATAGCATGTAGTTCTGAGAACAACTGCACGATCAAAACATAAAATAATTATAATAATGGAAACAAGAATACTAGTTCAGAGAAATCAGTATTCTACACAGTACTGAGGCACAGCTTGGGTCGTTATGTGATTTTTGTAAAGCTTTTATCAATGAAAATAATCAATACATTTCTAATTTATTTCAGTTGTCTTTATCAAGTTGAGAAACATAAAAGATTTCCCAGTTTAACGCCATCGCCTTCCACTTTCAAGACTTCGCTTTTTGACATTGCTTGAAGGTAATAATTATGTGCTTTTCTACAGTTTTATAAGTGATGTATTTTGCCTCTGAAAGGTGAATGTTTAAACTAGACCCTACAGAGTTGTCTTCACTCAAGCGCATATCCGTTTTGTAAAGCGAAATACTTAATTTAAGGCATAAACTGCATACAAAATTAAGTATTCCTGTTATATTTTCCTCTAATTTCTTTCACTTATTTTCACTGAGACACATACGAATCAATGGCAATGCTTATTGTTCAACTTCAAGCTAAAAAATGGGCTGCTATTTTTTTTCCTGGTAAACTTTGTAGCAATGTATAGCCATGTCTCAGCTGTAGTTCTATATATTCATACACACTCATACTCTATATTTGTACACATGTGCATTATGCTTGTTCAATTCTGTGTTTATTTGTACTCTTAGAACTGATTCTTGGAGGGTTTTTTTGTGTAAATAAGAGAGTTTAAAAAACAGTAAAATTAGGAGAGATAGTGAATGCATTAACTTGAATGTTGAGGTGTTGATAAATCTAAAGACTAGAACAATTAGAATATACAGAGCAATTGCAATTATAAAATTCCAAATTCTATATTTCATTTTTGTTAGTAATAACAACGTTGATGTAACCTCTGAGTATTTCCCAGGGACTGAGAGCTGCTAGAGAGAATAGTCCTTTGCTGAGCACTGAGTCAATGGGCTTTCTAGCCAATCATTAATTCCCAAGAAATGTCATATAGCTCAATCATTATTATTAACAGACATTCCAGAGCTGTGAAAAATCTGTCAGAAAGGCTGCTAGACAGGCCTGGTCTCAGGTGCTATTGATGTGCAAGGTATTTGGTGATACAAAATGCCATGTCGAAACTGGAATGAAGCAGGCAATGTCTGTTTTCTTGATAGTTATTTCATACTATAGTGGGATGTCTGGATGTATAGATACAAAATGTATTGCAGCTGGAAAACAAAAGACATGATGATTCTACCATAGCAGGGCAACTGGCACCATGTTTGCAATCATCAGTCTTTAAAGTACAGTTAGAAGATGTCTGCTGTGGAGCAATAAGGTAGCTTGAGACATGAAAGAAATACCATAGCAGACATGAGTTGAAGAAACAAAAGATGTTTAATGAGGAGGCTACAAACAACGCGAGATTTACAAATACCGAAGAAAAAAGGCTTATGGTTTAGAAATATTGTAAACAGCCCTGAATGACACAACACAGAAGTTTGTTTTGAACACCCCTACAGCATACATTAGACAGAGCCATTTGCTTCTGCTAAGTTTTGTCATTCCTGTAGGAGGAGTATGCTTTCCTGTTGGTGTTAGGCCTGCTGGATGGTTAGAATGCAACAGGCAGCTAACACTTCATAAGCCATTGTTCTTTTAGCCAATAACTGCAATCATTACTGTTATATCGGTGCAGCAATATGTTAAATCCCAGCCTGCAGTGTGTTGACATTAAATATACTTCTCCTTTTATAATTATTGAGCACATATTTTTTAAACTAACCTCTCTTTTCATTAAAAAGATCAGCATACAGACTGGGACAGAATGAGCTTATTCATATAACTCTATTAATTCATAACCACTTTAACTAGAACATCTTACAAACACTGAGCGCTTTTAGTTATTGTCATCAAGACTGGAGGAAAAACACTTAGCTCGTAGCTAAGGGATCACCATCAAGAGATCTTAATGAGCCAGGAGGTGCTTCATGAATCAAAAAACATGAGACTTGTTTTCATGGCTCACTGAAGAGGAAGATAATTTATTGCTATTCTACAATGTAGAAATTGCCTTTATCACCTAACATTTTTCTCTTCAGTCTTCTTGTAAAACGAAAACTGTAATAATTGCATGGATTGGGGTTGAGACAGGCAGTAACAGTATTCACATTCACAGTGGACTTAATGAAATCCTTAGAGTTCTTGTAGCTTCAGTTTAATTCAAAGGAAATTCAGAAAAAAAACCCAGATAAATTTAGAAGGTAAATGGAGTACTTGCAAATATACAAGAGGAAACACATGTGTACTGCAAATATCTTCAGTATACAGCAGTAGGAAAAAAGTGCCAAAATGTCTAAAGCAGCTTTCAGCAGTGTAGCTGAAAAATGAGTTGTGCCCTCAGGTTTGCCTGTTGCAAAGCTATTGCTCTGGTTCTGAACAAGGAAAACTGCCAGTTGGTTTCTCTTTTTGGCAAAACTGATGCTACCTTTTGAGTTGTAACAGTATGGCAAGTACCTCTGAACAAGGTATGTTTCTGCTTGTTATAAATTAGACTGCCATGGAATTTAGATCTGGAATGATTGGCCAGGTGTCTGAGGGTTACTGCAACTGACAAAGACGGCTCTGCAGATCATTCTGAACCCGTGCCAACAAAATCTTTGTCTGGTTAACAAAAAAGAAAAGAAAGGCTACGTAGGATCAAAAAAAAAAGGAACTGCTTTTGTATCCTTCCAACTCAAAACCCAAACACCTTTGTTCCCACAAATTCAATTTTTCAAGGCAGAGAGGAGCCTTTCTAAACAGACTTAAAATAGCATTAAAAGATTTCAAGGTTAAAGTCAGTATAATAGCCTGTATACTGTGCCTAAGCATAGAGAAGCTGTGCTTAGACATAGAAGAGGACACATGACAGAGAAAATTTTCTCATCCTCTGCTGTCTGACTCTGGCCTATGTATAACACCTAAGGAGCTGACCTAACCAATACCTCTTCTAAAAACACCTCAGTAACTGAGATTAAGAGGTAGACAAGTCTTAGTCTAGAATGTGCATTCTCCAGGCCTGAAACATCCATGGATGGAAGACAGCACAGGAAGAAGTCAAATTAGTGAGTCAGTTGTAGTCTGTTGGTTTTAGCACTATTAACTCTAAAGGGCTATAGAAGTGAGCTGTAAACCTCAGAACTGAAGAACTTGCTCTTCACAGAAGTGTAAAGCTGCTGTATTACTTAACTAACAAAAGATTTTAGCCACCGTGTATTTTGCACATCTTCCAAAATGTACTGTCAGGCAACCAAAATTAAAAGTTCCTACTGAACATTCGAACTTCTTAATATGCTTCCATGATAATAAGCTCTAATGATGTCTCTCCTTATCATTGTCACAACATGTCCATCCAAGGCTTGATGTATTTTGTATCTTACATGCATTAATAATATATAGATGTAGGAACTTTAAGATTTATGTAGAAGAAAATTTCTCTGACTTCCATTTTTAAAGGATGATAACTGTTAAAAGATGCTCAGGATTTTAAAATGATAAGTAGCAAGACAGATGAAATAAGAGGTACAGAGAAAGTAATAATGGTCCGAGTTCTGTGACACTTTTTTGATTGTATGACACTGCATTTTTCATGTGGCTGTCATATTCACTTATATGATTACCTTGCCTGGCCAAGAAGAGTGTCAGCTGTGGTTGCCAAAGGTTAAAACAGGCACAGGCTAACTCAGTATCTAAGTACAACTGTCTTTCCACTGATTTAAAATGGGTGATTTTTTTTCAAGAGATGCAGAATAATCACAGCTTACACTGAAATCACCAGATGTCTGAGTGGTCAGTACTTCGGAAAACCGGGTCACATATTTGAAAGCCCAATAATGAAATCAGAAACTAAATTTAGGCACATATGTTGGAAAACTGTTGATGTGCACAAATACATATTGAGGTCCAGACCGTGCTTTTAGACAGATGGTGAGAACAGTCCCTTCTTGACTCCACTTGACAGCCAATGTAAAGAGCAGGACTAACACTGGCTCTGAAGGGATTTGCTTCCTTGTCCTCCAGCGTAAGAGCCAGTGAGAAGAAATAATTAACCAGGTATACCGACAGATGGGTCCAGAATCCACAAAGATCTCAAGGTGGGAAAGTAAATGCCATTTCTTAAGTTTATTTCTAGAGCTCATTCTGATAATATTAACAGGATTCATCATTGATATTTCTCAGCACAGTGCAACTCTGTTATACCTACATATAGGGACTATCTGACTAGAACATCTCCCTAGGTATTCTCTTGTACCTGTCTTGAATGAAAAGGCATCAATCCAGTCTCCTTCTCTTTGCGTCATGTCAATAGTAGACTAAAAAGTAAATGCTTAAAGTAGATAATATGTAGCAGAACATTTTTTATAATAGTTCTTGTGGTGGTGTTTTTTTCCTTGTGGTTTTGCAACATATATTTGCCAAGAGGTTTGTTGGGTTTTTTTTATTGCTGTGATCCCACAGCTAGATAAATCATAGGACAAGTAAAAGGATTTTAACTCTAATGTGACATGCACGTTAGGGAGTCTTCAGAAGTCATGCAAAAAGAAGCTGAGAGCAGATTCTAGTGGTATGTTTTTGTTACAGTGTTTACTTAAATAAGCAGATTATCTCTAACCTGCTATTAGTAACATATTTAGGATACCTGCTCCCTAACACATAATAGGAGATTTTTGCAGAGTACAATAAGCTTAATACATTTTTGATACAAAACACTAGCACCTGACAGTACAGTTTTCAGAATGGATTATTTGATCTGTATATTTATACAGTCAAGTAACATTGGAGTAAAATGTAAAGAAGCCGCAAAAGGAATACTTCTGTATAATATGGAAATAGTATATATAGGGCCAGTTGTAACTGAATACTTGGTAAAAGGACAACTCACAATTTTCTTGGGTATGTGTGGGAATTAGTCTGTCATTCACTCCCACACACCTGACAGAAAGCTGGCCTCTTTAAAGTCAATTTTGTAATTTATATACACCTTGAAGTCTTAAATATGATTTGCCAGTTTAACAAATTCTCCCTGTGAATATAGTGATTGTTCTTCTTTAAAAAGAAGGAAAAAAAACCCCAAAATTAAAAATCTCATGTAATTTCTATGCAGACTAAAGCAGTTGAAGTGAGCTTTGATAATATGATGAAGAAACAGATAATTTAAAAGGCTGAACAATAGGATTGCTTTCCTAAATACACAATGCAAGTATTTCAACACATAAAATGACCATAAGTGAAAAAGAGCAGACATCTCATAATACCCAATTATCTCACTTGTTTCTGTCTTAATGTTTAGCTCAAGTTAAAAAAAAAAAACACTTGCACAGCAAGATCAGAAATAGATCCTCCATGCAAAGCCTGAACCTGGGTCCAATTTTCAGTCATTTTATCTCATTGCCAAGGATTTTTTTTTTAGTATTAGGTCCACTGGCTATCGTGAATTACTTATTGACAGCTTTATGCAAAGGACAAAGTCTTGATTCATTAGTGTTAACATTAAATTCATTGGAGTGAAGATCCCACTCTAAGGATCAAGATTTAATAAGTTTATTGTCATTGAGATGTTTTTAATAGGACATGAAATTCCATTTATTTCAGTAGGGTCATTTTATAATGCTAGTGTTACTCATAGTGAAAGCAAACCCCAATTCTAACATTAAAATATACAGAGGAAAAAAAAAACATACAGAAGAAGTTAAAGACAAAAATAGCAAAGATAAGGGCCACATTCTGAATATCTATTATATGAGAGGCTGTAGAAATATTTAAGGAACTGTACTTTCCCATACAGTGCACCTTTAAGCTCCAGTGCAAATAGCTACATGTTACTCAAAATGCATTCGAACAGAACTCTGGTCTCTGTGTCCATCAGTACACCGAAGCCCAAGGGAGGCATGGTCTGCTGGCAGAGCGATAAGGACAGCTCTGCAGCACATATGCTGCGGGAAGCTGCCCGCACTACCAAGGAAGCCAGTAAAAATCAGCAGTGTGTTCAACAAGCCTTGTTTCTACTTTCCTGCCTACATCCATCCTAAGCAATCCTGACAGTGTAAGAGGGTGAAGGCTACTTCTCGTTGACTTCATGACCTTTCACTACAGTCGCATTCCTCTGGGATGAGAGAAAAGTCATCTCTGTAACATGAACAGACAAAAGTTTCTTAGCAGCTGGCATACAGCTGTGGAGTTCATTCCCTGATGATATTGGAACAATTACAGATGTCAGCTTCATAAGAATAAAATGTAAAATTCCTTATTTTCACCTATCTGTTTCACAATAATAGTAACAACACCATTCTTCCTAGGGCATGAGGAGAAACTAGAGATCCCTTACTGTGATTGCTCTTAGAGCTTCTAAAGGTGTTCTGATACTGTGGTGATGAACACAGTATAATTGCCAAGATGGATAACGGATCTACTTTTCCCTCTTTCCCCACAGATCATGGTGCTCACCACAACGAGCTTATGATTTTGTCCTGAAAATCTGTTGATTCTTGTTGGTCTTTATGAATTTCCTTGCAGAAACCACGAAATGGTTTCTTCACTTTGATTTAGTCTAGACTGTATGAGAGAAGTACATGACTTTTTTCAGAAATGACATCCAGGTGGCCCACAAGACTGAGGGGTCATGAGCTTTGATGCAGAATTTGCCATTACGTTGAGGGCTAAGTTTCTGAGACACACAGAGCTACCATCCTCAAGAACTACTGGGATAAAAAAGGCATCCGAAGGCGAGCATGGCACTGCACCAGCATTGGCTCCTGGAGAACTTTTGAATCTGGGCCATCCCCATGAGCCTGGGGATGTAAAATTTGTCACTGTGATTAGGGTTAAGGTTCTGAAAAGCACAAAGCTACCATCTTGTGAGTTTGTCCTCTAGAGCAACTGGTACACACGTTGGAGCCCTGCTTCCTGGAAAAGCAGCCAGACATCACCCACCAATGGGAAGTAGAGAATAGTCTTTGTTTGGCTTTGCTTCTGAGTGTGGTCTTTGCATCTGCTGTATTAAACTGCTCTTATCTTAACCCACGGGCCTCTTGCTCTGTTTTCCCCTGTCCATCTGAGAAGGGGGAGCGGTAGAGAGGGTTTGGTGGGCTGCTAGCCTCCAGTCAGGGCCAAACCACCACAGTCCTTTTGGAGGCGAGGCAAGGCTACTGAAATACTTCATCTGTGTGCGTACCTGGATGCTTCCAGAACAATTATACTTCAAAAGCTGGATGAAGTAATAAGTACTGGGAGAATATTGGTAGATGAAATTCTAATGGATCCAAATGGGACCAGAGCTCCTTTTAGCCAGGTTGAAATTCACTCTTTATTTGCTTGAGTTGCAGAAGTCTGATTAACCAAAGTTTATCCAGAAGCAAATTAGTGCTGAAGTGTGAAAATCAGAGCTTTGAGACTAATAGCATAGCCTTATGCTAGGTTTTTTTCATCCAAAGAGTCCAATTAAGCAAACCTGGCAAGCCTTAAAAGCAAGTATTCTCTGCTGGTTGGTTGTTAAAAATTGATCACTCTTCTTGCTAAGACAAAGGGTGTCTGTTTGCCCAATGAGGAGCTGAAGGGAAGAAATGGAGTGCAACAGCAGAACTACACAGGTTTCTTCTGGCTTTAGAAGCCAAGAAGAAAGACTGGAAATTGTAGTACCAGAATGTTGATATCATTATTTCTGGCTGACGGCAAGGTAATGTACTTCTTCAGGTCAGGGCTTCCTATCCTTACTTAGAGTAGTTGCACTTGAAGTATTGTAGCATACCAAGTGCGTGAGCAGACCATATACAGATCTGTCCATGCCTTCAAACGCACAGTGGGAGGATCCATACCACAGTTTAGGAATATTGGCTTACAAAACCTTCACTGGGAAAGAAATTTAGCCTTACACAGTCTGTTCGCTCCCAAATAAGATCTCAAAAGAAGACAGAAGTTAGGCACATCCTGGTTCTCTGCGCAGACTCCTACTCCTCCGTGCTAGATGAATGAAAATATGGTGACTTGTATAACTAACTTAGTTACATAGCTATGCATTTTATATTTAACAATATTTAAACATATTTAAACTTGGACTATAGCTTCCCTGTAATAAAAATATGTAAACCAGCCTGGTTTCTAGTTAAGCTTAACCTTCTTTGGAGCCAAATTTGACTTGATTTCTAGAGAGACAAACAGAATAGTTGCTTTTCCATGAGCCTGTTCCAGCAAGGAATGTGATAATCTCCATCTAGGGAAGCTTGGAAGTATAATAATGAAGACTAATTTGTCAAAAATTCATCACTGGCAAATTCTCACAAAAACATGATAACATGCCTATGTATTTGGGCTGCTGAATGGAAAGAAATCAGATAAGAAGAATATGATCTTACCATTCCTAATAGAGTGTATTCACATATTAACAACCTAGCCAAGGCTCTCACAGAGATGGCAAGATTGCCGATTGGTATTGATAGTTACCAATTAACTTTAATATCAAGAAAATATAGATTGCCTTTTACTGTCTTTTAATTAATTCTGTAGCACATGCAAATTCACCATAAGGTGGATGGTTATTCATGTGTCTCTTCCCTATAAATCCTTTTTTATGTTAGTATCTTGACATGAATGGAAGAAATCTTTTCAGGGAAGAGGTACATCATGGTCAACTGCTTATAAATGCAGTCCAAGGCTTTGATCTTTGGTGTTTCAGCTTAGACTTTCAAGTGGTGTCTCCTTACTCCCATTTCATGATGAGTTCCATAACTCAAAATGTTTTCAGAGAATGCAGTGACCTCTTGAGTTGCAGATGCCGTAGGAATTATACTGTGCTCCAGTGAAAACCTTGAAGAAAGGCCTTGAATGGGAACAAGTAATCACTGATTGGAGAGCCAGTGGAGTGTATCTAGTGCTGGTGTAGTACTCCTATTTGTCCTACCACTTCAGTTTTGAAGAGCAACATGAAGTCCAAGTGATTCACATTTAGGCTTTCCATGACAACTGTAAGCAAGATGATATACTGCTCACCAACGAACCCCTTTCTTTTGCCATCCTTCCTCAAATTAATCTGAAGTAGCTTCTTCATCTCTCATTAATGGTTTCTGTTAAGTAAACAAAACAAAAACAACAGAAAGCAACCAGGGAAAAGTTCTTCTTACACTGAGAAGATCAAAGTAAGATTCAGAGTGCAGATTCTTGAAATGATTACGAACAGGCACCTACTTGCTATCTTCTGTTTGCTATTTAACCACCATAGAAGAGCACTGGGTGCATCAGACCTCTGTGATCAGCGCATCAGTGTTGGTTGTCATCTCTTCCAATCAGTCTTTTAGGTTCATCTTTCTGAGGCATTGAACTGTCTATATATGCTGTAGAGAGAATGTGTGTCTGAGTCTGCATTTGAGATTTGTCTCCAAAGGCAGGCATTATGAAAAACCAGCTTGAACTCTGGCATCTGAAGCAGAGTTGATAAATTGGTAACTACCAATACCAATTGGCAGTCTTTCCATCTCTGCGAGAGCCTTGGCTAGGTTGTTAATATGCAAACACCACCAGCCTACACTCTGCTAGGAATGATAAGATAATCTTCTTCTGATTTCTTTCCATTCAGGAGCCCAAATACATAGGAATGTTTCCATGTATTTGATTCATGCATGTAAGTCCAAATGACAACATGTACAATGTGTATGCCATAACTTGAGTTACTAGGAAAGTTTTCAGTTTCCACTTATTTTAGTTTTTAGTTTTTTATTTCCTCCTAGGCACTTATATTCTTCCTAGCATGCTGAGTTCTTCTAATGTTTAGAAATATTGTGGAACTGCAAAAAAGGCACACTCAATTAATTCCTTCATTTGAATAATTAAACATTTTAAATACTCCCTCCATACCTTATGTTCAGCTATAGATATATTATTAATAGTAGCTTGTACTGTGTGCTGCAAGAGAATGTTAGGCACATAATTCCTAAAACCTAGGGAGGAGAACATTTCCTGGCACTATGAATTTACCTACCCAATGACAAAGTTATCTTGTTCTAATTCAAACCTGTTTCGCACTGTAATAATTATACCGTGTGAATGTTGTGCTTTTTTATGAAAAAGTCAGCACAGTTAATTATTCAAAAAAATTGTTATGGTTGATGAATCCATCCCACTGTGTTCAACAAAAATGTTAATTGTGCTTCACTATTTTTAGGATGTTCCTGTTTTATCATTCATTTCAGTAGCTTAAAGTAAGACCATTGCATAAGTTCAAGACCAGAGCGTTGTAGCCAGACTGTTGTCAGATAGGTGTTGTCAACATGCCGTGGTTAAATGTGGTTCGCTGCATCTCTGCTTGTTGAGTGCATCCCTATAGACAAATGGTCTTCAGTGTCTCTACTTCTTTGAATTTGCGCCATGGAATTTTCCCACTTTCAGAGCCTCCCTTCCAACACTCCTGCTGCTTGAATAAGCCTGACTAGCCTTCATAGTAGTAGGGTCTTTGTATTCATCTGTTTTTAACGCTATCGTGTCTGAAGCAAAAGAGGATGGAGCAGTTCATTGTGCGAGGTTCCTGGGTAAATTTGCCACAGAGTAAACTTACTAAGCCCTGAATGTAGCACTCTTCTCATTCTTAGCTACTGCTGTACAGAACATACAGCTTCCACACATTCGCTACTGCATACACCTGCAACCAACTGGCAAATATCAAAGTCATCTTTAATGGTTCAAAGTCATCTGGAAAAGAGACACTTCAGTTATTTCTATATTTTGCCTGCTGTACAGAGGATGTATGTTTATTGTGATCCTTCTTCAGCAAATAGAGGAATGTGTCAATAAGACCAAGCAATATTTTCACAAAATTTTAGTTCTCCATTGTTCTAAAACAAGAAGAAACTCGAAGAGCAGCAAAGTTACTTTTCTGTCATCATTTAAAGTCATTGGGCATTGGGCTCTATGACATTTGTAACACAGATTTGAAAAATATTGGAGGGTTAAAAGAATAAAAGAACACTTACGTGAATACACATGGCATTTGCTGTCATTGACTTAGTTGTTATGAATAAGTACAGCTGGAAGAAATCTGAAAAAAAATCATTGCAAACACAGCAAAGGAGGAGAGTATTTGAAGTGAAGGGCTTGTATAATACAGGTGGATTGCTTTTGCCTCGTAGGGCATGCAGTCTTGTCCTCATCTGTTATTAATTTTACAAGTAGGAGCTTTGTGGTGCGTGTTATGTCTTCACTCATAAATCATCCTCTGTGTGCCTCTACCTGTGTCCAGATTTGATCCTTATCTCTTTTTACCCAAGGCCTGTAAAAGACCTACAGATCTTTAGACCAGGAAACTGAGAGAAGTGGAAAATATAACATTGCTGAGATAATACTGGTGAAAAATGGATCCTTCCTGTTATCTAATACTATCATTAAAAGAAAAGGAAAAGTCCTTGAAATTCTGAGAAACAAAAGTGCTAGATGCAGCTGAAAGGGAGTCCACACTGAAATACAAAAAAAACAAGTATATTTGATTTTCAAATCATTTCTCCTACAAATTAAACTAAGAGGTTTGTAATAGCAATAATTACCTATTCAGCATCCTTCATTGGTCTCTGAACTCATTTTCTTCAGTCATTACTTGAATAAAAAAAAAATTAAATGGGTCATTTATGCTTAAATTAATCTGTGGTTTTCCCAGAGTACCTTCTTTGTTCATCTCCAGCTTTAATTACTGAAAAACGTTTTGTTTTATAGAAACCTGGGGCAAAATAAATGCATCCTTCATAGTCATCCTGTTTCAAGAATTTTAGTAACTGCTATATTAGTGACATCATAGATGTTAACGTAAATTTTAAGATCTATTTCACATGCAAAACCCGGCACACAACATAAGTGAATATTAATACGTAGAAGAATTCTATGAAGATTTTAGGGCACGTAAATCATTCTCCAAGACAGCAAAGATTCTTGCAACTGCTGACGCAGACTATTGGCAAGGCTGTACTTTGACAGGAGGGTAGTGGTAGCCTGGCACCCATCGAGGCCAATCAACAAGGTGGCTCGCTTGCCTCGTCGATGTATCACCACGGTTTCCACTTCCACAGGGCAAAGTGCTGTGGTGTCAGACACCACTCTGAAGCAGGAGCTACAGCTTTCCAAAGTGGTAGAACAATGGTTCCTCTTTCACTGTTTGGTGGTTTTTTCATCACTGACACTGTTGCTCTTCTCAGAGTAATGTGATGTCGTCGTTTCGTTATGTCCAGTTTGTGATGTCCTGTCAGAATGGTGATGTACATGTGCTGCTCCAAAACACATCTGGTTAAACAAGAGAGCTACCTACCGCCTGCTAAAATTTAGGTGACCCCCAAAAGAATTCCCCTTTTATGAAAGAGGATGAATTCTCTTCATACAAGAAAGGAAGGAAAAGGAAATACTACTTTTTAAAAAAACTCAAATTGTTTGCGTATCACCTGTAATGTAAAAATTAGCTTTCCCGGTCTGAAAAATAATTTTCTGCTTTGAGCAAGGAAAAAAAGCGATTTGCCTAGTCAGTTTGCAATGCATTTTGAGTTAACCAGTGTAAGAATAAAACAAGAATGTCCTTGTTGTATGCCTAGTTGAAAAAACATCTAAGTACTCTGATTGTTTATTGAATTTTAGTACTTGAAGGATTGCTGCTTCTTTGATTTTTTGGCAGAAATAGCAAATGTGTTAATAATCATCTGGGTTTTTATTTTTTTTCTAATAAAATGTCATTTATCAGCAAAGAAGGAGAAAGGAATCTGAAAGTCATGCATACAGATGCATAAACTAAATACTGCTTTTTTTCCAGATTGCTGCTTTTGCTTGTACATTAATAGAAAATCTGTCTAAAAATAAGAAAAGTCAAAAAAATCCAAATTTTACATCTAGATACAAATTAAAAGCTCTTAAACCTAGATTTTATTCTTAGATGAAGTCCAGCAGTATATACTTGAAGCCTGTAGCACTCTAAAGACACACACATAAATATACTAAACAGATTCTTCAAATCTATTTGTATGTCTCAATCCCTTCCATCTGTGACTGGACGAGTCTTGATGAGCAGCAAGAATGATGAACTTTATCTAGCAGGTAAACGCTGTCCAAATATGACTGAAAGAAACGTGGAGAACATTTAAGTCACAACGTTCTTTGTTCAGGATGAGGTGGCAGTCAGTCACAGATTTTCTGCATAATTTGGGAAGTAGGTACTCCAATTAACGCCTGGGTTTTTTCACCTAGCTCCAGCCCTGCTGGACTCCTATGGTATTTTTTTCTGTCTAGCAGTTTCAATACAAACTCATGACCCAAAGATCCTCGGCTCTTCAGGAGTAGACACCTAATGGGTCAGAAATATGCACCAGATCAAATAATGGCTTCTAGTCTAGCTCTGTCATTTGCTGGAGTCATTACTGGCCACGACTTTTGAATTTGCTGGCAGCCCAGGTCTCAGTTGCTCAGTGAAAGGTGTACTTCTCTGCGGACCTGTAATTCTCAGTGGACCTCAGGTACCTTCAGGTACCAGTTAATGTACCTGAAAATGAAATCTCAGGATAGGAAAATCCAAACCCTAAATAAAGTAGGAATCTTGAATATCTGGCAGCACACAAAATGAACGAGACATCTTACAAAAACGACCAGTAGATCTAGGTAGAACCTGTATCTGTGTCAGAAATGGGAATTCAGTGTGCAAAACAAATTGAGTTATATAGTGTGTTTAACTCATTACATCAGCTTTTATATCTCTCATAGTTACAGTGATTCAAGGAATATATTACAGGTTTCTTGAACAAATGGAGCCTGCCCACACTAAATGAGTCAGATAAAAATCAATTACATTGTGGATTCTTAACTGTGGAAATAATCAATGTCATCATTGTTCTCTTCCTAGCAACAAAATATTGGTCCCAGTCAACCAATCTTTTTAAGTTGGTTTGCGAAAAACATTTTTAATATTTTTATATTGTTTTGTGGCCTTTTGAAAATGGAAAGCCATTTGGTATCAAGGCGAACTACTAACAGCACCCTTTTAAAACAATGATAAGCATTCTATAGTGTAGTAATTCATTCATGTTCATACAGAATGTCAAAGGAGCAGACCTTAAGTTTTTTCTGTGACATTTTAGGCTCAGATTGCTCAATTTATTTGTACTGGCGTAATTATCCTGGAGTCTTTTATTCTCAGCAGTGGAACAGAAGATACAGATGGAGTGGGCTAGCAGGCGATACTACTGTAGGTTTTCAAAATGCACTAAATTTTTATCCATTGGTTATTCAGGGGAGAAAAAGAGGGGAGTATTATATGACAAACCTTCCAAAATGTTACATCTGATAGGAATGCTGCCCTGTTGAGAGGCGTCCCTGCCCAGGACAGGGAGGTTGGATTAGATGATCTCTAAGGTCCCTTCCAGCCTCGGCCATTCTATGATTCTATGACTGATGGAAGCTGGAGGAAGAGATTAATAGAAAACAGATTTGGTACATTGTATGCATTGATTGTTTTCAGCGTGTGTAAATCCATATGGTCTCTAAACAAATACAACAATGTGATCCTTTTTATATCACCAGGTTTTATTAATTCCCATTATTTTCTCTAACTTATTCCTCAAGGACTCATTTATACCAGCATCCACTGAGAACAGATGTTGATAATCCTGTGTGTGTTGTTTATACCTCCAAACTTCATTGGATTCCCCAAATTCCAGATGGCAGATAGTCATTCTATTCGATGCAAAAGATTAAAATGCTTTCTTTTCAAATCTCTATATCTGCCTCTGCTTTGTAATTTTAGTTCCAATGTCTAGACCAACCCTGTTCTGTCCTTTTTGCATTTTGTATTCTTTTATTTTTGCAATTTGTTGTCTTCTTGTCATTAGCAGAGAATAGAGAAAGGATTTCCTCCTTCAACCACTGCTTTGACTGTTTCGCTCTTTATATTAATTGCTTATTAGAGATAGTAAATTTTACAGTTACTTGTTTTATTAGTACTTTAACTAGGTCTCTCAAAGAACATACAATCATACTTCTAATTACAGTAAGAAGTAAGTAGAGTGTCTGCTACTGGATTTTTCAGAACTTCCAAGTTGTTAAGAACTGTAAGGATTTGCAGCATGATCTAATGCATAATAGAATAAGTCTTAGAAGATCTGGACTCCTCAGATCTGCACTGTTCTAATCACAGCCATAACTAAGCTAAATCTTATATAAGCATTTCCTTTTCGATGCCTCCATTTTTCACTTTTTATCTATCTTATTTTCAATATACTGCATGCTCTTCCAGAATGGTGTATTCTCCTCTGTATGCTCATGCATTCACGTTTTAAAATTAGTAAAATTCTTCTCAATTTATACTCTATAAATAAGACCAGACACGTGGTACTGTAAATTATTTATTCAGTGTCATTATATTCATGACACTTTGTATAAAAAAATCAAGTCCTATGACAAAATTCTTCTGCTTTATCTAGGCCTCATCTGGAATAAGTCCATGAAAATCTATAATTAAACTAACATAGATCAGTAATAACTTTAAATGATTTAGTCATAGTAAAATTACTTCAGCTGTACAGCATTTGGTCCATGATCTTGGCTTCAAAAATGCGTACTTCAAATTTGGCAGAGTAAAGGAAGCAGGAGAGAGCAGAAATCCCCCTCCTGCACACACATTCTCCATCCTCAGTCCTCATGTTTATATGCAAATGTTCCGTTATTTCTGCAGATGAAAACATTTCTACGTTCGGGCAGCAAAATCAGAAGAAAATGTGCTTGAATTAGAAAATGGAAATTTCTTGTGGCATCCTCACTTAGAGCGGACAATACTCAAGCTGATGTAATATCCGAGGATTCCATCTGAAGAGGAGGCAAGGTAGGCACACGCGTACTCAGCACGCTCATCCCCGAGGAAGAGCTGAGCATCCTGAGGCTCATCCGTGACCCATCCTGCAAAGAGATCCAATACAGTACTGACAACAGAATTTTGTAGACGACAGCGCCCTACACATGCCTAGAAAAAAAGAGCTGTGAAACTACAGAGATTTAGATTAAAAGATCTTAGAATTCACATCTCTGCCAGGTCTGATTCAGCCTTTCAGATGTGCATAATTTAACAAAATGGTTGCCTTTAGAAAAACATTCGGGTTAAGACAAAGGTAAATGGGTGTGCTGATCACAAGCTCACATCCTTTGCTACAGAACTGCAGTACACTGTCTCACCAAAACAGTGAAGTTCTCTCTATTTGGACTGATCTTGATGGTATTTCATTTGCAAGGTTCATCCTGGGTTTAGTTAAAATCATGCAGCAGTCAAGTATTCTGGTATATGACTGCTCAACCTTATTAAACAGGTGAGAAGAAAATGGAAAAGAAACATAAAACGTCAAAAATCACTTTGGGTCATCCAGCCAATTGCTCTTACATTAGCATGAGCAGTTCTAGCATTAGACCACGATCATCTGTTTTTGTGATGGTGTTACGGTATTTTGATAGGCTGCACCTAAGAGTAAAAGATGTACTTTAGTGTTTACTTGTTTAATGTACCAAATGCTGCCTCATAAAGAGGGGAATTGACAAAAACTACTTAATAAAAAAAACCCTTCCTCTAGCACTTTCTATCTAATGATTATCAAGCAGTTTACAAGCAGGAGTGAAACTGTTTTCATTTGTGGATAAAAATACCCCCATTTTACAGATGGAAAAGTGATCCAACCATAGGAATCATGCATTTTGGTTGACAACAGAAACCTTATCTGCAGCAGCAGATTTCACAAGATGGATAAAGAGGCACTCGGAGCTCTGGACGGCACATGGCACAGAATCACACCAGCGTTCCAGCTCGTTGACTGGGAAATTGCAGCCGTATTATCTTTCCTGTATTGCTCGGTCAAAAAGGGACTCCAGTCCAGAGAAGATTAAGAAAACTTTACCTTGCAAGGGTCCCCCGTGTATTTCAGTTACCACCTGTCTGTGCAGCCCGGGCCGAGGGAGTGCGGGTGGCAGCAGCCCTGGGCCGGGCCGGGCCGGGGCACCGCGCTGGGTCAGCGGGACAGGAGGTGGGGGCAGAGGCCCTGGGCCTTGGGGCTGCTCATGTAACCGGTTTTTTTCTTTTTCAAAGAGCAGTTGGGGGCGATGTCTAACTTTGTGAGAGCAATTAATGTCAAGAGGACCTGGAGAACATCCTGTCGAGGCACCGAGGAACGCTGCCAATGCTTTCTGATGACCTCAGTTTACTTCAGTTCGCAGGTTAGGAAGAAGTTGGAAATTAAGAAAACTATTACTTTTTCTTTTACTTTTATTATTCGTTTCAAAGCCAGCGCATCTTTGGGGCAGGTTCTGCTCCCTGAGGCCCGGCTCTTCCCCCCGGGACCATCCCGCCCGCCGCCGCCATCTCACCGCCCCCCGGCCCGACCGGCCCCCGCCGCCTCCGCGACATGGCGGCGCGGGGGAGCCAGCCCGCAGCAACCCCACCCCGCCAGCCCCGCCGCTTCCCGGGGCTGTGCCCCCGCCGTCGCCCAAGGCAGCCTCTCCCTCCCGCCGACCGCCCGCCCTCTGCGGCGCCGCCGCCGCGCCTTCTCCCGCCCGCGCCCAGGCACCGCCCCCGGCGGAGGCGGTGCCGCCCCCTCACAGGCCCGGGGCTGGCGGCGGCTGTCGGCAGCGGCCACACGGCGGGCGGGAGCTATGGCGGCGGCGGGGGACGCGTTCCTGAGAGCCCGGGGCAGGACTCTGACCGCCTTCCGCCAAGGTACGCGCCGCGGGGCCCGCGCCGAGGCGGGAGCGGCGAGCGGAACCTGGGCACAGGGCTGCGGGTTCCGGCGGGCGCTCTTCCTCGCCGCGCAGCCGGGCGGGGAGCGCGGGAGGGGCGTGCGGAGGGGAGGCCCGGAGCTTTCCCCGGCGGCGGGAGGGGCGCGTGTGCTGGAAGGGGGGAGACGCGGGCCGGGTGCTCGCAGAGGCTGGGGCAGGGCCCAGGGCAGCGGGGAGCCCGGGGCAGGGAGGCCCCTGCCTGGGGGAGCGGGGGCACTCGGGCGGCGGCTGCCGAGCGGCGGGGCTGGGCTGGGCTGGGCTGGGCTGAGCGCGGGGCTGCCCGCGGGGCTGGGCCGGGGTTCGTTGCCCCGTTGCTGGAGGGCAGGGGCGGCCTGGAGCGTTTGCCGCCGCCGCCGGCTCCCGAGAAGATGCCAGCCGTGTCCTGCACCGGATTCGTTTAAACTGCTTGTCAGTACCGCTAAGCCTGAGCTCCGTAGCGTGTGAAACTGTTGGTGCTAGCACTGTGCTGCCGTGTGCTTGCACCTACAGGGGTGACCTCACAGGTTAGAGGTAGCTTATGTTACTTGAATTAAAGGTAGCTGTGCCGTCACCGACGCAGCTGGGTGAGATCCTGCGAGGTGTTTCAGCCCCTCGCAGCCAGCCCTGCCCTGGGGAGGGCAGGGGGAGCTCTGCTCGGCCCCTCGGGGCAGTGCCCAGGGGTCAGCCGGCCCCCTGGGACACGCTGCGACACTGGCCGCCTCCCGGGGGACAAGGTAGAGGCCGCTGCCAGGCCAAAGGTGGCAGCCACCGGCTGTCTGTTGGTTCCTGTCGTGTGGCTGGACCGGCAGAGCGGTGTGTTGAACATCTCTGTGTATCTCACCTGTTGGTAAAGTTTCTGCAGTGTGCCTAGGTTGTATAACTAGGTCTGTATTAAGAAGTCTTTCCTATTGCCACACGTAGAAGGTATTTTATTTCCTTGTATTTAAGTTACACGTTGTGTTGGTTTGGGGAGGTGGGCAAGGCTATTCAATCCTGACAATTTTGTGGTACGTTTTTGGGTTTAATTGGAAATATTTGGCTTTCGTTGTTGCCAAATAAAGAAAAATCACTTACTCTGAGCATGTGAAGTATATGTACACAGTCATTCTGGCAACCTATTAATTGCAGATGGTGTGGTTGGATTGGAACAGAATGCCTCACATTTGTTGAGGGGACAGATGGCAGACAAGCCATCTAGTTGTATCAACTGTATAGTGAAATTGTAACAAAAGGAGTGTTCAGCAGCACTATGAAAATTTCTGAACTTTAGCTTTATCTAAGTATTTTTTGAAAATAGCCTTAAACATAGAAGAAAAGATGTGATTTGAGTATCTGTTTTCTAGGTGTGCTGCCTTCTTCTGAAGCATTTTTTTTTTGGTATTCTTTAAATATTAATTAAGACTTTTTTTACCAATGGGTTGTTTTTAATCTTGTTTGGTACTTCTTAGGCTGTCATAGTCCAGCTACCATCTTTGGGTGCAATGTTTCTTTGTCAATAATTTACTTAGTTCTTTCTTAAGAGGCTAAAGTTCAACACAACCTTTCAATAACTGAATGATTGGGAAAAAAACAGAATAAAGGACTAATAAAACTGAGGAAAAGTTTCTTGCCTTTTAAGATGAAAGTGAGTTATCTGTGTTTTGTTGTTTTCCTCAGACTTTAAGTTTAACTCCTGTTAAACAGTAGCTACACAAAACATTTACTATCACTGCTATGGTTTGGCACGCAGCTTCCCTTTAAAATTTGAGAGTCAACCCTGAGAGCTTAATTTCCTTTTTTTTCTGACTAAAATCACTTTCTGTACAATCACTCTTCCACACCCTGTCCCCTAGTAGTCATTTGTTTAGTCTGCTTTCACATAATGTGGAGGTTATGCCTGTAACCTGCTCTGATCTACTCTTGGTATGTGACGTGTGTGAATCAGAAGCTCAAGGTTAAGGATCTCAATTATCCGTATAACCATGTTTGGGTAAATTCTGACTTCACCACTCCTAAAGTTTAATGATTTTTTTTTGTTTGGTTTGTTTTTTTCCTTGTTTTGGGGGGTTTTGTGAGTTTTGGTTGGTTGGTTTGGGTGTTTTTTCCTGTCCCAAGTGTGCCAGTAGCATGCTATTGAAAGAATTCCTGTGAAAGTAGGTAGAGCGCTTTTTTTGAAGTAACTAACAAGTGACAGTACCATCAGCTTAACTATTTGAGAAATGTCTCTGCTCTGAATTTGTCTTTTGCTAGTTTTAGCTGATGGTTTCAAAAGATTTACCTGGAAGAGTCAGATAATGAGCACTGTGTAGTCGCCTTCTCAGTTCCACCTCTGATTCTATGTTCCTCCATCGTGCCTCCATCACCAGTCTTTTGCAGACTCTTTTAAGTTTATTCGGTTGCTTCTCATATTTTTTATTTTGTGCTGTTCTTTATTCCTTTCCTATCTCTGCTTTTTCACCATTACCAAACATTAAGGTGATTTTTCTTTGTAGTGCTTGCTAGAACTATCAGTGCCCGTGTGAAGTCAGTGGAGGTTCTTCCTTGTGCGCTGTCCTGCCGTTCCCTGCACTGAAGCTCACCTGCCTTTTCGAACAGTCACTGCGTAACCGAAGTCACTTCCCTGCTTCTTCACAACCAGGCCTTATTCTCATATTGCCAAATGACTTAGTTTTAAGCAAATTTCACTTCCTGTGTCTTGTCCTCTTTTTTTTTTTTTTTTTTTAACCTGTTCATCTATATGCAAGGACTTTCCTGTTTCAAGACAGATTGCCCTCCTTAAGAGTCTTGGTGAGCAACTATCGGATATCTTGTGGAGATGGCATTAAGTGGATTTCCCTTGTCTGTGCAAAAGTCAGTTACTCTTTCTAAAGAGTCAGTAAGTGAAGTAGTTATTGTCTTTGTTACAATTTCCATTAACTTGTCTGTACAGATGCTGGTTTTGCAGTCAGTATCTACCAGATTGGTCAGGAAACCCTTTTAAATGTAGGTGTGATACTGGCCATCTTCCTGCTTTTCTGGTGCAAAAGCAGAGTTAAGCAAGAAGTAACTGGTTTTTGCTTTTGAGTTCTTCTGTGGATGCCACCCGGTCGGAGTGGTTTGTTACTGTTCATGTCTATTTGTTGAATCATTGCCAGTGTTTTGATTTGAGACAGATCTGATGCATTGTCTGTCAGGAAGAATTCTGGCATTTAGTCTTGACAAGTTCCTTCACAATAAGCATGGATACAAAAATTTACAGAGTTTCTCTGCTCCGCCTTTATCTCTGGGGGCATCTGGTATGTCCAGAACATCTGTTGGCCTTAGTGAGTGTCTGGCAGGCTACCTGCTTCTAATTCTCCTAAAAAGGGCTTAATTAGTTTTCAGATTTATGCTTTCTCCAGTTACTCTTCACTTTTTTACCCAGACTTCTTAGATGTTTGTATCCAACCTTACAGTGTATAAAATCTTCCCTCTTTTTGTTATTTGGATACTTTAGCTTTTTGAAGGATGCTGTTTGACTTGTACTAGGATCCTTAAGGCTGCTGTTTATGTTATTTAGTCAGTCTGGATTCTTTTTGATCTTTCTGAAGTTTCCTAGTAAATGCTGTGCATACGGTCTGAGCCTCTGGGATAGTGTCTTTGAATAGCTTCCATGCTGCCTTCAAGGATTTTTACACTTTTTAGAAGCGTCATAATTACATATAATTGGCCTTTCTTTGAAATTAAATACAACCACAGTTGATTTCTTCTTTTTTTCTTGCTTTCACATGAGAGTTGGGCCTTGGCACGTTACAGTTATTGATCTAGAGCTCTTCTACATTAATATTTTTAAGCACTGATCAGAGTTGCTTCTCAGCCAGCATATTCCATTCCCAGTCCTGTCTCTGACTCTCAAACGAATTAAGCAAATTCTTTACGTGGGTTTTGAGCAACTTTCTGTGACTTCACCTTGTCATTATGCAAGCCACCCCCCTTCACACCTACAGTCTTGGGCTGCAAAGTTTCTTTTAATGAGTTTACATGTTAAATTTGGGGGTGGGCATAAAGGCATGACTAGAGTTTAGCACTCTGTAGCCCTCAGTACAAATAAACTGCATCTGAGGGGGCATTTCCAACCTTGATAGTTATGAAAGAAGTTTAAAAGTACATCTTTTCTAAACAGTAGGGCTGCCTAATTTATTTGACAAACTGTGTTCTGTCAGGTTCTGCTGACATTATCTCTGTAGTTTAGGTTCAATATGCATGATTTCTACAACAATTAGTTTTTAAAAGGGTTTTATATTCTCTCTGAAAAAATGTATTTTTTTTTACCTATTTTGATGGTTGTGGGTTTTTTTTTTTCCCCAAGGCATAAAATTATGCCTTCCATAATAGGTTGCCTTGGTCATTCAGCAGAACCCTCGGTCAGTCGTATCTTTGGTAGCCTCTCAGGCATACATGGAAAATATAGTTGAAATGAATGCACGTTCCATTACATTTAAATCTTTTGTATTTGGACATGCAGACAATAACAATCATGTTTTTGAAGCCATAGTTATTGGTAATGTTTTAATATTAAACGAGGAATTATTGAGGATTTAGTGCGAGTGTTCATGATCCTTGGAGAGGCGAGAAGAAAAAGGAGGAGAAATTACAAAAAGGAAAAGGGGAAGAAATAAAGGCATGGTAAGATGGTAACTGTTGTCCTCTAGAAATGGTGAAGTTCGACTTAAATCTTGCCTAAGTCCTTGAAGTGTCTTTGTGGGCGATCACGATACACAGCTGAGGTTTTCTTTTGCGAGTTGCTGCTTGCTACTTTGGTCCTTCACAGAATTAATCCTTAGATAAACTTAGAAGCTGGGACCATTTTTCAACCTATGCTACTAAAAATACATTGCATTGATCCTCTCTCCGTACTTTGGCATGCATGGGAGCAGAAGAAGAGTGGGAAGCTATTGAAACTGAGGCGGAAGAATGTGTTCTGAAGTTGAACTTCTTCAGTGATCAACTTTGCAGCTTTTAAGAAGGCCTGGGAGCAAAACAGATTTGGAATGGGAGTTTTGTGTGGCTCAGTGCATACGAACAGCTCTACAGACTTTGTCCTTCACAAATGAAAACCATATGTCCACCAGTTATCTGAGAAATCTGCAGAGTTTTATGTGGCATTTGCATTTTCTTATTGCTGTGATAAATTCAAAAAGTTGCAAACAACCTCTATGATCATAGGAGCGAAGAGCCAATTTGCAGCTGCTCAATTTGGTGATGCAAGAGAGAAGGTGAAAAAAATTGTTTGTTAATTGAATCCTAATCCTCTTGCTTTACCTAGCATGCAGTTTATCTAATGCAACTATGTAGCTCATCTGTAAGGCCTGAAAATTGAAACTCCTAGTGAAAAGGATGCCTTTGTCAGTCCCGTGTAAGTCGCCGCTTGCTCCATTTGAAGGGAAGATAGCAACTGTGCATGCTGTTTAATTGAAATTTTATGGAGCAACATACTCTGTAACATGGAATAACGTACTCCTCCCGCCGCTTGTGCCCAATGCTGTTTGCTACGACCCCTCTGCCAGATTTTAGCATTCCCCTAGCATAGCAACACAATGATTTGTCTGGGTACTCTTCCTGTGATTCAATGGAAAGTCCAAAAAATTATTCCAACAATTTGTTGTGGTGCCTGACTTACTGCTCAAGCAGATGATGTTCATTTGGACGGCCTGCAGTACCTGTTCTGCTTGAGGGTGCTAACAAGAAACTCGTGAGGGAGAGAATTAGGGTACAGAAATTTTGTTAGTAATTATCTGATCGCAGTCCACTGATAAATCATTTAATTATTGGGAAAAAGACTTCTCTATCCATCTATGGTGTAGTGGAAGATGCTTTTACATTCTGTTTCTCATTACCACTTTTTACCATATTGGTCTGTTGAAAGAGCGCTCCTGCAGGTGTGTTTCTGCGGTTTCAAGCAAAAATAGCCAAACTGCACCAGCTGCAACACTTTGTAATTTAGCTGGACTGATCTTATGCCTTGCACAGATGAGGAAAGACTTGTATGAACTCCACGGATGGGCCACCACAGAGTTAGGTCCTGGATGAGCTGAATTCAGAACAGGCTGAAGAGTTGGTCCGCGTGCAAGTTTGCACCAGTGTTTTTATACCAATGTAATCATCTTGGTGATATTCTGCTTGTAATCATAGTATTTTATAGTAATTGAGACACATTCCTGATTTAAAGAAAAGCTGTAAGTTTAAACTGAGTGTTCATATAATATTTTTTTCTCATTGCGGGCAACAGAATCACTTAAGTACTAAACTAAATCAGTAAGTACCACTTGGTAAGTAATAATGGATAAGCTAATGGAATTTGGTTTAAGTACTAGGTTTGGAGTGATCAAATAACAAGGTCAAGGCAGAAAATATTTATTTAACCTTACTGTCTTTTTTTTTAACTATTTAGTAAGTTATCAAGTACCACAAAAATAGTTAATGACTGAATTATTTAACTAAGACCAGTTAATTAAGCTAACTTTTAAAGTAAATGCTATTTATGTAGCCCTTTTGCCTGGATCTTTTCTGTTGTCCCTACTTCACTTTTTTTTTTTCCTGTGGGAGAATATAGCATCTGCATCATTTTCAGTTCTTTTCTCTTTTCACCTCCTATCTCTTTCCTTTTCTCCACACTCTTCTTCACCTCCACCCCTGCATCTTCTGTTTCTCCTTTCTTCTGCCACTTCTTGATTCTGTCTGTGTACTCAACTTGTGTTTTCAAATTCATCTTATCAGTGTCTCTCTCTCTCTGCCTCACATGACCGTCACTCACCCACTCAAACTAGAGCATCTGTGCACAGTCTTGGAAACGTTCAGGTACTTAAAACCTGGAGAGCTGCTGTACTGGCATGAATAGAAGGCAGGAAAAAGAATATCCACGAAGCCTATATTGGAATAGCCCCTGGCCTGGCTTTGCAGCCTGTTTTGTATCAGCTCCGCACGCTCTCTGGCAGCGCCCTGTCTGCCTGCCAGACTGCACTCTGTTGAGGCATATTAATATACATGAAGCTCCTTGTTACCTGGGACCTGGTCCAGTCCTGCTGCCTGTGCCGGGTCCTGCTGCGGGGGCTCTGGCTGCCGTTGCCCACCAGGCACTGCCCCTGGGGCTCTGGAAATGGAGACAGTACGTCCTTAATCGAAAAATAGTCTTTTAAAACAAAGACTCGCTTTTCTGTCTTTCCTGAGTAGTTCCTGTAAAAACAAATTAATATGTCTCTACATTTTGCTTAGGCTACTGTGGTAGAAATTGGTGGCTTCAAGTTGATCAACACAGAACACATAGATTTTGATCAGCATTGATTTTCGATACTGTGTATTGCATTGCTGGAAAAGGGATAGGTGTTAAAAATCCTGCTACATTCAAAGATTTGAGCTTTTTATTCCCATTTAATGCATTTGAGGATTGTGCTGCTCCTCTAAAACAAGTTCCTGTTTCAAACTTTCCCTTTTTTAAGTTTTATTTTGCACAGGTCATAAAGGATTTCTCATGCAGGCTTCATTAACTGTTTTTTTTTCCTATAGCTTTCCACTTACAAAAAGTGCCTTTGATGCAGCATGTAAACTGTTTTTTATAGTAGTTGTATTTTGCTATGTGAGACATAAAATAAAACCTAAATAGCTCTGTGTCATGCAACTGGTTCCATAAGGCTTCTATTGCAAACTCACAGATAGATGGATCATGTCACTTCTGAGTGAGTTATCTAAAAAATCTAACCTAATTTCAGAATTAAAAGCTGATGAATGGCTAAAAGTTTGTATCTATAAAACACGCGATTATTATTTAGAACAAGGCAATGCTGGTATGAATTATCAATGGTAACAGATTATAAAAAAATGTTTAGAAATTAAATATCACTTTAAGTAAAATGTAGAAGCTTGCATTTAGCAAAATGATCCGATGCCATAGCAACTAGTGACTTCTGGGAGTTGCCAGATTCCTTCTCCCTCACCCCAGCCTATCCACAGCCATGTTGCAGGAGATGAATTCTCTCTTTTCTAACCTTCCTTGAAAGAAACATAACTCCCTTCTTGCAATGTAAGACACTCCAGTTGTAGATCACTTAAAAGAAAATCAAAAGCAGTTCCACGTGGTGGATGTGCTATTGCTTATATACTGTTATTGGAAGATTAGTTTTGTCTCAAACTGTATTTAATATCAGAATAACATAATATGGGAGTATATTTGTGGACTATATTTTAGCTTGAAGTAATTTGCTATGTCTTTTTTAGATTCAACTATAGATTGATATAGTCAGTGAGTTTTTAACAGTTTAAGTGCTGTTTAAAAAAATCGAGTAACACTAAATGTATTAAGGCAAATACAACTGTCAAAACTGAAATATTCAGGTTGCAAATGAATGTCTTTAGATGGGTGGTGAAACCACAGTGTACTCAGTTTGCACTTTAATTCCATCTTGAGATGTAAGTCTAGGAAACAGGATATCCACTTTTGCTTTTAATTTGTAGCTAACTGTTGCTTTATTTGCCCAGTGTTGAGATATAATTTTCTTAATGTGCTTGTAGTCCTACGTATCGTGCTTCTCTTGTGGTACGTGTTGTTAGAGTATCAGAGGAACAAGTGTACGAGAAAAGTGTAGCAGTACAACTTCTCTTGTACCTTCTGCCTGTACTGACTCTACCAATGGCAATTTGTTTCCGAGTTCTTACCTTTTTATCGTAGGTCTCAGGAGCTACTGTGGCAGTTCTAAATTTGGATCTTCTTTGTTGTTGCTGGATTTTGTTTGCTGACCTTGGTCCTGTTGAGTGGCTTCAATTCTAGTTCCCAAGAATGTGCCAAGTCCAACTTTTCTCCACAAGAACAAAAAGCATTTAACTCGTTAATAATTTAAGGACAAGTCTACTGGCAGCCTAGAATGTGAAATGTCTTGTGTATGTTTTAACTTGTTAATTAAAGAAACAATAATTGGAGTCTTAAAAGAATCAGCTGAAATCTAACATTATACACTTGTGCTATATTGTAGTCTTGTAATTTTCAGCTCTATTTGCTGAATTCCTCACATATTTTTCCTCTAATCAGTCTGTAATTACCATGTGGTATAATTAGATTAATATACTTTCATTTATTGCAGCTACCCATTAGAGGAAAATTTTGTACTTCTGCCTTTACATTTGTCCTATATGAATGACTTGGAGTTCTGTGCTTCCATTACAGTGGCCTCACCTTACTTACATGAAGAGCAATCAATTTAATGATGCATGGGAGCTTTCATTCTCTTTCTAAATTTCTCTAGTGCTTAATTTTTTTTCTTGTGTGATTTTTTTTTTTCCTCTTTTTCATTAGATGATGAGTACCTATGGAAGGGGCCCTTCTACTTCATCCAAGGAGCAGATCCTCAGTTTGGACTGATGAAGTCTTGGGCAGTTGGAGACACTAAAAATGGAGATGATGAATGGGGAGAAGAAATCAAATTAACAGAGCAAGCAGTGCAGGCCATTAACAAACTAAACCCCAAACCCAAGTTCTTTGTGCTGTGTGGAGACCTTATCCATGGAATGCCAGGTAGGGCAACTTGGAAGTGTAGAATGGGGGTCATAACTCCGGGGTTTTTTTTTAATATATCAGATTGCCAACAAGACTATAATTTTCTTGACTTCGCAGTATTCTTTCACAGGATTTGTTATGCTACTCTTTGGGTGTTTGGAGACTAAAGTGTGCTCTGTAAGTGGTTTTTGAGACGTTATTCTGATTTCTTCATCTGACTTCCTCTGCCATTTGTTTTATGGGTGTACTTTTGTTAGTTACTTGCTTTCTTTTCAGTGGGCCTAAGGAAATTTTGAAATAAGAATATGAAGAACACGTATCAAAATTCTTTCTTCTAAACGAATTGCTTTGAGAAGACAAATAAAGACTCTAGTCATTGGGGAAAAAAAAATGCCGAGAAGAGAACATAGAATAGGTATGGCTTTTTGAGCACCTGAAGTGGGTGAAGCTCAGAGAATTCTCTGGCTTTCTAGTGCTTAATAAATTAATGTTCTTCAATATCTGAGTACTTAAAATACCAGAAGTCAGCAAGTTGAGGGTTTGGCATTCTGTCCTGTGGCTGTAGGACTCGGAGATTAGTGTGCTTGGGTGTACAGTCAGAGAAAGAAAAACAAACCATCTAAAAAGGTAGGATACAAAGTTTGCCAGTTATAACTTTGAAACAGATTGGTAATATTTTCTATCTTAAGATAAATACTGTTCTTGGAAGTGACAGAAAAAGTGATGTTACCAGTTGACAAGTGGTCTGAAAAGCAGATCTAGGCAGTGTCTTACATTTCTTAGCCTTGATAAGAAGCAGAGCGAGCTGCAGGCGGCCTCAGCTCTGCATTGACAGCACAAGCCAGCAAGTGAGCTTGCCAGGAGGGTCCTGTATTAGTGCTGTGCTCTGCTTTGCGCTCCGCTTGCACCTGGGGCGGTGCTCCCCGGCTCTTGGTTGCACAGCCAGGTTTTGAGCGTGTTAGAGACCTTTCACTAATTCTTCGTGTCCCACAAAGTGGGTTTTAGAACCTTAGCTGTCAAATTGACAAGTCACATTGGCATTATTTATAGGCAACAGACTTTCTTTTGACCAGAACATGATTTTAGTGGTAAGAGTGGGAAAGTGTAAAAAACAACAGATTTAAGCTTGACCAAATCTACTGTGTTAACACCTCAGTAGCTTGATCGTAATGTAAAGTCTGCCTTTATGCAGTTATTTTATTGGTTTATGTTCTTCAGTTAATTTTGGAAGTACAAGTTTAACCCGGAATCATAAACCAATCTGTTCTTAAGAATCATCTGGCCTTACTATAGCAGAGTTTTAAATTGTATTTTGATAAGAACTTTTAATTTGTGTAAGTGTTCCAAATAAGTTATCTTCAGTATCCCTCACAAGAGGAAGAAAAATCAGGGCAAATAATAGGTGTTCTACATCCTGTTGAATCTTTCACTCACAAATTTAAATAATCCAGGAAGTTAATTTCTTTTCACCTAGATGTTTCTCAAAGGCTCATGAAACAGTGCAAAGTTCTGAGTACTTTTGTCGATATTGACTTTAAACAATGTTATTCTAAGGCTTTTCTGTTGGCAGAGAGCAAGTATGAACTACAGAAAGCCAACAGCCTTCTGACTTCCACTGGGCGATGAATGGCTGGATACAATAAGTCTTGTGTGGGGCAGTTTTTATGTTTTTATTTCTAGTAACAGATCTCTGTAGTCGTTATTGTCCCATTTACCAGTGTATGTCTCTGACTTGGGTAATATTCTACATACAAACCTGTCAGGGTTTTGCTGAACATTCTCATGTATTCATTTTGTTAACAAACATCTAAGAGAAACTGAATGGCTTGTACTGCGGAGATCATTTATGTTGTGTGATGTATGTGCCGTGCATTGTAGAAATATGGGAGGCTGCCTAGTGCAATTTCCAGGAAATTGCAAGAAAGAGCAGCTCCTTACTCAATGATCGTTCCTAGCCTAAATGATTCTGTGATTACCTCACTTGAGCCACCATATTTTAACTGGTCTAAGAATTTCTTGTTGATTGAAATGACGTTAATACTCTGCAAGCCTGTGTAGCTCTATAAAATAGTTAAGGAAATATATTGCTAAAAGAATTTTAAAATTGTCCATACTGAACTCTAGGGATTGGGTTTACTTTCTTCTCATGGAGGAATGAGGTCTTAAATTTCTTTTCTTTTCAGGTATGCGTTTGCACCAGTTATGACTCACATAAATACCGAGAGTTGTTATATTCCACTGTCATAGGGCTAAAGTCTCTCTCCAGTAATTCCAGTACCAATACTATGCTTGAGACTTCATACATCTTTACGTAATTAATGTAAACAATTCTAATTTAAAGAGAATACGCAGTCAGCTAAAAAGCTGTGAGCAACTGATTAAACTCTTAACAAAAATTTAGGAGTTCCATTTCAAAGTTATAAGAGCAATAATTGAAATTTGCCAGCACTTCCATTATTTGTTGCAACAAAAATCTGAAATAAGAAGTCTTTTAGCAGTACTGTGTTAATAAAAAAGAGCAAACAGAGAATCTAAGAATTTTTGTAGCAAATAGCTTTTCAGGTAATTTGAACGTATAAATGTTTGCAGAATTGAAGACTGGTAGTAATATTTCTTTTTCTAGAGTAATTTAAGTATTTTCGTCATTCTAGGCAAGGATGTTTAGACTTATGTAATGTATGTCTGTAGTAGATTGGTACTGTAATCATTTCATACTTTTCCACTGAGGAGTGTCTCCAAGAATAATGGCTGAGTCAATTCTCTTATCGTGTTAGTTCAATAAAACGAAAGATTTAAAATTCATTCTTTGCTAGGCAAAAATCAGAAATTACAGGAGAGAAGACATTGATTTAAGTTTAACAATTGTGAATTTGGCTTGTATGTGTATATCTTATTTAATGTTACAAAATGCCTTTTAAATCACTTGTCTATATTGCCTGTACTAAAAGTGAAATAACGGGAGTGTGTCACAGTCAGTGGTGCAGCATGGTTACTGCAGAGCTATGACCAGCTGAAGTTCAGCTGTATTTTACAATCCATTGGCCACTGTCTCTCCCGTTCCTTGGATTCCACTGCTTTATGATCAATGCCTGTCAACAAAAAGGGGGGAAAAAGCTCCACCAGATCTTCCTGTCTTCTCTTCATACATTTTGTCATGGAGTACTAAATGTAAAGTTTATGGTGACTGCTGTAAAGCATGCACTGTAGATGTTCAGCCCAGGCGATGTTGAAGCCTTTTGTAAAGGAACTCTAAGAAATCTCAGAATTCCAGCAGCTAGAAGTGATGAACAGAATCCTGATCAGCTGGGAAGCAATCAGGCACAGCACTTGGAATCCATTACATGTGTCATTAGAGCAACGAAGCAATCAGTGCCAGTATCTTGGTATTTAGCTGCTGATTAAAAGTAGTTTGCAGGCTGAATATTATTTTCAGTAGTTTTTCTTGATTACATAATCAAGAATAGGATATCTATTCCTGGTAATGCTAATATTGTGGTACATAATGAAGAATTTTAAGCAATACCTTATACGGCAACTGTGTTACTGAAAATAAATTCTATAAACTCTATACTTACACATAGGTACACTGTGATAATTAAAGACTTGTGAAGACATTTGTGAGCATCAAGTTAGTGGACCATAACTTAGTAAAAATGATAGTCTGCAAAATGCAGAATATCATTGATTGGATGCGTTTGTTTCACTGCATTTTTGTAAAACATTTTTGTAGAACTCTGGAAATTCATTCCATAGACTCGTAGAATATTAGGAGCTGGAAAGGACCTCTAGAGATCATCCAGTCCAACCCCCCTGCCAGAGCAGGATCACCCAGGGCAGCCACACAGGAATGCATCCAAGCGAGTTTTGAATGTCTCCAGAGAAAGAGACTCCACACCCTCTCTGGGCAGCCTGTGCCAGTGCTCTGTCACCCTCACAGTGAAGAAGTTTCTCCTCATGTTGAGATGGACCTTTCTATGTCCTAGCTTGTACCCATTATTCCTTGTCCAATTACTGGGCACCACCAAAATTTCTAAAAGGTTTTTTTCTCATATCAGGTTGGAACCTTCCATTTTGTTTTATGACATCTTCCCATATTGTTCCATTAACCAACACCTTTTCAGCTCAACAGTCCAGACAGTTTGTCACTCATCTAGTCCTCCACTCATCTAGACCGCTATATCCTGACTCCACAACCTTTTGGTGACTACAGAGAGGTGCCTCACAGTGGCATCAGCCAGCTCTTGGTACTCTTGGATGCATCCCATCAGGTCCCATGGACTTGCTTGGGATGAAATTTTCAACTTACCTGAATCCTATTCCAGTACGAGTATTTCCTCTGGTCCTTTAACTCCAGGAAAGCATTTCAGTGAAGACTGGCAGAAGCAGCACTTGAGTACCTGTCACTTGTCACTGCCTCACTCAGTAGTGGACCTGTATTTCCTTTGTCTATTATTCTACTGGTAAAATAGTAGAAGTTTTTGCTGCCTATCATGCCCATTGCTAGTTTCAGCCCTCAGCGAGCTTTGGTTGTCTTCACACTAGCCCTGCATGCCCAGGTACTTTTTCAATATTCTTCCTTTCAAGTCAGCTTTTGCTTCAGTCTTTCTTTTATGACCTTCTTCCATCAATAATCAGTCATGAGTTCCTCATTTAGCCAAGTCATTCTCTCCTGATAGTTTTTTCCTTTTTTTTTTTTTTTTCCCTTCCTTCTCTCTCCCCTCAGTGTCAGCAAGGACCATTCTGCTGTCAGGAGGAGCTTGTCTCTGACGACATGTCAACTCTCTGAAACTTTTGTCTTTCAGAGCTACCTCCCACAGGATCCCATACACCAGCTCTCTGAATAAGCCAGTCTGCTGTGCTGAGGCCTCAGATCTGCTGTCTGCCTTCCTTACTGCCCCCCAGGATCTTGAGTTCCACCTTGGTGGCTGCTGCAGCCAAGGTTGCTAGGGATTAACACATCTGCAGCACTTCTGTTTGTGTGGGGCAGGACTAGGAGAACAGGCCCTGGCTGGCTCATCTGTGTCAAGGGATTTTCCCAGACTCCCTCCTGGATTGGTGTCAGCACATGTCAGTCAGGGAGGTCAGTCTCCCTGAGAACCAAGCTCTGTGACATGTAGCTTTTTCAAGTTGTTTATAGAAGACTGAATCCACTTCTTTGCCTCTGTTGGGTGATCTGTAGCAGAACCCCACTCTTAGCGGCTGATCTCTCCTCTGATCCTGACTCACAAGCTCAACAAGTGTGTCTGTTCCATAGCTCCCTCTGCATTGAGGGCACACATCCCTGCCTTCTTTCTTGCCTGTCTTTCCTGTTTCAGTTTAGCATAAAGGATTGTGCTTCCTTCTTCATCCCACACCGCAAGTGTAGGTTGCTGTCCAAGAAACAGCTTCTGCGTTTCAACACCTTTCCTTACAACAGCAGAGAATTCAGCTGTGTGCCGCCAAGGTCACCCTGATGGAGCCACAGAGAAACACTGACTTAGGAAGCTGAGAATCTAGCAGCTATTTTTATATGGCTGAATTCCTACGGAGGAAATTGTTCAACTGCATTTTTGTTTAATGATACTATTGCTGTCACTAACCTGATAGAAATCAGTTCTTGCTGGCAAAGTCCCTTATGTGATGTACCTTTAGACCAGGTGTTTAATTATTTTTCATTAATTGCTCTGCTTACATGGATGAAAGAGCAAGTAAGACAGCAAGTCTCCTGCAAACTTCACTGAGCTCTGACTGTAATAAAATATAGCTGTTTAGAGACTAAATGAAATGAGACTGTCTAATAATGGGTATAATAAAAAAACTGATAGAACTTGATTAAGCTTGATCTGTTAGCAGTGTGATAGTGGATCAGTGAGCAAGTAATGTTTATGCTTGCTGTTTTAGATTCATTTGTGTGTATATGTTAATTAGAAGAAATCAAAATCGCTAAAATTGAGTATTATAGCACTCGAAGTACACTGAATACTTGCTCTAATTCCTTTTTTAATTTTAAAGAGGATGTTAATTTTTCTGGGGAACTATAGAATGATCCCGTATGGGTGTGAATGTCGTTGTTGCCCAGCAGCAGTCAGAAGAGCACTGCCCTGGTCGCCCGCAGGCTGCTGGCGGTGCGCTAGCCTGCTTTGGCCTGGCTTCGCTGTGCCGCAGTTGTGGGCAGTTGGGCTTTTGTCAGCTTGTTACGGGAACTTGCTGTGTGAACAGGAGCTTGGGGCCAGACCTGTGTCATTGCTGTGAACAGCTGAAGCATGGGATGACAGGAAAGACTTTGACAATAGAGACAAACTGAAAAACAGAGGTTCCCAAACTATCAGCAGGACATTGATGGTCTGTTACTGGTCACTGAGACAATGTAGCCTTGAGAGCTGGAAAAAGATACCTTTGAGCATGACAGTAGGGAGAGAGGCAAGCAAGCAGCAGGACAAGGCACCTTCTGCAGCTCTGGAAAGCAGTGCCGTTGAGCACCGTGCCACGTGTAGTGGTGAAAAGGTACGGAGTACCTAGGAAGTCTGATATCCCGTAAAAAGATGAGGGTTTGAATTTTGGATCGAACTGCCGTAGAATCACCGAGATTGCTGGAGGTGCAGGCACGCTGCCTGCTTCAGTGTCCCTCCCTGTTACCTTTTGCCTTTGCCTGCTCTCTGTCTCTGCTTTAAGCATCCTGGGCCCCTGCCTGCCCGGCTGGATGTGTGGCTGTCCTGCTCCCCAGCTGCTGCTTCCAGGGGCTCCGACTCTTCTGGGACCTCCTCACCTGCCAGCCAACTCCCCGTGGCTGCACATAGGGCTCTGTAATGCATCTCTGGCACCTGTATTTCCCCCCACAAATTCTGTACGTTTCACTAATGCTCTTAACTTTTCTATAAAGCCTCAGTAAAGCAGATCAGCTTAATGCAACCAGCACTATGTGCTTTATGTGAAAAGCGAAACTGCTGGCTACTTGTCTCCTCAAAATTTTGTACCCTATCCTGTCTTTAGGCAAACAGTGGGATTTTTTTAATATAATAATACAGGCAATGGTATTCACCAAGATTTTTAAAAGCAGGTGCCAAATATTGAGATTCTGAGTTTATATTTAGGAAGCAATTAAGGGACATGATTTTCAAATCAGCATTTCTCTGTTTGACTTCTGCTTGACAACTTGATGATCAGGATACAAGACGAGCTGGGCATACTGGCTTTTATACAATCAGTACCTTTTATAAGCTCTGACACGTATGCTGTAGAGAGCGAAGTAATTTACGTCCAGAATAGACAGCTTCAGAGCTGAGAAACATCAGAGCTGATGGTTCTGGTGTCCAGACAGCGGTATGGCTTCATATCTGTTTATAATCACTGTAACATTTGACGGCATCCTCTCTCCTGAGAGAATTGCCAAATGGATTATCTTGAGCCTCTTCCCCGTGCCCAAATTTGATGTGCAACTGCAGCAGCCCAGAATATTTCTCTCTCTTGTTTCTGTTAAATATTGAGTGCATTAATATGACTTCCTCCAAAAATGTAGCTTTTATAGGTACTAAATCTTAAAGCATAGGCTGCAGCATGTAATTACAAACACCTGCCTTACAGGGTAACTCTGAGAAAACTCTCTAGCTTGTCTTGGGCTTGACCAGGAAAGGTTAATGAATACTTGGTTTCACTAAGAACTGGAATTGGTACCTCTCAGGAAGTCCTACCTGTCTTTTGGTTTTGGATCCACAAAAAAGGAATGAGATAATACTGAGTATTACAACTCTTAACATATTTAAGTCCACGGTCATCCGCATGTTCTTCCTTCTTAGGAAATATTTCACAGACATTTAATGTACAAACTTGGAAATTTGCAATTGTGTTGGAGTCGATTCAGCCTGATGTCATTTCTAGGAGACAGACTGTTGTACTTTATTGCATCAGGTGTGAACTAACTTGTTCACATTTTAGTAACTGAGTTGTTGGGAGATTTGGAGATTTGCTGCTGGTGGGTTTTGCCCACAAGATGTGATATGAATGCAATGCTGAAATCTGCATGCAGATGCACAAGCTGCCATTTATACATTTGTGAACTGAATAAATTACAGAGAAATGTCAGGTCCTATTCAAGGTCTTGATGTTATGTACAGTGAATTAGTAAGACATTCTACAAAGGAAAAAAAATGCCTGATAGTGCTTAATATCTTTCTCAAAAAGTGATTTTACTGCAGTAAATATATCTGTGAACTGCTTTTAGTATTGGTTTTAAGACACTGTTAAATGACCCATTTTGCTAAAACAAAGGAACATTAATTTAAAAAACCTCAACTTGCCAGATAAAATTAAGCAGCTCTGCTAGCCCTTAAGGGAAGCATGTATATAAGGAGGTATTTTGTAAAGTTTTAATTTTAACTAAAAATATAGTAGTTGTTTAAAAAAAACCCTTTCTCATCTAGAAGGCAAGAGCATGAATGATGATATTTGATTTGTCTGTGTAACAAGCATATGATCAGGTTAAAAGATGGTGTCTTTAAATATGATTCCAGCTTTATAAATGACTGTAAGCATGTCACTTTTAGTATATTTGGGCTTTTTTTCATTTGAACTGGCTGCTCGGTTTACTAACAAAAGCAAGTTTGTGTAGTCTTTTTTAACTCCCGTCAGCCTGGCACAGCTGGGGAGGAGGCAGCTGTATTCTCCTGTCACGTGCTGCTTCAGCAAGATTGTCAGCTAAATCCCAATTCCCGAATCTTTGTCAGTGGAGATTTATAATAGAGCACAAAGTAGAAAAGAAGAAACAGATTGACTTAAGTGTGAGGTAGAAGCAGTGGCTTTGAAATGTTTGTACTGAGTCAGGCTAAAGGTAAAAAACTCTTTTTGTTGAATACAATGTAATTTTTTATAAAAATGTCACTGACTGATCAATGGGGCTTTTTTTGTACTGTCACCTGAAATAACATGAGCGTGTTTAAGTTTGACCTAATTTCATGACAATAAGATAGTTTAGTCTAAATAAATTCACTGCATCCATTTCTTTTTGCTTTTGCAACCTATCAGAAACTTTCATTTGCTTGATAGGATGGAGCCCAAACCAAAAGAATTCTTGGCTATTTTCTTCTCCAAACTCTTACGCTAATGTTAATAATGTCTAAGAATTTGTGTAAGTAGCACATTATTTGTCAAACATCTAACGATACCAATTTCAAGAAATGTCACTAAGGTTGCATAAATGAGCATTTTCTAGTAATTATCTGATTCTAGTAAAACCTAGTGGAGCGCTCAAAGCCTCCAAACTGCTTAGTGTGAAATTTAATTTGCTCTAATCTGCCCAAGAGTAGGGAAGCATGAGAGATTCTCCATGCATGTTCAGCAACACATTACAGTCTCGGATAGCAGATAAACCGTTGGGCTGTCAGAAGCAAATATTTAGTCTTCAACAAGTGTACGCTTATTTGTTATTTTAGACCATAATCTATAGTCCCATCCACAGCTGAACTAAGGAATCCTGTTGACTGTAACTATATATGAAAATCTTTGAGATGTAATTAATTATGCGATTGCCTGAAATCATATCCTTTTATGATATCCTGAGTACTAGATTTAGTATTAGTTCTAAAAAGAATCACAGAATCACGGAATGGCCGAGGCTGGAAGGGACCTTAGAGATCATTTAATCCAACCTCCCTGTCATGGGCAGGGACGCCTCTCAAGTAGATCAGGCAACAATCTAGCACAAGTACTAGATTACATATATATATATATATATATATACACACACACACACACACAAATAAATATAAATTTATACTGAAGCATAGTTAGCATGTTCTAGTAAAAACTTGATCTCTCAAAGTCCAGTTATAATTTCTTTTCCTCCTTCTTTCTCATCCCAGAAATTTTTAGTTTAGCTTAGTGTATTTTCATCTTTAGCAATTCACCTTCCATCTATGAACACTTGAAAATGTATACCTGGAGTGCACAACCACACGGAGTTATTTATTTGGCATATTGTACAGTAAATATCTTCCTGTGTTAGGATCTTTGTTGCCTCCTTTGCTTTCTTGGAATTTGATTTGCTATTTGCAAAGAGTGACTTGCACAAAGTCAGTGCTTTGGATTATGCAGGTATGGTCAGACAAGGTGATCAGAACTGTCCGTCTAGTTTGTGTTCGCTTTTTGGAAGGCACATTTCCAGGCTTTTCCATCCCTCTGAATTGTAAAGGATTTTCTTCTTCCTTAGAAGTCAGTGGCAGAAGATCTAGCCCACACAAGTTTGACTCAATTAATCAAGCCAAAGCAGGTCTTTTCCAAAGTGCCGAGTCGTCTGTAGTCAGTGGAGGGTAACATGGTTTTACCTGGGCTAATGCATCCAGTTCGTGTCTGGGGCTCTGAGCAAGCTGTGCCACGGCTCTGACCGGGGCACATCGCCTGTTTGCGTCACACGCTCTTCTCTGACCACCCCATAGCCAATGTGGCTGTGGAACAAAGACACAAACTGGCAAAAGATTATTTGGGCTAAGACAGCATACTAGGGAAGAAGTGGTTTAATCTGAACTATTGACTCTGCCTGATATTAACTGCCTTTTCGTTCTGCTAGCAAAGATGTCTTTCTCAGGGTAGACAATGCCTTAGACATCAGGAAAAGTACATGTCTTCCTAAGTAGTTGTACCCACTTATTGCAAACGTTCCTCAGTTTAACAGTGAGGACAATTCCATTGGACTTAAGGGACTAGTGTTTCTAAGAGTTATTAGTCATGCTCTAATATGAAAATGTAAATATGATGTGAAGGCCTCGAAGCTGTAAAAATCTCACAGATAGTCATTTGAAGAAAGCGTGAAAGGTTAAAATCAGTTATTGGAAACGACTTTCATACATTCTGCTTGTTTTTATTAAGTTGCTGTAACTCCTGTAACATTGTGGTGTTTTTTCGTACTTGTGATGATTTCGTAAGAACAGACCCAAAGGCAGGGATGGCCCATGCTTGATGTGACAGCTCGGCATAGCGAGGAGATAAGGATAAGAAGAGCAGAGTTGTGCTTAAGTGAGGCATAATACTTACCTTCACAGGAGAAGGTGTAACAGTAAGTGCCATGAACTAGGTTGTTAAGTGGGCACCGGTGTGGCTGGCACTCAGAAAAGTGTCAGCATTTGCAGCCATTACATGTAGTGTCATGCATCGAAACTCTGGGAGCAGCTGATCCCCCAATAGGCTTCCTCGTTCACTTTTGAGGTTTTGTCATTGCTTTAATGTAATAATTGTTAATTATTAGCTAAAACTGGAGTTAGATGCCCAAAGTTACCAAATAAATTTAATTTGTGTTTTCATGCAGGGAAACTCTTTAGTGTGATCACTTTTTGTGTCTTGGAACAGATTATCACTTGTTTCTAATGTGCTGAAAAAAGTCACAGCTGTAGACAAATGAGTACTTCAGTTCTTGCTTTTCAGTGGAACTAATGAGATGAGATTCTTTGTAAGTTAGTCTGAGCAGTCAGTTTGTCCAGCAGTGAATATAGTCATATTTACATTATTTTTAACTGTGTAATATTTTTTTTATTCCACATGATTTCTTTCCAGGCTATCTGAATGCTAGAAATAGATATGTCTAAAGAAGTGAGAGGAGACGTCTGAACTACTACAGCACAGACTAGGCCAGGAAAAACTATTTTAGAACATGACCGTTTAACGGGTTTGTTAAGATTGATCAGCTTATTCTTGCACGTAGTAATTTGGAGTGATGCAGTGTACTGCATGACTTTGTTATGGCAGATGCAAGAGAGAAAACTTTAAAACGAGAAACCATGAGGAGTACGGACTAGCAAGAGTACTGGTAAGACTGAACTGGATGACCTGACAGTTCATCTCCTTCTATGCCAGTGCCCTGTCTATTACCACATTTTTGTAGTGTCCTAGGAAAAATGGAGAGCAAGGTGTTTTTTTTCTGTTTGTGGACAATAAGTCACTGCTTTTGTGGGATGGCAACATGTAAACAAATGAGAAGAGGGTGAGAATTTGGCCATGACAGTGAAGAGGAGTTGCTGGCGTTAGTGAGATGGGGAAGGTTAGAAGAGAAGGCAGAGCAGCGAGGTGAGGAACGGTGTCAGAGCTTTGAGGTGGGAAAGCTCTGTCTGCATCAGTGCTCTGAAGGGATGCTGAGTTGCGTTTGCAAAAATCAGAGAAAACTGTGTATTGGAGATGTGACAAGATTAAAGCTCCGTCAAACTTCTATTTATGGTAGTGCATAAAAATTAGATGCAGTAAAGATGTAATTGCAGAAGGAGCCTGTAAGATACAGCCTGACCTTGACAATGCTATTGGTTTGGGGCCTGTGCTCTGTTCTAGGTGGCAGGCACAGCAGTGGGGCTGTCACTGCGTAGGGGTCAGCTGAGAGAGATGATGCAGGAGCTTAGTTGCAGCCCTGTTAGGCTGGAGCCATCAGCCAGGTATCCAAAATGACAGCAGAGATGAAAGGCAGTCCCATTTTGAACAAGAGACTGCTTTTCCACAGGGGGAAAGAGGTAGCAGTTAAATTTGTTTCGGTGAAGTACTTGCAAAAGGAGCACGCTGTGAATATAGCCTCTGACTCCCCTCCTCTGTAGAAAGTTAGAGACTACTACCAGGGAAATGCCTCTAAATGGCACGCAAAGGGAGTACAGCAACTGCAGTCATGAAAGCCAAAAAAAGAGACAAATAAGTTAAGAACAGGGAAGTGCCCAACATAGATTCTTTGTGTAAAGCAGTTGTGATACACTGTAAGGCCCAGGAAAATACATAAATCTGTCTTTCGTTTGTTTGTAACAATCATGTGATGGCTTCTGTCTTTTCACGTCAGTAATTCTGGTATCAGAAGAAATTGACTCAATGTTTTTACACATTCCATCTTAACTGGTGGTATTTTGATTTTTTTTTTCTTTATCAGATTTAGTTACTATTTCAATGTGGTATTTTGTGTAGTATTTTAATCTACAAGTTGCTTTTATTTGTTCTTTGATCATTCAGTCTCTTGGGTTAAACGTTAAGCAGACTGTAGTCCTATCAGGGCTTTTCAAGAGTGTTGCTCATATAAAAGCTCAGAGATAAAAAATTTTCTTTTTAACTTTCATCTTTTTCAAAGGTGTGATTTCTGTTAAAATTGATGTTTTCACTTCCTCCAAGTTTGGGACACATGTAAGATACATTGAAATACTGAGGCCAAGTAATTTAGAAATCCAGGAAATCATTGTGCTGTGTTTTTGCATGTTGTTAAATTGGCTGAAGACACCCCAGGCAGCTTCATCCTCCAAGTGCCTGTGCTGGTCCTCAGCCTAAGCTGAGCAGAGATGTTGCAGAAACGGAGACCACGGTAACGTAGTGCAAAGGATCAGCGGGGGATGTAAATATGTACTCTGGCTCAGTTAAGTCCCCTGTTGCAAAAATCTTAAAACCAAATGTTAAATCCACTACTTCTTTTGTCTGTAGCCTTTCCTGTAGTAAACCATGACCCTGTGTCAAGATCTGCAGAACAGGTAAACACAAGGTACTGTTCTGGCTCCTGGGAAAACCCACCCCCAAAAGGAGGTTTAGAAACAGCAGCAACATCAGGATCGTGGGTTGAGTTGCAGCAGCTCTGCCCTGCAGCTGAGTCGGCTTGTGCCAGCCAGATCCTTCAATGTGACTTCTAGGAAGAGCTTGGGAAAGTTCTCTGAAATGCAGCATCATCACATAATTCTGAGTTAGCAGACCTCAGATGGTCTTTTTCTCTGTGAATTTATCACCAATAGCTTTGACTGTTAGAAGTCTGATTACCTCCCTGGAACTTCAGTCTCTTGGAAAATGCCATGAAGGGGAGATCAGGCCAACAGCCCCCCCGTTCCCAACACGCCCGTGTCCCCTGGCAGGGCTGGCAGGCGTCTCCCGCCTCCGCGGGGGGTGCTTGGAGCTCTCCTCACACTGACACACACACCTGGGGGTATCGTTACAACCTCCCCTTTCCCTCTCCCGATTTGTATCAGTAGAAGAATGGGTGCTATTGTTAATTGATTGGTAATTTTTCACTTGGAATGATTTTGGGGAAGAGGTTACAATGTTGGTGGAGGTTACTGTAAGTGAAGCGATGCCTCTTGCAAAAATTGTGGTCAGCGTGCATTGCAGAGATACGGTTTGGGGACTGATGGTGCTTCAGGTTGGCTTTATAGCTAGTGCATCGAAAAACCCAGACACAACACTTTGTTATAGAGGTGCTCTGTTCTGTGAAATACCAAAGTAAATTGTAACTGTGGATTAGTAGCTAAAGGATTATTTATTTGGCAGAATAAAGTGTGAATTCTGCTTTTGCTGACTGAAGCCAACTTCAGCAAAAATGCTTTGAAAGCACTTTCTTTCTTGAAATCTGCTCTTCCAGTGAGTGAAGACAGGTTTTCTTGAATCCTTTCAGCAATGCAGGAAAGAATATCGGAAGTGTTAGGCGAATAGCGATATAACATACAACAGAAAGATGTACTGCAACAGACACATCGACTTTGCACGTTTTTGCTCCTGTTCACATCACTCAGCTTTCAAAAATGATAGACTGGGAAGCTGCGGAAAATTGTAGGCAACTACACGAGCAAGAGTTCTCACTTTCATGTTGTTCATAGAAGCCAAACTGCCTTTTATGGGCTATTAATTTGTGAAGTCATTTTTCTCTGGGCAAAACTGTATTTACAGAACCTAACATAAAGACAATACTGTAGCCAGGGATTTAAAAACGTCGCTGCACGTGATGCCAGGATAAACAGGACAGAAATTACTTTCAGTTACATCTATGCTGACACCTCCCAAATTGTTTTTTTACATTGCCTCTTGGCATTATATTCATTTCCTATTCACCTACAACAAACCTCTCTCTAAGCTAAAGAAACATGTGTCATCAAATAAAAATGTTCTTCATAATAACGACAATAATTAAATATTACAGCTAACTCTGTGCCTGGTAGAGATTAAAGAGGATATTTTTTACGTTATGGCAGTGACCATTGTAGTCTTTAGTGGCTTCCATATTTTCTTTATCACTTTTTAACCTGCTTTTTTTAATCTATTACTTACCTCAGTTACAAATTTAGAGGGAGGTGCCTTCAGGGGGGCGCTGCACAGCGGCGTGGCTTTACCGTAGCACAACTCGTGCTGCTGTAGAACCGCGTGTGGTTGGCGTGCACAGCCCAGCCCTTTTTCTCCAGCGCTACACCCAGACAATACAGAGACTTTTCCCACCTTTATCTCCATGGGTTTTTCTTCTCTTCAGGTTCTTTTTACCTTCTACCTAGAAAAGGTCAAGGCAAGATACAATTGTCTTAAAATAATCTTTACTTAGTATGATTTCCTAGACGATCTGGGCAGAGACCTTGCTTTCCATTCTGAGCAATCTGTTTTCTGCAATAAAACACTGAATATGTCTCTCTGTTGCTATAGAAATAATATTGCATTAAGCGAGGGAACCAGTGCCCTGCTGTCAACAAATCTAATCTTAAGTGTTAGTCTCTAGAGCTTGAATTTCACCACTGGGAAGAAGTATACATAATTCTACAAATTATTTCTGTAACTTAGGCATAAATGTCTTTATACTCTGAAACTGTTAGCTAAATTTCCCAAAGTGATAGCACAGAGATTAACGTGGTGTAATGTGTTTACATACATCTTAACAGAGCCCTCCCCCTTGCCTTTTCCCCACCTCCCTGCCCTGTACATTGTCGTATTTATAGCTTGAAATTTCCAGCCTTTTGCATAGGAGGATGGGAGTGGCAGGAACAGCAGCTTCCTCAGACAGGTTCCCTACCTCATGGGCAACAAAATGTGCCAGGTTTATTTAAATTCTTGGGTTTATTTTCAGAAATCCAGTTTCTCCAAGTGACATGAGATGTCATTAGCCTTGTTTTTTTCTAGGATTAGTAAGGAATTTTCCATAACTGGAAGGATGGTGTAAACTGACTGTGATTTTGGCACATCCATAAACCCCACAAGGTGATTTACTGTCGACTACTTTCTGGACTACACTGGGTGTCACATGCTCAGTGCTCAAGATACTCAAAAGATTTTGCTGCAATAACTTTCTACCCTGTACAGCATCTAAACACAGTTGTTCATTTTGACTTCGTGCACCACATATCAAATCTCACATCCATCTTTCCATGTAGACATAATTTAGACATAATTTAGACATAATGTGAGTATAGTTTTTCCCCAGTATTCTTCGAAAGCTGTAGAATTAATTCTAGTAACAGCAATAAAGTGGTACTTAAGCCTGTGTCTATAGGGTATGGAAAAAGAATTGAGATCTTCACTAATAGTAGTTACTAAGGGTCAGCATTTGTCAACATATTGATCATAAGCATTTTGAAGAAATATGCAAGAAATAATTTCTCTCATAGTTACATTGCAGGAGCACCTCTAATATGTTTCTATCTAAAATATATATGCGTAGTTACAAAAATAGAGCACAATTTAAATATGCATAATATTGATTTGTAAATCTGATTTCATAGTTCTTGTAAAAATCCGGTTATGACCTCGTGGTTAAAAAATGCAGTTGAAATTGGCCTGTGTCAGATACATGTTAAGTATTGCAGGACAAAATAAAATTTATAAATATTAAATTTAATTCATGAACAGTAAACATGTCAATGGCCTCTAATTTAAGATTACTCTTTAGAAAACTTTAAAAAGCCTTCTGTTATCTTTAGAATAAAATAATTGGTTTTTTTAAAAAAAAAAATTCCTAATTTTCTTTCTTTCATTGATTGTAAATTAATCCAGCACTTAGATAAACCTCCCTAGACAAGGAAACATTTCTGACAACGAGAAGAGTTAACTGTCTGGGTATGCGTATGAATATAAAAACAGAGATGCGAGAAAAACTAGCAGAGTTACCTTTCTTCAAAATTAATGCCATGCTTATTATTAAAACAGACTCATCATATAAACAAGTCGCCACAAGACACTAATTATAGTTTTGCTGTTAAAGTAGTTCTTGTAATGAAAAAAACCAACCTTAATTCCCTTGCATTACCCTGAAATGTAAACCAAAAGCGGACCAGGTTTGTGTAAAGCTGTTAGGGCATCGGAGGTTACTGCATTGTTCACCACATCATCAGCCTATAGATGAAAAGAATCAGCCTGCGAAAGCTTTTGGTGCAAAATACTGACCGTTCCATCGCTTACTGCGATGCTGCCTGGTGGCTCCCACGCAGAACCTTGCTTAAGGCAAGTCACTGAAAAAGGCCGAGTGCTCGATACGGGAGGGAAAGGGTTGAGCGGACATCAGTGTTAAAGTGTCTGCACGTTACCGTGATCGCATCTGTTTTACTGTGCATAGTTCTGTAAACACAATCTAACAATGAGGGTAGGAAAAGACAGCGTAAACACTAGAGTGTTTGCTTTTTTCTATAGGTACTCGATGGAGAAAGGACCAAGAGCAAGATTTAAAGAATGTTCTGAAGAACACTGACCAGGACATACCACTGGTATTCGTCAGTGGAAATCACGATATTGGCAATACTCCAACAAGAGAAACAATAGATAACTATTGCAAGAACTGGGGAGATGACTACTTCAGCTTTTGGGTTGGAGGCGTTTTCTTTCTTGTGCTGAATTCTCAGTTATACTTCGATTCTTCCAAATGCCCTGAGTTAAAGCAAGCCCAGGATGTGTGGCTCAATGAGCAACTGGCTGTCGCTGAAAAACAGAAATGCAAACATATCATAGTATTTCAGCACATCCCTCTGTTTCTGAGAACACCTGATGAAGACCACGATTATTTCAACTTGGAAAAATCAGTTCGTCAAGAGATAATGGAAAAGTTTCATAAAGCAGGTATTTTCTTCAAATTTTTCCAGTTTTGAGTTTTTGTTTCAAATTGCTAATGGCTATGCTGCCAGATAAAATACATTTACACTTACATTACTGCTTACAAGCCTTATTTGTGCCCCATAAGTCTAAACTATCAACATAATCTTGCCACCTGTTAAAGTACCAAACAAAATATAAAACTTTGAGTGAAAAGCAAAAACCTAAAAGTGAAAAACTCTTTAACGTAAATAGCAAGGATTCCATTTTGCAAGTGCTGATGTAAGACAATCTGAGGGTTTTTTTTCATAAGGAGTAGAAGATCAGGTATTGCCATGGGAGAAAAATACAGATTTTATGTTTTACATAGAACGTGGAAACAGAATTCAGAATTACCTTGGAGGTTGTTTTCTCCCACACTGAGCCAATTTTAAACCAAGAGTGTAATGCACTCCAGATTTATTGTGTTAAAAAGAGTCTTGCTCTGCTAAGATCAGTGCTTTGCAGATCTGTTACTAATAGGGACCGCTTCTGGGATGCCGGGCCGGTGGGACATGTGCTGAACGAGTAAATTGTACCAAACCCCTTAGCTTTGCTGGACGCTGGAATGCTCTGGGGACAGACACAGTGTGCAGCTCCTTCTCCACAGTTTCCATTGTTTTCTGTTCATTGCCTTTCATGTTACTGGAGTGTGCCAGCCCCTCAGAATCTCCTGCTGTCACTGCATCGAAGTGTCATTTTCCTCTATCTGTAAGAGAGTGCATCATTTGGATTACCGAACAATGCAAACGGTCTGCGATATTGTTCATCATTTACCATGTAACAGCTAAGCCTGGACTCATCCAAAACCAGCCTCATTTCCAAGCTCTGAATCTCCTGCTGTTTCTACTCAGTGGGGCCAAAATCACAGCTATCTGAGGGCTCTCCAGGAGACTGACATACTGGCAGATTCAAGATTTACAAGTGTTTGTGGTTTGTTTTTTTTCCCTTGAGGGGTCATGCTGAAATACCTCATCTTTTTAAAATTTTTGTCCTAGTGTTAATACAGGGGGAGGTATTGCTATTGGGAAGTTGGGAGCTAAAAGACTGCTTACGTACTGGTGACTAAAAACATGTCCCAGTTCATTGGAGAGCTTGTTAGCAGGAGCGTGTTGCCCTACAGGTGTATCCCAGTAAATAAGCGTTAATGTGGAAAACAAAGTAATTCTGTTCTAGACTTGCCTCTAATGCAGATGGTTTATTAACATTTGGCCACACTCAGTACTGGGAATTTAATAGATCAGAAAAGTTATGCAAAACATTGTCACTGCAACATTTATCATTGTGACCGTGTTTCTTAGAGGGGTATTTCAGGCTGATTCTCCTAATGTGTGTGCAGAGGCTCAACCAAAAGTTGGGCAGGCTTCAAGTGAAGGGGGAAGGGAGAGAGAATGGGAAAGCCAATACGAGACAACTCTACAGAAGAAATTCCCAAGCTCCCTTCTGTTCCAACATCTCATTTGTACCTTCCCTTCATTGTACCTTCCCACCATTGCCCGTTGTCTCCCTCATTCTCGTCCCTAGAAATCCTCCCAAAATGATGTGTTGTTTGGTGCCTTCATGAATATGCTAAAGCATTGATCTTTTGCTTGCTCTTTTTTACAGTAAGTAAATGAGTCAACAGGTGATACTCACAATCCAATAATCAAACATTTTGGTCATGAAATGAATACAGTGAGCAAGCAGCTCGGTTTCACCCAGACTGCTGAGAAAAATAAGCTGAATCAAAAGTTGGCTCAGAGTTTCCTTAGTAACGGGTGCATTCTGTTTCCATTTTATTATTCAATTGGCAAACGGTCTTTGTAAGACCACAAAATGTTATCAGTGGATTGCAAACAGGCAGTTACCATGATAGGATAAATGCACAGATATGCAAAGACGCCACTTATTTTCTGATTCTTTGCTTTGCCAAAGAGTAATCGATTTCAGCATATCATTAGACATGAAATTGGTTTTCCCTCAGTTCACTTGATGCATTCTTGGAGGATTAAAACACGGAATATTGCTAATTAAATCCCAATCTACTTTGCATTTGATTGTGGTTTGTTGTCTTGGGGTTTTTTGTTGTTTTCTTTTGTTTTAAAATTATGACTTGCAGTTTAAGAAGGCTAAGCCCTTATATAAAGCACTTAATGGAGGAATTTGGTGTAAGTATTTATTCTGGAAAAAGAAAGGAAGTCTGCCTTTTTAATGAGTCCGCCAGGCTGCTGCTCTTCTTCCCCCAACCTGTCAGCAGTCCTTTCTTTCTTCCTTCTGTGCTTTCGCTCTCTGATTCAGTGTTTCAAACCACTTCAAGGGTTTGTTGTGTAATTATGAAAAATTTCAGTATGATGTGCACGTTTGAGGGGTGTTATGTTTGGCAGTGCAGCATTGCTAGATGGGCATCGTATTTCAGTTGTTGATAACCCTGGAGCTATCCCAGTTTCCATGTTTATGATTTTTCTAGAAGCGTCAAACACGGAGCCATACCATAGCTCACCTGGTTAGAGAGATACAGGAATGGAATGAAAATCTAGTGATTCAGATCTTTCCATGAACAGTAAATTCATATAGGTATGTGTAGGAAATGATTAGATACTTAAAGTGTGGTGATATTGCACAGGTGCTTGCAAGTGATGTGTGCAACCGTAAAATTATTTTAAATTCAGAGCCCAGATCTTCTCTTCTAATCACTTACATGGTACATAATGGTTTTGGTTTAAGTATTCGCTTACGACAGACAGAGATTAAAAACTAGCTATAGAGGCTACATCTGGTATGAAATACTGAATTACATTTCTCACATTAGAAGTGTCCTTAACAGTTGGGCTAATTAAAATCATGTCCTTATGGTAAATATTTATAAATTAAAAATCTGGCACATGTAAATATGTATTATTACTGTGCAAGATAAATTACATTTGTAAGCTGGATATCTAAGAAATTCTTCTAGTCCATTTTTTCTTTAAGTGCATTATAATAAGTATTGTTCTTGAAAGTGATTTCAGTGACAATGAAAAGCAACTCAGTTGAGAACATAGTTTTATCATCTAAGTAAAAATACATTTCTGCAAGTATATTTGTGTAATTTCTGAAAGTTTTGCTTCAGTTGTCAAAGTTCCATTTCCTCTACGTGCAGAAGCTAAGTACAGAAAAAAACTATTCAAGAACTGTGAATGAGCTGACCTGATGTTCTCATCTGTGAGATTTGCTGGAGTCACTCAACTCTGCTGCCTGAAATGCATATTCAGCTTTTAAGAATTTTATAGCGCTGATATAAATAGGTTTGCTCATAGTTTTGTAGCAGAAATAAAGAACTAGTAGTGGTCTAGCAAAAAAAAAATGTAGCTGTTTTTTCACCAACAAAGTTGAGAAAAGACTTTTTGGTTCAGTGTGGGATGAAGAGTATAGGTGGTCTATATAGGCCAGAGATTTTGCGTCCAAGACAGAATCATTAGATAAGACGTAAAAAATATAGAAGGAAATTCCCTGCAGTCTCCAGTGTTTTTTAATTAAAAAAAAAAAAGTTAATCTAAATAGCTTCAAAGCAATTTTTCAGATGTTGTTAAAAAATATTTAATTTTACATATGGGGAAAAATAACCAACTAACTTTATCAAATGTCATCCTTTTTCGTTGTATTTGTGATTGTAGGTACTGTAACTTCTAACACTTTACTCATTAAAAGAGCGTGCTACCAACACTCTGCTCTCAGCAATGTTATGACAGGAGACTCATATTAAAGGAAGCAGCAGCTTTCTGAACATCCCCAGCTGTGGTGTATTTGAGCACAAAATTAAAGCATGGAATGCTGAAAGCTATTGTTTCTAAAATTTACCAGACAACATATGCCATGTTTCATTATTTTCTTTGTTGTGTAATCAAAGTTGCCAAGGGAGTAATATTTTCTTCTTCCTGCCACTGAGACCTTGATTTTGGCAAAGCCCATACACTTGAGTGAGTAATCGCAGTGCTTGCTTATGTGTCGTTTTGTCAGTATTTAAGATAATTTAGATCTAAATACTCTCAACGTCAGTGATTTAGATCAGCCTCTTTCAACCTTGAAAACATCTTCTTATGGTACAGGTAGAAGTGACCAAACTTGTGTAAGAACAGTGGGTTTTAAGCCCCAGGTATGATAATGTAATCCAGCATGTGGTTTTGGTTGTCAAAAACTTCTTTTTGATCCTTAGAGCACAGGGCAAGGGAGGATTGTTTGGGATTTGTGTTGGGTCTCTGAGAAAGCTTCACTTTCACATGGAAAAACTAGCAAACTCAGGAAATAAATTCCACTGAAAGGTCTCAAGAGGCTTTCACAAAAATTAACTCGAAGCACAGAGTGACCTTCTACAAACAGCACCTCTAAAGGCATCTTTAGACCAGCGCTCTAATTAGGTGATCTAGAGTCACCCCCTGGCTGGGCCTGTTGTTCGTCCTCTGATTACACACGAAAAGCAAGTGAGACTGTGATACTTCTCTGTACAGCTTCATCAGTGTTGTACTATATAAAACCACTTCTGACATAGAGACACTTTGCAAAGTAACATCTTGTCTCCCACGGACATAGACCCACTGACCACCAGTTGCATCAAGCTCTGGATTCTTTGGTCTACAAAACAAATTATAAGGAAGAGTTTTTCTGACAGTTTGCAGGATCATGTTTTCAAATGACAGTGCATGGGATATTTTTATTAAAATGCTTATAGTGCTATGTGCTTGTGCCCGAGCACGGAACGGTTCTGTTAACAGTGCTGTGACTGATGCTCTCCCATCTCTGTTTGCTGCTCTGACACCTGCTTGGCAGATGGGGTGACGGGAGCACTCTCAAATCGCAATGAGCTAAAATGAATTCTATTCCACATGAGAGATTTTATTTACAAAGACTACTAAATGTTATCATTCGCTTTGTAGCACTGGAGTCTTGAAAAAATGATGTACACCACCTGCCCAGGGGAGAAAAAAGGTACAGCAAAAAAAATGCCTGTGGTTAATGTGTGCTCTTGTAGGGAAGCTGAAAGAACATCATTTTGGAGTGCAAAATTGTTCTGAGAACAGGTATTACTGTTGAACCGATCATGTTATTCGGCACTTCAGAAAGCAGCTGTACGCTGCAAGTGAAAGGCAGAAGGAAGAGCCTGTTTCTGCCTGATATTGCAGGGGAAGTGCTCAAGATCAGTTTACCCATGTGACTGAAATGGTTGTACTGGCCAGGAACAATGCCTTTTAAAAGATGTGTACCTACACGTACATGTATGTGGGTACGCGCACACACACATCTCTGTGTAGCCTGGGTACTACTTATTTGTAGTATCTTATTTGTACTACTTACTTGTAGTATCTCTGTGTTCCTGGGTACTACTTATTTTGTTCTGCCCATGAGAACTCTGAGAGGGTTCTAGAATGTTGACAATGCTCAGGTTTTCCACTCAGTACAATTTAATTTCTTTACAGAACTACTTTCCCGCCTGTTTGCTTCTGTTTTGGCTCTACTTGCTGCTTCTCTCTAGCTCCCGCAGTTTTGGGGACAATTATAGATAGGATCAGCTTTTGCTAGTATATCCTCTTTCTTCAGTCCTTGACTAAGCAAGACGTTTGGCCGGTGAAGCAGTGATTTTTAGATAAGCATAATTGTATTTTAAACCTAATTTTATCATTAAACTTGAACAGGTAACATAAAAGCAGGGTAATTAGAACAGAATTACAAACCCTATGGCCCTGTCTCTTGCTTCTCCTACTAGACAAACCCTGCAAAGAACACAAGATAATGGTATTTCTTCCACCAATTCTTCATTTGGGGACTTACTGTATGATATTAATGTTATCTACGTAGTGCAGTTTAGGGATTCTTTTATAGAATTGTTCAGATGATTTTTGAAAACTCTCCCGTTTTACAGCGGTCTGCGGGAGGAAGTGTCATATTTCACAGCTACTTGAAGAAATGCCTCCTTTTGTTTGCTTTGAACTTCACCTGTACTCTGGATCGAGAGCCATAAATCTGTAAATGAAATGCAGTGAACATTGATTCATGACTGCAGTTACTGTAAAAAATAGTTCATTAATCAGCACTTAAAGGGTGATAATCTGGACCATGTGATAAATTTCACTACTCAGCCAGAACCACTTTTTTCTCCGAATTCTCTACAGAGTGCATGGGAGGAGAAGCAAGGTCTGTACTGTACCCATTACATATTTATTATGTCATTCATATTGCACTAATTTAGCCTTCTTCTCTTACAGTCTCATTTGCTTTTGCTGAGAAAAGCATTTATTTAATTGAAGGCTCAGTCTAAATAAAGCATGCTACTGATTGCCTTTGCTGATTATTCCAGGCATTCTCTTCCTAATTTGGAAAATCTGCTTGCTTTTTCTTTGGTTTATTTTTATATTGGTAATTTTCTTCCTATATTTTTACATTGTGCATGGTGCTGGGTTGAGCAGTTTGATTTCCAACTGAAGCTAGGCCGGTCACAGTTTGGGCACAGCAAACCTGCCTCGAAATGATTTTTGTATGTTAGGAACTGGAGTTGGAAAACAGCTTCTTCTGAATTCAGGGTTTTTTGGAAGCAAGCCGTGGAAGTGAGTGTAATTATAGAAATCAGAATAAGAAGCCCCTGAAATTTAAACTATTTCAAGTCTGAATTCCAGCCCAGTATCATCTGATTGTGTGAGAAAAATTGGGTTTTAGGTTCATGTTTCTTTATGAAATTATTTTTAATATTTCAAGATAAATGTGGTTGCATTATAGTCCCTCCTGTTTTAACCTATTTCTGTAATCATTGCAACTAGGTTTCCTTTGCGATTGGAGCTCAGCCTGTATTTCTTCAACTAAAGTAACAAGCATCACATTTTTCAAGAAGTTAGGAACATTTACAAAATTGTCCTGCTGCATTGTTAGGAATATATCTGATGTCTGTTAAATAAAGCAGAAAGATGACTTGACTGCATTTCATGTTTAAAATAGAGACAATTTATCACGATGTAACTATTTCTTAAAGGGAAAGGCGGGTGAGAACACCGATTAAAACAGACGTGGTGCTCTCTTGGTCCCCATAGAGAAGGTGGGCCATAGTCCCCTTCCCTTCCTGCCCCAAATGGAGTTGAAATCACGCCCAGTCTTCCATGGCCTTGCGTTTTTCTGCACTACAGAAGTACCACGTAAGGGAGAAGAGTCTGGGAATTATGGGGCTGGAACTGCACGATAAGCTAAGGCTGGGATGCGATCACTCTCTTGGGAACCAGCCGTGAGACACAGCTAAACGCCTTTGTTCTCTTACAGTGCGATTATATCAAAATCATGCTGACCTTTCTCCTTGGGGCCACAGAATTGTTGTTTAGAAAGGTTTCTCAGTGATAAACTACACTTTATGGGAAGAATATGGTGCACTTTTAAAATTCTGTAAAATAACCTTAGCTCCTCCTGCTAACAAACTGCCTTCTGCATGATATTCAGTATGTAGTTTCTTTTCATGTAATGAACTGTTTTCTCACCTGGAGTAGCTAAAGTTCTTTCAGTTTTTATCAGTGTCACCAGGCCAGAAAGAGGTGGTGAAAATTCCATTCAGGACTCAAGTTCTTTCAGAACATTGTTCTGCTTTTATTGTTTGGGAACTCAGAACTGCTGTAAGATGGTTGTCATTACAAAGAATAATCTCGCTTAAGTGAGAGCTGGTGCAGTCTGCGAGGGTGCGACGGTCGTATACCTGCAGTTGCTCCTGAGCCTGGTTGGCCTGATCATCCCTTTTTGTACCAATCTTTTCCATGAAGCATCCAAAGCAAATCCCAGATACCTGTTTAGATCTCCTTCTGTGAGGCCAGTGAGTCAGTTTAGCAGTTCCCACTACAGCAGCTCTCTAAGAAAAGCCCTTCTGACAGTGTGCTGGTTTGGTTCGCAAAGCTTGGAGAGAGAACCAAGAGAAAAAGAGGAAATGGGAAATGCCAGTAGAAATTGTCCATCTTACCAGAGCTGTTAAACTCAAAGATGAAAATCAACAAGAGTTTGCAGAAGCTCTTGCGGTGACAACTTATTTGGTGAGTCGGCTTTAGCAAGCAGCTGCTGGAAGTGAGGAAGGGCAGGGAAATGTCTTCAAAGGTGGTTTTAACTGTCTGTTGAGAAATGTCTGCAATAGAAACTATGAGCAAAGTGTTCATATCATGGGTTTGACTTGAAAAAAGGTATCCTAATTAAAATATAGATTTTGTTTCAATTTTTTTTTATGAGTGAGTTGTCTGTTAAGGGTTCTGCTTATGAATAAACAAGAGTTTGCATCAAAGGTCACATGCTGAATTACATGAACTATTAATTACCCTTCTCAGCACTGACCTCTTGCCTTGCCAAAACCACTGTGTGGCCTTACAGTGACCTACTGCAGTGTGTGAATTAGCATAAAAAGTATTTATTAGCTCATTTCATGGTCAAGTTAATGAAGAGTCACACACGTTAAGTATTGAATCTCTTGAGGTGACTCTTGAACAACCCACGTTTTGGTCAGTCATTATATCTGTCATGTGTTCTACTAAATAGGCTGTTTTGAGAACACTGAGTTTATACCAAAACAGCCATTTCATTTCTTAGTAGAAATGCATTATTTTACAGAGAAAAAGAGTTATGATCAGATCTTTGGATCAGATCTTCTTGTCTTTCAGACTCAGCTTTGTCAGATCAGAACTAAAATGGACTTTCTGAGCTTGATCAGAGAATGATGATAAATTGCATGGCAGGAGGACTTCACTAAAATCAGAATTAATTCCTGTATTTAAACCTTTTTTACAAAGACACTGGTTTGGTTTTGGTTTGGGTTTTTTTTTTTGCGGATTTATTGGTTCTGAAAACTCCTGTTTGGTGTACAGGCCTGAACATCACTGGGTTTAGGTGTTTTCATGACCCAAGTACAGTTTTAGAACAGACAGTGCAAGACCTGGTACCCAACACCAGACCGTGCCCATCCTGGTTTCCAGTCCTGCCCTGATCAAAAATGAGTTTGGCGGTTCAGGCCTTCTTTTCCGTAGCAGATACTCCCTAACTGTTGTGTTGTTATGCAGTCTGGCATCAGACACTGATGATCAGTGACAGTGTGTGTAGTTTGTTTTGCATGTTTTTTCTATAGTAACTATCTGCTCAGTTTTCTTTTTTTTTTATTCTTATTTTAATCCCCTTTTTCCTTCTAATGAATAATCTATTAGGTGTGAATAGTGTCTTGCAGTAATGGATCCTGCTTTTTTTTTGGTTAATGGATACTGTGAAATTTCCAGTCACATTTAAATTCAAATCACTATGTCCTTCATAAAAAAAATAATGAATGCTTGTGAAGGTGCCATCCTCTGGACATTTATTGGACAGTAGTTTTTTTAGTATTTTATACAGCTTTTCCCAATTGGTATTTCAGAAACTAGGGATTAAAAACAAATCACTGCTTTACCTTTTTTTTTCTCCCTCTTTTTTTTTTTAATGTGAAGGGACTGTACTTTTGTATATATAGGTGGATGCGTTTAACAGACCTGAGGATACCTTAAAGCAGGCTATAAAAATGAGACTTGCCAGGACACTGTTCGTTCCTCACAGAGTTTAGAGGGGGGGTGGAAAAAAGGGGGGGATGAGGAGGGACTGCTAGCAACTTGACAGTATTACTTCAGAAAACCATCTGAAATGAATAAATTAAATTTGAGTGCATACATCTCTTAGATTCTTTTTATGTTTAAGATCAAAAGCAAAAGCAAAGTAAATTGCCTGCTTGTCATCTTAGTATTATTGCCCTGACTGGTTCAGATTTCCTTCTTATGCTAACGAACAAAAGTGAGTGGAATAAGTTGAGTGAACAAAAAGGTGCTATTGAAAAAAACATCAGTTAGACCTCTGTTAATACGCAGCAGTGACCTGGTGGTTTCTTTGTTCAAGAGGTTGCCCAGGGAAGCTATGGAAGGCCCCTTCCTCCAAGTGCTCAAGGCCAGGTTGCAGGGGGGTTGCAGCAGCCCGGTCTAGTGGAAGGTCCCTCCGTAACCTCCTGTAACACACCGGTAACAAGAAGTAATACCAGCACTGCAAACAGAACCTGAGAACTAAAGTCTGTGCAAAATTTTCACTGGGAGGTATCTGAAGCAGATACTAAGTTCTAGCAGAGGCTGATGCTGAGCAGTGAAAAATCCACGTGGGCTTTTCAGCACCCAACACCTGTCTAGTGCAGTTAGGATGTGAATGACATACGTGTGCTAAAAGGAGGAATTTGGATGAACAGTACCGATCAACACCACCTTGCTGAGGCAGGATCTGCCTCCCATAGCCAACAGCAGATAAAAGAGGTTTGAAATCACGTTCTCTCTGCTCTCAGGTGTTGTATTTGCACTGCTTACAAATCACTCTTACTTCAGTTCCATACCAGAATACCTTCTCGAGTGTAGGTAGCTGGCAGATGTCAAACGTAACTGTGGTGAAGTTGCAGTATTTGCTGAAGAAGATAAAAAAGCTACATGATTGGTGGGCCAATTTTTTTTACCTGCTGTCTGTCCACTGTCTAGGATGAGTTTCTCAAAATCTACCCTTGAATCAGGCAAGGGGAGATTTTTGTTTTTCATATAACTAAAGTTGCTTTATTGCTTTTCTATCCTCTGTCCCTCTAATTACAGTGAAACTGTATGTCAGGGTTTGGTTTACATTTATGATGATGCAAAGTCCTGGCTTCTGTTCCTATTTTAATTTCAAAGGTTAAATTCTCTGGATGGTGGGAAAATGCTGCTTTAGGAACATGGATGCTTCCAGTAAAAGAGACCACTTATTTCCCTTATTAATAGCTGCCTTCCAATACCTGAAGGGAACCTACAGGAAGGCTGGGGAGGGACTTTTTACAAGGGTGTCCACTGATAGGACAAGGGGAAATGGGTTTAAGAGGAATAGATTTAGATTAGATCTTAGAAATTCTTCAGTACGAGCGTGGCAAGACTTTGGAATAAATTGTCCAGAGAAGTTGTGGCTGCCCCCTGCCTGGAGGTGTTCAAGGCCAGGTTGGACAGAGCCTTGAGGAGTCTGATCTAGTTGAGAGGCGTCCCTGCCCGTGACAGGGAGGTTGGATTAGATGATCTCTAAGGTCCCTTCCAACTTAAGCCATTCTATGATTTACACCTCACTATGGTTTTATGGTTGTTGTTTCTTCATAGACTAAAGTAGTTTTACTTACCTGCAGAAAAAGTGGAAAATACTGAGAAGCCCTTGTCACTGTAGTAGCACTGTCACTTACTGGTGGTGAGGTTACTTTACAGATCTAGCTAGTGCAGGAATCAAGGAGGCCAAACATAAGGTTCCCAAATGTTCAATCCTTGAGTCTTCCTATAGCTGCCACTTAACTCTGCAGGAAAAAAAAGCACAATACAGTCAGGTCTGGGCTAGATGTGTGTCCGAGAGTGGAATCTAGAATGCTGCTGGAGACCATTGGCTCCATGCTCCTCTCCTCTGCATCCTCTCCTGGCCCATCAGGGTTTGCTCTTTTAAGAACGATGCCACAAGGCGAAATGAGCCTCACTTTGATGAGTAGGGTGCTATATGTAAAGGTCCCAAAATGTTCAGTTTTACTCTCTGCCTGAGGAAGCAAGGCAAGGGAATGCCCAGCCACACCAGAAAGAGCTCAAACTGGGCACGTCTGTCTGTCACTGCAGAAGGGCTGCAGGATGGAGGAGGCAAGTTCAGCCTCACGGTTTGGACAGGTGTGCGTATAATGAGAAAGAAAGAAACAGTTAGTTCCACTGCTTGAATTGCTTAAATATGTTGTGCTAGACAGTCACTGTAGTAACCTGCAGCATGGTAGGAAATGACTGCTCTCAAACTGACTGTAGCATCAGCTATGAAACACCTTTATATTACGGTTTTTAAGAACCCAAATAATATCTAGAAAGTACAGAATCTCTGCAAAGGGCTTTTATATTCCACCATTGCCTTTTGATGTATTCTGATGGAGTTTCTCCCAAGATTTCAAAAAAAACAAAACCAAAAAACTGCAAGGGTTCTACAACGGAGTCAGAGCAAGTTCTCAAAGTTACTACACTGACTTACAAGTATAACTCATACACCAGGTAGATGATCAGATCACACTGAACAGAGGGAGTTAGTACTGATAAACTAAAATAGAAAAGCAGACAAGTTCTAGCTGACAATGACCATATACCACTATTCCATGTAAAGGTAACTTCATTCTCTGTTTTCCACCTTGAGTCATTTGCTATCTGAGACAAGGGTTTGGATTTTGAAATACGAAAGCCCATGTAGCTTTTACCAGGCACACAGCAGAATAATTTATATTTTGCTTTCCAAGCTGCTTAATTTTTAACTATACTTTGAGCCTAGTTTATGTATTTTATATCAGTCTTCAAATCACTCAGTGCCACAAAAGCAAAGGACTGATGCAGCCAACTGTCTTATAGAGAGGTTCACCTACTTCTTTCATTTATTCACTGTGAAAGAGGTCTAAATCTACTGCAGGAGAAAGGGTGGAAGGGTTTTTTTTGACTATAGAAAAAAGGATTGCCTTATGAAGTTACAGTGTGTTCCTGATCACAGCTCTCTGCCTTTAAATTTCCTCTGCTCTTTTTTTCCAGAATTTCTGCTCTCTGAAGACTAAACCAGATTTTTTTTTGAAATGTCATTTAAGGTTATTCTGTCTCACAAATTACCCAGACTCTGGCCTGCCACTTGAACACGACTGAGCATGTGTTAGCTTTAGTGCTAAGCATGGAATGGCAGATTGCTGGAATATATGAAAAGTAACAAATGAAGATTGGTGTTGTCATCATGGTGTCCATCCCTCTGGGATGCTTGCTCATTATTCTGTAATGATAGAAGCTGTGGTTGGAAAGGTAATTATTGGTGCTGCTTTTAGCCCGGAGTGGTGAGCAAGCCACGAGGGAGCACCTCACACAGCCCCCGAGAGCTGGCACTTGTCCCCACGTGTGCTGAGCTTCTGTCTGCTCTGGTGCCCTCCTCAGGAACAGGCACATTTCTTTGCTTGTAAGTTTCTTTTTCAATAAAAATACAAATTATGTTCAGCAAGCTACAGCACCTATAGCATAGTGCCAGCAAAATATTTCTCTATTCTGGCACAGCAGTTTTTGGCCAACATAGCAAACATTAGGAAAGATTCAGTTTCATAAAGTAACCAGTTATTTTCATAATCTCCTGGCTATCCAGTCATAGTTGTCAGGCACTACTTGGTGTCACTTTTGAGTCACTCAGTATTAGTGTGTTTTCAGACGCTTTACATAGAACCACCAAAGTGTCATTATAATTAAGGTGCACACAACCTATTGTATTTCAATAGAGAAATTTCATGTAAATCCTTTAAGTGTGCTTGAAAACTTTTTGAATTGTCATTGATAGCATTGTACATCAGTGCCAGTTCTAAACACTTTCTGTAACAAAATATAAAATTAATTTACTTGTTTTGCACTTGATGATAAACAACAAAATTCCCAGTGTTTTCAGCCATCTGGTCCAGCAATTTTTCTGTTTCACAACAGTGTAAAATGGTACTAGATGCAGCTTCAGGAAGCTGCAGTAGTCTGAAATCCAAGGATCTTGGGCTGAGCATGCCAAAAATTAATCCCAAAACCTGTCTGTAAAATTAGCTGTTTGTACTAACTCAATGTTTTGCATTCAAAATAAACTATGCACCACCTTCAATTAGCAAGAAAACTGATGAATATTTTTTTGCCAGGCTATGAATGCTGCTGACTGTGATGCTCAGCTCTGTCTGTCACCAGTGCACAGACTGGCATAACCTGGCAGTGAAATGCTCTCTGTGACAGCAAGTGCTCGCTCGGGAGGAAGCTTGGTTCTCAGCTCTGTTGTTAATGGGGTTGCAAACTGTGATAGGCAAGATAAGTACTTAGCATCAAAATGACTTTTTCTTTACTGTTTTGACTCATGAGACTAAACAGGGTTTTATTATTTTGTAGTAATAAAAGCATTTTGTGTTAAATTATATTCTCGGAGAAAGGGAAGAATGGTTGGGCTTCTTTAAACATTCAGTTGGCTAATCAGTTAGACAATGATTCAGCCAAGAATTTCAAAGTACATTATAAAGCCTTAAATATGATGTGTTTTTTTTCTTTTTCTCTTTACCTGCTGCTGCTTGTCCTTAAACTTTTCAACTCCTGACCAAGCTTGGATGATACTTGCATGCGACCTCCTCAGAAATTTTTGGTATATGTCTCCTGCAACAGATCAAATCTATTTTTTTCTTTTCAGGGTTGTAACAGAGTGGTTTGGTTTTTTTTACTCCAATACAGTCCAAAATATAAACAGTCTTTGTAAAAAAAGAAAGAAACAGAACAGCCTTAAGTCATTAAAAATACAGAGGAAATCAGAATAAACCTGCTTTCTTTGTACCCCATACTAGGTAAATGTTAATTCATGTCATTACCAAACCTGACTCCTCATGCAGGTTGTCAGCCTTTCCTTTTCTGGCTGCTCTCATCTTGCTTCTCCTCTTATTATACAACCTCTTCTGCTTATTAGGTTTCTTTGATGTATCTGGCTCTATTCCATCTGTGATAACCCCCTGATGTCTTTAAGAAAAGATTACAAATTATTTATGTTTTTTATTTAAGGGCGCTGACCTTGGGTAAACAGGTTAACGCTCTTCTCAGTGAATTTTGTGCATGTTAATTGACAAATACAGCTCCACAATCCTTGGCTTTCCACTCATATTTCAGTAGCATCATTCTTTAGGCAGTTATTGAAACTGGAACATAAGAGGTTCCGCTTAAACTCGACAAGAAACTTCTTCTCAGTGAGGGTGACAGAGCCCTGGCACAGGCTGCCCAGAGAGGCTGTGGAGTCTCCTTCTCTGGAGACATAGTCTAGGCGTTCCTGCTCTGGCAGGGGGATTGGACTTGATGATCTTTCGAGGTCCCTTCCAATCCCTGACATTCTGTGATTCTGTGACTGATTACTGAAAATTTTTTCTAGTTGTAATCAGCTTCCTCTAGAGTGTTCCTTCTTTCTAGCCGAAGGAGTAGCAACCTGACAAACACACCTCGCAGTAAGCATAAAGAAGTCAGAGCCCGGTAAGCCTAAACAGAGCAAGGGGAGCATAGTAAAGGTTTTACTGATTATTTTTTACTATAGAAGTATGTACTACTATTAACTAATTATTTGTTTAAAATGCAAGTTCAGGTAAATGGTTTACTTATAATTTTATGCTTTATGAACCGTTAAAGAATGAAAGCAAACATGACACCTGTAGCTGTACTTGCTGTAGACCTTTACAACCCCAGCAGCTGCGTAAGCCTCGGCATAAAACCTCCGCAGTGTCTTTCACTGTCAACATATTTTATACATAAACTCCCAGCTGCCAACTAACTAAATACATACTCTCTTTTTTTCTTGCTTTTAAACAGGCGTTAAAGCTGTATTTTCTGGGCATTACCATCGGAATGCTGGAGGGTCCTACAAAGGACTGGAAATGGTGGTTTCATCAGCGATAGGATGTCAGCTGGGAGAAGACGCGCACGGGCTTCGAGTGGTTGTCGTCACAGATGAGAAGATCGTTCATCGCTACTGCAGTTTAAATGAACTGAGCAGCCAGGGCTTAGAGCAAGAGCTGCTAGATATGCTTGCTAAGCAAAATTAGGCTCTGTCAAGTAATGTGATTTTTTTTTCCATATTAGACAAATAATAACAGTTTCAGAAAGTTTTCCCAAGCCGAAGATACAGATTTCTGATTGTGCACCACGCCCCAGGACAGCCCTCAGCTTGTTATCATCCTAAATAACAAAAAAAGTTGTTGACGTTTCTCCTTTTGAAAAGGAGACCTGTGAGGAATATAGTAGAATAGCAGAACTGATACGGTAATGTATCATTGAAATGAAAGGTCCTGAGAATTTTTACTTTGCTCCTAGATAAGACTTTCTTGCTAGAGAGAAATTGTATCAAAGACTGCAAGTTGTAGCTTCTAGATAACTCTTTAAGTCAAGTCTATTTTAATTTTGTGCTGTTCAGTCATTTCTGTTACACTCTGGACAATATAAATGGGCCATTTTTTACTCTATAAGAACAAATCTCAGAAAGTGTAATCAGCAGGCTCCCACTGACTTCTAGCAACCTTGGGATCAGCTCTTGTTACCTAGAGGTTGTATTCTCTCCCATTTCCCACACGTCATTTCCTTCACTCTTCAAAGCCAGGAGCGCTGGGAGAGCAAACATACTCTGTTTTGCAGCTTAGGTTTCTGTTATATCATCATTTTATATAATGAAAAGTCTATGAATGAAGCTAATAGAGATGCCACTGACAGAAACTACACATGGAAAAGCTAGTTTCCTTTTGAAATTTAACTACCATTCAATTAGCGTGTATTCTTGCTGTAGCTTCAGAAGTTGCAGTAATTGCCTGGGGAGAATATTCGGTCTGTACCAGAAGTCACTTCATTGATTCCTAGACAAGGGGAGAGCTTTGATTTCAAAATGGAATTCAAGTGCCTTACTGTAATGTACAATACTGAATATTGAAAAACACTAAAAAGTCTATTTTCTTCACTGGACTAAGTCTTTAAAAATAAATTATGTAAAAAGGCTATCTGCTGCTATCCACCTTCTTTGTGATTTTTTTTTGGTAAGTGTATCTGATTTATTTACTGCTAAATACAAAAAGAAGTCTTCATGTAATTAACACTTAACCTATTTTTTAAGTATTTAGCTGAACACGGTATAATCTGTGCCACAGTTGTCTAGAAATAAAGATAGAGCAGCTTTAGCACCTGAAGAGGGAAGAACACAAACAATGCTGACTGAAAAAGTAATGCGTTCTTTCTGGCTTTATGTGTACTTACATACAACATTGTTCCCCAGAGGATATTACAGATATTTAAATACGGTGAGAGAGATGAAATGCTGTGCTGAAGAGTGAGCTTCATTACATTTTAGTCACAACAGTTTATCTAGGAGGGTCCTTTGAGCTTGATTTGTGGGACTCTTGAAAATCTGAAATTACATCTGCAGCATTTCCTCGCACGAGTGAAACAGCTGCACCCGCAGCCGGACGGGACCAAACGCGGACGCCTGCCCCCCGACAACAGCCTAAGCACAGGTACTGTTCGATTCAGAAAGAAAGAGAATTATTTTGCTTTTGTTTTTTTCGCTCAGTTGAACATTTTCACTGCCTCATTTTCAAGGGACCATCTGGGACATAAGAACTGAAATTGAAGGCTAGATTATTACTGTGGGACAGGCAGGTACCCAAGTACAAGTGGCAGCTTCATTGGGATTTAAGCAACCATTTGTTCAGCTACTGGGTTTAAGAAATCCCTGTACTTAAGCCACTGTTTGTAAAATTTGGTTTTACGTAGCTGGGAGCTATTTAGTAATCACAGCTAATTAACAATTTCAAGACTGAGATGATGCTAGTTCATGCTTTGCAGTGGGAAGAAGTGTCTCTATGACTTAAATCTTTCAAGTCAGTTTCTATTGTAAAGCTGAAGCAGCTCAGCGGAGGGACCCGAGATAATCCGAGCATGGAATATTCTCTCTGCTCCAGTGCAATACTGTAAAGCTGAACAGAGGAAAACTTTAAACAGCTTTTTAATATGCCTGTTTATTAAAGGACATAATTTTAACTACATATGAGCAGCTTAGGAGACCGAGCCATAACTTTGGGAGAAAGTCTTTCCACAAATATGAGAGTGTCTTGTTGTAGGGGTGTTGGTTTTTTTTTTTTTTTTTTTTCCAGAGTTACAGCGTACTGATACAGCATCATAGACTGGCCTAGGCTGGAAGGGACCTTAGAGATCATTTTAATCCAACCTCCCTGTCATGGGTAGGTATACATAAGAAATATTAATATAAGCGTAATTTTGATTCTTATTTTTAAAATTTTTTTCACTTTTTCAATTGTCATTTCACCGTAACAAATTAAATGGCATTTCATCATTAAAATAGCACTTAAGTATGAAGCTGAAATTCTATCCAAAAAAGCGATATCTTTATATCCCAAATTCTTCCTTTATTTAATGATTTCCAAGAATATCTGCTGATGTTCATGTGTAAAAATATTACAAGATTTGTCTTCATTTTGGAGTTTTATAAGACAGTAAAGCTGGGCTGCTGATTTTTATTTTTATTAAAGGCCTCCTTGTCCCATGTAGTATTTGGGGAGCCAACAGCAGTGCCGTGTAGCCGTACACGTTACGGAGGCTTGTGCCTAGATTTCCGTCGCACCTGTTGTGCTTAAACCTGTTGTGTTTAACAGAGGCAGTATTTTGATACAACTGCAGTATTCAGCTTCTGGAGAGTACAGACAGAAAATAAATGCCTGGTGCCTTGTTAAGCCTTAAATCTCATATTATTGGGAATGACCAGTGGCAGAAGTAAAGACTCTGCCACCACCCCGGTCACAGACCGACCTCCTATGGTTGGTTGCTTCAATGCCTGCTGGGTTACTGCAGCACACCTACTTGTTTTCTAGGGTCTGGGTTTTTTTACAGATATTATCACCAAGTAGTGGGGTTTAGGCTGCTGTAAGAACAAATAATTAGACACCTCTAACTTAAGCAGATACATAAAGCACCTAAAGATTTTGGGGCTTAAAATGCACAGGTCCTCCATCCGTGTATGTCATTGTACAAGCCCTTGCAGGCTGGCACGGCCTTGTGTCACCTAATGTTAATGCTGTGAACAAGTGTCTTTCCTAAATGCGCTCATTAAGTCGCCTTTGCAACTACTGTTTGAACACAGCAAGATCCTTTAAAGCACAAGGAAACATTTACACATACATTAGTTATCGGAACGCTCGCCTGCCAGGCAAACCATAACATTACCTCTTAATTCATGATAAACAGTCACCACGCAGAAATGCTGTTGCTGGGTTGCATTTGAAAATTGTAAAGAGGGAATTTCCGCTTCAGTAATATTCTACAGTTCCTGGGAACTTCTTTCTGGTCCTACCCTATGCAGACATACGAGATGTCACATCACTGACAGATAAGGAAATGCAAAGCCACCGGGTCCTGCCAGTCAGTCGCCAGGAACCACCAAGCTAACACCCAGCCGAGGGGCGAATTTTCTTTGGCAAATATGAGACACCTCCAAAAAAACGAGCCAATACAAGAAACCACTTTATGGCCAGGCATGTAAGTGAATGTGTTGCTAAAGCTCCACTCACCCCGAAGGCAAGTAGCTACGTGGCAGCTTCCACGTCCTCCACCTTTAAGTTTATGGCAGTGACAGCACTGAGGGGACAACAGATGCTGTCAGCTTCAGTCAGCTAACAGCAGACTCAAGACAGGGAGGTCTGAAACAATGCAAGATTTGTAGGACTCTTTTGGAAAAGTTTTACAGATACTGTTTCAGCAAAGTTATTTCCTCTTTCTAGGGGAGCAAGGCCTCATGAGTAGTTTGCACATGTTCTACTCCAATTCTCCCCACCATAAAGGGGTTTTATTGATTAACTGTTATTTGGCCATCTGAAGATTAGGCAGTTCAAAGCTGATAAATGCAGGCGTTGTGCATTTGGACACATTTTCATTGGATGCTCCGGAACAAGTTGGAAAAAGAAAATCCATAATAAAAAAATCAGACCAGAATATTAAAGTAGCCCCCAGTATAAATGAAAACCAGCCCTGATACAGCAGATACAGAAGGGAGGAGTAGCAAAACGAACCATAAAACCCACAGAACTAAGACAACAGAGACAAAACAAAACTTTTCAAGCAATACAAAACCATACCCAGCACGTCTCTTTAAAAGAAAATAAATTTTAAAAAACCCACAACCCACAACTCAGAGAGCCATTACTTTATTTTAATTGACATTTTCATTTGTTTCTCTAGAAGTAATTTCCTCCATTAGCACTTTGTCAGATGGAGATAGTTTAGTACATTTCTACTAATAAGCAGCTTTTTTTTCCCTCTAGGAGACCCATTAAAGCCTCGTCCTATTTAAAATTATAGTGTTTTTATGCGACTTTGGGGTAGCCGGCAGTTGAAACATCTATCTTCCAAATATATCTCTATCTTTCTTGAGGAATGTTTAGAAAGGTATAGTGTTAAAAAAACTTACACGGTGGCCTTTTTAAATTAACTGGTAATGGCATTATCTATGTATATTCAAATCTTTCTCACCCTTTTCCATATAAACAAGGCACAGAAATACAGGAAGCTATTTATCTCCTATTGCTCTAACGAACAAAGATCAGCAGTCCTACATCTGGCAACCTGCCTGTCCAGAAATAATTGTCTGAATAATGTGTCAACAGCACACCCGCTAGGAGACCACTGACCGGTACTTGGACAAACATGAGACCAAGACAATATTAGCAAAGAAAAATACAGTCCTCCCAGCACAATGCAGGCACTAAAACCAAGATGGTGGGAACAGGACTCAGAGGACAAAGACAATTAATCTTGTCTATGTTGCTTCTCCAAGTATGAACTTCTGCATGAGTTCAAATCTTAGACATTTTATGTGAGTGTAACTTTTACTTCAACCTCTTCCTCTGATCGTGGCTCCCAAAACTAACCAGAACTTGTATTATCATTCCCAAAACTAACCAGAGCTTATAGTATCACCTGCTTCCCTTTTGCTAAGGCAATAAAATGAACTTGGCCTAAAAAAAAAAAAATCACAGTACCAGAAAAGGTAAAATAAACCAAAATCAGACAAAACTTCTGCCTACTACAAGTTACAACCTCTCTAAACAGTGTTGCTGTTCAAGTTGTTTAAATAATTTGTGGTAGGAAAAAAAAAAATCATGAGAATCAAACTTTTCAAAATAAGGGTCACGCTTCTTTGTATCCAACATTCTTGGGCTATTCCAGGTCTATCAAAGGCACCAGAATGCCCCAGCCTGGCACTGCGAGCCCAGTTGTCCTCACGCCAAAGAAGCCACCATCCCCTGCCGCTCGCTGGGCCCACGGAGCGCTCCTGCAGGCTTTCTGACTTGTTCTCTGCTGGCAAGCGGCCTAACCTGGTCTATGACATTTGTCAATACTCGCAGCAACTCAACATCAAGAAATTGCCATTGTTAAAACCAACATAAAACAGGGGTTACCATTACACACTGTATGTACTACACAGGCAGATTCCCCAACTGCCCTGAGGGTCACTGTGTTCAGACCAGGAGCGAGTACCTCCCTACAGCTCCATGGTTCCCGTCGTATCCTTCTCAGTGTGCACACACTTCAGGAAGAAGCAGGCTGGTTCAAAGCATTCCCCCTGTGACTCCGGAGGTAGCAGCTGTGTCCCAATACAATACTCTACCCACCCTATTTATTTGTCAGAGCAACTGGAGATATGACTGGAGAGAGGTAACTTTAGCACAGGAGCTTTGTATTGTCATCTCCCCCCACCCTGGGTCCTTCTGTTTTGACTAAAAAGAATGTTTAGGAATATGCAAAATTGTGTAAGATTAATCACTGCAGTGTATTCCATTTTACCACAGTCCCATACAGAAGGTGAAGGGTTCACTACCAGAAATAAATTTCAGCAGTACCTGGCATTGCTGTCCTGGCATTTCAGCATATTTTGTTCAGGCTGCAGATTCCTGTGTTCTTCTTCAAGGTGTTTTGCAATACAATACCATCAAAAACGGGTAAGGAAGAGGATCTATCCTTCATGAAAAATATTATTTTTAGGAGTACCCAGCTTCACGCAGTAAGGATTGAAGTTTCAATCAGTTCTTCAAGGAAGCGAGGAAAAAGAGAGAGAAACAAGAGAGAACGCTGTCTGTTGCTGTGACCCAATTTGAGAGCTGAAATAGATGAATTATTGTTTAGAGAACAGCATTCCTTTTGCTGTGCAGCAATTTAACCCAGACAATGCATATTTAGATTTCAATTGATTTAAAAACCTAAGTGCTGACAATCTTCCCAATCAAAGGACTTTCTTATTCCTTTCGTTTAGTACACTGCCACGACAGAATAACTGAGAACTGTTTTGTAAAGTGTAATTTTGAGCCCTGTTTCTAGCAGAATTTTGTTTGCTGTGGGGAAATTCAGCAGGTAGTATTTCAGATGTGGCTCATTCAAAATTAATTCTAAATTGTAAAGTTTGCATTTTTACTGAAATTAGTCTTCAAGACAAACTAACAATTTGACAAAAATAGAGGAGAAACATGCACTCATCATATTGAAGGGAGGAGTCTAAACAGATCAAAAGAGTGGTGGGACTATGTTAAACTTTACCTCGCAATAAGCTTTTTAGTGAAAGCACTTTCACAAATTTATTTCTTCCATTGCTTTTCTTATCTGTGCATTAGGCCATGTAGAAGTTTCCTTTTTTTTTTCTTAGAAAAGCAGCTCATACTGTTAGATTATTTCTAAGCCCTCTGTTATCAGTGCAGATATCTAATGTCTCTCCTTAGTCTCCTAAGAAATAATGCAATCCTAATTTATTTCTCATTAAAGATGCATTGTACCACTAATCAGCTAAAGGTATTTTAATTGAAGCTTCTGAAGTTTATTTTTAAGTCTTCCACATTTTAATTGCTTTGCTTTGCCCTTGGGTTTCTAGAAATTAAACACAAACACAAAACTTCCTGTGGAAGTAAAATACAACTCATGAAATTTCCGTACTCTTAGACAACAACGCAAACTGACGCGGTTACAGTTGTTGCTTACTAGTTCCACTCGACTCCGTCCTCCTCGCTCCTCTCCACTTTCTTTAAAGGAGCAAAGTAAACAAATCTTCCCCTTGTTGGCTTCAACTGTTAGTTGTGACTGCTACACTTTGGGACATGCACCTACTGCCCAGCTTTGGAGCGTGCTTCTACCTGCCCCTGTCCTGCGGGAGGAAAGCGCCGTCTCCCGGGCCGTAAGGGCAACAGAGACGCCCTGGTCAGGGCAATCCGCCTCATCAGGACCTTGAAACACGTCACCTGCTGCACAGCACAGATGTGATCTAATTTATTGCAAAGAAGGGCACTAAATTATTCAAGATCCTTTTGAACTTTCTTACACAGATCCATCGGTAAAAACGTCTTGCTGATATATTATGTTTTGCAAATGTAGGAGGGGTATTTGTTACAGAATTCAATTACGCAACCCTCACGCTGAGGTATTCAAAGACGAACTATCCCCGAATGAACTTGCTGCTATTCAGAAGTTTCAGCTGTGAGGAACGCTGGCACTGCAGGCTCCGGGATCTGTGATCCAGGAGCATTATTTCAATGTTTCCCACAATGTTAGAAGGCAAAAGCCACTTAACTTTGGGACAGTGACTGCAGTTGAGGTCTTAGAAATCTCACAGTTGCAGGAAGACCTGCTGATTAGCATTTCCAGTTTTAATTAAATCTGGTGTAAATACTGCCCTGGGGGACTGAAACATAGTGAAGATATTGTTTGGAAACTAGGACACAGCCTGACAGAGCCTTAGGAGACAAAAACGTAGCTGCCCGTTAAACCAGGCAACATAGTGCAGACAGACTCAGAGATGTGACGGAAGTTCAGACACCAGCTCTACAACCCAACCTCAGCCAACCGCGGCTGCAGCCTGGAGGACAGAGGTTGACCTAATTTTTTTAAGTTACTAGCCAGTATTGCAACTAGTTGGCTGGAGCGATTGATTGTTCAATCCAAGTATTTCTGTGCTGTAAAATTGTCTGTTTGCAATGGAAAGATCCCCATTTCTCCTGGGGAGATAATTCTTTGCATCACTACTGCTGATTTCTCTCATTCTCCACTGGCTGTCTGCACTTCCTGCCTCAAAGATGAGCAAAAATAGAGCTTCAAGCACACATTTGGTGCAAACCCTCATCTCTCAGGTACAGTGTAAATTCTAACTGATCTTCCCACACAGCTCACTGGTGGCTTCTTACCATTTCAACTACCGCTACACAAAGGATATTTAATTAGTCCTCCCATTAACTCTGAATGAATGACATCTTAAGTAAGGTCTGTTAATGAGACAGAGATCAAACCGATGCTTGATGGCAGCACTTGAAATTTTTCAGGATAATATTAAAAATGATGTGTCATAGTTCACTCGCAGCAGTAGCGTTAGTACAGGTTTGTGATGGGCTCCTAACTGATGAATTTTGCTACTTTCTTCAAAATAATAAATATTTAAAGGGAATTGTTTGACAAATATAATCACTTTTTAATTTTAATACATCTTTAATTCAATGTATTTTAGGAGGAATAAATCTCTTCTTGCCCGTAAACCAAGGTATCTAGACCTGATATCTAGACTGTTTCCCAGTGAGGAAAACCACAATTTTGGAAGAGTCACAGAGCGTACAAATCTGTAATGTAACAATTAGGGGTAAGATTTATTTCCTATGTTCGGAACTTACAACCTTATGGACTGAGAGAAAAGTTTCCAATTTGCTTCTAAAGTTCTTACATAGATTTAACAAGCAGAAAATTAATTCCTGCAATTTACTTTGATCTCAGGTACAGATCTCAGGTATCTGTTTCTGGGGTGTCTCAATACATTGTTTTATAGCTTTCTTTTCAGCTGTTTATATTTTTCCTCTTTAAATCAATGCATTCTTTAACACTTTTTTTTTTTTTTGGAAAAAGCTAATATATAGCACATCCATCAGTAGTATTTATTTCTCAGCTGGAGAACTCATGACAACCTTTTCTTCAGCATTTATGCTCATCTTTGAGTCATTATGTTAATGCTACTAGAAAACTAAATTATGTCCAGTTTTCACTGCAGAAATTGAACAGGGCCTCCAAGTGCTCATAGGATTTCTCACCGTATGAGAACCTGAAGCATTGCAGAGGGAACAGGATACGCTGAGTTTCCAGGAGGATCTCATCAATTCAGACACTGATTGCACCACCTCAGATTCACTACAATTATTTTAAGGTAACACCTATGCTCAGAAATGGTCACGGGAACAGCCCAACCAGTTCTCCACATTCAGAAGCTTAAAAAAGAAGAAAGAAGAAGAAAGCACAGACAGGTAGGTTGTGCTTTGGGTTTTTTCACAGCCTGAACTTCCCTTGACTGAACTCTCCCTGAAAACTGGTACCACGACAGCAAGTAATGTACTACAGAGCAGGCAAGTGCATTGCACCTTTTTATCACCTCAGCCCTGAGCAGCTAATATTTCAGTGATGAGTACAGAACAAGACATGTGACTAATGCATTTTAATGCACTTAGAAGTCTTGATAAAAATAGCCATTTATCAAAGAAAGCTTTTTACTAAAAAAGTCTTATGAGTTCGAATAGTCTTACAGTCTTTGCAAAGTAGAACCAAGTTTCACTCAAATTAAGACTCTAAAAGCCTTCAGAAACATTATTCAAAAAACATTTTGATGTGCTGGAATTGTTAACCACTTTCTAAGTGACATCAAAGGAGGAGGAAATGAAAATCTTAGTAATCCTCTGAAATATCCTAATTTGATTACTTGACCTGGTATCAAACTGTTTGGAAGGGTTGTATTCAGAAATGTCAGCCTCTCACCAGCTCTGCTCCTGGACATTAAATTTCACTAAGCACAGCGTAAAAGTAGCAAAGGTACTGGGAAAATTTAATACCTAACATTTAGCATCGACCAAAACACGTAAAGGTTATTTTATTTCCTTGCCCTACATGTAAATTAGGACATTACTACTCTGAACTAAGGCCAATCAAATGCCGCGTGAGTATTTTATTGAACGCATTTCACAACATGCTTTGGACAAATTGCTGAATAACTTATTTGCAGTGTCTTCCATAGAGTAACACTACGTCACTTCAGAATAAGAGTAATACATTCTTCATAGAATCACAGAATCATAGAATGGCCTGGGCTAGAAGGGACCTTAGAGATCATTTAATCCAACCTCCTTGTCATGGGCAGGGATATAATGTTGTGAATTTTGTTTTGTCAACTAATTTATTCAAACATTTTCACTTCGAATGGCCGCTTCCCTTACCCCATAGTTACGTCACTAGGAACCACTGTTAGCCAGAATTTTTCAAGATACTTTGTTTGGCTGAAAAGCAGCTAAGCTGCTCACTTTTCTTAACAGCAAGAGCCATTCAAGCAGCAAAAAAAGATCTAAGCTGAAAACAGTGTGTTCAGAGCTGGCAAACTGGTTCCTTTATCTTTGTATATTTCTTTTCCAGGTTTCACCTACAGTACTGTTTAGGAATGGCCACCTAAAAACCAAGAACTACAGTAAGACAGCAAGGCTATCTTCTGTGAGCTACGGAACGGTGACAAAAGGATAATAACTTTATCCCTCATAAAGGAGATACAGAACTACAGAATGCTCTGGCTTGGAAGGGACCTTTAAAGGTCATCCAGTCCAACCCCCGTTCAGCGAGCAGGGACATCTTTAAGTGCATCAGGTTGCTCAGAGCTCCATCAAGCCTGACTTACAGGGTTTCCAGGGATGGGGGCTTCTGTCACCAATCTGAGCAACCTCTTCCAGTGTTTCACCACCCTCATTGAAAAAAAAATTTCCTTATAATCTCATCTAAATATATGCTTTTAAATGCATATATATATGTGTGTGTGTGTACATGCTTTTATATCCTTTCCCATATATCCTTTCTATCCTTCTTACATATCCTTTATAAATGACATCAAGACCCTTTGTTTATATTTATGTATATATGTCTGGTTGGTGAATTGAATTGTTGAACTTTTTTAAAAAGCTCTTGTGCTTACTCTAAAGGAATTAATGCAAGAGGAAACTAGTCAACAATTTGAATCCTCTGAAGTTCCGGTGTGTGTTTTATTAAAGGTCACTGAAAACAGAATCACAGAATTATTGAGGCTGGAAAAGACCTCTGAGATCATCAAGTCCAGCCTAAGATCCAACACCACCACATCGGCCAGACCACGGCACTAAGTGCCACATCCAGCCTCTCCTTAAACCCCTCCAGGGACGGTGACTCCACCCCTTCCCTGGGCAGAGCATCCCAGTGCCTGAGCACCCTCTCTATGAGGAAGGGCTGCCTGAGATCCAACCTAAACCTCCCCTGACAGAGTTTCAGGCCGTGCCTTCTTGTCCTGTGACTAGTTGCCTGGGAAAAGAGCCTGACCCTCACCGACATAAGGTTAGATACAACGTCGTATATTTGAAATTTGTATTTGATTACAAAAGGTCTTTGAATGCTGAACAAGTTTGGAAGTTTCTAATTAGCTGTCAATGATCTTATAACATGTAATATTCAGTAAATGCATAATTAGAACGCCCCCTCATCTTTACACATTAATTACACTGTGTGTTAACAAAGAGAAACTCCCAGTGAGGTACGCCTCAGCCTGCAGAGTTGCACTCGTTACATGCTTTTGACTTCATTCTCAGCAGCATGTTTTCCACTTTCTGCTGAATGACACTGTTTAAGGAAAATTGGGAGCAAGAAAGGAAAATACTGCTTTGAGATACCAGATACACCACACCTCCTTCTGCAGGCTTACAATAACTCTTCTGAAAGCCTACCCTTCAAGAGCACTCCTCGCAGCTCAGGTCAGTTGATAAAGCACCTTGATCAGCTGGTTGGGTTGTTAAGTGTGAGACTGATTCCTGTTCTGCTTTGTCACTGCCACACAACACGCAGCACTCTCTGGCCTAAAAGCAATGGGATTCTTTCCTAAAAAAAAAATGCACATGGAAGAAGAAAGCATGAGAAAAGGCCTTGTTCATACTTATGTTCGACACATACTTTTTTTTTTTTTGGGGAACATATCAGTGCCTGCTTTAAGACATGGAGAGTCTCTTCAACATAGTTGTCATACACCAGAGACATCTCTATCAGTATCAACACTCTGAACAATCTGTGCAGGAAGGCCCAGCTGAAATCCTTCACACTCGTGTATGTGCAGCCAATGAGCTAGAAATTGTAACAAACTTCACAATGCTCTTTTCAACATTTGTCTCAAGAAAAATAGATGTTATAATTCATGTCTAACGGATAACAATTTTCAGTCAACATTTCCTTTCTTTCCATTCCAGGCGGTACAATACAAGTAAAGAAATCTGGGTGAGTGAGTGAGCTATGGAACAAACACATTTGTTCAAAAGACTAAAACCCACAGTGAAAATGATGCACAGATTTTAAAAGCAACAGGAAGCATTAACATTTCTCTGTTGCAGAGTACATCCCACTAATACAGAGGCGTTTTCTTCCTACTTAAGAAAACTCATTCTTCACCAGAATTGTGCAGGTAAATATTTGTAGCCAGACACAGGTATTTTTGTGCCAATAGCCAATATACCCAAAGTATCCCCACAACGTCATCTACTTGAAGGCTAAAGAAGGAAAATAAGGCAGCACCTCTGGAGGGTAGCGAGTATACATGGCTTCAGAAAGGACAGCAGAACAACTGGGCTGGTCCAGATCATTTGCACAATTTTTTCTCAAATTCAGTGTCTGTCAGAGTATTTAGCAAACATTCAAAGACTTTTGGGCTTCTGCATCAGTTACCCAGCAGCAGATTTGGGGAGGACCAGTGGTAGAAGATGCTTTCCCGTGTTAGGAAAAACAAGATTTGCCAAGTATTTTAAAATTCTCATGACAAACGATTTTTTTTTATTCTGTTTCTGTAAATAACTGACCAGGATTTCAAAATCAGATGAGCACCAGTTGTCCCTACTGGATTCTATGATTCTACCACATTTAAGTGCTTTAGTCAAAGCCAGACTCTTTGGGAAAAAGTCTCAGCAAACGATGATGATGGTGATAGGCAACATGAAAAATGGAGCTACTCAGCTAGATAACTTAACACATCTTCCAGGCTCAGCCACGCTTGAAAAGCTACTGCAGGCTCAGTGCTCTACTGTAAATACCAGGAGAGCTGCACAGTGTCAGAATAATGCCTTTTACAATGGTCAATAACTACACTAACCACGTTGTGCTATAGAGCAAAGGAATGGGAGTGAAAGTGATTAATTGCAGGTTATTTTGTCTGCTGATTACAGCTTGCTTAAGTTCTGTAGCACAGTATCTGCAATTCTTTAAGGCTGGTTATTTCTACATTGCAAGGAGAGAGAGGAAAATGCATCTGTGTATGAAACGTGGCACTTCTGTAAGCAAGTGCTGTCATAGAGACTTCAATGTTTCAAAAATATTTATGCATTTTTGCTTTCAAATGCCTATCTTCAGACGTTGTGGTTTTCATTTGAACAGAGACTGACCTGCAGTATCACCAAGTTCACTGAGAATTACCGGGCAAGAACTCAGGGAAAAGTAATTCTGGCAACCATCCATTAGGATGAACCTAATCACTGCCCTCCAAATAGCTTTTCCCTTTGCATATACAAGAAATGCCGGTACATAGTACTGTCAGAAGTGAATATGGAAAAAAGAAGTCTAAGGGATGCAAGAGCATGCATTAATCTGGAACCTCATTTCTAATTCAATTTAAGGTCTGCTTATGATCACAAACTACGAGATTCCTGGGAATTTTCACTAATTTGGATTCTGGAAAAATTAGGCTAAAATAATATTGCAAGGCCCTGTTTTAATATTATTTCACTGATTTGAACTATTCTTAATTTTAAATAATGACTATTTCTCTTGGCTTCTTGGAAACCAAAATCAAACTGGGTTACTTTCTTTGTCATAACAATTACATGAAACATAGATTAAGAAGGCCAAATTAATTTGTTTCAGACACACAAAAAATTGTTAGATTCTACCTGCACATGCTAGATCATCATCCAACTAATTGTTTCTAGTGTTCCTCATTGACTGTGAAACCTTTCTTGATAATCAATGAAATCTTTGTTCTTTTGTAAAATACCAAAGAAATGTATGATATTTTAGAGTCAGTTCAAGTTTTCACACCAACAGTGGTTGCAAATACAGTAAGCAAGAGCATAATACTATATAGAATCATAGAGTAGTTGGTTTTGTTGTTTGAGAAGACCTTTAAAATCATGTCCAACCATCGACCCAGCCTGGCCAAGTCAGCCGCTAAACCATGTCCCTAAATACAGCATCTACTTGTCTTTGAAGCACCTCCAGGGATGGTGACTCAACCACCTCCCCGGGCATCCTGTTCCAGTGCCTGACTTCCTATGCAACACATTAAATCCCGGTATCCTGTGGAGACATAATCACATTAGAGCTCTAAGCACATGTAATACTTCTATTTATTAATCTGTTGGAGAAAAAGAAGTAACTTTAGTGCATTGACATAATTTCATATTCATACACCAATTAGAAAACTACGTCACAAAGCGACTGGTTATAACTCTCCTTCCCAGTGCTATTCACATGGACACAGGTCTCAAGGAAGTGAGAAGTTTGCCAGTCACTTCATTTTGCTGGATTTCATTAGAAACAAACAACAAAAAAACTATCTTGACTTTCAGGTTCCAAGATGCACACTCCTGTCCAAGAAAAATTATGATAATACTTCGATTCCAAACTCACATACTCTGAGACAAGTCTTTCAGTAAGCAAGGGGCTGTAACAGACATCAACTGCCAAGGGAAGGTGTTTTCGAAGCACATCAGCAGCTTGAGCAGAGGTGCCTGGGATTGTATCTTTCCATAATCTAGGAGTAAAGGATAAGAAAGCTTTGTTAAAGAGCTACCGCACTGGGAAGATCCTGAAAAGGTTAAATTAACAAATCACAGAATCATAGAATGGTCAGGGTTGGAAGCGGCCTTAAAGATCATCTAGTTCCAGCCGCCCCGCCATGGGCAGGGACACCTCCCACTAGATCAGTTTGCTCCAAGCCCCGTCTTACCTGGCCTTGAACAATTCCGGGGCGGGGGCATCCAAAGCCTCTCTGGGCAACCTGTTCTAGTGCCCCACCGCCCCTCCTTCTTCCTTGCATGCCCCCCTTAAGTACTGGAAGGTTGCTACAAGGTCTTGTCAGAGCCTTTTCATTAGTTCATATCCCCCAAAAATAAATAAAAAATACCCCACCAAGAACATGCTTTAATATGTCGAGCTGATCATGATTTTGGGGACCTGACTCATTTTTACATATTTGGGTTTGGCGATATAAAGTAATTTGCTTCCAAACACTCAGGCACACTATGTCAAATTTAATAGAAGCAGGAAGGACATTCTCATGCTCAATAATTTTCCAGTTCAATAAACATTTCTCACCTGCTGGCTTTGCTGTCAAGACATATCATACATTTACTCTCTTTAGATACTACTAATTGTATTTTTGGACTTCCTCCCACTTCTTATTTCTGAAATCCGGCACAATGGATAAACATTCCATAGCTGCTTTACTCAAGTCATAACTCAAGAGATTCTTTTAAGACGCTCTTACAGTACAAACAGGTTTCCTTTGGAAGATAAGCATTAACTGAATATTGGTCAAGATTTCTCCTGCCTAATCAAACTTTGTATCCTGAGATCTTTACTGGAAGGAACACATTCCTAGTTAATAATCCATACTCAAAAAAAGCTTCTTTTGCCATGTCAAATTCAGCCTATTTCTAATGCAGTACTTGTGCTATGACTGTATGTTCAGAAGTCAAGGAGCTTGAGGTATTTATTCAAATTAATTATAATTAATACAGTACTATCTCAACAAAAATTAGTTGCAGTGCAAGTGCACAGAGTTAAAAAACACAAAAGCTATAGCACTGACAGCAATACTAACTTGATGTACAATTCCTAACATATAAAAAATTCCAAAATGTATATAAAACTTCCTTTTACTGAGCTATAACACATAGTGCTAAATTTCAAAACCCTTAATTTTTTTATCATCCCATGAAAGACAAAATATGCGGCCCAACATATTATACGAGATTGTTACTTTTAAAAGGTTTGAACTTCAGTCTTTGCTATGTTCTCTATTTTTCTCTGTTTCTTTAAGAGTGAGCCTAAAGCCAATGCTTTTTACTACCAGGAAATTAAAGAGAGCAAACAAGAAAGCTTAAGAGTAATCTCAATATATATCCTTCTTGTCTTCCTTCCGCTATCCTCATTAAACTCTTGTAACAATCAGTAAGCTCCTTATTATTATAAGGTAATATATTCCTTAATGCTCTCGCATCTAAATTCATGCCTCAGGTTGTAAACACAGCGCTAAGGTCCATATATTCGTTAGCACAGTTCAACACTGCTTGCAAGTGCTTCCATGCACTTTTAATACCAAGGCAGACTCTGCACAGCACTCCATTGATTTCACTCTGCGTTGACAAAGACCCATCTTTATCTGTTAACAACTACGTTTATTTTCTGGCATTTATTAGTCAAAGTGAATGATGAATATTTCACATAATAGAAGCATTTTTTAATATCTTATTGTCGTGTTTTGACCCTGGCTGGCCGCCAGGTACCCACACAGCCGCTCACTCACTCCCCCTTCACTGCTGAACAGGGGAGAAAATATTTCCAAGGGTTTCGGGTTTTTTGAGATAAGGACAGGGAGATCACTCTCATTTACCGTCCCAGGCAAAACAGACTCAGTTTTGGGGAAATTAGGTACATTTACTAAGAGAACTAATCAGAGAGGAGTAGTGAGAAGTGAGAAAAGAGCAAACAAATCTTAAACAGAACACCTTTCCCCCATCCTTCCCTTCTTCCCGGGCTTAACATCAATCCCGGTTTCTCCACCTCCTCCCCCCGAGCGGCGCAGGGGGACAGGGAATGGGGGTTACGGTCAGTTCATCTGACGTTGGTTCCACCGCTTCTTCACTCCGGGGGAGGACTCTTCACTGTTCCCCAGGGCCATTGTGGGGTCCCTCTCACGGGAGACAAGCTTCACGCTCTCTTCACCGCGTGAGTCGTCCCACAAAGGGCAATTCATCACAAACTGCCCAACGCGAGACACCTCACGAGGGGCAGCCCACCCCTCGTGAGTCTGAGGCGCAGTCCTTCGGGGGAAACTGCTCCAGCGTGAGCCACCCACAACGTCCCAAAAGTCCCACCGGCCAACCTGCTCCAGCGTGGGCATTCCTCTCTTCCACGGGCTACAGGTTCCGGCAGCGACTTGCTCTGACACGGGCTTCCCACGGGCTACAGTCCCCTTTCAGGCAGTCCACCCACACGGCGTGGAGTCCTCGGTGGACATCTACGCGGTGATCCTCACGGTGGACATCTGCACCTCGCCCATGGGCTGCAGGGGGACAACCTGCTTCACCATGGTCTTCACCACAGACCCAGGGGATTCCTTCTGCTCCGGTGCCTGGAGCTCATCCTCCCCCCCCCCTCCTTCTTCACTGACCTTGGTGTCTGCACAGATTCTCACTCCTCCATCTCTGTGCCAGCTGTTATGGCGCAGTTCTTTTTCCCGTTCTTAAATATGTTTTTCACAGAGGCGTTCCTCTGCTATCACCTTACTGATAGGCTCAGCCTTGGCCAGCGGCGGGTCCCTCTTTGTGGCCGGCTGGCATTGGCTCTATCAATCTTGGGGAGCTTCTAGCAGCTTCTTACAGAAGCCACCCTGCAGCTCCCCCCCCCGCCGCCGAAATCCAGCCAGGCCAAACCAAAACAGTTATGTAGAATAAATACATTTCTCCAAGTTAAAAAAACCTCCAGTAAACAACTGGGAAAAATTTACTAGAACATCCCGTATTTCACAACTTCATTATTTTAGAGTTTGTTTTTTTTCCCAGTTACAAGTGAAAATTTATTTTGTGGAATGTATGTAGTGATATCCAGTGCTAATCAAAAACTTACCGGTCTGGAGAGTGCACATGCACACAGACACACAAAGGCTCTTGCAAATAATAGCATTGTTTTCAAGAGCCTCAGCATTAAGGTGAATCAGACCAAAGATCCTAACACCAGTTTTATTTATCAATTGACAAAGAACTAACAACGATGTGTTTCGATCGTCCACTTAGCGCAATCCACACGCCTCCCAACAAAGAGCCATGAGCAAGCAAAAGAACCAGCCATGCCATAGACAGCCTTCTGTTTGGGCCAGAAAGAGAGAGAAATGAAAGCAACAGGCGAAGAAAGATCAGCACCCTTGGGTCCCGCAACCACGGCACACGCAGCACTCTTCCTGTGGCGGGTGAAAGATTGGGGAGTTTAAGATTAATCATAGACAATCCAATACCTTCTCCTGAAGACTTGGGACACAAACTCCTCAGTTACCAACCATTTACACTTACAAATGGCTACCAATTACAATATGTATAGTTACTGAAATCACTAAGAGTAACATAGATCCCTCATCAGTTCGGATCAATGTCCTGTTATAACATACAACACAATTACACAAAATTACACAGATAATACAAGTAATCATTCAGGGTATGTATTTCCAAAACATACTATTATGATATATACAAATGATAAAGATTATCAAACCAAAGAGACAGCAAATAAACAGGATCATAACATTAACATGCTTACGTTGTCCTTCTGATACAATGATGAAAATGTTTTGCTCTTAAATTCCCAAAAGACACAAAGAGTACATTCAGTTTGTCTGAACCAGTCAGTTAAAAGCACGGTCCTATCCATCGGTTCAGTGATTTTATGTTCTTTTCCATGTCCATCTGTGTCAATCCAAGCACAGATACAAAGTGTGAAGGCCATGGTGGGGAGCAGGGTTGGGACTGTCATACGGGCTTAGCTTTTGTTCCCTGCTCTTTTTGTGCTGCGTGGCAGCAGTGATCTAAGCACCCGTACCATTTGCTCACTGTTCCTCACTGCACGACGCCTGCAGGGGTGGGGTTCCGGCCAACACTGACTTCAAGACCTTGAAGGGTCCTCTTAGAAGAACAGATTGTCACCATATCATTCTTTCAGCTTCTTGCAGAGCTAGATTTAGTACAAAGAGACCTTTCTCCCACACTGAATACCAGTTTTCTGTACCTTTAAAGCTACATGAATAAAACCCAATAGGTCAAGTCGGACTCTCTGGTCCCTCCTGCCACATATGCACGGATAGTCCATGAATCACAAAACCACACTCTACGTGGAGTGGATCTGTGGGGTGTATGGGTGCCAGGGTTTGGGATATCCTGGCCTCAAAAACTAGCAGCTTTAAAGTCTCCTCATGCACAAGAATCCAGTCCCAAATCACCCTTTTGCGTGTCGGATCACATAGAAGGCAAGCTATAATAGAGAAATCTGGAGTGTGTTTCCTCCAAAATACCAGCTGGCCTAAAGCATGTCACAATTTCTTTTTACTTTCAGGTATTTTTTACTTATTCAAGGGTAGTTAAGGTTTTGGAGGGAATACACACCGTTCCTCCCCTCCACCAAACACCCAGGAACTTCATCTCAGAAGCAGGAAGCTGTATTTTTTCTTTGGGAATTTGAAGTCCTAAGTTTTCCAGATAGGTAATTAATTCAGTCTGGGTTTGTCTCACTGTGGTGGCCTCAGGGCCACCAATCAATATATCATCAATACATTGATACATTTTAACTCCCTCGGGGGGAGTGATCTGGGTGATCTCCTGTGCATAGTGCGCAACAGTCGGCGAGAGATGATATCCCTGAGGGAGGCGTGTAAAGGTACACTGCAGCCCCTCTCATGGAAAAGCTAAACGATCCCAGTCTGTTTCCTGCAAGGGAACCAGTAAGAACATATCTTTCACATCAATGGTCACTAAAATCTGATGTGCTTATTTCCGTATGGTCAAAATCAGTTCAGCCATATTAGGCACGGCAGCTGGTAATGGACCTGCATGTGCATTCCAACGCCGGTAATCAATAGTTCATCGCCACTTCCCATTCGGCTTCCGTACGGGCCAGATAGAGGAGTTGAAAGGGGAATGTGTTGGAACAAATTGCAACGCGCATCAGACAGATCTCAGTTATGGTGTATTTATTACTTTCCCCTCTTATCTTTGCCCTGGATTTCATTACATTTCTAAGTCAACGCCTTTGCCTTGGGCAATGCAAGCCTAGTGTCATTATTACAAGCCAAAGACTTCGGTCTGTTTAAAAGCTCTTATCACCACAAGCTGCAGGGGACAACTGTCAGGATTAGGTTTAATAATTCACGGTACGCCAGATTCTGATGACCACATGCTATTGATGTTAAATCTGATTTCAGCTGCACTAGTGCGCTATCAGTGTACTTCATCTGTCTTCATGATTCCTGGACACAGAAAGCACCTCTCTTAAAGCTTACACTTGGTTGATGCTGACTTTATTTAACACCCCTAGATAATTCTCTTTCAGCAACAGGAATAATTAACGATGTCTGGATTACATATGCATCACAAGTTTACAAGGTTATCTTAGCAAATAATAAGACTGGAAGAAGGCTAGTCTATGCATATTTTATGGATCTTTCATTGTATGTTTCTGTATTTCATCCATGTTTGACTTTGGATACTATTTTATAATACAAAGAACACTGAGTCAAAATGTAGGCAAAAACATAATTTGTGTTATGGCAGGAGCTATCAGATCCGTAGGGAATTCTTTGAGGAAGCGTCCTCACAGAAGCTATTCAAAAATGCAGCATTTGGGAAGGCATCAAACCAGCAACTGTCACAGCAATAAGATTCTACACAAGGCATCAGCCAGAAGACATCCCTTGCCAGCTATAACATTAGTTTATTCACAGTCCTGCTCTTCATTGGCATAATATAATAAATATGCAAATTTAGTAGCTGTTAATGACAGCAGTTATTTCCCACTTTTGCTTTAAAACCCAGTGGGAAAGAGTTACTGCTAGATATCTATCTGTTGTTTAGCAGGCACATAAGACCCACCAGAAGATTACAAATATTCTGATTTTCCTGAACTTCTTCATCTGGTTATGAATTCGTTTCTTATAAATGAGTACCGGATCAGTGTCATGGGATTCTTAACATAGGCACAGCAACAGCAACAAAAATCAGGATCTACATCTCTTCGACAGGACTCCCCAAGGAACTATACGTGATGACTCAGACCCTTTACTACTTGTTTATAGTGTTTGTATGCATGGAGCTGTGGGAAATGATAAAAGCTGGTACCTGGGGGTAAAGGAAGAAGAAAATAGAAAGATGACTGATCAAAGCAAATGTTTCTGCCTGCCTGATTATAAAAGGAACAGAAACAAAACAAAACAAAACAAAAGTTCTGGGTCACTTCCAGCACCACTTACCAAGAGCAAGTGGCTGAACGTGCATCTTACAATAAAGCAGTTTGCCCCCAAAGTCATCATGGCCAGGCTTTGCACACGAAGATACGGGAAGGGCTCTACCCACACTTGCTACAAACGTGCTGGTGGCTAAAAAGGCCGAGGCAGGATAGGCAAGTCCGGTTGCAAAAGGCACAGCGGAAAGTCTCCTTAGACACTTTACGTGCCCCCAAAGTAGGCACTAGACAGTATCACCCTTTCCACATCTGCTCCTAGGTCAAATCCTGTTCACCCCAGCCGCAGCAGGCAAAACTTGTCATCAAATTAACAGACACAGGTGGTCCCTTTCCACCTCAAAGAAGAAAAATGTCAATGTGAAGCCTACAGGTAATGCAAAGATCAGAACGGAATGATTCCTTACCCTCACATTGAGGCAGAGCTCGCTTAGCTGTTATAGACACACTCTGCTACATGTCAAAGATGACTTCCAAAAAAATACAGTTAGGGATTAGATGAACAGCAAAGCCAATTTCACCATAAGAATTCATGTAGCAGAGAGGGGTTGCATGCAGATGCCGAAGAAAACCACAAGGACAGTACAGCACAGCGTAAGATTCTACCACTCAGATCCTAATACAACTGCCACGAGAAATGAGAGCTCGATGGCACAAATGAATGCAAAACAAAGACTACAGGGATGCTACTGTACAGTCACCTACCACGATCGTCCATGCATTTTTATTACTATGGGTGTTATGATCAACAACAGAACTCCAAAGGAAAGGGCACAGAAATGACAATTAGAGTGTTATTGTCTCTCTTCCACACCGCAGGGTTTCATTATCCCCAAGTGATGGATCTACGCAACAAATTAATTTAGCATACTCACCAGTAAGCACGTACTAAAGTTGCATAAAAGAAATGTATCTTGCAGGAATATTTTCCCAGTACACTCCACCACAAAAATGTTACAGGATGCAAAGTCTGAAAGGTCTACCACAGGCAGTAAGCAGACTGGAAAGTCTAAGACATGAAACACAATCCTCATAGGATAACCAGAGCTACTCAGATTTCTGTATAGCTGGGGAAAAGCCTATTAAAAAGTAATTCTTGTGAGAAACTTTTTTTTTTTAACTGAAAGAAAATTCCTTGAGGGAGATACCTAATTCTTGTTACTTGGTCTTAAAAGAAATTTGTAAAAGAACATGAAGTTTCTTGAGAATGATATTTTAAACAAACAAACAATAACAAAAAACTAAAACAGTAAAGCTTGAGTAAGATTTATATGAATGCAAAAAGCATTTAAAGAATATGGAAATAATGATAAGAATACATCGAGAGTCTCTAACAGAAACTGCAACACACTCTGCCTTGTATTAAACATATCAACATTTTGTTGTTACTAATGGGTGTGTGAAATGGATGAAACCATTTTACAGTATAACTACTACACAGATGAGTAACCAAATCCGATTTGATCTCTTAGTAGACTGCAGTACAAAGCAAGAGAGGCGCCCGTTTTTGTCATACAGAAAGCTTATGACAAAAGGGAGACTTATTTAATTTCACCCCCAGTACGCAATCTCCAAAAACACCACTCTGCTGACAACTTTGAATTAATATCCGTAATGATAAATAGCTGCTTCAATAAAATGTTTTATAGCAAACCATAAATCCATTTTCCCTCTTCCTTAAATGTCTTAATACTAATTATGACATACATGTAATATTTGTACTCCTCTGGAGATGTATACTTACAGTTTATATGCAAATATGAAATAAAAGATTAGAGAAGTCACAAAGCTTACCCTTAATTTGAATGCAGCATGTGTCATAAAAAGCAAGACAGCCAGAAAGGCGAAGGAATATGAGGTAATAGAGATTTACATTCTACACTACATTCAAACAGACAAAAAGGGGATTAAATGTACATTTGGGAAATCTGGATATCTTATTTTCTTCCCTTTTTTTCTTCCACCTTCCCAGAAGCTAGAGTTTGCATCACATATTCTTCCTTTACAATTTTTGTTTGCCACCTCCAGTTTAATATTTAGTTTACTATTTACTGTTGAAAAACAAGCAAACAGAGCTAATGGCGAGCTATCCTGCACAGTTCATAGTTTAGAAAACTTAAAATATGGAACTGTGTACACATGTTAAAAAAAAAAGACCTGAGCTTCTTTCATAAGAAATAATATGTGAATATTTCTATTCTGCAGCTTTATGATCAATTAATCTATCTAAACAAGGTGTCCATTATCAATAGCATCACAATTAAATCAGTATTAGCTATTTCAGAATTGCTTGGAAAATATTTCTAGTGTAAGAAAAGATCAAAGTTACAAAGCCCTGCAGAAACAGTACCTCTGTCTCTACAGAAGAGACACAGAAGAGGAATGAGAATCAAATCCCCACTACAACTAACTGCAGCAAGAATGAGAAGTCTCAAAAATGTGCAAACCAAAGGCTAATCCCAGACATACTTGTGAAAGCTCCCAGAGAAACTGAAAAGTGGATTTTCTATCTATAGAAAGTGTGGAAATAAGAGGTGGAGCAGTGTCTTCTACAGCAGAGTCATCTCAGTACCTCTCATTTAGCGGTACAGAAGGAAAAACAGAGAGGCAAATTACTCTTTTCATAATCTTTATAGGAAGGGAACAACCTTTATCTTCACGCAGAAGAAAAAGGAAGAAAAAAGTACAGTCCTGGGTTACTGTGAAGGAGGAGACAAAATACAGCACTTTAAAACTAGCAGTGGCGTACCCAATAATTGCCCATGATAAATATGTGCAAGACCCAATGATCAGTGCTTGAATCCCTGAACTTCCCTAGAGCTAACCTTCCGGAAACACGCACCAACCCACATTCCTTTGTCTATTTAACCTTTACATTCTCTGCTTCCACCAAGCTCATTCATTGCCCGAGAACTTGGCCAAGATTCCTGGTTCTGCTCAAGGAAGGCGTACACATGCACAGAGACTGTTTTTTCGAAGCCCTCACAGCTCCGTGAGAGTCAGGAATGCAAACACCTACACTTCACAAGAGGCATAGCTATAATGATCCAAAACACTCGCAGCCAATGTGTACAAATACATCCCATCAATACTCAATGAGAAAATATGGTCTGTGACTGCCTCTGCTCCCTCAATCATAATGGATGAACTAGTCTCCCACATCTTAAAGCAACAGACTAATACTGAACTCACTGTATCTTTTCTAAATGCAGTATTTAATTTTGTGTGAGAGTTATCTCCTCTCTAACTTCTCTGCACGCTCACCACACTTTTTTCTTAATGAAAACAGCCATTGTTATCTTGCTGATGTGCAGCATGCCATTCACTAACTAGCACAGGAAAGTGGGATTCTTGCTTGTTTGCTTTAATGTGGTGGGTTTTTTAAATCATCACTATTAACAGACACCAGAAACCTGAACCACATGGGATCTTTGTGCTCCACAGCTATTATGCTGCAGATCACCAGAAAGTAACAAGCTATGAAAGCTGTTCTAGGCCATTTTACTGCAGACACTGTAGAGTTCTGTTCTCTGACATGTTTTGAGAACTAAGTAATTCTTCATAGGCTGAACAGAGATTATTTTTCATTCACTTCACATTCAGAGGAATTCTGTATTCCTTTCTCAAAGATAGAAGCTGTCCAAACCCCTTCATAATGAAAGGCTGGAGTCAGACTTCTCCCAGTATTTCTCCTACAGCAATTTACAGACCAAGCACACATTTACCTGTATCTGATGCACATTTCACTTGCCCCAGTAAAGAAACAGGGATACAAAATTGACACAGGCAGCAAAATAGCTTCCAGGGCTGTATAAAAAATTATGTGCTTACATAGTTATATAATTCCCTATTGCCAGATAGCACTTCCCTTGCATATGGGAAGCTAGAGACTTGGTTTATTTGTAGCCTTTTCCACTTATAACTCCTAACAAGTGACAGTGTCATCAGTCCACTGAGTCACAGACACTGTAGATAAAGTAGGCTTTGTATGATAGGTTGTCATTCCTTTAAGAAATTCTGCTTTGTCAACATCTTCCATAATACATTACAATCTGATGTAAACCTTGAATAAAAATACACTATCACAGTTTAAGAATAACTATATGCTCTATTTTTGAGCTCTTAATGACAACAGGATTTCATGGTTAAAATGACGTATTAGAAAATGGTATTTATAAATTCTTTTCCTTGCCCTGCCAATAACTTCCTCTTTATCCATAGCGTTGGTGGGCTTATTTTGCAATGCTGATCCATTTTCATGCAACTGAAACAAAAAGATCATGCTTTTACTGCAGCCCCACCTGTCATACTGGAAAAGTTATTCTTATCTGTTTGGCTATCAAAAGTTGAGAACAATTTTATTTCCCAGGTTGATGAAGTGCTATACAATTAACCGAAACCATGTATGACAGATAGTCTGCAAAGCAGACAGATACCACTGGTTGAAGAATTATGAAAGGCTGTTACCTAAACTTGTATCAAAAATGACAACAGAATTAAATCTTGTCCGACATGACAGATCAAGTACTTGGATGTCTGGAAAATTCAGATATATGGTTGCAAACTTTATTTTAGATTAATTTGGCAGGTGAGTGCTGTTTAAGTAAAGTACCAAGGGAGAAATGGATATACTCAAAGACAAAAGAACATCAATTCTATACCATGGGCTGCATAGAAAGACAAAGGACAAATGTTTCTAGTTTCATTTTCAACAGCTAAGAGGTTTGAATGGTTTCCAAGCTTTTTGAGGGTTTCCATCAACAGCACAAATACATATTCAGAAATGAGTAGTGATTATAAGCTTCAAAACCTAATTATGAAGTTAATTCAAGTACTTTGCTATGGACTTTTCTAAAAAGAAGTGAACCTTCTGCAAATGAGCTTACAACTTTAACAGTGAAAGCAGAGGACTCAATGCAACTTAGGCACAAAGGGTAACTCTGCTGATGTTCCTGAGGCAGTGAAAATGGCAGGTTTCCTCCAGAACTTTTTGCCTCTCCAATTCTCACATTAAAAGTCACGGTATTTCTCTTTTATGAGTAACTACACTACTTCCCTCAATGACAAGTGTTGCAGCTGAGCGAGTATTAGCCAAAAAAAAAAACCCACTTAAATTTTGACACCTCCTCCTCTATTGATTCACGAGTTCTTTCCTCATGTCGCTTGCAAAGGAAGAACAAAAGAAGCAAGGAACCATAAGGGAAATTCTGTAAAGGGCTGAGAAGTGAAGAGCCTCATGGCATTTCCCATCGAATGGAGAGGCATTAAACATCTGGTGTGCTCTTCCAAAGCCAAACAGCTGTCCACCCCGGCCAGCAGCAGCACGCCAGGGACAGGACATGCTGTGCACTGATCAGCCTCAGTTCACCGCCTTCCAAAACGTGCTTTCCCATGTGTAGTTCTATATCACACCGTCGGGTCACCCCAGGGCAACACCGGGTATGCTCATTTGTGAGAAAAACCGAGGCACCCCCAGGACAGCACTGGGGCACTCGTGAGTGAAATCTGGGTGCTGCTGAGGTGACACCAGGCCAGCTGGGAGGGAAATATTGGTGCCCCTCCCCACACCCCTGCGACATCTGTGAGGCAGTGTGAGGAGGGAGCCTCGCAGCCATCTTTTGTGCAGGTACTTGTGCAGCCACAGTCTCCAGCCGCTACCCCAGCTGGGTTTGCAGCCCAGCACCTCTGGCCCTGCCACCATTTGTGGTGGGAGCAGCCGCAACTGGGTGAGGGAATTGCTGTCCCTCACTGCTAAGTGCTGCCAGGTGGAGCAGCTATTCAAACACGGGGGAGGGGGGGAATAAAAAACACTCAAATTTTGATTCAGAGAAGGGCACCCTGTGGGAAGAAAGTATGGGAAGACCTTAAGATTGATGAATAAGAAAAAATTTCCAGAGAAGCTCTGATCAGCAGCCAGCAGTGGTGGCTGTGAGATGAGGTGACCTTTCAGAGGAGAAAATCCCTCCACTGCGAAGAAGCTGGCAGATGCTTTGCACAGAGAGGAAAGCTTGTTGACAAAGCCTGAAACTTTGAGTTTGGCTGGAAAAGAGAGCAGGTGAAGGGCACACGAGCCTCCTTCAGACACCTGAGAGAGGCCTCTGCTGCCTGTAGGGCCGGCTGCTGGGAGGAGCTCACCCATCTGTGCGCTCCCGACTTCACATGAGCCAAATGCCACCTGCGTCGGGGCAGAAGCGCCTCAGAGCTCGCCTGCAACAACTGCCAACCAACACTCTGAAAATACCATCCCTGTGTTTTCTAACCAGCCACAGGATTGACAGATCTATACTGCTGATGCTGTGTTAAAATTTCAGCCCTGCTTAATGCCTATGTCCATGAGGCTGGGGTGGTCGGCAGGTATCCAAGAGGAGATGAAATTTAGGAGGATGACAGAAAATACGTCAGGGAAACTGGCATTACTGATCACCCCCTTATCATAATGGCCTTTCCTCCTGCGCTGCAGAGATAACACATGCGCCTGCTGTTCAGAGAGGAGACTACTCACTGTGTCTCTAATACTACTTCAGTAACCGTTTCTTGACTGCAGTCAAAAGACTCTTTTCAGGTACTGATATCCTTGATCCAAAATACCTGCCAGAGAAGATGACAGGAAAAATGCTGCAATCAATAACACTTTCAGTTTCTCAACTTTCTACAGTACTGACCTGCTGCAAATTGAAAATAAAAAACCCTCATGAACACTATGCTCTTTATTTGTTTGACCAGGCAATTTACAAAGTTCATCCTTTAATGCTGACTCATGGACACTGCAGATATGCAGGATGGTAAGATAATTTGCAGATTCAATTCTTGTTCATGAACTTTCAAATTGCCTTTTATAAGTAAAACCAATAATTGATTGGAACAAAACCTAAGGGCATCTGATGTAAAAGGATATGATGTGTCACAGCTGTCTGACATTCCAGATTGATCTGCAGAAAGCCAAGATGTGCACGAAATTAAAACCAAGAAAATAGATATCTTTTAATCATGTTTTGCCAGTAGCTCATCCCACCAATGTTTTACAATCGGTAAAGTACAATATATGAAATAATATAGAGAGGGAATAATACATATAAGGAAGAATTTTTTTTCCAGTGAGGGTGGTGAAACACTAGAACAGGTTGCCCAGAGAGGCGGTAGAAGCCCCATCCCTGGAAACGTTCCAGGTCAGGCTGAATGGGGCTCTGAGCAACCTGATCTAGTTAAAATGTCCCTGCAGGGAGGCTGGACAAGATGACCTTTAAAGATTCCTTCAATCCCAAAACATTCTACGATTCTATGTGCTGGCTCTCCGTATCGTCTTACAAGCACCGTGCACAGATCTAACGCCTACAATAAATACATCAGTGTCGGACTCTCATTGGTGTTTATTTGGATATGAAGTTGGTTTGAGACAAATCAGCCAGTCATAAAAATGCAAAATTTTTATCCCGGGTGCGGTGACTGGCTCAGGCTATCCACAATGTCACAGGTTTTTCGCTTGCCCAGTCACATCTGCATGTCTAAATCATGCAACGTTTCAAAAACTTCATGTTATTTGGGAATTCTTGGAAGAGATTCTAATTCTCAGAATTTTCCCCTTGCAAAGTTGCACTGTCTGCGTGAACCCTGACTGCTTGTTAGCAGCAGTATTCATAGACTGGGGTTTTTGTTGTTGTTTCCTAGACAACCACTCCAGGTTCCCCCCCCTCCGGGGCTCTTGCTTTTGTGCTCCCTGATTAAGATGTACATGCTGCCTTTGGTAGATCTTATTTGTGGGAACGGTATTAATTTTCGTAGGTGCAATATTGATTAACTTTTTATTTTTTCAAACAATATTAATTCCAGTAATTTATAAAAGATGATAGGATTACATGAATTTTAAGTTTGCTAAATTATAGCTTAAGCTCCCTAATGTGGAAGTTATTCTATTTTTTTTTGCTCAAGGCAATTTCTGGTTTACACAACAGACTGATTGTTCATTTTTTCTCAATTTTTAATGTAGACCAGCCATAATTATATCATACTCCTTTTGTCCTGAGCACTCCTATGTTCTCTTTTGAGTCACTCGACTATGACGTTTTGTGAGTTTCTAACTCAAGTTGTAACTCAAATATAAACATCAGAGATATGGCTCCTCCACTCCTACTACTGCTAGGTCCAGTCCCTTGCCTTGCCTCGCCTTAGTTTGACTTGGTCTATGAGTAGATGATTAAATTTCAGCTCTGGCCAAATTTCACTTTACTCAGTGTAAAATCAAATTGGGTAGAGCCGCACTAACAAGTGGGTCTAGGTGAACCTGGCTCATTAGCTTCTCTCTTACTGCCTGGAAACAGAACCATTACTTCATTAGCCGGATAATCCCATCCTGAAATGGGATTTTTTTTAAGGGTTTTAAAGTACCTTAAATTAGAAAAATTAATAATAGTGGGAGACAATTAAGTCCCCCAGTTTTACTGTTTGAATGTAATTCTGGAATATAAGCCCTTTCGTAAATATTGGACTAAATACACAACAGGTTCTCTGTTGGTATGCTGCTTTAATATTTTTTACAATACCCTTTACTCATGCCTTGTTTTCTCATGTGGCTCTTTTTGGGGGAGCATTATACACAATCAGTCAGCTTTATATGTTTCAGAATTGCTTCCGATGCCTTCCTTTCACACTAAAAAGCCTCTGTAGTACATTACACCGCTTTACAAATGGGAATCTCAAACTATGTTCTTTATGTACACATGTAAATTGCTTTCATTTATTTATTCCGGTGGCCTCTATGCTTGAACAGTATGACTGCTGAATAAACAACTTTTCTTCCTGAATTACCTTTTTCCTGCCAGTACAGGGTGTATGTGGCCACTCAAAGTGAGGTGTGCTTAACCTCAGAACATGAGCTGGTTCCTAATACTCCTTGGAAATACTTCAGAAATTCTTTCCACCAACTGCCTGCGGGAGGACAAATATGTATGTACAGATTTCACCAGTTAAAGTCCCAGTATCTCTTTTTCTCAAAAAGAACAGTGAAAGATGATTGCTTTTACTTCCATCCTTCTGCTAATCGACTATTATGAGATCTGCAAACAAGAGAGCATCACTTGAGCAACAAATGTGGTTCTCCATAGACTTCCCACTTGCCACTTCAAATTAAATGTTTCTGGAACGTTCAAGCTTACTCTCAACTGTATTTCAACTTTCATTAGGTCAAAATTATCCATATAAATTTCTCTCCACATAAATTTGCTCTTTCCTTGAGAATAGGAGAAGGAAAACTGGCATATAGGTTCATAATGAACACAGGCTTGAAGAGAAGAGGTTTGAACAACCTCATTTATGAACTTTGGGTTATATGCCATCTAATCCATGACTTACCCATTGAATGTCCTTTCCATTTTGCTCCCAAACAATGCCTCCCCAACTGTCTATGTCCAGCTGTAGTCTACGGCAGTATCTCTCCTACTAACTGTCCACGTGTAAGCAGGTTTGCATTCTTGCACTAGCACAAAAAGATAGCACCACCCTAACATTTGTTTGATACCAGCCTTCTTTTCAAAGGATACAATAACAATCTTTTCTGATGCCTTCCAGAACAGGTATCCCTGAGACAACTTTGCCAACTGCTAGACAGCAAGTGTGCACTGCTTCTTGGCCAGGAAGCAGGCCAGACAAATTGTTTTCCAAGCTGTGTAACCCAAGTCTGCAATGGACGAAAATATGAGTAAGGTAAGCACAAGCCAGACACCAGAGAGAGAAAAGCAGCAGACAATATCCAGTTCCAAAGTTGTCTACTGGTATCTGTGTTTGCCAGACGTAGAAAATAAGTGTTGACTCTAGAAAATCTTTTGACACCAGAATAAAGGTTATCAATTGCATGGCTTTATTTTTTTTTCCTTTTCTCTTTAATTGAAAGTCTTTGTAAAGCTCTAACCTACAAGCAAAAGGAAGAGAATAAACAGGAGACAAAGAGAATGCAGAGAGCAAGAGTCACAGCAGCCAAACAGTCACCTTGGGCTGTGCCTTAGACAAAGCTCCGCTGGCTTTTTTTCCCTGTGTGGTGGCCTCTGGGGCAGGAGCTGTAAGCTCAGCCCATGGAGAGCGTTTCCTGTGTGCTTGTCATCAGCATGTGGCAGAAACCTTCTCAACGTAGAGCTAATCTGTTGTGGTGCTGATCTTAAAATACTGTGCACTCCATTAGAGCCTCAGCTAACCCACCTTTAATGGGAAAATGACCACTGTTTATCCTTTGTTTATAGCTAACAGAACATAATAACTTGAACTGTTCAGAGGATTACCATTCTTTATGTCAAACTGAACACAATTTACTAAGATCTAACACAAGAGGTACGGCCACAAAGAAGCAAATTTTTTCTCTGTTCTCTAGTGCAGTGGTACAACTTTGTAGTTTAGATTTAGTAAAACTGCATCCTCCAATGCAATGCAAAGAATTCCATAAATGCCAAATGCATTATTGTTATCAACCAAAATTTCTCAGTAGGCAATGTTATTGCCAGCTAAGATTTTAAGAGTCATATTAAACCAGGTTGGAAGAGATGCTTTCTACAGTGTGAAATCCTTTGGCCAAGGAAAATTTTTGTATTTAAGTAAATGCCTCTCATATAGATGATGCTTTGTGAGTAATACATGATAAAGGCAAGCAGAGAAAGAGAGAGTCAAACAATCACTAAAATTGAAGAGTCCTAAATTTTTTAAAGAAATTACACAGGAGAGAGACTTGCTTTTCAAAAACACAAGCAGGTATGAAAAATTCCTTCAAAAAAACCAATTTGCTTCCCATCATCCACTTCCATCATAGATATTTATAGAAAAGTGTAAAACAGTTCTGTCACCCCCAAATACTTTAGCAAAGGCGGGTAAGGCACAGGAAAGATACTACACATACAAACACATAGCCTCAAGGAACTTCTAACTCACTTCTTTGGGAGAAAGAGAAGAATGAAGGAGTCTATGGGATTCATCCCTTCCCTTTCCACATGAGGGAACTGATGGCAGCTTTGACTCGGAGGGAAAATCCTCAGCACTGGAAGCCAAAGAACTGTGACAGGATGTCCCTCAGCCATACTGCTGTAGGGCTCAAATTCAGATCTCCTGACTGGTATTGAACCAGACCATGTAGGGCCACTTGATTATGTCACTGACTTGTAACCTGGGACAGTTCATACTTTAACCCCTCAAATATAAAAACAATCAATAACATTTATTTCCTTTCATCTGGAATATGTAATTCATAAACTCCCTGTTCTTACACGTATGATTTTGCATTAGTGGTAGGAACGGCTATTTTGTGTATATGTGTATATATACACACAGATATATACACACAGGCACTCATGCAAATCATTTCAGTTTTTCAGTTCAGTGTTTCAGGTATTTTTGATAGGTATAGAAGATATGGAACCTTCTTGTCAGTTGAATATTATACTGACAATGGGTCAATACTTGATTTGGATGTCATTTGGTAAGTTAGTTTTACCTGATTTATAATTTTCCTTTTTTTCTAGTTTATACTTTGTATATACATACTTAAAATAATCAACATCAATGTTCACTGAGGAATATTTTTGTGTATCTGCACTAAGGAGGCATCTAAATCTCACAGAAGTAAAAGGAAAGCCTCACAGACTTTACAGCATACCTGACCTTTCCCTCACATCTGCTCTCCTCTTCCTACGCATGCATGTACACAGAGTCAAAAGATTTACAAAGCAGGAAAACAAATGGAGTCACACGAGTCGTTCATACTGGGTTACATACCTGCTTTGACAAGGTAAAATCTAACCTCAGACTGAACCTGATTTTCATAGACCATGGGGAACAGTTATGTAACAATGAACAGCTGAAACACAAATAGACAAAGATTTTACAAATCAAATCAAAACAAAGGTAAATTATTAACTGTTATTTTGAAAAATTACTTTTCACACTAGCTCATCTTGAACTAAATACTACAAAACTACAACCTTAGCATTACCATTTATGCATTAGTTCTCATCTTGAGCAGGTAACATTTTTGATATTTTATTGATGATCCTTATAAATAATTTAGAAGGAATGAGTCTCGAGGAAAAGCTTCAGCCTTAAGAATACACCTCCGTAATACAGCTTCATACTGCTTTAGAACTGGATCCCTATGTGGTCAGCCCTTGCACAGCCAGAAGATTCTCATGTTCCACACTTCTCTGTGGGATACCAGTGCTATTACTTTTCTGGATGTTGCAATTAAAGATTTTTCAAACTGTCCCTGATGACATTTATAGTCAAGTGTACCACAGTTTTTTACCTTTCTGAGTGAAAAACTTCTGTATGACAATTGTAGGTTGCTATACACTGAAGACAACCTAAAAAACTAAAAACATAAGACATGCTCCCTCCTGCTCTTTCACCCTCACCTTCTCTTCTTCAGAGGTTTAAAATTCACTCACATTCCGGCTCAGTTACATCTAAATGGAACATTACATCCCTGTTTAGCAATATGTGCAATAAGATGATAATTCATAAAGCAAAATCCAATCCCAACTTAATGTGGTGATAATAGCAAACTGATTTTATCCCCTTCATTACAGGGAGATGCTGATGCCTTTACATTGTTACCTATGATGCAATTTTACAGTTATAGTTGAATACAAATTCAATAGAGAAGGGTAATCAGAAAGGAGAAAGAACATTATGGTCTCTGCAGTACTGAAGCCTGACCTTGGTTATTCATGAGGTTTTTATAAAGCTCTTCCCTGTAGGAGAAATCCAGTGGCAGGAGGGATCTGATGTGAAAGTCAGAGCCAATAAAGAACATAGAGAAGTTGAGTGATTATTCTTCTCTGTAACAGTGTTGGACGTTACACAGCTTGCAGACTTTTTTCCCTGTAATTTGACTCTTACATTATTTCAGTAAATCAAGAGATGACTCACAGAAAATCAGAATCCAGGCACAACACAGATACCCTATAACAAGTAATTTGTTTTATACTGGTAATGTTGGCAAACTTACATGTATACATGCTGACTGCTCTCCTTAGGACTCAGTTAAGCTTTTGACTGCTGGATAATCTCTTTTTACCTTAATCAATTGAACTGTGTCATTAGATTTTAAAACAGGCTGTTCTTCTTATGGCAATAATGCTGTACAGCTGACTCAAGAACAATTGTTAAGGCTAAAATTGTAATTAAATATACATGCCTATTGCCCAATTTACTTGTCCTTCTTAAGAACTATTTATTACTTCTTTAAGGAATGTTTCCAGACAGATTAAAGTAAAACTACCATTTTTGTCTATGCCAGGCATGTTCAAAAACAGTAACAAATGCATTCTAGTTCTGAATGCAGTATTTGAGTTTCAGTATTAGATTTAAGCCTAAACTGGAAGAAGCATTAAATGAAAAAAATAAGTTGAGAGAGTTCAGCTATCATCTAGTTGACACCCTGTAATCCCCATAAAGTGATCACAAAGCTGAAGTTGGATTGGATTTTTTTGCTGTTTTTTTGTCTGGCCCTACTCATATGTAATGGTGGCATTTGTGAGCAGTAACCAAAAATGCATAGCAAACAAGACTGCAGAGACACGGTGCAATACCCTATATGGTAAAAGGTATGACTACTCTCGTTTCTGCTATCCAGCAGATATGTATTAGTAAAACATTATATCAGTATTTATATGAGCTTCACAGCATACAGTAAATGAAAATTCCTCCACACTGCATTGGCCTTTAACCTGGCTGAAGAGTTTACATAAATGCTAAAGCCAGCCTCTCTCGTTGTATGTCATGACACAGAAAAAGATCTTTGTGAGAGACAGCAGATGGGGAGTCTTTAGTTTTAAGCTGAATGTTTCATGTTCTCTCAGTCCTCTCATATCTTACGTCAAATAAATTTTCACTGTACCTCTTACAGCCCAAGAACTTCAGATCTAAGACTAAAGGACTGGACTCCTTGAAGGTTATAATTGCTAAAAGTGGATCAGAAGTTCAAAATCAATCTCTCTGGACCTTGCAATGCATGAATTCATTCTGTTTTGTCCTATCTTTTTGTCCCTATATTGGCGTTATCGCTGTACTATCTCAGTACATGTCTGAATTGTGTTCTCTTCTTATCCTGTTCCCTCAAAAGAAATTATCTGTCCTGCAGCACTATGTCTGGGGAGGAATTTATTTTATCTTAAAAAAGAGATGTTTGTGCTTTGAGGTTCTACATTTGGATAAGGAACTATAGATATCTGTAATTCCACATTCTGGGACTGGACTCTAAGAATTACAAGTCACTGTTCTTTCCAAAATTACAGGAAGGATTGCTTACGTTCATAACCTTTGTTTTCAAGTTTGTGTCCCAAGGACTCACCTGATGTCCAGCTTTTAGAACTGACTTCAACACTGCAGGTAACTTGTTCTCATCCCCCTCATAAGATCAGGAATAAATCCCTTACACCACTTGTCATTAAAACACTCTGTGATGTTTTTTGTCCACCCTAGGGTGGACACAAATATGGACAACTTCATACATTACCAAATATATTTATAAGGGTAGAGACACCTTTCTTTTGAAATTGTTACAAAAACACCCTGAACCTGAATGCAGTCTGAAGGTTTCACAGAGAGTCCTTCTTCTGCGTGCACCTCGGAGCAGCAGTAAGAGAGCTGCCTCCACCCCTCTGATCAGGTTATGATGTCCATTAACACCTCCAACGACACTGTCTTCTCTCTTGGTGTTGTCTGCCCGTTTTACACAGACTGAAAGCGAGTCAAGGACACACTGAAGAATTTTCCAAGTCGAATCAATGTTTAAGACAAAGAAACAGCGTACAACCGCATAAAGAAGTCATTTGGCTCAGTGAGTTACAGTCAATACATAAACAAATAAATAATGTGCCAAAGTCTATATCAGAGTTTCATACTTTAGTACAAATAGGCCATGAGCAGAGGGTGAGTTTCTAATTAAGAGAGAATTGCTATGGTAACCAAAGGTGGTCACACATAATTGGGTGTGAAACCACATGAGGCTTCATGACAGAGGTGTCTGCATATATTATCCAGCACATTTTCTGTTTCTTAAACAGAATTACATTGTCAGGTCAGACAATATTTCCCATATTTTACGTGCCTCCTTTTTCCAAAAATGCATCCCTGTGGGCTTCAGTGACAATTTTAGCTCTTCAGCACCCTTCTTACAGCCAAGGCAGCAGAAGTCTAGATATGACTCCTGCATGAGCTAACAGGAGAGCATGACGTTTACAACGTATTTGCATGGAACTCAGGACAGGGCCTCTGTTCTTTAAATGGTATCAGAACAGTGTATGTGCAAAGACAAATTTGAAGTGAGGATCCTAAGACCTAGCTTACTCTTGAACATTGCTCAAGAATAGAGGTGTTTGACTACCTATTTTCCTAACCAAGCTGAATGGGACAGAGAAGCAAGATAACTCCCTGTGTTGGCAAAGCAGAGCTATCAGGGACCAAGGTAACACCGCTCCTCAAGATGAGGCTGTGCACACTGCCTAGCTCCTTGACACTGGAGTGCCTTAGTTAGAGCAGTTACTGTTCAAAGTTGGTACCTTGTTATCACACTTAGTGGGAGAGAGAAAAGTGATAATCTTGGAGAATTAATTATTTTGTGCTACCAAGACCAGTGTGGCAGAAACAGACAGGAGACTTAAAACTCACACAACATCAGCACAGCGACACCTGCAGCAGCAAACAATTGTGATTAAGGATATTTACTGAATTTATGAAAACTATTTACCAACTTAAGCACCTTCTACTGTAGAATTTTTAGCATTATCTTAAATAATTAGATTATGCATTATCTATGTAATGAATCATGTATTATCTGTGTAATGAAACCTAATGAAGATTAAAGGAAAATCTCATTACTTCAAATCGTTCTGGCACAAGAATTCTAAGATTTCTGTAAAAACCCTTTCTTGAACACGTGGACATGAATGAAAGGTCAGGTCTTTCACTTACAAATCCCCATTTCTCTGTACCAGCCACACTTAAAGGGCACAGAGCTACTTCAGTGCACCCAATATTCTTCCAGTTTGGAGGAATCTTGTGACACTCACAGAGCAGGGGAGGATAAATAGATCAGCTCCTGCGGACTTCCACTGCTACTGCAACTGAGAGAAACTTTAAGACTCAATTCTGTTCACATCTGCAGGATCATAAATAGCCCTACTTCAACCTACCTTCTGCTCGTGGTGGTTCTCCAGGTGCACCGTATTTGACAGTTTCTCTGTATCCAAGGAGACAATGAACAGGCTCTGACTTAACACATTTTTGCATTCCTGTTGTCTACAAAACAACGTATCTGTTCTGCATCTTCAAATGAGGTAGTGGGCTGTCACCAGTCTCTCTGCGTATCTCAAAGGCTGCTCCTCCTCTCGGAAAGGGGGATCTGTACACACGGTAGGGCATTAAGGCAGTCAGGAAAAGTGCATCTGACTGAAAGCGAGTTAACGGTAAGTGAAAACTCTCAGTTGGCACCGTACCGCCAATCCAGCTGTGCTCTGCTGTTGCTGCATGGCCAGATTTCCCATTAATTACACCTCAGCAGGAGTTCTGCATAAAGTGATTTGGTCAAAGAAATTTTCAGTCACTAAGGGAAAGCAGAATATCAGAACCTACCTCTGTCACACAGGGACAACCCTGCCCACGCTGATTAAATACAGCAGTTGACAACACATGTTATTTGTTAATTACTGACACATCCAAAGGGTCCTATGGCTTGACAGAATCTGTAAGAGACACATTATCTACTTTGTTGTATTTCATCACGGAACATACAGTGGCAGTTTGAGGCAGTACAATTTTTTATTTTAACATATTACTACATTAAATTCCTCACTCCTTTTTCTGCTGCTTCTTGATGCCTCACAATATGTGCTTTCTTTTGTTTTCTCTTTTTTTTTTCCTTTTTTCCCTAGTATCCAATTATCCTCTATTTTTTGTTATAGTAGAAATACTCAGAGGTACCACTGTATCTTGTTTGCCAATTCACACTGTTTTTTTCACCCTTAAAACATATCTACCAGATGGTTTCAAAAAATGCTAATTTTATCTAATATATTGTTTTAAATTGAAGTATCACTGCAAAATTCCTCTCATTAACTGCTTGAAACTACACATATCACTTTGGATGCACAAAGAACTGCGTGTTCCATCACTGTATTAAACAAAAGTCTACCGAGGATTCGAACTGCTTCAAGACAAATCTAAGTGAATAGCATAATTGTATGCTACAAAATATTGATGTGTATCTAAATCTCACATCTGAAAAGCGGAACCTACAAACTGTTCGGTAGCTTAAACAGGACAGTGAAGAGGTCATACTGATTTTTTATTTAGTCTTACAGTTAAGAAATAGACTTGCTTGTGTACATCAATGGAGACAAGATAGGTATTTCTGATGACAAATGTCTGAGGTGTTATCTGCTTTGACTTGTAGCTGGAAAGTTACTTCACTATATTAAATTATATTTCACTTCCTACTTCTCTCTAAGCCTACATTCACACTTTGGAAGGCACCTGGGGATCTCCACTGCCAAAAATTAATTTTCTTGTAACACATAAAATTGAGAACATTAATACTCATAATTTAGTTTCCTACCAGAAATTGAGATGTAGAAACTGTCACTGAACATGACACATGTGCAAATGACTTAATTCATGGATGAATTAGCACTTGAAGAAAATAGGGGACCAAATGAAGAAAAGGGGGAAAAAAAAATCAGATATTTAAAAATAAGTACTAGCCTGATTAAATCTTTTCTTGCTACATTAGCTTAACCTGTAAATACTTTTCGCAGAGTGAAGCTATATAACATGAGCGTGCAATCTATTTTACACTAACAAGAATTCCCACAGAAAGGCCTTGTACTTGACAGCTCTGGCAGGTGCTAGCTGGAACCTTTGGAAAGAGGCCTATGTCATGCAAAGTTGATGACTTGAAACTCAGACACTGAGTCAAACCAACCCTTGATGTACCTCAGCTGTTTCTGAACAACGTGTAGCACCAGGAACAAAATTAATTATGAAAATAATAGGAAAAGGAAAAAAGCCAGAGCTAAAGCTTTATGTAAAGATGAATCTGCCAGACACACAAATTCTAAAAATCTACGGGAGGGGCAGGTCTTTGTGATCCAACAGAGACTCCAAAAATAGCACAAGCTCAACACAAGAAGGTGTAAAGAGCAAAAGTGCAACTGTACAAAAAAGTATATAAAGCTTCACATACAACAAGCGGAAACAGCTGCATGCCTGACATTTGGAACAAAATGCAAAGAGCGCAGAAGTTCCCCCTGTTCTGCGAGAGGCACTGCCTGCACACGGCCAGGGCGGAGCACCGCCCTTTGCTCAGGAGAAAGTTCTGCAGGAAGGACATCTAATGGTGCAATTAATGAATGGCTTAAATAAATGAAATAATTATGAGCTGCATATGAGTAGGGATGTAAGATCCCTTGAAAAATAAAGATATACTTATTTAGAAACCATATATGCAATGTATTGGATGAGGTCTATGCACTTGAGCAACTTGAAAATACTAGGAAATTTAAAGATGTTGAAAATGGCTTGGAAAACCTTAAAGTAAAAAAAAAAGTAAAAAAAAAAGGTGTCATCATGGCACTTAGAAACAAAACATACTAAAAGCCTTCTGCTACAATGCAGATCAAAAAAAAAAGGCAAAAAAAATCACAAAATAAGCATGACAAGCACACATGCCATAGTTTGCATGATGACTTTGCAGAACAAAACCAAGCATGACTTATCCTATATCAAAATATCAGTTATCTATTCAATTTTGGGAATACAGGAAGTTCGCTTACAATATTTAAAAGGTCATTTTAAAAGACTCATTTCCAGTAGCAAAAATTTCTTTTTAAACATTGCCTTAAAAACTCTTTGCTCTTTCTTCTGACAGACATTTGTACAAAGCTTTCTCCTTATTTACTACAACCTGGATCTTTGCCTGGATTCACAGAAAAATCAGTAGTTCCTTTAATGATCTTGATCTTCCTAGGACTTCAAAAGTGGTAATTAAACAGCAGCATGTCAGCATCTTGACAAGGCAGTGGTATTTGGTTAAATTCAGCCAGCTGCTGGTTTTGCCCCATGCACAAAATGGGTATCACATAAGGCCTTTTCTTTCCAACCTTCTCTGGCCTCGGTTTTTCAATGTAGTTGCCTTTCCCCTAACGATCAGATTTTACTCTTCCCACAGCAAAGGCTCAGACATTCTGGTAGATCAGGAAATAAAGCTGAAGTGGCCAAGAAACATCCATTCAGAACAGGCACCTGTTCTGCAGTGTTCAGACTCTGTGCCTCTGGTACAGTGAGATCTCTGACTCCAGTAACAACCTGGGGCTGTTTGTGGTTTGTAACTCAGGCAGACAGAAATGGAAAAAAATGTCTTGAAACTATTAATTAAAACTTTGTAAGCATAATTTTGCTTAATATTTTAAATAAATGAGATATGAAAAGCTTATATTCTTTAACCATTAATTACCATTATCAGTACTGGAACTGCTCAAAAGTCTCATCACATTTGTTTCGAAACAAAATTGTCAAGACAAATTAAAAGTTCTGTCACCTAAGTCCTATGAAGACATCTGCCTACCACAGGTTTTAAAAGATGCAGATATCTTAACTTCACTATGAATTTTACAGTAAGTGTCCTTCTGTAAAAACACGTTTGTTTGTTTTAATGTGAGCAGTTCAACTGATTAGATCTCTGTACAACGGCAGTGGCTTGAACGTTTTTAATTTAATTAATCAGCAGACTGTTCCGTGAGCACAACAATCTACTAACACTAATTCTTTGTTCAATTGCAGCTTTGTTTGGTGGAAATTGATTAAATGCATATCCAATTTAAAACTTTCCTTTTCAACAAAGCATTCAAATCTAGCAGCTTGTTTTCACAAGCTATGGAAGCATCCTGCTATGACCTGGATATGAAAGTGTCGGTCTGAATATGCAGAAGTGTTGTATCTCAATAAAAGGAAATCAAACATACATATCTGAATGTTAGAAAGTAGAACATCACAAAATAATATAAGCATGATAAATCAATCCTTGCAAAAAACCTCACCATTTCAGGGATTTCTTTGATGTCTTTACCTATAAGACTCTGGCTTGCAGCATGGAATGTAGCTCATTGTACACCAGCAGAAACAACGGAGGAAAGGCACCTCCTGCTCTGCTCCAGCAATGAATAGCATGGGAAAACTTACCCTCGTTACTTTTTCCTAGCGAACACAGTGACCACAAAAGTCACCATTCTTCAGGGGGTTATCAGCTTGTACACGCACTGTAGACCTTCAGACAGACTTTAAAACAGCTTTGGAATTCTCACTTTCTAAAAAAGGCAATAGAATCAGATGGAGAGTGAAATTCCCAGAGGAAATCAGCATCACGGACATAAGCATAGTACAGATCTCAGTCTCCTGAACTGGACTGAAACACCTGTTATACTGAAATTCTACATACGCTATTTAATTCCCAGTAGATCCCATGTAACTTCAGTGCAGATTTGTTGTAATAGCAACACACAGGACAGAAAACTTGTATGTTATTGTTTTCCTTTTTGTTTGAGTGATCTGTCTGTGCTTATAAACTGAAGTGTTCAAGATACCTTTCAATATAACTTCTCATACAATGAAGTAATAGGACTTTAACAAATTAAAGTCTGCTACCTACATATATCATTCAAGAAACACTGAAAAACATAAATCAGAGAAGCAATCACAAAACAGTTGAAAAGAACAAACAGGGTGTAATCATGCTCTGTTTCAATCAAGAAAAGATGTTACATTTTATTTTCTTCTTGGTAAAGTAGCATATTCCAACCAGATTACAACAAAATTACCACAGGATATTTGAAAAAAAATACAAGAAAGTATTTAGAAAATTATATATATACACATTTGCTTAAAAATTCTATAATGTAAACATTAGCATAACAAGTTAAAATAATATTACAAACAGTTTATTAATACTTATGTGAATACTGTACACACATATGCTTCAGAATTAACACTATCTTTCCTACAGTTGAACAGGAACAACAACAAAAAAGCTCCCCCCCAAATCGAAAGGGAAATCCAGCTTCTTCAGTTGCCAACAGGTTGGGTCCTACAAAAAAGGCAGTTACTTATCTCAGTGTTAAGTAAGAAAGAAAGCACAGCCTTTCAGAATTAGATTTTCAACCACATTTACATTTCTATAATCTTTAGCATCTCTACGGATTAGTAGTCCACTCAAAAACCCCCCAGTTTAACTTTCTGTCATGGTGTGGACATTATTTCTGAAATCTTGTGAAAGAAACTGATTCCCCTTACACAGAAGTGCAATACATTTGTTTCAATGCAACAACAACAAAATAATTAAGTCCGGATATTTGCAGCAATTTGTAAATCTGGAAAATCCATCTCTCTCTAAACACTTCAGTGCTGCTTTCTGGTATAAATTCATGCCATTATTAACCAAAAATTAACCCACTATTATTATTAGTTAGAAGTATGCTCTGATTATTCTTTTAGAAGAAATTTTATACATAATCTACGTTATCTCTAACTGGACCATAAAAGCACAGGTAGTGCAGAATAAGAAATCAATGAAGTGTACAGTGGCAGAGCACTGTGTAAATCAAGTGTTTTCTCTTCCATTCAATATGCAAAATAAAGCAGTTTAATTGACACTTTTAAACATATTCTATATTTTATATATATTCATATATTAAGGTGATTCTTTCAATACATAATGCTAAGAAACTACAGAAATTACTAAATAATCACCAAATGAATCTTTCACACGATGCAGGGTGCTGACTGAAATATCGTAACCTACAGACATGAAGGAGATAAATTCTTTACTTTCTTGAATTGTTTAACCACTTTTCCAGAAGTGGCTCAAGCTCAAATACAGAAGTATTATTACTCTTTCCAAGAAGAAAATTGTGTTCTCATGTTAAACATGCTTATTTTCATATATACTAGAGTTCCAGGTAGAAGGGCATAGTGCTGTTACCAAGATTCGCAAGGGTGTATAGGAACAGAATGTGGTGACAAAGTCTTTTTCTTTCTTTATAAACAGCTGTTCCACAGGTTTCTCGTAGTAATTTCAAGCACGTAACCATATGTCTACCCACAGGTATGTACTACCCGTCCTCAGAATTACAAGATGTTAGATGAACAATGTTTTGGGGTGGGAGTTTGACCCTTTGAAATGGCATGAAATCTACAGCGGAGCTGAGATCCCCCTGTGCTTTGAAGCAAAAAGGATGCCGTCCATATCTGAAAATACTAATACCCGATTCTGTTAACAAAACGTCATATTCCTAAATCATTAATATGTCCTGACAGACAGTATCATTAGTTCACTTGGGGTTCGCCAAGTCTTATTCCTTATTAGCTTGCTGCTCTGAGTCAGTCAACCGCATTTGTTAGTACGTTCTTATTAATTATTTTGACAGCGACCATGCAGATTTTTATATAACACAACATTACTTTGTAATAAAAAAACGCACCTTAGCAATAGGTCACAATTTCGAGACAGTGATCTTCAGTATCATTATGCCCCTTCTCTAAATACTGGTATTAATCTGATCACAATGGTTTATGACTTGCAGTAGATTTTCTAAGATAGTATTATTTTATTGCATCAACATCTTCTATAAAAAAAAGACTGGCTTTGGAATTATTAATCTTCCTAAGAGTATGTGACTTCATGGACATATCAATTTAAGCCTTTATAACTATGTCAATATCCTGCCTCATATAAACCTTGGAAATTTATTGTTACTACTGAGACACTTGATATAATGCAACAGCCAAGTCGATACAATGCATGCTCTATAATGAATGACAGAATCTCTAACTAAAGAACGAGATTCTGAAAAACCACAGTCGATACGTAATGAACACTGACAGACAATCATATCTGCAAAGGATGGAAGTTTTCCCTGCCCTGTTTCTTAGGAAATGGTCGAGTGTGCACGTAATCGGAGAAAAGCATTAAAATAAAAGTAGTGCCACTTCATGTACAATTTTGAATAATCACCAAATATTCCAGATGAGCAGCCCTAGAGACCCAATAGATCTAAAGATAAAACAGGAATGAAATGGAAACAATATCACAAATTCCTCTGCACCGCTTCACAGCAGGCCCTAGCCCAAGGTTTGCAGGAACAGCTCCAGCCTGTCCCGAGTCCTCTGTCCTGTGATGACAGAGCTGTTCAAAGGAGCCAACAACAACTGGTTGAACCCATGAACTCACTGTGCCCCAGCCACAAAGCACATACAAGGGTTTAAGAGCTCTCAGTCAGTAACAGAGGACATGAGATTTGTACAAAAATTGTAACTACGTGCATGGAATTAGGTGACACAGGATAAACTGATAAAGTAATTCAATTGATAGAATCATCGTTACGCTCACAGGCATTTTAAGAGAATTATATAACTCTTTGGGATTCTTAATACCAGCTGGTCAACCTTTTCAGCAGTCTTTGCTGATTCTGCTAAATAACCAAAGGAAGTGGGATTTGTGACAGATACATAAAATTCGCTCAAAGACCGGGCATTTCAGAATGTCTTGAGATGCTAAAAATGTGGGCAATCGTATCACTAGGTATCTATCTGCAGACATAGAAGTACCTCGCTTGTACCTTCAAAATAACGAGGTGTATAAAGTGGGAAAAGTATCTTGTGAAGAAAGGCTTTCATTTAATTATTTTCTGAGAATTTAGAGAAACCACAGATAAGCTTTTACACAGATTAGTAACGCACCCTCTATGGTATCTTGTATCACAAAGTGGGCATTGTTTGCAGACAGCAATCATAGGAGCTAATACACAATTCAGACAAAGTTAACGAAGAACAATTTGTACACAGTAAACAAGTTTAGTATTTTTATGTGTTCTACGTACATTCATTAAAAATTACAAGAAGCAAAATAATCAGGAATGAAATAATTTGAAGAACCGAGTGTAAATAACAAAAAAATTTCCTTCTAAACAACTAAAAACCAGGTAAATTTAGTCTGTGCTAAATTACATTTCTCACCATTTGCAACGTTCTGAATGAGTACTTTGATTTGTGAATTATTTCCTGAAAATGAATACAGCTTCATGTGACAGACCCATCACAAAGGTTTCCACAGTGTTTTCTTTCAGGTTTTGTTGCAATTCAGTGTTAATACATGTGTGTCATATTTCTACTAATCAAGTTTCCACTTTCTGAAAAATGAATTTAGAATGGCTTTAAGCCGGACCATCATTACAGCTAGCCTTTATCCAAGAAAGACAAACTAAACTATCAGCAGTGTATCAGACTGAAGAGTTTGGAGAATCACTACCTGACAAGTTACTCACATTCTTCTTAACTACATGTTCCACTGCAGCTTACACAAAACATCAACAGTAATTCATCCTTTTATTAAAACCTAAGCTGGCCTTTCGGATTTTCTATTTATCTATCTACTCAGTTTGTAAATGAGATGTCTTACTGACTGAAAAATACTACTTCTGTGACACAACTTCATTTGTGGTATTTCATCTACTGAAATTTCTGACCTGAAGAGTTAATTCCACTCCTCTTTGCCCCATTTTGCTATTCAGTGCAATCTATAAGCTACATATTTCAATGGCAGGAGGGGTTCATAGTCGGGCACCAACCCAGTAATGCGACTCACTGTGTGTAATGAACCCCTACACACCCAAGGATGACACTGAAAATGACTTGACCACTTACCTGACCAAACAATACTTGATAGTCACAGGTTTGCAGAGCAGATGCTCCAGTTTGCTAAAACTTTAGTAGAACACTGAAGTAAAAAATCTGTTAATTAATAATCAGCTTGCCTTCTCTGCAGGGTAGTATTTGATTTCAATATCTACTGACATAAGAATTTAATAAAAAGAATGGATAATAAAATTACAAGATACGTTAATGTAAGTAACATTATCAAAAAAAACTTCTGAGAGAAAGACAGTCTTACACAAAGGAAAACCAGAATACAATTGATAGAAAATTTGAATGTACACTGCTTAAACTTAATGAAGAGAAGAAGATAGCTAACATATAATTAACTGCCTACGGCAGTGCAGCTAATGGATACTGAACTGGATTCCAGTTAATCCATGTCAGGACTTCCATCACTTGTAATAATTCTTGTCAATTTTTTTAGTTAGTCTTACAGTAGTACCATTACAAATTACTTTCCAATAAGAGGTGATGGCTAACAGGCACTTTCATTGCAGGCAATTTTTAACATCACCGTGTGAAGCGCTTTACAAAATCAGAGTTAGAATTCCAAACTGCCCTGCCAATGATGGACTGTTCTGTAACATCAGCAACAAATTAATAACAAAATATAACCGAAGACTTGAAAACACTATTTTGTACCATGCTAATTTTGTGTGTCCTTGTGGTGCTTTGTAGAAGTCAATAATATTGCACCCAGCCTTGCAGCGAGACTGAAATTTCATCAAAAAATTATTACATTCTCTGATTTTAAAGAATTACTTCCCACAAATGAAAGCTATTGAGAATATCTAACTAGAAATGTACAAAAGTTATTTTTTCACCTGTTATGTTTCCCCCTTGTCATCTACATGTCAAGTTTTTTCAGAAACCTTTGTATATGTCAGAGGCTTACAATAAAAAAACTTCAGTCTTTCTATTTACAAAAGGTAATAAATTAGTGAGGTTCTTTTAAGCACATCCTTTTGACATATTAAGTAGTGACAATCATAACTATTCTTCCAAGGGAAAAAAAAAAGTCTTGACATGATACCCATGTCTCTCTGGAACAGAAAAATGTGCACGTAGGAAGAAACATAATACAAACAAGAAATTCCTAGTAACAGAACAACAAAGGAGGATATGTGCAATGCAGCTTTACAAAACAAAGGAAATGCCTATCAGTTTGCTGAGCCCTTGTGAAGAGCCCTCATATTCTTTTGAGAAAGTGATTACCGCCTTCCAAAGTAGTTAATCAGGATATGACCCTTAGTAATGAATGTCTCTTTCAGGATTTAAGTTGATGCAGCTGTAGTCTCTTCAGGAGCTTAAATTATAAATATAGGCTAGGAAGGAATCACAGAACAACTTAAAGTACGTGGTGCCAGGGTTCACTGTTATGAAAAAGGGTCAAAGATCACCACTCTGAGGTTCCAGGCTTCGTGGCTCTCTTTGATGGCTGCGAGAGAGTTTGGGGAAGCGGGTAGTCACTCTCGAGCGATTGCTTTTGCTCACTGGTTCTCCAGAAGGTGGAATATCACTAGGAAGACAAGAAATAGAGACAGAAGTAGTTAGTTTATGTTATATGTAGATTACTCTGTACCTATTCCAAACATGAAAAAAGCAGATGTTATGAGAGCCTGGCACACGACTGCACACATCTTCAACTACACAGAACTGCATTCTTTCTACTGGTATCTCAAGTGGGAATTACAAAATGGGCTCTTTCAAAAATGAGAACTAGTAGAACTTTCAATACTTTATGGAAGATTGCAAATTACGGAATAAAAGCATATCTCTATGAGTTGCAGTTCTGAAATGGTGGAAAAAGCAGTCTGAAGTGGTAAAAGTACAAGCAAAATAGACAAGAGCTTGGATGATGCTCTACTTAACAATCCTCTAATTACGGATGGATGTATCATTACACGATGGGGTACACTAGTAATACATCCCTGTTGGGAATTCTTCAGCCTCTTCTGACCCACAACAGGCTATAGTCTTACATGAACGAGCCTTTTGAAAAAGACTCCAAGAAGTACATCAAGTTCAAAAACGAGCAGTAACAGAAAATTCCAGCTTACCTAGGTGATATTCAGAGGCTATACACTCCTCGGAAAACTACAGTATAAAGGGATATCATTGTACTTTTGCCATTCTTTTAGAGGACTCCACATGGTTTTTAATTATACTGCTTACATACAGATCAATAAATAAAAATTAATTCTGCATTTTGCAACTCAGCTAGGCAATAAAATTATGAAGCACACAATGCCAGGCTTATTGTTACAAGTTAACACGCACACCCCCCCAAACTCAATACTTATCTTCAGAGCGTGCTAATAACTCCGTAAGGGAGGAACTGCTCATCTGCAGTGTTTGTCAGACTCAACCAGTATAGGTATCTCTTAAAATAATCACTGAATTTATGTAGTTCCCTTTTTCCCTGCAGAATGTCCTCCCTCACAGGTCAGACAGCCCCAAAAAGGCCACAGGCACACTCAGGCTCCCCTCAAGCGTTTCGAGCACCCATAGGAAGAGATCTTCACAAAGCAAAAGCTTTTAAGAAGTCCTGGGACCGAGTGGCAAACCCACTTGCAGGAAGCAGAGCCCTTCTGCAAGACAAGGCAGCTGCGTCTCTGGTAGCCATTAGCTTTGTGACTACAAGGCACACGTTGGCTGTGACTCACTAAAATAATAATTTAAAAAATCAGTGTAGAAAAAGGTGTCCAATTCAGAGGATAAACATTAACAGAAAATAAAATGTTTACTAATGGCAGTATATTTTACTAGTCTACATTTCTGAGCAGAACAGTCTAAAATAACCTCAGTCAAAATAATAAAGGATTTTTCTATATTGAGATTCACCACACTCCTGTTATAGTATTTAGGAAAAAAATTGCATGAAATACCTGTGGTATACATGCTCCTTATTTTTCTTGTCACTCAAATAAAAACTCTAAAAATTCATATAGCATATACTCTTGGTACCCAAGGATAATTGGACTTCCAACCCTAGTCCTATGATTTCTTATTTTGAAAAATTCAGCAATGCTATCTAAGTTGCTGTAGAGAATTCTGATCATGTGAATCCAATTTCAGCTATGCTCATTAGTATGGATTTCTTTTAGTAACATGAATATTATTACTCATTTTTATACTATTTATAAAATTGCAGTGATGTAGTGTTGATATTCTAATGCTTGTGAAATAGAGCACGGGACACTGGCTTCAGAGAGTTGTCATTTTCTGTAAAAGACACATTTTCTTCAGAACATGTAAACATAAAAGCATCTACATATCAAACATATAATGGAATAAAATTAAATTTTCTCATCACTGGGCTTTTCTCTATCTAAAATAGGTTAATTTACCAGCATGATGGCCACTGCTGTAATACTTCAGCTTTCTCGGGCAGCCAGATGGCTACGTTATGGAAACACGGCAGTTCACACCGTAGAAGAAAGCTCGGTGTTATGTTCAATTACTATAATTTGGTGATTGCTTTATTCAAAGTACATTTTAACACACAAGCTCCTCCTGCTGGCATCTCCAGAAAATTACATCAGTGTCAGCCCAAAGGGAAGTCACTTTTCCCTTCTGGAGGCAAAATGCAATTCAAAGAAGTGCAAGAGGTGCAAAATGAATTCCCCTCAAAGGAAGAGATATGAATGAATATCAGTCTGCCCCGACAGGCATGGCTGAGGTAATGAGATCATCTCAGGATAATTAAATGAACACCACTGTCTGTGAATGAAGGACAAAAATTGCAAGTAATTCTGCTTATTTAAATGACGCTACTCCAGAACAAGATATATCTAATAATCAAATTAGAGAAAATTTGTCTTAAATGTCTTATCTAATTTTTACAATGACAATCCAAATTCTAAGACAATTATGTTATGTAGGTTTACAGAAACCAATTTATATCTTAAGAATTAGATCTTCATGAATTTAGCGTGAAAAAGGAAACAAGCTGAAATCAAACAACTTCACTGCAAACAGATATTGCATGGGGAAAAAAAGGTTAGAATATTTTAAAAAGTCATACATTTTAAAGTACATATCTTAAGCCTTTTTCCATCCTCCCTCGTCAAAACCCAACGTGAAAACTTGCCATCTCCTTTGTCTGTTCCAGCTCCAGCTTTTTAATCTAGAATTAAAAGGCTGACTTTCAAGTAATACCCATAAAGCTTGACTACTGAATTTGGTAATAAACTGACCAACCACCCCCAAAGTGCGTGGTAGTGAAGGAGGAGAAAAAGATTCCTCTCCCATCTTCTCTGTCTCCTACTACTAGACATAATAATTTAGTTCTGGTCTTGAGGTCAAACAACACTTACAGAGTCTCTGGCACTAAACAAGACACCTTTCCAAACCCACTGACAGTTCGACAGGTCAGACATTCCATGAACTCTTGAGCAGAGGTATGAAGACCTTAAAATGATCCTGTCAGTATTTCTGGCAAATGCACGTGAAGATGAAATTGAGACACTTGTTCTGAATCTGCTTTTGCCAATTGTTGAGGGGGAAGGAATAAGCATACCTACACACAAGGTTTGCAAATTCTCCCACTTGTCTCACTCAGCAAAAACAGTCTCTAGGCTAGTTTTCCAGGGTTGAGATAGGGTTCACTCATAGTTGATAGTTTTACTCTGATTAAAATAGATACTTAAAATACATAAACCTAAACCAGGGAGTAACTACTGTGGAATAACTCTTCCAGAACATCCACCCCCAGTCCCGACATCTGAGTTATACCTGTTCAAGTCTTAATATAACGTTCTTCTTTTCATTCTATTACAATCTCAGCCACTGAAGTCTTAACAGGGTTTGATTTTCTAGGCTGAGACTGGCAGGCAGCCGGATGCTTGCTAGGCATTACCCTGTTCAGCAGTGGAATGTCTAAGTATTAAAGGCTCAAATTCTCTTCTACATTCTCACCTTAGCCCATTCGGAAGAAAAAAAGGCAATCAATTCCTTCTTCCCATCAGGTCATTGTTTTGCTTTTAAGCATTCCTGATTGATCTGTGCAGCATTTGTTTGGATACGAATTCAGTTTCATTGATTTTGTCTTGGTGTCAAGTTCTGCCTGAGATGCATCTATAGAAAACAGCTTAAAATAACTGGTCTTTTTAATCAGCTTCTAGTTTATTCATTCCTTTCATTTATTGTTCTCCCTGTATCACAATGTAAATTGCTTTTTCTGTGGTTTTCTGTCCGTACATAGCATGTGGAACTGCAGTATTCTCTTAGCTGATGTTGTGAACACTTACATGAAGAAATCTATTTCCCATCTCATCATCTACTCTTCAGGATAAAATAAGAGGTTTCTCATGAAAATAGTATAACACGTTTGCAACCAGAAATACTTTCGTACCAGCCAGAGATCAGAAGTTATAAGCACATCTTGGGAGTGTAGGAAAGCTCAGGCACAGGTATTTCATGCGCAGATGTATCTCTCTCACACACAAATGCATCTCTGGAGACATTCAGGATTCCAGTTTTGCTTGAGTTATATTAAACATCCTCATGAAGAAAGGCATTAGCAGGCAGATATATTTTGTGACACTTTTTCAGCAGTTTCTCATGTTATTAATATTTTTGTTTGTCATGATAGCAATCTAATTCCTGGTTAAAACCCCAGTATTTGATGTGGTAAACTGGATCCAGGTAGGCAGCCTCCTCACAAAGACAGTATGAAACAATGCCTAAACTGTATTAAGAGATCCTTATTAGACAAACGAGAACCAATTCTGACTTGCCAATATAACAAATCTCAGCACCTTCTTTTGCCAATTAAAATCAGCTGCTAAAACACCTGTTTAGTGGCATTATTAACTAAAGCTCCAACTCCATCAAATCATTTTATACACTCTAGTAAGCCCTGCTCCGTAGTGATCTGGGTAAAATCCTTGTTTCCAGTTGCTGAAGTGTAAAAATAATTGGAGCCACATTCCTGCTGCAACTCTCAATTTTGTAGAAATGAAATATATTTATTAATGAGAAACAGTGATATCCATCTATTAATACAAATGACTGAGTTGGGATGTTTAAATAGTCAGCTATTAGCAGAGGAGATAAAAATGTATGGGTAAAATAATCTCCTCTCTAGTACACTTTGACACTGAAAATCCTGAAGACACTATTAGAGCAAAGTTGCCAGGTTAAAAACTGAATAATCATGTCCTATCAAGATTAAATTTGAATTGATCAAGAAATGAAAAGCATTAATTCTAATACTCTACCCAAGTGTTTGATTAATACACAGGTCCTTCTACTTCCATATACATATTACTGTAGCAGAACACAGTGTATATAATGATGTATTCAATCTCTTCTTGCTGTGAAATAAATAGGAACAAATAATCATGCTTCCATTTGTTATAAATTGAAGGGTCTTAACTTGAACATTATCATGCTATAAATCAGTTTGCCTACCAGTATGAAGATCTTCTTCACAAAAATCATCTGCACTGATATTTGAATTTCTCCGTAAACTATGTCACTGTACATAATTCTGATGATCAGATCTGTTTTTTCTTCCACTAACTTTACTTTGAAGTTGGCACAACAAGATGGTTACTGTACAGGAACTGTTTAGTATCCATTAGTTATACCCTATAAAATGAATAATGCTTACAATTAATTTTGAATTAAATGCACTCTCATTCAGGAAATGCTCAGAATCCTGTAAAAATGACCTATGTTAAATGAATACCTGCATTTATTTTTTCCTGCTAGTACTGTAATTATCATCTTTAAGGAAGGCAGAGACAGATCCAGGATATGGTTTTATTGAAAACATTGAGATAACTAAATACAGAAGATGTGCCTCAGGATCAGACAGCACTGGAGTACTGGCACTAGCCAGGCACTTCCTCCTCCGTATTGCTAAGTTGTTTGCATGCAAAAAATGACATGGAATGGAGACAACTTTAATTACCAAATTAGCTTTTAAACAGCCCATAATCAATACAGTTGGCAAAGGAACTAACAACACAAAGAATTTACAGGAAGTATGTTCTCAGACACCAGTGTATGAAAAGCCAGTAAAAGGAGTTATGTATTAACACTCATGAGCTACCTACCTCTGGCTTACACAGAGCAAAAAATTCAAGAAGTCAACCACTTTTCACGCCGAGTGGTGGGAAAAAGAAAGATTTAACATCTCCTCTAATTTGCCTGATTTTGCCAATATCATCAGGAAGAAAAACCTGAAAGCTTTAAACATTTCTTCCTACCTGTTCATCCCTACCATTTAGCCAATACTGAGCTCACTAATGTACCTAGTCAGACTAACTTCAGTTAAAAACCTGGTGCACATTCCTGCCTTACTTCACCATGTCTGACTTTTAACCTCTGGCACCACATAATTCAGCTTCATGGGAGTGCAGCACATAAAAAGCAAATGGAATTATAAAGAAAAGTTGTGATCAAAACATGTCGTTTTGATCTTCCAAGCGAGTGCTTGAGTTGTAATTGCTCCATCAAGTTAAGAGGTATCAGCTGCTCCTCTCAACTTCTCATGAAGATTACAGCACAGTATTAACATACACAACAAGGCAGAAGAGAGCTGACACGACTGTTCTCAGGGATAGATCCAGATCCGAATGAATGTCATGTTAACAATAATAGCTATGAATCTCAAAAAACTGCTCCTATACCCTACAGAATCAAAATTCTTTTCTGGAAAACATGTTAGCAGTAGTAAAAAAAAAACCCACTGCATTACAGGAATCTCTCTTTCTGATTTCTGTTTTTATTTTCTAAATGCTAAGGGCGCCTTAATGCACTCAAAGGATAAGCTTGATCCTAATAGTGAACTATGGTGTAGAAACTCAGAAATCTAGGTTTTAATCTCAACCTTTGGGAGCTTTTAGATTGTTCTTAATTTTAGCCTATTATTTTCAGTGTCCCTAACGCTAAAGAAAATTCACACCGAGTTGGATGGCACGTAGAGAACAGTGCACCTGCACCTGAAAACATAATCAGAGAGAGAGTTGAGAGTTGGCATAGTGGAATTCAACCTGTACTCTCTAAATAAACAAAAGTAATCAAGATGGGAAAATATGTAAATAAAGTACAGAACTGAGTACTGTCAACAGAATAACAAGGGAAATGCTGACTTGGTTCTTGGTAATGAAGACAAGGACTAATGTTTACATTTAATCCAATGCCGAAAGGGAAGCTAATCAAAGAAGGTAGGACACTGACCAGTAATGACTGAGGGAGCCAGCCTGGGTTGCAACAATCTTGACGGATTAAACAGAAACTAAACAACCATGAGGCAGGCCGGCAAAAAGACAATCACAGTAATCGGCAACCAAAATCACACTTTCTGTTTAGTCAGATTTCAACTATTTTCTCTGTAAGAAAGAAAATAGCAAGGATAAATAGAAGCTCACCCTTTTTTTAAATTACAATTCCAAATTAGGCTAACAGGAAGCAATATTTTCTACTGACTCCAGTGGGAGGTAAATGCACAGTACATTGTTGGCCATGAGCTCCCAGAATTTGGGGTCAGTACTCCAGGCACCATTGGATTTAAAATCTTTAATGAGTTCAAAATAAAAATAAATAAAAATTGCAATAAGCTTGCTCCTTGCCAGAATATTAGTGGAAAATAAATTTGAGACAAGGGTGATCAGCCGTGACTTTCATATTGCTGGCAGCCATTCAAGTGCAACTCCAGCACTGGAGCTGCCTGCCTGACAACTGGGCAGTAGCAGCTTGGGAGCTGCCAAATGTTCTCAGCTACACAGAGAAGCCTGTAAATGGCTGCTGCTACCCTGAGTATCTGCTTCTGTAGCCCGGCTGAGTTTTATTCCATAAGGAAGTTATGGGATCACAGGAATGACTCTTTCATCTTTTACCTATGAACTCCCCAGGAAGGTTCCCCTCTCCTTGTCTCTTTGACATTTGTGCTTTCAGCCACATGGAGATTTTGGTGCTAGGAAGAATTGGCAACCTTGATATAGGACATTTGATGGCTCTGAATAAATACTGAACTAAATGGTAACTGCAAACGTTGCTGCGGTATCACTTCCCTTGGTTTAGAAACAGATCAATGAAGCATCTATATGCAGAGGTCAGAATTGCACAGTAATGTGTACAGTACCAGCAGGCAATTAACAAAATGCAGAACTTTTATCTTTGTTAGGGTAGTTCTCCTCTGCAAGCAGGAGGAGAAAAGTGTCAGGAGACACTGTACACACCATGTGCCTACAGCCCCTCCTTCAGTGTTACTGCACAGGCCTGAGAAGCAAAGGCCTACGCTGAGGCAATGTGAAGACTATTTATGCCCTATCCATTGTGCACGGGTGATCTGCGTTGACCTGACTGCAGTAACAACAGCTGTGCAGTTGGACATGAAGCATTTTTAATCTTATACATACAGCTGCCCCGCACTTAGACAAAGCTGGGCACTGGATTTTGTTGGAGTCTTCAGGATTTGGAGGCACTGGACTCAGCTGTAGCACCAACAGTAAAAATATGATAAAGTATTCAGTCTTCCTGACAATGCAAACCAAATTTGATTTCCCTTTGGTCATACCTAGCTATTCTCAATAGGTAGTGCTTTGGGATTTATCTTTTTTTAATATGGAGGAGTCTTCTACTGAAAGACTTCTAAAGGGGCCAGATATTCAGAGCTGTTCAGTGTATTTATGATTTACCCAGAAACTGTATTACGACTAACAAATCTCTTATGAAGAATGAATTTATGAGTTATTAAAGATTAGAATAAAATTTCAGAAACAGGATTTCAGACTTAGAACAGATACGGAATAGTAAGAAAGAGGCTCTCTGGACCATTTTGCAGTTGCAAAATTAAGCAATTTTATGCAAACTGTTTACAAGGCACAGATTTCTAACACTTTCTACAGTGAAGAGCAATCCCTGCAGACCCACATACTAGCCATTCTCCTTCTCAAGACATATCATGTATTTTACTAAACTCTTAAGTGTAATTGTATTACACTTTTAAAATCTTAATCTAAAAATATACCATCATACTGTTGTTGGTATAATCAAAATCTGGGGGACTGTTTAATTAACATGTGAAGATTTGAAGAAAAATTACTTTGGTTTGTTCCTGGAGCTGGTGGTATCAGCCCTCCCAGTACAAATCCTTTCTATAATTTCTGTCTAAAATTAGGTTATTTTAGCAAGGGTAAACTAAAGAAGACTTTCACTATAAAGCAGATCTGTACTATGAAATCTGCAACTATTCTGACTACATCATCATAGACAAGAATAGTCTGATGTTATACTTAGACTGACGTTATAAATCTGCAAAGTAGTCCAGTCATGCTGTCCCTGAGTTAGGGCCACACTGAAACGATAAATGAACCAAGCATGGAAACAAGCGTATCTGTGCAATTGCTACACGCTGCAGATGAACCAGAACTGTTTGATGAAACGACCTTTATTATTTCTGCAGAGACCTCAACAGTTCAGGTCATCTTGCATTTCTGAACTAACATTTGGCCTAATTAGTACCTACAGAGAATGTATGTGGAGACCTCTGAAGCAGTCTAAAGAACATTCCTAAAAAACTAGCAACAATCACAACTCATTTGTTAACGACGTGAAGTGACAGGGCAGGGAAGAAGGCATGCGTATCGTTAATATTTGTTATTAAAGGATGAGTATCTATAATTACACCAAGTTATTCTAGAATCATTCAGCTAACTGTTCATGGATTCCGCTGTCACCACAGAAGTGCCAAACATACCAAAAATACACCACAAAAATAGCATCTGAAATACAACAGAATTGAATGGACTATGTTTATAGCTGGCAGACTAACAAAACCAAGGAACAAAGCTTCTGCAGGATGTTTTGAATTTCAGAGATGGCCTGTAGCTAATTCATGCTGTTTTCACATGAGAAACTGATGGCTGCTGAAATATTTTTCAACACAAGTTCAAACCAGGAAAAGAAATAATCCACCTCCTTTTGAAAAACTGTGCAGTTAGGCATAAACAAACTTGTTATGGTCTGGATTAAAGCCAAGTACATGCACAAGTACAAAGATACCTCCCTTATAAAGATTATTTGCTTCATGTATTTGAATGGATGCATCCATTTTTCCATTACTGTCAATGTCGCACAGAAAGGAGTAGGAATAAGTACTGGAAGGCTGCAATAAAAGATGTATAAACACATTTCTCTAAACAGGACACTGTTTCATATGCTAAGAGAAAGGAATAAAGCTTATAGACCTATCTCTCAGCAAAGCCTCTTTCACTCCTTAAAATCTTTTCCACTGTGGAAAAGTAATTAAACCTAATCTTTGGTTTTATTCCCAGTGAAATAAGAATTACAGAATAGCTTTTCTTGCAATACTCTGATTCTAACAATTATATTCAGCAAAAAATTCTCAAGTCATGTTGCTTCATTAGCAAATAAATATTTTTTAAAACCTGCCACTTACTTATGTAAAATTTACATATGGGAGTATATTTACACATACGCATTCTGATTTAAAGACCAGTGTATTTCCAACACTTCCTCCCTCCCAACAAATGTCTCAAGGACAACTGAACTGAGACATTGACATTTCAGGAGATCTGTAGCAAACACCATAAAGTCATGTTTGAGAGCTTAGCTTGCAATATTTCTGTCAATGGATTACATCAATACCTTACACCAAAACTGTTTGCAAATGCCATCCTGTGCCAAAAATGTTTGCAAATGTCACAGAGAACCAACCAATATGAAAAGGGCCCTTGCCTTAATCTAGAGCAAACACTTCTGCACAAAGGCCTGATCTGCGGGCTGCAGAACACAAACAGCACATGATTGATGCATCCTGTGTCCCACTGTGACTCCTCTCAGTCGGGAATGAAAGCATGCAGGGACCTACAGGAATCATTCCTTGTTTTTCTGCATCAGGTACCTTTAAAAAACACCCTTTTCAATTTCACAGAGTATCAGAAAGACAATTGGGTGATAAGACAACCGGTGCTTGGGAACTGAAGAGCAAACACAGGTCTATTGCCCTGACTAAAAAGAGAGACAGCTAACCTGATAGGTCTTGTTACTCAGATCCTGGTTCCTAAACTCTGAACCCTCTAAAAGCCATGCTCTGCCTGGAGAGCGCTGCCTTTATACAGTAAATACACGATTACTGGTAGGTGACTTCTTCCATTCTTCTACATTTCAGAAAGTCATGGAATAAAAGTGATTTTTTAGATGGTCTACATTGTTGGTAAATATCTAATCAAGCTTCCCTTTTAACATAAGGGAAGCTGAAAATGGCAAGTCAAAGACTTTCTTGTGAACATTTACTCTGAATTTAAGCCACTGTTGCTTGTACCCGAGTTACCTGTTTTAAACTGTTTCTATTAGTTTCATGATTCTATATAGTATTTTTCTAAGTAGAGATTGGAACTTCTTATGGATCTCCACACTGAGGTTTGTCCAAGTTATGCCACTTGCGCCAGGCTACTGTAGTTTTAAGTGATAAATTTTGCCAAGCAGACTAGTTAAAGTCAGTCTATAGCCCTGAAGGTCCTTTGAACACATCAAAGAAACTAATGGGTAGAAATAACCACACCCTTTGTTAGAATAGTCTAGCTTCGAGTGCCACAGCTGCATGGTACGCAACTTTCAAATACATTATAAATACAATACAAACATAAGAGGGTGGTTTTTTTCATTTTCGTTAATCAGTTTCTACTCATTCCGTGAACATATATTTAAATACGTTCCTTTTCAGTTGTGCATTTCAAATTATAATTTTTAAAAAAAATACATCACAGAATCACAGAATGTCAGGGATTGGAAGGGACCTCGAAAGATCTGGTCTATGAGAAGCTGTCAATAGAGAAAGTACACAACCCCATCTACTCAAAGCCCTCATGCTACACTACCTACCTGAAATCTGCTTTCAGCTGTGTGGAGAATTGTAACTTTGAAAACTTCTCTTCCCAGAAATGTCATGGGCTTTTCCTTTATCTGCCATTCCAAAAAAGAGATCAGATTTTGAGGCATTCAAGCTATCACTGTACACAGTGGAACAATGCACCACCAAAAGGGGTCTCCTCTAAGGCACTGTTTCGAAGATCATGAATGGTAACTAAGGGTTACGGATCCCAGAGCTCTCGTATCCATCTGCACTTGCACATTGATGGCTCTGACTGACCAGATGGCTTCTTACAAAACAACACGTTTATATGAGTATTTCCCAAACCACTTTCTGGTGGTTTACTTATTTTCTGTAACAGACCTGCAGATGGTTCCCTTCCCCTACCTTTAAGTTCTCCAAAATCCATCTCCTGAACTAGCTGTTATGCAATCTTCAGCCACATATGCTGATATCTGAATGTGAATATATAAAGCTGGCAATTTTCTCAAAATAATCTCCATAAAGTGAAACTTAACAAGCAATTATAGATCAGTTAGTTTAAGTGCAGCTGTAGAATAAATATTATAAATTGTTTTGCAGGATTTAGGAGGCCAAAAAGTAAGCTTTGAAAGCCACAATTTCATTACAGGGAATTCATGTAGATTTGAGCAACTGTTTTAACTTTATTCTTTGACAGTATTACTGCCACGGCAAACAAGGGTAATTAACATTTGCTATAGTTTAAAGCAGGAGAGCACCCACATGTTCAAGGGTAGACACCACCATAGAGCAGGGACAGCAAAAGCATTTAGGCACCTGCACCTGCTCACAAACCCAAGGTCTTAGCACATTCCCAGCTATTGACTATTTGAGTTGCAAACTCCTCTGTGCTTTCCTCCTCTGGAAAAGTCAGCTCCAGCCGAATAATGAGGCAAACTGTTACGGACAGAGAGGATAACTAGGAAATAAAGTGGCCAGACGTGTCTAGTTTCATTTACCAGAGAATTCAGAAAAATGCATTGAAAATAAAATCCTTTATCATTGAAATATGGTATTTTATTGGAGCAATTTCTTTATAAAGAATCCTACTCAAGTAATCATGTAAGAAACTGTTTTACATTGTAAAAAAAATAATTAGACAATTGCAAACAAGAGTATTAGACTCAGCTTCCTTTACAAAACATGTATAGTTGTTAATGAACACCAAAAAATCTGAAACTAATAATTATTGTTATTTGAAGGGAAGGAAGCAAGGAAATGCCCTGTCAGACCTCCTAGCTTTTGAGCAGAAAACCGTTCTAAATGCTTACAATAAAAGATTTATCAATCCTGTAGAGATGTCCATGTCTTTCAAATGTAACAAATTCAAATGTCATTATTTTACAACTGTTAGTAATCAGATGCTGACTAGAAAGTTAATGGAAAGCAGTCTTATGTACATGCCTTTGTATTTTACTATTTTCATAGTTAGATTTTGCATCTCTGGATTATCATTTTGAATGAGAACTAAAACAGGCATTTGCTTCATCCAAGATTTAAGTATATCAATATGGAATTCCATCTGGCGACAAACACAATACAAAGAGCACGTTAACCCACTGCAGCGCCTGCTGAACTGAGAGCACACCTATCTCCAGCTCGCAATAAGACTTAATTTAACAAAGGGAAATTATGTTGACAGGCTGACGTCGAGGCCCTGGGCAAGCCTGGCTGAGCTATGCAACAGGCAGAGATTGAGCAGTGCACACAACTAAAAGACTGACAGAACGCCACAGTGAATCAGAGAGACAAATATGGTCGGAATCAACCATAATATTCCATCTGGAAGCTTACCTAGGTAAGTGGTTCAGTTTCCTACATTTTTCCATAGTTTATACCTCAGGCCTCGAGAATGAGCACAGTTGCCAAAATCCACTAGATTTAGTTGTTAGGATGCACGTGCTCCACACATGCACATTTCATGATTTTATATATCTACTTACAGTGTATTGATATCAATAAACAGAGACAACACAGTTTTAGAACTGTACAAGGAAAACATTTCTTACCAAGGAAATACAGATATGGATTCTACGGTTTCAAGATGAGTGTGTATGTATACTGCTGCACAGAAACAAAAATCAGCATATAAACTGCCTTACAAGCTACTCAATGCCTACACGAGCAAAAATTGATTAAAAGTATGCAGACGATGAAGTTAACAGAAGCTACAAGACATTTGCTTGTGCATCTAACAAGTTTCTAGTGCTTCTCATACTAAGATTCTAGGTGGAGTTGAATCTTTACACCTAATAAGAATCTTTTAAAATACCAGAATCACTTATGTATATTTTTTTTCAAGTCATATTTTCAAAGGAAAGACAAAATACCTTCTATAGTGTTCAAGTAAATGTTCTATGCCTACACTAAACCTCTTTTTTTGTTGCTATTTTGGCTACTGTTGCCATTTCAATAAATTAAACCAAATCCCAAACACTTCTAATGAAACGGTTTCTTTTTTGTGATGTACACAAAAATCCAGTGAAGGAAAATAAATCCTATATGAAAGTATTTCCATCTTTCCTTCTTTTCATTCCTTCCCTGCATCTTTCTTTATCACATCCATCCTCTTCATTCAGGTCAAACAGCCCAAGCTTTGTGAGGAAATCCTACTGAGTCTTTGGCACATTTTTTTCTGCTGTTCTAACTTCCAAAAAATATTCTGTGGAAATTACCAGTTTAAGGTATTTTTCCATGTTGAAAAACCTCTCCTGAAAGTTCTTACTGGACAAGTCACTCCAGTTAAAAAGAATGACTCTGGTGAATGACTGCCTACTGCTGCAATCTGGAATTTTTTGTGCTTTTATGCACTGTTGTTAAATTACTTTAAACCAGAACCTAGACATTGTGCTGTGCACGCTAACGTAATTAACAGTTGGGCTCGATGATTTTAAAGGCCTTTTCCAACCAGAATGATTCTATGATTCTACGACACCTTCTTGGTTTCAGTTCTGTTTCTGTATATCATTAATTAAATATATTAACCAGTGCTGATAGACAAAAAGAGAGTAAAGTAAGCATATCGGTATAAAACCATAATTGCAAGAAACATACATTAATTCTGTATTTGAATTTGTATTTGACAGTTAAAGCTATCGTAAGGACTGACAAGAAAAACTATTCTTTTATTCACTTAGGAAAAACATGCCATATTACAAAGAAGAAAGTTTCAAGATGGCTGTCAACATTGCTGAAAGCAAAAAAAAAGCTAAACTGATTGTCTGATACCTTATTCCATAGCAAAATGCTTTCACACTATCAAGAAATAGGACATTACTTTGAAGTACTGCACACTTAATTCTATTAGCATTTATAGTATTCCACTTTCCATAGCTAAGATGCAAAAATTTGTTCCAGATTGAAAGCTGGCATGAGGAGCTATAAAGAATATTGTGTCTACGGTTTATTAGTTAGGTACGGACAAAGCAGAAGCAGGATTTTGTGTATGTGTGTGTTTATAATTAGAAATTGTTTATGATTTAGCTAGCTCAATACATCTTGGCAAACACTTGCCAGTTAGGGGAACACGCAGTAAATATGCTGATAGGAATGATGTGCTTTGGTTGATAAGCAATAGAAAATAAATCGATTCACATTTAGACCCTAAGCTATAGAACTCTGCTGAGGATTTTATATATTCTCTCAGTGCAACGGCGAGGTATCAAAAAACTTACTGGGTACTTCTTTCTACTAAAATAACAAGTGATCTCCACAATTATTTTAAATATTTGTCTTGCTCTACAAATTGACTTCGTATCTGTCTAAGAAATATCTGGGAATGGATGGTAGTTACATCTTACACTTCACAATTTATAGGAGCATTATTCTCAATCACTGGGCTACTGTTTGCTGTAAAAATCCCAGCAGAGAAAATCAACAGCTAATTGAGATTTTTACAACTAGACTTCAAATGAGTGCGGCTCCTTTGCCACTGCTACCACTAGAACTCAGAAAAAAAAACAATGTGACATTCAAGGAAGACTAAGCTTTCAACCAGAGAAAGCAAGAAGAAATCTCTACCTCAAAAAAAAAGATACTAGCCACAGAAGCAAGAACTTTCAAACCCAGGGAAGGCAGTGGAGAGTCACTTGTGAACAACCCCTTTCCTATGTCACATTTTTCCTATCTGTGACTACTCATTGCTGGATATCAAGAACTGGTGCTCAATGCACCAGTCTTCCAATTAACTTAGTTTTATTCAAGGTAATTTACAATGTAAACTGTTTTGATTAAATTCCGAAACATTAAAGATTTTACTTGATTAGTGTCAGTTAACCTGTACTTCCGAGTACTCAGCATTACAATTTGTTGTTGTATTACTACCCCATTGACAGAAATGTGAATTTAAAATAAGACCTGAGAACTGCAAGACAGAAAAACAGGGATGGCAGAGATTAAACCTGTATTTTTGCAAGTGTCTTCTCTGGTTTAATTTGATGTTGCATGCAAAATGAAGAAGAGAATTACAAATGTATTCTCTCTATTTTGCCCAGCCTCAAAATTGCAACTTTATTTACTGGCTATAGAGCTCATTCTTTGCTACCAATTTCAGAAACACCTGCTGCAGTACAGAAATGCCTCAATATACAAAGGATTCACTTTTTAACACGGGAGCGCATGTGACTTGCCGGTTACCAAGGAAACAGGATCACTGCCGTACTGACACAAAACTTTAACTGCCTGTGTGTTCTTCCTTGAGAAAAACCTTAACCTCTTCTTGCACTGCTGAAGTTAAGCACGTCAGGGACAAAGTGCACAGTTCAGAAAACCTGTCTCGTACTAAAGACTTGCCGAGTTTATTAGCTAGTAGTGCAAGAGCAAGATGAAAAGGAAGAAGTAAAGGCATGTTACAAAGGTGTTAAATGAAAAAAACATTAGGTGAATCGATGATTTCATATTGTCATGGTAAGCAGTTTGGCATTTTCACTGATTCTTCGAGCCATTTTTAATACTTACAAAAGACAGATGGAAACAGACCTATCAGAAAACGCAGAGCACAGTTAAAAAGCTCATTTTGTACAGCACTGAAGTTTGCTGTAACATTGAACGTGGCTTTGTTCAACATAATCTCCTTTGTTTCAGAGTTTTAAGTTGTGTGTTTACAAAGGAAACCGACATATACCAATTACCTACCAACAGCAACATATAAAGTGCTTTCTGTTACTGTCAATTTACTCACTTTAAATATTTGCCCCATTCTTTTAAACCATATAATAGCGAACATTTCTTGTACATTTCTATCCATGCAAAACAAATAACATACCTTATCCTCACCATCATTTGTTTCAACAATTTTAGACACAAAATACGAGTATTGCTTGTTTCAACAGTCTTATTTTTTCAGGCAGCATTAAATAATTTTATGCTGGGGTAATCGTAAAAGATCACAAGCCCCCAGATGCTTCCATTGATGACTGGAGAATATTCAATTCTAGAACAGTATACACTAAATAATTATTCTCATAAGCACTCTAAAGGTCACTCTGAATATAAAAAAGCATGACAAAAATCTGCTTGATGGAAATATGCTCATAAATACCTACTTGTGTGGCCTGTTGAACAATTCATAGCAATTAACTCTGCAGAGCAAGTCTCTCTGTCTTTGTTAAGATGGTAATGCGTGTAAGAGTCATACTATTTGAAAGTGGTTACTTGACTGCTACCTTCTGTAAAACTACTAACAGCAGACTCAATTTGAAGTCAGCAGGTATCTTGTGTGCCGAAGGGTATTTGGAATATACCTGCATCTACAGCAACTGTCTGAAGACTGTGAATGCTGATACTCTTTATTACTGTTTCTACTCTTCCTGATATATTTTTTGTTTTCTTCATTTTCCTCTAACATTCATAAACCCTCGCAACTACTCCAAGCAGGGACAGAAAAATTTAATACTTTTGTAGAATGCCACATAACGCACATCTTCAATGTCGAGAAGTGTCAAAACGCAAAACATAAAACAATGTCACATCATAATACAGAACAAAAAAGAGATGAAAGTATGAATTCCCATACACTTTGAGCAAACAATTTTTGCCCTACTTACTTCTTCACATTTCAGTTAGATCAAAAGAAGCATGATGGGTTTTTTTAAGTTTGATGTCAAGCCTCATACCTTATGACAGACTAAAAACAAAACTGTCAGTTACAAAGAGAGGAAAGCAGAAACCAAGAATAACAGCGAGAGGATGGTATGTTTAAGAACAATCCACCCCAAATATTTTAATTCCACCACCAGCAAAAATTCCACGGAACAGTACATTTTCGCAATGGAACTTCCTGCATTACCTGACCATGCCAATCACATTTTAGATATCTAAGACATTTTTACTTCAATAATCATCAATGCTTGGCAACACAGCTCTATTGAAAGACAAATATTGTGTAATGTCTCTACATAGTTTTATAAGCAGATCAATCAACATAGCAATAAATTAGTTTCACTAGCATGCTTCAGGCATTAGAAGGTGCTTTACTAATTAAAAGTCACATATTTAAGCAAATACTATTCCCACTTTGTTCATGTAAATTATATGGCTCTTTATCAGAGTGCTTACTGACTGTTACAGAACAGAACTGAGATCTATTAAAGAGACACTGAAGTCATTCAGTACCAAATTGTTGATAACACAAACTGCTGCTTCAAAGGATGCAATCAGGTCAAATTCTGGGCACTAGCCACAATACTTTGGGATGCACACTCAAAAAAGGGTTAGTATCAATGCAGTGCATCATATTGGTGTTTACAAATTGTCACCAAATGGTGTTGGCAAATTTCCTTGAGCAAATCTCCTTGAATAAATCTCTTTCCTTAGAGGTAATTGCTTTATTTTGTATCACAATGTTTCACATACTACATTATACCCTATTGAAAAAACAGGTTACTTTAAATATGCTGCCTTCTCAATAAAACTTTGCTCTTTCTGCAAAATTAATTATGTCTTTCTCATTCACCTTATTACATTTATCAGAAGAAATAAGGTTGGGGTCTTTTGTTTCTTTGGTGGTTTTTTTTACATCAGCAGAACAGGGTAATGGTATTTATTCTGACTTGTGCATCACTGGTAGAAGCCATTATGTGGAGCTGTGATGTTGAATTTTTTCCTGTGCAGTTCCTCACATCTGGTACCTTTTTGACAAGCAAAATCATGAGATCTAAATTCTACTTACACATTTATAAAAGAGATGAGATTAACTATCAGAAGGCAACTTAATTGTTTAGTGCTGAGGAATACGGGGAAATACGTTTTCCCTTCCTGTTTTTAACATGAGTGGCTAAGAGATTATAAATATTCTTGAAATACCATAGAATCATCATAGAATGGCCTAGGCTGGAAGAGACCTTAGAGATCATTTTAATCCAACCTCCCTGTCACGGGTGGGGACGCCTCTCAACTAGATCAGGCAACACATGAGGACCAAATGGGAATCGAACCCAAGATCTTTGGTGTTTCAGCACCACGCTCAACCGAGTGAGCTAAACTGGCCCTCTAAATGCTGGTGGACAAAAAGCTGGACACGAGCCACCAATGCGCGCTCGCAGTCCAGAAGGCCAATCTCACCCTGGGCCGCACCAAAAGCAGCGCGGCCAGCAGGGCGAGGGAGGCGAGTGATTCCGCCCCTCTGCTCTGCTCTGCTCAGACCTCACCTGGGGTACTGGGTTCACCTGTGGAGCCCACAAAACAAGAAGGATAAGGACTTGGAGCGGATCCAGAAGAGGTCACAAAAATGATCAAAGGGCTGGAGCACCTACGAGGACAGGCGGAGAGACTTGGGGTTGTTCAGCCCAGAGAAGAGAAGGCTCTGGGGAAACCTTAGAGCAACCTTCCAGCACCAGAAAGGGCTCCAGGAGAGCTGGGGAGGAACTGTTCACCAGGGCACGTAGTGACAGGACAAGGGGCAATGGTTTTAAACTAAAGCAGGGTAGATGTAGAATAGGTATTAGAAAAAAGTTTTTTACAAGCAGGGTGGTGAAACACTGGAACAGGTTGCCCAAAGAGATGATAGAAGCTCCAACTCCGGAGGCATTCAAGGTCAGGCTTGATGGAGCTCTGAGCACCCTGATGCAGTTAAGGACGTCCCTGCTCACTGCAGGGGGGTTGGACTGGATGATCTTTAAATGTCCCTTCCAGCCCAACACATTCTATGATTCATTCTATGATTCCATGAAAATATTTCTGTGACAGCAGTGCATTAAGATGAATAAAAACACCTGAAAAATAGTATCGTTGCTTTTACATTTGTGGTGTATTATCTCACAGCTATAATCTTACAGTACGGTTACTTGTGAATTGAACTAACCATAAATTCATTAAATTAGTGACAGATTTTTTAAAATATGTGAAATTCTAAAAATTTAGATTAAATAAAAATCAGAAGCAAAATCATTTTGGTTACAGCATGTAAATAATGCATCACAGTTCAAGTAACAAACTGCTACTATGAATATGTTTTCCATCAATTAAGGCCAAAGCCTCAAATTAATATTTCTAACTAGAGTATCCCCATTATTACCTAATCTAATAGCATCCAGTTGAAACTGTGGTCCACTTTTGTCATATTTAAATATTAGCTGTATTGCTATCTTTACGACCACTTCTACTGTTGAGGTAATGGTAATTACTACAGCAACTCAATGTAAGCCTGAAACCATAATCATAATTTATTAAAATGTCTTATACCCCACAAAGCTTGAAATTGAGTTTCTTTCATAAGCAAACTGGTTGAGGAGAAAACATTAGCTACCCTCGACTTACAGATGTTCTTCTGCATTACTGCTTGTCTGTGTGGAGCTCACAATGACCAATTACAACAAGCCAATGAGGAGACACAACCTGAAATAGCACACTCATTGGAATTTATTTCCCTGCTCTACATTTAAAGCAGCAAGTTATGAAATTAAGTTGACAAGAAATGATCAAGTCACTACTTCACACAGCTATACTTAACCATCTTGAAATAAATATAATTGGACAGGAATAGCAAAAATTATTTGAGTCAAAAATTCAACTGCAAACGTACTTTTTATTTGCCCCCCTCTTCTTTAAAAGACAAAGTTAAGTACAACATGAAGGACAACTTCTTTAAAATGACAACTTAACAACAAGCCATGTATGGGTCCCTCAAATGGAAGCACTTGAAACCAATGGTTACAGCCCTTAGTCAAACTCTACCAAGCTGGTTCTTACAAAGAGAAGGGTAAGTCTCTTGAGATGTTTGTCCCTACAAACATCGTTTCGCTATTTATAACGTCATCATCAAGATGCCTCATCAAATTGCTTTTTGCTTTTTCAAATCCAGAAATAAATGAAAAAACATGAATGCTACAAAATACATCTTGGCATTCTTCCATTTGTCTATTACACTTACTAATAAATATAGCTTTCTGCAAATAAAGTTTCAAATCTGAAACTCTGCACAAGACCACGCAAATAGTACAGCTAATTATGTACGCTTCTGCCGAAACATGTCAATTTTAAATTGGTGTCGATTCTGCAAACTGATCCATCCACGAATTCACAGGCACGGATGCACAATCCCGTGCGGAGGTTTGTGGACAGCAAACTCAATGTGATGACTTACTAGGAATGTGTGTTCAACGTATGCCTAACCCGTACAGGTGTACTCCTGAGAAACTACTACACTGAGCAATCATCAGTGAAATAAATATGTTAACACCACTTCCAAAAACAAACTCTCATTAATACTATTTCTTAAATAGTTCTAAATATCATTTACAGATACTGTAAAGAATAATGTTTACAGCAAAAAGGAAATACTTTTACCAGATGATACCCCTTGAATGATCAAATATCAAAGGGTTTGTTCTGGGATTCTTAACAGATGACTGTGTTAAACTATTTCTGGACATATTCAACGTTAACATTAATGAAATCAGAACATGCACCAGCAGACTCCAAAACTGAGCCAGAACGAGATCAACAGCTTAACTTTTTAATTTAGTTAGCGAGTACCTTAACATTTCTCCACTCTCATCCCCAAGATAAATGTAAAAACAAAAATACAAACTCTACACCAACAAAAGTAAAACAAAACTGGAAAAGACCTAATTAAAGAAGCTGAAAACAGCTATTGTTTGAAGAGTCTGAGGTCACTTAGATATTTTTGAAAGCTTTGCACAGTCATTTTTGTTCTAGGTCACCACTTAAATAAACAAAAATTACTATACATGTCATATATTCCTTTCAGTATAACAAAAGCACTTATAATTTGAACAGGAGCCTTCCATCCCCAAAAAACAGTTTCAAAGATTGTGGAGATGCTGGTTTTATATTTTAAATTAAACGGTGATGAAAAAAGCCTAATATTTCCTTGACTACTTGACAGATACTTACACAAAAAAGGGCATCAGCTGAATAAGAGTCTCTTTTTTGGGATTGGCTGTGAATTCTGGCACAGTTTGAATAATTTTGTTCATTACGTTCCTTAGGTAATTTTGAAGCTGCTTGCGTCGCTCTTCTACAAACTTTGCATCCTAAAAAAAAGAAAGGAAAAAAATTAAATAGTGCAAAGAATACACTTTTCAATTCTGTAATGTGACTAAACACTCCTAATAAGCATAACATTCATCGTTTGCTGATTTATGTTTGATATGTAAATAAAAATATGTTGGCAATATGTAAAAAACCCTTGACTCTGTCTTTCTTAGAGATACAGGAAAATCACGTAACCCAATAAAAACCTATTTCACAAAAATATCCACTGACAGGATGCCAAATTCTCTCCTTGGCAGAATGTCTCTTCTATGGATCAGAGTTCTTTTCCAAATCGTGGGTCTCCATAAAATACTACAATCTTTGAAAGGCAGTGGCAAAAGAATTTCCATAATTCTCCTTGAAATCCAGAATTAGCGGTCTTTGCAGGAGGAAATGCTGAGTTCTTCCCACAATTTCTTCACAATTCATACTTCTAGACATTGGCTACACGAACTCCAGAATGCATTCATATGTCTCTGACTTGTTTATTATTATGTTACTAAATTATTATTTTGTGATGGGGTTTCCATATAGTAGACCACTGTTTTAAAGATTATATCCTAACTCTCATAAAAATGATTTACTGAAGTTCTCTTACAGTCTTTCAGATCTCAGAACTTTGTACTATATTGGTCCCAATAAATAAAATTCTAAAAACTCCACATGTTGCTGAGGGATTTACAAAGTCAAAGTCTAACAACCAGTGTAATGCCCTGCATCCTGCAACCTACACCTGGCTGAAACGTTTTTCTGGGAAGGACCGCAATTACAGTGAACCACAATATAAAGTCTACACATTTCACACTAACATTAAGGCTGTAACAGGATTACAACGAAATCAGTTGCTGGCTGGTTTGCGCTACAGTCAGTAAGCTGTATCTCAGAAACACAGGCACATCCATCACCTGGTTTAAATGTCAGAGTATGTACTTTAGGCATGACGCCAAAACTATTATTAGACAATTATAACTCTCAAAGGAAGAGTGGATCTACAGGATGTGTCTATCCAACCTGTATTATTATGTGTGTAAAAAAAAGCCATTGAAACAAATCCTTGTTTCTTGCAAAAAAAAAAAAATACAACAACCCACCAAGACAACACAACTAAATTTCACAACACTGAACAAATTCCTTGTCCTAAAAAGGTTCAAGCTATGCTGCCCAGCATGGGCTGCAAATGTGAACATCATTCCATCCTTAGGTAAAACAGACTAAGTTGTCATCAAAGCAGGGACACTCCTTCAAGCTCGGGACTGCCGCAGACTTCCTAGGCCCTTTACTGACATTCTGTTCTATCATTAGGAGGAGCTACGAGGAACAGCAATACTTTTAGGAGATGTAAGAAAATGAGAAAAGGTTCTGAATGACATTTCATAAAAGGACTAATTTAAATTCATTGATTTTTTTTTAAAAAATAAAATCAACCACTGTTAGGTAAGGTACATTTGCAAATATTGGCAGCTAATTCTGTACACTAGAAAGTTATGTTTTTACAATTTAAAGAAGTCCGTTCTGCTCTTCTCTTTTACTTGCATGTGATTACTTAATAACCTGTATTTGTAATTGCTGCAACATTTACAACTGCTGAAGACATTCATACTTACAGGCTTCAAAAACTTAGGTATGTTTGTGTTTTTTAATTAAGTCGACAAAATTCCAAAATATATGCAGATTCACTTTTTTGTTTTCTAGGTATGAACTTACACAGATGCTCAGCCCTGTTTCACAATTCAGTTTAACATTAATACATGTAATAATCAAGACAAGTGTGAATTTTTTAAAAAAATACATATAACATAGTTTGCTATTTCTTTTTATTGGTCACATGATTTTTCAGCAACATACACACGCCACGCGCACAACCTGCAGAGCAAGTGGTTCCGGTGTTAATTGATTTGCTGACAGATGAAGAAGGAAAGTCTGCAAACTCCTTGAAACTGATACTTTATTAAAAGACGAAGCTCCGTTGTTGACACGTCACGCAATCCCCTCTGCAGTCACTCACGCAGCACTCCCCCAGTGAGTACAGCTGCTACTGAAAGGGAACAGAGCAACAGCTTGCTCCATGTCCCGCGGCACTGACAAAGTCTGGACAAACGCGTGGAACAGAAGTCTATGCAAGCTGTCAGGAAATGTTAGAGCAGAAATTTTAATACGTGGTGAGACATATTACTAGAATACAATGGAGTGCTAATAATAAATAAAAGTGTAGTGCAACACCAACTAAATAATTGACTAACATAGATTTTATTATTTTTGCTGATTTCGTTAAGATTCTTGTTCCTACTGGATTCTTGGACTAGCTCAAGGGACAGCCTTGCATTCCCATCTTTTCACTCCAAGGATTTAAAGTATCTCATCACCGCATGGGCAGGGACACTAATTTTCTTCCACCGGCTGTGCTGAGGCAGAAGACAAGAAAGCGTGGCACAGAAGAGATCTCAGAGAAGAAGAAACAGTTCGTGGAACCTGACTGTACGCAAGGGTGGGAAGCGGAGCATTGCTTTGCTCTACCTGCCTGTTGCTCCCAGCGCAGGCACAGCCTCAGCTCGGAGCCTTGGCCCCACAGTGCTTCCTTCATTCTCTTTCCATCACTTCTATCAATTATGTTGTCAAGCCCCTGAGAAAAATTCCATTTTTGAAGTACCACATTCATCAGCACTTTTTCAGTTCTTAATGTTTTTTTGTCATTAATCCTCAGCAACTGTATCTTCAGTGAAATCATTTTCATTATGTTAAAATCTGCAGAAGCTGCGTTCTTTTTTCTGTACTGCACATGTATTTAAAAAAATACTTCTTCCACAGGCAGGACCACCCTGTTATAAACACAGGAGCAAAATGCTGAATGTTGGTACTTTCTATCCCTTCTGCTATCATAAAGCCTCTCGCTAACTACAGACAATAATCGCACAATGGAGTTTTCTAACGAAGACTGCCAAAACATGCTGAGGGAATGCAGTTTTGCTGTTTACAGTTGATCAAATTAGGGTTTATAATACAGTTACTTTTCTGCCATTTATTCAAGTAAAAAAGAGAAAATCTCAAAAATCAAACTCAGCATGGAAACAGTTAAAAATGCTCTTTAGCCTGATATAAATTTGATCTTTAAAGCAAACACTGAGTGATCTACCATAAATTCCATACCACGTGCTAAAGCCCATCGTCCTTACCAGAAGTAATGGAAATCAAGGGTGAGATGACTCAGCTGTAGGTCTATATCATTAAACGTGCATTTTGCAACAGCACACCAGCTACTCAGAGGAATTATTTTACCACACCGTTGTCACTGCCAAGTTTGTGTCACAAAATAGTAAATAGAAAAGCTGGTTATATAAAAACACAATTGGTTCAAGGCCTAGCCAATTTTTTCAGTCTCAATTTATAAAAGGTAACCGTTAGCCTCTTTTACAACTACATATACTTCTGAAAAAAACCTTACATTCACACAGTAAAAGGTCAGATCACACAGGCTTCATTTTAGTAAGAGAAGATAAGGTAACAGTACTAAAGAAACATACACTTTCATTATCTCACTGGAAAGAGATTAATGTTTCCCAAAATATTTTATGAAGTTCATTTTGACTAAAAATTTGACAAGTTTCTGCCCACAGCAAAATGCTAACAACAAATTACAAATCTCTAAATGTGAGAGCAAATAGAGGATATCAACTGATATCAACAGCCAGTAGAAGATGTTAAGCTACAAAACTAAAAAGCAGAGTCTGATGTGGCACATTCTATGTTCTGCTGCTTTGCAGTTTCTCATTACGAGCCGAATTCATTCCAACTTGCAGTTTAAACTGTTTCACACAACTGCTGGTCTCTCATGTACACTCTTAGTATGTAACAGATGGCAAAACATTGATATTCTTATTAGTGGGACAGATCACTTAAGATGGTTCAAATATTTCCCACGAGCTGTTGGAAACAGTATGATTGCCATGGTTACCTGCCATGATTTAGGGACAGATAAACCACTTTTATATTCTGGGCTTGGTGCTGTTGCAATCAACATAAAACACACTGCTTCTGATGTTCTAAGCATTATTTATCATTTAACTAACCTCTCGTCATCACCGCTGGGAGGAAAAAAAAAAAAGAAACACAGACCAAAACAACAAAACAGCTCAGGGCTCAATCCAACTCAATTAAAATAGAAAGAAATACACCTTAGGACTTTAATGAGAGCTGTATCAGCCTCTGATACCACACAATGCATTCCAGCCCAAATAAAGCTGACAACAGCGTTATTCGAAGAAGAACCTGCAAATGCAGAAGCAAAGCCCAGTATTTTTCAGCATCTTGATCAACCAGTCTTAGCAAAATTATCATCTTGGTTTTTGTCTACTTATAAGACACCAAGTCATTAAATTCAAAATGAATCTGCAAATCAGAAGCTGAAATGGGAGCTAATGAAACATTCAATTGTTAAGTCATTCTCACAGTGATGCAACTAAAAAATATTTAGATAGTGAGTATTAATTTTTACAGGCTAAGTGACAATTTTGCAATGGTCACAATAAAACATGACTTGAATGCACCTGTCCTTCAGTAACTACCGCATCATGAAACAGTTTCATGGAGGTACTACCATATTGTACAAAAAATAATCTCAAAATTACAACAAAACAAGGCTACACAATACAGGAAATCACTATTTTTCCCAGCCCACTGTGAGATTGTTTGAACACGTACTGTTTAGGGGAACAAACAGGAATTTAAGAGGATGAGATACAAAGAAGAATCAAGGAACTGTCAGGTTTGAAGAGAAAACTATCTCTCTTTAACCAGAGATTTACTACACGATCGTAATTTTTTCTCTGTGTTTCTATACTAAAATAGTCGACGCATTTCCATCTCCATCTATGGGTTCATTTCAATGGCAGCAGAAAGCAAAGAATGGTTTAAGATAAAGTCATGTGAAAAAGGCATTGCCACAAAACCATCCAGCAGCAGACATGCTAAGGGCGAACCCTCATCCAGCACAAATTTATGTCGAGAATTGCAAGATTTTCATTAGCATTTCTAACTTCTTGAGACTTGAGGTATCTCCTGCAGGACTATGCAGAGCTGCTCAGCATGGGAGACCTGTTCAGTAGCGAAACGGCTGCTCCGCCGCTGTGCCAGCCTTCTCAGCCCGCAAGCTTGGCCCATGCCCTGCAAATATGGGGTTTATTCAAATGTTCATTTTTGAAAAACTTCCTACCTTTTACTTTCAGTAAGAGGGTGGTTTATATATCACAGCATGATGGTTACTAAGGTTTACAGCCATACTAAGGTTTTGTCCGTGTTTTCTCGGAATACAATGCTGCAGTATAGTGTCCTCTCAGCAAGTCCAGAGCACGAGCACACGGGCAGAAACATACTGCGTGGAGTCCCCAGGCCCTACCAAAACAACAGAAAATCCCATTTTGATAAATTCTTTCCCCGTGTAATAAATCTGTCATTCTATGTCTTGTACCTCTCTAAATTGGCTCAGGAATTTATAGAATCCTGGAACCAAGTATGTTTCTTAACAATACCTAGCATTATCAAGCTAGTAACATCATTTATCCAAAAGACTCAACTTTCTCAAAACCCTCTTTGAGAAAAAGTCTTAAAACCAAATAAATACAACTGGAAAAAAAAAATGCTTGAGAATAAAACTAAAACTGATCTCTTTTTGGTGTTGTGTATAACACCACGGTTAGAAAAAGAATTGAATTGGCAACCTTATGCTTACAAAATCCAGTACCATGTAAATATTTTGTGATTTAAAGACATAAATGCCAACTATGTGTCAGTTTATCAACTGGTCAGGAATCAACTGTTTGTTAAAAAGCATCAGTAGAAAACTGCAGCCTACAGCAAGACCCCCAGGGCTTATCTTTTGCTCAGCTATTGAAAAGGGAAATTCTATTTCTGTTTTCTCCTCAGACCAAGTATTATCCATCTACTCTATATTTTTATTTAGGATATTCTGGAAACTACAACAACATTTCACAAAATTGAGATCCATTTTTTCCACTAGCCTATATTACAGTAATAACTATCAACAATATTAGCTAAAATGTGTCTCGAATCAGCGCTTTCCCCCAACACTGCAGTTTTGTTTCTTAATTTCTTTCTTTTATCAGATTTGAAAATGCCCTGAAGACCAGTTTAAAACAACAAAAAAAAAACCGATCCCAAATCCCTTTAGAAACATGGTACATACAGTGCTTACGGTGTACAAGCTTACATATACAAGCTTACAGTGATGCCTTCCCTTAAAAATGAAATAATAAAACACCCACAAACATCACACTAAAGAGCAAAGAGCCAAACCCACAAACAGGTAAATGAAAAACTACAGTTTCTCTTCTATCCTCTCAGCAAGTGAATGAAATTGCTTTCAGAATTCCCCACGAAGTTCAGCAATTGTTGCTCTACCACATTTCAGTAATCATTTTCCCTGTCTCGTACAAAAAAAGCCTCCAAGGCGAGCTAATGCCACCTCTCTCCTCTAGGATCATTCCAGTCCGTCAGGAGAGAGGACCCCAAGAGAGTACGGGTGGTGCAGAATGTCCCGGAGCTGCCGAAAGAGGATGCCACACAAGGGTCCGGGTACCACTCGCTGGGAGAACCTCTCTCCTGACGGATGCGACTCGGGCGGCGGCGCTCAGCCTCCCCGACGGCGGCGACTCAGGCTCCTAACGGCTGCAAGAAGGCTCCTCCGAGCTTCTGCCTACTGTCCCCACCTGTGAGCTAACGCTATCCCAATACATTTAGTTCAAATGTTTTAACGCTAGTAAGTAAAAGCGTGATTTCTGAAATAACAACAACAATAACCTGCTGGTTTGTTGTTACTGTTATCATCCCAGCTGCCAAATAATAGCAGGACACAAGACTGTCTCTGAACTTTACTCCCACTCAAAAGACTAGATGCTCCTTTAACACAAGTTTTATCTAGATACATTCAGATGGGATGATTCTGTTTTCTGAGATAAAAAATGAGTTATTTAGGAATATTAATATCAAGTACCATTATTTAAAATGCCTTCATGTAAAGACACTTTACATGGTACAATGAGGAAAACCAGATGTTTCATCCAGGAAGCAACTCCAGCATTTCACACAATCTGAAGTATTCAATATTCAGTTTTCTCCACTTTAAAAAAAAAATAACACTGAGTATGTTTAGCACTAGTAATCACCCCAAAAACTGTACAGCAAATAAGATTAGAATTTTCCTACATTTGTAAAACAACTCATTGAGGGGGGAGAGGAGTAAAATCAAGCATATCTACAAGTACAGAGTGACGGAAAAATGCGAGTTAAACTTCAAATACAGGAAAAAAAGGTTTTCGTTCTATTTCTGTAATCAGGTGTCCCTGCTAAGGTGTCTTTGAAAGGAAATTTATTAATCCAAGTAACCTGATAAATTAGCATCACCATTATAATAGAAAACAACTTTAGAGAATTATTTTTATATTTTCATTTTATACCAGGAGGCTGCTAGAATACCTAAATGACGCATGAGTTGTTACAAAACTGCAGTATTTTTATCTAGCAGTTGTCCAAGCGGCATGTAAATTACATTACTTGCTTTTTTTTCCCCATAATATCGTCATGTAAGGTAACACCATCTGAACTGTTTCTATGGTCTCTGTCTTCTTGTTTGTTAGAATAAATTGCCCCTCTTAACTACAGGATTACAAGGCAACAGAAACAAAAACACCTCTTGGCAGGCAAAATTTTGGTTTGTGGACCCTAAACAGTCTGTGTTCCTTCTTCCTAAACTTCAACAGCAATTAACAGCAACCGTTTGTAACTTGAAAAAAAACCCACTCAATGCACTATTTTCATGAAAAGTTACACTTGAGCACCAAATGAACACACTAATTCAGCGAGACATACTGAAAGAGATGGAGAAGTACACGTTGGCAAACTTTACCTTTCAAATTAAAACAACAAAAATGAAATACACAGCTCTGCTCTGCGCAAGATTTAACCTTCACCCTGAGTTTCAGGTAACCCAGACATCCCGTGCCACAGAACTTTAAGTGTTTGCTATAAAGTATTTGTCACATAAAAGCCAAACATTTCCTACTGACTCTTCTCATAGATAGTGATATGACCAAAAAAAAAAAAAGAATGGAAATGAAGAACTGAATGCTCTTTTCTAAATGCAGTACACATAAAACATCAACTGCAGTCTTTTCCAGCAGAAAACCCAGAGGATCCAGATTCAAAAACTGACCTATTCTGTAGTCCCTGTTAGTGTGCAGGTGACAGTGTCAGAAAAGAGGTGTTCTGTGACTAGAAATCTTAACAACTATGCCAAGTGTAAAATTATTTCTATTTCAATCTCTATGACCCTTCAGTTAAGCTTCCATTTGAAAACTATATTGTTTTAATTTAATTTCAATGGCTATTTGAAGCTCATACTTCTTTGAGAACAGAACTGTCCAGTCATGAAATAACATAAGGAACTTAAAGGAAAAAGTTTCTTTCATGGCTTTAGAATACTATAAAAAACAGCCTTATAAAATTAACACATATGGCTATATACGTAAGAGTAGAACTCTTTTCACGATGGGAACACAAAAAGAAATCCGTTTGCATTAATTGTACTATGGCACAAGCATGCCTGACAAATTTATACCAGCTACAGTTTTTCCTAAAACCCACAAGGCAAAATAGTATATGAAGATAACTCAATATGACATAGTAGTTAAGTACACTAAGAGGGATAAAACTTATAATCTACTCACTTTGAAATAACATAGAATAACACAGAATTTAAGTATCTATATTACAGCATCCAAAAACCAAACTAAGTAAGCATTAATAAAAGCAATCCTTAACTTCAAATTTTTAATATAAAACTTCAGGTCTCTATGTCCAAAGTTTTTCTCCTTTACTAAATGCATTGCCATTCTGAAACATTAGAGAATCATAACTTTCTACTAATTCCACTTGAAGACACTGGATATCAAAGCTTAGTACTAAGAAATATTATTTAGCTCACTGCCCCAAAGGCATTGGGTAGAACTTTTGCTTTCTTCTCTGCTTTCTAAGTCACTACTCTGATGGAGGGTAGTTTCTGTGAGTTACTAAACCCCATAAATCACAAAAGCACATATATCTGTACTGCTGATTCCAATGCAAGCCAACCACATACTTAAATTCTAGGATGGCCTGACACAATACACACCCAAGGACACAAATACACCCAAGCCAAAAATGAAATTAAACCCTTCCCTAAGATTCTTTCTGCATTCTTTCAAGCATCCCATATTACTTCCGTTATTGCCTACGTTAACCGTTTAACGGGAATTATTGCACTTTTTTTTTTAAAACACGTATTCCAAACACTGCCAGTACATTAGCTATTAAAAACACATTTGCTACCCTGGCAATAAAATGTCTAAAAAACAGCTTTAAAAGGGTACTTGTCTCTGCATAGACAGGTCCTGCTGGCCAAAAATGGCAGATCAACTTTTTACAGTAAGGAAATGCATGACCGGTTACACATCAACGTAGTAATGTGAAACCCTTAAAAGCAGAAATACTAAAATTACTTCGAATATATGCACATATACACACAGAGTACAGACAATTCTTCATTTGATAAACTTTTTTTAAAAAATAAACATTATAAGTATAAAACAGGCTATATTTTCTTTCATTTGCAATAAAATATTTACCTTCTATACCTTTTAATCTTCAAATTGTTATCCTACACACGATCTTAAACTCTCCTGCACTGTTAGTGCAACAGCAGGATTTCCACTGACAGAAAGGGAAGAAAGATGAAGTCCCCAGTGACAAGAACATGCAGAATTACAAGATACGTTCCAGAAGGCAACTTCATAGATATCCTAAATGCCCCATTTGACGCTGTCATATGCACACACTCATGCATGTACGTATGTACAAACAGGTATCTTTCAAGACACAAACACATAATAGAGAGAAACTTTTAAAATAGTTACATACGCAAAAACCCCTACAAGTTAGCTTAGTCACTGATAGGTGAGAGGGACACATTTACTTTACTGAACTAACATTTAGGCATGAAACAAGCTATGGATAGAAAACCAGCTCACAGACTTAAGTTGCATGGGCTAAAAACGAATAACCTGCAGTTTTAAAAACTACAAAAATATACAATAAGCACATTTCCCTTGCACATGCAACAAAATAGAACAAATGCAATTCTCTCTCACACAAAACATCGACAAACTGAAGGAAGAACAGTTATTGTTGCAAGGACGACTCATAAAGATTTTGACAACTACTCGCTACCAGCACTGAAGGATCATAAGCAGAAAATGCACAGCACGGGGACCAGTATATATGAAACTTAATACACAGAGTCTTGCAAGTATTACTGTTCTATTTTCCTTCAGTGATTAAATTATCTGTTCTGACTAGATTCAAAGCAATATTTATAATAGTATCATTCTTTTCATTGTTTTACATTAGCTCTAACTTACTATATTCAAACGTTTAAACTAATACAGTGAAGATAAAGTTACCAACCTGAATGGCAAACATACACTCTCCTTTGTAAATGAAAAGTGGTTACTTGTCCAAAGCAGTAGTCTCTCCTCTTCTCTGTTCATTTTCTACTAATTAGTTTTCTGTATATAAAATTTATGCATCCTCAAGCATTAAAGCCAGTTTCTAATCCTTCATACATAATTTGTTGAAAGATCATGACTACGAACTGTTAAGATAGATTGTCCCAACTTAAGCCAAACAAGTCAAAGGCAAAAAAAAAATATAACTAGAATAGAAATATGAGATCCTTAATCTATTATTTTACAAATATTAAATACTTCTATATTTCACTACTTGATGACCTTATATATACAATAATAAATACTTGATTTTCTCACTTTTTAAAATCCTCTTTAGCTGAAATCCTGCTTCCTTTTAGCTTTTTCCCCTGTGTCAAACTCTGCAACTTTGCATCTGAGTCAATTTCCCTGATTCCTATTGAAGTGGGAAAATCACGCATAAAAACTAATAGTTTTCCATAGTTTTTTTCTACATTACCATCTTCTAGTCAAATTCTCTCTTCAGAGCTCCAGTATTTTGCATAGCCAAACAGTGGACAGTATTTTGTAACTCTGCAGAAGACCTTCTAGGTCATTTTGTAGAACATGACGTCCTTTTGTGGCTTTGGAGGTTCCCTCAACTTGAGACACAGAACTGAACACCAAATTTAGTGCCGGTATCAAGGGAGGTGCCGATTACAGCAAAACCCTCTTTTAGTGCCACTAACACTCAGCAGCAGAGCATCGCCTTTGGCAGCCTCACAGCACCAACTACAGCGTATTCAAGATACGCCATGAATAACATCATTCAGGTACAGACCAGAAGGATATAAAAGCACACACCACCATCTTCCTAAAGCTGTAAAATAATAATTTTTAGCAATTTATACATGGAGGACTATGTTTTACCAACGTGTTATTTAGGCTTCTAATAACACCGAGGATTCGTAAAGGATATGAAAACGACCGACTGATGTAATCTGAAGAGAGATACCTTTGTCAGCAGAATTTAGCAACCTCTGAACTCCTCTTGAGGCACTGATTTAAGATTGCATTGATTGATACAGAAATGGGAAGGCAGCTGCAATTCTATTAAAAACAGTATAACTAATATCAGAGAGAAAAAATTGCTACTGAAAACTAACAGCATATCTCAAAGGGAACATGCTTTGGTAGTCAATAAAGCTGAGAGAGCAGTATTGGCAATATCTCTTCTGCTGTTTATCAATAAATATCTGCATGTCTAACATCCTGTACAAATCCCTGATCCTAAACTGGAGGTTCTACAGAATTCCCAGACAGACATTCCCACACTTACTAACAATGAACTTTTAAACCTTCCAGTCAGTTGAACTCGCTCTGCAATGGGCACCTCAAGGTCAGTAACCCATCTCAGCGCAATGTGTTCCAAGGGGCTACTGCTTCTGCTGGATCTGTAGGGTAACTGTTCACAAAGCACAAGCCACCTCACTGCACAAAACCATGCAGTATTCCTAAAAGCAGTACATACCACGACACGGTACAGAAAACAGCACCACTAAAAGAACAAAAATTTGCCTACACAATGGGAATAAGCTCTTGTGTGATAAAGTGAGGTAGGCTTTTGCAAGGTTGGTGTGAAAGCGCCAATTTGTGACTTGCGAGCTACTCACAGCAGGTAGCCAGAAGAATAATCACTAATCAATTCCAATGATACAACTGGCTTCTGTCTCATCAGAGGAGTCTTTCAGGAGTGCAATGGATGGCACCCGTTTCTTACTGTAAAAAGATACTTTTTCTGAGATCTGATATGACAGAAAGTGATTGTGGGTTTACGCGTGATTAAGGTAGTATTTCAGCCCAAAGCCAAAGCACTGGAAGAATAAGCGATGCAAATTTTTTAATGAGTTGCTCAACTGATAATTTTGCATGCATCAATTCTGCAACTGAAGTTGTAACTCAATTAGTACTTAAAGTAATTAAGGATGAAAGGCTATCAAAAAAAGCTTAAAAGAAGGCTTTTGTAGTTTATTGAAGTGGCTAATACTCCATCACTTCAAAAAAAGGAGACTTAGTTATGTAACAAAGAAGAAAATACATTGTTTCTATGAGAGCAGAAAAGCTCTCACAAGTGCTCTCGCTGGTAGCCAATGAACAGGAACATTAACTCCAGATTTCATGCCAAGCAAACAGACTTACAGATTTTATTACTAAATTCCATACATATTTATATCAACACCACTTATTCTAGATTATATGCATTATTACTCATTTCATATCACACATGCTAAGCTTACCTACTCATTTTTAGAGAACTCTTGGGAAATCATTTGAAGTTAGAGCAGAGTTACCATCTTCAAACATTCACAATCCACATGGCGAGATTACATTTTGCATAATCAACTGTCCGGCACAGTTTGTGCAGTTTTGTACATTTGTCCACTGTGTACATAATATTTAACAGCTTTCTTCTGAGTGAGTGGAAAAATTGACGCATTAACTACATTATCAGTGAATCTGCAGCTGATGAAGGTAAAGTCTGTAGAAAATGATAGGTACTGGCTAGCAGACGCAAAACAGTTACAATAATCACCTCTTTCTCTCTGTGTGTGTGGAAAGTTTTTTTCCCCAACTCTTATGGATACTATGAGTTCTTTTTAAGTACCTTGTTTCCAATGGCCTTCTTGGGTGGAAAGTTGAAAGTCCTCACTTGCTGGTACTTATTCTGTAATTTATGATGCAAGCTTCTGAACTCGGCGTACCTTCGATAAACGTTCCATTCATCATCCTTTATCCTAATATAAACCTGCAAAACACAGACACGGAAGGAAACAATTTAAAGTCAAACCACTGATCTCCTTACTCTTGAAGCTCCACAGCTTCACGTCTTCGCATTCATGATGCAAAGGTACCAGAAGTTCCAGGATCTCGTATCCACACATACATCTTTGACAGTTGCTCTTTCTGTTGCACAGGTCATCAATCTTAGCCTCTCCCTTCTTCCCTCTCCTTCTCTTTTTCTTTCTTTTTATTGTATTAATCGAGACAAACATAACTTTCTCATTTTAGCATGACTCTAGGACAACCATGGTAGCACTTTCTGTTACCATGGTTTCCAGCATATTCTACTGTCCGGTGACCAAAGGAAAAAAATAATTTAATACCAATAAAAATTTGATTTCTATGTTCCCAGTGCATTTTTTCAACATTTTAAATTAACTTTGTGGCATCAGAATTGCAAAACATAGTTTTAACGAAAGTATGAAACTTAATTTACATTCTGATAAAATTACACTGAAAACTAAACTAGATATTTTATTGTTTGGAAAATAAACACAGTTCATTCTTCCTGCTTCTATAGACATTAAGTATAATTTAACACAGCTGTAGTTTTGTGATTCTGTTTTTGTTTCCCATTCAATTATTTCATGAGCGTATTACCAATTATATGCTAAATATTCACGTTCTCTAGGAAAATTTCATGCAGAAGTGAGATATACTTACAAAAAGCTGAGATTTCATTCATTATTAGAGAATAACCTTTCCTCCACAGAAACAAACACCGTGTAAAAGAACGCTGAAACAGCCCCAGTCAGAAATTATAAAACTCAAGATCCCAAGTGACCTTTTCCTTAGCTGCTTCTGTAGGCTCTGTAGCTCACCCGTCCTCATGTGTGTGTTAATAATTTCAGTATTTTGCACCACAAACTAAGCTGGAATAGTACGGATGACACTGCCTGGCTTCTCCAAAAAAAACCCAGTAATTTAGGAAGCGGTAAGGCAAGTGTCAGGAGAATGCTTCTGTAAAAAAGCAACACCAGCCACCACCACATGCAGATCGAGCAGCAACAATTCTATTTGTGAATACTAGGAAAAAATGAAATTTGTATTTTGATGTGGCTGATTCCAAGACTGAAACATTAACAAGGTCCCTCTCCTCTAGATCTGCCAAGGCCTTAGCGAAAACAAAATACTAAGGACTCATGGTTTTTCAGAGATCCAGGTGTGTCAAGTGAACGCCTTCTCCCACAAAAGCAGCTTTCCTTTGGTTTGCTCTTTAAGAAGTCTTATCTCCACGGACATCTCAAATACACAGGCGGCTTCTGTCTTGCAACAAAATACAATATCACATGCAGATATCATGCAAATTCTGCCAAATTATAATATTTCACTGTAGAAAATATTCCTAAATTCATAACATTGGATTCCATTGAATAACAAGTATTTTTTCGTTACTTCATCATGTTTCATGATGACAAAAAAATGAATACTATAACTCCAAAATTAGCACATCTAAGAACACAAGAGATTCAGAGTATTGTGTGAACAAAAACTCTACTACTTTTGGTAACAAAAATTCAGATCATGTAATGAAGGAACAAGTCTGTAAAAGGTATTCAGATTTCTTTTGCATGTTGAAAATAAAGCTAGCATAAATATAATTAAACACCTACAGAACCATCTGGTTTAACAATTCGGTACATGTCCAAAGCAAAATGAAGGGAAATATGAAATGCAAGTAGTTTGCAGAACTTCAATAGATTTCATTTAACGTAGTAAAAATGGTATTAAATACTCTTTATTCACCAAACTCTTAACCTCTCTCACTGCCTATTCTGGCTTCAAGCAGAGCATTGCTTGAAATTTTGAATACTTTCCTCAGATTCACGTTTCAGCTTCCCTACAAAAGGGGGCAGGGACAACCAGAAAGCTTAAAGTATTTTTAACCAAGCTATTAAACATGGAAATTCTAATTCACCTAAGCAGTTATCTTTGCACATGTGATTTGGTGACTCATGCAGTTCAATGTTACCTGTTAAGCTGTAACCCGTAGTTAACTAATTAAGGAATCCAGTACACTGTAATTGAAATCTTTAAGGACTGCAAAAACACAGATTAATTTCTTAGACAAAACTGTCAAAGACTTTCTTCCTGTTCTTCTATGTACAGAGATATTGATTTCTTTTACACAGTAAGAGATGAAAATGCAACATTTTGAGCCCTGTGCCACACTGAATTTATTGACAATCATGTAATAGAGTACGAAAGGCGTATTAAAGTTCATGATGTAGTACACATTTAAAGCCTTATCTCAACAAGGAATACGAGTCATAAGCTCAGCTATGTCACGACAATGCAAATTCAATTGGGAAATCAAACAAAGTAAATCCTAAATATAAAACTGCTTGGATAAACATATTCTGGTCTTGTCAGGTAAGGCACAGAGTTATCCCCATTTACATCAAATACCAAACATGCAACTTCAGCACAGGGTTAACAGGGAAAAATCACCTTCGCAGACAAAATTTTGAAATAATAGCAAATCAAGCAACTTGAGATATATGGTTTGAAATCGTCCTAAACTCATTAGGACTATTCCCATCATCTTCAATGAATCCACAATTTCATATTCACAGTCTTTTAACAGGAAGCCAACGAAATGCGCAGCTGCCAAATACCCTTCTACGTATGTTTGTCCCAAATGACCGTGCTGCACCCTAGAGCAACACTACTTTCTACTACTGAAAAAACTTTAACATACGACATATAATTTCAGAACAGTGTTTTAAGAGCATGTTATAGAAAGTTGAAAGGACTATTCTCGGGCTCATTCTCTGACCAATTTTAAAATCAATTCCAGATCAATACATTTCCTTTCAAATGCCTACATTTTCCTGAAATCCTCCACTTTCTAACCTAATTAAGTAATTTTCAAGGTAACTAAAATTTAAAGACCACATCAAAATCACCACTAGAATGTTTGTTTGGTTGTAGACAAACGATTTTACTTTAATACCCTTTTGTCTATCAAAAATTAATTAAGTAGCTTTTGCTTGTAATTTAGGAGCACTTTCCACTTGGGTCTCCCATGTAAAGATTTATTGGTCACCTTTTTGTAGCTACCATTTATGGCCCCTTAAAGAAAAATTCATTTGATAAGTATATATAACCAATTACTCCGTTATTTTCTCATCATAAACATGTTTGAAGCCAAAGATTTAAAAAGAAACAGTAAAGCCAGTAGTAATTTAATGTTTTGGTTTTCAGCCAACTATCTGCTAACTTAATGTTACTGAAATGCTGAAAAAGTGAGAACTGATTTGAAAGCACTAGGTAATGCTGAAATTAATAAACCCTACTCCAATGGTACTGGTTTTCCAGCCAAAAGTCTCTTTAACAGATTCAGGAATCTTTAAGCAGTTCAGAGTAAAAAATGCTCTTAACAGATCTTGGTAACAGGTCAGTAACGACTGACACAGTTCATCACTACTTTTGTACAAAAGCCTGAGGACAAGAAAGGACAAAGGCCAAAACTCCACCTTGCTCTGGTTCCAGTGCACCTGCACAGCTGAAATCCCGTCACCAACACTCGTTCTTCAGGTCTGCACAAGTCTAAGAGCGGGTGCTTTGCTTTTTCGATGCAAAATACAGACTGATATATTCAGGATTCACTTTTTTTTTCCCCCTCATGCATCGTAGGTAGAAAGAGACACTGAATGGGATATTAGAGAACCTTGTTCTGTCGCAATGACATTCATAGGTATAGAAATACCAGGTCAAGCATCAGGAAGGAACTTCCCTAAACCAAATTACTCCTGATTATTCCCTACAAATATGGCTCACATTTCCTGGTAGGATGATCTGAATACATAATCAAAAATGAATTCTAGACAGAGAACTCTGTGGATGGGAGCTCCACAAATACTCATCTGCTAAAGGTGCAGTCCCTGCGACTCCATCCCATTCCAGAGACAAGAAAAATATCAGAAGAGGAAAGAATAATGCTGATGGAAGGTGAGCACTGAAACTCTACTAAACTACACATAAAATTCAATGGCTCAAGATGCAAGAAAATGCAGAACATTTCAGCAACAAAACACTTCAAAGGATAAAAACAAATACTGAGAAAGTTTGTAAAGAATCAGTCCTGTGTTGGACAAGGTCATAGTTTTTCTTAGAGAAAAATTATTATTTCTGCTATATTTTATTTCCACTGTATTGCTGTATTTTTAACTTCCTTTCCCTCACTAAGAAAAAATGGTTTTCTGGAGATTCTCTTGTTTGTTACACACGCCCTCCAAATCAACACCCAAGCGTGTGACAACAAAAGGAAGAATTAGCAACTGGTTTGGTAGTGGCAGCCCAATCAACGCAAACACAAAAATATAACATGCAAACTGGCACCACTATTTTTTAAATGTTAACTCAGGCAAGCTTGAATGCTGGAAGTTTTCTTTACATTTGCTTCTAAAAACCACTTTAAATAATTTTGGAGTACCACTGGTCCACAGTTTTACCTCAAAAAAAAAAAGCAGAGTAGGCATGAACTAGTAGAGATGCTTTAATTTTTTGTTAAAGTTTTGTTCTTGGTACAGAAGCTATAAAATGTTTCTGAAAGATGTGAATACTTGCTTCAGATACAGGAGTATCTGCTTAGATGGAACAGATGAAGATAAAAAAGGATGAGAAGATTAATAATCAAACCTGCTCATGCTAACAGAACATGTGTATCTTAAGAAGCATATTGCTAGCACTCAGCAGGATAAACCAATGAATGAATGACAGTTCTTAAATGGATTTTATGCGTCTTGTAAGGTTGGCAATTTGAACACTAAAGGGTGATGGGAGAAGAGATTGTACAGGGAGGGAAATGTTACGTGCTTAACTTCATCTCTTTTTTTCTCTCCTCCGCCCCAACAGAAGAAAGTAAGCTTGGAACAAATGAAAACTACATAGAACAGACTGGTCCTCCAACTACCTACGCTGACAGACCTAACACTTTGTTGGGTTAGAAAAACCAATAAAAACCATGCATGGAGATGATCCGGATGAAGTTCCAATTGCAAGTATTTCAACTTTTTCCCTTCTTACAAGGCAGAATCTACAAACAAAATCTTGCATCTCCTTTACCTCTTACCTTTGAAATAGTTATATGCTGTATTATATAATCATAAAACAATCATAATTTCATGCCAGGTCCAAATTAAGGGCCGGTTTAGCTCAGTGGGTTGAGCATGGTGCTTGAAACATGAAAGGTCGCGGGTTCGATTCCCGTTTGGTTCTCACGTGTTGCCTGACCTAGTCGAGAGGTGGCATCCCTGCCCGTGACAGGGAGGTTGGATTAAAATGATCTGTAAGGCCCCTTCCAGCCCAGGCCATTCTACGATTCTATGATTCTATGAAATTGCAACACTTGTAATGTTCCCAAATTACCTTCTAAACTATTAAGTTATCTTCTAAAACACTTTAGTCTTATTGTGATCCATGTTATCTTTTAACAGTCTTAACAGTATGGATAATTTCTTTTTCATTCTTACAAAAAGTAATCTATTAAACAGCATAAAAACACATTCTCTTCTGCTACAACTACAGTGATTGATCATCAAGCCCAAGGCAGGGACTTCTAAAAGTCCACTTCAGAATTACTGATGGAGGGCTGGAAGTAGTAAGAGGAGGTAAGATCTCATGTACATTAAAAGTTCTGATCAATTAACTAACACAGTTTACTGTTTTCACTGTCTCCACTGCAAGTTTTCCATACAAAAAATACAATCAAACAGAAAGAAAAAATTCCCACACCTTGTTTAAGAATGTCTGTTAAATTTTTCTATGACAAAACATGGAAAAAAGAACAAACTGAAGAGAAACTATTTGCATGCTCTGAACTATAAAGCAGAACTTGTTAACATCAATAAAATTTAAATACTGATGCTCTACGTTTACTGAGTTTAGTGTTATAGAAGCCTGGAACACTCATTGCAACAACTCCCAAGTAATTACTAACTTAACATTTGGCTAAACTAATCCACAATACTTCCATAAAACAAAATAAGAGTATCACTAACGTAATCCAAGAAAAATGACTGCATAGTCTTTCTGTGGAAAGAAAAACATTCATTTTAACAAGAGGTGCAGACATGTTCTGGGATGAGCTGCTGTAACTCCTGCTCATTCTGCTTCTCAATTATTGGTTTATGATGATAATAAAGTTTCAAAAATCCTGAAAACTAATTCAACTTTAATGTACATCTTAACTATTCCACAACACTAAATGCAAAAGATTTTGATCAAAATCTACAATTTAAGAAATAACTGTTTTCAAGGCACAGGAACTACCTTTTCTTATGTCATAGTGTGTGCTCTTCTGAGAGGAGCGATACATTTCAAGCTATTTAGGAATATTTTATCAGAATTATTTCTGCACAGAAGTAAAAGGTATGAATTCAAAGCCGAAGTATATGGCAAAAAAGGAAGAACGAGCTACATTTCTTGACTTTACTTCAGGACAACGAGATTCTGTTTAGAATATAAATTCAAGCTGAATCCTCCCAAGTTACCTTCGAAGTGTGAGAAACGAATACAAATGCAAGTTATATTTTGACACAGCTGCAGGACTGCATTTATGGCTAAGTTCCCCCTTCGAAAATGATCCAGTTTAATAATTTCTGCACAATGAAAAACAAATGGAACAATGAAACATTTCAGCTGTGAATTAGCAGCTTTCTGTGTGCCTTTGTGCATACAGAGACATAACAGGAATTAAAGTGAACAAGCTTTTATCTCAGTAAGACCATTTTATCTACGAATATTATATTTTGCTATGATAGATTTTCAACTCTTTCCTACTTACTTCACAAAAATGAACCACACAGCGTCAAACATACGAGACATTGCACACCAAAGCGTGAACCTTTAAAGCTGCCAATACTGTTCTGCCAAACCGAACAAGTCCTGCATTTTAGGCGCAGCCACTCAATTCTGTACCTGTAGAACTACGGGCGCTGTGTTTCCTTGGTCACAGCTGTGCTGCTCTTCACCAAAACAGCGCTCAAGGGACGGGACACTCACTACAGAACAAAAGCAGCATGCCCAGGCTTTTGCTGGATGGAATCACTACTTCATTTTAAATACAAATCAAACCAGTACAGAAGATTTCACTCAATAACATAAGCATCTCCTTTTGATAGCGAAATATTACTTGTGATGCCCAAAAACAATTCACCCCATTTCACAAACATGCACTTGGAATTGATACAGTCATTGCACTTCACAGCAACCACTGCAGTGAAAGAAGTTTCTGCAGAAGAGAATATAGGTTAAAAGGAGAGAGCTGCTGGCTTTTTCTCCAAAGAGACTACTTTGGGTGCTCTGTCCAGGGAAAGGAGGATATCTCACCAATCATTTTGTAAATAATACCACTATTATTTATTCTAGATATCTATTGAACATAAATTATAATCTTTCTGTAGTAGAGGTATTTGAAAACTGACATTTTACTTCTATTTTCCCACTATTTTTTGCATCCAGATTAGGATTTCTACGCGCATATCAATGTATCAACTTGTACTATTGTTTTCTTCAGAAAAAAAAAATTATAAAAGTCTCCCATGACTGATCTCATCTTTATGAACTCCCTCCATCCCAGCTACTTAAAAATTTTTCTCCCTTACCTACTCTCACACTTCTCTGACACATGCCCAGGTCCCATTACTGAGAACACAGGATACTCGACCGTTTGGGCTCAGGCACCCTCAAACCACTCTCTCTCACAGTGTCATGAGCCACACCTTTCTTCCAAATCCCCCCAACCATTCTAGGCCATTCTTCTCTACTTGCTCTGAGATGGAATGCAATTAAAACACTTCCACCACTCTCTTTCTTGCCTGCTTAGTGCTGCAGCTCCTAAAGTCATTCAATTCCTCATGCATCAGGGAAAAGAAATGCAACTTTGGGATTTTTTTTTTCAAATTTTTGCCTATTTTTCAACTATTTCAAATGTCAATCCATTGTCTCCTATTGTTAAGACTTTCATCTTTGATGAACGACTAAGGTTATGCTGGCTCCTGTGTAAATTAAAGGTCAACAGTCATACCTGGCAGATCCCAGACCATGCTTTCACTGTCTCATCTCTCACCCAAAGAATTTGCTGGGTACTGTCCCCCCTCAAAAACTCTCGAGTATTGGATACTGTTCTCCTGCATCTCCTTTACGTTACGCCTCTGTGAAAGTTCTTTCCTCTGGCTGAGGAGGAGCATTCACACACTGTGAATAGCCCCTTCATGTGAAGGTATACTGCTCTTCCTCCAGCAAGGAAGTGGAAGGAAAACAGAACTGCTTAAAGTCCTATGAAAATAAATACTATGAGAAAAGACAGCAGACAATATTAAACAATAAGACTGAGAAAAAATATTGTAAGAAAATAATGTTTACTGATGCTAATTCTTGGGGGGTCCTATTCATGTGCAAATAGCAAGTCTTGCCTGATTAGTAGGTTTATCTTTCATCTTACTTAGTATCTGCTAAAATGTTTATTGCTCTGCAACCAAGGCAGATTTGCAAGTAGCCATTTAAAAACTGGTATCACTTTAAGAATCACAGAATCTCGGTTTCCTTATCTTAAGTGTCAGCCATTGGTAATTATAGCAACAAAAGGCATGACTAACGGCATTTGCTGCACACTTCGCAGGGAAGTGGAACCCGTATGTATGCAGAAAATAACAAGATACGCTACAGTCGAGAAATACGGTAAAATAATATTATTGCAATAATCATCTTGCTTCACAGGCATTAAAGAAACTACAACTAACTAACACCATCTAGGGGTAAAAAGTAAATGCAAAAAAAAAGTTGTTTTATTTTGAACTAGATTCTGTCTTTATCCCTGTGAATATATTGGACAATATATTATTTTCTAATGGTAAGCGGAGTGAGCAACATCTGTCTCACAAGAAAGATTCACAAAAAGATGGGCATCAGACTGCACAGATCACAAATAATGGTCATCAGAAAGCAACTGGCTAACTAGAGAAAACAGGATGCTTATATCAGAAAAGTAGATTTTTGCCATCACAACCCCGATTTTGCAAAGCTGCCTAATATTTAAAGTGTCTTTCTAAGGGACTAGGCTTTCTAAATTGTTACTTTGTACAAAATACAGGGGTTTCTTCATATATGATTAGGTCCTTTAACGATTATAACTAATCAGTTTTACCTCTTCCTAATAGCTACCACAAACTTGTAAAAGAATAAACCTCTGGAGCTTCTTTTGGACTCAGAGTGAATAACGTAATTATTCCAACATTCTTGCTAGAAGATGTTGTTATGACAATCCAGTCTGAGTTCCTGTCACAGCCCAGATAACTTCACCCAGTAACATCTAAATGAGCCTTATGATCTGTTGATTCGTAATAAGGACATCAACTGGTCATCTAATCTTTCTACTCTGGAGCAAAATTAATTACAAGAGTAATCTGTCAGCTTTAATGAATGGCAAGAGAGCAGTCAAGATACAAGCCTGAAACAAAACAAAACTGAGCCAGTATAAAGAGAGGGGATGTACTTCTGAAAACATTCGAATGAGCTTGCCGTGCATAGAAGATAAACACTAGTGGAAGGAAAGAGATTTCCTAATCAAAACTATTATTCCCATTTTAGGACTAAATTAGTCATTCTTGGCACAGTATAACAAGAGCAACTCATGTTTAGCTAATTCCATACCATGACCTCTAAATTTATTCCACCGCATTGTTACTGCGAGGCGTACTGATTTCAACAGTTCAAAACATTATCTGGTGAATTACAAAATGTATTTTATTCAGTACACTTAAATATGAACAAAAAGTATAGTGATATTTATGCAGAAAAGTTGCCTAATTTTCAAAATACTGCTATCCAGGGATTTCCTGAGAAAAAATGTCACGTCTTTGTGTTCAGATTGATTTTCCTTCAATTTAGTTAGCTCAATTATTTTCTAGACCCATACAAACTTCCACTATTCACAGGCTCTGTGGCAACATGCCTTGCACTCTAACTATAAGCTGTAGAGAAAAGGACTATGACACACTTGGTTTGAAACTGTAGGCTAGTATGCAGTTAAAAATCTCCTCATGTCTTTCATGATATGAAAGATTGCTATCGTATTCCCCTCTCGGTTGTCTTTCTTGCAGGCTGAGAATTTCTAATACACCCCTCAAATGAAAAAGCTTCGTTTTTAACCTGTATTCTTTCCAGCTGTGGTATTTCCTTGGAGAGGACTAGAACTGCACACAGATAAACCACAGATTATACACAGTGTAACAGAGTTTTCTATTTTGCTATCCCTTTCCTAATGATTTCTAACAATTTGGGTTTTAGAGTTCCTTAAAACCCTTTAAAAATTCTACCAGATTAGCTACTTTAAAATCTTACAGTACGAAAAAGCAAGCAGCTATCTATCACTCAGTGTTCACCTACTGCATCCTTTAACTCCTGGTGAATGGCATGTGGATATTTATTCTTTATTTGTCAAGTAAGATCTTCTGCTAGCATTTCATTTAAAATAGACAATCTGCTAATTCTCCACAAGGAATAAATCAGAAAAAAAGTACTCCATAAAAATTCCATGGCGAACGAAGATTTTAAATCACCATTTTTCTGTTCCTATTTTATGCTCTGAGCCCACCCTTTCCAGGCTGAGCATTTGCCCCATTGACTTTAACAAGTGGCCTCTTCCTGACGTGTGCAAAAGAGACCATTAGATTTTATGCCTTTTGGAAGTTGTGAGAGGCCTGTAACTGTATTTCTACTTGTGTCCTGCAGAATGTGTACAGTCCTCTATTTTTCTTTGGAAGTGAATTAATTATTGTTTTTTTTAATTTGTTTATTTACTTCTAATAATTTTCCTCATTCTGGTGCTTAAACATCCTTCTCTTGTTTTCTCTCTCTTTTTTTTTTAAATAGGTTAAGCATTTCCTCTCAGCAATACTCAAGTTTTTGAATACTCTCCATTATGCCTGCAAACCCCTTTAACTGTCCCTTTTAGGTTTTTTTTTTAACCAGCTTCCTCTTTTTTTTTTTTTCCTTATTCTCTTTTTTCTAGTTTAATATTACAGTTGTGAATTTCTGCTTTTGTTGTTCCTTTCACAACAGTTTAAATTAAAGGTTTGGGGTTTTTTTCATTTCCTATTCCCATACCAAACACCTGCTCTTTTTTACATGGAAACATTTCTGTACTTTTCAGTTTACATATTTTATCATCTTCATGTGCCAGTAACCGAGTCTTGCATTAAATCCCTCCTGTGAAAACTCCCTTTATTCTAGAAAGGTATCCAGATCCTGATGAATCCAAACCCTTTATTATTCCTGGGGAACCTATAACAATACCCTAGGGAATGACAAAATTGAACACCCCAGCACCTACCACTACCTCTTCTCGGTGGGGATTTTGGTCCTCAGACAATTAGTCACAGCGCACGAGAAAACAAAGCCCTCAATGACTACTTACTTTTAAAAGCCTCGTATCACATTTATTTTTTGTCTTTATTTATTGTGGTCCCCAATTATTTACTGTAGTCATCCAGAGTTTGTCAGTTATTGTGAAATGGTGATACTGCAGCAGTCAAGTGAAAAAATATTAAACGAGCATAATAACTGCACTTAAGTGCACATCCAATTCTAAATAGCTTTTTCGCTCGATTTATACGCCATCTAACCGTAACACCCAGAGTTGAATGATCCAAGTCTGTGGCTCTGTTAATTTTTAAGGCAGTAATAGACAGTGCTAAGCTGTGAGTGCTGATTCACCTGCTGCTCACAACTGTTCCCCTGAATTCAGTCACTGAAACTGAGCATAAAATTTGGCGATGTTTCTAGACCTTGTTCTTAAATTCTTAAGATTCATAACCATTAAATTGTGCCAGTTAAACATTAGTGCAAGAGTGCAGTGTAACTCCTCAAATATAGAGGTCTGATTAAAATTTCCACATCTAATAGGATTCATTATAAAATGTCGCTTGCTTTCAGAGCCCACAACCTTATTTCTGAGCTTGCCCAGAATCCTTAATCCTTAACAGAAATTAAAGAAACTATTTGATGGTTGAAACTACATGGCAAGTATGCTGGAACTGGAAACTTTTCCTTCTGTACTCACTGAAGCACAGTATCCATTTTTTTTAAGGATAGAAGATTTACTGGTTTTGAACACGACATCTGAAACATATCAAAATATTAACATCACACAAAAATAAGTGCTTTGAAATTCCCTCCAAAACAGCATTACAAATCTGCATTAAATAAAATTAAATAACTACATAAATAAGCAAACACTAGAACAAAACTCCTGATGGAATATACTCTTATCCTGTCTGGGCCAGGCCCTCCTGGCAGGAAAGTTAACAGGCCATTCATTTCTTTTCCTGGTTTAAGCAGCTCGATTCCTCTCTCCATCAAGTGAAATGCTTCAGAGATACAAAACTTCAGCAAAGTTAACAAGGTGGCTCGTAACAGGAGGGAAACGAAGGACAACCTCTTTAGCAGATGCAGAGGAACTCGAGCCATGTTAGAAATACATTTACACCAACGACATTTGGAAAAGCAGTGGTCAATATCCGTGCCCTTTTGTAACACCTTCATTTGGCAGCAACATCTCATCTTAATAACACTGCATCCACCATCTAACTTTCAGGCAGACCAAGCATCTTAAGGCTGATTTCCAATTAGATTATACATTATACAGCACAACCCAGAGTCGATTCTTACATCTCAAGTTACGGCTACACAAGTACTCGCAGAGAAATCTCAACTCCAAAAGACATCGGAAATGATCTCAATAATGTCAACATTCTGCAACATTCCTACTTTCCTTTATATTCCTATATATTTCCTCTGTAGCTGATACATACAGTTGATATTCCTATATATTTCCTCTGTAGCTGATACAAACAGTAACACATGCATTTTAATTTTCTTTGGGGAAATAAAAGATAAAGCAGCAAAAATAAAGTTTATTGTGAATTAGAGGTCTCTCCGAAATGAGCTGTCATTTATTGTAATTGTCACTCCCAGCCCTTGACTGTTCATCACATACTGGTAGCCTGGTAAATATCCTCTTCCGCTATTTCAACACTGAATCCAACTCCCTGTAATCAGGAGCACATGTTTTGGCAGAGATTTAACAAGATAAATGCACAGTGCTGTTATAGAGGCTATTCTGAAGTTTTATAAATTAATGCTTTCCCTCCCGGTAGCTATAAAATGAAGAATATATATTCAGCAAGCACACGACTACAGATTTGATCAAGGATGTGCAATCACTTCGAGTGTTCCATCATAGTGCTACGGTACAGTGTATATGTCTGGTCAGGAAAATTTTCTTTTTTTCATGTGCACAGTGGCAGAAGACAAAATTATTTGCTAGACACATACTCCTCCTAGTTATACTTCTGTTATGGAGATCAAGCCTATATACTAATGTATTTTTCCATAGAAAAGATCTCAGCAGGTACTAAGATCAAAGTTTAGTAAGAAACATAGAAGTTTTAGGCCACTTCTAAAGGTAATTCCTGCTCACTTTTCTTTACATATTAAAAAGATAAAGTTGAACAAATACACAACTGTTCACCAGAGAAATTCTATGATATTCTGTGCTGTTCTGTAATTAAAGATGGAATAGTCTGACCACAGACATCCTCTACCCAGCTATAGCTCCTAACTTTCCACATTACATGTCCTGTAAACTGCTAGTGGGAACAGATAATGAATAGAGCATATTCAGAAGAACCTGTGTGTTTTTCAAATACATATACCGATAAACAGAATTTTGTACACTATGAGAGCACAACATCTCGAGCATATATTGTAGACATAAAGAACTTAAAATTCTCAAAATCGTCTTTTTGTATATGTAGAATTTTCAGTATTTTAGAATCTTGCAATGGTATTTTGCTCCCTTTTTACCTCTTCTCAAGAGGCTTAGGCTTCAATCACAAGTTCTTTGTTTTCCATTGATGATGAGTAATGGATGAAGCCTAATAAAACCCACACCGTACCAGCACAACATATTTTTCTAAAATGCCATGCCAATGATAAATAAAAGCAAGATAGAAAAGCACATTCCAGGATTAGCTTGATCAACAGTCCAGATACAAAAATACTTGATGAAAGATTGAATTTTTAAACTCAAAGGTTTTTCAGCAGTCGGTGACAGGTACCCCTTAACGTTACCCTTTGCTGCTCATTCACACGGGCAGCAACATTAATTCCAGAGAAGACTACTACAAAATCACGGGCAACAAAATGGCACTGGGGACAAGGATGAAGTGCACAGGCGCCTAGTTGATCTTCTGGATCGCACCAGTGAAGGAAAAGGCTTGTGTAGGACCAGGTGGGTGCTGTGGATCAATACCTGGTTGTACAGCAGATGCCACTGACAGATTTGGCTTTTGTGACCATAGGACAGTCTCTAAGGATCAAGGGCTATCGGGAGAGCTGAAATCCACCAAACAGAGTGTGACAGGATCATCTTTGCTAACAGGCTGATCCATCTGGTGAGGAAATGGGGGATGGGGTGGAAAGCAAATGGTGTGTGGTGACAGGAACAAGAAAAAACTAAGAAATAACAAAGCAGGACAAAGAATAAAATAGAGCAACCTCGGAAGCAAGCAAGAGAAACCGCAGCTCCTCTAGTAGGTCACAGAACTGTGACATCATTAGAGTAACAGAAATGTGGTGGGTGGGGTACTGATGCTTAAGAACTCCTGTGTTACCGTCTGTGTTTGCAACGTGCAGCCAGTGACACCAGAGTGGAGGAATGAATATGTATGCGAGAGCCAGAAAGACGAAAAACAATCACAGTTAACAACAAGTTAGGTTTCCACAAACACTTGTGCACCTGAATTTGATTGATTATTTAATGCTTTTGAGCAAATTAGTAACTGTTCAGTATTGTCATCTTTTCTTTCCATTAGCTAAAGTCTTATTTTTCATTGTCTTTTACTGGCTGAAAGGTGAGTGTTTTTCTGTATTTTTCAACTATGTGCCAACACTTCATAAATTATTCAAAATTCTTGAGAAATTATCATTCAGAGTGAGAGGAATGCTAAAAAGCTTCAGAAATCATGTTCAGAGCTAGAGTACATGTGGCTGAAACAAAAGTGGAAAAATTTTGCAGCTGCTAATAATCCACGAATAAGGAACAACAAACAGCCTGGGACAGCATATTAAAGTGTTTCAAGTTGGCCCTGCCATTCTGTCCATGAAGGGCATAACTGTTCTGAAACCAAGAATCCAGGAATGAAGGAACAGCATAGGATTTCAATGCTTCAACTACAAGGCAGTCTAGAGCACAAACCCCTAAATTCAGACCCCGCTGAAGCAGAACACACTATGAACATGCCCAACGACACCTGGGGAAGGACAGTGGCACCACTCCTGTTTGAACAACCTACTCCAGTAACTCACATGTGTCCTTGTTATCCCTCAAACTGAAACAGAATATGCACGTGCATATTGAAGAGGGCATTACCCATCAACGTTCAATTGTTGTCCTCACAGGCCAATGCAGTCACCTTATTAGCATGCTTGTAAAGTATTACGCTATTAAAAGCCAACCCTCAAAATATGCTCTTTGGATAATCAACACATTCCTATAGATCATAAATTGCTCCTGCTGTTCATCAGCTGATTTCTAATGAACTTATTCTGAGATAGTTAAATTGTTAAAATGTACCACTCAGTCAGAAACTTTTTCACCAAATCTGTGTTAAGATGTACCACTTACCTGATAAACATGAAATGCATTAGCAGCTTTTCCACGCAGAAAGACCGAGGGAATCCAAACATTAATAAGAGCACGATTTGATCTAAGGAGGGGAGAGAAAAACTTAATACAGGGAATCATACTTATGTGTAAGAATTGCAAAGCAACTACCTCCAGTGTTTTAGATAATACCTCCAATGATTTAGATAATGATCAAAGTGGTCAACAAAGCATTTTATCATTTCAAATGGAGTATCAGAAAAACTGTAGTTCTGCCTGAAGCTTTTATACCTGCTGTATCCAGGTGTTGCCTAAAATTAACATAACTGAAGAAGTGCACTGAAGCAATTCCTTCTGCAAATTTTATGTGTTTGGGTTGGGTTTTTTTGCACCACACATTTGACAACATTTAGTTATACATGTGAAAGAAAAACTATTCATTTCAAACTAATTCAACAAAACTCAGCAAAAAAATGATTCATTAATTAACAGAAGTGCACTGCAAAATTACGGACAAGTCATTTCCATCTGCCCTTTGTAATTAATTTCCAAATTTCTATGATTCAAAGACATCAGTTACATTTCCACCCGCTCATTCACAAAAAGCCAGATTCATTAGTCTGACTAATAAAGGCAAAACTGCAAATCACAACATTCTAGAATGATCTGGGATGACCGATCGGGTTATTTGCAGGGTTTTTTGTAATACTATTTGGAGATGCTGATTAGGAGTTATTCTGGAAAAAAAAGAGAGTCTGTGACATAATGAATAGCATCTAACATCTATCAAACCCAAAGCAACAGAAAGCAGTAGTTTTTTGGTGCTTTGTTTAGAATACCAAGACCTAATGTACTGAAAGAGCACTGCAAGAGAATCTTCACAAAACTTAACCCCTTGCATTCAACATTATTAAAAACTACACCAGAGTACGGACTGTGCAGCTCTCCACACTTTTCAACAATGAAACGCAACAACTGAGAATTCAGTTATTGGAAGCAATATAAGAAAAGCAAATTACTGAACCTGCTTATTCTTTTTTCCCTTAAAGACAGTATGAAGAGAAAAAAAAATTGTGTATAGAACTTACATTTCAAAATCTGACAAACTCTGATCTTCAGATGTTTGACTCAAATCTCCAGGGACCTATATTTACACAACAGAAAAAATTCCCACACACTGGTTATTATGCTTTCTAATAAGAAAGCATGATATTATAAAGGAAAGTACAATTCAACATTCAATTTTTTTAATGCAAATAAAAAATATTACTGAGAAAAAATAGAAGAAAAATAAACAATTGTGCAATAGGATTATGAACATACCCCCCTTGCCAGTTCTTTGTGTTAGAATTTGCTACAGCTTGGGCAAGAACAATAATCCGAAACAAACTGGGCTTTGTAAAAGCATGTCATTTTGAAAGGTATAGAAAATCCAGGAAAAAAAGCAACATTATTAGGCTTTTGTAAGAAAAATATGCTAAAAAAAGTACATTGTTGTTTTGGTTTGGTCTGGCCGGATTTCGGCGGCGGGGGGGGAGCTGCAGGGTGGCTTCTGTAAGAAGCTGCTAGAAGCTCCCCAAGATTGATAGAGCCAATGCCAGCCGGCTACAAAGAGGGACCCGCCGCTGGCCAAGGCTGAGTCTATCAGTAAGGTGATAGCAGAGGAACGCCTCTGTGAAAAACATATTTAAGAACGGGAAAAAGAACTGCGCAATAACAGCTGGCACAGAGATGGAGGAGTGAGAATCTGTGCAGACACCAAGGTCAGTGAAGAAAGAAGGGGGGGAGGATGAGCTCCAGGCGCGGGAGCAGAGAGTCCCCTAGGTCTGTGGTGAAGACCATGGTGAAGCGGGTTGTCCCCCTGCAGCCCATGGGCGAGGTGCAGAAGTCCACCGTGAGGATCACCGCGTAGATGTCCACCGAGGACTCCACGCCGTGTGGGTGGACTGCCTGAAAGGGGACTGTAGCCCGTGGGCAGCCCACATCAGAGCAAGTCGCTGCCGGAACCTGTAGCCCGTGGAAGAGAGGAATGCCCACGCTGGAGCAGGTTGGCCGGTGGGACTTTTGGGACGTTGTGGGTGGCTCACGCTGGAGCAGTTTCCCCCGAAGGACTGCGCCTCAGACTCACGAGGGGTGGGCTGCCCCTCGTGAGGTGTCTCGCGTTGGGCAGTTTGTGATGAATTGCCCTTCTTGGGACGACTCACGCGGAGAAGAGAGCGTGAAGCTTGTCTCCCGTGAGAGGGACCCCACAATGGCCCTGGGGAACAGTGAAGAGTCCTCCCCCGGAGTGAAGAAGCGGTGGAACCAACGTCGGATGTACTGACAGCAACCCCCATTCCCTGTCCCCCCGTGCCGCTTCAGGGGGAGGAGGTGGAGAAACCGGGATTGATGTTAAGCCCGGGAAGAAGGGAAGGATGGGGGGAAGGTGTTCTGTTTGAGATTTGTTTGCTCTTTCTCACTTCTCACTACTCCTCTCTGATTAGTTCTCTTAATAAATGCACCTAATTTCCCCAAAACTGAGTCTGTTTTGGCCAGGACGTAAATGAGGGTGATGTCCCTGTCCTTATCTCAAAACCCTGAACCCTTGGAAATATTTTCTCCCCTGTTCAGCAGTGAAGGGGGAGTGAGTGAGCGGCTGTGTGGGTACCTGGCAGCCAGCCAGGGTCAACCCACGACAATTGTCTAAACAACTTATGGGAAGAGATGAAGCACAAAAAACCTAGTGATCACTTTCTTCGACGATCAACGTTCCATTAAGAGAAAGACATGTGGACATTTAATTTTAGCTGTGCTTTTACACATTGGGTAAGGATGGACTAATACCCGCAGAAGCGAAAGAAGTAGCAGTTGTGAGAAAGCAAGTTTGAAATAGTATTTAGAACTGAAAATTTTGTGAATGAAAGGGCTGTTCTTCACCAAAAGGACTGAGAAGCACTGGAACAGGCTGCCCAGGGAAGTAGTGGAACCACCATCCCTGGAGGTATTTAAAAGACGTGTAGATGGGGTACTCAGGGACATGGGTGAGTGGTGGACCTGCCCATGCTGGGTTAACAGCTGGACTCAATGATCTTAATGGTATTTCCAACTGAAACTACTCTATGATTCTCTAACAATAGTTTCTTACCTTACTTTAGCGCTAATTAAATATAAAAGGATACCTTCTCCCATTTAAATCACAGAATCACAGAATGTCAGGTGTTGGAAGGGACCTCAAAAGATCATCCAGTTCAACCCCCCCACCAGAGCAGGATCACCCAGAGCAGGTCACACAGGAACGCGTCCAGGCGGGTTTTTAAAGTCTCCAGAGAAGGAGACTCCACAACCTCCCTGGGCAGCCTGTGCCAGTGCTCTGTCACCCTCACAGTGAAAAAGTTTTTTCTAATATTTTTGTGGAACCTCCTATGTTCCAGCTTGTACGCATTGCCCCTTGTCCTGTCATTGGACATTCTGAAATAACCCAGAAGAGTTAGCGTGTTTTGATGAATTTCTGGAGACAGTTTCTACATAAAATACTGGTTCAGTGTATCTCCATAATGTCACACACTGAACATTTGCTGCCTGAGAAACTTAAACATATATTATTGTTTATTGTATTGCCCCTTTACATAAATGTTATGATAAAACAGGCATGAATGCTTCCAGTGCTAACAAAAGGAGCAATACTACATAATCATATGAACAAAAACTGTCAAAATATGCCTTCCTCAGAAGATGGACAGCTATTAGGAACACTCTTGACTCCTCTTTTTGCCCTGTTCATTTTTGAGCTTTAACCCAATCTTTTCTTGCAATTTTGCTGTCTGAATATATCTATTTCACATTCAGACCTGCTAAGGAGAACAAAACACTATCAAAAATACAAAGGAAGGTGTTCTTGACAGATGTGTTACTAGGTGTTACTTTATATAAGTTCGCTCATCACAAGGAATGGGTTTAAGCTTATTCCTGAGGGGTGTTCTACATTGTAATAAACAAACACTTACTGGCCCTCTCAAATCAATTAGTTCTTGTCTCATCTGGGACACAAGAGCTTCTTTAGCCATCAGAGCACGGTGCAGCCTCTCATTGAATTCAATCAGTTCCCCATGCATTTCAGCTACCTGAAAAACAAAGCCAAGAGGTAAATGTTTTCTCAGCTGAAAAGACCCACACTATGTAATTTCTACCACATATATCAACTTTTATTTAGATTTTTTTATTTTACCATATTCTCCAAGTAGTGCATCTCATTGCTAATGCACTAGTTTGAACTGACCATTAAGAACAGTTGTTAGTGACCAACAAGCTCATCTTATGAAAATAAAAGACATTTAAATGCATATGAACTTCTCTGTTGTGATTAACATAATAGGTGCCAATTAGCCAGCAGATTCACTTCATAAATCGAAAAAATGATCACCAAAATTGCCAACTTTACTAGTTAAAGTAATATAATGTCATTAACTCTGGATAAATTATTTTCCATACTAGCTTAATCATTCATTCCAATTCAAAGTGAGTGGTGCAATATTTAAGAATATCAAAAGCTGCTCTGTAACTCAGGTTAATATTAGCAGGTCAGTGTTAATGACAGACAGCTTGGCCCAGGAAGTAGAACTTCTTGTATTTCACAGACGAAAAGATGCAGTATGCTACTAGTTCCTGAGGAAAAAAATACTGATAGCTGGTTGACTGTTTATCAAAAGCAATATACAAATTTAGAAATGGATGTAAAACTCAGTAGTTTACATATGTGAAATCACGTTTGATTTTTTCAGTGCCTGTCTCTGTCAGAACAACAAAATATAAACTATTTGGTGTAATACATGACTGTTTTCTCTCCCTTTGATTGGGATGTCCTTCAAATAACTTTCTACTGACAGACTTGATTAACATGTAAATTCAATAGCTCTCTCAAAACACTGGAAGTAATACAAACATTTATAAGTGTCCCTAGCAAAGTTAAATAAAAAAAAAGAGAAAATTTAACATCAAGTAAACCAGCAAAACACTTGTTATATATTATCAAAAGAACAAATTGGCAGGTACATTACTTGTGAAAATCACTTTTATGAATAATTAAATTATTTCAGTACTTTCTCTTGTCAAAGAAAAATATATTGCCATCACAGTAAACCAAAAGGAGTGATGAGACATACTTTTGAGTAACAATATTAATTTTGGTTCCTTTAATTTTCCTGCATCAAGGTCTGTTAAAAACAATAAAGAGGTCTCCTCATAATTATATCCTTTCAGTTACTTTTTATGTCATTGCATCTTCCTTTATTCATTCCACATTGAATCTTAAGCAGTAATTTTCCCTGCTGGGACTTCAATCATTTTCACAGTTTTTCTTCATGACAATATGTTTAAAGCAGAAAATTGAAGCAGAAAAGAGTTAAGTTTCCCTCGGCCAGACGATCATTCAGATCTGGCCGTGGTCATCACCAGAAAATGCGCTTCCAGACCCAAAGCCTTATTACGAAGGGGAAGGGAAGCTAACAGAACACGCTCCACACCAGCAGAACTATAACGACCTCTTGTCAAAAGAAAATCTACGCCTACCGCTGCCTGACGGCTCTGCAGCTCTACTGTCCACTACAGTCCCGAGTAAGAGCAGTTTCCGGTAGGAACAGCAAAGGGAAATACTACTCATGTGCCACAGCAAAGGACAAAGCTGTTAACTTAAAACATGCCAGGAATGCTTCACTAAGCATATGAATAATACAATCTGTCTCAGAATGACAAGCTTTTAGAGTAGAGAAACAGACTTTTAAGATCTTGCAACAAGAGAAAAAGAGTAAGTTTTCTTAAAACAGTGTGTTAGGAGAACTCAGGTGATTTTTTTTTAAAATGTAATTTGCAGCTAAAATTCATTGAAGTTTTTGCATAAGTGACATCTGAATTCATGACTTTTTCTCTGGTACAGTCGTATTTTTTCCTCAACTGTCACAAAATGCAAAACAACATATTTCCCAAGAAACTCTAGACAGAACTGAAGTTGTTTGGTTTTGCTGTCTGTGAAAGCTCAAAGAAGTCTTCAACTAAGTTATTTAATATTTTAGAGTTTATTTCTTGAAGAATGTCTTAGAATGTCATTAACAGGTAAGAGCATATGTTAATACAGTGAAAGGTTCTAGGTTTACCAATAGTTTGTAGAATCACTTGGGGATTAAAAGTAATAAAAGAACAAACGAAAATGATTTTGAAAAGTGTGAGAAAAACACTGACAAGCAGTCAAACAAGTTTTCATAATCAGAGTTGGTTTTTAAGCAACCAACTAAATTGCTCTATGTGGAAAGGCTGTGACACCCATAATCATCTCATGTTGAAGAATAAGTGGCACTTTTTGCAGACATTACCAAAACTGCTGTATAATCAAAATTCCCACTTCAGGATCCTAAATCAGGACATAGTAAAGAAATTCATTACAGTACATTGTTACCTGTTACACTTAACTGAGAGAGAATTCTGCACAGACAGACCTTTTTGGCAAAGCTTTAAGGCACCTTCCCTGACCAGATTGCTCATTATATGAGAAGGAATTTTGTAACAAAAAAAAAATGAACAAAACTCACGTATTGCATGATGCTAGATCTCATGAATGCACAATATTCGGAAATAGACTCTAGACTTCAATCTACTGGGTGTACTTATTTGAACAAAGTGATTCACATCTAGAGTTCATGCGATCAGCACATGGCTCTGCCACATCAGAAAAACCGGTTCTGGCAGCAGGACAGCAGTCAAGAGTCCTCAATCCGACACACAACACAGGCTCAACTTTGAAAATAAGACTTCACACCTTGTATTTGTGAACAGAAAAGGAGTAATGACTTCTCACGGAATCACCGAATGTTAGGGGTTGGTCAACAGATCCAGATTGTTACAAGGTTTACATCCTGTATTAAGTATGTGAAGGAATCGTTACAGACCGGTAAGTGAGAGTCACACGCAGACCCTCCCTCGGGTGTGATTCTTAACGCAGTTTTCCAGCGGTTACATCCACTGCTGTGTGATCCATCCTCCTCCTAACACCGCCCTCCACAAACTCACAACTCTTAGCAACAAATTCCTCAACACGCAGAACAAACGCAGTAGAACTAGGGAGGGTGTTTTTAAAGCTGAAGGAGATTTTACCTGTGTTCTTAATTAAGATATTCTTATAATAAATACAGAACAGAGGAAAGGAGTCAGACGCACCCAACCGAAGATGCACATTAGGGAAAGAATTAGTTTCACATGAGAAAGAGATAACCCAGTATGAACGTCTTAGAAGAACTGTATTAATCGTATTAATCTCTTGATGCACGACCTGCATTTTTAGTCACCTTCAAATTAATCAGTTAATATAAGTATGCAATTTCAGAGTATTTTGGGTAAGAGAAAGACACAGAGAATTGTTTTACTTTTTATAAAAATGTTCATTTAATATTTAATAGGAGATATGGGTATTAGATATTAAATTTCAATACTTTTGTCTGGAAAATCATTTGTATTTAAATTTAGGATGAAACCCTAATCTTTCTTTTTTGTCTTTAATGAATTCTGCATTAGTCTTAAAAGCGAACCTTGTATTAAGAACTTTTTTAAACATGGTCGTATCAACAGAACGAGTAGCTTCCATCATCCATTTCCATGCTGCAGAATTCAAAAAACTACACGGTAAAGCAACATAAAAATGAAACACAGGTTGGCAATCAGAAAACAGCACGAAAGCACAGAAGAAGCCACAGATTTCAGTATGTCAACTGACACAACAGCAATATCTGTGATTATGTACTGTAACGTAGACAATACCTGAAAGCCATTGTCTGTGACACTTTCAACTTCACCACCATCAGCTAGAACTTCAAGGAACTTCTTTACTTACTAAAACCCTTGTTTTAACATCAAAGTATAAATGTATACCTTTGTTGGGAAAAGTATTTATAGTTATCCATATTGGTTTAAATATGTAAAGTATTTATAATTATCCATATTGGTTTAAATATGTTTTGAAGTCGAATGAACAAATTTGTATTTTAATCATAGAAGCTTGAACATTAAATCTTTCATATTTATCTTCCTAAAGCAAAAATCAGACTTTTCATTTACATAAATGGGGAAAAATAATAACGAAGAAAAGAAACTATTTACAGCTTCAAATGTCATGTTACAATTATGACTCCATAAAATCTGTGCAGTAAAAACTTTACCTCAATCAATTTTCTTTCATAAGAGCTGGCCAGTTCCTCGTTGTTTTCTACTTGCTTTTGCTCTGGGATAGCAAATTCACCATCAGTGCTCCAAATGTTTGGTAGAACTAAAACAAAGACATACGTCAAATTAAAATGTTAAATTACATAAACATCTAAGACAATCTGTTTAGAATCATAGAATCACAGAATGTCAGGGATTGGAAGGGACCTCGAAAGATCATCAAGTCCAATCCGCCTGCCAGAGCAGGAACGCCTCGATAATGCTACACAGGAACGTGTCCAGGCAGGTCTTGAATGTCTCCAGAGAAGGAGACTCCACAGCCTCTCTGGGCAGCCTGTTCCAGGGCTCCGTCACCCTCACTGAGAAGAAGTTTCTTCTCGAGTTTAAACGGAACCTCTTATGTTCCAGTTTCAGCCCATTACCCCTTGTCCTATCAGTGGTTGTCACCGAGAAGAGCCTGGCTCCATCCTCGTTTAGAAGTAATAGCTTTAAAAGAAACTGTTCTTAGAAGTATCAGAATGGGATACAATATAAACAATATTACAAGTATCAAAATACAAATGTCGCAGGAAACTTGTTTTGTAAGACACGTATGTTTAATTAAATGCAAATTAAAAGAATGTTCTGCTTCGTGACTACAGCTGTCTACTATATGTAGGTAGTAACTGCAATTCCTACCCAAAGCCTTTGAAAACTAAGCCTTTGCTTATCTTCTGTTCTTTCTACTTCTCTTCCAAAACATCATTTCGTATTACTTGCACAGACTACTTCCTTACCACAGAAATTACAATAAATAGGCCTGAGAATGGACATTCCATACTTCATCTAGTATTTCATGTTTTTGCATAAAGCAGAATCAGCCCTAGTTATTTCATTCCCGACAGCTGTCTTATTCCTCGAAACCTCCAATAATGGAGATTTCATGCTTTCTTGCACAATCTATTTAAATTTCAGTATTCTTCTCAGAAAGGTTTTCTTGATAGCTAATCAAACTCCCTCCACCTGCCATTTAAGCCCATTACTTCTTTTCTTATTCACAGCAAATGAAAACCATGTTTTTTTCTATTCCTGTTCCTAGCTATCATTTACGTATTTGATGATCACCTAAGTCTCCTCCAAGTTACGCAAAGTCCAATTCAACTTGTCTTCACAGATCATGAAGTTTTAAAAAAAACAAGTCAGCACATAAAAAGTAAACAGGCTCTAATAAAAACGAGGTTTGACAAACACTTTCATTGTTTTTCAAAATCTAGTTTATATATACAACTACTATAAGGAAAATAAAAGACATCATAATTCATCTGACTAAATACTCTTGAGCCTGGGAATTGATTTTTGCTTTGAGGAAGAATAACACATTTGAAAGTTGTTACTATTATTTTAAGTGCATTTTGAAAGCTATTTTAAGAGCTACTTCTTGTAAACCTTGCTTGAAGTTCTCCAGTCAGAAACTGTGAAGATCAGCACTTCCATATAAATAATATTATTCTATCTAAGCAAGTTTGAAAAATGGTACACATACAACTCCTGCTGATGACTGAGAAATCAGAATGCTCATTTATTAAATATTTAAATAGCAATATCAAATTGCTCCGTCTATGGCAGTGATCACTCATTTTGAAAGCTGGTACGATATTCTGAACTTGACACACTTCTGGCTCTCGTATAATTTATTTATGATCATATTTGCTGAGTGTTTTTTCGGCTTTTTAAGTCACTGCCAGGCAAAGTATCACGCTGATTTTCATTTATTATTTTAGGAAACTATTTAAAAGCCATACTCAATAGCATTTGATCTGATTATTGAAGCAAACATAGATTATTCTCTATTTTAAGTCATAAAAATAACAGCAGAAGCTCAATTTATTTTGTCTCTTTCAAAACAGTTTCACAGAAAGTCCAAACACACAGTGTTCCAAAACCTACAATACATTTAAGCCTTTTGTTTTGATCCCATTTGGAAGAAGATTAATCATCACTGCAATTACTCATTATGATAACACAGGGAAGCAGTGAAGTTAGTTTTAGGCAGCAGTTTATGCCTCCTCAGTGAAGACAATTTCCTAACGTTCCAGCGAAAGAGGGCAGCTGGGAGTTTTCCAAGTTTAAAGAAATCAGAATCCTACGTCCCTGCCTACACGGAAGGGTAGACAGAAGTCGAGAACCTTAACTTGTAAGTATGTGAATTGATATGTAAGAAAACAACAAGAATTTCAACCTAAAATGACAAAAGTAGAGAAAACAGTAGGTTCTTCACCCTAGTTTCTTCACAAAATTGTCCCTATCTCAGAACACAGTGAGAAAACAGGTCTTGTAAAAATCATCTATAATCGCTTTACGCATGTAAGTTTATTAAGAACAAAATTACTTTAGGACAAGTTGTTACAGTCACTTTAAATTATACCACAGCTGGAATTCAATAATTTGCCTTACTTACACAATAACATATGTACTCAGAAGTATAAATAGTTCTTTCTAATAATTCAAATACTCTTACTTATGATGTCTCACATCTGAAAAATATGAATACCTACAATGAGACACTGCAAGTTATGTACATAAACCACTGGCACAATAGTTTCTATAAATCTGGTAAAAGAAAAAACTCCTTTTTTCACTCCTCTTCTTTGAAGTATATCTAAATGTATTAGTTCTCAGGGATTATTTACATGCTTAAATACTTGTTTGAGTCAGAGGCCTCAGTGCTACTAAAATTTTCATGTAGATCTCTGATGGCAGCTAAGAAAAAAATTTGGTTGTATAAAAATATTATGTGTGAAGTTAGAATATAAGAAAAATTATTACAACTAGTGTGTGTGTAGCTGAAATTTATTCCGGTCACTAGTGATAAATATTGCAGAAAATTACTGTGGATTGATTAAATATCCTTTAAACAGAAAACATAAATGTATTCATTTTTAGAAATGTTGGTACTGTTCCATCCTCCTTTTTCATCTCTAAAATCTGGCCATCCTACTCAGTTTCTATTCTTATCGCTCACTAATTTGCATAATTTTAACATGGCAGAATATAGCTAGCCTAGGAATTATTTTTTTTTGCTTTTCCTATAATTACACTCATCATGGGAACTGTCAGTATCTAATGAAAGATAATTTCTGCTATTATAAGAAGCTTAAGTGATGGTTTTCGTGAATAATTCTTAATATGAATCACTACGCTCCAGCAAAGTCGGAAGTAAAAACATGTGTTCTCACTAACAAAAATGCTTTTAAGGATGAATGAAGTTTTTAAACTACAGATAAGTACAGGGACTAGCCCTTAAGAGCAGAGTTACAGTAGTATTCATTCATACAGCCACTTATATGACCACAATATTGACAGTTTAAAAAAAAGACAGATGGTGCCAATTTCTGACACCTTGGCTCTCAAAATACCTTCTGCTGCCTGTGGAAATACAGATCCCACCAGAAACGTGACCCCAATTCATCCTGTCATGGGCACTTCTACCACCACTGACCACAGAAATAACACAGGTAACACCGCTGGTAACTCATTACGTTTGAGATAGAAAAGCTGTTCTTTACAGCCAGAGAATTTAGCAAGGAAAATGAAATGTTTGGTGTTAATACAGAGCCTTTTTGCAATAGTCTGTAAACACTAATCTCCAAAACAACGCTAACAGTATAATCTAGAGATTCTAAATTTTCTCTCCTCAAAATAATTATTCTTATTTTCCAATATCATATTAATTCACAGATTATTTTTTAAATTAAATTTTCAACTGATAGCTTTTTTTATAAAGTTTCTTATGAAAAAGTAAGACTTGCTCATTGACCAGAAAACGGTTGGTAAAAATAAGTACAAGTTTACATCAGTATTTTTCTCAAAAGGAAAACATATCAATATGTTATTTGCACTACTGGGAGATACTATTCTACCATGGTCAGAAGAGATGAATAGGGCTTATAATTATCTTCTGCTAACCCCACTTTCATGTAAATGATTTCATTTGTTTTGGAGAAGGATCAGCAAAGAAAGCAGACTTCTTGATTGTTTCTACGCAGCAGTAATTTGGTAGCATGCCATCACATCACTCCGTTTTGTTTGGTATCAATCTGCATGACAATACTGTTCACACAACAGCAAATAGCCCCGTCGGGGGCAGTTCTCACAGAAACAGAACTGTCATCTTTTCAGATCCTGATATTTTCGACAGCGGGGGGCTGATGCCATACCGGGGACCATGTGGAAGCATGAACCCTGTCCCCAGCCACTCTAGGATGGTTTTGTCTGGCTGAAGTGTTGATTACGGGCTTGCACAGGATTGGGTGGTTGGTTATCTACAAAGATCTATTCCAGGAACAATTCAAAAAATAATTTATTTTTTTTTTTAAAAGCAGATTCTCGTAAATCAAAGACATGCTTTTCACTGGTAATTCTTTCATTGTATATTTTTAAGCAAGTCCAGGAGTCACTGCCATTGTTTGGTTACTATGCCTATGCCTCCAACAAACTCCATCTCAACAGCGGCACACAGGAAAACAAACCCTGTGCATGGATTTTTTGCTTGGCTTCCCCCGCCCTTCATTTCACCCTTACCTTCCACTGCTTGACCTTCTCTTCTGAGCATCTGGACAGCTCCTACATACTTCTTAAGCTGCACTTTCAGCACCTCATTTTCTCTGTTGACAAAAGGAACAGAATTTCATCAAAATACATGAAAGCCCCTCTCAACAGAAACAAGCATACCATCCATAGTAATAAGCTTTGTGTAAGTTGTGTCATCAAGATGAAAAAAATAATCACTTACACATTAAATACAAAAATCATGAGCAGAGTACCAGGAAATTAGTTTTCCAGAGTCACATGAACACAAGTGAAGCAGACTATGTCATAATCAAACACTTTTTATAAATTATTTAAATTTAGATTTTCTATACCATGGCACATTGATGGCAGAAAAAATGATACAGTCTATCTAAATCAACAGTCAATTAAAAATAATAAGGATGGGATACTAGACAAGGAAATTCAGAATAGCCAGCATAAAATTAGATAATTATTTTACTAGTTGTCCAAATATTTAACATCAAGGAAATAAAAATTCAGCTTTAGACGCAGACTTTATCACTGTAAGAAAATGCCAGCACTCCAGCAACAATATTCAAGGTAAAAGTTTTCTACATTCCATTCCTAAATGAAAACCATTAAGAGAGTAAATTTAGTTAATCCCTTTGACTGTTATATTTCAGTGGCTGTCCCATTTTTCTTTAGAAAGTACATGTAGTCAAACCAGGTACTATCATAGCTCCACTAAGAACATTAAGCACCTTAGTTCATATTTGGGGGGGGGAAAAGGGATTCCTGAATTTCAAACAAAGCTGACCAATGGAATGTCTCTCTACACCCTTCAGTTAACCAAATACGACAGGAGTGTTTGTACAAAAGAAACACAACTAAAATGTGTGGCGAGAGAGTGAACTCGCACAACTTCTACTTCTCTTTCAGAAAATGTCAGGAAAGAAACATGTAGGTGCCTCAGGTGCCGCACGTAACATCACACACAAGAAACCTGCAACTCGTTAGAGAAGAGAGAACACGGGCAGGTCAAAACGATGCCAGTGGAGCGGTACAAGCTCTAGGAATGAGGAATCCCCAGAAATGCAACAGATCACAGAAAGCTGTGAACACGTCAGCCGCAAAAAGCTGGGCATTTCATATGTGGCAATTTACTTAAGAATGAGAACTATACAGAAATGCATGCAAATGTTTGATGGGCCTTATCACATATATACATACACCCCCACACAAAATATATACATTATATATATATGGATACACAAAAACAAACTGCTGTTGTGAACAACTGGTCCTATATTCATATTTCTATGGATTTCAAATCTGTTTTCCGAACTATGGAACCTCAATTCTATTCAGTGCTTTAGGAGGCGGTTGCTAAATAATGGAGTAGAAATTATTGATTACGCAATTACCAAATTTCAACATAGTCCTTGATGATTTTACATATTTTATGATATTTTTCTTTTCCTAGACTACAAAAAGCAAGCCATTTTTTCCACCAGACATGGACGCTGATATTAAGGAAAAAACACCAGAAAAACAGTTTAATTCCTTACACTATATTAAAATAAGTCTAAATAATTCATGAAAAAAATATGACAGCTAGACAAAAAGATTTCTCACCAAAAGCATAAATATTTCTGCAAAGAAGTAACTGTATACAATTAGAGTGTATTGAGGTTTAAGGATTCTCATGAAATAATCATACACCATCTCGATTCTACATTTGAGAATAGATTCAGTGCCTTCTCTCTGTACTGAGACAGCATTCGAATAAAATCCATTTTTTACTATAGCGTCTATCAACTTAAAACTGACACAGTACAGATGAACTTCCGAAAGACTTGAATTCATTTAAGGTTTTCGATAAAAGACTGAAATTCAAAGCAGGATACTATAGTCCAGTCATAATTTTCTAATATGCCTCCCTATCATCTTATTACTTCTCATTCTTTGACATCTCTTTCTCGCTGCTACTATCTAGCGAGATGCCAACAAAGGCCCATCCTGACATATATGAATTTACACAAGGCTCCAGCTTTTACCTCTGCAACTTTTCCAAACTTTACCATCTAACTTGAAGCAAAACTGTAACCCTGTTACAAGACTAGAGAAAAACACAATGCTTTCAATATCTTTCTGCATCCTGTGCTGAAGAGTAAGTGACACAACTGTAAGCACAAGCTGAAGAGGATAGAGGAAAAAAGGAAAGGAAAAAAAAGAACAGGCTGAAATACATGGGAAAACAGAGACAGAGAACTACGCCACTAAAAGCACACTCGTCTCCCAAATCTCAAGTTTCCCTGCCTGATCACTTCTCCTATTTTAACAAGCACCTGAAAGGCAGTGATAATGTGTTGTTTCACCATCTACCTGCTCAATGTTAAGAGGATGACAATCTAGTATTCCTACAAATTACCCAGTGGCAGAGGTCTAGTGTGTATTGGTAATCAAGCTTTTATACCCCTGGTGATTATTCATGCCTAATGACAATAAAAGATATTTTTCTTTGGTTGCTTGATTACAAAAATAGGCGACTACACATTAAAAGCTACACTGAAAAAAAAATCACGGAAGTTTGAAATCCAGTTTATTTATAAGCTAATGCAGTAAGGATCAACACTTTTTAGCACAGTATATTTTATTCTATAGTACTTTTACCCAGTGAAATTACTTAAGACACAATTAAAGTCTGTAGTCAGCTTTTTGCTTCAGTGGTTTTCCTGAAGATAAATCAGAATATTATAAAATTATGTGCATGCACTCTCAGCTATTAACAATGCCTTTGCTTAAAACCATAGAAAAAATGCAATACTAATTACAGTAAGGAATCAGCACATAGTAACAACAGTAAGCAAAGAGAAGAGGAAGGAAAGTGTCTAAATCTTAAATGGTGATACAAGTAATTTTTATAAATTTTCTAAAATGGAAGACAGCACCTCTTAAAAGCCCTAAAATTCTAAGTATTTCTATTGTCCAACATCCTTGAAAATCCACCAGAAACCACTGTATATCTTCACAAATTATATGAAAAATCTTAAGGATCCTACTAAACTCCTGTACTGAAACAAAGGTCAGAAAAAGGAAAAACATTCAGTCAGTTTCTTTCAAGACTATGCAGAGGGTCCAGGCTTGTTTATACAGTAACACTCCACTGGCATTACTAATGCTACATTACACACCGTGTCCTTTTTGGCAAAGCTATGAAATAAAACATTAATAGTAAAGGACTTACTTTCCAATGGCAACATTTAGTGACTTCGGTGATACTAATACAGAAGAAAAATGCTGGTTTACTGAAAAGAAATTTTCTTTAAATATTCTTGACCGGTACAGAGTCACAGAACACCTTAGCAACAACAAACTTGCTTACTTATTATCTCTTTTGGAAAACTATCTGGAAGGATAAGGAATGATTAATTACACGGTACCAAGTCTCCAAATTAAAAAAATGCAGGAATCTTCAGAATTAATTGAAATAAACAGTATACTGTTAGAATATGTAGGATCTATATATGGAGGTTGGGCTAGATGACTTCCAGAAAAGCTTCCCAACTTGATTTATCTTATCATCTTACTATTAGAAGGTGCAAGATCACAACTAATTGTAATCAAATACACTCTAAATGAGTGAAGGAAAAAGAGAACTATTACTCACAGAAGTGGAAGATGAACTATATAAAATATAATGAGATTACAGTATAAAATGAAATCTCTGAAAAAAACTGTGAGGAATAACGTGATAAACTTGACTGCTTGTCATGAAAGACAAACACCATATGCATGATAAACTGAAAACCATTCTCATGATAGCTTCACAACGCAGACTGTGTTCAAATCTAAATTATGAAAGATATCACATCTGAAAAAGCAAGAAGTGCTCAGTGGATAAGAAATATGAGGAAGTTGTTTATCTTATCAAATAACATATCTCTTTTTACAAAATGTTTTTGTAACTTCTGGCATGTCACCAACTAACTAAACAGGAAAGAAAAAACATTGAATATAGGAATATTCAAATTCATTTTCACCAGCAGGGAGAAGAGATATTTTTTTCCTCTCTCTAAAAAGCTGCTTAAGGTAAGTGATGCAATCATTTCAAGATGCACATCGTTTCATCCATCACTGAAGCACTAAGCTCTGAATGCAGTGTTGTAAAACAGATTAATATAAAATGCCAAATCCAAAAGCAGTGTGGATAACACACACATAAGAGGCGGCAGATTAGGTTACAGAAGGTACAGTAAACAGAAGGTACGTCAGAGTGTACGATAAGAGTCAAATTCTTATCCCCTGTTTCCCCACACAGGGCATTATATCACCTTGTCTTTCTGCTTTTCTTGCTGCAATACCTGCCCTTTGTAAAATGCTCTCCTCCAACACTTCTGAATACAGTTTAAGAACATGCAATCTGAGATTATCCAATTTCACAGTCAACTTCAATAAATTTCTTTGCCTCACAAAGGTATGTAATAGCATTCCACACAGAAAAAAAGAATCCCAATTAAAAAACGTTAGCATCGCCGGGAAGCCACTGGCACGCTCTGTCCGTGCCATCTGAGAAATCACTGGCGAGGGCGGGAGGGGGGAGGAATTGTACCAGAGAGTCTCTTAGTCTGCTGTATTGGAAGGCGAGGAAATCCATCAAGTGCCAAGACTGCTCCTTTTGAACCGATACCGTAACTGTTATGAAACACATACTGAATTACTTCACATGGAAGAATGAGACTACCATGACTTGAAACTAAAACGACCTAAGAATTCTTCTCTCTTTCAAAGAGAACTTAGGAAACTCAGGAAAATTTCTCTCGAGTAAGCTAGAATTTTGTCTAGAACAGGGACTTTTCAGTCTAGGAGATCAGCTGAATATACCAATTTTGCAGATATCCAGAAGTAATCATTTCAATACTGACTGATTTGTCACTGAAATTTATGTTCTCAAAGCCTTCAGGAAGATATTTATGCCAAATTCTTGGCAAGAGCTTTGGGTACACACATAAATACCAGTTCTCATAACCAGTCATCAAATTACAATAGTCAGATTGTTACTGAATGATTTTCCTTAAGCTGTTCAGAACGCTGCAGTTAAGGAAATTTTTCTACCCTAGTTATGTGATCGATTGTTTTCAAGGCAAACAGTGAGATTTCACTATTACAAAATATCTGAAACCTAGTTTCCTCTCACTCTCCTAGTGTATTACCCAGTACTTTCAAAGCATTTCCAAAATGTTTGTTATTTCAGATTCTTTCAAGTATTCAGTTGGCTCAAAATCCTGGTTTAAAACATTATTTATTGAAAATCTACCACTCTTACTATTGCAGCAGAATCACAGTGTTCAAAGCCAACCAACAATACAATTTACAAAAAAAATTTAGATTCCAAAACAACTAGATGCAAAATTTCTCATGTGCTAATAGACAAGTTGCGGTGAATCATTAAAGAAATGCATCTGAAGCCCAAAGTAACTACTGACACAAGAATTTGTTTTAACTACACAGGTCTCAACACTGCTTTTATCATGAGCTGGGTAAACTGACTTTCAGAAGAACATCAACACAGCCCATGCAGTCTCCGGAGCAATAAAAGAAATTAAATAAACTTGTTTAAAAATAACAAGTTAGTCTAAGTGAGCATCTCTTCAGATCCTGCTGTAAAAGCTCCTTACCTATTCTTTTAAAAGGTATGCACGTAACAAATACCTGATTCACCCAAATGTCACTACAAATTCTAAAACTGTGGGGGAAGTGAGTCGAAGAACTATGAATATACAATTCCTGTAACCTGAAATGTGAATATTAAGCGATGAAGTATTTGCATTATCTCAATTGCCCTACATCACATGAATGTCAAACCCACTTATGCGTATCTATCCCTGCCTCAAAGTGAGTAGTTCAGTCTGATGTGTCATCAAAAACAGAATTAGTAATGCTCTAAATACTTTAAAAAAAAAAAAAAAAAGGAAGCTTTATCATTTTCAGATACTAACTCTGCTATGCAACAAAAAGCTTATAGTAATCTCAGCTGCGGTACTTCACAACTGACACTGAACACTCTTCCTGCGCACGCAAAAAACAAACGTGACAAGGCACAGATTACTAATCTTACTTAACATTTGGGATAGGCTTGTTGTTTACTATACATGTGAAGCATCCCTAAGATCTTAGGTATCATATGTTACTATTACTATAGCATTTACCTTCAAAAATCTACTTTAAGTCAAATCACTTCTAGATCTGAGAGCTAGAATCCAAATAATCTAGCTTGTGTATTTAAAAAAAACAAAACCAACAAACAACCCACTATGTTTTACACCGAAGGAGCCGCTTCCACTACTAGAACGAGCACTTCATTATTCTAGGACAGTAACATCAGTCTGTCCACAATAAACACTGACACAGTGTTTCTGTTCCCCTTCACGTCTCTTTATATTCAGCAGCTGTATCAGACTTGAGGTTTCAAAAAACCTGTTTGCAGAGAGTGCTTGGTACTTTATCATTAAGAATATCATATATCCAACAGAAAGAAAGAAACTGGTGAAAGAAAACTTGTGAAAGAAAAAAACTTGTGATTTGTTCAAGATTGGACAGACAGTCACACCAAAAATTTCCCAAATATCAAGTAAAATAAAAATGAATTAAAAAAATAAAAAAACCTGCTGGAACTTGACAAAACAGATACGTGGAGAAAAGCTTTCTTAAATCTACCTTGCACATACATGTATTCCTTTGTATCTAGTCCCATTATCTGTTGCTATTGTTATGGGTTATATTTCTTAATATTCATTTAACTACTTTTAAAATTAAACTTAATGTTGTCACAAGTTCAGCTCACTGATATTCTTTCCTCCGGAGCTGTAACAGTGGTTTTCCTCATATTTTTATCTCTCCCTTTATGTAACCTTTAACAAAACAAAACCCACAAATCCACTAAATTTGTCAGAAAATCTTCCAAAGGTTTTTTTTCAGCTTAAATTCAACTAAAGTCCATGGAATTTTTAGTCCTAAATCACTTACTTTTTCTGAAAACTGAAGTACTTGAAAATTACGTTTTCTTACATGCACAATTTTTTACTCTCTTCTTCTGCTGCTATTACTTTTTATGACACTTTCAGCACTTCTTACCGTGCCAAGGCTTGGACTTTCACCGCGTGTCGCTCTTCCTGTTCTGCTGCTTTCCTTCTCCAGTTGTCCATTTCCTGCCTCAGCGCTGCCGAATGCTCCATCTCTCCATCAAGCAGATTTCTCAGAGATCTGGAAGAAGGCAGCAGCCTCTGTTAGAACACCACAAACTACCTCATATTTAGAGGATACTCTACACATCACAGAGTAAGTTGCCTAAAAGATACCATTAATGTCATCCTAAAATTTCATTATTCGGTGTAATAAGTTCACCTGATCCATTTATACAATGGTATGAAAAGTTACAAGGAAAAAGGACTCAACCAAAACAGCTGTAAGTGCTTACTATTAATTTGTGCTATAATCTCATCAACACGCCCAAAGCGCAACCTGTTACGGTATCTGCTGTAGCACCACGCAGAATGAATTTATTACACAAAACAACTTATGATCTGGTTTCTGTGCTTCAATGTAAGCCCACACATCACAGTAAATACATTGTTTGTAGATTCTTCCTAGCAAGAGCAGGAGACACGTAGGGGTCTTGCCTCTACTGAGAGCAGTGCCACAGACCTCTGTGTCAAACCTCTGGTGAGACAGACAAGGTCAGCATGATCACTAATGATAAAATCCAAAGCATCCTCGTCCTTCTGCCAAAAAATGCAAAGCTGAAAGGGGCAGTAACTTGCAACTATGGGAGTGGGGAGGATAAGAGGAAGAAAAATGGGATCACGGGTAGCCTTGATATTAGTAAAAAAAAATAAATTAAAATGTCTACAGAATAATGTAAATTACCAAAAGAGCCCTATCATGGCGTAACAACAGTATGTCTTCAATATATCTGTATTTTCATTCACCTAATTACGTGTTCCGACAGACTGAATGAATACAAAGCAGGCTTGGTAGCATTTTAAACAAGTGCCTTATTATTTTTACACGTACATCCTCATTTTGGCTCAAGGAGACATAAAGACACTCAAAAATGACAGCCACTTTCCCCATGACACCGTTAGCCATCCTATATTACTTCTGCACCAGAAGGGGGAAAAAAGAAAAATTTCTGAATATCTCTAGAAGGACAAACTTTTACTCATTTGGAAAGTTATCTTAAGAATCTTTAGACTCTAAGTCCACAACTGGCAAAAGGTCCCAAGATATAAAAAGTTATATGTGATTCAAATTCAGAGAAAAAAGTTGACCTGCAAGCATGACTCTTCAGGATCAGCAGATGAATACTGAAATACTAAGCTTACATTTTACAGAAAAATAATACCTACACCAAAAAGATTACACAAACATTATGCATAGCTTTACACAAAGGACAGTTTGTGTTAAGAATGGTTTTTTTTAGATTATAGTGCTTCTTGACTAGAAAAAGAAAACTACCTGTTCTGCTCTTCCAGTTCATCTTTTCTATTCATCATGGCCACAATAGCTTGACGAAGTTCATCTGAAAAGGGACAAAAAAGATTAATCTTTGTACGTATTTTTGCTCATTCAAGATCTAAAAGTCACTTAAGCTAATTCACTTAGGATGATGCCAACAACATTTGCTATTCAGCAAAGTACATAAAAAACGCCCTTAATCTCAACACTAATCTGAGCAATCTTTGAAAAACGGTGCTATTTAACACCGTATCAGAAGTATTGATCAAATCAAATTCATCTGCATCGGGCTGTAATACGAATGTTTGTAAGTTTCCATGTGGCTGCAGCTGTTTTAATCGCAGACATATGCGACAATCCACCTTTTCACTACATAAATATTAAGAAAACACACTGTTACTTGTTTAAAGTCTTCAAATTGTTTGTTTTCCTTGCTATAAATTCTGACACAGGAAATTACAGTGAGACCAGAGTAGAGATAACATCATTGCTTCTTCACAGCATTTCTTTCCAAGCTCATTTTAAAGAATGTCTTAAAGATGATAAGATTTTGGGATCTTGTAATTTCCTATAAAAACCTTTTTACTTCCTATAAATAACTTGAAAACTACTTTCTGTCATTACATCAAGAATAAAAACTTTAAAAATATTTTGACAGAATTTCAGAATTTTCAAAGATGTCTTTAGGCTTGGGTTTAACAGTGATACCAGAGAAGATGACTACCATACAGAAAAGTGTCGGCTCAGAGCACTGTCTCATCCGAAGTCTTTCCGCTATTACAGAGGTTTTACCATACAAGTGTACACCTGTACTACTACTATTTACTAAAAATTTACAGAAAAATACTAGGTATTAATCATCTAATCTAAAACAGATTCTGACCTCTAGATCCTGCATGAATATATGAAATATAACAGGTCTTCAAAGATTTGAAGGGCTTCTGCAAAACATCAGCATAGATACATGACCTAAACTAGATTTATTTTTTTTTAAATCATTAACAGTTTCGTGTATGTTAATTAATAATTTTATGAGAGCTTCTGCAGGACACAATTATAGTAAAGCATCGCTCACAACTGTTAAATGAAATGCTCCTTTGTTGATATATAATAAATCCACTAATTCTTTTCAAATATTCAAAGCAGATGTCGGCAATTTTTTTGTGCTTTTACTGAAAACATACTAACAGAACAAGTGTTACTTAATTTCTTCAAGTAAGCAAAGCCATTGGACAACTTCTTTCCCCTTCACATTCAGTTCACAGAATCTTTTGTCAGTTCAAAGATAAAATGAGCGTTGTCCTGTGGATCAGATTGCCAAACTCTAGTAGTGGATAAAACGTGGAAGTTTTTACGGTGTCAATCAAACGTATTGGTCAGTACAGCTCCCTTCTGGCATTGGTGATCTGCTGGTAAACCCCCCTTGCAGGATTCAGCAGGGTTCTCGTGTCACTTGAAATCAGCCAATCCAATTTCTTCATGCTAGATTTTTTCCAAAACATTTCTGATTCTTTAACCACGGAAAAAGTAGATTATTATTTCCCCAACCATTACACATTATGGCTTGAGAACTAATTGACATTAGCAAGAAACATTTCAGTAGGTTATTAGAGGACTTTTACACTCCATTAATTCAGCACAGAAAGAATAATTATTCTTCTACAGTAACTTCACATCTTCGAGTTCTCTACACAGCTACCAAAAAAAAAAAAAATATCCTGTAAAAAAGCCAAAAGTGAAATTTGTGGGTATCGAATACTAACAGACATAAAATTAAAAAAAAAAATCTAGACACTTCTGCTTTCTCCCTTGATAACGTCACTCTGTGATTATATGGCTACTGCAATCAGTCTTCCTAAGGCTGTGTTTTCAGCACAACGGATATCCCAGTTTGCCCAGTTATACCCATCCTTGCCACAACCTCGCTTTTTCTGGCACTGGTGTTTACACATACACACAGCGTCCTAGCAAGAACTGATTCAGCTCAAAACTGTTTGGGGTTGGTTTTTTGGTTTTTTTTTGCGGGGGGGTGGTGGTTTGTTGTTGTTTTTTACTTTTCAGACAAGCAGTTGCCAAGTGATCTTAGTGTTGAGTTTAACACTGTTGCTGACACAAGGTACAGAAAGCAGCCAGGGCAGAACAGAACATCTTTTTAGTCAATAAGGACAAGGAGCAAAAGGTGGAATACCCTTTTTGGCAAGCACACAGTTCATATTACATTGAAATGACCAGGTAACCACTACAATTTGTGTAGCAATTGTAGAAAAAAATTAGAATGGAAAGACTATATAGGACAAAATATGCTGTGCTCCATTATTTTCATGACTCCTTCCAAAACATGGTCTATAATAGCTTCTATAGAGTACCATTTATTTTGTGGAGAAAACAAACCATACACACAAAAAAACCCACCAAACCTTGTATTTCAAGATTAAAGAAATTTTTTTAGCTATAAAATATCAAATCTCATGATCCTGGAACTCAACACATTATAAGTGTTCTTTTGATTATGCCGAGATGCTGTCCCCCTTGGAGGGCAGGCTGGAAAGGTTGGAGGCTTTGAAGGTTTTTTTGTTTGGGTGACTTTGTGGTTTGTTGGTGGGTCTTTTGGCAGTGGGAAATTAGTGGGTTGTAAGAGTCCTGAAAAAAATAACATGGTGGTGTGAAAATGGACCACAATCCATCAGCCTATCCGTGACATGAAAAATTGTTATAAGGATGAGGAAAATAGAATAACTCAATAAGCGTTCACACCTTGTACAAGGATACAACAAAAGAAAAGAACATCCATAGTAAGCTTTCAATACAGTAACACTCCACAACTATATGAAGATCTTAAACTATAAAGAAGAATTCATGATACTCTTCAAAAAGCAACAACCCAATTGCGTTTTAAATATTTCCGGAGTGTCATTAAAATATGATAATACGCAATCTGAGTTCGTTGCTATTATATCCCTGAATAAATTAAAGCCATTGCTACTCAGACAAGTTACTGTAGCACTGGCTCTACACTTATGCTGGGGTCACTACTTACAGTAATTGCCTGTATGCATATTCAGTCTCTCTAAAGTGTACTGATTTATTAACATTTAAAGAGTGAAGCTATTACAAATCATCTTCACTTTTCCACGTTTACCAGTCTATTCAAACTGTAGCCTTAATGTGCCTAATAACTTAATCTTCTTTCCCTTATTCCACCTGGAATCTTCTGCATGAGTAGAGTTGAAATCCCATCTTCCCTCACTCCCCTCTCCAACACACACATAAGTAAGCAGAGCATGAAAGCAAGATTCTGTTAAGGACCACAGTTTTCAAAAAAAAAGGAGAAGAAAAAACCCTCTTGAAATAAAAGACGTTAAAGTGGTTTTTATTTCTGTTTGCCTCATTTCTTCTGAGGGTTATGGAACTGACAATACTGGAGAGACACAGCAAAGGAGAAACTCCAAACTTCATTATCCCATATAGGACCAAAATCAATGCCTAATTTAAGACCACACAAGCAAACACACTTCATACTCGGTATTTCTTGACTAATTTAGTTCAGCTGCGGATTACTGTGGAGATGTGAAAGCATCAACACAACCAACTAGTCCGGTCTAAAAGCCCAGGCTTCCAAGGAGGCTCGTAGAGCCGGTGCTTTACCCGAGCAGCAGTACTGATTCACTGCTACACCTGTGTTACATCATCCTGAAGTAATGAATATTGAGGAGCCTTATTTTGCATCAATTACTCAAAAAACCTACAAGAACTATCCTGTTTACCATCAACATTTCTTTAACCGCTCCATCCACCATAAATATAAACAAGTCAAACATCCATTATTGTAATTAAATAAAGTTATCCAGAAAAAAAAACACAAAATAACCCCACCTTTAATTTCATGATCTTTTAATGCAAGTAACTGAACAGAACTAAAAGGGCAACAACCTATTTAATTCAGACTTAACATCCAAAACTTTCAAAGATCGTAATTTCTTACGCTTACTTCTGCTTCTTGAAAAATTTCAGCAGCATGTGAGAACAGCTGGTTGCACGCAAACAAGGTAAATCCAGTATCATACACTGTGGCAGGTTCACTTCAAATCCACAGTTCATAAACTTTTGTCTGTGTGTTATGGTTGCCTCTGAGATCAGTATAGAATCCTAACCTGTTCTTTCTGGCAGACTTACGTCTCATTGATTGTGTGGGTTTAGAAAAAGGAATAAATTTATTTAATTAAAAACCCCACAGTTGTAGCAGCAACTAGAAATCTGGTATTTTCTGAACTCCGGACTCACAACCTCAGATCTTTCTTCCCCTCTTTTTTTTTTTTTCCTTTTCTAAAATAAAACAGTCAGAGGATGGCCAAGTGTACCCACTTCAGAAAACTGATGTCAGAGTTTATATCCTACTCCCGACCTGCTTTGTGGTTGGTATGCCATTCCCTTTCTGTAAAACATTAATGGAAGGAGATATGCTACTGTTATTAAGGATCAGCATTCAACACCAACACATCTGGAATTCAAGTGATAATCAGTGCTTCATAAAGACAGATAAGATCACTAGTGAAGTCTTTCAAATCATGCAATCTTAAGAGGTATTTTTGCAACAACTTTTTTTTTAAAAAAAGGATTCCCACGTGCAAAACAATAATTCCAAATCAGATCTTTCCTTACCAGTAAAAGAAGACAACAAAAATCAAGAAATGTGCTCATCACATTTCTCATATTAAACCTCACTTTTTACAACATCAAAAATTATCTTTTATTGTTGAAATTTATTTGTAGTGCCTAATTATTAGTAAAGAAGATATTTGCCCTAAAGTATTTTTTAATTCACTTGCATACTACATGCAAAATCTGGCTCCTGTAAAATTTTTGTAAGGTCATATTCAGAGCAAGAAAGCTATAAAAAAGTGCCATGCTTTAAGAAACACCTGTCAATTTCCCAGCAACCTTCAGAAAAGTCATAACTTTAACAACTCTTCTGCTGTTTAACCAAAGACTGGGTAAGTATGATTTGCAATCACCTGTTACGAAGAATGAGCTGCAAGTGAAATCATCGCTCAGAGTACACAAGGTCATGCAGCACTCCTCTGCAATCCTGCAGATGGAATATCAGGGTGGGCTGGGAGCATTCTACAGGAATGTTTTGGTTTATTTTTTTCTGAGTGCAAATTTACACAGATATTTTCAGAGACAAACAAAACTTCCAGCAGACTAGTCACATCCTAAATCAGAAGTCTGACCTTTAAAGACATGCTCCCCAAGCTGCCTGCATGAACACTGCTTAATAAGGCTTTATTTAGTCCTTCAAAATCTTGTAAATATTATCTTGTCCTGTCACTATTAACAGGGCAAATTTTAGTAGGAAACAAATTAGGCAATACAGTGTTGGCCTTCTACTGCATAGAAGGGTCCTGACCATAAAAAACCGTCCATAAGATGAACTGCAGCTTTCTTCCTCACTGATGAAATTTATACACGCTCTTTCCACAGCTGTGCTTTCAGAGAGCCACAAGAATTTAGTACCTGTCAGTGACTGGTGGCAACCCCAAGTTACAGAACAGGTCGGAAGCTATTTAGAGGACAGAGAAAGTAGAAAAACACAGACCTTGTTTACTGACGCAACCAGGATAAAAATATAATATGTAGGTTTGATTATTCAGTGAAGTTCTTCAGTGACCATGAAAAAACAGTGACTTTCTCAAGAACATATGAAAAAATATGGAATAACGTACAATGTTATAACCTTTGTAACCTTTGCGGTTAAGCCTGACTTTAAAAACTGAGGAAAATCACAGTGGAAAAACTAAGTTCCCAATTATTTACTAAAAATAGCACTATAATCAAAGTACCTTGCAAAGAAGGACACAAGCAGCATCCTTCTAAACTGAAAAGTTTAGAACTTCCTTCTTTTTCATTGCAAAAACAAAATGGGGAGACTGGTAGGACAGATTTTTGTGGTGTAAGACAATGCTGCAAATATTACAGAATCATAGTATCATTCAGGTTGGAAAAGACCCTTGGGATCATCAAGTCCAACCATTAACCCTACCCTACAAAGCTCATCCCTATCTTCCAGTGACAATAATTGGAGCAGATATAATCTGTTCACGATTCAAACATTACAAAATAAATAGAATTTTTTAAAAACTGGAAAATGACATAATGGAATAGGCACATAAATACAAAACTTCTGACAAACCTGATTCTTTATAACATTGGTCATAAGACACAACGATCTGTAAAGTAGGGCAAGTTTTCAAATGATGTCTAAAACAGACAACAAAACTCTAATTCTATGGGTTACAATTTCTCTTGAGTGGTATCAATATTTTTTGAGATGTATCTGCTGCTAAGTTAACCTATACCTTACAAATGCATGGTACTTAAATTCAGGAAAATCATTCAAAATGGCAGAAATTTTAAATTACCGATTCTCATAATATAATTTTCCAGTCTGCATATCAAAAGAACTGAGAAAAGGTTAGTATTACACTAGTGAATTGGAAATCAAGCAGGAGAAGAATAGATTTCCTAAAAAAATCATTTCAGGCTTTGTCTTCAGAAGTAAGAAGTGCAAAAATCCAGTCACTGGAGACCTCACAGCCTTTCTCACTGCACTACTGCGTTCCATTTTTCCTGTCTGATGTGTTAGAACTAGTTGCTATGCAACCAAGCTATAAGCCTCACCATTTAATAATTCTTCTGCTAATTGCAATACAGAAAAAAGAGCTTCAGTGTCTGGCTTTTGTCATAGCACTGAATTCTTCCTGTACAGAGAATCTACAACTACTAACAACGAACTTGAAAAAAACATTTTTAACACATGTATCTGGGACCAGCTATTATAAAGGTATTAACTTATACGTATAGCCATCTGAATTTTGATTATAATGATAAACAGATTATTTACTAGGAGTTCTACTGGCTTTACAGAGTGTTTTGACATGCTTCTCCCCTTCCATCAAAAACTTCTCTGAAATGAGAAACTAATGATAGCATGTACGCTTCTGTTGATTCTCTGGCTCAATTCACTTACAAATTGCAAGTATCGAGAATTGAAAAACTCAAGATTCATGTTCTATTGTGTAGCTGTTTTACCTAGACATAGGAACTAAACGAGCAATGAAGGAGACCAATTGCGGCCCCTGCTGGTATCTAAAACACTTATGAAACAACAAAGTCAAGAGTGCAATAAAATCAGAAAGTTTCCCATTAAAAATCTATTCCTGAAAAAATAAAATCAGAATGCAAGAATGAAACGATATTGTAGTAATAATACGAGCCAAGATGAACTTTCCAGGTCCCTTCCAACCCCTACCATTCTCTGACTCTGTGCTATCCAGTGAATAAACTATTGCAGTAACTATCAACAGTAACTCCATCTACACCTTCAGTTATGTCACTTAGGTCTCAAACTAGGTTCTCACTTCATGAAGTACCTCACAAGAAAAGATTTTTCAGCTTTCTAAAGCTCAGTCAGCAGATCCCTGCCACAGCCTGAAACAGTACCCAGGAAAAATGCTTTAACATCCCTTGACACAGGTGCTGTCTGCACAGGACATTAGAACCTGAGATTAGAGTACATTAAGGTTTGTTGATTTTCATGATTTCATACATCAATTTCAGAAAAGATTCTTGACTGCATCACTTCTAACTACCAAGTGACACAATTAAAAACTGTGTACCTATTTAAACTTACAAAAAGAAACAGACAAACACACACCGCAGAGCTTTAAGAACAAAGCTATATCCACTAGTTCAGCTACTAAGCTCTCCGTACAGTGAAGAAAATCAAACCACGCTGTCTTATATGTTTAGATAACTAGTCAGTTTAAGAACTAAGCCTTTGTTTTAGGAGTTTATGTGAAAAAAAAAACAAGGTCTAGTAAATAAACTGCCTGTGCTTCTACTAATCTCTTTTTAGAACAAAAGCTACCTTTTGGTGTCCAGCTCAACTCTTAACACCACTGGAAACACGACTGTCCTCCACCTTAATCTTAACTAAAAAGGTTTTGTTTATGAAAGCCCATACAAATGTCTGGAGCAGATTCCATTATCAAAACCACAAACTGAGCGTACACAGAAAGAGTTCCGGATTTGTTTGGGTTTTTTTTGAGACTAGGTATTAATGAAAGCAGGCAAAGTAAGTAAGATCACATTACCATAAGTGTTTTCAGAGTTTGCAGAAATTTAAATACGTACATCAGATTAAATCATCATTGTTCATTTAACTACTCAAGCCACACACAGTAATGAAGTTGCAATGAACCATAACATGGGATCTGCCAATTCAAAAATTGTTTCAGAACAGTCATTTCTAATGGGGCTGGCATAGCAGGAATGAAGTGCTAGATGCCTCTCTTTAGAGATACTACTGAAATAAAACCAGAAATAAAGAGTTATAGAACTTTCAAAGGTAATTCCATCAATTCAGATACATCAAGGAAATACTTACTAATTGTCATGGATTCTGGCACAGTGGCTGAAGGCAACATATTGCTTAAAGCATTCACTTGAGCTGGAGGACTGACTTCCACTCTAATCATAAAAGTACAGTATCATCAATAAGTGAAAACAAAATCCTCAACGCAAAAGCATTCTAGAAACAAATGATGTCATCATATTCACCCACATTCAACCAATTTATGTTTAATTCAATGTACCTGTTGTGAGTCTGATTTAAGAACACACACAAGAAGATCCAAATCAACAGTAAAAAATAGCATAAAAACCATCATAAAACCTCTTTTCAAAACCCGAAGTCTGCCTGTTATTTGATATGACTACATGACTTCTCCAAGTTAATTAGGAAAAGTTCAGCACATGAAACTATGCAAAAAGAAAAGTGTAAAAGGGCCTTCACATTTGTCTTTCCAAACATTTACAAAAGTATCTTGATGAGCAGCTTGTTTTCCAGTACCAAGTACCTATGCATTAGGTAACAATAATAAGTAGGCAGCTACAGTATGAAGACTTTTTTTTCAGTTAAGAAAAACATAATTGACACATACCTGTAAGAAAGATCTGATCTTCTTGAAATTAGTTCTACTGCGTGAGCAACATGTTCGTGCCCATCTCCATTCTCCAAGTTATCTAAAGTACAATGCACAAGTGTTACCTTTCTTAACAGTACTTAAAATATGAAGTAAAAACAAAGCCAGAAAGATGGCAATTACATTTTTAACTAGAAGCACCCATCTTTACTAAAGCTTGTAAACATTTCAAGTTCTTTCTCCAAGGTTGGCTTCTGCACATTCACCCTGAATGACAGCAGGATTGTGAAATCCCTTGGGAAAACAGCCATCAGTTTAGAAAATAAATAGCATTGCACAATTCCTAAATTGTAGTTTACATTTTAAATTGATACCAATGTTGTAAAGCTATGAAGAGATTTCTTACTGATGTTATTTTTGCAAACCCCTGGAGTTTAACCACCAAATGTCATTTGATGCTCAGTACAAATCTGTTTGTGACTTGCAAGAAAGGAATTTGTGGTTAGTCCCCAGTACATGAAACCTTGCAAACACACCAGTCCTTCACGCGTTTCTCACAGAGCACCGTGGCTTTTCTCTGGCTCCTTCCGCCTTTGTACCAAGCATCAGGAATCAGACAGATGAGATTTTTTTTTAAAAAGCATGTAGAATATGCATCTGTCCACAGATCCACAACCATCAGGATCAGAACATACACATCACTAGGCCTGTTGTTAAAGTAGTTCAGGTGGAAAGAAACAAAAAAATCACATTTTACTGATGTTTTATGCATCTCACCATGAAAGGGTTACAAAGTTACAATCCTAAACAATCCTAAAATCATGAGCTAAAGTAGCACAGAACTCTAGAAAAAAAAGTTAGTGGGAATTAGAGTTATGTCAGAATTACTAGAGAGGAGAAAGTTCATTTCTTAAGCTACAGTTTTACTGAAAATCAGTTCCTAAACTGCATACTTCTTTTTTGTTCCAAGCAACTGAATTTTGACTCGGGCTTTCTCATCTCTAGGTACGCAGAGATATGATACACCCTGACACATCCCTGAAGCACTGCAACAGACTAAAACTGAAATACAACACTATAGATTGTGCTATAATCTATTTCAAATATAACATTATTATTTATCTGAATTAAGACCTATAAACCCAAATATTGGGTTAAAATATATATTTTACAAGAGCTCAGTATGCATGTTTTAGCAGAAATGTTGTCATAATAATAATACTGATGAGCTTGCCAGTTACTGGGCTGAAATGCCCCGAGAAAATGCTAACCCCCATTCCCTCTGTTATCATTCATCCAGCAAATGCGAAACTTCCAAAGTCAAGCAAACAACTGCTTAAGGCAGCTTTCAATCCCATCAAACTGCCATTCTGGCCAGGAAGAGGTTGACTGTACCCATGTGTATCGCTCTCCTGAACTGACTGGCGTTTGGGTTGCGTGATGTGCCTTTTCGGGAAGACTGCCTGCACGTTCTTTGTCAGTTCAAGACTGTTGAGAAGGGCCCAGTGACAGCACAGAAAGCTGAAATCAGGAAATTCAACAGCAGAATCTGTGCTGCTGTTTCCTCTGACTGATGAGGATGCCTTTCACCAGCCCAACGATGTATCATTCCAGCTTGCATGCTGGACCATAGGGTTTACCACAAAGACAAAGAGGGGCAGGAGAAGAAGAGAATATCTGTATGCTGTGCCAGAAGGGATCTGAACGGGCCTGTTGTTGATCATCTCCAATAGTCTGAGCATTGTCTTCAAAACAGTTCTGAGATAAAGCAAGATGAAACAAGGGACTTTGGCATCTCCTTAATAAAAGTAAGCCTCTGTGACACTGCTGTCACCTCTGGCCATCTGTCTTCAGTGCTAACTCTTGGCTTGGTCTCCTGACTTTTGATTTCAGCTATCCCCAGCTCTAGCTCCTGATGCCTTGTGATGTCTGACTGGCTATTGACTCCCAGAGCTCAACCGTGAGTTCCCATTCCACCACCTTCCCCACCATAAACAGGAATGTTTACTCATAATTCCAGATTTCAATCTGTTGCAGTCAGCAAACACTTATAAACCTCTGCATTTTTTTTAACACCTTTTGTGTACAATTTGAGATGACTATGCCACAAACTATGTTATATATTCTAAATCCATTCCTTCATTAATTGAAAAATGTGGGAGCACAAGAAAACAAACAGAAATGTACTTTCTGGTTTTTTGAACCACTGGCATTTCCTAAGAGGCACGCGTCTTAAAATACAGCAGAGGGCAGTACAGCGTTATTTTATGATTCACATTATTTTTATCACTGAATTTACACAACTGAAATACACTTTTTCCCAGGCTTTCAATTAATGGTCCATATTTGTGTGTGCCTCCTGACACATATAATGTATATGGAAAAAATATGAAATATTTTACAATTAACATTATTTGAAAGCCACTGAGAAGTTCTTAAGTGGTCACTGAAATAAGAACACATACCTGAAGTTTTATAAAAGCAATGTTTTATTAACAGCTAGCAAAATATTCACTTGGGGTGGGGAGCTTGGTGGAAGAGGGCTGGGCCAGCGGAAGTTTCTTGTTTGTTTTTGGTACCAATAGAGCCACTGGAAAAGCACCAGATCTTCTTTTCCATACCTTTGACCACTTTCACTGGTCACTTCAAGATCTTCTCCAAATGGCCCACATCATTCTAGAAGTGCAGTACCCCAAACCGCATGCAATACTGCAGCTGAGGCCCCATCAGAGCCAAGAAAACATAAATCAGCAAATGACACTTTCCTTTATGCATGTGCATATGAAGGGTGCTTCTCCTGCAGAAGCACGGCACTGCTAAGTCACCATCAGTTTGTGACCCACTCCAGTGAGTCTCCTGCAGAAAACGATTTAAGGGTACCGGTAGACGAAACCTTAGACAGAAGCCGGCAATTGGTGCTTGCAGCCCAGAAAGCCAATCACATCCTGGACTGTGTAAAACGAAGCACGGCAAGCAAGCTGAGCGAGATGATTCTTCCCCTCTGTTTCACTTGTGAGACCCCACCCTGAGCACTGCATCCAGCTCTGGGGCCCACAGGACGAGAAAGGCATGCCCATAAGGAGCAGGCCCATAAGAGGGCCACGAAGACTATCAGAGGGCTGGAGCACCTCTCCGATGAAAAAAGGCCTAGAGAGTTGAGGTTGTTCAGCTTGGAGAACAGAAGGTTCTGGGTAGATCTTACAGCAGCCTTTCCATACGTAAAGAGGGAAGAAAATTTTTTTATGATGAGGGTGGTGAGACACCAAAACAGGTTGCCCAGAGAAGTTGAGGATACCCCCTCTCTGGAATCGTTCAAGGCCAGGTTGGACAGGGCTTTGAGCAACCTGGTCTAGTGGGAGGTGTCCCTGTCAACAGTAGGGGCTGGACGGGATGATCCCTTCCAACCCAAACTGTTCAATGATTCTATGATTCCTACATTGTTTTCCAAAGAAGTATTTCCTAGCCAATCATTCCTCATCCTGTATATAAACAGATAACAGCTTCTATTGAACTGCATCCAATATTTGGTATTTTCTCCAATCTGTGTCAAGATTAATTTGAATTCAAATTCTCAAACATACTTGCAGCTTCTTCCAGTAAGCTAAATCTAGAAAACAAAGGATTCTTTCCCTTCAGACATCCTAAAAATCAATAAAATACCATACAAGGCCACAGCTTAATCCCAACAAAACTTCGGTTTATTCTTACATTGAAAAATCCTCCTCAACTAAAAATCTACTCAAATGGAGAACTGTGATTCAGATTTAGAATAAATTTTAAATGGACATCCCATCCCATTAGTGCAGTATCTGCTATGTCCTTAAAATCCCATTATTTTTTATCATTGTCCCATGTTAGAAATTCTGTTACAAAATTTGCTGGAATTCAGTAAATTAAAATACTCACCAGCTTGGGAGTAAGAGCCAACGGCACTGACAGGAAACAAGACATCTGAGTCGTCATTCAGGACCTGCAGAGGAGTCCAACTGCATATCTGAGAATTGCATGTGCCTACTTCATGAGGCCTAGGTTTAAAACAAACAAACCAAGCTATTTATACAGTCAATATTCATGCTCCACTATGCTTGCACTTCTTCCAGAGATATCATGGCAAGAAAAATCTTTATTTCAATCTGCCTGCCAATTTTGTGGTTCAGACATATGTAAATTCAGTAAAGATGAGACAATTCCAAAGCAGATGAGACTAGCAGTGCTTGCCTCTTTTGCTCCAAAGGGATTTCTGCGTCAGAAATAAAGAGGGCATATTAGTATCTAAAATTAATTTTTTTTTCTCTCAGTTTTGTCTTGTTTAACTACCTACTCTAATGATAACACGTTTACTCTGTTTAAAACATTCAGGTTTTCTGTGAAGCCAAAATATAAGGTGATGCCATACTACGAATAAGGAAACTTCCAATAGGCCAGAACTACAGCCTGGCTATATGATGCAGTCATTTCTACAACTGGAAACTTAAAAAAAAACAAGTCTGAAACTTCAAAATTCTGTTTTCCAGTGGAACTCAGAAGCAAAATACCATGACCACAGTGACCCAAATGGTTTAAACAACGGTGAAAAAAAAAAAGGTGGGGCGGTTGGAGAGAGAGAGAGAGAAGTAAAAATTTTATAAAAAAAAAGCCTACAGTTCAGCTAGTCACATAAATTTGCCAGTTCCCGTAAAGAGAGGAGGTGAGGGGGAAAGCATGGAAAATTTTCCACTAGCTCCTACAAATATCACTTACTTTTCAGAGGCTTCAGCTTCCCCTTCTGTCCCTTTCTTTCCTAACGATTTTCCATATAGCTCATCCTCATCTGCATCTTCATCATCAATGCTCTTCACATCTAGTTTCCGATACTCATATTCTCCATTCATGAACACTGAATCGCTCTTCCACGAATGGTTACTTTCATTCCCATTCAAATTTTTTCCAAGGGACCCTTCAGATGAAGGTAATGCAAAAACTGAAGATCTGTCCACACTCTCCTCTGAACTTTCTCCTGTAACTGGAGCCTTCGTGGCATCCCCCAAATTTTGCTCATCTTCCTCTTCATCAAACGAGATAATATTTGTCACTCTTTTCTTCTTTTTTCGATCTTTTCTACATTTTGAATCTAGTAGCAACATAAAGGTTTACACAGTTTAGAACAGAGAAACAATGTAACATACTTGTTTTTTTTCTTTAAAGAACTCATGGACTAAATGAGTTGAGTAAAGAAAAAAAAACACTAAGATCTACACAGCTCTTCATCATCGTTCCACACACGAGCTTTTAAACCTTTAACTATCATCTCTCTTTAATATGCCTTACATAATTCAGATTTTAGAGGATATTTTGAAGGTGCACTCATAAGAGTATGCAATAGGAACTGGAAAAAAAAGCATTCACCAAACTTATAAAATCAAATTAAAAAGTTAGCCTTTCTGTCACTTCTCCCATGGAATATGGCTAGTGTATACTGCAGAGCATGTCTACACAAGAGAGAAAACAGGAAACACTTCTGGGGATAAAAAGTAAAAACTCAAAATAAAAATAAAATCCACAACTTGCAATCAAATAGAATTAGCTTTGTCTGTATTCTGAAAATTGAGCAGCCAGTTTTCAGAAAAAGAAATTAAACTTGGTCCCTCCCTCAGTTAATTAGCTCTTGGTCTAGAAATACATTGAAATCCCCTTTGATTACACCACATTCACTCTGTGACAGCAGTTATTTTTAAATTATTACCTATTCTCACTGATTCCAATGTGCACGTGGGGCTAAATGATCTTGCAAAGCTGAAGCATTCTATAAAATTTACTCACCAAGACAACTCACTTTTGGACTGGTTTTTTTTTTTAAATTCAAGTCCAGCTGTTACACATCCACAAAACACATTACTATACTTTCAAGAGAATGTTAAAACCCAATCTGGATGCAAATCGAACTTCAGCAAAGAACTTTCATGAAAACATCTGACTTGCCCTAACATTCAACGTATAATGGCATCTGAATAAACCAAATTTACACCAGTATTCACACTAGTTATTTCTAAAAAAGTCATATGTTTTATTTCACACACACTTGACTATTTTTTTTGTGTAACGCACTTACTTGTAAGGTTTTTGTTCCATTATAGTGTATTAAAGATAATTGGAAAAGTTGCTTAAACACATTTTAATATTTTGTAAGTTTCTGAACGACACTAACATTGCAAAAATGCTTACCAGCATTTACATTCTTTGACAGAACAGGAAGTGGGTCAGTATCTTGATCAGGTTTTATTAGAATTGAGACAGCAGACGATGCAGTTATCTCTCTAAGAAGGCTGCTAACACCCTGAGTGGATTCTTTCAATAACGAGGTTACGTTTTGCGTCGATTCCTTTAACAAATCAGACACGGTGGGTGTGCATTTGCTCTGCCCATTTAAATCTTTGTTATCAATGTTGATTGCAAAAAGAATGGAGTTCAGACCTTCAGATAAAAGAAAGGGGGGGAGAAAACTTACTATATACCACCCCATACAAAAGTTACGAGGATAAAAACTAAGGATTTCCCCAAAAATATCTCCCACAGTTCACCATGCATGAATTCTTACCCTTTCATGTACTACTCATTCATTTTCAGATGATATTCAAGCTGATGTAACCAGTTCTGAACGCTGGCTGTTCAGCCGTGCATTAAATAAACAGTAAGTGCAGTGAACTCATTTATTTATAACCTTTTAAATAAAACTCATTTCACCGAAACTTTAATATTTGTTGGTCTCTATACTAACAAAAACTCCTGCTAACCCTATCTTTGAGAACGAAGCATGTTACCATGTATCTGAGAAAAGGGGTGTAAAAGGTACTAATACATCACTTCTGTGGTCAAACTCTAGAAAAGTAAATTGTCTATTATCATTCCTTACTCATATTTCCCTTCCATGTAATTATCTATAATTCGGGTCTTACTACAAAAATCTGTCACTGCTCTTTTCTAGTCAGGAATAACTCATTTTATTTTCTCTAAATTGTACTAGTTTAAGAAAAAAAAAAGTTAGTCTTGGCTGATAAGGAGTTAGAAAATCTACATGAAAGACTTTTGAACTGTAGGAAGGCCAGATCCAGTGTTTTAATAGTTCATCAGTTCATAGCACAAACAGGCATAATACCTTGGCTATTCACCCTGAATGTGCATCTGACAGTCTCCACATAAACAAGGAGTATGTTTGAGAAGCTCCTCACAACCAGAAATAGATATAACATCCCAAAATTAAATAGTTTGCCAAGAACAGCAGCATTCAGGAGAAAGTCTCACCAGCTGCCATCGTAGGGATCATACTAGAACGTTCCTCATCCATCATAAAAGACCAGTCTTCATAGAAGACACTGTAATTGGAAAGGAAATAAAAAAAGAATATGCAGTCTTATACTCGCATATATTCCACTTTTAAAAGACATGAAAACTCTGAAAAATAAGTATGAGTACACCAGTGGATCAAAATATGTGTCACAGTAACTCCCAGAAGCCCTGAAACATTTCATTTATCTTTATTTGATTTTGCCTCAAAATCTGTCTTGCAAGAAAGCTAGAGGACTAGAACAGACTGAAAACAAAAAGGAAACATTAACAAGTTCAGTTCTGGCGATAATCTTATGTAGTACATCCATTAATTGATGCAAAAGCAAAGTATTCCTTTATGTTGAATCCATTGGACTTGATCAAGCTCAATAATCATTGACAAAGAAGGAAAATATCCCAAATTTTCCAAAAGAAAAGGAGCTGAAGATGTATGAAGAAAAAGGTAGGACTCAGTTAAATAAGGAATTAAGCGCGTTTTGCACTTCCAAAATACCTGAGGACTTCACAACGCATAGTAAGTTATTTCCAATAACTGCAACAAGAAAACCACTTTCAAGTAATCTGCAGTAGAAGGTACCTACTGCCTGACTGCTGGAGCTTTCCAGTTACAGGATGAGCATCTCCAAAAGGCAACAGGCAATTACCACGGATGAATTGATAAGGCTCCAACTGGGTTACTATTTTAATGGAATGATGTCAAGGTCTCAGTGAGGAAAACTGCTGAAAGAAGTGAGGGAGTTGGGAAACAGGATGGAAATTAAGATGAAGACAGAAGCACGTATTCTCACGTGTTAAGAGTGAAGACAGCTTCAGGTCACATGATGATATAAGCCACTATCTTAATGGCTACCAAAAGTTAAAAAATTATCAAAATGAAAATATGAGATTAAGTGCCCTCACTAGCATAGCAATTAATATGTGGTTTTGATTGGTTGCTTGTGTTTTTTTTCATCTCAGTACTTCACTTGTCTATACAATTCTTCCATTACAAAGATATCAAATATGGTACCTGAGTCGATTCTTATCTGCAAGCAGCATATGAACATATCTTTCCAGGGAATGTTCATTTAACGCACAACGCAACCAAGCCCGGCCTCTACCAATATCTGTAGTAATTGTCTTCAGAGAGTAAAAGCGCTGCAGTTCATGTTTATTCAGAACTTCTTTCACATAGTACCAAAACACTGGCTCTGGAACAAAAAAAAAAAAAAAAAAAAAAAAAAAAAGTAATACTAATTATTATTTAAAAAACCACCCAAAAATGCTAAGTTCATATTTGAACACATTCACATGCAATTTTACATACCAAGCAGGTAACAGCCGATAACTCTGAACAACTGTGGATCATTTACCATCTCTGTATAACTAACTCTCCAGTTAAATAGGTTATTTATTTCTACAGAACTTGGGCTATTTCAGCACTCAGAATTCTTCACTTCGTTAAAAAGAGCCAAACACATTAAAGGATTCCTTCTTACATTTTTAAATAGAATTCACATATGAAAGCATATTTAAGCTAGTATTTCGTCCACAGAACAGGTTAATACATTCAGCTGTTAAAAATAAATTTAGAACTCTATCTTACTGATGACTGCGAAATGTTAGAAGTCACCTCTTACCATTTTCTCGGTACAACCAAGTTTCAGATAATTCAGTTGTAAGAGGTGAATCATTGCTATGTGGTACAGTCTGACAATCGTTCGTCATTAATGTTGCACCAAACACATACTAGATTAAGAAAGCATTAACCATTTTCACTGCTTAACGACAGTCCAAGTATTAAATAGGCTACCAACAGTCCGCAGTTTGCTCCATTGCTTAAAAATTCCACCTGCTTTCACTTCTCGAGTATTTAGAATAGTTAGACTAACAAATTACCCGTTTCAGTTTTACTGGAGAAACCTGCTGCCTGTTTGATGGCTGCTGCTGTTAATGCTAATCCTCGGCTCCTCCTCAGACCATGCTGTAACACAGCTTCAAACTGAGCACACAAACAAGTGACTCTGTAACAGAATTTTTAAAGAAATCATGTGAAAAGAACAATCAACTATGTTTCCATAGAGCAGGTTTATTCCACATCTCTGAATGTCAAGGTGCATCATTATATGTATTGCAAGACTCCTTGTATGCACTAATCTCATTACATGCAAACAGTATAATCACAGAATAATCTGCTTATACCCACAGCTTCATCGTGATTATTCAAAGATGGAGCATAAATTATATTAAGAACTGGCAATAAATTTGAGAAATCATGCTCACCTACTACAGTCATGTTATTTCAGTTTCAGATTACCTACTTTTCGTGTAATACAATCACATTTTTATAAATTTATTTTGTGCAATGAATGATTTTCTGTAAATACATCAGAACTTCCTATACAATTTAAAGACAATTTTGTTAATTTGCGTTAGCACACTATAATTCAAAACCAGGAAAACAACTAAACATACATTTTAACGTCCTTCAGAAATCCTAGGTATAGAAAAATATGAAAGATTTTCCTGGAGATGTGTTGAATCTTCATTTTTTTATGTTGTTCTCTACAACAATATGTCACTACTTATAAATTTCCTGATTCTATTTTAAACAAAACCCAGTTAAAAAATCAATTTTCACACAAACATCGTAAACCAGAAAAGTTTTACATTTCAGCCTAAAAAAGAAAGGAATATTATTGTAACCTACAGGGAATAGTAAGGATTAAGGTGTAACAGACATGGATGCAATCCATTTGTTTGAAATCTTATTTTTTCTAAGTTTTATTTTTGCCACTAAATAAACAATGCTTAAAACTTAACCGTGGAGAAAGTTGTTATCTGGCTGCCAAAGCTGATTAGTAAAAGGAAGGACAGATACTTTAACTTCAAGGAAATAAATCAAAACATTTGGCAAAGTTGCTCAGGCCTCTGCCCCAGGATTCCAGAAGCACAGAGTTCTACCAGGGTCACCAAAAAAGCACAAGGTCTCGGGAGAAGCACTGAGAGAAGACGTATATTTACCGTAATTGCCCCGGACAGTACGTTTTTAATATGTACTGCTTTCCAGTACATTTCTGTTAGGAAACTTTACATTGTTAGGAAAACTTTACTAATAAAGCAGAAAGTAATTCAAACAATACTTGAGATGATTGTGGAGCAGTTGTGATTAATTTTTGCCAAAAAAACCTGCTGCTGTTAAAAATAGAGATTGCAGGACATACATGATACCCCAGGGAAAAAGAAAAAAAAAAAAGAAATTACTTGACTTTTTCAATTCAGAAAAAGCAGAACAGAAACTGGATTTTGTGAAAACATTCATGTTACTAAAAATCCACGTACACCAAGAATCAAAGCAAGAAAACTGTTCAGTGTTTTAGAGGAAAATTTAGTCACTAGTAAAACAAAATAAAATCAGGTATTCTACAACGTCCAATACGCAGAGTTTTACTAGATAGTATCACAAGGGTATGTTAAACAAATAAAGAAAAACATAGAGAAGTCTAGTGTAGATAGACGTAGTAAAACTCTTACATCAATAAAATGGAACAACTTCTCATATAGGAAAAAAACAGTTTTAAAACATGTCATGAATAAGAAAAGTAAGAAAGAAACTTCTTTTAGTGACTATGTATAAACACACTTGACACTTGCATTTCAAGCTTCCCAAAACACAGGTGTATTGGTAATAAATATGCATTCATTTTAAAAGAGGTTTTAGGGAAGACAAATTCTTTCGGTCATATGTTCAGACCCCAGCATTCAATGCTCTCACTCTGTAGCCACTTAAACACTTGTAACTCCATACAGAAGAATGTTCTTTGTCAAGCTGTCAATTTGTAGTATGATGAAAAATTCAGAGTCTTTGTCAATGTTTGTGTAAAAAGAAAGGAACTGGATTTTTTTTGAGCATGTCAAATATTTTGTGCCACGTGTTTTATGCCATTATGCTACATAACCTAAGCACGTTTAAACTTTCTTAGACTATTTTACCTGCTATCAGAGTCTGAAGCAATTTCTTTTCTTCCTCCAAACCGTATTTGACACTGCAATGAACAGATTTTAAGATCTTTTTGTTACACTAACAAACTCAATATTCTGAAATATTTCCATATAAGAAACAAAGTCATAACAAAAAGGAAGCAGTACAAAATAAAACATTGACAAATAGAGCCTGCAATAAAAAAAATCCTTTAGAGCATCACATCATACTAACTGGCTACTCTTGCAGCAGTTCAAATATATTCTCACTAGTCAGAACAACACACCTGCAGGTCCTTCAATATATTTAAAATTGACTAACAATTACTACTTTTGAGGTTTAAATGTACACCCACAAAAACACTGCTCCTATTCAACTCAGTGCTACAATTACATTCTTCATAAAATATACAATTGGCTTACTTGTGAGGCATTCTTTCGCCTCACAAGCTTTCCTAAATTGAATCCAGTCTACAAAATTCTACTTTTTGAGCCTCGTGTTGATGAAATGTACACACATAGACCCTGTCTTCACCCGTATTTTAACCATTCACTAAAATCCTAAAGAAAAAAACTTGCTATCATTTAGCCTTAGCAGTGCAGTAGAATTTACTTCAGTCATGTAAGCATTACAAATGTGTTTATAATATATATTCTGTATTATAATATACATTTATAATACAAATATTACAAATGTAATCTGCCAAATTCAAGCATTTTAAACAACTACTCCATAATAGTTCTTTGCTAGCAGACACAAAAGCTCTGTAGTACTGTGTGAAAGACAAGATTTCTTCTCTGGCTGGTAAAGAACTAAAAAAAAAAGGGCAAAGATAGTTCCTGCTAGTACTAACTACTTAAAGTAAGTTTACTGTAGAAATATGTGTTGGATTTCATCACCTGTTTAACTGCATCCAGCAGCCGTTCTAGAAGAAACTGTCTTTTAGTGTCGTTGTTCTGTGAACCTGAAATTCAATGAAATTATATAATTTTAAAATAAACATGGTTTTAAGAAAAATACATATGGTCCAGCGCCAGGGCCCTGAAAACTCTTTCCATGCCAATTATTCCATTAAATTTATTAATGTATTTTCGCTAAGTAAAATGATGCAGTATAAATCTGTGTTTTGAGGTTTCAGGTACCCTTTCTCTAATATGCAGGAATACTGTTTGAAGCATCATCTAGAATCTTATTTTAGTAAGACTTGGGTTTCATGATATAAGATATATTGCAACAATACCAAATATAGTATAATTGTGCACAATCAGCACAGCTGGCCCCTAGCTTCCTAGAACAACCACCTGTGGGGCCATATTGCAAGCCTGGAACTGACCTAGTTCAAGATTTTTAATTTTTTTCAGTTGGCTGGATTATGTGTATTATGGAGCTCGCACTGCAACGCCATAAATGTTCATACTTGGACAACTACCAGGGTAGTATATCATCACTGCACAAACTCTCAAACCAGAATACTGTCAAACAATCTTACAGTAGAAAGAGTTTAAGTCAGGTCAACAGAGAGCAACTGTTACAATAAATCCCTTAAAATTTCACTACCAGCATACTTCTTCCTGATTAACAACTCTAAAATCTAGTTTGTTACTATACAAGCAACTATGCAAGACAATCTTAACTTCCCAATCATTTCAACAACAAACAGCGTACTACTTTGCTTGTAGAGTATCCTTTATAAACTCCCACGAACACCTGTAAAATTTATTGCTTAATTAATCTACACCACCTCTATCATTTCTTAATTCTGAGCTTAAGTTCAAAATACCCATCAAGAATCTCTGCGATCTCTCTGGAAAAGTCATTCTGTTCTTCTTCTTCTCTCAAAGAACATCCAACTAATATATGCATAGACTGAAAGCCAGTTCTCAAAACTCTGCATGAACAAGTTCCTCCACATACTGAAAACCAAACACCACACAATAAGCCCTCTAGTAAATAGAGATGACAAAGATATGTCTCTTCCTCTTGCTGCGAGGTCCCAATCCCAGAATTTCCTATCTTCATAACCCCATTGAAAGCAGTTTGCTCCTACACCAGCACAAAGGGACAGAATTTGTTCTTCTGAAATCATTCTACCTTTGCTTCATATTAAATATGAGATTAGGAAAAGAAAAATTCCACAGTAAGCCTATCATACACAATGCCAGAACAAAGAAAACAATAGGAAAAATGTGCAAATGTAGCTGCTAGCTAATTAAGCTTCACAATGCTTATTTACCCGATTACAGTCACTTTTCAAGAAGTTACACTTCCGATTTTGAACTCTGACTCAAACCGTGCAGACACGTGATGTTTGAAGTTTGGTTCTGCTACTAAAGTACTCTAGAAACAAACCCCAACAAACCAAGTAGGTTTTAACTTCCAAAAAACCATGACAGTTATACCACTGTAAAGATAATCCCTACTGTGCCACTTTGTATTCTTTCAGAGATTACAATTTTATTAAAGTATATTCAGTGTTCTTACTCTGCATGCACTGCTGAAACTGGACACATGTCTATGCATCTAAATACCTTATAATAAATCATATAAGTGTAAAATAAGGAAAACAATGAAATCCCAACTTTTAGCACAACCCCTCACACACAGTGATTTTCTCTACTGTCTCGAAATTCTTTTCTTCTACAGTCTTACACTATCCACATACCTGCCAGAACAGGCATAAAGCAACATTTTTCTTTATATTGACGGTTTGAGACTACTTCAGAACAAACGCATGTAATTAAAAAAAAAAAAAAAACCTACCAAATGCAAATACCAAGTATGCAGGTTAAGTTCGTGTTCCAAATGTATACATGCTAGTTTTTAAATTCACATCGCTGGCATCTTTGTATCTCTTTGTTAACACAGAAATGGTTTGCAAGAAGATACCTGACTAAACAATATAAAAAATCACTATGCTGTTTGGTGTTCTTCAATAAAGCACGTGATACCAAACAGCTTTAAATTTACACAGACTGAGTGCGGTGTAATGTGTATTTTCTCCTTATTCCACTTGTAAATTTGTACTAATGACAATTATGACGGCACGTGACTACAACCAATAACTTCCATACGTAGTTCAACAACCTTCACCATTAACAGGGCTACGAGGCCACACGATGTCCACGCTGAGGGCTGGCCGAGGCTTCTGCTCAATGCGTGGCTTCAGAATTCTACTGCTGTGCTTAGAAATTTTGCAGGTAGAAGAAAAAGAATATTCACAAAGTCTAACATTTTTTTAAAAACTGAAAGATTAAATGGTGTGTTTTTTCAAGCAGAGGATATACTTTTCTTTGCAATAAGCCTAGAAAATGCAGTACTATTTAGCAATGCTTTTGTTCCAAGTAGATGGAAGGTAAAAATAAATCTCAATCAACTCTAAAATTTTGCTAATCTTCATTTTCTACACCAAGTCTTTAAAAAAGAGAGCATATTTTCAGACAAGAATACCAAATAAGCATCATCAACTCTAGTTGATTTAAAGTTGATTTAAAGATCAACAGTGTATTACAAACTGACCAAAACTGGCAAAAACTGCAGTAACACAAATACAAAACATAGAATCTATAAAACTAGCATTATTCACAAAAAAATGCTATACTTAGACTATTGCAATAAAAAAGGAAGTTCATACATGAGTCTAAAAATAATTGTGAAAACATAAGGTTGCAAAAACCAAGAAACTTAGATGCTCCTCCCAGCAACATCTACTCAGTTAAAAATCATTAAAAATAGGCCAAGTACCACACCTGCCTCTGTGACCCTTGCAAGTTTTTGTTGTTCAAGGTCATGCTTTCCTATTTTTAAAACAAACTTCTCTCCACATCCTGCCAGACACATCCACACCTACAGCAGAAGAAAACTGACTACGCAAGTAAAGGAAACTAGGATTTTCATCCAATTCTTTAGAGGCAGAGCTCTCCTCAGCACCACATGTAGCATATAGGACTGCAACTCCTTTTGCTTGCCCCAGTACAGGTTCTTAGGGCACAAGTTTAAAGAAAAGACCTAATTTAAATACTACCTTGTACTACACTATTATGATACTACGGCTTATTCTAAATTAGTTGCATTTTTAAACATTTTTGAAACTGTCATTAAACAAGTGACAACACCCCTAATTATTAACAAGTACATAAACCTAGTATCCTTATGTTACTTTCCTTTAGAGTTTAGCCTATTCAACACTGTCCAATAAAATGTGAGTACGTAATTAGTAAGTAGCATTAGTAATAGTAAACGTTCAAATAAACAGGAAGTTACCTTCACATCCAGTAGAAATACACTGTAGCTAAAAAAATATACGTTAAAAATAATTATAGCCATTAGGGAAAGAAGTTCTTCTGCCTATACTTTAGGAACAGCTCTCTTACTTTTAAGGGCTGTAATTGGGGAGGTAAATAAGCATAGACAATGCTTCTACAGGCCCCCTCCCCCCAAAAAAGGACAGGGTTATATGATGTTAACACTAGCTATCTCCTTTATATGAAACAAGCACGATAACGATACACATTTCTCTGTCCTGATCTATTCCACTTACATTATTCTGGAAAACTACTGGAAAGAGTACTATGCAAGTTATGTTTGGCAAAGTGCAAAATTAGCATTCTTTTTGCTATCTTACTGTCTAATCAAAATAGTTGGAATATCTGTGTAAGTCTTGGCAAGGGCTACACATAGGTAAGGTAGCCATGCCATTTAACTACGAGCTTTAACATCACCTTAGGCATTATTCTGTTTTAAGTAATTAAATGTTTTCTCTCCTCATACACCTGTATTTCTTCATTGTTTTAAAAAAAATACATTAAAGGTAAGAAAACAGCGATACGATGAGGTTTTATGTCAGTCTTGCCTTCTGAGTCACAGACTTCAAATACAGCTCCCAAAGAGGAGTCTCCTAGGAAGGTTTAGGCTGATTTGCACGAATTTGCACAAGGCCAGTCCCCAGCCTGAATTCACCACTGAAAGGGTAAGGTTTTCCATAGGAAAACATTGACTCTTAAAAACCTCAGAATTACGCTTTAGTCTATATCATGCCAAGATCCAAAACATCTGAAAAAACTTTCTTTATCCATAGTCTGAAAGATTTGACTCTTACTTGCATTTTTCACAATAGTTAACAGGTTTCCCCACAATAACCTTTTTTTTTGCCTCATCTCTTCTTTCAAAAAAATCTTTTGTTTTCTTCTTACCACAAAGGTAAGAACAAAACAACCAAAAACACTGAACTGTTTTCATTTTCATTTTTGGTTTCACTTTCAGAAATTACCGTTATCCATAAAACATGTAGCATTTAGCTACTTCAGTTAGCTCTTCCATTTTTATTTTTTTTTAAACTATCTTTAGCAACAGATCTCACCACGTATTATATCAGGGTGGGAGAAAAACATACAATCTAACGTTCAGGTGCATAGTGCTGTCCACAACTTCCAGAAGTTGTATAAACAGACCCATGAAAGCATTTACTAAAGCACTTCCCTTCTTAGGGAGAAAAAAAAAAAAAAAAAAGAGAAAAGAAAAACAAACCTCTTGCTAATGTGTTTATTTACAGGAAAAGAGTTATTAAAATTTCTTTCTCCATCCTACCAGATAACAAGCCATGCCGGCCCAGCCAAGTGGCTACGGTTCCTCCAGTCTTGAAGTGTGCAGGTCCCGATTCTCAGGCAAAGCTTTTAAGTATTTCCCCTCAGAAACACCTCAAAACCCTCAGGATTTAGCACAGACACACACTGCTTCACTGTAACACAGAGCCAGGAACAGCCACATCCACGACTGCCACATCCTCATTAGGGCTGAGTTAGAGAACAGCGATGATATATATACCCGAAACACTGGAAGGGACCACTTTTTTTCACCAGTCATGCTTCTCACCTCTCTCATTAGCAAGTTAGTAGCACTATTATTTTCCCTTGGTCATTGATTTTCTTGGGAATATTTCCTGTGATTTTACAGCTGAGGCACGGCAGATCCCCCAGACTATCATCACTTCTGCTGTGAACCACTGCCCTGCTCAAGCACAGGCTTTAGGATTTAAAATGAGAGAAGAAAAACACTTCTGGGGGACTTTGGGAGCCAAAATGAGGAGCGGGGTGTGGTAATGCAGGTAAGGGTTGTAGCCCTACCCCGCACTGCGGGAACACCGAGGCCAGAGCCTGCTGTGCCTCCCTCAGCACGGCCCTGCCCCAGCCCCACGGGGGGAAGCAAGGCGGGAGAGAGGGGCCTCAGCCCGCGGGGTCAGGGCCACGCCTGACCGAGCGGGCAGCGGGGACCCCCAGGCACGGCTCTGCCCGCGCCAGCCCCGGCAGTGCCCCACAGACCCGGCGGCCCCACCGAGCGCGCCCCAGGAGCGGAGAGGGCCCCGCCGAGCCCCCACTCACCACTCATGGTGGCCGCCGGGCTCCCACCCTCCGGCCGCCGGACCCGGTCCCTCCTCCCGCACAGCCCAAAGCCGGGCCGGCTGGCGAACACTCCGCCCCGGAACTCCGCCCCCCCGCCCCGGAAGGTAAACAGGGCACGGCCCCGGTCCGCGGAGCCCTGCCGAGCCCGCCGCCGCTGGCCGAGGAGGCCGGAGCGGGGCCGCCTGCGCTCAGGGGCGGCGAGCGCGAGCTCCTGCCGCTAGAGAAAAAGGCGGGAAGCTGCTCGCCTGCCCCGCCGGGCCGGGCCGGGCCGCGGGAGGTGCCGGGAGTGTCCTCGCACTGCCCGCGGGTGTCCCTGCGCCCCCAGCGAGAGCTTCGTAGGGGCTGCGTGAAATTACACCGCAGAGGATTGGGGAGGGGACGTGAGGCTTAATTTCTGACTCTTGGAACAGCCCTTGTGCACCAGTAACCAATATTGGGCAGAAGATCCGAGTTCAACATAAAACACATGTTTGCCGACTTGTTTATTGATGGGTTTGTATCGATGGAGTGTAAGCAGGTCCCACCTGTGAAGGCAGAGAAAGCCATCTTACGTAGGGACTCTCAGAAATTAAAGATTCCAATAACTAGTTTGGTACCCGAGAACAACGTAGAAATACTTGACCAAAGAGATACTAGAATTAGAAATAATAGGACAATATTAAAGAAAACTCGATGTAAGATCTGCAAGGATGATGTACTCGCATTCTCCACTGACTGCACGTAATAAGGTTAACAGCTATACTGAAATAACTCATTATTATGCAATAAAAATACACTTCTTATAGTCACCTGGCACCCAAAATATAGTTGCAATAATCAAAAGTCTTTGTGGTAACTAGAACAGTAGCTCCTTCTTCTGTAGCTGGTAATGGAAATGAAGTTTCACAGCCAGTCTGAGGTTTTACCAAGCCACAGTCACTGCAGGTGCATTCTTCCACGGAATACATTAGTTTTTTACTTTGAAGTGAGTGCCTAATTCCTTTTTCGTTCACACTGCTTTCAGTATTAGCCTTGACAATATTATTCTGCTCCACGGAAGAGTCTGTAAATATACAGAAGTTAATTTAGTACATACATCATACCAGGCATATAATTATTGAAAATCTAATTTTTCTTATATTCCAACTATGTTCCTAATCTTAGTGAAAGTTGTAAGATGTAGTTATATATCTATCATAACCTTTTGTTCCATGACAATATGCCTCTTGTACTTCAGGATAAGCATTTAAGTTATCAAACACGTTTTCTAATCAGTTATTATTTATTGGCTGAACACCCCACAAATATTAGTATTTGTAAACTGTAAAATAACTTAATTTTTTCACCCTCTCAAAATGTATCACATATACTTTTTACAGGCTAGAATATTAAGTAAAGTTATTTCATGTCTTAGAAGATTGAAAGCTAATATTGAGTGTGTATCCTCTACCCGGGTAGAATTCCTTTTGCACTCAATGAGAAGCAGATGAAAGCCTTATACAGATCTTTTGCTACTGAAGGTTCATAAAAGATTTCTCAAACACCAGCAAGAAATCTAGGTACAAATATGCAACAAAACAATCCTGACATGATCCAGAACCAACAAAGATTGCTGCTTTTACAAGTTATCATCTGGATATTTTATTCCCTAATAACTTTTACAGCTTCACTGATCCTATTTGAGGAATACAAAACAATCCAATAAAGACAATTATCAGAATCTGGAATATAAATGATATGCAAAATTTATACATCTATACAAGATAGCTAAAATGTACCATGAGCTAAAATTATTTGATAAAGAATACTATTTATTTACCTGTATTTTTCACTTTTTCTTTTAGTTGCTTTAGGTGCTTCCATTTATACAAGATCATTAAGGTGAACAGAGTGAGCATTAAAACTACTCCTAAGCCCAAACAAATCCAAAGAACTCCACTTGAATCGGTCCCTTAGGAAATACAAGAGATGCATTACATTAATTATAAACAATAACAAATAAACAATAAACATGTCCAACACATAAAACTTCTATATCAAAAGAGCAATTTCTGTTTCTATTGAGTGACTGCTCAAGTAATGCTTGAGAGCTTTAAAAATTTACTCATACAGGACACACTGCATATGTTTTTAGTATGTATTATTCTGGTAAACTCTTTCTACGTTTCAGATTTAAGGTCCTGTGTTTAAAATTCTATGTAAAATACAAAATGAAAACACCCAGCATAGCCACAAAGTATTGCAGAAATATTACTTACTTTTATCGCAGTAGTTTTCACATGAAGGCGGTGGTGTATTAGAACATCGAAGATGACACGGCTTACAAGAGATCAGCAAATTATCAAAGTATTCATTTGTGGGGCAGTGTGCCATCAGGGTCAGTAATTACGGAACTGGAAAGCCACAGAAATTGTAGAAGAGCGAGGATCATCTATAAAGGGATTTTCAGTTCTCAGTTTTAGCAAATTTAAGAAAAGTTAGCAATAACAGACTTTGATCACAGCTCCATTACACAGTATCATGTTAAATGAAACGGATTTAGCTCTGGGGCCCTCAAGGAATTACTGTTCCTTTCTGGGCGATTCACAATGGTAGAAAAACTGAACAGCTGCACCAAGATAATTTTCAATGTAAATTTTGTCTGAAACAGAAAATAGTTATTTATAGAAGACATTTCTTGTCCAGGTGCTAAACATTACAAACTGCAGAGAAGCAAGATCTCCAACACGAGTTCATTATCTCCAACAGTTCATAATAATTGTTCTTGTCTTTAGAATTTCGTGGGTTTTTTCACAGTAATTATAGGCCACAGTAATTATGTTTTCCTGTAATATGCAAACTATGCAACGCTTACTTTTTGTTCTCTTTGTCCCAGTCCAAGGAGCATAAGATGAAAAAAATAGAGGCAGGAGGCATAGCAGTAAGAAGATACAACCAATTCAGTTTCTAGGTTTGCCACTTACTCGTTCGTTGAAGAACTTCCTTTGTACCTGTTTCCCTGAATGGACAATAATACTTAGAACATGTGGATGATGAAAGAATTAGTTTTTGTAAATGAATGGCTTTCTGATTTTAAATGAGATACTGTTAACTACAACGATTACTTCGTGATTGTGTTGTACAAAACACAATTAAGACCCTCAGTTATAATGGAAAGACAAAATCTAGAGATTCAGTAACTGGGAAATTGCTCCTCAATTCCAAATTAGTCTTATTTAGCTAGTCTGCTTGGGTTTGGTCAGCTTTTTTGCTTGGTTCATTTTGGGGGATTTTAGCTGTTTTTTTGCTTAAAACCATGACTATATGAGAAATTTAATAAGATGACATTCTAATCATGCTCAGTGGTTTGAGATGTGAGCTGCAAGAACTGCAACAGCAGACTGGGGTGGATCTATGAACTTGCCACTGAAGCCAGCCCGCGCTACAAGGCCGTGTTATTCTGGAAAGAGCGTTGGTCTGAGAGAGCGACGGATTTGAGGAGCACGTTCCATCTGACAATTCCTGAAGAGACTTGAGTCTCTCCTTAGGTTCTCTTCAACTTAAACTGAAAAATGAATATTGGACAATTTTAATTCAAAACATTATCTGCATTTTTTCCTTTATTTTTCCATAATGCAGAACTCCCACTGTACTAAAACTGCAGTACCCAGCAATAGCTTTCATTCTTGTGATAGAGGGTATATGACACCTCCTTCTCAGCCAGGTGATGGGGTGCACTGAGCATCCCTAGATCTGTCTGTGTGCATGCACTGAGTGTAACATTTCTGAAAATGCATTTCATCTTCTCCCAGGAAAAAAAAAAAAAAAGCTTCGATAACAGACTGCCACAATGAAAATAATTTACCCAGCTTATTCGTATCTTGACTTTTTAACCTAATAGAATTTATATTAAATACAAAGTTAACCAGTAACACCCAGCAAGCTGCAATAACTGCCTCTATGCAGTTTCACTGCCACATAGAATTACAAGCTTATTTATAGCTTTTGACTGGAAAAAAGAGGAAAGAAAAATATTGTATGAGGAATTATAATTTCATACCACATTACTATGTATGAGATTTATTTTCCCACCAAATGCACCATGTGGGAGTAGACAAACTGTTTTTAGTGGAATAGTCTAACAAAGCAATCTGTATTCTAGTCTCTAGCAGATGGAACTGCTTAATGTGGTTTCTGCACTTGTTTCTGTAGGCCAGATGCACAGCTTTAGGCTTTGTATTATGGGCTGTGTATTACCCACATTCTGTATCACTGACCAAAGAGTAAAAAAACAATGCTTAGCACTCCAGAAATCAAAACATGTCGTTTCTTTAGTCAACAAAAAATGTGCACAGATACTTACCTATGCCTTACAGGTATATTCAAAGGGTGAAGGAGGTAGCTTGCTTTCTTCTAGTGATACTAGAAAATGTTAGTCTACCTTCTTGCATATGTGCATGGGTAATATTTTTCTATTTCTCAGGAACAATACAATGTAATTTTACTAAAATTTGTTAAGAGCTTCCAATGAAGATTATTAACCCCATGCAAAGTATGAGTTCAAAGAATTGTAGAATACCAGGTTGAAAGGTACCTGAAGGATCATCTGGTCCAAGCTTTCTGGGCAAAAGCACCACCCAGACAAGACGGCCCAGCACCCTGTCCGGTCAACCCTCAGAAGTGTCCAATGTTGGGGAGTCCACCACTTCCCTGGGGAGATTATTCCAATGGCTTCCCTGGGGAGATTATTCCAATCACTGTGAAAAATTTTCCTCATGTCCAATTGGAATCTCTCCAAGAGTAACTTGTACTCCTTACCCCTTGTCCTTTCCATGTGACTCCTTGTAAAAAAGGAGTCTCCGTCTTCTTTGTAGCCACCCTTTAAATACTGGAACACCCTTTAAATACCGGCCGCCTTTTCTCCCAACACAACCACCATCTAAATTAACACCTGAGAGTAAGAATACTTTATCTGATGTAGTTGATGCAGACATGATTTCATCCCAGAAACTTAAAAATTTCACTTCTGAAATGTAAAGTGACACCCTTAAACAACCTTCTGGAAAGAATACAGGTTTTATAGTTGAGATTCTTCTGAGATTCAAAAGGAAGTTTGAAGTCAAACTTCAGGCTTCTGTGCTCCACTAAGGCAAAGAAAAATACTTAATTAATAATTTACAAGTAAGATACATTCCAAAAGATACCATTATGCAACAGATAAGATGAATCTTTTTTAGAAAACCAGATAGCTCTCAGAACACTGCTCAAGAATTTTTCAAACAACTGTCTTAACTCACATAACTCTAAGGTAGCCTGGACTGGTCTCAATCTGTTTAGGATGGCCTGATGAAATAGAGCTGTAAGTTCATGAAGTGGACCTACATTTGCCTTTCTAGATCATAATATTTCTGGACAATCTGGAAAAAAAGCAAAAGGAATACCATTCGGTTAACATTTATGGAAAAGTAACTGAAGTCTTGATATGTTCGGTAAAAAGACTCCATTGCTGCGGCTCTTACTGAGGGTAAGCCCTCAGTCCACCACAGAAGTACACATTTCATGAAGTAATGTGCCCATGTCTTCATGTTCCCTTCATTTAAAAGCTCCTGTCAAACTCTAATTGCAGTAGAAATTAATTTGTCTAATTATTTGATATCATGTATATGGGATCATAAGATATTGTGGCAGATCACCTTACAGTCTCTATAATCAGTGAGCCAGAAACAGTTTTCCTGTGTGGCTAGTTAAGATTTCAAGCACATTTACCATACGACACAGAAGTAAATACAAAGAAGTCTCATCTTTTCAATCAAACTCTAGGAAACTTCTCATCAAATAAATGGCTAAATACACCTCATTTCCAGAGCTCTGGGGAACACTGCTGCCTGTTACAGTGATAATTTTCCACCTACGGCTGAATGCCTATCTCCCAAAGCTTACAGCCTTTAGAGATAAATGATTTTTTTTTTGATAGATGTGCCCCAAAACACAAATCCTTCATTATTAAGTGATACATTTTTCACACATAGGAAACTGGGGAGCAATAACAGTAAAGGCTCTCTAATGTGTCATTCATATAAACAACCACCATGAGTCACAGTCTTTTCTCCTTAGCTATATATAATTTTATTGATGTATGTAATGACAAAACAGGGGTGAGAAATGGTAGAAGAACTATGAGGGATTACAGCTGTCGTGGACTGTTGCCTTTGTTTGCTGCTAGCTTTGTCTGCTAACATTCAAAAGTCCTACTTTGCAAGGGTCTGAATGCAAGCGTAGAATCAGAAGATCTTGATAAGCAATAAATTCCCAGTGACAGAACTTGCTACACATAAAAACACACAATATTTCAAAATCTATTTCCTGTGGTTCACCTGCTGTTTTCACTGACTACATGAGATGCTCCAGAACTGCTGAAGACAAGTATGTATAGAACAGTTTTGAAATTACATTTTGGGGGATCATTTTCTCTCTGTCAATGCCTCTGAAAAGCAAATATTTATTTTCAAAGCAGAAATTAATCCAACAGAACTGTTTCTCAATTCAGTAAAACACTGTATGCATTCTCAAAAACAAGCATCAAACTGTGCCAGAAAAAGCCAACCCCTTCAAGAGGATTATTTGGTGCAGTGTGCAGAAAATGTATTTGATAGTTATTATATAGATGGGTGGTGACACTTGCAATAAAACAGATTTGGGGAAATTATGTGCTATAAGAGTAAGGAAGACATCGGGCAACCTTAATTTTTGAGTAATTTTAACAGGAGAAAGTTAATAGATTCGGAAGCTCTTTACAAAGTAGAATATTGGATTCAGCCAACCAATGAAACAAAAAACAGAAGCATCTAGAATAAATCATTAAGTGACACTAAGATAAGGATATTATGGCTTAGAAACTGTAGTTATGTTATGAAATGATAATAATTTATCCACTGCCTTGTGTAACGCACATTAAATTCTCTAAGCTGCGCACTGTTTTGTGTAGACTGTGCATATACACAACAAATGTCTGACATGACTGGATACTGATGGTCCTTCTACAGGGATGTTTACCTTCAGGGAATAATAAATATATGGCTTATTTACCAGTGAAGTTACATTTCTGCCTTTTTCTCAGTTATGGCATTTATCGGGCTTGCATTGGCTTCCCACATAGAGTTACTAATGAACTAATGGTACTAATGAATGCTTTGTCCTCATCACTTGGTTTTGCTCCAAAAGGATGACAGAAATTACTAGAGTTGTACAAAATAAGAAAGGATTTGTCAAAGATAATAATCAGCCATTTAACTGTAAATCCACAAAGTATTGCCAGGGAGGTATTTCTGCAGTTACATTACTGTAACTTAAGTTCAAGAACTCCCCAAGATATCCTCTAAGAATAATATAATCCAGACAAGGCAGCCTGCTTGAGTTGACATCATTACAGAGCATAATGGAAAATAAATTTGAGAAGCGTCAGCTGCAGAAACAACAGAAGAAAGAAAAGTAAAAACAATTCTTAGATTTGCTTCTAAAATGTTTCAGCCTGACTCAAGAGTGACACCCAGGGACAATTTAAAAAGACCAGTATGAAATATACTTCTTTGCTCTCCTAACGTGATTATTGACCAATGACAATTCCTCTCTGAACTTCCAATCTACCTATTTGTTGTTGAGAAGAATCATTTTAGCACTACTGTCAATTCTACTAGAGTATGAAGCTACACAACAGGATTTTGAGAAGTCAAATAATTCTTGCTGGGGAAGGGAGTGCAGGTAGGTCACAGCACAGACGAGCAGGTAGTACTTTGGAGCTGTGCACACACACACACAGTGTAGATTTACAATGTTCTATCGTGCGAGTAGAAGCCCTGGAGTTACATGCCACTTTGGCAGAATATGGGCGCACCAAGCACTGAGCATCCAGCCAGAGCATTTCCTGCCACGAACTCGGATTTGACTGTTGGTTTCCTTACATATCTGGAGGAGCCTAAACCTTCAGAAACCTTTCTCAGTGCCCATTGTTAGCATGTGTCCACTGGCATTACTTTCATGACAGAAATCAGTCACTTCAAAAAGGTTAAGGAGAATGTTATCTCTCACTACTTAATTTGAAAAAGCTACTGCAAGTTTCAACACTGAAATAATAAAATGAAAACTCTAAACAGAAAACAAAAGAAAGTAATACTATTATGTTAATAAGTAAACTTAAAGATTGAAATTCATCTCTCACAAAACAGTAGCTTAAGGTCTATTTACCACACATAACTTGAACCACAAAGCTTTGTTTTGACACTGCTTTGGCATTTCTCTGTTTATGGTTGTGCCAGCTTTTTTGCCTGACTGCAATTCAGAAATTCTGCTGGATTAATTACGTACCGTTTATCAAGAGATAGAAGGTTTTCTGCCAGGACTATTACATTCCCTTCATAAACAGCATTAGCTAGGCTGACAAAGGAATTCTTTTGGCTGTGTAGTTGCTTCTACGCTGGTCGGTTTGTGCTGGCACAGCTCTTCTGGGTAGCATATGTAAATTTTTTTTCCGCTCACTAAGGCAACTGACCTACACTGCCAAGTCTTACAGTACAGGTTTGGTCTGAGTCGTCTCCAATTCTCTAAAGCTTGTCCCTTATAAGTCATCTCATTATAAAATCATAAAAATCTGTGAGATCAACACACACACAAAAATCCCATCACTTTTTCTTCCCCAAAGGCAGTGCACTTCAAAGAACAGCAGCATTACAGACTGTTGTCTCCTAAAAAAACCCCGTATTTTGTTAAGTGTATGGTTTAACTTTATGGCTGTGAGGAGATAAGCTGTTCTAGGAATGGGCTACACACTGCTAATAAACAACAGGAAGGGGTTATTACAGGATTCATCGTGTTTATTAACATTTACAAGCTTCACAGAACAATGCTCTTTTTAGACGCAATATTGTTTAATGTCACTTGGGCACAGTGCAAAATCAAGAACAATGTGGATTTTGCCTGTTTGGTTCAGCACATTTTTATTAGACCACTGCTTTGAAAACAGCGATGCTGCTGTTGCTACATCTCGTACTTCCAAAAAAAAGATTAAAGAACAAAACAACTGAACAGAAAAATGTTCCTTAAAAATAATAATTAAAATAACATTAACATAAACATTGACAACTAAATCTCAGGCGATTCCTGTATCCCTCACTACATTCAAAGTTTACTTAGCTAGGAACCAAGTTATGGAAAAGTTTAAGTGCATGGTGCAGAAAAACAGCGTTAATATACTATAAACCCTTTGAGGGAAGAAGATACCTTTTCATTTGTCTGACATTCCACATGTGCCAACGTAGTTATGTAACTAAAGACAATGAATAAAACAGTAATTGTGCAAGAAAGTTTGGATTAAGCTAATACTTGTTAGAATGCCGGTGACATTTTTATGGTGGTGCAATAGTTTTTACAAAACATAACTTTTTTTTTCTTCATTTCTTAATGTAAGCACTTTTATTTTGTGTTGGAAAAATTATCTTCCACATACTATCATCTTATTGACTTTGCACATGGACAAAACAAACTAAAACTAGTTGGTGGTGTAATGTGAACAGGAATAACGGAGTCACAACCAAAATAAATGTGCGTGAACACCTATGAAAGATGTGAAGTGCTTGGTATACCATAAAGTCTAACAAGAATTTTTCTTTCAGTAATCTTAACCAAACTTTGTAGCCATTTGGTGTTTGTGTACAAATTTAGATAACACACAGTTACTTTATTTCAGATTCCCATGTACAGTATTACAGTGCCAATATGTGCTCTCTTTCAAGACGGGAAATTGTAATTGATTTAGCCATCCCTATTCCAGAATAATTCCCCAAGCAAATTGTCTTCTCTGGAATAAAAATACTGGCACAGAATGACTCTGTAGTAATTTGTCCTATTTAGAAACAAGCTCACTAATTTCATTCTCACGGTTTCATAACGAAGTAATTATTTTCCACAACAATGCTAATATGTTAAATAGCTATAGAAGAACAACTTTTAAACATTCCATAACAATAATGCCATTTGCTGTAGTCATTATCGAAACTAAAATCTTAAGGGATCTCTAATGGAAAAAATGCTCCCTCAACTTGAATTCTAAAGAATTAAGAAGGGGGAAAGAAAGTACATGAAAATCCCACATGGAACTAGTTTTCTATTCCCACCTCCCTGGAGACAGCCAGCCAGCGTGTAAAACTTTCCATATGAAAAATAAGTGTTATAAAACTCTTACCACATGTATAAGGCAGGAGATCTGGCCTACACGTTAGGGAATCCACAGTGGATGTGGCAACACTGAGCTTCTCTGTGACAAGGAGTCACTGCAGTAAAAAAGAGTGTGAATAAACAGCATGTTACATACCCTGTGTTAACACCTTGTAGGGGTATTTTCAGTGCTAAGTTCAACATTTTCATTATCTCACAAAAGCATTACTTATTAACACAGTCTAGAAAAATTATGTGAGGTACAGCTGAAATCTCTCTGATAGTGGGGACTCACCTTATGCTTAAACTGTAAACCCCACTTCAGATGTAGCCACCTTTTCTGCTTATTCTTTTAATGGTATCCAGAACTGCAAGGGTTTTGTTACTGTCTCCTGCTGTAACACTAGCTTACAGCCAGCGGAAGAGTATCTCCTGAGAATCCGGCACTTGAAAGTTATCATTGGTGCTCAGTCAACTCAGTATCTCAGCCCCTGAGATTCTCAAATCTGTCTCAGGTCACAGGGAGCAAAAAACATCCTCTGTTTCCATTTATCACTTCCAGAGAATCTGTGTACCTTAGGCTTGTAGCATTTACTCTCCACATCCAACAGATTCATAGGTGAAAACAAATTTAATGAAGCAGAAGATTAATTTTCTAATCAAAATGTTGCTAATCAAGATAAAAGCGTAAGAACAGTTGAACAGAGCTCTGGTCTCTAACCTTTCCAGTTCTAACTCAGTCACTGGATACATCATTAAAATGATCTCATTTTTCCCTTCCTTGGATGTGCATTCTTTGCTCAGCACATTCCTTCCAGATTAAGCAATCCTGCTGTTTACAATGTTTTCAACTGTTGTAGTTTATAAATTACATATAGATTCTTCACAAGATGCACACCCAAACCCCCATCTTTGTCTAGTTTGAGTTTTGATAGCAAAAGAACCCACACACATTACAAAGAAGTTTTGACAGCAAAACTACTTGCCTAAACCATGGAAGAAATTCTATCTAAGGAGTAAACTGCAATAACCGTATTCCAAAACAGGCACCTTGAACAGAGAACTAGCTAGCATCCAACTTACACATTTTTCAAATTTGAACAACAGGCCAATTAAGCAATAGATCACGCAGCTGACAACTCCAATTAAAGGCACCTGGACAAGAAGGGGATGGCACTTGTAAGAAAGATCTTTCAGTCTTTATTTCTATAGATATAAAAGCAAGAGAAAGAAAGGCTGTATATATGTAGAAAAGTGAAAGACACGTGACTGCCTTGGAAAACAATGATCTGAGCATATGAAGTATTTGAGAGGTAAAGAGATGGACACGGAATTATAAGCCAGTACTTTTAGCATATGGACCCATGTGTTTCTTTTGCAATCTAAAGTAAAAACAATTGGGGTTATGCCCTTTTTGAAGTCTGCGGTATGTTCTTTAATTGCTCTAAAAGAAGGGCTTTAACTCTAAGATCAGAGACCTTAAAAAGAAGAATCCAGCACAGAAATACTCATCACCAATCCACAATGAAATGTGTAAGAGTTAAGTTGCTAAATTCCTTTGAGGAGGCTCCTTTGCAAGCTTGGAGTAATTCTATGACTGTGGAAGAAGGCTATGGTGCTACACCTGGTAAATCAAAGACTTAATTATTTGAGTCTCTTCCAATCAAATAGCTTAAAATACATTAATGTAAAACACAAACACAGCAATTATGTGAATGTCCAGTAGAGGGAGAGCAACAGGTCAGAAGCAGCATTTGTTAAGTAGCAGGGTTAGAACAAACCAGTGAAAAGATGTTTCCAGATCAAGACATCTTATTTTAGATTATATGTGGTCTTGTGCAAATATAAAGGCCTCTTTATAATTCATTTATGCTTCCAGGAACACAAGCAAAGCTTAGGGTAGACTTGGCTCTTGAAAAAGCCATCAAGCTGAAATACTGTGTGTTTTTTGTTCTCTAGTTCTCAACTACATCTCCACAGATTACCTGGAAAGAGAATTTGCCAGAGCTATAAGAATATTGATTTATAATCTGCTGGCACCTAAGCAAGCTTAAACTAGTGCAGTCTTTTTTGCAGTTCTGTGTCAGGCCTCGTTAATACTATGAAAGGTATTTAGAAAAACTCTTACACAGAGTGTAAGTTACACAGCCTCCCTCCAGGAGGGGTTTATCACCTGTACTTAGGTACAGCCTTAATTCACATTTTCCACAAAAACTTTCTGGACTCATTTAACTCCACGTGCTTCTTCTCAGTAATGCTAAACTTAATTTCTACAATGTCTTTTGAGATTGTTCTTTCACATAAGCCACAGACAACGAGCTACGCTTCCAGAATGGCACTTTCATAGCTGAGCCCAGTTTCCTCTGTTTTTTCTTTTAATAATTTACTTTGTACTCTCATCTTTGCTTCCTCCTAGGTAAATAACTTGTTCTTTTGCCTTTGTTTTCAAAGGCTCATTCTGACTTCAAAGCAATCCTAAGTACCAGGCTACTCATTTAAGTGCATAAGTAATATACATACTTGAACACCTTCAAATTTCAGGGCATGGCTCACCGTGTGTCAGCTGAATTTCAGCTTGCTGCCACACCAGAAAGGGAAGTCTTATTCCTTTCCTGCTCCTCCCAATCTCAGACAAATGCTTATATCCCATTTTGCTGCAGCTCAGAAGTTTATCTGATCTCATGGTAAACAGAGTCAATTCATTCATCTTCCAGCACCCTAAAACCACTCTTCTTCCCCCTTAGACTGCTGCTATTTTATGGAGTTTAATAAGCTTACCTCTTGGTGGTGAACTGTTAACTGCTTGAACCTGTTTGAAGCCTTCTAGTGAAATATATCTTTCTTTTCTGCTTCAGTTCACGTAAGTAAAACACTGGTATTTCATAGGTATATGTGCTAGGGTGTAAAGTGCTTGTGAGAACCCTGGATGAAAGTTACTACTAAAGTACAGAATACTACTCCTAACACATGAATGAGGACCTCCACCTCACTGCTACAGGACTGACTTACCGCTGGCTGCAAACTAGTGGTGAAGCCACCTTGATATAGTTTAATACGTGAACAGTTTAATACGTTTAATATGTGAATACGCTCTCACTAAAAAGCAGCCCTGTTCCCCATTCGTCCTTTACACTAGCTCTGGCATTTGTCAAACAACCCTTAAAAGTTGATTCATCTCAGTAACCCAGGAGGAAAAAGAAAATGGGTTGTTCTGAGCTAAATTTAATGAGCTACGCTGACTCAGCAAAGGGTCTAGCAAGCGCCGTAAGGCAGCGCAAGGACGGTAGAGCTGCAACTGGGGAGTCTCTGCAGCCGGTCCCCACGTGTTAACCCCGAGGTGGTCCGGCCTCTTCTTTCCTAAGCAGTGCTTTGGTAGCTTAAGTCAGTTGAGATGATGGATTGATATGGGTGGTTCTCAGTAAGAAAAGCTTTTTAGTATTTATTAAATGGAGAGTTAGTATATTTATTCTGGATATTTTGATGCAAAAGAGATTTAAACAATAAAAGTTTCTACAATGCTTTAAATCCTCCAGACAACATGACCTTTTCCATTCCAGCAGATATTTTGCCAGTAAAATTATCATTATTCCATTTCGGTTTTGTTTTGAATACCAGCTGTTCCTAAGTGGAAAAACAAACTACTAGCCCTGTTAAAAATGTAGTGTTTGAGTTTACACAATCCCTATGTGCGACACAGCCTGCAAAACAGGTTTGTACACTCTGAAGGACATCTGGCATCTTCTGAAATTCTGTGGACTACTTGTTTATATCCTAGCAAGTACCTAGGGCATAAGTACGTGTCAAGGAAGGAAGGAATGTTGAATAACACAAGTAATAATTTTCCCTGAAATCAGTGGTAGTACACACTTCCATACCTCTGATCAAACACATATTTGGCATCACTCCCTGCATGCACAAAAAAAAAAAAAAGTATCGCAATTCAGTACTTGAGGAGCTGCAGAATGAAGCTCCATTTCAAAAACCTTCAAGAAGCCTTTTTAAGGGATGCTAAAGTGCGTGAAAGGCTTGCTGCCTACATGGTCTGTGTGCTGGTAATCTTAAGGCAAGTTTTAATTGCTCTGAAAATATAGGACCTGCCTCCAGTCAAGTCTTTCCTGACTTGTAGGCTGTGTCAAATAAACAAGCTTGCAGTACAGCACTGCAGTCATTATAAACCTGAGCTATTAAATGCTCATAATACCATAAAAAGTGTACAACAACAAGCCACTCTGTCAGCAGAATTCATGAATCTTGGTTTCCACAGGATTTTTATCTATTACTCAACAGCAGTAACCCATGGGGTCCTTTGTTCCAAATGGCATTACCTTGTTTCCATACTAACCAAAATGTATCAGACACTCATCAGTTAATAAATGTCACCTAACAAGTAAAGTTTTGTATTTAAAAAAAAAACACAAAAGAAAACAAAAACCCAAACAACCAAGTGGAGAGTGCCATACTTAGGAAACATTTCTTACTTCTGTAGCTTTATTTCTAACTGCTTCCTCCACTCCCCTGATAAAGAAGAATCATACTCTATGTCTACTTCTATCCCAGGCCTCAGTGGGACTGCATATAAGCTGCTTTGTTTTAAAAGAAACATGATTGCCACACACAGCTGAGAAACTTATTTGCAGTTTAACAAAATTCTAAATATTAAAACAGTAACATAGGTGAGAATCTTCCAAAATTATACTCAGCTTTGAACAATAGAGGCCCTGGCAACGTGTCTGAAAACTGGAAAGAAACTTTGCACCAGACAATAACCAGAAATTGGCTTTCGCAAGGTCTTTAAAACTCATTCTTTCGGCTCTGGTGAGGGCAAGCTCTTGGTGCTTGAAGAAAAGACTTCCAATCAGCAGAGGTGTATAGTCTTTCACTATGAATTACTTTTTTTTTCAGAATGAATTGTCTGTACTGTTGGTGGGGATTTTTTATTTTTTTTTTTACTTCTGTAAGTGCTGCCCTGTACACTAATGTTTTTCCTGAATCTGATCAGCTGGAAGCACATTTTTCCATTAACACACGTGCGTTACCAGGCATGTAGAACTTTTTGCTTGTCAAGGGCGTGCGTGTTGGTGCGGGAACGCAGCCAGAAACCACCTGGCCCTTGTGTCAGGACTGTTATGCCACTTCAGAAGAGTTTGTGCCGTTCTCTGACCAAAAGTGCACCACATTTTGTACTGAGTGGAGACCTTCACACTTTAGTTCTAAGCCCATCTGCTTTCAAAACAATTCCATAACCTGCCATAACGCTGCTGATGACTCAGTCCTCGCGTGGAAGCATTCAGAGAAACTCCCTTCTCACAAGCACTTGCTTTGTCTACTAATAAACACTTACACTGACTCTTTCAAAATTAAATGCTGCTACAGCCACGTGTACTAATCAAAATCTACTTGTTTCCCCTACGTTCCTTCTTGTCTCTTCCAAAATTAAATTCAAGCAATGTTGCTTGGCTTGTTTGGATTTTTTTAATAAGTTCTAATAGTCTCACCGGCTTCAGTACTTGACAAGTCCTACTGAATTTGGCTTAAACCAAGTCAAAGTACACTGCAGAATTGCCAAAATCGGAACTTTTGACGCACCCTGTCAACCCATGGCCGGGCACGTACGGAAACACTCGCTCTCACCTCACCGCAGAGCTGGGGGTGCCCGGGCAGGCTCCCTGGCCCAGCACAGGCGCTCTCTAGGACTAGGCGGTGCAATTTCGCACGGACAAAGGCTAAAACGATCGTGCGCGTCTTCACCTGACTCCTGACCCCTAAGGGCGGCGAGAAGCCCCCTGAGGTGACGGCGGGGCGGGAGCAGGCGGCCCCTGGGGGCGCCCGGGACAGGCTCAGCAGCCCCGGCGAGGCGGCGCCCCACGCGGCTGCCGCCCGTCCCCACCTAAAACGACCCTCGTGTGGGATGAGGGAAAGGGGAGCCGCCATCCGGCGACGCCTCGCAAGCTCGGCGAACTGCGCTTCCCAGAGACGCGCGGGGCACGACGCAAGCGGCGCCGGAGGGAACGCTCGTGCCCGGCCCCTGGGACGGGTAGTTCTCGTCCCGCCTGAGGCGTTCGCGCCAACTACATGTCCCGTCTCCCCACCCGGAACGGGGGGCGGAGACGGCAGAAGTGCCGGGCGAGCGCAAGGGCTGACGGGATCTGTAGTTTCTTGATACGTAGCAAACGCAGCAACTGCATTTCCCATCTGCCCCGGGGGGCGGGCCGAGAGCAGCTCGCGCAAGGCCTGATGGGCCTCGTAGTTCCCCCGCCTCGCTGCGTCCGTGCCGCGGGGCCAGGCCCCGGGGAGCTAAAAACTACTAACATGGCGGCGGGGAGGGGGTACGGGAGCTCCGGGAGGCCATACTGCGCTCGCGTCGGGGCGGTGGAGTACACGCGGAATCGCCGGAGCGAGTGCTGAGTCGGTGCCGCCGCCGGCTTCCCTCTTACCCCGGACGCTGGGAGACGCTTCGGGGCCGCAGAGGCTTGTGGGGCAGCGACAAGATGGAGGCCAACGGGAGCGGCAGCGGGAGCAGCAGCGACTCGGCTCCCGACTGCTGGGATCAGGCGGACATCGAGCCGGGCAGCGGCGCTGGCCCGGGGTCCGCCCCGCCGGCCGCGGAGGCCGAGGCCCAGCAGGAGCTGCTCGGGGCGGCCTTCAGCCGGCAGCTGAACGTCAACGCCAAGCCCTTCGTGCCCAACGTCCACGCCGCCGAGTTCGTGCCGTCCTTCCTGAGGGGGGGGCCCGGCGCCCGGCCTGCCGCCGCCCTCACCCCCGCCCGGCCTGCCGCCGCCCCACGGTAGCTGCCGCGCCGGGACGGGGCTGCGCCGGCGGGTGGGCGCCGAGGGCGGAGGGATGGGGGCCATGTTGGAAGGGCGCGGGGCCGTGCTGCGGAGGGGCCCGGGACGAGGGCACTGGGGCCCCGGCGGAGGCGGTAGGGAAGGGCCGTGCGGGGCCGGAGCGCGGCGCGGAGGGCCTCCGGCAGGCGGGCTGGGAGAGAGCCGGGCTGGGCTGGGAGGCGGCCGGCAGCGCGGGGACCGGGTGGGTCAGCCTGATGGGGTGCGGGCGGGGCGCCTGGGCGGCAGCGCCGGGCCGGGGGGGGCCGAGAGGCGACCCGGCCCGCGGTGGGAGCCCTGGGTCTCGGCGGCCGGAGGGGCTTGTCGGCGAGGCCGGGCGCGGGTGAAGGAGCCGCCGCCGGGGAGCCTTGCGCGGGAGAGAGTCCGGGGGAAGGGGCGTGAGGCGGCGGAGCCCGGGCAGAGGAGCCGCGGGGCGGTGTGGAGGGCCTGGAGGCGGCGGCGGCCGGTGCGGCCCCGAGAGTTTGCGGGGCCGCGGGAGGGGTGCGCAGGCCGCTGTGGCGGGGCCGCTGCGGGAGGCCCCGCCGTGGGGCTGGCACCGCGCTCGGGGAGCGGCAGTGCCCGGCGTGCTCTGGCTGCCCGCGGGTCCCGTGTGTTCCCCTGGCACCTTCACTCGCAAAGGGTCGCCCATGACGAGAGGAAACCACGTAGCGCTGCTCTTCCTAAAGCACGAGAGAAGTTGTCAAGGGTTTTGGCGGTCATAAATTCAGCGTTGCTGGGGAGAACGGCACTGCTTCAGCCGCCAGTGGTTCAGATGTATCTTAAATGTGGTTTTGAATATTAAACCGAGTAGTTATTTTTTTCTGATATGATGCTGATGTTGTTAGTAGAGAAGGGAAGTTTGTGCAGATGGCCTCAGCCGATGGAATTAACCTGAAATTTACCCAGCTTTTTGTTTCAAAGGATCTTTGTGTAAGCAACCAGTGTTTACACTAGATTTCCTTTGCATACGGGAAATTAAAGGAGAGCTGCTTTTTAATTTCCAGGTCCAAACTCAAGGTCCTTCCAAACATCACACACACTATTTAGCTTTGTGGTAGTATTTTAACACCAGCTAAGGGGCTTGAGACCTTGTTGAGTATAATAGTGTATCATCTTGGTTTTTCTATAACTTTCCGTATTTATCGGTACGATATGAAGCAAGCTACTATTTGGGGTATTGATTCTAGTAACTTAATTTCACTAGAGTAGCTACTCATTACATTGTGTTTGTCACGATTTCCTGTTGATTATGGCTTATTATTTATTGTGTTCTGACTTAATATATTAGTCTTAATTTCCCCAATATCTAAAGTTTTCGGATGTTAACAAGTAAAATATATAACTGTCGCTAAACCCAGGACAATAACTTTCATATATGAAGCGTTAAAATTTTGCTAATGAAATACTAACCTGTTTTTTCTATTAGAGCCAATGTTGGATTATGTGCTCTTTACAGCTGTTCAGCACTCCTGATTTTTATCAGAAACTGTAGCTCATGTGCTATATGTGCAGGCAATGTGTAAGTGCATTGAAATATTCTTTCAAGAAGCCGTGGGCAGACTCTTGCAGACTCCTGGATTCCATTTAGAATAAATGTGTGTGTTGAAGTTCACAGGTATAACGGTAGATAGCACAAGGCTGTGCTGAACATGTGATGCATGTTTGAATAATCTTCAGAATTCATTGTAGTGTTTTTTTCAGGCATTGCCACCTGAATCTAAGTCCTTTTTAACTAAGTAATCAATACTGTGACTGAAAACTTCCTTGGGGTTGTGAATGTTGTTAGAATAACTTTGGTTTTTCTCTCTGGCTATTTTTGTAAGATTTTTTTCTAAGGCTTCCTATATGTAATATTTATTTTTGGCAGGATTTAAATTACATTTCTTCTCATTCTATTTCTTTCTTCATGCTCTCCTGTTCTCTACTCTCTTGCTACTTCTGAGGCCTGTGATGAGCTTTGTTTTTTCCAGAGACTAGATATGACTTTAGTGAAAGCTTGTTGGGCATCTGAAATGATCAGGATAGCTTTTCTTTCCATCATAGTTGCTGAGTACATTTCCTACATAGTGCTGTAATCTACCTGGATTCAATCCACCTTGCTTATGTATCTTCTTCAAGGTTTAGAATTTTGAGTTTCTGTAATTGACTTGGATGCCTCTGAGATTAATCAGACAAAAATCTGCAGTTAAAAAAAAAAAAATAGTTTATTTCTTAACTGGAATACTGTACTTGTTACCTACTTTTCCAGATCTGATGTACTTGGTTACAGAAAGTAGTTGAGAGTCTTGTCTTTGCAGACCGTCGTATAAGGTGACAGCTACTTTCCTGGCTAAAAAAACTAGGTGGAACTTACTCTGGAAATAAGTCAGAACAACATGTGATTTAGACAGTGGTGCTGAATCGGTTACTTTTCAGCAACCCAGTTTGCTTTTGCTTCCATAGGGAATTAGGTGTTCTGTGGCACTAATTCTTCATTACATTCTGAAGGAAAAAGATAATTATTTATGATCTGTAAGGGGCAGCTCTGATCAGTTATCAGCCTCAAGCATCCTGATGTGTGGTCAGGGCAGGGAGAGAAATGGTCTTGATGACCTGGGTTGCCAAACATCTCTGCCACTAAAAAAGCCCCTTCACTGACTTTGTCACCTCCTGGTGGTGACACAACAGCATTTCCCAAGAGGAAAACATTATTTATGGGACCGCATACCCTGAAAAAAAGGAAGGTACAAAGTCCACCCACAGCAAGAGCCTGTCTGCAGCTTTTTCTAGTGTCCAACTGGCTGTGTATCGTTCCTGTGGCTGGACGATAAAATGAAGAGGTATATCACAGCAATGGCTTTTGCCCCTAAAGGGCTGGTAATTAGGGCTCTAATTAAGCCCTGTTTAGACTAGTGAAGGCCCAACTTTTTGTGTTGGTCCTGTGACTCTCCCATTAAGAAAGGAACATCTGGAGACTTGTGACTGTCTTCATACATTCTGGTTGCAAGGGGGGAGAGTGATTCCGGGTGGGTTCGCACTGTTATTTTAAGGACGACAGCATTCTACACCTACGTCCAGCTGGATGTCCGGTGCTGCCAGCTATTCACAAGAAGCTCCTAGATAACTGCTGCTTTGCTGTGCCTTGGTTTCACCTGTATGTAAACCAGGGACAACACTAAAGCTGACCTTGGCCCTAGTATATGGCCTGGAGGGTGTCAGACCAAAGGCACTGCAGGAGTGCTGCCCGGTTCCTGTGTCCTCTTCCACTCAAGTTATGATTCTGTGACTGAAGTCAATGTAAGTACTGGTTTGTACTGGGAAGAATTTAAATTAATCTTGATTCTTAGGAAGACACTAGAAATCTAGGTATCAGTTTGAGGGCTTAAGTGATCTGGAGTTAAGTTCTAGTAACACTTTTCTTCTTGGAACTTTCTCTTGGTGAGGTTTTGTTCAAATCATAATTCTTTAGTAATTCCAAGGATGTTGTGGTTCAAAATAAATGTGTAGTAGCAACATGGCATGTACCAAAATTCCATGGAACTGATCTCCATTGTGTGGCTGTAGTGTGTAATAGTGTTTCCTTTTATGCACACTAACTTGATGGTTTTAGTAATTTGTATAAAATTCCTGTCACTTGTATTTAGAGCACTGAAATAGCCCTCACAGAAGCCATTTAGGGAACAAGATGTTAACTTCTGAAATTGGGAGACTCCCAAGACCTGCATTCCAAGTAGTTTACTGGAGAACTTCTGTTTTATGCATGCTTTCTTTTGATGGCAAATTATATATTAGGGAGAATATCTGACTGATGTTTACCACTAATATAATTTTTACTTGCAGATAGTTTCAGAATGAGTTTGGAATTAAATTATCATTGTATTATATACAAAAGGCATATGCTATTTAAATTTCTGAACATAAGGAACAGGTTAAAACCAGTATGTTCCAAACGTTGCTGTGGGGACTTACTTTTACTAAGTTATGGCCAAGTCAAACTCAATTGTATAAAATCTCTCTTCACTGGATTCTGTCAGAAATGTGAAATAGAGACTTCTTGGTTTTCTGTCTGCAGCAGACATGGCTGTACTTGTACTGCAGTTCCTTCCAGTGAGCGTGTCGAGTATGTCACAAACAAGTTCTGCTTCTAGGGAAACCGGCTGTTGATAGCAGCCCCTGGAGTAGCAAGCTCAACTTAATTAAGACAAGGTGTGATAGTCAATGAAATGACAGTAGATTGTGTTAGGGTCTCTAAATGTTCTTAATCACAACTGTGCTTTGCTTCTGTAGAATCTACAACTTATTTTTGTACTGTGGTTTATTAATTTTGTAAATGTATGTAAGATGTAATGGCAATGTAATTGCATTTGGGTGGGTTTTTGTTTCTCTATCAAGGCATGGTTTAGAGGTGTAAGAGAATAGGTAAACACACCACTCCCACCCAAATTAAAAAGATTTCTACTATCTAACTTCTAGGTGGATCTCAGATATGAGAGAAGTGAAAAATTTCTGAAAATACAGCATCCGCCTGCATTCTCTTGGTTCAATTTTTTGTCATACTTCTTGAATATTCACCGGATTCTTGATACAGGCTTTACTACATTTTATGTTAGTTTTTCTTTTTTGTAGGAGTAATTTTTAAGTATTCACTGTCGACTTTGCTTGAAGCAGGAGACTGAATAGATAACTTCCTGGGATCCCTTCCAACCTGAGTTGTTTAATGATTTGAAGTATGCAGTGGTTGTGGTAAGAAAAAAGGGTCATTAGTACGAAAGTAACAAGAACAAAAAGTGTGTGACACATAGCAGCAGGTGTAAGGAAAGATAGCATTTATCCTTTTGGTGATATTAGCGCTACTGCTTCGTTTAGTAGCTTTCTTGACTACTTAAGTAATTGCTGAATGTATTTGTTAATGACTACAATTTAGACAACTTGCACCTACAGTCTTGAGCCAAGCAAACACCTGGCTTGGGGTTCGGTGCCCTTTAGACTGCTTCCCTCCTGAAATACTTTCACTCACCTGCAGTAGTCACTTTTCAAATAGGCTCAAGCAGCTGGATATCCTCATTTTTCAAATGCTGTAAATAAATGCGTATAACATCTATTGTTCTGGTTTTTCCCTGCCCTCATTTTTTTTGACCTTGTAGCTAGCTGGGGCATCTGTATATTCTTTTTCCTTTCCTGCCTTCCTCCCGCTGTGATCAGATACAAAAGAAGTGTTTCACTATGTTCTGCTTCACTTCTGAAGCCTGTAATTTCCAGTGTAGGGTGATGAGTTATCTGTAGCCTTGTGTTCTGCAAAACTGGTCATCTCTTGTTTTGTACTGCTCTCTGTAGACTGTATTTGTAAGACTTTTCAACAATTCAGTCCTCAAGAGACTTCGCTTTGCATATGAACTTGCTAAGAAAGTCTTGTCTAAAACTGTAGGCCACCCTTCGAAAAGGTATCATGTGAAAGGATTACCTGGTTTACTCATGGCAGCATATGCTGATGATCTCCTCACAAGACTGGTGTAGGAAATGCTGCTGTTAATACTTCATAACTGTAAACTTGAACTGCTTACATGACAGCAAATCAGTGTCGTATCGTGAATACCAATACACAGTATAAATTCTTATCATCAAAACATCTTGATTCGAGTCATCACTTGACTCTCAAGCGCAGTGTTCTTCTGTATCAGCTTTGCTAGGCAGATGAGCTACAGAACCTCTTTTCGAGTGGTGAGTGCAGAGAAGGCTGTGTATCTTGGCACTGACTTGCCAGATGAGCAGATATGGTACGCCTGTGTGGTACAGCCAGGGTGCCAATGTATTGCACAGATGTCCTTTGTCTACACCTGAACTGTCTCCAGGAAGGTAGCCAGGATTGTGTTGCTCCTGCTAGAATAATTCATCATGCTTGTGGCCTTTGCGTGACTCCAGTGAAAGACCGCTGGGAAGAGGCTGTGGACGAGGTGAGCTCTCCTAGATTCTCTGCAGCCTGCTGACCCAGTGTTTAGTACCCTGGTTTTGACTTCTGGTTTAACATATCTGAAAGCATAGTGTCATCTTAAAACTTGTTTGCACTATCAAAGTGGACACACAAATGAATTGGGCTAATTCTTGGATTCTATTAGTGATCTGATTTTACAGTGCCACTTTCAGAATTTTGAGATTTCTCTCCTGGTTTGTGGTGAGATGTGCAAGCAAGAGAAGCAGATGATTGTATGAAGACAAGATAGGAAGATAGTTTTATTTCAGTTTTTCATTATGAAGGAATAAAGTGGTCAAAATTCTGACAGTGAAATTTGTGGTTGTTTTGCGGAGTTCTATATGAAAATTACACTGATTTGAATTTTGGTACAGAACTTCATTTAGGACAGATAATGCAATATTAAAAATATGTTCTCTAGAACAGTCTGAGAATTTATGTGTAAATTTATGCTCTTTTATGTGTAAATGTTAAGATCCTGAGCTTAAGCTACAAAAAAAAAAACCATGGGGTGCTTAGGTTTGGTTTTGGTGTTTTTTTGTTTTGCTTTGTTTTTTACTTATATTCCTATGGCTTATGAGACATCTTTGTTAGAGAGTGGAATCCTTAACTGGTCTAATGCAGAGCTTGAATTCTTGACTGTCTGTCTCAAAAATCAATTTATCAACTGATCAGAAATACTTGCCCTTAAGGAAGGAGGTTTTTCATTATGTTCTCTGAAAATCCCTATAAGCTTTCTTTGACTTGGTAGTAAAGAAGCATGTCAGTTATAGATAAGATAAATTTAAGGTGTGTCCTAACTGGGGAAGGATAAAGGTGGGTCTTCTACTAAGCTAACATACAAAAATCCTGTGAATACAAAGTAAGTGCTAATTTTTTTGTTAATTTCACAAAGTCGTGATAAAATTATTGAAGTTTCACTTACCTCGCTGCATTTTAAAACCTGGGCACACATCTCTATCCACCGGTGAAGCTGGGGCATAGGCTATGGAGCAGGGCAGAGACAAGAAGAAGATAGTTTCGGGATTAAATTAACTTTCAAAATAACTGTCATAATTACAGTGCACTTCTGAAAAGCTTTTTTTTCCGTATATATGAAAATACTGAATATGGAATATTTTGTTTAGCTCTAGTACTTACTTGTACTTAAAGTAACTTTTTGTTAACTAAGAATCTCTTGGGATTTTTTTATTCTGATTCTCATACTCAGTGTGTTTGACTCAGGCCTTTATTTTTACTCTGATGTAATTTGCTTTATGCTTTCATTTTAAAAAGGGGGGGGGGGCAAACATTTGTTACATAATTCATGAAAACTGTTGAGATCATTTGTCTGTTGTGTAAATATGTACTGAACTCAAGTATTCAGGTGACACATACAAAAAAGCGATGGGACTCCTAAGGTGGGTGTTAGGCATTTCTTCACTCTTGGCTTTCCAGGAATTCCTGTGAAGGAACCTGATGTCTATATTGGAGGAGCAGCTCACTGTGCAGAACATCTAAGTTTTGTAGATAAGACACTTCTTTCAAACTGAATTTGCCTCTTTTGTTTTTTGTTTGTTTGTGGTTTTTTTGTCTCTAGCTGTGCTCTGTTGTGCAATCAGTTTCATTAACTCTGTAGCCTACCTCAGTTGAGAGGTGCTGGTACCGTCTGGGTTCTTTCCACTCCAGCAGCAGAGCAGGTGGGGAGCGGTGAGTGCTGCCGTGCTGTAGTGCTGGGGACTGAACCACAGGCCCTGAACTGAAGTTGTCCTGTGTGAACCTCACAACCCCACACTATATAGTATTAATCACACGTAATGTATTGACAATGTATTTTAGCGTACGTATGCTATATTCCAATGCCAATCTGTAAAAGCTTTGCTGTAAGACTGTATGTGCGGTGGGAACACAGCAGAGTGATCTTTCTTTAGCTAAAGGCCAGGTGCAAGGCTGAGAAACCAGCTGCCTCTTGCTTTGTTAAAAGTGTGTTACAAGACCGTGAGAGCAGAGGCCTGGCTTTGGTGAGAAATATGTGATTAAGGACCGAAATAGATAGGGAGACTCCCTTGTATTCTTCCTTCAGCCCTGGCCAAGCTGTGGGAGGAATCCAGTGGAGTGGATGAGGCTCCCGCATTCGAAGTTATGTCAAGTTGTTTATTTGGTGGTGCAAAAGCTGGACCCTCTTGCAGCAATGGTTGGAGACTTCACCTAGGAGTGGGTGCACTGTGTAGGACTTGCCAGTTGCCGGGATGGTTCTCCAGCGTCCTCGCTGCAACAGGGGCTCCTCAGCCACTGCAGATCTGGATGATGATATTAGGGCAATTCGTGATGGATCTTTCTTAATAACTGTCGTTAACCCTACATAGTAGTGATTAGGTGCATTACCCTGCTGGTTCTCCTTGCTGCTTAAAACTAGAGTATAATAAGCTTGCATTGCCTTATTCTTGTAATACTTTGAAATAGACAGTAAAATAGCCCGACCTTTCTGTTGGTGCCTGTGTCCTTTTCTGTGGGACCCCCCCTTGCTGGGCCAGTTAGGAAAACAAATGCTTAGCAGCAACTGCTGGCCTCTTCTCAGGCCTCTGAAGGCATTTGCATTGTGGCTCAGGTGACTGCTTCTGGGGAGTTACCACTTAGCCACTGAACGGGTCTACTTGGGTGGAGACATATCCCAGCTTATTCTGTGCATCTGGTAAATATTACAGTGTGTGTAAAGGTACAAGTTGTCATTACTGCTTAGCACTTGGTTCGACTTCAATACTGTGGTTTAACTGCAGTTCTTATAATGTGGATTCCCAGTTTACGAACTATACCTGTTCTATAGGTGAAAATCTTGTTTCATTTTAATATAAACTTCATTATAAAGCAATTTTCTATTCCTTGTGTATGAGCCTTCCAGACTGTTAATGCTGTGAAGTTCCTGGTTTATACTGTTTTAAAACAATGTTTTCAGAGGTTGAGTGATAATTTTTCGTTCGTTCTACCTGAGCAGCTTTGGTTGTTGTACAACAAAAATGCGTGCAAACACAAAAGTTGACGTAATACTCCACAAACTTGTCAGCTGTAGTTCAATGCCATGCGAATGAAATAGGCAGAGTGAATTCTTGCAGTATTTCTGTAGGACATTAGCTATATTTTAGAGACCAATCACCGTATTTTAAAAGATGTGCAATTTTGGACTCTTTATTTGGAGTGCGCATACTCCTCCAGTGAATTTTATATTCAAATAACAATAATAGACTCTGAATTACATAATGCCCTTGTCTGATGGTCCACCAGCAGATAAACGCAGCATGTGTATCCGTTGTTGCGTTTGGTGTTGACAGCAAAGATATTCCAAATAATGTCCTAGGGCACTGGTGTTCAATATGACTGAAGATAAACTGCTCACTTCATGTAATAGAGTGAATAAGGTTGCAACAACAGTTCTTGACCTATGATTTGAGGAGAGATGGAGTATGGAGGATGCTACGTAAAATCTAATTACTCTTTATCACATGTAAATCCAAGAATTTGAAGCATTACATAAAGATTAGGCATCATTTAAGACGTTTTCTGACTTTAACACCAGATTTCATACAAACTACGTTTTGGATCCCTCTCATATGACAAGATTCCTATCTGAATTATTGTCATGGATGAGGATCTAAAAATTTGAAGCTGAACGTGAAATGTATTACAGGTTTTTCTAATTTGTGCTTAATTTGCTGTATTTTTTTTTTTTTTTACAAAAACGGTAAATTATATTAAACATTAGTTTCTTTCCTGGCTTCCAGAAAACACAGAATGAAAAACTTGGTGTACTACTTCAGTGTTTTGGAGAAATCAGGATAAGTTACCAGGACTACTTAGAATCTTTCTCCTTTTCCCTCATCTTTCAAGGTATTTTGTTACAATGGCTGTTTATCTCGTGGGCAAAATAAGCAGTGTTACTTCAGTTCACTGCATTTGTCCAAACATTTTGCCACAGGGACAGTGCGGCGTTTGGACTTCTTCCCATGTCTTAATCCAGTATTGAATCCTAGGTAGCATGCTTAACTAGATGCAGAGTAGTCGGGTCCTTTTTATGTGATCCAAAGATTCCCTGGGTGTTCAGAACTGAAACTTAAAAGGTGTTTTTCCTTGAATTATTGAGATTGCCTTTCTGTCCTGCCTACCATGGCACTAGTAGTGCTCCTCCACCCAGGTGATACATTGCTCCAAAGTGCTGATCCACCCAGAACTGGTAGTAGGTTCTTGACTAGTTCAGTTTTTGGTCAGACCAGCTGTCTTTGTGGAGCTTCAGTAATTATATGTGCACTAGGGCTGACTCGAGAGAAGGGATGACAAAGAGCAAAATGCTGCAAACCCAGCAGTCTAAGAAGCAGTAGGACTGCATCCTTCTTTCCAGGTGATTGTCTTAAAGGCCTACTTCAGGCAGTGTGTTGTTTCCTCACCGAGCAAAAGGTAAATCAGACTCTTTAAAGTCAGACTTTTCTCTTGTATGTTTGTTTGTAAAGTACCGGTACCTGAAATATGTGGCATAGCCTAAGATGGTTTATCAGAAGTAAACAATTACTGAGGGGGTGTTTATTTTTATTACTTAAAGCCTGTTCTTTTGTAAATTAAGGTTCTTTATTTTTTTACTTGATTTCTTTACAGTGACCTTTATTTTAGAGAGTGGTTTGTATCCTTTTCTGCTTTGAAGGAACAGTGCATGTTTTGTGTAATTCCATGCCCATTTTCAAAGCGTATCTGCCACTTGTGTACCCAAGCAACCGGAATTTAATAAGTGACTTTGGTTGTAGCTGAGTCTCTGTTGCCCCTTGATTGTGTGACATCAGTACTGGTTAGGATCCGTACACAAACTGATTCTCTTGTGTGCTAGACGCATACAAAATTTAACAGATGGACCTTTTTTAGGTTAGCAGTTTCCTACCTCTTTTCTGTTACTTGTGAAGAAACTTATTTTTCCTGTCTATGCCTGCTGTATTACAGACCAGAAAGTAAAAATGGAGTTTATTATGAATGCTGTTGATTGACTTGATCAACACTTCAACCACTTGTAGAGCTTCTGTTTCAAGGCAAGCACATAAATACTGTCACTTAATATGTTTTTCGTTGGGAACAAGTGTCAGGAGTGAAAAGCTTGTTGAAATTATCTTGTAATGAAAATATTTATGCATCCCATCCATAGTGTATGTGAAATAGCCAACGATCCTCTGACTCGTTACAAAACAGAGGCTTTAGGTTCATACGTAGGTTTTGTGCCACCTGCCTGCCATGCTTATAAATGGGCTGATTTGAGTCTTTTCCAGCTCTCAGATGAGAATAATGTATCATTTCTTACAGTGAGCCTCAAGGTATTCTGTTCTTACGCATTTACTTACTGTATTAGATCATTCCCTTAAAGTTTCGTTGCTGTGGTTTTGGGACCCTGGATTGCAGGTCATGTATAACACAGGAGTGAGGGAACCTCGCTCAGAACAGTTTCCTCTTCTGTGCTGCTGTGTCCCCTCCACTGTTTGCTGCTGGTCACTGGGTGTTGTGCTGTGACCCACATTCACCCTGCCTGCAAGCTTTGTCCTCTGGCCCTCTTCCAGCTTTTGCAGCACTGCTCCAGTTTATAGAAGTCTGTAGCAAATACGCAAACAGCACGAAAGCAAAGAGGCTTAGAATCAGGTCCTTCTCTGTATGTTTTTGTTCTTTTGAGGGGATTTGTTTCATCTTTAGGTCCCATCATGCTCTATACGCGTGTAATTCTAGAAGATGGGTGTTTTTATAATGGGATTGAAGGAGAGCTAAATAGAGGGTATAAATTTGGTATGCGGCTGAAAAAAATAAGATAATGAACTTGTCTCAAAGAATTACAAAGCTGAATTTATACCAAGAGAAAACTAAATAGGTAAAGGTTTTAGTAATAATTATAGAAGACCTCTTGATCATGTGGAATCATGTCCCAAAACGTCAAGTGGTGTAATTGGAACGTATCACTCGTATTAGGTTTAACAATTAGTTATACCTTTGCATATAGTTTTTAGTCCATGAGGAAGTTGAGCGATCTATTGTGGCTTTGATGTGCACATGATGGGTGAGGTTGCCCTCCAACTAGTGTGACTGTATTATGTTGTTTAACAGGACTGGCAAACCTGCCAGGTGTATGAGGGAGTTTATCTTGTCTTGACCCTAGTAATTGCAGAAGACCTTAAGAATTTAGCATTAATAGCTTGTTTAAATTTTCTACTCAATGCTATAGTGTTGTAGGTGTGCCTGTCAGCTGAAGCTGGCAGAACCTTTCCGTATGGCTGTGACACCATTAACACCAGTTAGATACTGACACTTAAAATAGCCAGTATGCCCAAAAGGATGGACAGGTAAAATACTATGTATGGAAAAATTAGTTCTTTTTAGGCAGTATTCTCTGAAAGTATTTGTCCTTGGTGGCTATATTTAGTACTATTTTCAGGGGGGGTAGTGGGATGATCTTCTTAAATACATCTCTTGCAATAAAGTTGGGAAGCGGTCTTTTATGCCTAAGCGTGGAAATCAGTTACATCAGTGTATTTTAGAAATTAAACTTTTTCTCCTCTGCAGGTGCACCTGTAGAGACATCTTCAGAGGAGCAGACAGCCTCTTGTGAAGGTACTTGTTTTCGTGTTCCAACAGTACGCAATGCAGCTCCATTAAACGTGATTTAAAAAAAAAATATTGCAGAGAATCTCCTTTTTAAAAACCTCTGTGAACCTTTTCCAATCTTCATTCTCTTTATCCTCATAGCACTCTTGTAAGGCAGTGTGGTTATCTGTGGTTATTTACAATTTTATAGCCAGTCAAGCAAGGCACATAAAGACCGAGTGGTTTATTGAAGGTCATAAAGCTTGCATGAAGCAGAATTTTTAAAATTGGATCACTGTATTAGATAACATTGGCAAGTGCCCAAACATCTGAACTATCTTTTTATTAATTTAATCGTTCCATTTTTCTTTATTCATGATACTCTCATGCTAAATATGGGTTCTTAATGATTACTTTTTTTAATGTTTTTTCCTAGGTTCAAATGCTGCTGTTAACATGGAAATTTCAGAATCTGTTGGTAAGATGGGAATTGTTCCATTTCACTGTGATAGTACTATAAAATACTACTTTTGCTATGCCTTTAATAGTGTTTTTGCTGAATCATTGCAAACAAAATTGAAGAATACCTTATTGAACCTTTGCACTTTTGGTCCTTACTAATTTTTTACATGTCCTTAGATTAGGAAAGAGGTAATCCAGCACTCACATGCATTGACGGGTGTAATTGGATTAGTTGGACACTGAAAGTGCATCAATACATTTTTTAAAAACTAAGTTCATATTGCAAAACAGTCCTATTAATAAGTGTGAAATGATGATTAACAAAAAACATCGGTGACCATTAATATGAGCAATGAGAATGTGGAAATTGCATTTTTCTCCTTGCATTTGTATGGCTCTTGAGAGAGCTTAAACCATTACTCCATTTCTTTCTAAACATACGATGGTGTGTGTCTGAGTATGGATCTAGCCTCTTGGTCTGAGTGGACCTTCAGATTTGTTTTTGCCTTGTAAAATCATTGCCTTATTAAAACAGAAGTCTCTTAATCCTTGTGAATCATACTTCTCTGATGTCAGCACACAAGCTAGTTTGAAAGCTTCCAGTCATAATCATTTCAAACCCAAGCAGCAGTTGTCCGTTTTTATGTAGGAACACATTAACATGCTGGACAGTTGAAGTCTTTTGGTTGCATCTTTGGGGCAGAGGCTTGTCTGCACAGAAATTGCTTTTAATTTCATTATCTATTTGAATATATCTAATGGTTAATTTTTAGTGGAAAACGGAGAGACAGAAATGTCCCCAGAAGAGTCATGGGACCACAAAGAAGAAACAAGTGAAGCAGAGCTAGGAAGTGGTCCCGCGGTGGATGCAGGACCTTCTGAAGAAAGCGCTCAGGAAATGATGGAAGAGGAGGAGGAAATACCAAAACCGAAATCTGTTGTAGCACCACCAGGTGCTCCTAAAAAAGAGCACGTAAATGTAGTATTCATTGGGCATGTAGGTAAGTTGCAAGTGAATGTGAAGTAATTGGATCTTTGTTGTGTTTTATCTAGAACTCAGAGTATTAGAAATTAATCCTGCCCTTTTGTAAGGATATGTGTATTCACCGTGTCTTGAGCTTAATAGGAGCGTTCTTTCTAATGAGGCTGCTCTGGAAAAATTTAAAAACTTAAAGAATGTTTTCAGGGGTAGAGTGCCAAGGATAGAGTGCCTGTGTTCTCTTGGATACAACAGCGTCTGTGTTCGTGATTTCTCAAGTAACTGCTCTGTTGAGTGCTTAAGTGACAGATCTGTGTTTATGATCCAGAGAACAGAATCAGAAAGCAGTGCTCCTTTTCTGCTTGCTTTAAGCTTTTTTGGGGGCTCTTATTGTTACTAAATTCAAAAATTATTATTCAAAATATTAATTGTAAAGCTGTAAACGGTCGATGAACATAATTCAGGGTTAAAAGAAGCATTTATAGTAACATGTTTCAATTGGATAGTTTCAAAAAGCTTCAGAAGAATCTGAAGTGGTGTGAAAAGTACAGAATTATTGAATCGTGAGTTTTACAGCAAATTCTGTATTTTCATTTGTATAGTCTCTTATAGTCTTTAAAGTATTGTAATTTAGTCCTCAGGTGTATTCAGAGCAGAGTCCCACAAGGTAAAGAGGCAGCAGGCAGAGGTCCATCCTACTATTCAAGAGCAGCTCACAGAAGTTAGGGACGAGAAAAAGCTTTCACAAGAGCTACCCACACGTTTGGTGGATCGCTGCTTGTTGAAGGTGTTCATTTTGGATAATGCTGAGTTTATATGTAGGAAAACATGATTTTCAAACTTTGGTGTAATTAATTAACAACTCATTATTATGGAAACAAAGGAAGCTGAGAGATGCTTCAAAAAATTGAGATTACAATTTAAAAAGTGTATCTGGAAATTAATTAGACAACCTTGTTCATAATTACATTCTTTTTCTAGGATTTTGTTTTAAATTGTGATTGACAATTTATTTTAATCTTTTTTAGATGCTGGCAAGTCAACTATTGGAGGGCAAATAATGTAAGGAAGCTCTTAAACAAAAATTTTAGATTTGCTGTTCTTGTCAATTAAAAGTATATTGAAATATTACTATTTTCTTTATGGCTTTAATCACCGTAGATTTTTGTAATAAAATTTTACCCTGTCAATTTAGTTACTTATTGTCTTTGGAATTTTTTAATTCCAGCAAATCTAGTCTTATCACTGTAGGAGTTTCACTTAATGGAAACAACTATCCAAAAGCAGCCATTATTAAATTTTAAAAACTGAATCCCTTTCTCAGAACATGGCTCTGTTTTTCTTCATCATTTTTAAATGCTATTTGAAACTGCTTTATACCTCTTGCTAAACTTTGTCCTTTTTGTGAAGATAAAAAAAAAGAATATCTGTTCCCTGGTGTAACATTGTCAGGCATAATTTGATTTCAAAACGTGAAATTACAATAGTTAATCTTTTAAGTCTATTTTAGAAACTATTTAGAGACTGCAGTATTTTTATGAGACAAAAGTAAATAAATGCAGTTAGATCTTACAGTTTGTAAAGTACAAGAAATGGAACGTAGTGCATGAAGAAATAAATGCTACCCTGCTGATGCAAAGTATTCCTATGATTTTAAAATAATATTCTCAGCAAAAGTGGGAGGTCTTTGTCTTGGCATTTTCATCTTGTTTTGTTTTGACCATACTGGAATGCTGAAATTGTCATGCTACATTTAACCTTGTGGTTCATACTAGAGCAAATTAGCATTTTATTATTTGATGTGTCTGAGTAGTCTCCTTGTACAAGGAGATGTCTATTCTTAACACTCCTACTGATGTGTTGTGTTCCTAAAGCTTTTTTGTGGGCATTCTCTTTTGGAGAACATCCCTTGGTTGTAAGGTGAGAAGGAAAAAAAGAGGTGCTTGTACTAAGTTTGTCATTAACTATTTACTAATTAATTTTCCTTATAAATTGATTCCTGTTATTAGAGGATCAGGTCGAAATATCTGAGGGAAAAATATGAAATTTTTAATATAATAGTACTGTACACTACTCACTTATTTTCATAACTGAAAGATCTCAAGTTTACTTGTTCTATTTAAAGAGGATGAAACAAAAAATATTTTTCTTTACGGTTCAGAAAGGGGGAGGGGGTGTGCTTGCGAAAAATTCTCCTATCACAATTTTTACTTAATTTTGAAATATTGGATTGGTCTCAGAAATAGACTTAACAAATGATGTTCCTTTTCAAAACTTTGCCTCTGTAGAACATGTTATCATTAGGCTTAAAGAAAGACATTCCTCATACTTTTGCTAAAGTGATACTGGTGTACTTTTACATATCAGATAATGGTGTGGAGAAAAAATCCATTACTGCTGCTTGCATCGGGCTGTTTCATTTTTTTCAAAATAATCTGTGTGGTTTGTGCAAGTATTTAAATATTGGGAACTGTGTTTCTCTTTATGTAAAACTGCACTTTGGTGTTTTTTTTTCCCCTCCCTTCTTAGGTATTTGACAGGAATGGTTGACAAAAGAACACTTGAAAAATATGAAAGAGAAGCTAAAGAAAAAAACAGAGAAACATGGTATGAACTTACTGAAGATAATAGCATGCCTTTTCTCTTTGTGCTGTGATGAAAATGGGAAACTGTTTTTTTTTTTTTACTCTGTCCCAGTAACACTGGCTTCCTGTTGGAATGGGTTTCGAGTGGCGGTGGGGAGGAATCTCTTGTTTTCCTCCAGTACTTCTTTAACTAAAACTATATGAAACAGCATGATTCACATTAGAACGGGTTTTGTTGCTCGTATGCTTCAGGAAACTTAGTTGTTAAAAAGGAATACAAGACAAACACCTCTCCCAGGCAGCTCGTGGGGTCATTCTATCTGTCTTTCACCTGTAAACAGCACAGAGATATCTAAGGGATGGAGATTAATGCTGTCAGTTTAGCAGAAACGGGGAGGGAGTGAATAGTTTCGGCTGTCATCTTGTATCTTGTTTTTTGTGTGAATAGACGCTGCAGTTCTTAAGTTTTCTCCAGACAAGGCAATGATGCTGACTTGTGTGAATTTTTTGTTGGCCTCTTGGCATGGTTTTGAGGTTTGTTTCTGTCTTTTGGTTGGTTTTTGGTTTTGTCCATGTGTGTATATACAGCACATATAGCAGCCTGCTTTCTTCTTCAAACAACTCCTGGCAAATTAATTTTTCCTTTTGGAAACTTTCCATTTTTGGCTGTGGTAGAGGAAAATAAGGGTTCAAGGGGCTCTGGAAAAGAAGCGGCTAAAGGCTTCCTTAGAGGTAGAGCAGCAACGGAGCACTCAAGGGCTGGGCATTGACCTGAGCTAACGGTATTATGCGTGAGAGAGACGAATAGAAAGGGTGATGCGTGCTTTGTAACGAGCAAGCATCATCCCCCTGTTGGAAGTTGACCATAGTAATATTTCAGGACCTTTCTGAAAAAACCTGGACATCTTGAAAAACAGGTTTCTTCACTTCCTTTCTTGAAAAACAGAATGAGTTGCAGGAGGAATCTCCTCGAGTGCTATGTTTTATCCGTTAAAGCATGTCATGATGTACAACAAAGTATGACGTACCTCTGTGTCATTATCAAAGATCTTGTTCGCTTGCTTCATACATTGAGAGTCTTGAAATTTGAGCCGTTTTACTTTGCGATTCAGAAAATTCTACACTGAAGTGCATTGTTGACATTTCAGTCAGAAATACATCTTTCCCTAAAAAACCCAATGTGCAAAAAGGGGAATTCCTGCTTGACTCTTGTTAGCTGGGTAAAACCTGAGCTTTGGCTTGGCTGAAATCTTCCAGAAACGTGGGCCGTGGTGAAGATTGCAACACGTAAGAGCATGCATACTGGTACAAACCAAAAGCCATCTAGCGTGCGATCTAGACCTCCCTCAGTGACAAATAGCTCATGCCTGGGGAAGGCAGTCGTTATATATCCATCATTCCCAGTGCTTAGTGCTTCCTCTGACTCAGGAGCCTCTTGAGCTGGAAAGGACATCTTTGTGTGTAACAGTCCCTGACTCTCCATCCCTGACCACTGGTCGGCTGAGTTGGCCATGTCTCTTCAGACGCTATCTCGTCAATACAAAAGACAAGCTAGAGATCTTTGTAAGCTGCTGTTAATGGTGAAAAGTGTTGGTGTGTTAAGCCAGGTCAATTTACTTTTCTTCTCCTTAGTGAGAGGTGGTTTTTTCTCTCCTTTCTACTCACCAATTTTTACAAAACCTGAAGGAGCTAAATAACTTTTCTTTGAAATCTCACTTCATCTGTCTAACTTAAATCTAACTTGTTTCTCAATGGACAGTGGGATAAAATACAATTAGGAGGGGACAACAGTTGAAATTATCAAAGTATCGGAGAGGGTGAATAAAGGTGGTGTTTGTTTCATAGCAAACTTCTGGTTAATATGTGCAAATAAGTGAGAACTAGTAATAATAGTTCTCATATGTGCATATCAGAACTGATTTTTTGGTTAATTATGCTGAGAAAGAGGAACTGTTTTCTGTTTGATCCAGAGGTGTTTTTCAAACTGAGGCAAAGCTTGGAGTATTTGAGGTTAGACCATACTTGGAGAAATTAGTAATTGGTAATTTTTTGTAGAATTGCATCCTTCTAGGTATGTGAGGGAGAGCTACCGCTGGGCACACACACAAAACATTCAATAAAATGTCATTATTGGTCTTGGAAATGCTTAAGTTCAGTAATGCGGGGGTTAGAATAGCTGAACAGGAAAAAAAACTGTGATGAACAAATCGCCTTAAATAAATTTAGTAAAAATTAATACAAAAATAGAATATTTGGGTTGGTGTTTTGTTTTTTAGGTACCTTTCGTGGGCCTTAGACACAAACCAAGAAGAACGAGACAAAGGTAAAACAGTAGAAGTGGGTCGTGCCTATTTTGAAACTGAGAAGAAACACTTCACTATACTAGATGCTCCTGGACATAAGAGTTTTGTTCCAAATATGATTGGTGGGGCTTCTCAAGCTGATCTTGCTGTGCTGGTAAGGACAAACAAACCAGATTTTTTCCTTTTGGATATACTGTGGAATTAAGGGGTTTATTTTAATATTTTTGTTTCCTTGTTTAGTCTCTTGGTTAGTTGCAGTGGGCAAAATTTTCAAATCTTGCCAAGTTGAACGTCCACAGGTGTCGTGTTTTATATGTATGAGTGCAGAAGCTAATGGGTAATACTGAGGATATAACAGTGCGTTTTGAAAGCTTTTACCAGTTTTGACTACCCAAAGTTATTTTTGAATAATGCAGTATTACCCATTGTCGATTTGTTCCGTTGAGAGAATTATAGAACCTTTAATAAAACTTATATTTTTAATTAGGTTATTTCTGCAAGAAAAGGAGAATTTGAAACTGGTTTTGAGAAGGGTGGACAAACAAGAGAACATGCCATGTTAGCAAAAACAGCAGGTGTAAAACATTTAATAGTTCTTATTAATAAAATGGATGATCCAACTGTAAACTGGAGTAATGAAAGGTGAGTTTAATGTATTTTTTAAATTAATCTTCATTAAAAGATACTGAAATAAAATGATGCCCAAGTCAAGTATTTGCATCTGATTTTTGATAAAAAAATGGTAGGCTGGTGGACTAAAGGCAGAGGTTATCAAAATTGCAGGAAAAACAGAAGCGTAGTGCCTAGGGCAGTGCCTCTCTACGAAGCTTGACGTTCTGTGCTGCTTCAGAACAATCACCTGGAGCGGTTTGGTATCTAACGAATCCATGCATTGTAACATGATTGAATTGTTCACTTGGAAACTTCACACTGAACCTCAAAGGAAGCAACTGTTTTCAGTAGATCAGTTTGCCACGTTCTTGATTGCTTGGCCATGTTTCTGCTGAACTCCTAACTTGATTTGGTGAGAACAATATTATCCTCTTCACCTTATGTGTTAACCCTGTATTATTTGGAGTTGTTCTTTTATGATAATCTGAATAGAATAAGCAAATTAATATATTGAAGTGGTTCGTGATTACAATCTGAAAATCAGGGAGAGAGAGAATCTTATATTGATACAGGCCAAGTAAAAACAACTAGAAAGTCAGTATGTAATATTTAAGTAATTAATAGAAAGGAATCACTTATTATTTTCTGCCTTAACACTCAAATGTTACTGAAGGGTTTTAATTTTTCTAACTGTCAAAACTTCAGTCTTTTTATGGCTTCTGTCACGTCTTCATCCCTTTAAGATGGTTACTAAATGTGTAACTTAGTTCTTCCCTAGACATACTTGTGTAAGGACGGGATACAGTTTTCTTCCGTAGAGCAGTGTAAAAAAAGTTGTCAGAGAACTTGCTGTGCTGTCAAGAGTTGTGAAAGTTTTGTGGAAAGCTGTGAGGAGCTATGCAACCTTACACCACCAGCCTAGTTTACTAAGAGAATAAGGCATGCCCGATTGTGCTGTCTCGGTCCTGCTCCAACCTTCTGCCATTATTAAATTCAGCTGGAACTGACTGGGGAAGAAGTGTTATTGAAGTAAATAGCATTAAATATAATATGTATAAATATATTTTAATATATGTAAAAATGTATTTCGTGTATATAACTTCTGTAGGAGATTAGTAGTGCCCTAGTCCCCTCCAAAGTAAAAGCCTGCAGCATGACCTCAGGAGCTGTCTGCTTGGTCTGTGCTTCTGTCTTGGCCGGGACCTCTTACATAAAAGCAGATGGAGCACATGCTGCTGCTTACCCAGCCCAGAAGAAAAGTGATAATGCTTCATGGAGCAGAGGAATGAGGGGGAGAGACAATACCAAGTTGTGCTGAAAAATCGGGGAGAAGATGCAGACAGGGCACTAAGCTTTATTAGGTTTGCTTATTGCTCACAGAATAACTTTGCTGCTGAAAATTAAATGCCTGGGGTTTGTTAGGCCTTTTTAACCACAGTGTTCTATCATGCTGGAATGATTAAAAGTTATCTTGATCTGCTTGTCATTTTAATAGATATGAGGAATGTAAAGAGAAGCTGGTGCCATTTTTGAAGAAAGTTGGCTTCAATCCCAAAAAGGATATTCATTTCATGCCCTGCTCAGGACTGACTGGAGCAAACCTTAAAGAGCAGTCAGAATTCTGTCCTTGGTATATGTATGTATCTTAAATTGAACAACTTGGATATTTACTGTGTTTCCATAGAAGTAAATACTACAGTGAAGCAGAATAGCATGATGTGTTGTAGCTGTGCTCTGCAGTGCTTGAGGAAATACAGTTAGGGCAACAAGAACACAGCCGTGCAACAAGCCCAATTAAAGCATTTGCTAATTGCAGAAGATGAAAGTTAGGAGACTGTAATAATAGTATTAGCAATATTCTTTGGCTTTGTGAGTTTAAGGGCCATACTAGCCCTTCAATTTTTCAGGGATGTTGCAGTTGACATGTTGCTAGAATGAGTAATTGTTTGATGTGAACAGTTTGCTTGGAGCTGTATTAAAATTAGTGACAAGCCATGTCTCACTGGATGTCATGTTTTCCCATATTGTTCGTGACAGTTAAAACATAATAATGAAAATCATATTTGAACCTAGCATATGGTTTTGTTTTTCCAAAACATATTACACATCTAGCAAGATTCTCAAAGAAATTGTGTAAAATTTGACTGTAACCTAACTTGAAAAATACATGCACCTCCTAGGTATTAACACTGTAGCTCAGATAAAGTGGACACTAATGGTGGGATGTTATGATAGATTTTATTGTCTTAGAGGTCACTGTTCTTAATGATGGCAGAGTGAAAATAATTCCTTTTGTTGGACTACATTCTGAGTAGTTTTTTAATAGAAGGGTGCTCACTAAATTGAAATGAATGCCTTCTGCTCTTTCAGTGGATTACCATTTATTCCATACCTGGATAATTTGCCAAACTTCAACCGTTCAGTTGATGGACCAATCAGGCTGCCAATTGTGGATAAATATAAGGTACAAATTAAAATAATAGGATTGGAAGTATAAATGGACTGTTCTCAGAAAGCAGTAAAAGGACCATTTAGTGGATTTTTTAGATGATATCTTTTTTCTTTTCATTGATATGTTTACATTTCGAACTGGAATAGAGGCGGGGAGGGGAAGCAAATAATTCTGGCATTATTTGAGACTCTTAAAATCTGTAATCTTTCTTGAGAATGGTTTCCAAAACATTAAGTGTAGCAGTGCTAAATAACAGAGTTAAGGAATCTTGCTTAGAGTTAAATCATAAATACAGCAGACTCTTTAGGAAAATGTTTTCAATTTTCATTTAATAATTTCTTCTTGCAAAGGATATGGGCACTGTGGTCCTTGGGAAGCTGGAGTCAGGCTCTATTTGCAAAGGACAACAGCTTGTGATGATGCCAAACAAGGTATGGTAAGGTTGAGATATTAAAAAAGTATTAGTACCCTAATAAAAAAGCCTGATTCTTAAAGATATGAATTAATTCAGAAGTTTATCTGTTGCTCAGTTAAACGCAACTAAGCTTTCATGTTTTACATGGCAGGTGTTTCCAGGTGTGTTGGGGGGTTAGTTTACTTCCTTGGCATTCAGAATTCATGTTGTATCTCTTTAGTAAACTCAGTTGCTGGGCCATAATTCATAGTTTACTTGAGCTGTGTTTTACTTCACATTTGTGCAGTTGATCCACAAAACTTTTGTTTCCTGCTGTGGGTTAATATTGCTCAAGACTTTCCTTCTTTTTTCCCTGTTTTTGCCCTTTTTTTTTTTTTTTTCCTTTTCCCTTCCCCAAAGGGAAATAGGAAAAAAAATAAAGGATGCAAACAGTACACCGTGTGTTCCAAAGAAAGACCTAAGGTTTGCTTTAGTTAAGAGTAGGTTGGTTTTTGCGTGTAGGTAGCTGTTCTGTAATGCAAGATTGCTATTTGGAGTCATTGTGCTGCCTTGAGGAATGTGAAAATGCAAGAATGAAGGATGGGAAGACACAGCTGGGGAGAGGCAGAGGATGAGAGTAGTGTACTCAACTAACGGTGGTGTTTGTTTCCATTGGTTTCTTAGAAAAAGTGTTTGGAAATTTTGTTCTTACCTATTCATGTTATCTTGATTCTAAGCTGACACACTTTTTCCAGTTCTGCAGGCTGAGGTAGTTTGTTTCTTTAGAAAGTGTCTCAATACTCAAATGTACAATAGATCTACAGCTTATTGAAAGCTGCTGTTTCCTCATCACAGTGTGTGAATTAGATTCATTTCCATGTCACCTTTCCCAAGATCTACTGAAGCTGAAACTGAACTGAGACAGTTTGACATTAGGCTATTTTTAAGGTAGTTTAACAGATGGTGAGTTTTATGTGTCTTCTTGACACACATCTGACACCCATGTTACTTTGGGGTCAGTTAGGATAAATTAATAAACCATAAATGGCTTTAACTGAACTGTTACAGAATTTGTGTTCAGTAAATAGCCAGTGCTTTTATGAAACTTTTTTGTAATTAATTTGACAACTGATGAAGATTTAACTAAAAACTTCAGGAAGTCAGAACAATAGATCTCTTTCCGAAACTACTCTTTTTTAACTTCTTTGGCTTTCCCATACTTATTTTCTGTTGATACGTAGTACTATGTAAAGATAGAAAAATCAGAAGAGAGGTTACAACATATAGGAGCATTAGAGTATATGTTTTGGAGTTTGCTTGGGGAGCATTCATTAATATATATTTGGTAATTTTATCTTCTGTAGGAAACTTGTAGAATTTGGGGATTCTAGAATTTCCTGAATGGTGTTTAAATATTTAGACTGATAAATTTTGAATGTAACAAATCTGTACAACAATGTGGCTTTTGCATTCTTAGGTAATATGCATCCATTGTATCTCTCATCTGTAAGTTTTAAACTCATTTTACTTTGAGAAATACTGGATATTTTTGAAATTTGCTTTCCATTGAATATATGCTATAGAATTATATTAATATATATTTGATTAAATGTACTATTTTAAATATTAGCAGTTTATCATTCAAATATTTCTAAGTGTTCTGAAGCTTGCGGAACTAAATATAACAAATTTAATCTGAAGTTGTATTGTTTATTGAAATTCTATTGTATTAAAATTATTCTGTACCAGACTAAAATATTCACAGTAGGAAACTGCATTTTTGCTTTCTTTAAGCACAATGTGGAAGTTCTTGGAATCCTTTCTGATGATGTAGAAACTGATTCAGTAGCCCCAGGTGAAAATCTAAAAATCAGACTGAAGGGAATTGAAGAGGAAGAGATCCTTCCGGGATTTATTCTCTGTGATCCCAACAACCTGTGTCATTCCGGACGCACGTTTGATGCCCAGGTAGAATAACTAGCATTTAATTGCTGTATAGCTGGGTTAAAAGCATTCAGATATTTTGCTTATGTTTCACCAAATCTAAACTTCAGTAGTTTGAAATTTCATTCAGATTTCTTACTTGCTGTCATATCTTGTAAGTTGACAATAATGTGTATACCTAACACTCTGACATCATTAATTAGGGTTCCTAAAATAGCATTTGTTTTGAAGACAACGTGTCAGTGAAATTTTAGATACCTGTAATTGTGAAAACAGGATCTTATCAGGCCAATTCTTCCATTTTACACTTTCATATTATAAACAACTTGGGCACTTATAAAATTTTCTTTCCTTTCACAACAGTTTGTGTGTATTGTTCAACTGCACATTTTAATACAGTTCTGTATTTGGTTATTCTCTGCTCTTTTGTAATTGAAATGAAGAAAAATGTACTTCTAATTTTTTACAGATAGTGATAATTGAGCACAAATCCATTATCTGCCCAGGTTATAATGCTGTGCTGCACATCCACACCTGTATTGAAGAAGTTGAGATAACAGTAAGTGTCCTGTTAAGCTGTGATGTGAATATAAACAATCTGCTTGTTTAGGTGAGGAGTTCTGTCGTGACACAACTAATGCAAAAAAACTCCAGCCTTGAATGGAGTCTTTGGTCGGTACTGTACGACAACACTGTAGCTTTTGGCATAAGCCTTCTGAAAAGTGTGGCAAGTCATGATTGACTGTCTTATGTAGTAAATCTTAGAAGTGTGTGTGTGGGGGGCATTTATTTTTACTTATTTTCTTTCTTAGACTACTTCAGTTTTGTACATAAGGAAACCCCCTTTTTTTTAGCACTCACAGCTATTACTCTTTTTATTATACAGGCCTTAATCTGCTTGGTAGACAAAAAGACAGGAGAAAAAAGTAAGACACGGCCCCGTTTTGTGAAACAAGATCAAGTATGCATTGCCCGTTTAAGGACAGCAGGAACTATCTGCCTTGAGACATTCAAAGATTTCCCTCAGATGGGTCGCTTTACCTTAAGAGATGAGGGTAAGATTGCTTCATCAACAGTTAAGTGCTGCAAAAACAGTTATTTGAAGCAGGAGCTCATGCATGGCAATGAGGTATTGAAACGCTACTGTCCAATGGAAATCGCTATCTGGGTAACAATTGAGGAGTAAATATAAGCAAATTGCTGTTACTGTGCAGAGTTCTTTGCTAGTAGCAAGAAGTGTGTTAGAAGTGCGCACTGCGAAACAAAAGGTTGAAGTTGAAAAATTTGCAGCACTGTTTTCTTAATGCATCTTGGAATGTCCACCTGCAACATGAATGCAGTAGTCTCTGTATTTAAAGTTAGAAAAGGTAAGGGATGTTCTATGTTGGGCTTTAACTCATGCTTACCCCAGTAACGCTCATAGATTTGTGGGATGTATTTAAATAAATCATCTTTAAAAGCAGTAAACAGATGTGGTAGAATGATCGAGCTTTGTCTTCTCCTTAGATTAATTTTTAGAGCAGGCATTCCACAATCCACATTGCCTTCTTTACTGTGAGAATAGCAGTTTTACTGTTTTTAAGATTTTGGTGTGCTTTTAAAATATACTTGTGCTTTCATTCTATGACAGAACAATGTATTCTCTCTGTTATATCTAGTCCTCTGTAGAGGCTGTATTTTTGGGGAAGGTTTTCATGTTCTTGGAGACTTAACACGTTCTTTTCACAATATACGTAACTCTGCTATTTGTTTCCTTGGTTTAGGTAAGACCATTGCAATTGGAAAAGTTCTGAAACTGGTTCCAGAGAAGGACTAAGCATTTTTCTCAATGACCCCCGCACAATACTGTGAGGAAAATCGACTCTGCAAAAGCCTACTTCACACCGCCTTCTTATTTTCTGCCCATTGATAAACTTCTCCCCATATTTTGCAAAGACAAATGTCACAGCAAAGGTCCACATTATGTCAGCTTTCTCATATTGAGAGCTCTGCTATGCCACTGTTGAATTTTCCCAAAAAGAATTTTTTTTTTCTCCCAAATTCTGCTTCCTTGGAAAGATTCGGCAATAGCTTTGTAAGTGATGTGGACATAATTGCCTATAATTATGAAAATCTAAAGAATTTTTAATGTTTAATTTCCCCCAGCATATATATTAAGACCTCTTTTTTCCAGGCAGATCATTCAGAGTGTGCGAGTGTGTGTGCACATGTTACAAAGATGACTACCATGTTAATAAACTATTCAATTTGAAATCTTTTTCGGTATTTGAATTGCTTTTGAATAATGTTTTTTATCCGGATGTAACACAGTTGCATTAGCTTTTTAACTTTCCAGTAACCTAGATACTTGGTTACTTGGACTTTTCTAAACTTCTCAGCCTCCCGACACACACAGTTTTAAATGAGGCAATTGGGCACTCAAACAAGTTTGTATTAAAATAATTAGATTCGCGCCTTCCCTTTGTTGAATGCATTCTTAAAATCAAAAAACATTCATGCGAATGTGGCACCTTCATTAGCTTTACATTTCTTAATATCTCCAGCAAATTTAGTTGACTAACATTGTTACTAGACACAGTAAGTCAATTTTGAAGGTTAGAACTACATATTGTGTCTTTATAAAAATTCAGCATTATTAAATTCTTAACTGCAGAAAATGCTAACAACCAGTAAATCAGTGAAACTTGCAAAACTTAAGAGAATTTGTGGCAATAATGCCTACTGATATTTATAAGAGCTGCATTTTGTGGGAGAACTGGGCCAATTAAAAAGTGCCAGTTATATAAGTTACTTAGTTCACACTGTCTTTAATTTAGAGGGCTGGATAATCCTTGCTGTTTTAAAGATCAGTCTGAACTGAGAGGGAGGAAGACTATTTAAATCCCGAAGAGTTTGCACATACTGAAATATGGGAGGGTCAGAATCAAGCACAGTCTGTAAATTTTTGCATATCAAAAAGCAATGTAAGCTTATGAGGACCAGTGAAGTTTTTCCTGAGAAGTTAAAGGAAAACTGGTTCAAAATAAAGCTTTCTCAGTACAACTTGAAGGAGCTGCGTAATAAAACCCTATTTAACTACACTTTGAAAATAGACTGTCTACAATTGATATCCTGATTCTAACAATTGGGATGAAGGCTTATTAATGGACTATATTTTCCATTTCCCAGAGTATTAGTAATAAGTATTTAAAAGGTATCTTCAGAGCTTCTTCAGAATGTCTTAAACGAAACATTTCCAGTTGTACAATTGTGGCGAGCCCATCTCCTCCCCCAGAAATTTACAGTCTAGTGACTGTATCTGAATTAACAGATAACTCAAAACTGAAACAGATTTACCTTTTTGGGTTTTTGTTTTGTTTTGTTTGTTTCTTTGTAACTGTGGAACTCCCGTCATTTCACTTACAGCTACATTGTATGGACAGAAGAAGTTATTGTCCTTCAGTTTCATATGACTACACTTGTAGCTACCGTAATGCATGGAATTTAAATAAATTTTATTATGTCTGCAAATCTCTGGGCTTTTATTTTTTTTGGCAAATCAGAGTTTAAAAGTAACTTTTTTTTTTTTCTTTTGCCTACTAAGTGAACAGTTCCTTGGATCTTAAACTAATGAAGAAATTAAAAGCCAAGGAAGCTTACTGTCTTGTTCATATTCCGGACTGACCTAATACTTCCACATATCTGACTGCTTTTTCGAAGTAAGCTCATGGATTTGAAATTGCAAAGACTGTTACTGAGGAATACTCAACAGTTAGATTCCTATATTGTTAGAACTTTCAAAATTTTTTTAAAAAAAAAATTGCATTGAAATGCATCTCAAGACTACATGATGCTCCAGTGGAATTTTTCCACTTTTGAGCAAACTTAATGAGGGAATCTACAAGTTCATAATTTTGAGGCTGGGCTATTTATTGTTAAACTGAAAAATAATGTAGTGGGCTGAAATACCAGTAGATAGAAAGTCTAAGCATTTCCATTACTCATCCCATCTAATGCATTTGATTACCATTTCCATAAATCCAGCTAAAGTTACCTTGTCTGTAAAGGCAGTCTAACAGAATCTACATTATACAATCAAAGATACTGCTACCCTGTATGAGATTTTTATTTGGGTATAAAATATTTGCATTTTACAACAAACATACTGATATGAAAATGTTAGGTATAAATCTACAAAATTTGGCTGCATTTGGGGTAGAAGAGCTGAAAGTACATTATATATTTGAATAGTCCTTAGATTACATCTCAACTTTTTCATTTCTCCATTCTACATTTTATAGTCCCATTTTTACTGCTACTGAGTACAACTAAATCTGGATGAAAGAAGAAAACATAATGTGGCTTTGTTTGAAATAAGTACTATTTGCTGATTCACTGATGTAATAAACTTTTTTAAATGACCTTTCTGATGACTTCCTTTTGTGACAATGTGGTACGCTGCTTTGAAGATAAAAAAACAAAGGAGCTGTGCAACCACAACAGTTGGAAAGAAGGGTGGGAGCTGGGGAAAGGGAAAGAGAAGTTGCGTTGAAACTACGGGAATCTTAGGAGCTGGTGCACCTGTGCTAGGGTACGATACTGGCAGAGTATTCCTGGGTCCTGGCACGGCTCTAACTCTGACCATGTTTCTGCAGAAAGGAGGGATTTGGGGGCTCCCCCCTCCAGTGTAATGGCATTTACAGCAGTCTGTAAGTGCCATGTGGTATGGATGATGATCACATCTGTTCTCCCTGATTTTTGGCCAAAGTTTGTAGTGTAAATATGGCTTAAGCATATAGCCATGTTGTAACTTAGAAGAACATAATTCTATAAATTAAGACCTTGTATGTTCTTGAACTAACAGTCTTGGTATATGTAACAATAATTGTGAAAAAAAAAAAACAAAACCTGAATGTGCAGCAGTACTATTTATTTTGCAACAGGAAAATAATTACTTGTTTCTGCAAGTTGCAAGAAGTAAAGCACACTAAGAGGAGGAATGGGTACACCGAGCGATTGACTAACATTGACACCAACCACCTACTTGAGTCTGTTCCAGCTACCTTGGTCATCTTTGCGGACAATCAGGAGCTGATACACAACCGTGATGGCACCAGTTTCCTGAGACACTTGCTCTAGTACTAAATTGTATTCTTGAACAACAAGCTATTGATGAAGGCGTAGTAGTGTTGTAAGAAAAATGGCTGCTTTAAGGAGGTTTATCCATGGGGATGTTTGCTGGTCATTAATTTTGTGCCCCTCTACAGGTATTTTTCAGCGGCATAAAAGCCCAGCGAAAATTGCTCAGTGAAGAACCTCTGTTTTAGACTACTTATGGCACCAGTCCATGTATTAAAAACTATATTAATTATGGGAAATGTGTTTTTATAAGTGTTTATTACTGAATATTACCTAAGGAAAAAAGATTGTTTCAATGTCCCAAGTATTTGATTCTGTATTATTCTGGCTTTTATGTTCTGAATGCAGACTGTTCAAATGATGATGTTAAAGCAGATGAAATGTACTCCAGACAAGACTGTTTTTTTCCTGAAGTGATACCTACAGGCTCTTACTTATTCTGTTTTTGTATATCCGATAGAGGATTTGGTAAAGAAAAATATACCAACAAAACTGGAGTTACTACTGAAGATTTTATGTTGTGAACCTGTTTCTTTCCTTGTGTTTAACGCACTATAAACCTGACAAAATATTTCTTTTCCTCTAAAGAAATGCTAGAAAGTAGTCTAGTCTTAATATAAAATGGAAATTTATGCTAACAAACCCACAATCTGTTGTGTGTATATATCACTTTTAATAATGCATATTCTTTTGTTGCTTTCCTTATCAAAAAGCCTCAGCTTTCCAACGTAGATTGGATTTTTCTACATCTCCCCTCAGTTACATACACCTAAAATAAGGCCTGCTTATTTCTGAGTAAGAATAATAAGAGATATGACAGATTGACAGTTGGATGAAGAAAAGGTGCTTGAGGCTGTCTCCCTGTCATCTCTTAAGCCTGTCAAAGGATTATAACAAGAAAACTTTGCAGCTTGTGTCAAGGAGACAGGTGCCTCTGTTCTTCTGAAAGTAGTCTTGGACTAAGTGAATAATTTGCACTGTAAGCAGCCGTCCATCTGACAGTTAATTAGATTATAGCTAGAGGCTTACACTGGGATTGCAAAGGAACACAATCTAAAGAAAACTAGTGCTGGAACTCCAGATCTAGTGGAGAAGTTCTCCTCTGAGTTCTCTTTTGTGAGGTACTTCTTACTCCTGCTTTAATTTCTGCATATTCTTTGTGCAAGTTTTGTTGTAAGAAGCACGCTTATAGAGATTTTGACATCTTCCATCAAATAATTTGGAGGAACGCAAGCCTGGTACTCCAACTTTTGGGATGCACACTAAGGGAGTAATCTTAAACCTCAAAGACCTGTTTACAGCAGAAACAATTGCTACTTGTACATCCCTTTTGCTGGGAGAAAGTATAAAATTAAAGTTATGTAGAAACGTCTTCTTAAATAAGTAATGAGGTGGAATGGCTTGCAATTGTGTAATTTTAAATCCTAGCATTGAAGTAAGTGTGACTAATGGCTTGAGGAAAAAGATACTTTCATGGTCAGAAAAGTTAAATTGAGGGCCACAGTAGAATGTTTATTGTAGAGTAATAACATTGATGAAAGTAACAAACCTAATTTCCCTTGTAAGATTTACTATTGATTTGTGAACCTGCTAGATTAAAAGCATACTCTTTATAGTTTATAGTCATTGCTTGCTGGATTAAACTGAAATATTTTGTATCCAAAGATGAGCTTATTTTTCCAAAGCAGCTCTATTAGCTATGTCAAACACCTTTCAAGACGAAAATTATCGTACCAAGTCAGTTAACCACATCTAGTAAAAAATAGTCATGTCAGGCTTAAAATGATGCAGAAAAAATGTACATGGATGAGACTGATAAGTGAAAAATTTGAATTTGAGTCACTAATAGTAGTCCTTTTAGTTCTATGCTACTAATGCTATGCTGACCAAGCACAGTCAGGCTTCAAATGTACTGTTCAATCCTATCTAGACTGGCCTGGCTTGTTTTCAGAGAGATGTCCCAGTCATCTGGCATTTTCTGGTTTAACATGTCACACTAGTATGTTAATGTTTTACTAAAATATAGCTGCTCTAAAATATGCAAAGCCTATGCAGAGATAGAAGCAAGGCTAATACAATTATCAGATTATAAAACACCACAGCTAGTATCATACGCATAAGCTCTGCCATTGCTGAAAATATTTTAATGAGTTTGCCCTGACTGGCCACTCTGCATGTCCCTAGTCTTTCAGTACTTTCTCTGATCAATACTTCATATGACTACATGGCGCCAACAGATAGCTTTTCTTAGCCAGTTTCAATGATTTTGCTAATTTATGCAAATCACACAGTAGAACATTAAAATTTCTATTTTTCAGGACTTTTTTCTTCACTCTGTACTATCAATATACAAATATATAGTTCTTTCCTAACTCTGGGGAAGTCTCAAAGTCATCAATTGTTCCACTGTTGCTCCATGAACACTACCAGCAGAATGAAAACATTAAACATTACATAAAGCAGCTTGTCAAGAGACTAGAGTATTTTAATTCCTTTCTCTTTGTCCTGACGCACTGATAGAGCAGCAAATTTAGTTAGTAGACATCTGATGAAAAGGAATAAAGCTGTAACTTGTAAGGCAAACAGCAGGAAAAGATCCAGAGAAGAGTGAATTACTAAGACACTTAATTTCATGTCTATTTAACCTCTGGTTATGCATAGCTGCCTTACCAGGTAGCAGCTTGCCTGTGTGATGAATGCAGACAGCCCAAAGCTGCCAGGGTGCATGCCGCACTGTGAGAATGAGGCCAAAATACTTCCAAGCTTGACCTCAAGACAATGGACTTACCCAGTGGAACTGCATAGAATAAGCATCCCACAATTGAGCTAGTTCCATCTAGTCAGTCAATGCATTTCTATATTGACATGGAGGTGCAGGAATTCTGCCTGTACTATTCACGTAGAATGAAGAAATGGTTTGGCATGTGATAATCGGTGCTAGCCTCAGCTGTAGTGGAGTTCAAGACGCTGAGAAGTGTGTAAGGAAGATGCATACCAGAGTACAGCCCCTGGATTTCAGGAGAAAGACTTTGCTTTATTCAGAGACCTGACAGATGAGCTCCCATGGGCAAAGATGCTCAGGAAAGCTGGCAGCGGGTCTTTAAGGACAACCCATGAGCCTGCGACCCGCTCTGACAGCTGCAGCCCCTGGGGCGGAGCCAGCGGGGCGGGGCCGGGTGACGGGGGCGGAGGCCGCGGGTCCCTCGGGAGGCAGCTCCGCCCCGGACGTGGCCCGCCGTGCCCCAGAAGGCGGCGGGTGCGCAGGCGCGGCGGCGGCACGTGGCGGCGGCGGCGGAGCCATGGCGGGGGAACCGGAGCGGCTGGAGCGCGCCCAGGTACTGCGGGCGGCGGGGCGGGAGCGCCGCTGGGTCGGACCGGAGCGGGACGGACTTTAACTCCGGCTGCTGCCGCTGTGGTGCCGTTGCAGGTGAAGAAGGCGGTGGAGGCGCTCCTGGCTTTCTCCAGAAGCAAGGCCAAGGGAGGCGTGCAGCTGCTCAACGAGAGCGAGAACCTCCACCTCCTGGTGACGGTCTGGAAGGTCCCGGGGGTGGCACAGGTCATCAAAATGTAAGAAGCTTCCCCTCGGCCGTGTAGTTACAGGGGTCGCTCGTGTCCTTTGGGAGTGCTTGGCTAATTATGAGCTGGAGACATGAAGGCCGCGGTCCTGTCCCGGCAGTTCCCGTGTCCGGAGCGGGAACCGTGGGATCGGGCCGCGCTGCCCCGCTCCCGCTGTGCCGGGAGTTGCGGCTCGGCCTGCCCCGCGCACACACAACACCGGGCTTGTCGGTTGCCAGTTGGAAGGTGCGTGCCTTTCAGTCCTGAAGCTCAAGAAAGGAAATCAATTTCTTCTTAGAAAGACCCCTTCTTCTTTCTTCTGATAACAGAATATGAGTTAGAAGTTTTATTTTCAAGTGTAGCTGCGTTACATTGAGAAAGTTGAACCCTATTTCTCTGTGCCCCAGCACTACAAAAACTTGTCTGTTGACTGGATGAAGCCGTGGTGCAAAGAGAGGCAAATGGATGGTCTTCCTCCTCCCAGGACCCGTGTGCTAACAGCTCCTGGCAGGACAGATGGATTTAGCAGTGTATCAGACTGGAGCCACAGTATTTGATTGTTTAACTTTTACAGCTCTGTTTGCTTTAAAACGTGTAAGTTACACAGAGGATGTTTAGCCGTTAACAGAGAACAGAATCTAGATATGTGGCTTCCCTGTAGTACTTCTTAAAGGGTAATGATCTTTCAGTGTAGACCTAGTCAAAAAATTCTTTCTCCTCCTGGATGCTCTCTGTCCATCTCATATTCTCATTGTAGACCGCTGCCCCATGGCATTCGACCAGAAACAGCTGAGATTTGCCTCTTCACAAAGGATGAACCAAATTTGTCAGCAGAACAGACTGAAAATCTGTACAGGAAACTTTTAATTCAGAATGGGATCAAAAGTGTTAGCCAGGTAAGAGATATATGATGGCAATGCATGGTACTGTCATTTCTTTCCTCATGTACCAGCAAAAATGGAAAGTTGTTGCTTCATGCCGTTTAGTATTCTAATCTCTGTTGTTGTGAGTTAATGTTCTCACTAAGATTTTTTGGTTGTAACGATAGTTGTTACAAACTTCAAAATTTACTCAGAGTATTCAGTTTGAAACAGGATCTTTAGCCATCGGTTGTAATTGCTAGATAAATGCCCAATATTTAATTTGAGTCAGCAACCGGGAAAACTCAGAGTGTAAAAGAATATTTGGGCTCTTTGCAGCTGGCCTGGGTTGTTTACATTACTAGGAATAAAATGGGAAAATAGTTTTACTGTTGTATTCATCTAGATGTAGATGTTACCACGTACTCCAGTTCTGTTTGGTGATTCAGTTACTGTGCAAGAGATCCTTATTGTTTGAATCTTGAAACAAAAAGTGCTGCATGCTTTTCCTATTGGTTGTCTTCAGCATTCTAAAATAACGCACCAAGATAGGTTGTCAGTTACGCAAGTTAATTCTGTGTCGTTCTAGGAAGTATTCTTGGCTGTGCTTTCAGCAGTGGGGACTAAACTGTTACTTGCATTGCAGATCATCTCATACAAAACTCTCAAAAAAGAATATAAACTATTTGAAGCAAAGCGTCGCCTCCTGAACAGATTTGATCTCTTTCTGTCTGATGACCGAATTAGAAGGCTCTTGCCCTCACATCTAGGAAAACACTTTTATGAAAGAAAAAAGTAGGTCTTTAAATTCTGTATATCCATTTTGCATTATTTTTTTTTACAATTAGATTCTTAGTAAAGTTTTGGTTGATTTGGCTTGGGCTGGTGGTTTCATTTTGGTTGGTTGGGTGTTACTTGTTTTTTTTTTAATTCTTCCCCCCCTTTTTTAGGGTACCTTTATCTGTAAACTTAAAAGCCAAAAATCTTGCTAAGGAACTACAAAAACATATCCAGGGGACTACACTCCCAATTACCAACAAAGGATGCTGCTAGTAAGTATGAGTAGATTAACTTAACTTGAAAGACAGTTGTGTCTTAACTGTAGGAATTTCAAGTGAGTTATATTTTTATTCCATTAATATGTGAATAGAAGAGGTTAAGAGTCACCATTCCAGATATGGGCCATTTTGAACTTTAACCTGTGTTAAAGAAGTCAGTAGTTCTGCTTAGTAAGAAGTTTTGCAGTAGAAGTTTTACATTTTTTCTCTTCTTTCTTACACCTAAGGAATTTCTAGGCAATTGTTGCAAGGTTAATGCAGGTAAATCTATTCTAACTGTTATTGCAAAAGATTTCTGCAATAGCCAGCCATCTTTTATGAAAGGTGAGATAATTGCAGATAAGTGGGCTTTTTGAGTTTCTGGGTATGCCAAAAAATTTAATGTGAAGTGTGTTTGCTTGCCTCCATATAAATATTACTCTTCACTGCTTTCAGTACAGCACGTATAGGTCACACTGGAATGAAAGCTGATGAGATACTAGACAATATCATTGCAGCAGCTAAGGTCATCGCTAAGAAGTTGCCAAAGGTACTGCTGATTGATTGCATTAAAGTGAAGTTGGTTTATAATTCAGGTTTGCTATTTTTACATAATATACTGGTTTTGTTGTTGCAGAATTGGAAAAATGTAAAAATTCTTCACCTCAAAACGCTTAAATCAGTTGCGCTTCCCATTTATACTGCAAATATCTCCAACTTGGATGAGCTTGACAGACTGCCATCTCTCAAAAAAAAGGATGTAAAGGTAAAAAAAAAATTTGTCAAACTTGCCGTAAAACCAGATTGGAACAACTAGTTCTTTGGCTTCCTTTTATGCATTATAACCTGTGATGTGTCTGGTTTAAACATTTTAGCAGTTGGTCCCAGGTATCTGTGGCTACAGATGGATTAGGTGCTCCTGACTCTGAGTGCTTCAAATACTTAGTAATACTAAGGAAAGTATGGAAACTCCCTACTAGGTTGTTAAGCAAAATGGAAATGAGTTAAGCTTTTCTAGTCCTAATCTGCAGGGAGCTGAGATTCATTCTTGGAACTTTCGCTTGTATTGTTTATTCATATTTGCCTTCTGAAAATACACTCATTAATGTACACGTTGATTCAGATTATGCATCCATTATTTGTTGGCCAATCAATGGTATCTGGATAATTCACAAGCTTATATATTTGTATATATGAGGGGAGGCTCACCTTCTTTTTTAAAAAAAGAGTACAAAGGAATAACTGACTTTGAGTTCTACTTACTAAGTTTGTCTAAAATAAATTTGGAGTATATATATTCAACTTAAAGACAGTAATCCTGATGTTATCATTATTTATAAGCTACTTACAGTAAACTTAAAAGTAATGCATTTTTTTCATATTTTACATATGGTTGACCAGTCCAGATCTGTTGAACAAGAGTATTTAATGTTGCTAGACCATGTTATTTTTAACCATATTAAACCAATTATTATGCATTTAGAAATGTTACGGGGATTTGTCTGAGATGTACTTCCAATTAATTCCAGAAGGGAAAGAACAAGAAACCAAAGAAGGAAGCTAAAAAACTAAATTCAAGTCAAGTCACTTTGACAACTGAATTGAATGCTGCTGCTGCTACCCAGGAGCCTGTGATAAAAGAAGATGTAGTCCAAGAACCAGGTGATCATGATGATGAAGAAATTCCACAACTGGTGCCTATGCAAATAACCAGCTTAGCTGAGTTGGAGGTAATTGTTTAGTATTAAGAAACTTGCATTTCAGTTAAAACTAAAGATTTTTTTGCTCCATAGGGAACAGTGTGTTCACACTTCAAGTGAACTGGATTTTTCTGTGAATATATTATTAAAGCAAGTGTTAAGTGTAGGATGGCAGGGGAGGTGGTTAGTTTTGGGGGTTTTGAGGTTTTTTTATTTTTTAGTTGTGACGTGTTACAGATAACGGAAGCCAGTGGTTATTTACGTACCTCTTCAGGGATGCTAAAACTATGATTGCGTGCAGGCCCACAAAAAAAATGGCACAACTTGGTTCAGGCTGCACCGCTAGCTCACAAGATCTGTTTCTGGAGCCCTGGGATAGATACAGCTAGAGCTGGATTGTATGAATTGTTCTGACGACAGCAGTGTTCTTCCAGGAGGACCATTTGGGAATATGGGATGAACTCTAGAGAACGCTAGGCCTAGTGCACAGATAGGAGTGTAGCCCGTTTGTGGGTGTACAGCTGGACTCCTCATAGAGCTGATCTCCATCTGTTTAATGCAAGAAGAGGAATGAATGTGCTTTAAAGCTCTGCCAGCAGAGGTCAGTGACTTGACTGGCCAAAAAGATCCTTGCATCTCTTAAATCTAGTTAGTTTCTTACTGTTTTGTTGGGGATTTTTTTCATTATTTTTCAGCACTTAATCCTGTTTCCCAACTGAAATGTGAATAGATTGTTTCAGCACAGTTCAATCAATAGAAAGCATTTGTCATTTGCAATGGTTTTCATTGGTCCTTTTTCTTGAAAAACAGTTGTTTCTTAGGTGGAAGGGTAATTTTTGTGTGTGTGTGTTCTAAATACAGAAAACGGAACCAAGTCCAGAAAAAGGTGACAAGCTGGGCAAGAAAATTAAAGGTAAAAGAAAGAAACAGTCTCTAGCTCTGGAGACTCCAAAATCAAAACATGAAGTTACAGAAGAGTGTGCAGACTTCCAGGTATCACCAAAACAGAAAAAAGCCAAGCAGCTCAGCACGCCAAAGGAAGCAATAAAAGAGATGAAAAAGACTCCTAAAAAGCCTGAAGCAAAGTCTTTTGCAACGCCCAAAGCTGGCAAATCGATACAGTCAGCCAAGAAGTCTTCAAAAACGCTGAAGCAAGCACCCAAGAAAGTGCACAGGCCACAGTCAGCATGAGTGGTGTCTGCTGTAACACATTTTATATAGTTGTTTAGTGGTGTCTTTTTGGTAAACAAATATATTGATGAAGTAAAATACCTTCTTAAGACAATCTGATCCCAAGAGCTTTTTTCACTGAGCCCTGTAATGATTCATTTGTGTTTCCTTCTAACTGATGAGCTGTAACAAATAAACTCACAATCTTAATTGGCTCTGTTTCTTACCTTACATCTTTTCCTGGCCAAAACTAAAAGCACTCAAAAGCACTGTCAGAGGACAGGGAGGGGACTATTCCAGGAAAAAAGAGAAATATTTTGTAAGTGACATCTTCCTGGAGCACAGCTTAGTACTGGAGCAGACAAGGGCTGAAACAAGAAGCGTGCATACCAAGAGCACCAGTATATTTAACATGTGATGTAAAATGTGAAATAGTTGCTACCATTTTTTTCTCAAATTGTTCAATATAATGAAAACAGGTTGATCTTATTCCAGATATTTAAGATAGCAACCTGGTTAACAAGCCAGACAGTGTATTTTGTAAGTTTTTTTTGACCTTAGGTATTTTGTGTGTTGTTGCGTTGTGGGGTTTTTTTAAATCACAGGTAATTTTACTTTTATTGTTGTATTTTTTGACCATTTATACTTATGACATCAAGCAAAATCTTACCTTTACTTTCGGGCTTTAAATCTGCTACCAGAACAATTGAGGGTATCTGCATGCTTGCTGCAATACTGGTGTTTCTTCTATCTAAAAAATACCAAAGGCTGTATGAATCTGGGGTGTGCCAACTAAGTGAACTAATCCCATAAAGGCATGAAAAATCCTAAAAGGCACGCTGCATAACTGAAAGGTTATTGAAAGGTATTTGAAATTTTGCAGAATTTGTTGCTCTCTATATGATTACTTCACGTCCTTCTCAGTGAAAAAAAACCAAGGCAGCTAGAGATATATCTTTATTAGCAGTATTTTGTTCAAAACCAAGTAAGAGAAAGGTTGTAAGAGACAAAAATGTAACCAGCCTAAATTGCAGTTCAAAAAAACCTATCCAATCTCCTCTTTAGGTCATCCCTTACCTAGAAAGTAATTGGGTGCTAAATAAAGCCTGGTAAAAGAAACAAAAGAATAAAAAAGTTTCTGCTTGATCTATGGTGTCAGCTTTCTGTAATCTGTGACTTTTTCTAGTCTACTGTAAACATTGTTTAATCAAGAAACAAATTAGTCTTGGCCGAAAACCAAGTCTGACTCAAGGATCCCTATCAGATCCATGCTAATAAAAAAGATCTGAACCTGTCCAAAAATAAATCCCATCAGTCAGTAGTCTGGGCTGCAAAACACTGCCATAAAGTAAGAGAATAGATACAGAACTCTCTTCCTTTCTGGAAATGTGTCTTTGTATCTAATGATTTGTGTTAAAATGGTTCTTAATTTCTTGATTTGCAGAAAATTATGAAGATCGTAACTTTTGTATGAGTAATTGATAGCAAACTGTATTAGCCTGTAGGTGCTGGGAAAACATACTTGAACACTGAAAATACAAGTCCTGCCTTGAAATTCTGCAGCGCCTCGAGCCAGTCTGTGTTGGGACAATAGACTGAGGCAGTAGTTGAGGCAACGTCACCTTGTGGAGGGGTGTAAGGTCTTTGCCTTAGTTTGCTCAGACACCCTAGAAAGGAGGCACTTGACAAAAGGTGCTCTTGAGATGAATAGATGTGCTGTAGGCCTCCACACTTGCAAGAGGAGACAGCTGTCAGCAGCAGTATTTGTCTTCCCTATTTATCTGCCCATGGAAATCTGTTTTTCAGCTCAATATTCAAAGCAACACTGTTGAAGTTACTAACACATTCAATATATCTCCATCTGATTTTTTTTTGTTTTTAAAAGCACACATACAAACCAGAGAAGAACTTAATGCAGTTTTTAGGTTGTTCCTCTCTTGCAAAAGTAGTTCAGCAGACTTTTTGTAGGGGGAAAAGAAAGGCATTTTGGCTTCAGTAGTTTCTAGGTAGCTACACTAAGGTTTTTTTCACTGTAGCTTTAGTTTCTAGTACTTACTGCAGTCTTTTGAAAGACTTGCTTCCTGACTCCAGTGTATCTCTGTGAGGAACGGGCGTTCATTAACCGGGTCGGGCCGTGTCTGCCTCGGGCGCACGGGCACAAGGAGCGGCAGCGACCGCCGCTCCCGCGGGGCGCCTCAACCCCGAAACGCCGACAGTCGCCACGGCCCGGCCTTCGGCACCCGCTTTTCTGCTGCTCTGACGAAGTGGAGCGAGGCTGGAGGAAGAGCCGCCTGCGCCAGCCGCCTCGACGAGTTGAGGGCAGGAGGCCGGGGCCTGACGGGGCAGAGCCCGGGCCGCGCCGAGGGCGGCGTCCTTCCCGCCTTCCCCCTCAGCGCCCGCCGGGGCGTGGCCCCGCGCGCAGGTGCAAGCGGAGGGCGCGGCCCGGACGTGTTCGTGCCCCCCCGGCCCGTCCTCCCCTCAGGTGCGGCGCCGCCCTCCCGCCGCGCCCCGCCTTCCCCTCAGGTGCGGGCGGCCGCAGGCGGCGGTGGCGCCGCCGCTGCTACTGCCCCCTCCCTCGCGATGGCGGCCCCCGGCGGGCTGGGCCGCTGCGTGGCCGCCTTCTGGCTGGCGCTGGCCTTCGACGCGCTGGGCCTGGCGGTGCTGCTGGCCGGCGTGTTCGCCGACGTGTTCTTCTCCGACCTGCTCATCTACGCGGGCGGCATCGGCATCTTCCTCAGCCTCATCTGGTGGGTGTTCTGGTACGCGGGCAACCTGGAGGTGCCGCTGGAGGAGCTGCGCGACGACGTGGGGCTGGCGCCCCCCAAGGGTGGCGGGGACAGCCTGCTGCGGGGGCTGGTGCACGGCCTCAGCCTCCGCCTCTCCTCCGCCTTCGCTCCCGCGCAGCGCTCCCGCCCCACCGCCGACCTGGAGCTGCAGCGCACCGGGGGCCCGCGGGGCCGCCCCGCCGAGTCCAGCAGGTGAGGGCCGCGCAGGGCGGTCCCGGGACGGGCCCTGGCGAAAGGGTCGGTGGGCGGAGGCTGGGGGCGGGGCGAGGGGAGCCCCGGGTTCGCCTAGAGCCGGCGAGAGTTCTCTTCCCTGGGGTTTGGTTGAAAACTTGGTTAAACCACTTGCTCGCAGCTGACACTGTTTCTATTAAAAAAAAAATAAATTAAAAAAAAAGGAAAAGCTGTGGGGAATTCTCAACTGGGCTGGTAATAGGAATTGAATGAGCGAGAGCCCCGTGGCTCGGCAGGGAGCTGCTCCCCGCAGACGCCTGCGGCTGGACAGGCCGGCTGGAGCGAGCCCAGCGCGCCGGGCGGAGCGGGACGGGGGTGGCGGGCTGGGAGCTTGCCGCAAGGTGTGTCAGACCGCAGGTGCAGAAGCTGTTTCTGAACCGATCTGAATCTGGTCCTGACGGTAACCCTAAACGCCACCAAGAGTAAGTCTGGAGTAAGGAAATAGCCATTAACCACTACTGACATGAGCTCTTGTGAGGGAAAGCTCCCTCTTGCAGCGTGAAATGATTCTTTCTTGGAAAAAACAAAAATATAGATCATGTACTGACTTGTGTTTAACTTGGGGACAGAGTTGTAATTAATAGTTTGACGCTCATAAATGCAATCAATAGTTAAACTACTTGTCTTGAACTCTGAGAAAGATGTGCTACTATGCAAAGAAAGTGCCCAGGTCCAACTTTGAAACATCACTGAGGATTATCAAGCCTTTCAAAATATCCCTTGCATGCTCATTAATATGGTATGTTTATATAGGAAGAAAAGCATGCTTTGTGCCTTGAAAATTGGGGGGGGGCAGTCAAGCTTCACTGTGTAAAATCCTTTTCTGAAGGAACTGTAGAAACACTTTTGCACTAAATACCTGCACTATTCAAAGATTCTGAATATCTTGTTCTTCTGATTCACTGTATACAAGGTCGGCTTTTTTTTGCCGTCTGTTTGAAACTAAATCTTGAAGCTAATGTTAGTTCATGTGAAAATAATTGTCTTTCATGAAAGCCACAGAATTTTCTTGAGAGGAAGTTCTAAGAGTAGGCAGATACAATGTAGATAAGTGTTGCTTAACAGGGAATTTGTGGGAGGCAGAATAAAAACAGCACTACAGCTTTAGACTTGTTACTGCTATTTAGTTTATTATTAACTATAACAGCAGTTATAAAACAGGCTTTTGAAAATGAGTCATTCTCATCTTTTTAGACTTTTTTTTTTTTCCCCGAAATGTGTTTAGAACTGACAGATCTGTATTTGTAGGGAACAAATTACATTTGTTAAATGACTATGCATGACTTTTCATCAAAAGATTATGGCAATTATAGGTATTGAGTTCAGCAGATAATATGCTATCTCTGTAGACGTTCCAACTTTCAATATGCATACATGAATGTGTATTTTGCTCTAATAAACTCCTTGTAGTGCAAGTTAGCCGTTATTTTTAAATATTTCAAGTCTTACACGTTACTGATTTTAAGCAGAAATAATTTATGGTTTATTATTGACTACAGAGGCAGATGTGTAGAGCGCTTTATTACAAACTCTCCCAAGTAAACAGCAGCTTCTAATGCCGCAGTAAACAAACTTTAGTACAATCACATTACTAATTGCAATTCAGAAAGAACCAAGACAGAGGGAGTATATAACAATTGCCAGACATTGTAATGTGAACTCTATGTGATTTCCACTTGCAAGGTCAAATAAAAGATAACAAATGGTTGCACCTCCAAGGGATGATAATTCAGGGTTCTCTTTTGAAGTAAGCTCATCTGAAGTACTTTTTTTTCCTCATAAACAACTGTGTGAATCAGATCATCCCTTTAGTGATAGTCCAAATCATCTTCTATCTGGAGATATTTAGGAACTTAACCAAACGGGTTCAACATGTTTAGGCAGGTACTGTTGAGAGAGAGGAGGGGAAAAAAATACCACAAAAAAGAAAGAGAAAAAAAAAAGGAAACAACAAAAAAAACCCCAACAACAGTCTCCCACACACTGGCCATTAGAAGAGCTTTTGAGCCATTAATTTCAGATTTCACCTAATAATGAAAAAAAAGTGCAACTGTTTGGAAAATTAACTTTTGCCTTTATAAAGAAGTTTCTTTACAGAAACTTTATGCTTTTTTTGTCAGTTAGATAGTTTTCTGGTTCTTGCCATTAATAACTCCATAAAGTTATTAGTAGAATACTGCATGCTATTGCAATTTCCTATCTTGAGAATTATTGAGTAGAAGCGAGAAGGATGAGAATTCTCAAGATGTGGATGAAATGAATTTTATTAAAGGAAAAACTAGGATCCTTGAGCCTGAAAAGAGATGCAGAGTATAAAACATTCTAGAGGTCTATACAGTCACGAGTGGTATGGGAAGGTGCACAGGGAATGCCTCTCCCAAGACAGAGCAGGAAGCAATGAGTTGTCACGTGCTGTGTAACTGAAGTGTGGGATTATTTGGCATGAGGAAATGTGACAGAAAATTACTGATTCAGAAAGTCAGAGGAAGAAATGGACTAAGTGGCAGTCGAGATACAGTTGAGGATATACAACTTGCATGCTGTGTTTTTATGCCTTTGTTGAGATATCTACACTTGGTCAACTTTGGATATGGGCTGTTGACTTGATGGGTCTTTTCTCTGGGTCCAAGTAGGCTGTTAAGCATTAGTTCACATGAACTAAGACTGACTTAAAATAACAGCTGTGAGTTTTATATTTGTTCTAAGATTATTTTGGAGTAACCTTTTCTTAATGTATTATCTTCAGGATCTGTTGAAAATGCGGCTATTGAAGTTACTGCCTCTAAAATGTGGGAAGTGCTGCAAATTATGGAAAGAGAATTCTCTACTCCATGCGAAAGGATTCTCTCATGGAGTAATCTCTGCAACCACTGTGGACTCTGTATAAAATGGACACACAGAGCAATACTTCTGCCAAATACACCTATTTCAGTGTTGGACTGGATATTTTTATGGGTATTTTTCACCATTTCAAAATCTAAATTGGATCCCTTAAGAAGTGAGAACTGAAAAAGAAACAAACCTGATTCACAGAAAGATCACTGCAGTATGTAATATAGATGGTTTTTTTTAAAAAAAAAATAACCTGGGAAAGTTTGGACAAAAAGCTCTTGCACAATGAAAAGCTCTTGCACTGTTTTACCAAGGTCTGGAAGTTAAACTTACTGTGAATTTTTATGATGCCAGTGCAATACTTTTGTTTGTAAGGGTGCTTTAAAAATACCTATGTTAAACTATTGATGCAAAATTGCAAATGTAGTAGAAGTTGTTTATAGTGTAAATACACGATTTATTGTGACTCTTGTAAAGTTTCATTTGTATTTTGGAATAACTTGGAATTTGAGATTTTATAAGTAGAAAAGTAAAAATATCTATGTTGGCATACCAGTATATTCTTCATAGTTGCAAATGATGTAATATGATGAGTCTAAGGAGCATTTTTAGGCCAGTGATGATGGGGAATTATTAATGTTGAAGCATTTGGGGAGGGGACCATAAAACTGCCTGTTGATTAACAAGTAGTAAGTACTATGCTTTATAAAATATTAACAAATTTACATTTAGGTGTAACTGAGAAGTTACATCTGGAAAAAGGTTTATATTAATGTTAGTGGTACTTAAAACTGCGTGGGGAAATTCCTCATGAATACCTCTGGTTTTGAACTAGGAGTCTGATCCCACCATTAGCAAATATGGCTAGGTCTTAAAACTTTGGTGTACAATTGATTTTTATGCCACACCTCACTGAACACTAGAGGTGGATTTAAGGAAGATGTTTATTAAGAATACTGCAGCTGTACTTCCTTGTGAACTCCTGAAATGTCTTTCAACGTTCTCTTGTAAATTACTGTACTAGCTGCTTTCTTCTTTATGCATGTTCTATCTTTTAGACATTTTCCAAATGCTCTCAGTGTTTCAGCGAGGTTAGATGAACACTAAACTTGAAGGTCTATAATGCAATTTCTTCTTTATAACTGCAGGTTTTAGGAAGTATATACAATTGTTTTTTCCTTTCAGAGGAACTGCAGTGTGGCACCACTGTATTGTTACAACGGTCTGATATAAAAAAAAAAAAAGTCAAACTCCTCCTTAAAACTGTTTGTGTCATTCGCAAGATTTTTTTTTTTATTTTCATTGTTCTGAACAGAGAGAAACTTTTTTCCTATTCCCCATAGTTTCACTTGTAAACTGAATTCTGATATGCAATGTTTAATAAGTGGAATGATTCATAGCAGCTATAAATAAAGTCAAACTTTTGTGTGCAGCCGTTCACATACTTCGTTTGGTGAAAGCTTTTTTCTGATATAATGTCGCAAACATAATTACCAGAGTGAATTGAGCAGGGCTTTGCATTCACTGTAGATTACAATGTAACTAATCTTAAATCCACTATCAATACTTAATGATTGTTGGGTAAAATTGAAGCTAGAATGTTGGCTGTTGCAACCTCAGTCCAAAATCGCATGGGATCCAAGTGTTTATGAACAGTATGTATGTTCTAAAAATTAAATAAAGGAGCTGACACAGTAAAGAAAGATGATGACCATAGAGAAGCACTAGAATGTTACTGGTATGGTGTGTCTGAACAATGAGATACAAAGTACTTGCTGTGGAGGAATGATAACTGGTATAAGTTATGATCCTTTCTTTATGAAAATGTAAACCAGTTACCATTTTGTGCGGTCTATTTGCCTTCTACATAAGGAAGGCTAACACAAAATAGGAACAGGCAACTGAATTATTAGCAGTTAAACATTAACAGATATTCAAGACTGTTTTAGTCTCCTAGTATCCTTATCAGTTGTAGCTTAATGTGGCACAAAGTCCGTTCAAAAAACTTGTCGATTAGAAAGAACTTGTACGTGCTTAGAGTTGTCTGCTCCTGTGTGAACAGGGTTTTGCATGTAAAGCTGGAATTCCTCAGACTTAAGGGGCAATCCTACGCCCTCTGTTAAAAAAATGTGGCCAAAATTGCGAAGAACCAAACTCCGTTTATGGGAGTGTTATTATATGGGACGTTTTGTAGCTGATTAAGAATTAAAACTGCCTCAAAACAGCATCCTATGTTTCACAAAAGGAAAAAAGCCAACCCCTTACCTTATAATTACACAGAAGGCTTAAATGCTTGTTGTTAGATTCTTTAGATGTGGACTATATCGAAAGAAAATACATATATATGGTTTATTTCCTTAAACAGAAACATCTTCTTCTGCTCTTGAACATTGCTGAATTATGCAGAAAACACGTGTTTCCATTCACACCTGTCCAGGTTGCTCTAATGGTTATTGAAGGTTTTTACATGTTTAATGTTTAATTGCTTTTAAATTACACAATCTTCGAGCTGCTACATCCTTTAATACGGACTAGTTGGCATGCATAAAACAAAATAAAAGCACAAAAAAAGCCTCAAGAGGCCCATAACCTTTGAAGTGAATGCAGGTAATGGTTTCCTCAAGAGCAGGATTTGTGTGTGCGTACGCACAGGGCTGTGAGAGGAAGGGCAGTTTCTCGTTCGGAGAAGAGCGTGTAACGCGCTTCCCTCGGAGCACTTACAGGCCGAGGGAGCCGCCCGCAGCGCTGCGCCCCGACGGAGCCCCGGCCCGCAGGGCGGGCAGCCGCACACCTTGCTGCAGCCCGCGGGCGGCGCCTCCGTCCCCGCCACCGCCCCGCTGATTCGCGAGGTCAAATCCTGCTTTGTTTAGGGTGGGCGCTCGCCCCTCTTTAATCGGATCAGCGAGGTTTTTTCCCCGGGTGTCAATGTTCAAACCGAAGCGCCGCCGCTTCCCGCCGCCGGCCGGGGAGGAACTCGCCGGCTCCGCCCGCACCATCGACGGCGACAGAGCGGCCGCCGCCCTTCCAGCCTGTCCTCTCTATGGTGTGAGGGGAGGGGCGCTCTCCGTTTCCGGCGGGGACCGCGCTCTTTCCGCCCGGCTACGGCATGTGGCGGTGCGGCCGGGCAGCGCGTGAGGGGCGCGGCGCGCGGCCCCGCCTGCCCCGCTAGCCGGGGGGGGTGGCGGCGCGTGCTGCCGGCAGCGCAAGGCAAGGCGGGAGGAGCGCGGGGGGGAGGGGGGGCCCGACCCCCGCCCGCTGAGGAGGGGCCCGACCCCCGCCCGCTGAGGAGGGGCCCGGGCGGTCGGGGCGAGGCCCGCGGGCGCTCACGCTGCTTCGCCTTCCCTCAGGCGCGGCGCCGAGACCATGCTGGGAGGGGACGAGTTCATCAGCTCCCCGCCTAGGAAGACGGTGCGGTTCGGGGGCACACTGGCCGAGATCCTGCTCAAGTACGAGAAGGTGAGTGCGGCGCTGCTCCGCCGGGCGTCGCGGGGCTGCCGGGGTGGCTCCTCGGCCCGGCTGCGGGCGCTGCCGTTCCTGGGCTGTAACGCGGTGTGAGGGTCCTTGTCCGGCACAAGACTGCGTCTGAAGGCTCGGGGAAAAAAGCCTGAAGGCGGCCGAGTGCGGCGGGCGTGAGCCGGACGGGGTTGTCGGGCGAGTGGAGGTTTCCCCCGGGGGTCACGGCGGGCGCCGTCCGGGGGGTGCGGGCCCCAGCGGGTGCGAGGTGGTCCCGGCCGCGTCTGCGGGCGCAGCGGGTAAAAAACCACCCCGCGGCTTCGGTTGTCATTGAGGGCCAGCGCTGTGCTGCCGCTGCCTCGGCCTGCCTCGTGTGCTCGTGGTCTTTGTGGTACTCTTCAGCTGCCTTAGGTCGTTCAGACACCTTGATGAAATTTGTTTTTTGGTTTTTTTGAGGGCGTATGAGTGTTAGTTACTTACTTTTCTTTCCCCTGCTAGGGTGAGACCACAGATTTTGAGCTGTTAAAGCATCAGCTGTCAGATCCAGACATCAAGGTAAGAGTTATAGTAGTAAAGTTCATCTGTCTGAGTGTAGTGATCGGACAAGTCATTCTGGTGCGTACCTAAATCATTTGCTTTAAACATTCAGCTGCATTTAACAGCTTTTTGCTTTGTGGAAGCTCGAGGGTTTTTTTAAGAAAAAGCAATTGCCTGTTTATACATGTCTCACGTGCAGAATCCTGGTAATGGTGTCACCTGCTCACTGAGTCTTTGCTGTAGAACAAGAAACTTTGCTTTGTGACAGATCTTTCCAAAACCCATCTTTCTGGGTCTCTGATGCTTGTTTGTACAGATAATTCTGTAGAGCAGACCACAGTTTCTGACTTTTACAACCTTTAAGTTGCATTTGCCTCCTCCTGTTCTCACAAAAAACTTGTTTAATTAGGCAGTAAGGTATATATGTATTTGGTAGTTGTAGCTAGAAGTGTTGTTTCACAGCTCTGTATAGCTGTGAGTACCCACCACATTTGTTTTCCTTTTTTTTTTCCTTTTAATTCAATGACAGCTGTGAGAAGAATGCTGCAGGAAGCATAATGCTATATGGAGTTCCTCTTCTCTTTAAAGAGGACATTTTGTTGAGTACTTTGGTTTTAACAGGCCTTTTGGAATGTACAGGCAAAAGCACGAATGCCCCTTCTGCTTAAACTAGAGCAAAAAGAAAAGAAAATTAAGATTGAATACCATTTCTTTTAAGTAAGTTCTGCGCGAGTGAGATTTGCATGCCTTGCTCAGTCTGTACCTTAAGCCTTCCGGGCAGGGTGTTGGTTTAGGAACTGGTATGTATTTATTCTTATATTTTAAGAGCTTTCGTTGGTAAGGACACAAACTTAAAGAAATTGCTTGCATGTTAATTTGAAAATAAGTTCTATTTACAGTCTTAACCTTTGACTTTTAAGGATTTTGTTATTTTCTCTTTATTGTAATGTTTACCATTTTTTTATTATTATTTTAAGGATGCCCAGATCATTAATTGGCTGCATGAATTTCGAGCTTCTGTTGTGTATTTGACCAAAGAGCTTGAACAACTGGTCAGCATTTTGCTGGTAAGTACCTGTTTGTTACATGAGAAGATTAAGAGTTTAGTAATCAAAACATCTTCCTTTAACGCCTTGGTCTTCACTTTCAGAAGCTGCCATGGTTGAGAAGAAGCCAAGAGGTGGTGGAAGAATATCTGGGTTTTCTTGGCAATCTAGTGTCAGCACAAACTGTCCATCTTAGACCGTGCCTCCGGATGATTGTATCGCAGTTTGTCCCCCGTAAGTTAATTTTCTCTTCCTCTTCCTTGTTTGTTTATCAGAATGTCTTTCCTGGATAAATTCTGTATAAATGTAATGCGCGACACAATTATTGGGTTATTTTTTCTTTTCCTGTTGATTACTCTCTTGAGTAGCTAGATTATGAGACAAATAGTTCTCTGTGCCTACATTTTGGAAGATGTTCTGGTGGCTAATACAGACACCGTTTAAGAAGATGTCTTGAAAAGGGGTAAACTGTGTAATGTTATTACAAAAGAGATAAAAGCTGCAGTAAAGGTCATGTTAGATGTTCTCAAGAACCTTCTGGTTGTGTGGATGAAACAAGTCTTTTTTATGAATTTCTGCTTATTTTAAAAAGTCTTGTGGATAATTTGGATGCTTTAGTCTTGATGAAGAGTATTGTCCAGTGTATTTGATTTGGCATCAGATCTGTTACCTGTAAGATTTGTACAATTTTAATGTAAGAATCTCACTTTCTGCTAGCTCGAATAACCATCAGAGAAGATGATGTGGATATTTCAGATTCTGATGATGATGATGAAAGTGAGTATAAAGGAAGCATGGCTTATATGTGCTGCTGTAGTACCTTTACTAAAGAAACGTACAATGCGTGTTGCTCCTTTTTTATCAAATTAATTTAGCTGAGTTAATGTAAAACATTGAGAAACAGTACATCCTTAAATTCCTGAGGCAAAGACTGCTTCGTACTTGAATCAATGCTGTGGTGGCCTCGTTACTTTCAAAGTCACTCTGCTGGTGCGGTATCTGTGTGAGTAAGACTGAATGCACAGGGAAACATTCCCAGTCCTAGATTGTTTCAAAGCCAAAGAAAAGTTAGGAGTTGCTTGTTTTCCAGTTTATTTACCTCAATAAAACAGGTAATTTTGGGGATTCTGGAGTCTTTGCTTGTTGTCTGCCAGTGATAGGCTTAAACACAGCAGTCATAACAAAAATGCTGTATAACTAGTGTGTTTACTGGAAAGATGAACAGATAGCTAAACATGTTCCAAGAATTAATGTTTTCTTATCTTGAATGCTGGAATATAGTTCAGTTCTGTTTGTGATGACCCAGCTATTTTTCTACTCTTCACTTATGGCACCATTTGAATAAAAAAAGCCTGATGCAGAAGCCAAATCAGCCGTTTACTTGACTCTTGTGAAAATGAGACAATCTTTTTAATAGATTTTATCTGGTTACAGACTTGGTTTTAACATATCTTCTAAATATTTGTGTATTGTGGGCTAAATTTTGAATTTCCAAGTTTAGAGGTCAGTATGAGGCCATGTAACAATAATACCTGGCATTGGGGCTGGCAGCGCATTGAGTTGCCGTGAGTTTTATTTGGAGTTATTTTACATGCTTATTTTGGTAGTAAGGCATGTCAACTTAAAGAAACCCAAACAACAAAACACCACCTATCCCCTTCCTCCTCCTGCCCCCGCCAAAAATCCCCCAAACAAAAAAACAACCACCCCAAAACATTGTGGGAAGTACAGTTTCATTGGGAATCTTTAAAATGTTTGGTTGATATGAGCTTGTTTTGCTGGTTCCTGATTTAGTTTTCTGTAACGAAATGCATAAGATTATCTTTTTCTTTCTGTAGATGTTTCTGAAAACTTCAATACGTGCCATAGAGCATTGCAAACTGTTGCGAGATACGTTCCTTCGTAAGTATATAATCCCGTGCTTTTGTATGCCCTTTCCTCACAGATTTAAAGCTTATGAACTGATGATTTTGGTTTTGTCTTAATCAAAAGTATAGTACTTAGCTTCATGGTGTGACTTTTCCTAAGACTTGCTAACTGGTGGAATGCTGCGACCAATCGTTATGAAATTCCCATAGGCATCAGCAGCTGAAAATCCTGTTAATGGCAATAGGGAAAGTTGCATTTATAGCAATGTGTTTGAAGTGGCTTCTAACAAGTCCACAGCGAAAGTTTGCCACTTACTATCTGTTTGGTGATCCATGCAAAACTAGATTTTTATACAATTACTTACCTTAAAATAAAGTTACTGTGAAATGAGCTTTTCCAGTCTCTCTTTAGAGTGCTGGAGTTTCAATATTTTCTCTTGTGATAATAACCTATAACTTTGATTTTGGTTTTTTTGTGTTTGTTTTAAATTGTAGGACACCACAGTTTCTCATGCCAATACTTGTGGAAAACTTTCCTTTCATTAATAAATCAGAAAGAACTCTGGTAAGAGCTGTGAATATTTTTGTTTATTTGTTCACTTGTTTTTTAATGTATAAATATACTCTATAATATGACAACTGTTTTGGTGGTGTTGAAGGCAGATTTTTGAATGTATCGTTTTAAGAATCTGGTGGATTTCGTAGATATACTAAATGGACACATCCATATATATATATATATATATATATATAAAAGTTTATCCAAGCATACTTAAGTTCCTTGTGCTTAAGCATTACGCTAATCTTTAATGACATAACTGCATATCTTTTCCACAGGATTGCTTTCTTAATCAATGCACAAGATGGACCACTTTGACGATGAATCTCAGGGTTGTGTAGTAAGGAGACGGTAGGATACCTGTCTCATTTGTTGTCAAAGCTGGAAAGCGTTTCTCAGAAGAACAGGGGATTTGATAAGCAGAGAGAAAACAATGGACATTGGAGGTGAAATTCAAGTTGCCAGTAGTGTAGGGTGTTAGGTTGTTTCATTACATCTCTGGTATAGTGCTCATATGTGATGAAAAACAAACTGGAAACTTTTGACAGGTTACAGCTCTTGTGTAGATCTTTATATTTACTTGTTCCAACTTGATATAATGGCACTTTATTTTACAGAAAGGCAGAGCCCTGCTCCATCAGCTGGGTTCGTTGGAACTGTATTTCGAACTCATCAAGTGCTGATAAACCCCTAAAGCTCTTTGTATACCATGCTAGTTTTTTTATTATTTTTTTTTTCTTCTAAATCCAAATAACTTTGGGCATTAGTTCCCTATCTGTAAAATGAGGAGGGTAGTAGCTCTTACATGGCGCTAGGAGAAGAATTTTTGTTTGCCGATTTATTTATTTAGCAGTTCAGTGGGGAGCAAGTCGTGAATAAATTTGTAACTGTGCTTTCAGGGCAAGGTTTGAATTAACTGTAATAAAAATATGGTCCATGCGTTGTTTTTAAATATTTCCAATTTCTGCATTCTCAGTAAACTAACTCTGCTTTATGTGTGAGGGAGCCAGGTGGCCTGTGGAAAAATCATATGTGCTCGTGTAATTAAAGGTTGTGCTGTAATGCATATTCACAAAGAGACTGTGGTGTACTTAAATGTGGTACTTTGCCTGATTTTTATGTACTGACTTGGCAGTTTTGCTATATGAAAGCTGCAGCATTGTCTTTTGTATGTACGTGTGTATACAAGGGTGGACACATGCACATTCACAGAACTTGTCTATTAACCTGTTTGGGTTATGATCAGAATGACTCTGAGGAGACTTAGCTGTGAAATTTGTAGTTGTTGCTGATATATTATTATAACCTCAAGTAAAGATGTATTCAGTCTCACTTTAAACAGTTCTGCTAGGGCTGCTTTTAGGCGTTGTTTTAATTTTCCTAGATAAATTTTAGACATGAACTCCTCTGGAGATGAATAACTTTTCTTATATAATATTTATACTCATTCTGTCTAGAGAGTTGGAAAAAAATGCATGGAAATCCTAGACTGAATACAGTCTGTTTAAACCTGGTTTTGCCTCTTTAGATAAATTAAGAAACTTGTTCTTCTAAAAATCTTTGACACAAATTTGACTTACTGTTACCATTGCTATAGGTGTAAATTAATTTTGTGTTATAGGAATGCTACGTTCATAACCTGCTACGAGTTACGGTGTACCTTCCAACTCTGAGGCTTCAAATTCTGGAACTCATTATTGAGAAGCTATTAAAGTTGGATGTAAGTTCATTCTTTATCACCTTCTAAGGAAGCTTGGTGTTAAAATACACAGAGTAGGAAATTAAATATGCTTCAGTCTGGGGAAATCTTACGTTTTGGAGGTGAAGTTTCAGGCTGTTTGGAGTGTGTGTTTGTGTACTACATACATATCTTTCCCTTTTAAAATGTCAAGGACAAAATCTAGTCTAGAAATTAATTGTGTTTTCTTAGATAGATAAATAATAAGAAGAAACCCACTATTTTTCATTATGGTTTTATAAAAATGAATTTGTTTATGACTTTAGGTTAGCACTCCACAGCAAGATATTGAAGATGCTGAAGAAGCTGCTAATAACTCCGGTAGTGAGGAAAAATCTACAGAGGAGGGACTTTTTGACATGGTTGGCTATCTTATTCTACTAAAAGTCTTTTTCAGTAAAATTTTCACTTTTGAGGTGACTGTGAACCTGGACAGCCAAAGAATATATTATTGCTTTGATGTTAAAGGCACTGCAGACTGAGGCAGTGTAGGAATATGTTGTTGCTTTGTTGGTAGTGCACTGCAGACAGCTTTGCAAACCTGAAGAGATGACAAATACTAATGTGTGCTCCAGGGGTTGACTTTATTCATGTAAATACCCAGCATACGTGAAGCAAATCGATTTCATTATGTAAAACCAGAAGCCGCTATACATAGAGCTAATTAAGGAGTCGACAGTAGTTGGCTTAGTTTACAAAAATGTGCTTACACTAAGCTGTGTAATTAGATACTGCTTTTTGGGGAAAAAAAAACCCAAAACTTTTTAGCATATCACTGAAAGAGAAATTTAGTTTAACTTTTCCTGTAATTGCTGTCTTTATGACGTTGTGTATATAAAAGCTGCATGACTGCCATTTTGTGTACCAGGAAGAAGATGAAGAAAGAAAAGGAAACAAAGTTGTGTCTTCCAGTAGTGAGAGAATGGCCCATCCACTTGCAGAGCGCCTTGATATTTTGATGACTATCCTGTTTTCCTATATTAAAGATGTTTGCCACGTGGATGGTAAGAACACTTGAATTGTAACTAAATTCATTGTTCTGCTAGCAAGTAAGAAAAACAGAAGAGGGGTTCTTGCTTTCTGCTGCTGCAGGGTACAGCCCTTAGGTTTTAGAGGGAGAATTTTGCTGTCGGCCGACTGCAGTCGGCATTCCTGCCTCTGCCCAGAGTTACTGGTGGAGAACACCAAGGTTTGACGTTAAAGGTTTGGCCTTCAGTTAGGGACACACTCATTGTATAAATCTGACACTGTATCCAAACTGTGGCGTTACAGTGTATAAGGGTAAATGGAGTTCTGTTTTTTCATTGTACTGTGAAACTTAGGGGCTTACAAATACTTACTCACAATACTTAGCTGCCCAAGAAGTACGTAACCGCAGTGATTTACTGTATTGCTTTTGAGTAATAGAATTGTAGGTCCTTTCAACATCACCAGGACTGGAAGTAGATTAAAACAACCAGCCACATCACTTAATTAGAAATGCTACAGTAAGGTTTTGTGTTACAGAGAAAATACCCAAGTATCTTACGCTGGCATTTATTAGGGGTTTGAATTTCTTAGATTTATATATTTAAAATAGAGTATTTAGAAACCATTTTGCTCTGTCTGGTTCACATAAAGAAGATAGATTCACATATTTCTTAGTGTTTTCTTCTGGCTCTTCTCAGTTAACGTTATTGCAAAGTTTGCGTGTTTACCAGTTTTATGTGCATGTGCGCACACACACATCTACTCAACATACACCACCATGAAAAGCAGCAAAACTAAAATCTTGAAAGATTTTACTGTAAGTATTTTTTACATGTCAGATAAGTGTAGAAGTCAGCTTGACAGTGTTTCTCTACACGCGTATTTTGTCCTGGTTCAGAAAGATAGAAATGCCACTTTGGCGGCAGCATGAGGGCATCGGAAAAACCTGAAATGGATCATTTTGTTCTGTTTTCTTTTTTGTTGTGTAGGCAAGCTTGATATCAACAGTACAAAGGATTTGTATCGGGATCTGGTTTCTGTTTTTGACAAGCTCATTTTACCAACCCATGCTTCATGTCATGTGCAGTATTTCATGTTTTACATCTGTAGCTTTAAATTGGTGAGTAGAAGTTGTTTTTAAAATGCAGTGTCTTCTGTCATTTTCTGCATCCTTGTTTTGGCTGTTTAATTCTAGTCTGCAGGTGGTACTTCAGTGTTCATTAGTATCTTCCTTCTGTGCAATCCCTTTCTTCAAGTTTTTCTTTGTGTGTTTGCTCTTCCCATATTGTTCATAAACTGCAAACAGGTGGTATCTAAACTAGAGTGAAAGAACTTGCTTAGCACTTATACAAGAATCAGTTGGACTCTTAAACCTGAGATACAGTGCTCCAAAAAATTTCTTCAACATCTCAAAACTGTCACAAAGATACTGTGTTAGCACTTCCAATTCTAGAATTGTCTGCTGTTTGCTCCCCATCTGTTTTCCCATCTCTCTCAACAAGCTCTTGTTCTTTCTCTTGGCGTATAAAAATAAGAACATGCATACTTTTTGTGTAAAAGTAGTTAAAGATCCAGTTAAGTGAATGCTTTGTCTCTGACAGTGGTTAGTAGTGGACGTGTTGGAAAGAATGTGAGAATGGGACAAGCGCGTTGTGATGCTTTGCTAAAGTGATGTTCTTTCATGCTAACAGCCCATGATGGACTAATTCAAGGAGAAAATATGATATGCTTTTTTGTACTGATGTGAATTTTTGGCATCATGAACATCTGTGGCAAGAAGTTCTACAGTATAACCATTTAAGATGAAGAATCACTGGTTCCTCTGAATTAGTCTTCTTGCTATTTCCGTTGGATGTCTGTGACCTTTTCTGCTGCAAGTGACAGTGAACAGTTGCTTCGTGGTTACCTTCTGACCACTCTTGTTTTTAAACACTTCTCATGTATCTCTTGCTGACTTTTTCCTGGACTTCTGATTCCATTTAGTTTTTACAACTAAGTATAGCAAAAGGCACAGAAAATTTTGAGTGCTTATCCATCATGTGTAGGAATTACTAAGTTTTTAGTTAGATTTTTTTTTTCCCTTGATGATGTGGTTGTGGAAATTATGGGAATTTAATATTAGGAATCTATTACTTAAGCAGTGTCATCAGTGTAAAACTCATGATTTCTATGTGTTTTGTTTCCAGGGGTTGGCTGAGGCGTTTTTAGACCATCTATGGAAAAAACTGCACGATCCAAACAATCCTTCAGTCATCAGGCAGACTGCTGGGAGTTACATTGGCAGCTTCTTGGCAAGAGCTAAATTTATTCCAGTTGTGTAAGTTGTTTTGATAAATGAGCAGAACCAAACAATTTCTGATTATTGGTGAGGTTAAGTACAGAATTTACAGAAGGCACACGCAGTGTTGGTATTCTATTCCACTTCTTTGCCAATAAGCCTAAATCAATAATCGTGTTTGCCCTTTCTACAATACTGTTTCAGTATTGTCTTGAAGTTTCCAGGAAAGTTTTGCATTTACAGGATGCAGACTAATGATTGCTGGGATTCATGACTTGCTGTTTAAGGCTTCACTTACTGAGAAATGCTGAGCACAGGTAGGTTGTGTTGACTTCCGTCAGAGTCATGAATGCCCAGTATATCTGATGTTCAAAAGCAGATATTTTTAATGCCCTATGTTAACCATTTTATGTAGACTCTGAGACAGGGAAGTCAAACATAGGATTTTGATACAGATGAATTAAAATACTTCAGCAGATGGGTGAATATGTTGTCTTTTGTACATACGCATTTTGCGTGTTTATGCTGTTCAGGGTGGGCCCAACTTGATTTGATGTCGGAATTACTTGTTGGACATGGAAGGCATCTCTCTCTGTACCACCTGTAGCCCAGGATTCTGATTGTTCCACGTGCAGCATGTACTCATGGGTACATCTCTTCTGGCATCGTGTGCTTTCACTGGTGGGAGTTTTCAGTGCTCATACATTCATCTCATCATAAAATGAACCAAGGAGAAAGCTCCTAACAGAATCTCCTTTTCTACAATGAGATTTTTATTACCAGTAATTTTTATAACCACTGAGATCCTTGAATACTTGTTTAACATCTTCTCTACACCATTTCAGGTGCTATTTTTACACCTTTTTTTTTTTCTTCCCTTTCCATTATAGTACAGTAAAAGCATGCCTGGATCTCCTGGTGAACTGGCTGCATAAATACATTGATAATCAGGACACAGGGGCTAACGCTTACTGTGATGTAGCTCTCCATGGGCCATTTTATTCTACATGTCAGGCGGTGTTCTATACACTCATTTTCCGACATAAGCAACTTCTGGATGGAAACTTAAGGAAAGGTGGGTATATTGGGTTTGAATGGTATTTGGATTCATTTGCAAGTTTTACTGTTTGTGTGTTTTATAATGGTCAATTCAGGCAGGTACCTGATGGCAAGTTAATGTTGTCTGTGCTCTAAATAAAATGAGATGGCTTGCACATCTGTTGGGCTGTCAACCTAAATAATCTTACACGCATTATTAAAAATAATGCCAGTAACTCTTCAGAATGGAATATCTGACCCTGCTTACTGGGCATGTTTGAATTCCAGCTATATAAAACCAGTGTGGGCTTCAGTGGATAGCCTGTCTTGATGACTGTGTCTCATCAGTCCCTGTAGTGAGTGTGCAAGTGTCATGTCTGTGTCCAAGGTATCCCTTGGCTGTGGCAGGTTACCTGCACTGAAGAGGAGCTTTTCTGCTGAACGAGCTGTGGGCTAGAGCTCTGCTCTAAGAGAGCGCCCTAGGATAGGCTGCTGTGGTGGTGCACAGAGTCGAGGCTGCTCAGACTGGACATTTTGAGAAATTGCATTCAGCTTATATATAACCTGTATTTGTCAATTGTTTTTATTTTCAAGGTCTGTCATATCTACAGAGTTTGAATTTTGAGCGCATTGTCATGTGTCAGTTAAACCCCCTGAAGATTTGTATCCCCTCTGTTGTGAACTTGTTTGCTGCTATTACCAGGTACCTACTTATTTATTTCAGTTTCAGCTTGATACAGATAGTTGTGTGTGTGTCTAAAACCATGGTACTTAGGGCTGTCATTAGGCGCGGTATTGTTGTCTAAGACAACTCAACACGCTGCCCATATTCTAGGTGGGTTAAGTTTACTTCTAGTTCAGTTTCAATGAAATCCTACAGTACTGTGAAACTAGTTGCTTTGTGTTGGAGCCAATGATTCTACTTGGAGTGAAGTTTATAGAAAGTGTAGAGAAAGAGAGTAGACTCCTTACCTTGGGACTATCTTAAAAACTCCCAAAATCACTTGGAAAGTGAAATACAGAAACAATGTTTGTTAAAAAGTAACTTACTATTTTAATAGCATCTGAAATTCCTGCTTTCAGTGTGCTAGAAATGCTTATCTTTTCTGTATTACCTTTTGACAGGAAATACCAGTTGGTGTTCTGCTACACAATTATTGAGAGGAACAACAGGCAGTTCATACCGGTTGTTCGGAGTGTCTCGGGGGGTGACCTTGTGCAGACGTGCACTAACCCACTCGACAGCTTCTTTCCCTTCGATCCCTACGTGCTCAAAAGGTATAGTTTAAACAACTCGTTTCTGCCTTGTAGAAGATAACAAACTAAAACAGTAAGAAGGTGTCAGCATTTCTACAGTTCACTTTCCTCCCTGATCTTTAGTACCATCCGTGTTGCATATTTTAACCAAAGATTGTTAAAGGTTTGAATTGAAATTTACCCCCACTGTGACGTGTAGGGATTAAGAAGGAACAGGACCCAGTTTCTCAGAAGGTCTAGTTAATATATTTTGTGACTTTTCTTTTGGTTTTCCTTGTTTTAAGCAGTCTCTAAAATACCATGTTAGCCCAATACCTACTTTGTTGGAGCTGCAGTGGTATTGTGTCATTGTTTTGTTGTTATGGTTTGGTTTGGGTTTTTTGCAGGTTGAGTGTATTGCTTCTTGATTGGAGACTTTGGCTTCTTTAAAATGCTTTGCTTTTTGAATTGTCAGTTATTTGCAGCTTTTCAAGATGTCTAGCACTATGATGCTTTAACTAGTTCTTAATGTTAGAGGGCAACATTCTGGGTTTTTTTTGTCTCTTTAAAGAAAGGCTGTCTCCATAGGAGGGAGCCCTTTCTTGGAAGTAGAACTTAAGTATATTAATAATTATATTATTATATAAGTGACTTCAAGTGCATATAACATACATTTTTACAGTAATATTAATAAAAATATGAATATTATCTTAAACAATTTGTAAGAAAGTTAGGCTTATTTGCAAGCATAGTGTGACTGTTTAAAAAAAACCCAGCTAGGAATTTAGAGATGGGACTGTATCAGACCTCCTCAAACAAACTTTTGTAACTTACACCTATCCGCAAAAAAGAATTACTTCTTGATGTGATTAACTGGGGATTATAGAGGGATTAATTGAATAGTTGGTAACACACTACAGAGCGCTATCAAAATCCCAAGCATTTAGTATTGTATTATTGAAATTAAATACATATGAGTTTTACTGAATACATTAATTCATACTGATCTCTTTCAGATCCAAGAAGACCATCGATCCTTTTTATCAGTTTTGGGAAGAGCTGAGTGCTGAAGATCTTGAGAATCTGAAGAAACCCATTAAAAAGGTAATCTTTTCGGATCAAAATGCCATTCAGCTTTTGCAAAATACCTCTCAGCTCGTTCTACTGCAGGATTAATTTTTTTGTGGTAGATGAGTGTGTTACACATTTAGGGGAAACTGTGCTTGAAAGTAGAAGCTTTAGGGATTGATGCATTCTTGCTTTGAGAACCCATTTCCCCTGTTCTGCAGGGGAGGTAGTCTGGCAGCACGGGGCTACTGTGAGCGCTTCTGAGTGCTCGCAGAATACGGACACGCTGATGTCACTGGGGAATCCACTTTGTAGGTCCAATTTAGTTCCCATATTTCATGATGAGAGTACATGTAATTCTCTTACTATTCCAGCTAGTCATGACAATCATAGTAAAACCCAAAACCTGAATTCTGTCCTTCGAAAGCTCCTCTGTGGCCTGTTTACGTTCTTGCAGAATGTTTATCCTCTGTCAGATTTTTGAGGGCTTCAGACTGTGTGTTTTTCTTTCCTTCCCGTGATAACATAAAATACTTTATGGTACTTTATACTTACAACATCATAAAATACTTTATGGTGTTGTTACTTTAACTGGTAGCTTTATAAACTTTGTTATAGTATTTCAATTAGCAAGTTTGATTATTGCAACATTTTAGAATTTATTTTAGGGACAACCGTTTTGGTCACAGTGTTCATCACTTCTGCCGAATCTCAATAGAGACCTGGAGTATCTTTCTGCTCTCACTGATGTTTTTAAATTTATGCAGGGTACTTCTGAAGATGAAGATGATGACTTTTTGAAAGGAGAAACCCCTCAAAATGATGGCGTCATTGGAATTGCTCCAAATTCTTATGAGTCAAATACTCGGAGCCCAGTGAGCAGCATTGGCTCTCCTACAGACTGTTATGTGCCGTACCCGCAGTGATGTGGAGAATGAGAAGTGAGAAGGCTGAAAATCGTGTGCAATTTTTTGCTCTGTAAAGAGACTTTAGCTCAACTTTCCAAATGTTTAAGTAACTACATATAAGAAAAAATATTGTCTATTAATCATTAGATTTCTACAGCTATGTTATGATAAAGTCATATGTTGCTAGAAAAGCTGAGAGAATAAATAGGGTGGTATTTTACAAATTTCACATTGAAATAGTTTTTATGACTTACAAGGATTTTTTTTTTTAATATTTTTTTCTGACTCTTAAGAACTTTGTTTACTGATGTTTTTCTACAAGGTTTTATATATTGGGGATGAAATTCTGGTCATTCTTCCTACTGACACGTGTGGGACCAGAATTCCATTGTCGGTATTCGGACTGCACTCTGCCTGTTTTTGCGTTGGTTTCCAAGTAGTGGTATGATCCCAAACTAGGGAAGCCGTGAATTAAATCTGACAGTCGTGCTTTTGCACACATCTCTTAAGCTTTTCCTGTCTGTAGAGCAGTATTTGGTAAAGCCACTTGGTAGTGGAAGGTGTATTCAGATGACAAGCGTTATTGTTCCTTAAGTGTGTAGCCGACACACAACTTTCCCAGCTATGCAAGTTCCGACTTGTAAAAGTGATGATGGTGTTGGAAGTGTTGAAAATGACGAAATAGCTGAATGTATGATTTGTAGATAGTTTTCTTTGGGGTGCTTGTGAAGCACTCTTAAGACAGGTATTTATTTTCAGGATTTGAAGTTTATATGTGAATGCTGAAAATGCAAAAAAAAAAAAAAAATATCCTCCCTTGTAGAAAGGAAGCGATGGTGTCCCTGGTGTTCTTGTGTTGTCCATGTGTCAGTGTAGAGTTGCTCTGCGTAGGTGTCTTCTCACGATTGCTGGCTTTTAGATCTGAGTAAGGCTATAAACAGTGGAAAAAAAGATAAATGTTATTTGTGTAACATTTAGTTGAAAATTTTATGCGCTTGGGACTGAACTCTAATTGTCCTTTAGAGTCTGAACTCAGAGGCTTTCAAGACAACTATTTTTTTTTCCCAGAGTCAATAAAGATTGATGGAAACAGTGCAATTCTTACATCTTTGAAAAGACACATACATCTATGTTATGAAGGATTGCTGTAGTCTTCGAGTGAGGGTGTTTGTTCTGGCAGACCGCAAAAATGAGTTGTGGGGATGATACTGCAGAATGCATCAGCGAATTTCTTCATCATTGGATAAATTGAGACAGTTTTTTTGGTTTTTAGTTCTCTTTATTGTCAGTCCTGAGTAATAAACAATCATAGAATTGTAGAATGTTGGGAGTTGGAAGGGACCTCTAGAGATCATCCAGTCCAACGCCCCTGCCAGAGCAGGATCACCCAGGGCAGCCACAGAGGAACGCGTCCAGGTGGGTTTTTAAAGTCTCCAGAGAAAGAGACTCCACAACCTCTCTGGGCAGCATGTGCCAGTGCTCTGTCACCCTCACAGTAAAGAAATTTCTCCTGATGTTGAGGTGGAACTTCCTATGTTCTAACTTAAACCCATTATTCCTTGTTCTATCACTGGGCACCACCGAGAAGAGATTGTCTCCTTCCTCTTGACACCCACCCCTCAGCTATTTTGTAGAATAGTTTCAGCTGGAAGAGACCTTGAAGATCATAGAATCCTAGAATGGCCGAGGCTGGAAGGGACTTTAGAGATCATTTAATCCGACCTCCCTGTCACGGGCGGGGACGCCTCTCAAGTACATCAGGCAAACACATGGGGGTCCCAGCCCTATCAACCTACTAAACTGTGTCCCCCAATGCAACATCTACTCGTCTCTTAAACACTTGTGAGAATAGGCGTTATTTAAAACGAAGCCACTGCTGCGAGGTCCAACCAGGCCCCGGTTCCCCGCGACCGCGGGGAACCGGGGCCTGGTCGGGCCTCGCAGCGTTGGCGGGCGGGGCCGCCGCCATTTTTCCCATCGTCCCTCGCGGCGCGGCCCTCAGGAGGGAGCGCGGAGCCGCCGCCTCCTGCCCCGGGCCTGGGCGCTCCCCGAGATGCCGCTGCTGGTGAACGGCGAGCGGATCGACCTGGCTCGGCCCACGGGGGATTTGATCCGCGCCTATCCGCACCTTGAGGTGAGAGAGAACCGCGGGGAGACGCGGTTCGGGCCGAGGAGGAGGAGGAGGAGGAAGAAGGGCGGCCCCCGCGGAGTCTCTGAGGCAGTTCCTGCCCTGGTTAAACTTGCAAAATCAGCTCGGGTGTTGTCTAATGTGTGACAAGTCCTGCTGCTTTTTCTTGTGCTTCCGTTTTATCATCTATAAAGCAGGGAAAAGGTCTTTGTGTGTCTATGGGTTGTAACAATTTACTAAAAAATTCTGAAGATTCAGAATAACCCATAATACAAAATGTTTCTCTCTGACCTGGATCCCTTTGCTTTTCAGAGGTGATGTTTCCATCAAGTAATGGATACACCTGAGAATTCAGCCTCTGTAGTCTCTGTTATAATCATTTATCTTTAGGAAAAGGCAAAACTTCTGAGAAGTCAGCCTGCTCAAATTGTGGAACCCAAAGGTCTTCTGTATGTCCAGCAGAGAGAGTTTGCAGTGACGACCCCTAAGGATGGTACGTAGGAACAGAAACATGTTTTTATTTTTTTCTTCCACTTCTCACTGATGGCGAGAGCAGAGTTCTTACAGTGTTTCTCTCCTTTAAAATAGGCTCTGTTTCCGTTCTTGGATCCGATGATGCCACTACCTGCCACATAGTTGTGCTCCGACACACAGGTATCTCTAAAGGAGGGTCAGGGCAAAACCTGTACCCTCAAAGTAATGAATTGTTATTGGTTTATGTTGCATTAATAAAACAAACTATAACTAACGTTTGTATAAGCTTGAGTCTCAAAAAGTCATATGATGTATTAACTGACCTGTTCAAAGAGTTGGTGTGTTTAGTGTCAGAGATTCCGTGTTCTGGTTGTTCAGTGAGTGGATCCTAAACTCAGTTGGCCTCTGTGGCCCGTGGCAGTTGCAGACCTTGGCTGTGCCAGCCATTTGGGCCTGCAGGGTTTGGTAGTAACAGGGGTAGGATTTATGGAGATACTGTTGTGATGTGTCTGGATTTCTGACATTAGAGACATTGCCTGGTCCTGATTAAGAGGATGCTTGTACTTCTCACACGAGTTCTAGTGAGTTTCTGGTGGGGCACACGGAGAGGTCACTGCCTCTAGTCAGCCCATCTCTTCTGGTGGAGGCTGCTGTGCTGAGAGGAGGCGAAGTTGTGGTGGTGGATGTTGCTCTTGTGGTGCTACAGTAGTGTAAAAGGTCAGTGATTTTGATTATGGTAGCATAACAGTCTCCAACGAAGTCATTAACTCTCTTCTCATGTCTTCCGCAGGCAGTGGAGCCACCTGCTTGACACACTGCGACGGATCAGACACAGAAGCTGAGGTGTCGCTTATCATGGGCTCAGTAAAATCTTTCTCTAACACCACGGGATATGGAAGGTCAGCTCTGCTTCTATTCCTCGTTTTTCACAACGGGTACTGCAGTTTGTAAGGTGGGGGGTTTGATGTGGTTGTATGGGGTTCAGACAAGGTAATTGTGCAGGAACCACATGTAAAGTGAACACGATTTCCCTGATGACGATTTTGAGGGTATTTTTGGCAGTGGTTTAAAGCATGGCTTTGTTCTGAATAGTGTCTCTGTCAAATGACATTGTGAGGTTTTGTGTTTACCGTTTCCCAGTTAACTTCTGTTTCAGATGTGCAAAATTTACCAAAGAACTGGTTTTGGTTTTATGGTATAGTTTTCCTTCTAGACTGTTGGTCTTGTCAATTCCTTCTGGGACCTGAGAGTCCATCTGAGATTTTTCTAACTCCTGCATTTAAAAAAAAAATAGAAAAGGAGGGAGGACAGAACAGTTGGGGGAAACAAGCTCTGAAACAGAATTTAGGAAACAAGGTTCTTTTCTGGCTGTGGAACATTTTGCCCATTGTCTTTGACAAGGACATAAACTCAATGAATTTAGAAGACACGATCTCTAAAAATTCAGTTTGTTAGAGCTTGTCTTTACATAAGACACTTCTTCAGAGAAGAACCCTGCTGTGTGGTCCAGAATAGTTGTGAGGGGGTCACAGGAGCACGTCTTCATGTTTAATTAAGCCTTTCTTGGGAACTGAAAGGTGGTGACTGAGTTCAGTCCAGACCTGACTGACCCTTGGAGAGACCCCTGGGTTAGCTGGAGCTGCATGCGCTCGATGCCTCCCTGCGTTCGTAATTTGTGCTCTTTCATGGATGATCCCTGAAGTGTCCAGAATGGAATTACCATAATTTGCTGTGTAATGGAAACCGACTTGGTGCATGTGTTTGTAACAAGTGAGGCTTCCCTAATGACTGGTCTGCAGTTTGGGCTGGGGATTATTTTGTAAAGGTGTTCACTTTGGGATGTCTTTTTAATTGCTGTTTCCTGTTATTCCATCTCTGTTAGGCTGGAAGTGCACCTAGTTGGAGGTTTCAATGATGATAGGCAGTTATCACAAAAACTTACTAATCAGCTTCTTAGTAAGTTCACGTTTTTTCCACTCTTGTGTCCAAAAAAAAAAAAAGTTCTGACTGGATTTGGGTAAAGTTTGTTTGTAATCTGAGTCCCTTGTCATTTAATGGACAGAAAGCTGCATTTGTTTAAAAGCGTGTTTTCTCTACCCGAGAACTCGGTGTGGAGAGGGGTTGGACTCCTGAGGCTTGCATATGGCTGCTGTGTGGGATGGAGGGGCTGAACTTCAGATTGCTTCCTGGCTTACATGCTGGCGTGTAGAGCTGAGGCGTGGTTCAGCTGGGCTTGATTCCTGGCTCTGCTGCTGATACGCTGCATCATCTCGGTCAAGTGCTGTCACTGTCTAAATCATGTGGGTGACTTTGTTTAACTTTGTTCATTTCATACCTTAATGCCATAAAATTTAGTTGTTTGGTGAAAGATGTTTGTAAAACCTATAGTCCAGAGGCGTGATTGTGGGCATTTACAAACAAATTGGAAACGTAAAGTACCTGCTTCCCAGCAAGTGCTCGGGCTAGTGCTGAGCCCTCTCTGAGTGTGGAGAGGCCTCGCACCCCCCCGGCACAGGGACTGGGGCAGAGGTCAGGGCTGGTGGCCAAGGGGATAAATAAAAAGGAAAAACGGAAGTGGCAGAGGTCCTGGGATGCACCCTCGTGGCCATTGTACCTCATGATACCTGTTAGCTGTGCTCTATGAGAGTTCTGTACAGAATAAAGTCTTTTGGTTAATCTATTTTTTCAACTTTCTGGTGCATCTTTCACACATTAGGTTACAATTTGAAACAATAGCGTTATATTGCTATTAGGACTTAAAAAAAAAATTCTGGTGTGTGGGATGGCAAAAAGCAGAATTAATTTAGAGCTAATAAAGGGCTGGTTTTCTTGCTATATATGTCACATTTTAGGAAGATACATTCAACAGCTTATGTTTAAATATATAGTGAGCTAAAGCAGAGCTGGTGTGCAACCAGAGCTAAACTAGTATCAGTAAAAATAGTAAGTGGCACACCACCCTTTTTTAGCATGTTTTTGCTATTGCAAATGGCTGCTCTCTAAATTCCCGTTGTGTTTAGTAGCTGCAGCTTTAATTTTAGAGAAGTTAGTTTGAAGCAAATCCACAAAATGCTCTTTGCTCTGTTGCCTTACCCAGGAGCAGTGCGTTAGGGATCTGTGCCCAGCTGTGGCGCAGCGCGCAGCACTCGTAGTGCCCCTCGTCTGTGTACAGCCCCTGCTTTACCACCAGTCAGTCTTACACATTGCTGCTGTCCTTGTTGCTGTAGGAGCATTTGATCTCCAACCTGATGATGTTCATTTAGTGACTTTCTGCGTAACAGGTAAGAAAATGTTTCCTTGATTTTTGAAGTATCTTTAGCTACTGAAAGCAGAGGGGTCTGTTCTGTCCTGTAAGAAAGAACAGCAGGAGACTGTCATAATGATTTGTCATTTTTAGTTTGGTTTCTGGTAGCGTGTGTTGAGATGTCAAACAGACAGTGCCAGGAGGATTCCTTCCTTACCAGGTGCTGCTGAAGTGCAGCTGCTGGACAGTAGAACCACCTGTGATGGTTACTGGGCTGTTTCGCCACCCTTGCCCTGTGGAAAGCGGCCATGTGCCTGCAGCTCTCTGACAGGCAACTGGGAAAGGCACTGGCAGACCTTTGGCCTTTGGGCTGTTAGACCTGCCTCCCTCCAGGTTCACAGGAATTCGTGAACTCAGTGCATAGCGAGTGATGTCACGTAAAGGAAGAAGTAATTTCTTTTTCTTCATATCACGTTCAGGTTGTGCTTCCATCATCTTTGTATTTCAGTGCTGTTGGTGACATACTTGGCATCATGGTAGTTGTGTGTTGTGGTGGGTTTTTTCATCTGTAACTTGCCCATGCAGAAAGCAGGGTGGCAGTGGGCTGGAGCCAGCTGTGCTGGGAGGAGGTGGAGTCTTGCTCCAGGCCCCAGGCAGGTTGTTACTGACCTGTACCACCTTTTCTATATTTCTTTCAGGCTTTTTGGTTTTTTTTTTTCTGTCTTTATGCAACATCAGATCCTTTCTTTTCTGATAATGCACAACTAAATGAATGATGTTCAGAAAAATACCCAAAGCTCTGCGAGTTTGACTCCTTTTTTTTTTTTCCTTACAGAGCTAAATGACAGGGAAGAAAAGGATATTCACTTTCCAATCATTTATGGAATAGGTGAGTTAAATAGAATGAAATTGTTTGTAACTGGATCACTTTTCAGATTCAGGTTAGTAAATGGGCTGCTTTTAATGACTAGGTAAAGCCTGTCCTAAAAGTTAAGTGCAGCTACTGGAGGTGTAGGTGAAAATAGAAGTTAGCAGGTGCACATGTGGCAGGAGCTTTGTACAAATGCAAGCAGATTTTCCTCATTTAACTGTACTTTTGATTTTGTCAATATCAAACTACTCTGCTAACCTTCAGGGATTAGAATTCCAACCTTCTTTTCAGTGTGGCTTTTTTTTTTTTAATTAGTTTAAGTATCTATGAAAATATTCTTTGGGAATGTTGAAATGATGCCAAAGCAAGATAAAGTAGAAATAATGACGCGTTCCTGTGCGCTCTGCTTTAGGTGGCCCTGCTCTGGCAGGGGGGTTGGACTAGATGATCTTTGAGGTCCCTTCCAACCTCTGACATTCTGTGTGATTCTGTGAATGCTGTCAGAGGCTACAGCGTCTGTGCTACTGAGAAATACAAGAACAGTATTGGATTCTAAAGTTTCAGCAACATAGTTGTGTTGGGGGCACAGTCATTTTACAGAAGTGTTTTGTAAATTGTTTCTGTATTTCAACTCTGTCTCCTACCAGCTGTGAACGTTAAAACAGCAGAGATTTTCCCTGCAACCTTCCCAGAAAAAGGGCCAGATGAGGATTTGCGTTCAGCCCATGTTTTAACAGGAGCACCAGTGAGTAAAAATAACGGGATAAAAAGTATTTTTGTTGGAAGGGGAGATGAGTTAGGGCCAATGAAATGTCAGAAGTGTGAGGAACAAACACTTCTGTCGTGTTCTGTCAGTAACAGAACAAATGAGAAAGACGGAAGAGCGGAGCCCAGGCTCGTGGTGGGCAGGAGCCCACCCCACGTCTGCCAGGGTCAGCCTTGCCCAGGCAGCGCAGGCCTCCTGTGCTGTCGGGCCGGCAGGGTCGCTTATGTAAAGAGATTCAGGTCATGGGTGTAATCCCAGCAGGGTCTTTCAGTTCTGGGTGTGTTACAGTTTAATGTCGTGTTTGCAAAAATAACTGGTTAATCTTCATGCAGTAGGAACAAAGTGGGGGCTGAGCTCACAGCCGGTATGTCTAAGGCAGAAGCTGCAGCTTCAGCTCGCAGCTGAAAGTGAAATTGCTGCCTCTCTCCTGTGTGTGTTACAGCTCACTAACATTTATGATGCAAAGATGGAACAGCTCCATATTGGGCCTTACTTCTGGAGGCCTTTCCCACACGTGGATTTCTGGCTGGAACAAGACGATAAACAGATTTTACAGGTACCTGAAACTGACCTTGTTTTTTCCTTCTAGCAGAAGTAAAGAGAAGGGTAGGGGCTGTCAGAACTTTCCCTGGTATTCCTAGGGAGGGTGGGAAATAATTTTATTAAAAGGCAGGATAATTGAGAGCTTTGTATTCTGAATGTCAAGCAGCTCTTGCTACCATCTTGTTTTTCAGAATCTTTCCACATCGCCCCTGGCTGAGCCACCCCACTTTGTTTCCCATATTAGATCTACATTAACATTTTTAAAAGAACATCCATTTCCATCTCGCTCCCTGTTCCCTGACAGGAAACCTCGCATCTACAAAAAAAACAAGGAAGGGTTGTGGGAACAGGTTTGTTCTGGCAAAATCTAACCTGGAACCAAACACCACAACAGCTTTAGGGAAATACAGTCTGCAAGAAGAGCAATTTGTTGCAAAAAGCGTATTGCTGGTCACAAATACCATTGTTCCTGTGCTTTTTCAAAATAAACTATTTTGACAGAAGGAACTTGCTTTTTCTGCATTACTTACGTAGGAATCACTGCTACCTGAAGTAAGAATTTGGCTTTGTTTATGTTCTACTGTTCCAATCCAGTAATTTGATGAAGAGAGGTAGCAGTGTGCATGCTCAGAGGTTACTGAAACGTAGGGAAATATTCTTCAACAATAACTTAGTTCAGGAGTAATAATTTGAAGAATCTTTATTGAAACATTCAGATAGTATCTAAAGAATGAAGCTCATTCCAACAAAACTACTGGTTTAACACTTCCGGATATAAAAACATTAAAAATTAATCTTTGTGGCGATAACTTTATCCCCAACAAATTACTCTTATTAACATACTTCATTGCACCAAAGAAACCAGTAAGGAAGACTAGTCAACTTAATTGCTTTTGCACTTTAGAAAAAATTGCACTGATTTACATAATTGCCCCGATAGCAAAATTAATCTTGTTCCTGGCATCCCAGCCCCACAGGATCAAGAAGCTGAAAGTCAAATCAGGTGACAATACAATTCAGAACCCCCCAATTTTTTCAGATTAGCAAAGTCAGTCCTGCTCCCACTACAACCATTAGGGTGTTAATTCATATATCTTAGGAGGGAGGAAAAAAAAAACAACCCAAAACAAAACCCAAATGAAACACACTACAGTACTTGTATCCGTTTCTGTAGGGATGGATGATTTTCCCCAAAATCAGACACCCTGGGGAAAACAAGCTTTTCTAAAGATTACCTTTCCACAACAGCCTCAGAAAATTTGTAGCAAAGTGATTAAAAATATTTTGGGGGATGGAGATACTTCTACACCTTAGCTTTTGTTTTCCCAAAGCTTTGCTTGTGCATTAAGTAGTCCTACACACTGTGGTTGTGCTGTAATGTAAATAACCTCTGCAATTTCTCTGAATCTGTACAATCCTTCCATAGGTAAGTAACTGTTATTAAAAAAAATAAGTGTTGAAACCATCACAAATATATTGGGTTTTCAAGCTTTACTACAACTATGTTGAAAAATACACAACAGAAAGAACTCCAGTTACACTACATAAACGTGTTCAATAGTATTTGGTTTATAAATGCCGTGCAAAGGAAAATAAGGGTGCGTTGGTGATTCCTTCCAGGGGCAGAGCAGGAAGCCGTGCAGAGGCACAGGTTCTTTCTGAAAGGATTAAGCCTCGGGCCAGGTGTCCCTGCGGCACCCAAGTGCGTGTGGCCATGTCCCACACGGGCAGGAAAGAACGGGTGGTGGCAAAGTACTATTGAGTGATTCCTCTAGCCACAGGCAGCCCGCCCTGGCGCTCACTGCACCACAGCTGTTTGGCAATGTTCTTTAGATGGTAAAAAAGAGCAGCAAAACAGAGCTAGTGTGACTTGAGCAGATGTTTTGCAGGAGAGGCTAAACTGAATTTTAAATATTAAAAAGGTTAATTGGCAGTTGATTTTTTTTTTTAGTGTTTTAACATAAAATAAGACTTTTACAGTCATTGGGTGCAACCATATTCTTCATCTTGTGTATGGCTCATGGGGTATTTAGCAACTATTATCATGCTTAAGAGTCTTACAGGAAGGAGAACTGCCAATTGTTTTGACAAATGTTTACAAGCACTTAATTTCACTAGTACTTTGGTGACACCGACATGTAGAGAATTAAAGCAACCGTAACAAGTGTACGATAAGACAAGTCTTTGTCCTGGGTGGGGGACGGGGGGAAACTCCTATTTGTGCAAAATCCCAGTTGCTAAGTTACAGTAGTTAGTACTGTACTAGTGTGTGGCACCGTTCACATTTTAAATGCATCATTAACCCCCTGCCTCGTGGGGCACGGGCTTCCTCCGCAAAGTCTGAAATCCAGAGGCTGGATTCTATCTTTGACTTTGTTGTTCCTCTACCTTTGTGCAGTTGTGTGGCAATTTGTCACTTTGAATGTCCTCAGTGTCTGTCGTTTCCTGTGCCACCTCCTTCTGCTCCTCTGGTTTTTCTGTCTCCGAAGGTCCTTCCTCTTGGCCAGGGGGTAGAGTTGGGGCTCTCGGATCCAGCTTCTCCAGGTCATCGCAGTGGCTGACTGAACTGGTCTCACTGAATGCATCAGAACTTCTCAGAGACTTTTTAAAAATTTTCTGCCCTGTAAAGGGTTTGAAGAACATGATAGTAGTGAAGGCAGCAAATACAAAACATGGTTGTGCACAAGTTTAAAGGAAAGTATCCGAGTTTTAAAACTGCAAAGTAACTGATTTTATCAGGGTGCGAAGTTGCCCCCTAAACAAAGACATACTTCTCGCAGTTAGAGCTGGGAGGGCAGGCGGTAGCACCCGGCCTTTTATCCTGCACACACAGAGACCGTTAAAATTCAGCTGAAGAACAAGCCGCTTCCAGGCACAGTGGGGTCATTCTGAGGTAAAAAGGTGCACTCAAGATCGTAGGCTGGAAGCCCAGCAACTCAAAAGGTGAGTTAAAACCATGGGTTTCCCGCCAGTCAAATCAACGGTAACTACTAATACAACTACGCAGAAAGTGCCAGAGATTTAATAGATCTTCACCTTAGAATGACTTTTGCCCACAAAATACGAGGTAGCAACAGCACTGCAGTTGCTCAGATACATGATTATACATTAATTATGCTTCTATTTCAAACGGCACTTTTGGCTTCTTCACCTGCTTATTTTTAAAACTCAGTAACCTCATCTCACATTCCAGAGGAAGATCCCAGGACTTGTCAGTTAATGGGGTAACAACTTCCTGTAGTCCCAGGAAGAATTCTTTGGGACAAAACCACGGCCGTGGTGCTCTGTGCCATGTTGAAATTAAGGCTTTCAGGGTAGACTTAGGGCACTAGAAGATGAGCTAGTTAGGAGATAATTGTGAAAAATGGAAAATGATGTGGTGGGTCTTCCTGTGTCATGCAACTCAGTTGGCAGTAAGTTTTAAAAAGTTTTAGAAATAAAACAAACTTACCAGGAAGTCTTTGCTTTGCCAGGCTGGAAGTCGGAGTTGGTGGTGGAGTAGTGCCTGTTCCTTGGGCCTTTGATACGTACGTAGATTCTGTGGATTCTAGAGAGCCTGCGGGTTCACAGAGTATCACGTTGAAGATAGCACAAACTAGACAAATTCATCTCTATGTGTAAGTTATGTAAGAAAAATCTTATTTTTAATGCACATTTCTGAACGTGCTAGGTTGAGCTGAAACTGCCCCTTGATGGCAATTCATTTCCCAATACCTGGCGGATTCCCAGCTGCAAGCGACTGAGCCGTGCACGTGCCAGGGAACCTGTGAGCAGAGTCGGTCGGCCCAAGGGAGCCCTGCTGGTCTCTGCCAGAAACACTTCCCAGTGGGTGCATCAAGAATCGTAAGGAAAGCAAGAAGCTGTCCTCGCCATGTAGAGAGACACGCAGACAGCTGGGCTATTGTTCTAGGTCCAACATTCACTTTTCCAAGTTCAGGACTCTCCTTAAGACTCTACCACAATTTTTACAGTGAAAATTTGTAATTTCAGAAAGTGTTACATGAGTACATCCATCTTAATGCTGTAAAAGCTATGGACGGTTCTTTTCACAGCATCAGACATGAATTACAAATATACGAGTAAACTAGTAGTCTTTCACATTGTAATATTTGTTACTGGTTCCCACAAAGCAATGTTCACACTAGTCCTAGCTAGTTCTACCCAGTCTTTGTCAGACACCGCACTATTTTGCCTGTATTTCAGTGTGGCAACAGCCAAATGATGGCACAACCCAGGATTTCAGAGACGCCAAGTTCCAGCAGCACAGCAGAACATCCAAGTGCCACATCGTGGGCACACTCAAGAGGACACATGCACGTACATCAGAAGGAACGTGCTAAGACCTGAGCTGCACTGCTGGCTTACACATCTACAAACACAGCATAAACACCAAACTTCTGCAGCATATGTAGCCAGAAGTCATGGAAGAACAAAACGTGAACTGTGTGAGTGAAGTTAGAAGATTGTCTTATTGAGCGTTGCAGAAACAGCGAAGAGCAAGTTCTTCCACATCCCGAGGATGGGTTATGTCACTCACCATCAAATCAGCACAAGAAAGCGCGTTGCAATTTGGTATAAGACTGGCTCTAATGGCAGTGTAACATAGTTGCAGACGCACGGAGTCCTACCTGCTGTTAAATTAAACGTTCTTCCCTTTGGTGACGCTTGGAATGGAGAAAACCAGTTGAGCACAGAGCCTACCACAGGTATTTGCCGGAGCAGTCCCTGCAGGGGGCACAAACACCAGGTGGTGAGCAAGTCCCCAGGCTGTGCCCAGTTATTTCAAGTTACCTGGAAAACTGCTGTTCACAGCCTTACCTCTTCCAGAAGTCGTTCTTCATTTGCTTTCTGAAGCTGAAGTTGTGCTTCCTGTATCCCTTTTCTGACAACTTCAGTCATGTTTTCCAACAGCTAATAAAAAACCCAGAAATTATATAACTATCCGTTATTTGGACTGGAAGTTGTTTTTTTAGTTCAGGTTTTCAGAATGTGAACACAGTAGCCATGTTTCTAATTTAAGACAGTATTTGACAAACACTATTTCATTATGACTGTAAATTAAAGAAGTCACAGGCTGACTGCCTGATACCCAGAGGACAGAATGTAATTTTTGAACCAGAATAGTACATATTTTTCTTTGACTTAGAAATGAGCTTCTGACCCAAATTCTTCAAAGAGCTGCTTAGCACTTAAGTGTTCGTCAGATGCTGAATCTGACCGGGAAGAATTTTTAGACTTACAGAGTACATTTTGGTTTCTAGAAATAACTAGGACTTAAACCAGCTTTGCAGTAAGCCAAGCCAGATATGTGTCAGTCTAGGGTGAACTTTGCTTTCAAATTTGATATACAAGTGCCCATCTGATCTACGTGGCACCCCCTGGCAGCGTCAGTGATGTCGTATGCTGCAAAGAACAAGCAAATTACTGGGAGAGCCGCAGGGGCAACAAACGAACAAACCCAAGAGACCAAAGTCACAATTTTGTCTTGAGAAAGACCAACACCAGTTCCCGAAACCTCATCTGCGTTTTAATATAACACAAGTCCTAAGTAACAGCACTTCCTCCCAAATGCTAAAAATTTTGGCTACTGTCAGTTAATAAAGGAAAAAGAAGAATCTGCTCCTTTTCCCTGGGGAAGAGCTGAGCCGGGAACCGCAGTGAGCTGAACACCCCGAGGTACCGACTACACAAGGGAGTGCAATGGGCTTGCATTTCAAGTACAAGAACCACTGTTTTCTGGTCCAGTCAAGAAATTTGTCTTAATCTGCCTTTTAGTATCCAGATCCACGTGTCCCAAGGGCTTGCTGATACTGGAGTAGTTCTTTCTAAAAGCTTCCCTCTTGAACCAAACCACTAAATCTGAATGGCGTGGGTGTCCTTGTTCCAATTCTCAGTTCCAGATCAAATGATCTAAATCCTTTCAGTACCACAGATTAGCAGGTTCCAAGGACTGCACCTTGGAGTCCTCCAGCACCCACTGCTCCTCCCTAGAAGCTTTCAGATCAGTGACCCACATTCCAACATTTGGTTCCTAATCTCTCAAGTACAACAGGTAAAAATACTGAAGGCCCTCTACAGGCAAACCATCTTTCATCTCACCCTCAAAGCAGCCAAGGGAGTAGAGAGTGGACAGAAAGTCTCCAGGAAGCACTGCTAGAAAAAATTTCATTGCCAAACCCAACCTATTCCCATGTGCAGAAATAAACAGAACTTCAGCAATACTTTGCCTATTTTTCAGGTGAGGAAATTAAATATCCAATACTAGAGGAATGAAAAGACAGACATTCATTGGTGATGCAGGTCATTTAGGAATTTTACTTTTGAGAACATCTGGTGAACTCTAATCGGGCAAATGCTTTTACAAGAAGAAGCTGCATCATCAGCTTTATTACTTCAATAGGTAATTGGTCATTTCCACTTTTAAGCCACCAATTTAATTTTTTTTCCACACATTTTAGGGCACAATCTTATCTTAAAGCTGGTACATAACCTCAATGGCACTGCAGCTAGCAGGTATGAGGAACACCAGCTCACATGCAGCCCCCACCTTCCCTTTTGGGCTTTTTGGGGTTTTTTTTGACAGCTTACATTTCAGTGATAAAATGAGCCTATTTCAGTAGTACTAAAGTTTTTCATTAGCACTACTGAGCACAGGATCACAAATGTAAATCAGGACATCCTCAGAATATCATAATCCTGTAACACAAGTTCTCCTTATGTGGACACAGATTTTTTTACTTCCATAGTAGTTAATACAGTTTGTTGCAGGCAAGGAAAGCTTTTACATTCACAAAATACAAAACCATGTCCTGAAGCCAATGTGGAAGGGAAAAAAAAAAGTTGCTGAAATGCTCTGTGATTTATGGATACATACTCTTGAATTTTCTTCAATTTCTCTGCCTGTTGCTGCAATAGTTTCAACTAACTCGGACATGTCCAGATCCTCAGTTACCATGCCGATATAAACACAGTTCTTCTGCCCCCCAAATTCTGGACCTGTGAGCACAGGGAGAGTCAAGTCTTTGTGATGTACAAAAAAGCATTCTCACAATAAGTGCCATACTCGTGCTCATGAATCTGGAAATCCTAATACACACACACACACACACACACACACACACACACACACACTCTTCAGTCATTAAGGCCAGTATCTGCATAGGTATAAATTATGCAGACTTAAAAAAGCTCTGACCTGTGGGTTTTCAAAAAGAGAAAATATCACCTGAACAAGACAGTGGATATTTTGTACAGCCAAGGAGTCGTGTAACTACCAGTGTTGAATCTGCTTCAAACTTGTTACTTTCTGCCATTTACAGCTCACTCAGTTCCACAACTCTAGGGCACTTAATCTTTGAAAGCTGATGAGATGATGATCAGAGTTCTGTCAGCAAGTTAATATTACAGAGTGGCACTACGCACATGTGAAAGTGCTGGCAATGATAATTAAAGTCTTCTGAAACTTTCATGAAGCCACAGAAAGCAGTGAACTGGTCAGTGGCCTTTGCAGGAGATCTGCTTTTCCCTAGACACGACACTAACTGAGTATGCTGAGCTCACAAAAAAGAGCACGGCAGTTTTCACAAGTGCTTGAGAAGAGCGCACCTTGCTCCCCCTCCTCACCCTGCTCAACATCTCCCAACTCAAATAGAGGAGAGGAGGGAACAAAGTTAAAGCGGCTGTTTCTACAATAAGCACACAGGCAGCAGTGTCGTTTGCCATTCTAATGACCTACATACGACTGACCTATTGAACCATTATAACCCAGCCAATAAAACAACTACTAGCTTGAACAGAATATTTTAAATAGTGCAGTTACCCAGAGAAAAAGTGAGATCTGACTCCAGGTCATTTAGTTTTTTCAGAAGTTCTGCATTGATTTTTTCTAGTTCTTTTTCTTGTTTGTCATCGTTCTTCCCATCACTGTGATAGTTGTACCTTCAAACCAAGCCAGAAGACAGTAATTTCACTTCACAGTACGTACAAAAATATACAGACATTCAGCACATTTCCACTAATTCCCGTATTTCAGGAACAAAAAATCTTAGAACGTTACAGATTACAATAAATTTGTTCTAAGCCATAATCAGAGATTTTTGGGGTGGGGTGAGTTTGCTGGTGCAAACTTAACTGAACACAACAGATTTTTAGGTAATACATTGCTTATACTTCAACTTTTCGACTATACAGAATCCTTCCCAGAAGACTGTATTGGAGGATCAAACTGACACTTGAAGGGTTTTTTGAAGCCATATTCAGTACACAAGTGAATCCCACTATAGATGAAAACATAAGATATGCTTGGCTAAATAGAGCAGGACACACTTGCACGCACACATATCGACAGACCAGATCCACACGCTGCTTCCGATATTAGAACTGTTGCCCTAGTTTTGCTAAAACAGCTCCTCAGCTTTTCTTTTAAAAAATAATCAAAGTAAACAACATTGAAAAGGTAGGTTTTTTAAAAGCACTCAAAAGCTTCAACTGGGTGCAAAGCCAGAGAATAATCAGCAAACGCTACGTCTGAATCACTACAGAAGAGACCACATATTCCTTTCTGTTAACCTACATTCTATCCAAATACATTATGAAGAAAATAATCTAAGAAGTTTACCTTACAACTCCCAATCCTGGCCAGCTGAGGTCTTCAATATACAACAGGCCTACTGTTCTTCTCACTTCTTGCTCAAACTCCTCTCTCAGTTGCAGTGTACTTGTCAATACTGGTATCTTCATTTTTAAGCAGTCTACTAACTGATCAACATCTTGTATTTCAGTTCCTAAAACTAAAGAGCAGATGTGTTAGTGTGTGGTAAAAGTGAATGGACATCACACTGAAGCTTAAGTAATCTGTAAAGAGGCCACTCTAAGTTAATGAAAAATACAATTTACAGGTAGTATTGAAATATCTTGATCTACATAACAGTGTTTTTTCCTCAGTTATGTATCTACCGATACATCAAAATGGAGAGTGCTAAGGATTTCATAGAAAATAAGCTAATAAAAAGGATTTTCTGATGTCACAAACTAATAAGGACAATATCCTTTTTCGTTACATCTGTAGCTAGCATCAGAAACATTTATCTGCCCATGGCCAAACAGATCACGAATTAGCTTCCACGTTGGTTTAAAACAAAACAAACTAAACATTACAGCATCACCAAGTCATTTTATTCTAAAAATCCACTTTTCTGCCTACACCAGGATCCTCTCACGTCAGGTGTCAGGGATGATTTATCCTTCATATTTCTTCTATAACTGTTAGAAGCAAAAAGCTTCTCACCTTGCTTTTCCTAATGATTTTTAAAAATAATCTATAAAAGTCTTTCTCTGCAGAGAGGCAACGTCACCCACAACAGCTGAGCTACCGCTAACACACCCATTGCCAAGGCAGAGGGAATGATAAAATGAGATAGGTTTGCTTTGTTTACATGAAAACCCCCACCAGCAGAGAATATACTAAATGGTTTCTTGAAAGTATTTGCTTTTACACCAGGAGCTTGTTGTGCAATTCTACAGCAAATCACAGTTTTTACAGGTGGCTGCATTAAGCGCGTTACCTGCAGAAGTCATCAGCGGGCTAAACCGCACACACGTGCCTTCATCTTCCAGTTCCACCACGTCCACTCCACTGGCAGGAACCAGCTGTGCCAGCTGCTCGCCTAGCTGAGGGGGCGAGACAGTCAAAGGGACACGCAGAGCACGACCTCCCGCCGCCCTGGCTCGGGCCGCACTCTGCCCACCCTCAAGGAGAAGCACGCGCTACACTCAGTTTTCTGTATTTCTCAAAATCACTTCCTGTAACACAAACCTTAAGCTTGCTGGTGATACAACAAAGTCGGACAGAAAGTTAAAATCATGAAAATTCCCAATAAGCTTCAATTGTTACGAGTCAGAAGCCTCTGCAAAACTCTCACTGCCATTAAGCACGCCGCGATTACTACACAACTGATCCAGAATAGTTATGTACTCGGCTCTCCGAAGCACAGGCTTCTAGAATTAATTCTTACAAGATCTGGAAAAGAAAGCCTGTCTATTTATGAATACACAGAACATTGTCAATGAAGTATCTAATTGATTAAAGAGAGTTCTTAAGTTTTCACATATTCCCTCAAGACCAAGGGAGAAAAAAAATATACTACCAACTTCTTAAGATGCAGTAACAATTAGAGTAATAATTACATGTAAAATAATCAGAAATGTGAAAGCAACTTTGCTTCGGAGCAAATTCATCTTTTAAATCCAAAATGCCCGCTAGCTTTGCGGAGGATATCAGATCAAGAATGACTATCAAACTAGTCTTTGTACCAAAGGTTTTACAATTACTGATGAATCCCTGGAAGCATTCCACTGACACTCCTTTTTTTTCGTAAAGAGAAAATGCATTCGTTCTTACCCACTGATTGAAAGTGTCGTAAATGTGTCTTTCATTGGTTATTATGGGGCGCTGAATAGTTGAGGCCTGTGCAGCATGTGAGGTTTGATCTGAATCCAAAGATACAAGAATCACAGAAGTGGATTTTTATTTACTTAATTAAACAAAAGGCAACCTAAAATTTAGATAAACGACAATTACACTTCCTCAGTAGTGTAACACATCTACACCATGTACTGGACCTCAAGCAGACTAACAAGGAGGAGGTTGTTCTAAAAGTATGGTGAACACGACAAATACCGCAAGTAAAACAGATTTTAATATCCTAGTTTTAAAATCAACCAATAAACTACTTCTCTCAGTTTTAAGGTTCATATTCCCCAATGGAAATAAAAACAACATTTTCACAAAGCACAATCCTGTCACAGCAGGCTGCAATATTTAATTTGATGCATTTGGCTACTCTTTTTTAATCAAGTTTAATCTTTCAAACCACACAAAAACACCACTAATGATTTAAGAGTCCATTAGACACATAAACCATGCAGAAATGGTGAAACATCTTGCATTCTTACAGTTCAGGTGTGTGACTTCTCCTTAGTGAAGCTTTTCAAATAGCTGCATCAATGTACAAAGCGATCCACCAGGTCACAGGACCTGGATGCTTTACTTTGTGAGCACAGCCACGAATTAGATTAAAACCAAAACCGATCTTCCACCACACCCAACGCAAAAAAATCCAGAGACAATTAAAATCAACACTAGTAACAAAACTACAAAGCTTTCTAGCAGCCTTTTGCCTCATCCCAGCTGGATGTCTCCACCCTCAGCACGACAACAGCCGCTGTTGTAACCGAGAGGACAGAATTCCTCTTTCTTGGAGGGCACATCTAAGCACGGACGTTCTGCTCGGAGCCGCATGTGGCAAGGCCGCTGCGTACCCAGGACAGTATTTCCCGAGCTCTTCCTAATGTGTTCTGCTATTTTCAAACTATTGCAACAGCAAGTGTAATCAGTAACACAGAGAAATCGGTTCTTGCAACCAGCTGCAAGAAGTTTAAAAGGAACAAAAAGCCTGAACAAACCCAAGGAAGATCTTCCCACCAAGAGCACACTCAGAGCTTGCATCTTATGAGGCACTTCCATCATCTGCTCTCAAGATCCAAATCATATGCAAATCTCTCCTCACACAAGAAGGCAGAAAATGACTTGTTATGAAAATTTAAAACGCTGCAGTGTCTCTAAAATAAGAAGCTATCACATGTATGGATTCTATCACTACATTAAAACCAGCATTCACAACTTTTAAAAAAGCGCGTTATACAAGAGAACTGCCCCATATAACACTGACCTCATCAATTTTTTTTTATACAAATTAATAGTTTAAAAAAAATGTAAAGACCGTGTTGTTGTTTTGTTTTGGTTTTTTTTAAAATCACATACCTCTATTTGAATATTCCCGGAAGAACTTGAAAACCACCACTGGTGAACTCAGTTCATCTTCAACCTTAAAAGAGAAAACCGAAACACTCAAAACCCAGATATGTTGTCACATATTTTTAAAACACTGTGTATAATTCCTCAGACTACTGAGCAAAGCAGATTGTTTTGACCGTAGTAACAACGTTCACACTATCTCAGTATTAGAAGTTAAAAGTGTAAGTAAACACACCTGTAAGCACAGGGAAGTGAATCACTATTCAGATAAAGCAGAACTGCAGTGATTTAAGGCATGCATAATTCAGATTTGGGCACTATAAAGTGAGAAACCTAAGCATGTTCACTAGCAAATACACTGTGTCAAACAATTTATTTAGCTTTAAGTATTTTCAGATATTAACATTAAGAAAAGTCTCTTGGAAATCACCTCAGAATCTTTGGAGAATATTAAGAAAGTTCCAGCAGGAATAACAAGGTTATAACTGATCCTGCTTTGGGGACAGGAGAAATGGCCTGGCCAACTTCTGGAGGCACTCTGAGGCTACATGTCAAAATCCTACATCGGCAAGATTGATTTAAACAGAAGGGGAAAGCGCTACAGTAAATCACCTCCCAAGTTCAATTTCTCATCTCTAAGAAAATCAATTTTTACACAACTGGTGGTTGTCACTCAGAATGATCCAGGAATCACACACCGCACCAGAAAACTATGCGGAATGTATTTTCTCTTTATCAAGTGCCAGTTAAAATTGGGAGGGGGGAGGGATAAAACCACCAAACCCTGTTGAATGAGACAACTTCACAGAAACTGAATTTGGAATGAACACGTTAGCTTTAATTTCCACAACTATTTCTGGCATAAAAACCTCAGCTGGGGTACTTTTTGTGTACAATTTCATAAGGTTCAGAATATCATCTCAACAGCAGGGCAAAATGCAGCCAGAATCTGGCTGGAGAGGCTTATGGAAACTGGTTTCATAATTGTATTATTAAACAAACCCATGCTTTAAATGGGATTAAATCAGCCCCTGGAAACAATTTCTGGATGTTGTTCTGTCAGCTCCCCTGAACACACGAGTACACAGGAACAGAACAAATCCAAGCCAGAGGCCACACACAGCCAAGCCACACAATTTCATTGAACACCAGAACTTAACTAGAAAGATTCCAAGCATCTTCAAACAATGGCTACAATTCAGGCAGTATTTTAAAATTTTTTTAAAATAATTTTTATTTAACAAGCAAAGACTAAGCTATACAACCAAAGTATTAAATGTAGACCGTACCGAAGTTTTAATGAAATCCAGGTTTTTCAAGTTTTCCAGCAACCTTTGACTCTAAAAGAGCACAACAGAAAGGAAACAAAATGCAGTTTTAGAAGGTGAAAATTATTCTGAAAAACATTAGTCACCACCATCATTTCTACTTTTGAACAAACCCCTGCGACACATCAGAGATTCATCGAGTTCTTATTCATAAATTTAGAATGTGGTACTTTCTGGTTTTAGTAAAACACTGATGACGAAGTGATATTTATTAAAATAAAGTCTTGGTATATTTGTTGATAAAGTTCCAGCGATGTTACAACTCCGCTGACTAACTAAAGCGGGGTGTGTCAGAACAGTTAATTTTCTCAAAGCTACCATAGCAACTAGTTATGATTGCTTTCTAAATTATTTTCATTAGAAAAGACATTCTTAGATTGTGGTTTGAGACTATTAATAGACTATTATAAAAACTGAGATCAATTTTAGATGCCACGAAATCTTAAAGTACTTGTCACTCTTCTGGGTCTCTCACGCCAACAGCTTCTTCTCTAACCATTACAGAAACTCTCCATTTCCATTTTGCCCTTCTCTGAATTTTTTTAAGTGTTGTATCTTTAAAGAAAAAGGTTTTGCATAGAAACAATGCATTTCTTAACTAACACATTATATTTTAACTTCATTTTTACTAGAGTAGGGATTCAACTTCCAAAAATAGTGCACTTGCCACTGTATCTGAAGAAACGTTTTGAAGTCCTTTTTGTCAGGCATTTGTAATTTGTTATTACTTAAATCAAGACAATTCCTAGTGGACTAGGAAAATAAGAAAATCTTTGAACAGCTTTCAAGCAAAATAGTTAAAATAGGAGAAGGGACAAAAAAAAAGTGGTTATGTTATTTCACTTTTAGAAAGAGTATTTCTCATTTAAAAAAAAACTAATAAAATACACAATCTAACAGCAAAAGCCCATCCCTCCCCCAAACACTCTGCGGTCATGATCTGTTTGTAACATAAACCAGTATGCTACACTGTCAACAACTGTGGTATTTTCAGTTGATTCTTCTACAACGCAGCACAGTAATCAGCAAGACACATTAACAGCTATTACAGAACATCCCTAAGTATAAGGGTGCTCTGTGACAGCCACCCGGGCATCGCCTGTACCACCGCTGCGATCCCAGCTTCGTTTCTGCTTGGGGACTCAAACTCTTAAATCAGACGGTGAGGATTCCTAAGAACAGTCTCCAACCCAGATTCAAAGAAGCAAAGTATCCAGAGGCACCGTGCCCGCGAGGTGCTGCTTACGAGCTGCGAGGCGTGCTTTATCCTCTCCACGATCCCGTCGTGGCCCAGGTACTGCAAGGAGAGCCAGAGCGGCAGGGCGCGGAGCTTCTCCACGGGCTGACTCGACGTCAGCCCAGCTGCTAAGGACTGAAGAGGAAAATAAACAATAAGCAAACCACTGCTAACCTCTCCAATTATTTCATTTTTGCCAGCTTACGGAATACATCACAGCCTAGGGGGGAACTTTTGCAAATTATAATTTTGATACTTATAAGGAATGAAGCTAGTGATCAAAACTGAAGTTACGAGATCTTGAGAATAATGGCTGAAAAGCTGAACGTACCAAAGAAGGATCCTCGTGCCTGTAGAGTGTCACTGCAGGCACGGCTGGGAGACCCAGCCAGGAGCCCAGAGTAAGAGTCATGCTGTCGCATTTTGTAGCAGCCTGAAATTTATTAAAGTAACTAGGATAAGCACCATACGTATTTTGATTAGATCATAACCTTAAAACTGAGAGCACATGATTCAGTTTCTAGACATATTAAAACATACCAGTACAGAAGAGGAGACATAACCCAAAGCCAAAGTTGCCAAATTCACACTAGAAAAAGAAAGTGGGTTTAGCACATATTGAAGATGTATTAAGAGACAGCATTTCAATCTTCAGTATAAATATTTCATGTTGATGTGTAAAGGGAAGTAATTTTTATTTGCATATTTTTATTAGCGCTGCGGTAGATTTTGCTACTTGGTATTCCAGATTGAAATCTCAAAAGTAAAAATTCATTTAAATCTGTTTCAGACCAACCTCTGAGGAAATCATCCCCTGAAGTCCTACCCATAATTCAGCATCAGTTTGGCATCAGAAATAAACAACATGCAAGTATAACCCTGTGCAATGAAAAATCAGGAGAGTCTCTACTCCATGCTCAAAAAACCCCCAAACGACCTTAGAGCACCGGAGCCTTCATTAATATTGTTCTTGGAATTTTTTCTCCTCTTGGTTTAATCCTCCTCCTGGTTCTGTAGCACACTGCACTTGCAGCAATCTTCCTGCCAACCTTCATTAAAGTGTCATCTCTTCCACACTCATTGCATTCTCCTTTCTCATTCTCAATAGTCACTGAATAACATCTCCCCTGACTTGTCCTATAAGGTCTTTATATTTGTATTCCAAGCTCCTGAGAGCAAGAGCAGACAGGGCTACCACCTGAGTAAGAGTAACCACTAGCCTGTGCTGAAACAACCACTCCAATCAATTCTTCCCGGATGTGTAAAGCTATTTGTATCTCATACAGGGACAAAATTGTAACCATATAAAATGCTTAGTATGACAAAAATAAAGATGGCCCTATGGCTCTCTCCTAGTTGCTTAGCTCTAAAATTACGTGCTGTCCACTAGTTAAGACTTTTTAATGAGTATAGTTACACCGAAATAAATTTCAAGTTTCGTACCCTTCGACATGGAGCCACATATTATACTGCTCACAAAGTTCCTTCAGTCGGCCAAGTTTGTCTGTGTGCCCAGCACCTGGTGTCCCTTTGTTGAAGAGGGAAAAAGGCAATGACAAAGGATAAGCAGGCAAACCAGGACTCCGCATAAAAGAAGCTCTAGTACTGTTGTCAAAAAAATCACAGAAGAGCAAGAAAGAGGATGTTTACCAAGAGTCTACTACCCAGTACTCATATCTGGTTCATTGTGACTTATGAGCAATTGGGAGTTCTAGACAAAAAATAAAGACATTTCTTTTGCTTGTCAATACATGTTACAAGCACTTAGAAAATTAGATGTCCTAGGTGCTGAAAGGCTCAGCAGCCTTAGATAAGAAATGCAGATATTTTTAGTATGTTCAAAGTATCTCCTTAAATAAAGGAAACTAAACCAAGATCAATATCTCGGATATTTTTCAAGTCCAAAGCAAGTAAGTCATCTTCATTTGTACTTAAAACAAATTTTGTTCACGAGCAGATCTGTTTAATTAACTAGAAGAAAAATAAAATTCTTAAAGCTAAAGTTGATGGCATATCCATCAAAAAATTACGTGTCAATGTGAAACCGATTTTCAACATGAGATGTGCACTCATTAAAATAAGTTCTAGTCATATTGATACACCAACTGGCATAGCAGAACTGTAGCAGTACAACCCACCTTCAAAGCACCTAAATAAAAATTCCTCTAGACAGGTAATTATTATGTGGTCATTAAGATACTTTCTGATATTTCTTGACATGCAGCCACTAAGCCGTTATAAGAAAATCTATTTTTATTTTGGATTTTATATATATTCATGAAATTGGATGGAGTTTTTGTTATTGTTTGTCCATACCACTTACCAGCATTGGCCACAAGTAGCAAAGGCAATTTTCCAGACTCAACATCATCTTTAATGACTCTGTCTAACAAAGCAACATCCTGTTATGAATAACAAAAAGATACGTTTGTCAAATGGGACAGAACTGCTTCTGCCACACTGGAAAAAAAGCATTAGGAGTAAAATGGAGAGCATTCTTCATATCTTTGTGGCTTACAGTTTCCTCTTCTCCAAGATAAAATAACACGAAGGTCAGATAGAGCATTTGTGAAAAATATAACACAAATTCATCATATAACTTGCAAACATACCTCCAACTACAAATATTCTAGAAATTTTGGACTAAAAAGCACTTGATTATATGCCATTAAAAAAACTTGAAAATGACAAGACCAAGATACAAACTGCTGGCTTTTTAGAGGATTTCAATCTGTGATTTGTACAGCTGTAAGACAGAAAACTTAAGAGGTTGAAAAACTAAGTACATTAATAAGTTTTTCCTAACAACATACTCAACATTCAGTTAATGAGGCTTTTTTTTTAAGGGAAAAAAACCACAAAAAACCCCAAAAAACCACAAAAGAACTCTTAAGAAAAGCAAACCTACCATTTGGTGTTGGGATCCAAACATAGTGTTACAAGGCACACGGCACATGCAAGAAAGGGGCAACCCTAGCTGCAATAAAAACGACAGAATTTCAACAGTCAAGATATACTCACTTGAAGCATTCACAGACATATACAGAGTGACACAAGAAACAGTCCACGTGAAATAAAAAGCTGGATATTACATTACAAAATAAGTTTCCTCCTAAAACTTAAAATCAACTTAAGAGCAGAGAAAAGGCGGCACAAGAGAAATTGAAAAAAAACCCCAAACCCGATAGCTAACCGCATTCACTTTTTCTAACGAGATACCTGTGCCCTGTACAACGGCCTAAACTCAATCCCCTTTTTCTTGGCCACCCCTGCAGTTAGTACATCGTACAAGCAAACGTGTGCTTCTGCCCAGGCAGGTGGGACCAGATGATCCCTGAGGTACCTTTCAACCCGGTACCCTGAGGATTTGCCAAGTAATTTTGGCCAAGACAAGTTCCATGGATGACACCACTTTTATTTCTTTCCAGTACGCATTTTTAATCTGTTAGTAGCACCTCGGCCTGCCTTCTCCAAAGACTTGAAAGAGAAGGGTGCCATGAACTCGCCTCTTCTTTTCAGTGCACGTTATGTTTGAAAAATATCACCAGTGCACTGAATGTTAGGTATGCAATAGGAAAGCCTGTATATGGCCTCAACTAGCTTATTTAAGTCTACAAACATATGTAAATAAATACTTGGCAAAACCAATAAGTTTTAAACATAATTAGGAAAAATTGGGTTTCTTTAAAGTGTGGAGTTGTGGGGCTAATCTTGCTATTCCAGACTAGACTTTCTGAAATGGGATCAGCATAGCCTCCTTCTCCCTCAACTGTTTTCCTTTAAAACAAGGATAATGTTTATTCAAACTAAGAGTACAGGGGCATCATTTAGTACAAATTTTGCAACAACTGAGTGTTTGGAAATCCTGTATGTTTGGGTTTGGGTCTTTTTCACCATGACCAACAGCTTATGTAAAGTCAACATGGCAGCATTGGGAAAATTCTCAAGGCTTCACTTCTGACAGTGGAAGTTCAAGGCAGACACATGGATCTAAAGGAAAAATTTCACTTGTCCAAATCAATTTACAGGAGAGCTGCCAGTGGTTTACCAGACAGCACTGCATGCACCAGCCTCTTGCAGAAAAATTCTGATTGTATTTTTAAAATCTAGATTTCACATAGGCAATATGAAGGCAGGTAGGTTCTACTTGCAGCTAAAAACCCAACTGATTCACCTCACCTGATTGCAGAGAGCTTGGCCCAAGCCTGTTCTGGCTGCAGAACTAATGTATATAACAGGCTGCTTAGCGTACAGCACATTAAATCCTTCTATTGTATAATCTTCATAGCGCGTGTGAATAACAAGTCGACAGATTTTTAGGAGACCTTCACGATCATCTTCATGATAATATGCTGATCCATTTTCATACCTGCAAGAAAAGCCAGGTAAATAAGACCAACAAAACTAACACTGACCAGCAAAGGAGCTCACAAGAAGACAAAGAACATAGATTTAAAAAACCTTCTATTTTCCCAAGGCAGAGTAGAAGGAAACCTTGATGAGACAGGCTGAGATTAACCATGAGAGAAGCCTAGTATATATCTCCATTTAGACTCAGAGACAAAGTATGAAGGTAAAAGCCTTTACAGAATTCAAAACCTTGCTTACTAAGAGCAGTGTGGGGGAGGAAATACACAAAAAGCTTCAGCTGCTTTTAATAAATATGTAAATTCTGGGCTGCTAATTTTGAAGTTGAGTTGCATTCTTTTTAAGTCAAGCTAGTAAAAATGAAATGAGACACATGAAAGTAAACGGGCAGAAATCTGCAGATTTTATTATGAAATTGCAAATCAAGACATCTTGTAATACCACAAATTACTGATGTCATTTGTATTTTAGAGAGTTTTAAAGTAAGACCACAGTTTCACATAATTTACTCAGCTCACTGCAAGCCAGTTTTCCAGATGTTTTATATATGAGTTACATAAATGAAGTATATTTTTCCCCAGGAATATTTTAATTATTTTATGGCTATTTTGTGTTCAATCTGAGTTACTAGGCATGTTTCCTTGGGGCTCACGGGGGTGTGTGTCTACTCATCTCTCACCTTTTTTAACCCTTCTAATAATTAAGCTTAGATGAGCACATTAACATTTATAGTCCAGAAACTGGAGCAAAGTAGCCAAAGAGAAGGCAATCCTTCAGCTGTCTTAACTGTAAGACAGAAACTGTGTCTTAACTATAAGACAGAAACTGTGAAACTAGTAGGTATGTCAATTTATTAAGTAACCTGCAAGCTACATTTTTCTCTAGCATTTTTGTGTAACATTTAAGTCAGTAGTCTTGCACAATCTAAGACTGCCATTTATCAACAAATTCACATTGTAATAATCTGTTTCAGGGCCTCTGACTACCTGATGCACAAATAATGCTGAGTATTCCAGAGTTAAACTCCAGAATAGCCAACATGCAAACATCTACTTCACCTTTACACAAGAGCTCTGTGATCTAACGTGGGCAAAGGGAAATTCCTCCGGTGTTCCTCAAAGCCACATAAAACGTCAAGAAGTACAAAGCAGTTCAGAGCATGATATTTGTTCAATGCTGTTGCCGATGGGTCACAAAACTTTGGGGACCACAGTTCAAAAATCACAAAAAATCACAAAACCACCGTGTTATTGAATATTTGATTCAAAACAGAAATATTTTTGTTTTCTTAGCCATGACATTTAGAAACATTACTGACACTATATACACATACATTTGTCAAAATAACTGGATTGCCTGCAACTTCTCAAATTATTCATTACACAGATTTTCAGCATTTTAAAGTCAAAGACACATAAAGATTATCATTCCATTTATAAAATAATTCTGACAGTGGTGAGCCCATCAATGCAAGAATTACAAAGAATTTTTCTAACAAGTAAATTTGGGTTAGCTTCAGTGATAATTGTTACCATTTCATCTTGCACGGTGCTAAAACAAACAAAAAATCTTCTCAGTAGCACTGATTTTCTGAAAGATACAGTATCATCAGAGGGAGAAAGTTGTTTTGTTTTTGTTGTGTTTTTTTCTTTGCTTCAGGAATCCCTCCCACTCCAACACCCCCACATAGTTTATTTCCATTAAGATATCTACACTACATAATGAAACAGGCATTTATGAAAGATTACTGAAATTACAGTACAGTGAAATGTCACCTACCATGCCTGGAAAAATCAACTAGATCCAGGAAGAGCAAAGGAGAAGTTAACTGCAAATATCTTTTAAAAATACGGAGTACCTAAGCCTCAGCAACATGGCACATGCCCCAGGAAAGAAGAATTTAATAAAATGCTTGGCCAATGGTACTTTAGCCCTTAGCTCCACTGTACAGCCCTTCTAAAAGGCTATTTATGGCAACCCTGTTACTAATAAGCTCCTGCCATTGAACAAGCAGTTGCGTTTCTTTTTTTGAAAAAAATTATGTCAAAGAATATTTTGAAGTTTGTGGCACAGTGCTTTCTTTTGTTGACATTTCGAGTCCCGTGATAACCTATTTTTAAACCATTACCACTACCTAGTCATACAGAAGTTATTCACAGTGACTCACCTGAAAAGCCTGCAGAGCCAGAGAGTAGTATCAGAAAGGATCCTTGTTGTAAGTTTTCTCAGTCTTTCCCTGTCCAGCACCGATATGTAAGCAGCCAGACTATGACCCAGCAGAGCCATATGACCCTGCTCACCGACGTTCTGAAGTCTGCAAGCCAGAACACAGGAACAGTGACTGCCAACCAAATACAAGTCATCAACATGACGGGAAACTTAGGTCTGCGTGTTTGCACTGTACAGTGGCAGACTTCGCTGACGTGCAATTTTAAATACTCAGCAGAAAGAAGTACAGAATATCACAGTCACCTTCCTGGTAAAACACCAGTGTGCACAAAAAAAAAGTGTTTCTGCTTCACTCGTTCACACAAACACCTCAGCTTCTGTTTTAGCCAAGGAGCTGGCAGGAGTTGGAACTGAGCACCTGATCTGCACTGGGACTTTAAAGTTCATTAAGCACATACCTTTCCCTTTCTCTTCCTGAGAAAACTCAGGAGACTTAATGTCTTTAGAGGCATAGCTTTTCTAGTCTGTTGGGGGTTTTGAGGCGGAGGCAGTTGGTGGGATTTTGGGGGGGGGGGGGTGTTGTGGTTTTTTTTTTTAATCTCAAAATTGTTTTTCAAATGTTGATTTTCAATAATCTTCCACAGAGGAGTAGTTAGTACTATCTCCATTTTAGAGAAAAATAGAAACTTTTTTTTAAATTTGTTTTTCTTTAAAAGCTACAGGGACAGTAAAAAGTACTTATTTGTATTCAAAGTTTTAGAAGACTTTCAGAATTAAAGCATTCTTTCAGAAGGCAGAAAATAAAATGAGCTGTCACATCCAAAACAATTCTCTTGTATAATTCAATTTAAAATGTGTAATGAAAGCTTTATAATTTTAAGAAAGCTAAGCCTAATGCATTATTCTGGTTCACTATATAGCGTAAGCCACCTTTAAAAAGTTACATGGCTGCACATTATCTTTGCACTTCAAAATACTTCAATGTGGAAGTTCTATAATAATCAGAATATAACAAAATCAGTTATCTTCCACATACAATAGTTCAAATTGGCTTTACCGGTAGGATTGTGACGTTTCCTCTTCCTCCTCTCCATGCATTAGGTTCTGAACTAACTGAAGTATGCTCACCATATCTTGGCCACTGATGTACCCGGAAAAAACAACAACAACAAAAAAAAAGGTAAATACCAGGATCTAATGAAGAGGCCCTATGGGACACTGCGTGATAAAACATGATGACAGCACCGCACTTTTACTGAATAACGAGTATAGCACCAAAAATGGTTCCTTGCTCTCAGAAAAACAGATCATGAAGACAAAGCAGTCGAATCAATTCAAAATGCTACCTAACTTTAGTAGGACACTTCAGAAAGTACGAACTCAGACTCACAGAAAAACAAATCCACAAAAATCTGAAAATTTTGACTTGACAACACTTAACTGCAGTGGCAACGAGGTTTTTTGTTTGTTTTTGTGTTGGGGTGATTTCTTTTAGGGTTCTCTATTGTATTAGTATGGGTTTTTTTGTATCTGGGTGTTTCAATGAATCTTTATTCTATAGGACAAGCTCACCTATATTTACTTTAAGTGTCACTCACAGCTGTGGGCACTAATACTTCATTAGCTTCCAACAATTCAAAATTTCAGTCACCAAGGACAAATAATCTCTTTTCTTTTTCCTACATGAGTATGGAAATAGTTGCTATGATGATAATCTTGATAATCTTTTTTCTGGTCCCCTATGTGAATATGGAAAAAGCTGATATAATGACTGGCCTGGCAAATGTTCACATTTGCATTAATACAGAAGATGCTTGGAAGACAAACATGTTACGTGTACTTTACAGATTCTGAAAAGAGCATTACCCAAAAATTGTTGTTGCCTACCTGCCTTGGAGTGGTCCAGGAATATCCTTCCGTGCATACTTCTTTTCATTTTCCTCCTCCACTTTTCTAAGTTAAAGACACAAGAATAAACTACGTATTTATTTTGTGGTTTGTAACATCAAATACAAAGTTGATTTTGACTTGCAGAGGTACATACCGACATGTTTGCAGTCTATTTCACTGACAACAGTTTCACAAACAAATCAGATGAGATCAAGGTAAAAGTTCAGCTTTGACTGAATTAAAGAGTTCCTAAGTTTCTCTAAGAGAAAATGTCAAACTTACAGAAAAGCCTCATATATACAGGAATTAAAAATTACTTGCACAGTAACAAGAAAAAAAAATCTAACAGCTCTGAAAAAACAGACTCACTGGATTTGCTCTTAATATTATAGAACATGCCTAAAAATATGTACCTTTATTTTACAAATCCCATCATATGAGAAACTGGTCATTTGGACAGGTGTCAGCTTCAGAATGACATTATGACCTTGAACTACCAGGGAAATGAGTTCTTTCCTGCTTAATGACAGCAACATTAATATTCCTTTCCCTGGCACAAAGAGCTATTGTTTTTATAGTTGTTATCCTTCGCACACACCTTTGATTGTCTTCTAGCATCTTCATTGCTTCATTCAGATTTTTTCCCATTTCTGCTAGAGTAGGGTCGACCATCTTTCAGGGAAAAAGATAACAACTTGTAAGAAAAGATCAAAAATCACTTTACTTACTAATGGCCCCACAACACCCTTCACACAAATTCATGCATCAGCCAGACTCTTTGAATTAAGTCTGTGGGTACTCATTTAAAAATAACAATATGGTGAATATCCTTACCTCAAAATATACAAAATGAGAACATACTACTAATCTAAAACAACACAAAAGAAAACTCAATTGTGATGTGGATTATATTATTGATACATCCCTTTTTTTCTCCACAAGGAAAGTCAGAACTTTTTCTGATGAATAATGAAAGACCATCAGAAGGCACGAAGGATTTCAGAAGCACAAGGTATTCAAATAAGTGTTCATTATAATGATTTAGGAAAAAAAAAATAAAAAATCAAATGTGTGCCACTTTAGCCCAGCTCAATAATTTTTTTCATAACTACTCTACACCATCAATAAAACTCCATTTATTTCCTTAAATGTAAAAATTCATATGCAGTTCTATCCAAATTAAAAAAAAACAACCAACCACACCCCATAACCAACCAAAACTCAAAAAACACCAAAACAAAATTGGAAACCTCTTAAAGGACACCCCCCTCTAATCTTTCTACAGAGTATGGGAAACAGATTGATACCCCGAATACAACCACGAGACTTACAGCAGCAAATCTCATTTAGAAATTATGCTTTTACTTCACCTGAGAACTCATGTTTCTGCATCAAAAAAACCCTATTACCACATTCTCAGCTGACTCAACTGTTAACTCTCATTATGTACAGACTTGCATTAAAAAAAAAAAAAACAAAGAAACAAAAATTAGCCCCTCTGCCATAACAGTAACAGGAAAAACACACAAACAAAATAACAACCCCCAAAACTATTTGCCATGAATGAGAGAGCAAGCAGTGGACAAGTACAACACTCTTCTTACACTAAGTTACCTTCTAGAACAGAAGTTTTTTGGGAAGCTAAACACTGAAAAATTTTACCAAGGTAGCTTTTAGGTCATGAGTATTTTGATGCAAATCCAAGGAAAAATTTGCATAAATTGATAGTTCTTTTTTTTCTTTTTTAGATTGCCAGTACAACTAACAGGTATTGAATAATGTTCAAGTAATATTTCCTAGAAGAGGATAAAAAAATAATTAAAAAAAAAGAGCACCAACATTTCTTACCTAGGAAACACAAAAAGATATCACATAAGACTTGTAGCAAAAGCAGCAGTAAAACAGGAGTCTTCCCTGCCATCTCCCCATTCGGGTTTCCCTGTCAAACTTTTACAGAAGTAGTTTTCAAAACAGATCAGAAAACACGTAATCCAAATACTCCTGTAAATGTTTTTGGTTTTTTCCCCGCCATTTCTGGTACCCTTAAACCAATTTTTAATCTTAACTTATTGGAGAGATGCCCTTTAACTAGAAAAAAATAGTAAAACAGATGTGCAGCAGGTAGCTTAAGGAAGACTGACACGGAGAAAAGGCTTCTCTTCCAGCAGCTGCGACACAAAACAGGTAAAAAATTCCCAGTTTCCCTGCTGAAGCCAGGTGACAACAGATACTTATTAAAGAGCCTGTCAGGATGGAAGAGCTTTAAAAATCATTGAACTCATTTCTCCTGAACCAGCGACAAGTTCAAAGACGAGCAAGCAGCATTTTCCAGAGAACTGCTTTTGCTTTGAAGGAGTCTCTTTTATTAACCCAAGAAGCCTGGCAGAAGCTTGTGACTCTGACACAGAGATCTGGACAGGAACACTTATCCACTTAAGGATTAGATGATATCTAGAAGTTTCCAGTATATGTGAAAGATATCGTCTGGCAGAGTCTGAATTGTCTACAGTGATGGATATTAAACCGTACTTGAAAAATAAATACACCCCAATATGAAGGCAGAAGGTAACATCACTGATAACATCAATCACATTAGACAGAAATAAACCCCAAGGCACTCGGGTGACCCTATTGTTACCAAGTCTCTTCTGCTCTCCTCTGCTCTCCAAATGTACATAAGATCCACAAATCCAACATCACCCTTTTTCAAACGATCAGCCCACATACCGAAGTCTCTAGCAGTCAACCCTTTAGGCTGCTGCTAAACTTGGGGGGGTGCTAGGGGAAGGGGTGGTGATTGTTTAAAAAAAAAAAAAAACCAAACCAAGTTTAATATTTAAACCTGCAGTATCCACACTGCAGGGATATAACACCTTGTCTGCCACAGCATTTGAGAAATACTATTCCTGAAGAGCTGCACATGCTTTGCTTCACTGGAAATACAGGCAATTGTTGCACTTCTACAACACAGGCAAATACTTTTGCTTGTGCGGACACAAAAGTAAATTTAATCACAGAAGGTAGTGGGATTAATTTACATCAGGATTCTACACTATTTTCATCCAGAGGGCTAATCAAGAAAAGAAAAAAAAATGAGAGTTACCATATGTTCAAACACTATTTTTACCAAAATATTTAGAGATCTAACTCATATTATAACAAGTGGTAGGTGGCTGAAAGAATCAGCAGCCAGGCAGAGTCACACTGGATCAAACTAAGATTGATAATTCTCTGTATTCTGTTGCTTTAGGAGTGGCCAGTAACAAATGTTACAGTGCAAGAATTCAGTGATATTTTCCCACAAGAACTCCCAGCATTTAGCAATACATAGGTTTTTACACTTCTGGCTTCTCCAACATCCACTGGCTACAAGTGCCACAACTTAACTGAGCACTGAATGAAAAAGCAGTACAAATATAAGAAGTTCAAGACCTCAACACAGAGACTAAAAACACCATACACATACTGTAAGCATTTGATAATCAGATTACAATACATACAGCTAGAAGAAAAATCTAAATATGATCACTGGCAATATTTCCATTCATTTTCAGTGGCTTCCAGAGTTAGGCCACATCAAAGAAACCCTGAAAAATTCTTACTTTTAACATATATACACACTACACACATCAATCAATCAATCAATCAGTTTGGCCCCTGGGAGCCTTTAAGGAAGTAATTGACCAGAATTATTTACTGAGTGTCACTATCTCACATACTTTATCATTTACTGATTGTCACTATCTCACATACTTTAACTCATGTTGCATAAAACACGTCCAAGGGCTGAAAGGCAGTTATTTCCTTGAACCTTCCTCAGCATCACACGTGAATTCTCAAACAGATCTGTTGTAGATGAGAACACAAGACACAGAGGCACTACAAAAATGGCTCCAAGATGCTTTTGTTTGCTATTAACAAAAAACGTACCTACTGGAATTACAATAGATGTTAAAACCTGCACATGCGTAGCTTGTGACTCATCTCATCTCACTAGTAATTACACACGCATGAAACCCTTCTGCAGCAAGGCAGCAGAATAAATATAGTTTTACAAGTCCTAAGAAGTTACACCAAGCTTCATAAAATGCTATGAAATCCAGAAAGTCTTTGAATTCTGATGCAGGCTTAATTGAAAACTGAATCCCTTCTGCTTTGTTCCAATTGCTAAGTGGATGCGCAGCAACGTATTTTCTACTTTGAAATATGGGAAGAAAAAAAACCCCACCTTTTACTGCTGCATATTGAATTTTATATTTGCTTCCTCCTCTGCTCCACATTAGCAGGGGCATGGAGATGGGAAGCAGCTACTTATTTTAAACAGTAAGAAAAAAGGGTGCAGCAAAGTTGCAGCAACAAAGTTAAGAGAAGTTTCTGAACGTGCTTTGCTAATGTGCCATAATAAAGTAGTAAGATGATTTAGTTTCGTCTGTAAATGAGATCAAACATATACAAAATCCAATTGGTAACAAACATATTTTTTTTTCATATTCTTGAACCGTTTTTAAAAGAGTGGTGGACAAGTTCTTGAATAGTACCTCCTGAACACAGGACAATATGTTTTTTTGAGGTGGTTAAAACTACTGCATTAATTATTATAATATTATACTAACCTAATACATATAATATTATATATATTATAATATATATAATATTATATAATACAATATTATACTAACAAATATTATACTAACCTTAGTTTCTGCACTCAGTCCTTCGCCTGGTATGACACGACCTGCCTCTGACCATGGTTAAATGATCCTTAGACCAGATGAGTTACAAGACACCCAATGTCTTTTCAAGCTCTAAGTAGGCACCAGCCACAGCTTCCCTCAGGGCCCCACTCAGCACCGACACCTTTTGCCTCCTCAAGCCCTGCACAGACCCCAGCACTCACCACTCGACTTTGGCTTTCATCATTCGTTGCCTTCAAATCGTGTTAAGCTAAATCACAACTGATTTGTGGTTACTCCTCTATATTGTAACTGACCTGTTACTGTTTTTTAAGCACTTTGAACTGTAAATTGTGTCTGGTTTTATAGGCAGCATGTCACACCTTGGGGTCACTTGGCAACCGGGGAACAATAAGGGACCATTCTGCAGTTGCGATAAGACTGAACGTTAATTCAAATTCAAAAAGAATAATGTTGCTTTATATACCACTGTTTTACAGTCTTGATTCTGCATTTCTGTAGGCTGCACTCCTCATGTAAGAAAGAGACGACTTTTAAAGGATCGACAGAAACCAGGGTGTGTGCAAAGAAACTCACAGGTGTAGTTCATTACATATTTCTTTAGAAGTTTGCCTCATTTTCTCACTACATTATATTTGCCTAGAAGAAAGCTTTACCATCAAAACGCAAAAACTGTTCTCGATAGTAAATTAATCTCAAACAGCATCAGTATCCTTCAGCCAAAAGAATATTTGGTTTATTCTCCAGGCTAAGAAAAGTTTTAGGTAACAAATAATAATAAAAAAGCAGCCACTTCATGACTGTTTGGCTTGAATGCAATTGGCACTGTATTAGCACAAGGTTTCTCCTTATAGGTATTTACTCTTTTCATCTTCATCAACTTCCTTAACACACAGCTGGACTTGCACGCAGGTCTGCTGTCACGAGTTTTATGTAAAGTTACCAGGATGTTGTGGTAAATTAACAGAGTAACAAAGGGCAAAAGCCGCGGGGGGAGCAAGAAACCAAAAGAGAGGTTTATTTCATGTTTAGGGAAATACTGCTGCAGAGACAGCAGGAAGTTAAGAGGAAAGTATGTGCCCTATTTTACCACCAAAGTCACCTAACTTAAAATGTTAAAATCTTTCAAAAGATTGGTCACTTCTATCAAAATATAAATGGGGGGAAAACAATCACAGATCTGTTAGCCAAAACTTTGAAATTTAACACAGGCTTCTGGAAGAACTTTAAATTTGAAGTTCATCCCAAAAAAGACTTCTGATGTCCCTGCTTACTGTGGGGGGCTTGGACTAGATGACCCTTAAAGGTCACTTCCAACCACATGTACGCTATGATTTCAGATAAAATTCATTCTAATTAGACCACTTACGACACACAATATTAATACATAAAAAAAAATTGTCTGATAAAAGAAAGATAATTTGCAAAATCACATTATGAGATTGTTGGTGTGCACACCTGTGTGTCAGACTCTACAAGTAGTTTTCCTCACGATCCTATCATGCAATGTTTTGAATTTTCAGGAAGTTTCCCATCTGCTAAAAATGAAAAAGAGTCCATCTGCAAGAACCTAGTCACTGTAGCCATTCAGTGTCACCGTGTATTACAGCTAATTGGGTGATTCTACCAAAATGCCTTTTCCATTATGAAACATACAAAAATTTGACCAATTTTATTACAGTTAATAATTACTTATCACTGACATCCCAATAAGCTACATGTATAAATATATAATGAGGAGAGAATCCATGGTTCAACTAAAAGACATGCATTCTTTGAGGTCCCTTCCAACCTCTAACATTCTGTGATTCTGTGATTCTCTGTGGACAAACATATTCCAACTTCGATGAATTTCAAATTTATTTAGCTGAAGACTTCTTATATACCATGCTCAAGAGTAGATAAAGTACAGACTGTGCAGATTTACAACAATCTTAACCAAAGGCTATTTCAGGAGGGGCTTGAAGACAGGTAATTGTATTGTGGCACAGTATTATACAGAGGACTACAACTTTTATCATACCTGGGGGAAAAAAAACTGTGATAAACAAGACAGGAAGTAAACCAAGCGATAACTCTTTATACACATCTATTTGCATATACTGAAAAATCAGACATGTAAGTTTTTGCAGGGCCCTCACCATTACAGACTATTTCTTACATCAAGAATACAAGCAGCCAGAACACAGACTTTAATTCTGTTAAGAAATTTCAGTATTCAATTCCTACACAGTGCTTTCGTTGCTTCTTATGATGACCTCGTCAAAGTTTTTAAGGGCTTTGTCAGTACTATGGGACAAACACTTGCCAGGTACTATTGTGCCTTCTTTAAATAATTGCATATTGTACCATTATTCTGCTTCAACCCAGCTGATACAGACCATGTTTCAGACTAGTATATTTCACTAAGTTTTACTTATGTAATTAAAGCTTTTCAGAAGAAGCAGCAGTGACTATAACTTCTGTCAGCACTAGCAAAGAACATAAGCTTTTAAAAGCTACCAAACTCTTTAACAGTGTATTCACATGGATTGTAATACATCAAACCACTTAGCTACCACCTCATTAATCACATCAGAAAGATAGTTCCTGAATTTCCTCACTGTTCATTTTACTAGAGCACATCCCAGTCAAACTTCTCTGGACAATTCCAAAGACTGCTCAGAACCGAACGTGCTGCGTAAATGATGCGAAGGGGAGAGATGCATTAACATCTATTATGTACATAAAGTACAGAATATTTCAAAGGGTGACAAATGGTGCCAATGGTGACAAGCCACGTGTGAGCAGCCATTCCAGCCTCACTTGTAGTGGGGGTATCCTGGAGCACAGCAGGTCCCAGATTATCAGATTTTGACTCGCTTGCAGTGACGACGACAAAGTAAGTTTTGTCAGTCACTTACGGCATTGCAGAGTCAATATTTGCTTTGTACACTACATTGGACGGAAGAGAGCAAACACGGGGCAGCACACGCTTCTGGTATAAAATGAAATAATGAAAGTCAAATACTATTTTCTCTACTATGCTCCTGAAGGCTGACGCTCCCAGCAAAGCTCCATCTCCATGAGGAAAACAAAAAAAAACCAACCCTGTTCCTACAGCATTTACTGATATTTGTTCCGGCTTTTTATAGATCCGGGCCACCGCCGGCGCTGGCACAGGCCCCGCACGCCCGGCGGGCCGGCAGGCAGCGGGAGGGGGGCGCGCCCGGGGCCTCCCCGGGGACTCGCGGTGCGGGAGCCCCGCTTGCCCCGGCCCGCGCGGCGCAGCCCCCTCGGCGGGGCCAGGCCGGGAGCCCCGCGGAGCCGCGACACCGCCGCAGCCCGGGCGCTGGGGAAATGCCGCACCGAGCCCCGGCCCGCCGCTGACCCGGCCCCCGCCCCTCGGCCCCACCGCCCCCTCAGCGGCGCGACTAGCCCGGGCCCGCTCGCCCCTCTCCGCCCGCAGGTGCCCCGGCCCCCCGCCCCGCCAGGCCGGCACCGACGCGCCCCGCAGACCTTCTCCAGAGAGGCGTCCATAGCCGGCGGGCTCCCCGGAGCAGCGCCGCCTCCCCGCCGGCACTTCCGCCTCGGCGCCGGCCGGCTCCACGCTGGCAGCGCTGACGAGGCCGCGGCGGGCGGGGCGGGGCACGCGCTCACCTAGGGAACGGCGCCGGGCACGCCCCGCCGCCGCTGACGGCCGCCCGCGCGCGGCCGAGACCACCGCGACGGTCGGGCGGGGAGGCTCCGGGGCCGCGACGCTGCGGAACGCGGGCGGGGCCGCGCGCCCTGACAGCGCGGGCTGGGGAGGGCGCAGCCCGCTCCCGGGCCCCCGCACACCGCCCGCCGCGGCCTCCCGCCGCGCGCCCCCGCTCCCGCTGGTGGAGCAGTCCCGGAGAACGACCGGGGAGGTGACAGGTACTGGCGCATGCGCGGTGAACGCGGCCCAGGCAGCCACTCGCTCCCGGCGGGCAGCGGAGCCGGGCGACGGGAGCGGCGCGGAGGTGCCGCCATCGTTGTCACGGGTTCGAGTCCCGAGCCCGACCGCGGCTTCCCGCGGCGGAGAGCCCAAGGACGGGCGGCGGGGAAGGCGAGGCGAGAGGGCGGGAGCGCAGCACGCACCTGGCTGCGGGCTGCCGGCGGACAGGCAGTCCCTGGAGAGCCAAACCCGGTTTTCCAGAGCTTTATTTCTGTTCTTTCAAGAGAGAGTTATTTTTCAGTATATATTCCTCTTCCTTTCAACGCAATTATATTATTTAATAGCACACTTTGCAGGTATCACTGATGTTCTTTTTTTTTTCGCATAGCCAGGTCCGTGTATTTGGATGACAAGCTGCTAAAGACAGCTCCTGTGCCCTGACACAGTGGGTGACCCAAGCACCGGGCAGTTCCATTACTAAAACGTATTTCAACCTACACGCCATCTATGCCTATTTATTGTAATTCCTGGGAGATTTCGTGATCGTTTCAAACGCATTAATCCCAGTTATTGTCAGGGCACGGAGTGAACTACCACCTGCCGCCTGGAGGTGGTTCCCTAAGGCAAGGCTGAGCCCATTGCCAGGACCAAGGGGAAGCTCCGGGCGCTCCGGGTGCGCTCCTTGTCCTCCCTGGCCAAGGGCTGCCTTGCCACCCGCAAGCCGCCCCAGCCGTAAGCTCAGCAGATCCGCTCCGTGGCAATGGTTCTGTGTGTACAAACCTGTGTACACGAGTCTCTTGAACAAATGTACATCACTTCTGACCTTCTCCTCAACTGGTCTCCATAGCAGAGGGCAAAGCGGAGGAACCACATGGGTGGCATCAGCAGGTGTGCATCAGTAAGCCTTGCTCAGTAACACAAACCAGGCTGTGAAACAACAGCAAAATTGACAAGAGAAAGCCATAATCAAGTCATGCAGGCAAGCAAACGATGCCTAGCTTTCACTTGTCTCTTAATTCTGGCAGCAATACTGCACAGTGCCTCCACGGTGCAACTTGGGCCAAACCTCAGAAGACACAGTGACCTGCTTCTTCTGAGTGGCTGCACAGCCACTTCAAGTCTAAGCCCGCAGACCGAAGCCCGTGCCCCCAGCGATCGCCCGCGGCCCTCCCGGAGGCCGAGCACGGGTCAGGCCGTGGGGTGCCGGCCTTCCCCGGCAGCGGCGGGCCCGGCGGAGGCGGCACGCCGGGCGGGGGAGCCCCGAGGGCGCGCGGGGACCGCGGCAGCGGCGAGGGAGGCGGCAGAGCCGGGGCGGCAGCGGGCGGGCCCGAGGAGAAGGCGGGGGCGGGCGGAAGAGGCGGCGGGCGATGGCCGGGGCGCTGCTCCGCGGCGGGGTGCGCCGCTTCCCCTGGCTCTGCAACGTGCTGCTCTACGGCGGGCTCTTCGCGGCGGGCGACGCGGCGCAGCAGCTGTGGCGGCGGCGGCGGCGGGGGCAGCCGCCCGACTGGGCGCAGACGCGGCGCGTGGCGGTGGTGGCCCTCGCCTTCCACGGCAACTTCAGCTACGTGTGGCTGCGGGCGCTGGAGCGGGCGCTGCCCGGCCGCCGCCCGGCCGCCGTTCTCGGCAAGGTGCTCTGCGACCAGCTCCTCGGCGCCCCCGTCGCCGTCCTCGCCTTCTACACGGGTGAGTGCCGGCGGCGGCCGCGGGTCGGCTCCCGCAGCCCCGGAAGCGCCGGTGCGGGGCCGCGAGTGCGGAGGCGCCGGGCTCGCTGCGTGCCGCGCTCCGCCGACCCACGGGCTGGGGACGCGCCGCCGCCCGCAGAGCCGCGGCGGCAGCGGGGCGGGCGGCCGGGACCGGCAAGCGCCGGCAGCGGCCCCCGGGTGGGTGTGGGCGGCTGCCGGACGGGCCTCTGCGGAGGCTCGGAGGAGGGGGTGCTGTGCCGGAGCGGAGCTCTGCCCTGGGCTTGCTCGGGCCCGCAGCTTTCAGTTGGTTGCTAAGAATTCAAAGCATCTTACGAGCGTTGTACCGTCCGTGTCCGCTTGAATTGCTCTGCTCAGTTCCCAGCTGTCTCAGCTGTCTCGTTTCCGAAACGCAATTAACTGTAAATGTCAGGGAGTACCACAGCTCAGCAAATAAACCGCACCGCGTTCTGCTGTGAGAGTACGTAGACACAGAGCGTGCTCCTAGTGTAGCATCACACAAGCTAACGAATAAGAAGAGGCTTCAAAGACTAGTATCTATTTCAAAAATAAACGTGAGGCGTTAAGAAAAATAACAGGTGAGACCGGTGTAAAACAAGGCACTTAATTTAAACTTCATGTGGAAGAAGAGGAAGACAGGTACTTTTTTTGCCTGGTGCTGGGAGGTCTGCATTTTATGACCCTGACAGGGATATCATTCAGTTCGTGACTGAAGAGAAGTGAAGCGAAAGAAGAAGTCAAATGCTAGCTACAAAAGCCTGTCTACCTGTGTCAGAATGTGAGCAGAAGGATTTGAAAAACCACAAAGGGATGGTAAAAACCCCTACACTTAGTAGCGGTGTGATGTAATAGCAAAAGAATGTATAGCAGATACTGATAACCTCGTAGCCTGCAAATATCTAGAAAGACACCTGAGCTGGACTGGCAACTTCGGGCCTCAGCCTATGCATGGGTACATAGCTTTTGATTTTAAATTGATAAAAGCACGTTGTTTAATACCTTTGCTTAATATAAGTCACGTTTTCTAGTTCAGGTGGGTGATCTTTGAAGAGCTGCTACACCTCTCAGAAAGATGTAGTCTTAATTTGACAGCCAAAGGTTCTCATCACATGAAATACTGTTTAAAGGGTTTATTATTCTGAACCCTTTAAACGGTACTTCATGTGATGGGAATTCATTGAGGTAACATATTGCCAGTTTGCGTGTGTTTGATACGTAATTTCAAGTCATACCATTTTTCTCGTGATCTTGGGAGCCTGTTGAGAGGTGTTTCCCTAGAATTAAGATCACCCAGATGGATCACCTAGAACTTATTTAAAATTTTGGAAGGCTGTATGTAGAGGGTTAAACAGGCAGGTTTTGAAACTGTTCTGCTTGTCAATTCTAGAATTTGATGTCGTTGTTTGAGAACGTAAAAAAAATCAGATGTTAGTTATGGCTGAATTTAAAAAAAGAACAGGTGCCTTTTTCCACTGACTTCAGTGGTCTGTAGGCATCTAACTGTGGCAATTCAGCAGTGTGCAGAATGCCTTATTCTCTTATTTCATGGGTGTAAAAGGTGCTCTCATTGTGTCTGTTCCACTGCCACAGCACTGGTGAATTATGTGGCAGTGGAACAGATAAGACACAGCACCAGTACAGCATAGTCCAGTTGATCTGTGATGTCAATGCTGAGAGCCAAGTCAATAGATGAGGAGACAGGATGTAGCACTATTAGGTAACCAGAGTAGTATTTTTAATTTGTAATGAGACCAGCTTTTCTTTCAAAGCTATCGTAATATATTTTGAGAAGAGTTTGGGTTATCACTGAAAAAAGTGAACATTTCATCTTTGCATTTTTTTTTTGTCATAAATATTTTGCCACTAGGTATGAGCATCCTTCAGAAGAAAGAAGACATCTTTTCAGACTGTAAAAAGAAATTTTGGAATACATATAAGGTGAGGCAAGCAGTTCACTTACCTCCCAGATAAGCAAAAAAACCCTCAATATTATTCAATTAAAATATATGAAATATCCTCTCTTCCAGCAGCCTTCCTCCCACTCCATTATTTGATTCTGTGTAGGAAGCTCTAAGTACCAGCAGTCCTGTGAAGTCAGGGTAGTCTGGAGCAGGCAGTGCTGCCGGATGGGTGAAATGATGCCATTTCAAAAATGTACAATGTTTATATACATAACGCTTGCACCTGGCTCCGTCTGAGCAACAGCCCTGCAGTACAACACTCATTAAGATTGTACTACCTTTTATCTTAAGAAACACTCAGACATTGGTGTTTAGTTAGCAACGCGCTTGACAACAGTTACATGAACACCTGTTAAAATCATTCGTTATAGAGACATCTCTTTTAGGAATCATTTTCAGCCTGTACTTTTCAGTGACAAGTCTTCTCGCTTTCAGAAGAAACACAGTCTCTTGTTTTAAGAAGACTTTGGTATAAATAGATAGTTTTATTTCGCATTTCCATGTACACAGGAGAAATTAGCCAGGCTACCACAAAGCTGAGCAAATGAAGAATTTTAAAAATTACTGAGGTGCAAGAAAAATGACAGAAAAAAACGGAAGAAATACAATAGAAGGAGGAAATGTGATGTGACGTGTGAATTTATCTTCATACTGTTTAACTATATAGTTAGGATAGAAAAGGATTATTTTTATTCCTGTGGAGGATGCTTCTAAAAACAGTGCCTGCTATATCCTATCAAAACATAAGGTTTCTATTGACCTTATGTTCTATGAGTAAATTATCCATTGATTCTTGCAAAAAGCCTTACATGTATGAGTAGCTAGAAGGAGCATTGCAAGTGTGAAATAAATAGTGTTAAGTGGTATTTTTCATTCATGGCTGAAACAAATGTTCACATACTTAAACATTTGTTCACCCATCTGGTAAATGTGCTTATGTATCTGGTGTCAGGTGACTTAACTGTGCTTAGAGGTTTGTATCTAAAATGAGTCAGAATAGTGTGTTTGAGAAACTCCTTGCATAGAGGCACATGAAGATAGTTAGAAGCTTAACGTGGCAACCTCTAAGTTAAGTGACTTAATTTACAATCGAACAACTTTTATTAACTTTACTCAAATATGTTTCAGTCTTTGCTAAATGTGGTAAGAAAAAATGAATTTTTATGGTTGAAGTCCATAAGAATAACAAATGATTCATTTTCATTTCAGACAGGACTGATGTACTGGCCTTTTGTGCAGGTGAGTTTTTAGGGCAACTCAGTGAGCCTTTCTTTCTCATAAAACCCGATCTGATGCATTTGTGGTACATCCAACCCAGTGAGAAGTCAGTGGGGTTGTTGGGTGTGCAGGTGCTAGACCTAACTACGCCTAGAGCACTAACTGAGCTCTCTCTCTTTCCAACACAGCTGTCAAACTTCATTTTGGTCCCTGTTTACCTGCGAACAGCTTACACTGGGCTCTGTGGCTTTGTCTGGGCTTCCTTCATTTGCTTTTCTCAACAGTGTGGAGATGGCACAGCAAAGTCAGCATTTATGTGGCTCCAAAGAGAGAAGGTCAATGCAGATGAAGAATCGTCAGAGAAATAAGAACTTTGGTTCTGAACACATTCAGAATTGATAAACTGAGTTAATGAAAATCAGTAAACCGCACTGCAGCCTCATTGCTGTGTTTTAAAATAAACAGTCATCTCAACATTTGTTGGTTAGTATAAGCAGTGGAACAGTTTGTCTTTGTGCCTGTTGATTTTTCATAAAAGAGGCCAATTGTATATTGGTATTTAATTATTTTCATGCTGCCAGCCCATCTCTTCTGGGAACAACTGACATACGGGGCAATGTAAGCGTTTGCACATCATGTCAGACTGCCTCGCTGGGGAGAGGTATTAACTGTAATTTAATTTTCAGGCAACTTGCAATTGCTAGAAAAAAGGAGTAGAACATGATCAGTTGTTGGACTTGACAATTGTTATCAGTGCAAGATTGCTTTCACAGAGCAAAATTTAATGGATTTCTTATGTAAAAAAGTGTCATTGAATCTGTTTCATTCAGAGAAAGCTGAAGTACTGTGTTTTGTAGGGACCACTTTTCTAGAGAGGAAGACTTGCTTTATTCTAGAAAATCTATATAGTGAATTATTTCATAGCGTGTAAAAACCTGAAATATATTTTTACCTCTTTTATCTTAACTGGGAGAATCAAGATAACTAACTTTGGTCAGAGTTCTTTGGGGTGGATGCTGCATATTGACACTTGGGGAAGCATCACTCATAAGCAACTCCTGCCCAACAGAACCAAACTAAACGTGACAATGAGCTTCTGTTATGTGTGTCAACAACTTCTTCCTTTGCCCATCAAGGGTCAAAGTATTGAAGAGTGTGTGGGAGTCTTGGCATCCTGACTCTTTTCTACCATTTCGTTAAGTTGAAGATATAATTAAGATTTTGAAGAAAAAGAGCATGGGAAGTAAAGGTAACGCAAATGCCTGAATGCCTCTCAGAACAACTATATATAAGGAATTTCCATTTCTTCTTCAAATGGCTTTTAAGCACTCCTGCTCTTAAAAGACGATGGGTAATTACAAATAGGAAACTAGGAGAAAGTAAAAATTAATTAGAAATTTGCTTTGTCAACTGAGGATCAGGTCTGGATACAGGTGTGCTCATCAATGTTTTTTAAATGTGCATATATATATCTCAGAACAGGAACTGTGAAAATTTCTGTGTTTGCAGTAAGTTGAAATCAGACTAGTAAAGGAGCTCTTAGTTTATTAAAATGGGATTTTATGCCCTGAAGTTACTAAATTGTAAGCTTGGAACGATATATGATATAACCCATCTTGATGATGATTGTAAAGAGAAGACTCAACCCTCTGTGTTACAATGATAATAAACCACTTTGAGGAATGTCCAAGTTCCTCTGTCTTGTCTAAATAGTAAACCAAAGCCTGCTTAGGCTATAAATATGCATTCTTTTGGCCAGCAGCTGTGCTACTTAATATATTGCTTACAATTATCTGTCACGGTGGGAGCCCAATGCTGCTTAGCTCAGACAGGGAAATGGATCATGCAAGCACTGACCAATCTATTTCAGGTAAAATCAACTTGTTTAGCTGCTGGCAGACAGATGGAGGAGGTAGCTTCCTCTCAAGGTAGACAAGTCACCGGTGGAAATCATTTTAATTGACTTTTGGCCTCTGTAGTGTGGACACTTGGCTCATCAGTTTAAGCTCTCTTTACAGTCAGTGGAGGAAAATAGGCAATTTTAGACAGGAGGTTTAGGGTATGGTGACCTGTGCACTGTGTCTGTTTCTTTCCATCGATAACAGGGAGTCGCAGATGACCAGCTGCGGTGTAGGCAGCTTCACTGTAGGTGCTCCTGTCTGGTGAGCTGAATTCCCCTGCTTGGTGTCTATCTTACATGTCCCTCTGGGAGCAATTTAGTGGGTGTTGCTGTGTGAATCCCACAGTGTGACCTGGGCAGTCCTGATGCTGGACATCCCAGTAAGGGTGGAAATCCACCAAGGAACCACCTTCATTTTCTCTATTTAAAAAAAAAAAAAAAAGAAAGATGAGAGAATACGTGCTTCAGACAGCTATAGCTGTTAAATTGTTATTGTACATAAAAAGTCCTCAGGATAAAGAAGCAATTTCAATAGTGTTTTCTCTGTTGATATTTTTAGGATGAGAATAGCATTTTAAAGTCTGTTTTGTTCAGTGAGACTTAGAAGTTTCAGGTAAGGTGTGCTAATTAAGTATTTGACTTTTTTTTACAGATGCTATTTATTTTTATTTCTGCTTGTGCCTTAAGTGTTTAATGATTAATATAATTCCCTTGGAGAAGGGAACTGAAAAATAGTGACATTACAAGGAGAGTGAAATAGTGAAATGATTTTCTGTAAAAGTTTATAAAGTTGGCTTGCTGTAAGCAGTGTGCAATGTTCTGTTGCAGCTCAGTGCAGAAAATATTTCTGCATGGGTATAACCGGTGAATCATGAATTTAAAACTGTTCTCATTATCTGTATAATGCTGATGCTTTTCTTCAGCAGGAGCATTTAATGAATGGAAGATCCATCTTCTATTTTAAACAGCTTAAAAGCTTATATAAGCTGTGCTTTATTGCTCTATGCTTTTGTGCTGCTAGCTTTTTGCTTGGGAATATGGGCTAAATCCTGCTTTGTCTTCAAGTTTCTCTCACTGGGCTTCAGGGTCTCCCTCCATATTTCTGTTACTTGAAGCACAGTTTTTTCATGTAATGAAAGCATATAGCTCTTACATTTCAGTATAATAATCCTTTCAGTATAATAATCCTTTCATTTCCTCTGTTTCTCATGTTAAGGGACTTGGCAGTTAAGTAACCCAAGTCCCCCCTTCTGTTTTTTTTCCCCCGCTTTACCAGCACTGATTGGTCTTACAAACATTTCAGACCCACATAATACAAAACAATGAAGCTGTGCTGGGACAAATTCTCAGGGTGCATAAATTAATACACCTTCTAAAAGTTTTCTGCCTCTGTCAATTTAGTCTGAGGACCTAACCTCTTAGTTGTTGAACTCTTTATTTTGACAGTTTTTTGGCGTAGAATATTACTTTCACAGAATAACAGAATGGTTGAGATTGGAGAGGACCTCTGGATGTCCAGCCCAGGTCATCCAGACCAACCCTATTTGACACATATATAAACTTCTCTTTGCTTCTAGTAATTCAGTAATTTATTTAAAAGAAAAAAAGATGAGTGAGACTTGTCCTAATGTCTCTCTACCACCCTTTCAAAAACAGTTGTAAGGGCTTTATGACTATTTCAAGGAATTGCACTGATCTTACTGCCAGCTGAACATGCAGATTTCCATAACCAGAAAGATGAACAGAATTATACATCACGTAGATGCTCAGGAAGGAGGGAACACAGTGCCAGTAGCTACTGGGCATGCATTCAGGTGACATTTTCATGTCATAGTTCCTCTCTAAGAGCAAGTGGGATGAGAAGACATTTATATCAGGTGCAGTTCTAGCTTCATGTTATTCTGGATAGCTGTGGGCATGTAGAGTCTTGAGCTAGATAAAATGAGAATTTCAAAATGTATTTTTCTACTGCAAATTTTTTATGCAAATGAACCTCCTGTACTTACAAGTATGCGAAATAGATCCTTCCAGGATTGGAAAATTCACCAGAAGGCCTCTGTCTTTTTCACACCAGGAACAACCATCCAGTAACACAGCACAGAATAACCAGTTTCATACTGCAGCCGAGGTAGTAGTTTGTTACCATATCTGATACATTGTCTGTGTAGCACAACCTTTGAAATCTATGCAGCCTCAGCCTTCTGATGCTCTGCTGTAAGTGCCAATGTTTTCTGCTCGCGCTGCTGTCTCTCCTGCTAGTGCCATTCCAGTGAGATGTGCAAGAAGTACTTGAATTTGATTAAAATAATTAATTTCAGGCTGACTGAAAAATGTATGTGTTTTTTCAAAGGCTTAATAAACATTAAATGCTGTTCTTCAGCTCTGTCTTCAACTTGTGTGTGTATAAACAAAGCCAGGACTTACGCAATGTTCTTATATCTTCATGAATCATACACAGAAAAAAGCTCAATGCCATAGCAGCGTAAAAGTTAAGCAGGGATTATTCGCTCCCTTTAAGGGTTAGTTACCTACATTAAGTCATCTACCACTTCTGAACAAATACAGAGCAGGACTCCCATCTTCAATGCCTTATGCTGAAGCTAGTGGGATTAACTTCTGTTTTGTTAATATACATTAGTATGCTATTATATTAATATCTAATACTATATAACAGTATATATATAATTATCTGTTCAGATAATATGTTTGCAGAAGGAACTGAGGAATGCAAGTAGGAAAAAGATGTAGTAAAAACTTTTAAAGAGAACAGGGGCTAGCCATGGGGTTCTTACTGAAGGACTACACTCATTGTAGTTTGTGTGGGATAGTCTTGGGAAGAGAATGGTTCAGAAGATTTGAGGCTGAAGTGAGTAATGTATTCCACAACTGGAAGAGACACACCACCTCCATTCCCTGCTGTAACTTCTTGTATATTTAGAATGAGGAGGAAGCTTTATGGAAACGTTTCAAGCTGAAAAATTCCATTTCATAGGCTTCATGGCCAACAGGGACGAAAAAGATCATTCAGTCTGAATCCTTGCATAATGCAAAGCAGAGTTTTCTCCTGAATCAAACCAGTCATGTCAAGTCTCATGCCGCCTTCTAGAAAGGTATCCAAAGACTTCAAATACCATAGGATCTTCTGCATCTCTAAGAAATTATTTATGTGTTTTTATGAAATTCTGTCTATCTAAATCAATCTAGCCTTAACATTCTAATAAGATAGTATTACTCCCTTTCTGACCGTATTTAGGAGTTGGTACAGCAGGCAAAGTCTTCTGTATGCATATAGTGGCAAACAAAGTTCTTGTTTATTCCTTGGATAAACTCCAGTAGGCTTAGCTCTGTTAGCTCCTTGCTAAGTGATTCTTCAGGCTCTTTTGTGAATCCTTTTTTGCTGTGCAACCTCTAATTTGAAATGTGGACAGTAACACTGTAAACATTAATCCCAGTGACCATTTCACATACACCTCATATAGATATTTTTTTTCTACTTCTGCTTAATATTTCTGTGGTTAAGCAGCCAAAGCCTGTATGTACTCCCTTAATTTCAATGCTGCACTGAGAATTCACATTCAGTTGCCACACGACAGCGATCAAAGTTACTATAATCCATTTTAAACAAGAACGAAGAATGCAGATTACATATCTGTATGAGTGTTGCCTACAGTCTTCAACACCCTAACAAACACTGCCTTCCCTTTTGTTTGTGGTTTATTAATTTAATGTGGCAGTGCCCAAAAGGCTTGCACCATGTACCAAGATAGAATAAGGTTTATTGCAAGGAGTATAGTAAAATGCATCATTCGCCTCTACGCAACGCTAGCAACAATTACAGTTATTTGTGCTGAGAGAAGTCTCAGCACCAGAAAAGACTAATGAGGTGTGAAGTATGTTCAGAAAAGACATGGTCAAGGACAGCTCTGCTGTAGCAGCAGGTGCATGAGAGAGAACTTCAGAGACTGAAGAATGGGCCTTTTTGTTTGCTACGTTCAGGGAAAGCCAGTTGTGAAGTGGGATTATAAAACAACAAGGGAAAAAGGACAGGTTGGAGTCTGTGCGCACACTCATGGGTTTTGTAAGTCGTGTAACATGGGACACTTACGCAAATGCTCCCCTCTGCCGAGAGACCTTAAATATGGGATCTTGATGCTGTCACCCTTCTCCGTTTTATGCTGTCACAACTGGTTAAGTCAAAGAGACCAAGAGGGAGCATGAATATTTAGCCTAGTAGGTAGTTCAGTTACCAGGGATATAAGGAGAGTGGGAATATGCTGTTCCCCGTTCTGTTACTGTACTTTATCCAGTTACAGCAGAAGTAAAATGCATAGGCACTCAGATGGCTGTGATAAATACAGATGGACTCACAGACCATGCACGCAAAGTTCTACACTACATGAGGAAACGTCAGCTTCATTCTGAATTGTGCATCCTTTTATAGAACATAATTTGGGGGCAGGGTAAATTAAGTTACAATATTCTTGGCTGGAATCAGTATCTAGGTAAGTATCTAACTTAGTCTGTGCGTACATCAGAATAAACACACTATTATTTCTTTGAAATCTGCCTCTCGAAGCTTGGTTTCCTGTGGTATTCTTATCTTACCATTGCTTATGTCCCTTTGTGAAGTAAAACCCACCTTATCTACTAAGGGTGTTCAGCTACTTCCATTTTATGCATCACATACTTTTATATGTAAAAGGTAACAAGACCGTTAGCTGCAGCTGGATTGCAGTGGTACACCGGTGACACTGAGGGATTTTGCATTAGTTCAACATCTAGCTCAGACTGGTCATCACACAGTAATGAATTACTGTGTCTTCACACTAATTACGCCTGACATGATACCACCATTAGCCATACAGTGTTTTGCTTACTGTTTCGGGGCAAAGTTGAAAAGACAATGAAATACAGGTTATCTATCACTGAAGGCCGATTTTGGAGAGAAATTCAAGTGAGAAAGAAACCTTTTCAGAATTCGGGGCCACGACATTGCAGCTTCCAGTTCCAGGATGCAAGTGGAGCACGCACGCTGTGTAGGAACACGGATCGGCGAGATGCTGAAACAGCCTTTTTGTGTGCCTCACAGCTTGTAAGCGGTTTTGAGCTCTCTATATGAGAGCTTGTGTAGGTAAAATGGAGGCTTACACAAAGTCACTTTTACATTTTGGACTAAATGAAATGAGGAAAGGCTCAGATCCTAAGAGAGCTGTGCTTGGAGAAGCAGGCTGCTGTGTTTGCAAATTTTACGCAATACGTTTATTACTTTAAAATGCCCATGCCCACACAAACTCCGAAACATTACTATACTGTCCACTGTGTTTGCAAGTCTTCAAAAATGGCCCAGCTCAATTTATCTCAACATCTACACTTACTGAACTCACAAATTTGTTTTTCTATGATTCTGTGGCCACTCATCACTGATACAAAAGCCACCTGCACAATAGTGACTCACCAGCACAACGGTCAGTCCAGTCATAGCACTGGAGTTGGCTCCAAATGCCAAAAATAAGGCTCATGTATGGACAACTTCACTACCCCTGGTATTAGTAACATATCTGGCAGATGCTATAACAGCTTTTTCTGTAAAATGTGTACCTTAAAAGGAGAGTGAATGTGGAAAGAGTTTACTAAGGCAAAAATACAATGGAAAGGAAAACAGTTCAGAGAAATATGTTTCTGAAATCTGTGTTTGGTCACAACTACAGCCATTGGTCTGTGCAGATTGTTTCCATTCTTCTTACCAGACAGACTTGCCCTGTCTCTTCTGCTACTGCATCTCCTGAATTTCTGCTGTGTTTTCTCACCTCCTATACTCAAAGTAGCTGAGATAAATCTAAATAAGTGCAAAGCACTATGCCAGTTTTAGTAGTCTCTGTTACACACCTCCCAGGAACGTCTGCAAATAGGGTCAGTACAGGTACAGACACAACTGTCAAACACAGACACTTAAAGACATAGCCAGATATAGGCCATTGATTTATCAGTTAAGTTTCACCTGAAGCATATTTTAAGCTGGCCAAATGTTTAACCAGTTATGTCCAGCCTAGACCTTGTTTTGGGAGCTGAGTCCTGCAAGACTGTTAAGTTCTCCTTCTTAAGTTATCTAAATATTTGCTAGGTCAGACCTAACTTCACAGGATAGATCTACAACTTTGGATAAGAGACAGGCGGTCAGATGCTGTAGCTCAAGTTCTGCCAGATAACATTTATCGCACGCAAGTCAAATCATCATCAGCGATATGCAGAGATACTAAAAAAATGGAAAATTTCTCTAGAAGAACAGTTTCTAGGACACAACATGCTTTAGTATTGTTCAACCCAGACACTGTGAAGCATGTCATATCTAACACAAAATCAGTGACACACCGTTCGCTGAAATTTGCCATTAAATGGTTGTCTTTCACTTCCATAGCTCTACTAGAAGTTCAGCTCTGGAGAAATAGTAAATTGGATATATCGTCAGTTTTCTTCTGGGGGCATATTTGTTGAAACAGTTAATGACATATAGAAAAAAAACCCAAAATCAGAATAGGATGGCATTTAATAGATATTTGGGTAAGAAATATACTTAGAATGACACAGACCTGATTTCCTGTGGTGACTTGAATTCATAATACAATAAGATCCCATTTACTCAAAGAAGCTCATACTGTGTCATGACACCGGCTAGGGACGCTAACGCATTAGAACCATTTTTCCCCACTACGTAAAGCTGTCTATATAGACTGGTCACCATGATTTCAGAGAAGGTGAAATCCAAGGTACAGATTTACCACTACAGCTCCCAGGACAGCACAGCGCCACCGCGTCACATGATATGGCTGTAGCTGCAGAGCTGCACAGATCCTCATTCATTGCTAAGCACTCTGCTGAGGGAAGCTTTTTCCATTTTCCACTTGCAGTGGCAATGCTCCAAAGTCACAAAATTAGAAAAAAGGCTAATCTTAGAACATTATCAAAATAATTGGTATATACTTAGGCCCTACTCTTGCAGAAACTTTTGTGCAAATGATCTCAGCAGGACGGCTTCCGCATAGCTGCTGTTACATTTAATAATCTGCAGAACTGGGCTCTTACTGGATTTGGTGTCTTTTTCAAAATGGGCAGGTGAAAGCTTCCTAGATACAATAAATCACCTTATACATTCTTTGCTTTACGTAAGTAAGCTCTGTGCATTCAAGTTTTTAGCTAGTGGGTGTTCTTCTCCCATACTTTAAATATTCAACTATTCTTAGAATCACTCCTCCATCTCCTAAACAATGCACTCAGATTCTAATTACCTAAAAAACTTGAAGGGATGGATTGAAGATATTCCTCAGATCCACCAGAAAGTTGGCCCTTCTCCCTGATCAGCCTGTTTCCCTTAGTCCAACTCTCATCCAGATCCCAGATGGGCTCTTATGTTCCTCCCACACTTGTGTTCCTCACTTCTACAAGTGAGTCAGTCCAGCCCACCCCAGCAGGCAGCTGCACCGTCACCCAAAATCAGCTGTGCAGAGTGCTGCCAACCGGCTTTTCTGCTTGACTCACAGCTCTGTTTGGGCTCCATCTCTAAAGGCCAAAACCAGTGAAGGTGGAGGAATTGCACAGTCAACAAGGGCTCTTCCAGCATGTCCGATGCTCAAATCACAGCATATCCCTAGGGAGCACAGGTGACAGAGAAAAATCAGAGTTCCCTGAAGACCTCCTACATCATTGTCCAACTCAATTGAACTTGTTAGCTCATTCCAATTCTCAGAAAAAGCAGAGAAATTTATAACACAGATTTTCAGTGTTACTATTTTAAAACTGATGTGGAGGTTTTTACTCCTCCAACATGGGAAGCACCCTCCAAACAAAATTACTCATGATTATAGCAGCAATGTGCATCAGTCCAATTAGTAAGTACATTACTGAGTGTAGAGGTAATACTTCTGAAGTGTTGATGATTGAAGGGCAGGACCAAGTTGTTTGGAAAAGGTAGGTGGCAAACAAACAAGCTTTCTTGCACCCAGTACATGTTCAACATTACCAGTATCCCATGACCCTTCATAAAATCAGGCAAGGAGTGCTAAAACTCTTATTTGCTGTGAGGCACTGGATAACCTGCCTAACTCCTGCTTCATTGTCTTTACATCAGAAATGTTACCATGCACAGTAAAGTGCAGTGGGATTTCACTAGCAAAGGTGTGCTCCAACTGTGAAATGCTGTTGAGGGATTTTATCCATATAACTTCCTCTAAAATAAAATAAAAGAAAAAAGAGTAACTACAATAATTATCACCATGCTTGTGCTTTCTGCATAGTCATGTCCTTCTCTTCGAATCCCAGCAGGTTGCATAAGCAGCAAAACTGCATGCTTATGAAAAATACGTATGGTTATGGGAAGTATAAAATACCATCACTCGTTTGGGTGCTGTCCTCTGGCTTTTGGCAACATGATGCTGAAATGAGCGTTACTCCACTCAGTGCAGGACTTTCAGGAAAGCCGAAGGCTGCGTGTACGGCATTCTGCGATGTGATAGACTGCAAAAGCCATGAGCGGCTGTGGCTCTTACCGTTACCGCCCGGCTGCTCAGGGCAGATGATGGGCTCAGTGCTGCGCTGGAGGCAGGGAGCACAGGGCTCCCGTGCCCTTAGCGGCGAGCCTACTGACGGGCTCTCGCTCGCCGGAGTCGCTTCGGCTATGTAACAGGAGCGCACACGGCAGGTGCACGGATGGGCAGAGACGAAACCAGCCGAGGACCGCGATCCGCACGGCGGCATCGTTGCGGGGTCAGTCTCCATATCCAGACGGGAGGGAGGGAACCCACCCACCCACCCGCCCCGGAGGGCCCGGCGGGCGGGGCGTGTGCGCAGCCCGTGCCGGGTGCCGGCCCCCCCGCAGGGGTCACGGCTCGCATTGTCTGCCGGCCTCCCCCCGCCCCAGCCCCGCACTGAGCATGTGCGCAGCGCCCCTTCCTCCCCCCGCGCCCGCCCGCGGGCCCCCGTTCCGCGCACGGGAGCGCTGAGCTCCGCGTCCTCTCGGCGGCGGCGGGGCCGCAGCCCTGCTGGCATGGAGTGAGCGAGCTGCGGAGCGCCGCGCCGCCCGGCCCGGCCATGGAGCTGAGGCGGTCCATCTCGGCCAGCGCGGAGGCCGAGAGACCGATGAGGCGCTACGGGGCAGTGGAGGAGACGGAGTGGAAGGCGGAGGCGCTGGGGAGAAGTGAGTGCGGGGCCGGCTGCGGCGGTGCGGGGCGGTGCGGGGCGGTGCGAGGCTCCCGGCCCCGTGTCCGGCGGCGAGCGCACGGCGGCGGCTCCTGCCCGCGGGGCGAAGCCGCTTCTCGGGGAGGAAGGTTCGTTTGAGCGCTGGGCCCGCTGGTGCTTCCAGAGGATGCTGTGTCGGAGACAAGTAGCGTTTCCCTGTCAGGGACAGGGAGGCAAAGGGCTCCCCCAGCAGCGCCGGTGCCGCTCCGGGCTCCTCGGTGTTTCCGTGGGAAGTGGCTGCTCGCCCCGCGAAGTGAAGCGCTGAGCGGGTGGGTGGCTCCGGAGGAACGGCTGGAGCTTTGGCTCGCCCTCTGGTCCTGTATTAGATAGAATTTCAATATATGGCTTTTCATAAATATTGGTCTTTAATGTGCCTCACATTTGAAAGGCACAGGTGACAACCGCGTTATTCCTCCTTGTTTTGTCAGGCGGAGGGTACAGGAACGCAGCGCTTAGTTCACTTCTTCAGTGGCTGCATTGTATTTGTGAGCTCAACAGATGCTCTGTGGTGGAAGAGCTTTCTTGAAATCATAATTTCCCAGAAAGAAGCAATTGGCATAACCTTTCCAAAGGGCCAATGGAAAGAGGAGTTAAAAAGATACACAGTTGTCAATTCAAGTTATCCATGGGACTCTTCTCTAAGATAGTTCTGCCAATTCAAGAATAATGATTGCTATCTTCTTTACAACCTGATAAGCCTGTAAACCCCTTCCAGGTAGCCGCTGAGGTAAGAAATCTTGAAAAGACTGTCACAAACAGCTCTGTGCTGGTATAAAGAAAAATATTTTCTAAGTTGCATCAAGTGTTTGATTATGGCACAGGAGAAAATGCTTTGTGTGTTTCTGTTGTGACACCTACGTCTTGGCCTTCATTCTTGATGCAGCATCCATGAAGTCTCACCTGGATGCGTTCTAACATCCCACAGCTTTGCAGCATTCTGCTGGCAGGTTTCAGCCAGCACTTCTGCTGTGTTTAGACTTTTCAGATGATGCTGTGTCCCGGAATCGTACTTCACCTCTGGCTTCGTTTTTTCCTGCATTTGTTATTGTCTACTATATGCAGGGGTGTAACTCTCCCACTGTGATGCTTCAATTGCAGTGTTGGTTTTGTTGCAGTGCCTGGCGTAGGTTCAGGACTGAGTAACTCCACACTTTCTAAAATGGAATTGAAGACTAAAATCGCTGTTGACTGAGTTGGTTGACTCAGATACATGCAACAGTTCTGCAGGTTCTCTGGCATGATACAGACAAGTGCTCTTCTTGTTCTCATGGATATGTCTGGTTTTGTTCCAGCACTCAGGAGCTGAGTGCAGTGCAGCACTTGTAATAATAATAATAATAATAACTGGTAGCTTGAGGTGACAGAAGGGTTACATCTTGCAAGCTTTGTACAAAAGATTGTCTCTTTTGGCAGAGGGCAACGTGGAGATTGAGTGGGTGACACGATCTGCTTAAAAATATGTGCTCTGCATTAAGCTTCCACACAAGTCGCAGCTTGACCAAGTACCAGGGCTTGTGGCAGGACTAGAACCAAGTGTCCAGGTGTCTGCACCTTGGCTCTGCTGCTCAGCTGCCCTTCTACATGCTAGATTCAGTTTAATGAGAATGTTTAATGTATAACCATTTAGATACAGAATAAAAAGTAATCTGGAGGACATAGTCTGTTCTTTGAAAAGTAGGAAATTATTATATTAAGGCTTTGTTATTTGAATAATTGATCAGTTTTATTTGCTTATAGGCTTCAACTTTCTTAAAATACTGTGGAAAATGCTATTTGTGGTAGTTGTTTCAGATGATCCCTGCATATCTTTCCTACTTTAATAATAACACTGACTTCTGGTCATGCCTTCGCATTGATTAAAAATAAACAGATCTTATTATTTTATGCTCCTTCACAGCACAGGTCCTAAATTGCATGGCACCGTGACAGTAGTCTCCAGAAGAAGCTGGAAAAGCACCATCCCCTCTTTTACTGATGTTAACAATTAGCCTTTTGATATTTGCATTTTGTTTTACTATGAAATGCTAAGTAATAGTATCAACAAAAGCAGAGCCTATTACTGCACATGCATTTGCCCTTTTTACTCTGTCTTAAATCAGAATCTCTTCGGAGGTAGGACTTGTGCATCTGTACAACACTCTGCACGATGGAGTGCTGTTTCCTCGTCAGTGCCATTTGATGTAGGTGTAGTCATATCGCAAGAGAACGTATATCTATGTATGTCCACTACAGAAAGTATGTCATGGAAGTTACGTGGTTTCTATTTAATTTGTTAAATGGAAAGGGAGCTCTGTGCTAACGTCTCTATCTGTGGTACTGAGGGCAATGTTGGTTATTGGTTATAAACAAAAATGAATTACTTCATAGCCAGGAAACGTAACATCATGCACATTTCTATTCTGCAATGGCTTCTTTGGACCGAATTATCAATAGATATTGCAGCAGCTGAGGATCTGATGCCCTGCAACCTGAGGGTGTAATGATCACCAGTGGGTTTGCATGCAAAAAAAGAAGCAGATTGTTTAAAGGTGTCTCTTTAACAAGACACTGAAGCCTTTCTCTTTATATACGGGCGGGGATTTCCAGTGAGTAGAGAACATTAACAGCTATGGTTTACCATGTACAGAGCAACTCAAGCATTTTCTAGTGCATGCAACACACAGGCTTATAAATTGTCAGGCTTTTATAATAATAAAGTAGTTTGAGCCTTCTCAGTAAATGATCTTTACAATGTAGTCTTGAGGAGTCTGCTCTGAAGCAGAGCACTTAAGCATTTTGGTCAGTCCTCATTACCAAGTGCACAGCTTCATTTAGAATCACCTGTCTTGCCATGGGCAGGGACTACTCCTAATACTCTGATTAAATGACTGCAGGCCACTCCAGGGAAATAGCCATGAAGAAACGAGCAGGTTTTCACTATCCTTTTGAACGTTGCACTTCTCGGATACGTTTCTGCTATCTTTTCATTCCTCTTTCAGTTTGCACGAGGTCTGGAACCTAACACGAAATTCACAGTGAATGCCTCAGCTTCAGTCAGTATAAGGAAGCAGAAATGCCAGAAGACTGAGGTGGTTATGTTTTGATGCAATTTAGTGCACCATTTGCTTATTGTTTTCATTTGAATGGTAACTCAGCATTGGAGGCAAGCTGCCACTCTCCTGTGTTGCAGAGGTCCACCTTTTAAACTGTTTTGGAATATGAAGGGGAGATTAGGGGAAAGGGGGCCTATTACAGACCAGAGGAAGCTGGAGACTTGGTCGTAGTGTGAAGGCATCGTAGGCAGCTTTACTTGCTCTCCCTTCACACTGTGAATGTTATATTGCAGGTTATGTCCAGGCTAGGTGCTGCGAGATGGCAGTGCACTTCAGAACAGCACCAGTGGGGTGATTTTACCGAGTTCTGAGATTGCTCTGATTTGTTCCGACAGCAGAAAGACAGTACTGTTCCCAGGTTCACAGAGATCTTGGGCTGACAGTTGTGAAAGCTTATTTCACCATATTCAGTTAGTTTATCTTGAAAACCCTTCTAAACTTGTTAGCCAGAACAAGACTCTTGTATGTATTTATATGATCTGCCGCTGAGTACAGAGAGTAGTTCAGACACTGAAAATGTGCACCATTTAATATTTTACCTTTGCAATTCTTGACGCTATGGGAAGGTGGATGGCTTATATCTGGAATATTTTTAGTTCAAGATGGTTGGTTCAGAGGTGCTACTATGCATGGAGATCATCTTTCAGCTTGCAAAAGCTTGAAAAGCTAAAAAGAAAATGACCATAGATTGCAATAACATAGCTGGTGGTCCTATGGCCAGGTTGTCTTTTCTCTCTGGTGAACAAAGAATGAAGAAAAGGCATTTTTGCTGTGGTTATGGGCACTTGCTTTGTCTAATCTACTGGGAGCTGCTTGTGTCACCTTTAAGACCTGATTTCATTAAGAGAACAGAATGGCTGCATCTTAGATCAGGATCTAGCTCGTGGTGTTTTAATGTTGCTTAATAACATTCTATAATAATTTGAAAATTTTCTGTTGCAATATTAAAAAAAAAATTGGTCAAATAGCAACAGAGAAACACATTTGTCTTGCACAGCAGAACCTGCACAGCTACTGTACTCTGATACCTATCTGTCGTTCTGGTCACTGATGAGTAGTTAGGATGGGCCTGCTATAATCATACGCCTCTATGTATTAGTCAAAAAGTAGATAAATGCCACTCAGAAAGGATTTCTGGAAAGGACTGAGGCAGGTTTCTACAAAACACAGTTGTAAAACTTACCTGCTTCAATGGCAGGTAAATGGCTCTGATATTGTCCTACACAGCTTAATGTTTCTCCAAGTCACTGGTGATTTTGGCTAGCAGTGTGCACACACAATTTATCTGTATTTTTGTTACTTATGCACTTTTTCATGTACTACATCCTAATCCTTCTGCAAAATATTTCTTAAATACAGAACCTACCACTTAATAATCTTCACAGGATCATTCCTGCATCACCTGTAACACACACAGGAAGGGCGTATCTTGGCTTTGTTTTACTTTACAAAGAGACAGGAGAATAATTTACAGAGTGAGAGTAATCCAGTTTATACTATCAAAACATTGTCTCATATTTTCTAATGCCTGCTCCCACAGCTGGGTGCTCCAGGCACCTGCTAAGACAGGAAGAAGGGAGAACTGGAAATATTTTTGTGCCTCAGAGTGCATCCCTGTTAAAATATTGGTCAACAACGAGAGGAAGTGTGACCCCTAGAGCAGCTTCTTCCAGATACTGCTTCATATTGGTCTCCCAAGTAAGTCCGCAGAATTCTGCAGCACAGATCCCCATAGAAATACACTTTCCTATTTTGTGACAGAAATAAAATCCCTTGCCACCCTGGTCTCCCTATCATATTTCATGAGTTTTGCCCTTCCTTCACTTTTCTGTCTAGCTGTGGGCTGTGCGTGTTCAAGGCTTCTTAACAAAAAGTGCTGGAAATTTACTCCGTAACTTGTTCCATGGTTCTGAATATAGTTGTCTCTTAACAATATTTTGTATCCTACAAAGTCTATTCTGTATGGGAGAAAAACAACAACCAAACCCACCCCAACCTAATCAAAGCCAAAGGGCCTGAGTGTAGCAGGAGTCTGTCTAATTCTGGATAGGGGCTACCTTGCAAAAGCCACATTGGTTATTGTGGATCAGGATCTTACTGCTGCACATCTACTCGCATATGTCAGCAAAGACATTTCTCTCAGCCGAGATACTCATAAATCAGAGAGTTAATGACTTCCAAAACCTCTGTGCTCAACTGTGTGTACCAGGCAGGAAACGAACACTGAACATGTAATACAGTGTTTATATTCAAACCAGTGCCAACCAGTAGTTGTTGGAGAAGTTAGAGATGAGGCTACAGTGTCGTATTTGGGGCTGTTTCTCATGAATTTTCCCATTTTCTTTTGAGATGTTTTACAGAAAAATGCATTAGACTGAGAAAGTAGGACACTTTGAACTACAGACATCATCCCTGCTGCTGGCAGCCTGTGGGATTATGGGCTCAGTCTGTGTAATTTTTTTGATTATGTTTGATAATTGATCCCTTAGTTGCACAGCACGTTTTCATCAGAGTAACCACTTGTGAGAATGTGTGTCTGTCTGTCGCAAGGGTGCATTATTAAACAGGATTAAAAACTTACATTCAGGATTGGGCATGAGCTGCAAAGTACTGTGTATCACACGTGAAGTTTATAGGGTTTTCTTGTAGTTACTGAGCACAAGAAAGATTGAAACTCAGCACTCTGTAACCCTGAATCTCAAAGTGCTTTTTCTCTGTAGCCAAATATGTTGCATTTTCATAGAAGTCTTACTTAGTGAAATAGTCCCAGAGACTCAATAAATAATGCTAATTTATTTCCATGGAACATATTCTGCTAACTACATAAAAGGCATAGTACAAATGCATTCAAAAGTCAAAGATGAAAAATGTATGCTTGGAGGGCAAGCTATGAGAAATCAGCAGGAGCACCCTTGGATAATTATCTTGGTTGCCCTTCAGGATCAGCAGTGAAACATGAATTATCAACATTTTGTCAGCTCATAAAGGGCAAAATATTTGAGAAAATAATTTTATGAGAATTCGTCATTAAGTGAAGATGAATGATTTTCAGCAAGACAAGCTGCTCATTGCAAAAGCCTAAGGATTGCAAACACTACTAAAATGGAAGAGATAATTTGTTATTGTAAGAATATCAGCAGTGTTTAAGGATCTTTTTATTGCCTTGAACCTCTCCCCCACCCAAACTGATTAGGAATTTAAGAGGTTTTGTACAGACACATTTGGATTTTTATATACTCATAAAATCAGAACAAATTATTTGCATTATAAAGTGGTTTAATGGTTTTGTTAGTCTCTCAACTCCAAAACCAGAGGAGTCAACAGTCTGTTCTACCAGTAATGCCTTTTCAGTACATGAGGACAAAGTAAGTTTTAGAATAATGGCACCGCAGCCAAACGAGCAAGACAGTGTCCTGACCTCCCTGGGAAATGACAGAGAAGCCTGACTGACACCTTCGTAGTTACAAATGCAAAACACAGTCTTGACTTCATTGACATCAGGGGAAATTTCCTCACTGATTTCAGTAAAACCAAAACTGGACAGGGCTCTGTGCCTTTGTCTCCTGGAAACCTGTTCGTGTCGATTCTCCCTAGAGAAGTCCTGGTGAGGGAATTTGGGGGCTGTGTCAGTTCCATGAGGGTTCCCCTGGGGATCTCTGTCAGGGTGCCCTGCCCTCACTTCTCACTGGGTGCATCCTTCAGCCCCGCAGAGCTCTGGCGAGCAGGGATGAGCATTTGCTCCCTGGAGACCTGTTTGCACAGGCCGGGGTAAAGCCATTTCAGTCTTCTCGTCTCTGAGCAGTGAATCATTAGCAAATAGATTAGAGGCCCTACGGTGAGTGGCTGTTCCTCAAACTGTCCTGTTTCACAGGAGAAGAGGAAGTCACAGAAATTCAGTTAGGCATTTGTGCCCCCGCTCTCCTTGTCCAATCTGTAGTTTCTCTCCTCTCATCTTCTGTCATGCCTTCCCAAACAGCCTCCTCTGGGCACTGTGCCTGACAGGGGACTGAAGTTACTGCGGTTTGCCAGACTCTTAAGACAGAGACGTTTTCCTTCAGGCTGATACTTGTCTGTAGCACAGAGAGAGTATGTGGGATGTGATAGCGAAGGGCACAGCCATGGGGTTTTGAAAGCCAGTAAAATCAAGATCCATTTGTCTCTGCCTTGGTAAGGTGTGAAACATCCTGTGACTACAAAGTTTCTTTATTTCTCTCATCAAAAGAGAAGGTGGCTGTTTGTCTTAGTGATATGGATTAAGACTCGGCTGAACTGCTTTTGTTTCCTCACCTCTGAGACCTCCAGCGAGGCAGTGAGCTCAGCCTCACGCCAGCCCGATACCAGTTGTGAGAAAGAAAATATCAGCACATTTAAAGAAAACTTAATCAAAATTAAGTATGCAAAAGCAATTCACCTGGTGAAAACAGAGGTTGCTAGAGAAAGACTCCACATCCATGGATGAAAAGCAAATGCACAACAGATTTGTTTGTCAGCTGTCATTGTTTTGCACAAGTTGAAGACATGGAGCTGTGTCCTGTTTCACCTGAGCGTACACTGAGAAAAAAACAGTTTTGGCTCTTCTGACTCTGGCAATTTCTTCTTTAAGGGAGAAATTTAAGCTTTTGCCTGTGGCTCCCTGGAAGCACCGTGCGCCTTGTACTTTGGAGAACAGGATCCCAGCATGATTCTCTGCTGCCTGGCCTTCCACTTTGCTGTTGGACTATGCACAGCGTATGTGCATGGCCTTAGGAGCAGCAACATTCATCTCCCTGGGAAGTTACTACTCTTTTCTCCTATGAAACACCTTGTTCTTTTTTTTGGCTTCTGAGAAGCATCTTCTCAATATTTGATTACTTGCTGGAATGGGAAGCTGTTATGTGAAGCAGTTTCTTTACCGTCTGATAAAATTTTCCATACCAGTATCACTTTGGCCTTTACTTGATTGGAATCATATGTATTTCATATTTATCCAGTGGTTTTAAGGTTCCCTAAAATTATCTGCCAGCTGCTGGGAAGATGTTTAGGGCCCTGTTAGTAAACTGTGTTACTAAAGAATCACATCACAGAGCTGGGGGAGAGAAACAAGCTTTCTGATATGTGGCCAGATAATTCTGAAGGAGAATATTGTAAATATATGAAATTTAGAAATGTCAATGGCCATTTTACTATTATTTCACTCACAACATATGCTGCTCTTCATCTAGGAGAAACCACAAAACCATATATTCCTGCAAAACTTTTTGAGACTGAACATTGTTGTCTTTTATTTTTTTTTTCTGAAACAAATTATTAAAGTCCTTTAAAAATACCAAACTAAATAAGCTTTAAAAACCTGAACATTAGCTGCAGCTGGCACTGTTAACAGCATTTGTAATGCTGAAGCTTTGTGTTCATATTAGAGGATCAGAATATGGCTCTAGTGAGGAACAAAATGGAAAGCCACAGGCTGTTTCCTTTGACTACTGAGCAAAATGACAGAACCGAATGAACAAGTAATACGTGTTTCTTAATACTGCTTTTTAATTCTCCATCACGTAAGATGAATTGATGAAGCATGAATTGCTTTCTTTGGAGTGTGGCTCAAACTCAGTCTTGCTCCAGATGGGAATGTGCGTTGATTTCAGTGGGAGCCCCGCGCTAGGGAAGGGACCTACCACAGTAACCAACTGCACCAGTTTCTATTTGCAGCCTTCCGGTAGCGCTGAATCTCATGCAGGGCTGTGGCAGGGTTGGGCATGGAAACCTCTTCCCGAGTCATCCTAACTGCTGGCACTCTTCCCGAGCCAGTCTAAAATAGCTTCTTGCAGAAAAACTCTAACCCAGTGCCACTGAATAAAACTGACAATGAGGGCTCTCAGGTCAGACCTTCAAAGGCAATTTTCCATCATTTTTTGTGTCTCGTTTTGGCTCCATTTTCTCATAGGAACAGCTGTCAGATCGTATTCACTGTGCAAACTTCCCCATCAGGCTGCGTATAATGGCATATTCTCCTCATTGTCTGAAGGACAAACTGCTGTTTAAAGTGCGTGAGGCTGTATTTTCAATTCATAACATGATGGCAAAAGGTGAAAGCATCATGATTTATTTGAATCTAACCCAAATTTTCATCTTATAGAGATTTATTTTGAAAAATAAAATTATTTTAAGCAGTCAGTCTGTTCCCATGTCCCTCTGTCCTGCACTTGCATGTGGTGTGACCCCATTGTGTGAAGGCATTAAAGAACAGATCCCAAGACTAGCAACTACTGTCTCCTCCGCATTAGCTTTAAGATAACCAGAGAGCTGGTGAAAAAGATAGCCCCAGTTCTCACAAACCAGGCCTCTAGAAACAGATAAGTAATGCAGTTTGATTTCTGGATTTTTTTTCTATGTCTCTGAGGCACTGGAGGTCAGTAGAGAGAGGACAAAGGGACTGGTGATGTGAGAAGCACTGAGGTGCCTGGAGGCAGTCAGTGACCACCATGATCCTTTTTGTTTCTGTATTTATAAAGTGAACAAAGCATTCAATAGAGGTTTAACAGTGGTACTAGAACAATACTTTTGGCAGGAGGGGACTATTAAGGCCTACTTTGAGGCTTGGCTACATTTTATTAAATGATTTCGGTATACTACCATGTGGTTCTGATAAAGATGGGTGACAGAGCTCTTGTACTAGCTCCAGCTACATTTTATACTACGTTCAATTCTAGTCTTTCATACACATGCACAGGGTGTGCTAGAATGAATGACCGAGCTTAATGCATCCACTCTCCTTGATTCCTCCTCTCTTTACTGCAGATCGCTTTGCTTCATCTCCTAAGTACGTTCATTCAAAGAAGAAAAAGCACCTGTGACTCAATCCATAGCACTCCTGCTCTAGGGTTTGCGCATGCGAAACTGCAGTGATCTGAGGACTGAACAGACCACACTTACTGCACGCCGGGCATGCTGAGCTTGGGTAGTCCCAGCTGTGTCTGTGCAGCAGAGGTGTGATGCAAGGGTGCTGAAACTTCAGGCTAATTCCCTATCAAAAATAAAGGGCATATACGAGAGCTCTTCCAACAGGAATTTTAGCTGGGCAAAGCATTTTTTCAAGCATCTTCCTAGTTTTAATTTGTTGCAGTGATTTCATAATTGCTGATGTGAGGTTTTTTCCCTCAGTACTTGTTAAGAAATTTTGTGTTTACCTTTTACGTAGAATTATCTGGATGTAAAATACCTTGATAATAATTTCTTACAGTGAAGAAAATCACAGCACATAATTACATTGATTTAAAATTATGTGGCTAGTCACAACAGGGCAAATTTAATGTAACTATTTTCATGTTCAGAATGTTATACCACAGCATTGCAAGCAAGAAAAAACTGTCTCCTTCTGTGCGTCCTCCACATATATATGTATTTACTCCAAAGAAAATATTTTCCTTGTAGAGTCTTCTCATTCACTCTGTACAAGGGAGAAAAGACAACTCTTATGTATCTAATCATTTGCATGTTTATAAGGAGACCATCCACCGCCCTTCACAGGAATAAAATATACAAGGAGCAGGAAACAGAACGCCATCTTGTAGAATATACTTTTAATATTTCCCCAAGCATCCTTATTCTGGAATGGTAGAAAGGCAAAATATCCGTGCCAGAAACTACTTTCTACTAGAACAGATGATGAGAATTCTCATCAGTTTCTAGGTACTATGGAAAGTGCCCTTCTACAGACAGCAGGGAGAATTTGCTGTGTGCTCTCCAAGAAGACTGGAGAGCGATGACATTTCTATGGGCAAACCCAGGGCATTGTCACATGTTGGCTAGGATAGGATGGGTGTTTGCTGACAAGTCAAATAAAGAAACAGGAAGCATAGGAGATGGTCATTTTGAGATGTGTATCTTTCTAAACGAATCAATATTGCAAATGAACTGAAAATTGTGCAAACAGGTGCAAATAGCATGAAGTCTTTGCAGCAGTAGTTGAGTATTTGTTTAAACTCCAGTCTGTATCAACAAATTAGGTCAGAGATAATCAATTCAGAAGAAAGGTCGCTAAAAATAAGACTCATCACCAGAGGTTCACTTAGTCCAGGAAGTGATTAACTTTGCGCGGTGACATCTGAGGAAATAATTAAAAGGAACTTCTCCTTTTATTTTCCTTTTTAAATAAGTAAATTTCCATTAAAACTGAAAATTTGTAATCAGAACTTAAAATTGCAAACAAAAGGTAAATTCACTACTTAATCTTGTAGAATTTACTGAAGTCACACTTCTGTAAGATGTGTTATTAGTCTGCTAATAGCAACAGATATGAATAGTGGTCTGAGGCAGGTTACAGTGAGTGTGTTTTGTCTATTCTGTCTGATAACACTTTCCTAATAGAGTCAATATTATTCTTTTTGCTAGTTGCAAGAAGTTTTCCTATAGCAACAGGGTAAACACCTAATGAAACAGGAAAATCTCATTGTAAAGCCGAATAATTGAATAGTAAAGCTTACCTGAGGGGGAAAGATGAAGAAAAAAAGAAACCAATTTAGCTTAAGTAATTTTTAAAACCAACAGATTTCATGCTGGTGGCGTCCCAATGTTTTAGTGAATGACAAATCTGTTTCTAGCTCTTTTTGATCTTATGTTTAATTCATATAAGGAATTTCCACTTAAGAAACACAGGAGTCTGGTCTGTTGATTTTGTGGTGGCTGACTCCCAGAGACGTGCATGTTCAGCTTATGTCAAAGATCTAGACCTCAAGCTTTGTAATGTGGAGTTGTAAGATCAGATTCTGGACTCAGATGAGGAAAAAAAAACCTTACTATTTTTTCAAAGATGTCGCTCAAAAAAAAAAAAAAAGCTGGCTTCTCATGTAAGAGACTTCCAACTCTGCACCAAGTATTTGTATCACACACTGATTTTTGCAAGAGAAGGAGAATTCTCTTTCATTTTCTGGTGTGAAGGGAGGAGGTCACATATTACCTTGGTACTGCGAATTTCTCTGGGCAGCATTTTAAATAGGACACATTCCCAGGCTGGGTATATAATTAAGAAAATCTTCTTTAAGACTCTGCTATGTGATATAGCTGTGCTGTGATAAGAAACAGCTGTTCAAGAAAGTAAGCAGCTCCTTTTTTCATCCGAAAGCTGCTCAAATCTTTGGTCTAAGCTGCTTATGAATAAAGCACAGCAAATTAGGGGCCTGTACCTTCCCGAAAACAGGCAGGCGGTGAGGGGTGAGGAACTGGCATGGCTGTTACTCTGTCCCTCTTGGTGGCTGCTGGAAAGACTTACCAGACACAAGTTGAAAGGGAAAGACCCAGCAATTTGCTACACACCGTCTCCTTAACCCCGGGGGAAGGCGAGAGCCCAGCTGGATGCAGAGCCCCTTGGCTGGCACCCCTGTTCTCAAACTCAGAGAAAACCAACCTCCGCACCAAAGCTGCCTGCCTCTCCTCCTAACATCCACGTCAGGCTGAGGCAGGCTGGACAGTAGCAATGTCTGGTTATTCACAAAAAAATGAGCTAAATTGCTGGGTTTTCTGCAAGCAGCACTACTTGAGTACTGAAACAATATCATGCAAGATCAGCTCATTTGTCTAATCTCTGTCTGTCTGTCTGTAGGGGGAAAGAGAAGAGAGAGAAATCAGAACTGAATAGTAGGAGAAGCTTCTGGTTTTTAGACCTGCTGGGATATTGAGGGCACCCTTCTGTCAGGTTAGGTCAATAGGGGAATCGCTGATAGAAATCCACAGTGGTACGTCTCCTAGAAAGAGGTGGAAAAATGCCAGTCTGTTATTTCAGGTACAGCAAGACAAATTAGGTTGCTTAGTTTCAGACTGACATGTTATGTGGTCTGAGGGAAATTGTTTTCACGCCTCACCTAAAGCCACCAGCCAAATGTGTGAAAAATCCTGTTGTCAGAGCATCTGGCAACAAGGAATGTGGTAGTGATACCCAAACTACAGTTTATTTAAAATTGGAAGTAACAGTAGGAAGTCTGGAAAATGTTCTTGCACAATTCAATTACAGTATTTTGTTAAGACTGTCATAATTCTCTGCAGACCTAATTATATGGACAGCTCTTCTTTAAATCCCACTCAAACCCACTTAATCCTTTTTTATACACAACAGAAATGGCTGGATGGGAAACCACAGGCTATTTTGCAAATGGACTGCACTGGTCTTGAAGAGAGTTTGTGGCTCAGTTCAGGCACTGGGGATGCTGGAAACAAGTCAGAAATGGTCACATCAGTCATGGTGATGTTCTTCCAGTGTGCTGTAATTACTCCGAAAAATTTCTCTACATGAGCAAGTCCTTTTTCCACTCTATCAATGTATCAGAGAGACACCAGTAAAGACATTCTGTGTTGCTGGTTTTTTAGGTCTGAAAAGTGATGGGAACTGTACCGAGGTGATACAAGCTGGCTACTGAGCAATCACTTGCAGACCAGCTTGCATTGGAGGGGGTGACCTGTAGTGACCTTATCACAGCCACCATAAGAAAATAAAAAAGTTAAACCTGCCAAATTCAGAATCTGGATATTGGAAAACTGTCTCAACTCAGAGATGTAATTTATATTAAAAGAGAGGATTTGGTTTCAGCTGAGTGCAGAACCATATATGAATCCATGAATAATGTCTTCAGGGTTTCTTAATTCAAGGAGACTTGACTTTAAAAAAGCTTTTATAAAATGACATTAATTCCAAACTCCCTTGCTGTTTTTTGATTCTGTTTTCCTCATTTTTATGCATTTGCCCTCTAACAGGCTGAAGAAATGTATGTAACCTTGTTATCATTGGCTGTCAGGGAAATTGGCCGGGGCATGCAAATTGCCCGGACAGTGTCTTGGAATCAACTTCAAAGTAGTGAGGTTGAACCTTGCAACTGGAGTGTCAAAGACTCTAAAGGTTTTCAAGACCCAATCTGTGAGTGTCTTCAGGGTAATTTATGTTAGCGGACATACTTCTGCATACCCTGAATTTGTTTACATCAGAAGCAATTCCTGCAAATTTTGGTCACGTTAAGAAAAAATAAATCGGTATTATTTACCTAATATCCCAGCACAATCAAATCAGGCCTGGGACTTTTATTTCATTGTTTATGGGAAGACTTTCATAGGAAGTTATATTTATCTTATATTTTCAAAGAAACATTTAGTTCAATATGAAATTATGACTCCTTAGGCATTTATTGCTGTGAGTGCTGAAATTCTGTCTCCCGATCTGTAAATACGGTTTGAATTAGCTTTCAGACTGCTGCCAGAGGGGGTACTACTGGGGAAATGTCCTCCCTTTCCCTCTAAAATTGACTGTTTGAGCACTACCCGGGATATTGTGAGTCACATATGAAAGACAAGATACAAAACCAGAGAAAACTACGAGAACCCTCAGTAGTAGAATAAACCTACATGTAAATCATACTGATAGTACTATAAACCAGCACCAAATCATATACAAATCTAGAAGTAGAAAAGACATTCTAGTTACAGATAATTAGGCAGCAAATTGTGCTGTTGTACTGAGTCAGTTCCTTGAATAAGCAAACACCCTTAGATCCACATGGAAGAATATGAGAGCAGAGGTGGTGTATGATCTCGAAGTGACAGTTTAATTTGATGGGATTGATTCTTATGACTTCATACATGGAGAAAGAGTCTGGAGTCTTTGTGTGGGCAATATGTAACTGAAGAAAACGCTTAACCTCAAAAAGCTAAATCCTACCTTAAAGAGTAAAGCCTCAGGTAATGATCAAATTAATCTTTTCTACTTCTTGAGTCCACCTTCCTGCAACTGCAGATAATCGTACAATACCAGAGCTTATTCATAGGACCTGTCTTTTTTTTTTTCCCCACAAAGTGAGGCCAGGCCCATTAAAGATCTGTATGTTCTGATTTTAGTTTAAAACAGCTTTGGTTCCTTTCTTCCAATATCCTACTTCAGCTATTGCTTTGCATAGTTACTTAGTTTCCAGTCTAAGCTTACTCTTTACCTGTGCTTTATTTTACATCAGCCATTACCATTTAGCATAAACAATCCTCCTCTCTGTCCTTGATCCTTTCCTCTTAGCTAACCAGAATCTCCATCTTCACAAGCACATGAGTACCGTGATTTTGACAGCATCTTAAGTCAGAAGAATGCTGGAACCTGAAGGCTTAAGGGCAAGACAGAACAAACTGCATTTATCACCCAAATACAGGATGGCAGTACAGATTTTAAGACACATTAAGTCTGAGTATCAAATTAAGTCCTATGCATTACATTCGATTTCTACAAGAACTCCACACTGGTGCAGATTCACAGGGTCCTCATTGTCAGAGAAAGAGGAACAGCTATTGAGAGATGAGCTGTTTTTTCAGGATATCATTACAACCAAAATGAAGTTTTCTATGCACAGAGCAGTTTCTTAAGACTGGAGAGATCCTTTTCCTGGGGGAAGTGTAAGATTAAAGGGTTGCATAATTACCCACTTAGGAAATTGGAACTGTCATAAACTGACAAAAGACAAAGCCAAAACTAATTATTGCTTATAAATTTCTCAGGATAACAAACAAGACAATTGAATTGATGCTTTTTTTTGGGAGGCAAGGTCTTTGTAGATCTTACCATCATGGACTTGTGCTGATACATATCTTTAAATAGGAAACAAAGGCAGAAAATGGTCCCTAAATTAGAAAGCTGGAACCATCACTTAACCGTAAAACTTCTGGTTAGCAAAGTACTGAAGACCATCCTTAATTAGCAATCACTTTTACTGAGAGAGTGTCTGCTTCTACTTGGGAATACGGAGCTAAATTAGGAGACTCAAAGCAGGTTCAGTTTTTAAACTAGCCTTCTTTGGGTGTGATACTGCTTGATCTACAGCAGTACAGCATGAAAGATGCAAAGCAGCTAAGAATCCTACATCAGGCGTGAAAAGAGTCATTGTGTGCAACACATGAGTATGATACCACAGAAACAAAAAGGACTTGGAGAGTTAGAGGAAGGGGTTAATATCTGACACTGAATCTGGCATTTATATTCCGAAAGAACAAAAGCCTGAAATGGAAAAGAATAGACTGCTGCCAACAGGCTTTTTGCAAAGGTAAATAATGAAAAATAAAAGGTCAAAGCTTGAAGATAAGAACAAGAAAGTACAGGATAAGCAAGTAAAAGAATCTTCTCATAACAAGAGGCTCCTAGATGTGGAACAGACAGAGCAGTGGCTCTGAAAGTGCAGCGGGTAATTGCACACAGTGCTTTTTATATTCTCTGCTTACCTCATTTTAAAATAGGGTCATATGGTAGAGCACGAGGCAGTTTTTAAAAACTCAGGTTGTAATATGTCTAGACTGTAAATCTAATTGTATTAATCAAAAAAACCGCACAAACGTATTAATGACCTGGATAAAATAAATCCCAATATTATAATTGTGCTATTGCACTCAGACCACAGCTGACAGTCTGAACAGAGCCATCTCCAGTCATGTTGGATGATTTAATATACCTTTGAAGCAAATTATATGGCAAACAGAATGATCTCTGGTGGTTTTTAGCGGTAGGGTTTTTTTGTTACCATTTGGTAGTTCAAACACTCATTCAAGTTCTCTTGAATTCAACAAAATTACAAGTGTCAGTTCTGTCTTACTATTTTGCTTTTTTCTGGCATTCTTTTTTTTCCTCAGCGTGGACAAAAGGCTGGCATGCCATGGCCCAGCTCCACAAAATTCTTCAGGTTGTTAGTCAGTTTTAAAGAATACCTGCAGTTTTCTACAGATTCCTGAAAAACTTTTTCAAACTTATTCTTCTCCTTCAAAGGCAAAAGAAGGGCAAGTTTTGTATGAAGCATATAGAAAAAGGGAAAAACTCCAGCTGACTTCAGTGAGCCTTGGGTTAGGGGCTGGGCCCTGCAGAGCTAATCATCTCCACGAGACAAATTCACACTTTCCTGTCCCCTCAGCCTGGCTGCTTTTCCCCCTACATATCCTACATGACATAGGGCTTACTGCCAGGATTTCTGCATAAAAGCAAGCTCCAGGTTTTCAAGTTATTTACACATGCTCAGTGAATGCTGATCAACCTATTCAAAGATGGCAGAACATACTCAGGCTAAGTCGTGGTGGCCTCTTAGTAGAAAGCCGAGCAGCCACAGCCCAGACCTCCAGGCAAATCCCGGGCACAAGGCAGGCCCAAGGCCGGGCGGGAAGTCAGCTCCAGGTCCCTGGCGAGGAGCAAAGGGCAGAGTCTCAGCTTGAAACCCGCTTCAGAGCAAAAGGAGGGGGAAAGGACGGGAAGCCTCTGCTGCGGCTTCTCAAAGCCAGACACCTGCACCATGTGCAAATCCACCCTGAGCCCAGGCAGTCAGACTGTCGGGAGCGGTGGGATGTGCTCAGCACCACGACAGTCAGGTCACTTCCACACCTCCTGTCCCGTGCCACCTTCTCTCTTTACCCCAGTCTGCTCATTCCAAATGGCACAATATTTTCCGCCTGCTAAGCAAGCCAGGAACAAAATATATTGCAGCTGTTTGTATTGTGCTTAGCTATTAGCTATATTTATATGGTAATTCCAGCATAAAACATTGAATAAATACCATTCCACACACATGTCAAACTTAATCATTGTTAGGATTCACAGTAATAGAATGCTGTAGCAGGCTAGATTAGGAATAAGCAGTTAGATGTGTTTTTTTCCTGCACAGGTTAGTTGTTGCCCATTGTGTCTTGCTCCAGATGGGTTAAACCAAAGAAAGAAAAAACCAGCTCGTGGCATGTGAATACATTTGAGGCAATAGTCAAAGGTACAGTAAAAGGCCTGGCTACAAGACTAGTCACCTCTGCCTCCAGGTGACAAGCTAGTGACAGACTAGAGGAATAATCTGATTCTTTTCACATGAACATTTTTTGCCTGGAATATTTTGTACTATAACAATTTCCTTTTCTGCATTATGCAACTATTTCGATTTCCACCACGTGTGCTGTTTTTAAGTTGCACCATCTGGTTCTCTCTTCATCTGCCTCTAACCTGTGCATCCTCCTTACTTCTGCTTTGGCTCATCAAGTGGTCTTAGAAGTCTTTACTCTGATACCTAAAACAGCATTAAGAGTACACTTGCTGCACTATTGCTCTATTAGTGAAAAAGGATTAATTTGAGAATTGCACTGAATTCTTTAGAAAGCCCCAAAAGTGGTGACCCAGATTTGGATCAAAACTTAGCCATTAACAGTATTTTAAGAAGGTTTATCTTATTGGACAATTTAAGGGAGTGGAAATAGGTCTCAAATTGCTCAGTTTAAATCCAATTCAGGACAACAATGACTTAAAATAATTTTCAGCTGAAGCACTGTAATTGAGAGGGCTGAGCAGCCAGGTTCGTTGCTGGATGGCATCCACATTAGAGAAGCCACGCAGCTGATTTGTGCTGCAATCCTTTAAAGAGCTCTCAGCAGTCATAGGCTGAACAAGCGGAGTCTCATTTAAGATGGTTCATCCACGTCAAAGATGAAAAAAATAGTGGCAAAGCAGCTGAGCCATTCCCCTTCCCTGTGCTGGAGCTGTTCTGTTGCTGAATGACCAAGATGACTCTTGAAGGTTGGGTCACTGGTAGTTTCCAACAGCAACAGGTTCACAAGCAAGAAAAGGGATAAGCAACGTCCTGAGGAGACACCAGCCTTGGCTCTGCCACGGACCTGCTGTGTGTCCACAAGCAACGCATCGCTCAGCTCTTAGCGCCTCCAGACTGCGAGTGGCCTCATGCTGCTTGAGGTGCTCGTGGCATAGAGATCGGATCGCTGGTCAGTGTGGGGGTGGATACCACCACAATAATGAGGACATAGTTTTGGGTTCCTACAGCAGAGGTTTGGGACCTTTGTGTTACTGACACAGCTCACCTTCTCCATGCTTTTTTTACAATGATGATGATAACAAATCCCCCAAATTAGAATTAAAGCAGCTAATTGTTGTAGAGCACAGTGAACTTCTCAGTGAACAATGTGCTCGCATCAAGTGACAGCAGCAGATTTTTGTTGATAATTACATTTTCCTTACAGCATTTCTTATCCATTTGTTTGAAACCATTGACGCAGGGTGTAATGCATTCTCCCGTTTCTCGTTGTATCACTTCGGGCTTCTTTTAAAGTTTTGTTTGCACTTACTCACTTAATAGACTTTTTTTTTGTTGTTGCTTTTCATCACAGGTGGCTAATATTCCATTTCTGGCTGGCACACCAAGGATAAAATGTGATCATTAAGTTAATATCCAGTTTAACTATACCAGTCTGCATTTAAATGGAAGCAAAAATGTGCATAAATAGCTTCAGGTTTACCTCTTCAGGCCCTCTCATTATATGGAATAGCTTGGTAATTTTATTTCTATATAGTAATTATTTTCATGCTGATATCTTCTTGTGCATACAGTAATAATATTTTACTTGTTTCTTTGTCACTGAAAATTATCCTGGAGATTGCAGAGCAGACAAAGTAGTTTCATTCTGTCACTGGCTGTGACTAATCTCAGTGGTGTCTCTGCTTTTGCTTTATGAATTTTGGCTCATTATCAGAAATGGAGGTTAATAATGTATTATGATATATATACTAAAAAATAGCTGACTAATGCATTCTTGCTTTAAATAACATGAAACATATCTTCTTTCTGGTATGAAAAGGTAAGAGACTTCTGTGTGAAGCTGTTCAGAATCATGTCTCAAAGCACTAAAGGTGTCATTCATCACTGGAACGGAGCTAGAGCTTTACTCAGAGGCTTAATAATGTTAACATACTCTTTCCCAAGTGGTTTACATTCCAGCTTAAACCATTTCATGAAAAATTATTAATTATCCTTCAACATAGCTGCTGCAAGGTAGGCAATCCACAACATTATGAGAGAAATTCAGACACAAAGAAGTTGGTGCTTTGTGACGTTCATGATGATGGTGTGAGGTGGAAATCTTCACCTATGTCCTCTTCAGAGGCTTGTACTTCCAGAATATCTTCATGCTAGTGCTCAGCTATTTCAGGATTTCTGGGAAATATGGTGTTCTAATTGTGCCTTTTTCCTCAAAGCCTGCCTTAAAAATGCATACTCTTCAGAGGGGGCCAGAGCGGGTGGTACACCGCAGCTGTGCTGGGTGTATGAGACCCATGGACTCACCTATATAAAAGGAATTAGCAGCTGTCAAAGTTGCTCACTTGGTCTTTACCTGCTAGGAGGGGAGGTTTAGAACAGCTGGAGATTTGATGCAAAAATGATATCGCTCCTTACTAATGCACAGGTGTACATGCAGAAAGTATTCATTGACTTCAGTTCCTTCTTGCCAAGACCATGCCTCTTCTAGCACCACAGTGTCTCTGTATGCAGCTCTCTGTATCCTCACCTTCTCATTTCTTCCCATTTCAACTGCCTGGTCTGGTTTTAACTCTCAAAGTTCCCTTAATCCAGCTCTTGCTTCTTCCAGTTGTAGCTCTCCATGAGAATTAATCACCTTACGGTGTGTTCACAGCACACGTACTGCTATGAAGATAAACTAAACTGCTCCTTCCGTAGCTCTGTATTCTGGCTACATCTCCAAGTTTGCAGACAAGTTGCAAACGAATATCTTATGGTTTCTATATTTATCTCCCTCCACTTTCAAACTTGTGGTGCCTTGCTTACATTTTTGATTCTTTTGAAAACATTGTATAATTTTGGATAGCTTTCAGAAATACTCTCTGGTTCAAGCACACGTTGAGTGGGATGTGAAGGAGAATCTGTGACTGTTCTGGAAGAGGTCAGACGAGACAACTGCTTATCACACTAATTCTGGGTTGGCTTTAAGCACATACTGCAGGGCATAAAGCTTGTTCATGATTCCCCTCCTGAATTACAGAAGCACAGTATGATAGGTGACCTGATCCAAGGGCTAACACTGGGGCGTTTACAGCTAGAGTTGTAGAGTGGAAATAAGATAATTAGGTTTTTTTTCCTGTTTTCTGAGCTCTTGAGAACTAATTTTAAAATATGTATGTATGCATAATGCATTTGTAGCTTATCTTTCTAATTAACAGTATTATTGGCTTTAATTCATGGTAGCATCAGAGTATCTTCCTATCTCCTGCTTAATATTTTTGGCAAATAAATTTGCAGCAAAAGCAATTACACTGCAAGATGTTAAAAAAACTCCACAGCCCTGAAAAGCAGGAAGAGGCAAAACTCTACTCACAGAATCTTTGTTCTAGTTTGTTTTAACTGATGTCTGATAAACAGCTAATGAACACTAAATTCTAATTCTGCCCATCCGTTAGTGGCAGCACAGCACGTTAAGTACTCTGGTACCAAGTTCAGGACTTTGCTACGGTTCCTCGTTCCTACACAGCCAGAAAAGGGCGTGAGGGGAGGGAAGGGGTCGGGCTGGGGGCAATTCCAGTGGTGTTCAACCTTCCTCAAACAGATCTAGAATTTCCAAGATTTTTAGGTTCTATTTCAACAGCTGTATTAGTGGCTGGGATTTCAAAAGGCTCCTGTGCTTTACACTGTGAAATGAGCCGCTGGTGACAGAGCTGGAACAACACTTAGGCCGTGTAGGCTGCACCTCAACTAAAGATACCCCAACAAACACAATCTCTAGTAGGAACATCCATCTACTACCGGCAGCAGCTGCGAATTCAGACACACAACACACTTTACTTTACAACCAGTTTTGCAATTTGAGTTTTAAAAACAACTACTGAGAAATGGTTGTTCTTTCATGAGAGACATTTCAAAATGTGTCCCACTTTTTTCTCAAGATTCTGTTATTTTGAAAAAAAATAGTGACTTTTAATATTTATTTGCCCACTCTCTTCACTATGAAGTGAAGCCAAAAACTTGCAGACAATACTACCAGGCTAACTTTAAACCAATATAATTTATATATAAAGACTTTGTACTTTCATTCTTAGTTCAAGTTCCTGTCAGAAATTCTTCTTGCTTTTTGTGCTTAGTCTGTCATGAGGGACTTTGGAATTCATCTCCTCTTAATTAATTGAACAGCTTTTTTTCTGATGCCTTTTTGTCTCCTGTTTTCTGCATAACCATGCCGAGTACATTTTGACCCCCCAGTTTTCCTTTTTAAAACCAAAGCAGCAGGTCTGCTTTCAGGAACGTGTCTCTACTTGGGTACCAAACCATGTAAGCACTCTGTTTTTTTAGTCTCTAAATTCTTGTTCAAAATGGAGGCCAAGTATGGTGAACCCTTGGAATAAGGTTTTTCAGAGGCAAAGTTATTCCTCCCCAAATCCACCTTCTATAAATTGGTTCCTTCACCTTCAGTGAACACAGTTCCTAGGCCAGTTTTTCTCTGGATCAAAAGAGGTAATACATCAATTATAGAGAAATAATCATAGAAGGACCCTGGCCTTACCAGCTGCCAAGTAATTACTACAAAGTGCTGTTTGTCTCCTCAACAGATTTCAATTCCCTAGCAAGAAATACTCAGCCCTTTGAAGAATTAGACCTTACATCATTTCTAATCACATCCTTGGCTCCTCTCTAGTGGGTCTGGGCTTCAGCTGTGAGTCAAGCTGAGATGGAATGGCATGAAGAGTTCTAAGAATTAAAGATGGGAAACTGTCATCAGTTTATGGTGCCTGCACTTGCACCAAGACAGGACTCTTCAGACTTGCACGTAATTGCTTTGAGTGAATTTTCTAGCCCTCTATGGCTGTTCTGTCAAAGCTTGTAGTGATAGCAGTTAAGGAACGGTAGCTGTAGTTAGGCACTGGCTCGGGATTCCTCAGGTGTATGATAGATTCTGACTAACAAAATGAATATCACTTTGGCTTAGGGATTCTGTCACTTCAAAATGGTTACGTTGAAATTAATAAGCAAAACAATAGAGAAACCAGTTAATGTAGCATTCAGCTAGAATATTCTTTGCTACTTGCATTAATTACCCCATAGCTAGATAGCTCTGTGATTAAATGTACACCCCTAAGAAAAACCCATTAAGACAATTTGACTAATTCATTTTCTTTGCTTTCACACACAGATCAACTTGACATCATTTCAATGGCTGAAACAACGATGATGCCTGAGGAAATAGAGCTTGAGATGGCAAAGATCCAGAGACTTCGGGAAGTCTTAGTCAGAAGAGAATCGGAACTCAGGTTTATGTAAGTATCAATACTTCTGGGAAAACACTATGCAAAATTAATCAAAATAGGAAAGAATGCTATTTAGAAGACTTTTATCTGCTTGACATTTTAAAAGGAAGAAAGATAAAGAGCATGCAGTTAGTTGAATGCTTGCAAAATGCCATTGGGAAATGATTTTTGTAGTTGCAAAGGAAATTACCTTTTTTATTCATCACCTTTTCTATTCAGCATGATTTGCAGAAGACATTAAAGGGATCTATTACTTACAAAAGGAAACTTTAGCAAAGTTAAGTGTCTACAGAGCGTATTTTTATACCTGACTTTAGTCCTTTGTGGGACTGATATTTGTCTGAAGAAAATACCACCAGGTAGGGGATTTCCACAGTCTAATGTAATCCAGGCTTTATTCCTCACTTCATTAGTGGTCGTAGATGGTTCACGTCACAAGAGAGCACACTGTCTTCTGGACTAATAGCAGCCAAGATGTGACATTTGTTAAACGGAAGCCATTAAGTTGTGAGCACAGAACACATTTTGATGTATCAAACTAAACAGCAATATTCCAAGAGAGATTTTTCAAAACTGCCAAGAGGCATAGGAGCCTCACTGAAGGTTAGTGAATATTAATACAGTCCTGATGATGAAGTCAATAGATTTTATATTCTTAAATCACTGAATTCAGAAGACTAGGACTTATTAGTAAGTATATTATTTCGAAGTCCCATCTGTCTGTGAGTACCTGAAACTAACACCGCTTTACTGACGGGCCAGGAACCTCGGTAGATCTAAAACCTGTTGAACCCAGACCTTTGGCACTAATGAAGCTACAGTAGCCTGAAAAAACTCACTTGCTCTCTTTTCCCCTTCAAGTACAAAGATAGGACTGGTACTTTAACCCTTACACCTGGAGGTTAATTTCAGTGCCCGGACTTACACTGCCACAAGCTGAAAGCCTCACCCACAAACATCATGGACATCTGCCTTTGAGTATCGCCCCAGGAGAGTTCAGCCCAGAATCCCTGCTCAGACACCACTGGAAATAAGGACTGGTACCAGTGACACTGACCTTTCATAACGCTGTGGTGATACAAATAAACAGGAAAGGTTTTGTCATGCCTGCTCCTGGTAGTCAAATAACCGTTTGGTTATTGGCTTTATTGACACACATTTAATCCGTAAGAAGCCTCATCACTGAACCCTGCAATTCGCTTGACATTTTCTTTATCAAACAAAGCACTAAAACAAACTGTCCCGGTGAATGAGACCCATGGAAGACATCTGCTTGTCAGTGTTTTCACTTTTTCTGTTTGTTCTTGCCTCCAGTCTGTTCTTTTTATTTTCTCCATGCTCACACTCACCCCACTCTTTGCTCTGTATTGCCTGGCAGGTGTTTTGAGTAAGGAATGTAACACGGAGGACGTTATACTCTGCTACAGTCTCTTCCTGCATTAGATAACGTCTAAACACGCTGCCTGGAGCTCCCAGGAGCGCTCCCCAGCCGTTCCCTGGCTGAGTGAGGAAAGCTCTTCTGAGCATCAAAGTCTCCACCAAGTTTGGCCCTAGGTATTAGTGAAGCAGGCAGGTGACAGAGGCAGCAGCTGCCAGAGATGGCCCCACTTCTTCAGTTTTTTCCAAGTCACGGAAAGCCACTGCTGCTGCCGCTGGCTTCAACGGGAAGACCTGAGGTCTGTGCCGCTGCCACAGACCCTCTCATTCCTTCAGCAGCAGCGGCCGGGATGACCGCTTCCCCAAGGACAGTCACGCAGGGCTCTGGGGTGGGATATCCCGACACTGCTCGTTAAGCCTCGTGGCAGTTAAATTCAGTTTAACACCTCTCAGTGAAATGGGGAGTGCGATGGCGTATGGCTCTGCACTGGGATTCGACTTGCAAACCAAGACTACCCCAGGCATGATTTTTCAAGCCTTGTGTATGCTCCTCATTTTTCTAAGCTTGTTTACAACAGGCAGGTTCTTCCTAGTGGTTCATCAAGTGTGAAACAAAACGCAGCATCTCACACACAGAGGCTTCCAGAGTTAGAACAGGCTTCCCTTGATAGCTTTCAGGAGTCCAAAAAATTGTCTGACTTTATCTCATTTTGAAAAAGTGTTCTTACACTTTATTCCTGACAAGTGAGAAGCGTGTCGCTAGTGATGCCCAACTAATAGAGTGACACCTGTTCTTTTCTGGACAGTTCACACTGACAGAGAGGCTCGGTTGCATTTTTCTTCAATGACAAACATCTTTTAATGACAAATGTCTTTTAATGACCTCTTGCTGAGGTTAACAGCACAACTCACAGTTCAGCCTTCTGGCAGGACAAGATTCCCCTGTGAATGACCTGTCCAACCAACTGCATGAAACTGAGCTGCCTCAGCTTTGAGCATGTGGCTGCTGATGGGCAGCCCTACACCTGCGCTCAGAGCACTGAGTTCAAGACCAGCTTTAATGAGAAACAGATCTCAGAATTCTTGTACCTGCTTTAGCTTTTTATTCAGTTAGAACAAAAGGGTATAACATACGTACAGTAACAGAGAAAAATGTGTGACATGTTTGTATTCTCTTCTTGTCCCCTCATGCTGTTAGTAGCAGAGCAGAAATTCTCTTGAGTTTAGCTGGACTTTTTTTAGTTCGTATAAAAGCATGAACACAATGAAATAATTCTGTATCATTTACACATCCAGAGACAGCTTACATCTCTAGCTACATTTTTAAAATTAATAGTTCATTCTTCTCACCATCTCTCTGTAGGACCAATTTTTTTATTCAAATGTAGCCAGATCCTAAAGCTAGGACAAAGGGCATTGTAGCTGTGCTAAAAACCAAACCAAACCCAACAAAAAACCAAAAAGGGAAATAAGCTCGAGGGCTTGTGCTCTGAGTGTATCGCCAAACCCAGTGGTGGCCGTGGCTCCCTCCTGTCAGAGGCACACAGCCTGTCAGCCTCACTGACATCAGCAGCTACCACAGCTCTCCACAGCACAGACACTCTATTAAACAATATTGACACTCAAGAATGAGAAAACAAAACACTGTAAGCTAGACCCATAGCTGATGGAAATCAGAGCAAGCTCTTCCCCTCTCAGAGCGATGCAGATTTATCTATGGAAGGAACTTGCTCTAAAACTGCTAACTGAAATTACTGGTTTTCTTGAAGAAGATGCACAAGGAAAATTGAGATAGGATAATAATAAAACTCCCTGTTACTGGTGTATGAAACAGCTCTGCAACAACACATGTTGTCTTTAACTGTTATGTCAACATTTTGCACAAACAAATGCAGTAGCCATAAAATCAGGGCATTTGGTAGACAACTGCTCCAGGTTAGCGTATCGGCGAGTACCGAATAACCCAAAACCAAAAAACCAAAGCAACTAAAAAACCCCACTCTCTCAAGGTCTGGATGCTCAGTGGACGTGGAGCTGATTTGAATTTTTCACACTTCTTTGTATGAACCAGTGAAAATGTCTCCTGCTGATACGTGAGATTATTGATAACGTAATATTCTTTCAGGCAGTTCCTGAGCTGTGATCTGTACAGCGACATGAACTCTTTAGCAACACATACAGACAGCTTTCCTTGCTTTGAAAGTTAAGGCAGTGAGGCCTTATTTTTACCCTAATAATACTATGAGGTCCATATTCCCTCTCCCTGCTGAGCAAAGTAACACCGATGACTAATGAGGTCTGCAGGACAACAAAAGGGATAAAATGAGAAATGTTGCTCCTACGTCACTACACAAATGGTACATGACAGTGTTCCCAGTTGGTAACACTTCCTTATCTAAATAAAATCTTTACTGCACAGTTCTTCATTGCTAAAAGCTTCAGAAGAGTCACCCTGTAGGGGTGAAAGAAAGAGTGGGATGGTGAAGAAATAAAAGTCAGATTCTTAATCATCATTACTATTTCAAAGCCAATCTTAAAGTATTTGAGAATCAGGCAGTGGGATTAAACTCAAAAATAAAAGTATTTTATAGTATTAGGCTTAAAAAGTGGTACAGAGCAGTGTTCAAAAACCATATAAAACTATATGTGGATTTTTTTCTCAAAGGTATCCAAGCAGGCTGTCTCATCTGTTAGCCCAGGGCTGTCGAATATACTGTTAGTTCAACAGACCCAAAATCAAAGTGAGGGAAATTTCGATTATGTTTAAACAAATTTCACATACATTTCTGTCATTAAGCGTCGTGTTAAAACACGACAGCTTGGTTTTTTTATTTTATGAATTTCCTCCCGCCTCTTTGCAACAGTCCCCCTGTGAATGAGCAAGGTGCTTTGTGCTGTAGTCGGTATTAAAGTTACTCACGGTCTTTGCTCTGGGCCATCAGCAGAAAGGCTCTGGTCTCCTCAGCAAGAAATTTTCCACCTGTAGAAATAGATTTGGACACCCAGGCAGCAGCAGCGCCTCATGCAGCACCCGAGGCAGTCACCAGGTAAGAGACCTCACCTGCCGGCAGTTCGTGATTCTGGTTAAAGAAGGTGAAAGACAGGAAAAAGTCTTTGAACAAGGGGTGCACTTTTAAAGTTCAGACGGAGGCCCTCGCAGGCAGGGCCATGCAAGGCCCTCACCAGCTGCTCGTCCTCGCAGGCGACATGAGCCCCGTGGGCGCAGGAGACAAGACGGCCGCCCTGCTGGGGCAGCTCAGCCACCCGATACAGAATGGCTGCCCCAGCCATGGGGCCACGGCAGCAACCCCTCCCCGGACACCTGCCCTCCTCTTACAACAGCTTTGAAGAGTTTTCTTCCTTCCTTACAAACTCTGCGGGCTCCCTTTATTGTCTGCCGTATAGCGACCACCTCCGATGACCCTCGCTCCCATGGGGGGCGATGGAGCCCTGGCGAGTCTGTCCAGGAGGCCTTTCGTGGAAACTGGGGGAACTACGGCTGCAGGGCTCTTACGTGCAGCTGCCCTTCAGAAACATCACCCACTGCTTCCATCACCCCAAGTACAGCACCCAAGAGAAAGGTGTACCCTGATCCAAACCTGAACTGGATGTTGATGGAGCACAGCTCTGAAAACTAATCTGTGTGGCAGACATCTACTGCCACCTTCCAGAAATTGCATCATCCCTGACTGGTGGATGAATCAAGTATGTACTAACATCCATCAAAATTATTTTAAAATTAGAAGATATCTTTAAGAAGGTGTTGCAAATTGTCCACATCTCCGTACCAGGCCCACAAATCATGTCCATGGCCCCACAGAGCAATACGTAATGTTTTTTAGTGACAGACCGATACTTTACTGTTTAAGAGCAAACACAGATATTCCCCTTCGACAAATATAGATACTTCTGTAGTGTGCCGAGCACTGTGTTAAAGAACTTCCCCAAAATAAAGAAGTGAACATTCAGTGAGAACAGTGGAAACAGGATTTAACTTGTTTAAAAATGAAACACCGAAAATTTTCAGCGAAGACTACAAATATTCATGCAGTTTCAATACATGTGATTTTTCTCTCTTTTGCACTTTGTACTGCTTTGTAGTCATTTGTAAGCTCTTTTGTCTCTGCCTTGCAGATAGAAGTGGAAAATCCTTACTGGTATACTAATACAAGGTGACACCTCATTTCAGTATTTAAAGACTAAAGCACTAAAGATATATTTAAATGGTGTAACTTTGTGGAACTCTGAAGTGAAGCAAAAACATGTGGGAAACTACAACTGGCATCTCTGATTTTCAAATTCGTTAGGTTTCTTTACTGCAAAACACAACTTTTTAATTTCGCTGAGTGGAGGTCAATAAAATTAGCTGTCTGACAGCATGTTCTTAGCCTGTCCCCTGAAATATTTTTATTTGAAAAGGGAAGTGGCTGAACTCTTATCTATTTAACAGATTACATGTTATATACCACAGTGAAATAATTCATCTTGTAATGTATACTTTAAAACAGGCCAGCTTTCTGATAATTCTAGTTTTTCTCTGTATCAATCATAGAATCATAGAATCATTGAATGGTTAAGGTTGGAAGGGACCTTGAAGATCATCTAGTTCCACCCTGCTGCTGTGGGCAGGGACATCTCTCTCCCACTAGACCAGGTTGCTCAAAGCCCCGTGCAGCCCGGCCCCGAACACTTCCAGGGAGGGGGCATCCACAGTCTCCCTGGGCAGCCTGTTCCAGTGCTTGTACAAAGTGCAATACAAAGAAATAACGCAAAATCAGCTGAAGCAATCGATTAAGAGGTCATGATGTTTCTGAGACCTCAATGCAAATTACAAGTCAGACACTAATCTGTGTAAGCCTGTCCTTCGTTTTGCTTCATGGTGCTATATTTACTCCTTTAAAAGACAGATGTATTCTTCATCTCCAGGAAGTCTGTACTATCTCCAGCTGAATACCTGCTTGCTATGAAGAATTACTTAAAGTTTACATGGAACCAATTTTCAGATTATAAAATGAAGCCGTCCTCAATGCTACAATTTACATTGTGCAATCACATTTTAGCTCAGGAACCATAGTCACAGCAGAACAGATGCGCTGTGATTTGCCCTGTAATTACATTATCAAATCCTGGTTTTGTCTCAAGACCCGACCTCACTTAGTGCCCAGGACAGACCTCCTCAGGATATGTCAAGGTTATGTAGCAATTATGGCTGTTTATAGCATCTCTCTATTCTACCGATACTGCGAAATTTCATCAAATTATGACAGGAGCTGTTGTGACCTTCTCTAGCCAGCCCAGGAAAAGAAAATGTAGCTTAAAGCCATCACATGCTGTCTCCAGCTCTTCTGGGTTTATTTTCATAAAAGCTGAGGACTCAGCATGTATTGATACGAAAGAGACAATATGTACGGAAAAGCATCAGCTTTTAGCTAGCCAACATTCCCCCTCATTTGCTTCTCAGGCTTCTCTCAGCTCATTTCTTAAAATGTTCTCTATAAAAAGAGTGCTGGGTCAAACTGTAATTTTTCAATCTGTCTTTGCTGTTAAGGAAAGCAAACGTACCACTTCAGAACATGCACTCTCTCCCTTTCTAATTCTCCTGTCCCAGTTCTTTTTTTTAATTTCCTGGTGAGATAACAGAACCAAAAAGCTGAGGGAGCTGCTCAGGCAGTATCCTCTTCTTTGCACATTTAATCTGTTACTGCCGTGGATACTTGCGTGTGGCTTTGGAAGCAGCTTAGGATTCATATCACTGGGGGGCATGGAAATCTACTGTCCTGTAAGACACGCTTGTAAAAAGGGGTCATGCATGTGTTAGCTCTGTTAGCTGACAGAGGAGACAGACAGCAAAACCTCAGGCCTCTGTACAATATAGAAACACATCACAACTGAACCTCAGAATCATTTCTAGTGCAAAATTCATGCATTCTAGTTATATTAGCATACTCTGATTCAGTAAGTATTAATAGCATAGGTGAGATCTTATCACCCACAGTTACTGCCTATGCCTGTGAATAAAAAAGGCATGGAGTTCTTATAAAATAGCTTCATGTCGTCGTGCAGCTTGCTTCTTGGGAAATCTGCCAGTGCCTGATACTGCTGGCTTTCCAGATGGAGAGCAAACGCTGAAGCCAGCTATGCTGGGTGACCTTGAACTAAAACTGTGGAAGGTGCTTCCACCTGTGATAGCTGTCATGGGAGTGGTTGTTTGTGTCATGGGAGTGGTTACATACTGAATGGCAATTTTTTTAATATACAGGAAATATAAGATGTAAAATAGTAAGATCTATGAGATTGCTTTAAGAAATAAATGAAAACGATTTTACTTACCTCATTAAACTTGTTTTATCTGCAAAAATAATACAACACATGGTATTTGCTTAATGTCTATGGTTATTATACTGCTAAACTAACACTGTGAAAAAGCCAAATTCAACTCCATATCAACTTAGGGAATTAAAATTGGTCACTGTGTTTGTACCCTCTCACTGCACACAATTAGATGACTCCCTTTTCTCCAGGGTGCTCATAATATCTACGTCATCCAAATTCTCCATAGATCCATTCAGGTTTTTAGACCATTTTACATTGTTACATTTGCTTACTTATAATCCCAGCAACAATTACCTTTTATGTAGGTAAGTTTGCTGCAACCTGATTTTTGTCCTGGTAATAAACTCACATGAAGAGTCCCACAGCGTCATTCGCTGTCCAGAGCACAGAACTGATCCCTGGTGCTGGCTTCGTTTCTTGCTTCCACTCAAGCTCTTTTGCTGCTGTGACCGACATGTACCCATTACGAGTAGCAGTAGAGGTGGGATAATCAAGTAATGGTCATTCTACACAATGTTAGAATCTCAAAAAAGAAGAATTTGTAGTCCATATCTAAGAACAATAACACATTGACAGATGTCACCTTTGTGTCTTTTGCAGCACGCACAGCACGTTGCTATTTTAAAGTACGGAAAGGTCTGTCTGCTGATTGCCTGGCTTTATGCAAGCACTGCAAAGGGAAGCAACATCAAGCCGCACAAGAACAGCAGAAGCGATAGGTTAATTCCTTTGGTAATGATGGCCTTCAGTAAACCAACTTAGAAATCCTACGTTTGGGTTTAGAATGAGTGCTGTAAAGCCCCATGGCTCACAGGAAGTGGGAACATGAAACAGTCTCATTACTTGTTAAACTTGAAAAGTACTACTGTGCTAGGAAGCCTGCTTATGTGGGGGGTTTCCGTTCTGAAGTGAGAAAAGGCATCACCCTGGGTAAGGGTGAGAGGGAGGGAGAGTGTAAAGAGAGAAACAGGCTGCCTCATAACAAGAAATAAAACTACCAGACCAGTTTAAATAAACCATGTGCATGAGTTGCTTTTACATGCAGTCTTCTGTATGCTGCTGCACTGGGGTTAGATACTTCTACATTTGTTTATGGTATGTTTTTAGAATTAACTTTGTCAGTTTTTGCCATGTGGAGAAATATTCCCCTCCACAGTGGGCTATTTCCAGGAAAGCTCCTCTTGTGACTGCTGACGTTGACAGTAAAACTTCATAACTGGCAGAGGAGATGGCTAAGCTCAAGAGAATTTAACAATGTCTATGAGAATGAAATACAGACAGCTTCTTCAGAATTTCTGTGAAACGTGCCTTAAATATGACCTCCAGGGACTGAGATTTTCAAGTCCTGCCATCTTCATTGTTTGAAATGACAGCTGAGTTACAGCATTACTTTGCAGGTTGCAGACCAGTGCTTCTATCCGCTGTTCTTCCATCAGAGAGCACTTTTAACGGGAAAAGATAGTCGCATTTTTTTAAATAGTTAATCATAGGACTGTTGATTTGTAACCTGACCTGCCAAGCAGGCGGGTCAGCAATCTGTTATCTTAATTGCCAGCTCTGTGTCTTGCAGCCTGAGCAGCACCAGGTGCTGATCTAAATAACAAGGTGATAAACATACACCGTAATGACTCAGAAAGCATGTGCTAATTTCATTAAATGTTGCCTATGATTTCACAGATTTATAATTGGAAGCTTTAAGAAACAAAGATGAGTTGTTAGGGAGAAAATGGAGTCAAACGTAGAAGAGGAGCCTACACAAACTTCTGGTTTTCTTCTGCTCCCAGAACGCTTGCGCCGTTCCCGGTTCCCCACAGCTTTAGCAAGGCCTTGAACACCTGCATTCCTTCCCCAAAGGCAGCCTCCATTGATATCCTCTCCACCTCAGTCCTTATTTTAAGGAATCTGCAGATCAGCAACAGGTTACTATCTCTGTCTGTAGCAGTTCTCTTTTATTTCTACACAGCTCTCTACTTGAGGCACCCAACTTTCTCCATCACTAGTCCCTGCTCCTGGCTGGTGTTCGGCGTGTCCGCCTGGTGACACCACCACGGAGATGATCTTATCTCTATATTGACACCTTCTCCAGATACATGGAGCACGTCAACTCGTGACTTAACATCACAGACATCTGATTCTTAGGCCATCTCATAGACTGGCACTATCAAAGTCTTATGAAACTCTAACAATTAGAAGCATTTTACTTCTGGGACAGGAATATATTAAAATAGAACTAAAAATAACTTTAGTGTCTGCAGACCCTCTTGGAGGGAAGCCAACAAAACCATTCTACATTAATTTTTTAACCTCAGTCACTTAAATGCAATAACATAAACCCAAAGAATCTCAGACCTACTGTTACAGACATGCTAGAGGGAGCACAGATCTATTTCTAGCTTTGAAAGTCGTTCAGCAAAGGCAACAGCTCTCTGGACACACTGAACTGCTCTGCTCATTCTAAAATCAATGATAAAGATATCTCTTGCTTATTGTAGCTGTTATTAATGGTTCTTACTCTCAAATCTTAAGCATTCAACAAACTTGTTGGCCGCCTCCTTTTCTTTGGCTGACCACTAGAGAGAGCATTTAGTGATTTTCCTACTGCCCTTTACTAAAATTTTTGCTTTTCTTCCATACATGGCTCCAGATGGTACCTAAGTCTTACACGAGGAAATTTGATTTTCTTCCTCAGCTGAAAAGAAGTTAATTTCTGTTGAAACAAAGCAAAACACTTCTCTGAGACCAGGGCACAGCTGAACAGGAGGTCTCCTCTCTGTTTCCTTGCCCTGCTCCCCCTCAGTCCAGATGGAGCCCGGCAGAGGTGACTCATGCTGTCACCTCACTTGTGGATCTCACGGGGATGACAGCGCTTCGAGCGTTCTTCTCCTGGTAACTGGACCACAGAAACACACACGGAGGCTGAGTCACTGTGCCAGATTACTGCAGACTCTTCCGACCCACTTATTTTCCTGTCATTTTGCTCATGCTGTTTATTCCTTATGAGCTATTTTATCTTTTCTTTGGGCAAACAAGAGAGTCTGATTTTAGGTCTTGATGATACAGCGTGAAATACCAAGAGAGAAAAGAATAAGACATGCTTATATGATATCTCCAAGCATACAGAGGGTTTCTTGCAAAAAGCCATCAAGAAACAAAAAAGCAGAATTGCAGACAGCGTGGCAGGAATACATGAAAGCACACTGAGAATTCAGCCCTAGTTCAATACGATTGCAATTACTCCAGGAATAGATTTGGGCTCTTAATAAGAGAAATGTTGTATCACATTCATAACTCACGTGCTAGGGAGACGTTTAAAGCTCAGCTCTGGGGGAAAAACCGACATACTGTAACTGCTGTTTGCTTTACTAATGTTTTTTCTACAACATCAAAAATTATTTCACAGGGACTGGAAAGAATGTACTATATATTCCAGAGAACAGAGAGTTCAGCAAAGGTTGGTTGTATATTGCAAATTTTATGCAAATATCTCGAGCAGCTTTGCAGAAAACTTAAACGGGCCTGGAGGGTGTGATTTCAGCTCCCTGTGCCACCGCGTTCTGCGCAGACCAACCACCTCACTGCGCTGCTCTGCTTTGAGAAAAGTACCACGTGCACAGGGAACGTAACGGTGCTCTTAAATAAGCTGGACAATAGTCTGTGTGACTTCTCCTCTTGCCCATCTTACACTCCAATGGATTTGACTTATAACCTAGGAAAGAGCTGTAGAATTAGGCTCAGTGTGTCACTCCAGCTTCTCTAGATAAGGTTAGGGGACCCAAAGGAGTTTTGTTTTCTCCGCTCTGCAGATTCCTGCTCTCTTTAAGATTCCCCAAAGCTCTTTATACTTGCTAAACAGGTCTGATAGTAATACAAATATGCTTTCAGGCAAATCCTGCTGACTACCCAGCTTGCAAATGAGAAATCCACTAGGATTTGATTTATTTTTTTTTTTGGAAGCAGCATTAGCTTCTCCTGGGCCTCCTGTTAACTGCTCACATCCAAAAGCCAGAGCATAAGGGGCAGAAAAAGGAGGTTCATAGTACCAGTACAGACTGGAGGGCCTTCCAAGAGCTTTCTTTCTCAGGAGTTTCTCCTCTTCCTTTTTCTTTGAGGACAACAAGATGACTCTTGCCCTGGACAGCAATTGTAGCCCTACATTCAGTATTAATTGTTAGCAGATGTGTGATGTGCTTTATAGTTACAAGCACCTATAGCTCCTGCTTTCATAAAGTCAGACAGATAAAACCTTCAGATTTTTTTTTTTATGAATCTGTCCCATAACCCTCCTTTAGTCATTTAACCATATCTTTTTTTAATTTATTTTTACCCAGTCAGCACCACAGAGTGGATGAAACAGATACTGTTTGACACAGATGGGAGGAAAGATGTTACCTGTGCTTAAGGGCATCGGTACAGATGGTGGGTTTAGCCTCTTTCACCATCAAAGTGGCCTGGCCTACAGAGCTGGCACTCCAGGGAGGTAATCTGGCTCTTGGCTTCTGAAATGCAGATTGTCAAAGAGCTGATGCAGCCCTTAAGTACTTGGCCGTGTATTTTCTTCTTTCTCATGAGTTACAAGGCAGGAACAAAGTTAAGTTCTTCGGAAAAAGAGATGCTGAGAACATACCTGGAGGGCTAGCTATATGATCTGCAGTCAGATTTTAAAAGAGCCAAAAAAATGGGAGGAATTGAAACTATAGTTGCAATACGAGGCCAGTACCTTTGCCACAAACGGCGTGTAGGGACTACTGAACATCGATGATATCGCTCACTTATACCTACCATTTTTTTTTTAATTCCTGAAAATCGGAGAGAACCAAACTGATACAGTGAAGTATTTCAATTAAGCTCTCATATCTTCTCAGAATGAAGCCCAATCTACGTGATACAGGAAAAAGAATATCCTCTCTGTATGTCATTGAGATTTCTTTTGTAGAAATTCACTGTTCTCTCCACTAGTTGAGGGTTTGGCCCCTAAATATAATTTGATATTTGAATGTTGAATATTGAACATTTCTTGCCTAGAAACTGTTGTCCTTGTTAACTGTGGTCGTTTTCCTCAGATATTTTAACACTCATATTAACATGACACCCAAACCGCATGAACATTGAATGGAAAAGGAGCTTGCTCACATCCCAGCACATTTTCAATAGCGTTTACGATTGTTAATTGATAAAAGTAATTTCAGGAGCATGATTGATCTCCAGAGTAAAACAGGCATTGCTTGTGATAAGCACAAATAACAGGGGGAGCCCAAGTAAGAATAATTCTCTATAAACATCTCTGCCTCCATATGTCCTAAACACACACAGCAGTGAACCGTGGACTAGCCCTGAGGCGAGTATGCTGATGTTCCCAATAATAAAATCAAGTCTTAGAAGACAGATGTATGGTAGGAGAGCACATCTCCAGCAGAGGTGACAGTGGCACCTAAACAAGGAAAAGAGATGAGTAATAAAGACTATTATCAGAGGTGTTTCACGATCATATTCTAGGAAGAAGTTAAAAGGCAGCAGGAATAGCTGTCATAGCACAGTAAAAGTAGTAGAACAGGCAAGATTGAGTTAACCAAAGCAGCAAATAATAAAAGGCTCAACCTGTTTTAATAACACGAGCAAAACAGCTGAAGGACAACTCCCTGCAGAGACCTGCATTCCATACAGAGGCCACAGGGAGAATAATATGTTGGGTTGTGATTAAAATCTTGGGGTTTGTGCCAGAAACACCTACTTGTCATACTCCGTGCTTAATTCAATAATTTGGCAGCATTATCCTTTGCACGCTTGCTCTCACGTACACACCCTCATCTTGAAAGAGCACCGCGACAGCCCGTGTTCAGACAGCACTTCAGCTCCCTTCAGGTGCTTAGGCAGCAGGCAATCCACCCTTCAGGCCCGGGGTTATGAAACAAGGACTTGGGGACCTGTGCGCAAGGATAGTGTTGGTGACATCTAAGTCAAATAATGTACAATTAATCACACAAAGGCTGGGTTTTGTATTCTTCAGAGCGTCATTTCAGAATGGAAGCCTCTCATGCAGCCCTCAGAACCGACACCTGAGCCTTGGCTGCCAACACAGCCAAGACACTGAAACAAAACATTTGCCAGGAAGCTAACACAGAAGTTTGCTTCCAGGGGTGTAATTCAGCATAGCAGCTCTCAGGGTAGGTATCAGTTTCAGTGAGAACTGAATGTGCAGTTTCTGCTAATGTCACAGATTATTTTTTTTAGCTGTCTTAACACTAGTGGACTTTCTGCATAGAGCAGGGATTTGACACACTCATATCAACCCTGCAAGACATTCACTCAAGGTAGAAAATCTCAAAGCAGATAGATGTCAAATTATAGCAGTTTCCAGATCTTTGGAATCAGAGCTAAGTTATTAGTAAGGTCACAGAGAAAGTTGGTAGTGGAATATAAACCATGTCTTGGCTGTGCCAAATAACGTATTGGCTTCTGCTGCCCCTTTCCAGGCTCCCTGTTATTCTCACCCTTGCTCTTTTCCACAGTGAATACTGTTGCTGCAGTATGTGCAAAATGGCACACCTATTCATGATAACGAAATACCCAGTTGTCTGTTCCAAAACGTTCAGTGATGTTTAGGAAAACAAAAGGCATCTGGAGTAGTTGTGGCAACAAATACGACCTCCACAAAAATTAGATCCCAGTAAGACAAGTAATCAAGTGCTCCGCGGACATTTAGCATTAAATACCTTTTTGCTCTCTATTAAAATTGGTGAATGAATGGTATCAGTATCCCAAGGTTAAACCTCTGCATTTCAAGCTGATGCACAGGTCCCAGGGAAGGGACAATATCATAATATTCACGTGAGATCTGGCCAATCTCATCAATACAGGATGGAGCTTGCATGTCTCTGACCACGCTTTGTCTGTTTCTGCAGGATGGATGACATCCAGCTGTGCAAAGACATTATGAACCTTAAGAAAGAGCTGCAGAGTTTGGTAGCGATCCCAGGTAATGGCTATCTCTAACCTAATATTAAGATAATGCTTGGGTGATACGTGACGTGGGTGGGAATGGTGTCAGGAATACACCTCTGCCCCTAACAATCAGAAATCCCCCCCAGGCTGAGTTCCATATCCCTTTTCTCTAGGCCTTATTTTTTCCTTCCGATTTTCCTTCCCGTCTTCTGCTCTCTTGGGTTTTTTTTCATGCTCTATTTCATTGCTCCCTTGGCAGCAACCCTGCAACTATCACTCAAAGTACACATTCCTTAGTTCTTGCACTCCCAGGGCAATCTCAAGGGAACAGGCAGCACAGAGGTTGTCAGCTAGAAAAGACAGAGTGCTGAGATACCCGAGGTAAAAGGGAGAAAGGAGAGGGATTTATAACCATCACTGTGAACATGATTGGTTTTTCCCTAGATATACCAATTCATTGTCACACCTCTAGTTAAATGTACCCTCTAGAATAAAGTAAAATGGGTTTCTACAGAAAGCAAGGGGCAAGTCTGCTTTGTGTTTTGCTTTAATTCTTTGCAAGTTCACTGCTCTGAGGAGGGACAGAGCTGTGGGCAGTTTCGCAGTCCTCAGTTCCAAACTCCAGCTGAAATCAATGAGGAATGCAGACAGCAGCTTCTCTTTAGCACTTTGCAAATCCTACAGTGTAGAATTAAGGATTCACAGTTCCAGCAGCACCACCTTTTGGCAGATGCACAAGAATATTTTTGTCTTAACAAAGACAAAGAAGGTGCTGGCATTCGCACAGAACTCAATGCTGACACAGCATGTGTATAACCTAGAAAAACACTTTCCAGAAATGGGTTCATTCATGACATCTTTATCACAACTTTCCTGTCAGTATACAGATTTGCATAGAGAGACTTGCACATCAATTTCTGTAGATATGGTTTAGCCCATTTCAGTAGATATGGGATCAGTCTTTTAGTACACACAATGTGCAGAACTTTGCCACAACTCAGGATACGCATATTTGGCAGGCAGTTTCCTGAAGGGTATCATAGGAGAGCACATCTCCATCTGGGAAGAGGATAGATTGAAAGCAAGTAGAAAGTAGCTTCTACCTTCAGAAGTAAGAGGAGGAGATCTGTTGCTCCACAAATGTAAAGAGGTAAAGCAAGAAAGAAATCAGTGATTTCTAAGCATTCTCCTTTTTTTCTCTGCTGCAAATACAGCATTAATCACAGGAATTCTCCATAGGTATTGATTCAGAGGTCCCAAAATTTCCATAGCAGTCAGTAACCACTTTCCTTTATTATTTCTAAAAGATAAATCCCAAAAAATATATCCCAGATAAAGCAGCCTTATGTTATATTAAAAAATTATTTCCTCTGCCACTAGCAGACCATAATTTAAAATTCTCCAAGGAGTATGACTCTTCTGAGATTTATTGCAGAAATTCCCAGCAGAAGTGAAGAAGCCCATGATCCAAAATTAAGCTGTACTAAGCAATTATTTTCAAATGTCTAATATATAAGGTATTTTAAACAGTGAAATAAGTTTGATGAGCAGACATAACAGCTCAGATGCATCAGACTGCAGGCAGCTTGCCCTTCTTCCCCCAACTCTTCCTACACTTGATTTTTACGGTTCTTTAAACACAGTTCTACTGCTCAAAACCAAAATTCTTGATTTAATGCAAAAAGTGTCTTCCCAGCTAATCAAAATTTTCAGCTTCTTGAGGAAATACATAGGCAGGGATTTGCCTCTGGCTTTCTCATCTCTGCTCTACTTACTAGCTTTGCATTTGCTACAGCTCTGTAATCCCTAACATTCCTGAATTTTAGTTTGTGACAGGCATATCTTTCATGTCACAAAAATAATTGTTTATAGACAACCTCACCATTACAGACTGGCCAAATAAAAAGGACATATATTATTCAGATTTTTGAAGCACAAGGAACACTTTCATTTATTTTTCTGTGTTTTACAATTGAGGCTGTTTGTGTGGATATGCAGCTCGCCTGCCTTACCAGTAGAAAAGCGTAGGCAACAGCCAAAGCTGTCATGAAATACAGAAAAAAATGATTCCTTTTGGTGTGGTCTCATTTTTTCCTGAGGTCAAAGGGAATTTGTACCATGGATTTTGATGAAGCATTCTGGACTGTCTTCTTAGAAAAGCTCTTAAAAAAATTCAAAGCAATGTCTTGGAGAGTCATGTAATATTCAAAGTAGGCTTGGCAAGCCCCACAGTCTCCAGACCATCAAGCTGATCAGATACAACAAGGGTAAGTGGCAGAGAGAAAAGAGGCAGAGAGAAAAGTTGCTGGGGTTGTGGTGGATCAGGTCTGAAGAACCATTGACTTCAGTGAGCAATTCATTCTTAGACAACCACGATGTCTCCACACCCCCTGCTCCACTCCCTAAAATCCAAAGTAACAGTCTCTTTCCTTTGTTTTTGACCAGAAAAAGATAAAACGAAGATGGAGAAGCAAAGAGAGGATGAACTGATTCAGAAGATCCATAGACTTGTACAAAAAAGAGATTTTCTTGTAGATGATGCAGAGGTGGAGAGATTACGGTAAGAACAAAAAGCGACTGCTTTGTGACATTTCACAAGTCTTAATACTACGCTGGAGTGAGTGACAAAATTGACATTGGTATTAATGAGAGTGAATCGGTCCTTTAAAACAACTTGACAATTTAAAAGCTCCTCCCAGTTCCATAGGAAAAACATTAAAACCATATTACTACAATTCTGTGGCTCTTGATCCCAGTAATGATTCAGTCTCATGACTACAGCAGGGTTTGGTCTCTCAGTTTCCTACCAGAAGGTGTCTGGGCATTTGCCATTAAAAAGCAAAGGAGTTTTGCTGCTACCAGAGGATCCTCTTTGCATGAGAAGTAGACATGAAATGGAGTCCTGCAAGAGGCATGTTTGTTGGCATCTAAAATCTGCCTTTTTTATTTTTTGAAGTTAATGAGGCCAGGGTTTATTATTACTATTCTCACCCTGCAATTGCTATCACAGGTCTAACGTAAAGTATTAGCAAGTTCAGAACAGTTTCATCTCAGTATCTTAGCCCAAAGTTGCAAAGAAACCTGTGGTCTTCCTCCAAAGTTCATTTCCAGCTGCTACACCAAGATCCTGGCACTCTATAATAAATAGTCGGAGCTTTGCTATTACTTCTCCTCTCTCTTCCAACAGTAAAGATGCAGGGCCCATCAATCCCATTATCCTAGATGTCAGTATCTCTTCCAACACATTTGAATTCTAAGCAAGCAAAGCGCAGGAGAAGAAAGCTTGCCAGAGTCCTGTAGCTGATCAAAGAGCTGGCCAAAGTCAGCAGCTGACAAGAAGCCTGAGCCTGTAATGCAATCCAGAGCTCCCAACTACTGCTTCAATGTGCAAATCGCAAAAACCTCAGCAGCAGCCAGACAATACAGAAGCTGAATTGTAGGCTGCTGAAAACATACTGGTATGCACTATGGAGATGCGAATACATTAGTGTCAGTTCACATCTGCACTAAAACCCGAGGCTTTTCTTTAAAGCTGTTAATAATAAAGGCTGCTCTTCCTCCGAGATAGTCAGAGCACTCTTTAGTATTTAAGTAACGAAATAGCAAAGAAACTGACATGGAAATATCATTAATAGATGCAACCAAAGTTAGCAAAACAATCTTTTTATTTGGGGGCTCATGCTGTCAATATTGAGGCCATAAGAAATCTGCTTGGTTTTGGTAAATGCTAACAGCAGAAGAACATGAGATCCAGGCTTTTGTCCAAGCAGTATGATCACAGCAATACACATCTTCTGCTTTCCTTTGTAGAGGAAGCATTGTGAAACGCTTGTGAGGCCAACTTAAAGTACCTGGTACATGATGGTTTAAATCCGCTGACGAGGGAATACAATGAATCCAGACTATGAGACAAGTAAAGAACCTTGGGGAAAATTCCATCTCCAAATTCTACAAGAAGTTTGTTACTGTTTTCATTTAGGCAAATACTTTACTCTTTCAAAAGCTGCAAAATTAAGTGTTTTTAAAAAGAAGAAATAAGTGAATTGTTTACTAGTGATTTGATTCTAGCTACTCTAGCTTTTACTGTCCCAGTTCCAGAGAAAACGTTATTTCTCTAACAGATTTTCCTTTTTTTTTTTCCACCAGAGAGAAAGAAGAAGACAAAGAGATGGCTGAATTCCTTCGCACCAAGTTAAAACCCTTAGACAAAGCAACACAATCTCCTACCAGTGAGTTCCTAAACATTAAGAAAATCAACTGGAATAGCTCTAAAGACAACTGGATAAAAGAGCATTTTCAAAGGCTGTGCTGGGCCAGTCTCTGCCGAAAGCCAGGTTACTCTAGCTACATCACCCTGAGAGTGTGTCAGCAATCACTGGTCACTTAGAATTCAGATGCCTCATTACCCATTTAAAACAGTATCCAAGTCACCTGTGGTCACTTCAAAATTGCTTTATAGGTTTCAAAGATGCAAAGTATATTTGAATACACATTGCCGCAACCCGGTTTTGTAAGCAGTTACATTTATTTTTGCCAATCATTTTCCCATCTGGTTCTGCAAAAATAACTGGTAAAACACTCTTAAGATATACCCTAGGATACATGGAAGCAAAGTTTGCCTGTTCTAGTGCAGGCTAGATGGAAACTAGAGGAAAGACTCCAAAACTTCCACAGCTGCCCTAAATTTTTTACATCTTACCAGCATAAACAGGCTTTTCAAGCACCTCAACCCAAACCACTTATGGACAGAACTGCAAACACACTAATTTCTCAGAAATGAAGATGATTACATGATCCCCTGGAAGCTTTTAGCCACAACTTTGAAACAGAACACTCACAGCATGAAGTCTAAAAGTTAAGAGATTGATTTTGACCTGACTGAGCTCTTGCGGAGGGAGATAGTCAGGGAAAGTGGTAGTCAGTGAGAGTGGTGTCTGTCTTACAAGGTGAATTTGGTGCGCTGCTGAAGAGGTTTGTATCCAAGCACACTGCCATTTTGCACAGATCAAGATCTTGCTGAAGAGTTTCCAGAGGGATGTGGAATGCCTGTACAGGACTGATAGAGACATTTGAAGATGCATCACTAATTATTTATGCACTTCTAGTTACAGGGAACATGATTCATTTCCCTTGTTAGTTTGCTTCATGTCATTGCTTTTAAATGCAATGTTAGAGATGAAAAGATTCTTCTCACCCTGAAAAAGAAAAATACTTGTTCTCCAAATTACAACATCCAAGTTGATAAGAGAATAAACTCTAGCAATGTTTTTGTTCTTCAGCTCCTTAGTTGTCAGGGTTTAAACGCAGTCAGCTGGCTTTCTGCAGAAGGGCCTGTTATCTAACACTATTGGCTCTGACCAGGGACACCTGAATTGAAAAAGATTCAAGAAGTTTACCCTCCCATTGAGACATCTGAATTCTTTAGCCCATCTTAACTTCCTCCCCTGAAAAGATAAGATTTCCTGAGCAGTTTGAATCCACATTCCAGCTCAGTTATTACCCAAGTGTTAGGTGTATTATTCAAACAAGAGTTAAAAAATTGAGGGAGGATAAGGGGGCAGCAGGAAAGACTTGCATTCTTTAAGCCAGAAGTTGAAAAAATTATTGTTGGATCAGCTCTTGGTTTTAATGGTGTCCTGTTTTGAATATTGCAGGCAGCCCAGCAGAAAAGAAGGCAGAACCTCCTCCAAGCAAGCCCACCATTGCCAAGGCAGGATTGGCTATTATTAAAGATTGTTGTGGGGTCACACAATGCAACATCATGTAGCTCTGGGCTCTCTACCACGTTTGTCTTTCCAAATGTTTTCATTGAATGAAACTGCAGGGTGAGGGGAACAACCAGTGTCCCACTAACAGAATCAAGAGCAACTGGTACAACAGTATATATGGAATGTACAATGGCAGGTTCTTCACTGTTGCATGGATCACTCAACACGCATGCCTAAAAACAAAAGAAATCTATATAGTGGCTGTGCAGTGACCAGAAAAGATCTGTAGTAGAGTCAGCAAAAACACCTCAGTGATAGAAGTGAATTCAAAGAGAGTATATTTCATCCAGTGAGGTGTAAATCAGCAATTTTAATAGGCCATCACTTTGTAGGAATTGGTTGTACACTTCTCCCCCTTGACAAAGAGCACTCAAATTGCTGAAATACCCCATTTTAGCTACTTTTCAAAACAGAAGCCACAAGTAGCAATACTGTATAGAGGGCAACAAACAGATGAAGAAACTTTAGGATAACTGATGTTGCATACAAAATACTTAGCAAACTAGTCTGATATTCAGCTACTTTGCTATGGAGTTTCATTTCCAATTCTTCCTAAAGAGTGAGGACTAGTGACAAGGATGCTGCAAGTAGAAATAGATTTCTATATCCCATATGACTTCTGAATTACTCAAGTCAAATGAATACTGCTTGCACCAGGGAAACTAAGTCTCTGATAAAACTTCAGCAAGCACAGCTACAGTAATCTGCAAATAGACAATGCAGACCAAAGCTGTGTCATTTCTCTTTTAGATCTTCACTTTACATGGAGTCCAGATAAATACTCACCCAGAGAGTTTCATCCACTATTAGAAGCTACATGCAGTGTGCAGTTACAGATCACTGGTAGGTTGCTGGGAGGAGAATGGAAGACAAACCAAATTTAACTAAAACAGTGCTTAAAGCAACTATTAGTTACATATTTCATGACCATAAGAAATAAACACAATCAAGCATAGGAAGACATTAGCCACCCAAGACAAACTTACTACAAGACAAATGTATAAATACAGAAGTAGATATTTGTGGTAGGAGAATCACATTCTTCGCAAAATGGGTTTCAAATTAAGGGAAATACAGAAAGACTTACCTGTGTTTCACCATTAAATGTGTTTCTGGTCTCTATGCAGATTAAGCCTTGTGGAATCTTTATATTAGCTGTCAGTAGCTGGTTTGTCTGTGTGATGGTATTCCATATAAATGTACTGTGATAGGTGTAAATAGTAAAATAAATGTACATGGATCTAATGTGAAAATCTCAGGCTTAGAACTAACAAACAGAAAGCAAAAAGTTCCTAAAATGAAAGTTTTCCAAGAGGAACTTCCATTTTGTGAATCCAGCAAAGTGAAGTGTGCACCAATATACAAACGAACCACAGTTACAGGAGAGAAAAAAAAAAAAGCAGTTACCCCAAAAGGATAAGCAGTAATATTTTTTAGAGAGAAGAAATATCTTACTAAGGTTCAAGGAGTGGACACCATCTAAATTAACTTAGACTATTCTTGTACAAAAAAAAAAAAACCCTAATCCCTAGCATTGGACTGATGCTACGAAGAACATTTGCAATTCTAGAACCATTTGTTTCAGTATTGCAGACTCACTTGAGACAAAAAACCCAAACCAAGCAAAACAACAATATCACTAAGCTCCTTAGGGTTAGTGATCAAGAAGGAAAAAGCACCAGGTTTCCATTAAGGCATGAAGCACTTTAATTATTTTGATCAAAGGCACAGGAAAGAGTACAACACATATCCAAAGGCTAAATGGTCACACAAAATACTGCATCCTTGCTGATAAATTACCTTAAGCTCTGTAGGTGCTATGGGTTGGACTCTGTTCAGCACCTGTGTACATGATTTACTGTTATAAGGGAAACTGCTTTTAAGGGAGAAAACACACTGGACGGGAAGAAGTACCCAGTGGCCTCAAGTATCGTGAATGCCAGCAAGTAAAGGGTCCCAAAGGAGGACTTCACACACAGCTCGTGTGAGGCAAAAGGTGACTCGTGCACTGTAGTGTTTAAACCAGGCTGCGCTGATAATTGGGTTGATCCCTGTGTGCTGCACAGATTCTATAGTCCCTTGGGAAAAGTGAAATCAGTAGTATGAAAAAAAATTAACATGAGATGGAGCTAGATTCTGGGATGCAACACTCATGACTAGGCTACAGAGCTCCCTCCTTTAATTGAGCTGAAAAAGAGAAAATACAGCAAGTATGAATATGTAATAGTCACATCCTGTTAGCACTGGCTGCCAGTGCCCCAAAGGGACTTGAACCACAGCAGTACTGATGAAAGTGAACTTCGTCTTCGGAAGTTCTGACTTGGCTCAGCTGAAAGGTTCTCTTTGTGCAAGTTTGTTTTTGGTTTTAATTAGCAAATGCTTCCGCTCTGGTTTTATTTGGGTGAGTTTGAACAGCTTGCCCGCGGTGCACTACTGGTTCCTCTAGAAGGGGGTCAGTGGTGCTGCTTAGCAATAAAGTCCTGGATTTCTTAGACTGTGAGGTCAGATTTTCAAGGGTGTTGAACACCAGCTTACAGGGATGTCTGTCCAGAACACAGCAGAGCTCTAATGGCTCACTTCAAACATAATGGCTGTAATTAAACAAACTAAACTTAGGAAGGAATTAAGTAAGAATCTTGGCCTTTGTTTTTACAAAACAGACCAAACCACTGCACATTCCCAAGTACGAAGAGAGGCTGTGTAATTCCATGATCCTATGAACATAATGCATTATGCAATCTCATATGTAAGATCAGCAGAAAACATCAGATGAGTATCTTTCGGTAACCACATTAATAACTGGCATCATTTCAGAGCTGATTTTCAGATACCTGTTACCATCTGCAGAGGGACATTGGTTGACTGAAGCATTCAAAAAATCTCTTCTGGAAATCCTGGCTGTTTATCACTTCAGAAAGAAGGCAAGACATCAGAAAAAGAAGAAAATTTAAGGTGAATTTGACACACTATTTCTTCTATGAACTGGTAAACACGGTTATATTCAGGAAAGGATCTTGGTCTACTGAGAAAAACAGAAGTGCTGAAGTGCTATTTGTACCAATCACCAATTTTACCAGCAATGGTTCTCTTGTACCTTTCTCTAGGCCTACCAAATCTCTTCAGCAAAATTAAACGTATTTCTAAATAAACTAAGCTGCTGTGTTATACTAACCATATGTTTCTTCTTGTTACTGAAGGAAGTAAGTGGTTGTGTAGTAGATTGGGATGTACTTACTGTGCTGCTATACTTTTTGGAAAGAATAGGATTGTTATTCTGCAAGAAAGCGATAATTTGGTAAGTTAGGGATGCTACTGAAATAAAAAATAAAGGATTTTATCTCACTGAAAAAACCTAGAGTTTCTCTAATGATATTTCACAAACAAAAATCACCAAAAAAAAAGGCAATCTCATTATGACGACTTCGAAAGCTCACTACAGCCCAGAGCACCACACAAATCAGGAGATGGTTCCAGCCTTACACTGAGAAGATGAAGATCCCAGCCTATTTGAGTATCAACAACATTACTAAGTTGGAAGCATTTAACAGCAATTATTGAAAAATCAGTACTGTCTGGTCTGCTCACCAGAGTGGTTTTACAGATGCTACCTGAAGTGTAGGGCTCTGGAGATCTCGGGGACCAGAGACTACATGACCAGATACAGGGAATAAGATAGAATCAAGTGCATCTAGCGGTGGAGCTCATGTTGCTGCTTTGCTCTCATTACCCCAACCTTCCTCCTGTGAGACGCAAACAGAATGAAATCAAAATTTGTATTAACAAAGTTCTGGTGTTGAGAATCAACTAAAAAAATATTTAACAGCAATGGTATTGTATCATCTGAACACGGGGTGTGGAACACAAGTTTCTCTCCTTCATCTCCCAGAATCAAATAATTAAGCTCAATGGAAAGCTTTAAACCTAACCCTGAAGCCAACTGAGGAATCCCAAGTCAAAAATCAGCAATTCACAGGAGAGAGATGGCATCATCCAGACTTTGTCTGCCTAATTGTACCCTAGTGACATGTTATTGACATCTTCTTAACCAAGACACAGTTAACAGGAGTTAACAAGTACTTCCATCAGTACACTGCCCTCCACCTTCCAGAAAGGAGAGTATCTAAACCCCAGTATATTGAGTTGCGTTTGACTGCAGGCTGAAATGTGGGGCTGCGAGAGGCAACTAGGACATGCTTTCATCTTTGTGACTGGTGACTGTAAGTTCATGTGTGATCCAGCCTTTGTCACACTTTGTCTTCCTATGCTGGCATAAAGGCATGTTTTCATTTGCAGCTAAGCAGAAGGTTAAAGAGAACAGTTTTCCCAATATTCTGTTCAGCTTCACCTCAAACTGTGCCACTTAAAACATTTACAGGAGGCTGAAATCAATTACCTCAAATTACGAGCTTATTCTACACAAGATGTGTAGAATACACATATTCTACCCACATCCTTATCCACACGTGGTGCCTTTGAAACAATTAAAAACTTTACTGGCATTTCAGAGGCAGCTCTTAGAAAGTAGGAGTTGGACTACTGGCTCCAAAACAGAAGAGATCTCATACTTCTTTTGCAGTTAAAACTGAATAAAAATTCAACCTGAGAAGGAACCGAGAACCTGCAAATTAGACTCACTAGTAAACAAGTATCACAGAAGATGTTTCTGGTTATGAAGGAGAATACTCTTATTAGAAAGGAATTTGAAGGAATTTAGATTTTTTTCAATAAACATGTTTCTCTTACAGTAGAACGATAACCACAAACTCATTAGACAACAAACCCAGAGAACACGTATTCTGCAGTACGGAGTCTTCCAAGATGTGCAAATAAACCAAGTTGCTCCTACCTAAAACAATGGAAAATTTCTTGGTGCTCCAACATAAATAGTAATGTCAACATCTGAAAAATCAAGTGCCAGCATGTCACCAAACTGTTGAGTTTCAGGAGCAGGCTCAAGAAAATAATTTTTTTTTTTCTGTTTTGACCTTGAAGAAAGGGCAGCTTCCTTTCCTATTCCAGACCCATCATATATTCCCAAGCAGCTCAAAGTCCAAGCCACTCTTCCAAAGTAGTCACACATTACTTAGGTGAACTACTCTGCACCAGCATAAATGCTACCACTGTTATCAAGGTACATCTTGTGCCACATAATCTCAACAACCCTGTGAACAGCCAGCCAAGCAGGCTGCATTGGAACAGGATTATATCATAAAAACAACACTTTAAGGTCCAAAACTTGCTCTTTCCTCCACATGGATACACCACCTGACATGGGATCTTGCGAATACCTCAGTATCTAGACCTGGATCCAGACAGCCTAGGCAACAACTTAGCCTCAAAGATGAATGCTTGGTAGCATTTCACTTATATTTAAGCTTTTACAGCAACGTTAGTTCCTTAATTAGATGCAGTTTTCCATGAGGTTCAACTAACTGTAATAAGACACCAAGAGATGTTTAAACTGATACCTAAAAAAAGTAACCCTCACCAGCTGCAGAAGTCAGTGGATCATAATAGGCTGGATTTTGATAAGGATTCAACTTGCAGACTTTCATCCTTCTTTAGCTGGATTCACTCCAGCAGGTAATACAGCTAAAGCAGAGAACTTCCAATTTAGGATTTCAAGGTTGCAAGAATAGAGAATTCACACATCACAAAGAGCTACAAACTATAAACAGCAACACATTTAACTATTTCCATCTTCACATAAAAACCATCAGAAATTCCACGAACTGGAAGTATGTGCTTGTTTTTCCTAACAGACAAATCCTAAGGGGTCCATAGAATAGGTCTTTAAAGGCAACTACTGTCAAGATCAAGTTTTGAATGAGAAATCACTTAAAGGCAAGGTTTTCGACCTCTAGCTTCCAGAGTCACAAAAGAGACGGAATATTCAAATTGCAAAAAGGTTATCTGCAAAGGCACTTAACACAACTCAAGTGTCAGAGGCAAGGAATTCAGTGACAAGATCAACAGGAAGGGTTACTCCCGCAGCCTAATAAGCAGGCTTCCCTGCTAACACTGCAGTTGCCCACACTCTGTAATCAGTTTTCTACACAAAGGCCAGCCAGGCCATGTTTCCTCCTCCAAGCAGTCAGTTTTTCTCTCCATACCAAAATCTTGAGATTGCTGTCTGTACAGACAGCAATCTGTCCTTTGTGGCCAAAACCAAAGCCCTCAGCCTATTCCATAGGAAGACTGCTTGCTTTCCTACTCTTTGACACCCCAAAGCTTTGCTTTGTCCAAAAGAAAAGCCTTCTGTCAGCTCTTCTGTTCCGAAACTTCAGAGTTCTAAGAAGCAGCCTTAAGTTCCCTGTTCCCTTGGGCAGGGATGCTTCCTGTGAGCATTATTCCACACTACACCTGAAATATCAACCAAGCCAGTCACTTCCTTAACACCCTTCTCTGGAATTATGCCCAAGTCTCTCGCTGTTGTGCCTTTCTGTTTCAGGAGAGTTGGACTAGATGATCTTTGAGGTCCCTTCCAACCTCTAACATTCTGTGATTCTGTGAATAGTAGTTAAATCAGAGTTCACCATTCAATTACACTCTGTCCTGTCACATTATGGCAGACAAAACAAGCCACATTAATTTTCAAAAAATAAATTATTTCCATCATGACTTGTAAAAAACTTTACCAATTTAAACAAGATAGCTTAACATAAAACAAGAATGATGGGAGTGGGAAAGTTTGCAGCCTAACAAAAAATTAAAAAACCCTCACATTTTGAAAGTAATCACATACTAGGGGGTACAAGGGACTTGACTCATGCATACTGAAAACATTCATAACTACTGAAAGAATGAAGTTACAGAGTGGTGATAACACAGTTTGTGGTGTTGCTTAAGATTTTATAGGAAGTTTTTATAAATTGTCCTTCTTTTAAAGAGTGATATTTATTACATTAGTTATGGAGAGTTTCCTGCTAAGTAAGTTCTTTAGGCAGTTACTTTAAAATTGCTTACTGAACAAGCGAGGGCTCTGCAAGGTCAAGCGAGCGCTTACCTGAAGCAGGCCTGGCATTTACTCCAGCTGACTGTTCCACGTAACAGTTCCATTACGTGAGAATATGTAATGAGACCACAAAAGACAAAGAGCAGCTCATACAGCTCTTAACTTTTGTCCACACAGCTGTGAGATGACAGAACAGTGCAACTTAGTTGCAGGTTATTTTTTTTAAAATTGTTAGAACCTGAAGTAAAGTTCAAAGCGCTCTAGCAAAGCTGCAAAGTAACTTGCTTACCAGACTTGTGGTTCCCAGAGAATTTTATTCAATTACTTTCTTCAGCAAGCTGGAAAACAAGGCTACTGTAACTCAGAAGTGACTTGTTAACTTTATTGCACAGTAACACTCCGTATGACAGTATTCACATCAATTTTAACATTTCAAAGTGAGACTAAAACTTAGGAGGAACATCTTACTTTCACCTATTGTATTTACATGCCTTCGTCCATTTTTCTCTTTAGGCTGCTAAAGAACAGTTTCCTTCTAAAATGAACACTAAACATTATGCTTCACAAAAGGCAGTAAGAGATAATGAGTACATCTGCTCACAGCTGAATTGCAAAAACAGGGAAAACCCTCGTTCTCCAGAATAGCAAGTTACAGATTTAAGGTGGTTCTTCTGTCTTCCCTAAACCCCAGATTTTAGCTCTCTGCTCTGTCTGGATAATTAACCTTCATGTGACACAGTAAGTTCAGAATTCTAGGACAGGCGTTTTTCAGGTCTTCAGACAAGGACAAGAGTTATGCTTGCTTGAAAATTTTATTGACACAACTGTTTGGTCCCAACACACAAAACAGCACTTGAGCCACAAAAGAAAGTGTCCAAACAAAGTAGACAGCTAAGAAAAGAATTTTTTTTTCTCCCTCCTATTCCAAGAAAAAGATAGTGCATAAATTGAGGGCTTCAGTGACATTTCTTTTTAAACAGACATGAATCTGAAGTAGTACATTTAATTGTTAAATTAAAGAATTTCATGGTTGTAATGCTTTCAAATCTGTAAGTCACATAATTCATTTAACCCTTTGGATAGAAAAATATATTGCAATTCAATTAGCTATTTTGTTACACTATGAACACAACTTGTCAAAAGTATTATTCTATTACTTTCAAACAGCAATTTCATCAGAATCACACGCGAATCCAGAAAATATATGCTGACCTCTGTAACTGGTATAAACACCACACTCACTTTGTCAAATGTTTTCATCTGAAGCAAAAAAAATGGCTTTCTTTAGTACTCCAGATGACTTGTAGCTGCATCTAATGAAAATACAATTTCAGGTTACTCTTTTCTCCAATGCATGGTCTTCTGAAACAAAGATCTTAGACTGATCAGTGTCAACCTTATCAAATTTAAAGTGAAAGCAGATGTTCTTGCATTTAACTCATTAAAAGCATTCCAAGAAAGCTTACTTCTAAACTTCTTTTTCTATAGCAGTATGTCTGTAGAGTTTTACTAGGCACTCAAAATGCTGTGCCATAATGCTCAGAAAAACTTCCAGGTGTTTCTCTGCATTCACAATGGCTATAAGTTCACTACCGGTAATACTTGCCTAAGTTTAAAAGATTTTATAACAAAATCTGACTAGTAAAACTCTGTCTATAGCCATTATTCAGTGGCATTTCCTGTTGCTGGCTGAGAATTAGAGCCTATGTTCCAGCTCTTGCATATTGCAATAGAATCCACCTAAAAATATTCAGCTGGCCAGTGGAAAACATCTAGTATAGGTTCTTTCAATACTACAAGCAATTTATTTGCTGCCTGGCAAATACAACCCATTGTAAATGCCGTAAGTTACCCAGAATGGGTATAAAGTCTCATACACTGGACATTTCTGCTAACTAGAGTTAAGGTCATCCACTGACTTAAGCTCTCTTCCAAAACTGGCCCTTTCAAAAGCCAACACAAGATACCACATATTGGAAAAAAAAGAAAAAGAAAAAAAAACTTTCAACACTAGGAGTAAGTTTTAGAATAAAATCAGACATAGGTAAAAGACAGCACATCAAAGACTAAGCTTCCCATTACTGAACATGCTTAAAAATAGAAAAAAGGTTAAGCAGAACAACCTTAGCATTTCCACATGTAGTTAGAACTTTCCTTACAGGTGGAAATTGCATCAACACCTTCCATTACAAAGCATTTCAATAAGACCAGCTCCATTATCTGTAATTTATGCATTAAATGCATATTTCAGAAATATCAGAATCTTCCTAACTTCATTTCTCTAGACACAATAAAATGTGTGTGTCTGTATCTTAAACTCATGACACCAAGACGGTCTTTCCCTTAACCAAATCCATGCCGGACAGGAACGAAATATAAAAGGGAAGCTTAAAGCACCAATGTCCTAGGAAGCTCCTAAATGGAACAGCTACAGAAAAAATTTAAAACAAGTTTTACAGAAAATCCACATTATCTTCTACAGACGTTTTTAGACAAAAGAATTTCTAATGCAGTTACAAGTCATCTGGGAAGTCAGAGAATAAATTCCTCCTCTGGAGTACAATCAGCTCCCTCACTCTTGTCATTTCAGGTCAGCAATTTAAAATTTGTCGAGAGGCTTTTGAAAGACAGATCATGCATTTTATTAATACTGTCTGAAACAATACCAGTAAGCAACATCCTATAGAATACAATATACTACATGTATGATTACACCACCAACAAGGCTTAAACAAAATAAAATCTGTTGTTTTAGTCGAATTAATATTTTGCTTTTACTGAACACATTTATGAAAAAACTGTAAAATTTAAGAATAATTTAACGAATGCCAGATTTTTTTTCAAAATAATAGAAAATATCTGCTTTGTTAACAGCTGTGTTCAGTGTAAAAGGAACAAAATCTTCACAGAATACATTAAATACAAATTAATTCTTCTAGGTCTTTCATTAAAATACATCAGGGCTAGCAAATAGCTTTACTTTGTGCAGAGTCCATGTATACTTGTCTTTCACACTAAAGAGTTAAAGCTTGGTTACAGGTGCAAGTGAAAAGTTTGCTGCCAATTTCACCTTGTTTTTGTGTTGCTTTTTGGCTGGGCTGTCCATTGCTTCCTTGTTGACTTGGGTTTCAGAGGACTGACAGGGAGGCACTGCAGCATTCTCTGTGGTATTAGATACCGCAGAACCAGAGGTCAACTTTTCTTGTGGTGTGGTAACAATTCTTTGTTTTTCTTCTTCTGTTAAAATCATTATCTCTAAACAAAACAAGAACAAAACCAATGATGTTTGCTTCTGGTTCTGTCTGCATCACAAGCTATTTAGAAGGTTTCATTTATTTCTTACACAGTAAGTCTCTCAGTGCTCAGAAAAGCACTATGAAATTACTGTGGTGAAAAAGTTGCTACAGGTTGGCAAAATACAACTCTAGTGGTGGATAGGGTCCCCATAAAATTCCCCCCAGAGAACTACGGTAGGTACTTCTTACAGTTAGTACTCAAGAGCTTCTGATGGATGCCACCTGCACTTCCAATACATCCTCTTGTGCCAGATATTTACACATAAATGGAATTTTATATAATCAGCCATTTGTTTGATGCTTTATTTTGCCAACTGTATGAGCTATCATCCAACAGTAATAAAACACAGGCAAGCACGCTCTTACCGGAGAGAGGTGCAGGGCGTTCCTCAAACTGAATGAGATCTGCAGACTCAAGGACCACTGGATCAGGTCTCAGCTGTGGGGATGGCAGGCAGGAAGGAACTGGCTCACACAAGAGGTCAACGGGAGATGTATTTGTGAGGCAAAGAAGTTCTTGCTCAGTTTGATTAGAAACTACAAAAATAAGAGAACAGTTTTCAAGCCATAAAGCATTTCTACAGAACTTCCGATTGACTAACACACACAACTTTCCCCATGCTGCTTTGATTACTCTGCTTATTTCCCCTAAGATAATAAATGTTATTTATATGAATTTTGCATTACCGTTGTTAGGTGTTCCTAGATTTAATTCCATTGATGAAGTGAATCCTGGAGTCTCCGTATGTCCGTTATTGTCAGCAAGTTGATTTCCATGATCACCCACATGATCAGCAGGGGGAAAACTAGGTGAGCTAAAACGAGCTACAAAAAGGCAAGTTCATGTGGTTCATTTACTCAGGTTCTCTCTCAAAAAGAGAAAAAAAGGAAACTAAGACACAGCTCAAAATTGAAATTGCTTACTTTTCATATCATTCTTTAGTACCACAATTCTTTTATGGCCATGTCCTTTAATCCAGACCACCTGTAGAGGGGAAAAAGAATAAAATTAAACAATACATACTAAGCTCAAAGCCTAAAGCAGCTTACTTGCTACCTTTCATCTAGCCTTGCACTAACGATTTCTGAAGATGAACTAAATGTTAATTTGTACTACATTACCCAAGTGAAAGCCTTGTCTCAAAATAATTGATACCAAGAGGCAAACTATAGGACTACAAAGTGTACTAACTATATATTAAACAGAACGGTATACTTTTTAAGTTGCAAAATTCCATTTCGTCACTCTCCAGAAAGATTTATTTAAAGGAAAGCTTATAGCCATAAACTGGGTCACAAAGTTACCCTAGAGCACTTAAGACATGCACATGACAAGATGCCACAGCAAAACTCCACTATGTGGCAGTTCTAACAAGGTCCCAGAACTCTTCACTCCTAAAATCAATAATCCGCCCTGATCAAAGTGAAGCTTCAGTACTGTACAGTCATTCATTAAAGACAGAAATCAATTATCTCCCTTGATAAAGATACGTTTGTGGCCTCACCAGGAACAGTTCTTAAGCAAAATTTGACCAAAACACGTAAAAAAAGGTATTTTCTCCTTATTACAGAGTCCAGATTTTTCTGAAGCTACTAAAAATCCAACTGGTATAATCCTCCTTGGAGAAGATAATTATATTACTCCGGTAATGCACACACAAACAAAACTGCAGCTGTGTAACTACTTTAATTCATGCAGAAACCGCAATGTAGCTGTGCAAAACAACTCTCCCCACCTGTGGAATTGCTCCCAAGAGTTCTTCTAGATTACTGCATCCATACACCTTAGGTTGCAGCACTTCTCCTGTGTATTTGCTATATGCTACTGAGAACTCATGAAGAAATATTTGCTGATAATGGTACGTGTGAAGTAAGGACCTCACATTCTTTGCAAACACATACAGATTTGTAAGCTTCACATATTCTTCTGCTGCACCATTGGTAAAAACCTATCAGAAAAAACAGAAAAGGAATTAAATTACAGTGCATGCTTCCGTATCCTCTAGTCACAGTGTGTTTTCAAGGTTTGAAACACACCAGAAAGGAAAAAGCGCCTACATACCTCAACCAAGTAAGGCAAACTTTTTAGGAGTTCAGTTAAGGTCATAAATCCATATTCACATGGATTAAGCGAAGTACTATGGGTTGTTTCATAATGCTGTTTAAGCTGTTCAACAGAGAGAAAGGATGCTCCATCCCAGGACATCAACAAGACCAACAACTGGGCAGTTAGAGTTCGCAGAGATTTTCTATTTATCAGCTGAACTTGCTTGCCAGACTCCGTGTCAACAACCTAGAAAAATTGATTGGAAGTGAAGTTAGGGTCATGGAAGAGATTAATTTTAAGTTAAGTTGTGGGGCTAGGGTTTGTTTGACCAAAGCTGTATTTGACATTACATACCAGCATCTGCTACTCATCTAGCCAAAAGCACACAGGATAAAGCAGCTTATTACATGGAAAAAATTTCCATTAAATATACAAAAGCTGTGTAGCAGTTTCTATCCACATAGTAGATAGGATTTTACCCTTTGTTCCAAGCCAGCTGGACTTGACTAAGCTCCAGCCTGAACACCAGCTGCTAAATAACAGAATTGGAGGAACTGAACCAGTAGGCTCATGTTTGTGTAGACACAACCTTTCTTTCCCACTTAAAGACTTCAGACCATCTACATATTTACATTCAGAATCAAAGCCTCAAAACAGATCAAAAAAACTAGGGATGCAAAACATCAAGAGATTGATAACTATTACAGTTATCAAGAATTGATTGCTTTTAAACAGTTAACAACAAAATTTTTCCCACCTGACTTTTAACGTAAGTACTATAATACAGCCTTGTCCTTAGTATTTGCTAAACAAACATGAGTTTTCCCAGAGATATCAAAAGGTTACAGAACATCTTAAGAATATGGAAGCTATGTTTGAAATGCCTTTGGAATTTCACCCCCTCCTGCCTCTCAATTTAGTGAAATAGTTTCTAGAGTACAATATTAAGCACACGGAGAGGAAATTCCTTAACACACCACTACATAGCTTTAAGAGACAAACTAAAAAGAGAAAATGTTACCTTCACAACATGGCAAAGTTTCTGCATCAAAGCTGGAACTGAGCTAACATCATAGTCATGAAGACGCAGAGTGTATCCAAACGTTTTACTGTACTCCGTCAGTAAATCCGTCATCATAAGGCAGTTGTCTTTCTGAGACCGCAGCAGCTTGACAAACTGGGCAGCAACTGCTTTGATTTGTTCCACCTCCGTGAGCGTCAGAATTTTCTCCTCCCCACATTCCAATACCTACAAAACAGAAATCACACTTTGTTACAAAGTGCTTCACCTAGTCTGGACGAAAAAAGTGTAATCTGCAACTGAAACTCAGCGCTCGCAGACAATCACTTGCCAGGTAGCAGGGCTCAGCTACCCCAAAAGATGTCTATATAACAAAACAGGCATTTAAATAGTTATTAACCTTTTCCAAAGCAAGTTTCACAGAACTTTAATAAAACTTAGCTCCAATTTTGATACCATTAATTTTATAAATGTAATCTAATTTAGAAAACTTTAATTTCTTAATGAATTTAGCCTGAATATGCTTGGTACATTTAACCAAAATCACTACATCAAAGACTTTTTAAATGCCACTGTTTAATGTTACAGGTGCACAGTTTATAACTCACACTAAAGTTAATGAGAAATACGACCCCTGCGTTTTGAAACTGTTGCACAGGTCTCAAAAATGCTTTAGTACGTATTTGTGTTTTGGAACTTACTTGTAAGACTTCTGGTATGGCTTCGAAGAGTTCAAGCAGCTTTGTAAAACCATAGTAGGCAAGTTTGCACTGACGACCGAAGTGGTGGTGATAAGAAGGAATAAATTTATTGAAGGGCATTCGAAAATGGGGCTGATGGCGCAGTAAGTCTACCACCTCTTTAGAAAACTGTTTGGTTCTTTCAATTTCTTCTTGCGTGCGTTCTAAAGTAAAAAAAAAAAAAGCAAGTATTATGTACCAACACACTTAAAATCCAACAGAATATAAGAAAATACAGTGACTTATTTTCAGCTTAATGACACCACACCAAGCGTCTCTTCCCTTCTACTACCGAAGACCTTTACAAAGCTTACATGTTTAAAGTCTAAAACAATCAGGTGATCGGCACTTCAGAAAATATTAAATAGCTAAACATGGTAGTGTTTGTGCTGCATGGAAACAACCTCTAATCATTCCACTGAAAGTTTAACTACATGCAGAAATAACATTATTTTATGTTTTGCCACCTGCTTTCCTGTCTGCTCCACTCTAAGTGTTCCTAGAACAACAAATTCTTTATTTGCTGGAAGTTCATAACTTAGTTCTGAAGGCAGAAACATAGTTATCTAAAAATTCAAATCACTCCTAGATGCATTAGTTCTCATAGTTTTAAAATAGCAACAAACAATTTATTTGGCAACAGTAATACACATGGACATACCTCTTTTGGGAATACAAATTACCATTTCATTGTCTTGCTGTGACAGACAAATGGTTGTATCTGGAATTTCTGATATAATATCAGCCAGTTCACACACTCCATACTCGGTAACATCCCAGTCCTTAGAGAAACACCTGAAAGTTTTATAAAATGGTATATTACAAATATTAATGCATACTGTGTAGACAAAAAAAAAGCGCAAGTGGAGAGAATAAACCTCAGATCCTCTAAAAAACACATAATCTTCATACTAGCAATAACAGCAGTTTTGTACCAAGATTTTAAGTGCTGACTTCCCTTGCACTAGGTTTTCAAACTACTGCTGACAGACACGCCCTGCACAGTTGTTCTTGTGTCACTGAAGATAACTCACCAGTGATAAGCCTGTAAGAATTCCCTCACGATAACTTGCTTACTGGCCTGGGATTTGAGAAGCTTCAATAAGTCTTGAGTAAAGCGCTTCACTTGAGCTCTGTGTGTTAGAGTTAACAAGCGTTTGGAACCCATACCAAGAATCTGAAAGAAAATTTTATTTGATCACATATCTAGACTCCTTAGTGAAATCTTTTACAGTACATTTAGAAGCCAGTTCTAATGTAAGTAGCTAGAAATAAATGATATAATAGAGACAGTGTCTGGAAAGGCAGCCTCATGAAGCCTATTTACGTTCTGTACTAAGGCACATATCAAGAAATTAAGAAATGTTTCCTCTGAATGCTACTGCACCCATCTGTATCCGTTACTTTAAAATTCGACGACCAACTGGTGTTCAAAGCAGTAAGTTATTGTGACCATGGCATTTCTTTTCTGTAATATAAAGCCACATGACTTATTTCACACAGAAACCCTTCAAGTCACAGGCTAGATATACATCACAGTCTCACTGTGGCAGAGACTGCACAGGTAACTGCATAGCACCTACCACACAACACCAAGCAGTAATTCAGATAACTTAAGATACAATTCCCCCAGTTAAAAGAAACAACACCAGAACTCACTTGCAGTACGTGAGGCACTGCTTCTAGCAGCTCCATTAATTTAGAATACCCGTAGTCAGACACGCGGCATTGTTTTGCAAAGTGATGATGGTATGTTGGGATGAATTTGCTGACAGGTATGACGCAGGATGGTTGGCTTTTAAGTAGATCTATCACTTCTCTACTGAACTGAATAAGTTGTGGATTACCTACAGGGCTCTTAGAACGTAGAAGCCAAGGATCTACAAGGAAAAAAAAAAAATTAGTGAACTTTTCACTAATATTCTTCCATTAAATGCTGGACTTTTTCTCCTGTGCCCCAGCCTGTATAATAAACAACAAAAATACAACCTAAAAGTTTCTCTTTTTATAAAGTTTAATGATCATGTTTACTTAATGCTACTCATTTTTTTAGCAGAAAAAAAAAAATCAGAGAAAAAGATTTTAAATAGAAATATTTACCTGTAGTAGGAGGTGGTGGTTTGTTATGTATCCATTTAATAACTTTAATACCATTTTGAGCAGTGGCAATGTTAACTCCAGGAACACAGGTAATTAGGTGTTCTAAAGGAACACCACCCTGGCCTTCTGGCACCATTTCAAGATCACTGAACTCTGACATATAGCAATCAGGAAAGCTTTGGGGGGAAAAGAAAGAGCTTCTATTACTCACTTGAGTATCACTATAATGATGGTCCTAAAAATATCATTATTTTGAGTCACTTCCTGAGCAAGAGGCTTCGAGAGTTTACTAACACGAGTCTTCATAAAATGCACGTTTTAAGTAAGTGTATCTTTTTTGCTCAACAAGAACTCAAAAAGTAATAATTTCGTAAGGTACTTGTCTGCTATAAAAGATTGATTCTTACGTAAGGTGATGAGTGTTTAAAGGACAGGTAGTTTCAGAGCAATAGAACAGCCATCAGTAAAGTTTTAAGTCTTTAACCTATCAGCCCTTACACTAAAAGCCTAGATTAAAACACTTTACCTTAGTAAAGGCACAGTACCCTCATGTGTCTGTAGAAGACTGTGAACTTGGGGAGCAAATGTCTTCAGAGACAAAATCACAAAAGGAATTCTATAAGAATCTGGATCAAACTCATGCTCCCTGTAAAAACAGAAGGCTGAAGGTTATATGCTCATTCTATACATAGCTTTAGCATAGTATGCCTGAGCTCCTATACAACCCATTGTAAACATTATACTACACATATGATAGTGCTACTAGGTGACAATACCACTATGTACAGTCAGAAACGAATTCCATCTTTTCTTTGCAGAAAATAATACAGCTAGTCAGTTTTGAGAAAACAAGCAACATTCAGAAATTAAATTTTAGCAGCACACACTAGGAAGATAACAGTGAACACCTAATAACTGCTCTAGTAGCACAACCTGGCTGCTACTGAATAAAACAAAAAGCTTAATATATGGCTTCATAAAACCTTCAACCTGGTATGAATCACTTACTAGATGTAGCTGGAAGGTAAAACAAAAATATTATTATTTCCAGCTACAATTAGGTAATAAAATTCAGTCTAATAGGACTCTCTGGTATCTAAAATCTTCCTTTACAGCCAGAGGAAGGTCATGTACTGTTTTGGGCTTCTGCTTAAGTATTCAATCTTGGCAGCTGTGCCAGAATACGCTCATCTTACCTGAACAGACTGGTCCATAAGAATTGCCTAGAAAATTCATTGCAGCATCTATTTTCTGCCTGACTTATTCTTGTAAACATAGGAACAGTGACTGGAGTACGCAATATGAACACATATACCCCATCTTTAATACACCTTCAAGTGTTAAAGCTGTTCAGATATTTTGTAAGATTTTTATAGTATTTTATACACAGCTTACATAAAGTCTTTATTCAGGCAATGCTGCTTACAAACAGGCTCGTGATATTCCAACTCTTCAAATATTATAGGACTACAGTTTGCTGATGAACCATCGTGTGACTGTGAAGATCCCAACGGGCTCTGCCGGGCTTGGCTGCTGGGCAAAAGGCACACCAGCCGCCCACTGCCTTGGTCACGGATTGCCACCGTATCTGTTAGTTTATATAAGTCTGATACAACTAGCTTACGCCCAAATCTGCAAGAAGAAAAAAAAAATGAAGTAAATACACATTACAAATGCAGTTAGAGGATCCAGTAATCTGCATTTTTTTGCTTAAGAAACAGGAATATGCTTGTTGGTATTCTATGCCAAATGTTACGACAACTATTCATCCCAATATAGAAAAGTTAAGATCCTAAAAGTATTACCCCCTAACAGAAGCCAGTATTATAATCATTGCCTCTGGGTAGCTATGTTGCAACAAAACACACATAACACCCTATCCTGTCGCTCTCTACAGCCCACTGTAAGCAATCACAATCAATTTCTTTTTCAGAAGCACTAAAGAAAAATCAACAACCGAGAACTTACTTTTTTTCATAGATTTCTGTGAATTTGAACACAGGCAGACAACAAGCAGGTGCATCCTGCAGAATGGACATTGCTTCTGAGCTATAAGAGAAGGTTTGTAACATCAACACAAAATGAATCTGTTACTATTAGCCTCCAGCCCAAACTGGTGAAATATTACAGATGCTGTTTATAAATAACAGGACAAGTTGCATTCCTTCCATCTCAGCACTACAGAGGCTGACACTTCAGGGCATTGCAAGTAGTAATATTTTTGCTACCTCATCTGGCAGTATCTCTGGAAGAGCTGCATCTTTCATAGGTGGTGATAAGACTTCAAACATCAAATGCAATGTTAAAGCTGCAGCATTAGAAAGTACCAGTCTGGTCATTAAGACCTTTGAATAGGCATAAGCTAAAAAATGACAATGAAATAAAGCTGTAAATTGTACAATGGCAAATAGTACATAATTGTAGAATACCCTACCCTCCAAGCACTATTTTCACTGGAACTTTTTTGTGAAAAAGTGAAGACCACTTTTTGCTAGAATTCTCTTTCAGCAAGGAAAAAACTGAAAAAGAAAATGCTCATGGTCTCACTAGTATCAGTGCTCAACTTCTATCATCTTCCATATAGCAAATGGAGATCAAAGAAACACCAACAGAATTTAAACTGTGTAGGCCATCCTCAAGGAGGAATTCATATGCACTTTCTTGGAGGAAAGAAGAAATTAAGATGGCAAGTACATAAACTAAGTTATTGAGCTATATCAATATTACAAAAGAGTAGTGGTGAAACTATTAAACACATATCTAGTCTAAGACGCAACATAAAATACCAACAATAGAAGAAAACCCACAAACTGAAAACCAGTCTAGTTGTATTTAACACATTCAGCAGGTCACAAGACAGGTTTTACCTCTGCATTTTAAGTCATCTCTCAGCTACCAAATGCATGCTAGATCAGGAAGATGCCAAAGTGCTTATTACCTAAGAAGAGAAAGTGATTTACTAGCAGCTCCCGTCGCTAATGAGACCTGGATCCTTTTACTGCCGATTTTGTATCTGTGAAGACTGTTGACAGCACTGATCGCTTCTTGCAGATTTTCCATCTGAACTGTAGCCTTCAACTGGTAGTCTGTGTGAGGACTGAGCTCTACATTTTTCACCTAAAAGCAAGAAACACCTTATATATTTGTTACCAAATACTAACCCAAGGCAAGTCAACACAAGAGGAGCACAGCCTTGCTTCGGCCAAGAGCGAAATACAACAAAAACATGAACTGAGCATGACGAGCCAGGGCCAACAGGACAACGCAAACAAGAACCGAGAGCAAATGAGCCTTGGCAAAGCAAACCACAATACTCCTTTAACACAGGCATCATCTTCCCACATAGAAGAATGTCATCTATAGATGAGAGAGAAGTAGGACTTCTGCAGAAGTGACCTCTGCTTGCATAGTTGCTTTTTACTGACTCACACTCCCCATGTCTGGTTTTGATCACTTCAAACAAAACCTCAGTTTTTACTGTGACTTTTAAGCTGACATTAGGAATTCAGCCTTGCAGCATGAAAAGGCTAGGCAGCTAAAGCCTAAGTCTCTTCCCTGCCTGCCTAATGAGCCACTCATTACGAATTTTATACACAAAACTTCAGAATACCAAATCTATATAAAGACCACATGCAAATTAAGAACCTTGTGCAAATGACAATCTGGTCTTTAAAAGGAAAACCACAATACATCCTTTTAAAAACATTTTTTTAAGTCATGTTTGGATAGCTTTCCATTCCTACTCACTAAGCTCAACCATAAACATGGCCATAAACACAAACAGCAAGTAGTTAAAGAATGTTTCAGGACAGTATTTTAGCCTTTACCTTGCCGTGTCTTGAGAAAATTTCTTGTAAATTTTGCTGCAACTCTTTTCTGGACAATCTGTAATCTATATTGCTGATCTGAATATCTGCACCATTTGCAAAAGGATCAGGGCAGTCTGTACCACTGGTATGATTTACTACATTAAAGGTCAGTGGAGATGATCTGTTTGAGAGGTTTGGAGACATACTCCTGGGTAAAATAAAAACCATTTATGAGCTAAGGTAGAGGTTGCAAAGTTCTGATATATACATCTCAATTACATCTGAAAAGAGACACAGGTCAAGTGCATGAATACAGCATTTTTAAGGTCTTTTCCTAGTATGTATGTGCTGGCAAACTAAATTTCACCACAGACAAAACATCGGAACTAGACAAATATTTCCTATGAGGAGAAAGAAAAAAATTCATATTATGTTTCCGAGTCACCCAATTTAATAATATATATGATGCCAAGTCTTCTACTCTTACTAACACATTAAAAAAGTCAAACCTCATTCACATGATTTTAATAATCAGCAAAGGCTAGATATTTAAGTCTATGGTAATTTAATGGGCCTGGATTTAATCTCTAATGGGAATGTCAAAGAGGAGTAAGATGTCTACAACACCTCCAAAGATTTTTCCAGGTGCTTTGAAGACAAAGTTTACAGGAAACAACTGCCACACAAGTTTCTGAAAAAGTGTTCAATCCATCTTATATTTACATCCACCTACTGTTAGCTGTTACAGAGCACCATCGCAGTTGCCTTTTGCCTCCACACAAATCAGTGTATTAAAGTAACATGCTCAGCATATACAACTTCTTAAGCAGCTCTTAATAATCAATGTCTATAAGGAGAAATCTCAATTCACCTCCCAAATAAGACACAGACACTTACCGAGATGACCAGCAACTCTGAGACATGATTAAAGGACTGAGTTGTCTTGAGGCTGTCAACTTACTGAAAGCTGAGGGATAGCTGACCTGAAATACAGTCTCATCTTTATCTTTTTTATCCACAGGGGAATTGGTAACACTCCTGGAAGCAGAGGTCTCTTTTCTGTTTAAAAATAAAGAAAAAAGAAAACGTATGTTGCAGAATTCACATTAAAAAAAAAGTTGCTAACATTGACGTCTTTTTAAACATACTTCTGACTACTTTTAGAAGATGATTCTCCCATTCCCATTTTCTTGGTTGCCAGAGACACAGGAATCACCGCATTAGAGTTACTCTGAGGAGAAATTTCCTCTCTCAGATGTTCTTGCTGATTTTCAGTATTTCTACTGATGGTCTTTGATTCAAGACGGCACAGCTCCTATGTGAGACAGATGAAAAGTCAGCTTAAAAGCACCAGACAGTCCTTGACAGACTTTCCTTGTGATAGAAACACAGATAATTTTTAATAGCACTTTCACTGGCACTTCATAAGCAGGAATATGTGATTTTCTGCAACAGGAAATAGTCAACTGTTGAATAGTTGAAATATTTTTGCTACACTGTGCATCTACCCTAGTTTTCCTTAAAACCAGCAAAGTGGATCACTCCAGATGTTATACTCAACACCAATACAAAAGCCAAAACTGGCCTAGGATTCAAGATTCAGTAAGTACCAGCACTATTTTCAAATTGAGAAAATTGGAAGGTAGGAACTAACCCTCAAATTCATTGTCTGTTTTCCAAGCAGATCAATACAGCTCCTATTCAGGAATATCACTATACATTGCAGTTATTCATTAAATAGGACTGACAAGGTAAGGCTGTAACAGAAGCAATCTTCAGAACGAAGGAAAAGCAAGAATACTAAGCAAGGTAGAATAACAATACCTGTAAACTTTTCACATTTGTGGGTTTGATTATAGATCCGTGAATCTGGAATCCTCTCCCAGTAGAGCCTTTGGTACCAGAAGACTGATCACTGGAGTCTTTGTTGAGGAGGCACAGTTTTGTGTTCTTGTTAATTTTTTTGGGGGACTTCACTTTTTCAGTTCCCGGAAAGCTGGAGCTTTTCGTTTCATTAAGTTCTTTGTTTTTGGGAGTAAAAGACACTACAATCCTGTTACCAAAAACATCTTCATTTTCCATTCGCTTCCGAGCCCGTTCAGCGCTTTCTTGATTTAAAAACCGGAGAATCGCACTGCTTCCAGAAATGCTCAGCACCTTCCCTCCACAGTTGTCCGACAAACGCCTGAGTCTATTACTGACACTTTTGCTGTCTCTGTTTGTTGGCAGATTATAAACATATAATAGCGTATGGCATGCCTGTTTAAAGGGAATAAGATTTTAATTTATGTCAGAACACTCTTCTTGTTCAACACCACTATTTTTTACACTAGTTCTGGTGACACATGCTCTCCCTCTGCTCCTCGCAATTCCTTCTCTTTTGCAGCATTCAATTTGTTTGGAAAACACTCATACCACAGTAGATCCTCCAACTTCCATCTCCAACATAATTTAAAGTTAGAAGAGACTACAGAGTCTCCAATCAATGGATCAATACTTGGTCACTTCTCCAAATAAGAAAGCATCACTGTTTGCAAACCAAGAATTCTACTTATTCCACAAACATTTAGTTCAGGAAGTTATTTCCAACAAATAAACGACTGTGAACACCGTGCAGAGACGGCACAGCAAATGCAGAGGGAACAGTCAGAAAAACAAAAACCTCAAACAACCAGCAGACAGTCACTCAAAACTGTTAAGAAAGCATCACAGAACGATCGTAATGCATATGTGAGTTCTTACCCTAACTTCCTGCCAGTGAAAGAAAGGCGTGAAAGATGCATTACCTGATTAAAATACTTAGTGGTAAGAATGTCCCCTTCCTATTTTACTGTTTTAGTTAATTACTTTTATAATTCCATTCTTTCAGTCTTAAAGCAGAAAGCCTACATTCACATGGTAGTAACTGAAATACAGTGGTCAAATATGCAGAAGACATGTCTCACCATAAAACACACAATTTCACTCTGCTCTCCTCCCTAAATCAGAGGAAAAAAAACAACTTTGCATTTTAAAATGCCTGTTGCCTAAAGAATTAAAATCCTTACCGGTATTTTCAGAGGTAACCTTGGTGGCAAGTCTGAAATAAATTCTTCAAAACAAATAAGCTCATGAGCATGATGTAAGAGTGCTTCTGAAGCTTGGTTTTTATGTACCAAAATTATCCTAAAACCATGTCGATGTCTCAGGTCACTGAGTTCCAAAGCAAAGTTTACATCCGCTGGAGAGAAAAAAAAGAAGAATGAATAAGGAAACACATGAAAAAGCTAAAACAAATAAATACATATCCAGACTAAAACAAAAAGCTGAAAGTCACTTGTCAAGTTGTATTTATCACTGAAATCTTCCAGTGAAAAAGCACCAACAGTTACAAGGCTTCTCAACAGCCATACTTTAGATGCACAGTCAGTCTCAGACACGGGCTTACTTTAACAGCAACTTCCAGCAATTTATCAGCAAGACATCTGACTGGTATCGTATACTTCTGTAACCAACATTTGTTTAGTTTTAGGGAGAAACCCAAGGCAATACACAGCAATTAAAGAGTTGAGTGGCTTGCATATTTAACTGTAGAGTATGCTGCTACAAGAACAAAAAAAAACAAATTAAATACACTTTGCTCAAAGCACTCGGAAAGATTACTATGATGAAGGCTCTGGGAGTTTTACTTCACTAACTTCCTGCTGACATGGCCTAACTTCAGGCAGTGCTTAGACACATACCTGCTGGCATTCAACAAGACATCACATTCCAATGTGGATTTAACTAAGCCAAGCTCTCATCTTGGTGTCCCTACTTCTCTCTTGCTGCCACTGACATTATTAATAATTCCTGAGCAGTTCAGTTAAAGCTGATTCCAACCGCAAGCCTTGGAAAGCGGAACAGTGTCACATGCAGAGGTACTATAGAGGAGAGGACCTGGATTCTGCATTGCAGATGAGAACCACAAACACTTACTTGACACAAGAACCACAGTGGCAGGTGCAGTGTGTGTATCAGCAAATCTCCTAAGACTCTGTCTGAGTTTGTCATCAGCAGCATTCTTTGCTGTAGCATTGATGTGTGCAACTGTAACCTGTGGAGTACATAAATACGTTCTGCACAAAAGCCTTAACGTGAACTTGCTTGCTTTACTTTTAAAAAAAACCACCCACAAATATGAGCTTTCACATGCACCTTCTACACAGAAATTAATGCATATATGCAGGAAATACAACATGTATGGATCTCAAACTGTTCTAATGAGCAATGAAGTTCAACCCTAGTGCTCAGCAATATCTCAGGGATAACTTCTGTTGTTCCGTGTTAAAGATAATTCACATGTCTTAAAAGCATTATTTGAAGAATATAAGTGACAAACTTAGCAAGTACTCATTATCAATTAATTTTACCTCACATAAGCAGATAAACTGTCAACCTGTTATTACATCTGAATTTTAGAGTGCTGGAAAGGAACTTCTGACTCAGTTAAAAAACAGTATCAGGAAACAAAAGGTGTTGATAGAAATATATAGTGCTGAAGGTGCCCCAATTGATACCACTACTTTACAAACCTTCTCACTAATCACTAACAAAAGTTTATAAGTTCATAGCCATAGTCCTTCTAGGTTAATGGTTTAGTCACAGATTTGAAGGTTAACACTAGAAACGCCACCTCCACTTACTACTAGATGAAACCAAAACCCTCTGTGAACACAAAAACCAAAGCTAAACCAGTTATCTACACATACTGGGACCCAGTCACAGTTTTTAGAAGTATCACACCAGGTAAGTTCAGCATTAAAGACTCACCCATAAACTAATTTTAAACTAATGCACTAAAAAACAAACCAACACAGAAACTTGCAAAGCTTTAGTGAACAGGTATCACTTATCACTACAAATACACAGTGAGCACACAAATTCTCAAGCAAGAATGTCAAGTAGATGCTTGTTTTGATACCTGGCAGTTGTTTAGCTCTTGGATAACTTCTTTATTTTCTTTACTAATGTCACACACACAGATGAATTCTGCCTCTCTGTGACCTTTAAAAAACTTCTCCCGAATTCTCTGTACAACTGCTACAGCTGAACGGCCAGTGGGAACTGAACAGTTTTCAATATCCCAGAAGACTCCAATGGGGGGCAAGTTTTCCAGAACTTGGCCTGTTACTGCAACTTCCGGAGACCCTGTACAGGTTTAACAACACAGCTCATTTTAATCCCCAAACATCAACAATATTATACTTGGCATATTATAAACTTTGCCCACGGGAAGCTTTATGTTTTTAGAGAACAACATGCAAGTTCAGAACTTTCTTTCCTTACGAAATTTAAAAATACATCAATCAAACAGAAATTTAGTCACTGCTAAGTCTTTTGGGACTTGAAGTTCCAGAAAACAGTGCAATTTAAAAGAACTCTTCATACACAAGCGTATTTAAGGATGACATCGACTAAATGCAAGTTTTAAACAAATGTGGTTTACCATATTTCTGCGGTGATTTGCCAAGGCTGCTTGCCAGTAGCAAACTCTTCTCAGTTCCTGTTCCTTTGGTTCCACAGCCATTACATATCGGGATAGGAACAGGTGCAGTCTGTGCACTTGGCGGAGGAATATTTGGCCAAATTTTAGCAGCATCAACTAGGCTGTTTCTGGTTGGCTGTTGGGACAATTTTTCAAAATACATGTTCATTTAACATAATATCAACACATACTATTCCATGCTAGAAACACACTCAGTTTCCCTTCTGCAACAAATGCAAGTTCAGATGTGCCTTACAAAGTCAATATAGAACTACAGATCGTTTAGGTTGGAAAAGATTCTTAACTTCAGAGTCCATCTATTAATCCAGCACTGTCAAACCCCTGGTGCAACTTGAGGCCATTTCTCTTTGTCCTATTGCTTGTTACTCGGGAGACCCTCACCCCACTACAACCTCCTTTCAGGTACTTGTAGAGCATGAGGAGGTCTCCCCTCAGCCTCTTTTTCTCCAGGCTAAACAACGCCAGTTCCCTCAGCTGCTCCTCACATGACTCGCTCTTGAGACCCTTCACCAGCTTTGTTGCTCTTTGGACAAGCTCCAGCATCAAAATGTTTTTCCTGTGTCTATCTTAAGAGTCCTTCCTCACACACTTAGCTCGAGATTTCCAAATCTGAGGAAAGATCCTCTTAAACTCTGCACATCAAGATCTGCCATCTTTAATATGCATTCTAAAAACAAAACAACCCCACAAAAAAAAAAAACCAAACCCAAACAAATTCCAAACAAAACCCCAAATGAAAACAAAAAAAAACCAGTAGCATACAAAATCAACAACTAGAAGGTTGAACCACCTCCCTCATCCCAAAAATAGTGGTTATAATACTAGACATACTGAATTCACCATTTAGTTTACTGAAATGAAGACATTTCAGTTTTACATAGGAAACTCAAATGTGGAAATTTAACTAACATCTTGGAAAGCTAAGCATATTATTTCACTTGAAATTCCTATTAAAATTCAATCACAGTTTTAATAATTTCTCAAGTGTACCAAATTGATATTGAAGCATAAATTACAAATTCTGTAAGACTGAACCAAGACCTATCAAGCCAAACCAAAACTAGAATATCCTTATGGCATGAGACATTTCACCCGACTTAAAAATGGATCTCTACTGATCAGCTGCCCAGGGTACTTTTTAACCTTTGTTAACTTTTTCTCAGAGTCACTACTATGGAACATTTTAACTGGAGCTGTCAAGAAGAGAACTGCCTTTGAAACTCATTCAAAATTCTGAGTACATTACAGTTTCTCTGAAAGCTGAGCATTGTGATAGCCTCTTCTGTCTTCCTATCAAACTGAATGTTACCTCACAAACGAGATTATCTCCAGAAAGGACCCCTGCTACATTTGGGCTGCGCACCATCAACTAGGAGGATGCACGCCACAACCCAGGGGAGCTCGCGTTTCGCTCAGGTAACGTTATTTCAACATGAACCATGTACTGTGCTCAACGAATGAGAAATGCGGCGTGTACAAACCTTGCTCAAGCAGTCACTGCAGTAGTGAGAGCCCTTTAAACAAACCGAAGGTGCCATGTTTAGGTGCAAAGGGTTGGCGCATACACGTGACGTTAGCTCCGACTGTGCAATATGCTCATCCAAGTGGCCTGCGGCCCCACTTGTGAACTCAGAACAAGGAAAATAGCCAGAAGATGTGCAGCTCTGAAGGGCTGGAAACTGATGCAGTTTGTGCACGTTACCATGACAGGACTGGAAATGGAGTTTTCCACAACAGGGCAGATGTTGACAGGAAGATACACTGTTTTCTACGCACATGCCAGGGAACTCGCTCGCAATGCCTGCCAAATTGCTTCTAGCCGGAGGGTTCTTCAGCGAAGACGCAGACTGATAAGCAAATCCTGACCCTACTTGACAAGTAATCGTCCCAGTGCTTTTTGAGTCTAGTATCGTGCCAGGGTGAACCAAGTTACCACCACCACCACCACAATGCATTTGTGGAGTACAAGCAGAGTCAGAGCCATGAGCACAGCAGCTTACTTTCGGGCCAGGTGAAAGCTGTATTTGCTGTTGCTGAAGAGGATGAACATCAGGAAGCGGTACCGCTGGAAACAGTTTAGAGCCAGCATTATGAGGAGATGAAGGATCCTTCAACTCTACAGCAGCTTGCTTGTTCTCCATGTAATCCTTCTGGAAAAGGAAAGCTCAGTTACATTCAGATGCATAAATAAACCAATGAGTGCATAGTATGAACAGGTATATCTTTAGACTGCAACAATTTTGATGACAGCAAAAATTTTGAAAAGCACTCTCCTTATGACTACTATTACGTCAGTGTCTGAACATGTAAAATATTAAAAGAAACACACCAGCTAGCTCTGCCAGCCTGAGGTATATTGGTATCAGTGAACTTGGGGAGCAACAAAACCAAACAGTTGTAAACTAGCAACTAGTCCGTAAAACAGAATCTGAAGTGCAGAAAAAGCAAAGACTAAGAGGTCCTCTACAACTGTAAAGCTACAAAAGATTTATTTCTTGTAACAGCAAGCAGAGATGGATAAGATGTAAAGTAAAAAAAACTCTACAGATTGGAGATACATAAGTTATCATCTTTTACTCCAAATAAAGACTTTAAAATTGCATTAAAGTTTTAGAAGTAATGTACTAGAAGCCTAAGACTTAAAAAAATGAAAAATTATATTGAACAGGTAAACTAACAGAGGACAGAGAAGACCTCACAACTCTGTGAACACTTCTTGCCTACTGTGATATAAGACATCAAGATGTACAGCCATAAGGCATAGAGAGAAATTTTTTTTTTTTAAATGTCAGAAGTGAAAATCAAGGAACATAAGAAGCACCAGAACAGTCAAGATCAGCAGGCCTAACCTGCATACAACTCTCCTCCAGAGCTTTAGGCCAGTACTTTGGAACAACTTTTACTTTCACAATTGAATTTAATGCATTTTCTTCTACACACCAATGAGTAGTTGATTATCCTAGTTCAAAACCATTTCTCTCTGCCTGATGCCACTTCTTAGAAACTGAAGATATGTTCTATCAAAAATCTGTAACTGGTTTACAAGTTAAATTGCAGAAGTTAGGACAGCACCCTTCCCAGCCTGTCACATGAGAACAGCAACACAACAGGATACCTGCTTATCTATTTCCCCCACGTCTTTTACTGAAACTCAACTGGAACAGGCACAAATGAGTGTTACTCAACAGCTGAAGCTTACTTGCTCGAGTCAGTCACTGGGTTGTACTATTCCTTCTACTCCTTAGCATTGTGCATTCATGAAGAACAGTATCCACAGTTGCTCTAACTATAATAACACTTCAGAAAACTCTAAATTTGCCTCCAAACTAGATTGGTAAAAATCTGGAAGCATGAAGACTACTTCCCTACTCTACTCCTCAGCAATAACTTCAGAGAGCTTTCAGCAAAGCAGTGAATTACCGTTTTCGCACTGCAAGGCAAAGACTTTTCAGCAGCAGAAAAGCAATTAGAAAGTTTCCAAAGCCATGGTTTAGCATCATTCTCTTGTTGCTGAAGCCATCCAAACGATCTATTGCAGAGGTTCTCCGTCCCGTTTCCTTCCATCATATGGCCAAACAAAAAGGTTCAACATTCTTTCATCCCCTCTTCCTTTCATCCTTCCCACCTGCTAAAGAGGAAAAAAAAAAGCATGCTTTAAATAAATTTTAAGACAGAGAAAAAACATGGTTGTCTTATAAATTCCAGAACTGCTAGATCATCAAACCTGCATTATTTATATTAAGTTTAACTATGCATACAGGACATGGCCTTGACTATTCCCATTTCATACAGGAATATTCCTCATGACCTGCAGAACAGGTGAGGCAGTCCAAGGAAAATACTGTTTAAGCCCACAGCATTAGCTACAGCGTCCCACAAATGCATTGCTGCTGACATAACTCCCTGAAACTTCCAGTGTATTCTCCTAGAAAAAGAAGCCAGGAGGTAGGTTTTGAAGAACAGCTCATTAGCAAATACAAAATAAGCACAGCTAAACGCAGTCGAAAGAATTCAACTGCACATTCGTTGTTTCCTCGTTGGCCAACAAAACTATGTATACCTGTATTAAGCACAGAGCATTTAGCATTTAAATGGAGCCTTAAATTATTAAAATTATTTACAAATACTTCTACCGACTCTGAAGCTGTCCCACTGCACACCACATCAATTCAGCTTTGCAGAACCACAAAGAAGCAAAGCAGCTACTTAAAGGCCCAACCACTCTGTACCAGAACAGCTATGATTAGCAACTAAGTCTTCCTGCCTCCTACTATACACTGCACTCGTTAGACTACAGCCCTTCATGGGTTTTGCGTTACATTTGCCCCAGCGTTATTTTTAACCACAAAAGAAGTCTGACTTTTATTAAAACAGAAATGTTTATTCACGTGAACCTTAAGCACCCCCAAATTTCACTGCAAAAATATTATGATAATCAAGTTCTACAGCTCTAGAGTACGCTACTTTTAAAAATGTCTGTTAACACCAACTTGTGTACAAATGAAAACAGTAACTGGAAAAAATAAAAGCGACGTTAACTACTACGTCCGCGCTTTGCCCTCTGCGGCTCGCAGCGCCCTGGATGCTTCCAGCTCGGCCTGGCCCGCAGCCGGCAGGGGCGAGGGGGGGCGAGAGGCCCGACACCGCCCCCCTGCCCGCCGGACAGCTCCGCCGCGCCCCAGGACTCAGCGGGCAAACGGCCGCTCCCTCCCGCGGGGCGGCGCCGGGCCCAGGCCGTTGGGCGGCTCCGCCCGGGGAACGGGCCCCATCCCCGCCCGGCCGGGCCGGGCCGTTCCACCGGGGCCTCCTCGCTGCCGCGGGGCGGCGGAGGCAGCCCCGGGCTGAAGGGAGGAGGCGGCCCCAGCTTGGCTCGGCTCTGCCCCGCCCGCGCCCGCCGCGCCTCACCTGAGCCCCCCCCGCGCCGCCGGCCCTCACATGCCGCCGCGGCCCCGCACACCCCTTTGTTGTCCTCCCGCCTCCCTTCTCCGCTCCTTCTGCCGTCAAGCGACGCCCAGCGCCGGAAACCAGCCCGCTGCCGCAAAGGCGGCTGTCGTAAAGCTCCCCTCCCTCCCTCCTCCTCCCCAGCGCGCAGCCGGCCGGGCCGGGCCGAGAGCGGCGGCTTTTAAACCTGTCCCGGGCCCGGGGCTCCCGGCAGCCGCCGGTGTGCAGGCCGGGGCGGGGCCGGGCGGCACCTCGGCCCGGGGGTATAGAGGGGCTGCGGGGGTGCTAGTGCCCAGCTGGAGGGGTCCTTGAGGGATGAGGGCGGCCCCGCTCAAGCACCACCAGAGCCCTCCCCGGCGGGACCGCCCCGCTGTCACCTTACCCGGGGGCACCCCCGCCTTGCCCTGGGAGGGGAGCTGGGGGCCGGGCATGAGCCGGAGGGGCCGGGTCCCGGGGGGCTCCTGGCGGGGGCTGCCGGCCGGTCCGTGCGCGGGCGTGCGGCGGGCACCGAGGAGTCTGCCCCGGCGTTGAATCGCGTCTTCTAGGTAATAATATTTGACGCCTTGGGCAGAATTTAAGCTTTCACTTGGAACTTGCTTTTATTTCACACGCTTTAAAAAAAGCCCCAACTTGGTAGGATGTCAGGACTGGACAGTTTTTAATAGTTTTTAAAAGCCTGTTCCCTTGAGGGCAGTGCGTAGCCCCAAGCCTGAGGACAGCAGTTAAGTGTCAGTGCTGCTCGGAAAACTGCTGTTCAACACAGGCGTCTGGTAACTTTGTGCTTTCTTTGGGTTACTTTGGGCATCGTTTGCTGTGTATAAAGAAATTCCCCACATCGAATACATCTTAAAACATAAAGCAATTACTGGCTAACAAACAGTTTCATCAAAACTCTGCCAGTTCAGGATAGCAGAAGGGTTTTGAAGTAGTGAGAGTTCGCATGTGCAAATCCAACCTTCCATATACAGACTGCAGAGAATTATATAACGTCTCGTAGGAGGTAGAAATAGGTTTCATTCATATTCTAATACTTAAGTTTGTCACTTCTTTTTACAGGTATCAGTAATCCATTAAGAAAAAAAAAATTCTGTGGTTTGTAATGACAATTGATGAGTAGCTCTTGTTCCATCCATAAACTGACTGGTTCTGGAGTGAGTGATTTAATTCTTGCAGTACAGCAAATCTTTTTCTTCATAAGAAGCTTATTGCCAAAAGATAAGGTGTTGCAGCTGTATCAGAACTTAAAAGTTTATACATTTTTACCCACTTAGCTTTCATGGAAGAATTAGTGGGGCATTCTCATTAAAATAACCAGCACATGAACTGTAACACCACAAAAATCTGTCGTTTATTAATCAGTAAACTAAAAATAAATGTGTAATCTCTTCTTCACCTCTGCTAATTTTAGAATAAGCAAATGTCCTCATTCTTCTCGCAAGCAAGGCAGTGATAGTAATTATAGTAACCTTTAAAATAATTACTGCTTGTGTACGGTAGTGCCTCTGAGCTGCTGGCATTTGGTAGGGTGCTGTTACACTGTTCTGGAATTGGATGAGAGGTTTAACAGTTTCTTCTGAAGTCTGAGAATTTTTGCTATGTTTTACACGTATTTCAGGATGAGAGCTATTAAAAATACTTGTGTGTACTTTTCATATTGTCTGTGTACTCACATCCTCAAAGATTTGTTCAAAGAGTTGAACTAAAATGTCCTTTTCCCAAACTCGTGAAAATGTATAATTTTTAATTACTGGGGGCATGCTACAATAGAATGTGGTTGATTTTCTGTAATTTATCTGATAATAAAAACATTCTTGAGTAATGACAGAACTGCAGATTACTATTAACCCAATTTTTTTTAAATACCTAATTTAGTTTTCTGTTCATTGTTGTATAATAGTTTGTCTCCATTTACTGCTGCTGAACATCTGACCTCAAAATATAATTATTTTGCTGAGCACCTGACCTGAAACTATAATTGTTTTGCTCGCTCTTTTCAATTAAAGTTATCTTAGCTATGGAGAGATTTCTTTTAGTGGAATAGTCTTGCAGAAAAGCGTCCATCCTCTCTGTTACAGTGCCCGCCTTGTTCTGCATCCTCTGGGAGAGGCACGTGTCCAGTTTAGACAGCTCAGTCTCTTCAGGAGGAGACTCTGCCCCGGGCGTTGCATCACAGAAATAAATGAAACCGGGACGAGGTTTCTGCTCGCGGGTGCCCGTCACCCGGCAGTTTGCAAAACGTGCTGCAGGGCTGCGAAGTGATACTCGGTGACACACGGCCTCGCGTATGTGGGTTGGAGCGTATCTACACGTATGTGGTAATTTGTGTTTTGTGTTTTGACTCGGGAAACGCACGCCAGACACGCCCAGTGACCAAATGTTTGTGTGTGTGGTTGGGTAGGAACGCACCGCGGGCGCTTGAGAAAGGCTCCGCTTACCTGCGGCCCCGGCACGGCGGGGAACGTATTGGCCGCGTGGAGCTGCTGCTCCGGCCCGTGGCCGTGGGGAGCCCCTTCCCCCGGCGGGCACTCGCGGCTCGTTGTCTGGGCCGGTGGCTCCTGCTGGGCTGGGGAAAAGAGCGAGTGTCGGATATTTCAGAGCGCTTTGTCCTTGCGGGGATACAGAAGCCTGTCCCTTGGGTGTGAAAGTGGGTCCTTCATCTCGAAATGCGGCGCTGCCGTTAAACAGTGATGGCCACCGCCCGCTACTTGCTCTTGCAGAAAAGGCCTTTGGAGCAAAGGACGCTTAAAAGGGAAGACACGTACGTAAAACCATAGCACGGTGGCGAACGCCGATTTGTACCGCTCACATCCGGGCAGACGCAGGCCCTTGTGCCCTCTGCAGCTCCTAAAAGGCTCTGGGTGGGCGCGGGGGTTCGCTCCGGCTGCGGGGGCGGTGCCCGGGGGCCGGGCCGGGCCGAGCCGCTGGGACCAGCCGGGGCCGCTGCCCTCGAGCGCCTTTTGAAAGTAACGAAACTTTCCAAACCTTCCAGCGGGCGCGTTCCGGCGGCGCTGATTGGCGGAGACCCCCGAGGCACGTGACCGGCAGCCAATGGGGCGGCAGCGTCTGACCGGGCCGCGCTGAGCGGCCGTTGCCGGTGCGGAGCTCGGTGGTTCGAGGTGAGGCTCCGGGGCCCCGGCGGGCGGCCGTGACGGTCTGGGGCTTCCCTCTCTGCCCCGGCGCCCTTGCCGTGGCGTGCGGAGGAGGGAAGGGCGGTTTCGATGCGGTGCAGCCCCTCCTGGTGTCCCTCGTCCGGCGGTGGTAACTGACTGGGAGGGTCGGGGAGATGAGGCTGGGACCCTCCCTGGGGGCGGCCCCCCCCCGGCCCTTCCCGGGGAAGCGGAGCCTTCTGGAGGCGCTGCCGGTGGGGAGGGGAGCGTGGGAACCGCGCCCGCTGGCTTCGCTCGGCTCCCGGCCGGCTCCGTGCCCCGGCTGGGGCTGGGGAGCCCCGGTGACCCCTTGGCTCGCAGCTGGAAGCGTCAGGCCGGGCGTCTCGGGAGAGAAAAGCTGGCGGAGTTTCTTGGGGAATCGCTGGGAACCTGGAGGTGTTGGACCGGGGCTGGTGTCTGCAAAGCTGAGCGAGGGCTGTGCTGAGTTCAGCCTTTCTCTGGAGGAGGCGCTGGGAAGACGGTAGCTCTTCTCAGGGCCGCCTGTGGGATTCTGGAGTAATCCTGGCGCTCCGATGACCTCTTTCTTTTCTTTCTCTCTTTTGTTGGCTTTCTTTTGTATTGTTTAAACAAAAGGAAATAGGCCTTTATGTTACAGGAAGACCCTTGTGAGGGGACTGTTAAGAAAATGTAAATTTCGGAGGATGGGAAAACTACTTCTCGAGCAAAGAGGGGTTTTGTTTTGGTTTACAGATAGAAAAAACTACCTGACAGGAGCTTCGTCATCTCTGCCGTGGGTAATTCAGTAGCGTTTATGCCACTCTTTCACTCACACTTTTTTATTGCAATGTGAATTTCTCTGACTCAGACCACTAGGCATTGCTGCAAAGATAGGCCAACATTGTTCACCAAGCTAGAATGTCCTTTTGTTGGGAAAAAAAAAGAAAAGGAATTGTTATGCAGGATTGTTCTGACTTATTTATTCTAGGACTAAAGTGGGGTCTAATGAATTCCTCATGAATTTGGTGAACTTGGAGTGATTCTTACATGGAAGCTCCTTCAGTAATTTTATACGTGGCTTGTTTTAAGAATTTTGCAGTTCTGATCCCGCTTGTATGAAACTGTTTCCTGCAACGTTTATGCTGAAGTATTTTTCTTCTTGCAGCTATCCGTTCCCCACCCATGAACTCCTTCCACTTCCTGTATGATGTAGAGGTTTTGTAATGTCCCTGACCAGCACTTGTCCTGCTCGCACACACGAGTCTGGCCAGATGTCTCTTGGGGCTGCATGGGTCTGAAAACAAGGTGCAGCCAGTGTGTGCCTGCTGTGGACTGCGACTTTCATTGTTTTTTTCCGCATTTGCCACTGTTTAACAGAACGTTGCTAAAACCCACTTCACCCCCCTCGCCCTCTCCCCTTTTGTAGCGAGTCTAGACAACAGAGGAGTTTCTAATTGGTTTAATTAATTACCCTCCAGGCATTTTGCATGCTGTCTCCAAGCTGTTAAAAATCAAGGGGAGAAGGCAGCAGGGGGGAAAAACAAAACGTCAAAGCTCTATCTACTCTGTCTACAAGCATTTTAGAAATATTTATGTGAGTAGTTCTTGTTTTGTTTTAAACAAATTTCAGAGCATGAAAAAAGCTTTAATACTTTGGCTAAGATTTTTAATTTTTCGTTTCAGTTTATGCTTTTATCTTGCTTCTCAAGTGATTTTGAGAATCCCAGTGAGGTAAGACGTAGTGCAGGTGTACAGGGAACCCAGTAGTCATCTTTGTGTGTAGTGGACAAAAGCCATGTGCCTGTGGCATGGAACAGTAGTGAAACGATTTTTGCCATGTTGTGTCATCTCTGTGGAATAAGTATAGGTCCACTGTCCTTCCACATATTTGCAGTTCAACAATTAATTTTAAATTATAAGTACTATTTAGTAATGGTAACCATGAAACAGAGCATGCTTTTAATGGATAAAATCCCTAGCAGGTCCATAAACTCATGTTTACAAAGGCATACTTAGAAGCATCTTAATGCTTCTGTGAAAGCTGTCAAGTTCTGCGAAACTCCTATAAATCCTATGGCTTGGTTAGGGAAGGTTCTTTGTATGTGACCACGCAATCTTAAAAAAATCAAATTAGTAAATTCCTTTAGTCCTTCCAAAGTGCAGTGTCAACACAAATGAGAGCCACATGTGAGCGTCTTTGAGCTTTGAGGCCAACAGGAGCTTTTGATTCCAAAGGGTTCTTTGAAAGCTTTTGGGAGCAAGATGTCTCGCGCTCCATCTTTGTCTTGTCTGACTTTGCTGACTGTCTGAACATGGGTGTGGGTTTTATTTGAATGCTTGTGTCAGAAGAATTCTTCTTTGGAGACTTCTGAAATATGTTTTAATTTGTGTAGCAAAACCAGGCACGTACTGTAGGTGGATCTGTATTCTTGAAGAAATACAGAAAATTCGTGTCGTTGGAGTGGTGAGAAATAACCATCTAAAGGAAGCCCTGGCTTGCTGGTCTCTGGAGTGGTTCGACCACAGTAATGGATGCCGGTCTTTCTTGGTTACTCTTTGCACCTGCATCACTTCTTTGTGTCTGATTCTCTTTCTCTGTCCCTCATATATAAAAGAATTTTATTTAATTTTTTTTTCTTCACAAATGTGCTGCAGGGATTGGTGTGTGTGTACACAGTGCCTGGAGCATAAGGACATGCTCATTAACATCAAAGGCACTATCCTAGGTCAAGAATGTTAATTATGCTTGTTCATGATTTTCTTTCTGATGGTCAAGAGTACTATTTAGAAAGTCACTCCTCCTTACACTTATTTTTCTCTCTTTTTTTTTTCTTTACTGGTGCATACTTCTGTAAATACATAGGAAGAGCAGCAGCCTTGAGAATTCTTGCTGGAAGTGTGTCAATACATCACACAGTGGTTTTATTTGTTAGAAGAAGGATATGCAGCTTTGTGTAATCAACATTCTGTCACAAGAAACTGAAGCTTAGTAACTTTTTCCCTCACCTGCCAGCTCCCATTCTAAATAATAGTGTAATTTCTGTGAGTTTGTAGCTGTGTGAGCACTTAACTGTGACAGCTGCTTACTCTTTGCTTAATAATCTCCTGAAAGTCGCCTAGATTGTGAGAAGAGACTTGTGCTTTGCAGCATTGCTTGGATATGTAAGAATTGGGGTTTGGATCACCAGACTACTTTGAGTAGTTGATACTATTGTCTGTAATAGAAATAAGAACTACTTATATTTGTCTCAGTAGAGTTACTAGCTAGATGGTTGTTAATTCTGTTTAAACCAGGTGGTTTTCTGGAGAGGGGAGTCTTGGCACGGGTTGTGAATAGCTGTTTCCATTGAGATCAATAGGTGTGCAGCGAATGCATGTTTGCTTTAGCTATGGCATGCCGCTCAGAAGGTCTGCTCCAGCTTTTCCTGAGTGTCATAAATAGGAAGAGTGGGGTAGGTAGGACTGAAATCTAAATGATCTTTGAAGGTTTTGACTATTTTTTAACCTCTTCATTCTATCAGTATTATCTCTAGAAAATGTTTTGCTTAGCAGATCTGAAGCTGAGACTTGATAGAACTGTTTCCTCAGTCATTAGATTTCAGTGATACAGTTTTCTGACAACTGCATCTGTCATGAATTGTTCAACACCACCTTTGTTTACTGTTCTTGATCTATTTGTGATTCTGTTAAATTGATAGTGTCTGTGTGGAATATTTGCCTCGTCCAGGGTTGGACCTGGGCAGATTATCCAGAGTGTTAGGTTGTCAAGACTAAAATGATACTTGCTAAGATCTGTTTATTAGAGTGCATCATGCACATAATTGTGGTGTCCAGATACTTAAGTCTTCAAGTGGGAGTGACTAGCCTGAGTCCCATTTGGGACTGTGTTCTGTGACTGGGTTTCTGCTGGCACAGGAACAGCTGGGAGGTGTGGGTTGCTTGTGGGGTTCCTGCGATCTGTCTGCATGCCTGGTCCAGCTGGGTGGTATCCCACTAAAACCACTGTGGAGCTTAACACTCACTTCCCTGGGACTTTCTGGAACTGCATTCTCCCATGGATCTCTGATATATCCAGATATTTTGTGGCTCTCCACCATACATGCGTTGTGAAATTTCAGGTTTAAAGTCAGATAGCTTTGTCTGTTACCTAGGGAGAAGTTTTTCATGTCTCCAGCAGTTAGGACCATAAAAACTTCAGGTGTTCTTGGAAAAGTTAGCACAGTAAATTACTATCTTGAGTACTTTATCTGTGCCTCTTTTTGAAGTTTCTTTTTAATTTCCTGTTAAGTGTCTTTAGGGTTGTTGAAATCGACCTTAATTGCACTGTTTTGGGAGCTGAAGTTGTGCTTGAGATGTTTTCTCACTTGTGTTCTGCGTGTGCTGTCACAACAGTGGTTAAAGTTTGAGGTTTGGTGCTCTGTGCTGTGTAGTCAGAGAGCAGAGAAGGTGCTCAGTGCTGGGGTGTGGTGTAAGCATGCAGCAACCTTGGAACAACTGGGAAAGGGACCTGGTTACTTAGCAGTGATTCTTTTGCATTTACAGTGTTAAGTGACAGAGCCCTGTCAAGGCTGGTTTTTAGTCTCCAGGTGTCAGTGACAGCCTGGGAGGAGGGGTGCACAGCTCTGCAGCAAAAAGTACTGAGAGAGGTCACTGCATTATTTCTTATGCTTGATCTGTTAATTTTCCAGCGGGGGAAAATGAAACAAGAGTTTTAAAATTTGAGGACTTGCCATGGAAGACTCAGAAGGACATCACTTCAGCTCAGTGGAAGAGGAAACCAAATACTGGAAAGAGTTGGCTATGAAATACAAGCAGTGGTAAGGCAGTGGCTTTGTTCCTCTAAGTTGTTTGATAGGGTGCATAGTACTGCATTCAAAGACATAGATAGCACCTCGTAGGGGAGTAAATTTAAGGTGAATCAGCTATCTTGAGTGGTAGCAGGAGCAATGCTTCTGCATCAACTACAGCAGCCCAGTCTCCTTTATGTCTGTTTGAGCAGCCGATCAGTGGTGCTGTGGTACTGCTGGTTTTGGTCCCTGCTGTGGTTTGAATAGGACCACGTGTGCTGAAACTGTGCCTCTCCCTGCAGTGTGTGGGCAGCCTGGGTAAGTGTAACTCACTGCAGAACCTGGTCGGGGCTGGATAGTTCAAGCTGTTGTAGATGCTGCTGTTTACTCTTTATATCTCTGTGTAGATCAAGAATGCTTTGATAGTGTGTAGATGGAGGAGGATCCCTGTCTGACAATGGACATACTTTGTTTCCTCTTCCCTTTAGCTCAGTATGTTGCTCTAAATGCAGTAAAGGGTGAAAAAAAATCCGAAGTTTTTAAGTGCTGATATTGGTGTGTTCTCTCTTAGACCAGGTGTTCAGACATTTTGGGGCGGTTTGTTTAGCTTACTGGAGGATTATTTCAATAGAATTGTTAAGAGTACTAGAACACCTTTCCTTCTGTCTTTCTCTCTCTCACTTTTTCTGACAATTTAAAATGGCTTTGTTAATATTTCTGAATAAATAATTGAGTTGAATAACAGATTAAATATGCAGACGGCAGTCAACAATGTATGAGCTAGAGAGACTCCATGTCCTCAACTTCTGTAGTGTAAAAAGCGGCTTTGGGATTTTTGTTCTTATTTGAGCTTCTTTTATTTGTTTACTCATTTGCTATTGGGTGATGTTCCATGCTTGATAGGGAAACATTTGCATATGGTCCTCTCTTCCTTTTGAATATGTATGTCGGAGAAGGGTGCAGAGCCCTCTGTTAAAGGGCAGTATTTTTTTTTTTCAACTTGAATGTACAAGTGATTTTTTTTATTTTTTTTTTTCATTTTGATGAATTATGTTACTGGACTTGCTCTCTAGTGCTGAGAACACGCAGGAGGAATTGCGTGAATTCCAAGAAGGGAGTCGAGAGTATGAAGCTGAACTGGAGACTCAGCTGCAGCAAACAGAGTCCAGAAACAGAGACCTTCTGTCGGAAAACAATCGCCTGCGAATGGAACTGGAGTCAGTTAAAGTAAGAGTGGATGGTGCATACAGTATCTGTACGTCCCAAGTGCGAAGATGAATGAGACAGGCATGTGCAGTTTCAGCTTGCCTTGTGGGTGCGGACCTTCCTCATTACAAAGAAATTGAACAGAAAACTGCAAAAAAATCCCAAGTCTTAGGAAATAATCTGTTTTCTGCTTTGAGGGAGCTGGATATGTTGGCAATGCTCCTGAACCCCTGTCCGCAGGTTGTGGTTATGTGTCAGGGCAGATTTGAGAAAGAAGAAAATAATTTGAAATAGAGCAGAGAATAAACATGAATGTTGCTGCTGTTCTATTCCTTCTTCCATCTACCTAGTGCTTTTGTTGGCAACTTTGTTCCTGTCTCCATTGTGCAGATGCAGATAATATTGCAGAACAATCAAAACACAAACATTCTAGCAGTGTTCTTGCATTATGTAAGAAAACTTTTTGGGTTTAAGCCCTTTTTACATAGTTGTGTATTTATTATCTGGCTTTCCATATAAGCTGGGAAGCAGCAGCTGGTGGGTAACACAGAGAGCTGAGAGACATAAAGCAGTTTCAGTCTTTTTTTTTTACTGAATCTGTCTGTACTTAGAGAAAAATTATTTATCTTCTTTACACTTGTTTAGCCTTCAGTGAAACTAAGAACCAGCTAAAAAGTATTAACTTCCATAATTATAAAACATAGGTATATGAACTTATTGAGGTGGAACTTCTAACCAGAGTGACTTAAGAAATAGTGAAGCTATCTAGGGTATGAAGAGGGATGGGTCTGCATCATTTCAGTCTCATTGAAGAGAGATGCTAGTCCCTGTGCTGCTTGACAGGCTTAGGAAATACTGGTAAATTGTCTTAAACTTGAAAAAAAATTGTCACTGTAATTCGTGTACCGTTTTAAAGCTTGGTCTTGTTGCCCTTTGTCACAGGTTAGGGCTGGGCAGGGCCACTAAATGCTGCCAGATGCTCTCTAACCCCCTCTCACTCCCCAAACAGGAAGGAAAAGGGAATGAGGCAGATAAACTTACGGATTGGAAAAAGAGAATTAAAACAACTTTAATGAAACAGCAATAGAAATAGTGAACTACATGGCTATATAGAAAAGTGATACTGACCCGGACTTCCCACCTCCAATAGCAATCCCCAGTGATGCTGCAGAGCAGGCCCAGGCCCTGCGGCAGTGGGGAGCTGGATACGGGAGCTGGATTCGGGAACTCGGGATCAAAGGCAGAAGATCTGACGGAGTCCTCCTTGGAGACCGAAACCCTTGCGATCCCTCAGTTTTATACTGAATATGACATATATGGAATGGAATACTCTTGCTGGTCACCTGACCCATCTGTTCCTCACTGAGGTGCAACCTTTTACTTCCCTGTGACCCCTTTTACTTCCCAGCACCCCCAACGTGGCACACAAGATCCAGCAGTGGCCTTGGTCATTATGGGAATAAGTGTAAGCAGGAGCCTTTCTTTATACCAATCCCAGGCACTAACTGCAAACATCAGGTGTTATCACTGCTGGTATGAGACACTGTCTGCCAAAACGTGCTGCTGACTTCAGAAAATGCAGCCTCTTTGAAGAGACTGAGCTGAGAAGTAAAAATCACTGAACAGAATTGGCTGTGCTTAGCTCAAACCGGGACAGCCTTTTACTTAGAGGTGTAGTACACTCACCCAATAAACACGATGCTGTATTTTGTAGGGCTGGGTCAGTATCTGTGGAAGCAGATTAACTTAATTGTGCTTCTACTCAGTTGGATGTGCTAATGAGTTGATGGGAGTGAAGGTATTTGTGTAAATGATTAATCATCAGGTTAAGCCAGGTTTGCCATGCCTTTTGTCTGAACTGTTGTCCAAATTACTGTCTTAAGGAAGTTACCTTCTATTCCAGGTAGTTGTTCTGTCCCTCTAGCACCAAGTTAGTGATGCCTGAGCAAAACTTCCAAAGCTTGTTTCATTGTATTTATTTACGTTGCACTGATCTTTGTTCTTATTCTGGTAGTACCTTAGAAGTATTAAAAGCTCTGCATGTTGTAAGGCATATTGGTTTATTGTTCAGTGTTTTAAGAAACCCACGGAAGCTGATGGCTTTGGGGAGAAGGCATAAGTTTGACAAAGCTAAAACCTGCAGCTCATTTCATTGAGGAGGATGTTGACTATTTTCTTTCTCAAGAGGAGCTAGTGTGAGAGGAGAGGACAAAGTACCAGCCAAAGCAGTTAATGAAAATAGTAGGAGACAGTGTAGAACCTCAGGAAATGGAGGATAAACGCATCTTAGAAAATCTTAAACTATTCTTCACAGTAGGTAACTTTATTAATACATATTCCGCTTGAAACGAACCTTTTAACAATTGACTATTCATGCACCCTGAAAACTCCAGTAGCAGCCTGTAGTGAAGGAACAGAGACTCCATTGATGGCCAGATCAGCTGATAGTTGATTACAATTGACTAAAAACAAAGACTCAAACCTTGCAGTTCTGGTCTTTTATCTGAATCAATTCAAGAGCAAAGCATTGAGCTCGTGAAGCTGTGTAGCAGCAGGGTTAACTGGGCCCATCCAGGGTTGGTGTCTGCATCTAGGTCAACACTAGTGAACCTTGCCAGACCGACACAGGTTGTGGCTTTGAGCTTACCAGCCTGGTGTGTGTGCTTGTCCCCCACCTCAGAAACCAGAATTCACACTACGTAAAAATAAATGGAAATAATACTTGGAGGGTTTGTTTAGAGAGTCCTGAAAAGCTAGTTGAAAGCAATCTGCCTCATAGAGCTTGGGGGCTCTTAAATTCGGCATGAAACTGCTTCAGAGTTCTGGAATTATTACCACACTGTAATCAAATAAAAATTTCTTAATTTGCAATGGGTGTATCTCCCCTTTCCTTGTCTGTGCATTTCATGTACTAGAATAGCTGTCTCCAAATTATCAGTCATGCTAGACTACATGCCATGGTTTTCAAATTCAAGTGCACAAATTTGTTTTCAGTGTCTGCAGGTGCTTTGTACTTAAATTCTAGATGGGGAAAGCACTTCAGGAATGCAACTTCTAGTAATCATGGAGTTTCAGAAAAATCTCTAGCATGTTGAAGTGATCTGATAACAACATCATGGAGTCTAAAACATTGCAGTAGATGGTGTGCATGAAGCTTTCCTTGTCACATGATGTGGAGCTAACTCTGCCTATAGTGGTAACAGCAGGAGGGAAATATTTGATGGAGAAGCTAAGCCTTCTTCCCTGTCTGTGTCTCTTTTAAATATCCCCTAGTGTACATGCTCTAAAAGGAGACAGAGTTTGTTTTACGTTCACATCTAAAGTGTATTGCATGACTGAAAAGTTTCGTGATCAAGAACTCTGAACCTGCTTTGGGCTAATAACACCACAGGGGAAGTGGAGACTCCTGCTGGTTCCACAGCAATATCTAAGTGTCTCACTTGGATATTTTTTTCTTTTTATTTAGGCTTGTAAGTACAGCCTGACTTAGAGTTAAAAATAAGTGGCTTCTCTTGCATCTTGCTTTGTGTCTTGCTAAAGCTCTTGAGGCTGAGAAATTATGCTGAGTCTTGCTGTCTGGGAGAGGAAGCAATGGCCCTGTGCTGTGGAGATGTGGAACTACTGCCCAGCACCATTGGTTGATAAGGAGTGAGAGGAAGAGCTCTTGTCTGCTTTCAGCCCAGAAGTATGTGAGCAGTTGGCTTTGGCATTTTGCCATAAGGTGATGTTTCTTAAGGAAACTTCACAGCATCTGCCTCTGCTCTGATCAGACAATGCCACAGAAAGAGAATGTGCATTGGTAAGTCCCTGATGTGCTGTTTGATTTGCCTTTAATTAGGAAAAGATTGAAATGCAGCATTCGGAAGGATACAGGCAAATCTCTGCACTGGAAGATGATTTGGCACAAACAAAAGCTATTAAAGATCAACTTCAGAAATACATTCGAGAACTTGAGCAAGCAAATGATGACTTGGAAAGAGCAAAAAGGTGACCTACCTTCTTCTGTGTTTTCTTTTCCCACCTCTTGTCTTGTGAGGTTGTGTCACTGAACTGTTTGTGATTCTGTGCTCATTAGCGCTGCCATTCTGAACTGATCACCTAAGTGATGATTGTGGTGAAAAGATTTGTGGCAGATGGGAAATGCAAGATTTATTTTTTCTTCCACTCCCCCCACTGCACTCTTTCCTATCTTACAAGCTAAAATAAAAAATAACAATAAAAGAAAGCAAAGCGAACTAAAATGCAATATTATCCCTTTTTTTTGTGAGAGACTGAGTTCCTCTATCTGCTTGAGGGATCTGGTAGTGACACCTTGTGCACTCTTTTTTCAGAGCCACTATAATGTCTCTGGAGGATTTTGAACAGCGTTTAAACCAAGCTATTGAAAGAAATGCTTTTCTGGAGAGTGAGCTGGATGAGAAAGAAAACCTTCTGGAGTCTGTGCAGCGCCTGAAAGATGAAGCTAGAGGTTAGACAGAAATTACTTTCCCTTTCTCCCCTCCTGGTTTGTAGCTGTTCAGTCCTCTCCACATAAATTGGAGCTCGGCTTTAAGTTTGCATCTTTTAAATCTGCTATCTGAAATGTAGATTCAAATGAGGAGGCTTCAGGACTGTTCCTCCCCACTCCTTGAACTTCTGACCTTGTTCCAGAGCAGCTCACAGATGCAAAAGTCTGTTCCAGCCTTCTCTTAATCTGTGGTGATGCTTCAGGGCCTTAGAAGGTTAAGAAAAGCCAGTCCAGCCTGTGCGTATGCTCGTCTGGCTTCGTATAATCCATGAAGGTCAGCTTTAAAATCGTTAACCTCATTGTTTTCTGACTGTCAAAAGGCGAGTCGATGGAACACTAATTGGGCAGTAAAGCAGGAAGGCTGTGACCAAATTCTAGTTACCTTTGGATAGCCTAGTGCAAGCTTCTTGATATCTATCAGAAAGGCTGGTTGAGAAGAGAAACAATGGAACTGTAAAAATACCTTCTGTTTTCAGAACTGCTCAGATTCTGTGCCCTTGAGTCGTTTCCATAAGCTACAGCCAGGCTGTGGGACGTAAGTGCTCTATCCCTCATCTAGATAATGGTGTGACTTCCACCTGGCCTCAGCTCAGGTTTCCTTCATTTGGAAACTAGGGTGGAAAAGGGATACAACAGGTAGGATCTCGACCTTACAGGTAGCTTGAATGTAGCCAAAGTGTGCCAGATTGCCTAGCCTCAGTCTTGATGTGCCTCTGCTTACCAGCTTGTAACATTTGGAAAGGAGTTAATTCCCTGCCTCAAAGGGAGCCTTGTGAAAGGGTATGAAAATTAAAGCAGGTTAATAGCAACTGAACTAATACTACAAAAACATCTTGAGCCACAATCCTAGAAAAGCCTTTAGTGATTACTCCAGGCATATGTTCCAAATCTGGACAATCTTTAGATAGATAAGCGCCTTTACTTTGCCCCCACAAAGGGAACAATGTTTTGAGTAAAATATTCTAATGTATTTTTATCTTGCTGGACAAGTACTTGAAAGACTTGCTTTGTGTTACTTCTTTAATAGATCTACGACAAGAGCTTGCAGTGCAGCAGAAACAGGACAAACCGAAAACACCGATGCGAGCTACCCTGGAAACAGAAAGAACGGACACTGCAGTTCAAGCGTCCTTATCCGTGCCTTCAACTCCCTCCCTGCACCGAGCACCCAACATCAACATACCCACCCCTGCGACGCTTAGGAGAGGTGACTGATGGGGAACCAGCACAGAAATACTATTTGATGCTCTTGTTTTTACTATAGTTTCTGGCTAAAGGAGGAATGAGGAGGAAGCAGAGTTGAGTGTGTCAGATAAGTACACCTAAATCCGGTCACCAGTATTCATAGACTGGGATTCTGGGTGTTTATTCATAGGCTGTTCATTTCCATTTGACTTGACCTGTCTGGTAATAATGGTTGTGAGGGACAAGGTGAACTGCTGGGACTGTACTATTAGTTCACAACTGTCCCAGAGATGTTGGGCTAGCTTAGGTGGATGATTTTAATAACTTCAGGGTGACCTTAAATGTCACATATTTCTTGAATTGGCTTCTCTGAGAGTAGGTGCTTTTTGACAGAGGTTTTCTTTTTACTCAGGAACAGCAGGACATTGACACGTCATCCTTACTGTCTGTACTAAATTACTAGATCTCTCCTTTCAAGTCAATAATATCAGTTACTTATATTTTGTGAGTGCTGATTATTTCAATAGTTCAGACTTCTAATACTAATTCTTATATCTGCTTACTTAAAAAGGCAGAAATTTGTGTGACTGTGTTCATGTGTATGCATAAATGCAGGGAGCTGTACTGTTGCGTTCTGATGGTTTGATATAGGAGTTCTGAGCCCTAAAAAAGTTTGATTGTGGGCTTCAGTATGCTTAACCTAAAATTATGGGGTTTATGTGGAGGAATTAATGTTTCTGTAAAAGAGAGAAGAGATTTGTAGCAGAATGAGAGATGGTGGTACTCTCTGAGGACACATCCCTCTAGTCCTGCTGCAACAACAGAGATGCAGAACAGACTTCTAGAAATCCAAACCACAGCATATCTAGAGAGTTTAGCTTGAACAGTGTAACTTGAGCTGCCTCAGGATGACAGTGCTTCATATTCCTAATGGATATGAAAGATCTGGTGGTGAGATACAAAAAGGTGAGGATATTGGTTTCCTCTGCTCTGTATGTCAGGTCATCTTCTGATTTACAGTGCCAAAGCTTTTTTTTTTTTTTTTTAAATATGAGTAATCTATCCTTTAACCTGCCCTGCAGGTCTTGAGGACAGTTACAGTGCAACCCCTCTCACGCCTGCCGCAAGAATATCTGCACTTAATATCGTGGGAGACTTGCTGCGAAAAGTGGGGGTGAGTGATTACCTGCTAGCCAGTGCCCTTGGAAAGGGAGAGCTCTCTGAAACGGCAGCCAGACTCCGTGCTGCTGTTCAGGGGAGACTCGAAAGAGTGTCCTGCCTCCAGGTTAGCGAAGTGTGACCTTGAAATTTGGTCTCGGCTTTGTACACTTCTGACCAACCCCCAAATAAAGATGAGCCCTGCTCTGCTTTTCTGAGATCTTATCCACGTGAGGATAAGATCTTCCTCTTCAAATTTCTGAAAGTGCATGTGCAGAAAGAATAAATTGGCATGAGTCAATTCAGGAGGGGTCTGCTCCCATGAAAAGCAGAAAAGAAAGCAGGCCTGCTGTTCAGAGGCATCCTTGTGAAGTTTGTGTTGAGAGTCCAGTAGTCTTGAGCAAAGCCTATTGTCATCTTAAGCTGGAGTTTGACATTTAAGGTAGTGCTAATGCTGGAAAAGTTATCCCATGAGTTCCTTCTGTTTTCTCCGTTATGCCAAGTGCCATGTTGGCACAAGCATTTGTATGACTTTTTGGCAGAACTGCAGAACTGATACAGCTGAAGAGTAACCTGGCAACAAAGGTGGAGTGACCTAGGATTAGGAGCATGTGGTGGAGAATTGGGTATCTGTGGCTCAGTTCCCTCAAGTGTACCACTTAGTACATACAATCTAGTATGTGTCTAGGGAAGCAGATAGTTCAAATGAACATGTAGTAGTCTATAAAGTGATGCCTGTAAGAAAGATGTCAAAAATCGCCCTGAGGAAGCTGAAGATTTTGTGTTCCTGCTGGTGAACAGCATCAACTCTTTGACTTCCTCTACAGAAGCAGAGATTCAGCTTTAGAGAGATGATGGGCTTCATTTCTTCAAAAACTCAGAATCCATGTGGTACTGAGGTCTATCAGCTTCCTCTACTAGATAACTCTAAAAGAAAGAAACAAAAACAATCCCAAACTAAACAATCTTAATGCTGTTTTGGTGTGCCACGATGCTGTCTTGAGAAAAAGGGTGATAGCTGGCACTTAACCTCCTCTGTGTTTACATTAGGCTTTGGAGTCCAAACTTGCCTCTTGCCGGAACTTTGTGTATGACCAGTCTCCAAACAGAACCACGGTGTCCATGTACATGAACAGAGATGTCCTTGAAACACGCCTGACTCCTCACCAGCCTCTGAGTGATACAGGGTGAGTGCCGGTCTGCTGTTGTGTCTTAGTGAGAACTGTTAGTATTAGAACTTAGTGACTAGTACTGGTTTATTTAGTATTAAATATTTGTTTGGGTAGAGACAGATTTGTTTTCAAAAGATACCAAATCTAGTTATTCAGGATTACAATTTGAGTGTTCCAGATCTGTTCAGAATCTGGAATCACTAACTCCTGAAATTGGAAGACCAACTGGAATCAAGTTTTGAAAACCACAAATTCAAAACAAATGTAATAGGTGTGTTTTATGATGAACCCAGAGTTTAAATGGGACAAAGTAAAACATAGGAGACGTTGCTCATTGGCTCAATTTGTTTTATGCTTTGTGCTCTTCTACAAGTGATGTCTTAGGAACATTATGGCATGTAAGGACTTCCCATATCATGGTGAAGATTCTCATTTATGGGAGAACTGGAGAAAAGGCAGGTAGTGGATTCATGCAATCAGAATGCTTGATGGTTGCTGAGATGTGTTTCCAAGGAGAAGCTGATAGGATGTTACCTGACTCAACTTGCAAATTTATCTGAGCACTTGAACCGTTGTTTTTTTTTGGTTTTTTTCTTTAACAAATGAAGAGGAATCAGCAAGATTATTGCAAATTGCAGTTCAGTGTCTGCTTAAACCCAACCAATCCTGTACTGCACATTCTCTGTAAATTAAGTGCCTATGGCACAGTTTGTTCCAGACTTAATTGTTCAGCTAGACCCTTGTGCTGGGAATACTGGTTTGTCCTGTTACCCGGTGCCCAGAGTGGTTGTGTGGAAGGAGTGCTCCACATTGTACTTGTTATCCCAGCCTGGGGAGAAATCTCCTACAGGGAAGCCTCAAGGGCTATACACTTACATATTTGTGCAGCTGATTATACATCTACCCCTGCAATGCTAGAACTGAAATTCCAATGCCTGTAAAAGATAGCTTCTTACTACTCTGAGGGAAATGGAGACCTGCGTTACAGTGGAAACTCAGCCCAGTTAAGTAACGGGCTCATTCAGTGCTCAGAGTGAGGTTCTTTATCTCTTGATTTGTCAAGCTGTGTGCTCTGGAAGTGACCAGTTACTCTGAATATGGTAACGCTATGCAAGAAGTGCACTAGCTTCTATTTTGTATTTGCAGATTAGTGAAACGCCTGGAATTTGGAAGACGGCCTTCAAATATTCAGGGACCAACGAGCCATCCCTCACAAAGTGTTGTCAAGATGCTGCTGTGAAAAGCCTGGCTGTCTTTGGAAACGAAACAAGAAAAATAAAAACCTTAGTTTTAAAGAGACTATCAGTGAGCAATCTGGCAGCAGTCTCAGGGTAGGTGAGAATGCAACAAGGAGCTGCAACTGGCGATGGCCTTGTCCAGTGTGACCTCTCAGCTGAGTTTGGTGGGGAGGCTGATAAAGCAATGCTGCCCAGCAATGCAGGACTTAAAATTGCTTCCTACATCAGTTGCTCTAGATAGCTCCTCGAAAGGGGTTTCTTTTGATACTGCCAGTCAAAGCCATTGTCCCTCGTGCCTACAACAGAGCCAGTATTTCCTTGCGGCTCCTTAGACTTGGGCTTTTGGTGTTAATACAGCACCACGGCTTAAATTTTGGTTGTGCTGACTTTCTATCGTGGGTGTTGTGTGCTGCAGTCTTTATATGGAGAAAGGTGTATTTCTGCGGGGGAAGCTGCTCAGCTCCTTGGCCGGTTTGCTAGTCGGAGTATTGCTACACAAAAACCTGTCTCTGTAGTGGTAAGATGGTTTTGTAAGCGATGATCTACCATTAAGAGCTAAGTCATGGTTAAAGATGAGGAATGCCTAATGCTTAGCAAGGTAGGAGACTTTGGACTAGCTTAGCCTATAGACATCTCTTTTTTGCATATTGTGGCCCATAAAGCCTGGCTGTTGTAGGAAGCAAGAGACTTGACTAATTTACTCTTTCTAACATTTTAATAAGTGGCTTTTACTGCTTTCCAAACCTCCCTTTATTAATGCACCTTGGGTATTAGTGTTTTTTTTTTTCTTGTGGTATTTTTCGGTTAGAATATATGCTTTCAGCCATTACTAATTTAGAGATGTTTTTTTAACCTGAAAGTCCTTTGTGCTAGACAAGTGTATATGAGTAGAGAATTATTTTTTTGTCTCACCGTAGACTATTACTGCATTTTTGTTTGTTTTTTAAATGGAGTACATTCACTTGGAGTATTAATGTACATTATGGAAACCTGTACTTGCAAAAATAATCATTGCTAAACAGTTTTTATGTTTTTTTTTGTGGGGGGTGGGGAGAACTTACTCGACAAAAGAATGCATAAATGGGTTTGTTGCGTTTTTTAAAGAAAAGTCTGTGACAGCAGCCACTGATACATTTGTTTCTCTGGAATAGGATCGTTCCCATTGTTTAGACCATCTACAAAGTTGGCTTAGCTGGGGAGCAGAATAAAGCTTATTTTAAATGTTATTTGTTGATTCATTTTGAGTTATTTTTGCAAGTTGTCACTGTGGTTTATGCACAGATATTTACTACCAGTTTCTCATCTGTTTCTGATCAACAAAGCTGAAAGACATTGTTTGTTTTGCTGAATCATAAGCAAAGATTTTCCTACATCTCTTTCTTCTTGTGGTTTGCTACTCTAAGGGATATAAATGTTGCCATAGCTAAAGATGTCTCTGGGATTTATGGTGCTTAGTACTGGCATTGCCTTTTCTTAAGATCTTGAACTCTTTTAATAAGATTTATGTCTTCTCCTCTCACATAGGGAGTTGACACTCTTCTCTTACCCATGAAGAGCAGAAGCCTGTGGGCTATTTTGTTAGTTGTGCTGATATGTGGGCTAGGGTTCAGTGGGCTGTGTAGCCTGGAGGGATCAGTCAAGACAAGAGCGTTTTCTTTATCTTGCTAGAATTGGCCTACCTGGTGGTCAAGTTGGCCCTCGGTCAGATGGAGACGTAGCATTGAGATAAGTCAGAAAGTTGGAAAATTGTATTTTATAGATGTAATATCAATGTGACTACAAATATAATCAGAGAGACTAGGGTTGAGTATGCTACTGAGGGTTGTCAAAATAATTTAGTCCACAACAGTCACCTCTGTAATGGTGCAGAAAGGAACTTTTATTTTCAGAGAGGAACTTTAGTTCAGCCACTGTTGGAGAAGGATGCTTTTTGTGGTGTTGCTGAAGAAATTCTGACTCCGTGTTCTGTCACAAGTTTGCAGAACAGGGGCTGGAGCCTGAGTTTCTCAAGTGATCAGGCAGTGCCCTAGCCACTGACCTCTACTATTATGCATATGCATTTTCTAGATGAATTCCTTGTAGAAGCTCTGTGCTTGGTTTGCTGGTTTTGCTCTAAGCATTGGTGCTCAAGACCTTTCTATATAAAGTCTGACTTCCTCGGTCTTTTTGTTCCCAGACATGCAGGCTCACAAGCTGTGTGTTCAAGAGCCAAACAGCCAGCTCTTGAGCATGTTTCCAGAGCTGGGCTACCTGGCTGAGCGAGCAGTGAAAAGGGCTTACCTGATAGCTCCTAACCTTCCTCTGCAGCTTGTCGTCTTAATTGCTCTAAATGGATTCTTACTTAAACTCTTGCTTTGCTCTTTCATGAGCAGAAAGAATTCCTTGGGCTCTAATTCTGCTGACTGAGTGGTGCCTAGTCTAAATCTCCAGTTCATGATCTCTGTGCCTTCTGGAACAATGCTTTGATTTAGAAGATAATGGAACTACTTGTCAAGGTGGATGTTTTTTTGCATGACTTGCTCTCCTTGTAGCCGCCCTGCTTAAGGTTCACTTGCTGCAGTCCTAAGACATCTAGTAAGTGCTTGGAACTCGATTTAGAGCAATTTTACACCTGGCCTTGCTGTGCATGGTGCTCTACTGCCCCAGTGTGACTACAAAGCTAACTGCTCTTTGAGAGTAGAGCTGCATGGATTTGTGGTAGGTCCTGGTAGTTCCCAGGAGTGGGCTGTAGTGCTGTTGGACTGCTCCAAAAATAAAGTAACTGTGTGCTGATCTCTTTATGTAGAATAGCTTGGCTTGGAGCACTGCATTCAGTGTGGGCTGCTGGTTTTAATTGTTTCCAGTCTGCTTTAGAGGCTTTGTTTGGAAATATCCCTACACATACAGACTTGAAGGGTGGGTTCAGTTGCTCAAAGGAGACATCTAGGGCCCTGCCTGTTTTCTAGCTACTACGTAGAATGCTGCAAGTCTCCTGCAGGTCCTGTGTCATCTTTGTCAGTCCTTGGATACATCCTGGGGTGCCTCAGTTCACACTGTGTGTCCATGACATAGTCAAACCTGTCTCAAGTACTTCATGTCACTTTATGTTCAGCTCAGTGTATGTGGTTTGGTTTGGGTTTTTTTGTCCTTCAAAAGCAGTTGCTTAGGAGAAGATCCGGGTTTTGTTCTCATGATTATAGATGACCTTTTCTAAAAGATGAGTTGTAAAGAAGCTCCACTGCATCCCCCATTCCCTTTGAGCATACTGTATTGCACCCAAGTGACACCTGTGCACAAGAATACTGGAGTAGTTTTTATAGCCTTTTATTAGTGAGTAAGCACATCCATGGTGCATATAAAACTGTAACAGTTGAACTAATTTGAACAAATGATATTTTACTTTTCGGTGATTAAGAAGGCACTTCCACATTGTGAATGGTGCATCAGGGGTGTAATAACCAGGAAAAAACCCTATATTAGTCAAATACTCAAGACAAAATGAAAGTTGAAGAGAAGATTAACTGACCGATACTTTTTTTTTTTCTCCCCCCTGCAACAGTCTTCACAAATCCTGTGTGAACTATAGTTCACTGGGATTTAAATCATCTGAGCTACTAGAACTCACTCTCTGGAAGATTCTCAAAGTGAATTACTCTGAGTGTTAAAAAACCCCACCTTTTCAAATACACTTCATGGTAAAATAACTTTTGGAGTACTTTTAACATCAATCTATACATTGGAGACAAGGCAGTTGTGCTTTTATCATTTTCAGAGGAGTGGGTGTGTGTGACCTTGACACTAAAAGTAGACTTATACAGTGCTAAATATCGTCCTCCCTCCCCTTGCTGCAGTGCAATTTTTTAAGCGTGTTTATTCACTGGCTTTTGTTCCATTGAAATCTCCATCTCTTGCATCCATTTCTTCATCACCTCCATCTGTGGCATTCTCAATTACTCTTCTGCCTCCAGATCTGCGGGGTGGGGCAAAAGATGTTGGCTCGTTACCCCTCCTGCAGTAAGAGAAAAGAAATAAAAATCAGGTGTTAGGTCATGTGCAGTCCTCACAAATAAGCAGAGAGTTTTGTAACGGTACCTGTGGGGCTGATGTTTTATAGTGCAGTGGGCCTGTAATAAACCCTTCTGTTCTGTAGCGTATAAAAGTAATTTGTGGATAGGTTGCAGCTCCCAGTTGCTTTGAACCCTGGTGGGACTCCTGTTTTCGTGCTTAAAGTTGTCCTTTAAATAGTCTTATTCCCTCCCCCCCCCCCTCCCCCCCAGCTCTTCCCTTTATTTCAGTGTTTCCCCTATGGGGACTACAACTGGTTGTGCTTGGAAGGAACGGGAAAGGGGGCTGCTTGTACCCACAGCAGCTGGGAACTCTCCTGTCCCTTGGAAGAGCAAGGAGAGAGAGATTGTGCTGAATGTCTGACCTGCAGTCTGAACAAGGGCACCACCTGCTGAAGGCCCGTGAGACCTGGGACTGGAGCAGTGCTGCGGGCATCCGTACATGTTTCTGAGCCCACAAACCCTCTCTGCAAAGGCTACGCTGGTCAGAGCACCGCCGGTGCTTTGACGTGTCTCGCACCCTGGGTTGTCAGTAGCTCCAATGTCTTTCCCAGTGGAGAGTAGAAGTCATTGCTGCTTTGGAGCTGTGTTGTGCATCAGATGCTGACACTTAACAGTGGAAGTGTCTTGCAGAAAAGCTTACAGAGAATGCATTTCCCCATCTTACCCCTTTTTCTTCTACCATCTCCCTCCCATCCCCATTTATTTCATAGTCACAGCCCAAGCTGGGGACTCTTTGGTCCTTTGATTAATTTTTTGGGGAGGTGTGAGCAAGTGAGAAAGAAGATGTGTTTGTCTCCTCTTGGCCTCCATTGCTGCTGTGCTACAAAACACGTAAGTTTTGTAACATGGCCTCTCACTTGCCCCTCATTAAGCAAACCTTTGTAAAGGCTTGAGACCGCAAACATAAGCAATAAAACAAATTCATGATCACTGAATGTTGTGCCAAAATTACTAATTTGGTGTTAAATATGTCCGACTCTGTACTTTTTGGTACAGCAATCATGCATAAATATTTAAAGGCTTGTCTTGTCCTTGCAAAAGACTAAGCCAGTGTTGCCCTTTCTGAAGCAGCTATTTTAAGTCCGAAGTCCAGCCTTCCATACAAGGGAACAGGTAGGAACATGGTTGGAGTAACTTATTTCAGAGGTGGGAATCTGTGTTGCCAAGGTGGAAATGTGATGCGTAGTCTGTTTTTCCACAGTTCTGGTCTTAAACTTCAGCAAGCAATTAGCTCCAACTAATGAAATAAAATTTCATTTAAGATCTGCTGTTAGTTAACCTTAGTTGTTCTGGTGCCTATGGCATGTGTTGAACCCAAGGCTATGCCATTTCTACCTTGGCATGTGCTTGACAGAGTCTAACAGCAGTGCCTACTATTTTATGATAGCAGATATTTGTTATTACTGTTTAACAAGAAAGTTCTTGTTAGGCCAGTAAATTTACTGATTCTTGTCAGTGAAGGAAGAGCTCTTTAATCCCTTAGACTCCAGCTGTCTGGGCTCAGTTACTCACAAATGGTTTGTAAGATAGCTCTCTTTATGCTGCAGTAATTCACTGAAGTGCTGCAAGAGCACATGGGGCCGATGGGGAGTAACAGCAAGAGTCTAACCAAATTGTGCAGTACAGTTCTGGGTACAAAGAGGTGAACTTCCTATCACACCCTAACCTCTTACTGACATAAACTGTTGTAGTGTACATAAACTTAATACTTCTCTAAACTGGTATTGGCCCTGTGGATACACACTTTTTGTTTATATCTTAATATATCTATATATCCCTCTTAAACAGGTTTATGAGTTTGATAATATTCATGTGGTCATTTGCTTTAGTGCCTTTAGAATAATGCACGTAGTTGAGACAAGCCTTAAGCATGAGTGTTTGCTTAGCATCTCTGTGTTTAATCTACCTTTGAACAAGTGCTACTGGAGTAGTGCTTGAGTAGCAGTCTGAGTGGAGATACTGTGATGACTAACAGGCACACGCAAGGACAAGACATCTTTAAATATTTGTGTATTCATAGCAAAATCCAGCATATGTAGAATGGAAGATATACAAATATTACAAGGCAGTAGCTCTGAATTTTTTTGCAACAGAAGATACTATTCCTGTTTCCAGAGAATGTGATAAGGTATAATGCTGTGTTAGGTTACAGTGTCAACATGAATTCCTGTGGCTGTGCTGTACGTTTTAGTAACAGTATACAAGCAATATAATGTCTGCAGAATAACTGTAAAAAGCCTAAGTCGTAGTTATTTTAAGCAGTACAGGCACAGAGTGCTATGTAATGCAAGGCAAGATTTTCTCTTTTGTCTGTGCTTGTGTGGTGTAAGTGTGATAAATCACATGCAAGTAAGATCTTCCCAAATCTCAGGTGAGTTAGATAGGACCTTACCTAGCATTGCCAAGTGTGTAAGAAATACTGTGAAAGTCTAATGACATGCTGTGACACTTCATGTTCATTCGTCCTTGAAATTGGTTTTACTCCTCGGTGGTGTGTTTGATTTTGAAAAATTTTGATCTTTGTGGCTGTGCACAAAGATGAGGTGCAAAAAAGACAATTTTCATGCAGAAAAAGTCAGAGTACTTCATTAGGTACTCTGTTGGTGGAGCTGTGAGAATGCAACGTTGGTAAATCTACATCAATACATAACCTGCTGGTAAGAAAGATGTATTGCTGATGAACAGCTCATAGTAGCTAAATTATTGTAATATTTGTCTCTTTTGATAAAACAATTAATGCCAAGATATCCAAGCCTTCACAGTTTGCAGAAACCTCACATTAATTTTTACTTGGGCCAAAGAAAATGGAAATTTGTGCAACACAAGCTAGCTGCAAAGTTGAAGGCATGGTACCTGCTTAGTCATGCGAAGGTTCCTGTGTCCCTCTGAAACAGAGATAAAGAGTCCCGGGCAGTTACACTAAGCACATGGTCATGATTAGAGGTAGGTAGATTACTTTTAAATAATTAAACAAAGTACATTGCAGCCAATTATATTACATTTAGATAAAACAAAAATAATCTTACGTGGTGCTAGGTAAAAAAAGGCTGGACACAGCCCCACTCCATTGTAAAGCAGCCAGGAGTATGCACCACCCAAGATGCTGCTAGTGGACAAGGCTACCACATCCCTAACTCTTCCTTTGAAGTAAATTCACATCTGAAAGTTCATGCAGGTTACTGATAAACAGGCTAGCAAGCTGCTTCAAGAACACAACTAGGCAGGTGCTTTACTTTCATCTGAAATGCTGTTGGATTTAGGTAGAACGCAAAGTTTTATGGTGTGTTGATGTGTATAGAGCAATTTTGTTGTAATTCAGATCAGCCTCTTTATTTCAGTGGTTTGGTGTTTTCAAACCCAGTGAGTGCACCAGAGAGACCTCAGGTACGTAGCTGACTGATCGCTTTATCTTGTTCACAGTCAGTTTTAACAAGAAAATGCAAAGGGACATTTTTATCTTCCCCTTGGTCTGAATACACCAAATCCCTTTGTGTTGAAGGCCAAAGAGACTTTTGGATGAGAGTCACATAACGTGCTTTGCCTCGTGCAGCCCGTGACGTTGTCCAGGGCTGTTTACAGTCGTCGTGAGCTGTGCATGTGTTGTGAAAAGCACAAGCGGTTCTACGCTTTCGTGACTGCTTCTGTACAAGTAGATAAAGCCATTGTATAAGGGGTGTTCTCAAAAGCATCCAAGCCTAACTCTGTTCCTGTTTAAGCCAACAGGAGTTTCGACTGGAAAGAGAGTAAGGCCTGTGCCATGTTAGCACGGTTGTTCACAGATGAAATCCGGAGACTGGTGCAGTCTATGAAATGTGCTTTTCCTTTTGACATGGCCTTTACTTGTACCTGCCGAGCTAATACAAGGGGTAACTTTGCAGCATTATCAGTGCCTGTTCTTTATTTGAACAGATTTTCTTTTACTTTTCTCCAGTTTAGTTCTATTTCAAGGCTGTCAATATGTGGGAACAGCTATCCCAAGCAAGGGCACTCTACCTGAGCTTGCTCTTCAGTGCTGCAACCTCACGGCCCAGAGCTTCGTTACTCTCAGTAGCTTCGTCCAGCTCTCTCTGCAGCTTCCTGCGGTTTGCGTTGATACGCTGAGACTCTTCCTCAGCCTCCTCCAGCTGCCTTTTCAGTTGCTTGAGTCGTGTGTTGCCCTTCTCAGCCTAAAGAGAGATATAGAGTAATGCTTTAATTCAAAACTGATCTAATAGTTTTACATTCCTCATTTTAATTTCATACTTCCCTTGAGAGTTGTACTGAAACGTGGCCTGAATGAAAGGAAGAAGCTTAAAATCTGAAAAATACATGAAAATAAGTTTGCTTTGTGCAAGTTCATTTTGCTGATAGGGTATTCAGATACTACCTTGTTGGGTTTGGTTTTTTTTTCTCTGTAGAGTCCTGGTTCTGCTTTTCTGGCTTGCAGGATGGTGTGTATTAGGTAAAGCTAAAATTTTAAAACGTGTGCCCATCTTCATTCACCTACCAATAAGGCTGTTGTGCACTGTCCTGTCTAATACTGTGCAGTCAGACTATTGCAGCCGGCGGACTGAGAAGGACTAGTGCACTTGGCTCAGTATGGAAGAATTCTTTGTCCCATCTTTTAGCAAGGGGTTGTATGGCTCTCCCAGCATGGAATCCAAGCAGACAGTTTGCTTTCTAGAGGGATATTTTTTTGAGGGAGAGCATGGAATCTTCCTTTCTTGAGGTAAAACCTGAAAACCCCTGTGCCCCAGACTGAAACCCTCATGACGGTCTCATACCTGATCTTTGTACTGTTCCGCTTGTTTTCTCTCGTCTTCCACCTGCAGCAATGCGTCCTTCAGCTTCTTGTCCTTCTGGCGCAACGTCTTGGCTGCAGCCTGCTTCTCTCTGCAAATGACAGTGCAATGCTTGGTGATGGGCTGTAGTCACCACCTGCCTCAGGCATGTTGCTCGGGAAGCTGGTACCAAGGACCCATATATTAAAGGCCTTGCTGAACTGAGTAGATTAATTAATTCTGAGTGAAACTTAAAGGTCGTGATCTTCTGGTCTAAACAAATATGTGTGTTTACTGCTGTATGCTAGAGGTGCTCTGAGAGATCTGTTCTAAAAAACAAGGTGATTTCGTTAAGAAATAGTCCTGCAAATGGCTCAGCGTGTTACTGCAATTAACCTGGGAGAATCACAGGGCAGTTACTTTAAAATGTTACTTTAAAAAGCAGATCCTTTCCTTTGTTACTAGTAGAGCTTTTCACCAATGAAATGGCTCTTAACCACAACCTGTAACAACTCCAGTTACTGACCATATGTGTAAGAGATGTTCAGTAGGGGAGAGACTTTACCAAGCCTTAAGGGCACTGAGAGCCCTATGGTACAAATCCCATGTGCCTTTGTTTATTTTCTGTCTCATTAACTGGAACAATGGACAGCTGTGCCCTCTGGGAGACCAGTACCTGGCTTCCTGTTCCAATTGCTCTTCAAGAGAAGCAATTTTGGCCTCCAGAGCAGCAATTGTAGCTTTGAATTTGGACTTCACTGCTCCCTCCATCTCCTGCAGCTTGCTCTTCAGCTCCTTGTTCTGCCTCTCTAGTTGCTGACGAGCGTTTTCGTTCTTCTGTGCAGTTGAGCGCTCTGTTGCCAGCTCATTGTTCAGCTGCTCTGCCTATGAGGGTGAGAATGCATACTGTCAAGTGTTGCATGCTTTCCCAGAAATGATGGGTGGCAATTCTCCAGATATGTATTCAGAACCACAAATAGCTTATGCTGGAATACAAACAGCAAGTGACATGTGTTGAAATGATCTCTACCTGCTGTACCGCTTTCCTCATGCGATCACCCATTGCATCTATGTTGCTTTGTTCCTCTTCTAGCTCTTCCTCGAGTTGGGCAATTCTTGCCTCCAGACGCCGTTTCTCATCCTGAAGGCTTGCCCTGTAAGTTTAAATAAGTGTGTAGTTATGGCTCTGACCAATTTGAATGTGTCTGAAACTGTTAGGAACTATCAATAATTCATAAAGAGAAGAGAATGAGATATTTCAACAAAACTAATCCTGTGTGTGCATATTGTTTTCAAGATGGGATGAAGAGGAACACAGCTTCTCTTGGCAGCCGTGCGATGTTCAGCAGCATGTTTCCAGCCTTGTTGAGTCATCCAGTCTATTCCTACCTTCCAGAAGTAGCACTAGCAAGTTCTTCTGCCATCTCTTCTTTCTCCAGATCTGCTTGTTTGCGAGCTCTTTCTGCAGCAGCCAGATCCTAGGAGAAAAGGAAAAGGCAGCATAGTAAAGAAGTGAGCAAGTAAATGCTCAAACAGTTATAGCATGTTTCATAGGACTGTAAACTTTCGAAAACTGGTATAAAATTGGTTTTCTTGTTAACAGAATAAATTCTATTCATATAAATCCTAGGGAAGTACAATGAAATACACTTTATCCAGCCTCTTGGCTGTTTATTTTATTGGTTTGAGTCACAAGATTGACATTTAATAACACAGGAATAATAGCACTAATGAGACATCAGGGATTTATAGCTATTGAAAACAGTTTGTGTTGGATCATACAATTCATTTCCTTTTAAGACTGGTGAATTGTGCCTTCCTCTAAGATGAATTTTTTCCAGCTTAATCTGGCTATGCTCAGATGTATATCCAACAACTGTAGCAGAGCGCATGAAGCACGTGGAATTTGTTACGCAGCTTTCCATCCCCATTAGCTATTCTGTCTTGCTACTGAAGGTCACGTGGAGTCTGCTTCGTACTGCTCTAAGTTTCCCACTTTACCTCTTGAAGCCGAATGAGTTCTGCTTCCAGGCCCTTTGCTTTCTTCTCATTTTCTCTGGCTGTAGCAAATATTTCTTCTCTGGCAGCCCGTGCATCATCCAGCTCTCGCTGGTAGTCCTTCATCTGAGCCTTGTTGAAAAGAGTAACAGGAGATTTATTTTTGTCTGGCTTTATTACAATTTCAGTAGAAAGAAATCTGGATGGAATAGAACATGTACACATATACATAGTCATAATGCCTGCTTAAATTTACTTTTCTGGAGAAATCACCTAGTACATGTTGGAAAGGTCTGAAGTGCTATTCCAGGAAGAGCAGTGCTACCACTTGCACACTGCAGCTTTTGTGATGCCTGTTGGCCGTATTTTGTTTGAATATTTGAGTATGTGTGCCGTCTTAATTTTTCAGATACATCCCTTTTTGTAGTTTAACTGTCAGCATATGACAGAACAGTTGTTATGGAGACTTATGGTATAAAAAGTAAAATGCCAATCAGAGGCAACATAATTTCTAAAGTCTTTTATGCTTTTGAGTCAAGTGTTAGAACCAGGATTGAAGCCCTGTAATAGATTTCATCCTGTAGCCCTTTTTCTTCATAGGAATCTGTGTTTTCCTACACCTGGGTAAGTCAGTAGTAGATGAGTGCTGGCCAGAGAATTCTGGAAACTCTCTGCCTTAGCAAAACTTAAGATTTCCATTGTTTGCCATGTGAAGTTTTCCATTGTCATTCAAACTGAGCCTGACAGCACAAATAGTTGAATCTGGGAGTCTAGTTAAAACTCCTCCTCTAGGCAATCATCTGTAACAGGCATCAAGTTCGCAGATGTCACCTAACCTTCATACTGTGGCTGTACAGAAGACAGCAATAGGGAAGACTCTATTTGTGGGATTACATACCTGTAATTTGCGAAGTTGTTTGATGGCTTCTTCCCGAGCCTTATTGGCAGAATCAGCTTGGCTTTCTAGGTCTTTAACGTCAATCTCCAGCTTCTTTTTGGCTGCAGCTGCCAGGGCACGTTGCTTCCGCTCATCTTCCAGTTCCGTTTCGTATTCGTGGAGCTGATCATTAAAGAAAACAATTTAAGTTTAGGAAAGTCCTTGAGCACTCCTAAACAAAAATCAGGATTCTTGGAAGGACTCAGCGGTTTGGATTCTGTACATTACAAGGTCATGGCTACAGCAGTTGTCCTTGCTGTCACAACACTTCTGTAGAAACAGGCAGTGTTCTGTCTGGTTTAATTTCCAGAGCTTTTGGATCCATTCTGTGTACCTTGGGATGGCAGGTGTATTAGAAGCTGTCTATTTTCACTTCCACTGAGAATATAGAGGAAGTTCTTCAGACTCTGTTAGAAGTTATTTCTATGCTTTATACTCTATTGGTCAGAATGATAGACTACTACATCTGTTGGCAATGGTGCACGTGCTACTGAAACAGGAAAAAACCTATTACCTGGTTTTGTGCCTTTTTCAGTAAAATAAACTACTTTTTATTTATTTGTCAATCACAAGGCAGTATAATGTTTTCATTATAATAAGGTGCTTTTAACACTGGTGTGATGCTAGGGGCTTTCACTTGGCTTGGTTAGATATTCACAAAGGCAAGTAATAGGGAGTAGTACCTGTTTGAGAAGCTGTCTTCTCTTTTCCTCATTCTGTTCATCTCTGGCTTGTAAATCTCTTTCAAACTGGCCTTTCAAGGCCTGCATGTTAACCTCCAACCTGAGTTTGGCATCTTCAGCAGCCTGTAGCTCATCTTCTAGCTCTTCTAATTGTGTCTTCATCTCTTCTACTTGCTGCTCAAGGGTCCGTTTAGATTTCTCCAATTCATGGACCTTTCAAGCAATAAGAATTTAATAGACTTGTTAATAAGAAATAATTCTAGTTAAATACCTGTAGTATAGGCCATATTTGAAAATATCAGCTGTGGACAATGAATGAACTAATTTGCGCTGAAAATGGTAAATTATCTCTTTTTTTTTGGTACAGTTGCAAATGTGCCTTAAAATAACCTGAGATTTTCTTTATCCCAAACTTTAACTTTTAATTTAGTCAAGTATTGTAATTTATTTAGTATTAGAAATAATATTGTATCACTGTAATAAGTGATTGGTAACACATCAGTGGAAAGTTGCTGCAGCTATACAAGTAGACGTTAGGCTGGTGACAAAGTCAAATCTAACTATTAAAACCAGATTTGCAGGGTTTACCACTTCAAAACTGCTTAATAAGCTAGTAAAATATTTAGAATCTTTTTAATGTTTTTTTCAGTTGTCTTTGTGTTTCGAGTCATGCAGTGGCTTGCAGTTACTTTGAGTCTCTTGAAGGTTTGAGGACAAATGGAATAACCTTTGAATTCTCTATGAAATATCTGATCTTGCTGAATGGATTTGTGTGCTACAGTGAATTTCCCACACTGAAAACAATGATCTGTTAGCTGCCATTTTAAGTGGTTGTTGTGGAAATTGCTGTAAGCCCAAAACTTACATTCTTGCCAACATCATCTTTGGAGCTAACGAGATCTTCCATTTCAGCTTTCAACATTTTGTTTGTTCTCTCCAGTTCTTCTTTGGCTTCCAAAGCCTCCTCAAGTGCTCGGGCCAATGACAAAGCTTTTGTTTCTTTTTCTCTAGCTTCAGCTTCTGCTCTGTCCCTTTCATCTGCGTATTTTGAAGAGATGTTTTTCTCTTCGGCTAGCATCTGTGAAAAGGTAGCATTAAGACAGGAAGGCATTACTAATAGGTTTTTCATTGCAGCTGTCTTGCAAGTTGTTAATGACAGGGAAAAATATCTTTTTTTTTTTGATAGATAAATACAAAATTAAACAGTGTGTGTGCAATTAGATTTAGCTTATTTTTTTCCCTGTTTTATCTTTCACTAAACCAGTGGACTTCCAGAGAAGTCATGTGATAGCAGAGCAAGGTTGAATCTTAAATCCATACCTGATCAAACTTCTTCTGTTTCTTCTCCAGGTTGGAGACCAGCTGACGCTGGTTGTCCAAGTCCACCACCAGGTCATCCAGCTCCTGCTGGAGTCTGTTCTTGGTTTTTTCCAGTTTGTCATAAGAAGCAGCCTTTTCCTCAAACTGTTGTGTGAGACTTTCAATTTCCCTCTGAAGTTTCTTTTTGCCTTCTTCCATGGTTTCTACTGTGGCGGAATATTCCTGTAGCTTCTTCTTAGAGTCAGAGAGCTGAAATTTGGATTCAGAAGATGAATATAGCAGTGGCAACAAAGCTTGTCAGAGAAGACATCCAGGAGACAACCAAGATTGACAAATCTTATCTCATTTGACCCATATGAAGCTAGTGACCAGTTACCCCATAAAATGAGGCAGACCCCAGACCTAGTATGCACGTACAGGCTTCGAGTGAATGACTATCTTGGGAGCTACCTTGTATTTCTACCTGTGCTAAAGATCATACTTTAAAGAAGAGAGAGACTTTCTGGCTCCATTGCGGAGCTTCACTGGTGCTGTCTGGCCTTAACAGCACTAGTTCCCTGAAGTTCCGTGTGCTGTGCCAGGATAGTTCTACAGATCTGAAACCTCTGAAATTACTGATAAAACTCTCAGTGATGGAGCTAGTGATTTAGCTATGGCACCGATACCTGTATTGTCAGTGTTGAAATATGTCTCTCCAGATTTTGTTTTGCTTCTATTTCTTCATCCAACTGCTCTTGCAAGCTGTTCTTCTCATCCTCCAACTGACGAAGCTTGGTAGACACATTTAGCTTCTGTCGTGTTTCTTCCTGAAGCAGCTCCTACAGTCACCACATCAGTTGGCAATACGGTTATTAGTTTAGGTCTTTTTATCGATGATATTATAAATATTGTAGGTGAGCTATTACTGGGGGGAAGGTTACCTGTGTATCTTGTAGCTGAGATCCTAAAGTTGCAACATCTTTGGTCAGTTTGATTGTCTTGCTTTCTGCTTCATTGAGCAAACCAGTAACATTTTCAACCTCAACCTATGAGACACCACAGTGAATAAATGCAGTTTATTAAATCTTAAATCTTTCTCCAAACTTCAGTTTGCTCTAGATTGAAATCTTAACTTTGAGCAGGATCTGAAAGTGCTGCTATACTTCTGAGCTTGTCTTAAGCACCAGCAGCGTTTCTTGCTTAACTGGAACTCACAATTTTGCCATAATTTTTCTGGACAATATGTGGAATTTAAATCTTGTGGAACTAAATACTACACATGAACTCTGCAGTGTCTGCATGTGTCATCTTTGTGGCCTGTATTAAGACCCTCAAGGTCTAATGTAATTTTGTTTAGTTTACTTTAGTATTTTATTGCAATATATTAAAATGTAGTCATGTTCATAAGGCAACACTAGTATGTTTCTTTCAGTTAATCCCAAAGGGGAGTGAGGATTTCTGTGGATTTTGCTTCCTCTTCTCAAGTTTGTCAGAAGTTGATGCACTTGGATTATATTTTTTTATTTATCCACTAACATAAAATAATAAAGAAAAGCTATTCCTCCAGATATACCCTCACAGAACAGTGTGAACTAGTCTTCTCAAGCCCAAGGTATCACAGCAAAAGGTCAAACCTCTTCCTACCTGTAGCTTATGAACTCTTTCATTGAGTTCTGTCCGAACACGCTCTCCATCGGTGTATTTGGACTGTAACTCTTGCAGCTGTACTTCCAACTTCTTCTTTTTGTGCTCCACGTCTTGCTTGGCTTGATTCAGGCTCCTGACTTCATTAGCTAGATCAGCATTGTCTTTCTCCAGTGTCTGTTTGGTCTTATCCAAGTTTGCTTTAGCCTACAAACATGAAGTGGGGAAAGATCATCTGTGAAAGGAAGCCGTGTTTTCTAGTGGATAGTTCTCAATTAGATGGGTTTGTGTTTACCCGTTTAAATTGTTCCAGCTGCTCTGTTAGCTCTTCCACAGCTTGAGTGTGCTTTTGCCTCATCTCCTGGACCTGAGCTTCATGAGTTCGAGTCTCCTCCTCCAGAGCTTTCTTCAGCACTGTGACCTCCTGTTCACGCTTTGCTCTAGAAGGTAACACACATTAATGGAGCAGCAGCAGATGGGAGTGTTTCAGCCACTGGGAAAATAGCACTACTGCAGTTACTGGACAGTATTGTACTCAGCTTGGTGGCAAGTATTTTTGGCCTATGTGCTACATCTCCATACCTGAGCTCTTGCTGAGTGGCTGTAGTATCTAATGTATCCTCAAGCTCTGTCTTAAGAGCCTCCAGCTCTTCACCTAGGTCTCTCTTCTGTTTTTCTGCTTTGTTTCTTGCAGCTCTCTCAGACTCTAAGTCTTCCTGGAGGTCAGAGATGTGAGATTCCAATTCACGGATCTTTTTGAGGGCATTGTTCTTCTGACTTGTTTCATCTTCAAGCCTGAAAAGAGAATATTTCATTTTGTGTATTAAAAACGTCATTTCATTTTGAGGAAATCGGTATACAGAGATGTTACAGGCTCTGTGCAAGAAAGTACCAAAGAAAGAGAGGGGACTGATGCAAAAAGAATCTGGCAACTGTCCTTTATCAGTGCCTGGAGATGCTGATCACTAGTTCAGCAAAAGTTTTAGTTGAGTATTGTCCTTTTTAAATTTATACAGAAAAATCCACTGAGACTCCAGAATGGAACAAGATCGGACTTGTAATTAATTTTTGCCTTTTGCCTTTGAAGTACATTGTTACGTTTCATTCTTGACAGCACTGCCAATGCCATTGAGAAGAGGTGTTTTCATTATCTGGAGGTAAGATTATGTGGTTTGGGCAAACAATTGTGTAATTTTTCTTTTTTCCAAAGGAAATTTGGAAAACGGGGCAAGAATGCAGGGAGGTTGTAGAGATGGGATTCATGGCTGCAGCATCTCGGTATCTGGGAAAGGGAGAGGCATGGTCTAACTTGGGTTTTTGACTTGTATGTAGATTCAGGAGAGAATACCTGGCTAGAGCAGCCTGCAGCTCTTCTTCCTTCTTGGCTAGCTGTGCCTTCAGCTCAGCAATTTGTGCCTGGAGCTCTGCAATTTGCTCGTGTAGATCACTCGACTCGCCTTCCAACTTCCTCTTAACTTTCTCCAGTTCTTGTCTGTTCTTCTCTTCTTTCTTCAGTCGCACTGAAAAAGCAAGAATTTTTGGTCATGGGAGTGCATTACTGCAAGGAGTCCTTAATCCAATCTTGAATTTAGGAGAAAAAAAATATGCTGGCCTCCACCAAGACTGTACTTTTAGCTACAAGTCGTTGCGGTTCTGAGGCAACATGTAATACCTTACAGTCATCACTCATTTCTGACCACCTCAAAGAAGCATAATTTTTTTCCCCTCAGTTTTCTCTGCTCTACTCTTTTGTACGCAAAAAAAGAAAAAGGTATCTGTGGTTTATGCAACCTGATGTTTTGGTGATTCTTATGCACAAAATGGATTTAGCGTAAGAAATTTGGAAAATGCCACACAAAATATTTAGAATTTCTCTCAACAGTCTGTTTATAGTCTTCTGTTGTGTGCCAAGGCAAAAAAAAACCCCACCCCACACACTTTTGTTCATGTTACCTTCAAGTTCTGAAATCATAGATTCATGTTTGTTTTTCAGCTTTGTAAGGTTTTTGGCTTTTTCTTCCTCTTCTGCAAGATTTGTTGTTAGATCACTTATCCTTTCCTCGAGGAGTTTTCTTTCCTTAAGAAAAATAAAATACTTACGTTAACGAAAGTGCCTGTCATTGCTGATTGTGAAGCAATGCTTTGCAAACTAAAAATGTCCAAGACACTCTGTTTTTATGATGTATTCCTTGAGATTGTCGCGATATGTTTAAATTTGTCAGTTACAGAGGAGCTGAGGAGGGTTGTCTATGACTTCCATATCCTCTAATCTGCTGCTATTTATAATTGTGTACTCACTCCAATGGCTGGGAGGTGCAGGACGCAGTCCAGAGGAGCATCCCCTTCCAAAAAGTACTGGAATACATGCTTGCTTTCAGTTTTAATCAAGAAAATTGTGGAAATTAGTTGAAAACCAAGAGAACTATTTACTCTGCTTGGAGCAAAGAAGATGTTTTCCACTGGTTGTGCTTGACAGATGTCAGTGTTTTGCTTGATAATATTGTAACCACAACAGACCTCAAAAATGGTAGCTGTACAGAATCTTGAATTGTTCAAATGAGCATGGAAAAAATATTAGAAACTTGTTTGATAGCAGCTGGACTGATGGTCTGATGAATCTGTACACCCATGAGACTACATAGTCAAGAGTATTCCTGTTCTAGTGAAAGAGATTTTCTCTCATCTTGCACCGTTTTCACAAAGTAAGAAAATGGACCCGCGGGACGTACCTTGGTTAGCTTGTTATTCTGATCTTCCATTATGAGAATATCATCTTCCATTTTCTTTATCTTGCTGTCTGCTGTTACTTTTTCAAGTTGCAGCTTTTGCCTTGCAGCTTCTTCTTCTTCCAGCTGTTCCTCAAGGTCCTTTGAGAGGAAGAAGAAACCCACAAAATATGAATTCTGGAAATAAAGTACTGCTTAGATTACAGGAAATTATTAATGTTTGTCACTCTATGTGGGGTATGTTGTGGACTTTCTTGCTTTTATTAGGAAATAGACAATCTGTAATTCTTACTAATTTGTAAGGAAAGATTTGCTGAAATAACTTTTTTAGAGAAAAGTTTTGTCTAAAATTGAGATGGAGAAGACAACTCTGGAGGACAGCATCAACTGATGTTCTTACTTCAGTGGCATAGACACATTCTACAGAGAGATGCATAGTAATCACTTTCATAGGATCTGAGGTTTGCCACTCTCTGTTTTTCATCTGTGAAATACAAGTTTTGGTCTGTACTTGTCAGTTATGTTTCCTTACCAGCATCTGTTGTTGCATCTTTTTCTTTTCTGCTTGCAACTGCTGGCTGCGCTCCTCCTCTTCCTCAATTCTGGCTTCCATCTCATGCAGAATCTCCTCCAGCTCTTGTTTCTTAGCAGCTAAACGGACTCTCATCTCTTCAGCTTCAGCATACAGTTCCGTTTCTGCCTGAAGCTGCTCCTGGAGGAGGTTCTTCTCTTCAACAAGCTACACAAACGAGGACAGGAAGTAAGACTTGGATTTTGAATTGCCCCACAGTCACTTTTTATTAGATGGTCCTAGCGTACAGGCAGGCAGCTGTAGCCCAGGTTCCTGTGTGAACATTAGGGCTCTGCTGTTCTTTTGTTCTGGACCATCACCATGAATACAGTCATGAGTACAAAACAGGACACCTTTTATGATGATAATTTCTAGAAATGGTGAAAGAACAGCTAGTGTTTCCCAAAAGCTCAGAGCTGGAGGTCACCTGTGTGTGTTTCTGTTCCAGCTCCTTCAATTCACTCTCTGCTTTTTGTTGTCTTTCCTTAGTTTTTTGTAGTTCTTCATCCTTGGCCTGCATTTCTTCCTCTTGACGGGTGACTTGCAGCAGTGGCTTCACCTGAAAATAAAGGTTGTTTTTAAGAACATTTCCTGTCAGTATTTATGTTATCAAGCACGGTCCTTAAAGCTGCCAGGCACTAATGGTAGCACTGTCTGTTGTAGCTCAGGTGGTGGACAAATCCTGTCCAGCCAAGCTTGATGTAAGCACCTTTAAACCACCAAACTTCATATAAAGCTTCGGTCACCCTGTTAATAAACATGCTTTGCAACCAATGAATGTAAGTAGGAACAGTTTTCTGAATCCATGCTGAAGGCAATTCTTGAAGAAGACAGGCTTCTTCAAGAGGAAAACAGACTTAATTTGCCTGAGTGCCTAACAGGAACATGTTTAGTGTCCCAGTTAGGGACTTCCTGAGCTACTGAGTCCCTCCTAGATACAAAAGTCTGTATGTTCACAAAATTCAGTTTTATTCTGTCTTATTATTTAGCCCTGTGAAAGTATTACATTTCTCACAATTAAAGTCCCCAAACATACAAAATCTGCTTAGTTTTTCTTCTCAAGCTAGAATTAACTTTAAAGTTAATGCATTATATGACTGTCAGAGTATCTCTAGCCTAAAATTTTGTGAAGCTAATGAGGCTCTTGCCATCAGCTTCAGTGGACTCTAGAACAAGGAGCGTGCCTGACACAACGTGCCTCAAAACCTTGTGCACTTTGCTTCTTTTGGAAAGCTGAGGAGAGATTTCCCAGCAGCAGTCACTCACTTTAGTGAACAGTCTCCACCATTGCCAGTTCCTCAGCTTCAGGTAAGCAGCACAATTTCTTTGGATAACCTTCATTGCAGTCAGCTGTTGCTGTCTCTTGGCGAAAGCTCTGCGATTAAAAACATAAAGCAGATTGACTTAGTCTGAGAGTACAAGGTGTCTGCCAGATACACACATTAGGCAAAGAAGCTCCAGCATGAGAATCTGCTGATTGACCACGTGGTTTGAGAAGTCTGGCACAAATTCTTTTGTCATTTAAACGGTGCCTATGCTTTCTTGAGGAAGGATAACTCTGTTTAGACTTAGTTATTTTATTTATTCCTCTTGTTTTTGGCTGTTTGCACTCTATAGGTAGGTGCAAACCACAAACTATAGATCTAGTTCTGAAAGTGAATATCTTTCCAGAGTACACAGGCACTCAGAACTTGCATTGATCATCGTTTTTGAAACCTATTGTACTTAAATTTCTTTTTTTCAACAATTTGAAAGCCTTAGTAATGTAAAGAAAAAGGGCATTATTGTTAACACTTTCATGATGTATGTTAACTGAGATCATGCTAGATGATCAGTGCTTTGTGGCCAAGCTGTGCAAGAAATTATTTTATATTTTACTACTGCCAGGGGTGCTGCTACTTGTAGTAATGCATAAGACTCAGTCATAGGCCAGGATGCTCCTTCTCCCAATTGTACAAGTATGTTGAAATGATTGCTCATTACCTTAAGGAGCTTACTGTACAGAGGGTGTAAGTAGCCTCACAATGGAATTGCTTCCCTGTATTTATACTAATATGTCTCTTCTGGGCAGGAAGCAAGTCCTCATTGGACACAAGTCGAGTTCTTACACAGTACAAATAATAGGTAATAATAAAATGTCTTAATGCCTTCGGTTTGTTATACAGAGAACTAAAGGCTACTGTAGATAGTCTGCTGCAGAAGACATTCATTTTCTTAGTACGTATTCTTACTTTCTTGCTAGGTAGCCTCGGCACTGAGCCTGGAAGGTGATGATAACGTCTGTGATCTTCAGGTCTCTCTCTTCTTCCAGGTGAGCCAGAACACCCGTTCTGAAGAAGATTTTACTCTGTCCAATTCTGTACAAGTTGGGATCAAGTTCTAATGCTTTGATCTAGAGGAAAACAGGGGCATTTGTGAACTCCAGTGCTGAGGTTTAGGGTACTAAAATTTACTTCTCATTTCTGTTCACTCTCAACAGCTTTTTATGTAAGTACAGATCTGGTTATCAATAGAATCAAAAATGCTTTCCTCACCATCAGTATACAAGCCTGCTTTCCATCCATGAATCCTTTAGGAATAGCATTTGCAGCAAGAATTTCATATCTGAAAAAAAATGTCGATGCTAGTGAGGTTGAAACACATCAGATTATATTATACAGACAAACATGTATTACACCACTATTCAGTCCAGCGTTAGGACTGAGTGAGGGATTCCTACCGCTGACGGAACTCCTGGAAGACAATCCTGTTGGGGAATCCCTGCCGGCAGATACGAATACCTTCCAAGACACCATTGCAGCGTAACTGCTCCAGCACTAAGTGGGCATCAAGTTTGCCAGCCTGAAAAGTGAACAGAAAGTATTTTTAGCAGAGCAGAAATTTACGAAAATGTGACCAGCCTCGCATATCTATGTTTGAAGAGATGTTATTCAGCTCTGTGATGTGCTGATACAGTGAGCAGCTTGACATGAAAAACACGCTAGGAATCTGAAAACTGAGCATTTGAAACTTACCCTTTTTTCATGATTTGGAATGATACAGCGGACAAAGTTGGGGTTGGTATTCCTTAAGGTGGTCATCAGTTTGGTCAGCTGCTCTTTGTAGAGTTGTCCAACAGTACGGAACATGCCTTTCTTGGTTTTTGAAGCACTGGGGAGTGAACTTTCAGTCATCTTGGCCATCTGGTCTAGCCCAACAATACGATCCACTGGAACAGAAAAGTATGAATCGAACTGTTTTATACAACAAGACACCTATCACATGTGTTGTTAAACTGCTAATTCCCGAAGAGGGCCGATTTATCTTTGATGCAGTAGAAGTGTGCTAACAAAAGTACTAGAAGAGCCTTCTGGGTAAACAGTCTACTTCTGTCAAGCATGAAAATGAGGATCTTTTGTTAACTAGTGACAGAAAGAAGTGACTGAACACACAGAGTACATTTTATGTTTGCTCTAAACAGGATAGTCCTTCTGCAAAAAATCCAGTTGGTAGGTTTGTGTCAGAACCAGAAACAACCTCTCTTGACTTCTGTTACCCAGTGATTCTTAAAGTCAATAATCTCTGTGATAATCTCTAATGACACTTTCCACAAATATGTCTTTAGAACACATTATTCTTGTTTCTTAGCTCAGTCTCTTCTGTGCTTATTATTTTCACACTTGTGTCCTGCCAGCAAGGGATGGCTGTCAAAAAGTTCCGGTGAAGCTTCTCCCTTTAAACTACATCACTGATTTAGGGTTGCAATTCATACCGTCTTTCCAGAGATCTGCTACAAATTTGTCTGAAGATTGGTTCAGCAGAGAAGTCACATTGTCATTGAGTGGATCCATGTTCTTTGTGAGCCAGGCTGTTGCATTGTAGGTAACCTGCCGGAAACAGTGCTAAGTCAAAAATCTGTTCTTTATAAAGAAATCTAGAGAGTCTAAGAACACAGGGCATTGTATGGACACAAAGTCATACAAATAATAGTAATATGAAAAGCTTTCTATGGTTAAGAGCAGAGTTGAGTACATATCCATGGCAGAGCACCTTCCCTGCCTTGAAAAAATCTGCTTGCTAGAAAGGACTCTGAATTACTTGGAGTTTTAATAACCCAGGTGTTGGTTATTTTTGTTTTAACGTGATCTTAGGACAACCGTGGATGTTTTACAAATCTTATTTCCTATGTTAAGTAACTAGACCACAAGAGGTAATCACAAAATTGACAAGAGGAAGGGGCCTCAAGTTGCGCAACAGGAGGTTTAGATTGGATATGAAGAAGGATTTCTTTACTGAAAGTGTTATCAGGTATTGGAACAGGTTGTCTAGGGCAGTGGTGGAGTCTCCATCCCTGGAGGTACAGTCGTGTAGATATAATGCTTAGGGGTATGGTTTAGTTGAGGACTTCTCAGTGTTAGCTTAATAGTTGCACTCGATGCTCTTAAAAGTTGTTTTTTTTTCCAATCTAGGTAGTGCTGTGATATATACAGCATATAATCAAAGCCACCCCTTATCAATGGGGGTTCTGAACTGTTTTGGTTTTTTTACCATTTCGTCTTCAAACAATCCAAGTTCGCTAAGTTAAAATAGCTCAATCTGTCCAGTACCTTTCCTGCATAGTGCATTATACAGAACTCAGTTTTATCCTTGAGTTGCTTGGGCTTCTGGAATTTGGGATGGTTGCCTTGTTCTTGACATAGTTTCTCTACAAAGGATGTGTCGGTAGCTTTTGGGAACCAGCACTCTTCATCCAGCAGAGCCAGGACACCTGGAGGGTTGGTCTGAAATGTGAGCAAAACCAGATCAGTATCAGAGACAAAGAAAGAGCAGCACCACCTTTATCCCATATGTTACAAATCCTCCCAGCAACAAAGGATCTGAAATACCTTCAATGGCTCTCTTATTGTACTAACACATAACTGACCCTCATGAAACCTATGTACTATCCCACCTATAACCTTACCGGTCTTTCGATCAGCTCAATGCAAGGTTGCAGGTCAAGGCCAAAGTCAATGAAATTCCATTCAATGCCCTCTCGCTGGTATTCCTCTTGCTCCAGAATAAACATTGTGTGGTTGAAAAGCTGCTGAAGTTTCTCATTAGTGTAATTGATGCACAACTGCTCAAAAGAATTGATCTGAGGAAAGAGGAAAAATAAAGTCAGTTCCTAATATTAGAATCATAGAATTATAGAATGGCCTGGGCTGGAAGGGACCTCAGAGATCATTTTAATCCAACCTCCCTGTTGTGGGCAGGGACGCCACCTCTTGACTAGGTCAGGCAACACGTGAGAACCGAACAGGAATCGAACCTGTGACCTTGGTGTTTCAAGCACCACGCTCAACCCACTGAGCTAAACCAGCCCTCAAGTTAGAAAGAGGGAACTTAAAGGATACATGTTTTTCTAATACAAGGTCTTGAAAATTTACAGTAAGTTCTCAGGTGGTACATCTGTTCTGGGACCTGTTCAATAAACCACAAAAACATGAGCCTGGCTCTAAGTGCTGAGCCCCGCACGAGTGTTCTGCCAGCCCCCAGCCCCTCCTTCCCAGGGGAAAGGCAAGCAGCCAGGTGCGCTACATCTGTGAGTGGTGTTGGCCACAGGCTACTAGCCAGCTTGGAAGAACCAAGTTGTTTTTGTGGCCCTGAACTTAGATTTTTTTATATTTTTTTTTTTGTCATTTTATATCCAAACTGCTGCAGGATAAGGAGTTTAGCTAACTTGGTTCTCGCAGTACATACCTCGAAAATCTCAAATCCAGCGATATCGAGGATCCCCAAGAAGGAAGCGCCTTGTCTCTTTGTTTTATCAAGAGCTTTGTTTACTCGAGCTAGAATCCAACGGAAAAGACGTTCAAATTGTGCCTTGGCCAAAGCCTCTATGGCAAAGTCCGCCTGAAAAAAAGAAGATTGTAAGTGAAAGAAGAAATTAGCTTCTTATTTCTGTAGACACAGTGAGACAGAAAACTGACATTTCCCTCTAGACGAGTTATAAGAAAAAAAGAAAGGAGAATAGTTTTGGGGGAGCTGAGCAGACTGCAAGTAAATACCTGCTCTTTGGTCTGAGCTTTCTGAACGACATCTCGTCCTACTTTGATCCTTGGGGTTAGAATAGATCTTGTGAAATCTGTCACGTTAATCCCCATCAGGTGGCACACTTTTTGTGCAGCTAGAATAAAAGAGTGAGATTTTATTTCAGATTGAATGTTCTCTCAGCAGATCGGTAAGTGTGAATATGAGCAGCTCAGCAAGTACATGATGTTATTTATCTTCCTTAAAAGCTCCTCTATTGTACATGCAAGGGATGCCACTTGCTGTAAAAGTGTTATTAATGATCCAAGCAGTAAATTCACCATTCATCAATTTATGGATTCAAGATTACTAGAAAAGGTAATTTTAAATATCTTATATCTTCTAAAGCTTGTGATGTATGTAATAAAAATTAAAAAATACTGATAAAGAGTGCTTACTCAGCTGTTATTTTATTAATTTCTTAGTGTTAACTAATTTTTTAAGTAGCAAATCATACCAGTATTGTCTGGCATAGAGGCTTGGTCAGTGTTTCTCTCCTTCTTGAAGACAATATTACCCAGTTGTAGGACAGATGAAACAACCTTCAGTATAGCTGTAAGAGAAAGAGATAATATAAATGAGGAACAGAATAGACACGTTTTGAAAGCTCTGTTCTCTGTAATAATGAGGATTCATTCTGTTGTTTATGCCACCTCTTTGAGAAGAGCTGAGTGTGCTTTAAAAGACTGTGCCATAAACTGCGGGAGTTTGAGAGCTATTGGAGTAGCATCTCAGCAATCTGGGCAGTGGAGTAACAAGCCAGTCTGGGAACACCAGCACCTTCCAACCTGAGGTGTGTGGCTCCCCAGGCAGACTCCCAGGTCTCAGGAGTTCATCTCCCACTCACAGTGACCTGTTTAGCATCTTTCCTGCTCAGTCACTTGACAATCTGTGTCTTAAAATGAAAAAAAGTCTATAAATTATGAGCAGTTTCTAAAGTGTATAACACTTCTGAAGCTCAATTTAAGTGGGAATGTGTGGATATCTAGTTGTGCAACTAAAACCAAATGTATACAAATCTTTGAAGGATTAGTGTCAAAGTACAGAAAAGTAATGAGTTAATGTTCGATCACTAAAATATATATAAACGTGATTTCACTTATCTTCAGGTAGTAAAATCTCCTGCTGTGTAACAAGTGAGATTGTATAAATCTGTGGAGTTCTATTTGTGTATTTGGTGAATTTAGGAGAAGAATTCTGTCCTAATTCTTAATATTCTATAGCATGAAATCAAAGGGGTTCAGACAGCAATACATGGACTCTATTGCTGTGATGGAGAATGCTTCTGTCAGCACCAACACACGTGCCCTGGCAGGAGAACGAATCTGTCTTCGTCGGTAACATCACCTGAATTTACCAAGGCTGAGATTTGCACTGTTGTCCTGCAAGGCAAGACATTTTTTCTCAGCACTCCTCAGTCGCTGGTGCGGGCTGGGCTGGGCTGGAGCTCTGCGCCCACCTGAGCACAGCGGGTCCAGACTCCAGGGGTGGGCGGACGCTGTTGCTGCCACCAGGTGTCACCTGGGGCATGGCAATTCGCATCCCTGGGCAGCACAGGCTGGCATGCACCAGCTGAAGCCCAGCACACTCCCAGGAACAGTGAGAGGTAAAAACTATGCAGATGGGTGTCTCTGGCAGGCCTGCGTTTTCAAGATAGAATCATTAAGTTTAGTTGTAAGGTTGTACTCTATTCTTTTTTCTTTTTTCTCTGATTCAGTGAATGCAAACATGAGCTATTTGATCCTGTTCCACTTCTTTCAAAATCAAGTATTTTGCAACTTTTTTTGTGATAGTTGTTGGAAAGTTCTGAAAAAATGGCTTTAATTGGTCATTACTGTTGTTAAAACTGGCTTGAAGTCAGTAGTTTGTTTTGGGTATGTATGGAGTTCTTCCATACATACATTGAGAAATCTTCCCTCTCATAAACACAAATTATGCTTCAAAACACTATGCGTTGTAATACTTTTGCATGCTGACAACTACACCAATGCTGTGGTATTCAAATGGGTCAGGAGTGCATGTTACATTCCTCCTACAAGCAGGTCTCTGGAATTTGTAAGAGTTATAAGAAAAAGCCTTGCAATTCTTCATTTATATTGACTGCAAAATGTTGTGACAATTTTATTTGATCCATGTTTAAACTGCCCTGTGCGTCACCAGTTGTTCTGTTCATCACAGACATAATTTCTCTTTGATATATGCTCTGTTTTCCAATATAGGTGGTGATTCTTCAATATTTCTTTCACTATTTTTCCAGCAAATGCTGCCAGTTTGTACCTTTGAAGGAGGTGGTTTGCAAAGTTTTCACTGTTGGCTTCAGCTGTACCCACTGCAGCAATGGGAAAAGGCCACTGGTGTTTTTTCTTAAGTGGAACTTTTTTAACAAAAATGTAAAAGAAGTAGATCATAGTTAGATCTTGCAAGGCCAGAAGAGTCACCCTAATGCAAGACTTCCTGAAGCATCACCTTGTTTATGGTAATAGTTTTGCACAGAGGAAGTAAGAAGCAAAGCGGTTAGATAACATGAGTACCTTCAGAATCCTGCAGTTGGTGGCTGATGCAAGATCACACTTCTCCAGAGAAACATAGTTATAAAATCTAAATAATCATGATTTTCTTATGTGATTGTAGAATCTTACTTCCTATGCATATTTTGCAAAGTGATTATTCCAGACAGAGCTGACCTCTGTGCATTTGCATCTCTATTCAGTGTCACTTATAGATGTATACTTGAATACAATGTTGCTAACAATTCTCACCCATCTGTTCCTCCTCAGTAAAGCCCATAATTTGCATGGCTTCCAAGGTCTCCTGAAACATCTCATCGTCTTGTTGAGCAGGAATAGGCACATGGCCATTAGATAGAAAGGTGTAATTGCTGAAGGCTTCCAGCAACAGATCATCTAAAAAGCAAGGAAGAAAAGTTTTACTTAAGTGCATCAACTTAATGCTTCTGGTTCATGAGTTTGCCCAATGAACAACAGGAAAAAAATAAGTGTTTTCACCAAGGAAGACTGTTTGTGTGAGGAGCTAAGGGTTTTCTGATGCAAAAATATTTTCAGAATAACTCTTGATTTAGCAAGTTTGATTGTGTTAAACTTCTAATTCTTGTCAGTAACTAGGGAACATCTCTGCCCTTCAGTGGAATTTTACTCCCTATGGACTCAAATCTGAGCCATTCTTCCCAAAAATCTTCCGTTTGATTCCATGTGTAACCTATTCAGAATTACACCTCTCCCTAAGGGATTCATACCGTGTAATAATAAGAATAGAGCCAGTTAACAGCCATAGTGGGCCAGACAAAAAGACTTTTCAGCCTCGTACTGTGGTTAACAACAGTCTCTTAGGTAAGGAGCAGAAACCAGGGAAAGTGCAGCATTATCCATTGCTTTATACATTCTTTGGCAACCAGGGATTTAAGGGAAGATGTCATATTTGAACCATGGTGTTTCAATGTCTTATCTTTTTTTCAATCCACTTATGTCCAATCCTTTTTTGGATCCACTTACACTCTCACTTTCTCAACATTCTGAAGCTATGGGTTTCACGGTGTAATAGTTGCTGTGAGACAGACATTCCCTTATTTTAAAACCACAAGCCAGTCTTTTTATTGGGAACCCCAGTTTCTTTTGTGTAACAAAATAATTAATAGCTCTTCCCTATTCATCTTCTTGATATCATTCAAGATGAGATTTGAATGGGTTTGCATCTCCTGTAAACTGAAACATCCTGTAAACTGCAACCAACCAGGTTCCAACAGGTGGAGATGAATTGAAGCTTATGTGTGATTTGAGGGAATTATTTTCTATAGCTAAAGAGCCCTTTATAGAAAGGATTGAATGATATACCATTAAAGAAGTTAAGATAAATTACTTAAGCCATTGCTTAGACTGTTTAATGGGATCTAAGAATCATTAGCAAGCAACTTACTTCTCATTTGTTCAGAAGCTCCAGCAATCAAATAGTAAAAGATATGAAACGTTCGCTCATCTTTGGCCTGACGAATACAACGGGATTTTTCAAGCAAATCTGTTTGTCAAGTGTGTTAAAAAAAAATCAGTAACATATTTCAGTCCTTCCTTAATTGTGCTGTCACCCTCAGAACCATCAATAGCATTGCTGAAATACTTGCCATGAGCTTGTCTAACAGGAACGTGCATCTAATTTTATGGCAGAAACCCTGGTATTGATATAACTCTCACCACAATGAGTAAATCATTTTCCTACTTCTTATTTTATGGTAAATACTGGTAATCACAGTAATAAGCACCACAATAGATGTAAATGCTTCTTAAATCAGATATGTAAAAATAGTATTCACAATGGAATTTACAGCACTTTTAAAATGAAGTACTGATATGACTCTTCCAACATAAGGTGCGGCTGCTAGGAAAAAAAGCTCTTTAGGGGACAGTATTGTAGGTGTAAAAGCAATAAAAGCAAACTTTATTTATGGTCCATTTTTGTGACTATAAACTACTAAAAATGAAGTTGGCAGTAGTGTAAGTATTTCAACACCAGTCAGTGATTCACTCTTCAAAAGCTATAGTGCTACAGATAAGATTTCAGTTAGGATCAAAAGAATTAAAATCTTTTTTTTTTTCTAAAAATCAGTTGTCAAAATAAGAGAAACTGCTTGTTGTTTGATGCTACACTCAAGAGATAAGGTACTTTATAGTTGCACCTTTCTTTTTAACTTATTGGAGCAAGCAGCTCCTCGATGCAAAGATGAGCAGTGCAGCACTGAGGAATCTAGTTAGAAATGAATTTGTTCATTAAAACATGCTATCAGAAACATAACCAAGGGAAGAGGCAACAGTACTTGGCAAGCAAATTCAGGCTAAGCTGAATTTTTCTGAAATACCTGCACTTTTTTCCTGAAAAAATACAGCCAGTTAATTGATATATAGCTCCCTGCTCTGAGTCTGTCATTTGAAGCAGCAGGGCAGCGTTTGGCATCCAGAGCAGGCAAGTTCTTTGGGAACAGCTAGTACTTGATGCGATCTGAGGCACCAGCAAAATATTTGCCTTACTTCAGTCCAGTGAGTTTCCAGCAATGTAATGACCATGGTAGTTTAACAAAATATGCAGACATCAAGTGAATTTCAGGATAAATTGTCCCTTGATTTGACAAAGGGAGAGGAACTAAGACAGTTCTTCTGACCACACTGTTTTCTGTGGCTTTTGCTGTCTCTTTTGTCTTCATTAATATCAAGTCTTTAGAGGGGTGGAAGGGAAAGGTGTATTACTTTTATTAAAATACGTGACCTTTGCTGTACCCAAACAACAGCGCCTGTGCAGCCACAGGCTGGACCACTCAGTCTGCCAGGCTCAGGACCCTTCCCGTAGAGCAGCAGGCTGCGCAGGGCTGGGGGAGATCCTGCTGAGCAGCCGGACTTCATCCCAGTGTGTGGTCTGGACTGGGACAAAGTACAAACCTGGACTTGAAAACGGAAAGAACTCTCCAAGTTCCTGGTTAAAGTTATAATACCAAGCACTCAGTGTTTGTTCAAAGTGCCTGTCACAGCACCAGTAAGAAACAGGAAAGTTTCAAAACCTCTTTTTTTTTTTTTTAATACAACTGCAAATGTAGACCACGGGGAGCAGGAGTGACCCGTACAGGGTCACACTCACACAAACCAAAACGACCAGGTGTCTCTCAAGATCACATGCAATGTTAACCATGAAACAGTCTTTTCCCATTATCATATTATCAGGATTCAGCTTTTAAAGTCCACTGCCTTAGGTATGGTGCTTCCATTTTCTGAAGCTGTATATGGGGAATAGCACACTTTTCTACAGCTGAGAAAACAGACCTGAAAATGTAAATGCGAGAGTAAGACAAACTGAGAGCTGGTATCAGCACAAATGGAGCCACTTTCCTCCATCTTTGTTTATACCAGGCTCAGCAATATTTGCCTTTCTTAGACATGCAATGGAGCTTGTTTATCTTACTTTCTTCTGCTCACTCTAATTTAGCTTCCCGCGCAGCTCACTGAAAAGGATACAAGTCTCTATGTTTGCTCCGACAATGTAGCCCGTCACATCAAAGTTGATGCGGATGAATTTGCCCTGTGAATGAAAAGATGATGTCGATTGGGCTGTTCTTTCAGGTTATGGCAAGTATTTTCAATATTAGTATTTATCTGTTTAATTACATCAGCCTCTTAAGAATAACATGCTTGATTCCCTCCTGCTAGAACAAACTGTGGGAAAGCCTGAAAGGAAATGGTATTTCCTCTGCAGAGATTTGCCCCCGCATTTCATTCAGGTACTTAGAGGCAAAGGAACCCTTCCTAGTGGACCAGGCTTTGGAAGCTGGGATATGACAGCATCTGTTCTCTACTTTGATTTCATTCTAACTTGAATCTGTGTGACTTTTTTCTTCTGTAGTTTTTAATTTCTTAACCGGTCTTGCTAAGTAACAGTCACACCTTATGAGTTATATACTCAACAGTGGTGCAAAGAAAAAGAAAGCACAGATTTTTGTTTCCAAATACTCTGAAAATGGATGTGTCCTAGAGCAGAAATTGGCTCTGGAAGGCCACACATAGAGAGCTAAATTGTGAGAGGACAATGGTACAAGTCTGAGCTTGATCTTTGGTGTTCTATAAGGCCAGATTCCTGTTTCAGAGAGGAATTCTAAACTGCTTTTAAGGGATTAGTTTTAAGATGCTCTTTAAAGAAAAGCACAGATGAAGGCAACTGTCTGTCCACTGCATTTTAAAAGACGCTGTGCCCTGCCCCCCACATAGACTAAACAGGATTTCTCCTACTTACGAATCTGGAGGAGTTGTCATTCTTCACAGTTTTGGCATTTCCAAAAGCTTCAAGAATAGGGTTTGCCTGTAGAAGCTGCTTTTCCAGCTCACCCTAAAATTCATTCAGACGCAGTTAACCCTAAGCTTCGTAATCAATTAAAACCAACACATGTACACTGGAGATAAATGTGAAAGATAATTTAAGCCTCTAGCTTTTTTTTTCCTGAATACTGCACTACATGTGGATTTGTTTTTATTCTCTGTTAATCTTTGCGTTTGTATATTTGTGCAGTTGACTGCTGCCCTGTATACGTGACCCTTTTCCAGCCCTGTTGCCTGTGACAGATCAGTCTATTAATCTGTTTAGCATCAGGACTGGCCTTTCTTAAAAATAAGGGTCATTCAATATCAAATACATTCTTTCTTCAATTTAATATTGGTTTTAGAAGGGATATTCTTAAAGGAACCTCTAGCATGTCTTTTTCAAGTTAGTTTATTGAGATCCTTTGCTAGCAAATGACAATGTAATTAGAATAACTTGCCAAGAATCATTTTAATGTAATGCAGCACAAAGCTACAAAGCAGATTTCATCAGGTCTATTAATAATGATCCATGCATGGCTACTAAGGTTAAATATGAAAATGCTTTGTTTTATTTCAAACCAGGATGATGAATTCTCATGCAAACACACCAACTTCATATTATTGTTAATTGTGATCGGTAACGAAACAAGTCATGCAATGAAACAAACATGCATTTAATACTCCTACGTCTAAGCAAATCAATGAAATTGAAAAAAATCCTTTGCTTGTGAATACAGCTTTTTTGAACTTTGCAGCTCTGTCCAAGGTAGGTCACTCACTTTCACATTTGCTTTGTGTCATCTTATTCTTTGAGTACTACCCTGCAGCAACATGCATTATTTTAAATAACACACCCTGAAAAGGAAGAAGTCCTTGATAGATAATATGATGTAATTTTAATAATTTTAATTAGAAAATAAGGCAATATGTAGGTTGAATATAGGGGAAATAATATGGAAAATGAAAGTCCTTCCCAATGGCAATGATGACAACTGCCTTAAAAATATCGTTAAAAAGCAACAAATTGTTAACAAATGGCTGAACTTCTCTGCATGGTCATGAGATGACACAATGAGCACCTTCCTGAGAGCACAGATCTTTTGAGAGCTAAGGTGTGTATCAGGACTGTAATTTGAAAAAAAGAAAAACCCCACCAAAAATCCCCCACAACTTAGTACCTAAGAGTTGGAGGAAGTGGGAAGGAAGATTTCCAGACAAGTTAATACAGGAGTTCTAGAATAAAGAATGAATTCCTATTCCCCATTCAAAAAAGAATCCCAGTTGCCTGGCACAGAGACAGAAGGATTATGCCAGCAAAGCTGCCCGTAGTCCCAGAGCATTGGTACGGTGGTACGGCACATCACGACCCAGAAGGGGCCTCTAAAGAACTGCCGTAACACACCTGCAGACACGTGCTGCAGTGAGAATTGCTCTCTTGCCCATCATAGCAGCAAGCTCGGAGCATGCTAACTGTCATGGATGTGAACGGTTCTCAACAGTTACATGAAAATACAAAATTGAAAGCAATATCAGACGGAAATCATGCAGCCAAAGAAATCAACAAAACACTGTGTGGTTTAGGAATTATCTCACAGCAATCCTAAAAAGTTCAGAAGCACAGAAAGCATTTAGGTATTTTCACTCAGAAATCACGTTGCTCAGTTTCAGGCTGAGTGCCTCTTTCAGGATGGTGGGAAATTTCATTCAAACTATGGCAATTTGAACACACACGTATAGAAGAGAGTGATGTTTGAAAGATGACCCTGCCTGTGTCAGACTTCATCCATTACCATGGAGCCTGACACAGTTAGGGTTGATTTGTGAGAGCATTTGGTGCTATTGTTGCTTTTTATCATACCATACAACATATTTCAACAAAATTTCCCTTAAATTTTTGAGGTGCAACAATAGCATGCAGATCTACACTCAGTGCCTTAAACACACATCAAACAGTCTAAGTTACTCACGTAAGAAAAAGATGGACCTTGCTGTATTGAATAACGTGGTATAAAACAAGTGTCAGTATCATTTCCATTACACAGACATTTTTATTGTTTTTTCCTGTATTAAAATAACCAATACACAGTTTCCATGCAAATAAAGCAGGAATACAAATACAATCTATTGCAGACATACCAAGAGTACGAATACCATTAACATATATAGAGCATTTTAACTGAAGGAAGAAAACAACCCTGAAGCAAAGGGATGGGATTTGGATCAGTCCCAGGTTAGTCTCCCAGAACAGACAGATATTTTTATGGTAAATTCCCAGTTCTTCTCTGGTGCACCTGAGGGTTTTGCTATTTGTTATCTTTTAGTGACTGAAATTGCAGTGTCGGTAATCCCAGTCACTGATTTACTATTTGTCAGCATGTTACAGAACAACTTAGACTTTCTCTCAGCTCTAATCTGGTACATATTTGCCTTCAGGTCTGTCTCAGGGCCAATTTGATCCCAAGACTCATGTAATTCCCCAGAGGACTCAGCAACAACTGCAGTTATGTGCCTGTTAGGGATGGCCTTGAAACCACAAGTTCATTTGTCCAGGCACTGCGCAGGGACACAGCAGGAAGAAATAAGTTTCTTGCATAAATGTTCAACAAAGGAAAACGATGCCTGTAGTCTTGGACTGTTTCCACTACATTTAATTACAGATTTCTAGAAAATACTGCCCGAAGGGACATCTACTCCCTCCCCTGCCCTAAAGCAGAACCTCCTGTACATAAACAACAATTATTTATGGTGGAAGAGGCCGGGCTGCGCGCCCTGGGCTTGGGCGTCCTCTGTCTGCCGGCACACAGGGCGGTGAGGGCAGCTGCAAGAGCCAGCACAGGTGGGTCATGGGATTTCTACTTTGTTTCCCACTAGCCTACCAATGACTTATTTTGCACCCAGTCTTGCATTTCACACACAGTGAGATATCTCCCTGAATTAAGCCTGTCTTGTCATGAAAGCGAATTGCTGTATTGTTTTGCAGAAGTTGAATAGTTTTCGAAAGGCTGGAAATGATGTAGGACCTGGAGTTGTGTCATGGAAACCAGCTGAGAGCTTCAGCCACACTAATGGTCTCTGGGAACTGGGCAGGTATAAACTCATGATTTAGAGAAAGAAAATGAACTTCAGTCACTAAGGCAAGACTATTACAAATTTTGAAGGAACAAAGTACTTTAGAAGAATTGTGCCTTTGAAAAGTGTCCTCTCTGAAAGAGGAGTAAGAAAAAAAAAGACAAGTTTTATACTGGGACCCTTTGCTAGTTAGTAAGAAAACTCGCTAACAAAGCCAATCAAAACTTTCGAAGTTTAAAAGCTGGTATACATTTTTGTGATGCAGTTGGACAACGTGTTGGTAAAGGCTTTCCCAAACTTGTTAGTTGCCAGGGGCGAAGGGTAACATAAGGATCTGAGCTCTTGCAGACTTCAGGGACTTCATGCTAGGATATAAATAGGTGCTATGCATATGGAAAGCTATGAATATTTCTCTTCTAGTGAAGTACATTCTGATTTGATGCCTAAGGGGGTGTCAAACAAAAGGTTTTTTCCATAAACATAGTTCTGTGACGTCACTGTGTACTCTTAATATGCCGACTGTTTGGCAAGCCCCAGACATTGACTTGCCCTTAGCGCGGTCCGCTCAGTACAGCCCTAACGGGCTTGAAGACAAGTTGAATATGGAAAAGCTCACTTACAGTGATGCTGGTGTCCTTTTTGCCCTTATGTGATGAAGCGACAACAGCCAGGTACTGAATGACCTTTTTGGTGTTTTCTGTCTTGCCAGCGCCAGATTCACCTCTGAGGGGAAAGAAAATAACACAAAAGAAGGTAGGTGAACAGTGGACTCCTTCTGCTACGTGGATATATTTAGAGTATAAAAACAGGACTGGAAACTGCCCGGCTCGGTATTTACTCCCGAACACCATCTCTCCAAATCCACCTGACTTCAGCACACAAAGAATGCGTTATCAGAGCTGTATCTCTGTCCCGTTAGTCTTTTGACTGGACTTTGGGCCATTTAAGGCGATTCTAAAGCATGATGCATTTTTGAACGGCAGTTCATCTTGCTTTGGCAGCATCTGAATGTTTATGAGAAGTGGAGCTGGCAGGGAGTCTTCTTGCATTTTAAGACCAAAAAATACAGCATTAACTATGATGTGGTACAGCAGTAAGAAAAGACATCAGCAGTAATGCAATAGTTTTCTCTTCTGAAACTCTAGCATTAAAGTACACCAACAGTTCGTATCATGCTGGAGAAAAAGCGAATAATCCTGCCTCATCTGCACTCCGTGTTCAAACACTCCTTGAATTCAGTGGGGCCAGAGCTGGGACTGCCCGAGATGTCCCTGCTGACAGGGGAGCAAGGGACGGCTCGCGTGGGGAGATGTCCAGGCAGCAAACTGGCATCCCGGCTGTGCTCCGAGCACTGTCCCTTGGGAAGCAGGAAGACAGTGGTAACTTTTCACCTCCTGGAGGACTTCCAGGCTTAAGTTTATTTACAACTCCTAAGCCATCTCTTAAAGTAAAATAGTGGTTTTCAAAATACAGGTACAAGGGCCAGATTTACATAGTCTTTACTCAGAACAACACTTCCAGCCTACTTTTTCCTCTGTAAGAGGTACATTACATCATCTCACATCTTCTAGATACCTTTGGCTCTGATGTTTTTATACTGTCCCATCTCAGCAATCAAAAAGGGCATCAAAGCAGGTGTGGGTGTAGTAAAGTAGTTCTTTCAGATGTATCAAGCAAGTGCTGTGAGGACGGCAACAGTCTAAATCTAAGTGGAACCTCTTTCTCTTTGGATTTAAACTGAAATGTGTTTTAAAATAAAAAGAACAATACATCCAACAATCCCATGGGTATTTGTCAGCTCTTTTGAAGCTGAAACTGTTTAGCTGGATCCATTGCAGTTCTGCATCTTTTCCTAATTAGGAAATACAGGAGTTAATTTTCCCTAAGTGACCAGTGATAAATGAACATGAAAAATATGGGCAGAACTTTCAAGATGGAATGACATTGATGTAAACCTTAGGAAACCAGAAATAATTCCTGCCTGAGGTACGACACCATGAGAAGCGTTTCTTCTGGCTTTTAGAGTTTTAACCAGAAATAACTGAGATAAATATGCTCCTTTTCACAAGATCTGGGTTAATTTGCACAGTTTTAGAAATTGGATTCATCTCTGCCTGGGCTTCAGTGCTAAAACATTTCCATGTTTTATTGATAAAAATTAAGTGTCCTGGGAACAATTCCAAACCAAGCACACCAATTTGAAGACGTATGCATACAAAGTTTTCAAATAAATCTACCTTACAATTTTGTTTCTTTGGAAAAAAATAAAAAAAAGAACTTACTTCAAACAAACCCTGGGCTTTGAACTATTCTGTTTTATTAAAGGTTATTTGTAGTTCATCACTACATGAATTGCATTTCCTTTCTCCCAGGGCAACAGTGCCCATCATTTGGCTTTCCCTTGAATCCCTGTGAGTATTACCATATATGGCATCATTTCACTTGTAATTATCCTACCATACTGTACTGCTTAAGTTACTTAACATTTTGTTCTGTGCTTCCACCCCTTAACTCTTTGCTCCTGCACAGGCTGAGTTTTTTCCTATGTTCTGCAGATAAACTTTGAGGCTTTAACCTCCTTTTGAAGTGGACAATAAAAAGTTCTTCAACATGAAATGGAAATGCTTCAACATAAAATGGAAAACAGACAGGATCTCAAAAACTACAAGTAGAAGAAAAATCTCTAAGGTCAGGAAGTAATGAAGAGTAATGTTCGTAGCTGATGAATATACCTGATTTTTCAACACATCAGATAATTTTTGAACATCCATGACAATAGAAAGGTCTGATAAAAAAGCATCCAGTAAACAACATTACTAGCCCTCATACTTGGAAGGATGCAGCACAGCTGTATGATGATGTCTAGATTTCATCTCAGTGATAATATACCGTGTGTTTGAAAACTAATTATGAGGAGAAATAGCTGGATTGGGTTCCATGCCTCTAAATATTGAGAAGCTTACAAGGGAGAAGACCCAGGAGGAGGAGAGCATGTGAATCTCTTAGTTTGCTTCACAGGTGAATGAAATTCTTCCTAGAATTATTGAACTGCAAGAGAATTGGCCATGCTGGGTTTGTTCTCTGCATCTGCCTTGAAGTACCATCAGTGGTTCTGTCATGGACCGTATACAGTGGGGCTCCTCTCAGGAAGCTTTTGCTCCTCACTTCCGAGTGCCTGTTTTCCTCAGTCTTTACCTTTAAATTATACTCCACAGTGGATGTTCGCACAGAATCACAGAATGTTAGGGGTTGGAAGGGACCGCAAAAGATCATCTAGTAAACCCTGTTACCAATGTCCTAATCATAATCTTTTAGTAGACTCATAATTTGTTTAATTGAAGCATCTGAAATCATTCTTGTTGCCTGCCATACGTTGAGGCAGCACATTTACCGTCAGCACTGTTCTTTGCGCCCGGCTCAGATGGGCAACACTAAAAAAAAAAGCAGGTCCCATTGCACAGTTCTGATCAGTCCAGCAGCAGTACTTTATCTGGCTCACATACCTGCTTTTCTCCTAAGAAACATCTTGCCTTTCCCAAGACAGAAGGGTCCACTAAGCTTACAGGCTTGCTCTGTTAAAAACACTACTCTCACATTAGTTTAAATTTATCCTTCCCTCACTTCTTGCTAGGCATTATTTTAGGAACTCATTACAGGATTTAGAGCACATAAGCTCATATATGTAGTACTCAGCTAAAATAGATTTTTTTGTAGCACATGGGCTACTGAATCCTACATGACTCCATTACCTTCACCTTAAATGAAAGTTATCCCCATTAGAATAGGTTTCCAAATTAGGACAAGGTGAGACTAGCAAGCTGGCCCCACTGTTGTGGGGTGAGCCTGTGGTGTAGCTAGGATGCTTTTACATTTGGGTATAACTGGGAAGAATCAGTTTAAAAAGTTTTTTTTTTTGTTGAAAATTTGAAAGCTTTCTATATTAATAAGACTTAGCTTAATTCCACTTTTGGAAACACCTAAAAAGTAACAGCGGAATTTATTTTCAGCATTTGTTTCAGTAAGCAATGAACCACAAAAATTGCCCGTTCACACATCTCTTAATCTGGCTCTGCTGGCACTGTGGGAAGCCTCTGTGCACAGAGCAGTCAATGAGGTGCTCTAAATCACATTAGGGCTTGGCAGGCGTCACCCTGCAGGATGAGATGTGCAAAGATAATGAAAATCTTTGTCCTAGACCAGCTGTACCCCACTAGAGACCTGTCTCAGGAGGCAGCCTGACGATCCTTCTAGTTTGCTTATAAAAAAATTCCCCAAAGAGACTGAGCTGGTTCAGCACCAAGCTCCGCCCCAGGTCTAAAGCTGCACAAGATATCCGTGTGGGAGAAGGGCCAGGCAGCATCGCTTGCCAGCTCCAGCCTTTGAGATTTAGTGAGCTGGGAAAGAAAAGAGTTTAGCTCTCTCGTGGAGGAGTCTCTCGACTAATGGCGCTCTGCAGTTTAAGGATGTTCTGCGTGACTCTGCTTCTTGACACGTGTCAGGGCAGAAAGTGGGCTCAAGTCCCGTGGCCGGGTGAGGCTCTGGAGAGTTTGGCCAAAAAGAGGGAGGGGAGGAACGGGAAAAGGGCAGGATGGTCACTGCCTCATCCAATATTTTGTCTGTTACTGTATCAAACTCGGTGGAAATAGAATCCTGCTGCCATATGTTTTCAAACTAAATACATGTATATAAAAAAATAAAAGGTAAAGAAAATGTATTTGATTGTGTGTACAAATCAAGTGTTCAACGAGCTTGGTTTTCCCAGGCTTCACATTACCCCAAACATTCAGCATTTTTTCTGATTGATTTAAGGTGTTATTTTGTTTAACTGAAACTTGGACACCGTCCTTTTAGACACATCTACTTTCTCGAAAATATTCTATCCACTCTTTGCTGGACGTAGCTAAAATATGACAACCCCAAGATCGGACAAGTTTAAAAGGAGATCTTTAAAACACCCATGTGCTTAGCTATGCAAGTAAGCACCTGTGGACTTTTTAGTAAAAAAACTTTTGAAAACTCTGGGAGAATCCACTTGTATCTTTAGAAATCAAACGACTTAAAGGCCAGAAGTTTCGTTTGAGGAGACTTACACTGAAAGAAGCTCAAAAAGTCACAAGCCTGTTCACTAGCCATTGCCTAGTCCAATTCATGCTGAATTGCTGATGGACCAAGGCTGCTCAGGTCTCTGAGCAACTGAACAGATTTCTTGGGATTTTTCCTCCAGCAACATGTAGTGTGCTGGTAATAACAGACCAGCATGGTGTTTGCAAGAGTGAATACAGAGTATTTCATGGCCAGCTCAGATGTCGAAAAGGGAGACTGCAGTGGGGGAGGCCTAAGCTCAGACAGGAATTTCAGGGAATCCCAGTAGCCAAGGAGAGCAATGAGAGCTGCCCAGTACAGTACAGGGACCAAACTACATGGGTGTTTTGGTTTGGCCTGGCCAGATTTCAGCGGCGGGGGGGGAGCTGCAGGGTGGCTTCTGTAAGAAACTGCTAGAAGCTCCCCAAGATTGATAGAGCCAATGCCAGCCGGCTACAAAGAGGGACCCGCCGCTGGCCAAGGCTGAGCCTATCAGTAAGGTGATAGGAGAGGAACACCTCTGTGAAAAACATATTTAAGAACGGGAAAAAGAACTGCGCCATCACAGCTGGCACAGAGATGGAGGAGTGAGAGTCTGTGCAGACACCAAGGTCAGTGAAGAAGGAGGAGGGGGGAGGATGAGCTCCAGGCGCCGGAGCAGAAGGAGTCCCCCGGGTCCGTGGTGAAGACCATGGTGAAGCGGGTTGTCCCCCTGCAGCCCATGGGCGAGGTGCAGAAGTCCACCGTGAGGATCACCGCATAGATGTCCACCGAGGACTCCACGCCGTGTGGGTGGACTGCCTGAAAGGGGACTGTAGCCCGTGGGCAGCCCACATCAGAGCAAGTTGCTGCCAGAACGTGTAGCCTGTGGAAGAGGGAATGCCCACGCTGGAGCAGGTTGGCTGGTGGGACTTTTGGGACGTTGTGGGTGGCTCATGCTGGAGCAGTTTCCCCCGAAGGACTGCGCCTCAGACTCACGAGGGGTGGGCTGCCCCTCGTGAGGTGTCTCGCGTTGGGCAGTTTGTGAATTGCCCTTCGTGGGACGACTCACGCGGAGAAGAGAGCGTGAAGCTTGTCTCCCGTGAGAGGGACCCCACAGTGGCCCTGGGGAAGAGTGAAGAGTCCTCCCCCGGAATGAAGAAGCGGTGAAACCAACGTCGGATGGACTGACCGCAACCCCCATTCCCTGTCCCCCTGCGCCGCTCGGGGGGAGGAGGTGGAGAAACCGGGATTGATGTTAAGCCCGGGAAGAAGGGAGGGATGGGGGGAAGGTGTTCTGTTTAGGATTTGTTTGCTCTTTCTTACTTCTCACTACTCCTCTCTGATTAGTTTTTAATAAATGTACCTAATTTCCCCAAAACTGAGTCTGTTTTGCCCGGGACGGTAAATGAGGGTGATCTCCCTGTCCTTATCTCAAACCCTGAGCCCTTGGAGATATTTTCTCCCCCTGTTCAGTAGTGAAGGGGGGAGTGAGTGAGCGGCTGTGTGGGTACCTGGCGGCCGGCCAGGGTCAACCCACGACAATGGGTGGAAAAGTCCCAACTGCCTTCCTTTTCAGACACATAAAATAATATTTCGTGCCTCTAGTGCAATATTGTGTATTTATTGTATGTGTTATGTTACATTATGTTGTGTTACAGATTCATAGAATGATTTGGGTTGAAAGGGACCTCAAAGATCATCTAGTTCCAGCCCCCCTGCCATGGCAGTGACATCTTGTTGGGCTCTTCTCTGGGCAGCTAGTGACAGGATGAGAGGGCACGGCCTGAAACCGCGTCAGGGGAGGTTTAGGTTGGATCTCAGGCAGCCCTTCCTCACGAAGGGGATGCTCAGGCACTGGGATGCACTGCCCAGGGAAGGGGTGGAGTCACCAACCCTGGAGGGGTTTAAAGAAAGACTGGATGTGGCACTTAGTGCCGTGGTCTGGCCGATGTGGTGGTGTTGGGTCATACTCTGGACTTGATGATCTCAGAGGTCTTTTTCAGCCTCAACAATTCTGTGATTTCCCACTAGATCAGGTTGCTCAAGCCTCCATGCAACTTGGCCTTGAACACTTCCAGGGATGGAGCATCCACAGCTTCCCTGGGCAACCTGTTCCAGTGCCTTGCCACCCTCAGGGTAAAGAACTTCCTCCTTTTATCTAGTCTAAACCTATCCTCTTCCAGCTTCCACCCATTGCCCCTCATCTTATCATTATAGGCCCTTGTAAAAAATCCCTCCCCAGCCTTCTTATAGGCACCCTTAAGGTACTGGAAGGCCACTATAAGGTCTCCCCGAAGCCTTTTCTTTTCCAGGCTGTTCTGTTCTGATAATGCAGCCACTGATACATTAGTTAGTAAGCACAGCCATGGTACACAGTTTCTTGTGTTCCAGAGAACACTTTTGAAAACATATATCATAGCATGTGGGGTTTTAAGGCTGACTGTAAAGTGACAGAGAGCAGCTGGCAGGGAATGGCATGGAAGGATGTTCAGCGATGCTGTCCATGAGAAAGAGCTAACAGCAGGAAGGGTGTGCACAGAGGAGAGCAGATCAAAGGCAGTGTGTGAGTGTAGTTGTTAATAAAGCGTAGAGGAAGTAAGGAAATCTAGGAAAGATGAGGAATTCTGAGGAGGCAGTAGAACTCATGAGCATTTGAGACAGATGGAGCACTTTAAACATACCACAGTTAATCGCACAAAGGGTAGGGATTGAAAAAGAATGCAAACAATACTTAACCACATGAGTGTAGGTTCAACGAGCTGAGGGTGAAGTCCTGAGAATGGGTGCATTTGTATTCAGAAACACGGAATCATGCCGAGTTCTCAGATCTTGGCCTCTGCCTATGCCCCAACAGTGTTTCACAGGCCTTTGGTCTCCAGGTGAGTTCTACTAGCAATGGAATGAATTTGCAGAATTTGCACAGCACAGAGTACTTAAAAATAGTGCACTATTTCTGCTTGCATTTTGACACCTGTATTTTGGCTCTTCTGCTGAATTCCCATAAGGTAAGTAGCAAAAAGTTATTTGTGGGAGACAGACAGCAGTAAGTGGTAGAATGCAGGAGTCTACGCTGAAGGATCACTAGTGAGTTGTTAGCAGCACCCACGACTACTTATATATGAATCCTTACAGCAACATTTTTTACAGTTGGGGTACCAGGCCTTGGAAAGTTTGAGTCTGTAACTATTTAAAGAAAAGGTCCCAGCTAATCAATGCCATGAAGTCTTCAGCTGATGTTGCATATTTTAGACAAAAATATTATCTGTTAGAATTTTTAGCAATTGTGTGAAATAATGCAAATTACTTCCACCTGACAACTGCCCAGCTGAAAGCCAAGTGAACTTTTTTCTTTCTGTACAGCCAGACAAGGCCAACAAGGATGATAAACCAGTGGTGCCATTATTATTGTGCGCATTAGTGTTAGCTTGACCCATCTTTTTGGTTTAAAAGATGTGTGAGGACTGTTTTAAGCTAAGGGTCATGATATCCATCCAACATACAGCAGTTACTCTAAATATCTCAGACAGTCAATTAAAAAAAAACACGTTTGTGGATTAAAGACTTCCTATGGCACTGATACCTGCTTTTTATTTTACCAACAGGTAGATCTACTGGAATAGATTTAGGGCTGAAGTTCAGGCTTACTGAAGGTGAGGAGAATATGTCTGCTCCATCAGAATTTGAATCCATTTTGAATAAAGAAAGACATTATGATATTGAGATATACTAAAACATATTAGTTTACTTACGTGCACAGGATAGACTGGTCCTCTCGATCTGTCAATAAAGAAAAAACTCCATTAATTATGGAAAATGTCTGTCATGACAGAAGCACTTATATTTTTAAGGATTTACATTGAACAGCCTAGACCTTCCAAAATCTGGCAATCCATGATTAGTCAAAAGTACTGGGTTCACATCTTATTTAATTTGCCCTTGCATTTAAATAACCATCTCTAATGGAAATATTTTGTACAAAAAATGAACAAAAGGTTAAGAGTTCAAAAATATTTTTTGTAAATTCCATTAGAGATGAACTGTAATGAGGACAGCAAAAGATCAGTCTCTCTGTAAGAAGATTATAACTGAAAATTTCAAACCTGAAACTCAAGTTTTTACTATGCTCATGAAGTATGGCTAGCAGCCCACTTGAGAGAAAGTCTGGACAGATAAGGCATCAAAAACTAAAATGTTTTAAGCTGGTCATGCAAAGCTTTGAATTTTGAAAGCAGAGCAGTTCAAATACCTGAATAATGTACTCTTTATTTCAGACTGAGAGATAACTTTTATCGAGAGGACAGTAAGATAAAACAAGATACTTCATGTATTTTACCAGAATGTGTCAACAAGTACATAAGTATTCGTCATACTTTTTACTATGAACAGGACCATCGAACACATTTTGGATCAAGATTTATAAAAAAAATTTATAAAAGTTTTACAAAATCTCCATTTCTGCTGTGTGAGGCATGTAAGAGTTTTCTGCTGTAGGAAGGTTTAGGATTACATCCCCGCTCCATAACCCGCTCTTGCAGCATTCCTCTCTGGTTATGCTTTTGGAGTCAGAGTTTCTCTTTACCTTCAAAAATTTTACACATAATTTTCTACCAGAAGGCTGATCTCAGGCTAAGATCTCTAGGCTGTGATGGACAATGAACACCTACTGGGTTTCATAATGTGCTCCACAATGCTAGACTATTTCGTAAAGCTACACTGAAGCAAGATTTCTAGCAAAGTCTGTGGTAATGGGAGCCTTTACAGTTTACCCTCTATGCAAAGATGCATGACTAGCATGTTTGCTGTAATCAGTTCTGAAATAGAACAATTTTTTTTCACTGTGGCAATGGTCAAACACTGGGACAGGTTGCCCAGAGAGGTGTCATATCTCCACCCCTGGAGCTCTTTGGAAGTAGCCTTGAACAAGGCTGTGAGCAACCTGCCCTGGTGTTGCAGGTGGCCCTTCCTTGAGCGAGGCTGCCACAGACTGCCTTGTACAGACTGCAGAAAAACCTCCTGATTTAGGATAATAAATCCCCAGGCAGGTTAAATACATTTTTGAAAAGTGTGCATAGTTGACAAATCTGAGACTTGAGGCAAATAACTAAGGCAGAAGCAAGTGTTTCCATATGGTTTGGCATTATTGACCGGGTGCAGAGGTAGCGTAAGTCCAGTGGAGCCTCTGTCAGAGGTTAAGACACGAACTCCTCCCTCCTTTTATTCAGTGTGTGGGGTGACTTACAGGGCCACCTATCTGATTGCTTGCCCCTGTTGCTGACCCTGTATGTAATAAACACCATGAGATAAACAAGCTTTCTGCACTGGGTAAGGATAATGGGGATAAATTCGACTATTAAGCTTGCAAGTTGTAATTGCTGCCTGAACCACAGCCAGTCTAGGAAAAGCAGTAGAGGATTCTGCTACGGCTTGTATTGATATTAAGCAACTGTTTAACTCCCAGGTCCTCAATAGCTATAACATAAACTGCTTTATTGATCACTCACCCAGGAAATGGTGCCAATTCACTGCTTTATTCAGTAAATTAGTGCAAAATGACTCATTATGTTTCTATTGGAGATACTTGTCAGCAATCAGCATGGCAGGACTATTCCACATCTGCATTTGGGAGGAGAGGAGCTGTAAGCTGTGTTTATTTTTCACTGCAGGATACGAGCTAGGCTTTCTTTTAAGTTAAAAAAGTGAGAACACAGTAGAAGTTTTGCTAAAAATACACTGTTGTGTAAATAGAAACCATGGGCATATATTGATATTGCATCACAAACCCATAAATACCATAAAGAAAATAAAAGTGACTTCTTGATACAGAGTTGCCAGTGGAATTTCTGAGCTCAGGGAGCATTAGAAAAAGTTGATCTCCTCCAAGCCAAGTATTTTCTCACTACTCTTTGCTGCCCATTGCTGCCCTTCTTTAGCTCCCCAGTAAGTTAAAAACCCCTCCTGAAAGTATCTCATAAACTGGCCCACCACAGGGGTTTGTGTGAGTGCAGGTGTATGGGCAGCTTTGCTGAAATGTGCAAGCAGAAGGACTGTGAAGGCCGGTGAAATGGAGGGAACGGTGGGTCTTTGGCCCTGGAAGGACTCAAACTGAAAGCAGGGACTGCTGGGTGGCTGCTGGCTCTCAAAGGATGCCTTCTGGTGAAGCAGCACTTTGTGGCTCTAACTGACAGCAACTTGTTTGAGGGTTGTTGGAAGTTCTTGGAGGGAAAACCAAAACTGTATATTTGCTTTCAGGTTTCCCTCATAGTCTGAAAGGTTTCCAGGATTAGACCTATGCAATTTGCCTGTTCTCCGCAGGTGAACAACCTCACAGCATCCTTGCAAGCTTCTCCCTAGGTCACTGGACTTATCCCCTTCTAAATTCCCTTGTGTTTGGCAGCCGTATGAAGTGTCGGAGCTTTCAGCCCTACATTGCTGAACTGTGCAGCCTGTCCTGCGAAACCTCATGCTGACAAACTGTCCTATATTCTATGTCCTTCATTGATTCTAACAAATTGCAAAAGTAAAGATGAAACGTATCGATTCATCTAATCCTATTCTGTTGTGACTTGAGCTGCAGATGCTGGTCTCATTTACTTTCAAGGGCTCTCCCATTTGATTCTCCTATTTCTGTTCTGGAATAGTTTGTTCTATATAGAAAGGACTGTGCCCTATTTTGGTAGTCTGCAACTTTATGTGGGTAGATCGATCAGAAGAGAATAACTTGGACAAATAAAACTCCTGAAGCATAATTCCTGGGGCTTAAAAAGCAACAAAATAAAATATGTCTTTTAGATTCCAATATCACTTTGACTAATGTATTTCTAAAAATTTTGACACTTGCTGGAAGACTATCATATCCACCCCCTGTATGTCTATATTAGATGTTTTGGAGATTTTTTATTTTTCTCGATTTTTAATAGCCTGGAGATCTACATTTACATTCTAAACCCCACCAGCTTTCCTAAACACGCAGTTGACTTTCTTTTTCTGGAATCTGCTTGGTTTTTTTCACCAAACACCTCCAGATTGCTTGTAAGAACCATATGCCTCTCTGTTCTTGATAGACCAGCTAGCTCTGCTTAATCACAAACAAAATCAGACGGTTTATCGCAATGAAGCAGCAAGTTGGCAGCGTTACCATAAAAGGAAAAAAGCAGACTGAAACCATGTTCCAACACTCGCTTACTGCTTCTTTACATTTGTTAATAACTACACTGCCTAAAGGGGACATTTCTGTACAGTCCTGCTAAGGACACAGTAAACAGCTGGCTTTTCACAGCAGCCTCTGCTTCTGAGATCTTGGGAACTGTATTTCCCTCCCATACCTCCCAGTAACTACCAGGTTGTTTGTTTTTCCATCTTTAACTCAAGCCTGCATAAAAATGGCTTTGCAGAAAATAGATAATCTTCCTGAATTTGCAGAAAGCTGTAATATATCTTCCCCATGATGATTTATTGCCTGAAAACTTAATAAAACCGTAATCGTCCATATGAAAACTTTATTACTACTGCTACATGACATGACTTTTCACGTTTGTATTGTTTATCACTTATTTGCTGTTCGCTGCATGCAGAAAAGATGGCAGAAGGCAGCAGAATTACTCATGTTTACTAGATTGGAGTCTCAGCTCCATCATCCCTGGAAGCTGACAGTGCTGCAAGGAGTCATCCACCCACCTCCAGCTACTCTTCCCTGGCCTGCACTGCCCTCCCCTTGCTGCTGGGACCAGCCATCATGCAGCCACACTGTGCACCAGGAGGGATTGACCCACCTTAAAACTAATTCAGCGAAAAGCAAGGGCTGTTTTTCACCTGGAGCAGTTTTTTATTGTGACTGTGTGAAGACTGACGCTGGCAGTGCAAGAGTTGGAACGGGGATCAAGCCCTTCATGCAGCAGCTGCGCCACTGGGGAGCTACTGCACCCGAAACACAGGAGAGGGAGATGGGTGCAGAAGCACAGGGTGCTATTTTATGATTGCAGTCTCTAAGTGTACTAGTAGTCAGCTAACTTGTCTATAAAGACAATCAGTAGGGCTCAGTTCAGCGTGGTAGCTCCTGGGGGCAGATACACACACAAAATGCTCTCCCGGAACATCATATTCTCTTAGTCTTTTAGATTAAAGAAAATTAAAGAGGATAAACTTTGTTCTTGTTCTGGCTGGAAATGAACATCAGTGACTGTGCCTGGGCAACGATCATACTGCATTAGTGACGTGGCAATCAGTAGATTCAACAGGACATCCAGCACCCCAGTTTGAGCATAAGACAGCATGACTGTGATTTGTAAAAGGGTTTTAGATGCTCAGAACCACTTGAAACAAGTGGAAATTTTATCTCTGCCCAGCCAACATCTATGTTAATTCCTGTGTCCTGTGACATGTCAGCTTTTCTGTGTACTTGGAAGAAAGTCCAATTATCTGATTTCTGTTAACCGTAGCTAAGTGTTATTACCAGAACAACTTTGATGGGACTCAAACACCATCCCTAATGAATACATTAACCAAGTAAGTCCCTAAAGCAGAGGAAGAGCACGCTGTGCACAGCTCATGTTTTTTTGCTGCATGTTTGTGCCAAGAGAGGAGAGGGTGAGAAGGTGAAGGGCTGTGATTCCCAGATGATGAGCCTGCAATAGGACCAGCAATTTGCAGACACCGAGGCTCGATTCACCAAAAGATAAAGGTTCCCCGAGACATCTGAACAAGCTGATGCACTTGGCCAAGTGGCCTTGGTCATGAAGTATCAGAATGTAATTCTTAGGTCTCGTGAATCTAAGATACATTTTACTTTGGCAAGAGGAAACTATGCAAGTTTCCCAGATAAGGAGCAATGCTGATATTTCACAAGAAAAACATTCAGTGCCCTGGTCCATGTTTATGAGTAAGAACTTTTGTTTATATTCCATTTGCAAACATGCTTAAAAAAAAAAAAAAGATGAAGCATTCTCTGCCTATAAGTGTTGCATGCACACACACACAATCATGTTGACGCCCACTTTGACCACTCCAACGTGAATATAATTTGGCCGAGTAACTAGAGTTATTTTGAGGCTTGGTTTTAGTTTTATGCACAAAATGCGGGTATATTTTTACAAACAAAAGCACAGCTTTAAACCCAGCTGGGGCCCTCCTCAGGGATGGAGAAACTCCAAAATGGCATGTGCAAGTAAAGAAGCAAGTAAAGCGTGGGTGTCCTGAGCTTGTGATGCAAGCTCTTGTGTGACCGCTCCCCTGCTGTCGTGCCAGCTGTGCGTGGTTAGGATGGGCGGCGGTGGAAGAGCATTCTCTCAGAGGTTCAGCTGATGGTCTCTTCCCTCCTCTTTCTGCTTGCTCTCCCCCTCCTCTCTGCTGTGAAGAGGAATGCCATGCAAAGAGGGCACATGAATAACGAAGCAAGAAGCTTCTCCAAGAGCTGGTTGGGCCAGGAAATCATTAAAAGCACCAGAAAGTGAATAAAAAGAAGCATGTACTCCTGCTTCCTCCTCCCAGCACCCAGTCTGGCAGTGACAGCTGAACCCAGGCTGTTCTGGGTGCAATTAATGACCACAGCAAAGGGTGAGCCAGCTCCTGCAGCTTGGGAGGGCGTGTTAGGAAGGGCAGGAGACAGTTAATGAGAAGAAGGGTGCAGGAGGTCTGTACGCTGCTGGGAGCAAGCTGATCTGTGCTAATACCCGTTTCATGCAGAAAACTCATGCACTGTCAGGCCAAACCAATTCTCGTGTTTCAGCATAGTCTGTAGTATTATGAGGTTTTTTTTCCCCTTTCCTGCAGACAGCTTGTAGCCCTTTCCTAGTTGTTTTTCCCCGTCCCATTTTTAGGGCCAAGTAGCAGTATTCTGCACAGATGAGTAAGAACACTGCTAATGACCTGCAAGAGCCAGAAGCTTTCTTGCAGAGCTCCCCTGTGAGGCGTGCTGCTGCTTAAATAACAGATCCGAGGAAAGAAGCCTGCTCTGATTTCAAGGCCTGCTTGGAGCCCTGGACTGTGCTGGATGCAGAGCCCAGAGTTCTGAGAGATGATCTGAAGACAGACATGTGACCATGGCTTGGTGGGATGAGTTTATGCCAAGTAAGTTTCTTATAACTGTGGTTACATTAAAAATTATGTTTACTGAATGAAGTTATTTTAAAAGCACCTGCATCCTCAGTCCTAAACGTATTTTATAGCTGGTTTTCATGAATATGTCTGCCATTACAGTATGGAGGAATGTCTGTTTTCAGGATGTCTTTTATTGTTGCTTTATTGATCCCCCTTCTCTGCTGCGCTCTAGCTCTGCCTTCTCGGATGCACTCAAATAAAGGAACTGAAATAGCTCCAGAAAAGAAATGTCACATAAGCCATAGGAAGAAAAAAGTTTGCTCTTGTAAAGCAGTTCTACCTAGTTCTGTGGGTGTAGAGTTGAATTAACTATATTTCAAACATTCTGAAAATGTAAGATTCTAGAGTCAGGAACCTAATTTATAATTAGGTAATCAATTAAAGTAAATAATCTTCAGGTGTTTAATCTTCAGAAGTTCTAAGGATTTTGTTATCTGGATTATTTTGTTAGCATTACGATTGGTGCAAATGAGTACTCAGGACTTGTTTAGGGAAAAACAACTGTTTTGATGCCTTTGATATCAATCACTATTGGGCATTGTGTGTATTATATATTGCTCGTACCAAAATGATAGGGCTTTGGCTGGTATTTTCAGTGAGTAGGAGTCTACCTGGGGTTTGGCAATTATACTTCTGTGGATTTGATGGCCTGGCACACATATGTATAAGATGATCTTTTTTTCATTGTGCGGAAGGACTTTGTCTGGTTTAAATCTTGGTTTAGAAAATAGCAATTAACTATAATATACCCAGGTGACTGCTTGTAACTTGTGGTAATTCCGCAGGTTCCTGTTTCAAGTAGGGCGAGTACAGGAGCACTGCAGTCCTAGTGGTACGATGTGCTGAGCACCTGCAGGAATACTGTGTAGTTTAAATTTGTATAGTTGGATAAAGTACACAGTGGTTTTGAATAGATTGGTTTCTCTGAAACAATCGCTCTTCTGGGCGTGTATGTACGTAAATATTACAAATCAATACCAGGTACTAATCTAAGTGCTAAACTGCAATTTTGAGATGCTGTTTATTGTTTTCACCAGTCAGACCTACACTCCATAAGCCTTAAACTCCTAAAACCTTAATCTCCAAAGTGAGAAGGCCTAAACTTCAGGGCTGTGAACCTTGCTGAGCTGAATGTCTGCAGGATCAGGCTCCTAATGACGACACTTAAATTTCAACGTGTTCTGTAGAGCCCTGGTTTCCTGGAGCATCTGAGGTCGCTGCAAGATGGCAACCAGCCACGTCCCTGTAGTCTATAGGTGTTGCAGCCTCATACATTCATCACTGTAGCTTTTTCATCCCTAAATGACGGGTTTTTTGTTTCCTTAGAGCAAAGCCCCCTCAGTCTGTCAGTAGTGACTGCAGAAGGAGAACACTGAACTTCAAAGGTTTTGTTTGTACCACTTGGGGCCTGACTGCTTTCTCATTGCTGCTTATTACCATTATTGTTAGAAGACGGCACATCTCAGCTGAGTGCTCCAAAGCATTAGACTGTAATGAAAGTAGCCTCAAAACATTATTTGAATTTGCTTTGCTAGGGCAGAGAGAGAGAGGAGCGATGCAGGCAGATCCAGCGGCACTAGCAGCTAACTTTGGAATAGTCTCCCTGGTGGAGAGGGAGCATTTTCCATGCCCGTATTTGCCAAAACTATTCGCTTGACTTTGAAACCTTCCCACATGCCTCGACACAGATGGGTAAAAGGATTGTTTTTCCTTTTTGAGTCACAGTGTTTGTGGACTGCCGTTCCTGCCAAAGAATTCCTCTGAAACTTCTAGAAAGCCTGTGTCTCCCTCCGTAACAGATCTTTTCTGGCTGTGCTGCTTGCAGGAGCACACGTGGAGTTACGAGGTGTTTGCTCCCACGTTAGCGGGCAGCAACTTCTGCGAGCCGCAGCGCGGGGCTGCCCTACCTTGCAGCATGCTCCTGTAGGCTGTGTCCGCGATAGCATAGATGTGGGGCGGCATCTCGTGCCTCTTCTTTCCCTTGTACATGTCGATAATCTTCTCTGAATAAATGGGCAGCTGTTTGTATGGATTTATCACGACGCAGAAGAGACCTGAATAAGTCTACAGAGAAATAAAATAAAAAAAGGAAATTAATACCACGTTCCACGTCTAGTGTGGGAAACACAAGTATCAGCTGTGTTGAGCTATTGGGAGTTTAGCAAATAATGCTCTTATGTTCTGTCTAGTGTAAGAAATTAAGCAGCAGTTTCTGATAGTATGCGTATGGGTGGTTTCCAAGCGTGAAAATAATTTATTTCTAATAGGCAAACTGCTAGAAAGTGTGTGAATTTTGCAATCTGTAGAAACACCATGATCTGATGTTAGAGCTTCTTGACTTCAGTGATTTTCAGTACATAATGAATCACCCTTATCTGTAATGATGTAACAACTATAATAATTCATAGTATTTCTTTACATGTCTGTTGTCATATCAGAGTATCTACTCAGGCAGGTGTCAAGTTTTGTAAACTGAAATCCTAGGTGAGAAAATTGGATAGATGTTAGAAGAAAGTTTTTAAACAAAGGTTACGTGAACACATAATAAAAATGAGATTGATAAGAGTCCTTAAAAGAAAAAAAGACTCGATTTCCAAATAGATGTCTGTACAGAATAGTCATGCCTTCACTACATGGTTATTTCTGTAAAAAAGTCAGGAAAATTGTGATTTCTGTTTACAGCTTAATGAAGGTGTTAATTAAAAAATGTATACATAAACAAATAAGAACATTGGCTACCAGCTGGTAGCTGTTCATCCGGGTTCTGTTAGTTGTTGCATTTTTGTTTTTCTGCTGGTTTAATTTTCCTTTGTTTCAGTATGCTTCAGCTATTGAACTGGAGCAGAAATGATAGCATATGATTGATAGATGGTGAGCCAGTTACTAAAAGTAAGAAATTTGCAAGGGTTTTTAATTAAAAAAATTAAAACTCCAAAATAAAAAAAAAAACCCTAAGTTATGAGATTATACATATAATTATATACGATATACAATTGCAGGGGTATTGTGGTATTTAAGCCAGCCTGTGGTTGTTAGTTGTAAAACCAAGCCAGTTTAAAAAAAAAAAAAAAGGAAAGAAATTATGCTCTTTCTGATTTAAGCATAAGTGGGTTTGGACTTCTTTCCTTTTTTTATTGCTATGCTGTGTGAATAAGTGCTTTGTGGCGTGCAGCTGCTGCCCTGCCTGAGTCTCAGGGCTGTGTCCAAGGAGGGCTTGGGCTACCTCAGTTCCCCCAAAGGAACCACTGCAGCGCAGGGCTGTGAAATGGCATCTGGGAGGCTTGGCTCTGGGCACAGGGATTTCCCTTTCCTGACCATAATAGGAAATGGCACAACACCATCTCGGCACAGCCTGAGCACTTTATATGGTATTCAGCAAACACGGCAAGAGCACCCATCGGTCTCCTGCAGCGAGGAGCAGGTTGGGTGCTCCACGCTGGGCAGGAGAACGTCTGGGATGCTCTGGGTGGAGATGAGGACCTCTCCTACTGTTTCAGGTTGTGGCTGCATCACTGCAGTCTAAAGTACGATAACAAGAAAGTCAAGCTCAAGGTCTTCTCCAGTTCTCAGTATCCCCAAGCTAAAACCCGTGATGTGGAAGGCAGATAATTACTGTGCTAAATTTTCATTGACCCTGGAGTTCAGAATGGAACTCTGTGCTAAACGTGTCAAAAAGAACTGCAGTGCTGCTGGGACAATGGGCAACTGACAGTCTTTTGTCCTAGAATGACTATCAACGCCCTTAAGGAAGGGATAGCAAGGCCTTTTATTCAGTAGAAGTATTTTTACTCTATGCACTCAACTCATCATTCCCAACCAAGGAAAATAATCGAAGAGTCAATTTCCACTTCAGGAAATTATTTAGGCCTCCTTTCCCCAGGTTTTCTAGGCATTTGCCTGACTTGTGCTGTTTGCACACCCAGGCATGCATTAACATACCTTTGAAGAGGTAACTCCTCAAAGTTTTTAAAAAGGTGGGTTAATTTAAAGTTATCAAAAAAGGGGGTTGTTAAGGAAGAGCAAAAGCCTGAGCTGAGAAAGTTCAGGACACCCCATTTCTAACTGGACTGTGGCTGGTGCCATCTCTCACCTGGAGGAAGTTGACCAAGACCTCTTCTTTTCACTTATTATAGCTCTAGATACCTGCTTTGCAAGGGTTTGGGGAAAGCAGATTAATATATGTGATGTTTTGGAGGCTAGTGAGCCAGTTGGCTGAACACATGATTGAAAGTGCAGGATTTGAGGTCTCTGTGCCTTAAATCATTGTCTTCTCACACAGTCTATCAAGAGAGGTGACCTCCAGCCATATCTCTCCTTGCAGGGTCTGGTGGCAGAGCATGACTTCAAGTATCTTAAGAATAGTGTCCACAGGAATGCTGAGTTTGTGTATCCCTTGGACAGCCACCACTCACGGGTATTTAAGAAATACAGGCACAAATACACAAAACTATGTTGTAAATGCCTAGATTTGGGCAGAAGAATCCCACCTCTGGTAACAATATGCATAAAGAGTATTCTGCATTTAAGAAAGCATTTTGCACTCTTAGGTGAAGACTGAATTAGTATTGCCTGCGAATACAGTCACAAGGAACTTGATTTTACTCTCAAATTCACAGAAGCTGTGTTGCTATTTTGTTGATTTTTATATAATCATTTTTGGTCTAATTTCACAGCATTGCAGAATGTTTGGGGTTGGAAGCAAACTCAAAAGATCCTCTAGTCCAACCCGCCTGCCAGAGCGGGGTCACCCAGTGTAGGTCACACAGGGACGCGTCCAAGTGGATTCTGAATTTGTGTGTGGATAAGGCAGATCCTGTTTGTTCTGAGCAGTGTGAAACATGAGTTAGCGGCAAAACACTTCTTGCCCTTCTTTCTTGATTATCTGTGATGAAGGAAAACACCAGGGTGTTTTCTCAGTGTACTGTCACTCTGAATTTCTGCACTGAATCTTAATAATATCTAACATGAATGCAAGGGACAAACAGATTTTATCTTTTTTGCAGCTACGTTGACTTTTTTGTGTAGCAGAATTGGGAATCCCTATTTGCAATAGAGGTGCTGTAAAGGGGGAATGTTAAGGTCACGTTTTCTTTGTGCATGTGGGACTCGGAGGGAGGCAACATAGGTATTACGTGGCAAATGTTTTTTACAGGTAGTTTTGCAATTGGCTGAGACCCAAATTCCTTTTAGATGCCTCCTATTTTCCTTAAAAGTTATGGCAGTATCTAGTAAGTATAAGGCTGGACAGTTTTACGCAGGTTTTAGTTATTGAAAATACTAATAACTTGTTGCAATACAAGTTAACTACTTCTTATACAAAATAAGTTCTTTAGACTTTAGGTGGTAGAAAATTAACAGTTATAATCTCTTGAGAAAGAAAACTTAATTTCTGATACACTTCCATTTTTGTCTCCATGAAAAATTCTTTGATTTCTTACAACAGTGCAGAACATTTTCAGAAAAAGTCTATTTTAGTAATTAATTCCGCATATTCTGAAATAATGACGCATAGGTCCATGTGTTCACCTGCAAACTTAAAATCCAATAAACTCAAATACTAAAAAGGTGCAAAGTCTAGCTTCTTTCAGGAATCTTGGTGATGTGCATTTTAGTACATTCCTCAAGGAAAGATCTTGAACTTCTCTCTTCAAAGTTCTGCATGACAACTAAATAGCTCCTTTGTTGTACTATGTCTAACTCTTTTCTGCTTCCTTTCTGACTTTCAGATTTACCATTCCTCATATTAATAATGAGACCTCAACTCCTGCTTCTAAAACTTTGTTACTTAAGCTTTGCACTTTATTTCTCTCATCATTGGTCTGTCATGCAAGTAAAATTTTCATAGATTGAGACTGTAGATTACTTTTCTGCAGCACAGCACGTGAAATCAAAGACAACAGCTAAATTCCATGGAAACTATCTTGGCTTTTTTACTGCTCAGTTTGATAACCGTTGTTGAAGATAAATTATGGGGTTATTAATGTCAAAATAGCCTTATGTTAATATACTTGTGGGGACTGGAAGACTGAACTTGTACCTAATTCACATGAACAGAGAGAAGATTTTAATTCGTCCAGACTTGTCTGACTTGCAAGTTGACCAACAAGTGGAGAACACGGTTTTAGTGGATGCTTGACTTGAATTCAGTAAGAGGCTGGTACACATGAATATTCTCACTTGAATTGTGGTGAGTTTGTTTATTCAAACCTAAGGTTTTTCTCAAGCACCCACAAAACAAGAACTTGTCAGATGCCTCTCAGTGGGAGTTTTGTCTGAGAAAACACTGCGTGATTTGTCTTTTCCATATGTTCTTTTTGCAAGTTACTGGAAACTTGCTCAGGTTTACCTTGAAGTCATTCAAGAGTCCCTATGGATTTTTTCTTTCTGTGTTTCAAACAGCAGGACTGAAGTGTTGTTCAGCTGTCAGAGAGTACTTTCCAAGCCAATAATATTCTTTCAGAAATAGCAATTTTTGGAAAGAAGCCCTTATATGTTTTAAGTAAGTAAAGAAGCAATTAATACAAAAGCAGGAGAATCATGGGAAGTAAAGTGAACTAAATACGGTTTTGGTTTAGGATGTCATATCTGAGGGTTTAGTATGTGCATGACGGTGTCACATGCAAAGACTGTATCCCTGGCTGTGGGTGGGATCCACCTCGTCCGTGACAGGACACGGTAGCAGGCAATAGGAAATGCTGTGTGTGTGCTTGGTTGTACTTACATAAATTAAACCTGAGAAGTATCTCTCCCTTAGATTGTGCAGCACTGAAGCTTCATTGAGGCAAGTCAGCTCTGCCATGTCTTCCACTTTGGAGAACTTTGGAGGATTCATCTTCTGGATGTCATCCTTACTCAGTGTCACTTTCTTTCCATTTTCTGCCAGTTCAACTGTCACCTCATCCCCTTTCTCCTCCTTGATACTTGCTGCTTCAAATCCATGTTTCTCTGATGGAATCCAAACCAGTTTCTTTGCTGACCAGTCAGCCTGGGCAAGTGGGTTGTTAATGAAGTTTTTGTCCACAAAGAGGAATTTCTCATCATCGCTGAGAGCTTTTTGAGCCATTTTGACTCAGCAGACACCTGTTGAGGAAGCAAAATATTCTGCTTTAAAGGGAGGCAAACATGGAGACATTCTAAGCAAAGCACATTTATCAAATCTGCCATGCAGTAGATCCAAAGCGCTACAGGTCCTGTGTCATATCTCACATCTCCATGCAGATACTTCTGGGTGCCAGCTTAGATACCTTATAGTGTCTACGTTCAGATTCCCATTCCTTTGTTGTTGTGTCTGAAATCATCTAAATCAAAAGCTTCATGATACTAAACCAGATTAGGACACCTGGGCTTATCACTTTATTCTGTTTATGTTGTACAGAAAATCTACAGAAAAGTAAGGCATAGCTAACGTCTGTGGAATGAGGCTGCCAGGACTGCACCAAGGCTACAGCTGAGCAGCTTCCAGCAGCTTCATTTCTTGCCCAGAGTTGATTGAATTCAGGTACATACAGAATTTCTCATTGCCCAAATACTGTTGGGTGCATACTGAAATACCAGCGCAATAATGAAATAATTACTAGGAGCACAGTTCCCAGGCTGCGTTCTAGAAAGGACAGAGATGAGTTTTCTAGCAAAGGACTATTTCCAATCATTCTAACATTATTTCATTTGGAGAAGAATAAGAAAATGTCAAAAGAAAAAGAAAAAAAAAACAGAAAAACTACTATCAGTATTGCTGATGAAGAAGTAATTTAGAGTTATCCCCTTTCCGTGGTTCAGACAGTGGGAGCTGCTCAGTTATGAAGGGTAAATGTGTGCTGTATGAGAGAGAAGAAATAAAACAAGGCTGGAAATTGCATCAGCTGTGGGATACTCTGCACTGTGATGCTCAAACTGGAAGGATGCTGCATCTGTGTCATGCAGTTGCGCATGGACAGAGCAGCATCGTACAGTCACATGGGTAAAGCAGCTGGATGTATCTGCTCCATAGGTGAGAGCAGTGGGAAGGTTTTGGCTGCTTTGCACCGTATTTGAGGAGGAGGAGGAGGAGACAGCTTCTTTCCTGCAAGGGCTGTTGGAAGTTAGGGTGTAGCTGCAAGATCTGTGCTGATAATGCTGTAGCTTACATAAGTGTTCTGCTCTGTCCTGTGGGATACACAGCGCTAAATGAGGAAAAGGGTAAACAGAGGATGACTGTGGATTTGCCACAGGGGAGGAAGAGAGTGGTGTTAATTGGGAAACCTGCCATGCAGTGGAGAGGGGAGCTGGGGAGGAGCTACAGTGGGGAGCAGGGAAGAGTGTCTGCCCAAGAAAAACATTTCTAGGAGACACAGGCTGTTTCATTTCCTTATTGAGAATGAATTTAATATTTACAGCATTCAAACAAACATGAATCTTGAGGGAGCTTGGATAACTGACTGCTAAAGATGTCAGCAATCAACCCATAAGCAGAACAAAACTTGTAAAGACCAAGCTCTGGTATGCAGCCAAATGGACACCCTGTGCTCTGGGAGTATTGGAGATTGGTTTCCAAATATTTGTTCTTGAAGACTTCCCACAGATTCCTTTTTTTTTTTTTTTGCAAGGCCAGACTGTGTGAGGGGTCTGAGAGAGAAGTGTGGATTATGCAGAAGGTGACATAAAGCTTAAAAACAAAACTAGGATTTTAGAGGTGCCCAAGAGGATTAGATGATACCCCACTGAAATTCAGTGGAAATCATGTGCCCCAGCTCCTTAAACACCTTCAACAATTCTCTTGTCTAAAAAAAAGAATAGCTTTCCTCGCAATGTGCTTGTCCTAGAGCCACCAGCCTTGCCTGGAAATCCCCAAGAGGAAAATTCGCCCAGGTCGTCCACGCGGACGTGGTGGGTGCAGGGGAGGGAGACCCGAGCAGCTTGGACCCGTGCGTTGGCCCTGGCCTGTGCGCAGCGCTCCCGAGTCTCTGCGAGGGAGCTCTGGGGGACGTGGCCCTTCCCTTGCTCCCAGGGGATTCTTGGAAGGGAGCTGCAAGAGGAAACTATTTGACCTCTGTGTGGATTAAGGCAGAAAATGTTCCCTCGTTGCCAAGAGGGCTGGTAGAGCCGCACAGTTCCAATAATGGAGATGGTATTCTTTCCAGCTGAGCTTTCCAGCTGGCGGCCGTGGGGTCGGGCAGGGGAAAGACGGAGGCACTGCCCCATGGCCAGGCTGCGGGAGCAGGGGGCTCGGGGAGCAGCAGGAGCCTGCTCTGGCCTCTCTCCTCCTGCTGCGGTAGCAACGGGCAAGGCACGTTCTCCACCGCACTGCCCCAGCAGCATGGGAGGAACTGCTGCAGCAATGGAGTGGGAAGGTTTCACTCTATCCTAGGCCCAGAAGAGAGAGCTGTACGGTCATCCTGAAGCATCAGAAAGGTTGGATTGTGCTGCTTGTGGTTGAGTGCCAGATGACAGCATGTGCAAATAAATAGGAATTTGCTATTGCTGTCAGAAACACTGAAAATTAGACTGGACTGCAGAGCTGAGTTTCTTGGAGTCAAATTCCGCTACTTTGAAGCTGCCCACAGCGACGGTGAAAATCAAACTGCCAAATCACCCTCACTATCTACCTTCATAACCCAACCGAAGATAAACCATTGGCCCGCTACAAAACATGTCACCAGTGGGATTACCCAGAAATTCTTTGCTGTTTTGTTGCCCAAGGACCAAGGGAAAGGTCCATTCCTTGCTATGTGCTAAGTCAACAACATCTCCTACAGATTACAGTAAAACAGAGAGCCGGTCTGTCTGTGTTCTACTGTGCCCTCCTACTTCTTCCTGCGAGTGAAACTTTCTGCACCTCGTTACTTAAATTCAGTCTTCCTGAAAGCAAGGTTAAGTTGGAAGATATAAGAGGTGGGCTGAACTGCAGGGCTTGCAAATACGGGTTGGAAATACCCCCTTGATCTGAGCACTACATTTGGCTAGTTTAAACATGGTAAGAGTAGACCCCCTACAAGAAATACAATAGAATCATAGAATGGCCTAGGCTGGGAATAAACAGTCTGAGCTGGATCTTGTAACTCCTCTGAAACACCATGAGAAGAAAACATGGATATGTGTAAAAAGAACTTTTCATCACTGACCTTCTGGAATTTGAGGATAAGGTTTGAGTAGCAGCTGAGTACCACTAGTAACAAAAAAAAAAAATGCACTTACAAAGTGTGGATTAATATTCACAGTCTAATAGACTATGAATGCCCTAGATTCTGTGGTCCTGCTCTGGTGGGAGGGTTGGACTCGATCTCCAAAGGTCCCTTCCAACCTCTAACATTCTGTGATTAACTGATGCATATTAATAATAAAATAAGGTTTCTGAATGGGTGGGGTAGGTGAGATCCACAAACTCAAGTAGATTTGTCCCAGTGAGGTGCTGTGCACTGAACTGATGAGCTGCTGAGGCTTTCTGATTAATGATTGGCAGCAAACTTTCTGGTCCATCTTGGATTGAGACTGAACTGCAGTAATCCAGCGTATGACTGATATTGGGGAAATGGGCCAATGGGAAAGATTGACTACTGCCTCTGTTCCCTGAGAAGGCAAAATCTACCCCTCAGCCAGTTCCTGGCTTTTATCCATCGGGCTGGCTGAGAGAAACAGACACCAGTACCTTATCTGTGCCAGAGTTGGAAAGAGGTTCTCATCCATTCTCTTAGAGAGATGATAGCTAAAATCATCTACAAGAGTAAATACTGTGTATTCAGAGGTGAGCTATCCCGAGGAAGGTGGGACGAAAAGCAATCACAAAAATACGACTGATATGAAGTTTCTTGTTTTAGAAATGTGCTGAATTACACCAAACTGGATCCATTAACTATTCTTGTCTAACCCCCAAATGTGCACATACGCCCAGATGTGTTCTTCCACGGCTTACTTTCTGTTCCTCGTGCTGTCTCGCTGCAGATGTATCTGGCTGATCTTTACTGCCTTTTCCTTTATCATGCCAGTGACAGAAGTTGAATTCTGTCTTTACAATCAGTTTATCCTGAGTATATTTTCCAAGGACAAAGTATAACTATCTCCAGGAAGTACACTCTAATTAAAAGGTTGTTGGCCAAGTAGAATTGCCTCCTGGGTCAGAGCTTAGAGGGGCTGCTTTTCTCTTAATGAGTAGATAAAGGACAATTCTCCCTTCCTCTGCAGGATGTGCATGTCAGTATAAAAGTTTATCACAGCCGCACAGGGAATAATTATTAGAACGGAGGGAAATATAACCAAGTATTATTTATTATCTGAATTATTTTCAGAAACTAAGTCCTGCTCTTTTAAGTGGCTTCCGATGGAAGAATGTAGCAGTAAGCTGCTGCTTGACTCAAACTGCATTTCTGGGCTACAGCAGTTCTTGACTATGTCTTTCCAGGTTGCTTACCTTCTAGTTTTCCAGTACTTTGCTTTGAGCATTGCTTGAAAAAACAGAAAAATCTAGGGCCAAATCCTAATCTTGTGATCTTCATCTGGGAACTGGTTCCCCAGCGCAGTGTCTCTGTCACAAGCACTGCCACTGATCCGTGCATGCCTTTTGCCTCCCCGCTGGTCACCAGGACCACCCCTCAAAGGCTTCATCTCATCATGGACATTTTCGTCTGAACATGGAGGTGTCATCAGTACTACTTTATGGCTTTTCAACCATGGGAGAGGGAGAGTCTGTGTTTTAACAGAGTATTTTCAGTAATTTCAGCAGGTTATTTTCTGCTGGTTTTTTTTGATGTTTGTCTTTTTTTTAATGCATTCTCCATGTACTTTAATCAAATTGTCTGTAAGTGCCTGTCGGGTCTTCTCACCTCTGTTAATGCAGGTTATTACGTAAGTCGGATTAAACACTTGATAGTTCTTTTAATACTCCAACGAAGTTGGCCCCAGTTATTGCCAGTGTTATAAACTGTACAAATTAGAAAAGAAGGAAGAAAGACTCGAAATGCATCATGTGGGGATAGATTCCCTTTATCTGGAAAATGCTGGCTATTTCAAATATGCCCAAATGTCATTCTATTATGTAAATCAGATTCTGCATGCTCATTAGAATTCATAAATCTGTATTTTAACTGGACTTTGCACAAGTTGGAAAGCTATCTCTAGCTCTTGACTTCTGCTAAAATTAACATAGTTAAAAAAAAGGCCAACAGATTTGCAACTAATAAGTCTCAGTGAATTATAAAGAGCCGGGATCCTCTGCATACATCTCTGCATGCTACCATATATGGTGATGTTCTTCTCGATACTAGCCCTTCCACAAAAATGTAATGATAACAAATTCAAAACAAATACCTTTTAGGGACTAGCATGTCAATTGCAAATGAGATAATAAAAATCATTGTTTACATCTAAGCGAATACAGCCAGAGGAGTATCACAAACTAAAGCGACTAATCAAGCTCTTTGCGCTCTGGGGGTTCACCGATTTAGCCTCGGTGTTAGTAGCTTGAAGGAGCTGGGAGCTTTGGGCGTTCAGCCAGTCCAGCCCAGAGCCTTGTTGCAAGCTGCCTGGTAGGGTAAGGCTTTGAGGGAAGGAGAGCTGGGCTTCTTTTTAAGCAACCGTGTTTTAGAAATGGTTTTACCGAGATGTATGTATTGGGTAATGATGACAAAATGTCTGATTTCCATTATATTTAAAATATATCATGATGATTCTTAATTCTGCCCACATATATGCCTCGTATGTATCAACATTTACAGAGGAGTGCACGCACACACTTATAATATCCCCGTGTGCGAAAGAAACCGGTGAACTCCTGGGATGGCACTGAAGCTGCTTTCTCTACTGCCATCTACTGTCGGCTTCATCTACTCACAGTACTTTGTTTAAAATCTGTGTAAATTTGTTTTCCCTCTAAAAAAAAGGCATGTCACATTTGAAACTACTTGAATTAGTGTAGTTCAGTCAATTATCAGATTAGGTTTTTTTTGAACTTTATTCCCAGTATATTAATAAGATGCATATGTAATGCTAAGGCATTTTCGTAAAAATGTTTCCATTTCCTCTTCTAATTTTGGAGCGTTTTTGCCTGTTTAAAGGACAAGTAACTGACAAACTAATTATTTTATTTGGTTATACCTTTTTTTTTTTTTTTTAAAGAGCATGGGAAGTGCACTAAGTTCTGTTATTAGGACTGAAAATCTAGAAAAATTTAAAGATCAGCAGCAGCTCGGCTCTCAAATTTCTTCATTACTGGACGTGATGGTTAATTGCAGGAGGTACCTGTCACCATCCGGCAGTGCACAGCGCCTCGCAGGCTGCACCACTCGTGTTCTGCAGCCAGCAGATTGACTCTGCAATAGCAGTATGAGGAATGACCAAGGAACAAGCTAGAACACCTGTGCACACTTTCAAACATGCATGCTCTCCGACGCGTTTTAAGCAGAACCCAACCAGTACTACACAAATCAGGATAAACCACCTGAGCGAGTCCGATAGGTCTGTCGCATTTCTAATTCATTCACTCGCTGTGCGTTAATTCATTAAGTGTGTTTGCAAAGCAGTGTAGCAGTTAGCTCGCTAGCCTGCCCCATCCCAAAGCTCAGTGAGCCCCAGCCCGGTCCCAGCAGGGATCTCCGGCCCCTGCAGCACTTACCGGCGTCCGGTTAGGGGAGCAGAGAGTGAGTTGGAGAGTCGGGAACCTGTACAGCCACCAGCCGGGACAGTCCAAGTCCTCGCTGCCTTTGCAACCTCCCTATATAGAGGAGGAGAATCTTGTCGATGGGGAGGGGCCCTGGAAACCACGTCCTGCTGGAAAATCCTCTCGGTACCTGGGTTAAAAAAGATAGCCTGAGCCAAGGACGTAGTCCCTAGGAGGGCCTAACCTGGGGCTGCTGCCCCTGCCCCAACCTGCTCTTTAGGGGAGTGGGCTGGGTTTGGCTTTCGGAAAGGCATGAAAGGGACGCCCCTAGCTTGAAGTGGGTGCTCCTAACTCCCAAGTTCAGAGGTTTTGCTTTTTCCTAGGGTTTGGCCAAGCCAAGGGACTTTTAACTCCTTCCTGCCTTGGCAGCATCCTCACTGCGTACGGCTCCCTGCCCAGAAGGACAAAGTGCAGGTCACGGTCCCATGTGGCACAGGAGGGTTCCCACCAGCCATCAGCACGTTTTCTTGGAGCTAAGTCCCTGAGTTCAGGGGTTGCTTGGGAGAGGACGGTTATTCCTAACACAACAGGGATGTGTGGGTGGAGGTTGCTTTGGGTCTCTGTGTGTTTATGTGACATCTGGAGCCTGGGGCTGGTTTAAGCTTCCTTTGCCCCTGGGGAACAAGAGGGATGTTTTCCACCTCCCCAGTGGATTTGCCAAAGTTTCTTTTGCAATCCGGTGTGCAGATCAGTTCCTGAGAAAGGACTGTAAATAGTTTTTCATATATAATAAATACCTCCCTCTGTCCATAAAAGGAAGAAGAGAAGTGATAAATAGCCAAGGGGGAACAGTCCCCAGGATGCAGTGGAAAGGACAGGCGGCAGGGACTGTGTGCTGGGAGGAGGAGGAGGACAGGGCACTGGGAGCCAGACCTGCAGGGCTTGAGGAGTGATCTGGTCCTCATCAAACCTTCCTCACACCCTCACAAACCCTTAGTCCCCAGCTGTCCCCCCTCCTTCCTCCGCTAGTAGCCAACAGCCTTGTGCAGTAGGACCTGTGGATGGAGACATCCCAAAAAGGGAAAGCTAGGATCCTCTAGGAATTCCCATCAACGTGCCAAATACAAAATACCGAAACAACCCCCTCTCGGCAACAGACTAAATATGGTGTACACCCAAAGGATCAGAGCACAGTCCTGGGTGAAATAATTTCTCTTGACATCAGCAGCCCTGTCTTTTCTGGAAAATAAACCCTCCTGGGGAAGATCCATGAGGGTCATACTGGTCTCGGCACCGTAAAAAAAATACCTATGAGGGGAGGCCGAGCTGAAAACCTTTGCTGTCAGTCTTTCAAAATACCAGCACTTTGCAGGTATGATAGACCTGTAGCCTCTTCTGAGCACAGAGGAGAGAGAGGAAGAGCATTGGGGTTGCTCCCCTGCAACATTTCAGACTCGTGTTCAGGCCTTAGCTGGAGAAGATCAGGTTTGCCAACACAGTTGCACAGTCCCAGGGGTTGCAGCCTGGCCTTCCAGAGGGGGATCAGTGCCCACCGAGGTGCGGGGCTGCCGCGCGGCCGTGCAAAGCCCTCCCAGGACCCGCAAGGCAGCGGTGTCATATCAGACTTGTGCATGTGTGACTGTGTTGGAGCAAAGCCAGGGGAAGTGATCGCCAGGACGCAAACCCAAGAAAGTTGCCCTTGTTAGCAGAAAGTTCCTCACAGGGTAGTTCACAGTATTGTTTTTTATTTTGTACTTTCTTAGTTGAAAACAGGAATATAACAAATATAGTGAAATGCAAGGGGATCCTCTAAAAAACGTGACCATTTTAACATTCATCAAAGTCATCTTGAGAAGTTGCCTTTAAACCCATGCAGCTGCTTCACAAAACCAGACACATTTTAATAGTAGCTTAAAAAGGAGTGGAAATTATTCTGGCTGGTCTGCAAACCGCTGCATGTGCGCATGCAGGCTTGCTGCCTGAGTAGCGTGTTTAATAGAGGCAGTGGCAGAGGGTGATATATGATGTGACATTAAACGGCACTGAAAAGTCTAAAAAATATTAGTGCTGGGGCTGAAGCAGTTGCACTCTTGAGCCATGTGGGGTGGGAACTGCTAAGTGTAAGCGTGACTTCCAACCTTCACTTAAAAGTTAATGTGAGAATATACCAGTATAATAGCCTCATTGGAGTTTGTTAAATGCTGTGGTATTTTTTTAAACTAAAGTTGCCTTCAAAATGAAAGCAGTGGATTCCCAGTGGACAATGCCTTTGTGACAACTAAATAAACTTTATTTAAAAAACACCGTTTTGTTTATTTATTTGTTTCAATCACTTTCTAGAAAAAATAAAGTATTGAGCAGCCTACCCTTAAATATCTCCTTGCTGAATTTGCACTATAAATATTGTACTTGAGGGGGAAAAAAATAGAGGACTCAAGAAGGAAAGAAATGAACTTTCATCTGCCTTACTGTGGTGTAACCTGGATACAGTGGAGAGGAAAAAGAAAAGCATGGATGGTGACATTAGTTTGTTAAACAACGTGTGTCAGGTAAGCATTTCATTTTTATTAAAAAATATTTTTACCTAAGTTTACCAACCATGTTTCTCTAGCTGACAAATGGAACTGACAAGCATACCAGTGGGTTATCACCTATGTTAAGCTGTGTTTTTGCTTTTGGAGAAACAGTTTGCATCCAAACTAGAACATTAGTCATGAGAGTAGTCTGTCGAGGTAAAATAGTCACCAATTGCTTAATGTTAAGCTTTGTGCTTAATGCTGGCTGCAGGTCACGCGGAGCATGTGAAGCACACAGGTCAGTTTTGAATCAGTTGAACACCAGCTGCTACTGAAAGGGTGTCTTTGCAAGTGTGAACAAATATTTTGGGGTTTCTTTTCCAAAAAGTAATCACCCAATGATAACCACTCCTCCGGAAAACTGATCAGCTGACACCGAGATTCAGTTTGATACAAAGGGCACTCAGGAAGGAAAGCGTAACCGACTCCTTGGAGCGTGTTGATAAAACTTAGAATAAAATTCCCGCTGTGCATGGCAGAAACTAATACTTCTGAAACAGCACTGATCCTGTGGAGTCTATAAACAGTTTCCTCTGATTCTAGAGGAGAGTGAACATTTGGTCTTAAAGAATTTAAAAAAAAAACCAAAACACAAGCTTGTGGGTTAAGTTCTTCCAAAGTGCCTTCCAGATCTGATATCCACGCCAAACTTCACTGGCTCCTTGTCACCTTCACTTGAGATACCATGCTTAGACAAAAAACAGTCTCTTTTAACCTAATTCCCTCTGTAACGGTCTCGGTTTCATTTCTGAGTTTTATTGGAGTTATAACACTGTGTTTTGCTCATTAAAGTCCCCAAACTTCTACATGAATATATATTTTTTTGTTTGAATTTTATTTTCTGATGTCTATGGAAAGAATAAGGGCAATTAATGTAAGACATCGCTATCCATAATCAAGCTAGATGGAGCTTCTTAAATTGAGAAAATATTTTTTATGCATACTCGTCTAGTTGACAATTTTATCTAAAACCCGAACTTGTGACTCTTGAGATTGTGAGTTATTTTCCTCTAACTACTAAACTTGCTCAAACTTTTAAGTAATGATTTTTTGGAAAGCCCAGCCATATTGTACAGGCTTTTCAATTCCTTTTAATTCACTAGCAAGTAAAGCAGCCTGACGTTCGTAAGACTTGCCACACATCTGCATCTTGAAAGATCCTCTCGTATTTCATCTACTGACAGGATAAATGCTAGACCATTAATAAAATGCTTAGACCAGTATATTTTCATAGATATATTTCAAAGCGTTGTTGGATAAATAAATATCACTAGAAATACACTTTAATTTGATTTTAATTTGCTTGTACAATGACTATACTTTGAATCAAGAGATTATTCCAAAACCCCCAATCTGGACCATGAGGCTATTAGAGAATTAAGTGCATGTTGCACTGAGAGCAATTGAGGCAGCTTCCACCCACTGTCCCAGTGCAGGATCTTGACAATGGCCTGAAGCTGCAATCCCTGAATAGTTTCAAGATTCCCTCAGTCTTAAATTGATTTCTTCTCTGATTTCAGATATACACCTTTGCCTCAAAGCTCTTACAACAGCCTCTACTTTCATGGCTGTGGAGACCAGGAGCCTGCTGAGCTGTGTGCTTAGGAAAGGGCAAGTACCAGACACATCCCCCTGCCTTCTTCAACCAGAACAAAATTATATTTAATTTCTACCGCTAAAAATCTATTTCTCTGAGAGGTCCGTGGCACCTGGGCAGCTTCTGTAAGATCTATGGTGGGAAGACAGAAAGCAGATGCAATGGCTTTGGTTACACCAAAAGATTTGCATAGGATAGATTAGAGCTTGTGTTTCCCAGAGCCTTTTTCCTTGCCCTTGAAAAGACAATTCAAATTCCAAATCTACTATTTGATCCACTGGTTTATGGAGATACAGGGATCTAGTATTTAACTTCTGGAAAACCAAATTTAACAATTCAGGGATTTCTGTGGCCAGAGCAATCATATCTGCATTGTTCAAAAGTTCATTTTTGCAACTTTCCATAGACGCACTTTCAGCTCATTCCAAAATGCAAGTAATTTGCAAGTAACACCTTAGAAGACCATTTGTTTACCATATTTTTACAAACTGAAAGGTCAGTGATTGTGAATATTTCCATTAATGTGGCAGGAAAGACCCCAGTAATGAGCTTGACCCAATGGTGAATTTTAATTGATGCAAATCTACAAAAGACTTAAAAGATGGATTTGACCGAGGTATATTTGCAAACACATGTCCTCTCCTCCTGGAAAGAGTCCTGAGACACTTACAAATCAGCAAATGGGGAGCTGGCAGCGTTGCCAGTCATACGAAGGGGATGAGCTCACTGCTGAGGCTTCACATGAATAAATGCAACTTCTCCTTTCAATCCGTAACTCTTTGCTGCAATTTCACAGCAGAGTAGAGGCTAGGCTGCTTACCAAAATGAAAAAATACCTGTAAGGCTAACTGGGCAAAATCAAGATAAAGACAGAACTTCGCAGTCTGTGCAACGCTGGGTCCTTCCACTTAAATTCACAAACTGCATATTCTCTTTTTTTTTCTCCACTTACTGTACCATTTATTTAACAATGAAGATTTTTAAGAAGAGAACCTTAAAAAAGAATTTATACAAAACTCCCATCAGTACCACTGGAAACATTAACATCTATGCATTCTGTTAAAATGAGTAGAGAAAAATAGCTAACCTGTTATTTTTCATGTACCCCTCTAAGTCTGGCTTTTAAAATAAATTACCATTTCAAAACATGTAAATACCTCAGCTAAAAAAAGTGCTGGGAATCTGTAATCTATTGTCAACTTTATTTTTAGCTTTGCCTGACTTTGTGTTTCATGTTGTTCAGGGAAAAAAGCATAAGTTCCCCCCCTTCTCATACACTCAGTGCTACACCGTGCAATTTATAGCAACTCCAGATGGAAAAGACTTACCCTTATTTGTTTGCTGGCATGAAGATAAATATAGCCCTCATTTCCGGAGAATCAAAAACAACTATTCCTCTAAAGCACTTTAATTCTCTATTAAAATCTATTTTCCCATACTTATCTGAAAGTTGCAGCTTCTTCTTTTTAAAGAAGAAATTCAAAATACCACACAAAATAGAACTGACAAATTTTATTCAGAAACACAGGAAAAACACACAAAGATGTAACATAGTAAGGAAAAGTGCAGAAATTGTAAGGTATCTGATACATTTTTTATAAAGTAAAATCGGTATTTTTAGGTCCAATTTTAGACACAGGCTTCATCAATCTGGCTTCATAAACAGTTTTCCTTCTACCAGCACTGGAGGAAGAGAGCCTTTGCTCACACTTTTTTCACTGACAGTAAGTATGATGCCGTCATCTCGTCTCATGGGTAGATTGAACAAGCTGAAATCATCCCACTGGACATATTGGGGAAATTTATGCAAAGAGCTTCCTAAATTAACTCTTACAGAACTTCATATGAGAATTTAGCGTATGCAAGATATCATCTGTTTATATTTTGTAAAACAAGGGGCTCTTCGATGCTTGTGCCAGCCATCCTTCCTGGTTCTGGAATTCTATCTGAAAATCAAACATGGACACAAATATTCTCTGGAGGCCCAAAGGTGTGTGTGTTATTTTCTACTCTTATCAACTTAGATACACAATGTCATCACACGAAACTAAGGCAATTTTACAAGTATTTTTTTTCCATGCAACTGTATTTAGCTAAGAGCTTTGCATTACTAAAGATCAGATTTGAGATAATTTCCATCTCTGCTGCCGTGAATGAATTAATAGAAACACCAGATCCCACATGTTTATCAGGACCCACAGACTGTTGGAATATTTCATCAACTAAATAAGCAAGATAATTACTAATGTGAAAACAAGTTAGATGTTAAATATGGGACTTGGATGGACTAGATTACCTGAATATGCAGCCTAATTAAAATAGCTAATTAGTATTTTATACTGACTGCCTTTAGGTCTCCAATGACATATTCTACAAACACACACAGAAAGTAATTTCAGACTATAGTAACTTAAAGGTTAAAAGCTTTTTTTTTTGGTTTGTTTAGTTCAAAGAGCAACGCGCTGTCATATCTTATGATAAATCCTGAGTTTTGTAAACAATTAAATCCCTGGGTGAAGACTGCAGTCAACAGGTCAAGGTGACCCTGCACAAAGTCAATTTCAGAACTGAGGTACAAAGTTATACTTAAAAGCTATTCTTCTATAGACTGAGTTTGTTTTAAAAAATGGAGAGATATATGATAGGAATAATTATTTTCTAAAAAAGTGATAATTTACAGCAGTTTGCATATTGAAATTCTACTTCTTCAGCCCCCCCTTCTGGCAGAAGGGGAACAACACTGTTTCAAGGTATTTTGTAGTTCTCTCACACTTTTTAGTTGTCAGTAGTACCTCAGGTCTTGCTTTTCAACTTTTTGGACACAAAATAAATAGTTGATAGTACTAACACAATAGTGTTACTAAATTCTAAAATTTTACAGTAGAAAGTGAATATCCCAGGAGACTCTTTGAAGGAAAAAACTGGACCAATGATCCCTTTCACTCTCTAGCTTAGGTGATACTAATTGTAACCAGTCGAGAAGCAGACCAGAACGGGAAAATAAAACATAGCAGTGTTCTTTTATAGAGCAATGAACTCCCAGCTTAAGCTTCTGCAGTCAATGGGATGTCAATTATTTCCTCAGAAAAGGTTTATGCCCATATACAGAATTGACAGCTAGAAAGTGAAGAATTTTCTACAGGTATTAGGTAAGTTGGAACAGATAAGAAAAAAAGAGGTATGCCCACTACTTAATACATTTTCCTGACAATTTAGGTTAAATTCTTTTACGAAATTATCAATGTAATAAGGCTGCCTCTAGCAGACCTATTCCAGATTTGTAGAAGTGTAAGGAGTACAATTTGGCGAGCTTAACTTTTAGGAAAATGGTAAAGCACTTTTGTGATGACCTTTCTGATACTAAAAATTGTGATATTCATCTCTTCTGGTCTTTAGCAACAACTGCAGAAGAGTAAATCTGCTTCTAAAAGCATAAACAGCATGACAGATTTTCTACAATCTACAAACTAGAATAGCACAGCTGTACAATTCACAGGAGTTTTCTGGTTTTAACAGTCTAAAAGTTTTAACAGAATAAAACAATTTGGGGTTTTTTGTTCCACTTCCCTCTAGTAACCGATGAGTAGCTACAGCTACCACAAGGTAACAGGAGTGTCATGGTACTTTGCGCTGTTGAAAAATTATATGAATTTGGCTGTCTGCAATATTTAAAAATGTCTGCTTTATAAATAAAATAGATTTCCATATACGAAAGTTCTACTACTGACACATTTGAAGGCCAGTCAAGCACCTCCGAGGACGACTGCGTATGGATTTGTGTGCCGTATATGCTGCGCCCTCACCAGCAGAGAGAAGCAGGCCTGAGAGCTCACGTAAGTTGGTCACTTATTTAAAGAAAGGCATGAGACAGGTGCTTTTAGAAATCATGAGTATCTTTCTTGAGCTGGATATAGTAGGACCTTCCTTAAATGAATACATGAGCAATAGGTACGGTCAGGTCACAGAGCTTAAGGGTATTTCAGAGGTGTAAACACCTTTCCACTGAAGGAAGATGTGTCAGTCCAAAGTATTCCCCGCACACAGGAGGTACAGTGTCCATCTGCGTGTTTATGCTGTTATAAGCATATGTACCATATAGAAAATCTAGTCACAAATAAAGCTTTTGCAAAAATGACAACAGCACTCACCTTTCTGCTTTCTCTCCATAGGTGGTTTGCCAAGGTTCTGCTTTGGATAAGTCAACAAAGACACTTTTGTGGGGGTATTCTGGGTACCTTCTTTACCGCCATGTAAGAAATGAGAGATAATTCCATACAAGAGAGGTCTGCTTAAGACAGAAATTACAAAAGCAGTCTATGAAATATTGAGCGTTAAAAATACACCCTTTCCTCAGAACTTCTTAGACCTTGATGTTTACTTTTAGAATACAGACAGATGTCTTCAGTTATTTAAAATACATATTAAAATATAATGATATAAATAAGTACAGACCTAAGCCCACCCTGAACACCAGCACTCTCCTAAAAAGCTCAGACTAAAAGACACTGTCAAGTAAACTCCAGATTCTCTGTAGATGAATAACTGGAGCATGCTTAGCACAACAACACAGATCCACATTCTCAGTCATGCAGTGTGAAAGATGAGGCTTTGGTGTGCTATAGCACAGTCCACCACTGCACATCCCAGACTTCCTTTCTGCTAAGTGCCTGACAGATTCCGACAGCACAAGCTACAGAGAATGTCAAACGTGTTTAAACCTGCTTCAGCACCCTAGCTCGTTAATGCAGTTGTATCAGAGCATTGTGAATTTACATCTAATCTCAGAGGGCAATAATCTTTTTATTGTTTTACAAAGCAACTCGCAGATAAGCAAAGAGCGTATCTGTTTTCTGCTTCTGACTGTAGGGAAGATTGTACTGGTAGGAGACTGGTGTTTCAGTGTGCAGTTGCACTATGTGGAGAATGCTACAGAGTTGGTAGAATTAAAAGTCTGAAGCAGATTTGAACGTGGCCCCGTGTTTGACATTGTGAATTTGAATCCAGCATGTTAGAGCAGGCATGTGATCTGGTCACATTTCAATCAGTGAGAACATTTATATGTGACTTATAACAACACTGAAGAGAAAGATATATGCAGAACAGAATATACTGTGCCTTCCAGAAAAACTCCTTACACTGATTTTGCATTTGTGTCTTCGACTATATTCAGCTCCTTGGCAAGAAACTGTCTATCCAAGGGGACTTCAGGCTGGCCGGATTCTGGAAAAGAGATTTCCCCAAAACTCTTAAAACTGGTACATCACTAATTATCAGGAGACATCAAAAGAGAACGAAAGCACACACCTCCCTTTCAGACTATTAACATCTAACAGTACACTGTAGTTTTAGGGAAATCACTTAAACATTAGTGTTTCATACTCAAGTAATTTAAAATAGCATATTACAATTTTTATCTTCATTCTAAAGATATCTAAGAAAAATTTTAAAGAAGTCTTACAGTATAAATTAATCAGGCAAATAACTCCTTCTCTGAAGTACTTTATCAAACAGATTCCATACATAAACTACTATACAGTCTCCATTCCCTCTTCTTGAGTGAAATACATAAAATTATTACATATGACATGTAATTACTGTATCTAAGCACAACTACAGAACTTCAGATTTCAAACACAAATTAGCAATTTCTGCAAAAGTAAGTGCTGTACCATTTTAACCACAGCTACCATTTAGATGTTGTAGTCTGAACAGCTCTCCAATGTTGATGTTTTAGGACAGGCAGTAACAGCAGTGCTTAACTGCAGTCATTAAAAAAATACAGATGTTCTTCATATTCTTTTTTGTTATTTCAGTTAAGAGCATCTAACCAAGTTTCTGATACAGTCTATATGCATGAATCGCCAAAATTGCTAGAACTCAGACTATCAACTACTTTATATTACTTTAGTTGAAATTATTGCTCAAATTTTGTTTATTTATAGGCTAGTTTTTTATTTTACCCAAATGATGACATAAAAATGTGATATATGCTTTTAAAATACTGTCGTGTCCAAAACAAAAGACGACATTTCATGAAAGCTATTTTGATTTTGCAGGCTGCTAGCATTCTTGCTCTTGCATTAATTACTCTGTCAAAGCATTTACCTCAAGAACAAGGAGGAAAGAGCAAGTTCTATTGAAAACTAATGTATGATTTAGCTTAATGCTGTAAGTAAGGCTGTGGAGACAGTGTTCGTATCTTATTTATTACCAAGGAAAGATTCTACAGTTCAGCGCCCCGTATTAATTTCATAGTTTACTCAACCAAGTAGTAAATGTCTATTAAGACAGTGATGACAAGAAAAACTCAGCCCCAATACCTGAAGTTAAAACAGATGCTGTGTAATTGTATTTGTTATATTCCAGGTATTCACGAATCAGTTCGTTGACTAAGAGATTTTCATGAGACAGCGCTGGCCGTGGTGCGCTTTGGTCATCCAGCGCATTAAAAACTTCAGCTCTGATCCTCGCTTTGATCTGCCCAAGAGCACCTCTTTTTTCCAGCGTGTCCTTTAAAACTATTACCATAAAAAGATCTGTTACTATAAAGCCAAACGTGTTCAAGCAGCACTCAATATCCACAATGTAAACATAATTTCGGCACATTCGCGGTGAAATACAGATAAGATATCTGCCCCAGTGCATATGCCAGTAGGAAGAACGTTACAGATAAAAATTAAGCCTCCAAAGAAGTCACAGCTGTGGGGTTTTTAGCAGTAAACACACGTTCCAGCCGCTTCAGAAGGGGCTGCACCCAGCGGATTTCAGCGAGTGCGAAGCGGCCCGAGGTCACTGACTGAGCCCCTGTGCGCGGCTCAGGGGCCTTTCTCCCCCACGGGCGCTGGGAGGAGCCGGCGGCGCCCGTTAGCGCCCGGGGCGGCGCCGAGACCCACCCGGCCGCCGGGTGTACGAGGAGAGCCCGGCTGCCCGTCTCTTCGGTGGCCCCAGGTGTCCCCCGGCGCGCCCCCCCCCACCTGCTTTCAGCTCCGCCACCGTCGCCATGACCCAACTGCTGCCCCCGACGACCCGGATGGAGGCGCGCGGCCGGCGCCCACTGCGCAGGCGCGGTGCTGGGAGGCGGGGGCGGGCGCGGGCGCCCTCCGGCCTCGCCCCTCGGCGCGCGCCGGCCAATCGGGCGCCCGTGCGGGCGGTTCGAGCAGCGCGCGCCGCGTCCCGGCGGCTCGCGGGAGGGGTCGCTTCGCCTGAGGGGCCTGAGCGGTGGGCGGGGAGGGCGGGAGAGGGAAAGGAAAGGAAAGGAAAGGAAAGGAAAGGAAAAAGGAAAGGAAAAAGGAAAGGAAAAAGGAAAGGAAAAAGGAAAGGAAAAAGGAAAGGAAAAAGGAAAGGAAAAAGGAAAGGAAAAAGGAAAGGAAAAAGGAAAGGAAAAAGGAAAGGAAAAAGGAAAGGAAAAGGAAAGGAAAAGGAAAGGAAAGGAAAAAGGAGAGGAGTGGCGTGGTTGCTCGGCACCAGGGTGATCCCCTGTGCTGCCGGGGTGTCCTCTGGCGAGGTCAGGGCGCGGGAAATTAATTAGCAGTGCCTGCGTGGTGTACATGGCGTTGCCGCTCGGTGTCCCGCCTGTGCTCTCCCGTAGCGCGGCCCTGTCAGCTGGGGCGGGGGGAGCGGACGGTGTGTCAGGGTTGCTGTACTTTTTCCCTCTGTAATTAGTGTTTGCTAATGTGCTTTATCTGGGAGGCACGACGATTAAAGAGAAAAAAAAAAATGAAACGAGGAAACAGGGAGAACGGGGAGAGTTTCTATCTGAGGTGTAGTGGAGGAGCTTTGTACCGAATCCCTGAAAGATGAACTCTTAATTAAAAGGACTTGCCAAAGATGAGCTTTTAATTAAAAGAACTTGTCAAAACGTAACTGTATATTGCGTGTTTTGCAAGTCTGTGGGGATCCCTGGCGAGTCTGGAGGCATGTGTGCGTGGGTCGTGTTGCTGGGGTGAGTCGACTGTTTATTTTGTGAACATATTAAGTGTTTCCCAGATGAAATGCAGCCAGGGTGGATGAAGAAACGGGATTTGTCATGGAGTAGATGGAGCAGCCTGCTTGGGCTTGAAGGAAAATGTGAGTCTTCTTAGTCAGTAAACCACTTGCTGCCTTCGAGTGTGGGGTGGGGGTTTTTGATTGTTTTTGTCTGGGGTTTTTCATGTTTCCTCACAAGGCAAATATTTATATTAGGAGCTTCCTAAGAATTTCTGGCAGGGGGCAATAAATAAAATTCAGGAAAAAACCAAGTATTTAGAAGTAATGGTGAAAATAATCTGTCCTTTAACATAGCAGCAACTTCCCGTGAGTCAGCAGCAGTAGGTGCTTCTGATGCCCAGATCCCTAGTGCACCTCTGGCAATAAACAGCTGCTTGCCTTTAGCATGTGTGGCGTTTTCACAGTCAAACGATTTTTCCCTGCATCCTTTCAAATTTCTCCATGCTGCTGTGGGTCATCGTTCTATTTCACGTAATTTCCAGTTGATGAGATGTTTTGATGTGTTTTTTTTTTTCTTATTGCAAGGAAATGTCTTTATAAATAAGATTACAGTTTCTATTGTATGTATTGATCTGTGTTTTAAAAGATGCTATTGTAACAATGGTTTGTGAAATCTACATTCAGTGACTCTGATACCCGGAGATCTTGGTTCTGTTTCTCTTTGCAGGTTTGGGCTTGTGTCAGTTCTATTTTTTCTCCTCCACAACAAATATTCTGAGACTGTTACATTTTGCTTCTGAAATTTCTGCTTCCCTCTGCATTAAATCTGCCTTTTGACTGCACTTTAGTTTACATCTTTGTTGTTGCTGATGCTTAAAGTTTCTAAGGGAATTATATGTAATTAATTGGAAGGGAACTAATTTGAGGTGCAGATCCAATTATCTTTATTTGATGAGAAACTTGGTGCATAACCATTGGTACAGTACAGTGTGAGGCTGAAAAGAGTTAGTATATTGAAGTAATTGAAAAGTTTGAATCCTGGAAGTGTAACTTAGGTTTTATTAGTCTTTTAGCATACAATAGTACCTGGAGAAAAATGTGTGGGTAAAGGTTCATTTTGTTGACCTTCCTCACTTGATGCTAATTTATTATCTTCTTGTTTGGAACAATCCCTGCATGTGATCTCCATAGCCTGAATAATTTTCTGCTGTATCATTTCCACTAAAAGTTTGTATTCTTTTATTGCGCACAGAACATGTAAAAGTGTAAGCTCTTAGAGGTTGTATTATCTATTTAGCATTTTCTGTGGTTCACTAGTTTATTAATAGTGCTATTAAAGAAGAAAAGCTCTTCCAACTTGACTATGTGACAGCTTGTATTTATTGTCAGAGCTATTGTGCTGTAGAGCAGCCAGGAGAAAAAAGGTATTCCTTACAGCTGAGGGCCAGTAAAGTAACAGACGTTGAAGACTGTGATGTAACTTTTTCAACAGGAGTCATAGTGAGCACTGAGACATCAAAAGAAAACCCACTGAGGTATTTACTGTGATTTTAAGATGAATGTAGAGAGTGCACAAAACAAGACAAAAATATTCTTAAAACTAAGGGGAATCAGACTTCAGCATTTAGCTGTTCTCTTGCAATGCTGTAAAGATTTTTAATATGGTATGAACAAGATATGGGTTACACTCACACAAACTTGTACAGCTTCTGACTCCCAATTTGTTTGTTTTCATCTTTCTCTTTTGATTGTGCTCAGTTCATCGAAGTGTACCTGACCTCGGTGTGGGCTGAACGCTGCTGCTGCTGCTCCTCCACCTGACACCCTGGCAGTGAGATAGCTGGGGGAGACACCAGAAGTGTGGCTGCCGGAGGGACGTTCTGGCCACAGCTGGCCCCCAGCACAGCTCTGAAACTGCAGTGAAGGTGTGCAGGTGAGCAAAGAAGTGATCTGTGATATGTTATTTGTATGTGCGATGCCTGCTTTTTAGTTACACATTAGGCAAATGAGATCTGTTTCTCTTCCAATAACTTTGTCCATTATTGTAATTGATCTGGATGCAAAAAGAACATCTTTAGTTTCTTTATATAACTTGTGTGATTAAAGCTTTCAGATGATGCTGTAGGGTAGCTCTTTCCTGCAGTCTGTGGTGCTGCTCCTACATAAGTACCATCCATACTCCAGCTGGTCTACTCTAGTAGATGAGACAAGTCAGCTGAGCATTGATGCTGTCTGTGGTTTCAACCCATGCGTTTTAAATAGGACATGAAGGGCGCACCATCAGACACAGGGAAATCCAACCGCAGGGGCTGTGCGGTTATTTCAACTAATACGTATTTTGGCACAAACTTGGTTGTGGGTGAAGTTATTTTGGTTCAGTTCGTGCTAGTCAACTCGAGCTAGTTCAGTGCTTTGGAACCAGTTTAACTGGTTCACATCGGATAGTGAAATACTGAAGGTGAGGCTGGGCTTTCACCGTAGCCTTCCCCGAGGACGGTGCCTTGGCTCTGTCGGGCCGGGCCCGGGCAGGGCACTGCGAGGGGCTGCGTGGGGTCCCGGGGCCCTGTGGCCGGAGCGATGTCACGGGGAGGCGGATGCCCGCCGGTGGCTCCGGCCGAGCGCGTTGGGCAGGTGCGGTCCGTGGCTAGGGGAAGGTGCGGGACCTGGCACGCTGCTGGGGGCAGCCGACACGGGCGGGAGGCGAGGCGGCGGCGCGCCGCGGGGCACGATGCTCCGGCGCCGGTCGCGCTGAACAAAGGCACGTGTCGGGCTCCGGCCCAGCCCGCAGCCTCCCGGGCCGGGCCGCCTGCTCCTGCCCCCGCCCCCGCCGAGGCGGGGCTGCGCAGCGCGGGCGCCGCCGCTGCCGCCGAGGCTCGGCATCCCCGTGACCGCGGAGCCAATCAGGGCGCCGGGCTGGCGCTGCCGGCCCGTCTCCACCCGCCGCCGCCCGGGCACGGAGAGGTGCGGAGGGGGACGCGCAGCGCGGCCGCCGGAGTCCGCGGTCGCCTTCGCCGCGCCCCATGGGGATCGAGAGCTTCTGCAGCGCGGACGCCTCCGAGCCCTTCTGGGTGAGCGGCGGGATGGGGCCGCGGGGTCTCGGCTCGGCGGCGGCACTGAGGGATGGCCGGGAGCTGGGTGGGACGGGGATGGTGGCGGGCCGCCGGCCCCGGGCGGAGCCCTGGGGGTCCGCGCCCGGCGGCGGGGGAGCGGGAGCCTTCCGCGCCGACGCTCACCTTGGGCGGGGTGCGAGGGGCCGCAGCGCGCCCCGGCCGTCTGCCGGCCCCGGCGGGGCGCAGCGGCCGCGGTGGGCCGGGGGGCAGGGCCGGGCCGGGCCGGGCCGGGGGCTTGCCGCTCTGTAGCGGGTCGCGGAGTCCCTGAGCTCGGGTCGCGGAGCAGGCGCTGGCGTGACTCGTGTGCGGGGTTTCCGGCAGGGAAGTGCTCGGAGCGGGGGAACTGGTGAGCGAGTGCTTGCCCGCGACACCGGGAGCCGGTTTCCGAGTGACCGGAGCAGGCTCTGCCAACCGCGTTTGGCCGCTCGCTTGCGTTACTCAGAGCTGTGCGGGTGGCTGACTGCTGCCATCGTACTGAAGAGTGCAATGCTGTCTTGTGAAGGAGGCCGAAGATAAGCCTTCTGCAGGAGGGCAGCTGTATCGCATGTTTGCATAGCAATATTTTCGCTCTTCCTTAATGTAAGAGTGGTGAGCGCAGCCCGCTGTGGGTGGACTGAAAAACAGCAATGCAAAGGTGAGTTATATGGAAACCCAGCAGTGTGGGTTCTTGCTCAGCTGAGACATGGGGTTCCTCTGCAGAGGCTTGTAGGTGCTGGCAGCCTTGAGGGCCCTGGGAGGGCAGGAGGGTGGAACTTAGGAAAGGAAAAAAAAAAAAGTAGGGTGAAAGCTACGGAGGGCAACGTAGAGGTAAGAGGAAAACATAGATTTTCTTAGACCATTCAAGGAACTTCTCACATATTTATCGGATGTTTGGCAAGCAGCATTGAGCTAATGAGCTGCCTTACTACTAAAACAAAATTGTCTCTCTCCACAGATGTCATTGTAGTATTTGTCTCAAGACCCATTAAGATATTACCAGATATTTCTAAAATCAGAAAGACTTTAAGATATTTAGCTTTTCCAGCTGGTCAAAAGTGACTCCGTTAACCTACTTCTATATTGCTTGTGTTCATGTCTCTTTTCAGCTAATTTTTAAGTTTCTCAGAGCTGACAAAATTGTGAGTTATGATCAGACATACTTGTTTTCCTCTCCAGAAGGAGACATGTAATTTGAAAAGCTTTAGAACATATTTCAGCATTCAGTTGATGGAAAAAGGTTACTTGAGAGAGTAGTAGTTTTCTGAAAAAGAGCTGCCAGTTCTTTCAATTGTGAAATTGAAACATCAGATAGAAGCAAGAGCTATGTTGAGGGTGTTGGAAACAACTAATTTATGTAGGACTTCTGATGGCAGATTATTTTATTACAAAAATACTTAGAATACTTGCATATACTACAGCTATTTCTGATATCTGTGGTGTGTCATAACTACTCCATACATATTTTCACTAGTTGATTGGTTCCCAAGAATATAGATGGTTTTTGTGATTTGTCATCCTTCTCCAAATCATGTGGAGTCTGTGTTTCATTTCTTCCATCCTGTGGGTGTGGTTGTTTGATTTCTGGATACTTCTAATCCAGCGAAAGAGTAATTGTGCATTCTAGTTGATGTAAGATGTATCTGGAAAAATCTTCTTTGCTGAACTTGTCCTCATAAACAACACTCTGTATCCACTTTGTTGTTGAATTGTTCCCAGTAGTGGAGAGGGTAGTAATGCTAGTTTTGATGCCTATGCATAATTTGGCTGCTTCATGTCCAGATATTTTCACTGTTGCTACTGTTTGAAGCTGAAGTTGTAATGGATTTTCAGAAAATGCTTATAGTGTTTTGTTGGGCTTCCAGATACCCCCTGTGTGTGTGCTACTGTCTTGTGAACTGCACTCCACTTCTCAGAACTGGTGATAGTTAGATCCATGGTGCCACGTGTTACTGCGTTCTTGTGGTGAACCGTATAGCTGCATCAGCTATTTTGATTGGTGCAGATGCCTTACTGGTGGAGCAGTGGGATTTTCTGGCACTGGCAAACTAAGCTTCAAGGAAGATACGTGTTTTCTGTCAAGTGTGGTGCTGACTTTGGGGCAACTCAGTTTTAAGTTGTGGGGATGATTTTGCAGGTCCTAATGGATCCTTAAAGACTGTATGCTAATCTTCTTAAGCTTTGTTGGCCAGGATTTTTCCTTTTTGCACAACAAAGGAATGTTATTGCTGGAAGTTCTTGCCTGAGAATTAAACAAATTTGGTTTTATTTAATACTTACTGTGAAAGTTGAACAGCCCAAGCAAGGTTGCTATCTTCTTCACTCCTTTCTCCTCCTCTTCACTGTTTAATCTCTGTGCCTCTACTCAGCATATCGACTTCTGCAATCAGATTTGCTTATAGAACTTAACTGTTTCTTGCTTTCTTTGGACTCCCTTGTTATAAGGATAGTTTCATCTTTGCTTTCTTTAGCATCACTGAGTATCTCAGAATGAGCATTCCATCCATAATATGAAGATACAGTTGTGTAAGATACTATTTACTAATAGCTGTTGATCACAATAAAAATATTAAACCCCCTACTGGGCTAGGGGTAACATTTTGCACTACTTGCATTTCAGTGCAGTGACTTTAAAGGGCTTCTTGAAACTGGAAAACTTTTTTATGAGCTGACATGCTGAGATAGCTTTGCCTAGAATATCACTGGTGTAGGGGTGCAGTTCACCTTGCTGCAATACTAGCACACAAAAAACTCAAAACAGTGGGATCATTATAGGTAACCAGGAGAAGTGTCAAGTCACGTGTAGAACTTACTGTCTACTTTGGCCTCCTGACCTAGCTCTGGATATATAGATGTGCACATGATCGGTGGTCTCAGTGCAGTTACGTTTTGAAATAGTATGCTACTTTTCCCTTTTTTTGAATAAAACTTCATAATAGTTTCAGTTTTTCATAGCATGTAAACTATGCGGTATCACATTTAAAGAAGTCTTTTCATGTTGGAAATTCCAAAAGCGACAAGTTAAGAGTTTTTGATACTTTGGGTTTTCAAGGCTAACCTTCAATAGGGCTTCCATGTAAAAGAAATAGGAGATACGAAAGAAAAAGCAAGTTAGCACTATGCAGTTCCTTACAGTGCCTTTTCAAGTGCTCTGCCAGGTTTTACAGGAAGTCTCAGTTGTTTGTCCTTTAGAACATGTTTCTAAGTCAAACAGAATCTGAAACTTTTGAGGTTCTCCCTTTAAGGGAGTGTGAGAGAAATGGCTTATATTTATGTAGGCTCCTGTCATGTCCTTCAGAGGACATTGTGATTTTTAAAATTAACTTTGATAGAAGTTAACTTTAATTCTTCATCTCAGTGAGATCTTAGTTGATTTTTTTTCTCTATTTTTCTAGTTGGGCTTTTGGTTGTTGAGGAAGGTTTGAAAGCAAGTAATTGCATTCCCTTCTAGGAGAAAAGCAAGTTTTCATCTCCTCTGTTTTGTTTTGAGAGCTAGAATCCTGTAATGATTCAAACTGTGTCTGCCTGTGTAAACCTAGGTCTATTTCTTTCCTTTTGGTACCTAAAGCTTTTGGGGAGCCTCTACTTTCAGTAGAGAAATGCGTCAAAACACTGGATTTAACACTTCTTCATATGGATGCAAACTGCAGGACATAAACAGAATAGATGAGAAAAGGTGAGGCAGAGCCTCACACAAAAATCCAGGGGCTAGCTTGCTTGGATTGGGCTCTGTTTCCCTTGCTATTGTGTAGTGTTTTGTCTGCTTTAATAAATGTATTTTCTAGAGTGTTTGCCCAAAGATGTTTTGTTTTGTATTTGGATTGATATTGTAGTCAGGGAAGAACCATCAGCCTCTCCCAGCTGCTTTCAGTCACATTAGGGTATTCTAAGACTATAATGTGGTGTGATAGGATTTTATTAAAAAAATTATATTCTTTATAATGATTAACTGACATTTATGAAGTGATATTGTATGATGTAAACAGCTGCTACGCTTAGATTGTTTATGAGGACACTGGGATGTTGATAGTTCTCTTGAAATAGAGTTCTGAAAGAAAACCAAACTTTTAATGTGAGTAATTTCATGTTCTGAAGTTCTGTAGCTTATGCTTTCACGCATTAGATAAGCAGTAAACTAGTATATGTCTTGGAACCCCGTGGCTTTTTGCACCGTGAAATATGTATGCAGTGCTTTTTCAGTGTGTTTGTGGCAGAGCTAGGGCAGGAGTTGGAGTTACTGTGAGAGTGGTGCTGGGTGAATTTAATAAAAATTGGGAGTTTAGCTTCTTCCTCTAGTTGTAAAGGTATCGAGGTTATGAATGCATTTGTGACCAGAGTTTAAAAGAATATGCAGATCAGAAAACTACTTATATTTGCTGACATAGAAGGTTTTATGTGGACAACATTTGGAACGGAGATGGAGCAGCAGCAGCAGTGTTAAGCAGAAAAACCTTTACACAAGATGGTGCCTTTATTATAATTAACAGCTGATTGCCTGATTCTCATGGCTTGGTTGTCCTTGGGGCCTTTAGCTCTGAAAGCTGGAGGCTGTCAGCTTTCTCTCATTTAAACCTGTAGAACTTTTTGTTCGTCATGTGAGCAAGGGTCTAAATTTGCATAGAAATTAAATTTACCTCTGTTGATCCAGAATAACTCATTTTAGGGGAAGTACGGGGAAAATGAAACCTGACACTCAGTTGTTTATCTAAATTTTTTTAACAGACAACCTGTCATTCTACAGCTGTCAGTTCAAGGTTGCTCAGGAAAGTTAAATGAGGGGAAAGAAGCAGCAAAACACCTGAATAACTTGTGCTGTTCGATGCAGTTACAATGCAATTTACATTGAAGCACTGTGCTATACTGGGACTAAGTGAAGGTTAACCCGGGCCGCAGTGAAGTCATTCTGGGTCACATCTCTAAAAAGCCTACTGCTGGGTACTGACCTTTTGCTTACTTTTAATAGAGTCAGAATTGCATGCATTACTGTTTTCTCACTGTTTGCGTCTGTGGTGGCTTCGGATACTGTTCATCCTGATTTAAGCTGTTATTTTAGTCTCTGTAAGATTATTACCCAGGTGTGTTCAGTCTTCTCATGAGGATTCAAACTCGATATACAGGCTCTTGCATTATTAAGCAAAAGTCCCAGGTTTGGTGCAGAAGGGAGATGAAAGCAGCAATCTTTTTCCAGTGTTCTTTTAAGTAATAATGGTTTCAGTGAAAAACTTTAAAAATGTGAATGGTAAGTATTTTATTGTCATGTGGCTGAATGTCGTCTCATGGTACGTGCAGATATGGCAGGGTAGGGAAGTGCTATGTCTGTAGAAAGAGGCTAAACATTTTAGGTTTGCAAACACTCATGTAATCTGTCTTTTTTTTCCATCACGCAAAAGAAAATAGCCATAGTTCAGTGGCTTTTAGCTTCTTAGATTACAAAGCTCAGCTCTTGTAGATTCCATACCTTGCAGGTGCTCTTTTCTCTGGTGATTTATTAGCTAGGCTAAAGGGAAGCAAAGGCAAAACATGCTTTTGTCTTGTCATTTTACACTGTTTGAGCCAATGGAGTGCTGTCTGTAACAAAGGATTTCAACTCTCTGTAAACATCAGGAAAACCTGATGTTTGAGCTTTGGGTAAGGAGGTCTTGATACCTGATTTCAGTTCAGGACCAGGTATTGGAAGGTGGAAGCTTTTTCTTGACTGCGTTAAGTCAAATCTTCATTATGTAAGTCATTACTATTGAGAATTTGATCTTTCTAAAACAGTTTCTAATAGAAAACATTATGAGAAACTAAGGGTATCTCCCTGTCACTAGAAACATTTACTGATATCTTTTTTCTGCTAAATTTTCATTATATAAATGGTTTAAAAATGTTTTATTGTGTGATACTTTTTAAATTTTTGTTTACTTTTTCTCCTCTTGCTCTAACAATCTTGTCTTGTGACAATGTTAAAAGGCTGTAAGAATAAAGCTTAGATTTCAAAATTACTTTAAAGCAAAGGAAGAAGGAGGGGCATTGTCTCTTCCCTCATCTGAGGTCTCAATCTGAACATGGTATTTTTGGAGGCAGTGCTAGAAGGCTTGCTTGTGACCAAATTAAGGCTTTTTATTTAGACACAAGACTTGTGTCAAAATCTTAATTGGAGACCTGTATCTTTCAAACTTTTGCTAAACTGTTATTTGTTCCTTGCTTTCTTGACTCCTACTAGCATTTTAACCAATAAACCTCAGATTTCATAGCAGTAGTTTTGTTCCATTCATGATTTTATGAGAAGGAATGTTTTCTGTTCTTACTGGTGAACATCCCCCAAACCCCACCCGAGACTCCAGTAAGAGGAGTAGATCCTCAATTATGTGATGGGTTTAGTTTTCCTGTAGTAACAAAACAACCCCAAACCATATTTTTCCTGTGAGTGAATGTACCAACTCTGTGAGAGTTGGAGGTATGTATCTAATTCTTACATCCCAGACTGGTAATTACCACTGATGTTTCTTATTTCACCTTTGTGGCAGTAGAAGAACAAAAAGGCAGAAACTTACTGATCTAATTGAGCTGTTACTGGCCTGAACAAATGTTTGAGAACTTTGTGAGGAGCACTTATCCTCACATGTGACCATGAAGAGAAGTCCTGGAGTTTCTTCCAAATCAGTAGTCTGCAGCGTTCTATGTTCATTTGTTCCAGTGCTTGTGGTGAGTGATATAGTTCTGTGCAGGAACGTAATTCTGTGATTTCTCCCTGCAGAAGTAGTTTTTAGAGTCTGTGGAGGTCTGGGAATGAGATCAAGGATTTGGTTTCATGACTTTTAGTTTTGAGTAGAGTCCTGGTTTTGTGTGTTCTAAAAATAAAAAAACAAACCACTGCTCGCTGTCTTTCGTTAAGCATGGGAAGTAGGTTTTGGAATTATATTATTGTAAAATTTGTATTTTAATTTTTTTCTTCTACTTTCTATTTGTAGAGTACACCCTTAGATGATGCAATAACCCAGAAAACCATTAATTTTTTTATGGCTAGTACAGATCTTCAGAGGAATTGGCAGTGTATTGAAAGCTTTGTTTAAATGCAGCAGGAGCTCACTGTGTGTGTATCACAGCAGATACCATTTTAGTTATGTTCTGTTATGTTCTGAACAACTGCATCATGTCATGGGAGAGATCCATGCATTTTGAAGAACTTGCTATTTATTAAGAAAAAAAGCTAAAGGTAATAAATGCAAATAAGATGGAAAGGTATGTTTGTCCTTGTATTTATGTTACTTCATTGGGAATTACTTCTAGAGCCATTGGATCCTTTAATGCAAGTAGTGATTTTTCCAAAATGATTTCAATATAGTATGCGTAGGTTTTTTTTGAAGGACCTTCTAAGTTTGAAGTTTGTGATGTTTGCTCGTAGTGTCATATGCCTCATCTGGTGCCTTGTTTGCCACTGTTGGGGATGCTATTTGCAGCTTGTTTCTGTGAATATTGCAGAGCAGGCAGGAGAGCTGCAGGTGTGGGTGTTTCTGCTGCCTTTTGTGGGAGTTCTGGAGTACTTTTCTTGTATGAATATTTGTTGCTTGTTTTATCAACATGTCATCTCTTGTGATTTAGCCTGAACAGTAAGCACAACAGGGCAAATGTTACGCTGGTGAAAGTTGCACATGATTGTGCTTGTTGTAGGCTCGCTTCTAAATATGCTCTCAGAGGCATGGTGAGCTTCAGCATGTTTCAGGGTCATGAAAAAGTAAAGATGCTGTATTTACAGTGTTTTGAGAATGTGTTTTCAGTCTTAAAATTTCGAAAGCTAAATTGAATAAAATTTACTTGGCAAGCTGAGTAAATTTGGAGGGGTCTTTTAAGTTTATTGCTTGAAAACAGACCTCCTAACCTACTGGAAAATAGAGAACACTTTGTAGTTCACTTTTTCTTAATTCTCAGTGTGGTTAACAGTGTCACTGTTCTTACTATTGGTTTTGGTGGAGAATTATGGTCTTGAGAACTTTTAAAGCAAGGTCAGAGTTCCTTTAAAGCAACCTTAGAGAAGTCCATTTTCTGCACTCCCACCCTCTGTTGTCCACTGATTCTAGTTACTCTTCTGAGGCTGTAGCTCAGCCAAATCAGGCAAAACTCTGGTCTGGGGAGAGGCAGGCAGAAAATTTTGCTGTCCTAAATAGGGTATGCTCAAGGCCGATGGCCTTGTGGCATTTGAGGGAGAATGGCTGGTGGATTTATAGGTGCTAGAGTGGGGAATTTTTAAATATATATCTAGAGCTGCCAGATTGTGAGACTGACTGTTTCAATGAGAAAGTAATGATACTATTATAGTGAAAGTTGTCAGCTGCAATTACAGTGTTAGTGCCCGAGAGAGCTAATTACTTGCATTCAAATAAATGTAAGCATTGCATTAAACAAAAAGATTTTTTTACTGTTAGGAAAATAAGGTGGAGAAACAATATCTTGGTATTACAAAGAAGGTGGTTCTTCTGTGGGTGATATTGAAGTAGTGGGTACACACCAATGTCAGGATCAAACTCCATTTAAGGAGTAGGTATTGATCTTAAGATTCCAGTGTGGTTTTGTAATTTCATTTTTTTATGTAGGTGTGTGGCAATGTTGAAGTGATTTGCCAGTTACAGCTGGTTCATGTAGGTGGATTTAACAGCGTGGTTGGCAGCCTACACCTCTAGCATGCTTGTGCACAGCAGGCATGAAACTGAGCAGTTTTGGTCTCCCCATTTCTGTCAGTGAGAATTTTAAAATGTGCTGGGGGTCAAGTAAGATTATTGATGTGTTAACAGGTGACCACTGGCTGCTCATTTAACAGCCTTTCGTGGCTGCCAAGAGAGAGGCAGCGAGCCACAAGGACCTGTCCAGTGTCAAATACTGTTATTGCTCAGATTAGGCACATGGGAGGCATACAGCTTCCCTGTAGTCTTCCTTCCCTCAGCAGAGCCAGAATAACTGATCTTTTGTGTTGTAACTTTGCCTTACAGCCCTACTGCCAGTGGTTTGTATCTTGCTTGTTCCTGAAGGTTTAGACAGTAACTAATACAGTTCTTTTTTCCCTGGGATTTATACACTGTTAAGTAAGTGGTTTACCTGTAAATAGATCCATGTCATTCTGGGGAGCATGAAGCATTTTTGTGCAACTCTGGGAGAGAGGGTTTCACTTCACATGTGACAGAAAGTGTTTTTGTGCTGTAAGATAAAATGTGATATTGGGGCATAAAAACTGTAGACTGGTATTTTTTTGGGCTACAGTGTTCATGATGGAAATGAAAACTGATAAATAGATCAGATAAATTTAAAACCACCCATTTGCTATCCTGGGAAACTTTAAAATGGTGCAGGGATCTAAAAAGGGAGAAAACCACCAACCTGAAACTATTTAACATCTGAGATGTTGTTCTTCTGGACTAGACTAAAACTAAGCCAAGAGCAGATCTCAAATCTCTTAATATCTACCAGGAAAGGACCAGTGATCACCGTGATTCTTCTCCTGTGGATTCCTGCAGTCATAGTTTAAATTAAAGGCTGCTTCCAGATGATACAATCCAATAACTGTAGACCTAACCCCTCTTTCCTCCTCCTTCCCAATGGCAGGAGGCTGCTGGTTTGTGTAGGCTTTCCATGGATACTTGGATCCCTGTCATTTGATAAGCTTTTGTAAAGTGGAGGGGGTAGCTCACAGTCACAGTGAAGTTGTTATTAATCTTTGAGATCTGAAAAAGAGGCAACTTAGTGCTTTAATAGAACTTGCTAAAATAGTGTTTCTAAAACTTGAGTCAGAAAGAATGTCATTAATTTGCTAATTAATGGCTGCAAAATACAAAGGTCTACTTTGCTGAATGTTTCTGCGTTGCTCTGTAAATAATTTTGGTTTGTACTTGAAAAAATAAAACTATGAAATTGGGTTTATACAAAGCAAAGGAGAAGCATGTACGTTCAGCTGGCAGAGGTGGTCTAGACTTGTGTAACTGAACATTGTTATTTGAATATGAATACGTGGTTTTCATTATGAGTGACATTTTCCAGCCACGATTGAACCTTATCCTCCATGCAGAATTTAAGGTGTGCCTTGCTTTTGTGGTGGATTGAGTACCTCTTGTCTTTATGTGCTGAGGGTATTAACACCTCAGTTCAGGCCAGGAGTCATCTTCTGGTGTGACCTGCTGACAGTTCCCTTTTCATGGAGAAACATCTCCAGATAACTTGCAAATATGAAAGCCAAATGAAAGGTTGCTCATGTTTTCAGAATATCCTTCAGCCAATATGCTTAGCAGTCATGCATATTGGCTTTCTTTTATTTAGCCATATGGCAGTGACATGTGCATTACTTGCTCTGTCCGTTGTGGTAATTGCCTGATTCATTTTACAGCAAGCATTTAAAAAGACTGAGGAAGGAGGTAGAAACTTTCTTAAGCAGTGTGTAGATCTCAAAAAATTAACTCAATAAAATTACGTCAATGGTTGTATTTGTTTATCGCAAAGCTGATTATAATCTGTCAATTTACTTGTATAATCATATTAACTATCTTAATTTGTGAATTGTGAACTGTTCTGCAGAGTCATGAGACTTTTTTCTTGGCTGTTGTGCTAGAGTGGAACAGCTGGGACTTAAAAAACCAAAAACATTTGTGTGGTGGCTAAAATCTAAGGATGACTCAGCTGAAATTTCTGATGATGTTATGCAGTCAGGGAACTTAATAAGCATGTGACTTGCCCATAGCATCTCACAGCCGCTGCCTTGTCACGACCAACTTAAATGACCCCTGTGCAGATACAGTAAAACACAATTGGGCATTTTTATGCTCTACCAGTGCTAATTTCCTTGAATTGGCTGTATTAAGTTTTGACATTTTTGCATTTTTTTTTAAACTGACAAAAATTATGTGAGGTGGGAAGAATTTCTAGAATGCTGTGGAATAAGAGAAAAAAAATAACAGCAATGCATCCTGTGCATACTTTCTATCTAACCAAGAAGTTCTAGATTGTGATAGAAGTTGAGAGGAAAATAGTGGAGGAATATTTTTTTGTTAATATGTTTTCAAAAGAAGCTAGCTTTTGGGGAAAAAAAAAATAACCCACAATAAAAAAAGGACAATAAAACACCGTAATATGCAGTGGTCATATTTAAGGGGAAACCTGTTGTCTGATTAAATAATGTCTGGTTAGCCTCAAGTTGCAATTTTTGCAAGTTATATCTTCCTTTTCTCTTTAGATCTATTTTCTTTGTAATTGTCATTGAAAGTGTTTAATCAGTGAAAGACGGGGACAAATAAGGATCAAAGAGTGGTGATTCTGAGCAGTGGGATTTGTTTCCCACTTTGATGTTGGAATAGAGGGGGCAGGCACTACAGTTCCTTTTGGTTGTTTCCTCATTTATAAAATGTGGGTAATGGCACTTACCTCTGTGACCAGCTCAGACTTTTATAGAGGAGGAGGATTACTGTCTGTCATTATGTCCCAGTAGTGGTACTGGTTTTCTGTGCACTTGTAAGCTGTGCAGCCATCTGAAAAAATGCCGTGCAACTGAAAGTGACACTATAGTTAATGAGTCTCTGGGCATGAGACTGCTAATCTGGGCCGTGTGGCTTTTAACCAGAAGCCTGTGAGCTATGCTTCGGCTGCCGAGTATTACATCGGCAATATCTCTGTATTGCACCATTCAGTTGGAGAGTCAGAAATCTACAGCACTTGAGCGGAAGTGTCCCTGTGATAATTTTACAGCAAAATCAGTAATTTTAAGGTAATATTTCCTGCAAGAGATTTCCCTAACTTAAACCAATCATGAATACGTATGAAAGTTCATTTTACTGAATAGTCTGTCATTGTATGTAGTCCTCGTACCAGTAATGGAAATAGTGATCACATTTTTATTATTCTTAAGTGTCAGTTTGGGTTTGATTGTATGGTAGTTTGTCTTGTTTTTGAGAATTGTGTTGAGAGAAATAGGAATTATATTGGTTTACATTTTCCTGTTGTTGAGAAAGAAATGGGCTGTAAAGGTGAGCCTTTTACTTAGTTCTGTGCCGTTATGAATTACCAGAAAGTCTGAGCTGCGCTTGCTGAGACTACAAATAGTGAAATGATATTGTCTTGTGGCATTCACTTTCACTGTGTGCCAAATAATGTTTCCACACTGGAATTTGGGAATGCTGTATGTCTGAGTATTTCTACGTACATGCACAGTGGTTATAATGGGAGATAGCTAACATTGTCATCAGGATCTTTTAAAGACCCCAGTATTACATATGAGTGAGTCGTGTGCTGTGGTAGCTATGTATAACCAACAGAAGTGACACTAATGTCATCTTGTGGAGGATTAAAACTTAGGACGTACAAAAAGTGCAGTAAAATTAGATATATCACAGAACGGAGCCAGGTAAGATACCGAATAAGGCAGATGGTGGCTGTTTCTCTTTTAAAATACTGAAATTCTGTGCGTTGTTTTTTTTGTTGGTTTTTTTTAAAACTTGATCTGTTTTCTCTCCCCAGGACTGGAATCTGACATGGCACACAGAAAACCCAGACTTCACCCACTGCTTTCAGAACACAGTCCTGGTCTGGATTCCTTGCATTTACCTGTGGGTCTGCTTCCCAGTGTACTTCCTATATGTTCGTTGTCATGACAGGGGATACATACAAATGTCAATTCTCAATAAAGCCAAAACGGTATGTGACTTTAAAATCAGAACTAAGCTTATCTGGAAGTTTGAATCTATTTTCAGCTATGTTTTTATCATACTATTTTTGTTGAGTATCAATCTTGGCCTGCATGCTGTAACTTACTTGTTCTACTTGTGTTTGATTTCCAAACCTTATGTGTTTCTGTTGCCCTTTTATCAGTAAGCTTTCTGAAATTTACTCTGGCATAGCAAAAAAGCTTGCAAATTCATTGTGAGTTGGAGAAGACTATTTTAAGGCCACTCAATCTCAAGGCCTTTATGTCAATAATAAGAATTTATTATCCTGTTAACTCTTAGAAATACATGCTGTGTAATTTAGGAACTTCTGCAGGTGTTCTATTTTCACTGTTATTGTGAAATACATACTTAATGTTTTCTTTCTTTTTTCCCCTCTGTAGAATAAGTGAAAAGTTTTAAGAAGGATTATAATAGCATGGTGTATTGGAGAGTTTTTGTCTCTGCAATCTATTATTCAGGAGTGGGATTCACCAGCTTTCTGCTTCATAATGCACTGAATTATATGGTACTAAAATTAGTAAACTTTTTTTCTTCTAGTGGGGGTCTAGTAGGCAAAGCAAAATTATTCTTTTTTTTTTTTTTTTTGTGCATGTTGTAGAACTGCCCAAAAGAGATGATCTGATTATGACTCCTCTTCTACTAACACATAACATCTAGTGTCCACATATATATTGTGATGCCTAATCTGTGTGAACTGATGTACGAAATACACTTTTGTATTTCAGGCTTTGGGCTTAATGCTGTGGATAGTCTGCTGGGCAGACCTTTTCTACTCTTTCTGGGAAAGTCAAAATATTTTTCGAGCGCCATTTTTTCTCGTTACGCCTACAGTATTGGGTATAACCATGGTAAGTTCTTCTGTAATGGCGGTTGTTCATGCAAAGGCTTAAGCAATAACACACATCTCGATATTATTCAAGGAGGTTGGATTAAATGATCTTTAAGGTCCCTTCCAGCCTAGACCATTCTGTGATTCTATTCACAATGTTGTGATTCTTAAAGGTACAGTCTTTACATACAGGTTTAATTTGCAGTTGAACTGTGGATTATTGACTCTGGAATGTCTGCTTTCTTTCAAGAAAAAAATCAGAAAAAAACCCAACCCAGCTATGCTCAGTGCATTGCATGTCAGCACAGAAGCCGGTGCTAGCAGTCTTGCCTTGTTTGGGTGTGCTTGAGCTACCATTCATTTAATAGCTCAACTCAAGTATGGGCTGGAGGAATCAAGTCAGGAGGACCGATTAAAGTTAGACAATACAAACCACACTGAACTTGGAAAAAGGCTGTCGAAGGCACATTGCGTTATTCCGTATCTTATTACAAACTCTCGTGTGTAACATGCTTTGGCGCATGTTTTCTCCGTTACTTTCCACCGTGCCACCAAATGTATTAAAATGCCCCATGAGGCATATAGGTGTCCCCAGCTAACTCTTTCTACCTCTATGTGCAAGTATTGTCCATTTTTGTACCCGTATCTCTGCAGCCTACATTTGAAGGAAAATGCCTTGTGATTTGTTTATTGTCAGTTGCCTTACAGTTATCACAGACTTGCAGTGGTACTGATTAAACATGATACTCAAGAGGGGGACTGGACAGGGTACAACAACCCCAACAGCAGCAGCAACAAAACCAAACCAAAATCCTCAACAGCCCTGAAACACACTGACAGGTGCAAGAGCTGTTAAATAGTTTGTGGTCATTTAATAATGCAATTGCCAAGCTTTTGTCAGGCTGATGGAAAATGCATGTTGCAGCAACCAAGTGAGACTATAGAAAATAGAGTAATAGTTGGTCGGTGTTGTTTGGTGTTGTGGCTCTATGGAGAGAAATATTTTTATTTTAAAAAGAATTAATCAGAAAATACTTGGAAAGGGTGTAGTATCATTGTAATTACATGTTCATTTGTAATGTAGAACCAGAAGAGTAAAGAACTAAAAACTGTCAGCTTTTGATAGTGCTTCTGTGTATCTAGTTGTTTACTTCTACATATGTAGTCCTGTTCTCCTTTTTTTTTTCCACTTATGTTTACTGCTCCAGAGAATTTCCTATTTAACGTATATTTTTCAGTTACACCTAAAAATCTCTGTGTGTTAAAATACCTGGGAGATACTGGATTTGAAAAACAAGCACACTTCAACACTGTACCTTGTATATGTGTATAATGTGTTGTATAACTTACAGCTTGTGAATGTATTTTTCTTATTTGTCCACAGTTGCTTGCCACATTTTTAATACAATATGAAAGAATAAAAGGAGTCCAGTCTTCAGGTGTAATGACCATTTTCTGGCTCATCTCGTTGTTATGTGCCACAGTGGTTCTTAGATCCAAAATAATACATGCCTTATATACCGTAAGTGATTGCTAACCTCGTTCAGTTGAAAATAATCCCAAGTGTTGCAATAATAGAGCAGTTGCTTGCTAATTATGCCAGTTAAGTCAGTTAATGATCAATTCAGCATACCTTCATTCCTTGAGTTATAAAAGCAAAACAAACTAGTTTTAATGACCTGTGTTTTGAAATGCTAGTGAAAATCACAGTCGTCTTAACTGTAGCAACAGTTGCTTTAAACTCTTGCTAGTTGTTCCAGAAAGGGGTTGTGTCTGCTTGAGTACAATAAAAAGCTTATAATCTTTGATAGGAAACTATTCTGAGGGTTTACCTCATCTTCCTGTTGATTATACCGTGGATTTCCTGAAACACTTGGTTTGATGGTAATATGGTCTCGAGTGTTCTGAGACTAAATGAAAGTGTAGAAGTGAAATGTTTGTATGTCAGTCTGCTTTATACTAACACTGTCTCAAATATCAGATTGTGGAGCTACTTGAAAATGGCATATAACTTTTATTTCTTGAAATGTTTAAGGCATGTTGCGAATTTAGAGAACTTTCAGCTAACTTCTGTCTTTAAGTGTTGGGAGTGGGATTTTACTGGGGGGTATGTCCAACTGTCCCTGTGCTTTGATTTTTCTGGATTATGCTTTATGTGTCAGTCCCAGTCTAAAAAATGAAAGAAGCTCAACGCAACAAACTAATCTAAATTCTCTACCTCTGATTCTTACTTTGTGTGCATACTAATTAACAGATTTGCTTTGAAAGCTCCTTACTCCCCAGTACGTAATTACCTTGACTTCAAATTGGGGCATGCTGTGCTGGTACAAACCACGTCTTAAAGCGAACTTCTCTACAGAAGAGGCTCATGCTTGTGTGTTAATGGCAGTGATTGATGCAAAATAAATGGTATCTTCTATCTTCCCCCGCCCCACCCCTTTAACTTCCCTTTACAAAAATAGACATTGACTTAATTTGCATAGGTGTGGGTAGTATAACATTTATGTAGTTGGCAGAATTTACAGTAAGGATCTATTTTACATTTAGTAGTAATGTGTTGTTTTAAAGAAATCTGTTAAACCTTCTAATTGGACTCTTACCTTCCTTTGTAGGGTGCTAAAGTGGATGCATTTCGTTATGTCACCTTCTGCATCTACTTCATTCTGTTATTTGTACAGCTCATCCTATGTTGTTTTCCAGAACGACCACCTCTGTTTTCTGAAACAGTAAATGATCCTGTAAGTGTTCAGTCTGTCAAAGTGCTGAGTATCATACCTGCCGTATTTTGCACAGTGAGCTACAGGGCCATAGTCTCCCGGATGCCAAATAATTAGAGGCTTGTTGACTTGTTTGCAGTACTGTTCTTTCTACTCTTCAGTTGTTGACACAGATGATAAAGCTGATTGGATTCCATAGTTACCTCTTCTCTGTTGGTATCCACTGGCAGAGAGTTTCTCTGTGTGTGCCTGAAGGGAAGAGTCTGCTGCTGAGTCTTTGGATCCTCTTCATCTTTAGGTTCTTTTCAGTCTTATTCAGGGATGAAATGTATTTGACAAGATACTGTGGATTTATGGAAACCTTCTTTTCTGCTTTGATTATGGTTACAATAATTACAAAGTCCTCTGAGACCACAGTAGTTTGTTTTTGTGTTCTGAGTATTTCCAGGATTGTCTGAGAAAGTAGGGCACACTTCAAATTTTAACCTTTTTTCATGAGTGATGTGTTCGGGTGTTGTGATGAGGAAAAGGATAAAGCAAGTCGTGTTAGTCAGTCTTAAATTCTGCTTTATTACCTTCTGCCAAGCAGAAATATTTTTAGGTGTTGAGTAAAATCTTATTATATGTTTTGTTAAGCCAAAAAACTACTGTGAAATTTCTAAGATGTATATAGAAGTGAAACAATGTGTTTTGTCTCTTATTTTACTTTGGTTACATTATGTAACTCCAGACCAGTTACAACTTGTCTTCATTCTCTCTGGCATGCATGTCAGTAGGAATAATAGTTCTTTGTCACATAAACAGTATTACCTTAACAGTAATCTAATATATTTTAGTGTGTTAAACTTGTCAGTTTAAACTGGTCCAGTTTTTGGTAGCACAAGATCTAGTGGACTCTTGAATTTCAAGTTTCCACCTGTGAGTAGATAAAAGAAGTATAAACGCAGACCAGCACTCTCTGTGAAGTTCAGAATATTTTGAAGTTTTGTTGAAAATATTTCTTGTAGTTGCTGAAGTAGAAATCTGCTTGGCTGAAGAATGAAAGTACTGTTTTGCCCATCTTTTTTTTTTTTTAGCTTCTCCAAGTTTAAAAATTAGATTCATTCATTAAGGAATGGTGTTGAATTTGCTTGAACCATTTTATTGCAAGCGTTTAAATACTCTGATCCCCTTTCAAAAGAAGCATGTCTCATACATACTCCTGTTTTTGCCTAGGAAGTTGCAAAAGAAGCTGTTGTGTGGAGAAGAGATGAAGGCGTCTGTTTTATGTAGCTTGGTTACAACGCACTTCAATATAGCTTAGTGGAGGAGCCATGTTACACAAATAGGAGCTGAAAAATGCAAATGTTGGAAGCACTTGGCTCTGTTTTAATCGCAGTACTGTGATGATGTTTGGTGTCTTTTGTAGATGGAAATACCCAAGTTCCTCCAGTTATAATTGATGCTAAAACCCTCGTGGTTTGGGTGCTGAAGGAGTGGTTGGTTTTAGTATTCTTTAGATGCTGTTCAGAGCACTGAAAGAGGGAAGGGAGAAATCTGCACTGGAGTTCTGCGAGTAAATCACCTTTAGTGCCTTTGAAATTCTTCCAGACTTCCTTTCTTCAGTTTTAATCCAAAGAGATTAAGAGAGGATGTTAACCTGAAGAGTAAAAGCAGCCGTTGGCACTGAATATATGAGCTAGCTGCATACCTTTATGGGTACTTAAATTTTCCATGCTTATTGATGAATGAGGTGCAGGGTTATAAGGTCTGTTTTGGGATGCTTTTATGGAGTTTCTCCATTTGTGCATCTGTTTTGATGGAGTCATAGCACTTAACTGCTGGAGCAATAGAACTGGATTCTTCATTTATGACTAACTCTACCCAATTAATATATTTATGCTCTCATATGGAAGCATACCTTGCGTTGATATAGGTAGGCAGTGATCATGACATCTTGAGAGGTTGTATGGCCAGCACTGTCTTACAAAATTCCCTCAACTATTTGTTGCATTGTTGATAGAGAGCACTGCTGGTCCTGTATCCCAGTGGTCTAGTCTGCTAACGGCCCTGAAGCTGTGCTTGTGTTTTCTGAACAAGCTCTTAGTAGCATAAATGACAAGTTTAATAATGTGAAAAATATACTATAAACAAAAGGAATTTCAAAAACATCTTTTCTGCTTGGTTTGTTTCTACTGGCTGTATATCAGTCACTTTGTGGATTTATTTCTTTTTGTCTCCTCTAGAATCCGTGTCCAGAGTTCAGTGCTTCTTTCCTCTCTAGAATCACGTTCTGGTGGATCACTGGGTAAGATCAAGATGATGCATAAAGCACCAGTTAATGTTAGATGGCATTTTAGGATCCTGCTTGGAGAGTTAGATTAGCAGTAGTCATGCAATAATTTTGATGGTTTTGATTGGTTGTTCTGTAGATTAATCAAATTTGAAAGAAAAAAATTAATTCAATCTTTTTTACTTGGTAGGGTATTTGTAATATTAAATTTTGCCAGTATGTTTAATATGTTTGCTGAAAGAATACAATAAAAAAGTCTGTGTGAAAAATAATAAGGTAGAAATTATCTGCTGTATTTAGAAACTAAGGCATTCGAAACTATTAGGTCTCTTTGTCCAATAGATTCTTTTTTTTTTTTTCCCCCACTGACTTCGGTTTAGTTATGCTCTGTGATTTGATCACAACACATGTTCTTGTGAGTTAAAACACAGAAACATGTGAAATATATTGGTGTATAGTTGTGGTTGGTACTTGGCCAGAGTTCCAACAGAAAGCTGGATGAAAGGAATTGCTTTGTAAAATTAAAGGCTAGTAAAGATTTTGAAACTTGGAAGGCATGGGAATATTAATCACCTGGCTGATTTTCAAATGAGATCACTTCATCCTTTCTTTTATTTTCCCTGAAACTTGAATTCAGTGGCATATCCTGGATCCTTAGATGTTTTGGTGTCTAATTCTCACAGTAAAGACAGGAGGATGTATGTTTTAGCAGATGGATCTGTGTTGCTACATGTACTAACTCTTGCATATATTTTTGTAAAGAGCTGGCTCTGTTTTGGGGCTAGATATCCAGACCACTGTCTTATAGCGTAAATATATACACACACGCCTATGCCTGGTATTCTTAAATATCTGTCTCTGATTCTTTCCAATACAGGTTGATGATTCAAGGTTATCGGAGACCTTTGGAAGCTAAGGATTTGTGGTCATTAAATAAAGAGGACAAATCGGAGAAAGTAGTGCCAGGTTTGGCTAGTAACTGGGCAAAAGAGTGGGCGAAGACCAAGAGGTAAGTTCAGTTGTCCTGGCTGGGAGTTCTTCCAAGATACGGAGGTTAAAAAGCTCAAATTATGCAGACTCTACATAGATGTATTTGTCGTCTATTGTCAAACCTGCTTTTGGAAGACCCAAGTAGGCTGTTGTGTGTCCTCCTTATGAAGAGCTGCATCAGGTTTCTGTTAGTCTTTCATGATCCAAAGCTGATTATTTTTGATGTGTGGTTTTTCCCTTGGGATGGAATGTTTTTACACATTGACACTTCAGTCTCATCACTTAGGAGCTTGGGCTCCCTCTGTAGTTAGTGAAGCCTCAGGAGGACAGTTTAGGGTGTAAAAGTGGGAAGTGCATTTCTTTCCTTTGACTATGTAGGGAGCCTGGGCATCTAAGCCAGATGACTAAAATTAGAAAGACTGCATGCCTGTAGTTTCCATCCTACTTTCATCATCCTTTGCTGCAGCCAATAGAAGTACCTTTTCATTGAAAGAAAATTGCTTGCTTGCTTACACAATGCATTTTTACATCCAACTTGTCCTCAGAGTTCTGAAGTATGTAGGTTGGCATAAGCCAGATGTGGGAAATGAATGTGTTTGGTGCATTGGGCATCACTTGGCATAAATCTGACTGCGATCTTTTAACTCCAACGGTAGAGTGAGGCCTTGATTTTGATGGAAGTTCAGCACACTGGACTCCAGAATAATAATGTCCTTTGCTTTCTAACTTTAACGTAGGTTATAGTTCTATTCCTCGTGCCCCAGGGCAGACCTGTAGGAAAGATTTGACAGAAATGCTACCTATACCTGCAAAGACGACCATTTTTAAATGGCCAGTCCATTTAGCTGTGGTTGCATGATTAAAAAGTTGTTTGGTGAAACCCAGTTAGACTACTATTAAGAAATGCAGTGAACAGCTCATAAACAAGTCAATTGTATACTCTGTTTTTCCAATTGTCTTTTATGCTTGAATAACAGCTGTGTTAAATATTTACTCTTTATTTCAGGCAACCATTGAACATGTTATACTCGCCCAAAAAGCAGCAAAAATCAGGTGACTCAAATGGTGATGTGACAGAAGAGGCTGAAGCTTTGATTATAAAACCATCTCAGAAGAGCTCTGAAGCATCTTTATTCAAGGTGTTATGTAAAACCTTTGGACCATATTTTCTCATGAGCTTCCTGTTTAAAGCTGCACATGATCTCTTGATGTTTGCAGGCCCAGAAATTCTGAAGTAAGACCTATGTATTTTGTTATTGTGTTAAATGTATGTGGACAGAATTTAAAACACTGGTATTTTACTCACCAAGCTGCTTTGCCTCCAGTTTGTTCATTGGGGAAGAACTGTCATGCAGTTAGAAACTGTGCATACAGATGATTTTGGTCAATTGCTTTTCAGATTATAACATCATGCATTAAATATTTGAGTTTTTATATTCCTTTGCAACACTAGGAAGGTCATGCAGGAACAAAATCAACCTTAGCGGGATAGTGTATTTATTTATTTTTAACCTGTGATGATTGTGGGAATACAAGTCACAATATGTGAGCCAACAGAGAGCTAAAGATGTAGAAGGAGTTCTCTTGCTTTAGGGAGAGAGGTAGTAAACCAACTGTAAACAGCTGAATTTTAGCTGAAGGAAATACGATAATGTGATTCGATGATTCTATGGAACTTAATAGTGTAGCTTCAGGAGAATGCTGTCCACGTGAGGTATGTGCTACTTTAAAGTAGGACACTATTAGGAGGAGGGAGTGATACGTGCTTGTATAAAATGATCTTCAATTTCTAAGAAGTTTGCTCAAGTGTTTTATCTAAGTTAGATACTTCAGGTGCTTGCTTGACCCATATAACGTTTGGAAAAATGTTAAGATTGTAACCTCAATGCTTGATTTACATATATCAAGAGAACTACTTCCTCTCTCCGCAGATTGCTAATCAACTTTGTAAATAACAAAGCTGCCCCAAACTGGCAAGGCTACTTTTATACAGGACTACTGTTTGTTTGTGCCTGTCTTCAGACACTGATTCTTCACCAGTATTTTCATATTTGCTTTGTAACTGGAATGAGGCTCAAAACAGCTATTGTTGGTGTAATTTATCGAAAGGTGAGTGTTCCTTATAAGTTTAGGTATCTCTCTGTGACTGTGTGAATACATCGCTCAAGTCTGAATAACTAAAGTAGTTAGGAGACTCTGGTAGGCTGCTTCCTAACTCAAGGGAATATCTAATTTATAAAAAAAGCTTTTAACATAGAACAATTTTCTAGTTTACTAGTTAAAGTTCAGACACTTTTTTTCTTCCAAAGCAGTTGAATTCTCTGGAGAAAATTCAAGTGAGTAAGTCTTCCTTCATGTTACCTTAATTGTTTCTTTTTTTTTTTTTTTTTTTTTTTTAACCTGCACCTAGGCACTTGTTATCACAAATTCTGCTAGAAAGACTTCTACTGTGGGTGAGATTGTGAACCTAATGTCTGTGGATGCTCAGAGATTCATGGACTTGGCTACCTACATAAACATGATTTGGTCTGCACCTCTCCAAGTGGTATTAGCACTGTACTTACTGTGGCAGGTGAGTATTGCATGTTGTTTCTTGCTTTGACTTTTGCAGTGGGCTGCTTCCTGTAGTTGTGACTACAGACAGCTGCTGTTCAGACCACTGGAGGATTTACAACAGTGTGGGGAAGATGCTGTTTGTTTAGAAACCATTTAGAGCTGCTTTTGTCACCATTTTCAAGAAGGAAGGCAGGAGGTTCTTAATTTTGGACATCTGAATGCACGTGGGGAGGATGCGGGTGGAGGTTACTATCTTTTAGGGCACTGCAGTACCTGTAGGTACCTGAGCAGTGTCACACTTGTCAGTTTATATAAGAAAAGTTGTCTTGGCTCTGCACTGTGAGAATCAGAGTAGGAAATGTTTGCTGTTTCTAGTTCAGGCAGTCGCTGGGCTGACTTTTCCTGATTGTCCCTGTCAATCCAAAAGGTAATTAAGTTCCCCAACAAGCCATTCACTCCTTGCATGGGCCTCTACTTCAGAGGAACGGACAAACTAGCAAAAGCTGGAAGACATTAAAAGGTCTTGTATGTGTGTATATAGAGAGACCGATCTATATCTATATATACGTCTCCATTTGGGGCTATTTATATACGTGTTTGTTTAAAAAAATCAAAGCACTTAAACATCAAATCAAGCCCCTACTTTATCTTCTTTTTATTCCCCAAAGCTGTTCTTGAAAAGAGGTTGAAAAGCTATTTCAGAATGCTTTTCTGTAGCATAGGCAGTGGGTTGACCGAAGATTTATAAAAATGAGTTTGAACAAATGTTTACAATTAAATGCTTTTCAGAATTTAGGTCCTTCAGTGCTGGCAGGTGTGGCTGTCATGATCCTTCTGGTTCCAATAAATGCTGTGATGGCAATGAAGACAAAAAACTATCAGGTTAGAACCTTTATGTGTGACAGTGCTTTTAAGAAACGAGTTCTGTTCTTTGACTTGTTCCTGAGGCTTGTCCTTCTATATTATTTTTTGCTCCCTCCATCCCTTTAAAAGAGGGATGGGAGTGAGAGGTCAAAGGTGTTGTGTATGCAGAATAAACAAACTCATTTATTTTTCAGCCTTAGAGCATATCTGTACATAATCATGTAAAAGCCTTGCAGTAGTGAAGACCAAGGTAGCAGGTTATCTAGCTTCATGAAGTGCCTTGTGATTGGATTTTGGTTAGTTTAGTTTTTGATTTGCTGCTTAAACTGCTGTCTGCCTAAATGAACCTTAATGAGTGAAATACATTCCCAGGATGCCATGTTGGTGGGTCTGTGTGTGCGTGGCTTGTTCTTGGTGTGATTTTTATTTTTATTTTTATTTCCTTCCTGGAGATGTGAGGAGGGAGAGGTCTGTTGGCTGTTCTTTGTCCCTAATAAATTTTATTTAGATGGGGTCAGTTTGTTATAGAAAACGTACATAAGTAAATGTAAACTCAAACTCTCGTGTTTTCTGTTGTAAAAGCTATTTCCAGCAGCCCCACCATCTGCTTTCTGGTCCAGACTTCACTACTAACCCGATTCACCAAACATGAGGGAGATTCATTTTAAGTAAATGAAACCTTCTAGCTCTAGATGTTCATGAAAATGTACCACAGCATTTGGTTCCCACCTGGGAGAAGCCACGCAGCTTCGGGTACCAACTCTCTGGGGTGGCTGTACCAGTGCAGTCTACTGACTTTGCCTAGTGCTGAGTCAGAACATCGTTTCAGCTTTGCGCTACTCACGTTAAAATAATTTATGATGACGGAAACTTATGAAGAATGGACTCTCTTCCTGTGGCTGAATGGAAAGTTTTTTGCCTTGGTGCACCTTCAGAAAGCTTTTGATTATGCTGAAAATGAAGCAAAACCAAGTTTGGTCTAAAATTAGGTGCTTATGTTTTAACTGCATATTGTACCTAGGAAGAACCTGAGTCCCCGGGCTTCGTGGTGCAGGGTTAACCCCACTGAAACCAGTGCCACATTCGTTGTTCTTGATTTGGATTTTTAATTGCATGAAGCATTCCTTTGATCGGTTTATAACATCTTGTTAATACTGCATGTTTGTTTGTTCAGATAGCATCTCAGATTTCCTGCTTGAGCAGCTAGTAAGCTTTTGATGATGAGGTAAATTTTGCCATTGCAAAATACAAAGCTTGTAACCTCGTGGCTCTGCCAAGTATTGTGCTCTGCTAATTACTTGTTGCAATGTTGTTTTTAGGTGGCTCAAATGAAGAGCAAAGACAACAGAATTAAGCTGATGAATGAAATTCTCAATGGGATTAAAGTTCTGAAACTTTATGCTTGGGAATTAGCCTTCAGAGAGAAGGTATTAGAGATCAGACAGAAAGAACTCAAAGTCCTAAAAAAATCTGCTTACCTTGCTGCAATGGCAACCTTCACTTGGGTTTGTGCTCCTTTTCTGGTAAGTGAAACAAATGTAGAAGTTGGCTCTCCTTTTTGGGATCATGCTTTCCAAGGCAACACTTGTGAAGTTGTTTTGCTTATATTTTTTTAATGAGTGGATGTTTTTTAATGAGTGGAAGAGTCAGAATGCCCTCCTCAGCAGAACACTTCCATCTCCAATTCTTTAGTTAATGATTCAAGTATTTAAAATCAAAAATCAACTCTGCATCCCACTCCCTTTCTGGTAGTGTGCTTGAGGAACCCAAGATTAAGTTGACTGTCAGATTTGGAAGAGGTTACTAATGCGCACGGTACCTTCAACGTGGTAGCTGTGTCTGACGATAAAACCTCCTGTAGTTTGGCACCTGTGAGAGCAGCAAGTAAGAGCCCTTGATGGAATGGGACGTTGTGTGCCAGGCATACCTCTGGCCTGGGTTCTCCCAGCATCTGTTTAAGAACAATGAAGAGGCAAAGTCATTGCATACCCTGGGATTGCTTCAAATTCTAACTTAAAAAATAAATTCCTGATACATGAAACATCTCTACTGTGTTTGTGGTTAGCTTACATTTAAGATAAAAGGGGAGAGAAGGATGACGTTGTGTCAAAATTGCTTCAGAGCCTGTTAAAACAAGGAGCCATTGATCTTGTCGGCAGAAGCAAATAAAAGCCATGACTACATTAGGATAAAATATGTGCCGTTCCAGTTGAAGGTGTTTAAGTGTACTTTCCAGTCTCAGATTCCTTCCTTGCAAACGTTTTTAGTGTTTACATTATGTTTTAGGCATGATGAAAGGCAGAAGCAGCAGTGCCCTGGGTAGGAAACATCAGTTGCATTCTTAAGTGAATGCTTTTCTAAAAGAAGTCCAAGATTGTTTTAATATAAATACATTATAAAATGAAAATTCTAAATAAAATGTCACAGGTGAACTCAGTGCTGTTCCGTGGAGTCTGAAAAGACAGATTCAGCTAATGAGTAGCCCCGTTTTAACACGTTGTCAGCGTGTGGCAATGGCCCTGCACCTTAGGAGGTTTGCCACTGGGACAGGATCAGTACAGCCCGGAGTGCAAGGCTGCTGTTTAACATCCTCTTTCTTAGATTTTTGTTCCTCATATTTCTTCTGAACTTCTGATTAAAGCCTTACTGCAAGTGCCTACTTAAAAGCACTTTCGGCGTGCAAAACTCTATTTCCTCTACTCCTTCTCCCGTTTCCATGGCTCGGGCGCTTCTAAAGCATTGTTTAATAATGGTATCGGGAAACTTAATTTTGCAGTATCTCGCGTACTGCTGTGTGTGCTGATAAGGGTATATTTCAGCCTAATTGCTGGTAACACAAGAGTGCAGACATGCTGCTTGTGGGGTTATTCTTTGGACCCTGTCTTGTTTTTGTTCTCTGTGGGAGGCCTTTCTCCCTGGGATATGGTTGTCCAAACTAGGAATTGTAAAAACAAACTACTGTACCAGGCACAGCTGAGTCAGCTGCTGTGTGAAGAACAGGACATGTCTTCACAGCAGTCAGTTTTTTAACAAAAATACTACTGTCTGCAATGGATGCTCTGCTGAGATTAGGCTGTTCCTTAGGCGTTTGAGCTAGTTGTTTCAAGCCTTGTGGGAGGGGATACGCCAAAGGTTAGCCTACCTTGATCTCTTGTTTTAAGAGGCAGTCTGTGGGAGAGAGTTGCTGAATCTTGTGATATACTGTGGTATGAGTGTTGTTACCATGGAAGAAAAGACTGTGAAGGGAATAGATCTGAAAGTGAACATTTGGTTTTGCTTAGCTTAATTTTACTACAATTTAATCAACACATTTTAAAAGAAAAGTATATGGATTTTTAAAAATTATTTTTATACCTTATGATTGATGATAACAATAGTTCAATGTAATTTTCTTTTTCAGCATCCTTCTTAAACTTTTCTACCGTGAACTGTTGGGGAACTATAAGGGTTTGTCTTTGTAATGCAGTCACGTTTCAAGTTTCTGTCCATGATAAAGTGGGCTGTACTTGGAAATCTGTGGTTATGTTAGTTTGCAAAAAAATATAAAATGGGTTGGCATTGGGGTGTTTCTGATGTTCTGTTCATATGTGTCCAGTATCTGGTACCACGTGGAGTGCCTTAGAACTGGAAGAGCAGCAATAAAAACAAGCGATCAGCCACAGAGGTGATGAAGGGAGTGGAGCATCTCCCTTATGAGGAGAGGCTGAAGGAGCTGGGTCTCTTTAGCTTGGAGAAGAGGAGGCTGAGGGGTGACCTCATTAATGTTTATAAATATGTCAAGGGGGAGTGTCAGGAGGACGGAGCCAGACTCTTTTCAGCAACATCCAGTGACAGGACAAGGGGCAATGGGTACAAGCTGGAACATAGAAGGTTCCACAAAAATATTAGGAAAAACCTTTTCACTGTGAGGGTGCCAGAGCACTGGCACAGGCTGCCCAGGGAGTTTGTGGAGTCTCCCTCTTTGGAGACATTCAAAACCTGCCTGGATGCCTACCTGTGTGATCTGCTCTAGGTGGTCCTGCTCTGGCAGGGGGGCTGGACTAGATGATTTTATGAGGTCCCTTCCAACCCCTAACGTTCTGTGATTCTGTGATCATTCCTCTCCTTCCCTTCTCCTGCAATGTGACCAAAATTGGCCTGGAACGTTTGTGATTTCCCCCTTGCTATGTGAAGAAAGTGAGCACTGGACACCCTTCCAAGAGTAGCAATCAACTTCTTTTCACAACAATAGGTTTAAATCATATGTTTGTTTTGCAAAAAGGAGAAGGAACAAGGACATTACCAGAACATTACTATTCCTTTAATTTGTAGACCTCTGATTCCCGGTGTCAGTCTGTGTGACTCTTGAGTTGATGGCTTTAAGAAGGGTTGCCCTAACTGTTAACACTTTCTTTCAGGTTGCCTTATCCACGTTTGCTGTGTACGTCACAATAGACAAGCACAACATCCTGGATGCTAAGAAGGCGTTTGTTTCCCTAGCATTATTCAACATCCTCAGGTTTCCACTGAACATGCTTCCTATGGTTATCAGCAACATAGTAGAAGTAAGACTTCAGTCATTAAAAGCTGTTCTATGCAGAAATAGCTGCTGGGTGGAAAGATTGTTCCTGTGCTTAGAGAATGTCCACTGGTGAAATTCAACCACCTCAGAAAGAGGCCTTTGCATTTCCTGTGTATTAAATGCTTTTTCTGTGTATTAAATGCTGTGCAAGCAAAATTATCAGTTGCAGTTTTGGTGGATGGGTATTCCTGAAATCACCTGTATTTCTTGTGGTTTGGGAAGGGTGGGTTTGACTAGCGAAGAAACTGCAATGGATTTAAGAAGGGATTAGGAGTGCATGATGATGATGTAACATATATGTAGTGCAAAACTACAAAGCTATCAAGTAAAATGAGCAGAGTGTAAGATACTTTTCCATCCCTTTTCCATGTAGGCCAGTGTCTCCTTGAAGCGCCTTAGGGTGTTCCTGTCTCATGAAGAGTTAGATCAAGACAGCATCATTAGAGGTCCCATTACAGAGGGTGAGTTTCGTTTCTTGTTGAAAATCAATGTGTGCGGGTTTGGGGTGGCTTTGCAGTGTTTCTTTCACTTTCTGTAACAAACTTAGTGCATTTTAGTGGATTTCACTGATAAATTTTGGCCATTAAGCGGAGAAGGGAGTTTGTAAAATCAGAATGGCATAAAATTTCTACGACCTTCTGAGGTAACTTCCTCTCCTCAGTTCGAAACTACACAGTGATTACATCCGGACACGGATGGCCACTTCAAAAATCGCTCATTAGACTGTTTTAAGTGTAGCCATTGAAATTTGTAGGTAGTTAACAGAATGATAATTAATGCTGTGTCAAAACCAGCATTTTGGAGAACAACAATCCTGTAACACTTCAGCACTCTTGAAGGAGAACGGATAAGTCCCAGTTCTGGCAAATGCCTCTAATTTCTCTTTTGCGCAAAGAGTTACTCCCAGCATCATTCCCACTGTACCCGGTGTTGCTGGTCCAGTTACAGAGAGCTGCTCAGGAGATAGACAACCATGAAGACAGATGTACTGAAAAACTAATGCCCTTTTTTCAAAGCGAAACTTGATTTAAGCTACATCAGTAATTTCTAGATTTTTTTTTTTCATTTCCTTTTTTACAAAGATTTTTGAAATCTCCATTGCTTCCTCTCATGTGGTTAGCTGAGCTCTATATAATTTTAGTTACTTGGCGTTCCAGTAAGCAGTCAGCTGCTGTATTTAATTTGTATTTTTTACTTCTTCATATCTCCTTTCTGGAAGTATCTCCTCTTGTTCAGCTGATAACCGTCAATACATCGCTTAAAAGTATTTAGTGTAGAGTTTTGGGTTTTGGCCATAGTGGGTTGTACTTGCGTACTAATGTAAATATTTACCTAGGCTAAGTATTGCTTACTTGGTTGAATTAGGAGTGATGTATTTTGAGTTGTCGCTATAAAAATATGCAGATGCCAGCACCATGCAACGTTTCACTGAATGGTATTTTTGGTCAAAGTTATTTTATTTGGTAGTTTGATTTATTTTGCCCTATCATTCTTGTAGCTTAGCTTCACACATGGAATTGGCAGTTTAGCTGACTCTTCCATTGCAGCACAAGTCCCACTGAGGCTGCCAGTTTCTTGAACTGACTCTGCAGTGCTGCGATGGAGTTGCTGGATAAAGGAGGATGCAACTGAATGGGTCACAATCTTTGTATAGTTGAGATATTTGTCTACTTCCTGGTTACTGAAGTGTGTGTGCTTAGACTGATGTCTGTGGCATGATCCAATTTAGCTGTTTGCATTGATGCTTTTATAATTATGAATTTTCTATTTGTCAGCTGAAGGATGCATTGTTGTAAAGAATGCAACGTTTAGCTGGTCTAAAAATGATCCTCCTTCACTGAACAGGTGAGAATTGATACCCTTCGTTCTGCTCTGTCATCTTGTTGCATCATAGGTGATCTGTATTTAAATGATAAAATCTATATGTAGAAGAATTTGTTGCCTTAAAGGAGTAGAACAAATAACATCTGTTCTATTTTTTTTATTTTATTTTTAGGCCAGGGGCTTAATGAACTAGAGGAATTTACAAAGTGTGTTTTATGTATGGAATGCACGAAGGGGAGTAGCAGGAGATACAATGGGAGGGGGAGAAAGCCTCAGAGATTTCCAACTCTTGCGATGTCCTGCACATGAGATGAGCTCCATCTAGAGGATGCAGCCAGATTAGCCCCTTGTAATTATCCCTAGTGCCTCATGTCAGCATTGTGTCCTCGGAGTCTTCCTTTTAAAATCTTCTTCTTGCTGAATGGTAGCCATCCTGGATTCCTGTGCTCGAGGAAAACCAGTGAAGAACCTTGCACGTGATGTGACTAACAAAGTAACTGGGATGATGCAGCTACAAGCTGTCTCTTTACTGTGCTCTGTCCCCTCCTTAGTTTTGGCTACTCTTTCTTGGGCCTTAAATTCCGTGTTCTTTGGGACAAGAATGCTGTTTGGGAAGCATTCATTGGTATTCACATGTGTTCGCAGAACATTTGAAATAAATATTGGACGAGTTGTGTCACAGTGCCCTTCTTAATTTCTTTTTTTCTTCCCCTTTTGACCAATTACACACAAAGATGCTGTGTCCTAAGTATAAGAAGAGCTGGGTGCTTTCTGAATGAGAGGTTTGCATTTTCAAACAGTTAAAGTTTGTGTGTGGTGTCAGCATTTGCAGTGAATGTTCACCTTGCATCTGGCTTCGTATTGTCTGTTCAATAGACTATTTAACTACTGGGATGTGCCAGCAAGCAAGGCTGAATTATGTGCGCTTTATTTCAGCGTTAACTTCACTGTTCCTGAAGGCTCCTTGGTAGCTGTTGTTGGTCAAGTTGGCTGTGGAAAGTCTTCATTGCTGTCTGCATTGCTGGGGGAGATGGACAAAAAGGAAGGCTACGTGGTTGTCAAGGTGTGATGTGTCTGAAGAATTGTTCCGCTGTTTGTGGGTATTGCCAGACGGATTATAGATTTTCAGGTGGTGTAAAGAGAAGACAGCCTTTCAAATCAATACATTTTTTAGCCCCATTTCCCTGCAAGCCATGTCTATGCCTCAGCCTGTGCTCTGTGTAATTGCCTGTTTAGCCTTGACCCAACAACTTCTAAATCTGTTGGTTTCAAATTTAGCCAAATAGACGGAGTGGTGGAGGTCTCAAAGCAAAGTATTCTGGTGAATCATGTTGGCAGCCAGGTGTGAAATGGGGAGACTCTGTTATATCTACTCCTGCCGCCTTAGAGATCAGAGGGATGGTACTCCCAAATACTCAAACTTGGGAAAAGCTGCTGTTGTATTTTGTGCTTCCTTAGACATCAGAGTTGCACAGAGTTTACAGAGGAAAAAGTACCTGTAAATAAGTAAAAAGTCCTTGTGTTGGATTTTGCTACTACTGTAATTCAGGGAAAGAGAATTATTTTAAGAGCAAAACAAGTATGTTGCATTTAAGAGTTCACATTTGGTCACCTCCAAAATAGTTCTGGAAAAATAAAGTAGGTGAGATTTGAATCACTGATTATTTGTGCAGAAAAAGAAGGCAGAACTAATCTTCAAAGCAGTATACTTTGCAGTAGCTCAGTGTCTTCCTTTGAAGTGACTTTTATATAAAAACTGCTGGCACTACTTTTTGCAGATATCTCTTGGCAGGGATGCATTTGTTAAACAGTTCTATTCCAAATTGTTTTATGCAGAACATAATTTATAACTGTACAAAAGAACTAATGACTTCTGACACTCCGTAATTGTGCAAACATATTCTCTAAACAAATCTTTCCTCCAGGTTTATATTAGCAAGTCATATTTTGTTTGAAGTCCTTCATTTTTCACCAACACACTTTGTTACATTCACTTGTAGAAAGGATTATAAAAATAACATTTTGGAGGAGGCGGTAGCCCAAGAACTATTTTGTGCAGTTTTGAAATGACCATAGGCATTTTGTGAGGCGATTAGCACTGCCTGCCTCGCAAAACCGTGCTGTGCTTTGACTTTCTGGGCAGACTTTTAGTCTAAAGTACTGAATAAGGAACTTCATTTTTCTTGCAGGGCTCAGTAGCCTATGTTCCTCAGCAAGCCTGGGTCCAAAATGCAACTCTGGAAGATAACATTATCTTTGGAAGGGAGATGAATGAGAGCCGGTACAAACGTGTGATTGAGGCTTGTGCACTGCTGCCTGATATAGAGATTCTTCCTTCAGGAGACAAAACAGAAATAGGAGAAAAGGTATTTAAATACCCCCTCTACCATAACACTGCTGTTGCTTGTTGTTAACACCATGAGACTTCTACTTTATCTTAACGTTGTATTGAATTTAAAATATTCAGAGTAGAAATCCTCTAGAGGCAAATTTGGACATTGTTTTCTTGGTCTTAAGCCTCAAAGGGGAGGAAATCTGTCCTCTATTACAAATGCAGAAACATCTTGCAATTAAATTTTTCATTTCTCTAAGTTCCATGGTCATCGGGCAGAAAATACATGTAAACAGGAAGAGAAGAATCTTCTGAGCACTTCAGCTTCATTTAAAACAAGCAAACAACACCCCCTCCCCCAAAACAACCCCACCACCCCAAAACAGGCCCTTGGCTGCAAAAGTCTGAGTGGACTGGAATTTGGAAACTTGCCCAGATGTTGTAGTGCTCTGCTATGGGAGCACGACCAGGTGTCCCCTAAGCAGGTCTCCTGCAGGGTACAGGTATGTCACCTGCTTGGTGTTCTGCTGAACTGATGTTCTCCAGGAGGTGCCGGGGTGCGCAGGCACGTGTGCTTTGCCCCCTGGCTAGTTATGGGGGAGGTAGAGCTGCCCGCCCCAGGTTCAGTAAAGGGTGCAGCTCAGTGAAATTGTGGAGGTGAACAGAGATTGTTTATTAATCAGGGGCAGCATTGCAGGAATACACCTGAGAAGGAAAGTAACCTCTAAATGTACAGACTTCAATAGATCAGCTGGGTTAATTGCTTTACAAGAATGGCAAACACTTCTGTTGTTGTTACTGTTTTTTTTACTAGCCCCTCACTGACAGTGAGAACTTAATAGATGTGTTTCCTTCAAGAGGATTTTGATGGCGATCGCTTGTGTTATTGTAATAATGAAATTATTTGTGATGAAGATGAGTTTTATGCAATGCTGAAATTTCTTAAATTTGCATAAACCACCTATGGCTTGTGTCTTCCACGAACTGTAGCAAGACATCTGTTTTCAGCTGTAAATAAAAGATCATATTTTCTTGTTTCCCCAGGGTGTGAATTTGTCTGGAGGACAGAAACAACGAGTCAGTCTTGCTCGGGCGGTTTACTGTAATGCAGATGTCTACCTATTTGATGATCCTTTATCAGCTGTTGACGCTCATGTTGGGAAACATATTTTTGAAAAAGTTATTGGACCAAAAGGAATTCTGAAAAACAAAGTATGTCATAATGAGATACTTGTCACTAGGGAATGATTTGTTTCTGTTTGGGTTCAAATGACCAAGTTTATCAAGCTGTATAATCAGACTTTTGTTTCAAACACCTGAAAAATGAAAGGATCCTTCTAAGATTTTTAGAGGACTTCTATAAAACACAGAGGTTTTATAAAGAAAAGTGCTCTGCTTTCTGTAAGTCAGTGTTCCTCGATGGAAAAATCAAGACAAGGACAGTATTCTCTCTTAAAAATGCTGCATGCCTGTCCCTAGTTATTATTGTATTATACACAGAATTCAACCAGCATGAGCGGTAATTCAACCATTGTATTTACTAATTTGACATGTTAGAAAAACTCTTTTTATTCTTTTGGTGTTTAGACACGAGTTTTGGTAACTCACGCAATCAACTATCTGCCTCAAATGGATACAATTCTGGTAATGTCTGATGGAGAAATCTCTGAGATGGGCTCCTACCAGGAACTGCTGAAGCAAGATGGGGCTTTTGCTGAGTTTCTTCGTACATACGCTAACACCGAACAAAGTGTAGAGAACAGCGGTAAGCTTACAGATAATTCTCGTATAACCTGGTGTGTGATATGTTCTTAGTAATGGAAGGAAAGTTAAAAAAACATTACTAGTTCTTGTGATATACCCATAGGCAGAGGTGCTTAATTTTTGAGGCTGTTGAAGGTTGTGAGATTAAATGCACATTCTTTCTTAAAATTTAGGAAAATGTGGAGCAGGTATGTGGTAAAATTCCTCTCACTTAGAGCAAAGTTAAGATGATTGTGAGATCAAGTAAAAGCTGGAGTTTATACACCTTTCCTGTGCTTATTAGGTTGTCTTCTTTATGCAGATAGCTTCTTTGGGGATGGAGTGGAGGAAGCAGCAGCTCGTTTTTCTAGCTGATGTCCCTGACTCCTGCTTCTGCTTTACAGAACAGCTGTAGAGCTGCTCTGATAAACGAATATTCTTAGATGATTGTGATACTGGATTTTAATAAGGGAATTTAGTCTCTTGCTTCCAGCCTGTTTTCTTCAGCGACTTGACTGTGTTGATTTCCTGATACTCACTCCTCCATATGCCCACTCAAAAAAGTGTGAGCGGGTGCTTGCACTGTACTGATTGAGGTTGAATTGTTGGCATGTACCTGAGGCCTGTTTGAGAGCAAACTCCTGCTGCTGGGTGCCACTGAGCAGGCTCTCCAGAACAGAGAAGGGGTTAACCCCACTTTTCCCTTTAACTTCCATTTGGAAAGCCCATTCCCTAGACGTAAAGGAGAGGTGTTTTATGGTCTACTTCTCACATGCCAGTCACAGGTGAAACAGAACTGGTGCCACATTTAGCTGCAGGGATGAGGCTGTGAAGCATTAAAGAGGCGTTGAAGGACTGTGCTTGACAGAGGGCTGCTCCTGATGTTCATTTGAAAGTTCCTTGTGTGAGGGCTGTGATAGTCTGCCTTGCTCTCTGAAGCTGCCCTCAGCTGTCCAGGCTGGCAGCACAGGCTGCCCTCGGAGGCTGTCAAGGAGCAGTTTGTTTCCTGGATGTGCAAGGTGGCATCTTGTCCTGATTCCCTCTCTTACCTCAAGCTATCCTTGATGGGGAGTTGGATTTGGGGTTTACATTTCACCAAATTTGATCCTGCTTTGGGTATTTGTGGTTTTGTGGTTTAAGTTGTGCTGCTTGGATGTGTTTGTGTTTATAAAGCTTGAAAATGATTGTGTTCTGGAAAAAGTTAATTATATATACTTTTAGACTCGGATCCTTCATTAGAAGGAACGATTCACCCTCTGGAAACAGGTAACATTTTTTGCCATGTTAGTGCTCGCGTTGCAGTAATATGAGTAGCTGCAGATCATTTACAAAAGATTAAGTTATTAGAAGAATTTTGTCTGCACAGTGGAAGGTATCTGCTTGATTTGCATGGTACTTGTTTGTGTGATGTTGTGACAGTTAGTGTGTCAGCTTGTAGATAACTCATCAGCAGTGATTCTTTATCTCAAACACTACCATGAGGAAATTCTAAATAAACTTTAAAGATACACCCTGGATTTAGGAGTGTAGAGAGCCTACTCAGAGAGGCATCATTCATGATTGAGCCACAAAGGTCTTTTTTGTTCTCCTCTGTGTTATTCAGTACTTTGCAGCTGTTCCTTTGTAATGTTTCCGGACACATTTTTCAACCGAGTGCTCCTTAGTGAGCTCGTACCCTAGGCATACATATCAGATCTACTATGGCAGTCTTGAGCATTTTTTGCTCTCAAGAGGTAAATACAGTATAAACAGGAAATCATTGTAGCCTACAACATGAAATCAAATTTAAGAACTGTTAGTGCAGGATGGCTTATTTGTGGTTTGGTTTTGTTTATGTGTGTTTAAAACTTAAGTGATATTCTGAAGCGATGCAATGCTGGAATGCTTGCTGGTTTTTATATGGGAGCCTTTCAAGAGAGATGCTGTCAAGTACTTAGAAATAACCAGTTATTTTAAGCATATTGGTTTGCTCTCATTTCTGTCACTGAAAATGAGAACTGAATCATTGAACTCTGCTTTTTCACATTTTCTGCTTCTAGACCACGCTGAACAGTTTAGCTTCTGGTTTTTAGAGTAATGAGCTAATGTTCAGTTTTGCAGACACAGAAGGGAACAGCTTTACGTTCACACAGTCCACATTTAATGTTTTGGTGAATTGTTTTATGTGTATATTTTGCTTCTGTATAAAAACATGAAAATTTCAGACACTAGATCTACACAAATTTTCCCTCATCATTTGAATTAGATGCAGGTGGGCTTTTTTGTGCATAAACCCTTCAGAAAGCAAAATTATTTTTATTACAAATTTTGAATTAACTTAAGTGGAACTCTGTTTTCAAGTACTAAATTGACAGTTAATTCTTTAGGAGTCACCCATTTGGTTTGTATTAGGAAAAAGATGTCATAACTTGAATGTGGAAGTCTTCCTTCTTGCACCGTATTACACCGAGTTATGTTGCTTATAGAAAGCCTAATATTTCAAGCTGACAGGTTCTGTGGAATGTTTTAGAATTGCCTTGTGTGTGCTGCATCCTGTTACAAATGGGATGGGATGGGATTTTTTTTAAGAAGTGACATTCATTGAAAGATCTGTTGCTTGAACAAATCTAATTCCTATGGTTGCTTAAAAACAACAAGCTTTTGCATGTTGCTTCCTGCTTAATTTTGCAGGAAGGCTCAAAGTTAATAGCACTTGTCTTCCGTTCTTACAACTTTATTCCGTGATTTCTTAGAATGGCTTCTCCTTGCATTCATAAATGAAACTATTGTTTAGTTAACTGTGTAAGAGATGTGGAAAGGAGTGGTTGGACTGCTTTGTGGGGTATTCTTCCCTCACAGAGTGAGTCATAGTGTGACTTGGTATTACATGCTTAAATATCAAGTATGTCCTCGTAATTATATTACATTATTATTACTGACCTACATTTGGTGGAAAAATAAATGTTTGCTGTCTTGGCAACTTCTCCTGTTTGGGGGTAGAACTAAACTGATTTGTTCACCTGATCGTTTATCTGTTAGTATATGCAAATGCTTACTTGTGTTTCCTCCTTTTCTTGCATGTTAGGACTGCACCTGGCGTTTAGGATTGAAATGAAACCTTTGTATCTTTTTTTCCTTACATTTTCATATTTACTTTTTCACCCCTCCCAGATACAAATAGTCCATCTGGAAAGGAAGGAAAGCCTGTAGAAAATGGAGTCCTTGTGAATGAAGCCACTGGAAGGTTGATGCATAGGTGTGTGCTTGCTTGCTTTCCTTTCTGTTTTGTTTTCTTTTTCTTCGCCTGTTGCACCTTGCTCCCTTTTCATCCTGTTACTCAGTTGTGGACAAACAGTAATTTGCTGTTTATGGTATTTGCTGGAGGAAAATGTATCATGGCAGATACAGCAGCCTGAGAGGTGATGTGGCTGCTGCTTTGAGGCTTCAGGTCCAAGAGCAGCAAGGCTGAAGGTGTGCTCCCAGCAGGCACGTGCACTTGGAGTGTACAAACACACCACGCGCATACGTGGCCCAGCTACACAGATCACGGACACTTAGAGCATCAGCACAAACACTGCATGAAACAGCTTCACCTGGTTCCCCTCTCTGGCTGAGCGGGATGGAGGTTCACTAGAGAGAATTTAATACATGTGTATGTAGAAGGTGGATCCCTCCCCTGCCTGAGCTCAGGCACTCAGTCTGCCCAGTAGCTGCCGCTGGATCCCAGTCTACCCAGTTGCTAGCACCTGGGCATACAAACCTCCAAGGTTGCAGGCCCCCTCCAGTTGCTGGTACAGGCTCTTGTGTGTGCATGTCCACACACAGAGCTCTTGTGCTGCTCTTTCTTCCATATGGAGATAGAATTGTGTTGTAGCAAGACGTAGATACACTTTCCCAAGGCTTCTGCAGTTGGCTGCTGTCACATGGGATGAAATGCTAAATGGATCTGCAGTCTGACCTAGTACAGCTGCTGTCATGCTTGAGAGAGGCCAAAGCTGATCGCTGGGTATACCTTCCCAAAATCAATCTCGCAGTCTATGCCTTATCCTTGTGGTGCTCTAGAGATACGGTATTTCTGGAAGCTGAGTGCCTGGGAATAATTGCCTGCCAGCGTGGGGCCTCTTTGCACATCAGTGGCTGCACTGCATATGATGGTAGAGCTTATAAAGGCTGATGGTCCCCAAGCATTTTTCTTTGTTGAGTTTGATTGCTCAACCAAGACTTTGGCTAGGCTGTTACTTGTATCTGAAGATGCGTAGTTGAGATCTGAATGCTTGCAGGGGGAATTAAGAGTGCACTGTGAGAGGAGGAGGGAAGTAATAGTAACCACTGGCCTGATGATGATTGACTAGGAGATTATCACTGGAATTATGTAAACCACTTACTCGGGACTGTGTCTGTTTATGGAGTAAACACCTGGCCTGTAACACCAACACTGAAAAATACGTATCTTCACACAGGCAACTCAGTAACTCTTCGACATACAGCAGAGACACCGGGAAGTCACAGCACCAGAGCAGCACAGCTGAGCTGCAGAAGCCACTCGCTGAAAAGAATTCCTGGAAACTGACAGAAGCTGACACAGCAAAGACTGGCAGGGTGAGGTCTCCCATTTCTGCTTGTTGAGTAGGACCTCATGGAACTGTTGCTGTGCCCTCTTCTCCCAAATTTGAGCCCCAGGTTTGCATGCAGAAGGAGTGCTGACACCAAACTTTTGTGTAAGATGATGGGCCTGACCACATCAAAGTTTAAAAGAAGAAATTAAAACCTTGCAGCTATTTCTTGGAGAGAGGTTGTGACATATTAGGTGACCTAATGAAACATGTCTTCAGCATAAGGAGCTGGAATTGACTCAGATGAATGTAAGCTAAATTTCCAGCATGGACACAAGCGTCTAATCGCAGGATACCCAGGGCTTTCTGAGAAACCTTGAGAGGGGGAAAATGGCACTTACACCTCCTAACAGTGTTGTTTTAAATGGAAGTTGTAAATGGGGGAACTGTTGACTTTGAAACTTAATCTGCGATACAAATACTTTTTTTCCCCCCTTCTATCTTCAGGTAAAGGCAACAGTGTACTGGGACTACATGAAAGCAATTGGACTCTTTATCTCTTTCTTGAGCATTTTCTTCTTTATATGTACTCACGTAGCCTCCCTGGCTTCCAACTACTGGCTAAGTTTATGGACAGATGATCCTGTTGTCAATGGGACACAGCAATACACAGATGTGAGACTGGGAGTGTATGGAGCGCTGGGAATTTCTCAAGGTTTGCTTGATTTTACCTATTTGAAAATTAGCTGGTTCAGGATGTTTCTGATGCTCTTGGCAACCTTGTATCCTCAGAACTGCAGTGGAGGTTTAAGGGCTTGGGTGATTATTTTTTTTTTTTCTTCACATAAAGATTAAAAACTCAAGTGAATTTTTTTAAAAAAAAAAGGCAAATAAACCAACGTAAAAAGTTATTCAGTTAGTGAATATGTTTTTTCTTCTTTTTGGTTTGTACAAAGCAAGAATGAAAGTGGCTTGCAGGGGCTGAGGAGCCAGGAACTGGTGACACTACCCCACTTCAGAATTGCCATAAAAATCCTGCAATATGAACTATCACCTTAAAATTCAGTGGTATTTACTGAAGGAAAATGCTTGAATTTCACACTTCTTCCTTGAGAGAACTGTGGTGTCTTCACTGATTTTTTTTTTAATTTTTTTTTTTTTTAATTGCTTGGAGTAATTGCTGAGTCTACCTGTAGTGAACCCCAGTTTTCAGGATTATTGTACTAGCTAATGCTAAGTGATCACAAAATGAAGGAAAATGTTTTGTGCTAGTGGTGGAAGCATTAAAAACAGGTCTTCTTTTCTAGGTGTTGCTGTGTTTGGCTACTCAATGGTTGTATCAATAGGGGGAATAATTGCTTCACGACACCTGCACCTTAACCTGCTGCACAATGTCCTCAGGTCTCCAATGAGTTTCTTTGAACGTACACCCAGTGGAAATCTGGTGAACCGTTTCTCTAAGGAGATAGATATCATTGACTCCACCATTCCACCAATCATTAAGATGTTCATGGGCTCAACATTTAATGTGATTGGGGCTTGTATCATCATCCTGCTGGCTACACCCATAGCTGCTGTCATTATTCCACCTCTGGGACTTGTCTACTTGTTTGTGCAGGTAGGGGGATTTACCTGGGGACACTGGGATCAGTAGTTGCTCATCCTCTGCTATTTAAGGCAGTTCTTTTCTGACTCTGCTCAGGGCTGGGTTTTAATGTGCTTGAATTGAGTCGTGCTTGACTATGCTTTGCGTGGTTTATTGATTAGCTGATGTTAGCAGAGCGTTTCCTTCCATGGTCAAGTGTGGAATGGCTTCTGTACAGAAGATAATCCTTTAATAAAAATGCCATTAGGTTTAGAGGCAAATTTTGTATAGCTTGGTTGCTCAGAAGCCAAATACAGAAGACATACGGGCTTTGCTAAAACTTGCTTCCAGACAGAAGAGTAACCTTTAGAGGAGTATGTGTGCGTTGCTGATGTGCCTATTTGATCAGAATGTTGTTTTCAGAGCAAAAGAAATGATGGCAGCCTTTCTCTCCTGTCTTCTGTATACAGGGTATGCTTGATTCACTCTTGCTTTACTCTTAGAAATCTAGCAGAGCCCGTACAGATTGGAAAGAAGCTGGGTTTTGACTTTGTTGCATTAGTGAATCTACCAGTCTCTGTTAGTAAACCTTAAAGGCAATGCTGTGTGTGTGTTATACTGTTGAACTAAACTTACAGAGAAGAGGAGGAGAAAATGGCTATTGCATGACATGGTTTGACCGGTGGTTGTTTAAAGACAGCAGAGTGTATATGATATTTGTTTTAGGTCTAAAAGTGTTGGAGAAGGCACGTATTTCCTGTGTGTAAGTTGAATCTCTGAAACTAGCAGCCCAAATGGCAGGGAGCTCTCTTATTCCCTTTGCCTTTTCAGACAGTTTGGATATAATGATAATTCTCAAACTCTAATTTGCAGAGATTTTATGTGGCCACTTCTCGCCAGCTGAAACGCCTTGAGTCTGTCAGTCGTTCTCCTGTATATTCTCACTTCAATGAGACTCTCCTGGGAGTCAGTGTCATTCGAGCCTTTGAGGAGCAGGAACGTTTCATAAAGCAGAATGACATGAAAGTGGATGAAAATCAGAAGGCTTATTATCCAAGCATTGTTGCGAACAGGTAACAGTGGGGGTGAAATATTAGAAGGCAGTTCTATTGGGAGGACGTGGTTCTGCACTTGTCAGTCACAGCTTTCAGCTTGTCCGGGGTAGGGAAGCCTGTATGGGTGTGCCTGTTTCACAGATGTTTGGCTTAAACTCCTGTGATGGAATTAAGATTACTTCTGAATTTTTCTGTGAGAATTCCTGCCTTACTTCTGGGTAATGTTTTTTTTTTAAGTTTTGATTCATTGATCTCAATGTTAACCACAATTGCCTTCTGAACTAAGACAGGAGTTTATGCACCTGAAAGGTTTATTAATTTTGAATGCCTCTGTTTACACACTGCTGGAACAGAACCTCAAATACCTTGCGGATGCTGTGTCGCTGGCAGTACACAGATATCCTGTTACTAATCTTTTTGAGAACAAGATGTGTGACAGAGCATTGGTTGGCCACATTCCTAATTCTCTGTAGGTGAATTACCAGAAATATGCGTTACATTTTTCTGTCTTGCAGGTGGCTGGCTGTCCGTCTCGAATATGTGGGGAACTGTATTGTCCTCTTTGCAGCATTGTTTGCAGTGATTGCACGCAACAAACTCAGCGCAGGACTGGTTGGCCTTTCGGTGTCCTACTCACTGCAGGTAATTTTACCTGTTTTTTTAGAAAAGGCTCTGAATTGTAAGACTGCATCAGAAAGTTAGAACCTTGCCAAGCTTTTGAGGGAAAAGTAATGTAAAGAGCATAGGAAGATAATTGGAATTACAAGTAGCATCTGGAAAGATGCTGAGAAGTTCCTTGTATCCTGCCTGTGTGAGGGGATGTGGCTGAGATGACTCATCCCCAGTGTATTAAAGGCATCTGGACTTTTCTGCTGCCCAGGACTGATTAGTCAAGATCTCATCTGTGTTTATGCATTCTGTGAACTTGCAGTGCTTCAGTTGTTTTGTTACATATTTAATATAAACTGCTTCTAGACTTCTTTTCTTCTTGCAGATTACAGCATACTTGAACTGGCTAGTTCGCATGTCGTCTGAGCTGGAAACCAACATTGTCGCTGTTGAAAGAGTCAGAGAATATGCTGAAATGGAGAAGGAGGTACGTTGAGATGTCCACCACGTGTGTAGAAGCCAGTGCCCTGTTCTGAGGTCTCGCCCACAGCTTGGCTGGCTGAGTTGGAGAGTGCAGCTGTGCACGTCCTCTGAGCTGTGGCATGGGGCAGAGCATAGTGCTGTCAGTGCCCTCCCTTGGGGGACAGGCTGTATCTCAGTGGTAGTTCCTGTGGGTGCTTTTGGGGGGTATGCACTGATACTTATACAGTGTTATTTAGGAAATACTGTTCTGTCTTGGGCTAAGCAGTGGAGCTATAGAAATCTTTCAGCCTCCTAAGCTCTTAAACTTTTTTTTTTTTTAGTGTGTTCTTCATTTTGCTCTGTGTGGCGAGTAAAGAGGTTTATCTTGTTTTTTGGTTCAAATCACCTAACGACTCGTTTCATCTGCAGTTGTGCCCCTTTTGGCTACAGAACAGGATTTCCCATGACTTCTCTTTGCCATGCCTATCACTTGAATCTGACTTGAGTCATCATTTTTGCAGCCAAACCTTATGAGGAATCTTACTGGAATTTGTTTCAGGTTCTGGTAGCAGACCAGTGTTTGTACAGTTAAAAGCTTTTTTGTTTAGCACTGGCGGTGAATGCAGCGGGGTGTGTTCTCTCCTCTTGCATCTCTGTGGGAGGCCGACGCAGCAGCTGTTTACTCTACCAGCTTGTTAATATTTTAGTGCTTATGTCTCAGTTAAACTGCTCCTGGTTGCATATCTGGCTTCCCCAGTGGTTTCCTCACTGTGATGGGGGTGTACAAGCACCTTACCTCAATATGTGCTAGCTGTGTGATTCTGCCATTTGTAACAGGAAAGTTTATCCAGCAAGTGGCACTTGGGATAGCAAAGCCCTTGGCTTACATATACCATTTCATCTACCTTGGGGCAGCTCTTTCTCTCTCTTCCCATCATCATCACAGTTCCTTTTGTGAATTACACACTAACAAGGATTTTTCTTAATGGCTTTGAGTCGTCCGAGCCCATGTCTGGTTGAAGGAGGAACTGACCAGATATGTTTTTGTGGTTCTTCCAGGCCGAATGGAGTATTGAACAAACCGCCCCTGCGAGTACCTGGCCTGAGGAAGGCAAGGTTGAGTTTCGAGGCTATGGTTTACGTTACCGGGAAGACTTGGATTTGGTTCTGAAAAACATAAATGTTACCATAAATGGGGGTGAGAAGGTAATGAACCTGAGTTTATAGTAGAGTGTCACTGCTTGCAAGTCTGCATGCATAAGCCAAAGAGAGGTCTAACCCTGTTTTGTGATGTATCTTGGGTCCTTAAGAACTAGAAGAGCTTCTGTAGAATCAGTCTTACGGCAACTGGTGGACGTAGTGGGCTCTTTTATCCTTTTCAGGGTGTGTCCTGTATCATGGGATAAAGATGGACTGTCATGTGGGCTTGTGAAGTATCTTTTGGTCTGGTTTCATAAGAAAGTGGGGTTTATGCTGTCTTTTCTCCCTTTCCAAGGAAATTTTGTTAATTTCTTTACCATAAGCAAAGAGGAGTACAGGTTGAAGAGAGATTAGGTTAATTATAGATTCAAGAAAATGAGCTATTAAGTGAAGGGGGAAGCTCTGATGTAGTGAGGCAGAAGTTGCCAGGTGAGACTCTGCAGGAAAAAAAAGGACCTTTAGAGTAAATTCTCTGGATCTAGTCAAACTGGTGGTGATATATGTGTCTGTCTGCTCCTACTTCCTTGTATCCCACCAGATTGGAATAGTTGGAAGAACAGGAGCTGGAAAGTCCTCGCTTACTTTAGGTTTGTTTCGGATTAATGAAGCAGCCGAAGGAGAAATTATTATTGATGGAATTAATATTGCAAAGATCGGGCTCCATGACTTGCGCTTCAAGATCACCATCATCCCTCAGGTAGGTGTAACATCTATCCTGCCATTACCAGAATTTGTTCTGTAACAACATGGTTTCTGTAATGTACTGGGGAGAAGATATTTATTCCTTTTCTGATCTATAGCTTTGATCAGCACCCCCTGCTGATCTGAGTGGGGAGGTCTCATCCCAGCTGAACACCTGATGGAGTCCCTTAGTTAACTGGAACCATTGCTCTTTTGGCCAGCAGAGGGGAAATGAAGTCTGAGTGTTTCCACTTGTGGAGATCCCTCAGGGGAGGTATTCAGAGATCAATTTCCACTTGTGTTTGTTTCATTCTTCTTAAAAATTGAATGAAGTTACTGTGTAGTCTAGTTATGAGGGATTGGGATTTTGCATTGCTGTTTCAGGCTTGATAGGCGCTCTTTGGGCCTTTGTACTAAGTGTTCTGACTGGCAGGATCTCGTGAGTGAGGTACGCAGGACTGTCCGCTCACAGAAACCTGTATGTAACCGTCCCAGCCTAGACCCCAGCAACTGTGGGTTTGATAGTCCAGAATGTCTGTAAATATGGCTTTACAAGCACTGGTCTTACAAGTCTCAAGTTTTCTTGTTCTCACTGTGTACCCTCTATATCCTGCCTTTTCTGATTCAAAGTAAGACCATAAAATGTGTTTATATAAATCCCTCTTGTAGCACAATGTCAAAACCAAGTGAGCACACTGTAAGAAGTTTTCTGCGCCACTTCCTTTGGAAATTTGGGGTGGATTTTGCTTTCTCCTTTTCGTCATTTTACATCACTAACACTATTAGGTCAGAAGTATTTCCAGAATAATATTTCTCCATGTCCAAGAAAAAAAGTGTTCATTTCATTAATGCTGCAGCTGAAGACTTTTGAAATAGATGGTGCAATTCCCAAGGAAGTGGAAATTTGACCTAGTAGTCCCTGCTGACAGAAGGTTGGGCACACAGTGCTTGTTCTTTAATTTGGTAGCCTAGTAAAAAGAAAGTTGGCTGGTGGATTTTTTTTGTGTGTGTGATTTGTGTTTGTTTGTTTCTACTTCTTTATTTTTCTGTTCTGGATTCATGAGTTACTGACTCATGGAAAGATCTGGAGTGTCATAGTTGGCAGAGGGCAGGCCCCCAAGAGGAATGAGGGTGAGGGACAATAACTTGATGTTAAGGGAAAAAATGAGGTCTCATTCCTAAATTCAGTAGAGTGACTGGCTTACAGCTGCATCTGGACATGTTGTTTTCCTGTCTGTCTAAGAAATATTTTTGGAGGACTTGCCACATTCTACTTACATTGTCTATTAACTCTTCCTATGACTAGGATCCCATACTGTTTTCTGGCTCTCTGCGTATGAATCTTGATCCTTTTGACCAACACTCTGATGAAGACATTTGGAGGTCTTTGGAATTGGCTCACCTGAAAAACTTTGTGTCGTCCCTTCCTGATAAACTTAATCATGAATGTGCTGAAGGTGGAGAGAACCTCAGGTATGTCAAAGAACTGTGTTTGTGAAAATTGCCTTAAGAACTAAATGAGAACTGAGAGAGGTGCATGTGTGTGCCCTCCCATCTGCAACAAGACCTTCCACTTCCAGAAGCCTCACAGCTCGCTCGGGACAGTGCGTAGCTTGACCCTAGCAATAGCAGTGCAGTGTGTATGAGAATGCGGGGAGGGAGCTGTGGAATTCTTAATGCAAGACCAGGCAATCAACTGACTAGGTTTGATTCAGTGTATTTTAAACTCAAGTTTGGGAATTTAAAGTAATAAAAGAACTACTCAGAATGTTGTGAGATTTGGCAACTTGGACAGTCTTGGAAAAAGTTTTAGTAGCAGCAGCCTGCTGCTTATAGTGGCTGTTCTGAACTTACCATGGTCCTTGCCCAAAAGATGCAGTTTTTCTAAGGAAGTTGTTAGCTTGTTACTTCACAGGGATATATGTTCAGTCTGTAGAAACCATTTGAAGTCCAGTCCACGGCACTATGTTGATTCAGGGAATCAGCATGATGTGGTTACGCTGAAGCCATTCTCTTATTACGTTGCCAAGACTTCGTTGTGAGGGAGATGTAGCTTCAGATGCCATTAGATACTCTGCAGCGAAGTGCTAAGACTGATGTCATCTATTCTGCTGGATTCTTGGCACCTGTACTTTAGAGGAGTTCTTAGAAGGAATTGTTGGGCTTCAAAATGAATACTGCAAACTTGTTCTGACTTTTCCCCACTCTCCCATCCCTTCTGCATAGTGTGGGACAGCGCCAGCTGGTGTGCCTGGCACGAGCTCTGCTCAGGAAGTCCAAAATCCTGGTTCTAGATGAAGCCACAGCTGCTGTTGATCTTGAAACAGATAAGCTTATACAGTCAACAATAAAGTCTCAATTTGAAGAATGTACTGTATTAACTATAGCACATCGTCTGAACACAATCATGGACTACACAAGGTAAAATAATACCGCTTTTATCTTTAAGAATGGCACGTGTGACCTGCATTGTGCTCTACTTAAATGAGCATCTTCCCATTAGCTAAATGTTTGCCAGTGCATTTTTAGCTTCCTTCCTGCAGAGCTGCTGAAATCCCTATTTTGGGAGGGGTGGGTATGTGTGTTCTGACTGTGCTTGACCTGGGGAGCTCCTCCGATCCTTCTGTCGTGCCATTTCTCACTGGGAAGGGGAGGGAGGTGAGGATAGGAGTTGGTTCCTGGTCTTGCCCTAGTTTAGGCACAGCTGGAAGAGGCATCATAGCTTTAGGGAGCTCATACCCTAAACTAGGCTCACACAGCATAACAAATCAAAGGGGCAGGTCCTGCACTTGCCTGAAGTTTGATGTTTCGTTTTCTGTCACTTTTGATTATAGTTCCTATGGCCTCCCTCATCCTCAGCTGCCTTGCTAAGGTGTGTGGTTGAGGGCAGAGTTCTTGTCCCATAATTTCAGTTTTATCACAGAATGGCAGAGAGCAAAGTGACTGGTGATGACATTTTTTGTGGGCTCTTGTAGACCTCTCTGTGCTGTCAGTAGCAAAAGAGACAGGAGGATTGCCTGTCCCAGGCACAGCACCAGGAGTGCTGTCACCAGAAGAACACCCAGTTCAGTCACCGTAGCGGATAACACCGTGCTGTGGCACCTGCTAAGGGCTTTAGTGAGCAGCTCTGCAGTGCCTGGCCAGTTAGTGGAGGTGGCTGAAGGCAGTGTTTCAGCTGTGCTCTGACTTTAGTGACTGCCGTTACTTGCTTTCTAAACTTCCTAATGCCGGTTGTGTGTTTGTTTTGCATAAGCTCTGTCTTTGTCGGCAGGAGCTGTGTTGTGTAAGGGCAGTTGATGTGGTGCAGTGTTACGGGAAGGTTATTGCAGGTTTTACGAGGGCTGAGTGACTCGCCCTCACCTTCACGAGAAGTGCTGCCCTCTACCTTCTGGCTGGCTCAGAGCAGTCACAAGTCTCATGGCTGCCTGCAAATAACTGAGTAAACATATGTGATGTTAAAAAATGGACCAGACAGACCATCTGCAATGAGGTCAGGAAGGACAGAGTTGAGAATTTCTGTCCATTCATACAGTCTGGGCTGTCTCTCCTTGCGTATAGTGGCTGCGCTACAGTGTCTGTACATACACATCTGTGTTTGCTGGCTTTCTTCTTCTGACCATTTTTTTTCCCTTGTTTTACAGAGTTTTAGTCCTGGACAGAGGAGAAGTGGTGGAGTGCGGTAGCCCAGACCACCTACTTCAGGAAAAAGGCATTTTCTATAGCATGGCCAAAGATTCGGGGTTGGTGTAGCATTTGAACTTGGCTAGTTCCTGTGGGGAAGAGGAAGTTGATAAATTGAGAGAACTGTAACTTCCCCTGAGCTGGTGTGACCCATACAGGTCAGTTTCAGACATAATGAAGTCAGCCAGAGCGTGGTGATGGAAGTAACATAAAAATGCAATTTATTTTTTTCTTTTAGTCTCCCTAGTATTAATTTTAGCCAGCTTTAGGAGAAGCACGTACACTGTGCAAAACACTCCAGAGACTTTTAATTTTTGCCTGAAATCTGTCATTATATGCTCCAAGTAAGGTGGAGTGGTGCATCAGAGAACTTCACAGGAGCTGTTTCTTTTCATCTGCTCTTATGTTCTGAAGCCCCCTTTTTTGTTGTTTAAAACATTTTTTGCAAATGCTAGTTATTTGCTTGTTCACTGATTCCTCATTTGATGAGCCATCTATTGTGGGATGCACTTGGAACATTTTGTGGCATATAGTACTCTAGTCCAAAGATTTTTCTTCTTGTGAAATAACATGTGCCAGACTTTCTCACTATGACATTTACTGTACATGGTTCATGCTTTTACGCATTGTCCTAAAGGTTTCATGTGTTTACAGTGTATAGCAGCACGTTCCCTATAGTATGTCAGTAGTGCTGATGGGAAGCAGCACGGTCAACTTCAGAGCAGTGTTTAAGCATGTCTACAATGACAATCACTCCAAAACCAAATCCGTGCAGCAGCTGGTGTGTTGCGATGTGCAGTACCTGATCTTACACCCAGTTCGCTCAGGAATTCCGACTCGGGTGGTGAATCCTGGTTGTGCCTGTGGGGAGTAGGCTGAGAAGTGAGGATTCGTCTGAGTGGAGGCTGCAGGGTCCGCGTGACGTTGATTGTAATACCCTTGGCTTTGGCAGTTCTGTGCTTTCATAAAACCTCTGCCGCATCAAGGGCCATTAGCCTTATATCAAAGAAACATGCCCTTCATGCTGCTGTTGTTGACTTTTAAATTTGGTGGGAAACTGTTCTGTTACAGTTGTTCTAATAAAAATAAAAACAGTAAAACTTTTTTTTAAGCTGTGTGTCAGAGGGGTCTTACAACTCAATTAGCAATGAAGTTCAGTTTTCAAGATCCACGTTGAATGTTCATTTTTCTGTGAGAAGAAAAAAAGTTACTTTTCTCATGTTCTGATTAGTCTTATTTTAAAGGAAAATCTTGGAAGAAGGCAAACTAAGTCAGAAGGACCCAAATACTCACCACTCTGAGAACATGGACTTCTGCAAATGATATTGCTGAACTTAATACTAGACAACTGTCTTCTTTAGAGTAAAGCTATTTATTTTTTTGTAAATTATGACTGTCTGAAATTGAATAGACTGTAATTTTCTTTGGTATTTTTTGTAATGACTATACAAATATTTGCAAAGAACTTGCAGTAAAAAATTGTTTGAAAGATAATGTGATGTGTCATTTCTTGCTTTGTATTTGACAAAGGGTTAGCTTCGTCAGGTCAAGTTTTTGCCTTGAAAATAGAAATTATTGGTACTGCTTAGACTAGCCAGGCTGCTATGTCTCTGACGCCTGGGGGATGTTATTGTGAGTAGGAAACCTTGAGTGCAAAAAACTGTGTGCCGTGTTCTCCTAGTTCTATGTATTTATACACTGGCTAGTACAAACCGTTCTGCCCCAGCTCTGGAGGAGATCCTCTTTTCTGTTTGTCCTACATACCTGTTGGTGCTTCATGCTGTTGCTGCATTGATTCATGATCCTGATTACAAATGTCTGTTCTCATAAAAATTATTAATATCTTGTTTGGATGTAACTTGAACTATTTTGTATTATGAGTGATGAGTACCATCCATGTTTTTCTTCTTTTTTTCTTTTTTTGTTAAAGAAAGATTGCACAATTAATTTCATTTAGATCGGGGCGGGGGGGAAAGAAAAGGAACCTTATTTAGCTGCATTTCTGGCTATTTATTTATTTTGTAAAAACAAAATTGCCAAATACCTGTCAGGCCCAAAAGTAAGTGGCCAGAGTTAGCGTCCTTGCCCTTATCTAGAGAAAGGCTGTGCCTCTTGAGTTCATTCTGCACTCTTTGCTCTATGGCCCATTCTTCCAGTCTTCAAAAGACCCTTATGTTTCAAAGAAAAGCTCTTACCTTTGTCTCTGAACAATTCTGTTCTGATCTGTTCATTAAAATGTTAAGGATGTGTGAAACCAGTTCAGATGCTGCTGTGCTGTATCTTCTGTCTTACAGCACCTGAAGCTAGTGTTATTAATAATAATAGACACTAACGTATTTCTTATAAACATGTTTAATATTTATAAAACTGTTACTTTTACTGTATCACATTTCAGTGCATGTTGGTAAATCCTGTCTGACATGTACTGCAACATGGACGATTCCTCACATCTGGAAGAGATGAAAAAACAGCTTAGGATTTCCAGAAGACCTGCAAATAATACCCTAGTTCTTCACGTGTGTGAATACAGCTACTTCTGTAAAACTGTTCTGTCTTGAGATATCTCTGAAGATACCCTCTAGTGGTTCAACTGTGATGTAGCACAGAAACAGTTGTGCTCTGGGTCACTGATGCCTTTAACAACTTGGAATTCCTGTGCATCTTGTGACCATCTAGGCAACTAGGAATGCAACTTTTTTTAAAATTTTGCTTTTCTCTACTACATGTGCTGGCTTGACTTTGAGATAGGCTTAAATGAGGAGGAAAAAGGAAAAGAAAAAAATAATTAACTTGGAAACCCTAACTCTTGATGTCCAGATTGGACAGACAACTAGAACAGTGAAAGCATTAATTAAGCTCGTGACCTCATTTCATACAATTGAACAGGAGTCCTGTGCTGGCTCCACCGGCAAAGCAGGTGTCCTGTGCGGAGCGGGAGCTTTGTGAGGATTGAAGAAAAATAGAGTTGGAAAGCCACTGAGATGTCAAACTGTCTTTCGATTAGTGGATTTCACTTGGACTTTGAGTGAGTAGTTACTGCTGAGCTAAACACAGCTGCTCTGTGTATGTTGTGCTTACGCTGCACAATAGCTCTTAAAAATTGATGCTGCAGAAGCACAGACAGGACAAGTCCAGGTGCTTCTCTTGATCAGCTTTAGACATTCAGATCATTGGAGGTGTTGGACAGACTTTTATTTCTTAATATTTAAAAGTTCTCCAGAGCAACTTATGAAACAGGCTGTTTGCATAGTTCTGACCCTGCTGTAGTTACTTCCTGTGCTAACTGCATAATTCAGTCAAATGGTCTAATGTAGGAAGAAGGATTTTTGCAAAGACCCAGCAGATCTGTCCTTTTAAACACTGTTTTCTGTTCCTTAATCCGGATAACTTCCTTGCCCTGACTGCTATCTTTTCTGTGAAACTTGAGCTCCCGATTTATCACTTGCTTACAGTACCGCTTGGACATAAACATGGGGACTCCAGCTCATCTGAAACACCGGGGGGTTTTGTCACGTGTAACTTTGGCAGTCTTGTTTGCCCATTCAGCACAGCTTGGTGTATGAAAGCTGGCGATATTTTTGCTTGCTCTTACTTTGTGTAAGCCAGCAGTAAAACTGTGGCCTTTCAAAGATTACCAGTGGGAAAGCATGTTTTGATTATTTGCTCCTTCTGTTGCCTTCTCTCTTCATTACCAACTTAGGAAAGGAAAGTGAGCAATTAAAAGATATTTATATTGGAGATTATGGTGTGCTAAAAGATGTCAGTTAAAAAACACCAAAGTTATATCTCACTAGGTCTAAATGCTCCGGGTTTTGAGATCCACTGATAAACCTTTAGAGTGGTCATAACTTTTATGAATTTTGAGTTTTTTGGTTTTGTCTCTGCCCTTGAATAAGGTTTGGAGAAAGCAGAGGGAAAAAAATTGCCTCTTTCCTGGTATTTCCTGGCCATTTTGCTGTCGAGCCCAGCTTCAGAGCAGGTAAGACTGCACTGGGGAAGGAATCTAAGCAAAAAAAAAAGGCTGGCAAAAAGCTTTTGGGGGGCTTTTTTTAAGCCGGCTACAGCAACCACACCTGAGGCCGCACCGGCAGCTCCAGGGCGGACACCCGAGATAGCGTGGGCGGAGCCACCCTCAGCGGCGGCGATTTTAAACACGGTGATCGGCTGTTAACTGTGCCCTCAGGGTATAAGAAGCCTTGGGGAGGGCAGGGACTAGTTCCTGTTCACTGAACAAAAGGGTAAGTCTTTGTTAAAAGGCAAGTACTTAAAAGACTTGTAAACTATTCCGTGCATAGCTTTCAGAGAGTCTTTGTATTGTAGAGCCAACTATGGTTGCCACCAGGTCAATGGTTGTTAGAAAAACTGTGGGCACCCAGACAGAGGCCCCACGTAAGGATGTGGGTCTTCAGGCCTCGGGCTGCAGAGATAGCTGGAGCCTGGCACTGGCCATGGAGGGTAGTGGAAGTGACACTTGTGTCCGATGTGACCAGGTGAGCGATCTGCTCAGCCTGGTGGCTGAGCTGAAGGAGGAAGGAGAAAGGCTGAGGAGCATTAGGGAGTCGGAGAGAGAGACAGATCGGTGGAGTCACGTCCTGAATGGCGAGCAGTAAGCTCTGCAAAGAGCTGAATATCCCCCCACCTCTGGCCATCAGGCAAAAGGGGGGGACCTAAAGGATAGGGAAGAGTGGAAGCAGGTGCCTGCCAGGAGAGGAAGGAAAATCCCTGCCCGGCCTCCCTCACCTGCCCGGTTGCCCCTGCAGAACAGGTATGGGGCTCTAGACAATGAGAGCCAGGCCAAGGAAGAGTCAGTGGAGGGTTCACCCATAGGGCTGTCTAGGGTGAGTCACTTGGATACACGCATTAGGACTTCTTCATCTAAGAAAAAAAGGAGGGTAATTGTAATTGGAGACTCCCTCCTGAGGGGAACAGAGGGCCCTATCTGCCGCCCTGATCCGACCCACAGGGAAGTCTGTTGCCTCCCTGGGGCCCGAGTTAAGGATGTTATCAAGAAGCTTCCTGGTCTGGTCAAACCCACGGACTATTACCCGCTTTTGGTTATGCAGATCGGTAATGATGAGATAGTAGAGAGACGGCCAGAAGCAATCAAAAGGGACTTTAGGGCACTGGGGCGGATGCCAGAAGGATCAGGCGCACAGGTTGTGTTTGCCTCTATTCCTTCAATTATGAGGGAAAATAGTGGTAGGTTTGACAAAGTGCAGCAGATTAATACTTGGCTAAAGGGGTGGTGCCAGCGGTCTAGCTTTGGATTTTTTAACCATGAGGAGATCCACAGGGCACCTGATCTACTGAAACAAGCTGGGGTTCAAATGACACAAAGGGAAAAACGGATCCTTGGTCATGAGCTGGCGGGACTCATAGAGCGTTCTTTAAACTAGATATGAAGGGGGATGGGGTTATAGCTGGGATTGCAGCGGGGCAGTGCTCTAGAAATTATGAGGACCGGGTGGCCTTCCATCCCCCTAGGGTGAGATCAGTGTGCTCAGCTTGCTCCCTGAAATGCTTATACACCAATGCACGCAGCATGGGGAATAAGCAGGAGGAGCTAGAAACCTGGGTTCGGGCAGGAGATTATGATCTGGTGGCAATTACAGAGACATGGTGGGACAGCTCACATGACTGGAATGTGGTCATGGGTGGCTATGTCCTTTTCAGGAAAGACAGGCCAGCCAGGCGAGGTGGTGGAGTCGCTCTTTACGTGAAAGAGCAACTACAATGTCTTGAATACCATCCAGGCATGGATGAGGAGCAAGTTGAGAGTGTATGGGTTAGAATTAAGGGGCAGGCTGGTAGGAGAGATACTGTTGTGGGTGTCTATTACAGGCCACCAGATCAGGGTGAGGAAGTTGATGAGGCCTTCTACAGGCAGCTGAGAGCGGTCTCACAATCACAGGCCCTGGTTGTCGTGGGGGATTTTAACTTCCCTGATATTTGCTGGAAGGACAACTCAGCCAGCCAGCCACAGTCCAGGAGGTTCCTCCAGTGCATCGATGATAATTTTCTGTTGCAAATGGTGGAGGAGCCGACTAGGAGAGGAGCACTGCTGGACCTCATCCTCGCTAACAAGGAGGATCTGGTTGAAGCAGTAAAGGTTGAGGGCTGCCTTGGCTGCAGTGACCATGAAATGGTGGAGTTCAGGATCTCATGTAGCAGAAACAAAATAGCAAGCAGAATTGCAACCCTGGACTTTGCCAAGGCAAACTTTGGATTTTTCAAACAATTACTAGAGAAAATCCCATGGGCAAGGCTGTTTGAAGGTAAAGGGGCCCAAGACAGTTGGTTAGCGTTCAGGGACTGCTTCTACCGTGCTCAAGATCAGAGCATCCCGACACGTAGGAAGTCAAGGAAGGGAGCCAGGAGACCTGCGTGGCTAAACAGGGATCTGCTGGGTAAGCTCAAGGGCAAGAGGAGAATTTACAGATCTTGGAAGGCGGGGCTGGCCACTTGGGAAGAATATAAGGCTGTTGTCTGAGGATGTAGGGAGGCAACTAGGAAAGCAAAGGCCTCCCTAGAATTGAACCTGGCGAGAGGGGTCAAGGACAACAGGAAGAGCTTTTTCAAATACGTGGCAGATAAAACTAACACCAGAGGCAATGTAGGCCCACTGATGAATGAGGTGGGTGGCTTGGTGACAGAAGATACAGAGAAGGCAGAGTTACTGAATGCCTTCTTTGCCTCTGTCTACTCTACCGGAGGCTGTCCTGAGGAGCCCCGTTCCCCTGAGGCCCCAGAGGAAGTCAGGGCAGTGGAGGAGTTTGCTTTAGTCGATGAGGACTGGGTTAGGGACCAATTAAGCAATCTGGACATCCATAAATCCATGGGTCCAGATGGGATGCATCCACGGGTGCTGAGGGAGCTGGCTGATGTCATTGCTAGACCACTCTCCATCATCTTTGCCAAGTCTTGGGAGACGGGAGAGGTGCCTGAGGACTGGAGGGAAGCAAATGTCACTCCAGTCTTCAAAAAGGGCAAGAAGGAGGACCCGGGTAACTATAGACCGGTCAGCCTCACCTCCATCCCTGGGAAAGTGATGGAACGACTTATCCTTGGTGCCATCTCAAGGCATATCAGGGATAAGAGGGTCATTAGAGACAGTCAACATGACTTCACCAAAGGGAAGTCGTGCTTGACTAACCTCATAGCCTTTTATGAGGATATAACAAGGTGGATAGATGATGGCAGAGCGGTGGATGTGGTCTACCTTGACTTCAGTAAAGCATTTGACACAGTCTCCCACAGCATCCTTGCTGCTAAACTGAGGAAGTGTGGTCTAGACTCTCGGGTAGTGAGGTGGACTGCGAACTGGCTAAGGGGAAGAAGCCAAAGAGTTGTGGTCAATGGGGCGGAGTCTGGTTGGAGACCTGTATCCAGTGGAGTGCCTCAAGGGTCGGTACTGGGACCAGTATTATTCAATATATTCATCGATGACTTGGATGAGGGACTAGAGAGTACTGTCAGCAAATTTGCTGATGACACCAAGCTGGGAGGAGTGGCTGACACGCCAGAAGGCTGTGCTGCCATCCAGCGAGACCTGGACAGGCTGGAGCGTTGGGTGGGGAAAAATTTAATGAAATATAACAAGGGTAAATGTAGGGTCTTGCACCTGGGTAGGAACAACCCCAGGTTCCAGTATAAGTTGGGGAATGACTTATTAGAGAGTAGTGTAGGGGAAAGGGACCTGGGAGTCTTGGTGGACAGCAGGATGGCCATGAGCCAGCACTGTGCCCTTGTGGCCAGGAAGGCCAATGGCATCCTGGGGTGTATTAGAAGGGGGGTGGTTAGTAGGTCAAGAGAGGTTCTCCTTCCCCTCTACTCTGCCCTGGTGAGACCCCATCTGGAATATTGTGTCCAGTTCTGGGCCCCTCAGTTTAAGAAAGGCAGGGAACTGCTGGAGAGAGTCCAGCACAGGGCAACTAGGATGATTAAGGGAGTGGAGCATCTCCCTTATGAGAAAAGACTGAGGGAGCTGGGGCTCTTTAGTTTGGAGAAGAGGAGGCTGAGGGGTGACCTCATTAATGTTTACAAATATATCAAGGGTGAGTGTCCCGAGGATGGAGCCAGGCTCTTCTCGGTGACAACCACTGATAGGACAAGGGGTAATGGGCTGAAACTGGAACATAAGAGGTTCCGCTTAAACTCGAGAAGAAACTTCTTCTCAGTGAGGGTGACGGAGCCCTGGAACAGGCTGCCCAGGGAGGTTGTGGAGTCTCCTTCTCTGGAGACATTCAAGACCTGCCTGGACACGTTCCTGTGTAGCATTATCTAGGCATTCCTGCTCTGGCAGGGGGATTGGACTTGATGATCTTTCGAGGTCCCTTCCAATCCCTAACATTCTATGATTTGAGTATCAGTATAGAAGCAGGCATTGGACTTTGCTATCTTAAGCACTTGTCCAAGCTGCTAACATGGGTGAGGAGGCTACTGAACAGTTGTCAGAGAAGAAACTGTTGAGTTTTGTTGGTCTGGGTTGACTCTTGCTAGTTTGAACTCTCCCATGCCCTCCTCTATTCCATACTATATTTACTTTAGCTTACTGAAGAGATCCACTTCAATACTTGATTCTATCTTTATTTCAGCTTTCTAGAAAATGAAGTCCTTTAACAAAAGTCACAGCAAACAGCAGTATCTCACAGTGTTGTTTGTCACATTTCCTTGTGATTCCTGAGGAGAGACTTGTGGACAGCGCTGACTGTAGCTCTTCAGGACTGTGGGGAGCCCAGGAAGGCTTTGCTTTCAGCTGCTTGGCTTTCAGTTCCTGGTTTGTTAAAGTAACACGTGAAAGATGACCATCCCAGAAGCCCTGTGGCAGCAGGGTGGCACATGCAGGAGGTAAACTTGTATTCAAGAAGAAAAATAGGAATGAATCACCAGGTTGACAGGTGAGTCCCTGCTACTTTCCCCATCTGCCGGACTGCCACGCTGCAGGGATCAGAGGAGGACACTTTCCAGCACGCAAATTCTTTGTGGCCCAGTTCAATCTGGAAGTGTTGGCGTGAGCGTTTAGACATGCTTCTCGGTGTCCAACAGGCATTTGGCAGCAGAGCTGCTCCAAGCCTTCAAGCAGAAGGAACAATGCTCTGCTGCCTGCGCCCAGCCAAGTTACTCTCCTGCATCAGTCAGCACGTGTCTGAGCTGGCTCTTCTCCTCCAGGCAGTCTGTCAGCCCTCTGCACGATGTGGGTCACTCAAGGCCCCTCGAAAGCTGACATGGAAAGAGACAGAGCAAACCTGATCCCCAGCTACAACAAGCAGCCCTCAGGCAGTCATCTGCTCTCCTGCTGGGTGGCATCCCAGTGTTTGTGCACTTTGAGTGACTGGATCCAGCTGCTGCCTTGGGAGTCCTCATCCGTGTAACGGCGCTCGGGTGAGCAGTCCTTAGACATTGGCAAAAGACTAAATTTGTTCTGCCTGGAACTTAGAACGAGCTGTAAACAGTTAAGTTTGCTTGCTGCCAATTAAATTCTTGCTTGCTGTCCATAAAATCTTCTATGGCAGTATATTTGGGCTCCATTTATAGTATAAATTGGAAACATTGCGGTCTTTTTCTTTTGGCTTGTTTGGTTTTACACCATAAAAGCAACAAGGCATTTAAGTTCTGACTAGCTTATTTTCAACAGAAGTGAGGGTTTGGTATCTGGAAACATAATGCAAATGGAATTGCTAAGTTTCCTATAGAAATAACATGTATCCCAAGTCATCCCTTTTGATTTGCTCACTGCTGTTACAGTTCAAAAAAGATTTGGTTGAGTGTCAGGCATTTTACAGTGAAACCAAGGTAACTCAATTACAAGATCAATTATTCCTGCTGGTGGTGACATTATGGTGTACTCGATGAGCAAGTCATGCAAGTCCTGATTCTTCCATCAGTCTGTAGAACAGTCCCTTCTGCGCTATTAAGTGTTCCAGAGTATCAAATTCAGCTATCTGACCATTTTCCAAGACTAAAATCCTGTGAACATTAAAACAGAAGTGTAAGCTTGGGGATATACCAACAGCTGTAATAAACTTAGTTATTTCTACTTATTTCCAAAATAAATTTCGGTCCTTGTTTGTTACTCAACCAAGCCTTCCAGCAGCCTTTCAGCTGGGAAACAGTTGTGGATAGAAAGAGGTTTCTGTTGAGTGACTATTCAAGTACAGAGTTTGTGGGAGGAAAGTTTTTTGGCAACTGAGACTGGACTAAGATTTGTGGACATGTATTTGCTTTGTGATTTTAAGTTGACAGAAAGAGCTGTAGCTGTGGTTTCACTGTCAGTGCAGGAGGAAGGAGTATGACACAGCATGAAGCACATCATGTGGGAATCATCTTCAGTTAACCTGTTGATGCTTACCTGATTTAAGGTAGCTCCTACAATCCCTAGAGCAAAGCTTTGAGGGTTAAACACGAAAAGGACAGAAATTAAATTGCTGTTCACTAACACTGGTTAGTGTGGTTTGTCTACTTGTCTGTGTCTCCCTTCCTCCTTAGGAAAGTGGCTGAAGATATTACCTGTCACAGTCCATGATGGTGTTTATCCGGTGAGCTATTGTTAACACCGTGCTGTCTTTGAATTGAGTCCTTAGGGTGGACTGAATCTGAAGATCAGTTTCTAAATCTACTGCTGCTGTGGCCTCATCCAGAATGAGGATTTTGGCTTTCCGAAGAAGTGCTCTGGCCAGACAAACCAGCTGTTTCTGACCAGTGCTGCAAGTAAGAAGAGAGATGGTAAACGGAGCAGCAGTCACTTTTGCCTGGGGTCCGGATATGTGATTAAATTTGAAATAGTAATGAAAAGGTGGTTGTTCCCTTCCCTAACAGGATGATTGAGGCTGATGGCACTGCAGGTAACAGCATGAAACAACCTAAGGAAATGAAGGGAGTGTATTACTATAGCTCCCAGGAGATCTGCACTTGGAACAGGATTACATACTTAAAATACTTTTAATATTTAAACCAGTGTTTTAAGTATTGCAAAAATACAAGCCACCACAATAATTCAGTCTTAAAGGTCTTCTACTTGATATCTTATGATTTGATTTCACACTGCTAAACAGGACAATAGTGCAGCAATTTGCTGTTGTGATGCCTTTTTTAAAATTATTTTTAAGTTAATTAGACAATTAGATTCCTTGTCCCACTAGTTCTATGCTCTGCTGGCACTGCCCTGCCACTGTCCTTCTGTATTTAAGGTACCTTAGGTTTTCCCCTTGGTCAGTGCACTCATATTCCAACTGATCTGGCAAATCTGCGACAAAGTTCTTGAGCTGAGTCAGTTCCAAAGCTGTCCAGATGTCTGCATCAGTGTATTGGTTTAATGGGTCAAGATTCATTCTTAGAGAGCCAGAGAACAAAACTGGGTCCTGAGCACAGAGACAGTACAAAGAACTCCTGAAATTAATTACAAAAACAGCTCTCCATTTTTCCCTGCTGGCTGCAAATCTGTGGTTGATGTTACGTTGAATGGGAATTCAGCATGGCATAGAGGTTGTTTTCCACTTCAGAATTTCTAAATGTCCCTCCTCTCACAGAATCTTTATAAACCCATCCTAGGTGCGAAGACTTACAATACTGCGAAAGCATTTTGGAAATTCATACCTGGGGAATGACAGTTATTTTGGTTCTAAGGTCATGGAGACCTAGTTGAGCAATATCTAGCCCATCAATTAGAATCGCTCCTTCTGCAGCTTCCACTAATCGCAGCAGTCCCACAGCAAGAGTAGATTTCCCAGCTCCTGTTCTTCCAGTTATGCCGATCTGTAAAGTGCAATGGAAAGTTTTTGATTTTGATGTTGATAATTTTCCAGTTAGACAGATCTGTTGTGTAGTTCCTCTTGGTCTTTTGAAGAGACACAGCTTTGCATGGATCAGATCTTTCAGACAGTTCAAGATTCACATAGTCTGGCAATGCATTCTTAAAATAGCAATACATTCTTAAAAGGAATAATTTATAATTTGTTTTGTATGAAAAGGAATCTTGAAAGCCTTTGATGGGAAGCATAACTACAACACTTAGCAGCTAGAACAGAGCCTTGATGTGGCACTAGATTTAAACGTGAAAATTCCTGTTGCTGTAACTATGCTAAACTTAGGTGAAATTAAATTTCACTCAGAAGACTGTCTGGTGTATGGAAGGATCCTGTAGGGAAGGGACCACATCTGCCCACTGCGAAGCACTGCTCACATTTTGTAGCTCTTCTGAAACAAGTAGTTCTACTTACCTTCTCTTGCCCGTTGATGCTTAGATTGATGTGCTTCAGTGCTAAGTCCAAATTGGGCCTGTATTGCAAACTGTAGTTCCTAAATTCAATTCTTCCCTCAGTGAGCCAAACTTGATCTTGAAGCTTGCCATTCAGAGTCCAAGGTGCCTAAACAGATGAAAACAAACAGCAGCCTATAAAGCTGATATAATCAAGTGGCCATACTAAACCAGGAAGTTTATAAAGATGTCTGTGCCAAACTCCCCCGATTTATTTACTGTTTCCAAAAGAGAAAAAGGTGTCTAGCTCTCTTGTTCCAAATGTTGACTTTTTAATTTATACAAAGATGCCAGTTGTCTTCACTGAAAATGGGGATAAACATTTGCTTGCATGTCAGAGTTCTGACATTGAGTGCTTCAATAAAAAAATTATTTATATGCCTCTGTAAACAGGACTGTGAAAGTCTCCTTCAGTAGGATCTCAGGGCAGCACATAGAGAAATAATTTTAATGAATGCAAAACAAAAATGATTGCACTGCAGACTTTTAGTGGCTAAAAGGCTATCTAGCAGCCATCAGTTATCAGAGAGTTGCATCTGAACTCACGCAATACATACTCCAAATATGGGCAGAAAATACAGCTCATTCCATAAGTGTTACCAAGTGAAGCTATTTTAATGGCTTAACTGTCTTAAGGAAATAATGATCAGAGGTTAAAAACAAGTCTAATCAGCTGGATAAAAACCAAATGCTTTTTCCTTCTTTAAAGGAAACATAACTGGCCTTTCAGAAGGGGAAAACTAGGGGCTTTGTCCAGGTAGAACAAAAATGTTACCCATTTAGTATGCAGAGATGTTCACCTCTGCTAGTAAGATCAGTAGTTGGTTAGCTACCTCCTTAGGAGTCTTCAAGTACTCTCTTACTCTCTCCACAGAAACAATGTTGTTCTCTATTTCTGTCCAGGAGCGCACCATCCAGTTCAGAACACCAGTTATCTAGCAGAAAGAAACAAAAGCATTAGGGCAGATAGAATAAGTCTTGACCTGTGCTTGTGAGGTACCTGGTACTTAGTGTTTAAAAATAGAGACCTCTTCACCAGCTAATTGCTTCAAAAATCATCCCTTAAAAGGCTAAAAAGAATAACAACCAGGCATCCCCGTGAAAGTTTGTAAAGCTGTGTTTCAAGAGCCTAGCCAGCTCCCCCCACAGCTGCTTCTCAGCAAGGTTACAGAGAATGAAATGCTTCTGACTTGGATGCTAAAAGATAGTGTAGCTGCTTCTTAGGCTATTGTGTAACTAGTCTACAAGCAGATAAGACAGGCACTGAAGACCTTCCTTCAGTTGCTCAGAGCATGCTATGACTTAAGTATATATTTGAGTTCAGAGGCAGGAGGAAAAAGATGGCTGGTGCATGTGTTTGAGGTTCATTCTCTAAGAGCCTGGGGGCTCCAGACACTCTGGGTTTCAGCAGTGAGAGCAGGGTTTGGTAGGAAAAGGCATCTAGAAAGCCACAGAAATTGTTAATGATTTCTTAGAAATTAAAATGCCAGTTGCTTTTGATGAAAGGCGAGTATGGTATTACCTGAACACTGAGTTACCTGAAGAGCGCATGAAATGGAGAACCCAGCAGTGCCTGGACTAAGATGTGTTCTGCCCATTGCTGCAAATAGCGCTGCAAACAACACGATGCCATTGCCTAGAAGCTCCATGTTTGTAGCAAGCCACCTGCAAGAGGAAGAGAGCACAGGGCCGTTGCTGGATGTCCTTGTCCTTTCTCCCAACAGAATCTGTGATTACTTTGCAAAACACTTGTGGAGCTGCTGGGATACAGGATGCTCAATAAAGCTCCTGGCATGCCCTGGTTGCTCTTATCCAGCCGCTTTGGAGCTCATGAACGGCTCCAGTCTGTCTGAACCGGTTGGCTGATGGTCTCAGGATTTTCTCCAAGGCCTGTTGGATGAGAGTAGCCAGCATGCAGTTTCTGGATGAGTTGGTCTAACATCTCTCCTTCTGGTACTTCTCACTTTTTCCACAGCTGGTGGCTGATGGCTCTATTGTCTGATGGGTTCTGCATGTACCACAGGCCTTGTCCACTCTGTTGTGGGACACTGGGCCTGACTGGGCATGTACTGCAGCCTCCTGCATTTTGGACACTGAATACCGCCAGCAGTGTGCCAGCACGTTTGTGTGCCCCTAGCCACAAACAACAGAGATGCGAGCATGCTGGTTGTGTGAGAGGCACATTGTCAGAGAGGGGTGCAGTGCGAGTGATAATGAAAGAGGCTACCCTACCCCAAAAATACTGTTCGCCCCGTCTCATCTTCTGTGTATCTCCACCTAAGCCCTGAGAGCAGCTGTCTCCACTTACCAAGACCACAAGAGTTAACTATCTTTCTTTTTTTCAACACAGCAGATTTGTACCTGTCAGCAACTGCTCCAGGGAAGCATATTCGCTGATTTTCATCCACTAGAGAGTTGCTCTTCAAAATAAACCTCTCCTGGTCCTTGTAAGCACGGATCACGTTACTCCCTTGGAAAGTTTCTGAAATGTGGGAGTAGATGGGTGACCTGCTGGCAGCCTCCATGCGTCTCAGCTGGCAGGAGGTGATGATGTAGAAGTGCTGGTATAAAGGGAAATGGAAGGGGAAGTGATTAGAAGGTTTATGTCTCCATGGAGGTGTCCCACAAAAAATTTGGGAACTCCTCAACAAGTGCAATAGTATGTTCTGTCTTAGTGTAGGTTTGAGATGCCCTTAAAAGGTGAGGTAGCATTTCTGCCTGTGTTATGTCCTATATTCATTAAGAATAACCCCATGGTTACCTACTGCAAATAAGCCAGGGTGCTCTGAGCTCACAAAGCCTCTAAACTCACACTTGCTTTTTCCTATAGGTCAGCCTTTTGCTTGATGGAGGCATACTTGTCCCCTTACTCGCCCCTCCCTCATGTTCAGTCTTGGCTGGCAAAGCATTTATGGTTTCAGAGCCCAATAGGAGAGCTGCAGGGCACACACAGATATATTCAAAAGCAGTGTAGGCATTCGGGAGGAAAGGGAAAATGCTTTTGGTCTTAATAAGATTGCATTTCCAGTAATGAATACAAGGAATATAGCTCTAGGTAGGATTTAAATGGGACACCAGAAAAGCACAAGCCTCTTTGTGAGGTCTCTGGGATGGTTTGGAAGGCTGGGGTGATGTGGGAAGAGCTGCTGACGTTACTCTTATTCAGATGCAATTCAGGATGATGAAACTAGTTTCTGCATGTGCCTCCTCCTAAGAAATGGAAGGAGGCTTTTCTGCAGGGCCATGGCCGTACTGCTTCAGCCTCTCCTGTCTGTGTATCTCTAAGAGCTCCTACCTGGAATGCAGCATAAAGAAGAGTCAAGGGCACTATAGCCATTGCTGCCCATGGTGTAGCCACTATAATCACGAGGTAGATCTCCAGCAAGTTGAACAAGAATCCCAGCAAGGACTTCAGCTTGTCAGGGATGACAGAATCAATAGCATCCATTTCTCTGGAGAAGCGGTTCAGCAAGTTTCCAATGGGCGTTTGCTCAAAGAAGACCATTGGGGATCTAGCAACGTTCCTCAGCAACTGCAGAAACAGCTTGTGCGATGCTAATGTGCCACCGAGGAGGACTGCTGCTATGGAGACAAATCTGCCAAGGGCTGTAATATAAAAAATAATTATTAGTAGGTCTGAAGAAACTCATCTTGGAGCTCTCCTTTGCAAGATCATGATGTTCACCTAGTACTAGTGAAAGTTAAGTTCTTTTTCTTTCAAAAAGACCTAAACCAAGACTTAATTCAGCACGGAGAAGAGCCACCACTTGCACTTCAATACGATTAATTTCTAGTGGAGGAATGGAAAGGGATAAGAGGAAGAAAGACAGGCAGAACATGTTGGATATAAGGGGGTGGGGCAGAAAAATAAGGATGTTGTAGTTCTTCCATTGCTGAGTGTTTTCAAGGGGCTCAAGTCATTTAGTTCCAGCAGGAAATATAAAGGAAGACACACACTACTTGTCATGGTCTGCTGAAAGAAACAGGAGAACACTCCTGGCATACCATTAAGTAGAATTTCAGGCAGTAACACTGGAAATATTGTTTGGATCCCTTAGAAATCCTCTGTGCGTCAGAGCCTGTAGTTTTAGGTCCTATGCCAAACCTTTAGGGCTGGTGCCAAAAGCCTAGGAGGCTAAGAGCCCATGGGTATGCACTTGATATTTTGAGAAAATATCCTGGATATGGGAAAGGGACATGGAAATATAGAGAAGAATTAGGTGAACAAGTTAAACAAACCTTGAATAACTCCCAGTGCACCAAAGACTCCAACTCTCAACTCTGCATGCTGTTGTGTCCCGTTGTGAACAGGGTCATCTGTCCACATGCTGAGCCAGTAACCACGAGAAAATGACACAGTTTGCTGAGATGTGAACAGCAGGACGATGTACACACACAGTGGTAAGCCCATCGCCTTCAGGTAGGCTGCATAAATTGAAGAACTAACCTAGAGTGAAATAATTTGGGAAAAATAGGGGGAGTGGTTGGGAGGATCAAGGTTGTTAGCTAGGGAAAGCAGCTCTGAAACAAGGGATGATTTATTATGGCATATTTACTCAGCTATATGTCACGGGCCCTAGCAACCACGTTAATTTTCTTTTTTGTTTTCCTCATGGTTAAATAATGAAGCCATACTTAAATAAATCCATGGTGTTAATGAGTGATTATTATCAACTGAGGAATGTTACTGTAACAGGCTCATGTTATTGCTGGAATGCTCATAAAGCTTTCCTTATGCTGGGCAGTGGTTTTCATTTGTCCTTGGTGTGAGAACTATTATGTATCCCACTAAGTGCTTGTGTGAGTAGCTACTGATCAGCAGAGATGAAGGAGATCCCAGTCTGGCTAATACTGTGCTTCCCTAGGGGAAGAGCTGCCTTCTTTGGGGTGTCTGGCCTCTTATTCTCATCTCTTCTCAGTACCAGCATGTCACCTGAGCTGTTTGTTTCCTCCCCACATTCTACTGCTGCTACAGCGTGCCCTGAATACTCATCCATGCTTGACCCTTCCTAGCTGGCATCTCCCATCTGCTTCTTTCCTTTCACAGTACCCTCCTTGCCTCAGCCTTCTGAGGTGCTTCTCTTGCCCCTTCCCACCAGCCTCAAGAGTTCATGGACAGATTCAGGACGGAAAGTCTCGTGTAATCCATCCTCTTCTGTCCCTTCCCACCACCTCACCCTGATTGCCCCAGTGCACTTTCCCCCTTCAGGTCAACTTTCAAATCGGAATCTCTTTCCTTGAGTGGTGATAAATTAATTTTTTTTTTCCTCTCTCTCATGTCCATCATGTGCTCTCTGTGATGTATGTGAGTTATTTCTATCTTGGAACTAGTACTTGGGACATACACTTTGCACAGAAGGTGTGATATAAAGTAGTGCTAAAATGACTTTATCTCAATTACAGGGAAGACCTGTACAGCTCAGCTGACTTCTCTGGAGTTGCACTGGTTTAACTTAGGCAGTGAGCTGACTTGCCTGCCAAGAGTGAGTCAGCAGTCAACCCACGGGATGTGTCTTTGCCTTTAGAGGAAGGTGCTGTGCTTACCCTGCCATGCTGAGTTTTCTCTCCCTTGGTTAATCCTCCTTCAGTGGCTGCAGCAGTGGCACAGTCCTGACTTACAGGAATGGCTTCCCTTCCCATAGCAGAAGATTTGACTGAATTGCCACTTGATAAAGAAAACAAAAATCCTCTCAATTTTAAGCCAAGGCAATGAGTCTTTTAAAGCTGGATCTCCTTAACCCATCCACCCCTATATTCACGCCTGTTTTAAGCACTGCAGTTTTCAGAGTCCTCCAGAGTGACCCCAGCCATTGCCTGTATTTGCCACAGGGACTGGGCTCTGTCAGGCTGTTACCAAACAGGCATTAAGCGTTCGCTGGCTGTGCCTGGTTTGAAACGAGTCAGACCTTACAGCCCCACTGGGAAGTGAACAGCAAGCAAAAGTATCGTCATGCTTTGTATGTGAGCTCTGGAACAAATTCTGGCTCTTTGTGAAATAGGGAGAAAACATTAGTCAACCTCTACATTCAGGAGCAGTTTCTTACCTATTCTTGAGATTTGCTTGTTTGCTCTTATTTATTAATTTACCTATTCAATCCCAAACCCGTATTGTACTCAGTAAGAGCCTCCAGGGAGGCTTGTATGGGCTTCTGGAGCAAGGTCTTCAGTGTCTGAGACAGCTTTAAGCTTACCTAAGGAGATCCTGTGATGGACCATTTCTAGAGGTGATGGTGCTTTTGGTGTCTCCTATAGCTGTGAAATAAATGCAATTTTTTTTCTCAATGCTTTAGAAACTCATTTTGTCCTGTATTGCCTTTGAGAGACTGGTAATACAGAGGAAAGATTTATTATAAAAATTGTTTCTAAGGGTAGAAATAACAAGGTGAGGCTTAAAGAATAGCACATACAGTGAGTAATTTTGTTTACTGCATGATTGTCATCTCTTAAGATCATAGAATCATAGAATGGCCAAGGCTGGAAGGGACCTTAGAGATCATTTAATCCGACCTCCCTGTCATGGGCAGGGATGCCTCTCAACCAGATCAGGCAACACATAAGATGGAACTGTTTATTCAAGAATCAATTTTGCAGTGATGAGTCAGCTAATTTGACAGGCGTGTTTTTCCCCACAGAAAGCAACAGCTTTCTGTGACTGAATCTCAGCTTTAAATGTCCATGATGAAACAAAGTAATACTGGCTTTTCCAGATTTATTACCTCTTGCCTCTTCTCAACTGTGAACAGCAGCAGATCCCCCTCCCTCACAGTTCTTTAATGTTATTTATGATATTCAGGAAACAATTGTCTGATAGACTCAGGAAGAATGATGCCAGCTCATTTGAGTTACCTGAAAAACTAGCACCTGCCTTCTCTTCTGCAGTAATGTGTGAATGAAGAAATTCTGCAAAGGCCCCATTTCTCTGTAGAAGTTCTTGGTAGGAACCCATTTCTGAGATCATTCCATCCATTAGAAAAACAATGTTGTCCACTTGAGGCAAAATGTTGACTGTGTGAGTCACCAGCACCCGAGTCTGTTTGAACAGAGGGCAAACAGTTACAAATATTCTGATGTTTTCCTGCTCACTTGAGCTGTTGCAGTCAGCTGTCTTCTGAAGACAGACATGTACACAGCGTGAGCTATGGGTTTTTTTGCTAACTTAGAGTTAATTTTTTAATTTATTCCTAATAATTCTGACTGTCTCTTTGATGAAGTTTATATTTTCTGCACTTTCAGAATGGGCACAAAGGTACATTTTTGCAGTCTTTTACAGCTTAGGATTTATAACACACCTTGTCCTTCAGTAAGCCTTTGGGTCCAAGAACGTGTTCAAAAATGTGCTGTCCAACGTGGGCATCAACAGCTGAGAGGGGATCATCGAGTAGGTAAATTGAAGCCTTCTGGTACACAGCACGAGCAAGGTTCAGTCTTTGCTTCTGCCCTCCAGATATATTTATTCCCTGTAAAAATGTATTAATGCTGTTTATTCCAAAGCTGCAGCATATTTATCAACTGTTGACTTCATTTTATGCTGAGGTTTTATGACTTCCTTCTTTATAAGTCAGTGCATTGCCCTCCCTCCCTCCAAATAAGCTCTTGAGATGCAGAGGCAGATTCTCTTGAGCAACTCCACTCTTCTGCAAAAGAGGACCCAAGAATGACCTGGATTTGTTGGTTTTTGTCTTAAGCATCTCCTATATCTCTGATTAGGTTAACTGTCAGGAGGTGGGCTTCAGGCCCTGTTAACTGTGGCCCAACTTCTTAGAAATTACCAAGCACTTGCCTCCTGCAAGTTTATTCCTTTTGTAGGTGTTTTAAGCAGGACATCCAAAGTTGTAGCTACTCACGGAAAAGTTGGCCAAAATAAAAATCTAAGCTAGTACCTTCTCTCCTATTTCGCTCTTCTGCCCTGCAGGGAAGCTCTCCAAGTCAGGCTGCAGTGCACAAGCATCTACCACTCTATTGAACCATGTTTCATCCATCTCCTTCCCAAAGAGAATATTATCTTCCACTGAAGCGTTTTGTATCCAGGCTTGCTGGGGGACGTAAGCCGTGGTGTCCTATAAAAGTGGAAATGGAAGAATGTTAACAATCTTTATCATAAGCTCAACTTGACATTGTGGGAACCCATCTTTGAAGAAAAAGTCTCTCAATTAGATTTGTAGAAATCTGGGATGATCATCACATTGACAGACGGCTTTGCAAATATGAGTCTGCATGAAGAAGCAGAGGTGCAAGTACATGCTGTGATTTATCAGGATGCCACTTTTGCTCACTACTAGAGTGGGAAATGGAACTGGATCTTTGAAGTCCTGTTCCAATTTCCTTCCCCACGGCTGAGGCTTATCTGAGAAGTCTTAAGCACCTTCACATAATTAAATGCAGGCTGCTACACAGAGCCTTTGTTAAAATTCAGCAGTAAACAAGGCTTTCATCAAATACCTGATGCCTTTTTCCTGAAGACAGCCTAATTTAGAAATAAATGCTCAGGGGAAAATTTACCTTCATGGTCACAGAGCCGTCAGTCTTCTCCAGCTCACCAAGTAACGCTGACAGCAAGGAAGACTTTCCAGCACCCACCTGGCCAACTACAGCAAGCAAGGAGCCTTGCGGCACGGTAAGATCTATCCTATAGAGAAAAGATTAGTCTCTTATCACCTTCTAGATACACTTTCTGAAAAGAAAATGACCAAAATTCTTGCTATTGTCCTGCAGCAATAAAACACAGATCCAAGACCCAGGCTAGCCCAAAGCACTGGATATAAAATATTTCTGAACACAGAACTTTTCAACACTGTTTCTTGTCTAAAACTGCAATGCCTTTTGAAATAAGCACATAGTGATATCGTATATAATATCTGTATACCATCAATTCTGCTTTTTTTTTCTTTTGACTTAAATGATTGTAATTTCCTATTTTGACAGGAAAATTGTATAAAGAAAGCAGTCGCCATACATTAAGGCAATATCCAGATGTAGGCATCTTCCCATTTCTGTGCTCCCAAGCATAAAAGTAAGATTACATTTTGTGTGACCTTATTATTTTCAGAATTCAATGTTAAGTATGAAGCAAACTCAGAAGCCTCTGGATATTCCGTACTGGTTTCACTCAGACCTTGATTAATTAGTTCATTCAGCATTCACCCTGGCCTATGGAACTGAGATGACTAAGGGCAAGTGTGTACCTTCTAAGACAAGGAGAAGTTCCTTTGCTCCAGCAAAAAGTCCCGTTTCTTATGGCGATACTTGCCTGTGCTAAAATACGAGGAGAATTAGAACACTTGTAAATTCAAAGGTAGGTACAGAAACTTTCATATTTATGTGACTTTATGTTTCAGTGTGGTTTTATATTACATAAAATGAACTTTAAGTACAAAAAGAAAGGGTTAATTACTATATTAGATTTCATGGTTAGAAATCAACAGGCCTGAGAGATCAAGTGACAGTAAGGGGCAAACATTTTTCCCTCTTGACTATGGTAGGCACCCTAGGAGTGGTAGCTGACCAAGGGAAGCTACTCCTCTTATGAGACAACAATGCCAGCACAAAAGCTCACCACAGTCAGAAGTGTTTCTGTTTGAACTCTCAGGATTCAGTTCTTCCAGATTCAGAAAAGCTGCCAAGCGATTTAAAGAAACTTTGGCCTGAAATAAAGCAGCACAGAAAAGAATAAGATGTAGCACAGAAAGGGAGCTAAAACCCAAAGTGAAGATTTTACTTGAAGAGCCACTGAGAATATTGACTGGGTCCTGCGTTGCGAATGCTTTGGGCTTAGACAGACAAATCCAGCTCTTCCTTGTGTTAACTACCTATATTTCCACTTGGCTTAGCAAAAAAAGCCCCAAAAGATATTCTTCCCTGTGTTTTCTGCTTACACAGTGAAATTAATGCTTTTTTTTCTCATATTCATTTTGCAGTCTTTCCAGTGGTTGCTTCTGGACATGGAGAGCTGTGGCAGTCTTCTTGGGGTGCAAGAGGGAAATTAATTTTCCAATGACTTCTTTTCTCTCTGGCCTGGGCTAGCAGGGTTTCCACTGATCTCCCATGGAGATTTGGCTCCATCTGTTCTGTTTTTAATCACAGAAATCAGAAGTGGAAGCAGCTCTGAGATGTAATGGTGCTTGTAATTGGCCCCAAAAGATATAAGAATTTTTTTGATGACTATTTTGTCAATATATGGAGCCTTTCTGAAAAACAGTACTACAAAGTACCTTTAGCTGCAAGTCCTTGCACTTCACTGTTTCTCAATAGCAATTAAATAGCTAGCCCTGATGTTTCAAGCCCTAAGACATCTCTGCCTTTTGCTATTAATGGTGCTATGTAAAAACCCACTTATGGCCAACGAAAAAGGAGCACAGTGTGCAGTTAACCTGGACAGCTGCGTTTATGGAGAATGGCAGGAAGGAGTGTGCTGTGTTGAGAATATTGATCAATGTTAAAGATACAAAGGCCTTCTGAGCATCCAGGATGTGTGTGTTATCCACCAGGGTGTAGACAGCAAACATGACAAATGCAATCTGAAAGAGAACAAAGGAAAACCAAACAATTTCCTTCAGACATGGAGGAGAATGGTTCAAGGGCGACAGGCCCCTTCCTAAACACTCTGGAACACGTTTAGTTAAATCCAGGCTTTTGCCCATGTCCATGGTACCCACCCTGCAAATATAACAGGCAAAAGTCTTGCGTGTTCATGACAAAACAAAGTCTGATGTTTGTTCTGCTTTCAGGAAGTTCTGGTGCTGCAGCCACAGCAAGGTGAAAGCGCAGCCATTTCCTCTTGAAAACACACATGGCTGAGCTGCAACAGCAAGTGCAAAAGTGGCTTGTGCAGCTACTGAGTGTACCGTGAACTCTGTCTAGCTTGGAGGTCTCCAGGTGGTTCCTGCAAGGCAGGCTCAGTCTGCCTGCAGCGTAGTGCCAGGCCAGACAACCTGTCCATGGAACTGTTAGGGCAGTGTAAATGTCTGCGTGGCTGATTCCACTCAGTTCAGCAACTTCTGTGAGATCACCAGCTCCTCTGGGCAAATTTTTATCTGTCCTAAGGGAAAAATCTGTCCAGGCAGGAGCACAAAGAGAAATGGAAGTAACAGCACATGTTTTATGAAGGAAATTGAACTGCTCACCAGGAAGGTTGATGAATGGAAAGAAGCCAGAGATGCTGAGAAGAGAATCTGAGATCTTTTTAGGGCCTGAAGTTCTTGCTTCCGGATGCCAAGCACTTTCTCCATGAAGGTTTTTTCCCAGCCATAGAGTTTGATTACTTTCATGTCGCTAAGAATGGCATTGGTGAGTTTGGCCCGCTCATCTTTATGTTTCATCTGGATCTCCTGCAATATAGGTTTGAATTTTATCATTTAATAGGTTGAATGATTAATGGTGCAATTATTCTGAAAAAAACACCTTATTCTCACCTGCAGATGCTGAATAAATTTCTCCACAGTTAGCTGTGTATACTGTTTTGCTTTATTTTTACTGGCAATACATAAAAACCACAGAAAAGGTGGACAAACAAGGTAAAAGACTGCACATGCAAGAGACTACTCTAAACTTCAAGAAACTTTGCAGGCTTCAAATCCTCCTACATTCCTTCAGACGTTCATGGTAAGCATGAATAATAAACATTAAACCAACACTTGATGTCAAACGTTAGTGATACGCTTCAGTACAATACTATTTATTTTTTTTTTAGTTTTTGCAACATGCCTACTGTAATAATCAGTAGGCTTGGATTCCGTGTGATTCGCTCCTGCAAGAGCATGGCAGCCTTTAACTTAGATGTTAAAGTAGTGTCCTAGCATAATTCAAGTCAGGAAACCACTTTATTTTTATGAAGTAAAATATACCTGAAACTGACTCCTCTTCTTGGTGATCACAAAATTCAGAGGCAATAGAAAAAGGAATACAGCAATTGAAGTCAAGGCAGATGGCCCAAGAAGCTGCCAGGAGAGAAAATGAAAGAGGAGGAACCTCTGGTGACTACTATAAATAACTGTTTCCCATTCCCCTTGCTCACTTTCCCTCTTATTTGAGCTTATGCCTGACATCCCTCACACAGCTAAAGCTTTAATCTTGCCTTTGCCTTTCCTGGGAATTTTGCTCGCTAAGCCCTGTGGACTGGTAACTCTCCAGGCAGGGTAACTTCTGTCGTCATGCTCTGCTGAATTTATTTGCTTCCCTTTTAGGAACTAGATCCGTGCTGAAAGCAATCCAGAAGCATGTTGGTGATTCAAGTAATTTCTATTTCTTTCCATCTGTTCCTGGATGTGTTAAGGAGGACATCTTGTGTCTGGCATAAGGAAGTGACCCAAAACAAGTGCAGGTTTTGTTTAAAAAACAAACACAAACCCTCAACAAACTATTCTTGCAGCAGAGATAACCCAGCTTGCCTGAATTTACATCAAACAGTGAGACGAAATGGTAGCATTATTCTGTGCCACATTCACTTGGGACAGCTTTTGTATACCAGGGTTCCTAACTACTTGTGTATCAAAATAGAGAGCTTGTTTCTCTTGGTTCTCTAGTGCTCATGCTCCCATTTGGTGTGCTGCCAAAAACGGGGACTAAGAAATAGAGGTTTGTCCTGGGGAGAAAATGCCGTAGGTTGAATTAGGGGAGAAAGAAAGGATCTTTAGATTATCATCCTTTATTTCTAATTCAGGTTTTGCTCTCCCCTTGCTAAACTCTTTGACACCTATGAAATGTAGTGCATCCAATACTCTTTTTGACTATCATATAATTATTGCTTTGAACTGTTTAACTGATCTTGTGGTAATCAGGCTTCTGGATGAAGTATGACAAGTTGCTATTTCAGATCATTCTCCTTTATGTTCTGTAAGTATGCCAGTGGGCTGGAGCTGGAGTCTCAGCCTGCGCTCGGCCACCACATTTTGACTGAAAAGAGAGGTGACAGAGGAAAAGCTGAAGCAGAACTTTATCAGTCAGCTCAGAATAACCATACTCAGTCTTTTCCCTAGAAGAGACTGACTGCTGAATACACAGGTGAGAAAATGTTGTGAAGGATCAGGTGATACCAATATCTTCTAAAAAGAAAAGTGATTCCACTATGCTATAGAGCTAAGAAAAAAAAATACGGCAATTTCAAGTTACTCAAACCAGCAGAGCTCTTAGCAGAATCTCAAAACTCCTTTTTCCTTTAATACTCAGAATAGAAAGGGATTGATAAGTACTGTCATCATATTTTTACCTGCCATAAGAAGACAAAGCAGATAATAATCCGAATAGGAGCAAGCCAGGTCCCGTTAAAATAGATAATCAGATCCATTAGCTTTTGAACATCAACAGATACCAGATTAACAATTTCACCTACTGTTGCTGCTTTTCTTGATGCATTTGACATAACTAGGATCTAGACAGAGGTAGAGAAGAAAGGAAAGGCACCATCAAACAACAGCTTTGGTCCAAAAAACTCCTTTCTTTTCCACATAAAGAAAGAAAAGAAGGACAAAAAATGTCAAATCCTAGGTATTGAAAACGTGCTGTCACCTGGGCTATGTGACTTAACTTTAAAATGAAGAATTTATTCCTTTCCCCAACTGTAATCTACAGCATAACAAAGTTTGTGTTGCTTTTTGCTTTCTTTCCTTTTCTTGGCTTTTCCTTCAGAAGTTAAAATTTCAAAAATAAATAGTAAAATACCTCCCACATACTGTTCAGAGTTTAATATAACATATATAGAGTTACATCTTAAAAGCAGTTTCTAATAATGTCTCCTCTGATGTTAAGAACAACATACCAATAGTGTTCTAACTACTAAGGTAGGGTTAGAAAAAAATGAAGCAGAAAAGGAGGCTACAGACTCACCTTCCTGTAGACAAGCCCTGTTACTGCAGTTTTCAGTCTCAACCCCAGAACAAGACACATGTACATGTATCGCTGTTCAAACAGAGTCTGGAGACAAGCCAAAAGGAACATAGTGAAGGCATAGAAATAACCATGCCAGTCAGGTGCTTCTCGATCTTCAACGAACTCCAGGAAAAGGCTGCAAGACCGGAGCAAAGCGTTGATGAATCCTTGTAGAACTGATGAAATACCAGATGCACAAAACCACAGAAATACCAGGGATTTTTCTGTGTTCTTTCTGGCTGATGTTTATCAGTAAAATAGCAGAAGAGTTGAAAAAACTGCTGAGTATCCTATGTCTTACAATATCCTGATTTTGACATTTAGCCACTCTTCGTTTTGAAGCAGTCTTTGATCTCAGCATCTTCTCAGAGGAAATCTCATTTTCAGTGTTAAGGATGGTTTCTGGATTTCACTGTGTGGGTGTGTGGGTGCTGGCATACACACCTCTGCGTGAGCTCATGCACACAGCAATCTTGTACATGCAATAGAAATACATTATTAATATGCACATACCTCAGTACCTTTGGGATGGAGAACAAGAAGACATCACAGATAACTAAGCAGACCGTGCTGAGAAGGAAATGGGTTCCAAACATGCTCCAAAATGCTTTCAGTAAGGGCCTGCTCTGACTGTGCTCTGATTTCAGTAGAACCTCTGTCTCTTCATCTTCTACTACGCCACTTTCACTCTTCTGACCCTTTTTAAATGTAGCAGACTCCAGTTTTCTAAAGAAGGAAACAATGAGACAGCAGTTTTGCACAAGGGAGCTCACCACTGAAGAGTTAAAGACCCCCAAGTTCTCACAGCAGAGCATTACTTGGGCCCTTTTGTGTATGCTATCCTTTTCTTCTGTTTAATGGACAAATAATTCAGTAGGGTCACCCATTCTCTTACCCAGGTAGGAAGCACCTAGCTTACGTTCAGAGCCTGAGTATGTGCTGAAGCAGCCCGTCTAGTACTCTGTGGGCAACCGAGGGGATTAAAGCCTGTCCTGAGATGGCACACCAACAGCTGTGAGCCTACCTGTTCATATAAATTAGAGGCAAGAGAGAAACTGCCCAGCTGAGTCGTTGACACATTGTCTAGATCAGGTACTCACTGCTGGCTTCTGCTGTGATGCTTCTTCCACTCTCTTTCAGCCCAGGCAACAATTTCTTCAGAGGAGTCCTCTTTCCTCACTGCCCATAAGTCATCCACCCCCAGGGACTGCTGACAGCCTTTCCAGACAAGCCTGGAGAACACACAGAGTGCTGTAAGATAAGCACAGAAGGATTTGTTGTGTGTGTAACAATTTCAAGCAGATGGGCTTTAAGCTAGTGCACCACAGTGAGCACATAGGGGCTTACATAAAGAAAACTATTTGGGACTGTTTGTTCCCTGAATAACAATGAATATTCAGGAATAGCAGTTTTGCTTCAAATTCCTGTGCTATCTTCTGTCAACATAATGAGGATTTGCCAGTAAGCCCTAATTTGTAGCCCATGCTGAGAGCTGGGTCTTGGGCAGTTTAACTTACTCTGTGGCTCAGTGAAACACAGGTGAGGCCTTATAATGGACACTAGGCACAAGATACGTAATCACTTTACTTCTGAATGCTAAGCAGCAGGTGGGGCCACAGTTTTCATTCACTGTTTTCCCCTTGCCCAGCATTTGTTAGAGTGGTAGCATCTGTTAGTCTGGCAGGCAGGCAGGGCTGTGGTTGGCATGCAGTGATCTCTCGAGATTGCTGAGGTCTATTTCAAGATTGGGAGGGTGCTGGAAAGGTATCTGGAAGGCAGAGGAGAATTATCTAAAATCACAAATTTGTGTTTCGAATTACTTAGAGAAAACTAAGTTAAATTTTCATAATTTGATCTTGCAGTAACACCTCAAGTCACCAGAGAAAGAATTTAAATCCTCACTGCATAAGCTAACTCAGGGACTGAGGTATCTCCTACTAGCTGTCATCTGTGCTGTCTTATGCTGCTGTTTTTTTCCTGATATTCTAGCAAAACCATGTCTTTTTCTGTGTTTTCTTACCCAGAGAACCACCAGTATGTGATTTTGGAAAGAAAAGAGGTGCTGGCTTCTGGACACTGATTCTGATGGGAGGAAAAACATGGGTGATATTTATATATAGAAAAGGGCATGTGTCCGATGAGTATAATCCCCTGCTGTGCTTCCCCAGGAAAAGCAATCAAAAAGTTAACACACACCTCATTCACTGACCCTGACAGGGTAAATGTATCATGAAGGATCAATGGGATCACAAGACTTTGGAGAATTAGACTTTGAATAATTCTTCAGATGAAGTAGTAAGGAATATCGTTCTTTATACCCAAGGACATTTATTTTCTGAAGCACCGAACTCTGCCGTACTCATACCTCAAAGTGCTGCCGCACAGGAGAACGTGGGGAAGCAATATAAGCCCTATCTACTGGTTTCAATGAAAATAAACATGAGTATGGGTAGAAGAGGTTTTCAGATTTTCAAAACGTAAATAGAGAGACTGAGTACTGTTATCCCAAATTCTGCCAGTAACTGTCAGCCTTGATACAGGATGATGCATCTTACATCTCTCCCAGACACTCAACGTTCCTCATGCAATGCGTTATGAAAAGCTCCGTTAATACTTACAGGATTGTTGACGGCTTTAGAGAAGAAAGGAGGGTGATCAACTAAGCAGAAAACTGCAAGTTCTCCTAGCACCAGGCTAACATAAAGGTAAGTTGTCACATGGTGGAAAGGGTCTTCTAGGAAGCCCTACGAGATAGAATACTGTTGAGAATGAGGTAAGAACCTGTGTGTAAATTCAGCGGAGAAAGAGGGCTTCTCATGTTCTACCTGCCATAAGCTCTGAGTTTTGGTTTGAAGCATGAGACGCATTTAAATAGTAGCTATGTAGAGCTACTTACATAGGTAACTCCTGAAACTTGAGATAAGGAAATGCTGAATAATGGACGTATTTGTTATTTACAGTGATGATTTTATCATGGGGCTTCTCAGCAGTCCACACTGCATCACTGTTCAGGAAACTTTGGGTGCTGTGAGGGATAGAAGCTCCTTGCTCTTGCTATTTCTACAAGAGGCTTGGTGCTTGAATATCTTTCAACACAGCAGCAACAAACAAGTTCCCAACTGTCTTTTTGTTTAGTGGCTGCCTATTTTTCCCCTATTATTTAAACACACAGGTAACAAACTTTTGTTTATTCCTCATTGTGATGAAAAGATACAAGTGTTCACCTGCAAAATGACCTCTGAGAGTTAAGTCTCAGATGTGTAAACCCAGACAGCACTCCTCCACAAATAAACATTCACCACAAATACACAAATAATAAAAATGTATTATATACCAACGTATTTACGCTGATGCAAAATGTGGTGTAAGGCCAGTTTTTATTTACAGTGTTTACATTCATTTTGCTTTTATTCATCTGTGAAGTCTGCTGAGCTCTCAGAAAACCACACTCTGTCTGCATTGAAAGGAATGTCATCAGACATTTTTCTCAGCACGTATCTTGAGAGGAACTTGATTTTCCACCCCACAATCAATGAGGCAAAAAGAACCCTATTTTTTAAGAGACTTCATACTCCTGCATGTTAGATAAGTGATTTCACTTACTCTTTCCAGGGCATGTTGGACTTTGGAACTAAACATCACAACTGCAGCCATGAATGAGAGCAGCCAGTAAATCAACAGGATGCCTGAAGACTGGATGCCCATCATTCTTTCTGCCTGGGTAAGGAACATGGCAAGGATCTGCGAGGAAGTGCAAATTCGTCCAAATAAAGAGCTGGTAATGGAATGCCAAACACTATTCTCAAATTAACAGACACAATGGAGAAAAAACAGTTACTTGCCCAAACATTTCATGATGTTCAGAGCTGCAGTATTGTTCCTTAAAGGGTAAAACTGAAAAGCATTGTGTGCAATTTTGCACTCAAGAATGTCTCTCCAGAAAGAGCATATAATAATGCTGAAAGTGGGCTCACAGGCTGGCAGGATCTAGGCTATGCAAAGGCAATGACAGAAGGGGAGGACAGGCATTTAGGTTGAACAGAAATTCCACTGCATTCTAAACCATACTCGGTTGCGTACCATGGTGATGAGAAACTAGATGTTGTCTTGTGGTTCCGAGACTTCTTTCTAAACACTACTGCTGCCTCGGCTCCTGCAAGGTGTACTCTGCCCACAGGGCTCTGTGCTGTAGCTGTAGACCCAGAGGTCTGCCACAACTCCAAAGTCCTGCTGCATCACACAGCAAAAACTCACAAACTGTCTCCAGCCTTCGGCTCCTCATCAGCTGTCTTTATACTTAAAGACACTGGGAAACAGGAGGGCTGAGCTGGGCCATGTGCGGACAAAACAAAGGAAGAATTACCATTGTGATTCCCACCACTGCAGGGCTAATGAAGAATGCTGGAGCCCGTGGGATTCCTTGGTTTATCTCCCACAGTGTGAAGAAGACGTTAGAAAAACACAGTATTACCAGGACAATTCCAAGGACCTGGGATGGAAACAACAAAACACACGGTGGAATGGACTGAAATGGTGCTGGGCTGATCTGCCAGACTGCATGGTCCAAGCAGCCTGGGCAGTAAGAGCAGAGAGGTGGAAGAAGAGCAGGTTTGGGACAGCGAGCATTATGGGAAGAAGAGGGAAACCAAATGGAAGTATGGGGAGAAGATCTTAAGACAGTTTTTCCTAAAACTTTACTTGGTTTATACTGACCTGACTTTACTTGAGTGAGTAAACCTCAAAGCAAACACAGAGATGGGTCATCAGAAAAGAGTTAACCATCTAGAAAAACTGAGTTCTGCGTTGTGATAATGTTAGGATCAAACACCATCCTCCACCCTTACCATTTTGGTTTTGAAGATGTGGGACATCCTGATATAGCCTCTGTTTGTGTGTCGAAGATAGAAGCAGTAGAAAGGAAAACAGATCCAAAGGTAGGCACAAGGGATCCAAGCAATGACGGTACTCTCAAAGCACCAGGTAAATCTCGGCGTGTTTGTATACCACGTCTGGTTCCAGTCCTGTCACAGAACCGACACAGGAGTGAAACAGTGAAGCTAACGTACACAGAATGTCACCAGCTGATGTAAGTGGCTCATGCTACACCTGAGATCTGCTGTAACGTTACAGGAACTTGATTTGGGGTTTCAAATGTAAAAAGCATTTGGCAACAGCGGAGCTGCCAGAGAACAGTGAAGCGTCCCAGGGGAGGGAGGATGCGGCAGTAGCATTTTGAGGGAATGGAAGTAGAAAAGGGGGTTAGAAAAGTGGAAGATGTCAAGACAGAGCATCATGTACCACAACTAGAGAGAAAAAAAGAGAGGAAATTAAAATTATTGACCGTGGAACGAAGAAATAATAATTTAGGAGTGAAATTACTGTCATTTGGGAACCATCCAGATCGTCAGTAGGAAATGCCCGGAGGCTCGGTGGGACCCTCCCTGCCCGGCGCCGCCGCCTCGCTCGCTCACTCACCCAGAGCCCCGCGGAGCCCGCCCGGGACCCGCACAGCGCTGCGCCCGCCGCCATGGAGCCCGCCCAGCTGGCCCGGGCAGGGGGAGCGGCAAGCCTCGGTCGGCCGAGGCCCCGGAGCCGCCGGTGAGTGAGCCGGGACGCGCCTCAGCGCCGGCGGGACAAGGCGCTTCCTCGCTGGGCAGCGGCTGAACGACCCCTTCCCACCGGGCCTGCGGGGGAGCGGCGGGAGCCCCGGGGCGCCCCGTCCCCTCCCGGCTGCGGGCGCTGGGAGGTGCCGCGGGGGCAGCGGGCAAAGTCCGGCCGCCGGCGCCTTGGCGCCGCGTCTGCGTTCGTGCAGCGCGGCAGGCGGAGCTCCCGGGCGGCGCGATGGGGCAGGGACCGGGAGCGCCCGCAGCTTTCCCTCGCCTCAGCCCCGCGGGCAGCCCAGCGTTGTACGGCTCGGGGGCGGCACGAACGAGCCAGGGGCGACCCCCGCCGGGAGCAGCGGCGAGCCTCCGGGGAGGTTGCGCGGGGCTGGCGGCCGAGGCGGGACAGCTCGCGGCGAGGAGCGGGCCGGCAGCCCGCCGGGCCGGCAGGGGGCAGCACCCCGCGGCCGCCCCCCTCGGCCCGGCCCGGCCGGCGCTTCCGGCGGCGCGGCGGGCGGCGCTGAGTCAGGGCGGCGGTGGCGGCGGCGGCATGCGGGGCTGGGCGGCGGCGGCGGCGCTGCCGCTGGTCTGCGCCCTCTGGTGCGGGCTGGCGCGGGGCTCGGAGGACATCGTCGTGGGCTGCGGCGGCTTCGTGAAGTCCGACGTGGAGATCAACTACTCCCTGATCGAGGTGGGCGCCGCCGGCCCCGCTCCCCGCTCTCTGCCCGGCCCCAGAGGCTCGGCCTGGGCTGCGCGGCGCCACCGGCACCCTCCGCCCCCGCCGCTGCCGGAGCTGCCCGCGGCTGGGCCGGTTGCGGCTGCGGCGGGCCTCTCGGCTGAGCGTTTTCTTCCGAGCCCGGGACGGCGCTGCCGGCGGTGCCCGGCACGTTGTGTCGCTCAATAAACCTTTTCCCTGTGACCCCTGAGGACACCCGGGCGCTGCTCTGTACAAGCGCGAGGTTAGAGGGTGCCTGGTCCCAGCTCTACTCACGTTTTTTAAAGGATCTTCTCGTCTTTTTTGTTTGTTTCCTTTAGATTAAGTTGTATACAAAGCACGGTACTCTGAAATACCAGACAGATTGCGCTCCCAACAACGGGTATTTCATGATTCCCCTCTATGACAAGGTAAGAGGCCGAAGTGCCGGCGCCCGCTCCTGAGTGCTGGAGGCAGGAGACGTTCAGATCTGCCACAGATTAAACGTCCGAACGACACCCAACTATGAAACATGTGGGTCGGGGAGTAATTTAGTTTGCTTAGGACCAAACTTTCCAACGTTTCTTCTTGTAATGCAACTATTTGGTTTCTCAGTGCTAAGTATTGTTGAGAGGCGTCCCTGCCCGTGACAGGGAGGTTGGATTAAATTATCTCTAAGGTCCCTTCCAGCCTAGGCCATTCTGTGATTCTATGATTCTATCATAATGAGAAATGCCTGATGGCTTCAGCTGCAGTGTTGAGTTTGTGCCGTTTATCGGAATGGCTGCAGCACTGGGAGCCTCAGTTGCTGTCAGTAACCACGTAGCACATGGTTGCTACATGCAGCTGTACAAATATTGCACAAAAAATACAGGTTCTGACAGAGTAGAGATAAAGCTTTCAGTTATCTACCTATAGAAATGAAATTAAGTCTGTATGAGAATGTGTTTTGATATGACTGAATTGAAAATAGTTTGAATTACTAATTGCAGGTCTTAAAAATGTCCTAACGATGCGGGAAGCTCAGAATGCATTGGAAGTTTGATGTCTGTTTAGACTCAAAAGATTTACATTAAAGTTAAATGTTACCCTCAGATGGTGTAAGAATTTTGCCTCTTTTAAGGAACTACTTAATTTAGGAACCAGAAATAGAATCATAGAATGCTTTGGGCTGGAAGGGACCTTTAAAGGTCACCTCATCTAACTGCCAAATAAATCCTTCCCTTCACAAAGAATGTAAGATGCTTTCTGATGTGGTGATTTCACTCTTAGGTCTTTGAGCCTCTCTGTGGATGAACTTCAGAACATATGTGGTGTTCCTGATTTACTGCTCTATGTAGACTGATACCCTTTTGGTGCAGAGTTTTTAACAGGATTGAATTTTTGTTATCCCATGTTTGGTCAGAATGGTTGAGTAGGACCTTCTGGTGGAAATACTACAGGCTGATTTAGAGTGCATCTGCTGAGGCAGGTAGAGGTGGACTTCAACACTTCCTAACGCTAGGCTCTTTGAATAGGAGCCAGGTTCAGTCTGCAAGTGGTATCAACATGATTATACTTAATTTTTGCTCTTAGCTGGCTGGATGTGAGGTCAGCACCCCAGCCTGTCTGGGTAGATATTGCTGCCCCTTTGAACGGACTGTCATAGGTAGGAGGAAATGAGGATGGAACACTTGAGTCTTGTGTTTCTCTCTGCATCATGATGCTTGTGTTCTGACTTTTTTTTTTCCCCCTCCATCCTTTAGCTAAATTGAATTTAAATCAGTAAAGACAGTTACTGCTTTTTTTTTTGTTTTAGGGGGATTTCATTCTTAAAATTGAGCCTCCCCTAGGGTGGAGTTTTGGTAAGTGCTTGTATGTCTTCTTACAATAGGACAGTGTATCTGTAATGTGAGATTTAACTATTTCTAACTTGAGGTTGTCAGGGAAAATCAAGTGCTTTTCAAAAGAGAGAAGCCCCGCTCTGTGGTTTTAATGATTAAAATGTATTTATTGCACCAGAGGAAAATAAAGCTGTAAGGGAGATGCTGGCAAAGTAACCTATAAACTGATTTGAAGGAGTGTGTGGTTTTGACAGAAATAGCTGCAATGGGAGGGGAAAGAGGATTTTCAGTGTCGGGATTTGTGGGTGCTTTAACTTTGCTGAGGCAAGACTTCCAGAGCAAGATCTGTGTGCTTGAGTTAATGCATTTCTGTGAGAGTTTTGTGAACCTGAAGTAGAATTGCTTCACGATTTGTCTCTAACTACCATGCTCTTCCATTGTTCTTCCTCTTCAGAACCAACCAGTGTAGACATCCATGTGGATGGCATTAATGACATTTGCACAAAGGGAGGTGATATTAACTTTGTGTTCACAGGGTTTTCTGTGAATGGAAAGGTTAGACTTCTTTATTCCATCTTATGCTGATTCTACCTTCATAAAAACATTCTTTTTCAGCTCCGCAAGTTATTTTTATCTGTTTATACTCTGGTTTCTTTTCATTTTGACAGGTTCTTAGCAAAGGTCAGACGTTAGGTCCTGCTGGAGTCCAGGTTGTACTGAGAAATGCTGGCAGTGACATAAACATACAAGCAACTGTTACACAACCTGGAGGAAAGTGAGTGTGGGTGGTGCATACTTCATCTTCATTTATGCAATATTCTTTCAATTCAGCCGTATAGGCTGGGATTATAGTAGTTGTGAAGTAGTTGTGAAATATTTTATTCTCACATGTGCATAGACTCTGGATGGTTTTTCTGTAAACAGATGTCTGTGACTGTTTCTGAAGAGATGTAACCCCTTTCTTCTTGCCTTACAGGTTTGCTTTCTTTAAAGTGCTTCCTGGTGAATATGAAATCTTTGCATCTCATCCTACCTGGATGTTGAAAGAGGTTAGAGTCTATAAAAGTTCTGATTTACCTGTTTAGTGAGGGCAGGTCTGCTAGACCTTGTCTTGATCAGCTAGTCTGGAGAAGTTTTTGTGAGTGGACAAATCTAACAGTTTTCATAGATTTAATTTAGGCAGTGGAGAAACTGCCCCGTGCAGTCCCGGTTTAGAGGTTGTGGAGCCAGCTGGAGGAGCCCTGGCAAATGAGCTTTTGCTTTCAGTCTTCCAGTCCTATACATTTTGCAGGATCTTGAATTTTGTAGCAGATGCTTTAATCCTTCCCTCAGACTGCTTGCTTTCTTAGGAGCTCTGAGATCCTGACCAATTCCTAAATTAGTAATACAGGAAAAATACCATTTTGCAGAGTATCTTTGCATTAGCGTCCTGGTGTGTTGAGTAGCCTGTGGACTCTCTTTGAGTATTGCTGTGCTGGCCTTCGTTTCCTTTGTTGTATTTACAGTTTATGATTTGTTATTTAGGAGTTATAAATGAGATCTAATGCTTCCTTTTGATGAAAATGTATGTTTGTGTATTTCAGTCAAACACAGTGGTACGGGTGACAAGCTCCAATGCTTATGCTGCTAGCCCTCTAATTGTTGCAGGCTACAATGTTTCTGGGTCAGTAAGAAGTGATGGAGAACCAATGAAAGGGGTCATGTTTCTCCTTTTCTCTTCTTCGGTCACCAAGGAGGTAATGGTCTCTCAGTACCTTTTCAATATGATGAGGGACATAAGTAAGAAGCAGCTAAATGGCTTCTAGATTCATATTGCCCTGATACTCATTTCTGTCCTTCATTGAGCGTGGTGTATAGAAAACATAAACTGTGCAACCCCTCAAGCTGTATTTTTGTTTGGTTTTGAATTTGTGGGTGTTTTTTTTTCTGACAAGGTCCTTAGTACACAACATTTGCGTACATACTGAGTTTTCTCATGACCTCCATGGAATTACTCAGTTGTACTTCAAATGTTGGCAGGGCGTAGGGTCTATGTATTTTTTTGAACACAAGAAATTAGAAAATTCTTGTAATCTCAATTGGTTTGAACTCTGCGTTACTGTTTTCAGACAGTCATGTTCCTTAATATTCAGGCTGTTCAGGGATGTGGAAAACTAAGACTTGAACTGAAGCAGGCAAGAAATGTAAAATATACTATAGTTCACAGCATGTTACTGATCTATGTGTTCCCTGTGGGCCAGCAGGATTAAGGGCTACAGTTTTAAGACTATATTTTCAGCTATACCTTTTTGCATGTTAAATGTTAGTTAGTAGATGGGTTCCCTAATGAGGGTGACACTTCTCCATAGTGAAAGACCAGGTTCTGGCACAAGACACAAGGTGTTGCGAGAAATCCTGAGATTCAGTGTACAGTGGCTGCAGTTTGTCACTGGTGTTAGATTTTAATTGCTCTTTGCCCTCTTGATGTGAAGACAAAGTTGAGCAGCTTCTGTTGCTGCCTTAAAAGCATGTTATAAAATGAGCATGAAACATCTGGTCATATACTGTGATTTGTTATGTAGAGTAGAGCTCTGCTCTGTAATGTTAACCTTGTAGACAGAACTGAAGTCAGTTAATGTTCAGTGTAGTTCTTGGGTACTTGAAGGATGCTGAATTTCGCACTTTTCTGTCTTTTGTTACTATACATTTCATTATTAGCTAGTTCTTTTTTCTTTCATCAATACATGAATTTTAAACCACGCTATCAAACTTCGCCTCTAGAATGGTTTTGTACATCCCGTCCTTCATTCACAGTGTAGTATTTTGAACCCTCCTGCGTTCCCCCTGAAATTATTTTCCCTGTTCTCCCATGAGAAACAAGTTGTATTGCATTTATTGCTACAGGATGTCGTGGGCTGCAATACTTCTCCTGTGGATGGATTCCAGTCAAGAGATGAGTCTCTATCCTATTTGTGCAGTGTTGTATCCAAAGAAGATGGTTCCTTCAGCTTTCTTTCTCTGCCGAGTGGGAAATACACTGTGGTAAGTAACTAGAAAGTTCATTGCTTGACTGTCCGTGGGGTTGTTAACTTTTAAGTTCTGAAGTAGATGATGCATAACTTTGTAGTTGTTAAAACAGAAATAGTTAAAAGATTTTTAATTGGATTGGATAATTTTAATAGGAACCTCTGACCTAAAGTGCATGTGTGTCTTCTTTCAGATACCGTTCTACAGGGGAGAGAGAATTACATTTGATGTTGCGCCAGCTAGATTGGAGTTCCTTGTAGAGCATGACAGTTTACAGATTGAGGTAAGGCATTTGGAGGAAATAATCTTTTCGTGCCATTTATTCCTGTAAAAGTATAACTGATTTTAGCAGAAACCAGGTGTATTACGGAAAAACTTGTTACACGTCCCCTCTTGCGCAGCAGGTAGAAGACAGTATCTAGCGTTGTGCTGTATATCTACGCTTTAGTCTCTTTTACTAGGAGGAAACAGAATAGGGAAAAGCTGTCCACTGTGTTCACTCCCATGTCCACATTGCAAACAGGCAGTCATCACTGAGGTTGCTTAAGTTTTCTCAGAGTGTCAGATCTCTGGAGAAGGGCCTGTAGGTTTGTATAGTTTGCAGAGTGTGTTGTGTAATGGCACTATGATCTGTGGTTTGGGCCTTCTGAACTGTACTGCTGCAGATCAGTTGAGAATCTGTTCCTCTGCTTAGGGCAACAGTACACTTGGGGATTGATAGGAACTTTCATTGTGATTATCCTGGTACTTTCTTTTCCTAAAGCTGGAAATAAATTTCCTTTAAATGTGTGCATGGGGAAAGTAGTCGGTGGTGATTGTTGTAGGTGTGCGTTTGCTTTTACTGAGTAAAGATTGGTAATCTTTTTCCTATTTCAGCCTGTTTTCCATGTGATGGGTTTCTCCGTCACGGGCAGGGTGTTGAATGGTCCTGAAGGAGAAGGAGTTGCTGATGCCACTGTGACTCTGAACAATCAGATTAAAGGTAGGCAGTTGTCTTGGTTGCTACAGGGAAGCCTTTATTAAGCTTAAGAATAGGATTAGTGTATGAGATAGAATTAACCCTTTAGGATAATACGGTATTTTTGTTGCTGTTTATTGGAAATATTAAAGTGGTTTTCATGCAGTTGATTAGTTTTCTCGTTTTGGCTTAGATCAGTGTATTAGATGTTCATTTGTTTTGCTGCTGAAAATTTCTTATTTTCTTTCAACTGTGTGCCAAATTGTGCTTTGTAATACAGAAATGAGGGTTGGTCTGGTAAGAAGGTATAATACTGTTTCTGTGTTATGTAAATTAAAAATAGCCTAAAGCAGGACATATGCTCTGTCTCTTTGACATGTAAGGATAGACAGTTAACACAGGCTCTGTTTTTTGATTCTTCCCATTATTTGTTACAGTAAAAACAAAAGCTGATGGTTCTTTCCGCCTTGAGAACATAACGACAGGTACATACACAATTCATGCCAGGAAGGAGCATCTGTTCTTCGACACTATTACTGTCAAGATTGCACCAAATACACCTCAGCTAGCAAACATCGTTGCAACAGGGTAAGTGCGATGTTGTGATGAAAATCTAATTTGATCTGTGGACAAAGTGTTGAGAACGGGTGGTCGTTTCCCGTGTCATGCCCAGACTTGTGTACTGTTGTCAGGAGCTAAGTGCTGCTTGAGAAATTCGAGGTCAGTAGGACAGCGTGAGTGCAGGGTAGTGTTTTGTCCACAGTATTTTGCTCAATGCTGGAAAAGGTTTAGAGCACCCTCTTAACCTCTCCCTTGCAAATGAAGATGCTAAGGCATGGGTCTGTTGAACAATTTTGGAATGGTATGTGAACCAAGAAAGGAACAGAGGCTTTCTGGCACGGATGCTGCACTTCAGATACCCTCCTTCTGTGCAGGAGTGGAGTTACTGAACTGCGTGATGCAGTGTGGTACCAGACCTCTCCATCTTACTGCTCACTTTCAAGATCACAGTTGTCTTACGTGAATGTTCTTGTTGGTGATTCTGTGATTGCTGGGCATAAACCTGTCTAAAGATGACAATTGTGACTGGGTTGGTGGTGAGAAAGAGTGCAGCAAGTTCCTTGCAAATAAAAATGTACCATAACGTCAGGGTGACTTCATCATAAGTGAGAAGATCCCATTAACTGAGCATGAGTTTGCGTTGCTCCACTGTATTTGCTTATAGTATCTCTTTGATGAGAAGAGATCCATTCCAGTTCATGGGCTGGTACCTTAACATAGGGAGGTTTACTTTTTGAGGCAGTTTTAAGACAAGTATTTTTTTATGAGCTTTGTCAAATCAAGGTATTTATTCTGATGGCTGGCTTTTATTTAACAGATTCAGTGTATGTGGTCGGATCTCAGTAACTCGTTTCCCTGATACAGTCAAACAGATTAGTAAATACAAGGTGACCATGATGCCTCAAGACAAGGACAAAACATCACTGGTTACTACGGAAACCGACCTTCACGGAGCATTTTGTTTTAAGGCAAAACCGGGTACATACAACGTTCAGGTAAGAATGAGCTTCCATTTCTTCACTGTAGGACTGTAAGGAGGTTTTAGAAGATTTTAAACATTTCTAAGAGAATTTAGATTTAGATTTTCCTGGTTCTTTTCTTCTTCTTGCACTATATAAACAATGACAGTTATTTCATCCTTTCCCCTCCCCGCCCTTCCCCCCCCATTAATAAGCTGAGATTCCCATGTTCCTTGTTCTTTACACTTGTTAAAAGGCGATCAGGGCATTGGGATTGAAAGTTTTTGTTTCTCTCTCATCTTAGTTGTGATGACCCTTAGATGACTTCTTATCATAATATATTATCCTGGGGGTAAGACATGCGAAGTGTACCTTTCTGCATGCCTAAATGGTTCCTGAGATTATAGGTCACAGCAGAACCTGTAGCACAGCCGTCATGAATTTTGCACTGTGGGAGATAGTTCAGGCTGGAAGACAAGAAGTCCATGGTTATAAGGCCTCTAACTGCCTTCACAGATAATGGAGTGGCTTAATGTAGAAGCAGCAGTACATCCTGAAGTGGAATTCATGCAGACTTTGAAATCGAGCTGTTTGGAGGATGTTTAGATCAGTTTTACTGCAGTCCTTTGGAGGATTTTAATACAGAATTTTGAAAGGCATGTTTGGAATGCTGATTTTGCTTTGCCTGGGATTTACAGTAAATTTCCATTTTTTCATTTCTGATAAGTGGATTGAACTCAGCAACGTGGGTGTATTTGCACTGGTGTCTAAAAGCTGGTGATGTCTTGATGTCATATATTCTACAGGTAATTATTCCAGAGGCTGAGACCAGAGCAGGATTGGCTTTGAAACCCAAAATGTTCCCTGTTACTGTTACAGACAGACCAGTAATGGATGTGACCTTCTCTCAGTTCTTGGCATCTGTCTCGGGGAAGATCTCTTGTTTAGGTAAGCCAGTTTTGAAAGTGAAGTGGAAATGGAAACGGAGAACTTCTTCACTGTGTGCATGATTGAGGGCTGTTTAGATCAAGACGCTTGCTGTGTGCCCCATCAGCAGATAAGTAAATATAACTTCTAGCACATAGATAAAGCAGTTCTTTTTTTCAGAGACCGTACAGCCTGGTGAGGTACCTTAATAAAGTTATGTACCTTTTTATAATTCTTCCTAGGGTTAAGCAAGTATTCCTTCCTCAGGAAGGAATTCCAACCTGTTTGCCTTCCTCAGAAGGTGGGTGAGTTCTGGAAGGAAATGCTTCTGGCTGACATTAGTAAACTTCTGCTAATGAAATAATAGTTTTAATTGGAAACCTTCTCTACTGGAAGACAGTAATCATTTTAATGCTAGTACACAGGAAGCTTGCTTGGAGTGGGCATTTGGAGGCAAAGCTGACAAGCCAGAATGCTTTCTCATTTTCTGTTGTCTTTTCTGTACAGATGCTTGTGGTGATCTGATGGTGACATTACAGTCTGTGAGTCGCCAGGGTGAAAAACGCAACCTGCAGCTCTCTGGAAACACAGTGTCAGTGGCCTTCACTTTTGAGAATGTGCTACCTGGCAAATACAAAGGTAGGATTATAGGGAACTGCTTGAAGCATTACCTCAGTAGCTAAATTTGTGAATTAATCTGTACACTTCTGTTATTGTGGATATGATGTACAGTATACCCAGCATGGAACCAGTTCTGAAATTGAGAGAATCTGGAAAAATACTGCATAAACAGTGCATCAAGTTTTCTTAATCTTGTGAGTTTAACCCTTTTGTCAGCATAAAAGTAACAACCTAAAAGTAACTTGCTTTGTAAGCAGAAGATATGATTCTATGGTTAACTGACTTGTCCCAAGTCGACAGGGGCACATCCTAGTTCTTCTGCTTCCGAAGCAATGCGTGTTTTGGCCAGCCTGCCTTGGCCTACTGTGGGAATAAATTGTTTTCCAGGGAAAGGTGTAGAAGGCATATATACAGATTGCTCTTCTTATCCACAAGTTAAAACATCTTTCTGCCAAGTGGAATTGGAGTCAGGTTTTGTTGTCCTCTAAGCTTCTGACTGTCACAGTGGTAGAGCGCATTCAAGAGCTTTCCAGGGTGACCAGACTTCATTATTCCTTTTTATAATAGTTTTCTGTGACAAGATGTACTGGATTCCTGGTGATGCTGCAGTGCTGTGAGACATATTTGCTATTGTCGCCGTTGTGGTTTGTCTCATCAGGGAAGTTAGAGTGATACAAGCTTTTTACACTACAAACCTGCCCTTACTCATGCAGTTTTACATTACCAAAATACTTTGTGTGGTGTATATTCTAGTAAGCATTGTACATGAAGACTGGTGCTGGAGGAATAAATCTTTGGAGTTGGAAGTCATGGAAGAAGATGTTTCAGGAGTGGAATTCAGGCAGACTGGATATATGCTGAGGTGTTCCCTTTCTCATGCAATTACACTGGTACGTAGGTACAACCGTCCTTGTATTTTTCTTTAATGAACGTGCGTAGGTAGGTTGGGTTATGCTTGGGAGTCAAGGCTTTCTCGTGTCTCTAGGGAGCCGTAAAGCACAGCAGCATCCATATGCTTTGAGATTTGTCCCGTAGATTTGGTAAGCTGGTGTTATGTTGTTAGCTGCTGTAAAAGAGAATTATTAATATGTCTTTAGGCAAAGACTGTTTTCATATGTTGTTTGGAAGGGACTAATAATGAATACTGTTGTGGCTTCACAGGAATTTTATCAGGATGGAAATGGACCAGAAAACGTTGGTGTTTATAACCTGTCCAAAGGAGTTAATAGATTCTGTCTTTCAAAGCCAGGTAACAGTTCTAAAATGTTAGTTTAAAAAAAAACAGAACAAAAAAAACACCCAAATGAACAGTCAACTAATACTGCTGGGAATTAAAAATAAATTTAAAAACCTGCTGTGGTCTTTGAGGTTGAGAAGAGGCATTGTTTTATTTGGAACTCGAAGCTTTTAAAATTCTCCTGCTATTTATTCCATCACCTAAATATAGCTTCCAGAAGTAAAATTTTATTAATTTTTTTTTGACTTCGTGAAGAGCTTTGATCTTTGATGATTAAAAGCATCTGAAAATAGTTTTGTTCATATGGGTTCTATTTGTAGAAATTTCATTTCAGTACAGGATTCTTGAAGGATAACTGTTAAAAGTACCACAGGGTTATCTTAACAGGAAAAAATAATGTTTTAAAATCAGAAGTTTTATTTCTCTTCTAGTGTCATAGAGTTAGTTCTCTGTTATGGCCCCTTAGCAAAACGGTTAACAAATGTATTCGGTTTTGATTCCGTTTTCAGCTTTGAACATTTCATCCTTAGAGCCAGCCTCATTCACAATACAATAATACAATGGTTCTACAATCAGTCGAAGGGTATCAGCTATGGGACCATAATAGGTTACTTCTGAGCTTGTTTGGTTTGTTGTGCTTGTAATTATATTCATCTGTAGTGATGCCTAAATGTGTTTTGTGTCAGTGTACATTAGAAACTGTGCAGCTTTCTTTAGTGATCTATGACTGAGCAGAGGAGAATTAAAGTGTCTGTGAAAGGCAGTAGATATATAGCCAAATTCTATAATTATTTCTATACCGAATGCCTAATGTGATGTTGAGAATTCAGCCTTTTACTCAGCAGGTCATTCTTTGACTTCATGTTTACAGGTGTATACGAAGTGACCCCACGTTCCTGCCACCAGTTTGAACATGAGTATTACACTTATGACACGTAAGAGCAAACTCTGGTTTTGTCCTTATGCCTTATCAGTATGCATCTCTGGTGCCATGACTCTGTGGTGATTTGATTCTTCTCACTCCAGTTTTTGTGAGCTGAAAGAATATTAACCCTAATCACAAGTAAACAGTGCTGATCTTTCTAAGCCAGCCATCTTTTATTACTTGTTTATAAGTTATGGTTTGACAGTGTGCTTAATGGCTCTTTGCTTCCAAAAAGAGGATTTCTGCTCCCAGACTATTTTTAATTCATAAACATGGCAGACAATGAATTCAGCATGAAAATCTGATTCTTTTCTGCTGCGTTGTTAGTGAATTAAACGTACTTCAAAGAGAGATATGCTGAACCTGAGAGGCAGCACAAAGGGAGTGAATGGGTAGAAGCAGAAACTCTCTTTTGGCAGCAAAGCACCATTGGGGCACTTTGGTGAACTAATGTGACAAACTTTTGAGTGTCCTTCTGTATGTAAAGGGATTGTACATATGAAATTAATCAATTCAGCTTTAGCTTGACAGGAAGTAGGAGGCACAAAGGAAGGAACTGATTTGGCTAGTGTCATGCAGTGGTTTGAGTTTCAGAGCTGGAAAACGCTCGCATTCTAGTATGTTATCATCTCAGCACTACAGCTTTGCTGTGTAGTTTGTGTATCATCTCTTATAAAACACTTCAAACTTGTGGATGGGAGCAGAAACTCCAGAAATAAGCAGAAATAAGATCTGGTTACTTTCTTCGGAGGGGGGAATCTTGAATTAATCTCTTGGTTACTTTGATTTACAGGTCCTCTCCTAGTATACTGACGCTTACTGCAGTTCGACACCATGTCCTTGGCACAATTGTAACAGATAAACTGATGGATGTGACTATTACCATTAAGTAAGAACAAAAAAATCTCTGAACCATAACAAGTGGAAGAAACATACATCTCTCATAAAGTTTTTTTCTGTTTTTAATACTGCAGTGGCTGCTTTCTAAGGAGATGGCATCCAGCTGTAGACTGCAGGAGGTTTTTATGCTAAATTGTGCTCTGAGTTCTTTGTAGACAGATAAATAATTCTCAGCCCTCATTTTGAACATTGTCACTTCATTTCAATATAGCCCTTTTAGCTTGTGTCTCATGGTAAAAAGGAAGGATTTTCTGAGGTTTTATAGACTTTAATGAACTAAAATTTCAGAATTCAGAGAGTATTGTTTTAGCTTATGTCTGAGCTCTTGAGCACTGGCATCTGTTTCTTTCCCTTTTTGTTTCCTTAGAATGAGAATCTGTTACTTTAGAGCATTGGTACTGGTGTGAAGAGGGTTTTAAAAGGGAAACCATGTGGAGTGATTACACACTAATGCACCGATTTATGTTTAGCTGAACAGACAGCTCACTAGGGAGCACTGATTTGTGAACAGCTTTAATTGTATGAGGTGCCACATCTGCCTGGAAGTGTCTGATAGTGATGAGTGCTTTATTAATGCTCTGCTGATGTCCACTTGTTCTAGACTATGGGTTCTCAAACTTAAATTTTGAGTATAGGAGACATCTTTTCAGAGAACAAATTACCTGCAGAGCATTGCCTCAAGCTCCCTGAGTTTAATTAACCTATAGCTGCCACTACTGGGCAACTACAGCAGCTGGAAAAAAACCCCAAAACATTGAGAGAGCAGAGAGCCATTAGGATTTTAAAAATAATGTTATCATGGAGGTCAGTATTATACTGACCTTCTAGGCTGGTTGGATTTTGTGAGACTATTGGTGTGGGCTTTGAAGGCGACTCAGTTGCCACAGATGATCTCTCTTCAAGTCTTCCTGAAGTTCTTGAGCCAAAGTCTAATTTGTGAAATGCCATCAACATAAAAGGAACATTTCTGAATTTAAAAGGAAGCCAGTTGTTTTTGCAGGTCTGGTTTGTGTACCAGACCCCTGGCAGTGACCTGTTATCTTTCAGTTAACCAAAAAAACCCAAACAGCTTCAACGAAAACTAAAGCTGATTCTTAAAAATTTTTGATGATGAATTGTTATGTTTGAAAAATAAGATTGTAGTAATTTATTATGAATGTCATGAGACTGTGTGCATACAGATTTTTAATAGGATTTAAGACAAGTATTTTTTTGAATGCTTCTGTATTGTCTCTGGATTGCAGAGAAAGAATTTAAAGCCTTGATGAAACTTAATGTGATACAGCAGTAGTGCCTGTTTCTCTTAAAACAAATAGAATAGAGGTGAAGACTGAAGCAGGAGCCAGAACTATCCTGATAATCTGAAATGATTATAGGAAAAGTAATTGTGATTGTTTTAGTTCACTCCTCATAAAGAATTTTGCAATGTTCTGTGACAGTTTTCCTGACTAGTGTAAAAGAGACAGAAGATACAAAGGAGGGTTGGAGACTAGAAGAAATTGCTAGGAAAGAGAGGATGTAAGATCAGGGCAAGTGAAGTGAGATGCGTTGTTCTGAGCTGATTCGGGTTGTAGGCATTTGTCTCTGGCTCTGCAGTGGGATGCTGAGGCACTGCAGGGGGGAGGAGGAGTCAACAGGGCTGTAACTTCTTGAATAGTTGTAGCATGGTGGGGCAAAATTTGTGAGAGTTGGAAGTAGGTCCTTCCCTGCTAGGTCGGGCAGGTTACCTGTAGTCCCTATGAACAAGCCTTTGTAGTAGTAACTGATTGATGTGAATATTAAAAGCTTTAGTTATGCTTGGAATAAATAGCAGAATTAAAAAGGAATGACGGTTAAGAAATCAATCCTGGGACTTGGCTGCTGTGTTACAAAGGCAGTAATTAACACACATAACAAGTTCTTATCCCTCCCTATGAAAGGAGATGATTTTGTTTTCCCCTCCGTGTTTTCAGGTCATCCATTGACAGTGAACCTGCCTTAGTTTTAGGGCCCCTGAAATCTGTGCAGGAGTTACGTAGGGAGCAGCAGCTGGCAGAAATTGAGACCCGTCGACAGGAGAGAGAAAAGAAGGGTCAAGAGGAGGAAGGAACAAAGCCACCAGTGCAAGAAATGGTGGAGGAACTCCAAGGACCATTCTTATATGAATTTTCATACTGGGCAAGGTAATACCAAGCTCCAAAGAACGTGATGTATTCTTTGTACTATTGTCTGGTGTTTCCAGAAATGCCACAGAGTTCCTGTGCGTGCGTGGGTACCCATTGCTATGCTTGTTGACTGTCAGCTCAGTGGAAGCTGTTACCATGTAACAGGAATTTTGCTTAGGTTATTGTTGATATTTTGTTTTGGGGGCATTTAGTGGGTTCTTGGGTAAACATGCAGTACTCTGCTTTACATGAAGGCAACTAATTCCATTTTCTTCTTTGTGTCTTATTTGTGTTTTACAGGTCTGGAGAGAAAATTACTGTTACACCGTCTTCAAAAGAGCTGCTTTTCTACCCACCTTATGTAGAAACAGTTGTTAGTGGAGGTAAATATAAATAAAATCTAGTTTGAAAGGTTTGGATTTTTAAGGCATAAATGTAATATAGATGAATGTATGAATGTCTCTTCAAAGGTAATGTTAGGAAAGTTTCAGTTGCAGCTGTTTCTTTGGGCCAGCATCACTCTGGAATTTGGAAGCGTGGGTGTTTGGTAGAGGATGCAAATACAGTTTTTATCAGCAGAATATGCGTCAAAGTGCAGGAAGATCTCTCACGGAAGGAAGAGCTAGATTCTGGATATTACACCATATTCTCAGAATTGTTCATATTACTCTCATCTAGGAAAAGAGTAGTGCAAAATCAGTGCTTGTATTTTGAGTTTCTTACCAAATTCAAGTTTCTGTTTTCTTTGTAGTAAGTTACAATAATAAAAATATTCACAGAAAAGTAGACTTCAGAGTTGTCAGGATTATCAGCAGTCAGTTGATGTTAAGTCAGTGTCTGTCTTGTTCTCATGTTCTCAGAGTGAACATACTTTGATGAGATCACTAGAAAATGTTAGGTATCCTTTTTTATGTGTCCCTTTGCTGTGCACGTTCTAAATACTATGGAGGGGGGGAAATGAAATTCTGCTTACTTTATTAAATGTGACACAGTGACCTGAATTTGATCTCAAAAAATTTTGGCCAAGTTCCATGTAATATCAGCTAGAAGGGAATATTGTGGGAATCTTTTCCATGTGGCTGCATGTATGTATATGCAGTATATGTATATACAGTATATGTAACTTAATGAATCCTCAAAGCACTTAGCAAATCTAGAATGTTTATTTTGAAGTTTTAGCATGTGTGAGAGGCCATAGAATTGTGTGGCTCGATCTCTAATTGTAAAGTGAAAGAACATCCACTGATCACTTTGGAAGTAGTTAAACTCTTGCTTTAAGACAGAATCATGAGTGGTTTTGTTTTTTTTTTACTTTCTTGTTTGTCTTAAATCCCTGTTGCAATGACCAAGAAAGTTGTCCTGGCAAGCTGATAGAGATTCATGGAAAAGCAGGCTTATTTCTGGAAGGACGAATTCATCCTGAGTTGGAAGGTGTTGAGATTGTCATTGGGGAAAAGGGAGCAACTTCCCCACTCATCACAGTTTTCACTGATGACAAAGGTGCTTACAGGTAATTAAGAGATATGTTTTCATCTTTTGTATTCTTTAGTTAAAGTGCAACGGTGACTTGACAATGTGTGTGTGATATCCAAGTGCTTTTTTAAAACAAGCTTTTCTTTCTTTTATTTGAAGTGTTGGGCCACTTCACAGTGACTTGGAATATACAGTTACTGCTCAGAAAGAGGGGTTTGTTTTGACTGCAGTGGAAGGCACAGTTGGGGACTTCAAAGCTTTTGCTCTTGCTGGAGTGACGTTTGAGGTAATGTTCTAAACACTTTGGGTTCTGAATGAATTGTCTGTGCAGTTAGAGCTGCACAAGCAAAAAATATTAACCCCCATATCCCAGTGTGAGATTTGGGGATAAGATAATTTTGTCTTGGGAAAGCAAATCTCAGCGGATGAGCTTACTTGTAGATGTAGACTTACCATGCAGGAAATACTATGCAGGGTTTGTAAAGTGAAAGTTAGAGCCTGCAGTCCAAAAGGACAGATTTGTTTGACTACTTCCTCTTAAGGAGTTTTAGCCCTCAAGGTTAATTTTTTACTGCACAGTCTGGTCCAACTAGTGCCCGGTTCTAGTCTTTGGGATACTTTGTTCTGGCTCTCAGCATGTCCTGTGAAATGATAGAGAATGACTGTGCTGGCGACACGTGCTGTGTGCTGCTGTGCCTGCCCAGATGTTGAGAGCACAAACTTCTGTAGCCCTGCAGTCTTGCAGGAGGGAATATGCTGCAGGTGTGGTTAGTTTTCTCCTGCTTACAGCTGAATTCTTGGAGCCAGCAAGTGTGTACTCAGCAACAGGCGTCTGAGTTGAGCTCTTCTTCGTACAGCAGCCCTTGCTTACACCTTGAACTATTGCTTTTTCAAAACCAGATCAAATCAGAGGATGACCAGGCTCTCGCTGGGGTTCTCTTATCTCTCAGTGGAGGGGTGTTCCGGTCCAACCTCCTTACACAGGATAATGGCATGCTGACTTTTTCCAATCTGGTAAGTTGAAATTGATTCTTACGAGTGTGGCTGCTGTGGAGCGCTGTGTTACTTTGCCCTCCAAAATAGGGATGCTCTTGGCTCTCTTCAGTGCTGGGGGAATATATGGTCTCTTAAAATTGTAACCCACAATGAGAGATGTAGGTCCCTGAGAGCAGAGAGCGCTTAGAGTCTTAGCAGGTGAAAGATGTGAAATCTAACCTGACAGAGGTTTCTTCCTGGCAGGTAGTAGATGATGTTGATTGATCTTGGTTACTAATTTGCAGTCTGTAAACATGAAATAGGCCAGTTTGTTGATGATCATTTCAGGAAAGAAAGCTAGTTAGGATATTGACCTGTACATGTGTGTAGACATAGTTGGCTTGCAGGTATCTCTCTCTCCTGGACATTTTCCTGTCCTTGAGGTCTTGCGGTAAGGTTTTAGGGCCATAATTTTCTTTTCCTTTTCAGACTTCATCAGCTGGTGGAGTTCCATTGTTTTATTGTCCAATGTGCTCCCTGTTTTTCAGTGCTTACATTTTTTGACCAGTTTAACCTACAGTTGGGACAGAGAATTCTAGGGAGCTCTTGCAGAAACATAATTGTTTGGAGTTGGTGAATTTTTGTGTCACTATCAGTAAACAGCTTTGTCTTATGCCTCTTTGCAGAGCCCAGGGCAGTATTATTTTAAACCCATGATGAAAGAGTTTCGCTTTGAACCATCATCACAAATGATTGAAGTGCAGGAAGGACAGAATCTTAAAATCCGGATAACTGGCTACAGGACGGCTTACAGGTCAGTGGAGCTGAAATTCTGTGCAAAACAGTACATACTCTATCAGGATGCATTATGCAATGATACTATTAACTTTATTACATTGTGTACAAGTACTTTCTTAGCCTTTTCTCAGGCCTGTGGATATATAGGTAAGTCCAGATGGCAGGTCTGTAAGGAGAAACATTGCTGTGAAAGCACTGTGTCAGTGCCACTGGAAGTGACTTATGCTGTGTCCCATGGGAGAGGACCATTCTAGGGATCGTAGACCAGTTCAGGTACCTGAATTCAAGATCCTTCCTTTCTTTGCCCTCAGGGCTAAATCCTGCTGTTTGTGGAGGTCAGGACACTTGGGTTCCTAAAGCTGTGCTCTGAACTGCAGCTAATGCTTTAAAAGTTTTACATATACATACATTATAAATTTCCCTTTTCTTCTCCATGCTGTGCTAAATATATTAAGTACTTTTCCCATCAGTTACAACAACAACAGGTCTTCTAAATGTGCATTAAAACAGAATCTGCACATCTGTGTCAATGGTATCTCTTTATATCTCTAGCTGTTACGGCACAGTTTCTTCCTTAAATGGAGAGCCTGAGCAGGGAATCTCAGTAGAAGCTGTGGGGCAGAAGGATTGTAGCATCTATGGAGAAGACACGATAACGGATGAAGAGGGCAAATTCAGGCTACGTGGCCTCCTGGTAAGGATTACAGCGCTCTCTTGTTTACTTATGATAGTGTGATAATGGAGCAATAACGAGTGTTTTATTAATGAGCTACTGATTTCTGTTTTCCCATCACATTGGCTAGCTCAGATTCCCTCGAGTGTTTCTGTGTTAGGAAACACTGTCGTGCAGTGGACGACTAGTAAACGGGGAAAAAAACTTCTAGCGTAAGTCTGTGGAACTTGCTGCCAGCGTATTGTGACGGCCTCCCACAAACACTGACCCATTTGCGTGATATGACACAAACCCCCAGCCAGGGTGCTGAACGGGTCTAACAAGTGTTCAGGTGCCAGAGCAGGGAGTTTTCTTAGGCAAAAGTTTTTGGGGAAGCATTTAGTTTCTCTTGTGCTAATACTGCGAGTGTATTTTTAGCAGGATGTTGAGCGTATGTATGATGTTGATTGTACAGCGTGTATGTGAAGCTGTTCTACAGGAAATGTGGAAGCTGGATTTCTGGGGCCATTATGTATGGAGTAAGCAATTATGCTGATGCAGAAAGCAGTATCTGATCAGGTTTTAATCCTGTTTAATGCATTTTCTTTCTAGCTAAAACACTTCAGAGCAGATGATTTCTTTTAATTCTGTAATGTAATAAACTAGTGACAGTTCTGTGATAGGCATTTTGTATTTGCTGGCTGCAGACACCCCTAACAGTGTTAACTGAGTTAATTTTTTTGTTTGGAATAAGGAAAACTTTTAACTAGATAGTTTGGTTGGTGTATCTTAAGTGGAATCTCCTACTGTGTTCTAAAATTAAAGTACGTATTGTTCAGAGTTGGGATTTATCATCTGAATGTTGCTTTTAGCCTGGTTGTGTGTATCATGTCCAACTCAAAGCTGAAGGCAATGATCACATCGAAAGAGCTTTACCACAGCATCGGGCAATTGAGGTAATTTTTTCTTTTTTTTTTTGTAGTACCACTTAAACATGGTGCATCTGTCTAGGCATTATGTTTGTTCTATCAGCAGCAGTGTAGTTGAATGAGTTCTGTTTAGACAAGTGGCTTTCAGCAAGTTAGCTCCCTAAATACGGGCTCCGTCTTGTGTGTCAGCACCATAGCTTGAAATTGAAATAAGGCAAAACTCAAACAATAAACAAGTGGAAAGGATTCTTTCACAGTCACAAAAAATATACATCAGGAAATGAGAGAAAAAGTGAATAGAAGACCTTTCAGCATTTCTCATGAGTGGAACAAAGCACTAGTGACATGAGGATGTCATAAATTGTCATAATATGCTATCTTTTTATTTAGTTATTGGTTGATAGATTTTTCTTATGCTTTATTTGGTCCAAATCTTGCAGTCTTGATGTAAATGAAATTGTGTAGCAAATCTTTATAAAATGTGAGAATTTTGAATTGAAAACTGATTAAATCTTGTTAAATATTCCTGCATCCTTACAGGTTCAGAACAGTTGCCTCGCATTTATCTCTTGACATCCAGCAAAGGTTAATTAGCCTTCATTAGTTGTCCATAGGTTTCCGGCACACATTTTCAGTGGGAGATGGTCATTATTTGAGCTCAGACATGCCACTGACCAGGGTGCCCTTTTTTGCAGTAAAACAAAAGGGCACGAATCTTTCAAGTTCTTGGTGTCTTTTTGCTAAGAGTGCCTGCTGGTTGGGGGGAGAAAGGGAATGGCAACCCAAATGCCAGCAAATGCTGTGAAGGTTACGTACTGCAGGGGACAGCTGTGTGCAGTAGCTTGTATAGTGCTGTCCTGGCTAGCCTGCCCTTTTCTCCAGGAGAGAGAAGCGTTTGAAGGATGCCTGCAGGAAGAACGTACAGCCTCGGCAGTGCCAGACCAGCGAGAGGGCACCTGGCCTAACCGTAACCTCTCTGTTACAGTAGTTACTGTTTGAGTGAATGCCTTTCCCTACTTTGATCGGAGCTTGAATTTAGAAACACAAATGTTCTGCATTTTAAGCAATTTTGAAGAATGCAAAGTTGTCTATTTTTGAAGTCGGTTATATTGTGATATCAGCATATTCCTCATTAATCAGCTGTATAAACATTTTGGCATAGTGATACGCATCCCTGGGCACAGATGCAAAACACCAAGACCAATGTTCAAACATCAGGCAGTCCTGTGTAAGAGCCACTTCCAAAATACTGCATGCTTTTGATACTTCTTCCATTTTTAGTTTGACTTAATCCCATCAGCCTTGTGCTGATAATGCCCAGGGCTATAATTGAGAGCTGTGCACCCTGGAGGAAAAGTACTTGCAATTGGTGAGCCTGCAAGTTTCCAACTGCTTAATATAGAACAAAATTCACTTCTTGTTTAAAATTATGGGCAATATATGTGTTGTGCTCACTGTCCTCTCTTAACTGTTCTTCTGTTGGTAAAAGCGTGACTGTGTTTTATGTTGCAGGTTGGGAACAGTGACATTGATGATGTTAATATTATAGCATTCCGTCAAATTAATCAGTTTGATTTAAGTGGAAATGTGATTACATCTTCTGAGTATCTCTCCACGTTATGTGTAAGTTCAAGCCTTTCATCTTTGTCAAGTAAATTTGCCACTGGTTTTGCGATGTTTTTTTGCAGAGTCACTGGGAATTATTCGCTATTCAGAGCACACATTTCATTCACATTATGACTAATATTTTAATGAAAGCGAACTTGAATTCCGGATAGAATTAAGATTCCAGTGTCCCTTTATTTTTTCATGGGAGTCTGTAGAAGAAATACTTGCTCTGGTTGGCCTGTGTGTTTCTGGGTCTACTTCTCTCATTAGGCATGCCCTGTTTGTAGGGAGAGCAAGACACCAATGAAGGGTGAAAGGAGTCCTCTGTATCAGAAAACTGCATTAATTCCTGAAATACCTGAAATTTTTTACATGGATATCTGCTAGCAAGAAGATGTGAATGCAACAATACTGTAGAACACGTGAATTTAAAAGTACAGTTACCAAAGAGAGTATGAGACAAATAGAAAAGCTGAAGTTTTCAAAATTCAAAAGACTGCATTGTGATCTGAAAAACCTCGCTGAACACCAGTGATGCTTTTGGCTAAGGCTACAAGTGCTGGAAGTATGTGCAAGAGGTGTTAATGTGGTAGGAGTTAAACTATTTCTCAGGTTTAAAAGCTTCTTGAAATGTTACCTCTAGATGTAAATGCAATGCCAGGATTTCTTTCAGAGTAGTCACCTGCCAAGATCTCACTGCTAAGCTGTTGGGTTTTTCTGAGAGATGTCCAAATGATCCAACACTCAGAGCATGTGTGAAGGGAAAATGTTATCACCTTAGTGAAGCTTTGCATCTTTCTGGGGAAATTTAGACCCTTGCAGTTCAGCCTAAGCAGACAGAAATTGATGTCAAAATGTGGTTATATGGCAGTTATCCAAGCCTGTCCCTGTTTGATATTAGCTTGGGTGCTGCGTTACATGCAGGACGTGCATATCATCACCCTTACTTTTAAGACAGAAATTTTTGTCTTTGAAAGATGTGCTAAGGTTTAATACAGACATGAGCGAGTGGGTTTGTGACCTCAGTCTGATCCCTTTTGGTTGCACGGGTTTGATGAAACAAGTGGCGATGCCCCGGTGAGCTGGGATCGGAGCCGCAGCCGTGGTAGCATTGGGAAGAATCGATGAGAGTTTAGTTGGGCTGTGTCTGCAAGGAGAGCCGAGTCTTGGCACATACCTGATGCAGAGGTTTACAAACAGTGGTGTAGATTCTAGGGGGCTGCTTCGGCATGATCCACACGCCCCCCATTGCTTGCTGTGGCCTCTGGAGGAGGCACAGTGGCTGATAAACGTTTGTGTGTCCAGGCAGCCCCACATACGGGGGTGCTGCTGCCCCTGCCAGCCTTACTCGACCGTGATACAACCTTCTTTTAACAATGCTGGTTTCTGAGCAAACTGTGTTTGCCCAGGACTTCAGGCCCATTCACTAGCTTGAGGACATCTAGCTTGTTAAATAGGTGTAGAGAAATTGAAATCAAGCAAAATGAGCCTGTCGGAGAAATAGGAGCAACCCCCAGCTGCAAATTCCTGTGAAACTGCTGGGATTATTTAAAAGAATTACTTGGTTCTGGTTGATGCACAGCACATACTACTTTTAATACGCTAGGTATATGACCATGTCAGACATCAGTTGTTCCAAAATTATTACAGGTTTTGTAAAAAGACTGTTTCTGTGACTTCACATCCCCAATTAGAAGTATTCCAAGTGTTCTTACTTGACAACTTCCTGTTTATAAAATGCATGATGAATTTTGAAGCGCTTTTATCCCTTATGATGTGGGATGTCTGAAATATCTGTTGTGGTGCAGGCTCAGAAATACCTGGTTTGTGCTTCCTTCCTTCCCTCACAGGTGAAGCTCTACAAAAGTGAAAATCTAGACAACCCAATTCATACAGTCAACTTAGGCCTATCCCTGTTTTTCCATTTCCCACCACTGCTCCGAGATGGAGAGGTAAGAATATTGCTGAACAGTTGGCTTAGCCCACTTGATTTTTTTTTTTTTCCCTAAGGACACTGAGTTGTTAGTTCTGGTGTGCCGGCAGTACTGTATTCATGCAGGTGTGACCAGTGCCAGTTAAAATGATTTTTGCCTTTAAATCTAATTTTATCTCAGACTGATACTGATACTGTAGACTGACTGGATTTTTTCACCCACAGAATTATGTGGTGCTCCTGGATTCTACATTGTCTAAATCACAGTATGACTACACCCTGCCTCAAGTTTCATTCACTGCTATTGGATATCACAAACACATTACACTGGTCTTTAGTCCCACTGTAAGTACAAAACACTTAAAAAGTTCAAGTGTTCACCCTGAGAGCTATGTCTGGGAGTGTAGCCTGTATGGATTTTGTGGTCTTGACCAGACTTAATGTAAATACAAAGAGGTTTATTAGAGGCATTAAAGTGACAGTGAATTTGGATTTGGCCACACATAAGGCATCAAGCAAGGATGTAGTGATGCGGTATGTTAAGGGAGGCGGGTAAGGAGTTTAAGTAGGAGCTGTGGCCCTGACACTAACTGAAAAGTTGCAGTTAACTGGGGGCTGAAGGAGAAGGATAGGATTGTTGTCAGAATTCCTTTAAAGACTTCTGTGTATATGACAGAGGTATCACCAGGCCAGAAGGAGAGCTTTAGTTAGCGGAGCTGAGGTAGAGTAAAGCTGAGGGGTTTCAAACCTGAGGGGCATCAGGGGAAAACTTCCCCCTTGGGAGAGAGAATTGCCCTTTTGCGTTTCTGAACAGGGCAGTCAATTTAGTGAAGTGTTCATTCTGTAACACATAAGTCATGTCGTTCTTTCCTGCATCACTGCGTGTTCAGCTGCCAGCGAAACAGGAGGGAAACGTGAAATGGGCATTGCAAATGAACGGTGCAGGTGTGTCTGAAAGGTGTTGTGCTGGTGTGTTTCCTGTAGTATTACTGGCATCGCAGAGGTTTGGGCAGCGTGTGACAGGTAAAGCACACCAGGTTGACTGTAAAGTGGAGACTGACCACTAGTGAATTAGCTTTAAAAAGCAACAGACCCCAGGAAGAAGGTAATAGATGAATGAATCTGATCAAGGGGGCTGCTCTGAAGTTGAAGGTGAAGTAAGTCTTCGAGCAGTACTTAGAAGGAACGCAGATGGGAAGGGCTGGACATGCCACATGATCCTATTGCCGGTAGTGCTTAAAGCTCAGGGATGTCATAGTTGACGTGACTGTGTAAAAAACCCAGAACTCACTGTTTTCAGAGAAAGCTGCCTGAACAAGATATTGCCCAGGGATCTTACATTGCGCTACCACTGACACTGCTTCTGTTGTTGGCTGGTTACAACCACGATAAGGTAGGGTTGGGTTTTTTGTTTCTTTTTTGATTCCTTCCCAAGATTTGCTGCCATTTTCTGGTAGCTTTGTAGATGTGCCATTTACATGATAGATTCTATTTGTTTGGGGATGCACGAGTCTAAAGAACATTATCATTCAGACCTTACATACCATGGTAATCACAAGCTGCTTCCTCTTTTTTTTTCCTCAGCTTATTCCCCTATTGCTACAGCTCACAACTCGACTGCAAGGAGTACGTGCACTTGGACAGACAGCTTCTGACACAGGCGGCTCAGAGGAAGCAAAGAGACAAACAAAAAAACAGAAGACAAGACGGACGTGAGATTAAAGGGGTGATTGCATGGAGCGGTGCCCTGTGAAACTGGAGCCTGAGGAAGTGAAGCCACTAAAGTAACACTTTTTCTTGAATTTGCAGACTTTGTTTTCATTGTTGCTCCTTAAGCGTCGTTTGTCACACTAGCTCCATTTTGGTTGTAAATTTTCCATGAAGTCTGTAAATTTCCTTGTTGTGAAGTAACGAAATGAATGCCCCTGTTGTCACTGTGAGTGCATCTCCATACTTGAAGGCAATTCATGATTCTTTTAATTTTTTTTTTTCTCTTCAGTGGAGCAGGTCATGCTGCCTTCACTAGTGATTTGTAAAAGCAATGGTAAAAGACTGCTTGACTTCACTTTCAATTTCTAGGAATCACTTTTCCTTACCTTTTGAAATACCCACTTTAGAGAAACAGCACATGGGGATTTTACTAAGCCAGTGGTGCTTGAAACAACAAAGTTTTTGGGGGACATACATGAGCTGGTGAATTGTCTTTGGCACTGCCAGTTCAGTAGCTTGACTAAGAGTCTGTCACCTGCACAACTATGATTTCAGTTCTTATCCAATGATTATGTTATCTTTGATTAAAATTAAGTTTTTGCCTGATAAAGACAAATTGTTAATGTTGGGTAAGGCTAGCTGTTAATGTCAGCTAAGTTCTAGTGATCCTACTGCAAAAGCAGCGTTTAAATTTCCTTTTCATGTACAGTGTGATCTCTTCAGACCTTCGGTGTTCCTGAAGTGGCTCCAGCTGGTTGTATTGTTCTTTCCAAAGCTGTCCTGTGGTGTTGGTGATACCCATTTGCCAGTGTGGCTGTCACAGCTTCTGCTCAGGCCATGTGCAGCCTTCGTGCTAATTGATGATCGATCTTTTCTTTAAATTTTTTTTAAACTTTTTTATTACTTTAAGAAATGTGAGTTTTTCTAAATCTCCAACATGTACAGTCCCAATAACGTCTGTAATAAATAGTTGTTTCTTACAGGCTATCTTTTGATTCTTGTTTGGAGTAGACAGTTGGACATGCACAGTTTAAATGTTAATGGGGCTTTTTATTGACAAATAGTATAAAGGTTAATAGAGCTTTTGAAAGATGCACACAAATGCCTACAAATATTGCAAAGACATTGGTACTGCCAGTAAGTGGCAATGTTTCTCTTTGACAGTACTTGAAACAAAGTCCCTTTGCATTTAAATATTTAAGCTTACAAACACTACCATTCTTAGAAATTTGAATGCTAAGGGTTTTATGCTATTTTTGTTGGTATTTTGCATTAGTTTGGGCCTAAATAATTAAAACTTCATTCAGTGATCATTCTAATCTCTCTAAGGGAAATTCTATCAAGATTATAATAAAAATGAAGAATGTTGAAAAAGCATGTGTATATAGAGTTCGAGATGAAGCTCTAATGAGCTATCATGCTCTCTCCTTAATGACCTTGAATTTTATATTGCTGTGATGAAATAGGGGAAAAACAAAGTGTTGTAAGGCTGATAATAAATTGTACATTCTCGATACGTCTTTATTTTAGGCTGGTGAATGTTGAGAAAGGTATCGCTACTTTGGGGGAGTGTATGAGGAAGAAATGCACATGTCCATGTGCCTTAAGGGAGTGCTAGATATTCTGACCTCTGAACCGTGAGACTTGCGCATGACTGACCTTAAACATTGGAAATGCTGCTAATAAAAAGAAAAAGGAAAAAAAATAGTGTTAATGCTTGCTAATTTAATGCTTGCTTCTAAACCTAGGATTTGCCTAACGTCTCAGAATTTTCTTCTCTTTGCCTTCTGCAGCACACTGGTGGCCTGCTTGCTTCCAGACCCCTGTTTTGAGCTTTATTACACTTTTGAAGTGTTTATTCCTAACAAAAACTATAGGTTACAGATTCTTCTCTGGCAGAGAAGTCACAGTGCTCTTGGAGAACATGGGGAAGAGTAATGCATGAGGTCATTTTCTACAGCAGAGCTAATACCAAGAAATCATTATCCCCAATTATATTTAGAAACCAATAGTCAGATACACAGACCCAGGGAACAAAAATGAGCAATGTGATCTCTCAAATCCCCAGAGCCACACGCATGAAATGAGGATGAGCTGAGATCTCCCTCCGCACACCAGCCACAAGCAGTCTGACAGGTGTCGGCAGGGAATATTCGTAGGAACAGGGTGGTCTGCGTGGGCAGAAACTCCTCGTGCCTCCAGTTGCTCGGCTGAGTCCTGGGGTGGTACCTGGCACTTCTGCAGTCTTCACAGCCCTTCGCCCACAGACCAGGGCGGGAGCAGCTCTGCCACCTCACTGGGACAGAGCATGTAGCTCTAGAGGATCTCCTTCAGACAGTGTGGCTGCCTTCCAGGGCTTTTCAGTGCAGGAATGGCAGATTTGGTTCAGGATTACCTTCTGTACTCTTCCGAATTGAATATTTGGATACCATTTGGTATGCGTATCTCAACTCTGCAGTTGGTTTTGTGTGCATAAAACCAAGACTTCGGTACCAGCTGGACTGCACTTTTCAGTATTTCCTATTGACAGCTTGTTGCATCTTTCATTAATCTATATAAATGCAGAATGGGACTAACATTTAGATGTTGACTTTTACTAGAAAGCATTCAAGGCTCAGTGCACTACTCTTTTTGCAGGCACAATAGTGAAAGAATGATTAATCTATTTGCTTGGTGAGCTAAATATGGGCAAATGGCTGAACTCTGTTGAAAATTAAAGTAAGGCCCTCTGGATAAAGATGACATTGAATGTTACTTGATTTTTCTATCAGAATCACCAGTGATTATTCCATGTATTTGGTTGGCTCATCAGTGATGGACAGAATTCTATTGTTTTAAGAATGAAATGAATCATTAATCGTGAATTCTACAATTTATACATAGTTCAACTTAGTTTCTAAAGCATCATCTTTACTAGATGGCTGTCAGATTGCAAGTACAAGTGATTTTGCTGCTTTTAAGCAACAATGTTGAATAAAGATACAGCAGTGTGAAAAACAATGAACATTCTCGGCAAGGGTGGAGAAGCACAGGTTTCTTCATAGTTAATGTTTTTGGTTTTTTCTGCATTTATTTTTAAAATCTAAATTTCAGTATTTGCTGGGTTGCACTATTTCGGGTACCTAGCTGTATCAGATTCTTGGGCATAAGCGTTCATTTGTTTTTCTTAATTAGGAACATGTAGGGGAAAAATGATAATGTAGTGTGAGATGGGGTCTGTAGATTTTTTTGGGGCTGAGCAAGGGGTGAAGTGCCCAACATGTCAGCCAGCTCGGCTTCCCTTCCTACGGAGGGTAGGATTTCAGAAGAAATCTCTGAAATCAATGTTACTGGTTTACCTGCTGACACAGTGGCTGAGGCTCCCCACCTCCTACCGAGGTTACTTTTTACACAGCAGAAATGTTATGATCCTTGCCAACTTCTCTAATTCTCCAAAGAAAGAAAGAAAGAAAGAAAAAAGAAAATTAATTCAATCAAAGCTGACAGCCAACATGCCATCCTCTGATATGGCAGTTCAATACTATGGTGTTTTCCTTTGATACTCTGCTTTCTCCCAGCAAATATGTCCATACCATGAAAATAATGAAAAGTCATGAACTTCAGCATCACCTGTGTGGTACCGCAACTAGCTTCCTGCTGCTGCTGTTCCTTGTGTGAATCTTCTTCTTCAGATATTGAAAGTAGAACTGTAAAATCAGGTGTTTTAATAAGTAATGAGCCCTGTGCTGAGGAAACATGGATTAAACACTGAGGCCTTTGAAGGTAAGATGGCTTTGACAATCCTACTACACGTCTAAGTAACTGGCTTGTCCAGTCAATCTGAGGCTGAATGTGAAACTGAGCCCTGAGATGACTGGTGTCTAATTTTCCTCCTGTTCAGTATTCCCTACTTTGTACAGTACATGTATTGCTAATTTCTCCCATCTGAAAATGGTTTAAATTAGGCTTCTTGCAAAGGTAGGGAATTTCCTGAGCTGAGCAGCGTTAGCTCAAGTCACAGTGAGTGGTGGGTTCACGTTACGTGTGGTGAGTCTTGTTTTCCTTGCAGATAGATTGGTGGCTTTAGAAAATCTCTGAGTCCCTGAAAAAATCTATTTCTGGCGTGTCATTGACTGATGCCAGAACTTTGTAATTTTGGGGTTTTTTTACTTTTGAAAGAACACCGATGATTTTAGTTTCTGTCATTCAGTCATTTATTTAAACCTGGAACAGGCCCGTACGTCGTTGTACAAATGAGGAGCAGCTCTATGCTAATCAGCATTCTCTGAGCCTTCCTGGGTTATTATTAGCAAGCACAACTTTTTCCCCTTGAATGTTTTACAGAGCTTTTGTGAGCTTTTTACATCAGCTAGCTTGTCCTTTCAATTTTCTATTATACCTTTTGTAATTGCCTTCTGTCTGTATTTGATATGTTGTTGCTTTACTCCAGTAACTTCCATTATCACTTTTAACTGTTTGCTATTACTGGGATCACCATGGTTGCATTTTTTACTCTGTTTGCTTTAAATATGACTTTTTCTTTGTTCTGCTCCTTCCTCTCCCACCGTCTTTCTGGGAATATTTGAGCTTAGCAACATGATGCTGTCTGAAGTCTTATTTGTAACCTGCGTAGCCTAAAACCATGATTACTTTAAGCCCAGTGATACATAATCATAAAGCACTAAACACCCACCAGACCATTATTGAATTTATCACACCTAAGAGCTCAATAAACAGTAAAAGATAAACCTGTTTTTTACCGCCTGTGGAAGTCAGCAGGTTGATTCCTCCTTTAATTCTCCTTTTTGTCAATACTGGAATAATTAAATCCCCATCACAGAGACTCTGGTTCCTTCACAGGTCTCTCATTACACTGAGTCTAGCTACATTTTTTTTTTTTTAAAGCATAACATTGTGGTAAACCACCACCAACTTCCCACTCCAATCCTTCCTATTCTCAGGCATGCATAAAAGAAACTAATAGGAGCTTAAGTAAAACGAATGTAAAGGAACTACCTCGTTTCTGTGGTCTCTAGCGCTGCACTAAAGTCGTTTGAAAACACACTCACGTGCTCCACTCCATAGCACAGAGTACAAGGAACAGTCTGTCATTCTTTCCGGCGTAAGGGAAGACCAATGTTAGTGTCAGCTCTGAAACAGGCTCTGCAGGGGTTGCAAGCTTGTGTTAATAAGCATTCGTGCAGCTTTGCGTGCGCGTATAGAGCTCAGTGCGGCAGTCGAGCAGTGGTACCTCAAGTCACGGTGAGCAGATGTGGAATTGGTGATATACAGTAAAGCCAGAACTTCGCAAAGTAAACAAGCTTCTAAAAAACATATTCACATGTTGCTTTTCGTGTTTATAGGTGTATAAATCATGGTGTTTATATTTTTACTTTTCTCCTCAGTAAATTTGTTCTTGTCTGTCTGTGGCCCAGGTGTGAGGATGGAGTAAGTGATTCTGGGGCAGTTTTGAGCAGTGAGCACTGACAGAAGGACGGGAAATGAGGCCAGGAAGTTCACTTTTTATGGTATGGATGGACTTTGTGAGGTGACAATTTTCCTTTCAATGCTTTTCATTTCTGGTGAGTGCCAGGGTAGAAGATGACCAAAAAGAGACGTTGGTGCTTTGGGAATTAACTTTCATTTGTCTGTGTGTAACTTTCAGCTCTGCGAGCTGGCACTTTGGTTCATGGATATTCAGATCCTGGGTAGAGACCCATGCGTATGGAGCGGTTCAGCTATTGTGGAAAAGGCAAAACAAATCTTTTCCCTCTCTTTTCACAGGGTGCATTACAGAACTGCAGCCCTGCAGAAGGGAGAAACAGCAAGAAGCGGAGACATACTACGGCTAGTAACTGAAATGACAATGAGATACCCACAGGTTTGGGGGAAGATGGGGTGATTAATATCATTAGTACTGAACCTGATTTGCATGTACATCACAAAATCCTAAATAAAAACATGAGAGATTTATCCTGTACTTCATTAAACATGAATATTCAATAAATTTAATTACTTAATCCTGAATGCAGGCATTTGTCCTTACTGGTGGCTCAATTAGACACCTAGCTTATCCTTACTTGCTCACTTTTTTCTTGTCATGGTAAGAGAGTAAGGGGCTTCTAGGACATGATTAACGCAGGACATGTTTAACCCGGTGGTGATCATGACCTTAGCTGGATGCTCTGCTGTCCCACACTGACATTATCCTAATCTTCCTTTATATATGAGCAGGTTGCTGTCTGTCTCAGTAACTCAGCTTCCTGGAGCACTGAAGGCAGATGTTTAGAGATACTTCAGTGCTGAAGAGATGGAATTTCTAAAAGGATATAGGCAAGCAGGGCCACATAACAGAGTTTTAATAAAATTTACAGAATTAGATACTTTAAAATATCTAATAAACACCTATCTGCGTTTTTCAGGTACCTTAATAAATCTCTTGACCCTTTGGTCCTGTGAGCCCTGAGCTGTGATCTCACAGTGCTCTTTATGCTGACTTCTGACACTTTGTCCTGTGTCTCCAGAAGACGGAGGCTATGGCCCAGCAAAATGTTTGTTGTGTAGGACCAGGCTCAGATGTGGATGTGTGTGTAAATACAGCTTCAGTCTTCTGGTATGTTTCTGTTGCATTTTAGCTCTGTAGACACACCTTCTATAACAAAAGATGCAAAATACTGAAAAAGCTCAGCTTTTCAGTAAAGATGGCTACACAGAAGGCTTCCTCTTTGTTACAGTCTTCAGCCATTTAAATATCAGCTGAATAAATGCTGAAAGGAAGTGGCAGAGAAGATAAAAGATGAGGGCACAAACATATTTGACTATTTAACTTCTATTCCTCGTTGTGGTGTGCAATGTTTCTTTTCTCCATTAAACTAATTAGCGAAAAATTCCATCCATATAGCCCTGCCTGAGCTTATTGCTAGGTCAATGAGCCTATGTTCTTTCTGGTAGTGAATGCCGTCTATGATTATTGCATTCATTAATCTTTGTATAGGAAATAGTACCTCTGCCTTGATCTATATAAACACATAGATTTCTGTTCCAAATCAAACTTCCTCTGTAACATGTGCTGTTGCTGGGAGGGAAGCAGAGAGCTGGTACAGCATCAAGTTAAAGAATGTAATTTCATAAAAATAACCAATGGTAGTTAGTGCTTATTCTATTATGCAAGATAAATTAGGGCAGACAAGTTGCATTGATTACATACTGGGTGATTTGTAACTCTGAAAACAAAACATTCAGTATGTGCTGACTGGAGACGTGGATGTGCTCTTATGCCACTGAGCTTTCTTCCGTATGCTCAAGATAACAGTATTAGATAAGGCTGGGCAGGGATCTGCATTCACGGGCCACGACGTTATTGTTCGGATTGCTGTAGATCCTCCCCATAGTGGTGATGATGGCGATCTGGAGGATGAAGCCTCGTGTGAAGGTTGCAGTGCTGAGCACTAGGTAAAATCTCATTCAGAGAACTGTTGTCTCTGACCTGCACAAAGACAGTGGGTTCCAGACTAGGAAGAATCAAGCTGGGCAATTACCATAGGAGTACTACCATTATTATGCAACCTTCCTTCCTCTGAAATATCGCACCAAGAGGCTATGAAATCCAATGACTCCATCTTTCCCAGATGTGGTTTCCAGAGGTTGAGCGCTTGTGTGTGACAGAAATGGCAGCATTGATGGGAGCAACAGGCACTTTTCCTGCCATCTTTTCTCATACACGGTCCTTAGATCAGGCTACTTTTGCTGCTTTCCATCTGCTGATCCTATGTTCCCAGCGCAGAATTGTCCCACAAAGAAAGCAATTCAATGCTGTATTTCTATGGCATGTGTCATGCTCAAGCGTCAGCCAGTTCTCAGACTACACTTTACTCTTACGTGGAGAGGGAAGAGCCTAATTCCGCACATTCTTGTCTTGTCAGGTTCTTTCTCTTCAGCCATTAGAGACATCTCTGAGCTGTTACCTGTGAATTACGCCTTCCAGCTCCTTTGTGAATGTGCTCGCATTTCCGCAGAATCTTTCTGATCTCCCTTGGTTAGTGTGCTTTTTTTAATTTAATTGTTTAAGCTGCTCCAGCTCTAGTTCTGGTGAATATAACCCAGATCCGTGTCTAAAATCATCCTTTACCTAACAAAACTCAGAAAGTAAATTCTAATTCCTTATGTCTTATTAATCTTATTTGCTGTAATATTTTCTTTAATAATTAGACTAAATGTCAGTCTACAGCTGACATCCAATAAGCAGTTTCACACATACTTCACGCCTCAAGAATCCCTCATACTCACTTGCTCTGCAGCTGTAAGGTACGTAACAGTTCCAGCTTCCAAACTCTCATTACCACGTTTCAGAAAAAGTCTTGTCAAGAGCAAGAAAATTGTTAATCTGCTTTTCAAGGACATACTGGAAATTTGGTTTTTTTGCAGTGCTAAGTGGCATGGACATTGTCTCAAGCTGTTATTTTTGTTTACTAGCTGAAGTCTGGAGGCTTTCTGAAAGCCAAGCTGAAGTCCTATCATTCTAGGCACCTTGCATATTTACATAAGAAAATTTCCCTGCTTAAAGCTCAAAGGCCCTACAGTATAAATGGATCAGACAGATAAAAGACCATAGGAAATTCAAGTATGAGCAGTCACCAAGATCCAGAGAGGCTGAGGCCCCCATCACAGTCCCTGAACACTGGAGTACCCAGTCCCCAGGTAGCTGCTCCCCCACCCCCCGCCACCACGTAGAGTCCTGGTGGGCAAAGCCTCTGCATGTACCTTCAAGAACACAGCGTGGTGTCTTCTGGGATCTGGGGAAAAGGGATTGGAAGAAAGCCCGTATTGCCACTGAAATCCTTAGTTTTGCATCTTCTCCTAAAGGCAGGAGCTTGAACTTTATTGATTTACAATAGAGCAGAGAGAGATGGTCTTTTAAAAACCGTGATGATACAGCTCTCCTGAGCGCTTGACAACTTCTTTTGCTTTCTCCTTACATGACCTCTTCTCAGGTGTATTGTGTCAGTTCTGTTCTCCACATCACAAGAGCAGAGCAACAGACATGCTTCTCCTTTGTCTTCAGGCTCTTGCAAATCTTGCCTGGGGATATTTGTTAGTGTCTGGTTTCTTCTGATTTCCTTCTGTTTGAAAGAATAAGCTATAAGAGGGTGAAGCCATCTGCATATTTGTACTTCTCAGATGAGGATTATTTCATTTGCAAGGAGCTTAATGGAATTCTGAAGAATCAGATTTGTTTATCATTTTAGGGAATGGGATGACATTTCTGCTTGAAAAATAATTACTACAATATAGCACATTTGTGAGACCTTGCCTGGTCTGAGAAAAACACTCTACGTTCTCAGGAGAGCTATTGGTTCTTTTGCCATTTGTAAAACAGACTCTAAAATGATGGCTTTGGTGATTAAAGACTGAAAGAAAGAGGTCTCAGAATAACCAATGGATTCTCCAGCATATGTTAATATATTCTGTTTGGAAAGGTTACTTCCATTTATATTCCAGATGAAAATACTTTGTGACTTTATGGCATGTAATCACATTTTTTTTTTCCTACAGAAGCTAAGTACTCTAGTTAACACTGGGAATAAGAACCTAAAAAATATGATAGATTAAATTAATGAGGATGTGTTGATTTCAATAAAAACACATTTTAAAAGATTGAAAATAAACATACTGATAGACTCAATTATTTATCTTAAGTATTTACTTTTTTCATTATATCTTATATAGTAATTTTCATACTCCAGTGTTTAAAAAAATGAAACAAAAAATTTAAATTTAATAAAACTATTTTTGTATTTGATTAAAAAATGCCTGGAAATTTCATTTTACTGGATTTTAATTTTTTTTTTTTTTAATTTCATGTTGTAGTCAAAAGAAATCTAAAATTACCAGGTTTTTCTTCTGAAAAGGAAACTTATACAAATCGCTCTAGCCAGAGCATCCAGAATGTTTTGTAGTGAGCCAAGCCTTTTCTTGAAAGCTAACACTTAGGCAGGCCAGCTGTTTAATCTGAGAAATTCAGGTGGATGTGTGATACACCTGGCACTCCTGGCAGGCAGTGGGCTCCTTTGTCTATGTCTCTGCCATTGTGAGAAACAAGCTTTTCTCCCTACAGAAATTTGCTGCCTCATCCTTCACACTCCTCAGGGGAAATCTATCAGTAAGGTAAATTAGGTCTGAGCAGGAAAGAATTTTCCAGATCCTTGAAGTCATTTGGAGCTTGGAAATTCTGTCCTTCCCTTTCCAGGCTGGGACATAAATGTGGCCTTCCTCCATTCTCCCCTGCAGTATTTTCCATTCCTTTACATCCAGTCCCACCTTTGCCACTTGAAGCACTCCTTTGGAGAATAGGAAATCATTCAGATTCCATCCAATCCTCCCTGCTTGACTGGGTGAAGGGGATCCTGGCATCCTGGGAAGGTGTTTTAAACATAAAGCTAGGGGACACAGCAGTCTGGACTGTGAATTGGCTGCTGCAGTGTTGAACTCAGCACAGGAAAACCTGAATAAATAACTCAGTGATGGTATCTTCACAGCACCCTAGTTAAAAAGCTACTAGCTCTGAAGGGAACCAGTTTTAGGGAGCTCACATGTCTCTAGAACACGGTGCAGTCAGGTGGCTGTGAGCATCCCCTCAGCTGATGGCAATAACATGTTCTGCAGCTGCAGGTAATGTTAATCCCACGCAGTGTTTGGTGTTGGGGGTAGAACTAGCAAAAAACAAATTTCGGAATAGTCCAACCTGTTAGACTGACAAGGATGTTTTAAGCAGGGAAAGAGATAAATAGCCAGGTAGATTTATTGCAGCTCCTAACATGCAAGGTACCAGCCAGGCTATTACTTTTTGCGTGGGTGATGGTAGCCTCCCGAGAAATCACGACACTGCGCGTGCAGCGCATGTGCTGTTAGCTGGGCTCTCTAACTGCTTGTGTCAGCCTTGCAGAGAGGGAGAGGGCTTCTGCCTGCTTCACACTATTTCTTTTACAGCATCGCTAGGCTTGTGTAAACACCTGAAAGCAGAAAGATCCTCTACAGAATGTGCTCCTTCCCCTCTGCAGAATAAATGCAAATTCAGTAAATGCCTCCTGGGCTGGTCACCAGCGTACATGCAAAGAGGAACATTATACCTTCCCTGCTTCAGAAAAGTTTCCCTGATTATCGATGGATATTTCAGAGGACCATCACCCGTGCCCTCCTCTTCTCCACTTCTTCAATAACCTGGTTTACACATCTTTCCTGCTTAAATTGTGCTGGCAGCAGCTTTACTGGACTGTTCACCTTTTAGCAGCTCCCCAGCCAGGTGTGGCCCAGGGCAGGGAGGTTGAGGGGAATGCCCTGCTTGTTAGTGAGATGCGTTGTGGCTGTGGGTTGCTATAAAAGACCCAGCCCACAGAGAGGTGAAGCCTTAGTTTAGAGTTAATTTGTGAGAGAGGGAGTCTGGGGTGGCAGGATGCATGAAATTTGGGAGCTACAGGTGAGGGATCTGGCTGTGACCAAAATCCTGGCAGAAATAGGAGCTGAGTTTCCTTTGTTGTGGGAGAAGGCCCTGCTTAAAAACCCTCAGAAACCTAGAGCTGTAAACAAACAAAAGGAAAAAACAGCTTACAGCCAAAATACTGAGTCTTGCAGGATGAGGAGTTTTCCGTTTTTGTCTCCTGAAGAAAGGCTTTACCCTGGAAGGCTGCAATGCAATCTGCGGGCACAGAGGAGGAGACAGCAAGGACACAAGCCCTTCTCCTGCACAATGACGTAAGTTCTCCCATCACGTACTTTGTCACTTTTGGGAACAGCACTGTGCCTCAGCATTTCTGTGTGTGGGAGCTGGTGTAGCTGCCAGCAGGGTATTAATGGAAGAGTTGGATTCCAGTTTCTGCAGTTAAGGTGATGTTTTTCACTGATATTGGGCACTTTGTTTTATGGATAGTGATTTACTTTCCCTGTTAAAGAATGAGGCTTAGCACTTTGTGCAAAAGCTTAACAGAACAGCAGTCTTGTGCATCTTGTTTGACCTGTTCCAGGTGTGTGCTGTGTCTGTGTGGAGGCGAATTGGAAAGCAAGAAAGAGTCTGTAGCAAGCTGCTGGGCTGCATAAGACTGAGAAGGTTTGCTCATTGCAAAAGATTTTCTGAGGCTTCCTTTCTTAGCTCTGAACTTGCTGGTCAGTCTGAGCTCTTCAGGTGCTATTTTGCAATGTGCTGAAATTGCTGTAAATGAGGGCTAGTCTGTTGAATACTGCTTCTTTTGAATGGGGATCTAATTATTTGTAAAATGAAAACGCACTTGCAGGTGAAGTGCTTGAGCTTGCAGTCTGTTTTGGAATTAACTTTGAAAAATCACTTTTCACCAGTATTTTAAATATTCTTCCTGTTCCTTTCCAAGTCTTGCCAGTCCTGGGAGGAGTGAGGAATAGATTGTTTTTATTTCAGAATGGGGGGCAGGAGATCGTAACGATCCTATTTCACACTTCCTTGACTTGCCATGTGTTGATGACATATGCCCTCCAGCAGGAAGTACCACTAAGTGGCTCTTAATTTGTGCTGAGCCATATTGCCATTCCTAAAACTCTACGTGTTTTCTGTAGTATGTATAGCCTGGTACTCCCTAGACCTTTGTAAATAATTGATATTCACAATTCCTGTGTAGTAAGTCAAGGATTTATAGCGACATCTCTCAGAAGTCCTGCCTTCTACCTCCTGCCTGCCTTTTTGGCTTCCAAGCAGAAGAGTTGTTTAGTAGGCACAACAATAATACACACCCCAAAACAGAAAACCAGGGCTACTTGATATTATAGTGGAATTTTAGTAGAACATAATTATGGATGAATCCCAGACAGCACACAAAACTTAAAATGTAGCTTCTAAACCAGGAAGAAGAAAGTTAGTGTTTCATCTTGACCCACTGTGATCTAAAAGAAAGATCATCTCCTGGGTGCCACTTGTGATGTAGAGCAACTGTTCTTTGTGTCGTTGCTTTTCATAATCCTTAGTGTGCATATGTTCTCTCTCAGGATTGCAATATGAGATGATGTGGCTGTGAGCCAGTCTTTAGCGCTGAGTGCTTTCAAGAAAGGAGGGTAAAGCTTTGCTAATACAATGAGAACTGAAGTATCAAAACGCATCTGATCTTTCTTGAAGCGGTAGGAAGGACTGTGCAATATTTGAGTGTGACCATGCTGGAGCACAGATTGATACTGTACAGACTTTTCATGACTAGCTGTTAGTGTGTGTAGAACAGAAAGCTGAAGGACAGTAGGTAAGTGTAGTGAGCTGCTGTGAAAAGCCAAAGCATGGAAGAATTCGGAGGCAAAACAAAAAACACTGTATCTTGGTATTTGTGTTTGAAGTATCAGCTGCAGCGATATGATACCGCTGCAGATAGCACTGAATAAGTGTGATGTACAGACGTGTCACGCATGCAATAGTCATCATGGCACGACTCAGTGTGTGTCCTGGGAACGGGCCAAAGATTTTTCTCTTTAATTTGCAGTAATTTGAAAAGATATTATAAATAAATCAAACCTGAGAAGAGGAATTTCTACTCCTCATATCATGTGTCAGATCTGAATATGATAAACACTAAATGACAGCAATTTCAGTATCAAGTCAATTATCTGTGTGTAGCAAATTAAAATTTGATCTGGTAGTTCACTGTAACGGGGAATGCAGTTTGCTTTCTCTTAAGGAGTGATGCGTCTCCTGGGTGTAGCACCCGTGGCCATCAGTTCAGGAGGAGCACTCGCTTGGGGGGCATGGGAAGCTGCTGACTCTCCCCTCCCCAGCGCTCCTGGAGAGCTTCCACAGGAGTGACACCGCAAGATGTTTTTTTGGAATGCTGACTGAAAGCTCTGAGGAAGAGAGCGTCTGCAGACCTCCTTTGTGGTGTTCCATGGTGGGTAAGGCTTCAGGGCGCGGTGGGCTCATCCCGGGTGCCTGGCAGGGCTGCGGAGCCGCCTGGGGCTGGCTGCAGCTGGGCTGGCTGAGGGGAGCTGCATGTGTGGGTCTCCAGCAGGGGCCGTGCCAGGGCTGGCCGGGCTGCCTTCTCCAGTGCTCTGGAGACCCAAGGCCCTGTGTGGGTGCAGTTGCTCCTCCCCAGGCTCATAAGGGCACCTGGAGCTGTTAACAACAGCCAACACCCCTGCAAATGGGTGTTCTGTGTTCGTCCCTCGATGTGGCTGTGGGCACACACGATGGCGGCTGGCGTTACCTCAGAGCTGGAGCAGACAGGTTGCGTGGGCCCGGATGGCTGAGCTAAGATATCAGTGATCCCTGCTGGCTCAGGGTTAAGGATGCCTTCTGTCTGAGAGCAGAGGAAGGCATGTATGAGGAACAGTGTAATATCAGAATAACCTTTTTTTTTTTCTTTCTGCGTGAGATTGACTCCACATAACAGCAAGGTGAGGTTTGTAGGGAGATGTAATATCTCTTGCTAGACCAACAGGTGCAGTTGGAAGAACCAGCAAGCTTTAGAATATGAGCTTTTTCTGAAGTAAAGCATGTTTTCTTCAAGTTTCCACCCTCTTCACAGCATGGGGACTGCTATTCCCCCCAAGATGGCCAGGAGGTGCCCACTGCTGGCCTTGGGGAGACATGACTTCTGATACGTTGTACAGTGTACATACAGGTTAAAGCATTTGGTGACCCTCAAAGCTCTGCAAATAGGGCCACTGTGGGGTATTTCTCTTATCCAATTCCTAAAACTATGCTTTCAATGCTGGGAATATTCAAGTTGTTTAGAGATATCTGCATACCCTGACACTTGCTCTGTAGAATCCCGTGCGTCCTGACAGACTGGAGACACTTACCTGGTATCTCTTTGCTCTTGCTGAGTTTGGTGGGACTGTTCAGGCAGCTAAGAAACACTTGCAAGGATGCTGTGTGCTGGATCATGACCTCACCTCATGAATTTTGTCTGAGATAGACTGTCCTGCTTGCCGCAAGTCTATGGCATTTTTTCCTTCTTTTTAAAAGATTGACAGAGGCAAACCCCTGTACTCTCTGCAATGGCTCTGCAGAGACGTCACACAAAAGGTGCTCTGTGTCTGCGTGTCTGGGATGTCAGATGAAATCTAACAGAAGTCAGAAATGAGAACTCGCAACCAGCCAGGGTGGGAGTTGGAAAAGATGGCTTTTCATATTGTGGCATTTTGTTGTCCGAGAAGGCAGGAGGAAAACACAGTCAATGAATTATACCCGGCTATATTTTAAAAGCCTGGTATGTGTAAAACTGTGTGGTATATACAAAAGCCTATTTATGATTTATGCTGGCCCTTCTGCAGAGTGGGTTGTACTAGCACAGTCTAGTTCCATCCAAGTTTTCTGTGCTTGCTCAGCAAACCTATTCATTACTGAGCAAAACCCTGTAACAAATGTTTGATCTCACTCCCTCCTGTAGGGAGAAAGTTTCTTTAGTCTGTGGAATCGAGGAAAGTTGTGTCTGAAAGATTGCCTATGCTGTTAGTTCAAAGAGTGCTTGAACAAGGTCACATCTCCTCTGCTGTGGAAGTATTTTAGGAGAAAGAGTGCTACTTAAAATCAAAGTACTTTATGTAAATCTAATTTACTGTTGCACATTAAGGCGGCAGTTAACTTTAAGCTGTCCTTGTACTTGAAGACCTACTTTAAGCTTTTTTGACTTGTGGGCTCTTTCAAGTGTTGAGCACATATCTACAAAATTGTCCTCGAGAGCAGTGCGAGCAACCTGCCAGTCATTCCTGGCTGACGGGGACCTGTCACTAAATGGCACTGCCTCTTTGGTGGTGGGGAGGAAGCAGACATGCAGAAAAGCTTTTCTCATCCTTGAAGCAATCTTGCCAGTTGGCAGTGACTGTGTTCCAGTGACAGAAGACTTTGGCAGGCAGCAGGGTGAGCTGTGGTTATTGAAAAATAAGCTGAAATAGCAGCAGCTGGCAGCTTGAAGAATCTCTGACAGTGTGATGATAACCTGTCTAGTGCTGTAGTGCTGTCATCCTCTGAGCTTGGTAGGACCAGAAAGAAATCCTGACGACCTAGGGAAGGCGTTTGAAAAGGTGTGTTTTATTCTGCTTTACCAAGGAATCGTTATTTTTGTTATTTTAGCATTTGCAGAAATAAAGCCAGAGCATCTTGACTGACCACTAAGGGCAACCTAATGGATACAGTTTAATTTTCAGTGGAAAAAAAATGAAATAATCAGCCCCCTCTAAGCGGAAGGAGTTGAAGTTACCTCTGTTTAGTTCAATGTGTGAATTTGATAGTGTGTTGGCAGTTTGTTTCAGTTTGGTAAAGTGAATAGACTCTCTGCAGACAAACTGGGAGAGGATCAGATGAAATCCTAAATGGCAGCTGGATGATTCCTGGGTACAGATGCAGGCAATGTTCACATGTAATATGGAGCTATGAAGATACGAGGTCAGCAGGGACAACTATTGCCACTTGACCAGCCGGATAATTCTGCACCTAGCATAAGCACTACTGCAGGGTGCCTAAATGCTATTTCAATGAGTATCTGAACTTCACAGTTTTGAAGAAGTTGGTGTTTTAGTCTGGGTTGAAGGCTTTTTAGCCTGATGTTGTTTGGCTGGCATTTTGGAGAGTAGCATTACTGACTGTGCAGATGAATTATTCCGTGCAGGCAGACTGAAGCTAAATAGGCCCACGTTGTACGGCCTGTTGGAGTGGTGTTGGTGCTGTGTCGTGCTGTTCTTGTCATGCCTTTCCAGCCCCCATGTCCCTTTAGATGTCGGCTTTATGGCTCTCTGAACCATAAACTTAACTGTCCCTCTGGAAAGAATGCATGCCCAAATGAGGGCTACTATGATGGTTACTGAGATATGAAAATGCCAGACAAATTCATCTCAGCATGTGGTTTGCTGCTTGTATTTAGATCTTGAAAAATTTATTAAGTCTGTCTTTTCTTCTGTTAGGTGGAAGAGGTGTACCAGAGATATTTACATATGCACACACAGAGAACTGATAGGTTTCTGGTGCTAATCCCAAACACAGGATGTTGTCCTGCAAATAGATAAAGATGGATGCTTATGGCAGGGCTCCTGTATCTGGAGAAGGTTGCCCATCTGCCCTGGGTGTGGGTCTGAATCAAAGTGTTGGAATGAAAGTCATCGGCTTGGGAATTATGGGCAACTTTTTAAATTTTGGAACCAAGCCTTGTAATTCAACTTAGTCCAACAATTTGCTCAGACAACCATTACTTCTCATTAGCAGCAACCTAAAAACGTTTTGGAAGCTGTCTTGTATGAGTGTAGTAGAGTAAAATACAGTGTGAGTAGTTATACAGTGCCAAGTATTAATTAACATGAAAGATACCAGCAATTGACTAAACCCTCTGCAAGTAATTTTATTAATACGTTTAATCCTTATTAATGACAAATTATAATTATTTGGGTACAAGTTTTCTTAACACATTCAACACTTCCAGGTCTATTCCCAGGGTTTAGCTTATCTCTGTTGTAAAGGAGACAAAGAAGCCTGAGCTGTCATTTTCCAACCCCCAGCTTAAACCTCCAAGCACTTCCTTAAAGAAGGTGCTGTAAAGGGTTGGCAGCATAGAAACCATCACCGGGGATCTTCTACGTGCGGGTACGCATTCAGATCTAGGGCGGTGAATCCCATTTGAAGGTGTGCATCTGACTCCTTAGAGCCTTTGAAAATCCCATCTGAGGTATCATCTTCAAATTGTTTTTAGCCAGATTTGATGTTCCAGTGACATGCTTGATTAAAATTTGCATGATGCAATGAATGAGTTCTTTGCTACCTAATGAAAACCATGATTACATGTAAGGCTGTAGTCATGGTACAGCACACCTCTAAGCTGCAACTTTGAAATATTCTGGCATACGAGCCAGTCTGACATTGAATTGTGTTTTCAAATCGCACGATTCCTGTTTCAAGGCCATGTCTCCTCCCCTCCACAATACTTGGATGGATGGAAGGCTTCACTGAGTGCTGTCATTGATAATAGTCTGATGAGCTTTTGGTGATAAGAGTTGCAAAGAAGAACAAAAAAGAGCAAAAAAGGTAACTTACACTGGCAAGGACAAAATATACAAATCATATTAGAGATAAGGGGATCATCAGGCTTATGATGACAGTGTTTGTTGTACGTGATGTTATCACAAGATGCTGTAGCTAGTTTATCTTGCAGTCTAATACACAGGCTAGACATGCCAGTTTAAAAAATAATTCCAAATCAAAAGAGGTTGTGGGAATTAATTTTGCTGTGTGCTTTGTTCTTTTCGTGAGTGAAAATAGCAGTAAGGGCTAGAACACAGATTAGCAAACGCACTCTGTAGTCTGTTGGCAACTGGTGCCTTCCTTGTGTTGGTTTTAGGTTTACTTGTTTTCTGTCGATGCACAAGCAGCACTCGAGGAGAGGACAAAGCACAGGCTTGCTGCTGTGGGGCTGGAATGTGCTGACATGAACTGAAACTGATGGAGCACCAACATTTTAGACATGCTCACAGTTTTGCAGGGATGTTGGTTTGTGTCATGTTAAATTAGTTTATATTCATCTTGATTTTAGTAGTGGCTTTGAATTACCATAGCCTTGATAGAATAACATTTTATTCATCAGATCTTGTTTAAGTGACTTTGGTAATACGCTGCTGGACTGGATGTGTACTGAAAGTAAACCACAAGGCTCAGTCAGATATTCCTATTCAAAATTTCAAGCAGTTATAAGCAATAAATGATGCCTTTGAAGCGTGCAGCTTTACAAATGCAGTGTAGTCATTGCAATAACTGACTTGCACGCTAATAGGAGAATAATGCTTTAATTTTGGAATAGAGTCTTGTTAATCGAAGGAGTGAATAGGAGTGAAGGAAATAAATTTAAAAAATAGTTTGATTCTTGAAGTACTGTTTTGTTAATGGAGGGGCTGGGAAATAATGCTCAAAACCCCCTGCATTGCTGTGAAGTTTGTCAGTGCAGGCAAATAATTATTTTTCATCCTACCAAATATGTTTTGATTTCTAGTAATTATAGGAATCCCAGAAATATTTCTTCTAGGAATTGTTTTTTCCCATTACTGTATTAGTTGAGAATATTTAGTAATGACTGAATATAATGAATATTACTTCTCACTGTCTCCATTTTTCTTTAAATGGAGATTGCTGAAGGCACTTCATATCCATCCCAATTATTGTATCATACAGTTACCATAAAACTTGTAATTAGACGTGATGCTTTTCTTGCTCTGCACTAAAAAGCTTGCTTTACTAATATTGTGTGATTTCCCCAGTCACTCCTTTAGGGCCAAATGTTTATTGCCACAAATACTCTAAGTTAGATGACAGAAAAGTTAAAGGAGTTGAATTTTCTTGTGCAGGGGGCTATCAGCAAGCCATCGTTTGAAGGGACTGTTTGGCTGATACAGGAAGCGTTGGTCTTGGTTATGTCCAGCGGTGAAAACCAAGCATTGTGCGGAGGACTTAGTTATCCCAGCAACATGTTAATAAAGGTAGTGGGGTGGAAACAAAGTGTTGCATGTTTTCTTGCAGTGGTGTGGCTCCCTGAGGGCTCACCTCTGTCCTGTTCTCGAGTGGTGTGGTTGCTGTTCACTGCAGCCTCCCTGCAGCTCTCCTGGGATGGGGCTGTCTAAGCTCTCACTGCTCCCTGGAGGAGTTACTGGCCCTAAGCCTCAGTGGAGCACAGGGGGTATCATTTGAACTGCCACATGTGGGTGTGAGCAGTTGTTGCATTGAGGAGGTAGCACAGACCACTTAATATCTACTTAAATAGCATTGTTTTGTGGGTTGCAAAGTCAAGTCATGAATAGATCAAAGAATCCCAAGATGGCAGAAGAAACAGCAGACAAAGTTACTTAATATCCAAAGTATGAGAGTGTTTCTGGAAGACTGGGAAGTTGTCGCTCTCTGGAGGGCCATGCTTTCTTCTGGTATCGGCCAGCCCGACCCTGTGGGACCAGCCCAACCCTGGCCTGTGCTCAGCGCCACGCTCTGTGAGGCGCTTGGGCAGCAGAGCATGCTGCTGTGAGCTGTGTGGTCTTCATGACAACTCGGTTTTGTTTTAAATGGAATAGGTAAGGAAAAGCGTCTCCCTGTCACTTGGTATTATTAGGGATGTGCTATATGTGAACAGCTGTGAAGAATTAGTAATGGTAAAATTATAGGTAAATCGAAAGGGAATTTATATATGGCTTCAGCAAAGTTGGCCTTAGGGTAAAGTAAAACCCTGAAGGCGTATCAATGAAAAATATTAAAGGTGTCAGGCAGTGCATAGTAATTTAAATAAAATTAGCCTAACAACCTAAAATACTTAGAATAATAAACATCTCTAGCCACAAGAGGCTCATTTTACTTAATTCAGAAATATTAAGCAGTCTGTGTAATCATACTTGAACACATGATGTAGAATGCATCTGGAAGTGAGAACACTTTATTTGCTAATCCTACATAGCCAGAAGTCTATGTCAATACCTACTATTTAATTTTTCCTCAATAAACGATGCAGACTTTTACTCTCTTCAGCTGGAAATGACATTGACCACAAAATGGAGTAAGACCCTTGCTTAAATTTGCCAATAATAAAAGCAAAATATGTAATATGACAGATATAGGGAATGGTCCAAAGTACAACAGACCCCTCCCTTATGTTCAGCCCTAACCCTTGGTCTGGCTGTTGGTGACCAAATGCTGCCTGTGCAGCGGTATAAAAGGAGACGAAGGGAAATATATCGAGCGTCTGTGGACACAGGATTGTGTGAACACAGAACAACTTTGCTGATGGCATGTAATTCCATTTAATTATCTTTGTAGTTGCCTGCCATCGAGGTGGGGGGGGAAGTCAGAGGTTTCACATGGGTAGTTTTCTGTAGATATTAGGCTTATTTTCCTGAAGAGTGTTGGTAATTATGTGGTGATATTAAAGTTGTTTCTTTGCGCAAGTGTGATACAGAAAGGATGTCGTTCCAGTTAAATAAATAGCCCAGGTTAGCCCAATCCTCACATCTGCCAATTATTTCTTTATTCTAAAAGCTAGGAAAATGCTTTTACACTTGTGAAATAACAATTATTGTCCTGTTTTCTCATATTTGGTGCGTTTAGATGACAAACTCTTCTCTTGGCATATAAATGGTCCTTACAGTATTGCATTGTAATTTTTATGGAGGAGTTGATCAAGTGTGGATGGACTATTTATTATTCCTACTCAACTCTGTCATGAAACTTCCAGGACATTTGATAAATGACCCAGTGTGCGAAGCTAAATTGTGATAAGATCTTCCTGGTTAATTAATTGCTATGGTGTCAGTCCCAACAGGTGGGATTATTAAGTGAAAGAGACATGATTTTTAAATTTTTTTTCAGGTACCCCTTCATAAAGGTGAAAAAACCTCCTCATTGCTTAAAACAAACACAACTATTTCCTGACAATGACAGCACTGACATAAAGCGATTATGGCTTGTGTAGATTCCGAGGGCCTGGGCCCGTCCTTTTACTTGGGCAATAGCTGGCCTAGAAATCGCACTCCTATGTAACTTTTCTTACTGTGGGGATGAAAGGGTGGAGATGTAAAGAAGAACTATAAAAGGCAATGAATGACTGATTCTGTTAGCATTTCACTTCAAAACCACACTATTGTCTTGAATTGAATCTTCCAGTCATCCTTGCTTCCTACACGTTGTTTTGTGGGGAACGACCTTCCAGCAGTGGAGGGTAGATTCCACATTGAGCCTGTGACCACAAGAGCAAGGTTGGAGCTCTGAAAGTTGATGTGACAGATTACCTTCGTACTAGAGGATACGTAAAACCCAGCTTGTGTTGAAATCGGGAACAACCCTTCAAGGAATAGGAGTGCTGCTGGGTGTTTTTGCACTGCTAGTGGTTAGTTCCAGAGTGAAATGTGTTATTGCTACATTAGATACGATGTCAGACGCAATGCAACATCATCAAGTCTGAGCACCTTACTGAGGAGTAAGAGTCCCAAACCACTCTATGGGCATGGACTATTAACAGATTTAACTGGAAACATACCAGATGATTAGATTGCTTCCTAAATAGCACCCATTTATTGAGTGACAGTGATGATCTGATCCTTCAGTAAATAATAAACCAATCAATCTGAAATAGTTTTAATATGTCTCGGACAGTGATGGGTTACCCGAGCAGAAGTATATGCAATGACTTAAAATGGGAGCTGTGAATGCAGAAAAGGACTGTAAAGAAAAGTAATTAAGGTTATGGAAAAGAGAATTTGTTCCTGTGAGGGAGTGCTGATTGAGCACATGAGCTTCACTTGCATTTTGTTGTGCAGTAGATTTTTTTATTTTAAGTAACACTACAGGTGAATTGTGATGGAAAAGAGAATCACTGGAGTAGAGATTTTTTGCATGTTTTTTTTTATAGCAGCTTAGGAAGGATGCAAAGCAGATTCTATGTGAAATAGCTGTTCTGCAGTACACTTAGAAAGTTAGGAAAGAAAAAAAAACTTTAAACTCATTATTAATATCTACTTGATGTAATTTCAAAAATGTCGTATTTTGAATTTGTACTAACACAGCTTTGACTCCTGAACTTGATTATTAAATTTACTTTTTTTTTCCCAGCTGACAATAGATTTTTTTATATTAAATCAAGATATATTTTAAAAAAATGTATTTCTACACCTTAGGTATATTTTGGAAGAAAATATGGAAGTTAAAAGCATAATATTTAGGGTTTTTTGAACTTGCAAAACTTTTACTTTCAAAATCTTTACCCTTACATTTAAATAAGGGTAGAACTGACACTGTTGCTGTGAGTGAAAATGGTATTTTTTCATTTTATTAGTGAACCAAAAAATCAATTTGCCTGTACAGCTTTGCGGTGGAGTAGTGTGCAATTTTAACCACTTGCTTTCCTGACTGTAAATTCTCTTTTTAATTCTATTTCATATTCAACATTCTTCAAACTCGCATTTTTTTCCTCCTGGCTTTTTATGTGCAATATTTGAAGTACACAGGCAAGATAAGGGTGCTGCTTATGGCAAAGTGTGACAGGCTGACATTAACCTGTCCAGAATTCATGTCTGATAGAGCAGATACTGTTTATATGAATGATATATCCAGTGTCTAAAAACTTTTCAGCAATAAATCAAGGCCCTTTTCTGTTGTTTAACAATAGTGTAGCATGGGATCAAATCCCTTGTGCATTTTCAGACACCCTTGAGCACCACAGAGGCGGTGGTACAGCCTTACCCAAGCACATCTGCCTTTAAGAAGTATGGAACAAGCTGTTTTCCTTGTGGGATGTTAAAAATTTCATCAACACGTGACAATACCTGACACTGGCAGAGGGCTCCCTTGCTGTCGTGGTCTGACGCGGTGACTCTCTGTGGGCAGCAGCTTTGCAGGTGTTTCCTCCTCTCCCTTGCTACCTTCACCTTCCCTCAGACTGGCCCTGGGTTTGCCTGTGGAGGAACTGATGTCATTGGTAGTTTGGCACTGATTGGACTGTTTGAGGAAAGGCTACATGGAGGAGACCATTTTCTCTGGCAAATGGAAGAACCTGGAGACCTTCATCAGCCTTTTGTGTTGTTCCTTGACAGACCCGTGCTCTCTGGCCCTGGCTTCGGTTCAGCTCCATCTGCACTTTGAGTGACTTACCCTCTAAGGCAGTGCTTGTGCATCCCAGGGTGCGTGAAGGAGAGTGCCAGGAAAAGGCTAGGTTTGGAGGTGGAAAGCAGTGCTGGGAAGATTTGCAGGGAATAGTGCCTGCTGGTGCACATTTGCTGCTTTTGTGGATTTATATTTTCTCTGAAACTGCACTGGGGGCACTGGAGGTGAAAGGGCCGGCCTGGGGCACTTGCCAGTGCTGGTGTCTAAATCTGACAGTAGCTGTAGACACAACTGCCCAGGACTGGCTGTGGAAGAGCTGCCAACCCTCTTTGTGCTTTTCTACCCCGGAAAACCCACCTGTTGCACTGCACTGGCCGAGCAGGAGTCTTGTCAGCTGGTTCCGTGTGGAGAGAGGGAGCTTGGGACGGGGGTAGACGCGTGGCCAGAGAGCCAGTGGGGAGTGGGCAGCCCGCAGTGAGGGGTGTCAGGCTGAGCCGCAGAGGGACAAGCCAGAGCCCCGTGAAAGCAGCAGAATGGCGTGGAAAGGAGCTACTAAAAGGTTTTATTGAGGTGTTGGTTCAGGAATTGCTTGTGACTTTTAACATTTGTTTTTATCGAATGATCCTTAGCACAGCCTTGCTAGTGATCACTAGCCTGTGATGGCTGACCTGCGTGTGTCCTTTGAGCCTTTTGGAAGCTGTTTGTTTCTGTATCTCTGACATAATGTCGTTGCAGCTCTTGGAAGTCTGCATGTCTTCTGTAGTTAAGCTTTTTCTCTTGCCAAAGCCTGCTGGCAGAAGTCCAGAGCTCTAACCTACCTTCCCCAGCTCAGTCTCTAAGTCCCAGTGGAAGGAAGCAGTGTTCAAAGTTGACCTTGGGGGCTTAGCAGAAGATGTCCTGCTGATATACCCGAGCCTTTGACCTGCAGGGTAGAGGACGGCTGTTGGCTCTGTGAGAAGCCAGCTTGTTTATCCTGAGGGTCTGGGGCAATTGGGTTTGTGATAAAGTCATTCTCTTAATTGTTTATATCCACCACATCAAAGGTCCTTGTCCTGTTCGTAGAGCCTGGAAACCCCTGATGTGCTGTGAAGTGGGTGGCTGAGGTTTTCACCAGGATGGAATTTTCAACATGCAAACTGAATGGAGTTGTAGACATAACATGTTTGTGGCTCAGCCCAACTGTGTGAAACTCCCACTAGGAAATAGGAGATGCAGTATGAGTCTGCAAGGAGAGAGTGATGGGGAGTGAATCACAGGAGACAAACTTGTCTGTCTCTTTTGGGAAGAGGCTGAGATGGCAAGTCTAAAATGGAACTGTCATACCTCTTTTTTTCTGTCTTCTACACACCACCAAGGGTAGAATTGCCCCTGCTGCATATAGCAGGGAAAACCAGACTGGGCTCTTGTGTTGTATGTATCGGGTACAGCTTAAACTCCAGGAAGCCAGTTGTTGCTTCAGGGATGAATTTGGCCCGGTGAATGTCACATTAGCACATCCAGAGCACAAAATGCTCTTTCTGAAAATATCTATTGATTTCTATGACAAATGAAATATCCCAGGCTGTGAACACAAATGCATTATTCTTATTCTGCAGAGATATTACAAATATTGTATACTACTAGTGGGCCAGATGCTGCAAGGGGACTGGTCAGGTCACTTAGACATGGCGGGGCCCGATGGTAAATATCAGACCAGAGTTTCAGAATTAAGATATTTGTTTGATTCACCTGGGCTCAGATTGCTCATACTGAATTTGCACCAATTAACTGTTCTGTTTTTTTAGGCTTTAGGTTTTAGCACGGTGATAGATATGATTGGGCTTATAGACGTGCACACAAATGCATAGGTTAGCTGCACCTGACAGTTGTTACAGGTCAGATGTGATGATGATTAAGCATGGGTTGGGAGACTAGCCTTAAACAGAGGTATTTCCAGAGTCCTACTCTTTGACTGCATCATCTGTCCCCTGCTGTGTGACCTTGTATGTGTCCACTGCTCTGCTTTTGCAAGCTATCTGTGGACAAACCCCATCAAGTACTGCAGTTCTAGAGCAAAAGGAAGCAGGGCACTTATCAGAGCTGTCAGATGCGCTCAGTGTGCAGTTCAGCCTGCTGCCCCGTCCCCCTGCAGCCCACAGCAAAGCATGAGGGTTCACTGGCTGGTGCTCAGCAAACCTGTCCTGCCACTGGGCGTACTGGTTGAGCTACCAACAGAGAACAGGAGACTATTTGCTTAAATAGCTTCTTAGTCCTGATGTATTGCAGTTTGACCTTCAGAATTCCAGTTTTCCTCCTGAAGTGGTTCGCAGACTTACTTTTGTCAAAGGTGTGAGCTTCATTCTTTTTGTTTTAAACCGTAGAAAACACTTCTATTTTTTTTTTGTTGTTTTTCTTTCTTCTACCTAGACCTATGTACCTCCCTTATTCTCTTGTTTCTTAAAAGTTAAAACACTTGCGTTAGTGCTGAAGTATTTAAGTGTGGCAAAACTGGGTAACTAGCTATCTCTGTATTTGTTAGCCTAGGCAGGCTGTTTGGCCCCTGCCTTGTGAGAACACAGTAAATATGCCTGGAGAGCATGTTGCATTCCCTGGCACAGCCTGGAAACACCCTGATGTGCTTTAGAATTGCTATTTTTGCAATTTTATTATGTGTAGTTTATCAATGAAAATTACGAACTTTGATGTGTTTTGTTGATAATGTTTTGACCTAGTCAGAAGGAAGTAGTTGGATACAGTTGGAAAAAGGTGAAGTTTTAGTTAGAAACATCAACTTTTCTCTTTAAACTGTGTGGAAAAAGGACTTGGAAACATTAAAAAGTCATTGGACCATAAATGAAGAGTTTAGCACTATTGGAATTTCAGCCTAGTGGCTGTATTAAAAATCAGAGTCATCTAAATAGATTTTAAGAGCTGTCATGCTACGCAACATCTAGAAAGGGGAACCTTAACCTGCTGACTTTGGCTAAAAACTATTTAAATTTGTCTTCCTCAAGTATAACATAACATTTCATTATATACATTCATTAATACACACAATATCAATCATTCAATGTACAACTCTATATATGCTATGACAGGTGGTTGTTATGAATTGTGTAAGGGAGAGGCTAGAAGAGTTACTTAACTCTGTCTTCCAGCCTGATTTCCTCCATGCTTGCTGTCACATTGGAAGGTATAATTGTAGCAGAAGATTAAGTGTCTGGCCTTCAACAACATGCTAAAGATACAGGCTTTACACGAGATGTGAAACGGAAACAAATATTTTGATTTTTTTTTTAAGTTGTAATTGAGCTTGTCTCCTGAGTCTCAGCAGAGGTGTATTTAAAGTGAGACAGGAAGGAGGCTGTTTATTCTGTCTCTTTCTCCTCCTTTATGTTGAACAGTGACAGTATAATCTTTGTAGATAATTTTCTGAACTGATCACTAATTATTGAATCAGCTGCTGTTTACTTTCTGGGCTCTCTAATGGACCTGCATATTGATGTGTAGTGCTCGCTACCTGGACACAGCTTTCTACCTAAAGCCTCACCAGCAGCCTAAGTGTGATTCTATTATGTCCAGCCCAGCATCACTGGTATGTGTCTCTGACACAGCTTGGGGATGTAGACTCATTTCTAAATGACTACAGAAAAAGATTTTTTGATGTTTTCATTAAAATAATCCAATAAAATGAGGACATGCTGAAAATAGTTTACTATTGAACTGGGGAAGCCCAGTTATTGTGGTATCATAGAGGCACAGGCAACATGTTGTCAAGGAGGTAACGGTTATTTAAAAAGGTGAAATAGGAGAAGCTAATGTGTCATGCCACTGAGCAATCCTTCAGTCTGGTCTGGAGGAGGGATCTACAGTGCAGCAAAGGAGGGCTCCAAAGGCTTCAGCAAGCAAGCTGGAAGGTTGATCAGGTAACTGGACAGCTTGGCAACCAGCAATGGGCAAAACAGGAGATGCCCAGTGTGCAGTGTGAGGCAACTGTCCACCCCAAACAGCAGGGTGTGCATCAGTGCTGCTGTAACACTGCTCATCACACTGTGTATTCACCTGTGGTTATCCAAGTATTAGAGGTTGGGGTGTAATTAGCTATTGTAAATTAGTATTTACCAACTACACATAATCGCTCCTGTTTTCCTGTAAACTGCTCTGGCACCCCTCAAATGTGGGGAGTAGGCTGCTGGGCAGAATAAATAATTCCCAAGGTTTCGTAAAGGTTTTACACAAACATAAGTAGCATGCACCTAAACCGCATTCACTGATGCAGTCTTTATAGTAAAATGTCAAACTTGGGTGACTGTACATCGTTGAATTAATCTTTCCCTACAAGAAATTTGTGGAGAAATATGAAATATCTGCATGTATCACCTCATGGCTGTGTGGAGGTTGACATGTAAAGTTAATACCCAGAACAGATAAAGAGATTAGATGGAGCATATTACTGTAATCTGCAGGGAGGGTTACTCATGAAGACCTGATTGTTTCATATAATCCTGTCAAAGTGCTTCCGAAGGTAAAGTAGGAATGCAATTAACATGGTTTTGCCATGTCAATCTCTCCCTATCTAAGCCATCCCTGTCTTTTTATATAGTAGTTGAGCTAACTACCCATCTGTGTTTTGACTCTTAAATGTTGTTTACACTTACACAACTGCATTTTAATTTTAATGTCAGATCTTATTGATGAGTGCTTACGTACATATAGCTAGTGCTATATGGTAGTACTTTCAGTATGGGAGTTTAGCACTGTAGATTGGAGTCTGGGAGGTATTTTATATGGTTTCATTGAGGGCAGAGTTTAAAGTAAGAGGGCAATATGATTGCAGAGCTAAAGAAAATGCGCTTTCAGTTTAGAAGAATAAGTTCTTAGTATACTGCCAAGTTTGTCTTTTGGGGATATTATGTGTTCAGTCTCTCTGACAAACCTATTTTCTTCTTGGTGGTGTCACACTGCTAGGTTCCTACAAGACCTATATCACTAACATAACTAGAATGCTCAAGTTTTGAGCAGTGCAGACTTCTGCAATTCCAAAACAGGTGAAGTGAGCTTCTTTGTCTGAACTTCTGAAAGCTTGAGACAGGGCTCAGCCATATTCCTGTTTTTCTGTCATGGTGCCTATTCTTTGTGTTTTCAAGCCAAATGCAGGTTTAAAACACTGGGTGTCCAGAGAGGGAGTGGTAGGAACTGATGAATGACATCCACGCCTTAGTTGATCTGTGTGATGAGGTAAGAGGTGCCTCTAGACAGTCTGTCTTCAGCTGGGGATAAATGTTAAGGCTGGAGGGAGTGGAATATAAAAAACTATGGAGTGTCTGTTCCTCAGTTTCCTCTCTGCGAGTTGATGGTTTGGTGGCTCCCTAGGTGGGAGCTGCAGGTTGAATGTCATGATTTGTATCATCCCTGACGGGCCCTTTGGACTTAACTCACCTCCTGAACCCATTTATACTTTTTTGACCCTTGCAATGTCCAGATTTGCTACCTGTCGTTTGGCTGGGGAGGGGTGAAAGGGAAAGGAGGATTTACCAGAATTTATAATTAATTCTGAGCAGATTAAAAGGCAGGGGAAGATTAATAGCAGGCAGAAGGCCTTGTAAGGAGGAATAGAAAGTCTCCCAGGAAACAGAAAAATTTAGAGTCCACTAGACAGGCAGTTTTGTTTCTTTTGGAAAACTTCTGACAAACGTAAAAGCACTTGCCTGCCATGGCTCACCTCTGTCCTACCCAATTTTCTGCAGTGTACTGGAGGTTGGCTGGTGGAAGGAGGGGTGTTGACTGACAGTCACCAAGAGAAAGGAGTTGATAATAGAGACTGGCTTACCCAGCCCACAGGTAGAGATACCGCCCTCAATAACACTTGCCAAGGCTTGCAAGGTGAAAGCAGTGTATGAATATGAGTAAGTGCACAGCCTTTTCTCTGTATGTATTTTTTTTGTTGAGTTTTGTCTAGGTGAAAATATGTGTAGGCTTTTTTTCTTTAAGAGCTGAATAAGCGAGTAGAGTAATGAAGACAGCAGGATAAAAGCTGTCACTTCATTACCTGGAGGCTGCAATTTCCTCTGGGATTATGCAAGATGCATCTATGCAAAACGGTAGAGGCAAGAGCCTTTACCTCTGGGAAGCAGACACCAGTGATATTTTAGAGCAAACAAAGACTTATAAAATGGTAGTTATGGTGCAGGAGAACACTTTCTGTGAGTTTGAGACTGTCCTGTAAAAATGGAAAAAGTGTAAAGGAAAGAGTCAGAATGTTGTAGGCTGCAGGCAGTATTATCTGAATTTGCCTGAAATTCCCACAGGAGTCAAGTAAACTTAAAATTAGTGTAAAACCTACCTGAGTTATTGAGATTCCCCAGTGAACTCATGTTTACTTGTATTCTGCTGACTTGAATTTATTTTTCCCTCTTGGACCAGTCAAATCCTGAAAACTGAGGTTGCTTTCAAGTTTGCCTTTTCAACGTGGCTTGAGAGAGAGGAGGAGGAAACAGAGAATTTTTTTTAAATGATTGAAGAGTTACCTTTAGAGTATCACCCTCTAGCACTGTTTTGAGGAAGTTGAGATGTGGTCATGTGAAACTTTAACCTAGGGAGTTACATTTTGCAGAGCTTTGGCATTCATTTTTCTTTTATATTTTAGATGCACTGAGGTTGCATCCCAGCTGTATGGTTGTGCAAAGCAGAATAATGCTGCACAAATTAGCTTCTCCTTAACTGCATCACCCAAGTGTTGGCTTCCAATAATATGCACCTGCAGGTAAATAAACCAGAGTCCCCCAACACCGCACAAACTCGGCCTCCATCAAAATCATAGTATCCCTAAAAGAAAAGGTAGGAAGAGAAAAAATAATCATGTGGATGAGATTAGCTGGTAATTAAAAAGCCAACTGTTTTAAGAGGTGGATTAATTAGATAAAACACCAGGAAATCTAATTTACTCAGCAATTCATTTTTAATCCAAGTCAAGAAGATTTTTATCATGGCTTCTATGAAGCTTGTAGGAACCCAGTCAGGCTTAATTACACTCTTGTGTAATGACCCACATCTCGGGTTTTATGCATGTTACAATTTATTTTATTTATAAATAGATGTACACTTAAGATCTAAAGAGAGTATCAAGACAACTTGATTGGCAGTTTTGATGAGTTAATACTGAAACTGCTGAGGGAGACAGTTTTAGGTCTTATCCCTGAAATACAGCTGGTAACAAAGTAATGAGTTTTCTGAATTCCCTCCTGAATATCAAAAATGTTTTTCTGTTTGTGACATTAGAACTGTTACTGGATACTTCATTCTTTATAGAAGAGGGCCAGGCAGCAAGTGAATCTTCCCTGTCTAGTTGAACATGCTTTGAAAGCTAATTGTCCTAAACACTTTTCTTAAGAGACGTCTTGGAAAATGCACATATCCAAAATCAAAATCACTTGGACTGAAACAGGATACTGGTGATGACTCTGCAAATAAGCACCGGGTGGGATTGGATGAAGCTGTGCAGTAACATGGGTGCATATGCACAGCTCTATTGAGTGTCCCTGTACGACTTAATGTTTTTAACTACCTGGTGTAAACAGTTTAACATTGTTTCAGTTTTATCTTTTTTTTTTTTTTTTGCAAAGTACATGAAGATTTCAGCACTGTTACGTGACAGGCATTTATCTTAGATGCGCTTATTTGTAGGCAGCTTTAAATATATTATACCTAAACCATTGTGTGACCACTGCATTTGTTTTCACAATGGAGTCTGATTGTGGACTGAGGTTTTAGCATAACGAGTTATTTCGCATCTCAAACTGATTAGTGATGTACCTGAGATATGACTAGCCCAAATGACAAGGTAATAATCACGGAGAGTAAAGAGTGGCTGATAGGCAAATGGGATCTACCAGGTCAGCACCACTGAAAGTCTTTGGATTAAACTTGTGTGTTCTACAAGGTGGTGAGAGCTGCTGCTTACTTAAATGTGCTTTGGAGCATTGATGTAAACTTTATTCAAATTTCAGACTACTTTCTGTAAAGGAGTACTCATTTTTCTATAACTCAGGTATTAATCTACATTTACGCTCTTGCTTGCCAATTGTAATCTAAGAATCTTTCACTCAGTAATTCATAACAAAATCCAGTTGTATGGTGTGAAAGTTCAGTAAATGCAGCTGTATTTGAAGACCCAAATGCTTTCTCTAGCTGATTCCTAGCCTTCACCTGCTGGCTCTATGGCATGGGGGCAGGTTGTGCTGAGTTACCAGGTGTATTCCATGAAAAGGAAAAGCTGTAGACAGCAGTACTGTTGTCTTGCCATCCCACCAGTACACATCTTTCTCGCCTTGAGTGCCATTCAGTGCTGGAAGGGCCAAAAGGAAGTGGTAGCTGTTGATGGATGTCTGTTGCTTATGAAGCCTATCTTATTTGGTAGGATTACCAGCCAGGGGAACCTGGAATAAAGGCACTCAAACAACACTTTGTTCCCCTAAGGTCATTATCGCTGCATGTCCTATAGTTATCACGGGCACAGTATGTCTGACATTATACATTCTGCTTCAGGATCTAGGACTAGTGATTCAAAAGTGCAAATTATACACAGGCTGAGGGGAAAAATAAGGTTTTCTAAAAAAATTTTGCTCTGAAATTCGATGAGATACTTAGAATTGGAACTTCCAGAAGAGAAGTCCATATACAGTGAAAATTTAATTCCTTAGTCAATATCAACGATGTTGTTACCCAGAAGACCTTCCTCATTCAGTGGTGAAGCCATCAGCTGTAAATCAACACACTGGTGAGAGAAGTAGGAGATAAAAGGTAATAAATCTAAATTAAAGGTTAAAAAAATCTGACAAAAAAGTCTCAAAGGGAAGACATGGAAGCAAAAATAGAAGCAGAAGGGAAGAGCTCTTGAGTGGTGGGTGATAAAAGCAATGAGTTATGTTTCCAGGCAAAGAACAGTTGTAAGCGAACTTTCTGAAATTTGTGTTAACTTCTAATAGGATGCATAAAAGCTAAAAGCTCTTGGGAAATATCAGTTCTATAAGTAGAAGAATTTAATTAAAGTCCATCTACATGGCTTTGTAGAAAATAACCCTAGGCAAATCTAGAGCTTTCGCATGAGATTACAAGTTTGGATATAATTGCATTAATTTAACTCCTCTAAACTCTTTAAAGACACTTGATTTTGAAGTCCACAGTCTCTTGCTTCTTTTTTCTGAAGTGTATGGATTAGGAATGGGCAGACTGACTAATCTCAAAGGTAGATGCCACTAGGACATCATTTGCTTGGTCTAGGGTTTTATGGGGCATATTCTTAGACCTGATGATTGATATTTTATTCAGTCATGGTGAAGTAAACATAAAAGCTTTCTACAATTGCTGGATATGATGTGAGATAGGGGAGTGCTAAATAAAGCAGAATTGTGTTTTTGCTGCATTCAGGCCCTCTAAGTTTGTACATAAACTGTGATAAATATTGAATGAAATGCATTCCCTGGAGGAAAAAAAAATCAATAGGAACTCTTGGGAGGGGAATATACCCCAGAGCAACAGGAACACACAGGACTGAGCAGTAATGAGCAGAACTTTGAGGATGCTAAAAGCAGATACCACTCTGGTGCAGATAGACCTGGAGACTTTTGAAAGGGAGATGGCAAAATTAGAGGATATGGAAAAGATCTATAAAAACGTTTTAGAATGTGTCTTCCAAGTGGCAGCCATTAGTTCAATCCACTTAGTGTATGAAAAAAGTTGCTTAATTAGAAGGCATTCCTGTGGATAAAATCCCGAGTGTTAAAGAGCTCAGGAAATTAGTGCAGAGATAGTGTTTGTAGCTGAGTTTAGAAAGGGAGCTGAAATCGGAGTCATGTGAATTCACATCAGAAAGAAAGGAAAACACATTTGTATCAACAAATGAAGCACCACAGAAGAAAAAACCTAAGGCATTAATCTTTTGTTACTTGTATTGCTGAAACAGGACTAAATATCATCTCTAGAAGAGATATTTTAATGAAATGTATGCTGCCAAGGGTAACCAACTGGCGGTTCGTTTCCGAAGGGGAATGGGAGCTAACCCACACCAGATTCACAGATGTGATGACCGTGTGTTATCTAAGGTCTGCAGTGCTTGCTGAGTGAATAAACCTCTCTCTCTACTGTTCTCTCAATATTTTTGTTTTTATAATAAATAACCATCAATTGTTGACTTAATAAAAATATTTAGCCAGGGTTAAGCAACTTTACTGATATGGTATGTGTACAGTACCTTCAGTCTGCTGTATTATACTTGTCTAATTTAAATCAGACTTTTCATCTTTCAGTAAGCTAGTTCCTCTGCAGCATTCGGAGATTAATTTTCCTGCCCTCTTAGTCTCTGGCCAGGTGTTAGCTTGCTCCTATTGATTGAAAACCTGCCTAGGTTGACCTTAATGCTTCTTGCCCTCTCTGTGGAGTTACCTGCTGTCTGTGGAGCTACCTGCTATCTCTACGTTTGAAGCTCTGTAACTTCCCTCATCAATATTTTCAATCCTGTCTGTAGACTTTTGTGTTTTTGATCCCTTAGCCTTCTCTGCTGGGTGCCTGGGCTCTGTAGCTTCAGATCTTTGCTGTTTTGCCCTTTTGCTCTTCCAACCCATCAATTTGCTCCCATTCACTGACCTCTGTGGACAACTTCCCTGAGTGTCTGCAGGTGAGTCCTTTGTTGTGACATCCAGAAATACTTCTCCATCCTACTAGCGGTGGAATGTTTTGGCTAGAAGCTATTTTATAATGCATCTTTTTTTCTTTTCTCTTTCTTCCAATAGCCTTCCTAGCATTCATCTGGCCAGCTGCTTCCAGTCTGTAAATGCTGTGCAAGTCAATCCTTTCATGCATCAGATTAAAACTGCTGTTGCAATGACTCTTGGTCACCCCAAACCTTTCAGTAGCTGCTGATATATACATACCCATCCCAGATTCACTTTTGTGCCACAAAGACCACTGAGATTCCTTTTACTTTTAATCAACAGAGCTTATATTTTAGGCTATAAACACTTAATATATTTTCTGTTAACACTGTAGGCACTAAACTAAGTGGTTTATACAGAACTGATTCTTCAGATTTGTTTGACTGCAACCTTGTCTTACCTGGTGCTGTTTGTGAATGTGCTGTGTGGATCCTCAAGTACATAAACTGAGTCAGTCTCCTGAAGCCTCTGTTCACAAACCAGTGTGTTCTACAGTGGAGTAAAGGATTGCTCTGTTTAGTTTCCTTGTATGCATGTATTAAGGTAGGGACAAAGAAGTGGCCACAACTAGAAACTTGGAGACTGAGCTTCTTCCCAGCTCTGGTTTGCTAGGAGAATCACCAGGTAGATTGCAACCTCTCCCGCTTTTGCTATAGTGAAGTGACTTTTACTTTTTTGATTTTGTCCTGTCTGTGGTACCTTGGCAGCATTTCAACACTGGCAGCCAGCCTGAAACCAGGAGCACTGAATAAATCAGCTCTGGCTTAATGTCTTCAGAAGACATGCTTGAGCCCCAAAGACTTTTTTTTTTTTTTTTTTTATGTAGTTGAAATCTAGATGACTTTCTGATAGCTTGCAGTTATTTTATTTAAATCTCTTCTGGTTTGGGAGAAGAATAATTGACTTAGGTGCATTTGGACCTCCTGCCAAACTCTGGCAGAACCTTGCTAGGAGGGAAAGTGCACTTCTGCTTACAGCATGCAAAACACTGTGGGTTGTGGTGGTGTTTTTTTTTTTTTCCTTACCTGATTTTAAAAGGAGACCTTCAGTCTTGCTCCCATATTTAAGAATGCTTCTCTGTCTTTACTGATCCATTAACAAATACTGTGAATGCTGGAATTATGTTAAAATAAATGAACAGCTACCAGTAAGTTTGTACTTACGCTTAGCTTACTCTTGGTGATTCTATGTTTACTAATTCCAGCAAACCAGTTTTTGTGACTGGTATTTATGGCCAAATTAAGAGCCAGTGTATGCTTAGGAACTGTCTGCTGAAAGCATGTCATAACAGCCTGATACCAGCAACTAGGTCATAGCCACGGCAATGGCATCAACCTTAATATGCTCTATGGAGAACCTGAGGTGACTACTTAGTAGTGGCTTCTACTGTAGCCTTTTCCTTATGGGGGCCAACCTAGGTCAAAAGAGTAGCAGGAAATGAGAACAAAAAGAGCAACCTGACCACCAAGATATCACATATGTACTGGGGAAAACTTATTACCCACTGGACAAGAAAGGATTGATGCTGTCACTGAGGGTTTTCCTTTACTGCTACTACTGCCTTGCACTGATCACACATCGGAAACGCTACTGAGGAGACAGTCTCTGTTCTCTGATTCTATGCTGAGCTTAGTGTAAACCAAGTTGCTTCTATTTAATGTCATAAGTAACATCAGCACTAATATTTCTGCATAATGCATAGCCCCTGAGAGTAAGAGGAGGGGAACATGAACAAGGGCATTTACTAGGCTGCTGAGCTCATTTCCTACTGGTTTGATTTCTTTCACTTGATAGGAAAGTAGTGTGAAGTAGCAGAAAATCAGGCCCATCTAGGGAAATAAAATACATTCTTCTTGTTATCCTTTGGGGCAGCAGAATAATTTACTCTGAGCAGAGAGAATGTCTGAAAGTTCTATGAAGTCCTACACTAAATTTTGAGCAATTCTGTTCATCTATCCTATTTGTTTGAGAGCTGATTTTGGCGTCATGTGCTTGTAATTGAAATTTGATGTTGCTCATATTAAAATATTGTTGATATGCAAAATGGCACGCACTGACTGTTTGATTTGCAAACGGCTGCTGTAAAATGGGTGATCTTGAATATTAATGAAGCAAGCTTTCAAACAAACTGCCATTTCCTTTCTGTCCTCCTGTCCCCTTTTTTGGTGTAGGTGCAAATGGTTTGACAGGATGGAAACTATGAAAATAAGCAAATTGATTTAATTGAGTGCACCATTAATTATTCATTAACTGTTCGAAAGGCAACGTCTTGGCTCTTTGTATATATCTATAGTGCCATTCACTATCTGCTCTTTAGTGTTGTCTCTTGATTTCAGTAGATGTTTGTTACTCATTTTTGTCATAACTTAGTCAAAAGACTGTGGTTCCCTTAATCAGATCCTTTTGGACAGGTAGAACCATTATTGCCCCTGTTCCAACAATGTGGGCATTTCGAGTGGCGTATTATTTGCAGTGCGGGGTTTTTGGCAAAGTGTCACACAACATAGCTTTACAGGTGAGTTAAAGTTGTCTTTGTATTTAAGCTGAACGTTCAGCTCATGCTGTGCATCCTGCTCTGTAGAGCAGATCTGTTTCACTCTGCACTGATTTCTGTTCTCAGAAATCCATATTCCAAGTCCTGATGAAGAGATTAGAATTTATATTGTAATGAGCTTGTTTATCAAAGCCAAGTTCTGTGACGAAATAAAAGAAAATATGAACTGGATCTTGTTTGAAAGCAAATTCTAAAATAATCCTAGAGGTTCACTGTCACTAGTAACAGTAATGAATAAAAATGAAAACAGCACAGCAAACTGCTTTCAAATCTCAGATGGATTTCAGGTAGATCTTAGGCAGAACCTGTGTTGTTTTGACTGTAAACTTGGGTCCAATATCAAATGCTAGGGTGTTAGGGAACCTTTGCTGATTTGCTTTACTTTGGAGACTAAAAAAACACCTGTGAAAGAGGCCTTTTTGATTCTCATTGGACTTAGCACCATTATTTTGATCTTGTCTCATGCAAATAAAGCTTTTTACAAACCACTTCTGAGCGTCATGTAATTAGATGCATTTGAAAATCAATAGTGTCTGTATAAGTCATGTTGAAAAAGTATTAGCAGACACTTAATGAGTTGCAAAATGGAGTTCTCATACACTGCGCTGATCGAAAGGAGGGAGGCCATAATCAGCAGAAGTTTTGCAGCTTCAAAGAGAACAGCAGATGCCCAAAGACAAGGTTGATAATAAAATCAGAAGCATCAGTGTCTGTAATTTATTCCATTTACTATGGTCTTTATCCAGTCTGCCATATGCTATGGGATATAAATTTTGTGTATATGTTCTTTTTTTCTTTTGTATGCTGATCATTACACAAAAATACTAAAAACTTCATCAGGAGAATGCTAAGCATCTGGTGAGAGCAAGGATCAGTGAAAACAAGGGCATTTCAGAGAGGTTTTGATTATAACATGGACTATTGAATTTGAGTTTGGCATTTTATGATGTTGTGTGGACTATGCTGGGCTAATTTGCACTGTCTAGACCTTGACAGCAGCAAAGGGGAAATGAGGCTGGAATCTGAAACTACTCTTTTCTTTTTCTGGTGGGAGCTCCAGGAAGAAGGCTGCCTTCCTCAAATACTTCTGCAAGGTTTGCTTGGGCTCCTCGCAGGGCTTACTAGCGGGTGGAGGTATACGCTGGTCCTGCTCTTGTAGAGAACCAGCTCTAGAGATGGCTGCGGTGGGGAAATGGCAGAGCTGTAGAGCAAAGTTTATGGCCATTAATGTACTTTCTTGTCAGAGGGAGCCTGGAATCATAGATGTAGTGGATGATGTTGGCAGAATCCTCTTCTGTCAGCTGAAGTTAGCCTGCACTTGCTAGGTCTCTGCAGACCTGTGCTATGATCCAGATGTGCCTTGCTTTGGCATCGGGGATGCTTCTCCTCTGCAAATAACTGAAGTATTTCTAGATTCTTTATAATTCTCCAGATGCTAATTGGTTGGAGACAGCAGAGTCAATCTGTATTTTATTTCCTGGAGGGAACTGCTTGTCTTTTTTTTTTTTTTTTAATATGGGGAAATCATGTCAGAAATGGCAGGGAGCTAGAAGCTAATAATGAAACATGTTTATTTTCAAAGAACAACAGAACCCTCAAAGGCAGACAATCTGAGGATGTGTTCAGAACATATAATTTAGCAAACATGAAGGAATAGGACTTGAAATACGAAGAAAAAAAAGCCCACAGTTAAATTAAATATCCAATTAAGCTATCTGCTTGGCTGCGAAATATCTTCTTGACAGACAATTAGTTCTGGGCAAGTCAAATATTTCCAGCTGTGAATTCATATAGGGCAATTGAAGAAACTAATCTATATTTGATGTGAGGAAGTGGTAAAATGCAAAACTTCTGAATGAATATGGAAGTTTAGACTATGGACTGCCCTGCAGTCTTGCCGCTGCAGGGGGTAGGATATGGTGATTTCCTAGGTGACCATGTAGTACCTTTCTTTTCTATAGACTGTCTCTAGTTGGATAGCATCACTGATTTCTGATTAATACTGGAGATGCTGACTGCCAGTTCAATTTTAATAGCCAGACACAAAAGAGTGCACAAGATTATAGATAATATGTGGAATAGACTTCCGATTTGCTAAAATTGGAATTATGTTTTGCTAAAACAGGCTCACAATTGCTCTTCTTGACTCAAAGCTTTGCTTTGTTGCTGGATCTCAGGAAACTGGTTTTCTCTCTGGCTCTTTTTCCTCTCTGATGCACCACTCTGCTGGTGACTGGCCTTCGACTGTCGGTACGTAGCACTGCTGAAATTACCAGCATGGGGCTTTTCAGCAGTGTAAGGCAACTTGGAATTTGCTGTCTCAAGACTCATCAGCTGTGGCTGGCCCAGGATGGGCTCTTCTTCCCAAATAAGAGCAGGACAGTGCTGAGGGAGACATCCCAGAACTAGCTTTGAAGCTTCAACTGCTTCTAGAGGGAAGTAAGAGCAAGGAACAATCGGAGGAATGAGAATGACAATATCTGTTCCTGTAAGTCTTATCTCAAAAACTTTGAATTTACCAAATATGCCTGAATGCACATGTTACTACTGCCTCATTTGCCTGCCAACAGCGTGTTACAGAATGCCCTTCTGAATTTTCTCTCGAGCCTTTGGCTGTTATTAATTTATGAGGCAAAATTGCTCAGGATAGTGTTAGTGATGTAGAACTGAAATCCTACTGGTGCTTTTAAATGTTTCTTTAAAATACATGATACTATATTTTTCCTAGTATATAAATAACAGGGTGGAGTTTGGGTTTTGTTGTGTTTTTTTTTTTTTCCCCCTCCCAATTTCTGGCCCAATAGGCTTTACTTTAACCTGCTTAAGGATCTGTTTTGTTCTTTATACCTGCAATGCCAGAGACACAGAGAAAAGCTTTAGCCGTTTTAGGTGTGGAGAAATACATCTGTGGTGATAACTTGTTGATGTGCCAAGTTCTAGTTTAATACAAGCTAGAATTACTGAATTGTATGAAGATCTTGAAAAGCAAGGTTTATACTGGAAGCAGCAACTGACCATTAACTATAGTGGTGCTGTTGAGGGACTGTTATAATAAATTGTTTGGACTTTATGAAATGGTGACATAAAGAAAGCACATTTGATTTTAGAGCATAATTATCCCATTATTAAAACTTGCAAGGGAGGTCAAAGACAACAGAAAGGGCTTCTTCAAATACATTGCTGACAAAACTAACACTAGAGGCAATGTAGGCCCTCTGTTGAATGAGGTGGGTGCCCTGGAGACAGAGGACAGAAAGAAGGCAGAGTTGCTGAATGCCTTCTTTGCCTCTGTCTACACTGTTGGAGACCGTCCTCAGGAGCCTCAGTCCCCTAAGGCCCCAGAGGAAGTCATGACAAAGGAGGAGTCTGCCCTGATTGATGAGGAGTGGGTTAAGGATCAGTTTGAACACTTGGACATTCATAAATCCATGGGCCCTGATGGGATGCACCCACGGGTGCTGAGGGAGCTGGCGGGAGTCATTGCTAGGCCACTCTCCATCATCTTTGGTAAGTCGTGGGTAACAGGTGAGGTGCCTGAAGACTGGAGGAAAGCGAATGTCACTCCAGTCTATAAGAAGGGCAGGAAGGATGACCCGAGTAACTACAGACCGGTCAGCCTCACCTCCATCCCTGGAAAGGTGATGGAACATCTTATCCTTGACACTGTCTCTAGGCATATCAAGGATAAGAAGGTTATTAGGGGCAGTCAGCATGGCTTTGCCAAGGGGAAGTCATGTTTGACCAACCTGATAGCCTTTTACGAAGACATAACCAGGTGGATGGATGGTGGCCATGCAGTGGACGTGGTCTACCTGGACATCAGCAAGGCCTTTGACACCGTCTCCCACAGCATCCTCATAGGTAAACTGAGGAAGTGTGGTCTGGATGACCAAGTAGTGAGGTGGGTCGAGAACTGGTTGAAGGGAAGAAGCCAGAGGGTTGTGGTCAATGGGGCCGAGTCTGGCTGGATGCCTGTGTCTAGTGGGGTCCCTCAGGGGTCAGTGCTTGGGCCGGTGCTGTTTAATATATTCATCAATGATCTGGATGAGGGATTAGAGAATGTTGTCAGCAAGTTTGCTGATGATACGAAGTTGGGGGGAGTGGTTGACACACCAGAAGGCTGTGCAGCCATTCAGAGAGACCTGGACAGGCTGGAGGGCTGGGCGGGGAGAAATCTTATGAAGTTTAATAAGGGCAAGTGTAGAGTTTTGCACTTGGGAAAAAATAACCCCATGTGCCAATATAGGTTGGGGACTGCCCTGCTGGAGAGCAGTGCAGGGGAAAGGGACCTGGGGGTTCTAGTGGACAGCAGGATGACCATGAGCCAGCAGTGTGCCCTCGTGGCCAAGAAGGCCAATGGCATCCTGGGGTGTATTAGAAGGGGAGTAGCAAGTAGGTCAAGAGAGGTCCTCCTGCCCCTCTACTCTGCCCTGGTGAGGCCGCATCTGGAATATTGTGTCCAGTTCTGGGCCCCTCAGTTCAAGAAGGACAGGGAGCTGCTTGAGAGAGTCCAGCGTAGAGCCACAAAGATGGTGAAGGGAGTGGAGCATCTCCCTTATGAGGAAAGGCTGAAGGAGCTGGATCTCTTTAGCTTGGAGAAGAGGAGGCTGAGGGGTGACCTCATCAATGTTTATAAATATGTCAAGGGGGAATGTCAGGAGGATGGAGCCAGGCTCTTTTCAGCGGCATCCACTGACAGGACAAGGGGCAATGGGTGGAAGCTGGAACACAGGAGGTTCCATAAAAATATGAGGAAAAACTTTTTCACTGTGAGGGTGACTGAGCACTGGAACAGGCTGCCTAGGGAGGTTGTGGAATCTCCATCTCTTGAGACATTCAAAACCCGCCTGGACGCGTTCCTGTGCGCTCTAGTGTAGGTGATCCTGCTCTGGCAGGGGGGTTGGACTAGATGATCTTTGAGGTCCCTTCCAACCTTTAACATTCTGTGATTCTGTGATTATTCTACTCTCTGGCTTTTGTTTTATGCCTTTCTCCTAAAATAAATTTTATGACAACCATAAGCATATTAAGCCATAGAGAAATCTGTCCCATGGGCAACTCTTTGCATTTTTAATGTGTTCTTTGTGTGTGTAAGACAGGTTGTATATTATGTGACCTGTGGAAGGACCATAAACTCAACTAGCGATTGAAAAAGCTAATGTATCACAATCACAGTTCAAAAGTTTGTACAAGTTTCTACATTAAACTATTGCTGAGCAAACATTGCTCAGTACATGAAGCACAACTGTAAGACCTGTTTTCTGAGAATAGCTTAGAAAAGGGAACAAATAGTAACTGTAGGTTTTTTGGGTTTTTTGCTCAATTTGATCAGTTCCATCCAACTCCATCTAATCAGTTCCATCCAACTCCATCCACTGGATGGAGTTCCATCCAATTCTCATTGTCAATCTGAGCCCTTACCTTTATAAAAGGGTGAGTATGACATCAATCTCTGGCTTCATTCCCCACGTACTTCCCTCCTAGACCTCATTTTCCATGCCATACTGGCTACATATCTAAAAGTGGATGCTCCTTTATCATAAGCACCCCTCCCATGTGCTGTAGGTCCTACATTGTGGCTGCAGATGACCATTTGTATTTATTAGACAAAATGATGAAGCAGGTAGAAAAAAGGAACGAAATATCAGCAATGCCAGCAGTCTCCTGGGTGTGACGGAACACACTTGAGAGCAGCCTATTTCTTTCTCCCTCAACTCCAAAGTTATCAATTAAGAGACAATCCAGTACAGCACCAGCTACAAAAATAACTTATGCTCATGAAAATTTAGTCACTATTCTGGTCACTATGAATTCATGTTCTGTTGTATTCTGTGCATTTGAAGCAGAAGTATACTGATATCAAGTGTGAGCTGTATATTTGATGCAACTATTAGTAATACGCAGCAAAAGCTGTGAAACTTGGAAGAAAATAATTGAAGTAGAGCATTGAGTGTTATGGAACATGTATCACCTACAGAAGAGAAGAGATTTCCTTCTGTATTTTTGTATAAATAGATCCTACCTAAAGCTTGTTTGCTTAAGTTAATTCTTTTAAGATTGTAGGGGATTAATAGGCTAATATGTGGGCCACCTCACGAGGCAAATACATTATTCATAGGGAAGTATTGACTTGTGTACTACACTTCATGTGTTCTGCCTTAAATTTGGAAAGCCATCATTTATCTTCATAGTTTGACATTTTCTCAATCTTACTGAGCACTGTGCTCGCTGGTTGCCTGCTCTCATTGGGATTTAGTTGGATATTTGACCTTGCCAGCATTCCTGACTATCAGGAAGATTGTGTTTGAAAGGGGTGATCTGTAATAGGTGTCCTCTAATGATGAATGTAATGGAAAAAATAATGGAAGGTTCTGGGGAATACATTTAACACTTTGCAATTAGAGAACTGCTAACACTTTAATTATCAGAAGGTTAGTCGATTTAAGTATTATTATCCCTTGCAAAGACGTTAGTTTCCCCTCCCTCCACTCCTTGCTTTCACAGAATGCTAATTTAAGGGAAGTGGTCTTTCTTTGTAATTAATTACAGTGAACACAATGCTAACAACCTTATTTCACAAATTTTATAAGGGTGAATGAAATCGGTCAATTCCCAGCTTGGAACTGCCTTCTGCTCCCATGAGAGGAGCTTTGGGAGGCAGGAAGCATGGGGTAGAGAGGCAGGAGAGATTATCCCTCTGCCCACCCCATTATTTCAGCTTGATCCTGAAGTAATCCTGGCTGTCAGAAGTGAAGGTGAGCTCGAATGCTTCTGGGAAATGTAATCCACAGCCTGTATCTTGCCTTGTCTGGGAGTCATAGAATCACAGAATGGCCGAGGCTGGAAGGGACCTTAGAGGTCATTTAATCCAACCTCCCTGTCATGGGCAGGGACGCCTCTCAACTAGATCAGGCAACACATGGGAAGAAAAAGACTTTTGTGTAGAGGCCCCAGATTTCATTTGGCTTCAGCTGGAGCTTCAGTGAGAAGGTACAGTGATCTGCAGGACCTCAAACAGAATGATGCGGATGATTCTCAGTGAGGGATGAGTGGGGAGGAAGGGGCTACCCTATATTGCTCTCTTCCTCATTTATTTCTGCTAGAAATGTCTTATGTTGTGCGTTTCTGTGCCCTTAAAGAAACCACCAATTGTCCTTCAAGAACTGAATACAGTAAAAGTGATTTAAAGAATCTTGTTTTCTACCATCTTATCTCCTATACCCTCCCTCCCTCACAACGCCCCCCCCCCCAAAAACAACAGAACAAACCACCTAGAAAAGAAGACAGCAGCCAAAAGTTGTTACCCACACATTTCCCTTCTGTTATGTGCTGCCTGGGAGAGAAGCTGAGGAATTTGACATTTTGTCTCGTTTTTGCAAAACTCTTTAAGAAAGAGGTGTGGTTCAGGGTTTCTTTTTTTTTTAATCTCCCGGTTCTCAAGGTTTCAGGTGGGTGGGGATGGTTTCTGCAAGTGTATACGTAATTTTTCATTGCTGTGTGATACAATAGTGCTTCTCTGAATCTTGTAGATAAGAGTGGGAAGCCTCCAGACTTCAGTTACAGCTAGCAGGTATGATAAAGGACTTATCCTAAAGGAACAGTAAGGGGAAAACCCCCTCCACAATGTGTTAGCAGCTTCTGCTGTAGAATCAGTCTCTGGGGGTTTGTAATGGTTAAGTTAGAGAGAAACACACATTGGGTATTTGTTTTTCTGGGTTTTTTCCCTAGATCCAGATTTTTATCTCCCCATTTGAAACTGTTTTACGCACCTTTCATTAGGGCCTGTTGTCATTTTGTATACTGGAAAAAAATAATATATGAAATTCAATTACTTGGATGATCTTTTTTTAATAAATGCATTTGCACATACGAAAAAGGTTTCCATCTAGTCCCCTCATTTTCTTCCTTGTGTCACATGTTTTAGCTTGAAATAGAAACATTTGTCTGTTACAGCCTTGGAAATGAAACACTGCTTGCTTTATTTCTCCATGTTGTTGCTTAAGGGAAAAAGTGTGTCAGGATGATCTATTGTGGGCAGTTAAGTAAATCCAGCTCCAATTTGTATTCTGCACTTTTATCAGTAGAACATTTCCCGTGGCCTTATCAGGGCAATTAAAAAATATGCAAACTATTGTCAGGTTCCATTGAGAAGAACAAAAGGATTACTGAATAATTCAAAGGGAAGCTCTAGCGGTGGGTCTGTCTCCAGCTCTGTCATTTTTCATCACGCTGTATATAAATGACTGACTAGCTGCCTCTGTCCTAGGTGTTGCCTAGTCTTAGATGTTGACCTTCCTGTACTGACAAAGAGATTCCTTACTTATTTGACAGTAACCTTTTCAATGCAATCACTTCTATGCCGTACAATATTAATGGAGTGACAATGAATAATAAATGCTTTCCAAGACAACCTGCTTGTTTCAATTAGATTATTGGATTTCCCAGGAGTGGCTCCCATGTACTGTCAGGTGTGATGTAGATGCTCATGCTGGCACATATAACCTGATGTTTTAAGAAGAAACGATAATTGGCTTTGCTCAAACATCTATAAGCACGGGATAGTGTGTTACAGATAATAAAGGCTTCATGTGCCATGCAGATGCACACATGTGTGGTGTAATATGTGCACCAGAGCAGTGACTTTTTTTAGGCCAAATATATGTGGAATCTCTAGCTGAACAACTAAATTAACATTTCTGCAAGGTAGTTAGGACCTTCTACCTCTGCCATGTGTTGAAGATGAATAAAGACTATGCTGGTCTTTTGACTTCTTACCACGATGCATTAGTCACTTCAACAGATAGGACTCATTTGGAATTTGAAATGATCACGCAGCAAGAACATTCAGAATGCTTTTCTAGCTATAGTAAGGGGCTTTTTCAAAGATTTCACATAACACTAAAAATGCTTCCACCTTTATTTTGACATGTTTGGAGGGAAAGGAGAAACACACTTATTTCAAGGGCCAGAAGTAGAAATATCTTGCTGTTAAAATAAAAAACAAAAACAAAGCAGCCTGTAGATTTTTTTTGTACAGAGGACTAGCTGTGCATTAATATAAATTTACGCTAAAAGTCCTGCTGTGAGGAGGGTTATCATTTCATTGCAGGACTGGATTACCTTGGATGAACGTATCCCATCAGGAGTTTCCTTGAGATCCTTGCAGAGGCTTTGTCTTTCTGGGTAGCTCATCCATCCCACCACTCCTGCCGGCCAGAGGAGTTATGGGAAGGCTGCATGTGTAGGTGGGAAGTTACACCTAAGTTCTAACAGAAATCATGGGGGACTGTGTGTCAAATATTGCCCAACACTTCAGACTTCAAACTGATGTGATTCCCCACCAAGAATTCCAGTGTGTCTGGAAGTATGGCTGCTTTTCAATTTTCAGTCCATAGAAAAAGGCATATGTAATGTTTCCATCAACAGACAGGGTGAAGAATCTGTGCCACTGTCTGATTTTGCTTTTAATTTTGCGTTATCTCAGTTTTAATTATATATGTGTTCTTAACAAGCTATGATGGGGTGAGAAATTCCTTCCAGTTTAAATAGCTGAATAACCTATGGCCAATTATAACTTCTTTAGCTGGTTATAAAATCTGACAAACCATATTAAGTATAAATTTAAAATGAAGTCCCTATGCTGACAGGTGATATTTATCATTAACAAAACATGCTGCAGGATTCCAATAGGTATTTCTCACAGGGTAATAAGCAACCCTGTTTCCCCTATGCAGCAGGATTAAAAACGCTGGTTTTGCAGCTATGTGCAGGGTTTTATGCTTGGTAATAACCTGAATTTGTTTCCACTGAGGAACTGCATTTGAAAAAAACAAATCAAGTTTTCCAGTATGCATGTTGGCTTGCTGACTCCTCAGCAGGCTGCTCTATAGAGGGGAGAGTCTGTTTGCAAATATACTAATCACAATATTCTAGTGGATCTAAATTTATTTTTCTTCTCAAAGTTTCTTGCAAAGGCAATATTTGTATTTCTTTTGGCTCTGTGTGGGATTTGTTTATTCTTCTCATGTTTCAGCCAGGGAGATGCTTATTTTGCATATGAGGAGCAAGAGCCTGGGGCTGAAGCAGAGGGAGATGACCCAGGCTAGTGACTGAGTTCCTTTGTTTATCTAACCCTTTCCTGAAGCTTAATTAAATTGAACACCAAGTGTCCCAGCTAAGAGCTGTATTACTCAGCTGGCATATAAACTCTGGTCTATGTGGCTGGACTTTCTTCTGAGACCAGCACAACCCTTTTCCTCTATAGATGCTGGTGTCAAAGGCAAGGAATTTAGCTGGGCTGAATCCTCCTATACAAAAGGACCACAAAAAGCTTCCAGACAGGGAAGCCTTTCCAGAGAGCAGAAGCAGAGTCGATCACACTACATGTATTTAAGCTACTTGCATAGGGGGAACAGCAGAAATGAAATAGGTTGGCTCCAGGTGAAGGTGTGCTGCTGTTTCTAGGGTACTGTTGGTACTGAAATGAGTGGGGTTGTAGATAGCTGGGGAATGTCAGCTCTGGGTCTTGTAGTTCTGGTCCTTTCCCCTGTCCCTGATTGCTGGACCAAGATCACACTACCTTCTTTTGCTAGTGTCAGTGGTAATGACAAGCTCACTTGGTATTTGTAGGGTTGTAACTTCTGAACCACCCAACTCCTAATCGAGTTCAGTTTACCTCTAGGTAGTTCATGGTTACATTAGGTTTTTTTTTTTTTTATTGATAAGATTAGAGGAATTTTACATTTTGCCATAGTTCACTCAGAGAGAAGGATCTTTTTGGGACTTTTATACTAAACCTGTGACACTGGTTCAGGGAGCAGGTTCTTGTTTGCATATTACTGATGCTTCCTTGTTTTACCAAAGACTAAAAAGTACAGAAGCTAATGCTGAGATTTTTCAGAACAAGACTATGCTGTGTTTAAACAAGAAGCCTTGTTTTAAAACTGGTCATTCAAGTTTTCTTCCCCGTAGTGCTTTTAGACAACCCATTGACAATGGTAAGCTTTAGCTGGTAATTTGGAACTCTTCCAAAGAAGAAATTTCAATTAGAACTGAGTAAAAGTTGTATTACCCTCCCTCCCTTGGCTGGTAAACCAAGGAAGGCTTCAGTGTACTCCACTGTTCCCCACTCATGGAAACTTCACGGAACAGTCTTTAGGAGGAATGGAAATAGTGATGGAGGTGATGGTGGAGCTCATGCATGAGACAACAGCGTCTCATGGTTTCCCCCAAGGCTGGCAGTTAGACAGTATGTTTCAAAAACGTATTGTACTCTCCTTGGATTTCTGTGAGCCTTAACAGTATGAGTGCGCTGAACTGTTGTGCACGTCTTTACAGCATCTGCCCTCTGTTCCATTACATCCCGAATGCTGCTTCTGTGTGATAACTTAATTGCTTAATGTCATCTTCAGTGTTTAGCTCTTGAGCCTGAAACCCTGAACAAATGTTTTAACTGAAAATGGGAGTGTAGATGGATTGTGAAAGCATTAATTTTCTCACTGAGAAAAAGGCTGCCAGATCCTGCTCCTTTAGCTGTTGTGCGTATTGGAGTTGGCTGATCCAAGAAGAAATGTCTTTTTTTCTTTCATGGTTGGCAGGACAGGATTGGGAGATTGCGTACCACCACATCTTTGGTAATACTGTGTTACCGTATCATGTAGCTGTGATATATGTGATATCATGTATTATCATACCACTATGTATATATCATTCTGCCAGCCACTAAGGCAAAACAAATCAAACAGCCATAGAAACATCCTGAACACAGTGAAGTCACATAGGAATGCCCTGTGGCCGAGGGCCTTGCTTTTAGAAAAAAGCAAAATGCAAATGACTGTGTTCACCGTTAATCTGTGACCTGTGTATGATACAGTGGAACAGCTCCAGGCTGAGGACAGAAATAATTCTGAAGGATCCAAGGGTCCACAGGTACAACAGAAGGCAGCTTTTGGCATGTGATTTTTCAGTTCAGTGATATCAGGGCTGAGATGATGGGTATAACAGCTTATTGCTCTCCAGAAAGGTGTTCCCAGTTGAATTAACAAGCTTTTCAGAAATAAATTTCAAATATAAGCATAGAATAGTTTGAATTTTGTCTTTCCATTTCTTCTCCTCTTCCCAGGTGTTTTCGTATGACCGTGTGGCTTTTCTTTCTCAAATATCTCCCAAGTTCACTTTAGCCTATCAAGTTTGTAAACATTAACTCAAAGTGGTGATGCAGCTTTATGTGGGGGTGGGGAGTGCTTGGGATGTTTGAAAGGTTGCTTTGAACCAACCAACCTGGTGTTGCTGTAGTGGAAAAAAAAAAATCCCCCACCAGAAAACCAAATCAAACCCAAATGGAGTGGCTTTAATTATGTTACACATAATAATTTGGTAGTGAAATTATTTTGAGGAAAAATCTACTCCCAAAGTGCCACTGAGTCAAAAAACAGGTACTGAAGAAAAGATTAAAATGATCATTGTTGGGAATATCTTTCAGCTCCTGCATGAATAAAACTAAGTTATGAAATATAGATACACAAGCAGGTGAAGGCACTTCATAGCATCTTTAGGTATACATCAAGCAGTCTTTGTCATAAATTTTACAGCACCTCTTGCCACTCTGGGTGTTTAACTTGCAGATGAATTACTTTCTGCTTGCATCAAATGCATCATATGTGGATAATATTTATGCAAATTGCACGCTGTTCTCCATGAGTTTATGGTTAGATATTTGAAATAATGCCTTTGTACTGGTTTGATTTTCTACCTTTGACTTGACACTGTTCTTCTAGAGGGAGACGGTATTGGATACATTTTGATAAACAATGCAGAAATGACAGATTTAGGCTTTAAATGAAATTGTGTTCTATAAACTGTGAAACAAAGAGTCATAACTTACCCTTAGCTACATACATTTCAGGGAAAATTATCTTTCATGCTTTGATCTACACTGTATCATTTTACTGAGTGGCCTCGTGTGCAGCATCAATCAAATCCACTGAAGATGGGTGAGAATCTCATTTAGAATCAGAGAATACAAATCACAGATTCATCTGCCTTGTGGGAAGGAAAATATTCCATGAGTCCCGGTTTCTCCAATTACAACTGAATTATTTTTGTAAAACTGCAGAGAAGAAACTCCTGCAGTCTTGCTTCTTGTGTATTTATCGATTTGGATTGACCACATGGGACTTGGTCCAGGGCTGAGTCCTGTGGGAACTGGGTGTGCCCAACTATCCTCCCAAACACCTTCCTCCCCTGCTTGTGCTCCTCATCAACATCTGAGCCTGGGAAAAGCAGAAAGGTCAAGTTTCAGTTGCCATAGGGTAGGTACTTTAACTCTTGCCACAGGATGGTTGTCGTGCCAGGTGCCCACACTGTCTCACTGTGGTCCCCGAGGTGTCATGAAGAACTCATAGCCAAGAACCTGTGTGACCCTGACCAGGGGCTGGATCCACTGATCAACTGGGAAGGGGAGAAGGCAGAAGGAGGGATGTGGCACCTTCCTGCCCACGGTCAAATGCTCCCAGGTGCTGCTGGCAGGGAGTTCACGGCAGGCCAGGTAGTTGTGGTGAGGGACTGTCCTTGTAGACTGGCCAAAGGATTCCCTGAGAAAACTTTTTCAGGCTGCCAGTTCCCAAATTAACTGCATTTCTGGCTCTCTAAGCAGGGAGAAAGAAAACAGAGGGAGGAAATTTGCTCCAAGAACATTTTTTAGAGCTGGAGTGAGAGGGATTGTGTGTCAGATGAGAAATCTTTATGCAGGGCAGTGCTTCTCTCTAAATACAGTTCTGTTTTCCAGTCATAGCTTATTGTCTCTTGCTTGATATTTGTTGCTATATCAGTGTGTTGCCAGGGAAATACGGTGTCTGATGTGATAAATTCTGTGTTAGAAATTCAGTCCCGAGATAAATGAGAACAGAGATTAGAGGGAGGAAAACTTTTTTTTTAAATGCCAAGAGTGGTGCTAATGAGCAGAAGTAGGAGAGAAGTTAACTCCTGCGGGTGAACTCTGTGAAGCAGGAGACCTTGCAGAGCTTGTGAGAGTCCACAAACCTTTTCTACTTTTATATCTTCAGCCAGGAAAGTTTTTAATGATTGTTCTGCATTAGTGAGAAGAAATAAAAAACCCAAGCACTGGTTTCCAGTCTGAATTCCAACTTGCTGGGCAAGAAAATGTGGTGACTGTGATCCAGTCCATCTAGCATGCACACAGCACTTGCGTGCTGTAAATTGATAATGATGAAAATATATATCTTGATTACTTTTTAACTAAAAATCACTTGTCATCCAGGGTTTAGAGATTCATGCCCTTGCACCTACCTTTGGCTGCAAGACAAATAGCCAAGAAAGTTGTTTAGCTTACTAAACCTCTCTGCATACAACTGCTCTGCTTATAATTGGGGACATGGTAGGTTTTACAGGTGTGTAGGTCTAGATACTAAAATATTTAATCTGTATCTGTCACTTGCAGCATTTTCTACCTTTCCTTTACCTTGTCTCCAATTTCCTGGCCATTCCTAATGTTGCAGAAGGAAAGGCTTAGGAAAAATGTAGAGAAATGTGACTATGAAGTTGTTCATACTTGGCACTTTCTGTGTTTTAACTTTCAAATTTTAAACAAATCCACTGCTGTTTTCCATAGAGCATGTTTTGCATGACTAAAAAACCAAATTGATCACACAATGCTAGAGCCTTGGACTTTGTAGGCAAGAGAGTGGCTTTTCTGTGGCTGTAGGAAAGCTGCTGTATTTTTTTCTCTCTACTTTAGTACCATGTCTCTTGTTAGCTTGGCATGAGCAGACTTTTGCAAGAGACAAGGAGAGAAGTGTCACTTCCTATGATGTCTTTCCCTAATCTGCTTTTAGTCCCATTTCTGTCCCTTGTCTGCTTGCTGCAGACACCTGTGGGAGACCAAACAGGACTGTCTGCTCCAGGCTACTTTGATTCTAGCTGCGTAGGAGATTATAGAAAATCTGATTTGTGCTACAGCAGACACCCATTTTTCATTCCAGAACTTCCCTTTAGGAAATGCACATTCTTCTTTCTCTCAGACTTGTAGTAGCTTTTCCTGCCCATGTCTCTGTCTTGATGTCTTACCTAGCTCCTACTCTGGCTGCTGCAGTGTTTGGGAGTTGGTAAGGCAAAGACAAGTCAACAAAATGATCTTTCAGATTCTCTTCTCTTCTCTCTGGTCTCTGCTTACTGCCTGTGATTAACTGTAAATAATACTATTCCTTATTAATATCACTGTAGGTGAATCAGACCCCGAAACTGCTGAGGTTCAGGTATTTAAGTGCTGTTTGCTTTGCTTAGGACACTCTAGGTGCTTGGCTTGGCTCAGCTCTTTTGACCTGCCTGGAAGGGGGAATGTCTGTGGCCTCAGGGACACTATGTGAGTGACAGATGCCCTGAAGGATGAACCGAACACTTGCAAGGAGTGTGGTGCCCCTCTGATCTTACTGCCCGTGATGGAGCTCACTTAGGGGAAGCCTGTGAGTCTGCCATTTGACATTTTTCACAGTGCTCTGCTTCGAGATGATCTTTATTTTAGGAAAAGGTTTGGAGGTGTTTTTACATTCTCCGTTCATCTCCTGTCCTTGATTTTAGACTCTCAGGAAGAAGTTCCCGCCCTGCTTCCTATCACATTTCAAAATGCTATTGTCTTCTCGTAAGAGCAGTAATGGGTTGGCTGCTTACTGCTGCTTTTTCTGTGGGTTGTGAAGTAGCAATGGCTCTGATAGTAGGATTAAGCATGTTTGTTATCAATCTGAAATCTGCAAGAATATGTTCCTTTCCCCTGTGCCAGGGTGGGCATGCTTGCAGGGACACTGCCATCCTTTAACCTTCTTGTCTCTTTATCCTGGAAGCTCCCTGAGGCAGGTGCAAGCTCCTAGTGAAAGACTGTGCAATGCTCAGAGCAAGACCATGTGCTCTGAGACCTCATGGTGTTTTTGTACTATGGGTAACAAATCCCAGAATTTTCAGTCATCAGGAGATGATCAGGTAGTTACCTCCTTAGTTACATCAGAAAAACTATAGAAACCAAGGTGCAGTATACCCCACTTTACAACAGGTTGGGAACTTGCTGTGGATACGTGTGCATGCAAAAGCCCTTTTTGTTTGGGCAGGTACCACAAAATGTGCTCGTAGCCTCTATCATCTGCCTGCATTTTGGTATGAGAATGTGGATTTTGAGAACTGAGAAAGAAATCCCATTTTAAACATACTGGGTGGGAAACATCTGTGAAAGATCACCAGAACGACTTTAATATCTGCCCCTCTAGAAAGAAATTGCTGATGTTCTCAGATAAACAATCCAACATTCTGTGAAATCTGAGTGCTTCAATGTTTACATATTTAAATGAAGACTTGAAATGAAAGAACTAATTAATTTAGCTCAAGCTCTTAACGTTTGCATTGTCTTCAATTTTAATTGATTTTCTTTTTCCACAGAGTTAGTGATTTTTACCACAATTCAGGCTATTCCTTTAAGTAGTTTTATGCCTAGGAGGGCCAAAAAGAGAGAAGACTATGTGGAAAAGGGGAATGTAAGAAATAGCTGCTAAGAATCTGAAAGCAAAAGGCTCTGATGTGAGTACACTGTCTTCTCTGCATTTCTAAGGAAATGTCTTTTATTTCCCTTACATAAAGGGAGACCAGAACTGGACCTTTCATGCACCTCTTAATTCAACTGAGAATAAACTTCATCATGGCTGCGAGCTCATGATCTCTGGGTGAAGGAAGTCTGGGCAAATGTTTTTCTTAAGTGAAGAGCATTTCAAAAGTGAGAGAGGGCCAAACAGCTCACAGGTCATTTGCCCACATGGGGCTATTTCAAGCTGCTTGTTTTGGGGAGAGGATGGACTGGCAGAGAGTGTTTTACTTACAGTCTGCCTTGGAAAAAACAAACCCCAACCAAAAAACCACTTTCACTGCTTTGCAATTCTATCTCTAAATCTTCTTGCCTATAGAAGATATTATTACCCATAGGTTTCTTCTGTTTGTCCTAATTTTTTTTCATTCACTTAATCCTTTTTTCCCTGAGTTCTGCCTATCTAATATGTTCTGTAGAAAGAGCCCTTTTGCCTTGGTATTTGACTGTCATGGATCACAGTAGACAAATCATTGCTTCCTTTTTCTCTGGTGCTTACACTTTTCAAACATTTGTATTCATTGCTGTTACTGTTTATCATCCCACAGAGATATGTCCCTCATTGTAGGGCTTCTAGCTAACGTCTTTCTCCAGCCCTTTAAATCATGTGTGTCTTCTTCCTCCCTCTGACCTCCTGTAAAATTTTCTAGCCTACTGGAGCAGTGCAGTTGTCCAACATGAATGCAGTGGGATTGTACTGAGGCCATTGCACTGGAGCTTGTCCTGGCAAGAAGCGCTGTTGGAATCACTCCTCCCCACAGGTTCTGGTAGGTTGATGCAGATGGTCAGTCCAGTGGGTACTACTGTAATAGCTTTTTTTCTTTGATTTTTTTTTTTTTTTTCTCTCTTTCCAAAATGGAAGCAAAGACTTCTGCCCTGGTGCCAATGCAATAAAAAAGGCAGAAAAAGACAGTGTACCTGTAGAGAAAATGCACTAGAAACTTGTAAAATTAGAATTGCGTGGTGTGAGAGACTGATAGGATGTCTCAGACAATCTGGGCCTCTTCAGAACCATAATTGAGCACAACCACCCTCCTGGTGCTCGCCCCATTGGCGTGGAGCTGACTCAGTGCCTTTCTGAGCCAACTGCCCCATCAGCGCCCTGGTGGGGGTGTGGGGGCAGGTAGGGCTTGGCAGTATGGCTGCAAAACAGAGAGGCCCCCACCATTCCCCAGACCTTGGTAATTTCCTCCAAGGCGTGAACAGCCCGGTGGGGTGGGGGCTCTGTAAAAGGTGACTGCCCTGGGAGCTGGGGGCGTGCTTGCCCGCCACCGAATTGCTGTGCCCGTCGTCCTTGTTGTGGGATCCAAGAGTGGTGATTTCTCTTTCTCTCCTGTTTTTTCTATCTTTCTTTCCCTAACACAAAAAAATAACTTCTGAGAACATAAAAATGCCAGAGCAGTCAATCTGGGGCCATTCAGTTAAGACTGAATGCTCATCAAACAATGTGTATAGTCTAGTTTGGAAACAAAGTTGTCTGGTGTTTGTAACAAAAGCTCATGGAGTTTGATACCAGAATATTTTTTGAAGTCTAGTCTTCCAGAACCCTGAAGTGAAATGAGAAAAAAGGAACCAGAGAAATACTTGCTATCCGGTTCTGCTCCTGATGTTAAGCAAATTATTCTTTATTTGGGTGGAGGGCACATCTCACAGTACTGTGGTACTGTGGCATGAGATAGAAGAAAGGGAAAGAGGTATTATAAGGATGAGCTCTCAGTCTTGGCACTTAGATTTTTTTTTTTTTCCAACTGTTACTAATTTAAGTATCATCATTGTTAAAATAGTTCTTTGTAATCTTTGAAGATACCTTTAGCTTGGAAAATCTAGACATTACTCCCATCATCTCGTGAATTCCAGCATTGACTGAATACATGAAAGCGTAGTAACTCTGCCACAACTTTAAAGGCGCCGTCCTGAGATTTTAAAAGGATGCAATGCTAAAACTTCCAAAGAATGTTTGACCTTTTTTATTAGTTTTAAAGTGAGCCTGTAACTGGTGCTTGCAAATTTTGCATGTTTGTTCCTGTTCAGTTGGGTAATGACTATTTTCTATAAAAAAAGCCAGAGCTGTGTATTCCAACATCCAGGTGGGATTTCAGGGCTCATTTCCTAAAATGAGGCCCTCAGGAATGCTACAGCTCCTCCTCTCTGCAGTTCACCTACCGTGTCTCTTCATTTCTCCAGAATACACATAGACTTACAAAAAAAAGCAAACACATATAAAACATACATACATGCATGATTTCTTCCAATATTATTGATCCTACAGCAAACAATTACTAGATTTGATATTCTAATTCCAAAATCTATCTCTGTGCAGAACCTTGATCTCAAGTATTGTAGTTTTCTTATGCAAATCTTTCTGTTAACCTTTGGATTATGTAACCCATGTTGCGATGTACTTTTTGCTCTTGTTGAGGCAAAAGCAGACATAATGGGAGGGTGTTATGCAAAATGAAGGTGGGCTCTTGGAGTAAGAAGTCTTTTGGAACTGCATGTCAGTTGTAGACCAAGGTATCTTGGATTAAAGTAGTAGGTTTCTTGATTGCGAGAAAAACAAGATTAACAGAAGACATTTTTAAAACACAAGCCAAAAGAATTTTTAAATTAGAAAATCAAATTTTCATGTAACTTTATTAATTAATCTATAACTAAAATCTTGTCCTGCGTACTCCAATGTGATTTGCAGTTGGGTCATTACAGAGCAAATATGTGATTAACTGATGGAATGACTGCTTTACCCTAGTTGTGTCCTGTGTTTTTAACAGCAGTGCATTTATAGGGTACGTATACTGCATAGCTGCTGGTTCAGTCTGGGAGCAGATATAGATTGCTGTGAATAGATGACAGTGTCATGCTTGGTTTTGTATGTGAAATACAGCGTATTGTTAAAATGATATCTTTAAACCTTGTCTGACTCTACTTATAGCCATAAATTCCAATTATCTTACAAACGCTGCTCTTTGTTCAGCTTATTCTACCAGATGTAGAGATGTGCAAAAATGCTACTCTTTCAGGAACCAGAGACAAAATTGTGTTGTTTTTCTTGCAGACAAAATGATACTTGCCACTTCCCAGTATCGTGTTTTCTTAATTAGAGAAGAGGCATTGCTGAAGGTCAAAGTCTGTGACACTTGGTTTCACTCAGGCTGAACGTTACCCAAAGGAGCCACCAGCTTCAGCTGTCACAGAGATGCTCTGGCAGTGGAGGCACAGCTCTCGCTTTCACTGTGCATGAGGAGAGAATAGGAAAGAAAACGTGTATTGCCTTTCTCTGAGATGTTGCATGATGATTACTGCCTGAGCTTTGAAATCCTCATTCTTAGGTGCTGAAGGTTTAGGCTTTAAAGCTTGAGGGGTTGATGTACGTTTGATTTGTTTGTTTGATTTTTTTTTTTTCACAAGTGATTTTTAACATGATTTTGTATCTGTTCTGTAGGAAGAATCGTCATTATTCGTGAGCGAATATTCACATGCTGAAGTTTGTGTGATATTGTTTTAGGAGTGTTTTCATGGTAGATATTAATACTCTCCCCTCCAACTTAGATTTGGGGAAAAAGATGCATTTGCAACACAATTAGGTGTAGAAGCAAGGAAGTGGAAATGTAATAATGTGCAGACCTTGAAAATGGGAACTTGTGATAAGGCTGCCTGTTGAAATTTCTCTGAAAGAAGTGGGAGTTTTGTCTTCACCCGCAGCATTCCTGCAGCAGAGCCACAGAGAATCGTAGCCAAGGTCTGCACAGAATGGATGAGAGCTTCATCCTGCAAAAATTGGTGCAACTCAAAGGCAACTCTGCCTCTACTGACCTAAAAGGGTGTTAATTTTTCTGTCATTAGGGTAAGCCTCTTGTGTACCAGTGGGCCACTGTATTCATACTACGCCATTGTATTCCAGTGATAGCTTATGTCAAACTATAATATTGAAATGTTTTTTGTACTTGCATAATGTAAATTTATGTATTTTTTTTAGGGCTCTGTTCTATCCAGTTGAATCTGTGGATTCCCTCTATCCAGATAAAAAGAAACAAATGTTGCACCTCAGAAACTTTCTTTGAAACAATTATTTGAAAAACTCTCAGAAATTCATATTATGTTTGTAAAGGTTACAGTATATCCAATAAATGATCTTTTACACTATAGCTAACACACCTTCCAGATGATTGTAGGTTTTTCGGGCCATCTGGAAATTTTTTCAGTGGTTGCACTAGGTATGCTGTATGCTTTGGTTTGTATTTTGGAACGGTTCAATTGACGACAGTGTCTAATATCAGTATCTCTTGAATTTTGATTAAGTCCTTGTTTTCTTTGCATTTCGTCCTAAGTTACGGGTAGAATTTCTCCAGAAGTTGTTGTGTGATACCTAGGCTACCCTTTACAAGTTGACAGGATCAGGAGAGGGAGCCTGAGGTGGCCGTGCCAGGTCTTCTGTTTCCAGGAAGCAGTTCTCAATGCCAGTGTGAGAAGCAATCCAGTGCCAGTTGCTTGTGGGAAAGTAAGGTAACACCACAAATTAATTTCTGTTTCTGTAGCAAGTAGACTGTCATCTAGCCTATGAAATGATCCACAGGGACTTGGCTAATAGGTGACAGACGGCATAAACAGCACTTGGGCAACACACGTCTTTGATGAGGGTCTGGCTGCTGTCCTTTCCTATGTTTATTCCCTGGGTTTATTCCAATTGTGTTGTTCAAAATAAGAGTTATTGTAGAGTACAGAGGTAGCATTCAGCATATTAAACCAGCAACAACTTTGGTAAAAAAAAATTGCTTATAGGACTAGAATATCTTTTTGAAAGACAGAAGTCTAATTTAGGTGGAAAGCTTATTTTCAGGTAATTTATTTCCTGTGCTGACATTGATAAACCACTTTGTTTTGTATTTTTTTTTTTATTTTGTCTTTTCAACTTTAATTTAAAATTTTCTCAGACTTCTTTGCATGGTAGGATTTTCTCCTGGAGAGAAGTTTCTGTTGCAAACTTCTTCTGCAGATATGTTTTTTTTTCAGTGATCTTTAAATTATTTGGCATATTTCTGTTCTACTGTCAAAATGCAATAGCTTAATATAGATCTATCAATCTTAATTGCCTACAGTCATATGACTGTAAATGTATATACGCAGAACAACTCATTTCTACCAGTATAACTTTCGTCTTGAAAATTGGTCCTGTATTTCTGCATCTACTGTTGCATTTCGGTTGAAAACCTGGCAATGATTTAAATGCTCTTACTATGGCTAAAAGAGCAGTTAAAACTTGTCAGAGTGTGTACTTTATAAATATGAAATGTGTCTATGTAAAGAATAAAGCAACTTTTCTGAAAATGTTTTGAAAAGGCCTAACTTTGAATGTTCCTTATGTGAACATGGGAGAAGTTTATAAGGAGTCTGTCACTATGGCAAAACTTGTAGTTTAAGTACTATCAGAGTGCCTTCACCTCTAGTATTCTGGCTTTATTGAAGAGGTATAAATACCCCCTTAATATCTGCTCTTCCATTATGTTTATAAAACTGTGGGCTAATAGACAAAATTTTTATTTGTATACATAGATGTATTGTTTTGATCCAAGATGTCTTTACATCTTGCTAGTATGCAGTCATAAAAGGTGTTCTTCTCCTTGTCTTACGTCAGTGAGAAAATTCCTGCAGCTTTAGTTTTAATAAAATGCATAAACCAGAGCATCAACAATGTCAGTAGATTTAAAATCCTGGGACATGTTTGAAGTAAATATGCTAGGTAGGAAAGGCATAAACTCTCTATAAAAATATTTGTATTTTAAATCTCCTTGGAAGATCACCTTTGAGAAAAAAGTTGTTTGTGCAGTGATTGAGAAGCATCCTGACTTTATCACAATGACTCTTGACAAAATTACTTTTTGCACATCACAGTGAACAAAAACCTAATTTAATTTGTTTTATGATGCATAAAGATGAGCTGGAAGGGTTTGTTTATTTCCTTTCCTGGTTCTTGACCATAGCTATATTTGGAGCAGTTAATCTTCTTCAGTTTTGTTGGACTTGTCCTTTGAACACGGAAAAGCTTTTCAATGTCACCTCTTTCTGATTTTACTTCAAGGAAAGGGGTGTGTTTGTATCTTGATTTCATTGTAGATGCCTTTTTTTTCAGATCAGTTTTCATTTTTTGTCAAAGCTGGTGCTGATGAAACAAAAAAGCAAAACAGAAGTATAATGTAGTGCCTAAAACTTCTTCCATATTTCACTGATTACACAAAAGTAGAGAACACTCATGGATGGTTATTCATGTCCTAAATCCTCTACTTGCGTTTTCTTTGTAAGATGTGATAATTGACATTTTTCGGGTTAAAAATATTCTTTTTAAAATATTGATGGTTCCCTATACCTAATCATAAGGAAATAAAATATCTTACATCAGTTTTCCAATTCTTAAGTCATATTTTTTTTTTTGTTCTTTACCTACATCATCATTAGTCAAACTTTAAAAATGTTATTCCACTGCTACTCATTAATCTGGCTTCAAGGTGGAGATGTTATAATTAAGGTGGTGACAGGATTTCCATTACTATTTCCTTCAGCAGAAGGAATGGTTTGTGCCTGCCAGCGCAGGAAATGAATTATCATGCTGGCTGCCTGGTGCAGCCATCAATTCAGAGTCCTCTGTCTAGCTGACCTCCAGTCACACTCTCCTGAGATCATCCTTGAAAGGCAGCACACGTGTAGGGAATGCTGATTAATGATTTTATGTACTATAAGGAGTGTAAACAATACAGGGCGTGGGATGCTTTGGGATCAATGAATTGCTTATACCCTTATATCTCTTTGTGTCTGCGGACTTTGGCCCTGTTCCATTAAGGACTGGCTGAGGTGTAGCAGGACTTCCATGTATGGGACAAGTTTGTTTTTTAATAAGCATTTTTTCCAGTTGGTTGAAAAAAAATGCAGCCATTCAAAGATACAGACTTGAAGTATTCAAAGGAAGTAAATTACATTCAAATTTGGAAAGCCACAAAAGAACTAAAGCCAGTGCTTGTAAAAGCAGCATAGCATCCACCATCGATATTGCGAGATACAGATATGTTAGCTTAATGAATCACCTCAGCTGGTATTATTTGATTGTACTGAATTATATAGACAAGGGACTTATTTATTGGTCAATGACTCTGTCAACTACATAGATCAAGAAATGGCATTTTTGTGTTTGAATCATCTAGTCTTCTTTATTTTGTGCTTTTACTTGCTGAATGTATCAGTCCTTTGCAAGTCCCACAGCACATCATTTTGGGGACTCTCAGTCTAGCACATTAACACCAAGGAGAGCATGTTTGCATTTGGCATGATGTGAATGTTTTTAGGAGGGTCACAGGTGCTCTTCAGGCATGGGAGCAAGAGAGGAAAGAAAGCCCTATTCTGCTCCGAACACTGAATTTGGTTTGCACTGTAGCGAGGAGTGGAGGGCTTGCTTAAATATTTAAGATCTTTTCTTCCACTGTTATTTCTTCTTTCAAGACTTTTCTATGTTCTTCATTTCACTGGAAATTTCTGTCTCTTCCCCCAAACCCTGGTTTTACATTCCAGATCTGTTCTTTCCCAAAGCTTCTGTCCCACCGAATGTCATTTTAGAGACATGGTTTCCAAGGTCTGGTATCAGGTCATCTCGAGTACCAGGGAGTGCACTTGTTAGCTCTATTTCCCCTCTAGCAGCTGCTATTGACCCTACCTGTTCCGCAGAACTGTTTCATGTTTCCAGCTCCCCCTGAGCTTTTCCACTGTATCTTCTTTTGGAGATTCTATGATTCTTCTCTCCTGAGCTTAGAGCAGAGCTGCCTGCGTCTGACTCTAGAAACGCTCTATGACCACAATCGCTCACACAGTGAGCAAGTAGGTAATTCTGACTTGGTTTGTAACCATTTCCGAACGCTTATACTTCCTGGCAAGTTACTGTCCTACAAACTAGTGCGTAAGTTGACAAGTCTTTTTTTTCTTTTTTTTTTTTTTAATTAATCCTTTGCTGTACAGATGGTTTGGGAACATATATACCAGTTGTACCAGTTCCTGAAGACTGATGGGTGGTATTTACAGTCTCACAATTTACACTTGTGTGGTAATTGGATTTTTCTTAATTAGTGAAAGTGGGTGGACAGCTTTGTCACTTAGCAAGGTTCGTACCAATTAAAAGGATCAATAAGTTTCTTCATGGAGCCTCTAGATGAAATACACACAGAACAGATAACCTGAACTGGAATGGATGAGTAAGGTAATTGTTTATCTGAGTTGTTTGCAGTAGATGAATGCTATGTGCTAAAGCCAGCTCTAGTTTCAGCTGCATGCAAGCCAAAAAAATTACTCTTTTCCTGCTAGTTGCCTTTTTTTAATGCTACTTGCTTCCTTATAGAGAAATTAACTGCTGTGCAGAGAGCAAACCCAAGAACCCAGAACACTGGAATCTTACCTATAACCCATTTAATTTGCTACCTTAAAAATTTTATTTATTATTATTTTAAAATTACATTAACGAGAGCACAATCTTTGTACTGTCTCTACTGCGTCACCATCAGTTTTACCTTGTAAGACATGGTGTGGATGACTCTGTGCCTGCACAGGTGGCTGCAAGCTGTGTATTCATGTTGCGCTGCTCTCCAGAGGGCTGGAGTCCAAATGATGCTCAAAGCCTTGTGTCTGCTCAACCCTGCAAATTCCCAGAGCTGTGCTGTGCTTTCTGTTTGAAGCACAGAAAATACCCACCTTAGCCTGTGAGACTCTTGTACCTAGTGTTGTCTTCTTCCAAACATAATTTTTGATTTTTATCTTTCCTGAATAACTTAAATGATTGAATAATTTATATTTTATTATTAAAAGAGGAATTTGATATTTAAACACTGTGACACAAGGTACCCCGTTGTTGTTAGCTTCCTACTGAGTGGAAGATTATAGAACCATAGAATGGTTTGGGTTGGAAAGGACCTTTAAAGATCAGCAAGTACTTTACAGACAATGTTGCAGTGATGACTTACGCTGCTACTGAAGCGAAAGCTGCTTCCATAAGGAAATGCAGAAGTGCCGTAGCAAGACTGGGGTAGTCTTGTGTTTAAGGAAAGAAACAAAATGAAAAGCAGTTTCTCTGTTAGGAGGCTCAGAAGGAAATCGTGAACTGTGGGGGATGTGATAACTGAAAGCTGAGATGTCTGTTTACTTCCCTGTGTGTTATGTATATTTGAGCTGCATGGGAAAACCCTCATCCTAGATTTGGAAAAGTTGTAGTGTAAAAAATTACAAACTTGTGAACAGTCCCATACTGCTCCCTGCTCCTACTTTCTTCCATCCCCATAGAGAAGTGCTGGGAAGTAGTAACCTCAGACATGGTTTAGGGTAATAGCCAAGAGCTTTGAGTGTAAAAGACCTTAATTTTTGTAAGTGAAGCTGGAGGAGATGGATCCTGATGAATAATTTATGACTGATACTGAGAGGTGAGAGATTGGGGACTGTGTGGAAATGAAGGAGATCTCAGTGCGTGTTCAGGATGTTAGCAGCATTTGAAAATTCATCTGATTTTAATTAGAGAAGCCTAGTGGGATTAAAATCGCAGGTGAATCTATTGGATTCTCTAAGCAAATAGTTTCATTTACTCTCAGTTTGAGATATTTGGCAACTGACTTTATTACTTGGATCACAGTTGTTCTGGAGATTTTTACTGTGTGTCAATCCAGGATAAGGCAGCATCTTTCTTTCATAGTATGTAAAAAAGGAGTGAGTGTTTCATGTCCTGTCTCATTAGCTTCCTGTGTGCCACACCATGCAATGGAATGTTCCAGAATTTTCATTGCCTAGTTCCTCTGGAAGGCGAGAACTCAGTCCTGTCATAGTGCTATTGCTTTTAGACAGCCCTAGAAGAGCAAAAGTTATTGAAATGCTGTATTTCTTGCTGTCTTGCTTTCCATTTGAAGCATTCGACTTGGGCTCTTGTTACTTAGCTCAAAAAGCAAAATCCCTGGCTAATGTGCTACAAGTAGATCTTAACCTATGACGGCTTATAAAACTCTGTCTTTATGTAAGATCCATAAGATACAAATTTGTGAAAAACATTTTCAAGCCAAGAGAGGCTTTGCACCCCATCCTTTGGATGGTCTCTGCTGGGAACTGCTGCTCACGTGGCTACAGTTGGCTCCTCAGCAGAGCTGCTTCTCTGCTGCAGGTGGTAAAATATTCAGTAATTTTTTCCACCAGATGTGTGCAGAGAAGTTCATTAATTGGCTGGTTCTTCATCCATTCTTGCCAACACTCTCTGGCTGACAGGCATAGATTTTGGCAGATGGATACAATAACGTCATTATCTGGAAATAACTGATGTACTACTTGATCTTGGTGTAGGCATATTTATTCATATGTAAGCTCGATTGCTGTGGCCAGATTCTCAGCCTGCTGGATTGAGCTTTCAGAGCTCCTCTCACAGCATGTGAATGGAGCTACTGGGTTCCTGCTTCACATCACCAGCCAGACTTGAGATATGGCAAGAATCCCAGCCTGGTTCTAGTACTGGAAGGAACTTGCATTCCTGGAGGTGAGGAATAAGTGGAAAGACAGAATGCAGTTACCTTGACTCCTGCTAGAGTCTTTACGTCCACAAGTGTTTTGAGGACAGTTTTGTGGGCTAGGCCAAACAGCCTGTGCTCTGCAAGTCACCCAAGTGAGTGAAATCACTGTGGCAAACAGCAACTATTCCAGCCTGCTGCGAGTAAGACCTACAGTGGAGCTTCTGTCCTTTGATGCCTTAAACTTCCAGTCCATTCAGTGTGTGATCTTAAATGACTTTCTTTGCTCAAAGGAAGAGTCCTTTGAATCTTCACTGTTTGCAGGTTGCTAGAGGAAAAATCCCATGTAACTTGGGGGTGGGAGAAACCTTTAAGGAGTGTTATTCAATGAAATGTTGCAGAATTTGTCAGGTGGAGCCTCAGCACTGGGATACACAGAAGGACAAATGGAAGAACAGATATGGGGATATGGAACAGATATGATGCTTAGAAAAAAATCTGTAGCATGGGAGACAAAATACAGACTGGAAATGATTAAGTGGTATGATCATGAGCATGTTATTCATGAGAGGGTAAGCAGAAAAATCAAAAAATATTTATGCACTTGTGAAGACTCATTAAAAGGATGGAACACTGGTGACAGGATTTCAATTACTTAAAGTTTGACTGGAATAAGAATTGCTTAATGCCAGAGAAAAAATACATGTGGTACTGCAAGACTGTTTTGTCTTATAGTTTATAACTATACCACAACAACCCACAAACAAAAAAAAAACCTCAGAGGATATTTTTGACATAGTCCCAGGAAATGAAGCAGGACTTGTATGATAAATAAGATAGATGCTGGTGAGCTTTTATAGGGTTGAGTGATCATAATGCTATTGGATTTGAAATATTCATGAGGCTACAATATGTACAAAGAGTAGTAGCACAAAAATAATAAACTTTGAAAACTCAGTATTCGAAGAAGTGTGTAATGAATTGAAGAAAATTGATGGGGATGCAACTACTGTCCCCAGTAATGTGTTGTGGGAGAACAGAGGAAATATTTTAGGAACAGTTAAGAAAGATGCAATCTACATTCTTTCCAATAAAATGTAAATGTCAAACGCGTTATCGGTCATCTCAAGGCAACATTTTGGCAGTGAAATAGGAGACTGCAAAGGGATTAAAAAGAAGAATCAGCCCTAGTAAATTACATTAAAAAAGAAAATAGCATAGGAGCACAAATAATACATTGAAGATACAAAGTGAGACTTGCAATACCATAGAAAATAGCAAGGCAATTTTGTTCTGAAAACAACTTTCTTCTTCCTAGAAATAATTATGGGAGTTAGAAAGATTAGAACTAAGTGAAGTTCATCTGAAAAAAAAAAAGGCTATCTGTTCCTGCAACCTCATGGCTTTCTAATTTGCCCCTCCTCCCCCCCCCCCCCCTTTTTTTTTTTTGTCCCCAAATACCTTGGTTCTTCCTTTGTGGAATGATCGTTTGAGTGGTTTTGTTCACTTATATTTCTGACTAGGATGACCAATAATGAAGGTTCTGTTTGTGATTTTTGCATTTATTATTCCTGTACAAATTGCCAGTTAATTCCTAGTATTCTTCCACTCCTTTTAAGACAATGCTCCCTATCTTTTGAATTTATTGGTATCATTCAGGATTTATCAATATTTTAAAACTAGATTGGCCTTGATTCTAAATGCTTCATTAAGGGTTAAATGGAAGAAGTAATTTCTCCCCATGCTAACCAGTGTTCTTCAGACATTGAGTTTGAAAGCACAGGTTTACACAGTGAGTCTAACCTGCGTAATTGCCTCAGTGAATCGGAGCCTAGACATCTATGTCCCTAATTGTATAATTGTAAGAATAAGCACCATCTATGGCATCAAACTTAGTGGTTCCTCTAGCCTGGTGTCCTTGCTCTGATAATAACCAGAAAGTGATATTTTGACCATCTGGGGAGCAAGCACAAAACATGGGGACTGATACTGCCAAACATAATCTTTCCTTATGCTTTTTCACAGCAAAGTGAGCTTTTAAGGCCTAGGTTGCTCTCACTCTTGTAAGAAACCAGGATCACACGCTCTCAGAAATCAAATATGGTTTCCTTACAGTCCCTTTTCTCTATTAAGGGCATGGAGGTGGCTGAAAAATATTGATGCAGAATTAGTAAGAGAAAGAGAAGCAATAAAAATGAATTCCTGACTGCCTTACTGATTGCTGGCACTGCTGGGCTGGCTTAGAGGTCCTGCACACACAGAAGGAGTCCACTGGAAGTTGAAGGAGCTATGCCAGTGTTGAGCATGGTTTGAAGTTTCTGTACATTAAGAGAATAGACCTCTATTAGTACAACTTCTTATACTTGTTAATTTGTCAGTGATTTCGTTTTTTTTCTGCAGTTTTTTTCTGTCAAGTTCTTTCCTCCTTGGCATTCTGAATGATGCCTTCTTTTGTAGCAAATACCTCTTCTCTCCTTACTTGTGGTATTAACCATGTGTTTGTCAGTGGCAAAGACCTTGTGGGATCCAACGGCCCAACTGTGTAAATGACACAAATTTTCATTTGAACCTCATTTACTTTTTCTTGTGACTTACTCTATACCAGGAGTAATTACATATTTCTTATGCAAGACTGATGGTTCCCAATTCTTTCACAGTTATTTTAGAGATTAACCAGTGTAATCTGCCATGCCCTTCGATTGCTCAAGTGGAGTTATAAGATGTGCTTACATATTTGTGTCTAATTAGCAAGACTGACAGATTTAGAGCAAAGAGGCCTCCCTTGTCTCCTGAACTAAAACTGTGTTTTTTAAACAGTGTTGTCGCTGGCATTATTAGAATTTTGTAATTCCAAATTGATCTTTCAGACTGTCAGGGAATTATTCTGTCTTCTACGTGAAAAGATGAATTACCCAGTTCTAATGATTACTTTAATTTCTTTTCATTAAGTGAAAAAGTGACTTAGTGGTCATTTAGTGTTGACCACCAGTCTGCTGTTCAGAAAGGATTGGAGTCTGCATCTGAGGAAGGGTTCTTTTGGCTTCCAGCACTCCTGCTACGGAACTGCAATTGTTATTTTCATTAATGGAAAGCTCTGTTTTCTACAAATTGCTGTCATACTGATTAACTGACATCCCAAACTCTCTTCCATTCAGACATATTCTGAACATACAAGTCAGTGTTTGAATATATGAATTGTCCAGGCTTTGTGTTTGTCTCGTGTTTGAAATGCTTGTGTGTCTCAGGTCAATAAGGGATGTGTGTCTGTGTTCAGGAACTCCTACTTATCAAAAAAACCCTGTCAGCTGCAAGAAGCAAGAATACAAGTGAAAAAAAAATAGTGAAAATGAAGTGTTTACCTTGTATGGTCAAAGCAGGCAAACATAGGCACAAACCTGTTCTAACTCTTTTTTAGGTCTTTCCTGACTCTTGACTTGATTTCTGTGACTGTGGACCTCAAGTTGTCTATAGAGAGCTCAGCTGGGGCTGGTGTCTTATACTCTGGGGAGTTATGTTTTAAAGGTGTCCATCTGTGGAATATGGTTTGGAAAGCACAGGTTGCAATTTAGAACCTCCAGGGTTTGTCTTCTCCCTGTCCGTCCTTTGCCTCTCAGTGAGACCTCTGCTAGGTAGGAAGCTTTTTTTTTTTTCCCCTCTCCATGTAAATCTTGTTCCACAAAATTGCAGGGAAGTACTAAAAAAGCAAAAGCTTGCTATTTTATAGTCCATAGGGGAGTGTGGTTAACCTTATCCCAAAATTTATATTTATGGAATCTTGTTGCTAATGATAAAGATCAAAGTAGTCTTCTCCACTCAGACTAAATACTCCAGTGGAGATGTTTCACCAGGTCCCAGAATATACTGACACCAGTAATGAAGATGTGGCTTTTAGTGAAGTCTCGGGGGTCAGCCACGTTTGGGATTAGCCCTAAAACCATTTCCTGGCCTCCAGCCCAGCCATACAAGTAGATGTGTACTGTATATCACAGTTATTTCAAGCACTGTACTTGGCAGGACTTCTTTCCCTTTGTCCTCTCTGTGACCTCAATATTTTGACCGTGCTTTATTCTACAGGTTCTTCCTCCCCAACTTTTTTTTCCTCTTTGAAAAAACCCCTTTGTACCCTTATTGTTTACATAATTGGACTCTCCTGCTCAGCTGACCTCAAAAGAATAATTGTTCTGTGGCTGATTTAGTACGTTCACATGCATGCTTGATAAAATGCTGTGTTTATGAACTCGTCTGTCTTGAAATATCGAAGGGAACCCAGAATTTGTCAGAGCTGGCAGCTACTCCTTGTAAATCCACTCCAGGATAGTCACAATCATGTCTGGTTATGGGTCCAAATTTTTAGTTGGTGCCTTCCAGCAAAGCCAGTGGAATTGCAATAACGAGATCTGCCTTACCATGTCACTTGTTTGAGGGATAAAAATGTCCCAGTTGTACTGTGGTGTGGAATTGATTCAGTGTTTGTTCAATTCGTGATGTAATCCATGTCCTCTGCTAAGAGCACTGTGGATGTGGGTGATCTGATTCTTCTTGATTCTTCAAGAGACAAGACTGGGAAGAGAATGCTCTTTATTTCCCCCCCCCCCCCCCCCAAAAGTAGTTTACTATGTTCACTGAACACCTCTTAAATATTTAAGCGTGGGCTGAATGTTGTGGAACAAGGTGTATGCATTCAACATCTTGATAGTGGGACCACTTAGAAATTCTCTTCCCCAGCCCCTTACCTTAAATATTCTTTTCTCAACAGATTTGGTCTCCAACTCGTACAACTCAAGACTCTTCAGACGTCTTCTAGTTCTGTGATGAGGACCTTTTGATTAAGATTCACTTTTGACAAGAAATCAGCTTCACTGTTGTTTCAGTGGAAATGATACTATTCTACTTAACAGCTTCTTACTTCTACTTATTTTGGGAGAGTTTTGATGCGTACACTGCAGTTTTAGCACAATTAATTCAAAGGGTAAGTCAACAGCATTCAGGTCCTAATCAGTCCTTCCTCTCTGCTTTCAAATGTCTGGCTCATGTAGATGTTTATCTTTACATTCTGGGAAAACTTACTTTTTTGCAGCACTGAAAATATATTCCATACAACACCAATGAATAAGAGTTGAAATAGTATGTGGAGAAGAATAGTGACCATAATTTATGGATAAGCATCTCAAAGCTGATTTCAAAAGGCTAAAATTGAAAGACAGGCAGCAATAATAAGCTAGGCTGTTCTTCTCTGTCAGTGTGTATAGAAACATGAACATCAAAAGAATCTAATTTAAGTTGTTTTGAAATTAAATCTCTCTAGTGTTAATACTTGTAGGAATGAGGATTGCTTCTCAACCCATTTATAACTCTGGTAATGCAATCTAAGAATTTGCTACCTGTAGGAGTGTTGGGAAGATAGGAGGATTTGATTGTCTTTCTTGAGACCATATTATGTTAATTTTTCTGCCTAGGCTACAGAAGCACGAAAAGCAATAACTCACTTATATGAAGACAAAATTCTTAGGGTGGTTGTCATAGAAACAAAGTGGAAGCTGTTCCTTTTCCTTGGATAAATTCAATAGCCAGGATAACAAAAATTGAACACACAGCTCATACCCATGCTCTCGCTGAATGGTACTGATAATGGCAGCAGCAGCCTGAACCTGAGCCTCCAAACATCTGCCCGTGCGTGGGGGAAGCTGGGCCTGTAATCTTCATCCTTTTACAAAAGAGTTAAAGAAGTGGCCTTGACCTGATGTAACATTTGCTGGAGCAGGAGACAAAGACAGCATTAATTTGTTTGGGCAGATGTACACAGGGACATCACAAGACAGGCTGCTCTTCATCTGGTTTTTATGTTGGCTTGATTCAAAGTTCATTAACCTTGGTAGACTTTGGCTCCTGCTCCGAATCAGAGATGCTTCAGGAGCAGTTCTGCTCATTGGTACAAATCTTGTTTATGCTTACTAATCTGGGTAATTATATTTGAGAAATCAATGAGAAGCAAATCCAGGAGCTCCGGAATATTGGTTTCTCTGGCCTAAAGGGTGTCTAGTAAATGATGAGCTTGCTTTTTCTATAGAGAAAAAGCTAGCAGCTTTCCAACTTTTGTGCAGACTTTTGAACTTGGAATATGGTTTTTCAGTTCTAATGATTTCTTATAATTCAGCTTTGTTTTAGTGTTTAGGTACCAGTTTTATGTGTTTGACTCCCAGGAGGAAGGGTTTGCTAACACATTTCACTCCCGACAGCTGCAGGACAGCAGCGAGTAGAAGGAAGAGAACTTGAAGAAAAATGGGAGAATTAGAAATTATTTTATTTTAGTGAACTCTTGGTATTTGGTACTATTTACCTGTTGGTCCTGAGCCAAAGTTTATTTGAAGTCAATGGAAAGGCTTCTGCTTAAGTGGTAAGGGGTTTTTAGGATGATGCTTGCCTATGTTAGCATGACACCATATGGTTCTTCGGGAGTGTAGAGTTAGTCTGCTCTAAAGGAATATAATGTATCTGAGTATCCTGAAATAAACTATGGAACATGAAACAAGCCTTCAAATAAAGATCGCTTAATTCATGGATACAGAAAGTTTGAGGGGAACTGAGGTGGCTTAACTGAATGTTTGTTGCGTGGCTTTGTGCAACTCGAAAGTATATTCTGTTCTTTCCTCCAAATGAAGTGGCATCTGGTCTTGTACTGCCTTACTGTTCCTTCATTACTCTTTTCACATTGTTGGATGTGAGAAGGGCAACAATCACCCTTCTAAGCTCTTAAGCAGATTGACTTTGGCTTGTGTAAGAATTCTACTTTTGAGAAGCCTGACAGCAAGTACATTTTGTCAGCACCGCAATGTGTAGTCAGTACATGTAAATGTCATGCAACAGCAGGCAGTATGATCAAAATTCATCATTAGAGCAGCTGTAGTAGAGTTTATTTTGTGAATATTGGCCATGAAATGTGTTATCGTAGATTCATGTATGTTTTATGTTTAGTGCAGTGGGAAGCCTGCATAAATGACCAAAGCCAGGGAAGCCTGGATAAATGACCAAAAACTTTCTGTATTTCTGTTGATGCTTAATATGATATTCATGGGCTTATAGTGTGGTGCAACACACACCAGGGTAAGCCAGTAGAGTTGTGGAGCTAGCATCAAATGTTCAGAGAAGACTTTTTAACTTAAAATTCAATTAAGAAAAGAGAAAGTATCCCAGAAAATAGAATTTTAGTTGGATTTGCTTCAGTTAAACTCAGGTGAGTAAATACCTGAAGAATCCAAGTTTTAAATGTGCCTGGCTGTTGCTGTTTGATGTCTGTATGGCAGGTGGAGTCCATTTCTGCTTATCATATTCCTTTCTTTTTTTACTGATGTGTATGTTTGATTTCTCTTCATACCTTCCACATCCATGTTGCAAAGGTAAATCCAAATATTAGAGCTGAATGAAACAATCTCCTTTCCTACAGAAATTTGAACAGCTGCACATGAAAGGATAAAAATGTTTTGCCAAGTTAATCTCATATGATTTACTGCCTGCGCCTAATCTGTTTGGAAGCAGCTATGAATATTCTAATACCTTTTGGAAATTACTGACTGGGATGACAGCAGCTGGGGAAAGCCGTGAGAACTGGAGGGTGGCTGCCTGTGGAATGCACACCTGCCTGTATGCCTGGAGCAGTTGCAGACAGACTCGTGGAACAATGAAAGTTCATTGTTACTTGTTGCAGCAATAAAAATAATGCTGTCTGCATTTCCAAGAACTTCTGGAAGAGCCAGCAAATATGTGAATGACATCTGCAACCTCTTAAGCAAATTTATGGTTTTCATTTGGGGAGCTAGCGCTATCAAGAAAGGTGATGCAGAAAACCCCAGCCCTGTGACCCGACAGCAGTCACAGCTCGCCTGTCAATGTGGATTTTTTTCATGGTTGTCCTGTTTCCCTTGGGAGATGCATGCTGTGGCCATGGGATAGGTAGGGCATTGCACCATGGTCATTCCTGCACCCACACTAAGCTCTTTGCTCTGATCTAGCTCCAGGAAAAAAAAATAAATAAAAAAAATTAAGCAACTTTTGACACAAAATAATATTTTTGTAGAATTATGGAGCCAATCTGCAGTTACACCCGTCTGCTAAGTTCAGCACACTGGCAGAGTTAAATGCTGAAGATTGCTTAGGTGATATCTGCATAGGGTCACTTAATTTCTTTAAAATCATGTTGGTTATATTACATAAGGCTGTTCCTGGCTATGCTCTTCCTCTTTGAAAGAACAGTGAACCAAAATGTTAGAGAAATGAGCTACTTCTGAAGCAGCTGTATCCAGGAAGTGTCACAAAGCAAAATGCATGGTTACGTGTTGCATTGAGTTTGCAGTTATTTTAGTGTTGTGCCACTTTCTATTTAAAAAAAAGAGAAATTTGCTGTGCAACAAAGGCAGAAAGAGGTTAAATACACATGGATGTGCCGGTGTGCTTCTGCAGGCACTATTTCTCCATTCTCATCTTTGCGGTTGCAGTGCCTAACAGAAAACCCGTAATACAGCCAGGACTGCGAAAACCCAGCAGCAGCCTGTCCCTCCCTTCCAGCCAAATCATGTAGAACTTTACCTCCAGCAGCTGAAGGAAAGGAGGGAAAAAGAGAGAAACCGAGGGCCCGGTCTGCTGCTCACAGCTACAGGGGATCATAAAGGTTTATCTCAGAAATATGGTGTATGTGGATGGACGTGTCAGTGTGAACCATCAGATAGCAAATTTTGGTGTCACAAGAAAAGAGCAGGCTGCAAGGCTGCTTGCAACGTGCATCTATTTTGCTTGAAAATGAAAAGCTGAAACGTATTTTTTGTACTTCTGTAAGCATTTGAACATGTGCTTAAGTTTTGTCTGGCGAGGAGTGCGCTCGTACTGGTCAGCCTGCACCTGCCCTTTGTGCGAGACATCGGTGACGAGTGGTTCTGCAGTTCTCTGACAGAATGGGAGGGCTGGGAGAGTGAAGATTGTAGAGCTGGGTTCATAGTATGGACACAACTGGAAAATCTCCTATTAATTCAGTTGTGTCTGCTAGTAGTCCTTGACCTGAGGGCAGCATAAATACTCCAAAGGTGTTTGAATCCAGGATTTGAAGGCTTGAGCCTGGTGTGAAGCCCTCTTCAGTCATCTTGCTGGCTTCAGGTCAGCAGATCTAGGTCTTTAGATCTGACCTAGCAAAATACAAATGCTACCAAAAAAACTTTCAAGAGATTTTTTTGTTTGTTTTGCTAGATAGCTGTGGGATACAGCTTAATGACATTTAAAAACTCATTTTCCTTATGTATTTATGATATGTTATAAATGAGTCTTACTCTTAACAGCAATCACTGAATGCTGTTAACAGTACAGTCTTGTTTGACAGTGCTGAAAATTTATGGCAGTAATTCTAAGTAGAGGCAATTTATGCATTGCAAAAAGAACAGAAATGTTCTTCCTATTTCATCTTATTTCTTATAACACTTAACTGCTAGCATTTTCTACAGATCCCATAAAAATTTGCAAATATACTTCCTAAATCCAATGTTTTAGATATTTGGTTTTATAGTTAAAATTCTTTACATGTTTTATATTATTTAAAATATACTGCAATTTTTGTAAATGTAACTTTTTAATTGGGACCTCATTTGAATTAAGAATTTCAGCAAGGGGACTTCTAACAGTTGATTCTGTTAAATGCAGCTGTTGCTAGTACATACCAATGGAAAAAAAAAAATCACTTGGCACACTATATTGAGATCTAAATAATCTGTACCAGTCCAGGAGGGAAACTGAGGTGTCACTGTGGGCCATGCAGTGTGTAGTTACAATAAAAAAACAAGTGCAATTCTTCTATGCGTGAGCAATCTGGGAAGAGATGATCTGTCTGGGAAGCTGGTACAGAGCTCGGCTGAGCCATCCTGCCCGCTCTGGGGCACAGTGAGCTGTGGTAGTTTCTCTGAATTTGTTGTAGAACTGGGGAAGGTTTGGGGGAGGAGGCAAACACAGAGACATTAAAAAAGCTGATTCCTTTATGATATTTAATAAAGTAATTGGTAATTGATTCAGGCTTGGGGATTTTTGTTTGTTTGGATTTTTTTAAATTGAAACATTTGTTTCTCCTTTTAACATTTTAATATTACTTGAATAGCTTTTTCCAGGTGTTCAGAAAATTCTGACACGGCAAAAGGAATTCATTCTCACATACACTGCAGGACTCATTGCTAGGAGAGTTAAATGGAATCCAAAATTTGAGTGGGACTGGAAATCCACATAAGTAACAGGACTCTTTAATCTACCAAAGTCTTAGAGGAAAACAAACATACAAATGACCAACACCCCCACCACCCCTAACTCACGTTCCAGAGTTCAAGCTCGTTTTTACTTAATCAGGTCTACAAGAGGTCAGTTCCCAACTCTCATTATCTGTTTCTAAATCCTCCCTGGAGCATCAGGTAGAGCTCGGCCACAGGAGTGCTCTGTCTGACACAGCACGGTGCAGGACCTCACCAGGAATCGCTTGTTTGACCTTCTGTTATGGGCTGTGCTGAAAAGGGAAGAAATGTTCTGTTAGAAGTGATGGTGTAGGCCAATGGACATCTGAGCTTGGTTCTTTGCAGTGCTGCACTTTTTCTTGCATTAATATGGGAAAGTCGCTTGGATTTATTTCTGGTAGGAACTGTTGAGCTCTAAGCACTGGATGAAACCTGAAACTTCGAACTATTGTACCTGAGTTACCTAGTATGCTAATGCAATGGTTTTTGTTGAATATGTGAATAACAGAGTGCAATTAAGTTCCTGAATTAGCCACCTCAGTTAATTGCCAAAGGTAGTTTGAAAGATGGATCAGGACCTAACGCAATATAAAAGGAAAGAGAATGCAGATTGACCTAAATCAACTTGGCTGAGATCAATGCATCCTCTGGCTCGTGTGTGTGTGTAAAACAGTAATGTGAGCTTTGTTTTTGCACCTGGCTCTCCTGGAAGGAGTATCTGGTAAACTTGATGCTTTTTATTTTTCAGAGGAAAGGAGAGCAAAGCAGACCTAACATAATATACCTGTTGTTCCATCTTTCCTCAAATCTTCTTTTAATTCTTATGTAGTCTGGAAAAAAAAAATAAAATACCCTAACAGTGACTTACATTAGTCAAGTAGTCATCAAGTCTTCTGTAAACACAGTGTCCCTTAAATTGTGGGTTTGTTATAGGTTTTAATGCTGGTGTTTGCACTTGTTGCTCTGAAGTATCAGACTTCAAGCTGGGAGAATCCAGCTTTGGATATCAGCTCTGAGACGTAACTGGACATAGCACTTGGCCTTTGCTTCTCTAGTCACTATTGAAATATTGTGGCATCAGTTACAGATGTCAGCTGGAGTAATTCAGTCTTTCCTGCTAAATCCCATTAAATCATGGGCTCTGTCCTGGCTTGCATTTGCTCCATATCTGTCTGTTTACAGGGAGGCTGAATGTGTCTAAAGAAAGAGGAAAAACTAGAGAAATGTTTCCATTTCAGAGTGATTCATATTGTGGCTATGAAAACGTTCTGTTGAGTTTGAGACTGGAAACTGAATTCAGAAAGTGAGAATTGCTGTGTGGTTAACGACTTTGTGTGTGTGTGTGTTCATAAACAGAATCTATGGCAGGCACATAAATCATAAACATGTGAAAAGGAAAGGTGGTTTTTTAATCTCCTCATCCTGTGAAGATCATTGGAAAGCTGTGTATTTTTCAACCAGCAATGACACAAAAGATCTTCTGGATATTTCTCGAGAGATGTGGGAAAGGAAAGGTGAAGGTCTGTCAGGGCAAGGAGAGACAAATTAGTGTTCCTGCTTTGCCCAATTGTCACCCCAACTGAGTGTCACCCATCTTCCCTGGGCTTTCATTAGGGCAGAATTGAACGTGGCACTGGGGAGAGGTTCTATACCAGTATTTTGTATACTTCAGAGGGAAAAAAGTGTTGGGAAAACTTGTATTTGGGTCACATTGGTGTTTGGGAAAGATATCTTCGGTTGCAAAATTCCTGGTTTCTCTGGTCTTCTACTTCAGTAAAATATTTTGAGGCTGGCAGGAACAGTTACGACTTCTCCTGCCGTGCCAGGAAAATGAAGCCGTGGCTTTTCCTAGCCTTGCCTCTGACCTATGGCAGCAGGAAACTTTTTAATCCATGTGCAGAGCAGGCCCTGTATTTGCAGAGAGTTTGGTGATTCCTGCCTTGCTTCTGTGGCACACAGGCTGAGGGGATGAACAGGAGTGGCCTCTGCTCTCCTAAGAGTTGTACTACAGGTTTTTATTTTAAGCATCAGTACAGATCAGGATAATTTCCTGAGAACCTGATAGACATGAAAATGAATATAATGCATTCTTTGAGTCGATGGAGACTTGTATTCATTTGCCAGGTATCTTTAGTGATTGCTGTTAAGTCATTCTTCCTTGAGCAAATCTTGCTTTGATGCTTGAGGTTGTTTATTGCATATATTTTTTTTAGTCTTATAAAATAGAGGCTGCTGTTTAGAGAGTACTCTGTTAGCAGCAAGATTTGCAGTGCATAGTAGCTACTTACCCGGGAGGTAGAGGCTTGCAGAATTAGCTTTGGAAGAAACTGCTGTGAAGTCTTGAGTATGATCTCTTCACAACATTATTGTTGTTAAAACAAATTTGCAATAATATCAATGGCTTCTCATTGCAAACTGGGATGAAAGTACCTTCATTCTTAGGGTGTAGGGATTTCAGACAGATAAATTTTTAAAAGTAAGATCAAAATGTGTCCTGACTTGGACATTCTAAAGCACAAAAACACCTGAAAATTTGGCTTGGCTTATTTTAGTCAATGCTCAGGATCGTAAAGGACACAATTATACTTAGCAAAGTTGCCTTTCAGGCCTTGTTCTGTTTTCCGAAAGTGATTGCTGCTGCCACAGGGAAACACTGAGGTGTGTCTTTATGGCTAGGGGTTCTGTGCTTATTTTGTTTTTCCACAATGTTTCTGGTTTTGCCTGTCCATGTGTACATAATTGATGTTTTAGCACTTTGCACTGCCTGCGTGTATTTATCTTTGTTAATAAGACAAGTACTCCTAGACTCATAAAAAACCGCTGACTTGAGCTAAATTGGGATGTCCTGACTAAAGACCTTAAGTAAATAACAGACTTTAATATGGGCAAGTAGTGCTAACTGTAATTACCTGGGGCTGTGTGCCATGGAACCAGAACAAAAGTCCAAACAAGCTAATTTCATTATTTTAATGGAAGTCTGCATCCCATTCATTAGACTGACATATGACTAGTCATTAGTAACAGTTCGTTTCAAAAGCTATGGTGGATAAAGGTTGATTAAAAATTAATGAGGCCCAGACCCATTGCACTGCCATAGAGTCAGGCTTGAACTCATTTAAGTCTGTGGAGCTAAAATAAGAGCAGGTTTTAAATACTCTCTTGGGTTTTTCTATTTTATACTATTTATATATTTTTTGCTCTTTGCCACGGAGGAGCAACAACTTGTGAGTCCTTTGCCTTGCGGTAGATATCACAAATAAATTCCATGGTTAAATGAATTGTTAACAAAACAGATTGCCATGTCATACTGATGTTTCTGTGGAGCATTTAAAAAAAAAACATATTTTGCTGATAATCCAGTAAATGTGGGGCTTCAATAACTTGAGCTCTTGTTGTGCTCAATTCCCTGGGAAGTCAGTGGCATTTGATTGGCACCTAATGTGCCCGTCGATCGTGACTTGAGTTCCCTGCCCTCTTGCCATCATCAGCACTGACGTTTTGTTTCAGGAGCATAACTCCACTATGAGAAGACACATTTGTTAAAGCATGACCATGTGAGTAATGTCACTGGAAGTGGTAACTGGAAAAATGACTGTAAATGCTGTCAGCAGAGGTCAGGCTGATTTCTATCACTCTGTGACTGAGGCTATTTACCGAAGCTAGAAACTGAGTTCTGAATTCCTTGTAGTTTGTTCTTGTTTTTAAATAATTGAAAAGATTGAGGTAATTATAAATTGATGTATTTTCCTGCTGCAGAGAGGTACATATTTACATGGGGAGAGAAAAGGTTAGAAGGAAAAGTTTTCAAGCAGAAACAGAAGAAACCCAAGCCAAAATCTAGTCCATAAAATCAGTATGGACATCTGCTTAAAAAATAAGAGGAGGGGAAGACATAAGCTGCTGAATAGCAATCAGGACCCACAATTACACTTTAGTTGAAAAAACATCTTGAAACAACAGCCCTTCTGCACAACTCATTCCTCTAAGAGTCAAGGAGGATTGCAGGGCCCAGGCTGACAGTAAGGTTAGGAAATCTGTGTATTTTAAGATGAACAGCAGCTGAACTCAAGCGTTCCAAAAAGAGGCTGGCCTAGGAGCTGTGCTCCATATAGTGAAGTGAAACAACTGTAGTAGCTGCTTCTGGCATAAGCAGTGACAAACCCCTGAACTCCAGGAACCTGAAAGTGATCTGGGAAACGGTCTGAGACCTTTTGTGCCCATTTCTGTGTACTCGTTATTGTGGATCGCCAGGTCATCCATGGCTCTTGCCTTTCTCGTGAGGCTTTTTTTGCTACCTTGATTAAGTGTAGGACAAGCTGTAAATGAGCAACAGCATGCAATTTTTTGTGACCTTGATTTCAAAATATTTCAGTATCAACAAGGATAGTTACAGGGATCTGTGGTCAAGGGAACTTCAAAGGGATGTGTTTATGAGAAGAGGTGAGGGCAGAATTGCTGGTGAAATTCCTAATTGCTGAGTGATTTGAGTTGCCTTGGCTGTCCCTGGAGGGCTTTACACCCCTATGAAGCAGTGGCTTAGGATATCGTGTGAATACCCTTCCTGCCCCATTCCTCTAGGAGTGCAGTAATCTTTTACCAACCTCCTGGCTGCAGTTGTTGACTGCACATCTGCAACAGCTTTGTTCTGGCATTGCTATGGAGTGGAAGGACTGTTAGAGCCCTTTTGCAGCTTTTCCCTTCTTTGTCGCTGGAACAGAGGAACTTGTAGCTAGCAGTGGCATGGCTCTGGTGAGAGGGAACGGTGGAGGAAAGCAAAGGCACAGAAAAACTGGGTTAATTTGCATAATGTAGCAGAATGTGGGGTACAAAGATAATGTAAGTGACAGTGCCAGTGCAGAATGATGACACCCTCCTGGTACTGGCTTTTCTTCACCCTTGCAAGATCTAGCAAAATTTAATTACTTTTCACCGAGGTGAGTGATACTGGGCACATAATACTAATCTGCCATCCACTTCTGAAAGCAGCACAGGAAGCTGTTAAGTTCTATAAAACTTAAAATATAATGTACCTGTGTGCCCATCTTCAGAGTTGTCTGCTGCCATGGTGTGTCGCCATGCTTCAGGGGTTCGTTGTGCTCTCAGAATTGTACTTCACTTCAGCCCATCAGTCTTGTGGTCTTGTGAAGTCTGGGGATCAATGCAAGTCTCATCTGGTTGGCCATACCCCAATGACCAAAGGTAATAAGCATTTTATTAACAAATATTAACTCATTCAGATAGCAGTCTGCACTGCTTAGTAATTTTACTGCCCCCACTAAAATATCGTTGTTGCTTATCATTATATCTTCAATATGTTTAACTTCATTTTAAATGTTCTGTGAAACAGCTGAACTCAAACTAGAAGATAGAGAAATCTGTAGTGACCATATGGTGTTATAAAATTACAAAAATGTGAGACAGGGTTGAGCCAGTTCCAATTGCTAAACTTGCTACTTGCTTCTAATAAACACTGAACTATCTGGCATCTGCTATCCCTCAGGTAATACCATCAAGAGTTGAAGTAAATGTTTCCATTTAATTGCATTGTTTATGTCTCAGAGGGTCCAGGGAGATCATGCGGTGTTTATCTAGATTTTTCCATGCATACTGAATCAGCCATTTCAGGGAGAACTTTGATAGTCTTTCCAATTTTCTCTTCAATTAAGCTGAAGTTTCACTTGTCATTTTTTTTGGAGTCATATTCTGTATGTCTTCAAAAATGAATGTCCCAGCTATTACTTTCCGTATGGATTTTGATAGGATTGTTTCTTTTGTTTTCGCTCTTAATTTGTATTTTGGCAGGAAAAACCTGGATCAGTGCTTTCAAGGAAAACATCAGATGAAGACTACAGAATGCTACAGATTTAGAGCTACTTGGTTTAGAGAAGGTTTAGGGATTGTGTACCCTCATTTGAAATAAAAGGGTATTAATAGAGAAACAATTGAGGGGATTTTGTGGAAGAGTTCTACTGAATGTAGTTGTCCCCCAAACCCAGCAGGAATCTGTTAAAAATGGAGAAAATTCTTTATGCAATGACTGGGATTTTGAACAGTTACAGAAAAGTCCCTGCAAAACCAGACAGACATTTATGTCCATTAATTGTTGGCCATTTTGCCATCGATAACAAGTTTTAGTTTTGATAAATTCTGTTGGGCTTTATTAGGAGAAGGAGCAGGACCTGAACAGCTCTGCATTATTCTATATTCTATTGACAGGTTAATGGGTATGCGGACTCGAGCCTTTCCACTACCACTTCCAGATTGCTGGATGGTACAGAGTGGATCTGAGTGGATGTTGCATCTATAAAAATCTTAGCAGAGAGGGTGAGAAATTGGTGTAATATCACAGTAGCAGTGAGTAAGTCTTTATCTGGGCGAGACATTGTATTGCAATATATTGTATCACTGTCAGTTAATAGCATAACAGATAGTACGTATGGATTTGTCTGCTACTGACATAGTTGAGTGTTGGTAGGTGATTGTGGTACTAATGTATTCTTAGCCTACACACAAAAGACAATGGATTTTGAGGCCTGAGTGTTATGCTGTTAGACAATAAGAAGTCTATGGGCAGACGCTTAGGTTTCCAAAAAAAAAAAGGTGGGTCACAATCTCTCTGGTGTACTGATAAAAATTATGGAGGTGGCAAATAGATGCATTTTGGTGAAGTTAAAGCACTTTATTTAAACATAAACTCTACTTTTGAATTCTTTCTTTTACTGTTGTGTTATCTTTAGGATCCACTGGCTTGAAAGCACATAGGCTGAAATTTCAGGCTGTGGAAGCCGTTTTGTACCCTTAGACCAGCTCCTGAGCGATCATGTTTTGTGTAGGAGACAATTAGAATCAATTGTGCTTGTCCTTGGAATGTTCTTTTTGCAAATAGAGGATAATCTTGTCAATGGGACACTTCCTAGCAATGATCCTGAACCGAAATGAAATATTACCTTTAACAGTGTTAGAAAGCATCTGGGATATGCTCACGATTGGATTGGGAACTGACCCAGGAGCACAAGGAATTATGTGGCGTGAAGACGGATTTGTTGCATCAGTGGTGAAATTTTTTGATTCTTGCATGAAGGCTGGGATTCGGTTCAGCTAAACTGAACAACTGCAGGAGCCACTGCTGGAACGTGCGCAGAAAAAGCAACTACACAAAAGTGGAAAGCTGTCAGTTTGACAAATACTGCTGTACAGCTCATGTCATCCAGAAGCAGTAATTCCACATGGTAAAGTGCACGTCTGATTGGCAAGGCCTCAAGATAATTTCGCCTCCTCATTGGGGCTCTTTCTGTGAGCACTGGTATGAGCTGTCACAACTTCTTCCTAGGTCTCTCTTTCTGAGGACTGGTCACATTCTTGATAATGCAAATTGTGGAGTGCCTTTAACATCTCCTTCAGTATTTGAAATTACTTGTTCATCTGCAATATGTGACAAGGTGTTAAGAAACATCAGTTCTGTGAGAAGCATCACCTCTATTTCCAGGTCCAGAATTTTTAGGATGTGGTACGCAGAGTGCTAGATCAAGAGAAAATAATATATGGCATTAGTAATATTCAAACTGGGATACTGAAGAACATAATGATACTTGATGGAGAGAAATGTCATGTTGTAAGGTATCTGCTTTTGTCCATCTGTTCTTGAGATGGCTTTTCATCAAGAAGAGAAATATGTTCATAAGCGAGATGCGATTGCTAACCTGCTTGTTTGTATGGGTGTAACTGTCAGAGAGCTTGTCCATATTTTTCATGTGTAGACAAGAAAAATGAAAGATGTGGCGGAGCCTGAAGTGCAGGATGTTTTTGTGTCCTGAAGCCATGGGATGTAAGGAGCCCTTCTGCTGGTGGAAGAATAAAGATATTAGTCCAAAGACTAACCTGTATTCCCGCAGTGCTGGGAAAAAAAGGCTCTCTGCCTCCAAGCATGATATTATAACACAGCAAACTTAGTGGCATCTGCTTCCCGCCCAAAATTCCTCCAGTATTAGCTCACCTGGCTTGGTGCACTGAGCTCCCAGATGTGGACAGATGGATAAATGCTCCTCCGTGGGACAGGGAGAAGGGGGTTATCAGGAGTCTGTTCTGTCATCTTCCCTAAGAATCACAGGCTAATAAGAGAAACTAATGGTGCAAATTTGGGGCTTTGCTCTGACGGTTGTTGTGTGGCGCTTACTGCCTGACAGGGCTCACGAAGTGGATGGCTCGATGCTTGAGGAATGAGACAGGAGGATCTTTCACTGAAAGCAGGCATCTGAACAGAGTGAACTTCTGAAATTCCATTAAAACGAGGGCTAAGGCCAGAACGAGCCAGGGTCAGATAGCACAGGGTAAGCAGGAAAGCATCACTACTTAAATGCTCCTGGGAAGGTATCCAGGGAATCTGTAAGCTTGGGGCACATGGGAATTGTTAGTTTTAAGTGGCAACCTCTAGCTATTTGAACACGGTCTTTGTTGGTGTTGACAGCACCTGGCAGATGTGTTCATCTTTTTTATGTGCAAGTAATTAGGTTTCTGTCTCTATCACCACCTTCTTTTAGGCTAAACTACAGGGTCTTCAGAAAAGTATTGGCAGACTCAATATTTGAACTACAGAAGAAAAGTAATAAAGATGATGTATTGTTGGGGGATTATCTGTTTGTGAGGATTCAGTCATAAATAATTCATTGTGCAGGTACCAGTGGTACAGAAAAAGATTCACAATTTCTTTGAGCCTGTGAGTATCCAAATGTTACACTCCAAAATTAAAGCAGTTAACACAAAACGTATACTGTAGCACATCTTGCTTAATCTGAGCGTGCAGAGCCGCCAGTTTTTCCAGGCTTACGTTTCAGCTTAGAAATACAAGGATTTTTGAAATGTTCCATGCATAGGTGCTGTGGATCATGGAGAAGATACATTGTTTACTATGATCTTTTCTTGTTTGTGTTGTGGCAAAGAAATTGCGTGATAAAGCTCTGTAGAGTTGCACAGGGAGTTTTTCTAATGCTGAAAGAGTTAAGGTAGTCCGGGAGTCTCACTCCCAAATAACTGTGTCTGGAGCTTTCTAATAGATGATTTGGCAGCCTGTGTTATGTTATTGATTCAGTTCTATGGCAATGACATGGCTGTAGAGGTGCATATTTTGGCACGGCAGAGTGAAACAGATGTCTTGAACCAGCACTGCCAGGGAGCTGCACTGCTGGGGGAAGCCTGTAGATTCCCTCCACCCTGGCCTGGCAGAGGTGGGGGAGAGTGCCCACCACCCTCAAGACCAGATGTGGAAATGAAAAATCTCCAGGGTATCAGTAGTTTTGAAAAAAATATTTTTTCAAGGCAATGATTTTAACTGAAAAATCAATGTTACTTTCATAAATATGTATTTCTTCTTAACTGGGATGACTTCCTACCCCAAAGGACTAGAGATGTTGGCTGCCATCACACATCTTTCATTGTGGTGCAAATTAAATGATTTCTGAAACTTGATTAAAGGGCAAACGAGGCCAAATTTTAAAGAGTAAAAATGCTGCCTTGGTGTGGTGCAGGTGCTGGGAGCAGATGGAGTTGGTTGAAAATGAAACCACCATACCTGTTTTAGGAAGTTATTCGTATTTTACAGAATTACAGTCAACAAGGGCTTTTTCTCCACCTTTCTCCACTCCCCTGGGCCAGATGGAAAATATAACTCTAGTTCTGCTATTTTGTCTCTGATTTTTAAAAGTTAAACTTGGGAAATGATTTTTTTTTTTTTTTTTTGAGTGGGGAGGATGTGGCATATTTGGAATTGTAGACTCACCCTTTCTTTAACATTTAAAATAAGAGATGGGTTAAAAGAAAAGAGATTGGTAAAAGAGGGGTTGAAAAACTTTAATTTTTGTTCAGGAATGATTTTAAAAACCATGAACTTCTGACATTTCTGTAGAGTTCATTAGGTCTGATTTTTTCAGCCAGTTTTTTTTTCCCAGTCTGGTTTAACTGCAAGTGACTAGCACAGATGGAGATGTGACGTAGGTGCACATACAGGGCTAGGTTTTTTTTTTGGGATTTCTCTCATTATGATGAAGTTTGAAATGGACTTTGGGCAGTGCCTTCGTCATGTCTTTTGTGATGGCTGAACAGTGCCATGTTGCTAACATCAGGTGTCTCTCTCCATACAGAGCCACTTTCTTCTCTGAAATCAAGCATGAGGGGAGACCGTTGTATTCTCCTCTGTTTTTACAGACAGTACTCAAGGGAGGAACAAATAGGGGCTTGGAAAAAAAATCTTATATTTCTAATTAGTGTAAATTGAGTAACAGAATAAGAGCAAAACAATAACACATGCAACAACTTGTTGTTTCTGGAAGTATTTGAGAGTTTTAAGCAGCTTCTAACAATCCCTCCCCTGCTGCCCCAAGCTACAGGAGAGGTATTTATTCATGTGAAACAGGCAACCTATATCCTTTAAATACGTGTCTCAGATTTCATAAATAATAGTTAGACCCAATCCTGTACTGGAGTTGTAGTGTTTGTTTGTTTAATTAGGAAGCTGAGCTGAGCTGAATCCTGTGGCAGATGTTGCCATGTGTAATGTAATAAATAAAAGTCTTTATGGGACCCAGCAGGCAGCAGAGCTTTCAGTTAGCAGATGGCAAAATATTAAACTGGCAGTGCCATAACTTAGCTGACTGTGTCAGCTGGACCATACCCATGTTTAGCACAAGCGTGAATCAAGTTCACATAGGAGGTGTCAGCCAGCCCCATGTTTCCACAGTGGATGTTAATACTATTTTTCATACAATACATGATAAAATAATGCTTTTTATCCAGCAAGATGTTGTTGTCGTAGAAGTCAGTCTAGGCTTAACATGATCTCTGCTGTGCAAAAGATTTTTATGACAGAACAGCAGCTATTAAACAGAACAGATGTGCTACTCAGTCCAACATAAGTGGTGGTGCAGGGACTGGATATGGCAAACCTGCTACACGGAACCCCTGTGGAGCCTAGCAGGTGAGAAGGTGCCTTTTCCTCCCAAGGAGAAGTTGTTGCACTGGACACTTGGCATCGGCTGTTGATTCACAATCCTCAAGTGGGTCTGTGCAGAGAGCTAAAGTAGAGAAGATGTCCCTGCCTAACTAGAGCTAACCTGTCCATTGGCTCCACACATCCCAGGTTTTGAAAGCTAAAAGGACTTGTGCAGTTCACTGCCACGCAGACTGTGTGTGCTTTTCATCCGATTTACCTCCTGGTTTTCCTTTAGGTGCCTCTGTAAATGTATACCCATGTGCAAATACATGACAAAAGGCATTATTTCATTGCCCCATGCTGGGAGCTCTGTGTCTGCAGAGTAGCTTCTCCTGACAGCGGTCTGGGAGTACCTTCAGCCTGCAGTTTCCCTCAGTCCTATCTTTCTCTCAAGACCTGTAGGTGAGGTGCCTCCCAATGTCCATCTGAACAAAAACCCTAAGTTCAGCCAGTGCTAACTTCTGTCCCTGTCTTCTCCTCAACTCCCCTTCTTCCAATGAAGAATTCTGGTAAGGTGTTTTGGCCAGGGCCAACTTAGTTTAAGATCAATGTTAATGTGTTTTAGTCCATCTTAAATGCAGTTGTCAGAACAGCAGGTGTGTATGACAGGGTGGAACAGGGTAGACTGCAAAGAAACTGGGGAGACAAAATTCAACAGTCATGTTGAGAGATATCAAGCAAGTATAAAATTCTTGAAGGTGTATATACATGTATTTGGAACATCAAATCAAAGGCATCATGTTCAGAAATAATACAATTAAGCCTAGATACTTCAAGTCAGCATACTTCAGAAACAAATTTATTGCTGCACTTGCAGTGCAAATCTAGAAAGCAATCAGCTTTTTATTGTTACCTTTAGATCTGCCCCCACTCCTCTGAATATAATTTCTTCTGCAGCCAGATGAGAAAACATCATGGTATCAGAACATCTGACAACAGTTTTTTGAAGCATGTGCATCTGCTATTGTGTGTGAGGTCAGGGAAGAAATCTGGACCACCAGTACTGCATTCTTTATCCTCATCTTTTCTGGTAGACCTTTGGGAATCAGTACTTTCTCATTGAGATAAAAATAATTCAAAGGCTGCTTTAAGCTCTGCAGGGATTCGTACAAAGTTATTCTCTAAGTCAGAGACCTGTAAGCTGACTGTGTCCAGGTGCAGGAACAGCACTGGAAGATGAAGTTTTAAAATCAGGCAGTGCTGAATTGTGTTCTCCTGTACTTTTCCTGAAAGCAGTCTAGACAGAGTGGACAGAGCTTCAGTATCTGCTAACCATTGGCAGAAGCCTACTCCCACCCAATACTAGAAATCCTCGATTTCAGACAAAACAGTTGAGGTTTGGAAAGTCTCTCCCTAAAATTCAGCTGTTGAGTCCTGACACCTGAAAGCATCTTATTAGTATTAAACAGAGTCAATTAAGACTACTCTTAACCTGAATGTTTGCTGGGGACATTTTTCAAATAGCAAGTTTTACGTCCGTTTAGGTTTACACAGTCCGTGTTGAATTCGGATCAGTGCAGTGCCTGCAGTGATGTTTAACATTGATCCTTTATCTCCTAAAGCAACAGATGATGTGTCAAGACAGTAATTTAAACCATGAATCTGCACTTGCTTAAAGATGAACTTTTGGGGAAGAAAAATGAATAAAATGCTAGTGGCAGACAAGCAGAATCTCTGGATAAGTGCATCAATTTTTGTTACTGACAGATCTTGTGCTTGTAATAAAACTGAAGTGCTGAGGTCAGCGTCAGAGTGAAACCACTCTTATTTTCACAAACATATTTATGTGATGGTAATAGTACCTATTAACAGGGTTGACATAGCTATCTGCCAAACAGAAAAATGAGTTCTTCTGCATCACAAGATGAGCAAATTTGGAGGAATGCTAAATCATAAAATTAGTGAAGACTTCATTTATCTTTCATGGCTTTCCTACATTGCAGCTTAGAGTCCTTCAGGACTTAAATTCATTTATTGTATTCTGTTGTTAGGAAAACCTGTCAAAGCTGGTAGCAGGAAGTTAGATGAGCAGAGGTAACAATATGTGTTGGTAATTAAATAGATGTTTGCATGTTTTCATTTAAGATGTAGGCCAGTTTGCTGTAACCTGCTGAATTATCCTTCTTCCTCTGAGCCCTGTAAGGCAAATGAGGAGATTGCAAAATGAGTAACTTCTGTTTAAAAATTTATGGCTCTGGCTATCACTGGTGCCTAGTGACTGGGTGGTGGTAACTTACATAAAAACAAGATGACTAACTACTAATACTCATACTCATAACTAACTACATACTCAATACTCTAACTACTCATATCTGTGTGTAGGTTCTGTGTAGTTAATCTAGATTTTCAGGTTTTAGTTTTAGGCTCTGTCAGCATGAAGAACTGGCACTAGCTATATATCTATTTTTTTTTAATTGGGTATCTTTTTGTCCTTTATGGACACCCAAGTATTTTGTAGTTAGATGTCAGAGGATTGTGTCACTTGCCATGGAAATGCAAGCACCGTTTCTCTGACATTGCTTCAAAGACACACAGCACCATTGCACAATAATTACAGGGGCAAGAGGATGAAACGAATGTGTTGATCTGAAACTCTACAGAGGAAAACCAGTAGAATTCTGTAGTTTTGTACTTTACACTCTGCTGTTCCCGTCAGACAATAGCTAATCATATGTGAAGAAATTATTTCCTCAGTATGGGGTTATTTACGATTTATGTAATGGTTTGAGAACTGAAGGAAAAGTAATTGCCTTATACCATGATTTATATTTTTTAAACCTCTAGCTTCAATTCTGCTGTTGGATCAGAGATTTTTGTCTGTCTTCAGATCTGTTCTTTTTCTCATGAATGTGTTAAACCATTTCTTTACATGATATCTCAAGCTATTTAAAAGAAACCAAAAAACAATTATTTCATCACTGAAAGCCAATCTTTATGGGATTAATTTTCAGACAGTATCTTGATTGCAAGTGGTGGGACTGCAGGGAAAAGAGATGGAACATAGAGTGTGCAGAAAGCTTTGGACACGTTTCTTTCCTTAAAAAGAGGAATCAATGTGTGTTCAAATGTACTTAGAGGCATATTCATATGAAGTTTCCATTAGAACATTGTGTAATTTTTGAGCTGCTCAGTGGCCTGTGCTCTTGTGGCAGAAAAGAGAAATGTGGAGTGTGGAGAAGGAGGCTTGTTTGGCAGAGGAAGTTGTTCTCACAAAGGTGTTTGTGTTTGTTTCTTTTCTGGGTGCCTACATAGGTAGGAGCACTGAGAAAATGTGTTAACTATTCTGAAGGATGGGATGGAGCTGTCATTCTCCTCGTGCCTTTCCTAGTCTTTTTTGTATACTGTCAAATGTTTGGTCAGCATCTAAGGGCAGCAAGTAACAACTTAGTGGTTTAGGAAGGAAAGGTAGAAGCATAATCCTGGAAGCAGATATATTATAAAGCCACTATGAAAGTTCATACGTGCCCGTTGGGGTGGTGTGGCTTGATTGCCCTGTCACAGACATGCCCTTCCTGCCTTGTCAGTGCTGCTGCTCAAGTCTCTGTTCCCAGTGCTCTCCACGCAGACAGCTGCGCTGCCTTTGCACCGCTGGAGTTTAATCCCTCCTGTGCATCTCCACACACGCTGTCTCTGTAATGGTGAGGCTTGATCCTTGCAGAGAACTTACACCCTTGCTGTTGTTTTTTGATTCTCCCGTTCTTCCCCCCCTCTGCCTTCCCTCGCTTGCCCTTTACTTGTGCATTTGTCCACCTCCTCCTTTTGCTGTCAGGGGACACCGTGGGGAGTTAGCCATGAGCTTTACTGAGCTTTTGCATCAGGTGTGCACAACACTGGGCTGTGAAGGCTTTACTGGCTGTTGCTCTGGCTGAGATGAATATTGTGCTGTGCAACACACAGCAGGTAACATAGCGCATCCATATTCTCTGTGCATCGGGCAGAATTTCTCACTTCATGCATCACTCTCAGCTTGCTGCACCAATTTCACAAAGTCAGTCCCTATCCATTAACACATAGAAAAGGCAGCTGAAAAATATACACGTGGCACAGGACTTTTTTTTTTTTAATTTTGAGAAGGTCTTCTAAGCATATTAGACGTAAACTTGATGTATGTATCATTAACTGCATCTAATTCTCCAGTGCCAATCCTCCTTTATGCTAAATCACACAAAAAAATAAGTCTTCGGCTATTTGACGTGTTCTATACAGGAACTGTACGTGCTTATTTGACATGTTCTGACAGGAGCAGCCTGTTGATGATGCTGTGTGGATCACAGGCTTGACTTCCCAAGTTATGCAGTTAATTTATCAGTAGGTGATCACCTCAGCACAGTGACACTCCTTTCATAAGTTTTCTCATCATGCTTTTTTGTATTGTCTACTCTAAGTTTCCAGCATAAGCTTTTGTCCTCTTGGCCAACTTCCAACAAATCTAACCACTCAAATGGTGATTTTTTTTCACTGTATAAGAAGAGATCTTGGAGACTTTTGCACCCGAGTAGTTTCCTGATTTGGAGCCTGCCATCAAAACACAAAACTAGATTAAGTAGTTATGTGAATATTTGGGCTTTTTTACAGTAAAAAAATTCCAGAGGTTGTATATGTTAAAGTTCTGGCTTCACTTCTTTAGCATCAGTTTTTCTCCTGGGCTTCAGAAAGCACCTCATGCAGTGGACAGACTGAAGAAATAATTAGAAAAGACTGGTGGGTATATTTCTACCTGGCATAGTCTCATTTCCAGGCAGGGACTTCATGGACTTTTCTCTGTGAGGAGGTTGCTGCGGCATTGGTGTGAGTTATGGAACAAGATGTTTGAGCGTGTTGCTTCGTGAAGTCATTTATGCAATGTCAAGCTCCTGTGGTGTGACATTTTAGCTCGGTAGCTGCAAAGTGTGTTGTGACATGCAACAACCCAGGCAGTCTGTGGCATTGCTGGGAAGCTGTGTCCTGCTACTAGTCTCACCCTCACCTGTGGGCGTACTGCGTCACTTGTGAACGCTGTTTATAACTTGCCATCTGTGAGAGGCCCCCTCCAAATATTCAACCGAATTAACCGCTGCAAACTTTGTAAGTGCTGCAGTTAGGTCTTGCAGCCAATGCTCACTCCTGTCCAGGAGGCAGAAGCACTCTCCAGTGCAGCTCAAGCACAAAAGCTCTTAGCATTGCCGGTGTCTCTTCTTCCCAGAGACCTGTGACTGGAGTCAGGCTTCCCTAAAGAAGTGGTGTTGCAGATGGCCCCCATCATGTTTCTGAGGGATTTGATATTGTCACGTGGCTCAGTTGAGCGAAAGCAATTTTGGGAAGAATAGCTGGGAGTTGGAGCAGGTAAGTAGAGTTGCTGGAGCAGGGAGAAGCTGTTTGATGCTCTTGCATGCTCTAGTGGGTTGGAGCCCAACGCATACAGGAACTAGAGGCTGGCACTGAACATTGTACTTCAGCCTTCTTGGGCTTTGGGAAGAGAAAGGCTCCTATCGCACTGGAGCAGACTGAGAGCGTGGCGTGCTTTGTGCTGCAAGCAGGCACATCCTCATGCTAATGTCACAGCTGACAGACGAAAACTGTGTCCTGCAGAGGTGGTGGTACAGAGCCAGGGACTCCTTGGAGAAAGCCCAGGGAGAGAGATGATCGGGAGTGGGAAAGAGGTGTGAATAAATTATTCTGTCTCCACAAGTTTATTCCCTCTGGGGGATTCAGGCGTAATCTTTCTCCTTCTGAACTTGCCCTAATGATTTTGTAAATCTGCAGAATGTAGGCAAGGTCTTAAGTATCATCTTAAAATATCTACCTATCATGGAGAATTATTCATGCTGGGCTGTTATGGAGCATCTCTGCCTAGAGATAATTTTTTCCCTCATGTGCAGAGTTTGGCACTTATATGCAGGCATGGGATTGCCTCTGTCTAGTTCTGGTAAGACAGATGGAAAATAATACAAAGAAAATGTAAGGTAAAAAATAATGAAAAGTGGAAGGAGAATAGCACTGAGCTGTTTCTTCAGCCAAAAGAAAAGTTTGTAGAGCAAAACAAGCAAAAGTCACCCATTATCTGCTCTTTGTAATGAAGTTCACAGCCAGAAAAAAACTAATTTCATAACTGCCAGTTTCAACAAAAAAAGGCCACAAATGAAGCTTCCCCAAACCCCCAATCCTTATAAGCACTTGTTATTTTCTCAATAGTATTTGAGGCTAAGCTCTGTGTGCTAGCATCTTTCTATAATTAGAAATTTACTTTTGTTTTTTTAAAAAGTGTGACTCAGTCACATGGTTCCTGGGTTTGGGACATTGCAGAGATTGCCAAGCCTTTCGAAAGCTGAGATAAAACGGTGAGAGCTGGCAATACTGCATCTTGCCCCTTTCCCCGGCAGATATTTATGAACTAATATTGATTTTCAGCCATTGATTTTTTTCAGCAGTCAAGTGCTGCCTGGATTAAAAGCAGCAGCGAGGTGAAGTCACAGTCTCCAGAGATGGAGTAACGACATGCAAAAAGAGGCATTGCTGGTGAAAAATACCATCATTGTGTATGTGGCAGCCCATTTGCATTTTGTAATAAAAAGAAGACAGAGGTTTTCCTAAAAAGAAAGCAGTTGCATTCCCGATATAACTCCTGCTGCTAGCAGAGCTAGAACCACGATGGTTCAGAGCAGGGACCTTGCAGCCCCAGCACAGCAATTTGGGCGTGATAAAAATGCCCGGCTGATGGGGTGGCTGGTCCATGTAGATGGCATCGTCGCAGTGCCTGTTGGCCGTGCTGGCTCTGCACCGCTGCTGCAGCACAAGGCAGGTGAGAAAATGCTGAAGGCAAGTGCTTGCTTCTTGGTAAACAACTCTAATCTTTTATCAAATAATTTATTTTATGTAGAGGAAAGATTTTAGTTTGCAAAGCTAATCTGCCTTGTCTAAACCCTCATTTTTATCTTTGAAGCCCAAGTAAGTGTCCAATTTATAGTATTTAGCAGATAGGGTTTGGGATTCTTATCGATTTAGCTATCTTGGTTTTGTACTTTCTGGTCACGTTTCTAGGGGAAAAAAAAAATCAGCTCAAGTTACTGACATTTTTGACAGTGTATTTACTTTTCTGTTTCTTGAATGCCTGAAATGCTCCTGCTTGGAAAGTGTGTATTACAATTATCAGAAGGTTATAACAGTGTTCTAAAATTTTCCTCAAAGTAAATGACTACAAAAGCCCTAAGTGAGGGAATTTTCTGATTTTTCTGGCTTCAGTATTGTCAGTCAAAATATTCCACAAGAACCAGGAGACATCAGTTTTACTGGGGAGTAATAATCGGTAGCAAAAGAGGAAGGGATTTAATCACCTGCAGGTTTGAGACCTGACAGGAAGTTTTTACTTGCAATTATTTCTGAGGTTTATGTCTTCAGATTCTGAACCTGATGGTCAACAAGTCCCCACTTTCCAAGACGCTGAGCACTTGCTGAAGCCTGCAGGGCTCAGACCTTTAGCAAGGTCAAGGTCACATCTTCATGACCCAAACGCACCCGTCTTCACGAGCATTTTGTTAAAGTAAAATGCAGCATTGCGGTACATAATGGCAAGGATGAAGCTAATCTGGGTAGCCCATTATGGGTGATCCAGTTAGTAGAGCTGAACCATCTCCACTCTTGGTGAGTTGCTTCTCAAGAACAGTTGCAAAGAAATCAGTGTCACTACTTGACTGAGTGAGCAGCTGATGGACTGTCCCTCTATAAAACAAACACAACAAACAAAAAGCTTCCAGGGCATTAAAATTAGTGTAGAGGTGTTTATGTACCTGTTGTTTCAGTTGTTGCCTAATGCCATGTGGTGTCACTTTACAGTGGCATTCACAACTGTGACCCTGGTGGTGCCAGGAACTGCTCTCACAGGTGTGTGTGTCTGGAGCATGTGCTGCAGCTCAGGGGGCCTGAGGTCTAGACAAAGATTGCACATTACATATAGAGACTATTTTCTGTACCTCTCCTGGGACCTGGGTTGACCTCCAAAGCACCAGAGCACTCACCTGTGTCATGTTAATTCTGTGTAATTGAATTTGCATCTTGCCCCAGTAGACACAAAATACTAGTAGGGTTTTTCTGGGGTTTTGTTTTGTTTTGTTTTTTTTTCCTGGGCTTGTTAATGTTCTGCCTTCCCTCCCCAAATGTCTCAGGTATTACTTAGGCAATTACAGGTATGGGGCAAAGGACAGAAATTGCTTCAAGTGTGGGATGCTACATGTAGTGTTTTGTGACACTGTCTTTAGGAATCCATTGCTCTCCTGTTGGCTTTTTGCAGCTAATGCCTGCATTTACGTGAGGGCAGGGAGCTGGGTGCTTGGGCAGGAGGATGCTGTCAATTCTCCCTGCCAGCTGGGGGGGCCCTCTCATCATGGCTGAGTGGGGTACAAAGTATCTGTCAGCGTTAAGATTGATGCTGTTCCTCCATCTGTTTACAGAAGAATGCTTGTGGCCACATTTGAGCTTACCCCACACTGGCATGGAGCTGAGGAGCCCTATCAGTGTGCTGGTTCACACTCCTACCTGTTAGGTTGCCTGGCTTGATTTTTCTCTTGTGCTGACTTTAGCCTGACGAATTTCTCTGCCTTTTGTGAAATGATTCACTCCAGCTTGCCCCGGTGTAAGTGAGGAGAATGAGACTGTCAGTCTGGAGACTGTGCTGCATGTGCTTCATTCATCCTGCTGGGTGGATCTGCATGGGAAAATGCCCTTGAATATTCTTAGAAGACTGCCTCAGGCATAGATTTGGGTTAAAACAGATGTATAATCAGATCTGGTTTGTAACCTCTTCATATCCGGATGTTAAGGTAGTATGATGCATTCCACAACAGGCAGTTTAATCTGAAGTTCAATACGGCAGCACTTGGTACACCATCCAGGGGAGGGCCCTGTGACTTCACCTGCTGCCTTCTGCCTGGTAGAGCTTGTTTCTGATTACTGCAGTTTTTCCTCATCTCTTGGCTTTCTTGTGGATTGGGGATCAGCAACCTCTGATTTTTGAACTCCTCAATTGTATTTGCTTGCCTGGCTCTGTCCTTCGTGTTTACCTTTAGCCTGTGTAAATAGTTTCTGTCACCTGCCCAAATGCATGTGCTAGTTCGTCAGACCTGGAAGTGACAAAGGGTATGTCTTCTCATATGAAATGTGTGCCCTCAACACTACTTCCATTTTGTAATGAAATAGTTGGAAACCTTTTTCTGACTGCCAAGTCTGGGCTGACAGATGTCTGCCGAGGCTTGTCTGTGTGCTTATGGGTGTGTCCTGAGGACTTGACTAAAAATGTAGGAATGTTTTGTGGCATCAGATGGGGCTTCAATTTTTAGACTGGGTATTAGTGACACTGGCTTTGTCTTGCTTTGCCTTCCTCTGCCTTGCAGATTGGCTGGTAGTTGTGCAGGGATTTGCGAAAGTACTTTTAATTATATTCATTACACTTGAATGTGGTACTCAGGAAATAAATGTCTACAGATAGTGACAAGTAGGTCTGGTTAGTCTGTCTGCTTCTGGATACAACAATATTTTTCTGCAGAAATGGTTGATTGTAAAAAACCCAACTATTTTAAATGGTTAAGAACAGGCTAATCTGTAGTCTATCTGTAGACTGTTTTGTTTTATTTTTTCAGCGTCTCTTCTATGCTGCCCTACCAGTCACAGCTCTGATCTGTAACTCCTTTGCTCTCTTGATCCATGGGCCCTTCAGGATCAGATAGCTAAACTGGTTCTGGGTCTGTTGGATTAGATGAGCTTTGATATGAACAATGACGCTGACTTTACAAGTACCTTCATTAAAACAAGATGGGAAATGCATTGAGTTGTTTTTACTTTGAGACCTAGAGACGGATCAGAGCTCATGTTGATTTTTTTTTTTGAGTTCTTAGTCAATGATTAGATTATAACACAGATGTATGGGTAGTTTTATAGGTAACTATAATCAGATTTTTGGCCTCTTGTGAAGCTGTCTATCCTTGAATGTGAACTTAAACCTCCAGCAGTAATTACTATCAGTTGTGCCACTGAGCATTGACCACTGCTGAGTCAATAGAAGTAAAGCACGTCTTGAAACAAAGTGCCAATCGCTATTTTGTTTTAGTGGCACAGTAGTTTTAATCTTGTGTTGCCACCCAAGACAGAAAAACAGATAAAAATTTTATTAAGCAAAGGAGAAGGTTTGGAAGCAACAGATCTCTCAAGTCTGAGTTATCTTGCTCAGAGCTCTTTGGCGAGTCTTTGAATAGCATGACAGGGCAGGCATGCTCTTACCTGCTAGGAATGCTTATTCAAAAAGCACGAGTTATGTTCTATAAGTGTGTTGCCCATTACTGATGCAAGCTGGGCAGAGCATCAGAAGTGTATTCCTTTACGAGAAGCACAATACCAGCACTAGCAGCAAGTGAAAGGAAACCAGATTACTTGAGAACAAGCTCAGAAATGAGACTGCAGGACTGTCACTGTTCTCTGCGTGCCTGGGTTCTCTACCAGCACCCCCTCTTTCCCCTAAAGCAAGCAAGCAAACAAAAAACTCAACAAAACCAAAACACCAGACAAAAAACCCAAAATGGGAGTAGCTGTGAGAGATGGCTAATATGCAAGGAAGGTGGACTGTGGTGACTGTCCTAGGCATGAATTAAATACTGCTCTGGCCTGACTGAAATCTCAGATCTGAACTTCGTTTCCTCTTTCCTCTCTTCTCTTGGGCAATGGCTGAATCTCGATTGATATTTTGCAAATACTCTGTTTCTATAATAAGCCAAACTGGAAGCTGTAGATATGACTGTCATTGCTTCACAGAAGGCAGAGGAGGTGGATTTAGATGTGGATTTTCATAGCGAGGTTTTTCCCTCTGATTCTACCTTCCATATAGCTATGGATGCTTATACTGTATGCATGTGCATGAAGGCTTATGGAAGGTGCTAACCCATACTGATACTATTTGCATGGTAACAAAAGTGCTTTCTCGGAGCTATTAGCATTATAGCACATGGACTTGTGGACATGTATAAAACAATTGAGGGAAATGCATATTTCCAGACAATAAAATCTGAAATGGTCATATACGATTTGCAATAGCTAGAGCATTTATTTATAGTAGAAAGTGAATATATGGGTTCTGTCTGGTGTAATGTGGAAAAGATGTTACCATCTTCACGTGAGAGAGGATTTTGTTATTTTGAAGGACTGAAGTCACACATGTACAAATCTCTCAGGATCTAGAGTCTGTGGCAGGTGAGAGTGAAATAATGTTATATCTGCCTTTACTTAAAACCAGAGTGCTGTGGTTACAGTGTTTTCCATGGAAGAGATATGCTTCTCTTGGTTTGGATGCCCAGAGACAGAGAGTGGAGAGTGAACTGACCTGGCTGACACACTGTTCTCTGGGAAGAGCTGCCTTTGGTCACTGGGGGTCAGCTCTCTCAGCTGCCTCCCCTCCCTTGTGCACCCCCAGCCTGCTTGCTGGTGGGCTGAGGAGAAGAAAAGGCCTTGACTGTGTATAAGCACTGCTCAGCAGTAACTAAAACATCTCTATACTATCAACACTGTTTATTTCTAGTATAAATCTAAAACATACCCTATACTAGCTACTATGAAGAAAATTAACTCTACCCCAGCCAAAACCAGCACAATGATATAGGGAAAATCTCTTGAGTTGAGGTATCCAACTGAGTAATGTATTTGTCCTCAAAAATAATGTCTCCCACGTCTAAAGAACCATTTCTTAAAATTATGAGCACAATATTAGCTGTGTTGTGAGAGCTCACCTTGTGATGTCTTTTCGACACCATCTTCAAATAATGTTTGGCAAGAAACCAGGGTGATAAAAACAAACTGGGCTGTAGCTCTTTTCCCTTTACAGCAAACAGATGACCAAGGCTTTTCATGTAGCTTAAAAAAATAGCTGTGCAGATGAAATTTTGTAATGCCTAATTCAGCCATATTCACCTAATCAATTTGTTTCATGCTACTGCTATCCGTTTAAAGCTGGTCTTAATAAGCTGTCAAAAAGCCATGAGCAGTGGTGGCAAATGTTAACACATCAACCGAAGGAAAATGTGGATGAAGGACCTGATGTATATAAAGTGCTGAGGTCGTTTATTCTTATCAGCTTTTGCTTTATATGTGAGCAAGCCAAAAATATAGCTATGCAGATAATCAGCAAGTATAGAAATTAAGAAGCTTCTTCACTTTTGAATGTGTGTGTTCTGTTGATAAACTGTTGGCTGCTTTTTGGGTCAGAGTATTGTGGAAAGCGAGGGAGATGAAGTCCACAGTATGAGGCATTAATTAGAGGAGATGATAGCGAGAACATGCTGTAGTATGCTCAGGTGAGTCTTTGGTGCACATTGATTTGTATATTATTAAAACAAACTTATGAGCTACTCTCTGGTACCCTGAATATTGAAAATTGATTAGTGTGAAAATGTGTTTTTGTTAAAGCCAGACACAGGGGACAGAGAACATATTCTGTGATACCCAATTAGTTCTCCTCTTCTTAGTCTTGCTGATCCAACTGAACAACAGATCACTCTGCTCTTGTCTGTCTTTGGCATAAGTTTTGTCATTTTCCATCACCACATGGGTACTATGTGAAGATGGAACTGGTTCTTCCATGGTAGAGGGGATTAGTTTCAACAGTTTCAGCAGCCATTGCAGAGGAAAGGCAGAATACAAAGGGAACTTACAAAGTAGAGGTGTTTCAAACTTTACTTTTGATTATAAATAAGTTTGCAATGTTTCTGTCTTTACGTTATTTTTTTTTGGAACTTTATTTACTAACTGAGGAAAACCATTTCTTTACTACAGTGGGCCAAATTCAAGCCCTAGGCTTTGTTTTCTGGAAGTTACCATTCCCTACAGCTTGTGAAAATGTCAAAAAACCATTACCAGTTCCTGTGCTATTTCAGAGCCACTATGGGACGAAGTAGTAGCTAGTGCTGGCTGCAGCCTCTTGCCCAAGAGAAGCCTCTTCCCCCTTCACCGTGATGAATAACTTTGAGTGCATCGAGGCTCTCAAATGGATGGGAGTTTGCAGTAGAGCAGTGGGTCAGTGGAATAGAAGATTAAATGGAGAGAACAGCTGTGATGAGTCAAAGCTTAGACTGTAAAGAGTGTTAAATGTTCAGGACAGTGATGTGAGTTCCCATTTTGAGAGTGTTAACATCTTGCCATAATCCAGTTACACCTTGGAAACAGTTAAAACAATTTAACAGCAAACTTGGTATAATTACGAGTTAATAGCCAGAGCCAGTGCTCTGAGCCAGTGTAAATTGTTTCTGTATTGATGTAAGCTTATACTGTCAGCATTCTGTAGAGACTGAACTTTAAGTGCTTAATTCAGCTGCATGCAACCAATAATTTTTTTTTTCATCCTCCCCAAACAACAGTGCCATTGTTCATTCTATTTTTCTGCAATAATAAAATCAACTAAACTATTTTTCCCCAAACATAGCTGACCTTTGTAATCAACACATTTGAAATGCCAATATGTGGAAAGAAAATTATGCCAGGATCTTATGTTTATTAAGAGAAATTGATAGCAGGTTAACACTTGTAGCTACAGACCAGGCCTCCTCTACACTGATTTCCAATAGTGGAAGTTCTGCAGTCAGGTTTATGCACCACCAGCCTTGCTGCAGTAAGTTTAGCATTTTGGCTTTAAACCTGTTCCAGTGTAGTTTGATAACTAGTGCCTGGTTTGTTAACTCTTGGTGAGCTTCAAACAAAACACAGTGATGGGGCAGTCTGTATCGCCATCAACAGAGGAGTGTGACCAGTCAACACATAAATGAATAATTGGAGATATCTGCAGGACCAACCCTCCATTTTCAGAATGGAGGAATCGCACAGTTAGGTAGACTCTGTCAGAGCTGTCTGAGCAGTGGGACTGAAAATGGAGGGTGACCTGAGGACTAGGAGAAATTGTTTCCCCAGCACTCTCTTCAGATTCCATGTGTGTCGGGATGGTGGTAGCCATCCTGGTGAGTGGTATGGAGCAGTACTGGGTGATTAACACTGTTCAGTACTTTGCAAATAGAAGTGATCAGCTACACAGATTTTGCATCAAATCTTTTCTTCTTGAACAAAGACAGATTCTACTTTTAAAGTGTTTGGAGGTACATCTGAAAACCAGGGTAAAATATAAAAGTAAAATGAATAACTTGTGAAGGAACAGATTGCTCCTTCTCACAGTGGTACCCACAAAGGTCCCTAGCAAAGGAGGTGCAGTTAGTTCTCTGCATAGTTGAATCTTCTGCAGGCATTAGTCTTGGTGTTTGCCCAACCAAGGAGACAGAAAGTTCAAAGCTGAATCAGATGTAAATGGATCTCCAGCAGACCAAGACTTAAGCTGGTCAGCTCTCCTGTGAGGAAACATATTGCTTTGTTAGTCAGCAGGGACTGGAGAGTTGTTAAAACTCCGCAGAACAATTAAGAATCATGTTCCCCCCACCTAATTAATTTGATTTGAATTTTTCTCAGCTGCCTAATAAAGACTCTAATGAAGCTCTCTACATAACCTTCTGAGTTTCACAGCCTTCCCTTGTCTTCCAGGCAAAGCCTATTGTGATTTAATTATTTCTCTTCCTCTAATTTATGTTCCACTGCCCCCGCTTGCCTGACAAGCTTCCTCTTGCCTAGCCATGTCTTTAAGGTCTCATTTGGTTGCTCCTATGAACATTCATTACATGTTTTACACATAATACAAGTATCTTTGTGGGGCCACAACAGGACAGTCCATTGGTTTCAGTGGTCACTAAGACACCAGATTCCCTTTGAGACACATTTCCTCAGTTTGCTAGCTACCTATCTGGATGTGGTAAGAGACTGAAATTGTTTCATACAGAGATGCTCATGAAACAACAACAAAAAAAGCAGTGGTTTTCTTAAGGGTGTCTGAAATGGAGAGACCTCAGCCTGCTTGCAGGTAGAACAAGTTGAGGTGCACTTACAGGTTCACAAGGATATTTTCCCCATTTGGGTTCATCTGGAGTGAGACAGGACAGGTATTGAGCACTTTGTGGCAAGCTGCAGTTAGACCTTCTCTGTTTAAAACTGGGGGAATGAATTTATGAGGCCAGAATGTTATTAGTAGAGCTGGAGTTGGGAGAGTGGCAGGGGGAGACCACCCAAAGCTCCTGCAAAGTGCCAACAGGGACAATGGTGACCTAATCACGCAGAATCATTTAGATGCAGAGATAACCAGCGGCATTTTTCAACCCAGCCTTTATCAAGGACAGCACTAGCACATGAAGTAAGCCAAGGGCATCCATCAATAATTTAAAGGAACAACAGACTTTCAGACCTTTAGAAAAATCAATTAAACTTCACAGACAAGCATTCTGTGAGCGTACCCTCAGCAAGGTTGCTGATGACACCAAGCTGTGCGTTGTGGTCAGCATGCTGAGGGAAGGGGTGCTATCCAGAGGGACCTTGACAGGATGGAAAGGTGGGCCTGTGCAAACGTCATGAAGTTCAACAAGCCCAAGTGCAGGGTCCTGCACCTGGGTCAGAGCAATCCCTGATATCAGTTCAGGCTGGGGGATGAAGGGATTGAGAGCAGCCCTGCTGAGAAGGACTTTGGAGTACTGGTGGATGAAAAACTGAATGAGCAAACAACATGCGCTCATACCCCAGAAAGTAAAGTGCGTCCTGGACTGCTTCAAGAGAAATGTGGCCAGCAAGTCAAGGGAGGTGACTTCCCCCCCTCTGCTCTGCTCTTGAGCTGCACCTGCAGTTCTGTGTTCAGCTCTGGAGCCTCCAACACAAAAGGGACATGGACCTGTCGGAGTGAGTCCAGATGAGAGCTACAAAGATGCTCGGGGGGCTGGAACACCTCCCCTTTGAGTATAGGCTGAAAGAGTTGGGGTTGTTCAGCCTGGAGAAGAGAAGGCTCCAGGGAGACCTTACAGCAGCCTTCTGGTACTTAAAGGGGGCTACAGGAAGGGTGGGGAAGGACTTAACAGGCCGTGTAGTGGTAGGACAAAGGGTAACGGCTTTAAACTGAAGCAGGGTAGTTTAGATGTTTGTGTTTACCTGTCAGACTGAACTTCTCCGGAAAACAGTCAGTGAAGTGCTGGTATTTGGGAGTTAATGGTTCTTAGCTATCAGTTGCACTTGACTTCTGTCTCAAGTCTGTAATAATGATGTATTCAGTGATGTGGTTCCCAAATCCTTGAGTCCTGCTTCTCTACTTGCAAGAAAGGTAATGTGCTCAGCTCCTGTCCCACTTGTGGTATACATGATCGCTGAAGATGCTGGTCGTGATGTGTAACCTTTGGATTGAGAATATGGTTCTGAGAAAGGCTGTTCTGCTGGAGAGACGACGGGGAGTTTCACTTCAGTGTCTTTTAGCAGGAACAGTTAGAATATTCCAGTTTGTTTCTATTTTTTTTGGGTGCAAATCTCATCTCAAATTCTTTTTTTGGCGAAAAAACCTGACAGTATTAGATTTTAAATTTTTGCAAAGTAGCAAAGCAGCTTGCTGAAGAAGCAGTGCATCCTTTAGTTAGAAATTGAAAGAATTATATCTGGCAGTGAGGTGCTCATTAACTGTATGCCTGCCAGGACGTGTGTTGAAGAACAGTCAACTGGTAGCTAATTAATGATAGTTCAGTACAAGTGTTTGTGGTCCACATCGCTCTCACCTAGGGAACAAATCCTTCCACATTTTCCTAAAGGGTTTAAGCTGAAGACTTAAACCATACATAAACCACACAAAAACCAAGTGGAACATTGCAATTTCCTGATAGCAATTTGTTATTTAATCCTTCTTATCTTCTGAACAGATGTTTCTGATTTGCTCTTCACACAGGGCATTTGAAGACAAGTTCATGGAATTTAAAATCCAATGCCTCAAGTGTTTATCAAATCTTACTTTTTCCATCTGCCTTAGAGTGTAGATTATTACAGAAACAATTGCTTTGCCCATGAATAGATTCATTTAATTTTCAGTTGTTAAACATATATCTCTTGTGCCCTGTGATGCAAGTGTAGTGCCTACACACTGCAAATACAATAAATATCATCATTTCAGTGCAATCAGTACTTGAAATGTAGAACAGTGGCTTCATAATGTTTTGATCAGACTGTCTCATCAGACTGTGCCTGAATGACCGAGTACTGCCACTTCACATCATTCACAGCATTTATTCTTGAAATCTAGAAGTGCTGATTCATGTTTTTCAAGTCTTCTTAAACTTCACAAAAAAGAAAGTGAAACTCGTGAAGAGCTAGTAAGTATAAATATGCTACCAAACCTACTTTTGGTATTATTTAGTCCAATCTTTTTTATTAATAAAATGCTCTCAGTAGTCAGAGATTTAACTGTCCAGCACTTTACGAAGTTCTGAAGAACATGATTTCAGCATGCATTTGAGTTTTGCTAATTTAGAGGATCAGGCATCCTTCAGCCGGCCCAGTGTGGTAATTCTGGACATGTGCATGTCCATGTGATAAAGATATATAGTCCAGTGACTCCAGTATTGCTCTTAATTTTACAGGAAAAAGTGCTCACATGTTAGTAATTGGTAGTATTTAAAATACCCTAATTTTGCATGAGGAATTAATGAAAATATGCTCACTCTAGAAAATTAACTTTGAAAAACCAAATGGAATATTCAACACTATGGTAAAATTACATCAATAAATAAGGTTATAGCAAAACAGATTACTGTAAAGTGGCAATAGTAATGGTGGTTATTCAGTGTTACACTCCATCTTGAAATGATGTACTACCTTGTCAGCAAAGAAAATTCTTAGTTCTCATCTGGTAAGAGCTCTAACAAGCAATAAAAGAGAAGGTTTTGGTTCATTTACCCCTAGAAGCTGACTCCAATTCAGAAGTTATTTGAGTTAATGATGTATGACCAAAAGAGTATAATATAGATTTAGCCAACACAAAGGTCTCGTACCTGACATACAGCATAAAGATAACGTGCAGTCCCAGCAGCCCTGCTGCCTGTACAGTGTGATGCTGTGGTGTTCCTCGGGGCTGCTCAGGAAAGGGGGCTCAGCGCGGTAGAGTTACTGTGACAGAGGTAACATTAGATTCATCTCTCAACGACCACTTTGGCAAATACTCTTACAGCTGCTTTCCTCTGTTTTCCCTTTGAAATTTTGCTTTGGAGAAACATTTGGAGAGCGGCGCGAGCGTGGGGGAGGGGAGGACCTGCTGGACTCTGGTGATCCGCGGGCACAGCGGGGTGTTACTGCTGGCTCAGGGAGGGCGAGGATCGCAGACCCTGGGCATAAGAGGTGAAGGGTGGTTATTGGTTAATTCTTTTCTTTTTCTTTTCTTTTTTTTTTTTTTTTTGTTGTTTGTTTTTTTTTTTGTTTTTTTGATCATTTTTCTTTCCTTTTTTTTTCTTCTTCCCCATTATGGTTGCCACCAGACAGAAAGCCACCACGAGGAGGAGTGTGGGGACCCAAACAGCGCTCCAGCACAAGGACGCAGCTGTGCAGGCTGCCGGCTGCAGGGAGTGCCTGAGCCTGTGCCTCCCAGAGGCTGCATCTGACAGTGCCTGTGTGAGGTGCGGTCAGTTGGATGATCTCCTCCATCTTGTGGTAGAGCTAAAAGAAGAAGTGGAGAGGCTGAGGAGCATTAGGGAGTGTGAAAGAGAGATAGATTGGTGGAGCCGGTCCCTGATGCACACACAGCACTCTCCACATGCAACAGGGGATCCTCTCCCCTCTGGCCATGAGGTCAAAGGAGGGGACCAAGGTGATGAGGGGGAATGGAAACGAGTCCTGGCTCGGAGAGGAAGGCGGGTCCATGCCCAGCCTCCCTCACCTGCTCAGTTGCCTCTACAGAACAGGTACAGTGCTCTGGAAGAGGAGAGCCATGGAAAAGAAGAGGTGAATGAATGTGGAGACGTAAGGTTGACTTCGCTGAGCAAGTCAGACCCATGCATCAGGACTAGTTCAATTAAAAAGAAAAGGAGGGTAGTTGTCATTGGTGACTCCATCCTGAGGGGAACAGAGGGTCCCATTTGCCGTCCAGACCCAGTCCACAGGGAAGTCTGTTGCCTCCCTGGAGCTCGGATTAGGGACATTACTAAAAAACTTCCCAGGCTGGTGAGTCCCACTGATTATTACCCATTGTTGATTGTCCAGGCTGGCAGTGACGAGATCAATCATAGAAGTACTCAGAGAATTAAAAAGGACTTTAAGTTGTTGGGCCAGGTGATCAAAGGATCGGGGGCACAGGTAGTTTTCTCATCTATCCCTTTAGTAGGTGACAGGAATAGTGAAAGGAAAAGAAAAGTAGATGCAGTTAATGCATGGCTCAAAGACTGGTGCCTCCAACAACGTTTTGGGTATTATGATCACGGGGAAGTTTATGCAGTACTGGGCATGAGAGATATAGATGGTGTAGACCTGTCTAAGAGAGGGAGGAGAATTCTTGCTGGAGAGTTGGCAGGATTAATAGATAGGGCTTTAAACTAAGTTGGAAGGGGGAAGGGGATAAAACCCGAGTCTCTACACATGAGCCAAGGGGAAGTATCCCAGGGTTAGGCAAAAAATGCACAAGCAACGGTAACAGATGCTCCATTAAATCTCTGAAGTGTCTGTACACCAATGCAAGAAGCATGGGGAATAAGCAGGGAGAATTAGAAGTCTATGTTCGGCTGGAGAACTATGATCTTATTGCAATTACAGAGACGTGGTGGGACAGCTCACATAACTGGAATGTGGGCCTTGATGGTTATGTTCTCTTTAGGAAAGACAGGTTGATGAGGCGAGGTGGGGGAGTTGCTCTGTACGTGAGAGAGCAACTGGAGTGTATTCAGATCCATCGAGCAGCAGATGAGGAGCAAGTAGAGAGTTTATGGGTGAGAATTAAGGGGCAGGCTAGCTTAGGTGACACTGTGGTGGGTGTCTACTATAGACCACCTGATCAGGAGGTGGAAGTTGATGAGGCCTTTTACAGGCAGATGACAGCAGCCTCTCAGTCCCAGGCCCTGGTTCTCATGGGGGATTTCAACTACCCAGACGTTTGCTGGAAGTCCCACACAGCCAGCCATCCTCAGTCCAGGAGGTTCCTCCAGTGCATCGATGATAACTTTTTGATGCAAATGGTAGATGAGCCTACCAGGAGAGGAGCGCTGCTGGACCTTGTGTTCACCAACAAGGAAGGACTGGTTGAAGCAGTGAAGGTTGAGGGCAACCTTGGCTGCAGCGACCATGAGATGGTGGAGTTCAGGATCCTGTGCGGTAAAAACAGAATAGCAAGCAGGATCGCAACTCTGGACTTCAGAAGGGCCAACTTTGGCCTCTTCAAGCAATTACTGGGGGATACCCCTTGGGACAGGGAGCTGAAAGGTAAAGGGGCCCAAGACAGTTGGTTGGCATTCAAAGACCACTTCTTTGAAGCTCAGGATCACTGCATCCCATCAGGTAGGAAATCAAGAAAGAGATCCAGGAGACCTGCTTGGTTAACCAGGGATCTGCTGGGCAGACTCAGGTGGAAGGGGAGGGTGTTTAAATTGTGGAAGGAAGGGCTGACCACTTGGGTGGAGTACAGGGCAGCTGTCAGGGAGTGCAGGGAGGCAATCAGAAAAGCTAAGGCCTCCTTGGAGTTAAAACTTGCAAGGGAGGTCAAAGACAACAGAAAGGGCTTCTTCAAATACATTGCTGACAAAACTAACACTAGAGGCAATGTAGGCCCTCTGTTGAATGAGGTGGGTGCCCTGGAGACAGAGGACAGAAAGAAGGCAGAGTTGCTGAATGCCTTCTTTGCCTCTGTCTACACTGTTGGAGACCGTCCTCAGGAGCCTCAGTCCCCTAAGGCCCCAGAGGAAGTCATGACAAAGGAGGAGTCTGCCCTGATTGATGAGGAGTGGGTTAAGGATCAGTTTGAACACTTGGACATTCATAAATCCATGGGCCCTGATGGGATGCACCCACGGGTGCTGAGGGAGCTGGCGGGAGTCATTGCTAGGCCACTCTCCATCATCTTTGGTAAGTCGTGGGTAACAGGTGAGGTGCCTGAAGACTGGAGGAAAGCGAATGTCACTCCAGTCTATAAGAAGGGCAGGAAGGATGACCCGAGTAACTACAGACCGGTCAGCCTCACCTCCATCCCTGGAAAGGTGATGGAACATCTTATCCTTGACACTGTCTCTAGGCATATCAAGGATAAGAAGGTTATTAGGGGCAGTCAGCATGGCTTTGCCAAGGGGAAGTCATGTTTGACCAACCTGATAGCCTTTTACGAAGACATAACCAGGTGGATGGATGGTGGCCATGCAGTGGACGTGGTCTACCTGGACATCAGCAAGGCCTTTGACACCGTCTCCCACAGCATCCTCATAGGTAAACTGAGGAAGTGTGGTCTGGATGACCAAGTAGTGAGGTGGGTCGAGAACTGGTTGAAGGGAAGAAGCCAGAGGGTTGTGGTCAATGGGGCCGAGTCTGGCTGGATGCCTGTGTCTAGTGGGGTCCCTCAGGGGTCAGTGCTTGGGCCGGTGCTGTTTAATATATTCATCAATGATCTGGATGAGGGATTAGAGAATGTTGTCAGCAAGTTTGCTGATGATACGAAGTTGGGGGGAGTGGTTGACACACCAGAAGGCTGTGCAGCCATTCAGAGAGACCTGGACAGGCTGGAGGGCTGGGCGGGGAGAAATCTTATGAAGTTTAATAAGGGCAAGTGTAGAGTTTTGCACTTGGGAAAAAATAACCCCATGTGCCAATATAGGTTGGGGACTGCCCTGCTGGAGAGCAGTGCAGGGGAAAGGGACCTGGGGGTTCTAGTGGACAGCAGGATGACCATGAGCCAGCAGTGTGCCCTCGTGGCCAAGAAGGCCAATGGCATCCTGGGGTGTATTAGAAAGGGAGTAGCAAGTAGGTCAAGAGAGGTCCTCCTGCCCCTCTACTCTGCCCTGGTGAGGCCGCATCTGGAATATTGTGTCCAGTTCTGGGCCCCTCAGTTCAAGAAGGACAGGGAGCTGCTTGAGAGAGTCCAGCGTAGAGCCACAAAGATGGTGAAGGGAGTGGAGCATCTCCCTTATGAGGAAAGGCTGAAGGAGCTGGATCTCTTTAGCTTGGAGAAGAGGAGGCTGAGGGGTGACCTCATCAATGTTTATAAATATGTCAAGGGGGAATGTCAGGAGGATGGAGCCAGGCTCTTTTCAGCGGCGTCCGCTGACAGGACAAGGGGCAATGGGTGGAAGCTGGAACACAGGAGGTTCCATAAAAATATGAGGAAAAACTTTTTCACTGTGAGGGTGACTGAGCACTGGAACAGGCTGCCTAGGGAGGTTGTGGAATCTCCATCTCTTGAGACATTCAAAACCCGCCTGGACGCGTTCCTGTGCGCTCTAGTGTAGGTGATCCTGCTCTGGCAGGGGGGTTGGACTAGATGATCTTTGAGGTCCCTTCCAACCTTTAACATTCTGTGATTCTGTGATTCTGTGATTCTGTGATTTCCAATCAGCTCTTAACTATGAGTGTGCTGCTGGGTTTAAACTGCCTCCAAGCACTTTCTACCAGCTGATGCACTCAGTTTTCTGCCAGGACAGTCGTGGAAGCAACAGTGCACAGCCCACCTGGGAACACTCGATCCAATGCACGTGCCTGTCTGGATGCACTTGAACACATTGCTTCCCCCTCTGCTTTCAGGTGTGCTCCACGGATTCCTGAGCCTCCTGCCATAACGGCTCGATGCATATTACTGTGTTTCAAGGAATGAGAACCCTGGTAAGAATAGATTATGTATTGCAGATCTGAAGCTGCCCAGTGATTTTTAGGAATGGTATCAGATCCAAGATGTAGAGTCTTACATTGGAGAGTATGGAAGTGATATGTTCTTAGCAGAGTGATAGGAGAAATTGGTTTGGTGATATTGGGTTTTGTGTTTGGTTTTTTTGTGGTGTTTTTGTTTGTTTTGCTTTTGGATTTGGGGAAAGGGAAAAATCGTGCTGGTGCAGCACATTTCCTTGCTGCATTGCGCACAATTTTCAAGCCAATAGCAGAGGTGTGGTGCAACTCCTGACTCCCCTATTTGGAGTGAAATGTTATCAAAAGATAGATGGAATAAATTCAGGAAACATATTGTGACTTGTTTTGCATCCTCACAAATCTTTGTGGTCTGGTTTGTTGCAGACACTGTTCGTAGGAAGTTTTTGCAATAGGGTTCTATTCACTAGAATTTCCAGATGAAATACTTGCAGTGATTGATTATGATCTCACAAGACATATTTCATTTGCGGACAAATTTTGAAAAACATTCTCTATTTCTGGGGATGGTGTCTTGCAAAACGTGCTCATTCACAGCTTTCTCTTTCCTCCCACTGCATGGAGTTTCTAACGACCTAGAATTAAGGTGGGAGAGATGAGTAACACAGAATTGAAAATATCGTTGTGGCTCTTGCATATGCAACAACAGCTTTGGAAATGCTCACTGATAAGTTTTCTCCATATTTGCATGTAAAAGGACTCAGCTTTGCCTTCCCACTTCCCAGCATGGAATTAAATACATTTCTCTCCATAATAATGAGATTCTACCTCTGCAAAAGTGGTGAGAAGAACTCTGGTTTTGTGTGATACATAGCCATTTAAAGAGCTCTAATTCTTTCAAAGGTTCATTTATCTCTATAACTCGGTAATGGCAGAGATACTGCTTACAGCAATCATTCCACATTAATAGGATCAGCACAGTCTAGCAGCTGACCTGGGGACTTAATGTGTGCTCTGCTCTCACCTTGTTACTGACTTACTCTATGACTTTCAGCAAGTTTATGGCCTTTTCTGTGACTGTCAGTAACCTCCCCATTACTAAAGGTAATGATACTGAAATATCTTTGTAATACAATAGGAGATCCTTGGACGTAATAGACTTTCTGTACATGCATTGCCATGTATGCTAAATTCTCTTCTGCTTTTATTATAGTGTGGCTCCCAAGAGAATGTTAAGTGGGCAGGGTGATATTTCCTATAGCGCACAGTTCTGGTCTAATTCCACTCTTGTAAAAGTTTATGGGCACTTTGACTTCACTGCCCTGTGAATCATTTATTGTGTTATTCTCTATATGAGAGCTGTTTCAGAAGATGGTTGAACACTTCTCCTAAAATTTCACTCTCTTCTCATATTACATAAACGATTTTTAATCGGAATTGGAAGAAACAAGTGAAACTTATGAGGGTGATTGAGGTTTTCAAGTCATACATGGTTTAGGTGCTGAGTGCCAGAAAGACCATTTATTTTTTTTTCAAGCGATGACATGCTTGTCCTAAGATGGGTTAAGTTCTAACACACCTGGTTGGAAGGAACTGAAGCTGCTGACAAGGCCTTATTAAAAGCATTCTGTTAATCCAGTGTGACTTTCAAAATCCAGTGGTTCAAACTAAAGCCCATTTTTAATCCTAAAAAGAGATTGAAGAATGGAATGTCATTTACTATGTGTTTTTATGGCACCATTCACAGTGAGATCCAGGCTGCGTTGAATTCTGCTCATGACTGTGTTAGCAGTGTTTGAATTCAGCTGCAATGGCATTGCAGTTGTAGTGCTCTAGGGCTGTAAAAACATGTAATGTTCACATGGTGAAGTTACATCTTTAGTTCAACCAATGCAATCAGATAAAGCAGGTTTACTTTCAGGCAATACTAGTCATTGTAAAATTATAATGTTTGTAGTAAATGTTAATACTAATAATAATATTACACGTTCCTTAGCAAAACAGTGTTATAAACAGAAAAGCTTTATTCTAAATATACTTGCTAAACTAAATATACATATATACATATATATACAAGTATATATTCTAAATATACTTGCTAAACTAGATATACATATATACATATATATACAAGTATATATTCTAAATATACTTGCTAAACTAAAAATTGCACCATGCTTGAATCACTGCAAAAGGCCTTACCATTAGTAATCTAAGTGGCTGTTGTGAAATACAGTTAGTTATAACAATAATTGTGGTTGCAGGCTTAATTATAATCACTTTCACACAGACTTCAGCAATGTTTATGCCAATATTTTGGTCTAATAATTTAAACTACTGCTTAAGAGAAATCTTACCAGGGAAAGCATAAAACCGTGTAAATTAATATTAAACAAACTCAAATGACCTTGGAATACTATTCCAGCAGCTGGTTAAAACCACTACTTCGAGCTAAGTCTGGTTCCCCTCTGTGACCAAAGTCTTAACACTGACGTGACGGTGCCGTGCTCGGGCACGGTGTCCTCCCGCTGGGTACAAAACGTTGCTGCCAGGGCAGGACCCCGTGGCCGAGCCTATTGTGCCAGAGGAAGGTCTTATTTGGCTACTGGGCAAACCACCACACCAGTCTGTCCTTCTGCCACTGGTGGGAAGTTGTGAAGGGAAGCACGAGGGACTCCTGTGTAAAAGAGAATAATGCTGGGTGTCGGGGTTAAACCTCCTGCAGAGCAGGAGAACACACAAATCCTCATGCACTGAACTGGGCTGGGCATGGATCTTACTGGCAGCTCTTCCATGGCTATCAGCTGACAGGTTACTTCACAGCATGTTGAATAGGACAGCTTCCTCAGATTTGTTCTTTTCTGCATGAGAGGAAAAAAAGAAAAGTGTGTGCTGTCTAGCAATGCAGTTATTTTTAGCTGGTTGCATGCTGTTCTGCCTGTTGTGGGATATTCAGTACAGGAACTCCATTTTTCCTGTCCATCTCTTAGAGACTGTTTCCACAAGTGAAGATTTTTTTTTTTTTTCTGCCTTGTACATGATTAATAACTTTTTTTTTCCCCACTTGAATCTGTTCATTCTGTAGGAATAAGCTTGGAAAAGAAATCAATGTTGGACTTCGCTGATGGACCATAACCAGATCTGCACTTCTAACAGCTGAGCTCCAAGTTAGCAGTAAATAAGGCATACAAGGGTTTCCAAAGGTATCCTGTATTCTCAGCTCTATTGGAAATCCAGCCCAGCGTATTTGCAAGTTAAATTTATTAGATGTGCCGTCACTGTTCTCAGCATTTCAGTATTCAGTGACGAATTAGCCAAGTAGAAACATTGCCAAGTAGAAACATTAACTTTTCTCTGGGATGCAAATTTGCTGTTGCTATTTTTTCCTGCTTATTTTTGAAGCATTTATTATTACAAAAAAACCTGAAGTGATGTCACCGAGGAAAAAAAAACCAGTTGCTTTCATTACTTTCTCCTTTTCTCTGAGATGAATTCTGCTCTCTAATGCTAATGCGAATAAAGCCACTCAAATGTTAACTCTCCAGCTTTGTGCATCCTTCCAGGGGTACAGAGTCTTGACAATGAATTAATTGCTGGGAAGACCGTTCAAAAAATACGCTTTTGGCTCTCATTTCATCCACCTCTGTCTTCCACTCTCCATTGACAACCCTTTTTTCAGTGGTATATTACTAACGCTCATTCAGGACCCCTTTGTTCAGATATGCCTCTACTTACCGAACAGGCTCTCTCATTGCCTGCTGGTATGCTGGCTGCATAATGAGACATAACTTCTTCTCAAGTGCCTCCCCTAAAATGTTGATTAGAAGGAAACAGACTTTAGGAAAGGGAAGAAATGAAAAGCATTTGACAGTATCACTCTACAGGTTTTTTCCCACCAAATATTTAGAGCAGGTGTTGGAGGCTCCCTTCAAAGCAAGCACCTCCATCTGGGATAGGAGTTTTGCTCTTCACTATAAGCGCAAAGGTGCCTTTACATTTGCAGAAGGTGTACAGCTGTAGGGCAAAGACAAATAGCTCAGCGCTGTTTAAATGGTACAAAAGAAATGTTATATTCTTTTGTGGAAACAGGGCAGTTGAACCTGGAGATCCAAAAAGTGCATTGAGTTTATATAGCTGACTAAGCAATACTGGGTTGCTCTAAAAGTGTGCCACTGGCTTGTGAAAAAGTTAGATGAAAGTTCTCGTTACGAAAGGCTGTTTTTTAAAAATTGAGCTTCGGGTGCTTATAAGGCGGTGTTTTAAGTGCCAGAGGCAATATACTTTTGCTGTGAATGAATGTAGAGGATGATTGTCTCTTCTGAATTTCAGCATTTCTTATCTTGATCACAAAACTATAGCCAGTAATGCTCTCTTAAAATAAAAAAAAGGCGCATCTCACCTGTTGGTGAACAGTAATAGCTGATAGGCTCGTCCCTTGGGATCATAGAATCATAGAATGGCCTGGGCTGGAAGGGACCTTAGAGATCATTTAATCCAACCTCCCTGTCATGGGCAGGATAATCAGATTGCACACTGGTGCTGAGTACTAATTCATCAACTCTCTTCAAGTGAAATTAATCTTGTGATAATTAATTTTACTGATAACAAGCAGCTTCATACAACTCCAGATGTACACACTGTTACAAAGAATACTCTCCACAAATGAAGTTACCGCTGACAGGGCAAGTGTTCAGTACTAGATGGCAGCATTAAGAATACTCTAAGGAATTTCCATTAGGTTTTTTCAGTTTTTCACTTTGCAATCGATATGAAGGAGTGAGAAATATGTTGCATTTGCCTTTCTTGGACTGTAAAAAGGCAAAAGTATAATTTCTTATTGATTAACATAGTCAGACACAAAAGAAAACAGTGCTTCAAATGCTAAAACAGGGAGGAAAGGAAGTTACACAGTACAATCAATTTATTGAATTTCCAAAAGTGTTTGTGGTATTTCTTGAAAAAATTCCCCATGAGTTCTCAGTGATACAATTGAAAAAACTTTTCCTTGACAGTGTCTGGACAGTGTTACAAAGAAGATAGAACTCAGAGGAAAGTCTGTCTCCCATAAAGATGGAGATCATAGTCCTAACTCTGTTAGATTAACTCAATAAGAAGAATTAAAGGCTAGCTGAATTACTTGTGGAAGAAGCTCCTACACAAACTCTTCCAAAACCTTTTTCCATTAAGATGTGTCACCTAGGTCAATGACTCTTTTGTTTTGCTCTGTATGGTATGCCCTGAGTTTCTAAAAATAGTTTAAATTCCAGTAGCAACCTGATCTTGTCATTCTGTCCCTCCTGATTTCAGCCTTGAAGCATGACTTTCAGTTCTGGGACTTCTTTCAACACCAGGGCAGGGATGTTGAAAAGGTCTTTATAATATATATGCTTGGAGGTATAAAGTTACAAATCTAAGGGCATGTACATTAAACAAAGAGATCTTCTACTTCTCAGCTATATACCTTTGATGCTGGCCTTGGCGGTTTATTGCTACACTTCTGAATTTTCTGAATTCTGTGATGTCGTTTGGATGGCTTCTGTTGCTGTTAGGGCAATCCTAGGACCTCTCTTCCTCTGCTGCATCTCCCTACGTAACTGCAGTTTCTCTGCGTTGCCCCGTTTGTGTCAGTAGCCCATAGCCTGTTCGCAAAATGCTGCTCGAGAGATTGCAGCAGCTTTCAGCTACAGCAAGGTTCCCTCTGTGTCCTCCCTGGACTGGAGAGTCAGCACGTTGGGAAGTTTAAGTGAAGTCACTGGAGTTGAACAGGTTTAAATCACCTGAAGATCCGACCCCAGGAGCTTCCACATTGAAGTAACTTGCAGGACGCACTGATTTCTGGGTGGGCAGCCATGATGTGTGTATCTCAAAGATATTAAAAAAATAGGTTTGAAATTAGACCCCTTGTATCTGACATTGCAAGTGAAATGCTATTAAAACCAAAGGGCAATAATGCACATGAAACTGCATGCTACTGCTCCTTTTCTCTGCCAAAAGAGTATATGTCAGCACAATAAATCTGATGGCATTTTAGTTGGTGGTGACTTAAATCTCCACTGGCATGGACGTGAATTACAATTTAAACAGTTCGGGAGGGAGAAGAACCTCACCTTTCAGCATTGCCTCTGCTAAGGCTGTTTTATCTCTGATTTTCATTGTAATATTCACAAAATCATCATCCGTATAGCAAGAAGCTTTGAGGTTTACTGAAGTTTTAGTTAGCATGTAATTTTCTGTTAGAAGTTTTAACTAGTCTTTATGCTGAAAACAAAATGTGTAATGTACAATGCATTGCAGTGCTTATGTACTAAAAGGCAAGAATGCTTGCTGGTTCGTCTCAGCTCACCTCTTCCACAGACCAAAAAGATACTCTCCTTTAGACAGCAGCATATAAGGAAATAGTTGAAGACAAAGTAAATCTGTGCTCTCTGCATACATGGTGTCAACATTAGCAAAGCCCTGGTGATGTGAATAGTGAGTGGGTCTGCGCTTTGTCCTCATTCCAAATTATAACACAACTTGACACGTATTTAAATGCTTTATTACCAGTGTGTATTAAGGGAGACTCAGGGAGCTTGAATTCCTCTGCAGAAGATCTGAAAATTGATTTTAAATTCAAACTTTATGATTAGGTATTACTAAAATTCCGTAGGTAGTCCAGGCTTACTCAAACTGTTGCCAGTGTGGCTTTAAGGACATCAGAGTGGGTTATAATGTCAAATTTTCTTTTGGAAATACGCTACATGTGGCAGCAAAATGTTTTGGCAAAGCAGTCCAGGTAGCATAGTACACACATTTGGACAGTGCAACTCAGGAGTGGTTTTTTTCATAAGGATGAAAACCTATCCAAAATGTCCCTCTTGCTGTACCCACAGTACATCTGAGGTGCTAGTATTTATGGTAATACCTATCAATTGGAAGAATGTTGAGAAAGTAAGCTAAGGATCATGGAATGCTCTTAATTTGGATGTTCTTGAAGATATTAAATTTTAAACAAAGTGTGTGTTAAGATTGTGATCTAGCCCTTTCTTGCTACATGCAGTTTCTAATTTTTTACTTTTGTTAGGGCAAAATATAAAAACTAGAAAGAGCTATTTTGAATTGAAAGATGTTTGTCAGCATGTATATCTGGAAATTGCTGAGAAGAAATGGTAAAACTCTTCTTCAACCCAGTGCTGCCCACCTTCCTCCTCTGCCTCCAGCCCTGCAGAAGACTCAGAGTGTGAATTTTTATCACTGTGTTACAGCTTATGCTCAGAGCTGCTCCATTTTAGGAGATGCTCCTGGGAGCAATCGTGAATGAGGTGTAAAACTCTGCATGTTTTCTTCTTTTTTTTATAGAATATTTTACTAAGTTTATTGGCTCTTCTCTATGTGTTGGCTCTGCTTTATCTGTGGATTAAGGCCATGTTGTTTGACCTGCCCTCTATCTTTGCCTTCTCAGCTGTGACTGGTGAAAGTGGCCCTAAGGCACAGATCCACAGACAATCAGAGAAGCCTTGTGTTAGAGCTTTTGTATCCTCTCATAATTGGAATTTGTCCCTAATACTGGATGACACTGACAACACCAGAATGTGTGAAAGAAATCTTTCCCATTTTGAAATATCGTCATCTGCGTGTTGCTGGAATATCAAGTTTAATTCATCAAATGGCTTCATTAATCCAACAGGATCATTCAGAAAGACATTTGATCACATGCGTTGAGTCATAATGGCATCCTAACTACTTCTGAAATAATCTGAAAATCTATTCCTGTCACAGAAGCAGTAACAGGATTGTAAATTTGAAATGAAATAGAAAGGCATATAATTGAATCGATGATTTGTTAATGATGATATTGAACAGCTCCTTCACTGTTGCTCCATAATAAAATATAAAAAAATATTAGCGTGGGCATCATGTCCAAAACGGACAAGGTTCCAACACAGAGCTTGCGTGCAGGGATAACGATACTGCTTGTAGGGCTCTCAGCATGCAAGCCAAGGAGCAAAGCTTTTGGCACAGCTGGTTGTGGTGGAACCATTTGTGTTTCTCTCTGCACAGCTTTGGCTTTTGTTAGATAGGAGACAGCAATTATTCCCAAAGGTTGCTTTTCAATACGCTGTGCAGGAATGGGGAGTCACAAACCCAGAGCACGTATTAGTTCAGCCTTTAGGTCCCTCCCCTGGGCCAAGGCAGCTATATATTTCAGAGCAGCTGCAGCCTGGTGTTGAGGAGAGATGACCCATGGCTGCTTTGTGCACTGCTTTTGATATTAAAAATGAAAATGTCAGCATCAAACTGACACACAGCAAATTCTGATTTTCCACCACTACTTTTGCCCATGCAGTGGATGGGGCTGAGCAGCGCCTGCCTCCCAGTGTGCTTGGCTGGGGCAGGGAACAGCTCAGGCCACTGCCGGGCATGGCTGTGACCCTCTGCACACTGCTCAGCTGATACTAGTTTGAGGCCTGACAGTAAATTAATTCCTAAATCTCAAAAGTAAATTAATTTCTAAATCTCAATCCAGTGTCTAATTTACAACTGTCTGGGGAAAGAAGCCTGATTTTAAGATTTTTTTTGTGTGTGTTTACAGGGACTCAGGTGTGCAAACCTGGGTGTTGATTGCAAATGTGGGTGAGTGGCAAATAGCTGAGCTGGTATTTAACCCCATCTGTGTGCTTCATCAGGTGGTTTTACCTGCAGGGTGATACAAGCACGGTAGGCTGTTGCCTGAAGTGGCCAACTTCCTGCAGATGGGCAGGCAGGACCCCATCGCTTCTGTCCCTCATCACGCTCCTTGCTGCTGCAGAGGAGTGCAAGGGAGCAGCTCATTTCCCTGTCACCAGAGCCCTGGTAAATCCCTCATGTGGAGAAGGGGAAAGCATCTGCAAAGTTTTGTTCATGCTTCCCAAGGTTCTTGAGCTAGCTCTAGAAATTAGATCTGTAGAACTGATTCCTCTGTCTCAAAGAAGAGATGACAATTGCCTATTACAGAGGGTCACCTTCAGTTTCGGATGGCTTTAACTCCCTATGCCTCTGGGCACAAGCTAACTAATGCTGCTGTTTTGCAGCAGTGCTTGCAATATATATTTTGTAAATGACTTCTGCCGAGATTTCCCAAAACAAATTTAGTTTGCCATATAAATGAGTCTCAGATACAGTCCTAGGTTTTGCTTTCAACAAGCAGTTGTCTGAACAAAACATAATGCTCATAAATATTTGCTGAAAGCAAACAGCTGGGGCAAAATTCTGGTTTTAAGTGGCTGAAATGCCTCTGAATGTATTTGTTGCTTGCTCATTTTGATTATGTATCAGTCTCCATCTTAAAAGGAGAATGGAGCTGAAATTATATGCAGTGCTGCCAAGTAAGGGAAACAAAGGCTTTGTTAGTGAAACTGGACATTACACCAGATTTAGGTCAGATCTGCTTTACTGCTTGTATTTATTTTTCTGCTGATATAGTAATTTCAGAAAATAGAGCTTGCTTGCCCTGTGTGCAAACTTGTTGGTTTTCTTTTCTGGTATCATTGTCATAAAGACCTGATGATGAAATAATATCAGAATCAATTTACTTTTATCTTAGTTTTAATGTGGAATCTAATATCTGTTGGTGTGTTATCACATATCTATATCATCAATGCATGAATCCAGTAATTACAAATGGATGACTGACAGTTATGCTGGAGTTTCCATAGCTACTCAAGTGCTGTGTCATCAGTAAGGGGACTTTGTCTGCAGTGACAGCTGCTGTTCTGCTACATGCAGGTGATCTCATCTCTGTTTTAAGCTTGTTTTGACCCAGGTCTATAGCAAGACAGCATTGCCTTGATAAGACCAAAAATCAGTGTACATTACAGGAAATGTGTTCCTTACCTTCTTTTCCTATTTCCAAGGAAATAGAAACATATGCTTTTCAATGTCAGAGCTGAGGGAAGTCCAGGATCAGGCGAAACATTTAGTTGTCAAGTAGCTTTATGGTTCCCTTGAACTTGTGAGTAGTTTTTAGTTGTTTTATTTTGGTTTAGTCTGGTTTACAGTGGAAAGAGGAACTGATGTCTTGGATTGTTTGTATGCAGTCATCTCTAATAACTTTTTGTATCATTTCTCTTTCCAGCCAAATCAGAGGGCAGAGGGGTGGTAATACTGGTAGCAGACTTCAGCACCAGTAGGTAATTACTGCTCGTATCTTTTAAAACTTGTATTTATTTTATTCAAAAACCTCAAATTTCAGTTTCATCTAAATTGTCACCATAACCATTCATATGTCTGCTAAGCCACTTATTCAGGATTTTACTGTCTGTATGGATGCCATCACTTTTGCATTTACTTCAGTAGTTCATTTACTTCACTGCATTCAGCTCAGTAAATGCTGTTTGGAAAAATCTCTGTTACCAGCGTGGGAAGATGTGCTTTCCAGGCAAAGCTCCCTTTTAAGATAGGAAGACATTCAGAGCAGCATTACACAAATGCACCAGGCACTTACTTGCCACGGCGGGGGAAGCACTGTGGGGTTTCTCCATGCTGCACTCCAGGAAGCCAGCAGCCTGTTGGAGCTGGACCTGTGGTGTTTTTGCAGTGCTGGGGTGTTAGGTGATTCTGCTTTTGTTTGGAGATCTGCTTGCTGTTGAAGGGCACCTCTTCATGTGAACTGCTGCTGTTAAGGCCTCCGATTCAATTGATAAAGTGTAGCTATAGAAATTGCTGACCCAAGCCTTCTGCTGTTGGCAATCCCAGCTTGTAGATGGGCTTTTGAATCCAGCTCCACAGGACGCATCCTTCCCTTACAGGCTGCGGTGTACTTCTGTTGGCTGTTTTGCCCTTTGCTTCCCACAGGTTACATTAACGCAACCTCTTCAGAAGTGGGCACACTTACACTTTCCATAGGTGCTCTCTCTCTAAAAGTCCTTGCAGGCAGGTTGGCAGAGCATCCTTTCCTCTTATGCCAAACCACTGGATTGGGCATAATAGATGCAGACTGCTGTGTTCTCTCCTACATTACTCGTTTAGGGTTGCTTCCTCACCACCTCATGGTTGTGGGCAGTGTCTCTTTTCCTTGCAGATGGATTTTATCTTTGTGCTTGTACAGAGTCTATTTGCCATTCAAGCACAGAGAGCAAGGAAGGCTATCAGAACTGTCTGCAGGACCCAACTGATTCATGCAGAGCATCAATCATTTTTATGTCTAAATCTTGTCACATAATTGTTCTTAAGTCTTATTTTATCGCAGATTTGTAGTTGGATCTAGGTGAAGATGATTCACATGAGAAACAGGTGAGGCAAGAAATTGTCTTCCACGTTTCCCCACTGGTTTCACGAGTATTTCTTTTGTGATCCTTTTCTTCCACTCGCCAGTCTGCCCTATTTCCAACAAGGAGAAGCTGTCGGAGTGGTGGATCCCACTTGGTGCCCACTTACTGAATGGTTCATTATGTTTTTTGCCAGCACTTGCATCTGGCGTGGAAATAGGGACAGATTGACTAAAAAAACGCAGCTGTCTGATCAGCATCCGGCATGCTTCTGCAGCAAGCTGCAGTTCCACAGGAAGGAAAATATCCTAAATCCTAGAGGAGACTGTATGGATGCTGCACAAGCCTTTGACATGCCAGCTAGAGAAGTTATAGCTGAAAAACAAACATTAATTACAAATGTCAGACAGAAGCCACACAGTGAGAAATCATATGAAATTAAGGTTTTGATTTTAACAAGCTGCTTTTCTTCCCCATATGCTGAAGAATAAGATTTGCTTTAACTCATGAATTTATAAATTGGTCTACCAATTTCTTTTTAAAACATCATCTGGTTTCTAGAAGAGAATAGAATATTAACAAGGAAAAATTACTGTGCCATGAACCATTTCGAGTTTCATCAAGAACTCTCTGAAAGTAGTCAGCTGATGATAAAGTTTGGATACCAAATTACAGAGGACGTGATTTAGAAAAGTAGTTGTATTAATGTCAAAGAAATTGCCTAAATGCCAAGACTTTCCGGTGCGTAGCTGTCATAGGTATAAATGTGTACTGATGAGTTTCCCATTGTGCTGCATGAGGTGTGAGAACGACCTGTCAAAGAGCCTCGGTTTAGAGGTTTTTAGCTCCGAAGTTATTACTGGCCATTCCCAGTGCCAGAGCCAATGAAGCAGCTGATGGGGATGGGGGTGCAGTGTGGTCAGCGTGTAATGCATGTGATTTGTCATATTTTCTAGTGGTTTTGAAGAGAAGGAGCTCATAGTAGTCAAAGCTGGCCATTGGAAGATGGATTACTTTGGTCCAAAAGAAGGGGAAACTTTACCAAAAAAACTCTTTTTTTGACCAGCTTTAGTCTACACAGTTGCTGAGAGATCTAGACACATTTCCCCCTCTCTTTCAAAGAAACTCTTTAACTCAGAGGATTGTAAGATTTGACCCCAAAGTCTCATCTGTGATGCAGCTCATGGGCTTCAGAGGCTGTGTGATGCAGAACCCCAGGTGTGGATAGGGGTCTCCTGAAGGTGTCTTTTATGAACAGCATTTGAAAGATTGAGACTTGAGATGAGGGTGTTTTCTTGTCAAGGTGAGCACTGAAAGCAGCAGAGCTGAATCTTTCTGCTAAAGTAATAGGGGCATAGGGTTGAATGTAGTATCAACTCCAGAGGAGGGGCTGTGTGTCAGCCAGCGTGTTTGGACAAGTGAATGACAAGAACATAAAGTGAATGCAAGAAAAATTCTGGCATGTATGGCAGGGGTAGTTTCAGAAATGCTTGTACTTGATAACACAGGGCGCTGACAGTGTGGTGAATTGGACCAGACAGCTGACTAGATGAATAAAAGGGAAGAAGACAATCGTCAGGGTCTTCACAGCATGTGGGAGTCATTGATGTGATTCCCAGCATGGGGTATAGAAGATAAAAGTATTTCCTGTTGTCTTCATAGCACACTTCGCAGGAGGCTCAGATACTATTTGTCAAGTGTGCTTTCAACGTGGAAAACTCTAAACCAGCTCTTAGTATCAACAGCACCTTACATTGATCCTTTAGTGTGAAAAGTAGCAGTAATTAACTGCTAATAAATTAATAAATAATGAGAGAAATAAGTAATAGCCCACAGGTTAATATATGCTGAAAATCTGAAGGTTTTCCTCCTCTCTGAGCTGCAGAGACTCACCTCAGGGTGTGGCTGCTCAGATGTGTTCAGTACGTCTGGGATTGGGCAATTAGGGGTGACATCAGTTTCGGTTTGAGCTGGCAATTAGCTGCTTTTTCAGTTGAGTATGAAGGAGACTGTATCCCATGCTCCTGCTGTGGAGTTTTGTTGGTGAGGCAAGGAAGGAAAAGTAAATTTGTGAGCCCTCAGACTGATTGTAGCCTCATTTGCCCTTATTCCTGCTTTGTTGTGAGTTTTGTGGGATTCTTGATTTACGCTGTAATAAGTAGAACCAGGGACAGATCAGCTGTTTAAAGACTTGCCATTTTTCCCCTCCCAGCATCTGGCAAAGCATTAAAGCATGCATTTAAACTTAATAGGTGCTAATGGGTTTCTGGATCAGGATCTTTAAGCAGTGTCCATGGCTTGATGCAGCTCTTTCAGAGCAGGTGAGCAGATTGTGCAGAAGATAATTGATAAATAGATTGAGAATGTTGGAATTGGAGATGGGAATTCAACAAATATGTTAATGGATTTTATGCTGAATGATATCATCATGGTATCTAGCAAGGTTATACACTAATACCACTATTGATCCGTGAGCGACACGAGCCTGTTGATAGATTAAAGGGGACATCAGAATAGAAGGAAAACAGAACAAAATGAAACATTTTGAAGTTTCTTTGCCAGAAGATACTAAAGAAACCTGAAAATACTTTAGATGAGTTAATATGTGAAGCTCTATATCACTTACATGGTGAGCAGGCAAACCGTGTCCTCATTTTATAGATTGGGGAATTTGAGAAACAGTGAAAATAATTCTGCTACAGGTTTTGAAACATCCCAAGAAAAAGCACTTATGTCTTCTACTGCAGTCATTTGTTAACTATGTGATGGTCTATGGAAAGATGTGGAATGGGATTACAAAGCCTACACTTCAACTACATATATATAAGGGGGAAAAGTGTAAGAACCATATGGCCAAGCTAAACCTTAGGAGAACTAGAAAAGTAGTAACACAGCTATCAAATTTTTTTCTTGTATCAGCACTAAGCTGGGGAAGGCAGAAGGGAGAGTAATGGGAGAGGAAGATCATCAGCAAGGTTTTAAACGTGCTAGAAACTTTGTGTCTGCTTCTGAAATGTGGTGAGCTGCGAGGTCCATAACTGGTCCCTACAGCAGCAGCTGGTGCGGTTGGGGGGATTCAGGCAGGTTTCTTTGAATTCGGGTAAATCACAAACTCCTAGTGGACAGACAGTTATCTGCAGCAGACCCTTCTGGGGAAGTTAAATGCAGATGAGTGGTTCACATGCTGTGTGCATATGTTGTGTTTAGCCTCTGTAGGAGTGTCTTCCAGTTTGCAGATGGGCCAGTTGTTTGATTTAACCGCTGGGGATGGTGCAGTATGATGGAAACACGCAGGCAGGGACTTCTTGCTCTGATCCAGCCCCTCCTGTTAACCCACTCCATGGCTTTGGTTGCTATACCTTTCTCATGTGCCCTGCAGAGATGATATATTGTACAATAATCGCCTTTGAGTCTTAAAATCTAACCCAACTCCACTCTGGCAAGTGCCCAGCAGTCCTGACTGGGCTCAGCCCACCTCCAGTGCTCTTGTTCCATTGCAGATACCAGAAATTTTAACAGCTAATATCCCTTTTTGCTCTTTTGGAATTAAACTGAGTCCCTTGCTCTGGCACATGCTAGCCACTTGGGGAGATCTGACTCGGCAGCGACTGGAAGCACTGGCACAGAGGAGAGGGACAGAGAGACCAAGTATGGAAGGAGAAAAAAGTTATAACTATTTCTGCCTTGTGCTAGGTGGTGGGGATTTTTCGAGTCTTAAAGACATTTTTGCTGATGGTGAAACATGTTAATTAAGGCTTCCTTCAGACCTCCATGACTTCTGTCCTCGAGTGATGCTTTTAGTCAGCCTCAGGGATCTTACAAGTCCTTCATGGGACCATTGAAGTAAGAACAAAATTCCTATCTGGGAGTTGGAATATCTCCATCCGTGTCCATTAGGGAACTAGCTCAGCTGTATAAAGAGTCAGAATAAAAAAAAAATAAGCACAGCTTTTTCTTTTTTCTTTTTTTTTTTTCTTTTAAATTGCAATTCAGGGAGAATGAATGATACCAACAAATATATTTTCTCATCTCTTTCAACACTATGACACTAAGTTTTCCTCTAATCTATATGGAGTGTTTCTTTAGGTGGACAGAATTAACTGGAATTTAAACTGCTGATTACACATTCACAGGCAGGATTCTGAGTTTCTTAGGGAAAAAAAATCAATGTTTACATGCTTTATTGTCCTTTAACACTGAAATTCAATCATTTGGCTCATCTGCGAAGTTCTTTTGTGCTGTGCTTGTACCTTAGGCCATTGAAATTCAGGCGTGACTGTATCTTGTGTCTTTTCTGAGATGATTTGCTAGGGCACTAGTCAATCTTTTTGCTCTGTTTGAACTGAAATAGTATTTATTATGAAAACAAAAAAAAATTAGACATTAAGAGCCATTAAAGACATTTTAAGTAGTAAAAAAACCCCACATGAAACAAACAAAACAACCCTAAAAACTGTATTAATTTTGTATAGGTAATGTGGACATTAACATGCTAATAGAGTTCAGACATAGATAACATTACCATGTGTCAAGTGATTCAAGTGGCATGTTGAATGTTTAGGTTTCCTGTCTTTGTAGGATTCATGTTATAAAAAAAAATCTTTCTCCCTCCTCTCTATGTTATTTTTAGTGGATCCTTTGACTTGTAGTAGTTTTTAAACCTATGGAAAAAAAATCCACAGTATTTCATCTGAAGAAGATTTACATATTTCTAAAGGTGCTTAGCTCCGGTTGTTTTCCATAAAAGCTTGGGTTTTCTGCTTTTGTTTTTTTTCTAAATTTGTGTGTAACCTGCATTCCTTAGGAGATATGAGTAGTTAATGCTGTACTGTAGTTAGTTTCAGATTGCTTTTGTACCTGCAAACACTTTCTCAGATGCGCAAGTGCAAGTGAAGGGCCTATAATTAAAGTAGGTAATCATTTGTTTTCTATTAGTTAGGTTTTGTCCAAATCTCCTTTCTAGTTTTGTTAGCACCCGTATATATTTTCTTATTTCAGATACTTAATCCAGTTGATCTGTTGTTGGAAATGTTGCTCTTTTGTCTAAGTATTGTACATGGATGATAAAAACGCATGTTATCACCGCGTTCTAGTTTATTTAGTTGTTAGCTCTTAATGTCTGATCTCTGCTTCTCGTGCCTCCCTGTACCTAATGGAACAGGTTAGGGGTCCACTGGTGGAGCACAGATGTCCTGTGCCTGGGCAGGTTACTCTGTGAGTGGGAGTAGGGTCACTCCTGAGAACCCATGGGTTCTCCCTACACCCGGCCCTACTCGGCATGTCTTCCAGTAAATCTGCATCATAATTCCACCTCTAAATTGAACTAAAGCCTGGTGTGTGGTCCAGGGAATGCGTAAGGAAACAGTTTTCAGAAGAATAATACCCAGTTCTAGGTTATTAAGTGGAATCTTCATAAATACCCGTGTAACTTTAGATATGAAATAAAGTGATGAAGAAGCTAAAAGCAAACAATTTTGCTTGAATGATTGGAGCTTATAGGAGAAAGCAGGAAGCATTAGTTTCCTAAGGCTGCCTTGAAGCAATATAAAGCAAGCTAAAATTCCTGGGTTACCGGCACATAGGGAGATCTGAGGACCCTGAAAGGCTGAAGATGCAGCCTATGTTTGTAGTGCAGTATTTATAATTTGTGTGAAAATGGTTAGCATCCCCTTTACCTGCCCTCATTACACCAGTAAGATAAAAATAAATTGTGTGTTGTTTGAACTCTTCATTGGCGGGATAAACATTTCTTGGAGCTGTTTAAAGCTCTAATCTAAGAGTATATCATCATGGGACTTGAACATCAATTGGCAAAAACTGTTCATGTGGTTGAATTATAAATCTAAAAGTACCTTATAAATAAAGTGCTTTGTGGAGGAAGCCAGTAAGAATGAAAATGGTCTGTGTTTTGTATTAAAGATAATGTGTAAGAAGCCATAGATCTCTCTGGTTAGTGAGCACAGAAGCTAAACGACACTGATTATTTTTGTATTGATACAAGCCATACTTGCAAGGCCTCTCCTTGTTGGCAAGCTCATTGTTTTCATTGCTACAGTAAATCATATTAGAAAACTGCTCCTGCCCATTGGAGTAAGTTGCAAATAATCTGTTGGTTGCTCATGCTCCCTGTAATCCCAGTTACCAGGACAAAATACAGAATCTCAATACTGAGCCTGCTCAGTGTCATTTGAAATCTGGCATCTGAATCTACCTTTATTCTGGAGAGCAACTGGAGCTGATGTTTTAGCAACAAGACAATCTTTCCTCTGTTCTTACCTGAGTATTTCTGCACTGTAGCCTAGATCAGAAGCCCCATGTATACAGATTAGATGTGTTCATGTGCATCACATAGTATTATGCAGACTCCTTTCAGAACACCTCCTACCAAACGGTGAGAATTTTGGTATAGTTGTGTGTTACTAATACTGCAAGTTGAGCTTATTACTAAACAGCAGCGAAATGGTAATATGTGCTACTACACATTGGCCCTGTGAATTTAGTGCAGGTGTTTTTCCTGTACATCTGTGGTACCTGCGGTATCCAAGGGCTGTTCTTTCATCAGCTCAGAAACTGAAGTTGTGAAGAAGTCTGGATTACTTCTTTGTATAGTGCCTTGCAGCAAGTGCATTACTTCTGAGCTCTGAAAACGGTTAGTTTGGGGGTTTTTTTGTTTGTTTTCTTCATGTATCCTGATTTCATACCGGTGTCACTTTAGAACGGTATATGCTCAAAATCTGAGCCAAAGGCCACCAACAGCTGGAGTCCTTGCTTTGATATCAGGCATCTTGAAACCTGTGCATTTTTGCAGGTATAACTCAGCAAATCAAGCAGTTTCTCAGAAGTTTTTTGCTCATTAACAAATTCAAAGAAGTGAAAGGGTTGTACTTGCTTTCTCCTGACAGGTCTAGTTTACTAGGGTTGGCTTTTTTTTCTCCTTTTTCTTCTTCTCTCTTCGTTGAGAGATGCAGAATAAACTTGTATTTGTCTGTGTAAGAATGTTGTAGTCACTAGGCCTTGTTAGTGAATCCTCTCTCTGTGGTTCTGGGGAGGAACCAGAAGAACCTGGGGAGTTTGAAATCCTGAGTCCATGCTGGGCGTTTTTATCTCTGCTGTTGAGAATTTCTGCCAAAACACCTTTGATTTACTATCTGGCCTATTTGCCTGTTAGAAGCTTAGACTGTTGGTTTGCGTGTTTGCTTTTCTTTTCATTAAACATCTTTATTTCCATCTCCAATTTAATTGCAAACTTAGATGGATATTCAGGGAAGTGTTGTTGGTAGATTGTTCCTGGAGTCAAACGTAGTTTGGCTTAGAATGATGGATGTGACCTCAGCCTCACCTCGCTGATGGAAAAAGTAGTTATCATTATGATAATTACTTATAACACCTCTGTGCCTCTGCAAGTCCGGGTACCACGCAATTATATCTTGTTTTTCTAGTTAATGCATAAAAATCTGCTATGCCTAAAGATTTAACGGTTATTTGTAATTCTCAAGGATAAACTATGTATCTGATCTTTTGAAATACTGCTTCTGCCTAGCCGGTTATTCCTTGAATTAATTTTGTTGTAATTAATAAGGACACTATCTAATCGCTTTTTACCATTGTATTTTTGTTTTGCATGTGCTTTTCTGATAGTCTTCAAGCCAGCTCCTATCTTTATCCCACTTCTCATGCTAGCCAAGCCAAAGCAGCAGACAGCTGGAGCCATTCACACTGTAATTTTTTTAGGAGATAAAAAATAGCACTTGTTCAGTGGCAAAGTGTTCCACAATTTAAATGCAAAAATGCCCTTCTCCTGGGGAGCCATGTGACAGCAGGAGGGAGCACAGGAGCCACGCCCACAGGTGGGTTCTGAGCAGGGGCAAGGTATTCTGAGCCTTTGCTGGGCTTTTCCTTGGACTCGTCTGTAAGGAAGCACAAAAAGTGAGGAAATTACTGATCTGCTGCTATGACCCAGGACTAGAACAGATGATATACAAGAGCTGCTGGTCTTGAGAAAAATTTCTTTAGCTAATTTGGGATGCATGCTGAGGTCAGGATTTGGGCTCCTGTTGCTTATTTTTGAAACATCTGCAGAGAAAAGCAGCACGTGCTCCACTGTGTTATTCTGAATCTGCTGGCTTTGCTGTCAGGCTAATCAGCCTGTCACAGGAGGCTTCATTCCAAATGGTGACAATTATGTGGATGAAATAGTACTAGGAGGTGTAAGAAAAATTCATATCCTATTTTTAATGGAAAAGGGAAGAAATTACCTGGCAAGATATAGCAGCATCTGCTGCCCTCAGGTTAGTGCACAATCACGTGAAAGACTCTGGGTTTTGGGGCAGAGAAACGGGCCTCAACACGATTATATGGAAGATGCTGTTGGGATCTGAAAACCTGGCACTTGCAAGACCATTTACCTGAGTGCTCTGAAAGGTCACATTTTCTAGAGTGTTTTTTCAAATATATGCCAGCTCTGAGTATACAGCACATTCCTGAAATAATATCCAGTCTGGTACTGGGTACAGCCTGGGTGACAGTAGTGACACTTCCAACCCTTGCTACATTTGGCTCATATTTTGGGGGTGTGATGCAATGAAAAACTACAGATTTATTGGCAATCCCTGGCCTGAGAACTTAGCAAAAATATGGGTTTGATTATTAGGATAAGTATTATATATGTGATTTGATTGTTAGGATTGCTGTATAGAAGGAAGGACACTGCAAGGTTTTTTTGTGAGGAAATTTGAAACAGTGATGCTATCTCAACTTATACTGAATAATAAAAGAGTATGGCTGTTTGTCTGTGGTTCCAAACATAACCTAATGACTTTTGAAGAAATGAGTAAAAAGATTCCTTAGTTATCATGGTGGTAATTTTAAGGATTGTCTACAATATTTTGGGGTTGTTTTTAGATCATTGCAAAGAATTAACTAAAAAGTGATGTCTGTGGTTGAAAGGTAAAAAACATAGTGTAATCTAAAAGGTTGAAGAAGTCAGAAGAATGAAAGAACTTTTGAAAGCCTCTGAGATTTCCATGCCAGAAACATTTATTCTAGGAACAATATATGTTGATCTTTCATCATTGGTAACCTGATGTACATGAGTTCAAAGTTATCATGTAGACTAGTATTTAGAAAGGGCATCCCCTTTGGGGTGGCTGGAGGAATTATCCTAACCACACACATGCAAATGGCTGTAGCAAACCGAAGAATGAGGATGGGAGCAAACCAGCTTTGCCTGGTAAAGGAAAATGAGTATAATTGGCAAGGGAGCAAACACCTGGAGCTCATAAAAGGGAATGAGAACATTGCTTGCGATGATGTCGTGGGTTGACCCTGGCCAGCCGCCAGGTACCCACACAGCCGCTCACTCACTCCCCCCTTCACTGCTGAACAGGGGGAGAAAATATCTCCAAGGGCTCAGGGTTTGAGATAAGGACAGGGAGATCACCCTCATTTACCGTCCCGGGCAAAACAGACTCAGTTTTGGGGAAATTAGGTACATTTATTAAAAGAACTAATCAGAGAGGAGTAGTGAGAAGTAAGAAAGAGCAAACAAATCTTAAACAGAACACCTTCCCCCCATCCCTCCCTTCTTCCCGGGCTTAACATCAATCCCGGTTTCTCCACCTCCTCCCCCCGAGCGGCGCAGGGGGACAGGGAATGGGGGCTGCGGTCAGTTCATCCGACGTTGGTTCCACCGCTTCTTCACTCCGGGGGAGGACTCTTCACTCTTCCCCAGGGCCACTGTGGGGTCCCTCTCACGGGAGACAAGCTTCACGCTCTCTTCTCCGCGTGAGTCGTCCCACGAAGGGCAATTCATCAACTTGCCCAACGCGAGACACCTCACGAGGGGCAGCCCACCCCTCGTGAGTCTGAGGCGCAGTCCTTCGGGGGAAACTGCTCCAGCGTGAGCCACCCACAACGTCCCAAAAGTCCCACTGGCCAACCTGCTCCAGCGTGGGCATTCCCTCTTCCACGGGCTACAGGTTCCGGCAGCAACTCGCTCTGATGTGGGCTTCTCACGGGCTACAGTCCCCTTTCAGGCATCCACCCACACGGCGTGGAGTCCTCGGTGGACATCTATGCGGTGATCCTCACGGTGGACTTCTGCACCTCGCCCATGGGCTGCAGGGGGACAACCCGCTTCACCATGGTCTTCACCACGGACCTGGGGGACTCCTTCTGCTCCGGCGCCTGGAGCTCATCCTCCCCCCCCTCCTTCTTCACTGACCTTGGTGTCTGCACAGATTCTCACTCCTCCATCTCTGTGCCAGCTGTTATGGCGCAGTTCTTTTTCCCGTTCTTAAATATGTTTTTCACAGAGGCGTTCCTCTGCTATCACCTTACTGATAGGCTCAGCCTTGGCCAGCGGCGGGTCACTCTTTGTAGCCGGCTGGCATTGGCTCTATCAATCTTGGGGAGCTTCTAGCAGCTTCTTACAGAAGCCACCCTGCAGCTCCCCCCCCGCCGCTGAAATCTGGCCAGGCCAAACCAAAACAGATGAAAACCATAGCGAACATCTTGGAGGCAGTCTCAGCAGCAGCGGTTTCCAGCAGTCCTTGTCAGGACCGTTGCAATTGTTCAGACAGCTTCAGCAGAAGAGTTGGTTTCCAGAGGGGCTAACCTTTGTCAAAACATCAAAGAAAGCCTCAAGTTAGTTTTAAAGGCAAAAGGAAAGCGAAGGGACAGACAGGTTTTCAGCCCAGCGAGTTCTGGGACTCGGGTGCAGTCAGCTTCTCTACTAAATAGACATTGGCACTCCTTGTCCTCACTAGCACTCAGGAACCTTTGGTTTCTGTAGCTCTGCTTGGTGGAGATCTGTGTTTTGGAAGTCAACATGAATCTGTGAGTGTGGGCCGTTACAGACAATGATTAACGCTCACCTGGTTGTGATAAAGTCTTTCTGCATCTGAACTTTTAGTTTGCATGCGGATTTTATTTGTAACCTTTTCTCAGCATCCTTGAGGGCTAAAAACTGTGAAGGAAGGAACTGAATTTCTTAAGCAATTATATCAGTCTGGGTACCAAATCTTCAATAACTGCCCCAAACATTGTAGGGTTTCAGATACAACTTAAATAACTGAGATGACACGTTCTGTGAAATGTATTACAATGACAGTAAGTAATATGGAATAATAAAGACGACTCGCTTGGAGTTGTGTTAGCTTCAGCATATTCAAATGCATTTCCAAGCACCAAACAACTTTTCTTTTAGGCCAAAGCACAAAATAAAAGGAAAGAAAATTAAGGTCTTTTTAACTGCAGTTAATTGGTTCTGATAGCAGATATTGCCCTCTTTCTCTGCACATAGAAGAATTCCGATAAAAATATCCACCCGTACCACTAACTACTGGCAAACATCACTGACCGCATGGTAAGTAAACTGTCATTTTACATGATAAAGCTATTCTTGCATTTCAAGCTTCATTTTTTTATGATGTCAACTTGGAAACCAGGTTTCAAAACTCTGCTCCCAAATTTTAAGCATTTTTGCAGGCAGCAGTCTTAGAGAAAAAGCTGCTGATAAGGAGAGAATAATTTTGGGAGTTCCTTTTACCTGTCACAACTTTTTCAGTAAGCATGAAAATCTTCTGTGACTGTGAAGTCTGCAGTGAGGCTGCGGTCGGGTTTCAGGAGGCTTGGGGGAGCGTGGTACTTTCAGGATGACTGGGTCTCCCTTATACCCGTTGGGAGATGAAACGTCATGTGAACGCAACTTACTGCCTTGTCTCATGCGGTGCCTGCGAGAGGGTCCGGTCCCCTGTCCCACCTCACTGTGGTGCAGTGTGTGTCTGGTGGGGACATGGGAGGGCTTGAAGCCATGGCCAGGCCATGGGCTGCAGCTGCTTGCCAGCTGCTTGCAAAGCAGAGACTTGAGGGGGGGCAGGAGGGAGGGATGTGGAGACTTTTGTTGTGCCAGGGAAGGGGGTTTGATACCTGCTTTTGGGAGTAGGAGTTGATGGAGTACTCATTTCTGTACGCAACCCAGCATTACAGCGTGCACCTTCGCTGTTCCTAGTGCTTCTTGCCATGTTTTATTAAACAACATGAGAAGAAAGGTCTTCTGAAAGAAAGGAAAAGCATTTTTAACTTTGGAGAATACCTATAATACATTGCCCTTTCATTAAGCAGGCAGAGAATTCACTCTGTTTTATTGATGCAACAAGGGCTATGCTTTTACTGAAAGAATAAGGCATTGTATGCATGGGAAGTAGCTCAGGTTTGGGAAGTTTTGCTTTTATGAAACTTTAATTGCTTTCTGAATAAAAAGCTTTATACAGGAACAGAAATAAACAGGCCTGTGCAAGGCTAAGGGAGGACAAATGAATTTGGGAACAAGTATTCAACACTGTACGCTGTCAGTAACATGGACGTACCTGCCAACATTGTGGTTACAGCCTGGCTTTCTGCCCATGATTCATTCCTATAGAGTCAGCGGTCAAAGGAAAAATATATTTTTGGTCTGAAGGGGTTGAAGATCATGTTCCGTAATGTGGTTGAACTGAGAAATGTCCTCCTGGGTAGATTTGTCTGTGAGTGTTATTGATAGCTTGCCGGGGAAGTTGTTCTGGCAGAGGCTGGTATGACCTATGGGATCACACATGGTCTATTACCTGTAGCTCACTGTGACGTGATCTCCCAAAAAGCAGCTTCTCTGCAATCTCCATGCAGTGTTATTGCATTTTGTTACCTTTGTAGTAGACTCAAGCTGATGCTTACCCCAGCAAGACTCAGGATTTTTGTCTCTGGTTGTTAACCTTGCCTTTTTTTTAATGATGATCAAAATATTTCTTTGATCCTCATCCATCTTCAGTGTCCAGATGGTACCTCTTACACTAGCAAACAAAGTGTAGCTGACTGTAAAGCACCTGACCAGAATGCCTTTGGGAGCGGAGATCTTCAGTTTCGATGATTGTGGGAGCAGTCAGAAAATACATTGTCTTGCAAGTTTGTAGAAGTTTTTGGAGCTGCTGTTTGGGTTTTGAGAGAACATGGAATCAGAGGATTGTCTAGATGGGAAAAGACCTTTAAGATCAAGCCCAATTATTAACTGAACACTGAGGTCCTCAACTAAACCATATCCCTAGGTGCTATGTCTACAAGACTTTTAAATGTCTCCAGGGATGGCCACTCTACTGCTGCCCTGGGCCCCGTTCCAATGCCTGATAACCCTTTCAGTAAGAAATTCTTCCTAATATCCAATCTAAATTTAGTTTGACGCAACTTGAGGCCATTTCCCGTTGTCCTATCACTTGTCACTTGGTTGAACAGACCAATGCTTACACTGAAGATGACACCTGCAGGGTCTGCTTAGTCTCAGGAACTACCAGCACTGATTGTGGTCTTACAAAGTGCATCTGGAGGAATCTTGGTTCTTCTTCTGTAGGGTTTAAAATCATCTCTCTTGGGGTTAAAAAACACTGTTTAGAACTGCACGGAAATGTGGTGTGAACATCCCAGCTCGGAAGAGATACCGCAGAGTCTTGAGGTAGCATGTTCCTGCCATAGATTCCCACATGCCCATATCAGTCACAGCTGTTTCTACAGACTTACAGGACAGTGGTAAGGTTTACATTTGTGTATTTTGGGGTCAGTCCTGTGGCCATCTAACCTCAGCTGCAGTGTGTCTATTGCTTTGGCACAGAATTGGGTGTTCATCAGCTGCGTTGACTTACCGTGTGCATGCATCTTGTTGCTGTAAAGCTGCGTTGCTTGAGAGACCTTTTCCTGTGAATAAACAGTTTACCTGCTCCCTTAATGATGAGTTTCTTTGGTGCCAGATCTATTCTGCAAAACATTTCACTGACCAGACTGTTCATCCCTACATAAAGTTTCTATAGAGATGACACCAATGTCAGAAACCTACCAAAGGGTTAACTCTTTAGACCTACCGCAAATACTTAAGGATCACAACAATCATCTTTTCTTTGGAATGACACTTCTGGCCTTGTAAGAAGAAAATTGAGCAAAAGAAATTTATCCTTCCCAAGCAAAAACCAAGGAGAATTACAGATTGCTTTCAAAGTTTTTTTTTTTTTGTTTTAGAATAGAAAAGAAGTTTTTCCCCATTAGAGATTCTGTTTATTATTAGGATGATAATGGCATGTTTTCAAATTTGTAAACAGTTGAGTTATATTTTTCACACAGATGGACATGTTATTAAGATTGGTGTGGCTGCCTGTCCTCTGGAGAGTAATACAAAATGTGAGAAACATCTGAAATAAGAACAGGGGAAACAGGTGCCACCAACACCTGACGGAAGATAACAGAGAGGCTAAGAGAGTGGCTATGAGAAACACACGTGCTCTGCATTGCCTGATTGTGTGAGTTTGGAATAAAAACACTGCCTAGCTTTTACATGGATTGATGTTGCCATTTGCTATAATTTCTAGCACCTCTTTCATCAAATTAATAGCTAGACCTTTTCCTAACATTCTCCTCCAGGAAAAAAAACATAAAAAAACCAACCCTCAACCACCCTTATCTCAGTGTTTGCATGAAGCTGCTTGGGAAAAAGAATGCCTCGCATTCAGAAAGCAAGGAAGGTGATTAGAGGGAGCAGAGGCAACCTGGAGGTAAATGTTATAAGCTCAATTAGTCCGCAAGCGACATGAATTTGGCAGTCTGAATTCAGTGCACTGATTTCAAGTACCTAAGGCCACCCCATGGCTTTATGTAACTGTCAGGTCTGCTCTGCAGTTTAGTGTAAGACAGGAGAGAGGTGGACAGGCGGTGTTCCTCGTGAGTGGTCTGCACAGAGCGCCCCTGTGCGCAGCCGTGGTTCGTGGAGACAGATTGCAAAGAGGAAGTTCAAATTCAGGTGATGCTTTAAATCCCTGTTTATAAATAAAGTTCAGAGGCTGCACTTCTGCAGCCATGAAGAATGAGTTACAGTAACCCATATGTGATTATATGAAAACACAAATAGTGGGTTGTTACTGAGGCTGGGATTCTTCTTCTTTTAGACCATTAGACGCTGTGCTGGACTTTGTGAAAAAAGCACTCCAGGGAGATTCTCCACAGGAGAACGTCTCTCATGAGCGCTGACCAAGCTGGGGTCAAGAGTAAAATTTATCAGTGAACAGAGGCGGGAACAAGAGGATATAGTGGCTGATAAAGCAGCTGGCTGCCATTATAAATGAGACTTCATAAAAAGCTATAAAACCAATTACCCATTCCCCAAACACAGAACACAAGCATAGGATAGACTATTACTCCAGATTGTGCTCTTGCTGCAGCAACATAAAAGTGAGTAACAGCCCAGAGAGGCAGACTGCTCTTAACACCCTGGGCTGGGAGCCCACCAGAGCCCATGAACCACACTCATTTACAGCTGCACTGGTGGGAAGTTGTGCTCAGCCCCATGGGGTAGGGCTGGTATTCTTTGGAGGCTGGTTTGCATTATAAGGTTCCCGTCTGTGTAAGATGGGTTAGCAGTGGCTAGAAAGTTCAACAGGAAAGGCAGAAAGACATTCTTAGAAGTATGAGTCACTATTTTTGTTACAGAAGTTAATTTCTGGGAAGCCTTCTTCTTTCTCCCGGAAGAATATCTGATGACGTTTATTACATACCTTCCTGGCTTTCAGCTCTCCGTTCTTAGCTGCTCTGTTTTCAGTTCTGTGAACATATCAAATGTTTAAGATATAGTTTTATTTTTTATGTAGTATTTTTTCCCTTGCTGTGTGAGGATTAGTCTCGAAGGATATTTTTGGTAAAGGGAATCAGTGCTTTTCACTAGGAAAAATAAGCTTATTTTGTCAACAGATATTCTCTGTCTCTTTTTTTAAAGAAAATTTCAAACACGCTTTTTGTCAAGCAGAAAAAGAGAGTCTTATTGCTCTAATAGTCAGCATTACTTTCGGTCTGTAGCTTTTATTTCAATACCTACTCTAATTTAAATCAGATGAATGTGTGACCTATAATAAATTTCAATTTTAATACTAATGGTGGACAGTATAAAACCTATAAAGGATTACATCTAAACATCATTATGCAGAGGAACTGTGAATAATAGAAAAGGGCAAATAAAAAGAAAGTTAACCCATTTATTTCCTTTTTACTCATATTTCAATGTTTTTTTAAAATGAAGTCTCTTTAAATCTATTTACATACAGAATATTGAATGTCAATTGGAGAAAGGAAACTTGGGTTCTAAATACTGATGTTCAGCATTTCAGCTGTATGCATATGGTTTATAGAATTAGCCCCTGCTTTAACTGTTTCAGAAGTTTTTAAACTGGATAAAGGAGCAGTGGTTTCCAAAAAAAAAATTGCATGTCTTATAATCAGATATCACTTAGCAAGACCAAAACTGGGGAGATTTCTTAAACTACCTAACACATAACTGTAACTCTTTTTACCCTTCGTTAATGCTTATCTCTAATCTAATCTATCTGCTCTCCTCCTTTGTAAAGCGGACTGTTTTTTTGAAAGGCTACTGTGACAAATCCAAGTGTGCATATTCCAGAAGTATTTTCTCAGTGTTTCGTTTTTGCATCTAACATTTAGTATTAATTTTTGTTCATTCAGAATTTCCATGATATTTGTCAGAAAGTGCCGAGTTCAGAAACTTAAAATTTAGTGTTTGCTTTGATTTTTTTGTCAACAGTCTGATTGGCAAATCTTATTTCACAGGGACAGTGCTTATGTAGGAACAATTATACCTGGATTAAATTAATCAGGAAATTATGTGTGTATTTTAAATATCAGTGAGGAGGAGACATATAGTTATGGGATGTTTGGATCTGAGGTTTTTTGCTAGTTACCAGGAAATTGCACCTGTATATGTAGCTTATGTCGTCTCTCTTTTCAGCCTAGTTCAAGAACTTATCCATCTTCTTATTTTTCTTATGCTTCAAAGAAGCCATTAAAAAAAAAAAGCCAATACTTGGTTAGTTTTATTTTTCATAATGCAGACAAGGAGCCCATGTGTATTTCCTAACTGGCCTCATAAATACTCTAGAGTCTACAGTGGTATGGATGATTATGAAACGACGATGATGTTTCATCAGTGTCATTCGAATTATGCACTAGAGACACGGTACTACAAAGCCCACAGCTGAACCATTGGCCCAGTTTCCAGGTAATTCTACTATCTAGCTCTACTTTCTTGTGGTATTAGAAGACCTTGTCTCAGTTCCCTCCTGTGCAATAGATGTTCCTCATGACCTTGGATGAGAGATGGGCCACGGGTTTTCCTAAACAATCCCTTGCTTTCATACGCCCAAATTATCGCAAGAAATACATTTTGTTCTCCTTAATTAATTTTTTAGAACTGCTGATAACCTCCAGCTCCTGATGATTCAGTGGGATTTGTGTGTAATTGGTGCTTCTGGAAGAGGAGGTCTGTCAGCTCCAGCTGGACTCTCGAATACAGGAAACACAGGAGCACTACAAAAATCAACAGCCAGTTTGGTAGCCAGTAGCCATACTGTTGGTGCTCAGTGCCTTGCTTCCTAAAAGCCAAAGCTGGCATAATAATTCCTTTGACAGTGCTTTTCAGAGCTGTGAAAGAAGAATGCTGTAATAAGTGAGTATTTTTTGTTATCAAAGCATCGTGTTTGTGTGCCCAAAATGCTACTCTAACCGGTACATCGTTACCAAGGTTCAGTTACCAAATCTCAGCTGCGCTCCTTCTCTGTACTGTCTTTGGAATCAGATCTTACTGGACAAAAGGGGTTCATGATAAACTACTTAGATAGAAGCAACAAAGATATCACCTCTGTTCTAGAATTTAACAAGTATCAGTGAGAGGAAAATGGATCCAAACCCGGGAACTTTGGTACTGTATCTCCAGTGCATAGTGCTGTAAAACACCATGCTGGGTCTCCTGGGTGCACAGTTGCTACATGGGCCTTATTTCTAGAGATTGCATTTTAGAAATGGAAGGGTAGATTTTTCAAAAGCACAGAGAGGTTAGGCTTCTTCCTCCCACTGTGATGTGGGAGAATTTGCTTTGTAATTCCCGCCTGTCTCTCATCAGACCCAGGCACTTTTAGGGGCAACACAGTTGTTCAGAAATTGTGCTTAAAGTGTCATGAGGAGAGGTTGACTTTTAATTGATTTTTTTTTTGCTATAATCTGTAACTAGGGAATAGGGACATAATTAGCCTAGTTTAACACAAAAATGCGTCTGCCTGTGCACCTGAATGAATCACAGGCACAGGGAATATCATCTCCCGGTATTCCCATCAGAAAAGGGTACTGTTTCAGAAAAGAAAAAAAGGAAGAGGAAAAGAAAAAGCCAACAGTTAGCCTTCTTTCCTTACAGCCCCACAGACAGTGGTAATTTTTACTGCATTTCAACAGAAAACAAAGAAACTAGTGCTGTGGATATTGAATAGATAGTGAAATGGAAACTTTGAGCACTCCTTGCATCCACCCAAAACACCTTCAATGCATCCTGCTGAAGCCAGCAAACAGGCAATCCATCTCCATGACTCCGACACAGGAGTTTACTGTAAACTGTAACTTTACCTGTATGAATTTCTAATTAGCAAGCCTGGAGTCTAGAAGAGCTATGAGATCTGATTCTTTGGCTGATGTCAGTTGTTGAACAACTTCATGTTAGCTGAAAATGCACCCCAATATATCTACAGTTTCAGTCAGTGGGTGTGTGTCAGAGCGGATCAGCAATTGTGTAGCTATAGCTGATCCTCTGCAAGGGCAAGAGAATGTTTTGGGACACTTCAAGTCCCTCAAACCTTACTGTTCTATGCTACATGTTTTCAACATCTTCGCATAAATGTTTTTAGCTAGAGCAGGATCAGAGTACAACTGAAGACAGCAGTTTTCATTCCTGTCATGGATGTGCCTCACAGGTTTAACCGTGAGATGAGTTTCATCCTGTGCAGGGATTATGCAGTGTCCTGCCAGCACAGAATCAGATGGGTGGGATTATTGACAAAGATGATGAACATCTTAGTAAAGAAAGTTAAGTCAAACACGTGTGGATAAACTGAATAGCTGTGTAGCGTGCAGTGATAACCCTTTTCTGAAAAGCAAGAACTTTATTTATGAAAAGTAATTTTCTGCTTGGCCAACTAAATGCCATAGCATTAGAGACCTTAGGAATGGAAAACATCACCACATCAGATTTAGTTTTGTACAGGCTGAAATCTTGACTTTTTGCACGCCTGTTCTTGAGAAATCTGTGGTAGAGCACAGGGCTGCATTTGTCTATGCACTTTGTAACTTCTTCGTCAGCAAGCGGGCAGACCTTTCCTGTGACCGTTGCTCGGAACTTCTTACCTTCGTTACCCCAAGTGCACTCCTTCCTTTTGGTGAAAAGCAGCCGAGAACAAGACAGAGGATCTGAGGTGATCAGCCGTAAAATGAAGGTCATGGAGAACTCTCTTTGTTTCCTAGTCTTTTACCCTACATTAAACACAGCTTGGCCGGATAGAATTTTATTTTTGTGTCTTAGTCATTAGACTCTTACTCAGGAGCTTGTCTTTGGTATTTATACAGAGATACTGGTCTGTGCAAGTGGGTTCTCATTCATCCTTATGGAAAGTGGAATATTTCTGATAGGTTTTTTTTTGTTGGTGTTGCTTGTATTTTTTTAGCTTTTTTATATGAAATATTTATTGCATTTTTATTAAAAGCTGACTTGTAAACACAGGTATCAGTTCTCCTGGACCATCTTACTTATGCAGTTTAGGAGTAACCCTGGTAAAAGTGAAGGCATATTGCTGGTGTAATTGGAGCAGAGAAGAATTGCTGGTGCAACTGAAAACAGCAGTGAGGTTTCCAGAAAGGTTCTGTTGGCTTAGGAAGGAGTTTAATGACTAATGGAAAGCAAGTCCAAGGCTGACTTTATGGACTTTGCTGCAATGGTTTTGGGTTGTTCTTTCCAGCAAACTTCACTGTGTATGAATAAGATAACCCCTGGGCTTGGCTCTCTGGGTTGTCAAGGTCCTGAGAGAGTAAGATGTGTCAGGATAGGCAGCCCAAGGGGTGAAGAGTTTTCTATCACAGTGCCATTTTTATGAACTCTATGCAATGCTGTCGACAGGTGGTGTCAGATCAGCAAATGTGTGCACACTCCTGGGGAGCTGTTTGAGGTGATGTGAAAAGGGAGGAGGACTTGTAAGGATTAGCTTTGCAGAATGATTTGGAAGCAAGTATTTGATAGGTCTGAGACAAATAAACTTAATTTTCCCTAGAAAAATAAATGAGCCACCTTGAAATTTACCTGTTTTTTTTAAATTAAGTCAAAACCTTTGTTCTCTATAGTTCTGTCTTCCCTGCTTGAAACACACATAAATATAGGAAGTCCTGCAAAATTTAGATAATTAAAATATCTGTTAAAAATGCCAGTGATGCACCCCAATAGAAAGCACAGCTAGGGAATGCCTAACTGAATTAGTAGTTTGAGTTTAGTATTGAACATATCGTTTGGGTACTACGGAAGTGATCGATAGAGAAGTGTCTTAGACTGACAGGCTGGTTTTTATATTGTTGATCATTTCTTTCTCCCCTCAACTGATACTGTATTCTCTGAATGTTTCTAGAACAACCAGGGAAAATAAAAAATACATTAACTCCTCCGTTTTTTCCAATTGATTTGATTTTTGAACTGGACCTCGCTGAAAAGCAAACTTACTATTTAAAATGTGAAGTATTGCCATAAAGGTAATATATATATATGTGGAGAAGTGTTTTTCTGGGTCTCTGGTCATGGAGGTGAGCTGCACTACAAAAGAATCTCTATTTAAAAAATCACAGTATTTTGAAAATTAATTATTCTGAGGGACCTCTGAACAAGACTGCCTCTCTCAGCACCACCTCTGAATGCATATGAGACAGCGGGTGGATCCCCCACATCAGTATTTTCTGTTGAGAAGTCTTTTGTTGCGGATGACATTGAGATAGCGTATCATGCTGAGTTATGGTAACAATTAAGAGGTGCTATTACTGAAGCTTGTTTTCATCATAGAGTCCCCTTGGATCACAGAGCTTTAAAGTCTTTCAGCTTCTATATCCCAGAAGACTTTGATCATAGGGAAGGGATTTAGTGTGGTAAATTTAGCAAAGAATAAAAAGTGCTGGAAGACTTCTGAACAGCAGGTAATGAGTTTAACCAGGATCTTGTGTAATTTGAAGGATTTATTCTGCCTACAGGACCCCAGGCCACAAGATCTTTTATTTTCAAGTTTATAGCCCCTGTCACTTACTGTCTTAAGTCAAGATGTGGTGACCTGCCCTTTGAAATTGGGATTGTTTACGAAAGTGAAGCTTTTTCTTCTCTTTGTCGGGAGTCATTTTCTCCAAATGTGTAAGTAAGGGCCTGGCTGGTCTGCTGAAGGCACTCTGGACACAAATGGTTAAGATAATCTGGAGGATGATTTTGACTTTTTATTTGTTTTATTTTCCTGGTGGGGCAAGGGAAGAGAAGAAATAAAGGCAATGGAGATGGGTCATCCTTTGGAGATTTGGAAAATAATAGTATTAAATATCTCTGCCATTTGATATAGTCTGATGGCAAAAATTCATGCCTGGAAAGTTTAGTACTCTCCAGAGAAGGCAGCAAACTTTCTCAGAGGAAATGCTTTTGGAAGGTAGCATCTGGACTCACTCATTTGAGGCAGGGCAGCATGCTTCAGCTTCTGTGGCAAGACCACCAGAGGGATGAGGTGGGGATACTAATATAGCTGGCAGCCCCCATTATGCCCTAAGTTTTCAAATATAGTGAAAAAAGCTGCCAAGATTTCCAAATGGAAAATTGCAGATGTATTTATGTAACACACTTGCCACACAACGGCAGAGAGGACTGGACCTGGTGCCTTGGGAAGCCTTGGTCTACGTAATGGATCTTCCCAGGTGAACTAGTGCTCAGAGAGGCAGAACTGAGCCTGCAGAATCCCTTTCTAACTTTGGCTAAATTCACCCCCCCCAGCATCCCAGATTATATGTTTCAGTTTATTTACAGATTGTTATATGTCAGAACAAAGTTTCTGTTCTCTGTAGTTTTTTTCTTTGCCATGTAGACTTGCATCATTTGAGCTCTTCAGTCATATTCTTGAGGGGGACATATCATTGTATCAGTAAACATAGTTGGCTCCTATTGTTTCAGATTAATATACACAGAAAAGCCTATTTTTTTTTAATGGCCTGATTGATTTCCCTCCCCTATGAAGGAACTGATTCTTTCCTTTATGGGAAAGCCTATGTAATTAGCAGGGTTCTGTAGAAATTGATGTAATGATTTCCGAAGTGTAATAGAAAATTGCAAACCTGCTATGGTGTTTTTAACTGTATGACAGCAAGGATATAGTGAGAGCTGCAGGGGGACATTAATGTTCCTATAACCCTGTTCTGTCTGTGCCTGTTCCTTGTGGAGTGGCAGAGCACAGACCCCTCCAGCAGCTCAGCTGACACCTTCTTTGCTATTTCCTTCTCCTACTTCTGTCTAGTGCTTTTGTGGGAGAGAAGCAGTTGCTTGTAGTAGATGGCAACACTGACCCGTTTTATAGCGTCGGATTTCGCCTGGAGCTATGGAGGGCACTTTGCCTTTTTTCAGATCACCCTGTCTAAAGCAGACTAAGGGAATTACTGTGCATGTTCAGCTCCAAAAAAGATCATCCTTAAATGGCAGCTATAACCAATCCTCTTCTGGCAAATTTGTAGACGTCTGAGCAGATCTGTGGCTAGAAGAGGTCCATAGCCAAGGATGTCTGGGGAGGAGGCCATTTTTGCCTGCTCTGGGCGACAACTCAGTGCTTGCCCAGGCCTCCATATTTTTTTGACAAATAAATTTTATGAGATTTAGAATCTCTTTGTTTGTCAAAATTTCCATAGCAACTTGAGTCCAACCAAATTTTACCAACAGCTGAGGTGTCCCCATTAACCTGCATATGATGTGTCTCTCTGAATTCTTTGGCCTATTTGCAGACAGTTAATAATAACAGGACGTGGTTTTGGCAAAGAAGTGTTTAGCTGTCCTGTAGCTCGGCACCTTGCTGAATGCCATCTTTTAGCTCTGACTTGTATCCAGACCATCCACAACCAATATTTTGTTATAGGTTTTTACCTCTTAGAGATATTTTCAGTGCAAGTTCTTTAAAAGCTACCTGTGATCTTTCATCTGTGTTCTCTGTTCTTCATGCAAATTGCAGCCATCTCACATACTTGTGTAATATTTCTATTGCTAGGGGTGGATGGGAAAGGATGGAGGCTTTTTGATTCAATAACCAGTGTTTTTGGTTGATAGCTGTCATGAGATACCTTAGTGGGGCAGTATGCTGTCCCATTTTGGATCTCTGGAGGAGTACACTACAGCATTATTCATGAACTCTTCAACCAATAGCATAGTTGGTTGTATTTAATTGGTGGATTGTAGGTGTACGGTAAGTACTACTGTATGTTAAGCTGGTAAGGATACATCTAATCATGCATTTCCCTGGTGAAACTCTAATCTGGCCAAATGTTGACTATAAAGCCTGATTTTTCAGATTGCTGTGGGTGAATAGCACTAGTTAACTTAGATCAAGATTAAAAAAAATTAAAAATCACAGAACAAAGAACATGCTTTACTGGATACAAGACCAGGGCAATAAGTGTTTTATTGTGCTGGGCACATGAGGTACATAATGAAGGACGGTCAAAGGTATGTGTATCCAGAAACAATACTGAGCTGCTGTGTTCTTCTAATTGGGCAATGGTTTAATAAGCACAACTCACGCCAAGAGCCTGGAATGGAGAAATACATCACAGTATTTAAAGAAAACTAAGCAAACAGAGTTCTAACATGTCCACTTTGAGAAAAATATGTTGGTATCTTAAGTCCAAGACACGTTTCACTTGCCGTTGTTAAAATGAACTATTAGTTTGAAGCAGCAACAACAGAAACATGTTTTTACCCTTGCCACTGTTTTCCTGCTGAAGACATTAACCTTTGATGAGCAGCAATACAACAGCCTCATATTAAGCTTGGAGACGGGATAAATTCTGACAGCTGGATTATCTGTCTCTTCACAGAAGACAAGTAAGTTGCATTCCTGCATTGCAGTTTTAAGGGTCTTATCTGTTAGAAAAGATCTTATGAAAGAAAAAACTTTATGGTTTGCAACAGGGATGAATAATAGCACAATTCATAGGGTATCACATGTTCTTCTGGGTTTTCTAGAGCACTGATTTCCCACTCATTTGCTTTACTTTGCTCGAGTAAGCATTTTTTTCGTGTTCTTGATACTTACTGTTGTTAATGGTTTTCCTAACACTATCACGTCTTTCCTCCTAAACTACTTTCTTCAGTGTAAAGACTTTTATTTTGCACAGCCAAAGAAGTAAAGTCTCAGGCTTGTTATCCTGGTGATAGGAAAAAAACGCAGAGAACAGATTTCTAAATGTGCTTCCTTTACTTTCCACTGGGCCCCTTACTTGAAAGTCTTTTCCATGGCTTCAGTTCCAAGCCATTTAAAGTCAAATCACAAACATTAAAAGATACCTAGGTATCATTTACATCTCTGATGAGTTGGACACATGATCAGCATGGGTTTATTTTCCCTTGCATCTTACATCAAATGGTTATTTGCATCAAAGTGTCTGCACACTTTTAGAGATCACTCTGCTTTGCAAAAATGTGTCAGATAACAGGAAATGTGGAGCCATGAGAAATGCAACTGTGAGTATCTGTGAGTTTGAGCAAGTCATTGTGACAGGCAAGGTGCTGAAAATGATTGTAAGAGCCACAGAAGAAATACAAGAAAGCAGCCCAAGGCTGAGCAGCAAATGTCGTTGAAGGCTTAGCAACAGGTCTGGCTTTAACTCTTCTGTTAATCCCTTAGGGTAACTTAGAAATGGCTCAAAATCAGTCATGGTTTTAAACTGTTATTCTGTGTTCAAAGGTTTAGTTTTTCCATTTCAAAAGGCAAACTAAATATAAAATGAGCATTTGCTACATAAATTGTTTTCTATTTTCCAGCTTGAATATTTAAAATAGACTTTGGAATTTGAAGGTATTTTACATTTATGAAAATAAAACAAGGGATCTTATGCCCATCATTGATGAATCTGCTTTTCTGATGTGTATATTTTATTCTTGTATACATGTCCCACCTCTGCAAACAAATACAATCAGAAGATACAAGACCTTTAAAAGGAACACGACAGGTGCTTTGTATAAATGTGATGTCCTGAATAGCTTTTTCAATGTTAAAACAATACAATCAAATACTATAGATCTCCATCTTTTTAGCTTCCTGAAGTATTTGCTTGAACATTTCTTTCAAGAGCAAAGACACTATGGTAATTTGCTGAAAAGGTTCTAGCAGAGATAATACATCTGCTTTGTGTTCTGTCTGTTATCATGCTGTTTGACAATCAGCACAGGCTATCCTACATGGAAAATCTTCACTTGCATGATCTAGTGTTAGTGAAAGCTTGGCAAAGCCAAATGAGATGCTCTTCTTTGTTAGGTTTTGAATTAGATCAGTTGTCTTCAAAATACAGAATGAATGTAACTGCCTGCTTCTCATTTCTGGTGAAGCTGCAGAAAGAGCCATAGGTGAACCTGGCAAGTCTTGTTAAATGAGAGAGTTTTGCCTTGGTTCTCTCCATAAATTCGCTGTGTTCTGCCTTAGCCCCATTTTTCTTTAAAAAAGTCCAAGGCTGACCTTCTTCTGCTATTTGAGGTATCAGTCTCACTTCCCATTCTCTTACTTAAGCCATTTCCCAGAGTCCTGCCATGCACAATGAAGAAAGAATGAAAAGACAAAGCATTTTTCTTCCTCACTTACCATCCAGGGGACTACGTGTCTGCTAAGTGTTAACAGAAAAAGTGTCAATGACATCTGTCTCTTAACTAACGTGGACGGTTGGAGTTGGGTATACCCTCAAGACTTTACTATAATAGAGGCAGCCTGAAGAAGTGGTATCAACAGACTCATTAGTAACCCCAGAAAGAAGGTGTTAATTAGGGAATGTGTGATACGGCCATCAGACCATTTTGGGGAAAAAAAAAGTTGGATGATAAGAAGATGAACTGCTAGTGATATAATATATCATAATTATTGTGCACATTGCACTAGCATTAATGGTGGCAGCATAGCAGGGTGGGATACTGGTTAATTCACATTACTGTCAAGTCAGGCAGTTAAAGCTCTAAAATCTAAATGAGGAACTCTAATTGCAAGTTCAGAATCAAATAATATGCACTTTATTACCAAATTCTACCATTAACAGCCAGGAAAAACACTTGTGGGTGGTAAGAGAAGGAACAGCTGAATTGTCAAATATGAGGAGGGAACCGGCTGGCTGGGGGTCGGGTACCAGTAGCAGTACTGGTGTAGCAGCACTGCAGGAGCCACAGAGCTCTGGAGAGCAGCTGGTCGTGCCAAACGCACACATACAGTCATTATGCTGGAGACCCTAAAAGCAGAAGTCGTGTGCAGGTTAAGGATAAAGAGCAACTTCATGAGGTCAGTACCTGATAGTGATTTCCACAGAGATTTGGAACAGAAAGAAGACAGCAAAGTTTGGTGTGAGAAGGGTGGAGATCCCGCGTGTGACTAAGCTGCAAAGATTGGATGTGATGTGATCAGGAGCCTTCACAATTCAAACTAAAAATACAGGTCTTGTTTCATCTGTACACAAAGCCAAACCTTTTCCCAACGTATATCTAGCCTTAGTGGTTCTTTGTGTCTCAAAGCTGATGAAAAACTGCTTTTATGTTGTTCAGAAAAATACTAGAGTCCTCCAAGTTCTAAACAGTAACAGATCTCCTCCAAAGAAAACACTGTCTGTGCTCAGAAACGTGTTCCAGTGTTGTGTCTTGAGGGGCTGCTGTTTTTTAGCATCCCTCATGATACCCCAGCCACAGATAGTCTTAGTTCCTTGATGAACCTGCCAGTCACTGAAGTGATTTCTGGCGAGCTGACAGTGTTATACGCTGACTTGTAGACAATACTGAATTGCTGTTACGGTCATCTTTGGCAATAGTGCTGTAGTTCAAGTGAGAGGTGTCTGTTGCTGACAGCTGGTTATGTGATTTGGGTGTCACTGCAGGCAGTCACATTCGGATTGGGTAGATGAAATAGTGACCAACCGGTATGAACATGTTGGTTCAAGACTTTAAAAGCAAAGGCCAGTGGACCCAAATCCTTCCATGGTTTACATTGGGCTTAGAAGAAAGGATTTCTTTCATATGTTTATTTCTATTTGATGTTGTGGTGTTTGCATTTTCTAAACAGATGTCTCATGACATTTCTAACTGATATATTCTTGCTGGTGATATAAAAACTTTCTTGTGAGCCTTTACACCCCAAAGAGTCCTAAAGGAGGGCTGGTATTTGGCCAGAGGCATGGGTAACAAATGGTATAGACACATTGCAGGCAAGAATATTGTCCAGTTTCTCACCATGTAGGGCTTAAGTATTTTGATAAAGCAAAAGAATTTTATGTGCCTGTGCTTTTTAGGTTTGTTGCTTCCCCTTTTTTAATTTGACAATATAACTTACACGTGAAAGCAGCTGGATTTTTTTGTGATTAACTGAACTCGCTGAACCAACTAGCTGAGTTATTTTTTAATTTAAAGCAGCAGAAATGAAAGATTGACCTGGAACATGTAAACCAACAGAGTAGGACCTGAGCTTTAATTTGTCTTTTGTGTCCTCCTTGTGGAACAGCAGTTGGTCCATTCAACTCAGCGAAGTTGTGATGGGGCTTACAGATTATGGTATCTAGAAAAGTATATTTATCTTGTTCAAAGTTTGCTTCTCTTTAGCCTGGAAATGTGGTCGAAACCTGCATTGTGAGCTGTGCTCTGCCCTGTGTGTGTGGACAGGGCATAGCACAGTGTGAATGTGACTGCTGAAGAATAAATCCTAGTTTATTTCCTGTGTAGTTCCACATTATCATATCTGTGATGTTCTTCATGCTGGAGTGGCATCCTGCTGTATCATTCATTCTTTCCATTTCAGGGCCACTAACTTCATCCAGAGAAACTCTTCTGTTAAAAACAACCCATAGCTATTGCTGTTCCTCGGTATTTCGATTTTTTTTCCCATCTTTTAGCACAGATTTAAACATTTATTTTTGTAATTACACATTTTTTGCTCCTCACTTTCATAATATGCTCTTTACAATCAAGATTTAGTCTTACTTAGGCTGTTTCTGAAAAGGAAAAACAAAGTTTGCTTAATGCAATGGAAGAGCAGAGCTGTATTCCTCTAGAGATAATTGCTTTCAAGATAATTACAGTTGAAAAGAAGGGCTGTCAAAACCCTTTCACTTAATTTTCATGGGATTTTAAAAAAACCGTCTCTTAGCAGATATGAGTTCTGGATTTGCTTGCACCATACTACAAACCCAGAACATAAATTGGACTGTGCTTATCTCATCCTCTCCCCATGGGAGCCAACACCAGCTGCCTCAGAAGACAATACAGAAAATCTTAGAATAGGCAGATGTGGAATAATCTTGCCCAAGGACAGATTTTTTTTCTTCCAATTTTTAAATATTTAGAACTTTACTCATGAAGAAGCTTCACGGCATATGCCAAACTGTGTTGATAGAATAAACTGTTTATTTTTATCCCTAAGAACTGAGTGCTGAATTGGGCTCAGTTGGTGTACCTCCAGGTAACTGCACTCCGCTCAGCTAAAAACACCAGGCAGCTTGAAATCAGACTCTAGAGGGCTTTCAGAAGGGATGTGGGTGTATAGTCTGTGATCCTTCTAACCTCCACTGGTCTTTGCAGGTGCATATTCTGAGGTGGTTTCTCTTTAATACTGTTCAGTTCTACTGCCTATATACTGTTACACTGCCAAAGTACCTCAATCAAACAAGTGCTATTCCTGATCAGAGCAGGCATCCCAGGGTAATTCAGCGATTTCCTTCTGGGCATTGCGAAGCCATTAGCAGGTTCATACCACTTTGCCCTTATTTAATTACACCCCAAGGAGAAGACTGAGCTGGCAAGATAGCTGAAGGCTGAGGTGACCCAATAAGGACTCCAGGCATGAAGGTTTCTGTTTAATATTTCATGCAAAATCCTTGCAGCAGCCTACAGCAGAAGGGGCTTTGGTTTCACTCAGTGCACAAATGCAATGGCTTCTATTCATTGCCACGGAAATATCCATTTGCGAGGCTGTCATACAGAATCATCAAATGTGCATTAGAGTTTGAGGTCCAGCAACTCTTCCCAGACTAGGTGATTGAGCCAGAGAGAGAAGATGCTGAGGCCTCCTTTTATTCCCTGTGGGAGGTTCAGTGGCAGTATTGCCGCAAACAGACCGGAGCGTTTGAGTCTGAGGCAATTAATGAAACCCACAGTAATAACAGCGAAGTCAAGTCCCCTGTACTGTGAAGACACGTTTTGGCTCAGACCTCTGTGCGTGTGGGTGGTGGGAGTGCTCGCTGTGTGCCGCCAGCACCGTGCTGCCAAGCGTGTGCCTGGTGTGGCAGCTCGCTGCTCCAGGGCTATGGTGCCAGGAACTGCCACTTCTGTGCAGGGAGTGCTCTGTGGCTGTCACCTGAAGCATCAGGGAGATGTTACTTCTTCTCCCCTCTGCACCCCTGCCTAGGATCTGTGACTGGTTTCCGCTTGTTTCTTTGCAGAGAAGAGCTCTCTCGCTCTCTAGAGATCCATCTCCCACGTCCGCGAGGGGATACACCCTGCTCTGCAGCTCCTCTCTGCTGATGCAGAAGTGGCTGATTTTGCTCAAGTCCACGATTTCAGTAGACTCACCTGGCTCATCTGGTGAACATGGAAGCTGAGCAGTTTCCAGTGGAAACGCAGCTTTGCTAATAGTGTTTATTTAGGTCCTGTGATGGTCTGCTATCATGCAGACATACTTCAGCATTCATTCATTTTATATCCATGAACTGCTTCTTGCACTTAGAAAGAGCTGTTGCAATGATGGGATAGTTAATAGGAGAGGCATGGCTGAGATGGGAAGAAAGGAATGTAAGGAGAATGGGTAGAAAGCAAGTTGCATATTAAAAATCAGGGTTCACACCACCCTTTTTGCCATTCATTTCAGCTAGAAGTTCTGCTTACGAATCAATGTTCTCAAGAAACTTGATAGTCTGCAAAGCCAGAAATCATTTCCTCTAGCGAGGAGTTTTAATAAAGCAGTTGGAACACATTCATAGATAGGGAGAAATTTCATCTTTTCGCTTACAACTATTGAAAGAAAAATCCAATGAGTTTGCATCTAGAGTTGCAAAACTAGGCTCAAGACATTGGATAAGCCAGACCTGTGGTGTTTCGAGATTTTAGGACTTTGCACAGGTCTGTCTCTAGTTCAGTGTGATTGTACTAATGAAATCCGTGTGCAAGAGACCTCTCAGCGTGCCTGACCATTTGGTTTGTACAGCTGGCTGTCTCAGACTGAAGCTCCTTGCCATGTCATATGGTACTTTTAATTGATAATTTAATGCTTGCTGTTCTTAAACTGCGACATGCAAGAAGCATATCCGAAGACTTGTACTGTTTGCTCTGATGTCTAATGTTTGCTCTAATGTTTAATGTTTTCTTTAGTTTTAGTACTTCTGTTAGAAATGCCTGCCCACATAAATTTGAGCAGCAAACCTACAACAAAATATCTTTGACCTTCCTTACTTATTTAAACAATAAGTAAATACGTAAGATCTGAAACTTTTTTTTTTAAATAGAAATGTGCTAAGATTTGGGGGAGTTATGGCTTGTAAAATAATTTTACAGTTATCTTTGCCTATTAACAAAGTATTTCAAAATGAGGAATCAAAATATTTTCACTACGTATAGTTGTGAAATCAGGAAATTTGCAACCCATGGTGTCTTAAACAGAACATTCAGACTAGAAAATCAAAAAGCAAATGACTGCTTTTAAAGACAAAGATCTCTCCTTGCTTAGGCATCGAGATCCGGTACATCTTAGAAAAAGTCGGTTGCTTCCTTTGGAGTAAGTATTCCTTGTTAATAAACACAGTGTTTTAAAAAGAAAGACTACCTCTTGCTACTTCTGGCATATAAAAATGCAGCCCTAGAGAATGGATTAAAGTTGTTTGCAGCTGTTGCCAGCTTTGTAGGCTATGAGCATATAGTCTTACTTCCATTGAATTCAGTAGCAAAATCCCGATATATTTCATTGCAGGAATAGATACTAATTGTACATAACCTTTTACTTTAGTGGCTGAAGGTATAGAGGATATACTGTTTTGTGCCATTTTTGCCAAGTTGGTTTTTTTTTTGGTTTTGGTTCCATTGCACCTTAACAGCCACTACTATGAAGGCGTCTGCAATGATGTCTTGGGGAAGGTGTGATTGTAGGATTCCTTTCCACTGTCCTGTAGCCTGAGACTTTGGTAGGAGCACATTTGATGAGCACGAAACAGCCCTCAGTGACTTGCAGTCAACTGGGTCCACATTTCACATGGCTGCACCTCTGGATGTGTGTTCATTAGAATGCACACACAAGTTCAACGAAAAGCGACATAACAATATCCAGAAACTAGAAGTAGATTAAAGATAATGAGAGAAAAGTAGCAAATAGAACTGTAATCACAGGTTAAAAAAAAAAAAAAAAAGTAGAGATAACACGGACTATTTCTATTGTAAATAGAAGCTTAGGTGACTAAAAGCTTTAAAGTATAGTTAACATTTTCTCCTAATAAGCTTCATACTGTTTCCCTTCTTACTTTCTCCTGTCTTTTATTTTCTCAGCTTGTTTTCCATCTACTAGCTCAGCAGAGAAAAGCAACTAGTAGCTGCTAAATTAACACTCACAGATGGGCAACTTATAATAGAACTTCATCCTCTCCTGGTCTAATTAATGATCCCTAAAATTCCACTGGTTCCTCCAGTTATCTTTTGACCAAGAGTGTCTTTAAAACCACTGGAAGTTTGAATTTTACGAGGAGAGAATGAAGTGAAATTAGAACTTTGTACAGGGGGATTAAAGAGAAACGAGAATTAATAACAATTGTGCTTTCCAGTGCCTTTTTGAAAAGGGAGTTAATCCTACACTAGCTTCTATGGAAAGTGCTAGACTGATGACTGATTTAGATCTCACTGGGGCTAATCAGAGTATTTCTTTTGGTTTCAGTGGCCTTTGGGTCTGGTTCAGAGACCAAGTTTTCCCTTGAAATTTCTTGAAATAAAAGAAACCGTGACACTTAAACAGTACTGTTAGCCACAAAGCCCTGGTGAACATGCAGATCAGAAATTGTCACCTTCCCGACCGGATATCTGCATTATAAAAGGGAACAAAAGGTGAGTTTGGCTGATGAGCCAAATAATAAATTGCAATACCTGTAGACAGGGATGTTAATCAAATAGGAATGGAAAACTAATGTGGATTGTCGGGTTTGTACACAGCCCGTATTTTGTGTTGCTCTGTGCTTCCTCTTGTCAAGTTCTCCCCTCCAGATGGTTTAACTGTACAAACCTCAACCATACAGGCTGACTTATTTTACTTTTAAATTTAGTCATTGCAGTTAAGACACAAGAATGGAACTGCAAGGAGAAATATGTTATTTGGCATTTTTGAAAAGCTTTGTTGACGTATCCGAGCTCTCTGGCTACCTTCCTCTCTGGGAATGGCTCGAATGGCTGAAGGGTTCCTTTTGCTGAGTGTCTAATTGGATTCAGTCATAAGCCTTTGGTAAACGATGCTTGTACAATCCTGGTATAGAGTGTTTAGCTGCTAAACTTCCCAAAGGCGATCTGTATGTTGAGCTGCTCCTCTCTGGCAGAGCCAGCATTGCTCAGTCAGGGCAGACTGCTCTGCTCGGGCAGGCAAGCCTGGGTGTGCCGGACAGGCAGGGATGGGGTACTCACCCGCAAGAGTGCTGTCCCACAGAACCCAAGCAGGACAAACAGAGCAAGTCTGGTGATGGCAGCCAGGGTGTGTCATAGTCCAGAGGTGGTGAGGCAAGGCCAGAGTCAAGCTGGGATGTTCAGTCAGCAAGCCAGGGCTGAGGCTGGCAAGGTACCTGGCTTAAATGCAGCTCCCAACAAAGCCAAAGAGACCTCTATTGGGAAAGCTTCTTGCAGTTTTCTCCACACAGCTCTTCACAGAGCAGTCAGACCCAGGGTTGTGCAGCTGCATCACATCCCAGCTGGCTTGGAGCACAAGCAACCCAGGAAAGGGGAAGAGGTTGGAGAGCTCTTGTGGGTCACTCAGGTCCCTGACAGTCCGCTCCAGCGTTCCATGACTCTTACAGGTTAACGGAGTGAGGCTGTACCATCCCTGCAAATTACTTCCCAGGACCCCTAGTCTTTTCCTGTAATAGCTTTTTTGAGGTGCTCTAGGCTGGCATATGGATGGACTACACATTGGATAAGAGCCTGTGTCGTCTTTGCCCTCAGTAATTCATTTTCTGATGCTGACTCAAAATTGGTTTAGACAGTGCCACATCCAAAGAGCTGAACAGACTGGGAAGAACAGCCTAGGAACTGGGAATGATAGTTAAAGATAAACAGTATCTTGCTTACCACTGCAGCAGCTCCTTGATCCCCTGATGAAAACAGCAGCACAGAGATTAACAGATATTAAGATGGGAGGAGGGACTGGAGAAAATGGCTGATTGAGAAGGGAGACTTAGAAAAGCAAAGTGAATGGAACAAGAAAGCAAACTAATCTGAGGGGAGACGTGTCAGAGCATCTTGCATGCTTCTCTCTTGACTTTCCATCCCTACAAGTGTTCTGTGTAATTAAAAAAAGAGTATTCAAAGCCAAAAATTGGACTTGGATGCACCACTCCCACTCGTTTTCATTTTCTGAAAATTTTGAAACTACTGTGGTTTTAAGAGGGTCTCCCACCATCTTATCAGAAATACAACATATTAGTTTATTCAAAGCCTGCTGAAAGCAAGAGAGTCTCCCCCATTGCTTTCAGTGTGTCTTTTACTGAGCAATAATAAAATGTCAGTCTGCCGTGGCAAATTACTGAAATGAAGCTGTCAGTCAGTATTCACAGCACCAGACTGTATTTCATGAGCTGGGAGATACACCACCCAGAAAGTCTGAAAGCACAGTCGGCTGAATCAGCTGCTATTACGTAATCATAGTAAACCTGTCGATCAATATTGTGTGCATTTTTAATACCTTCATATTGAGGCTTCTGATCTCTCAGTATTAATGCTGATAATAGTTTTGCTTCTCTCTGCAATCAAATAGCTTAAGCCTGAGGTCTTTTCCTTCTTGCCTCTTGCTCCCACAGTTAATTACTCCTTCAGCTCTGGAAAGCAAATTAGGGGGTTCTAGTACTTTTTTTTTTTACTTACTTTGAAAGAAAAGAAGTAAAATGTCAACACCAGGAGGTGGGCTGATGGAGTGCAGACCAATGTAGACTCTATTAATGCAGTCTCTAGTAATAAGCCTTCATAAATCCTTTTAAATATTGAAGTCTAACTAGCAGCATCTAACCAAAAAGAGCTCATTATTCACCCGTCATAGAAATGCATTTAGCAGTATAATCCTCTGTGTTAAACCTTTCCCAGAACTTGGCTTCAGCTCTGTGCTTTCTCCTTGCTTGCTTTCCCTGCTGTTTTGTGCCACTACGTGCCAGTTGTTTGAACACCATCCCAGTTGGTCCAGCTCCTGTGTCGCGGCAGGACGCACAGCAGAGCTGCTCCTGACGGAGGGGTTCAGGTTTCTTGGAGGAGTTCTAAGTTGACCAGCCTGCCAAGCAACTCACAGTGGGGGTGAAAGGATTTTCAAGGCTATAAATCATCCTCCTCAGAGCTTAATTCGATGACTAACATATCTGAATTCCTAAGACAATGTTGAATTCCATTGTGTGTGAGTCAAGCTTAAAGATGCCTACAGCCAAGGACTTTGGGGGCCATTTGAGTAGCATCCATGGTCTCTCCAAATATTCAGAAAATGAGCTAATAGAGTAGGACACTTCTTTCCTATTACAGATTCTGATTTATCAAGTCACCAACTTAAATAATTTTTACAGACTGCAAATCGCATCTCCAGCTTACAACCTTGCCTGTCATTATTGCAGTGTGATCCATATGCCGCAGTATGAAATGTACTTAAACTGGGATTTAACTCTCAACATATTTTACGAAAACTTCTAGTTACAGGAGCTAGTTTCCACAAAGTAAGGTGCAGACAGCCTCCTACATCTGTTAAAACCCACCAGTTTCATATGAGTGCTGAGGCTGTGTGGAGGATCAGAGCCATGCTTGGCATAACAAACCACAAGAAATGTCAAAGTGTGCAAAACCTACAGCTGTTCGTCAGAAAAAGTCAGCTTATACTTACCCCTCTCGTATTAACTATAGGACATTCATGAACTGCACAATATATCAAACACATGCAAATTCTAGCCTAACTCTCCTAATTAATGCAAATCCTAATAATCCAATATATGTCAGAATATAGTCACAGATTCATAATCCTTTCTGTCTGCCACTCAATTCTTTCTATTCAGATCATAATTTGTAGTAAATCTTCTATTTGGAAGCTGCTGTGGCTCATACCATTTGTATCAAGGCCAAACTACTGACAGGACTATCTTCTAAGGAATTGGTGTAATCAAAACCAACTATTATGCTGGTTTTGAAGTGGAAAATTAATATATATTCACTTTTGCTATTGTCAAACCATATGTAGCAGCTTCTTCCATTAAAATGAAGGACTGAAATCATGACCTGCAGCTCAGCTGCATGCAGTCCCAAAGAGAGGATAGTCCTGAGCGGAGAGATATACTTACTGATTTCAGAACAGATGTATGACGTGAAACTTAGTTTTATTGGTTGGCTTTGCCCTGGTTTTAATGTGTAACACACTGGGCACAATAACAGTAATCATTCAGAAAATGTCTAGGCTGGATAAGAGCTTTTTTCCATTTTCAAAAGTGTCACAGGCTCCGGGAGGTTATCTCAGCTACTTTCAGTAGAATTGGACTCCTAAGTTCCCTTTCAAAAATGGGCTGATCTAAATCTGCCAGAATTTACTAGAATTTAGAATTTCTTTTTGGAAAGAAATGTCACCATTTAATGTTTATTTTCAGCCCAGGTTGTTTGAAAAGATTGAAAATTAGATTTATTTTTTTTTTCCTAATAGAACAAAAACTTTAAAAAAAACTTTGGAAATGTCAATATTTACCATTCAAACATTATTAAAAAAGTAAAATTAGAGTTAGTCTTTTACATGAGTTTAGTATGCAAATTTATTTGTCCAAAGTAGCACATCATATGTTGTTGATGTAGGTTTATGTTTGTTGCACTTGCTGATCTTGAATTAAGTATATTGGTTCAATTTAACAACGGGTCACTACCATATAGCTTCAGGCGAAGCAATGTAATTTGATTTTCCAAAAGAATAATTTTTTTTATGTTGAAATTGATTATTTTCTGAAAAAAACTGTTGATTCAGTGGAAATTGAGGTTTTAGTCAAAAATCATTGGAATGGCAAATGCTTGTTCAGTGCTAACCCAAGAACTGGAGCAATTTTACTGTTCAGGCATGCCTGTACCATAGTCAAAGCAACAGTGCAGGTATTGCCAAGCTGGCTTTAAAGCAAAGCTGTTTGGATGCTGGGCATAGTAAAATTGTAGTAGCTCAATATCAAAGTCTGATTTGGCCTGGAGCAAATTATTCCATGCTGAGATGTGACCCAGCAGTGTAGGCGTAGGCTGTATTTTAGGCTATACTTTAAAATGTGCAAAATTACCTAAAGACCCCAAGCTGCTTGTGGGAGCCTTTTGGAAGTCTCAGTGCTTTGTTTCTGTTTGATGTCGCTGGAAGTCGCGCCCCCAGCTGCTCCACGTTTCCTCCTGGTGCAACACTTGCGTCTCACCTAAATGTCTCTTGGAGTGAGACCGCTCTGACACAGCTCCCGTCAGTAAAACGGGAACTGTTAATATTCTTTTCTCTCACGGAGAATTTTAATCACTTTGAAGTGATAAAGTGATGCTGTAATGTTGAAGCAAATAGCCTAAGCACCTAACGCATAAAATAGCAGCTTGCTAAAATCCTATAAATTTCGGGGTGAATCATGAGTGATGTGAAATGAGACAGAATTTGCATTTCACACAGTGACTCAACCTCTGCTAAAATAGCTGACTATACCTGAGTCAAACCAGTAAGGATCATGTTAAGGTTCATTTGAACAAGTACTTAAAATATGTTTGTGCTTTTAACACAATGCTAACGTAAAAGTTTATTTTTGGAAATTGTTCTCTGAAGGTGACTGAGAAGCAAAACACAGTTTGAGAGAAGTGCAGGTAGGGAAATAGTTTTCCAGCTGAAAATGGAATTTATTTTCTTGCACAATGGTTATTGATCTTCTTTTTTTAAACACAAATCTCCTGTGGGATGAAAAATAAAAGAACTGCTGGTAACAGGCTTCTGGCATAAAAGTACTTTAGTTAAAATCTATTGGCATAAAAATTTCATTAAATGTTGTCAACATTTGAAGAGTTCAGATTTCCTGGGTCTGCTGCCGTGTTTGTGGAGTTAAGATGTTCATTAGGTCACATTATTGTCTGTCTTAGAAAGTTTGGCTCTGGCAAGAGAACTTCATAAAGCGTCAGGCAAACCCTCTAACTTCCTGCCTGCCTGAAATCAGGCTTTTTTAATTCTGGAAAACAAATTGTGCAGCAGTTTTTCATGTGCATATAAACTGTTAGCAATCCCCCAGACTTTTTTCTTCCCCCAAAGTTTTTGTTGCAGCAACAGCACAGTAAATGTTGTTAGAACTCTTTTAAAGCAATAACCAAACCCCCAGTGTTAGTGGTTATTCCTATTTCTATATGGCCTCTGTTTGCGAAAGCACCTCGTGCTGGATTGCCCACTTAGATGTCCTTCGGGGCTGGATTCAGCAGGATGGGAGTTTGATGCCCGATTAAAAAGCAAGCCCCTTAGGGGCTTCTGAGGTCAATCACTCTGGAATCTGCAAGGCTAAATGCATTTTCTTTTAGTTTTGTTTATTCATAGGGGAATCATAGAGAAGCTGAGAAATCCCAGCACACTGTGACACAATGAGGTTACTGCAAAGTGCATCAAAATAACACAAAACTGCAAAGCACAAAGGATCCTAAAAAGACCCCTTTGAAAACCACACATCCTCAGAAGATGGTTTTAACACCAGAAGTTGACAAGCTAATGTCACTCTGGAATCTTATTAAAACCATTTTTTCTGCCTCATAGACTGTGCAGGTCACAGTACACAAGTCCACGAAAAAGTTCATAGCTAGCCTTGATTTAGAAATATTTGTTTCCTACTTACTCTTTGAAGGTACTCTTTAAATAAACAGCATTGATAGTACTGCAGACATCATTATATCTGTTTCGGCTACGGAGTAACTGATGTGTTTTGGCTTCCTTTTAATGCACAATGCAGCCATTACAACATAGTTTTACTGAGATGTAAAATTTTTGCTAGCATTATCTGTCATCATATGCAATGTTGATTAATTTGCACCTATACGTGACCCCCCAGATAAAAAGCAAGCACGATTCTCTCAGATAACTGACACTGTGCAATATTTTAATTGTAAAAATACGTTTTATTGGATTTTTGCTACATAGGTTGTGGAGTCTCCTTCTCTGGAGACATTCAAACCCCACCTGGATGTATTCCTGGGTGATCCTCCTTTGGTGGGGGTGTTGGACCAGATGATTTCTAGAGGTCCCTTCCAACCCCTAAGGACATTCTGTGGTTCTGTGATACAAGGGCTAAACAGCATGTAACTTCCCTTTTTTTAAAGATGACTGCTGAGAAAACATTTGCAACTACTTGGGTCTCTTGGCAACTTCTGTTTTGCTTAATTTCAGATCATGTTTTTTGTCTACGCCGATTATTTGGTGTGAAGGTTAGAATTTTGTGGTTTTTTGAATCATTCTCTTGAATATTTTGTTTCTGCACACTGGGTCGTAACCTCAAATATAACAACGCCAGTTTTCACAGGCGTAAAACATTGGGTCAATACTCCATGCATGCAACTAATTTCACTATTTTCCAAGCTTGTGTGTGTTATAATATGCTCAAATGAGAGTCCAGGACATCGATGAGAGCAAACAGGAATGCAGCTTATCTAGAATCCAAGAGCAATTAAGCAAATCCGTAGAAATCTGTTCTGCAGCTATCTTTACCCCACATCTCTGCTCCTGTGATTCTACCCAGAGCTGGTGTTGTAAGGGTAGGTGGTGGCTCCTGTTGTCTGAGATACCACAGAGTTGCACCTCAGTTCCACGGGAGGAACCGGAGCAGGAAGGCACATGCACTCCCTGAGGCCAGTGCTGCTTGCCTTTAACTCATGGGGCATTTTCCAGTGCTCAATTCTCATATGGTCTTGGCTTTTTTTCCTATAGAAGGACACTCTTTCAGTCTGTAAAACCTTGCACTCGGAAGGTTTTGAAAAGATTAGCACTCCCAGCAAACTCCAGGAGTGTTAGTTCCTTCTGCTGCACTCCTGATCTTCATTATCTAGACTTCGTTACAAGAACGGTGTCAATAGCGAGTCAGCACTGACACACACCGAGCACTTGGAGCACTCTGCATTTGCAGTGAAAGCCAGGAGACAGCTGCAGGTGTTGCAAGGTGTTGCTTCTGGGCCTTGTATTTCCTCCAGACTCCAGGGGACAAACCGGCTCTTTAAATGTGTTGCCAGACAAGTGGTATAGGAGTGATGATCAAATAATCATACATTCAGCCATCAGTGGTCAGTAACCGTCACCTTGTTTAGCTGTTGTTGGTTGCACATCACTGGGTTTATTCTTATAAATTCTGACAGATTTTTTTAATGCTAAACAGGTTAATCCCTCTTCCCAGCTGAAAAACATGGAGTTAGGTGCAGAAGTCCCCAAAGCAAGAAGAATTACTGAGAAAAAATTACAGAAGTGTAAATCAAGAAAGTAATATTGAACTTTAGGAGACAGCATGCAATAATATGACACTTTATTCCGCTGCTGCCTGAGGTTTATATATACTACTGTCACTTTCTTACTGTTCTCCACCACTAGTAATTTTCTTTCAATCTAATTTTTATTTCCCAAGGGTTTGCCAAGGTTAAAAGTGCTAGAAAACCAATGACTACTCACTTGCCAAAGGACAATAAATTAAATTAACCATTGTCGGTAGCCAAGTCAGGTCAGAACTATTTATATGTAAATAGGTGCAAAACCCTGATGGTATGGTGTATGATTATTAGCAGCTCATTGCAGACTCTGTATTGAAAATTACAGACACAGGCAAAGCAATGTGTTTCCTCTCAGTTCTGCTTGCAAGAAAAACATCTGAATTTCTGCTTTCACGGTAGTGTGTTATTAGTGGCCTTTGATGCATTAGAAACCTAATTATTCAAGGTCAAACTTGAGGGGATCTTTTAGTTACTTGTTTTATTTTAATTATCTTCTCATAACCACCAGAGTAGTGATTTCCAATTGATGGTACTAATGTGGGTGGGTTTAGTATGGGCCACATTGCTCTTCTGTTGCCTGGGAAATGCCTGGAAAAATGCAAGTGCTATTGAGTACCCAGTCTGTGTGCTGGGGTCACACTGCTTAGTGACCCTTGCCCACATCCCATTCTGGGGACTCGGGTAATAACAATTCATTTCTTACTATCATTTTTGTGTGCCGCATCCTTTTCTCACAAGATCCTTTGATCTTCAAGGCTGGTATAAACTGGTCATTGTCTTGGATCTCTAAGATAGCAGCTGGAATCATACGACATTAAACTTAAGAGCACCCGTGTCCTGGGGATTACTGCGTCCTTAGTGCCTGTAACACAGTCCCAAAGAATCAGTCACATCTGTATGGGCTGCTTAGGGCAGTTTGAGAGCTTTGCTTTGGTGTCAAAAGCAGTAACAGCATTTGGGGAAGCAGAGTGAGCCAAGCCCTGGGGGTTCTATTGCCCTGAGTGAGGAGGGGCTGTGCTGCTGCTCAAGATCCACTTTTAGCTGTGTTTGCCCACCTTAACCTTTTATCTCAACCTCGTCCTAAAGCGTGGGCAGAGCTTGGCCATTGCTTTTGATGCTGACAGTGAAAATGCTGCCTTCAGGAGCCCAGTGATGATTTCCAGCTGTAGTGAGGAGCGTGGTGGTGATTTTACAGCTGTGGGTCAGTACTTTGGCATGGAGCAGAGAAATGTAGTCCTGGAGAAAAACATCTCTAATAGTATTTGTACTGAGGTTCTTTCCCGAGTTGTTTGTGCACATTATATTTGTACTGAGACTGAACTAGTTTTCCTCCAGTTTGCCTGTAATTACTGTGTGTTTGATCAAAGCTGGTGATTGTAAAGCTTTTATGTTGCTGCTCTTTACCGAGAGCGGGGAACTGGATTTTTATGAAGTGTGTTGTGTACCTCCTTTTCAATTAAAAATTATTTTTTGTTAAGTTAACTTGAGGATGCAAAGTTTGGCACAGAAGAGAGTCAGCACTGATTCTGTGGTGAGCTGGAGTGACATCCATGCTGTGACAGCGCTGTGGGAAAGACTAAGGGTTGAGGACGCAGTGAGCTCTGCAAAGTGCCTCCATTCAGTGCTCTGTAGGTTCTGTGTTTAAGTAGTTACTGAGGAAAGATTATTATTACATGGAAATCTGCAATTACTGTCCTGGACAGACACAGATAAAATAACAAAGAGTTCTTTTAAAATTAGGACCTTATGCCACAGGCCATTTTTATTTTTTTTCCCACGTGGTATTACACTAACAGGTAATTTAGATGCTGGGTGTTGGGTTAAGCTGTTTGTCTAAAGACTGTTTAAGGTGAACGGTTAAATACTCAAATTCCAGAGTCACTATTTGCACATGTCGATTGGTTCTGGAGCACCTCTAAGGTATGTGGCCAGGCCTTTTGAAATTCTCACTGGTGGTCTGTGTTATTTTTTGCCTAAATAACAAAAAAAAGTACGGGCCCAAATGTATTTCCAGGGATAAAGGTACCCAGCCTAATGAATCAGGACATGCTGAACGTAAGGGCCAGCAAGTAGCTTGGTTTCTGAGGGTTTGCGTGCTACACTGGTTTTCTGTTGGCTTTTTGTTATAATAAAACCCTCATTCAGGAAACTCAATTACATTTTTATGCCTCTAAATAATTCTGTTTGTTTTAATTTCAGAATAGTTTAGGTACGTGTCTTGATGGGAAATAGGAAGTAGTGAGATTTCACGCACACAGTGGGACACTGAGAAGTGGAAAAAGGAACACAAGGCTTAACTGTCTTCCCATGGGCATGGTTATGGCCATAGGAACTTCTGCCTGAGTAAATGTAGTGTAGCTCAGAAATTTATGTACTTTCCACATGCATGTTACTCTTCTGAATAAATAATGCTTTTATAAAATCTTAAGACTCTAAGTAGAAATTCTATTACATGCTATGTGATATACATGGATTTTCAGTAAAATTGGGGAGCTGACCAATGGTCCCAGTGCATCAGTATTCAGCAGTTTATTTTCTTGTTAATTCCTGACAAACATGTCTGTGTGTACTTCTTGCAAATTTGCTAGAACATGACATTACGAGAAAAAAAATCGGTGTCTAGAACTCACCCATTTCCCAGGTAAAATGGATTTATAGAGCATTTCTTTTTTCCCAGATGGTTAGCTCTACTGTTGTTTAATACAAAATCCTTTCTGTACATTAACATTACGAAACTATCTTCCATTTCTTTGTCATAAACCTAAATTTTCATAACTAACAAAGTTGAACATATTCAAAGTGTAAGTTTGCTGATTCTATTGTAACGTGCATTTTTAGTGATCAAAGATGCTAATATACATTTGATCAACATTTAAAAAAATCACAAATCATTACACTGTATTTTTGATCAGACAGATGTATTTTCTTTACCAATGACTCATTTTAATGATTGGTATATTCAGCTTCAAAGTTATTAAACTATGAATAAATCATACCTATCAGAATTACCAGAAAAAGCGCAAACATTCAGAAATATATCTAATTACAATCCTACCAGTTTTGAATTAAAACCATTACAGGACAATCCCAACATCAGTAAAAACATCTAATTTAAAACAGAAACTGCAACTATGAAGTATTCATTATTCTGTCATTAAAAGAGAGTTAAAATCTATCTCTCTGATGAAAACTCTTCAACTGCTCTGTTTGTTTGAGTAGGAAGAGATATTTTGCTGGCAGCCCTATGGGCAGATCCATACAGAAACTGAACATCATATCGCTATAGTTCAGTTATGAACAAGCATGCCCCAAATAAGTGAATGAAACAGAGAAATAGCAGCACAAGCATATCTTTGTGTTCTGCACTGATACTCTGTGTTACTTAACACAGAAATGTGTGGAGGTCTGTACAAAGTAAAAGGACTATTGGAAGCAATTCAAGCTTTGCGGGATAGGCTTTTCTTAGGATAGTGCTGATCTCCTTTCGACGCTGTCGTTTTCAGGGCGTTTGAGATCTCAGTTCTTGCTTCTGTTGGGAGGAGTTTCCTCTTGCAGGCAGCCTGCGTATGGCAGCAGGTTGTGGAGCTGTGAGGGTAGGTTGGGTCTAAATGGGTTTTTAACGGGTTTGGTGTTTAGCCCAATGGCAACTATTTTTCTCTAAAGTGTTACTAGACAAGCTGGCTTTGGTGGCTTTAGGTTATCCCAATCTGGCCAACAATTTGCCGAATGTAGGTAAGTAATAACAAATATGATACAAGGAACAGATCAGTTATCTCTATGTAGTATTTGGTTCCTGCAGTGTGAGAACACCTGTGCATGAAGGATATATACTCCAAGGGTTGCAGCCGAACAGACATGTCAAGTCTCTGATTCCTAATTTGTAGAGGGGTATTGACTGACTATCTGTCCCTAATAATTCAACTTGCATGAGGCCAGTTCTCTTAAGCCATTGCAGCTTTAGGCTTACAAGCACATCAGGATACCTGCAGCATCATAACGCTGTTAGTGCAACTATAATCACATCTTTGAATGGTATTAGGACCGGCTACTTACAGTAAATGACATTTCCATTGAAACACATGCTAGTCTGCACATTAATACTTGAAAAAGCCTGTTTGTACACAACAGGCATTGATTTCACGTAAAGTGTCCCTGATTTCAACATACCCTGAGGTTAAAATTGAGACACAATTAATATGGCAATAAAATATGTTCTTCAGTGTTTTCTCTTTCTATAAAATAGGCGTATTTTCTTCCTTAATTGTATTTGGCCAAATAGCTATCTGACTGTCCTATGAAATTTACTGTGTGAGATATTGCTATAATTTTTTCACATAAAATTCATGTCTCAGTTAATATAGAAGTTATGGCTAAACAGTTTCTCGGGAAAAAAGGCACCACACCCAAACACAACAAACCCACCAAAACCTCACCTCACTGATTAGCAGTAAATCTATGTGTTTCAGGCATTTCTGAGTCATTAATTACAAATGAGTCTAGATGCACCTGAGCTACAGTGTCCTGGGAAGAATTCTGACAGGCAGTTCTTAGATTATTTTTCTTTCAAAACATCTTTGGTTTCCCACAGAACAGCTCAGTAACAAAGATCTGCAGGTTTTTTGCCTTTGCCCGAGTAGTATTGTGTGAGACACACATGTATAGAAAGAACGGCAATAAAAAACTTCTAAATGGTATCACAAGTCTTGTGAGGAGTGGCTGAGGGAACTGGGGTTGTTCATCCTGGAGAAAAGGGGGCTGAGGGGAGACCTTACTGCTCACTACAGGTACTTGACAGGAGGTTGTAGCGAGGTGGGGCTCAGTTTCTTCTCCCAAGTAACAAGTGATGGGACAAGAGGAAATGGCCTCAAGTTGCACCAGGGGACGTTTAGACTGGACGTCACAGAAAGGGTTGTCAAGCACCGGAACAGGCTGCCCAGGGAAGTGTTGGAGTCACCATCCCTGGAGGTATTTAAAAGACGTGTAGATGTGGTGCTGAGGGAAACGGTTTAGTGGAGGAATTGGCAGTGCTAGATTAACGGTTGCACTCAGTAGTTTTAAGGGTCTTTTTCAACCTAAATGATTCTATGATTGTTGGCTTTGTTTCATCCATTTGCTTTAACTATGAGACAGAGGAAGATCGGGCTTTTATAGATGGCAAAACTGAGAGAGGCTTTAAAGTAAGCCCCACAGTCTGGGAGTCCCAGCCCTCCCCATCTGACACATGCCTTTGGGAGCCAGCCAGGTGTGCTGCAGTGGGCACTCACGATGTGGCAGCTGTGGGGGTGATGCCTGAAATGAAATCACATCTGAGGACTTCTGCAGTTCCTGCCTGCAGTTTCAGGCTCTGTCCTTAGAGTGGATGCCTAGGTTTGTCTGAGGGGTCTGTCACAGTGTCAAACTTAGGTTGGCCCAGCCTCATGGAGTGGCCCTGGGGTATAAGAAATATCTTCCAGAAATGCAGCAGTTATTCTGACCAACTTGAAAAACGTATTTTGAATTGTTATGCCTTTGGCATCTGCAGTTTTGCTTACTGAAGCAATTCCAGTGTCGTCTACTCAAGGTCGCTGGGGTTTTGTTTTTCATTTTTGTTCTGTAGCTTTCTATACTGTTTCCCTGTCTTGCACGGAATAAAAGTCAATACCACATAACACGATGAATTTTTTTTTATATTTTCCTTCCTAGAAACAGAGAGAAGAAATATTTTCCTTGTGAATCTGCAGTGAGTTTGTTGCCCTGTTAAAAGCCCCACCACAGCTCTGCAGACGTGTGGCCATTGCTGGGCAGGGTTACCCGTGAGAAGCCAGAGACGCTCTGGGGACTTGTGGCCGAGGGTCTGCAGCTTCTCCTGCTGCCCCGGGATGTGCGGGCTCTGCCTGTCAGAGACCAGCATGGTGGTGACCTGTAAACTGGCTGGTGCTTGGTGGCCAGTGAGCCAAGCAGGGTCTGGGGATGCTGCAGAGCTGGACCAGGTGTGGGGGCAGGCAAGGAGTGGCTGGCAGGGCTGGAGGAGACCGTGGAGCAGTGCCCATGGTGGGGGATGGCAAGTGGAAGGGCTGATCCCCAGGGAGCAGATTGGAGATTTTAATGCAGTTAGCCAGCATTTTAGTTGTGATGTGGGATTGCTGTGGATCAGCAGAGCCAGATGCGGGAATGAACTGCCGTGCTTGTGTCTGGTTGTCATCTCGGGCAGTGGTGGGAGCAGTGTGGGAGGGCAGAACGCCCTTTGCCAGGCTGTGGGATTCCCTGGTCAGGAGCTGGCCTCTGCCAGCCTCTTGTTACTGTCTGAGCAGTGATGAGAGGGACAAGGTGGTACCCCCTGAACCTGCTTCGCCTCTGGCAGCTGTGAGCTGCCTTGGTCCTGCATTTCAATGTGGTGAGACAGGGACCACTGGGAGTCCCTGCGCTGAGGCTGCAGAACCGTGGGGCCCTGCTGCGCCACGTGTGCTCCCCTGCCCTGCCGCAAGGTCGGCTTCTCCTTCTTAAATGGTGCCGTGGCTCCAAGAGCAAGTGGCTTGATGCTGTAGCTTTGGGGGTTCAAAGGTGTGTAGGAGGACTCCAATTCCAGCCGTGGACCGTCAGCATTCAGGGTAAGCATTCAGCCCCTGGTAGGGATAACAGCCCGGAGCTGGGGCTGTAATGCCTGAACTAAGATTACACCCCAAAAAAATGTTTGCAAAAAACCAAACCAAAGCCTGGCTACCTGCTTTGCTCTTGTTGTGTTAAAAGTGAATTTAATTTTAGTTATTGGTGGTATGTCACATGGTACTTTTTCTTTATGTGGAGCTTTAACAACTTGTTCTGGAAAATGATGCAATATTCGTGTGCTTTTTTCGTTTCTTCCTCCCTAAAATGAGATGCGGTTGTTCTAACAGCCTCTGGCAATTTGGAAAGGAACACGCAGGTGTAGTTTGCTTTGCACATGTTCCTGCTGTGTGCAGGGGTTGTTTACTGCTCAGCTGAACAAATTGGTGAGTGTCCTTCTGGAGGTCTTGAACTGTTTAGGAGAGAAATCAGAAATTATGTTACTGGCAATTTTGTTTTTCACTACACGTGAACTCAGTAGTTTGTGAAGGGTCAGTGCCTGCTGTTCCCACAGAAACCTGGAGGAAAATCCCTTCTGGTATTATTTCTACAGAGGCCTGTGTTTTTTCCTACTCTGATCAAGATGAAGGACTTTCCTAAGCACTTATACATTTGCTAATCTTCAGTCTCCATAATAGAGGTCTGCAAACTTCATTTTCCGCCTTTCATATCTGATTTGGTTGAACTGTTCACCTTGGGTATTTTTATCTTCTCATTACCATTCCCTTTCTAAAAAGAAATAAAGTGAAAAAATGCCAGTCTTTGAGAAGCTAGAAACAAAAGATGCCACATTTCACAGAGCGGGTATATGGTTATGCAGCTTTGCACATAAATTTGGTACTTTTCCTTCTCTTCTGCATCTATTTTTGTGTTTGGAATGATTGGACCTGGTATCTTCTGTGCTAATTGTGCTGAATTTCTTCCTGTTGACCCAGACCTTTAGCAGTTTCAAAGTGACTTTCTGCTCTGTAGAGAAATGTCGTTGGTAGCTGCAAATAGCAGTGTCATGGGGCTGTGTTGACAGGTAAATGTTCATCGTTGTACAAGCTACAAAGCTTTTAATACTGTTAAGAGAGAAAAAGAAGCACTTTGTTATTTGCTGTATGGGGTTGCTGCTTTAGAAATAACAAATTTTCATTAAGTCATTTCATTGTGACAAGTTGGTTTTCAATTTAGTCGTGAAACATCATTGCAAGTATATAAACTAGTAGACCTGATTGTTGACAAGCTGCAGTAATTTAGAATCTTTTCAGTGAAACTTCCAAATTTCTCAGGATTTTCTAATGTGGTTGTTTTGTTGTAATTGGGGGGGGGGGTGGGGGGGTGGGGTGGGGTTGTGTTTGTTTTTTTTGTTGAATTAGCCTTCTTTGAATTTATTTTAGTCTTCCATAAAGAAATTGCTTATGGAGGATGAGTGGACAGGCGATTTGGAATAGCAAGGGTTATTTCCATAGTGAATCTATTTGAAATAATAGAGATTGTCCTCTTTGCTACATTTTATATATAAATCTATCTGCATATTGCATGTACTCTGCAGCTGTACAGATGCTGAAATCATAAAATGGTAATGACTAGATTGTCACTGGGAAGGGCTTTATGTACTGGAAGTGCAGAAGATGGAATTACAAAGTTGTGTTGATTCAAAGTGATGATCTTAAATTATCATAATGAGCCACTTTTTATTAAGCTTCACAGAAGTTAATCGTTTGCATCAGTGCAGTAGCAGTTTTAATTTTTTTATTTTTAATGGTAGGTGGACTATACGCTTTGGCCTTGTGATATATTTGCTAGTAAATCTTTATGGCAGTATTCCAGATTCTCTATTAAAAAGAATTGAAACCTTGAAGCATATAACAATCTGCAACTTTGCTAAGCTTTTTGTACTGAGAGAAGATCACGCTGTCTGCAAATATTGCACATTTTTTACAAGGTAACACCCCAAGTTATTCTGGTTAAACATACTCAGGAGAAAAAATTGTTTTCTCTTTTCTGTTCTGTCCTTCTCTGCAGTTATTTTAACTATTTTCCTTACATAGTTACCTATATCTTCATATCCCAGTACCCATAACTGAAAGTATGGGTGCATCAAGTCAGGAACATGCGGTAAGGGACTCCGAGCCTGCAGAGTTGAGAGTGTAAATGAAGACAGTTGATGTCACTTTCTGTATCAGGCAGAGACGTGTTAAATGACTTGCTTGAAGTAACACTGTCAGTATGGCAGATTTCAGTTTAGGAGAGTGCTGCTTTACAGCATCTGCCACTTCATTTATTCCTTAGTTAAACGGACACACTGATCTGCTGGTATCAATCAGGATATTATTTGCAAGGAGAGTGGAACTAGGAGAAAACAATTCAAATGAACTCCTGCGAATACAGCCTCCGCATGCGTTTGGAGGATGTTTCAGCCACAAACCAAAGAGATTGATTTGTGAGAAGCTCCAAAACCACACGGAATAAGAGGGATGAGACAGATTCCCCAGCCTGAAACTGTGCTGCTGTTGTGCTGACCTAAGCAGTGAATTGAGTGTGGTTGTTGATCCCCAGTGATGATTGAGTAGATGACCTATCTGTCATCCCTTGACAGCCTTAACTCAAATAGTAACTGCACTGAAACATCCATGTTCTGTTGCAGTGACAGCCAGCGGGTCTTGTCTTCACGTTGCTGTTGGAAGTGGGCTGGGAGCTGTGGTCTGCAGGATCAGTCTCTCACCATCTTTAAAGTAGGCGAAAACAGTCAGTGGGAGAAGTAAGCCCATAATGTGAGAGATGTGTGTTCTGAATCTTCACTTTGAAATAAAGCAACTGAAATTGCTATGGAAATTCAGTGGGAGCGATTGAATGCAAAGTCAACCGACTTTGAAGGGTTTCTAACTGTGTTTAGCCATAGGAGACACCAGGATTGGAAGAACTATCAGATACAATGAGTGTGACAGAAAAGCAGAGATGCTGCTTTAGAGATTAAAGTTCTAGAGGATTTGTTAAATTTATTTCAGGAATGAGAGAGGCCTATAGTAAGAACACAAGATAATTGCAGAAGTAGAATAAAGTTAGCATACAGATGGAAAAAAATATTCTGCAGTTAATTGGGAAGAGAACGATACTGTTCTGTGGGACTTGATAATTAAACTCTCACTGTGGGGGGTTTAAAGAGCCCCCACATATCTGAAAATACTATACAGGGGATACAAGTCCTATCACATTTTTTAGCAATGCCTCAAAAGTAACATGGAGAAATGCTATTTTCTCTCTTCTTTTTGAACAAGAAAAATTTCCGCCCTGGGATGCTTCCGCTAGACCTAAGAGTGGCATCAGAGAAGATATTCTTCATTTCCAGGCAGGAATGTTTGTTCTCAGAGACTTTCAGCCTGTTTGGATGAAGAGCAATCTCTCCAGATGGCCATAGTCATTTGTTCAAGGGCTGAAAAATAGATTATTTTTCTTGGATGTTCCTGCCATATTGTAAATATATTAATGAGATTAAGAAATAGCGTCTTGTTCCCGTCCTTTCCCTTAACACATGTTAGAATGGAGACCAAGGCCTGGCTTTCCTGTTCAGCTCTTCTCATCACTGGTCTCTGCCCCTGGTGCTGCTGCTACTCTCCCCCTCAAAACGGCTGTTTTGTTTTTCCCTTGGTTGAATCCACTTTGACCATTTTGGCTTATTATGCAGAACTCTTGAGGTTTTATTCAGTCTCTAAGGAACTTTAAATTTGGTCATACAATGTGTGATGCAGTTCATGTCTTAAAATTCAGATTAAGAAATAAATATATTTCGCTACATTATTTCACTTATCATTAAGCTTTAATTTTACTTTCTGCTGTCTTGTTATGGTTGATATACCCCTCCAAACAGTTTCTTCTGCTCTTAAATCTCATTTAAACTCAGATTATCTCTTTTTTTTTTTCCAAAAAGAAATTTTGATGTTGTCTTTAAGTATAGTATTTATAGATTAATGCCATATTTATACCAGTGACATGAAAATATATTGGCTGGCAAAATGTATGTACTTCACCTAAGGGATATAACTTTATTTCCTTTTCTGCTCAGCTTTTCAAGTGGAACATACTAACTAGCTGCTAGCTCAGTACGAAATATATACATGTGCCATTCAACATTAGAGCTGGGTGACTTACTTATGGTAAAAGACTTATTAATTTGCTCTAGGGAGTCTTAAGAATCAGAAGGAAGGTAGAAAGATAGTGAAATCTCTAACGAAAGAAAGACAGATTCCATTTTGAACATGTATATCTGGTTGAGGAATAAATTAAATCTCTGCTATAATCTAATATCCTTTATCTGTGGGACCCCATTTGGAAAATAGAAGGCAGTTGCAGATCAACAGGGAGGAATTATTGGCAGGAAAACTTCATTAAAAAGAAATACTTGCAACTTTTCCTTTGCTGCTTTCTGTAAACAAACATAAAGCAGAGCAGTTGTCTGAAGGAAAGTAGCCATTCATAATGTATTCTTGACTAAATATTAATAATTCCTTTCCAGTCTCCTAGGAATTCTGAGAAAGTTCTAAATTCTGAAGTTGCCTGTATTGCAGAAATTAGGATGAGATTTGAGAATGGAAATGTGTGATATAGAAATATCTAGATGGAAAACAGAACAAATGCAGGAAGTCTGTAATTCTGTGCACAAAGGAATATGGGAATCTTCACAGACGCTTGCACTTAAATTCATATTTAGAAATAGCTTTTTACTTTTTCTTCATGTGCTTGTGTGTCCAGCTACAATTAGCAATCCTCCTTTTTCTCCAATTACATGCTGTATAATGTTTAGCAGCTATTCCAAGAAGCAGCTTATTCCTGTGTGACAAGATTTAATTAAACTTTCACTGAAATAATTAGTGAGGGTATCTCAAAAGGCTGTTTAAAATCAATGCAGTACTGTGGCCCAAATAGAGTTAACACTGTCATGAAGGATCAAAGTCACTGAAGAACGTGACTGAACATTAAACTCCCAGCAACAGTCTAATGAAGAAGTATACTGAAGCGCTTGTGATTTTCTGCCTCTTGTGTCCTACCTACAAATTGATTTGACATGGAAAATTTCCCTCAGGAAGCTTAAAAATGGTAAATTTCCATTAATTACATAGCAAAGAATGTTCTTCCTATAATTTATAGTCCATTAGGATTTTTTTTTTGTTGCCTTTTCCTCTTGTTATCTATGTTTTCTGCTTTGCCAGTGGAGATTGGCCAGGGGTTGGTTGGGTGGTTGTGGTTCCTGTTGCATCATGTAGCTTGAGGCACAAAAAAGGAGCTGAGGAGAGTTAAGTGCCTAAAGCATGAAGTGCCTTGGGCACACCAGAAATCCCAACTTGGATTCTGTAGTTCTTAAGTATCTCAGATCTCAGGAGGCCAAGACAACAGCTTTTACTGGTAATGTGTAGTATACTGTTTACTTCAAGTGGGATGTTCTTATCCCTTTGTGGCAGAGCAATTTGTATTGTGAACCAAATACTAGCTCTGCCTAGGGACTACGCCTACATAAATTTAATCAGCAATTGATTTCTGCAGGAGCTAGATCAAGGTGCTTTATCCAGCAGCACAGGGCACGATGCAATTACTTCTCTTGCACTGGAAGTGCATTGCACAGTGCTGCTCTGCTGGGCACAGTCAGGATCCTCAGAGCCCCGTGCACTTTGCTCTTCCCCGTGCCCTAGGCTGGAGAGGTTGCTCCAGTGAAGATAACTCTGCAGAAGGAAATGCTCAAAAAATACCCTAGTCTAGTTTGCATTACAGATCATTTTTTTCTCAGGCATTGGCATTTTATCGTTCTCTCTTTTCAAGCATCGTAACATGCAGTTAGCTTCTACAGCTCATAGCTGTATGACAGCACCTAAACCATAAGCTTGGCAGGATTTGAAACTGTCCTTTTATACGTGTGCTAAGACACTCTAGTGCTTACAATACCAAGTGTGGAAAATGTGAGTTTGGCAAATGGTTCGAATGCCACAGCCTCAGGGCATGAGACAGCAGCACACTGTATTTCACAAGGGAGGACCTTCCTACAGGTAGGAAGACACGACTGCTTGCAGCCTTGCCCTGCCTAGCCCCTTGGGAACTGCCCTGGCAGCTCAGTGCGAGGCAGGATCCTGAGCTGGCCAGCGGGTATTCCTGTTAGAGCATCTCTGATGCTGTGACCTTGTTCCAGTGGTATGTTCAGTCTGTTGTGCTCCTGTGCTGGGAGGAGGCTGGGACGATCACTGAATTTCTATAGTGTTTATAACTGGACTCTACTGATTTACATTGCCCAATGCTGGAGAGTGCATCCCTGGGTAGAAGCATGATTAAAATATCAAGAGCTGCAACGAGGGGAAGGCACTTAGTGGGTATGTGTTATGTGTCGCAGGTTTGTCACCTTTTTTGAGTTGTGCTGTGCTTGGGTTGAACTGTGAAGATCTAAATAATTTAATCAGAAAGTTATGCTAACTCTGCATGGTACTGAAAAACTGAAGACTAGTAAATAATTAATAAAAACATTTCTGCTGCAGCTATGTCCTTGCATGAGTCACTCAAGCCTTGCTGAATGCGCTGAGCAGTCAAATGCAATATTTGCCTGCAGGATCAGGATTCCTTCAGTGTTTCTGTTTTGCAGGAAAATAATTCTTTCAAAGCCTCTTTAAGAATCTCAACTAAATAATTAAAATCAGAAACAGTAAACTATGTTTGTAATATGGAGATGAGCATGTAGAGATAGATATACACACACACAGATATAGGTAGATGAAATAGAGGCTGAACTGTAAACAGTAGGAGAAGAGCTGGGACTAAGTAGGGTCAAATACAGCCGAAGCAGATGTGACAGAAAGTTACAGCACTCTAACAATACTTTTTTTTTTCCCCAGTGACTTAGCACCTCCAAAGCAAGTCAGTGTTGAGAACAGCTAAGAAGCTGTTTTCAATTTTTAATTCTGGAGCAGGAATTCAACAGCAAAAGCTGAAGAATAAAATCAAAGTTGTAGCAAATTACAGTATCAACCAAAATTGCTGCTCTCAGTGGAGGTGATGCTGTTCACCTGCTGCAAGAGCACGTGCCTGCTTGCAGTGGCAGGGGATGAACCTTTCCCAGAGCAGCGCAAGATCTCTTCATGTAGAGCAGAATTCAGTGTGATCTTTATACTTTCCTCAGTGTGTATAACTTGAGCATGAGCTTTCAGGACATCATTCCTTGGGATGATGTCATTTCCATTTCTGTTTTCCTTACTTTAAAAAGCCAAGGGTATATGCTGTTAATTGGCAGTGTTAAATACCAATTAGTCCTTTTTTTGCATCTTTTAAATACTATTGACAAAGACAACCCCCTTTTTATAAGGATAGAAAGGAGAAGACTTGAAGCTCATAAATTATCATGTGTGTGATGCCATTCCAGTGACTACATTTTAAGGTGCTCTTTCTTCAGTGTATGTACAAGGGTGAGTCAAAGCATTGACTGATGAAGGAAGTATTCAGCACAACTCTCATGCAGTGAAGGTGTGGCGATAGAATTGCTCATTTTTGAAGGTGAAAACCCAATCGTGTCAAAAAGCATTTACTGTTAAGAATCCTCACCCACACTCATAATTTTTGTTGTGTTTGAGTAGAGGAGGCTGTGGGGTGTGATCTTTTTTTCTGTCCTACAGAAATGAGATATATTTTTAAAATAAACATTTTAATTATATCTCTGAACTAATCCTGCTTAATAAACCTTATGCCTATAATAAAGTATTATTTTAAATATACAGTAAGTTCTTTAAATATTTTTACTTTTATACACTTAGAATTATTATTTTATGGTCTAATAAATCTGCAGCCTCATACCTATATTTTAAAGAAAATTCCAGTTTTTGTTCTCTTACCTGTAATTTGGAAAAAATTGTGGGAGAATGCTGCAATCACCTCCGTAATCATACAGACAGACTGATTAATGATAAGAGAGTTGAGAAAACATTGGTGGCAGGGGGGAACTTTACCTGACCTAGACAGAAGGAGTCATGGGAACAGCAGGGAAAGACACATTCAATAAAAAAAGGGCCAAGACAGCAGGAAAGGGCTTAGCACTTGAGATATTTCCTCAAGCAAATTTGAAATATATATCTGAAGTTATAATATCATAAATACTCCAGTGTTTGAAGATAATCTTTCAAGATGCTGAGGTTAGGCCCCAAAAGAGCAGAGGGAAACAGGTGGCTTTTCATCACGATGGAAGAAATAAATGGACAAAGGCAGGATCAAGCCTGTTACTGAATACGAGCATGACCTGTCAAGGCTGCAGATGTTATCATAATTACTCTAAAATAAAAATGTCAACAAATTTTAAATTAGTATTTAATAAATCATTATCATGCTGTGAAGCTCTGCACACTTACCTGGCCATTTTTAAAAGGGTCGGTACCCTGAGTCAAGCAGCTGCGCTCAGGTAGGAGTAGAGGTGTAGGTTCTACCACGAGATGGAAGGATATTGATGGAGGAAGCATAAAAGAGTTGTTTCTTCACAAGAAAAGGATGAGAATTACTGGATCAGGAGATGAGCAGAAGTAAATACTTGCCCCGGAGTTCACCTTGGCTCAGCTGCTGAGGAATCACTTCGTATTAGAGGGAATTGTAAACACAGAAGTTTTCCCCCTTTAAGTTTAAATTTGCAATTAAATTTCTGGTTTAGAAGTCATCTTGCTGGAAAACCAGTTTGCATGCATAGAATAAATGTGCAGTCACATCGTAGAGACAATCCTGTGTCACAGTATTCTTGTAAAAAGGTATAAAATTTATTCTTCTTTGGATGGGGGACTCTGACACTTGTATTTGCATGGACACAGCTTGATTTTCCTTTGGCTCATGTCTGAGTGCCAAGGTTACCCATTAAGCATGAGTCAGTCTATCATCCTGCTGCTGCCCAGCCTTCTCCCGTGGCTCGGATCCGATAGCAGAACCCCTTGCTGAGCTGATTCAGCTGGCTGACATGGCAGAAAACATTGAGCTTCGTGGCCAGATTTCTGCGGTACCATGAGTTAAATTGAGTCTGTGTGGGGTCTGACTAGTGCCAGAGCTGCAGCAATGGGGTGGGAGGAATGGGAGACCTGTGCTGGGGCAAAGCCAAAAGCAGTGGGACCTCTCCACCCAGCACTGGTGAGCTGCGTAGGCTGCTATTGCCGGGACAGCCTCTCATCCCTGTGCTGGTGCCTTTTGAGATGGCCTAAATCAACAGCTGTTTGATGACTACTTTTAGGGTGACCAATCAACATAAGCTTACACTATTATTGCTTTAATTCTGTAAGAAAAGTTCTCTTTGCTGTAAGGAAGCTTTTTCCTGTTTCCACTTCAATGCTGCAATACAGATACAGGGGGTGGGGTAAGAATGGAAATATTCTATTTCACTTCTCATAATGTGATTATACTTGGACATTTTAATGACTTCTTAACAGAATATGGTGTTTCTTAAGATTCTCCTATTTAATAGAATGGATAGAGTAAGGTTAGTAGGATTTGTTTGTGATGGCAATTTACTAAACAGCATTATAATTGCATAATAGTATCTCTAGTGATTGATATTACTGCTTTACCTGGGGATATAGTTGGTGTTGTGCAGTCTTGTTATTGGCTTTGTTTCTCCAGAGAGCTTTTGGCTGAAACTCTGTTTATTTTACCACTTAAATGCTTTTCCCCGAACACTTGCTTCCCTGACAATTGTTCTTAGTCATATCTGTCATCTAAGGATTTTGGAACATTTGAAGCTAAATCTCCTGGTGATTTTCTTTTCTTGTTCTTTATCATTTTTTTTCTCTTTCAAGCTGTTGCTATCAATCCCGATTTTAGTATCTGTCAATTTAATTTCTTGCCTGCAAGTACCTTAAATAATAGCTTACCATACCATAAATGCAATGATTTGTTACATTTTTATACTGCTAGAAGTCTACCTGGCTGAAACCACAAGTCTGATTAATATTGTTTGTTAAACTAGTGTCTTCATGACATAAAGCAAGGAGGCACTAGAAGATGCAAGAGCTTAGTAGCAGTGCTCCAGGCAAGAGATAATGGTGCGTGCACTGGAGGTGGGGAGAGTCTCCCAGGGAATATGCAGGCAGATCAGGTCACTGGAGTCAGAATAAGTATTCATCAACGCGCGTCCAGCTTACAGTGCTTCTGACAGGAACACGCTTGTGATTATGTCTCCAATTCGCATCGAGTTTGCAAACCGCTAAGGTGCCGGACACAGAATGTAGCATGCCTGAAGGCAGTCGGATGCAGAACAGAATAACCTCTGCCCATAATACATTAGTATTGAGGATCTTTGCACAAAGTGCCCAGGTTGGACCTGTAATACAGCATATGTCTTGGTGGTCTGTGGCTGATGAAAGAGCCTATGCATGTTACTGGATTAAATTTTAAGACGGGGAGAGACATGAGCAGGTGAAAATACAATCAGTTTATATCTTCTTTCAAAAAGCCATAGGAAAAATATAAATCTTGGTGGATACGTTAAAGATGACTTAAGGCTCCTGTCAGTCATTTGGTGAGGCTGTGCTGCTAGAACATCTGCTGCCAAAGAGAGCTTGTTTGCTTTTCATAGCTCAGGAGTGAATGTTTTCACGTGCTCTCTATAGCTGCTCATTGAAAGATTTCTTCTGAACCCACATGCCATTGTGCCTGGTGATTGCAGAGATGGAGTGGGGCCGCAGGGAAGGTGGCAGCACTGTTTTAGCATGCTAAACTTAAAAACAATTTTACTTTTCTTTTAATTAGTAGAATGTGTACCCATATGAGTAACGGTCCAAAGAGAAGAAAGAAGATTATTTCTGTTACTGTTCCTTGACCATCTTTCTGCACATTCAGTCATTTCCTTTTTTTCCTCTCCAACAGTCTTTATAAAAGTCAGTCCAAGAGGGGAAAATATCCTCAAGTGAAAAGTAAGACTTTTCAATATTTGGTGGCCCAGGTAGCAAACATCTGTAGGAAGAAGTAAAACATACGTTTTTAAGTTGCCATAGGAACTATTTAATCAAAAATACATTGGAAGTCTTTTGATTTGTTTTAAAGGGCTTTAGAGGAGTTCATACTTCTGAGCGGTCATCATTGCCGAGTTCTCAATCAGCTAATCTTCTGTCCTGTTGGAACAAGAAGAAGGACTTTTATCCTAATTAAAAAGTCTGTTCTGTGGGAAGATTATACTTTACTACCACCTGGAGACAGGAGCAAGGACAAAGAAGCCATTAGCACTCCAGGACTAGGGGCATAGGGCATTTGGAGACAGTTGCTATCTAAAAATACAATTTAGAGGTAGGAGGTACTGGGCTAACTGCAGCGTTGGAAGGGAACAACGAGGTAGCTGACAGGCTGTATGGGATAGGAGGCTGTGTGTATTGGCAGGGTCGTGTAGAAGCGGGAGAGAGTATGCTCTCGGAAACTTGGGGAAGTAGATGGGATAGAAAGTGAGATGGGATTTTTTTAGTTTTGTGGAACGGCGTGGATGAAATCCACAGACTGTTCCTCATTTTCATGACCTAGTTTATCCTTCCACAGCATAATCCTTTTAGAAATACTCTGCTTGGAGAGCCCCATTTCCAGCATGCAATGGAAGTTATAAAATAAAGAAGCGTCATGCCAAGCACAGCTAATATTTGCCTGGCATCAATGATAAACAGCCAGAGAGCTGTGTTTATGCATGAAAATTGCCCTTACGGCTTCGGTTACTTAAAAAAAGTATTCCAACTTCAAAGTAACATAAAAGTTTCAAGATGCTGTGGAGGATGCATTGCAGCCTGCATCTAGAGATCCAAACCCATACAGCATAGCACATGGTGTGAAATAATTGAGAAATGGAGCTTTGTAAAAACGCCTTTTGAAGCAATGTGGAATTTGCTGGTTGCCTTCTATTTGCTTATAAGTTCTCCAATTGTTTAAATACCACCTTTGTAACAACACTGCCATTCACTCGGCAATTTGTCTTTTTACTCCTGATAATAAGCATGTTGGATACAAAAATAGCCATTCTACTTGTGAATGTCAAACTTTAGCTGAATTTCAGACAAAGAATTTGGCAGATCTCCACATAAAATATTGCAGAGCAGCTCAAACAGGCATTAGTATTTGTTGCTCATACACTTTGTGCTTTGAAATCTTTGTATTCCTTCTGACGTGTTCAAAAATAACGAGCTCTTGTTCCCCTAAAACACAATTTGAAGTACATCTGAATTGAATATTGCATTGTTTTTGTATGGAGATATGTCTTCTGGAACAACAAAGACTAAATATAGAGCAAGAAAATTTTATGTATTTGCAGAAACAAAACACCCCCTGTCCCTGCAGTGGTTTGCATTGGGTTGGTTTAGCTTGAGCTTGGTCAAGACACAGCCAAACTGTTTTATTTCAGTTTAGAGGGGAAGGATTGGGTTTGCACTCAGTTCCTCCAGCGAGAGCTGTGCCTGAGCCGAGCTTGTGTGGGTGTATTACTGAGGGTACAAACATCTGAGTTGAGAGACCTGTGCTGCGTTTTCCAGAGTAAAAATAAACGGCTCTTGACTGAATCAATGAAAACATTCTTACCTTGTGGTCTCATCCTGAGCTTTGTGTGGTCAAGAGAGTGAGCTCTGTTCACATAAATCACTTTGTCTAGGAGTGTGTGATTCTAACAGACAAGCACCTGTCTTGTGGCTTCAGTGGGACAAGCCGTATTTATGAGTTATGTATCGGAGAGGCTGGTAATCTGTTAATTGGAATTTCAGTCCTTTGTATTTTGGAGACAGCCCTGGTTTCTCTGTCTTCAAATGTTACAAATTTAATTCCTGATTTAATCCCTCAATCCTCTCAATTTCTTGCGGCTTATTAAATTTAAACTATATTCCATGTAGTCTAAAATCAAGTGCAGCAAAACCCCACGGATAAAGCTTTGCAAAGCTGTGCTGGGTGCAGCAATCCCTGTGAGCCCGGTGAGCAGGACTGCAGAACTAGTGCTAGAACTGCACCTACTTGTTTTCAGAAAGTACTGGAATATACTGGTTTCTTAAATACTCTGAATGTACTAAACTGTGAAAAATAAACGTACCTGATTTCTGGTTATAAAGCCATGCTTAATTTACGGGATATTTTAAAGCTGCTCATTTGAAGGATTAGGGAGCGGAATAAAAGAAGCATTGTTTCTTTATCTTCAAGCCACATGCAAACTGTGGCATCCGAGGACTGTTTTGATAAGCTCAATATGACTTATCTCTCAATTGAAATATACATTGTTCTTCCGTTTAAATATATTCTGTGATCCAGATTACTCTCAGCTACTCCCTTTCTCCCCTTCTCAGTCTCTGACTTTTTTTTTTGTTTTTAACATGCAGAGAAAATAATTTGCTTCAAAATATGTATCTTTTCATAGCATAAATTCAAGGAGAGGATGAGGAAAGACGTATATGCTTGACTGAGCTAATGAGAAAATGACTCAGTCTGTGTATCTAACTTCTCCTCATATCACGTAAAATGTTTGACAAAGAAAAATGGATTTTGCTTTAAATACTTAGAGCTGACACAATAACTGATCATATTTTGTAGATTACAATAGGCTTAAAACAACAATAAACCATGAGTCTTACTGCTTGTTCTGTCTGAAGTTTATAAATACCAAGTGCAGCTCAGTAACACATCCTGGATTTGAATTTACGTAAAACATATTTTGGTGACATTTAAAATCTTAATTTAAGGAAGAGTGTAGAAATGCAGAACCTTAACCTTATCATCCCTCCCAAGAGGATGTTTTCAAGCCACTGGGATACAGAGCAATCGGCTGCTACAAATATTACCCTTGTATTTACTGAAAGCAAGGGGGAGAAACTGCTTCGTCCTGCAAAACTGAAAGATATTCAGCCCAGTGTTTGACACCCATGCTAAAATTTGACACGCAAGCAGATCTGCTATCACATGGTGCGTTAGATAGCATCAGTGACATTGTTATTAGTATTCCTCTTTTAATGGGATGAGCATGACAGCCGTGTATTTTGGTGGTTCGTAGTTCTTCCTTGTGGTCCCCGTCACCCCCATTAGACAATGTATGAGGTGAATTTAGTTTCTCCTCAGAGAGGACAGGTCAGATTCTCTCCTCCTTCTTTAATCCTTCCTTAAATGAAGACATCTTGTTGTCCACAGGGAAGTGTAATACTGGCCTCTATTATTGAGTATGCTAGTATCCGATAGAATCAACTGCAAAAAAGGAAAGTTATATGTCTAATCATATACCTACTGACATAACAGACAGCGTGTTAAATCACTTGTACTGCTTGGTTAAGTGAAACTTAATGAAAGTGGAAAATTCTAAGGCTGGAAAACAGGAGGAAACATTAGTATTCCAGGAAATTTTCATGCTGTTTTTCTTCCTTGCTAAGTTTTTTTTAACCCTGTGGCTTATGCTGTGTGATATATGCTGTAAAGAAATTTTATGACTCCCTTATAGTTGGAAAATAATTCAATTGTAGTTATTTCTAAGGCATGTTCCCTGTGGTTATTTCTTCATCACAATATGTCTGTCTGAGGCAATTCAAATGTATGTTCCAGACATACGTATGTGCCCATTTATGAGCTTAGTTTAAATTTTGTGGTCTCATTTCTTGCATCATTTTTGCATTATAAAATTGCTCTAATATGACCTGAATTTTAAAACTTATGTTTTAAAATAATCTAGTTATACCAGGGTAAAAGCCAAATTAATAATTACATAAATGGAAATTTGACTTGGTGTTTTTTTGTTGATGTCTTTTAAGTAATTAAAATCTATTTTTGTATAAACATTGTAGGGATTTACATGGCAGTTCTACTAGTTTTACTGTACTAGCTTAAATTCAACTTGTGCTGGCTTGTGAAACCTACTGCTTGTTTATTGTACTCTGCAGAAGAAATTATTTGCAAAAATTGCGTGTTTTAATTTGGTAAAAGAAAAAGTGAATCTTCTTCAGTAACTTATCCATTTTGTGTTTTAAATTTATCCAAATGAACTGAGATTGCTGTGAATATCTGTGAGTACATGAACGTGACAGATAGGAAGGATTTGCTGCATTCTTTACAAAATTTAGTTGTTTTCTTAATCTCCTTTAAGCGTGACTAGTTAAAGACATTGTTCATTATTGAAGTTTTTCTTCTGCAGTGCTTGCTCTGTAAACTGAACTTACTGCAACCATCTGTGAGCTTGGAACTTAGGAAATTAAGAGTAGAATAAACAAGAACTGTTGATGGGAGAGCAAATGTTTTGGCATGTACAGAACAAGGATACAACTAATAACTCCTTTAATACTGTGGTTTGGATTCTGTGACATTTAAAATAACGAGCCAGACGTCTCTGAGCGGTTATGTTTTGTAATCTCTGAGGGGAAAAGGAGGACCTGATTTTCTGCAATGGTATTTTTCTGCAAAAAGAGAACTGGTAGCACCATGTTGACACAGAAGAATGCCACAAGCTCTTGGTATCAGTCTTCACTGGAGATCCTACTTGCTCTTTCAGTATTGCACTATTAACAAGCCTTACACATTTTTAGAGTATTTTTAGTGTGCGTTAAAACATACGTGGCAAAGGTAATTATTTTTATGTACATTTAATTTCCTGTACAGGAAAGGAGGTGGTACGATTGGAGCTTGCAGATGGGGAGTTCAGGGAAAAGACTGTAGGAAAATTTAGGTTGGGTTGCTGGCCTCGGCGTTTGACCCAGAATAATATTTTAAAAGCACTCAGCATCCAGTCCTCCATTTTCTTCATTGACAGGTCAGGAACGAAGCCAGGCTGAGCATACTTAAAATAGTTATCTTTTGTATTTGGTGGCAAATTCCAATACTACATAACGTTTTCTCCAGATCACCTGCGAGCAAAGCTAATCCACTTCCAAGAGTCAGTTCCCAGCATTGCCAGCACATCCCTGATGCCCCACAGTCCCCAAGTAGCATTGCTGAATTAAATGTAGGTCTTCTGTGCAAAAAAGAGGGAAATCTTATTATAGCAAAATTCCCATGGGGAATCAAGAGATTCAAATAACCCGCTACAGCAGCAGCGCAAAGATGTTTTAGCATACAAAAAAGTCAGTACAGTGAGTATGTGTGCAGGCATCACTGCTATTTATAGCAGTTGGTTTATCTGGCTCCACACTGACGTCCAGTGACAGCCGTGAAGGTCGTGCCTTGGGAGAGAAGAGCAACATGAGACTGTCAAGGACCTGCACTCTTCAGTGGGGCTTCAGTGCTGTTGTAAGGAAAATACGGAGCAATTTGAAGATTGCGTTTTTAATACCTTTAACTTCCATTACAGTTGTTATTTCTCGCCCATCCTAAATTGGACGCTTGCAATGGCTTTCCGTGCAGGCAGCAGGATCTGTTCTCTCGTGCTGCACCAAAGTGGGGGACAAGGTACCCACGTGTGCTGCAGAGACAGGCAAATACGGATCTGTGGCACCGCTTACAGGTCTGTTCATTTGAACACGTTATGGAGACCTGGTAGCCTTGTGAATGAAATACCATTGCGTTCCTCTACTGCTGGAAAGCTGGTTTGCCTCTGGCTGTGTGTCTTTAAATAAAATTAACTGAAAATAATTGGGTAGTTTCTCCTTAATTCTTTGACCGTAATCCCGTATCACAAGGGCACCGTTTTCAATCTGGCACAAACTGCTCACGGGGGAGGTCCAGAGATAAACGAGCATGTAATCTAAATTACCTTTAACCACTTGAAAGACTGGCTCATACAGACTAGGTGAAAGTCATTACTGGGGAATTCTGAAAGTGCTTTGCTTTGCTTGTGCTGAGAACATCTAGACAAATGTTAAATCCATGTTTCTTCAGTGCTGATAACTTGTAGATGAATGCTAGAGTTGTGCTGATGTATTTTGGAAAGGCAGGAGCACACGGGGTTCCTGAGAACCAGGGCGAGAATGGAAATTTCATCTGTCTGGGTGTTGGGGAGTGTGTGTTCACCAGAGTGAATCCAGACTCACTAATGATGTCTCCTCAGTTGTTGTAATCGGTGAATGACTAGATTAATATTAAGGTGATAATTTCTATTTAATAATGGGAAGTTTTGCCATAAAACCGGAAAAGATATAGGAGAAATTTCGTTGGAGAGCGTTTTCTGCTTCCCTTACAGTAAATGTCATATAGCAGAACAACTTAGACTCTGTGCACTGATGCCTAGAAGTAAATCCCACATTTTAGGAGTAAAAGAAATTGTTGAAATCAACCCCACAGCCATTTGTGATTATAGCAGACCATCATTAGAAGAAGTGAGGCCAGAACAAATAAATCCCTCATAAAGAAAAGTACTCCTCTGAGTGAAATAACTGTACTGAGGTCAAGGGGTCTGCTTTGATACATGGTTATTATTTATATAGTTATGGGTTTATGCCTCAGCCCTCATAAATTTACATTGCATATTACTTATAAAGAACATTGTATTGCTGAAAAAGTTGTTACGCTGGTGATACTCAGCTCTAAATATGACTTGAAGTAGGGAGTTTTTTACCACTTCAGCGATTCAGCTGTGAATCCTCGAGATGTCTCAGTACATGAACTGTTGGCATCTTGCCATATTTCATTATGATCAATGGGCTGATTTGCAAAGCAAGAATCCAGCATCGCTTCCAGCACATGGCAATGTGTACTGAGCCTTTGGTTATGGAAATACGTTCTATAGCAGATGGACGAATATTACCACTAGACAACTGTGTAATGGCAAAAAAATAATTCTGCAAAATTGCTCATGGAGCTTTATGCAATTAGAGGATGTGTTTTCTGTGTGTACTAGCAAAAATCAACTTTTTGTTTGATTCGTTGTCCTCTAAGAGTAATGCTATGGTGGTATATGCCACTGCTTTCTGTCTGGTGTGAGAAATACTGTAGTGACAACTATGAAAATGTGGGTTTGGATCTTTTTTTTTTCTTGTCATTTGGATGTTTCAGATATGCCATACACCTTCCTACGCAGATACTCCTGTTTCCGTAAGTTCTGATACAATATCGTGTAAGCTTGTCATGGAGTTAATAAAACAGGATGTATTAAGTGATTCTCCTATGCACAAGGTGTTTCTTCATGTGATGGCCCCATGTGTGGTCTCGGTCTGCGGCAAACACCAAATGTAGCTACTGGCAGGAGGAAAATAATTTGCTTTTGCATCCAGGCTGTTGTTGTTACGTTTTGTAGCATCAGAGACTTTCCCTCCAAGTTCAGGGCTTCCCTTTGACAGGCATTGTACAACAGCAGAAAGGTGTGATCAGAGCCCTGATGGCTCTCTGGGATAGGTGGAGGAGAAACACAAAGGCCTGAAAAAAGTGAACGCAATGATTTTCATCATATGGGCTAGCTGACAGCAGCCCGAGAGGAGCGTGGTTCAAGAGAGTGCCATCGGAAGTTGGACTGTGCTTCCCAGACAGTGCCACAGACTTTTTGTATCCTATGTCAGAGCCTGGAGTATGGTGAACCCCTGCCAGAGCTGGAGTGAGGTACACAAGTACAGCGTTGCTTAGGAACTGGATTCCTTCGACTTTCTCTTATTTGTTTGTCCTTGGAGCAGAACAAAAAACCTGTGAGTGGGTTTGCGGAGGAGAACTATGTTACAATTATTTGTGAGGCTTCTGTTCTCATCAGTGCTGCCACAGAAATAAGACTTTTCACTTCCATTATGTTTATTTTAATCTCTTTTCACAGGTATTATGCACGGATGAGGTATTAAATATTATCACTCAAATTCGAGAACATAGCTGGGCAAATTGCACTGAGGAGAGTTCCTTAATAAAGCTGCTTTCTGCTGAGGTCCTTAATCTACCAGATCACTGTAAAAGAGGTTGTTGGTGGTTGAGAACCAGACGCAGAGAAACAAGATAGGAAGCTGCTTTGTTTTACAAGACCTCTGAGAAGGAAGGAGGTAGTACTGCCTATAAGTGGTCTGTAATTTAATGTTTAATTCTGATTTTTCTTCAATACGTTCCTGTTTTGTCTGATGTTGGCCTCATCCATCCAAGGGATAAATATTTGTAAAGAATTTTGCTTCTTTTTGACGAGTGTTTATTTATATATAGGTTTATTTACTCAATACTGATTTTCCCAGGCCTTATGATGCTTTAGGTGTGTACTGAGAACAACTACTCAGATCCCAGAAATTTCAGCATGAATTGTGACTAAGTAAAGTTTGCATGATTTAACTCATGTAAAATTAGTCAGGTGAGGTTTGTGGGCTGATTGTAGTTCTCAGTCATTAACCATGAGTTAAATGCTTTTTTGTTGCTTCATTCCCAACTGTTGTTGAACATAATTGATTACAATCGGTTTTCTGTCATTTGTATTCAAGTGCTGATTTTTTTTAAAAAGGCTCTAATACATTTGAATTGCTTTTTCTGAAATAATAGCCTCAGGAAAATGTAAATGCTAATATTACCATGATCACTAGACCTTGAAAGTTTTCCATCCATCTTCTTTATCATACCTGGCTTCTTGCCTGTCACTATGGCTCCGCTGCAGTGAGTGTGTCATCCCTTCATGTAGATCCGGCTTCCTCCTCCCTGAGAGTAACTAATACTTCTACCCTAAGACCATTTTGCTCCTGCATGTTCCATTGTAGTGGCCTCCTCTTTTCTGCCTCTTTTTTTTTGTTGAACAGTTTTAAAGATAAGTCTTTTTCCAGGATATTTAGCTGGCGAGCACCTTTTTCAATATGTTGTCGTTTGAACTGGAGCTGTGCTCTTTTATCCAGTCTTTCTGCAATCTCCTTATTTGGATTGATTCTATCATTACAGATACTTTCCTTTGCTGGATTTGACCTTTACTCTCTTATTCTACTTAAATGCGCTTCTTTCAGAAGCCAGAAGTGTCCAAATTATCAATTTGCAGCCTTAGTGCCTGCAAAAAAGATCCAGTTCTTTTGTTCATAAATCTCCAAAGACCTCCCTCAGATTATTTTGCCTGATAGAGACATGCTCATGTCCAGCCATGTTTAAAGAATTTACTTGCCCAATTGGAATAAACTGTGGACAAAAATATTTTTCCTCCCTTCTTTGTTTTACAGATCTCTTTAGAGATTGGTACATGCTGCAGAAAGTTTTCAGAAAAGCTCGTGCCTGTTAAAAGCACATTTACACCAGCTTTTTTTGCCCCACCGCTGTTTGCGATGTCCTTACTGAGTACAATGTGCAATAACCAAGTTTTGTGTCTGATTTCTTGGTGACACGAATGTAAGTCAGTGCTGTCTGAAAAAAGCCAGGATTCCATGGGTGCCGTTCTTGCCGTGCTCTTCTCTTGTGCTCAAGAGTGTCCAGACTCTGGCTCTGACATGGTAACAGGGTTTTTACATACTCTGTGCACCATGTTGCTCTGTAGTGACCTGGGTCAAACAGGGAAGGGAACTGAAGAAAGACCACTCTGAAGAGGCAAGGGGAGAGGCATAGGGAATTGTTCTGAACATCTTTTAGAAGGACAAGGCAGAGATCAGAGTAGCCAGTGAAAGCGGCAAAGGGTTCCCAGGGCTGGTTTCTGTTGTGGGTGTGAGGAACCCAGGCTGGGCACGGTGAAGTGTGCGAAGGCTTCATGTAGTTTTGCATTCAGCTAGGGAGAGAACAGCAAAACCGGTAAACCCGTCTGTGTTAAGTAGCTGTACAGCTCCCCTTTGTTCCCAGAGAGGAACAAAGTATGTTGTGGGCAGAGCACGATAAATGACACGGTTTTTGAAATTTTGTGGAGACAAAAATGAATTAATTCCTTGAAATTAGTAGTTGGGAAAGGGAAGAAGCAAAGACTACTAGAGTGAATGGGGAGAGTGAAGGTGAGAAAGAGCTGTTTCCAGGCAGCTGTGGATAATCCTCAGTATATATGAATGACAGATGAGTTTGGCTTTCATAACTTGTGAAGCTGGGCTCACTGAGAGCAGAGATTTGAGTTATATTGGAAAGCTTCTTTCATAACGGAGAAAGCAAAAATACCTGTTGCTGTTGTCCTTTTGTTTCATACACCTCATTTAAAAGAAAAAAATGCAGCAATAGTAGGAGACACTTTTAATACATTGTAGGTGGGAAGATATGATATATCAAAGGGGCAACATAATAGGCATGCTGGAAGCAAGGTGCAGAAGATGAAGTTTTTATTACCGCAGCAGAGAGTATTACTGAATTTGGTAAATATGGAATGGTTGAAAGAGAATTAGCTGGGATGGACTTTGGCTGGCCTAAGGGATTCAACTGTATTTGTGCTTTTTTCATTAGGCCCATCTCACAGTAGAAAGGGTTATTGCAAAAGGGAGATTGCAAGAAGAAATAAAGTAGTTGTGGTGTGAGGGAGCAGGTAGGAGCCAGGAAGGCTGTACCAGCTGAGGGCACAGCGCAGGCGTTGCTGCGGTGCCCACACTGACTGTCACGCTCCATGGGAGTATGAAACCTTAAACTCTACGTTTTAAGGCACCTTCACAGGCCTGACCTGCTCCTTTCACAGTTTTACCTCAGTACGAACAGCTTCAGATTTCAGATAATGGCCAAAATATTGAGAGTTAATTATAGAGGTTACCTTGGGTGATTTCACACTTCCCTCTCGTAAACTCTAAGTTCACTGGCGTGGATGGGGAGTATTTACTGTTTGATCCATTTCTTTTTTTTTTTTTTTTTTTTAATTTGCAGATTTAATCTGTAGTTCATTTATTTCACATATTAAACTCCATGCTCTTGTAGTCTCTAAGACTGCTAATTCAGCTTGCCAAATGCAAAAAAAGTATTTTCTAAAAAATCCCCAAACCAACAGCAAAACCAAATAGCACTTTCTTTTTTAATAAACACGTTGGTGATTTGAACTGTGTGTAAGTATATCTAAATTGATGTTTTATTACTGCATGTGTGAATGTGTGAAAACTATGAATATTCAGAGTAATTTTTTTGGTAGAAATACACAATTTTAAGGTGCAACTAATTACATGGTTTCCATTCTGCATTTTCTTTATGCTAGTATGAACATTTTTAAAGAATTACACATAGCTTGTAGCAAGATTTCTATTTATTTGATCTTTTCCAAAGATATAAAACAGCTTCCCGGAATAAGTCAACACTGTGGTGCCAAGAGGAGCAGTGCTTCTGAACCTACTGCTTCTGAAGCAGCTCCACCCCTTCATGTGCTCCTAATAGCTCTTTTTCCATGGGGTATCATGCGTCTTGGCTCTCCCCTGTACTCCTAACTCCAAAATCCTGGAGGTCACGCTTGAGTCCCTGGAGTGCTTTTTCCAAAGGGCTCAGGTGGGACCATGCTTCCCAGCTGTGCTGTAAAGCACATTCTCACATCTTCTCGCATGAGCAATAAAACGAACTGTGCAAGGATAGCAAGTCATTTTGGCTTCCATCACTTACACATTGGTGACACATTCACTCCCCGTCTTGGCAAACTATTTTTCAGTCACAATCACAGCCACGATTTGTGCTGATACTATGTAGTATTTCTCAAATATCAAAATTCTTAATGCTTACTAGCTAAGATTGTAAAAAAAAATGCAGTTCCATATTGCAGATAATTAAAGACAGAGGTAAGCAGAAGTATGAACTGACAACACGGGGTTTGTGGTTCCAGGTGTGTCCTGTAACTGATCCATTTTGTAGCTCCTCAGTCTCTAAGTAATGTAATTCAGGCTTTGCCTTTTGCATCTGTTTAACAACTGCTGACTAAAGCTCCAGAAATACCCTGTCTTCTAAGTAAGTCTTAAAGGAATCTGGGTCTATAACATCAGTATTCTGTCATGTGCTATATAGGTTTATAATTAAACCTGTCTTTCTCATGTGCTCCAGAATGATCTGGCACTGCAAGGGTGGCATTTGTGGGATTAGAAAGTAAATAAACCTGCATGTGTGATGACGATGTCTCGTCTGGCAAGACCAAAACTTAGCATCTCTTCTAAATTTAATTCACCGCTCTTTGCCTTTCTGGACCATAAGCAGTGAGACTATTTGGCAGCTGTTTGCTGTAGTAGTAAATTTGGAAATAATTCAGTGAGCTTCTGGAGGGAAGCTAAGGCTTCTGACAGTCGCCTGAGGCTCCTGCAATCCTCTGGCACTACAAATCAACCCAATCTTGCAATGCCATGTTGACACCAGCGTGGCAGAAAGGAGGAGCAAGCGACAGGCTGTTGTGTGGGAAGAGACACCGATCTCTGTCGATGCCTCCCCCTTCCAGTTGCGACCTAATTGTTTGGGGAATTGGGAGAACCATAAATAAGAGAGATTAAATTCTGCTGTAGAGACAGAAGCCTGGCTTAAAAAAATCGTTGAGTTCAAGAATGGTTATGCTTGTATGCAACATGGCTGTGTAATTCTGGGACAAATAATTATCATTTGTAGACAATTTGGAACCTGTGACTGCTTGTAAAATCTGATTTAAGTGTTCTTTTGGTGTGGCTTCATTTTGGACCAATAGGTTTTTTCATGATATCCACTCTCGTATAATGTTTCCGTGATAGGTACTGTTCCTGATAATTTCTGGAAAATACTTTTGAGGAGGCATGTCTCTTGACATGTCTGTTCCTGAATCACCTAACCACTCAAGGTATAAATACTTGTTGCAATTATGAACATTTTAATGTTTTTTTTTTCAGTGTAAGATATTTCAATATTCTGAAAACATGAGGAACTGGTGTTGCCTTGAGATTAATTTCCTCATCTAAAATGTTTCTACTCTGAACTTTACACATTACCTCTTATTTTAAAAATATTTTTAAGTAGTTTTGTCTAAATGTTGCAAGTAATAAACAGATTTAAAGCCAAGAAAGTTGGAAGCAGTATCAGTTTCTCTTGGTGATGAATATTTATGCTCCAGACTCAGTGTGCTGCTAATGCCATTTGCTCACGCACGTAGTCTTCTCAGATGAGTCCACCTCATTGTGTTAGCAGTGTTGCCAGCATTGATGATTCACGTTCTAACTTGGATTAATAAAGCTTTCTTCACAGCTAGTTGCAACTTTAATGAGATCTGTGTTTCTGAGGCCTTCAGTGCTCTTCACAGTCATCTTGGACTTTGGAAGTCTCAGAGAGAATATTTACATTAATATGCTCAAGTAAAAATGTGTTCTGTGGCACTGGGGATGAAACAGATGGGCAGGTGATGAATTTTCAGTTCATTCTTTGATCTTTTAAAATGTTTATTTAAAAGAATTATGCGACGATCATATTTGCTAATCGGTGGCTCTCTGTAGCACCCTTTCCTTAGAGATGGCAGCCAGCCGACCAGGCTATTTACCAGCCACAGAACTGACCCCATGAATCATTTCCCTTGCTCTGAGGGGCCTCCCTTACAGATCGCCGGCCCTCCAGACTTGTGAGAGAGGTTCCCCGTGCTTATCTGTGGAGCAGAGCTGATGGTGTAGGTTGGATAAGCCAGGGATCAAAATAGAACATGCAACTCGTTTTTCCGTGCAAAGAATGGACACTGAACAAGTGGTGGAAAAGAAAGGCAGCTCCTAAAAATGAACAAAGGTGGATTTTCAAGATGTATCTTCTAGGAATGTAGACCCTAACCTTTACATCTGTTTTTGTTACTGTATGGACTGTATTATTCCCTAAATCTTGGGTGAAAAACTGAATGCTTGCGGATTCAATTGCATTCTAGGTAGAAGTCCTGTTTTCAGCTCCCACTCCTGTCCCCCACAGTTGGTCTCTTTGTCTCTTTTATTGAATCTTGCAGTGTAATATCAAAACATTTTTTAAGAACCAAAAACCAATCATGTGCAATGACTTATCTACCCATATCAGGTACCTGCCTCATACCATTTTTGCATTTGAATACCTTTACATTTGATCTCCTAAGCCCTTGATTCTTCAAGCTCTTAAGCACGTTTTGTCTCATGGTGTGACTTGGTTGTACCAACTGCAGTAGAGCTTTGGCTGTAGTGAATACTGAGAATGCTTATAAGTCATTATAAGATTTGTCCTGTTAGTTAGATGTACGAAAAATCATTACCTTGCTAGGTGCTTGTCTTTTACAAATCTTTTGTAGATCTTACAGGAAATCCTAGTTCTTTGTAATGATTTTTCTTCTGGGAGATCCTTCTTTCATTTTTTCTCACTGTTTAACCAGGAGCATTATGTGACTGAGAATGGAAAGTGTTTTAAGGAGGCTTGATTGTTGGATAAATTATATTAGAATTAGTTTGGCCATTCCCTTTGAAGAAACAAACTGCTATTAAATAGAAATTAAATCAATTCCTTGTACCTCAGCATGTACCTGAGCACACAAGTGCCTGTATCGTTCAGTGCTAAGAATTGTATATATGTGGTCAAGCACAGAAGCAATTTCCTGTCCATTCTGCTTCTCAGCATGTAACATCAACAGTGACCACCCAGTTCCCAATTTAGAAGCATTTCTCAAGATTACTTATATAAGGATATAATTATATAGTGCTTATCTGGACTAATTACTATGCAAATTATTTGAGATCTGTGGAGTTTTTACTGTATTTCTGTAGGTTTTTCACGAGGAAGAAAACATTTCTTTATTCATAGGATGAAGGTTAAAATCTTTGCTGGGCTAGCTACATTATTTTTTAGTTTATTTGGGTGGAAAAAAAGGCCATTTATAGTGTGTATAGTATTGTTCTGCATTTACATATTTCTTCATCAAGACACTTCTTGAGATTAGTAGTGATAAAAATCATTAGTGAGTCAGTGCGTGTTCAGTGACCCGTATGAAATGAGTGGGGATTATTTTAGGTAAAGGTAGTCAGAGCTGTGCTGCTAGGAAACAAATATTTTTCTCACTGTTTGCATTTATAGAAGCAGCAAAGATACTAAGAAGTGATTCAGCCAAAATTCTGAACATATCAAAGATTTAGAAGTTACAGAAGTATGTTACTGCTAGAATTTCAGTAAACATGGTAGAAGATACTTGTGCAAAATTTCCTTTAGCCACACACTGGGTTTGTAGTCCCAAAATTTAGTTCAGGTTGATGAAAAACTTTGTAATTTCTTAGATAAAGTTGGTTTCAACTGCAGATTTACAAGCAGAACTTTATTCACACCAGTTTCAGGCTTTGTTACTATGTTTTTTACAGGCTTTTGCTATACTCCATGCTTGGATGCTTGATTGCTTCTGGAGTGGATATTGACTTTCTGCTGAGACAGACACGGCAATGCGTTTTGTTTAACATTTAAAAGCTAGTCAGGCAGCCTGAAGTTCACATCCACCTTGGGAGAGGAGGGAAAGAACAGAAAAGCAAGAGGGAAGAACTAAAAATCCAGAAAAAAAAAGAATCTGTAAAAACCAGTTCTTGTTCTATAAATTCGAATCTGTCTCTGAATAATAGAAAAGTAGGTTTTGAAAAGCTGCTAAATACCTCCCTGTACTGAGGTCAAGGAAGAAAATAATTCTATTCACAGCAGAATATCAATCAATAAGAAATCCAAATAGGATGGTGCTTTTTATTGTGGTTATGTTTGACAACATCAGGCGATGGTGAGATTCAGAGCATCTGTTTAGAAGCCTGTGTTTTCTGTATAGATAAGTGAGAGATGTGCTTTGCACAGGCCACTCATATCAAAGATAAATGCCTAAAGTTAAATGGCTTCTCTAAGGTGCACAAAGACAACGTTTCAATGTTGTGTTTGTTTCTGCATCTTGGTACGGCAACACACCCTAGAAAACGTGATCACAGTTTAGAAATCACACTTTGAGGCCTGACTTGCCTTTACCAAACTATTTTCTTTTGATGTTATCAAAGTAATCTGCTGGTAGAGATATTATGGTCCTACTGGCTCAGGCTTCACCTCCTCCCCAGCCTTCAGAGATCTTCCATTGCCACTTGGAAGGATGCTGCCTGTCACTCGTAGAACAGACTACGTTTGGAAGAATGTCATACTCATTGCATAGCATGGTGCAAGTAGTGCTTTGCTGAGCCTCCAGCAACTCTCTCAACTCTCAAAGAGTTGTGATTTATTAAGTACATCACATTCATAAATACCGCCGCTGTGTCATTTTTAGCACATGTGAATTCACGAAAGGTAGCAAACCAAGGAAAAAAAACACAAAGTACTTCCAGAGGAAGAATTTCAATATGTGAAGAAAGACATGTCTCTAAACTCCCAGAAATTGGTATGGCACTCCAAAAATTCTTGATTTCAGTGAGAATCGATGTGTGTGTCTCCCTGTACTGAAGTCCATGCTCCAGCTGCCTGTTGAGAACTGATCCAATAGACTGAGGGCACTTCCACGGCTCTGGGTTCAGCTCTTCCTTGGCTTTCTATCCTCTCTTCCATCAGACGTTGGATACCCACGCAGGCTACCATTAGTGTGTTAGTGTGAGCCACCTATTTGAAAATTTTGCATGTTGCCTTTTCCACACAAGCCTATTATGCCATCATGATTAAAATGCCTCCAAATATTTTTGCAGACAAAAATGCGAGAAACTTTGCAGTAAACTTTCACAAAGCAGTGTTGTTTCTTGATGCCTCAGTCTGATTTTGGTTGGTTGGTTTTATTTATTTATTTGCTTTTTCATGTTTTAATTTGAAGTTATTTGGAAGAAAAAAATATCTTCAATTTTACTTTATTCTGTTTTGTAGAGTGCCTGCTAAACCGTGATATCTGCCATGCCTGGAGGTCCTTTACTGTGTTAAAAAATAAGAATAACTTGCAAGTCTTTGAAAGAGAAAAACGAGTAGCTCAGTTTTCATGTCTCTCTCCTCCAACTTTCACAGCTTTAATTTCAGGCTATTAAAATTCAGTCATAGTAATACTAAGTATGTTTAATTCCATAGGAATTAGATTAAGTGTTTTGTGCCTGTGGACCAAGTTAGATTAAATAATACTGCCATGTACCAATAATTTTTTGTCTTCCAGGATTCTACCCACAAAGATATTACATTAGAAAATCAAGGCAGTTGCTAGGGTTTCAAACATATCAATTTGGAAGCATTTTAACTCTGAAAGATGTCAAAAAATGAGCCTGAAATGATTCTCTACGTTCCATTCTTGTTGAATTAATTCCATTTGATAAGCTGCATCTGTAGAGTTTCATTAGCATTGCTTCCAAACCCAGCTACCCCCGCCTTGCTCTGGTTCTTGACTGATGGTGTTATTGAATTCCTCACTGGATGAGGTTATCTGGAGCCTTGAGGATAAAATTCAGAGACAGTTTATTTCTGTGATAGAATTTGTATGGATTACTTACAATCGCAAGACTGTTTCTTTGTTATTTATATATACAGTTATGACATCTTATATAAATTTACAAATAAGAGCAGAATAGTGCAGGTCTCTTACGAGCAGATTTCAATATTCTGCTAAAGCTTTGTGTCTTGAAGTAGTCCTGTATCATTTTAGCAAATTGACTAATACGGTGTTAAATGTGCTGTTTGGCATTTTCATAGTCTTGAAGGAGACTCTGAAACTTGGATGCAGTCTCTGTCTTATGTAAACATCATGCCACTCCATCACCACAGACTGACTCCTCATTGCATTAGTTCTTCTCATTTATGATTTTTTTCCTATAATACTAACAGCTTATGGAGAAGGTAAAACAACTTGTGTAGAGAGCCTTAATTGCACATTAAGCTACCTTCATTGCTGAGCTGAAGGAACTCAATATAAGGCAAATTTGAATTAAAGTAGTTCTGGCCATCCACAGAATTCATTAGCCATTTAAAAAATCTTAGTATTGTTAGCTAAACTGATGTGGTTTTGAATGTCGATAAGGCTGTAGGCATAAATTATGTGCAAGTAGCACTGCTGGAATGAAGAAAGAATGGCTTAACCTGTTCTCTGTCTTCTAAATATGTCTGATTTCACAGAGTCTGAATTAATGTCTGTAAAGAGAAATGAGGATTTACCATGAACATAGGAAAAAAATACATTCAATGCTCATAAGAAACTAGTTATGCACTGCTCTCGAGCCATATCTAGTTTGGCTGTAAAACTGACACAAGCCTGCTCCCAGTAATGGGGAACTTGCTGGGAGCAATATCCTGCTGCCCATGAGAAAAACAGAGCACTCCTTCAGCAGCAAAGTAAGCACAGCGCTTTTAATAGCCAAACTTCTCTACTTCGTCACCTGGATTACATTATGTAATACTGATGTCTGTTTAGAAGCAGTAAAACAGTGTAATAACTCTGTTGTACTTTGTTTTTCTTAGCTAGACACATAGGCACCATCTACCACCCGGTACCACCTCCTTATTGATCTGTATTGCACTGTATGGAATAGGCCAGGCTGTCGACGAAGACACCTGGGCTGGCTCCAGGAAGATGACAAATCGATAGATTAAATTTAATTGATGTGGTATATTATTCTGAATGACTAAACTTGGCCATATGTTACAGTGGATGTATACCTTTTATCTTTGTTTTCCTGTGACTGAGGCTATAAAACTCTAGGCTACATCCTTTACTCGGGCTTACTGTACATTTCTGATACTATAGCGCTCTAATATCTTGCTGTATGTCACTGTCACCTCAGCTGCAAGACTAATGCAAAAATTCATCTTGGCAGTGTTGCCCTTATATCCTTTGCACGAGGCAAAAATATTTACCAGACTCAGGATAGAAAGAGCAGTTGCCAAGTAATGTATGTGAAAAATGATCTATGAATGCAGACCTCGACTGACTGGAAATGAAATACTGTGATAAAAACCTCATTTTTGAAATGTGTGATTGTGTCAAGGAGTGCGTTGCCTGCTCTAGGGTTTTACAGAAGTTGTACAGTTTAAGCTTGGCTTTATTTTTTTTTTATATACTGACTGGAATATCAGGAAAGTGTACTAATGGGTTTGGAAAAAGTTATTGTAAGATTATTGCCAAATTACCCAGCTAGACTTCGCTGTATGCACTTTACAGCACTGTGTTTCTCAGGCCGTTCTGGATTAGAAAAGCTTTTAAACAAGGGAGAGGAGGTGTCAAGAGATGGCAGATTTGAGGAAATGAAAAAAAATAATAAAAAAAAAGTAAAACATTTTATTTGAGTTACTTCAAACTCATTTTGCTTGTAGTAAAAGATCCACTTTTGAGATACTTGCTCTTTAAGCTGGCAGTGAAACAACTCATGATATAGGAGAAAATACTGTTTAGTTTTGGATGTGCCTGTTGTTATGCTGGAGGATGGGTACAATTTAGGAAGCGTCACACCAGACTTATTGAGACTGATATCCATACCAGCTCCCTTCACTTGCACGAAGTACAGGAAGCACTAAAAATGTGTTTTCTTAAGGTCAGTTGATATATCCAAAGACTAGAATATGTGTAGAGACATGGCATCAATTTGATTTTAATCTGTCATTTGTACAGGTACGGAGACACTTCAAAGCATCAGGAGAGCAGCCTGAAGAACGAGAGAAAACATCAAGCGAGAGGCAAAAGCAGGAGGACTTACACCATGGGCCGTGGGGTGTGTGGAGAGCAGGTTGTTGCTCCAATGTGCAGGGAAGGTAAGGGAAAATCCTGCTCAGGGACAAGGGCTTCTGTGTGCGGGGATGACCATTACGATGTTCCCTGTGGCATCTCAGAAGGCTTAAATACGCAACAGTGTTTTTTATGCTGTGCTCGCCTATCTGCAATAGGTAACTCCAGCTGAGGACTTCTGCTCTCTTACGTTTTTTCTGAAAGTCAGGTTTTGCTCAGCAAACTTATTTGACACAAATACCACTGGTGGATCCATCGGGAAGCTGCTACGGACTGGCAGGAGTTTGCAGCTGAGTGTGACACCAAGTGAGCTCCGCGGGAGGGCTGGGCTGGCGAAGGTTGGGCCAGTGCCGCGTGGTGTGAAGAGAGCTTTGTTACTGTACAGAGCCGTCTTGTTTAAACTTTTGGCAAGAACGCTTTGATTCCTAGCGCGTTGGGCTGAGTTTTGGAAGGTTTGCAAGCTCTAGTTGTGGGATGTTTGTGCGGACAAAAGCTTTGATCACTGTGGGTGGTGTTTGGGGACCCTTGGCCCTCAGAAGTAGCGCGAGACCTCAGTGACGCTGTGGGGAAAGGTGGGTAGGCCCTGCTGGTCTGAAGAAGTTCAGGAGCCTGAGTGTTATTAATTTCTGCCAGAAGTGTTGTTTTAAGTATAATAAATTATGGAGAAAAGCTCATTTCTATCAAAAACCTCTTCCAAAGTGCTGGACCCCTTCCGATGGAGACCGCTGCAGCACAGCCTGCCCCAGCCAGGGCAGCGGCTGGGAAATGGCAGTTCTTGCTCCTGAGAAAGGGGAGGTGCCTTGAGAGTGACCTTGCAGCCCTTCAGATATTTCGTAAATGTGCTCTCCTGAGGTGCTGTTATTTAACTACAGGCATCAGAACTTGTTCTCCTGCTGGCGCTGCAGCTCTTGTTCATTGACAGGTTAAAGCAATCGACACAATTCCTACCAGGCCGCAGCTTTGGAAAGGTCATGTACGCCCCGGCAAAGTGTGTCGCTTGCCTTTTAAGAACAGTAGGAATCAAATCTTATCAGTAACTGTGACCAACAAAGCTACAGGAGATGTTTTGCAGCTTAATATTCTATTACAGATTAGAGCCGCTGGGGAAACTTCTGAAGTAAAACAAGAAAGAAACAAAAAAGTAAATAAAAAGCCCTTTAAGGCTGAAGTCTTTTTAGCAGTCCAGTCTGTCAGTGCAGACTCTTCTAGATAATGTGTTGTGGATTGCTATGGAGCTCTTCTGAAGGAAGCAGGTAAAGACTTCACTGAAACTCACCAAATTACCTTTTTATTTTTAAAAAAAAAAACCAAATTAGGACCCCTCACTCTTCAAAACACCCAAAAAACAAACCACCCAAACCAACAAGCCAGCTTGTGCTCCTTTTACAAGAAAATGATTTTGTCTTTGTGGATCTTCTCAAAAAATATGAAGGAACATAGTCTCTATCATTTGTGTGCTTAGTGCAAATGTGGATTTGCAGCAGAGTTCAGGAATTTTAAATGCAGTGTTTGTCTCCTGGGATGTTGTGTCTCCAGCACTGCTGGGGCCACAGGCTGCCTGTGAAACCCTTGTGGAAGTGATGACTGGCTGGCAGCAGGGAGCTGCTAATTCTGGAGAACCTGGTTCGTGACTTATAAAGGCATGTTTGAACATATGTGAAGCTAGATACAAGTATAAGCCATTTCTGAAACTGGCACCTAGCACTTGTGAAACCCTGCTGAAATACATAAGCTGAAGCATTCAGAACAGGAGGTGGAGTTTTAAATTCAACCATCCTATCTTCATTTGTAAAATGAGTATTGGATTTCATACAGAGTGCAATGCATTTATACGGTAGTGCTTTGAGGATCTGTCATGTGAACAAATATATGTAGAATCAAGATAGAAAAGTGGGTTCTCATACGCTTTGGGAGCTGGCTTTAGCTTGATTTATTTGTTTATACAGCTCCAAGGCCACAGTGTGTGAGATGAGGTGCTGCCACCAAGGTTATGCAGATTAAACTCGATGGAAGGCAACAGAAAAGGTTGATAGCATGGTGTCTGTTGCCAACCATAAAGGTTCTTGCATTACATCTCACTGCCTATGTTAAAATGTGCTTGATTCCTTGTAGTCACTTCTATCTGAATAAAAACTTGCTGCTTTTAAAACCACAGAAAAAATTGAATGGCAGCTTGGTGTACTTATGGTAATAAACGGCTGCTAGATTCCTCCTGTAAAACAGCTAAAACAGTGTTCTGGAGTGGCTGCATTCAGAGCTCCGCAGCATTTGCAAAACCCTGCCAGGCTGTCTCTGCTCACTGCCGTAGCAACACTGAGCCAGAAGCAGGAGCTGTAAACTTTAAAATATGACTTTTCAGCTAGAGAGCCTTCTGCTGCAGTACCGAAACCTTTCTCTGCATTTCAAGTGAGTGGGAGATTGTTTCTCCAGTCATAAGTCTGACTTTAAATGCTATAGCAACCAAAATTAGGCCATACATCATCCTAATAGTAGTTTTCAAATAATTCTTTACAGGATCAATTCAGGCCATACAAAGTGGTAAGATTTTGAGCCCAGTCACTAAGAATAGGACCGTCATGATGGTATCATGAGATGAAAGGGGCTTGGAGGGCAGGAAGAAACCTCTGCAAAGCAGTGGGAAGAACACGGAAAGGGATGTAGCTATTGACTATGTTGCACCTTTTAGTTTGTGTAATAGTGCTTGGCATTATGGTGACTTCATGACTTTTATCAGAATTGCATTTGCTGCCCTCTTACTGCCTTTCCAGAGGGAAATCACAGCATGGTTTGGGTTGGAAGGGACCTTTAAAGATCATCTACTCCAACCTCCCTGCCGTGGAGGGGAAACATTAGGAGTGGAAGCTCTATAAATGTAAGAGGTGTCTGTCAGCCCAACAATCTTGCTGGTTATTGTGTGCGCTGATTTTTAATAGCAGAAAATCAGATTTCTCAACATGGCAAACACATTCTGTTCCCGAGTATAGTGTGTAAGTGTTGCTGACCCTCTGCCTTAGCCCTGCTGTGAGGGTGGGAGGGCTTGTGCAGGTGAAAGCGAGGGAAGTGGGTTCTGCCCATCCACATGTATTGAGGTGACTGTCTGATAAGCATTGGTGGCATCTGTGTAAAATCACAGAAGATAGTGGGATGCTCTGGTAGGAGTAGGGAGCTAATTTTACCTGAAGTTGCTCTACCTCATGAGGTATGATTTTGATTGGAAAATGTTAAAAGATGGAAAAATTCTTCTTTCCATAGCTAGTTCCAAAGATTCATGACACTTGTGGGGTGATAAATTTCTACTTATTTCTCATCTGAATCTGTTTGGCTTTCATTACCAGTTGCTTGAGCATATCAGTGTGCTCGTACCAGTTGTCTGAGCGTACCAGTGTGCTCCTTAACCTTCCAGTATACAGCCGCACCACGTGTAATGGCAGTCAGTTGTGTCAGTAGGAAATCTTACACTGAAAAATGTCAGTGCCAGGAGAGAGGGGAGGAGTTTAATGCGTTTGTGTTGGATTAATGTAGGCCAACATGCAAATCTCAGGATTTGCATTCATGCAAGTGCCTTGCCTTGTAAATAATCTTTGAGAGAGTAGGATACACCACAGCATTCACTTGAATGGCAGGTTGACAACTTTTCCGTTAGCTGACAAACATGAAATGGCTCAGTACGTGATGTGAGTAAATGAACATTGACTTTATTTATGCACATGCATAGAATGAGTCTTTCTCTTATTCGTATGACAACAGACACGTCGAAATTTAATGAGACAGTTCAGTTCATACAGAATTATGGATTAGTGGTGGATAAATACAGAAATATGCTACTCATATAGGTGTGACTGGATTGCAAAGAGGCTATTCAAAACGAGAAAAGGCCTCTGGCAATACAGGTTTATCCTCTGCTAGCTCATTGCTGCCCTACTCAAGTAGATACCTAGTTGCATTTTTGCCACTACCGTTGTGTTTCAAAAAGGAAAATAGCTTGGTTGATTTGTACTTAGTTGGGGTTTGAAATAAAATAGTACTTACAATATATAATGTTTATTTTTTTATAATAGGCAGCACTCCAAGCTTGTTTTTCTGCAGAGTGACATTCTGGATAGTAAGACTTAATCAAATATCTCCTGCCTTCTGGGCTTCCTGAAGATGGCTGGGGAACGAAGGGAAGGGATTGTGTCTGTGGTTTCTCTGTTAGCAGTGAAAATGATCAGCTGTTCAACTGTTTGTCTTAGAAACTTAAATATTTGGAGTTGTATGTTACCTATTAAAAAGTCACCAGGAAGCAAAATCTCAAAGGCTGCACTTAAAAGCGTTTCAAAACTAAGACATACCCTTGGTTTGCTTAGAGCAATACCTAGAGAGACTGTCCTTTGGTTCAATAAATGGAGTTAATACTAAAAATTGAGCGAATTATCACAACTACTAATTGGTGAGCAAACAAAGGCTCTTTTTGGGTAGAAATAACAGATAATATAGAAAATCTTTCCCTCCCTCTCCATGACTTATCACTAGACAGACCAGTCATAGCACAGTCATTGCAACATTAACAGCTGCTGACAAAAAATAACCTCCACTGTGAATGATGTCAAGAGAGGAAGAAGTGAGAGAGTTGCTGCAATTATTTCTCAGACATATCTGGAGGTCCTGAACGTATAGAGCTGTTTGAGGCTGCGTGTGGTCTGCTCTCCAGCTCTGCTGAGCGAGAGCAAAGCTCTCATGGGAATTGGGAGGGAGCAGTGGGCTGTTCCCTGCTCCCCAGAATAGAGGAGAGCAGGGGGTGGGCAGGAGGAGGCCTTTTCCCCCTCCCTTGTAACTCGCAGTGTTCTCTTGCTGAGAGGGGGAGTGCAGCACCAGTCTTGTCCTCTTCTGCCACAAGGGAACAGGTACGAGCGGAGAAAGGGCAGGAGGAGGCGCGGGTACGTAGGGTGTCACTGGAGCACAGTTCCTGGGCTCTTACTGGGCTGCCACAAGCCCAGCTGGCCTTTATGTACTGCAGGGTCTTGTTGAGTGGTGCGAGTGTAGCTCGTGGCTCTGAGGAGAAGAAAAAGTACTTGCCAAAAGCTGCTTTTGCAGTGAGGATGTGTAAACACACTTGATAAGGGAATATGCCTTTAAATAAATAGCTGATAGGCAAGACTGCAGAGAGATATAAAGTTAAGGCCAAATTAATCATACCAGTAGGCTTTGCTGGGAGTACTAAATATTTATGTTCATTGTTAGCATGTGCATCACATTATGTGCCATTCATCTCAATATAAATACTGAAGCGTCTGATATGGCATTACTCACCATGTATAAACTGTCAGAGCATGTCACTGTAAATCATTCATACTGTTGCAACCTCATTAATTAATGGTTTAAGTAAAAAGAAAAAAAAAACACCACAGATTTTTATTCCTGAGTGAGGAGCAAAGTTATGTATTATTAAACCAGTCACACAGTGATAACACAGTTCCCTGACTAGTTTTATGTGCTTCTGTACACGTGTACAAGTGTAAGATTACTGTGCCAATAACCCTAGAGTTTTGCTTCATGTATCTTTTCTTTTTTGAACACAGTCAACTTTTCTGTTGATCTTTAGATTAAATATCTGTTTAATATCTCTTGGTTTCTGCTTATAAGCAGGCTCTTTCCTGCTGCATGGGTGATGTGAGTTTTCTCTCTAGTGAAGCTCATATGATGCAAAGTACCAGTATGGGAGGACAAATGCTTCACTTGTTTGTAGTCAACTGATATAACTTCTCTTCTTTCCCCAACTAAGATTTTTGTGCACATGAAGCTGAAGTCAATTTGGCTATAAAAGGTCATCAAACACTGGCTAATCTGTCTAGGATCTATAATTAGAACTTAGAAGGTAGAATCTTGTGCAAGCACTAACTACCCTGGAGAAGCTAATTAAAGCTGAAATACGAGTATAGTAACACCCTCCAGGAAAAAAAAAAATCAATCCCATCATTGCATTGAAAGAAAAAGGTTCTGAACCTCAACTCAGATGCCCTTTGTATTCTGAACTGTACAGCCTTCCCTTGAATCTTTGAATCTGCTCTTTTTTTTTTCTTTTTTTTTTGTTAAATTAACTATCAGGAGCTTCTGCTGGAATAACACCTGGGGCATTGTGATTATTAATTTTTATTAAAAAAGGAAAGCCAAGTTATTTCCTCTTGAGTCACAAGAGCAAGGAAGCCCAAGTGTCAGCTCCTTTCCACTGATGTGCAGCAGGAGTGGATCTACAACATTCACAGAGCTACATCAGTGTAAATAAGGGAAAAACAAAGCTTTTGTAGGATAATATTCCCTTGGCAATACACAGCTTTTGCTGCATGAGAGGTGCCGTGTCTTCATTTCTCCAGATCACTGAGCACTCAAGTCCTGCCCCTGAAAGCATTTGAGCAGGTGCTCAGTTTGATGTCCAGGCATCATCCGGAAGACACGTGTATTTATATTAATGTCTAAGTGGGAGCCTGTGTAGCCATTTAGGTTGTGGCTTTGGTGTGGTGGGGCTGAGACTCCTTCCAGTTCTTTTTTATATTGACAAAAGCAGGGGGTGAAGGCTCTGTGCAGTTCCTAGTGAATCCAGCAGTAGTGCCTCTGTTGGAGTGCAGTTTCTTGAAGTGTGAGTGGTAGCATGCTAGGGCAGATCTGTCCTTGACTTTTGGCCATTTCTTCCACTCTGTCACAGCACACGGGAGGAGCAGAGTCCATAATCTTCACGCTGCTCCCTGCGGAGCCCACAGTACAGGACCTGTGCCCTCGGAGGATGGGGTAGGTAACCAGCTTGGTCACGGAGGCCAAACTTGATGCTTGTTCAGGTGCGGCATCTGCTGATCCCATTGCCTCTTCGGAGGTTCCTAGAAACGCATCAAACGTTGCTTTCAGATAATACAAGGAGTCTGAAGCTAATAATTTTGCTTTGTTTCATTAGCTTGGCTGTAATGTAGCAGAGCTAATGTAGTCATATCCCAGTTAAGGTAGCAAGCAGCTTTAGCTGCTTATCTGCCATGGAAAAAACCACATTCACTTTTGCGATGAAAATTAAATGTGGAAATAATTCCCTTTTCCTTTTTGGAATATTACTGTGCTATTAAATAGGCTTAAGACCATTAAAGAGTAATGACATGAAGTTGCATGCATCATTATTTTAAAGGAGATTGAATGAAAATATACTGTCTATCTGTTCCAGCCCTTGCCTAATCCTCAGTTTAATAGAGATTTGTAAGGGCCATAATGCGCATGCATTTAATAATGGAACAGAGTCTTCAGTCTCTAAAGCAGGAGTTTTAGTATGTACTGTGTGAATGAAGACACCAATAAAAGACAGCAAGGATCTTGTTTTCTCAGTCTTGGTAACTTTTAAGGTTTTCTATTAAGTAATGTAGTTAAACCTAGAGAAATTAAATTCAAAATAATAGTAGAATATCAGATTCTTTGTTATGAATTACTCTTAGCGTAACAGAGGGTTACAGGCAACTGATTTCTATAGTTAACTGTACTCTTTAGTCACTTTTGGCTCCACTGCCCTGGTTTGAGCAGATTGGGGTTGTTGCACAGTGTGTGGTGCCTTCCCTTTTTTAGTAACGGGGAGGTGAAACACAAAAAGACTGAAGACCAGGTTATCATCTCTTACCTCTGTTGTACTCGCTTTAATTCAAAAATCGTGTGTGTGTTTGTAGGAATTGGCCAGCTTCTTTCTGTAAGGAGAGAAACAGCCCAAAGGTCTTTCAGTGCAAGACTAATTCCATGTGAAGGAAGCCCGACATGCGCTGTCATTCACATCTGATGCACTTCATGTGCAAGGCAGGAAGCGCTGCCTTTTGGCACAGAGCGAAGGACTCGGTGAGGTTGAGGAAGATTATCCTGCCCCTTGGCCCTGCAGAGCTGCTGCCCTTGTGCACCCTGGCTCACCCAGACTGTCCTCTTCTGCGTGACCAGAGCTGTCCCCAGCTCCTGAAATATGGGGTAGCACACAAAGGAAAAACGGTGGGACATATGTCCAACAAACTTTTTAATCTTCCTTAGTGTACCTCTGCATTGGCCCTGGCTTTTGTTTTGATAAATCTCCCTGGAGTCTCAGATGAAGCACGTGCTTAGAAAAGACCACGGCCTCTGTAGGGTGGCTGAAAACTTCATAGTGGTTCCTTTTCTGCTCCTGGTCGGAGAGGAAAGGATGCATGTGTGCATGCACACAAACACACACAGAGAGCCCTCTGCAAGGCTACACATCAACTCGCTGTCATGCAAAAACTTTGAATAATCTGCATAATCTGATCTGGCAGCAATTCTGCAAACCATGGAAAGGCAGGCCCTTCCCTGCAATTTACGTAGGGCTGGAAAGGTGTAGTCAAGCGCTGAAGTGCCTGCAGTTCCCCCAGGCTGTGGGTCTGAGTCCTTGAGGGAGGAGAGAGTTGGGAAGTATGGGGTTTTTTAAGCTTTTAAATTTATTTTGATTTAGAGGAAGAACTAGATTATATCTGTGGGGAATCTTCACATCTTACTTGCTTCCATTCAAAATAAGGACTGAAATGGAATAGAAAATATTGCCAAATAACTGGAACATGTAATCAGAATAAAATATTCATACAAGGAGGAAATGGGGTCCGTGTTTAATAAGAAAAGGAGATTGTATGCTGTGATAGCAATTATGTACGTTCAAATGTTGTGGGTTTTTTCAAATATTGGTTATAAATCCAAAATATATAATTAATGATCCCATCAATAATGCATTTCTAATTTTAAGATATGAAATAAAATCCTCTTGCTTATTTTTATAGAATGATTCTTAAAAAGATGTATTTCTTGGGTTTGAGTCTTATCACATGATGGAAAAAAAAGATCAAGAGGCTGAAATCTGTGCCAGATTGACAGGGAAGTTCCTGATTGGAAAATGCAAAGTATTTAAAGTTTTTTTAGATTCCAACTTTCCTTTTACAAAAAAAAAAAAAGTGACTGCAAGATGAAAGCACCTACTTGGCTCTGAAGACCTGTGATGGGATGCAATTTTATCTCTTTAAGACACCATCTCAGGTCTGGACAGGTAAAAACAGAAACCCATTAATATTGATGAGGAGTGGGTTAAGGATCAGTTTGAACACTTGGACATTCATAAATCCATGGGCCCTGATGGGATGCACCCACGGGTGCTGAGGGAGCTGGCGGGAGTCATTGCTAGGCCACTCTCCATCATCTTTGGTAAGTCGTGGGTAACAGGTGAGGTGCCTGAAGACTGGAGGAAAGCGAATGTCACTCCAGTCTATAAGAAGGGCAGGAAGGATGACCCGAGTAACTACAGACCGGTCAGCCTCACCTCCATCCCTGGAAAGGTGATGGAACATCTTATCCTTGACACTGTCTCTAGGCATATCAAGGATAAGAAGGTTATTAGGGGCAGTCAGCATGGCTTTGCCAAGGGGAAGTCATGTTTGACCAACCTGATAGCCTTTTACGAAGACATAACTAGGTGGATGGATGGTGGCCATGCAGTGGACGTGGTCTACCTGGACATCAGCAAGGCCTTTGACACCGTCTCCCACAGCATCCTCATAGGTAAACTGAGGAAGTGTGGTCTGGATGACCAAGTAGTGAGGTGGGTCGAGAACTGGTTGAAGGGAAGAAGCCAGAGGGTTGTGGTCAATGGGGCCGAGTCTGGCTGGATGCCTGTGTCTAGTGGGGTCCCTCAGGGGTCAGTGCTTGGGCCGGTGCTGTTTAATATATTCATCAACGATCTGGATGAGGGATTAGAGAATGTTGTCAGCAAGTTTGCTGATGATACGAAGTTGGGGGGAGTGGTTGACACACCAGAAGGCTGTGCAGCCATTCAGAGAGACCTGGACAGGCTGGAGGGCTGGGCGGGGAGAAATCTGATGAAGTTTAATAAGGGCAAGTGTAGAGTTTTGCACTTGGGAAAAAATAACCCCATGTGCCAATATAGGTTGGGGACTGCCCTGCTGGAGAGCAGTGCAGGGGAAAGGGACCTGGGGGTTCTAGTGGACAGCAGGATGACCATGAGCCAGCAGTGTGCCCTCGTGGCCAAGAAGGCCAATGGCATCCTGGGGTGTATTAGAAGGGGAGTAGCAAGTAGGTCAAGAGAGGTCCTCCTGCCCCTCTACTCTGCCCTGGTGAGGCCGCATCTGGAATATTGTGTCCAGTTCTGGGCCCCTCAGTTCAAGAAGGACAGGGAGCTGCTTGAGAGAGTCCAGCGTAGAGCCACAAAGATGGTGAAGGGAGTGGAGCATCTCCCTTATGAGGAAAGGCTGAAGGAGCTGGATCTCTTTAGCTTGGAGAAGAGGAGGCTGAGGGGTGACCTCATCAATGTTTATAAATATGTCAAGGGGGAATGTCAGGAGGATGGAGCCAGGCTCTTTTCAGCGGCGTCCACTGACAGGACAAGGGGCAATGGGTGGAAGCTGGAACACAGGAGGTTCCAGAAAAATATGAGGAAAAACTTTTTCACTGTGAGGGTGACTGAGCACTGGAACAGGCTGCCTAGGGAGGTTGTGGAATCTCCATCTCTTGAGACATTCAAAACCCGCCTGGACGCGTTCCTGTGCGCTCTAGTGTAGGTGATCCTGCTCTGGCAGGGGGGTTGGACTAGATGATCTTTGAGGTCCCTTCCAACCTTTAACATTCTGTGATTCTGTGATTCTGTGATTCTGTGATTCTGTGATTTGATTGCTGCATGAAATAAATTGGTGGGTTCAGACTCGGTGAGAGTAGAGCTAGTGCCCATTATATGAAAACTACTCTTACAGCTGACTCTAAATTGATACTTTTGTGAGCTGTCTCAGCTAGACAATGAGTCTAAGGCATATGAGAAGTGAACGTTGCCTTTATCCGGGGACCATTTCTGTCCTCTCTTATGTTGGTTTCAAACTGATCATTAATCCCCACTGATGTCCTAATTCACGGAGACATATCTGGGGCAATGATGTCCTCCAGGATCTGGTGTGAAGTGTAACAGTGGGACACCAGGAGGAGCTTTCCTGGGTCCTCATCCCTAAGGTGCTCTGCAGGTGCACTCTGAAGGTGCAGCTTCAATGAGTTGTCTTTGTTCCAAAAACGTTGTTCATGTCGTTCTTGGGACAGATTGACGAGAAGCTAGGTTTAAGACGGGTTTGCTTTACATTGTCAGTGTAAAACAAAACCAAAACAGAGTGTGTCTCCCTTTTTTTTTTTCTTTTGTCTTTTGCACTTTTGCCTCTTTCCTCTCCCTTACTATTTAAATGTTGTAATATGTGTACAAAAGCAGGTATATACGTATTAGTCAAAGCAGCCATCCTGTTTAGATACTCTCTTAATAAGCTATTACCTTTCTTTTAAAAGCCAGAAGTGATGGCCCCTTGCCCCTCCGGCTGTGGGAGTCGCTGGAGCTGTTCCTCCTGCTGGAGCCTGTGTCTCATGCTGGTGCCCCGGCCAAGTGGGTTGATGATGCCGGTGCTGCAGGTACAGCTGTTGGGAAAGGAAGTGAAATTGGGGATACAGTCATTTCAAAATTCAAAGTGTTGAGGTATGACTAATAAAACAGTGGGCAAAACTTTATTTTTCAGTTTAAGTGAGAATTTGCTGTGATTGTACCTGAACAGTGTCTGTATTCGTTTCCCTTGTCATCTCTGCCTTTGCTTTTTCTTTTGGAAGTAGGTATTACACCATAATCTCAGGCAAATCACTGAAACTCCCTTCAAACTCTCTCTGAAGGACTTGCTCTCTTTTAACCAAGAAGTACAGGTTACCATTTGAGCAATATCACTTGAACATAGAATTTCAGCTTCTGCTAAAAAACTATAGTGAGTGAAACTTAGGAGAATTTCTAAATAACTTGAAAAACTGAGTGGATTAAGATTCTCAGCATCCTCATGAACAGGTAATGAATAGACAAAGGTCATTGAATTTATTTTGCTACAAATTGTATACTCAGCTCCAGGTTAACCCTGGTATAGTGAATAGTTCCTCCTAAACTTATTAACTATTTTGGCTAACTAAACTATTATTGTAGATTCCTCTAATGCTTTAAATAATTTGTGTTATTAGTAAGTAATTGCCTAGTTTTATAGCTGGGTGGTACAGTTTCAGTTGCAGGTATATTTCAGTGCTTTGTTTCCATAGCAGATGTATCTTACTGTTCTATTTCAGTGTCAAATAAAATAACAAAATAACATCTCATTTCAAACAGTGAGTGTTCAGTTTAGAGTCTGGATCATCACTGGTAGCTCAGGAAGATGTGTCTTCAAAGGTGCAAGGGAGAGAAACTGGTATTTGGAGCTGCTCTTTAAGAATTTCACTTGCCTTCAGCTCTTCTCTCAAACTGTGTATCAACAAATATCTTTCTTGGAGACAAAAAAAGTAGTCTTTAGCTGAAATTATTTGTGGAAGTGAACACAGGCAAGAAGGTAACAGCTGAGGAAAACAATTTCCTCCTCCTCTCTTTCCTACCAAGAGGATTCTTGCCAAGGTGAGCAACTAACAGGGGATCTGATCAATACAGCTTATGCCTACCAGAAAAGTAGAAGACTAGACACAAACTGTTTATTGTTTGATTATAAAGGAAATGGGTGTTGAACTTTGCATTAAGAGCTGCTTGGAGAACAGAGCCCCGTTGTACAAGGGCACATACAAACAAATACCGGGAAAGCCAGTGCTTACTTTGAAATGTTTATCCTCTTATAGGGAGCCAAGGGGATGGAAATATACTTTGAGAGGTTAGCCTTCAAAAACCTAACATGCAGACCGTGTAATCAAACACCCACTGGGTTATTCATTGATTGTTAGTCATTCACAGTTGACTCAATGCCAAACAAACTTAGTTTCATCATATCCCTTCATTGGTATTCACAGACATTAGAAAGGCATCTGTGAAAGGGAGATAAAAGTGAAAGAATCGTGTTGTGCTACCAACCCTCCTGCTCTTCAGGTGGGACGTAGCGGTGAGACCACACGTGCCTGCTGGCATCCTGGCTGTGAGGAGCAGCCTTGGCAGCGCAGCCTGACATTTACTGTGTGCAGTTTGTCGACATGTTGCAAATACATCCTAATGTACATGAGAGAAGTTAATTTTCATTTCAATCCTAAAAATATTTTGCTGTGTTGATAATGTGATGACAGTAGGTAGTAGCCTATGTTTTTTTTTCTCTATAAAAATCAAGTAGAAAGAAAATGCCATCAGTGTGGAGTTTAACATCCTTTTACTGTTCCTTACCTGAGTCCATGAATTATATGAATGTAAAATGAGTGTAAAATAAGGGAGAAAATTGAGAAAATATCTGCTGTATAGATGGAGAGGATATAAGAAGGCAAAGGAGATGGTGAAAGGAGAATAATAACCATTGCTACCTAGAGAAAGATTGGTTGGTTTGTTTTTGAGACAGGATAGCTTCATTAGGCAATGGATGACTTGACCTTAGTTATCATCTCTGTCAAAAGAGAATGAAAAGGCAGAAGAAAATGAAAATGTTTACAATAAATGAATGTAGCTACCACACTCATAAGAAGAAGAGATATCTCTTCAGATCACTCCCACAGGGAAATGTGGATAACTTTTTAGTCTGGATTTTTTTTTATTTTGAGAGTTCTGCCTTTTCTTCTGGCAAGACGTAGGTGTTTCAGAAACATATTTTTTTCAGTGAGCTGAACATTACATGTTCCATTAGCAGAGGATAAAAAAGGGTAAGAAAATTTGAGAGAGGGTTGGTGGTTAGGACTGTGAGACGTTCGCAGTTGCTACTTACTCTTTTTTTACATTGTTGTAAGAAATACAATAATATTTTGCCATGAATTACATTAATCTCCAAATTTACTCCTGCTAGTTAAAGGAACTTGATACAGCTGAGAATTCAAGATGCCATCAAAGCCTGTAATGGTGCTCACTAAGAGGGCAGAGTGAAACACCGTATTTTAATGTTTCCAGCTGTTCTGCACTAGCTCTTTGTATTGCATCACGAGTTTTGGACCAAGATCTGTCGAACCAGGAAGCAGTGAGTTGGCTTCTTCTGTTAGGGTAGTACAGGTCATCTCTATAGAGCAAAAATACATCTGGAATTACATCTTTCTCTCGAATCTTTCCAATTTTTTATATAGTAAGGCTGGGGTTTTCTGGCAGAGTTCTCCCTGAAGTCAGTGGAAATGCTGACTGCACAGAGCCTTCAGGACAGGACTCAAAGGAATCTTCTTATTTTACCTGACAGAAGTCCACGATAACTTTGCGTTTGTGTGCTTTGTCTAAATTTCTTTAGAGGACTGGAATTTTTGAGAGGCAAATGGACAGGACAGAAACATAGCAAGGAACAGAAGAGCAAACAGTTTGCAAAGTGATGCTTAGTGTCTTACACCGCGTGTTTTTATGAGCTTATGTGGAGTATTGTGATCTTCTGTTTTGCAAGCAAAGAGTTTGCTGAAGGGAGATGTGGCTGCAGAACTGTGCAGTTGTTGAAAGTTAAATTAAGCTATTTAGCAGGAGACCGAAATTGCCAGTGGAAGGTTCTGGTTTCAGTCTAGGTTATTTTAACTCGCATTGTACTGGAGACTTTGTCATAGTCATCAAAAAGCCGATGGCAAAATAGTGAAAGACAGTAGGCTTCGTCAAGACAGTTTTTGATACTGCCCTGGCGTAATTTCTCCATGGCATATGATGAGAGGTAAAGACAGCCACCTTCCATACTTGGGCCCCTGAGCATGCCAGGATTTGAGACAATATTGCACTAATGACAGCAGTGGTACGTCTGTGTCAGTGATGCAGTGGATTTCCCTAGTCACTGTCCTAGAGGGTTTGGCCAAATGCAGTCCTAGGGACAGGCCCAAATGGCTTCTTACTGCTTCTGGATGTAAAGAAGAAATAGAGACAAGGTACAAGGACAGTCTTAGCTGAAGAATGTGCATATCTATGTCTTAGTTTTCATATAAAATGCTGAGGTCATGAGTTAAGTTACATACAGCTTAATGCCACTAATACTTTTGCATATGCTTTATTACTTTAAAAGAAGCCTGTTCCCCAGAGCAATATTCCATGCAGGCAAATGTTTCCATGTACTTCCATGAACGCCTTCCAAAAAAGCTGTTCCTCCCTGCTGCCACTGTTGGGAATGACCTTGACTTTCTATTCTGTGTGTTCTGGCTGTTTGTACAGCAGGGACAGACTGTGCTGTGTCTTGGAGCTGGAAAATCTTCAGTGATGGGACGTGACCCACCACTTCTCCTCAACGAGTTTGTGTATGGCTCCATCCCTTCTCGTAGGGTTGTTTCTACTTGGCCCAAGGACACCCGAGTGAACTCTCAGCACGGCTGAGATTTGTGAATCGTGGTGGAGTTAATGAATTCTCACAATGCCTGACGTCTGCATTTGGGAACAGGACATTCTCATCTGCCTTCATGCAAAGCTTTGCTGCTTGAAAGAGGGAATGCTGTTGGGGTGACGTGGAGGGAAATGGAACCGCTAGCCGACCGCTGTGGTCCTCACCTTTCTGGCTCTGCTGAGTGATTTCACAGTGAGACTAAGTTATTCTCTTGACAGAGTTATTTATACACTGTGTGACTCAGCTGCCTTTTGAGGGATGGCAGCTTGCCTCCCTGAGAAACAAACTTCGTGGTGCCACTCGTGTAATTTCTTCCCTAAAATATTCATCCCATGATGTTAGATCAGTGGCAGAAATGCTGGAAGCACCAAAATAGTGATTAAAAAAAAAAAAAAAAGGTGTGGAAATTGCTTTATGTTAATCATAACCTGAAAAATTGACAAAATTGATTTGCTGTTTGTGTTTTCCTTCCTTGTGTCAATAACAAAAGACCTTCTGCTGCAGAGGATTAAAAATAGGGAGCCTGTGTTTCCTCTTGAGCCTGAACTTCATTTTACATCTGCAGAGTTTCTGTCTCTGTACAGTCATTTCAGTGGCTGCTGTGAGATAATTCCTAATTTATAATAACAATGAAAAATCAGGATAAGCCCTTCCTTTGCTGCTGTGCATTATGGAACTAATTTCTTCTGTGTGAGGCACAGGTACAGCTTAATGAGATGTTCCTTGGCTTTTTGCAGGGGCAGTTTGCTCGAGCAGGCAACGTTTTAGCTCGGAAGAATATTTTCATTGTTCCTGGGAGAACTTGAATCTATAAGTCTTTGTATCATCCCACTTCGCCCAGGGTCTTCTTGACTATGTTTATGTCTTTTCCCCTACTGATGTGATGTCCTTTTGCTGTGTGTTTTCATTTGTATGCAGTAAGGCTTTCCCCTGTTGTTTTTCTTTTTAAATTTTTTTTGTAGTTGTTGGAGTGTATTCCTCCTCATATCCTGTGGTCTTTTTTATTCCATAACAGTAATTGTTTTGCATTTCCTTGAGGCACTGAGCCATTCCAGTGGTGGGAGATAATCTTTTTTTCTGCACAATGAGTTATGTGCATGAAAAGGCAGGGTATGTGGATTGGGTTTTAACCTTCGTTGCTATTGGTTTTCACCTTTTTCAGTCTTTTCTTCACACTGTCTTTTTTTAACCTAGTTTCTAGTGATTTTGTGGTGCTGGCTTTGTTTTTGCTGCGATATAGCTGAAGCTTAGCTGTGTCAAATGTTTGCGTGCTTGTTCCCTTAATCCAACCAAATTCATCCTTATGAATTCAAAATCATCTTTATTCATATTGTCCTTGTTTTTAATTTAAAATAGAAATCCCTTACCAATGTAGCAGTGCATTCAAATAAAAATTCAGAATACTTACAACCTGATTATTCTGATAGTATGGTGTGCACATATACCAATGCTCAGAGCCTCTTGGCTGTAATATTTGTTACTGGGAGGGAAAAGAGCCCTGGAAAATCATCGTGGGTGCTGACAACATGTTCATCTTTGACTGCAAGTGAAAATACCAGTTTGTTTGATCTTCAGCTTGATTATGTGGAGACTGCATTTATAAAGTAGATCTCCTGCTGAGAAGGAGCTAATGACTGGTTGAAGATGTTCTTTTAGCTTGCTTCAAGCTTCTACCTAGCACCGTTTTGTTGCAGGTTCATTGTGCTGACTGAATACAAATAATCACCGACATGACGGAAGTAGAATATATAAGAGAAGAAACCGTGCTCACAGGGTTGATGGAGTACTGATCGCATATGTGCACACAGTGAAGTTATGTCCTGGAGGTGGGACTTTGGTTCCTTTCTTACCCTTTATTTTACCTTCACATTGGGTAAATACTTTCCCTATGCAATGAGGTTTCCTTTACAGCATGGAAAAAGCTGAGAAATAAGTTTGTCTGCATTCTGGATTTGGTGAACTGATCGTGCCTTGTGTCCTTGAGAAGGACATTGACTTCTCCTGATGACGGTGTAGGTCCCAGTGCATTCAGCCCCTGTGGATGGTTGAAAGCAATACCTAAAGCCAAGAAGATCAGAAGGGACATTTTACTTGGGCTAGATTAATATGAAAAAGTCAGGCCAATTCTAATGTTTCACAGGTGGAAAACCATAAAATATTTGACAAGCTGAAAGCTCAATATGATTTCAGTTACACAGACACTAATGTCAAATAAGCAATTATACAGAAGTCAAACTTCTCCTGTAAATTTGTAACACAGTAGAAGAACATTATGCATAATTATGTTACATATCATTTTAAGGATGAAGCTCATATTCCAGGCTCCATTAGCTTTCAGAGTCTTTGTAATGTATCTGTTGAACACATCCTAAAAAGTTAGAGATGAGATTATCATTGATTTTTATTCACAGCAAGAGATTTAGTTGACAACTGATGCTGCACTTTCAGTTCTACTTCTTCAAATACCTGTTGTCTTAAATTCTGGCGCCTCTATCCAGAAGACCCTTGCATGACACCAGTCATGATTCTGGGTATATTTTTTGACCTAGTTAAAATTCTCTTGTGGCGATGATGTGGGTGCTGAAGCAAAGAGCTGCAGTGACTCAGCTGCTGCTGCTCCTAGGTGCCTACTCTGCCCTGTTGCCAGAGGTTACAGCCTGTGTAGGAGAGATGCTGCAGGCAAATCTGTGACTCTACCTTACTCCTACAATTCATAGCCTGACATTTTGGTGTAAACGGAAGTTTAAATATCCAAGTGACTGAGGAATGGTCCCATAGGAAAGTTATATGATAGTAGCTTATAATTAATTCGGTTGTCTGGAACTCTGTTCTCCATTTTATCCTGACAACTTCAGACCAAACACTGAGCTTCTTCTGTCCTTAACTGCACTAAATATCCACTGTTTCTACACACATAAGGACTACTATCTGTAGTCAGAAACTTGCATTGAAGATGTGGCTATCTCCGAGACATTGTGAAGGGGTGGATGGAGATGATGATCCTCGGAAAAGAAGATTCTAAAGATCATCTGGTCATTTTGAGTGTAGTTTTGGTGTCTGCAGATGTTTTTATTTTAACAATTTGGCAAGTGCTATTTAATGTTATTCCTTGCTGGGGACATGTATTTTGCCACCATGCCCACTAACACTTGCTGAAGAGGAAGGAGGAGAACTGCATGATGGACATACCTGTTCTCTTGTAAATCAGGCTCTTATTCTCAACAAGTCTGATATCAGAGGTTAATATTCTTCAATATCAGAAAAATCTGCTCAGGTAATGTGGTCTCAGCTGACTTAGGCTTCAGGTCTGAAAGTTTTTTGTACTGGTTGGAGATGGGAACGATGGTGCTCTATTTCCCAGTGTACATTGGTCCTTAAGGTAATGGTATTTCCATTAGACACATAAATTCTAAACCAGGAAGAGTCTTATTTCTGGAGTAGTGTTAAATGCACATAGTGCTGCTCTGAATCAATAGAGGTAATCAATTCTTTCTATCTGTTTTGTTCTCTAATCTCTGTTCTTCTGAATTGTTTTGCTAACACGCTCGCTGTGTCGATTTAAGTGGGTAGTTCTGGGTTAGAAGTGGGGCGTGCTCTGTTCCCTCAGTTCTTCAGCTTTTGAAAACTAGAAGTCTTTGATATTGATCTCTCTTTAAGCCCATTTCTTAATAAGAATAACATAATATAAATTGCTGGCAAAATTAAACTTCTTCTGAAATGTGGTTCAGAGGCAGAAATGCAATGCTGAATGTAGAGGCACTGGTACCAAAATCTGTAGATCCAGGCTAGAAAACTGACTAACCCGATTTCAGTGCAGAACTATTGTTTAAGGAGAAACATTCCACAAAACTTCTATAATATAAAACAAAATGTTGCATAGAGGACTAGTATTTCTGCTTACCATTATAGAGATGTATACACGGTTTTCAAATACAGTCGTGACCAACTTATAGAAAACATAACACAGCTAGAATAGCACAACACAAATTGCCTCATCATCATGGATTGATCTGCTTAGTGAAATGAAGCCATTGACCTGTCTCCATTACAATACAGGACAGCAGGTGGTAATGTGAGATACAGGGTAACATGATGCTGTATCATATTAATAATTCTTGTATTGTTGTAATAAGGATTTTGTCGACCCATGCTGTGAGTACTGACCTCATCTTTTTCCCTCTCTGTCTCAATCACACTGTAAATAGAGGAACTACAGTTATTTGCAGGAATGGATATGATTCAATAGCAGAAAAAGCACGTTCTCCATTTGCTCTGTGCTGAAAAGCTCTGTAAGAATCCTCCTGTAACAGGCTAGATACTGACCCTTTTGAAATGCTTTTGTACAAGTATACTCATTATCAGCCACTGTCAAAGAAACAAATGCTTTCTCTCCTCTCCGAGATGAAGTGCTCTGAATGACAAACACAGAAATGATACAGTAATTTGCTGATTTGAGGTGTGGGAAGTTGATTCACACTTTACAGAAACAGCAATGATGTCAGTCCACCAACAGAGGATTTTTAGACCTCAGATAAACAGAGATGCTTTTGACTGTATTTTGCACCACAGTTTGTTAGAGATACAGAATGAATGTCTATTTCCTGTACGCCTTGTTATTGAAAGTCAATATTTTTTCACATATACAGTGTATCTGTAGTATTCAAAATCACAGAATCACAGAATTATTCAGGCTGGAAAATACTTCTGAGATCATCAAGTCCAGCGTATGACCCAACACCACCACATCGGCCAGACCACGGCACTAAGTGCCACGTCCAGTCTTTCTTTAAACACCTCCAGGGTTGGTGACTCCACCCCTTCCCTGGGCAGTGCATTCCAATATCTGAGCACCCTCTCAGTGAGGAAGGGCTTCCTGAGATCCAACCTAAGCCTTCCCTGACGCAGTTTCAGGCCGTGCCCTCTCATCCTGTCACTAGTTGCCCAGGAGAAGAGCCTGATGTGCACCTGACTACACCCTCCCTTCAGGGAGCTGTAGAGAGTGAAAAGGTCTCCCCCAGTCTCCTCTTCTCCAGGCTCAACAACCCCAGCTCCTCTTTATTCTAAAGGCAGGCAAATTCACAGATCCTGCTGATGAGCACTACTCTCTAACAGTAACAACTGCTGACAATATGACTTGAGGCTACTAAATGTTTCCCCTCTGCTTGTATTTAGCAAAGGCCATTTTGACTCATCTGAATTACATCTTGTGACTCCTTTATTAATATTTTGACACTTTTGGATATGTTGAACAGCCCTGTTAACAACGTTTGGGGTTGTCCTCATTCTTGAAGTGTAGTATCTGTAGGAGTCGTGTTTGTAGGGATGCACCAAGACTGAGAGTTGTTGGGCTACATCCTTCAACTTACTACCCTGGACAAGGTATAAGGTCATAAGAGAATGGATTTGGAAGGAAGAGGAAGACTGAGAATAAACCGACATCACTTCCTACATGGTAGCTCTCTGACTTGGCTGTTGGACTTAGAGGAAAACATAAGGAAGGTCTTCAGTGCTCGGTTTCTGCAGTCACAAAGCACAGCTTTGGAAAACGTCAGGCACTTGCTCCTGACTGAGGCTGTGTGCTAAATGTGGCAATCATCCAGGCAGGCAGCCTCTGGAGCCTGCTTCCCTTGGACACTAGCTGAGACCAGGGCAAAGATCCCTCAGAGACATAGCACCTGATTATACACAAGTGGAAATGTTTCTTTCTAGAAGAAGTGAAGACTTGATAGAAAATGTTTACTCCATTTCAGATAATACAGAGATAAATAGTTCACTCGCATCATCTTAAAACTGCCCTTAAGGAAATGTATAAGTCAATATTATTTCAGGCAGAATAAAAGGTAGAGAGTGTTAATAGAATAATAAGGATACAAGCACTGAAAGGCTGCCTTATTCCATGAGATTACCTTGTTGCAGCAAGGCAGGAATAATATGTGACCAAGTTATCAACCCCTTGTTGTTTCTCTAAGGCTGTCATTGTGTCTGCATCCTTTTGTGCTGGTGCCACCACTGGTCAGCCGAGCCGTCCAGGTCCCGTGTCCCACACTCAAGCTCCCTCGAGCTGGGGCTGCACTGCCGAGCTCTCGCGGTGCTGCTCTGCAGGTCGGCGTGTCCACCGCGGGCTCTGCCTCTGAGGAGGGTCAGCTGGCTGCAGCCACCCCCTTGGGTACAGCCAAGCTCTCCATAGGTTTGTTACCAGAACATGTCACGTGGAGTGTCTATGCTACTTAGTGTATGGGAAAAAAAGGTAAAAGACTGAAAGATTCTCGAGCTTGTAGAAAATTTGGATTTTGTATCTGAAGTGTTACCTTGTTCTTGTTTAGGGTTTTGTGTTTTAATTAAGCAGCTTTGGATATTAAAGCCTTTGTGTGCTTTTGGCACGGTGCCCCTGAAGGCTGCTCCCCTGCAGCAGGTGCCCTGGTGAGCGCTGCCCTCCCGACTGCCTCCGAGGCTGCCCATGTCCTCTCGCTGTCTTGCCATCTCTCCACTGGCATCCTCAGAGTTTGTTCCTAATCTTTGTAGCAGCAGAGACATGTGGAAACCGTTGACAGACCTGTTGTAACACTCGCACTCTGCCCTTAACATTATGAGATCAGGATGTAGGGACACACTTGGGCTGTTGCAGTTTTCTGAGTGCACAATAGGTCCTAGCCTTTCCTTCAGGAAACCCCAGCAATCTTCTGCCAAGATTTATCCCTACCAATGCTCAGTGCTGTTAGGAAAACAATCAGAGTTATTTGAGTGTCCTAGGAAATAATTTTAGCACTGAAATGTTTTTCATTTATGTTGTTTCTTTGACTCAGCTGGACCAGACAGTGCGCATATCTAAGTAAATATTTCCTTCTTGAACCTAAGTGTGGAGTTTCAAGATGCTGAGAGAGAATAAATATTGATGCAACTCTTAATTAAAAATTTCAGTAGTTGTTGCAACTGAAAGTGTACTTTCCTTGTATCTCTGTTACTGTGACAAGATTCATGAATTTCTGTTACTGTATAAAACTATATACGTCATAATGGCGTAAAGAAAATGTTAAACCCTCCTGATAGGAATAGCAGAGTTTGATTATTTTTTATATTTTAAGAAACGTATATGGTTACCACGAATCCTAGCAAGAAAGGATTGAAGGTTCTGGCTCTGTGAAAGTGCTGGGTTTCCCCTATCAGTTCCTACTGAAGACCCAGAGGGCTTGTTCTGAAGTGCGACAAAACGTACCGAGAGGGAAGATCTTGGTTATGCTCAGGCTTGTTTTCTGGTGGGTGCATCTCTGGCTCTTGGCTGGTCCTATTGTTCCACACAGCCACATGTGATGATGCTGTGACAACCAGAAAAGACCTCAAGCCCCTCTGTTTCAGGGACTGTGGAGTCCTGCAGAACAGTGAGTTGTATCGCAGCAGAGGACGGAATTTGTAGGCATCTGAGACAGGCTGAATCAGGATCATTTGAAGAAGCAGTGTGAATGCTGGATTATAAGAATCCTGAGAAATCAGGTATTTCAGAGCACCTCTGGGACTTCTTTCTGTTCATGGCTCTCAGATTTATTACTGTGTCTTATTGAGGTCTATTTTTTGTGCACTTCACAGGGTTGCTATGGAATTTATTAGGCTGAGTTGTGAATGCAGAGAACAATTGCTTTCAAAAGAGCAGGGCTGCCTATAGATTTAAGGTATGCAAATTCAGGTTCTTAGAATTTTTTTTAAAAAGTATTTCCTTGCCTATATTTTTTCTCCATACTTCAGGCTTGGAGAATTTTGCATTCTAATTCCTTGTTTCAGGCTGGTTATATGAAAATAAGAAGAGAGAAAACCACGTCCGACAGCTCTCCCAATTTCATCTTTTAGATGCATAAGATGTGCTTGCTAAAAGCAGCAGCATCCTCCACGCATGTGCAAATCAGTTAATTTTGTCAGTAATGCAGGAAGGCTATGAGCTTTTGAATTGTTTGGGGAAGGTCTTATTCAAGTATACAGAAATTGATGAAATTTTGCAGTTGAGGTATGTTACTGTGAGTGGAAGAGAAAGCAGATGTTTACCTGGAACATACATGAGCAGCATCTGTGAATCTTGCTGGGATTTTAGGCAGGTAAGATTTCAAAGAGCCAGGCAGAGTAGCAAGGTCGGGTTTGGGGTTTAGGTGTAGATATCTTAGTTCCTATCTTTGAAATTGGGATGTAGGCAGCCGCTGTCGGAGTCTGGGAAGCCACGGATCGCTGAAGAGCTGAGCAGGCGGCCAGACGCGTGCGAACGTGGGAGGTAGAGGAAGTGCTCACGGGGAAATGAGGTCAGGCTCTTTTATTTTACAGAGCAACTCAGCAACACAAGTTCACAAGCACCTTTTGATTGTGAAGGAGCGTTTGAATAGTTTGACCCGTGTGATGATACAAGAAAAAAGCCAGATCTGGGGTAGTTTTATATTTTACCAAAGAAGATTATGACAGTTTCAGAATTGGGAAGACTGAAAAAGGAAAATGGGTGGAAAAGCAATATTTCCAGGTTGCTTAGCTAAAGCATAGTCTCTGTGCAGTTGGATAAGAGTCACAGATGGAATTTGATAGATGAAAAGAAATACAGTGCTGGATGATGACCAAGAAATGTTCTTCAGAGTCTCATAAAAGCAAAGTAAAAATAGGATTGTTACAAGAGAATATGATCTCAGAAAATATTGGAAAATATTTTTCTAACAACAGAACACCTAAAGGAAAGTGAAAAGAGACGCTGCCTGGGGACAAGCCGTATTAGGGTTTTTTCTGCAAGCTGATTGCAAAGGAGAGTTATGTTCTTCTTCCTAACCAGAAGTATTTTGTAAATTCTTTGGGGACAATTTTCCTCTGTATCCTAAGGGAGGAGTCAAGTTCAAAACATTGAAAAATATATTGATTTGAAATATCATAAAACAAAAAGGCAAACTGAAAGCCAGAGACAGTTTTCCCTACAAAGCAAGAATCCCATATATCTTATCTATCTATATACATGCATTTTATCCAATGGAATAACAGCTTTCTTGCTCTTTACCTTCTTGTTTCAGACAAAGGTGATCAGTTTGCTATGTGTTTTTTTGTATGCAAAAGTATTTTAGACTATTTAACATTTCAAAGCACCTCTATAGAAGGCTCTCAACCCAATGACTGGAATGGGATTCCTCTCACCTAACTAGCCATCTAGGAGGTTTTTCAGCCTCCTGAGAGGCCAGTGAGGACCAAGAAACACTACTAGAAAGGCATCCTCATTTTCCTCTTCAGTCTGAACCTGAGGAGTAAGCCCATGTTCTACTCTGCTCAGTTTTTAACTTTTCCCTTTGGTGATGACAATTGGCCTTCTATAGGTTTACTCCATGCCTATATTTGCACCACACTGCAGCAACATCCAAGAACTGCAGGTACATGGAAGGGAAAAGGATGCTCTGTGTTACAACACTTTACTTGCAATGGGACAGGAGATTTTGTCAGAGTTAATCTGAGGAGCGAAAAAGATATTTATGCAATTTATTAATAATTTTTTTCCTCTGGACCTCCCTCTTCAATTTGAGGATAACTGTTTTTTTTGATAGGAGCCTGTATGTTGCAACTGTCTATGCACAGCTTCCTGGGAACAAATAGTGGCCCAGGAATTAGTGGGTGCTGTGGACAGAAAGATGTATGTTGTGTTGCGTGGACTGAGACTGGGTAGATCCGTATCATTCCTCACAGGAGAGAGAGGAAACCTTTCTTTTAGGTTCAAAAGAAAGATTTTCTACCTCAAACTGCCACGTACTCAGCCTGTCCTGGTGAAATCCCAATAATTTGCTTTATTGCAATGGAGATTTAATCTTTTCCAAACACATGTTTTTTAAACTTAGCCTCTACACTGACATATATATATTCATCTTAACTACAGAAGCACTGTCTGTTCCTCTAAAACTAAGAAGATGTGCTGATACCAAAATACCCTAGGATAGATTTTCTTCAGTCTATGAGAGGCTGATTCATTGGCTTTTCTGGTCAATCTAAAATCCTGTATGTCAATAATTGATCTTTTGAAATTTCTTTCCTGTAAGATGAATTAGCAAGAATCAAAAGTCTTGAAAGCCCTACTTTTCATTAATGTGCTCCTCCCTTTAATTTTAGGGAAAATCAGATGCTGTCGAATGCTATTGAGCGCTGCAAGGTGGTGAAAAAGGCAGATTCCTATAACTTTTGGGCCGTGCATGTTTAATCAATATGTTGATTCTCATTTGGTTGTTGTTTCATTAAGCATGTGAATATTTCATTTCTGTGTTTAGTTAGGAAAAAACCCGATGTGCAGAGCAGAATCCTCTATTTTCCAAATCTGCCTAAATGAGTCAGGAATTAATGTGGAGGGTTGGTTTGAACTCTACTTGTAAGGAAAAGTGCATGGGCAGTCTGAAAAGTTGGTGACCCTGGCGTTTCTGAAGCCAGTGTGACGGTCTCGTGCAGCCTGGGTAATCCCCAATCCCCCGGCACAGCAGTGCTCCACGCAGTCATCTTCACCGTTAGCTCACGTACAGACTGGAGCGTCACAGCTACCTGCAAGCAATCCAACCTCGTAAATAAGGAAGCCCGTATCCTCAAGTGGAGCCTGCAAGAACACCCACCCCATCGTGCTGAAGGAGGTTGCTTCTGATAACGTCAGCAAATGATTTCATTAAATATTGCAGGAGCCATCATGTTACACTGCTTAGGAATGATGAATTTTGGGCTTCAGTGGAACCTGAGGTAAATAAACTCCAGTCATCTGGTATTTCAGGAGAAGGCCTTTTGCTTACTAATTGCAAAGTGCACTTGTATTTGTCTTTTGCTGAATTCTAAATATGGAAACTTTATCTTTTAATAAGCCCCTGGGTGCTTTCAGGCTCTTCTTACCAAGGCTGTGACGTTTTCCAAATGGCTTTTCTATTTCCAGTAATCTTAAATCCTGTTCAAAACCATGTTGTTGTTATGTCTGAATATTGAGGCTTAAGCAAGGTAATGAAGGACAGGCACTCACAAGAGAAAGAAGATACTGTGTTGTATTTTGAAGAGCTGCATGATCACTCTCATTTTGTCTGTGCTAGTTAAAGCTTGATTGGATTAGTTTCAGAAACACGAAACAGCCCTTGCTTCTGCTGGAGGAGGATCTCAGTCTTGCAAGAAACGCAAGGATCTGAGCCAGTTTTAAGATATCGCATCTTCAATTTTGATGTTGCAGAAACTTTTTTTACTTCAGAATTCCTTCAAGCTAAAAATGAAAGCTTGCAGCTTCACAAAATAATACTTCCGTTAAATATTTCTAGTTCTAAGAATCATAAAAGCATCAACTTGCCTTCACCACAACTTGGGCAGTCATCATAACTTGCTTCTATAAATGTGGGGTAGGAAGCTGGAGGAGGCAGATGCGTTGGTGGCCACGTTGCCATCAGAAGCGAGAGCGGGGCCTGGGACTCCTGGTCCCAAGTCTGGTGTGAACTGCTGGAGCCAGTCATTGATGGGTGATTAGTGGTGAATTAGTTTGGCAAACCCAGCCAAGAAACAAAATTAAAACAAAATTATGACATTTTCTGGCAACTGGCAGAGCTAAATAAAGCCGGCCAATTCCTGATAAAATCACAGCAGGGAAAGCAGAACAAGCAAATCAAGACTTTGTTTTTCCTTTAGTTCCTGTACTATTTTTAAGCCATCCTGACAGCTTGTTAAATGCCAGTCTGGAGAATAGATTGAAGTACTCACTATTGCTTAAGACATTTTCTACGGGAGGCTTTGCCCTGGGAGGCTGACTAGCAGCAGAGCTGACTTTCCAAATGGGATTCAAACCCTGCAGCAGCCCAGGACTCAGTCTTTGAGTCCTTACAGCTCTGGTGTTAGTTCTCCATACGGTCTTACTGGTGTTATGTGCTCAGATAATGCCGCATAATTCTGAGCACCACATTTTGATGTTTCCAGTACTGGATGCACGCTATAGAATATGCTTTGCAGTAAACACAGGCACCCTCTAGAGATCTTTGCTAGCCCTCTGATCAATTGTTGGTCATACTTGTATCCTTCCAGTCACTGCCAGTGCACAGGTGCAAGCAGTAAGAAAATGAATATTCTGAATATCCAAATATACATTTAATTCTGGGAAAAGAAAAAAAAAAAGGGCAAAAGAAACTGAAAACAACAAAACCCAAAAACCCCTGCTTTAACCTTTTGGCAAGGCTGTGATATTCACACCGCCTAACTTTAGTTCACACTTAGGTGCTCGTGTTAGGAGCAGGAGTTAACAGTCTCTGCCAGTGGAAAACAGCGTTCCCCTTCTCTGCATCTAAGTACTGCAAAACTCGCTGCATTGCACTGCCTTTATAACTTTTTTTGTGACAGACTTTGAATAAGCTGGGAAAGTCAATGACATAGCTGGATTGCAAATTCAAAAGGCCTTTTACAAAGGATTATAGTGCACGGAAGTGTCCCCATTTTCCTTTACGAGGCTTTGTGGTAGTTGCAGTCTCTCGTTTTCTATTAGCGATGTGTTCTGCAGAGTGAATCAAAGCTTGCTTGTATTTAATTCTGGGTAGGATCCCTGATGCCTTGTAAATCTGATAAGAATTGAGTACAGGAGCACCGAGTCCCAAGCGTCATGATTCTGTAGATTCCTTTTTTTTGTAGTGAAAATTTTCTAGTATCAGAAACTACATTTGGGTAACAAAACCCTGTTAGAATATATTTTAGCAAGATGTAGCTGAAGTGATGCAATAAGTAATGAATTTCATTGTGAATGACAGAAGATACGTGAGTTTCTTCATATCTGAGGAAGATACGTACCGGCTTTTATCTCTATGCTCTGTGCAAGTATGATCTAACATTTAGATTTACCAGATCCTTATATCAGACCCTGCTGTTTTAAAGAAGAGCACGTGAACCAATTAATATTTCATATGATACAACTGTTCTTCCTTCTGTGTCTAAACCACATTCTTGGAGATTTGCATTATGTGAAAAGACCTTATATTTGATAAATTGACTTTTAGAATTTGAAGTGACTCTGAATGGGTGGTTCCTGGTCCTTCAGAGAAAATTTAATAGAGAAAAAGACCATTTAGCAGAGTTTTTAAAATCTCACCATTTGTGAGGGGTGGCAAAGACTGAGTTTAAGACTAACAGAAAGGAGACTTCTGTGCAACAGAAACTATAAGCACAGACCACTGTGCTTTCTGCCCTTTTAAATACAACATTGCTTAATTCTGTTCATACAGGGTTAGAGTGATATTTTAGCAGTAGTGCTGCCTTTTTCATCTGAAAATGGTGAAAAATGTATGGCAAAGAATATAATGAAAGAGATTTATGGTGATCGGCACCTTGCATAATTTGTTCAAACTCTGATGGAATCAGATGCAGATAGGTTCTGCAGTGCCGAGCCTTCAGTTTTGAAAGGCATGGAGACACATGACGACCTCCGCAGTCAGGGCAAAAAAAAAGTTGATGATTTTTTAAGTATTTTTGCTCGATCTAGATCTTTTGCTGATCTTGCTTTAAGCAAAATTTTAAGGTGTGGAGTTTGGTTTAATACCATGGGAATTTCATTGCAAATTTCGGACCGTGAGCATTTGCACTCACCGAGTTGTAACAGCCACAGCAGCGCTCAGCGACGGTCGCTGGTGCGAGGGGAGAGCAGAGGGGACCTGTGCAGCTGCAAGGTGCTGCAGCCCAGGGATGTGGCAGAGGACCAGGGCACCGAGGCTGCTTGTATTCCACGTGATCTAAAACCATCAGTGCAAACTGGAAATAATACGAGCAGCAATGTGCTGGGATACAGTACTGAGATTAAGCTTATTGCTTTGTGCAGATTTCTTCATAAACAAGCACTTTCGTATGGCTTTTAGGATGATATTAATTGATTTGTACTTAACATAAAAATTAGTTTTGAAAAAACATTATGATGGTGACTTGCCTTATCAAAGCACGTTAAAAGGAGACTAATCTGCTGAGTGTTTTGAGTAATTTTATCCTTATTTATTTTTGCTGTACTTGGTAATACCAAGCAAAAAAAAAATTGATTGGAAGTTTCTGTCTAAATGAAAAGTGGGTGACTAATTGTTGGGAGGATACTTCTTTAGTCTCAGCTCTCATTTCATCCATATATGCAGATGGAGGAGCCGTGTTTTGAAGCCCATTTCAGTTGGCAGGAGTGGTCCTCTTTGGTGGTGCCAGGCTTAGGAGAGGAAGGTCGTACATTGCTGAACCCAGCTTGTTCCTGCAGATGCTTCAGGGCAGATTCCTTGGCTTGCTCTCAGCTCCAGCATCAGTAGGTCACCAAAAACCAGGGACTTTGATTCAGGGACCCCATGGGAGGTCACAGCCTCCTGCCCTGTGCCCAGGGACACTGGGTGTGTGTACACCCTTAATCCCTGCTTGTGCCTCATCACGCTTGCATGTGGCTCCTGTGTGCCCAGGGTAGGTCTGCTCATCGGCTCGCTGAGTAGCTGCACTGTGCACCTCTGCTTCATCATTACAGTATTATTTCCAGCCGGTGAGTACCTGCAGAGCTCTTTCCTGTTTTGAAGAGAAAGGGGGTGGGTTGAGAGAATTGTCAAAGCCAAACGGAGCGATCTTTGTCTGAGCTTACTTTTGTTCTGATGTTGGTTTCTGTGCCTCATTAGCAGTGCTGCGATTCATCTCTCTGCATTTCATCATGCTGTGTAATGTGGCAGAGTGGTGCGGGCTCATGTCATGCGTCAAAATCTAAGAAGTCATCCTGGGGAAAAATTGAGCATTATCAAAAAAAGTCAGAATTATTTATCATTTTAAATGGCTTAGATAGCGAGGTTAATACTGGTTTAGATATACAAAAATCACCCAGAAAGTGTTCACCTCATTGATTTCAGTGGAACGGTGGTGGAATTCAGCTCTGTGCAGGGAACCATCACAGGACCTCTTTACCATTCTGGAGAACTGACCCAGAGAGAAGGGAAGAACCTTTGGTCACCATTTAATCCCTTCTCCTTCTCTAAATGCGTATACCAAGCTGGAATACGCTCAGCACATAAAGTTTGTGTTTCTCTTCTACGCAAGAAGCAAGTTTCCTCTGATACTCTCTGCCAGACTTGTTCAGACAGATGGCTGACCTCATCTACCTTGTCTCTGACACAGCAAGTTGTGGTACTTGTCAAGCAGTCAACTTGAAGGACCTGTCCAAAGATGTCTCTGTTTTTATTGGAAGTATGCCCACCATTTAATTTCAAGAAAACTTAGTGTTGCTTATGAAAAAGTTGTTGCTAACCGGTAGAGGGAATGGAGTTGTTATTATGAACAACTGCTCTTACCAAGGGTGTCTCGCCTTTCATCTGTGCAGGTAATGTGTTTCTTGCCCGTAATGTGTAGTTAATATCCTGTGCTGTACTGCAAGTAGTACAAATACCGAAGAACATGAACAGAAGGCAGAATGCAAACATGTATTTTAACACTGAAAACTTTGAAGCTGCTGTTGAGACTTCTTGGGCTGTCACCAGTTATGGCACTAGTTGACTTTGTCTCACACAGCAAACTAATAAACCTGTTAAATATATTCCTTTCTAATCTCTTTGTGTTCCTCAGATTAATGCTTCTATATTAGTAAAAACTAATGTTTTTACTGATCAGCTTGAACATCTAATGTGAAACCTTATCTACAAAAGGCACCAACAAATTTTTGAGGAGCTGCAGGTGCACTCAGAGGCCAGTGCTGCAAGCCCATACCCGATTTTCTGTGCTAAAGCTCTGCATGGTGCCAACACAACCAGTGCCAGCAGAGCAGCCAGGCAGCTCTGGTTTGCTTTTTGCTCCCACTCCGAGTTGTTGGGGTTTTTGCTATGCATTTAATGACAACTGTACTCCAGTGGCCTTGATTGCCAAAATGGATGCCTATTTACAGTGCCTTTATTAGCATCCAAGTACATGTTGTTATTGTGTTGGTTTTAACATCCTGAAATCACAGAGCTGAAAGTTTTCATTTAACATGCTTGGTTGCACAATATGCAGTATTGGATAGGATAATGAAACTCCATCTTTCTGATTTTATTGACCTAATTGTATCATCTGTATCTCTATTACTTTGTTAAAGTACTCCTTCCCTCCCAGCCTATTGAAATTACACTACCTCATACACAGAATGAGCTACCTTTACTTTAATGTCACCAAGTGTGAAATGCTTTGTTTGGTTTTTTCCTTCATGAACCCTTTGTATTTCGGAAACTTTATTTTCTTTTTTTTTGTTGTAGGAGACCCTTCCCCATTACAAGGCACCTACGTGCTTGACTGAAAGCCAGATCCAAGTCAGATTTTATTTTCTTCGTTATACCTCTTGACTTCAGTTCTTTAACCACAGGCTGCTTTCAATCCTCACTTATAGTAACTCTCTCCTATATCCCTTATGTAGGTATAACCATACAAAAGGTGTTGGCATCAAGGAAAGAAAAGAATTTTGTATGTTTTTACATTGAAAACGAGTTATTTAGCTACATGTCAAGTTAAAGTTGACTTTTTGCTCACAAAATGCTTTACCCCAGAGTAGGAGGGTTCAGAGACCCTTTGGCAGCGGTGCTTTGTTCCTTCGACAGAGGAAATACCACCTTTTTGCAGTTTATATATTTGCACTAACATAACATTATTCTACTCCTATTTGAAATCCTGAAATGTTGTGTTGGAGAGATACTGCTATTGTGTCAGATGTATTAAGTAATAATAGCTCAATATTTTTACAGGCATCTGTGAATAGGTGTCATACTCATGGTTTTATTATTTTCTTATTTCTTCCATGACTTCGCTGTTGTTATCTCAGAACAGTTTCAGAGGCTTTTGGAGTTTTGTTTTCAGAAATCTGAACTTCATTGTGGGTTCTGCAGTCCTGAGCCTAAATTGGTCCTTTTCTGGAGTCACCCACGCAGTGATACATAAATTACATTTCTTGGAGCCTCATGTCCTAGCTGGCCCCTAAAAGGAACTTCTGAAGTAAGTCAGGAAATTGTCAGGGAAGTTTTCAGAGCTGCCCTTGCACACAAGCACAGAATTTGGGAGTAGATTCCCAAGTGTTTACATCAAGATCTACTTAGGTACTCAGATGTGAGTATGCTTTGCATAATAATAATCTATAAATGTAATTGCTAAGTTTTGAAAATTTGAATGTCTGAATAGATGATTCAGTTACTTAACAGTAGGTGCAATAATAGAATCCCTGCTGTGTTTTACATCCATGTCCCTGCAAAATGTATTTTAACCTTTAAAAGAAAAAAGTACATATTTATGCTTACCTCTGATTTTTTCTGTTTGTAGAGTAAAAGCAGAAGCAACACTTAAATAGAACAAGTTAATATCTTATTCAGTTACAGTGAGCAGCAAAGGAAAAAGTCAATTCCAGCACTGGTATTGTCCAGTGTGAGAAATGATATTCTGAGCTAATGCTACACACTTGCTGTAAAATGACTCTTTGAAGCAGTTAATAGAAGAGAAATCTGTTCACGAAATTCAATATTTGTACAGAAGTTCTTTGCTTCTGTTTTAAGATGAAACTTTAGTCTCGACGTATTGTTTCTGCTGATGTTTGTGAGGCAGTCGGGACCAAAGCAATCCCCAGACAAGAAAAGGCATTCTGGCCCAGAAACTTGATCCCTTGATTCATCTTTTAAACTGCATTTTCTGTTTTGTTCCCACTGCCTTTATCAATCCCTCTCTCAGAAGCGCTGTGTAAGGTGTTGGAAACTTCTTTGAGACTAAGACACAGCTTTGAAATGAAGCCTTTGAATAGAAGAAGATACTTCTGTGCTTCTGGAGAGAAGCACAGAGCCTGGGGCGTCCCTCCTCCTCGAGGGGAGGCTGTGCGGAGCTGTGGCCTATGCAGGCTTTTATTTATTTTCCTAGTTAATATTTAAAATATCCCTTAAAAGCAATGCATTTAATAATTTAGGATGCAGTCAAAAATGCTGTTCTATTATCTTTTTATAGTATGGCTCTGTTTTCAACTATAAAGTAAATGCCAAGGAATGAGAACCTGAGATTGTTTTAAATTCTGAAAATATGAGAAGCTACTGCATAAATGCTTTAAAAAAACCCAGCCTCTAATCTATGAACTTTCAGATTTTGTAAGGCATTCCTGGCTGGTCACAAACCCCAGTAAGGGCCAGCTGAGCTGGAGGAGGGAAGGACGCCTGAGTAACTAAAGTTAAGTATATGAGACTGATAGCTGTGCCGGGTAACTGCAGGTAGGCTGACCATAGTGATGGTGTTTTATAAATCGCTTTTATAGTATTTCAGTGTTCCTGGCAGTTCAGTGCCAGCAAGGAGAAAAATTATACAAAAGGATGCCCAGAGTTATGTTGTAATTTTGGTAGTTTTGGTGTGAAAAAGGACAGAGCTGCTACTGCTGTGCTTTCACCCGAGGCTCACACCTTTCACAACCAGTCCTTGTGGTTCAGGGTAACAAATTTTATGCAAAGCTTTTTATTTTGTTGTGTTTAACTTTAGTATTTTTCCTCTTGGTCGGGGTCGAATGCAGCCTCACAATTTTAAACTTACCTGAACAGGTCTTCCAAGTTTGGAGTTTAAAGCAAGTCAGTTTTCAGATGGGATTCCTAAGGAAACCCAGGGACCTGGCAGGGAGTGCTAGTCACATCCCAGGAGCTGCTGTTTGGTTTTACCTCCATCCTGAACCAACGCTTGAAGCTTACACGGACTTGCTATAGGTGTTGGTGTGTTTCAGAGGCGTGACGCAAGGTCCTGGTTAGGAATGGGCCATCAAAAGTCCATGGTGTTAACTTATAACTGGTTCTGGCCAAATGCTGTGTGAGTTTGTTGCAGGGCAGGTATATAAGTGATACTTCCATTTGGATAGAGCATTTGTGTTCAATCGTCATCATGATGTTTATATGAAATTTCCCATTTCTGTTAGGGAACTGCTGTCATCCTCATCGGAAATGATCTCTTTACCTGTCTCATGGCATTAACAAGAATGAAACGCTCCTTGCAAAGTCCTTTACAGATTTCAGGAGTAATAGTATAAAGTGAAAAAAAGTTGTTAAAATCTTCCTAAAATCTAAGAAGTGTCACCTATGTGCACTGTGTTTTTCTCAACTTTACTTCTTATGTAAAATAATATCAAAATGTCAACTGGAAGTAAATCGCTGTGCCCAGTCTCTGTCACGCAAGCAGAGAGACATCTCAAGCGTGAACAGTTGCTTCAAGCAGTCTTTTTGTTGGGAGTCTTGAATTTTTCCTTTAAACCTTCAAATGACCCCAGCCACAGCGTTCCTGTCCAAATCCAAACTGACTGGCAGACCAGGGAGACCAAATCTTCTGATCGGCACTGAGTTCAACTTCTTTTATATAGAAACCTGATGCTATTTATACATGTTATTCATTAGCACTTACTAAATAGAACTGTGAAGAAGTATCAAGAGACACACAGTTATTTAGTGTACCCTGTGGAAAAGATGAGTGTCTAATATACTCATCCCAAGATTTGATTAATTTCCTACAAAAGAAGAAACAGTCCCTGTTGAAAACAGCCAGTCCCTGGCTTGAAAATTCACAACAGACAAGATTCAAGGGGGTAAAGGCAGGTTTGATGCAAGACAGATTTTTTTTCCTTTTCCTTGAAAAACACAGAACACGCTTGCCTGGTCATACCATACCAGACCAGAAGAAAGCCATGCACGGAAGTAATTGGATATTTGCTTGGCTGCTTTTCTTGTTTCTGATGGAAATACAAACAAAAACTATAAACCATTAATCTTTAGTTTAGTTTTGCTAAGTATTGAGCAGCATTTAAAAACAATTACTTTGCTTCAGCAGCAGAAGTCATTAAAGGAGAGGGATGTACCAGCTGCTGCAGCTCAGGATTTGTACAAGAGCAGGGTTGTATCTTGTTTATATTGGTATGGGCTACAGAACAGGTAAAATTTACTTAGGGCTTCTATTTAAAGCTCAGAACTTGAGGAATTCAGAAGATTTTGCCAAATTGATTGTTTCTTTCCAACTGATACAACAAAAAAATTTCTTGTATGTAAGTGACTTTATAGAAGAACGTAATTTCTAAAGTACCTTTTTACTACTCCTTTCTTTCCTATCTCCCTGCTGTTGGTATGATCGGTGAAATGCTGCCAGGTGTAAAAAGTAGATAATTCAGTGTCTAGTGAAACAAAGGGAAAGCATCCTGTGGATTTCAGCTTTGAGCTCTGGCACTGCAGATTTTTAGACAAGTTATATTGTGGTTGTCTGTGTTGTTCCAATCTGCCATTACCCACTGCTGCTGCTCCAGGAAATGTTAAGCCATGTCATATTTACATAAAAAGATGCACAGAAGGTTTTGGTACTCTGCTCTGGAACATGCTGTGAGTGAGTGGGAGAGACAGAAGTCTTGAGCAGACCTTTGATCCTGAGCTGGCATTGCTGAATCCACGGACTTGGAGCTTCTTGCCATCAGATTCCCTACCTTTCCACCATTGTTCCCACATTGTCCTGTGTTGGGTTTCTGCACATTTCCAATCTAAGGCTGAACTGAAATGCCTTAGAGTGATGGTGCCCGGTGCCACGCTAGCCCAGCCCTGACCCAGCTGCCCGGAGCCGTGTGTGGGAGCTGAGGTGTGGTGTTATCACAGGCTGCCTTTCCTGGGACACTGCAGAGGTGAGGGCAGAAGGAGGGCTCCTTGCCTGAACAAGCACCAGGAATGGTGCTGAAGCACCACTGGTTTCAGGTGATCTAATGCAGAGTAAGGGCTCAACATTTCGTTAGAGATAGTCAGGGCTTTTACACACTTGGATGCGGCAGGCCATGAGCTCATTTAGAATTCAAAATATCACTAAATAACACTAAAATCCGGCAATAAAGAAAAAAAAGTGGGTGTTGCCAGGAGATGACCAGATAGCATTGCTGTGGAGCTGCTCTTGTCTGCTGAGGCTGTGGCATACCCAGACCCTCAGCTTTAGTGTGGCTCCTCATCAGGATTAATACAGTGGTTCTGGGGATAACCAGCCTCTCTTTGTTGCTAGGAGATGCTTGAATCACATTGCTGCCGATGGGCTGCTGGCACGCAAATACTTGAATGTCTTTTCTGTTTCTAGAATGCTCCAGTGTGGAGCAAAGATGGAAACTGGGCTGTAAAATCACTTCTAGGTCAAGAGAGTGAAAAGTAATGCTGCTGGAATTGGCAGGTTTTTTTCAAGAATGAGCCAAGCCAGTGGCTCCTTCAGCATTTAAAAGTCTGTTTTATTTAAAATTACCAAGTGAGATATTGCACTTCCTTCATATAGAGTTCCCAAAGACTTTCCTCCCTTTGGGACATCGATTTGGTCTTCATGCTGAAAAGACTTTATCAAGCCAGTACAAACCATTATGATAAGCTGCTGCTCAGTGGGGCCATGTTCCTGCCTGATCAGTCAGCTCATGAGGAGGTAGCTGGCCTCTCCCTGCACATCACAAACCTCCTTGAAGATAAAATGCAGCTTGTGATGTTCATGGTTTTGGCCAATGGATCAGAACAGAGTGAAACATCTTAATATGTTGAACAGTCACCATGTCTCTGAGCCCCAGCTGCCTCCTTTCACCCTCGGTGCTCAGAAGAACAGTGTAAAGCCAAATAAAGATATGTAATAAATAGGACCTGACTAATTTATTCACGCAATAAAACAGCAATTGCCTAAAGTTAACTGAGCAAAAACAGGCTTGCACTGAAGTGCTAAATTAATACCTCCCAGCTGCACAGAATCCATTGCTCGAGTACATTTTGCAGAAGTTTAGAAAGGTGGCATTAAGCGTGAATGTGTTTTAAAGATTATTAGAAAGGGCAGTCCTTGTGAGTAATTCTGGTTTGCGTTATTTTTAGCATTGCATTCAGAATACTTTAAAATAAATTTTATCGGCAACTCTTGCACTGAACTGCGCAGCCACGGCTGACTATAAAGACATTAAAGACCGAGAGCCCTGATGCCTTTTTTTCAGCAGGTAACTGACAATCGGATATTCTTCTCCATGGAGTATTTATTACCTCTTTCCTTTTCCTGTATTGTTTTGGGTTTTCAGCCCTGCCTCGCAGCAACTCTCCGTGACAGCTCGGCAGTATGTCCTGTTGCAGCAGCTGCAGCTCCGAAATCTCCTCACGCTCCTCCCCAGCTCTCCGTGGCACGGCCGTGCTGTGTGCCACAGCGGGACCCAGAGCTCCTGCTGCAAACACAGGACAGGCCACCTTCCAGCAAACCCAACAAACTGCCACATGGAGCACACTGGCCACTCAAATATATTTTTTTGCATAAAGACAGTGCACGATTTGGTTTAAGTTCTGATGGTAGGAGTTAGTCTTAAGTTTTTATGGCTTAGACGTAGACTCTGTCCCCCTCCACACTCTGCAAGGAGCCACGTCATGTCATGGAGCGATTGGTGGCAGGTTGCGACCTTCCTGTGTTCCTCGAAGGAAGAGTTGTGTTGCTCTTTGTGTGATAATGCCTATACGCCACTCTTACGCTCTTGCTAGCTTGTCATCTTGTCTTTGTAGGATGGTTAGACTCGCTTATCAGTGGTGCTTGTCACCCTGATGCGGCTTTCTGTGGACAAAATTTACAGCTACAAATCCCAGAATGCCTATTAAAAGGGCAGACAGTGTTAGAATCTCTTGGTGGTCTGAAAAATGAGAGAACCTCAAATAGTAAATAAAATCAGGGAGAATTAGAAATTAGGTAATTCCTGGTAATTAGGAAGCAAAGTGAATTTTAAAATGTCAATGTACAATAAATACAACAGCAGAGAGAAAAATGGCAAAATCCACCCCCTACCCCAAGTCTGAAGTAATTTTGAGCAAACTGTGACTCGTGTTCTGTGCCTGCAGATCTCAACTGCGACCTCTGCAAACTAAGAAAAAGCTCTTTGTAGCCTTGTAATACTTCTATTGCTTGCAACGTTTGTTTTAGCCGCAATAGCGAAGTAACCCTCTAAAAGTAAAATACTGACATATCTAAAGGAAGCCCACAGTCCATAACATCATTTAGCAGAAAGAGATCTTTACGTTGTTTTCTAGCTTCCATCTTTCTAGTGCATTTTAGTGATGGATGATGTTGCAAAAGGATCCTGCCTGGTTCACGATGCTGTATAACACACAGCTGGTGCAGCTGAGAGGGGACTGCATTCACCTTCAGCAGCAGTGTGACTCCCCTGGGCTGTTATTTCCCAACCCCACTGTTCAACCAGTCTGACTCGTGTCTGTGTGAAGGCAGAGTCAGAGAAAGTAGGGAAGCTGATGTCTTCCCGTGTGTGGTGGATCCTATTACAGGGTACGGGTGTTAAACATGGTCTTGAAGTGTGAACCTTGGATTTGAATATAATAATTCTTGTCTAGAGTCTTTCTCTAAGCTTCATGGAAATTACTAATGTCATTTTACTTATAAATTATAGATGTTTCTACAATGTGCCAGGTAATTTAACATACTCCCTGGAAATTAAGCCATTAATCCATTCTCCATCAGACATTTTCATGCTTTTTCTTATAATAATGCACAAGAAAAGCTCTCTTAAAATCCTACAAAACACTGCATTGTCCTTTTCCAATTCTCTCCTTGATTTTTGCTCCTAGCATACCGCCAGTAAAATATTCAGCAACAGCTAGGCAGCTACTCTTCTGTCGCCAGTGCTTATTGCATTAGTCACAATTATCTCTCTCTATATCCACCTGCTGTTATTCCAGCTCTTGTGGCCTTTTCCAGTTGTGCAAATATATATGCATACTCTTGAATTCATGAATAGGATGAATAATCACTTTAGAGTCTTTGGAACAACCTACCTCCCTCAAGATAAGAATGTGAACAAGTGTTCAATCACAGATTTAAATTGTAAACTCCTTGGAGCAGGAATTGGTTTCTGGTAGGCCTGTATAATGCATTTTGCACTAGAGGGCTATAACTGGACTTCTGTCCTACTGTGAATAAAATGCTAAGGTTTAGGGTTTTAAAACTCTTTATCATAAAGCCAAGTAAATACAAAGTTGGTACTTTTGAAACCAGTATTTAATCACAACAAAATGATTGCCAGCTAAGGTGAAGCAGTGAACTCTGAAAAAGCAGCCAGGAATTAAAGCCAGTTAGGGTGGTGGTGTTTACTAAAAATGCCCAAGTGATCCCTCTGCACGTGGAGAGGCAAATCTCCTTTCTGGGGAGGAGCCAGTGCTCTGGAAGGGACCCAGCAGCCTGACACCTTCTGACGTGCAGAAGCACACTTGGAGGGCAAGACTTTCCCTGCTGAGTGAAGTCATCATCTGCAAGGCCTCTGACATCCCTCAGCAAGTGAGACTGGCCAAGTCAGGTATTTGTGCCAGTGGGTGCCAATTTTGGGTCCTTGCTGCGAGCACATTGGGACAGGAGAGGGGGATATGGCTGTTGCTTGTCCTGCAGCTGCAGGGCTTTTGAAGGCCACCGCTAAGAGGCTTTTGCTCTTTGCATCAGCTCATTTCTTAGCCTTCCCCACTGTTTCACTGATGGTTTTTCCCTGTTTCATTCTTCTCTCTAGCTCAGGCAGTGGTGTTTGCCCCTGCTTGCTCCAGGGCTGTGCAGCACACGGCTCTGGCAGTGGCTTGGTGGAGCCATATGCGTGAACATGACACATGGGAACTCCTCGTATGGATTTCCTTGAGCAAGGGTAGGTGACGTGCTTGCAGGCAGTTAGTCACTCGTTCCTGATGTATGATTTCGCATCCTGTATATTCCTGCACAGGGTAACGGCAGTGCCACATCTTCAGCCTTTTGCCTGGTGTCTGTGACTAGTAAGTGGACCTTACGAGTCAGTAACTGGCTTTCAGGTTATAAGAAGCACCATACTGCTGTGGGAAAGCCTGGTCTTGCCAAATCTCTCTGGGGTTAAATCTAAAAATCAGAGTAAATGGGAAGATTCTTATTGATTTTAGTGGACTTTGCATACTTAGCTGTATGGCAGGAAATACCTGGAAAAAACCACAGGCTTTAAAATACCAAGGTACTAGAAGTATTGAACTGCAAGTGGAAGATGTGTCTTCAGATGAGCTTCTGCTGAGTGGAGGGAAAGGTGGTCAGTAGTGGGAGTGCACATCGCTTCACACAAGATGTGTTTGAATCACCTCTTGCAACATTTTTGGTAGCAATTAGGTGCACTCACAGTAATGGAAATCTGGACACTTTCTTCCCGGTAATGATTTACTGTATGGAAAAAAATGAAGTATAGGAAAGTTTTGGATTGTAGCCCACAGGGTGGAAGTGAATGATCGCAATAGTTGAGCCATCGTTCACTGCACTGTCATCATCTGTCGGCAAGCTGGAGGATGTAAGCACCGGCTGTCCAGGGACACAAATCAGCTGAAAAAATTATGTCTTACAGGCTTCCAGATACTGATCATGGGAATATAATCAATTATAAAATCAATGTAATATGTGGAACTTGCGTTCACATTCTGAGCACTACAGGTTTGGAAGGATTCTGGCCATGTCGGAAAATGTGAATGCTGCAGGAGTTGTCTTCCTGTCTTTATAAAAGATTATTTTATAAACTGAAACAATCCTGATTCACATGTGCCAGCACATTGGCCATCTCTGCAGCACACTGATCGTGGGTTTTCAGTGTTCCCCTTGTATCCTGCTTTTATCCCAAGTTGTGAAGTACTTAAGTAAGGTATAGAAAGTAAAACTGCATCAGATAGAATGGGTTGAGAGATTGGATACAGGATCCATGTGTGCTTGGTGTGGAAATACTGATTGCAGTCAAGTCAAGGAAAAATTCCTATTGACTTTAGAAGGGCCACATGTTCTCCCTACCTCCTCTTTTGCTGTTTGCTCCAGAAGATGAGAGAAAGACTCTGCTCTTGCTCTTTAGCAGTTTCCAGAAATCTAAGATGACTTTCATTTAACTCAAGATCCATATGTTCATCAGATTGTGATCAATGACACATAGTTTTGAATCGTGACTGGCATTTTGAGCATATGACATTCCTTATAACATTATTTCGGACACTGTTATTCCAGGCACACAGAGCAGGTGAACTACATCAGTCACCAAAATTAGATATTTATTGCTAGGGGAAGAAATTCCTTCTGCCTCCCCTAGAAGTCAGCAGTGTATGCCAGCTTGTATTTTTATGATATTGGTTTTGTAAGAACAATTTCTCACTTTTACTCATTTGAGAATTGAATTAGTTTTTGCTGCTGCTTCACTGATTTCACAGATCGTCTCCCCACAATCATTTAACACGCTATTAAATTCTAGAGTATGTTGTCTGTACATCTGATAATTTGATTTTGAGTGATGTTTGTGACATTACTAAGCATTTTAGTCAGCAACAACAATGTTAGTAATATGTAGTGAGGCTTTTAACAATGAGCTCAAAAAGAGATGTGGAAACCCCAGTGTACGGCTGGCAATGACCAGAATGGATCCCTCCCAAGGCCGTTGTCTTCCTGCAGCTTCTCAGGCTCAGTTCACTCAAAATTGCTGCTTTTGCATTTTCATCAGCTTCCTTAGTTTCTTCTATTTAGTCCAAACTGTGCAAAGGTGGATTTCATAAAGCCATTTTTAAACAGTTTGGAGCTTCCAATCTACAAAACATGAAGTACTCTGAGGATTGTACTTCTCTCTCGAAATATCTATATATTGCATGTTGTTATTCAGGGGCTTTCAAATGCCAGAGAAGACCTAACAGGTCTTCTAACTGATGGCCTAACTGTGGCCATCTATTTATTCTCCAATTCTAGGCCTCTTTGCCCAGAGCAGCTCTTTCCACTGAAAGCAAACACTGTGAAAGCCACACTGCTTCAAAAGTGTTGAGCACGAGAGAAGATTTGATGTGTCCGAGTACCAACTTTGACAGATAAGTTACACTGGCTTTAGGAATTTGTCATGTGGAAAATTAGTACAAAAGGGGAAAAAAAAGAAAATTCTGTTTAATCAACAATGCAGATTTATCTTTCTGCCCAGAGATATTCAAGTTAAGGCAGAGTGTATTTGTCTGCAGTACCACGTTACCAATCTGTCAACAGCAGAAGTGGTTTCTGAGTTCTCCATCCCAATCCAAGGGCTCCTTGGTGGGATCCTCTTCAATATCTCTCACTGGAGAGGGTGCCTGTTCTCTGCGAGTGTTTGAGTGACAGTGCTTTAATGTAGATCTATGGTATTATCTAATTAAAAGTAAAAAAACCCAACCACCAAACATCAAAGTACCGGTGACTAGAAGCCAGTGTGGCTTAAGTTCACCTTTGCAGATTCTGAAAGTGCACAAGCCGTGATCGGGCTGCCTGTAAAAGCCAGCTACAAGCTCATATACCAGTTGCTGATGGTCCCAAGAACAGGTACCTTTCTACCTGCAATCACAGTAGAAAATACATGGTCTGTTCCAATTACTACCTCTTGCTCCGCTTGCTTTGCCATCTATGCAGAGGTTCACTGCAAAAGCTGGAGGTCTCCGTTTGCTGGATTGGTACTCCCTATCTGAACCTTTCTGGATGTTGTGACAATTGAACTTTTGTGTAATTCAGTACAATGGCCATAACTAGAGGCAGGCTCTGCTCGGCGGTGGTGCTGCAGCTGGTGCAGGTGTCATCAGACCGAGCAGGAGCAGGTGAGAGGGGACAGGGCTGAGGCCACCTTGCCCTGGCATCGCTGTGAGTGCGTGCTGCTGATGGAGAGGCACCAAGTGAATACACTCCAGTGCTGGACCTTGGCTGATCACACAGCTCTGACTAATGCTCACCTGGACACATTTTGCTCTATCCCCAAAGGACGTGAACACAAAATAGCTGGTACCTTTTCTACCACTTGGTCTTCAGGCCCAGGTTCGGTCTGGGACACTCCTCATTAGCAGGACAAACCACTGACAGAGACTATAGTGCTTTGCTTTCTCTTTTTTTTTTTTTTTTTTTTTTTTCCTGGGGATGGAAAAAGTGGTATGCTGTGATGAGCAGAAAACCTCTTACTTTGCTGCTTATTTGGTTTTGTGTATTTTTGGTTTCTCCCTTAAAGTCTTGTCCTACAAAATTCTCCTGTGGCTTGTGAATGCTTTGCTTTGTGAGCATTTAATCCAGTGTGGGCTTCAGCAGTAATTAGTAACGTGGATATTTATGGAGACATTCTGACCTGCATTGTTCATGAATATTTCACCATGGTGGAAATTTCACACCCTATAAATCACTAATGAAAATGTCTATTCCCAGCTGCATATACCTGACGTGCTGTTAATCTTGCTGTATCCATTGGAGGCAGAATTACTGTCAGATTTGCAACACAGAAATGAATTGATTTTTAATTAGTGACCCCAATAGTGTAGGTTAAAAATTATTCTTTAAATGGTGATTTAATGGCCCTTTTCACATAATGCTTCATTGCCTGTAGTGATGTTTTTGTAGACTGCCATTCAAGCAGATGCTTTGAAGGACAGTATAACAATTGTTGGGATCAAAAGGATTAAGGAGAAGTGCAATTTTATGGGGAAGGTGGCTCTGAAAGCAAGAAGTGTCAGAGAGAACCCGTGAAACTCGTTACCCTCTGTATTGGCAAAGCTTTCAAGGCAAAAGTGGTGGGGTCCTTGCTTTTGGTCTTTTCTCAAAGCAGTCCTGAGCTGGGCCATCCAATCCTTGGATGAGGTTTCATGAAGGCAATTATTACAAATCAGATTATTGTGTTTGGAAAGATCATGAATTGTTTTGCCTGATTTATGAGTTGTATCCTTGTTTTTTTCATAATGTAATTTAGATCACTGCCAGCATTCATGTGTTCAGACACCTCTAATTGAAGGGATGACAGAATGGCATGGCACAAAGAGTGCAGCTTCTGTGAGATCATGACTGCAGATTACCTAATTGCCTAAGTGAAGAAAGTTACTGAAAGAATAGGATGATTACTGTTAAAATGATTGTGGAAAAAGATGTGAATCATACCATATGAGGGAGCTATAGCCTTCTCCTTTCTTGAAAGTCATACTCTCTAGCTGCATTTTAATCATCCTGTGTATTGCTGACTGCAGATGCTCACATTAAAAAAATATAAAAACTTAGACACTGGTCAGTGTCTGCGAAGCCTTCAGCTTATTAGATTGTGGGAGAGTATGAATTTCCAGAAATCAAGCCCTGCTGACCTTGTAGGTATGCATACTGTTGTATAAACAGATGCTTCTCGGTCTAAATATTATAGTGAGCATCTCTGCAGCCAGCTGAGTGCTTGCGATTTGGGAATGATAACGCCATCATCTTCTCTCATAGGAAGCCTTGTGATTTTCGTCTGAATTTTGAATATTCTACAATTAAGGGTTGTCTGCATCCATGGTGATTCAGCCCTTGATAAGGTCATAGACTTTTCATATGTTTACTGCTGTGACTTTTCCTGCAGGAAGGATAACCTAGACTATCTGTGGGCTAAATTTTGAGGTCTCATACTCAGTCGTGATTGTTAAACATGCAAGTTTGCCACAATTTACCTGATAAGCTCAATATCTGACATGTCTAAAATAAGGCCTCTTTCTATTCCTGCCACAAATATTAAAGAACTTGAAGCAGCCAAGTTCCATGAAAATCAAACTCAGTTTCTTGGTTCACGTTGCTAGGTTTTGGAGGAAAGCTTAATTCCTGAATTTAGATAATTCATGGTTGAAAACATTATCTTTCATGACTAACAACTCTGTCATGTTGGAGATCATGGAGCTGTGACATGACTAAATGTCCCTTTCTCAGACTACAGGCTTTTTTATATTTTAAAGAGGCTCATAACTGTTTTGTTAATCACTGCCTTGAGAGAACTCTTCTCTCTGAGGTACTTTGTCTGAACCAACACTCCAGAAGCAACTCTCCCACATTAGTTGTACTTGCCTTCAGCAGAAGCAGAGGGCACTCTTTTCAAAAGGAGAGAGCAAGTATCTTTTTTGAGAAAACAGATTAATCATAAGAGTCACTTCTGATTCCTTAAACTGGGGGCTTTAGCTGTCACAGAGAAAATGCCCCGAATAAGAAAAGCAGCCTACTCTGTACATCATCTCATGCCAAAGGCAGCTGGAGGGCTAACATAATAACATGATACATTCCTCTTTGAGGGCTTGTCCATTTCTATTCTGTCTTAATGTCCATTTCTATTCTGTCTTAATGTGCATTTGCACTGTGTTTTGGAGGTTATAAAAGCAGTGTTGATTCAGGACCATGTGCTTTCCAAGTCTCCATGCTCCCATATGGAGAGTACAGAAGGCAGAATGAACCCACCAATTCCTTCCCACTTCCCTGACTTTGAAGGGCAGCCCCACTTTCAGCTTTCAGGTGACTTTTTTCTTTAACTAAAATTAGTTATTCTCTGTTGGTGCAGGTTGCAAGCAGTTCAGCTCCCACCATGCCGGTGTGAGAACTCCATGCAGCCCGCCAGGGAATTCAGCAGAGCTAACTCTGCAGGACAGGGTTTGCAGGAACGGATCCCCAAACTCGTATTGTCAAACACTCTGACAAAATGGCAGATGAAATTCATTGTTGATAAACGTGCAGTGGTGCTCATGGGAGGAAAAACACACTTGGTGATAGTCTCTGAACTGGCTATTAACTCCAAGATCTCTTTCCTGAGTGGTTTTGTAGAACTATCCATTAGATTGTCAATTCAGCAACAAAGCAAGACAAACCAAAACCCAGCTGGAATGGGAGGAATTACTAGGAAAGGACCGGAGAATAAAGCAGAAAACATTGCTGTGCGGCTGTATAAATCTGTTCCGCACCCACATTTTAAACACTTTATCCAGGTTTGATTCTCTCTTCCCCATTTCTAAAAGGGATGGTGCAGTGGGGAAAAGCACAGGCTTTCAGTGCTGAAAAAGGGTGTGAGAATGCATAAACGGACTCATACTTTTTATGACAGCAAAGAGATAGCCGAGGTGGGTATGATTGAAATGTATGACATGATGAGTGGCTTGGAGAAGAGGCATGGGAACCTGGTGTGAGAACTAGCCACCTTCAGATAAGATGGTCACGTATAAGATTTAGGACAACTAAAACGAGGTGACTTCACACAGCAGTTCAGCTGGGCTGTGAAGCTGCCATTTATTGTTCTTGGTATTGAAAGCTAATGTTGTGTCTGGGCAGGTAGGTAAGTTCTCAGAGCAGTTAGGTATGCTGATGGGAGACTGGTCTGGTGAAGGCCACTGAGCATTTCTGTATCACCTCCGGCTCTGGTGAATCGGGAGATAAAACAGGGAAATACCGCTCCCTGTATGGCTGTCTTACGCTCACACTCTACCCTTGGCATCTAGGCACAGGGTCCTGGATCTTTAAATGATCTTTGATCTCTAGTTCTTATAACATGATTTTTTGGCCTCGTGTCCTACATCGGTAAATATAGACTTTCATGTTTAATGTATTTCATGTAATTCCTGAAGACTTTCAGTGTGTAAGGGAAAAAATGTATATAAACTGACAAAGTCAGCAGGTAGTGAAAAATGATGGGAGGTTCTAAGAGGGAGAGGGCCCTGTGTGTGATTTATTTTTTTTTCTCTAAAAGGATGCCACCTTAGCTAATTTAGACTTTTCATTGTTGCAGTTCATTATTTAAAGAGGGGAGGAGGAGAAATCCCACGTGCATGAAGCTTTAGGCAGTTTTTCATAATTTGGGAGTGTTCAGACATAATGCCATATTCCAAAAGGGCTGAGTATATTTGAAGCCAAGATTCTAATCTGATCATGGGATTAGTCAAAAATATAAGGTTAAGGTTGCAATTTATGTTTCAAACTCTGTGAAGTTCATTAAAATGAATGAAAGGAAGATGAGTCAAGGGAGCCACAAGAACCCCTAAGGACTCCTCAGTCAGGTCACTACGTCAGTGCTTACTCAGAATTGTGCAGTAAAAGCGACTTTGATAGTTGGAAACTCTGGGTGATAAGAAAGAGAAATTGTGGCCCAAATCTTTTCTATGCTCTTTTCTGATTTATTGATGACTTTGAGAAGGGCAACAGAAGCTGAATCCTGAAGCAGCAGTTTTTGTCATTATTTTTCTTCCCAAATAGCAAAGTGAAAGGGAGAGCGGGGGAAGCCGAGCGGGACGTAGTCTCTCCCTTCTCACCTGAAGACCAGGCCCCTCACTGTAGGACTGGAGGCCAGAGAAATCCTTTAATAGATTGAATGCAAGAGGTGGTTATGCTAAACTGATTTATAGGTGACTAAGCAAGATTCTTGCACAGCTCAATATCTCTGCATACTGTGATACCCACCTGCCTTCTGAGCATCAACAGTTGTGCTTTGGCTGAATCAGTCTGTAAAGCAAAAAACTGCAGCTGACTTTGCGCTGGAAGGGGCCAGGAGCACTCGCACAATCTGTCGTGGTATCGCAGGGCTGAGGGCAATGGCGGATCTGCAGGAGCACCGCATCCTGCAGCCATAGACAAATGGGTTTTTTACTACAAATGGAACAAAGCTGTTACTGGCATGTACAAAGGGATTGACACACTTCAAAATTTATCCTTTCTGTGATGCTACATTCCAACAGTACATAGCCTGAAAGTGAATTGTTCTTCTATTTTTCTGGTTTCACGGGCTTAAATCAATCTCTAGTATCCAGATCTTGGAATTGGCCCATCTGATGGCTTCATGCAATATCAGAACAACGAACACTTGGACTCTGCCATGCCTTTTGCAGCAGTTTATCACATGTAATTGGCTCTTCTGTCTTTCAGTCACAGGCAGAGCTGCCAGTGTCTCTGTACTTCAGCATGGAAAAATGAAGGCACCGTATGCATTTTGTAGTGCAGAAAACCACAATCTTGAAATCCTTCTTCCCTTGTGCTAAAACTGAGCACCTCTAAAATGTGGGCAATCAAGTAAGAGAAGAGGGGAATTTGTCAAGACGGAGAAGATCTGGGTTCAAAATGGAATTGAAGCCTATTAAGATACAGAGAAGTTTCTGATAGCTTCCCAAAGGCACGTGTGAAAAGTCAGCACACAGTTCCCATGGGAATTACGCACTCAGCCTAAAAACTTACAAAAATCCTTGGAGATGCATGTGAATTAATTTCATGTTTAGGTATCTCAAATGAACATGGAAGGCAGACCTGTTCAAATTGTCTAGAAAAGGTCGTCAGAGTGATGCTCCAGCTCACAACCTGGACATACTCTTCTGTAAAGTGTCCTGAGGCTAAAGGAGGCTGCTGCCAAACCAGTAACAGTAAACAATGTTCCACAAAATATTTGTCCTTTTGTTCCTGGTCGTGGGAAGAAGTGCAATGAAGGCAGGAGGGGCTCAAGTTTTGGTGACCTAGAGTAGGAGCTCTGGCTCTAATGATAAATGTAATCTGGTCAGGGCATTAGTGGGAAGACTGTGCACTGGAGAGGAGAGAGCCCCATGAAAATCTGCCTTTGGCTGGTTAGATAAATCCTGTGAGCTTATATAAAGGTAGAGACCAGGCCTGTGCAGAGCCAGTTGTACTCTGCTGTACGCAAGGAGTCTCCGTGTGAGGGGAAGAAGCCCAGAGTGTGTCTGCCCTTCCTTTCCCCCATTGCCCCATTTCTGGTTCTAAGTATGCCAGCTAACAGTCTGGGGTGCTCCTTTCTACAAAACAGCCTGTCTTCGAGTTTATTTGCATTTCCTGTAAGCTTCCCTGAGATAAGGCAGAGAAGCTGCCCCAAAAAACTCTGGACTGTTGTAAATCAGTTCCCAGTAGCTATCTTATGACTTCTTTTTAGTAGAATTTTGTGTAGTTACCCAGCAGACAATAGGATGATGACTTGATGTAGCTAAAACATGTATCAGGAAAAAAATGTTTTATCCGAATCAGTCAGGTGCAGCCCTAAAAGAGAAAGCATTTGTTGTTAAACAAGGTACTTAAGCAATGCGTAATTCAGGAAAAGCCTAAACAAGTGTCCTCCCTGCGTTCTTATTTTGAAATGAAACTTCCAAAGCCTGTGTCCTGGGGACAGCCCACCCTGTCCATGCTCAGCGTGGCTGCTCTCACGCCCTCCCAGCTTTGGGCAGAGCAGCCACAGCTCACCTCAGAGGCTCTGATTCTCCCAGGCACGACAGTTTTACTTTGTTTCTCGCTGCCAGCCAGGAGCACTGTATCAATACTGTACTAGTGATGTATCCGTTGGCTGAGGTTTCCAAAGCTGGGTAGAGAATATAAAACAGGAGTAGAGGATTAAAGGGAAGAGGGATTGAAAACTGATTTAAAGTATTCATTTAGATTTGAGTTGTAATTAGAGCATTTTTAATTTTTTTTTTATTTCATCTTCACTGCTTAACTGCTTCACTTTTTTTATTGTCTCATGACTATATGGTTACACCACTAAAGGGCCTATAGCTGCTTCATTTTATGTCCCTTTCAAGATGTAATTCAGGCTGATTTGTGAGAATCCACACCCTATCCCTATCTCTTAGCCTCTGAATGCGATTTCTTTGCCAGTTGTAGCTTTTCCCTGTTCTTTCTGTATTCTTTTTTGAATGATTATACACCTAGACTTGGAGCACTCCATAGCTGTTTCTTTGTCACAGCTTGTGCCAAAACCTCTCGGGAGTTTCATCATCCTGGATACAAGAATTTCCAGGCTGTGATGCACTCACAGACCCTGAACACATTGGCCCAGATGGCTTCTGGGTTCTTTACTATATCAAAGGTTGTCCTTACAGGCTTGCTTTTGTCTATATTTCCATTTAATTTAAATAGAATCAACTTGTTACTCAATGCCAATTTATTGTTCACAGTCAAATCATCTGTCATGCCCTCATTACTTACAAAACCAAGGCTAGAAAAGCAAAAGCTCTTGTTGGTTCAGTGTCTCAGTATGTTGGACTTCATGTATCTCACTTTATTAAAAGCCTTCAGAAATGCACAGAGAATCTGTCTCTGAGCTTCCATAAAAAGTAAAGGTAGCTAAATCCTCCTTCTACATTTGAAGGCTTTCCTGTTAGTGCGTTGTTAATATAATTCAATTATGTAGAGAAAATTAAACAGATTCTGATCTTGGCTTTACCAGTGTTTCATGTTACATCCTCCGTCAGATACTTTTGCCACTGCTGACAGCCTACATTCCCTGTCCCCACATAAAATATCAAATCCCTCCCATAACTCTCTTGTTACCAAGCTTTCAAAGTGTACAAATGGCTTTCTATCAACTTGTCAGGCATAGTCACTCTCATGAATCCATTCAGCTGACCCCTACAAAGCAGATTACTTTAGATACTGGTTGTCAGTGCTGGGTTTACAAACTCCTATTTCCCAGGTTTCTCCCTGGTCCTCCCCTAAAGCAGCAGGCAGCAGCCAGTGTCCCTTTGGTCACTCTGAATGTGGCCTAATACCCGTGGGAAACATTGCTTTGCTCTTCCACGCAGCAGTCTCCATAACGGTCGCCAGTGTTCAGACCAGAGCTCTCAAGAGCGGGCACGCAGCATTCTCATTTTGGATCACGTTCCCCCATCTGCTTTCAATGTGTTATTCTTGAGAGAAGGTTTGGTGACTAAACATTAGCGATGTAGTGGCTGCGGCGGGTGTCTGTGAGTCAGTGTTAGCTTCTTCCTTTGTAATGGGATAGACGTTGAATCAAAACACATTTGATAACAGAAATGTTAATACAGCTGTATCAGTGCCGTGGTTTATAATTTAAGGTTAAGATACACTACTTACTCATCCTTCCTCCACATAGCGCACAATTTTGGAAAGCAAATTTGAGGAGGAGAGTGCTGGAAAGCAGAACAACTATCTGTGAAGTGCCTGTTCCTGGGAGGGCTGGTGCATCCCAGGGTGTATTTGGAGGAGGTAAAAGAGGGCACAAGGTTGGTGGGATCTGTTGGATTGAGGACAGTTGTGTTGGTTTTCCTCGCTCCTCTGCACAAAGCAGTTTCATGGGCTGATCTTTGTGTTTATCATAACCTAATCACATAGATGCCTTTTTTGTCACAATTTTCTGTGTAACAGAAAATTCTGTACTAGAGGAAAAAATGCAGTCTCTCTCTTTCCCTTTTCACTTCTTTTTTTCTCTTCACTTGCCCTCAAATGAAGAAAACCCACAGGTCTTATGGAGGGAGAGAAGAATAGTAATGGTTCAGATTTACAAAGTGGTGGGAAGTTTATCAGGGAGCCTGGAGTTGAGGAAAGATCATGTAATTCTAATGCAAGAAATGCCAAGGAATTCAGTGAAATGATACATGGTTGGAAATATTTGCCCTATAGCTCTGCAACTTTTGGAAGACCAGCTTAAATCTGGCAATTGAAATCACTGTCACAGTTGAGGCTGCCAAGAAAAAGGAGAAGCAGCAACTAAGCAGTGAGCTGCTGAGCTGTGGAGCTCATTTTACACAGCAGTGTAAGCTACAAGAGATGTACCTCTGTGATCCATGGCGGAAACACTGGTTTTCAAAAGTGCTCAGCATCAGGCTGCAGTGATCATTAATTACAGTGACTGCACAGGTTAGTAATACTAATAATTACATTAATAATGTTACTGCTTGTTTTATGATAGTGTTCAGAGATCATTTTCCTGGATGGAATAAAAGTGATTAGGAAAGACTTAGCTGACGCTGTGGGTGCTGTGCTGGCAGGAGATAGCTCTGCTCTTTGAATGCCTGCCCATGTGCAAGATTAGCTTCACGTCGTGGCTGCTGTGGTGTGCTGGGGAGCATGTGGCAGAGACGTTGTTTTGAGTAGACGACAGTTGCTGTATCATTTTCTGTTATACCTTCCAGATAACGGGAAGATGAAACACGTTCCCTCTCCATCTATCTCTTTTCTGAAACTCCTGGGCAGTGCAAATCACACTCTTGTTACATAGAGCAATTCTCTCAAGCAGTGAATTTTAAATAAATTAGAAGATCTTTCTGGACTGGATTAATCGTTAGGTTTTATCTGAAAGCACTGATCTAAGCTCGTAGCGTCACCCCTCCCCAGGTGTACCCCCCAGAGGCAGCGTGGGCCCCGCACATCTCTGATCGCCACAGCCCTCGCGTGTCTCCTCGTGAGTGTGCCTGGGCTGGATGTCAGCCCCGCTGTGGGTGATACTTGCTCGTATGGTGGAGAACAGAAAACGGGAGGGCACATTTCGCCCCGTGTCCAGCAGCAAGTGAGATGGTCTGCCTCACCTTCTGACCGCCTGGCGCAGGCTCTGCCTCTGGGCCCTGGAGGCAGCTGTACTTCAGCCACCATCTAACCCACACTTTCTAGTGACCTCGAGAATGTTTGCTAGAGTATGAAGTTAATTTTTTCTGGCATCGTTCAGTGATTGCCTGAGAGTGACAGCAGCCATCCTAAGTGATAAGAGTCTCTGTGCCAAAGGCTGAGAGGGTGAGACTCCCTAGCCGGGAGCGATAGCAGACTTGTGCTGCTTCAAACGGGAATAATTGAGCGTCACACGAGCTGGCGGTGTCCTGCACCTCGTGCACCTGCGTCGCTTCCCTTGTCAGTCCTTGCACTATAGCAGCAGGGCTGGTAGTGCAACTGGGAGGGTTGCAGATGCTGTGCTTTGTCGTGAGTCATCTCTCAAATCCAAGCCAGGATAAAATTTACAGGTGGCTTTCGCCAAGAGCAGTCTCTGTGATGTGAAGGATGGTAACCTGCAGTGCTGGGCTACAACGCACCCCGTGTCTGTGTTGCTGGAAGGTGGTGCCAGTAGCATTGTTCTGGGGAGGGATTAAGCTCATAGAGAAGTTGAGACAGTCTAGCTCTGCTCAGGGAAAGAAATGAACTTGGCACTTTGTGGTGATAATGCTGAATTCTGATATGAACAGACTGTGCCTTGCATTTTACATCTTTCACTCAACTTTGCTGTAAAAGCTGCTATAAAACTGAATTAAAAGACTTGCTTCACTTGGGTTACCTCAGCGTAACTCTTCTTCTGGGTCATTTCCAGGTGACTTGTGCATCCAAATGCAAGTAAACTGTAGGCATCTAAGCAGATGTCAGGAACTTTAGAGCAGTCAGGACACTGGCCCACTGGAATCCAGCGTGAGGAGTTGCTGTGAGCAGTGATCTGCCTCAGCATGTAACAGTTAACCTGGCCTTTTGGCAAAAGTGTGCAGGTGTGAGAGCTTCTCTGTGCACTAGCTAACAGCCGTGTCCACTTCCAAACCACTTTCTCCCTAGATCTGAATTTCCAGCATCACAATGTTTAGTGAGTAAGTACAGAAATGTCACAGACCCCTTTAAAGAACAGTCCTTGGCTCTAAATTGCTCCCAAAGCCAGTCAAAACCACCGTATTCTCAAACTGCTACTTGCAATGGCTACTAGAGATGTTATACTTTTGGCCTTTGACCCTTTATCAGATTTAATTGGAGTTTTAGCTCATTGTTTCCATTACTGAGCACTCAGCATTATGGTAACGCAGCACAGGCCACCTGCTAATGATCCATCAGCTGCTGAGTATTATTAGGAATCGGCCTTAATTGCCTGATCATCCATATCCCTAACAGCCACGTCTGCCCAGAGCAGTGCCTGCCAAGGGTGTTTGGGATCCTCCTCTGCACTCCCAGTCTCACTCTCAGTCTTTTGCATTAATATTCACGTGGTGTTCAGCCCCTACTCCACCATGGTGCAAAGATGATGCACTGTCCTGCTTCTTGGTTTATAAGTACATTTTCTGTCTTTCAAGCTAAATTATTACCTGCCCGGAAGCCACGGGTTTTCCATCTCCCCTCGTGCCCTCTTCCACACTCAGTTCCACCTTGACTCCAGAGACCCCCAACTTCATCAAGGTGTGGGAGGGCAAGACCATCGCTGTGCACAGGATGACTGCCACAGCATCTAGTGCTTTCCTTTGGGGAGGAAGGAGCCATTTCAGGTATGACCTGGTTTTCTCAAGCAATGACCAGTTTTATTCTTTGTTTGCTCCCAAGTCTGATCTGCAGAAGTATTTAGAAGTTTAGCTATGGGCTATCCATATGACCCCAGCCAAAAACTGAGAGAAAAAACTGGTTGCACTCTTCTCACTTGATCTTGGTAAGCCTGACTGAGGTTAATTTGTCAGCAATACAATTAGGGGAAGTGCAGTGTACCTGATCTGCATGAATGGAGCAAGAGAAAATACACACTGTTCTGATTTAAATGAATATTGATCTCACTAATAGGAATCAGAGGACCAAAATAAATTACATAAACGGAGTTAATCAAGACAAAAAATTTCCAAAGAGTAACCTTCGTGTTAGTGGAGCTGATGTTGCTAATGTCAAGTAATGACATAGAGAAGGATAACGGACCATTTGTTGGGAAAGATACTGGGCACTGCTGCATCCTGCTTGGACTGCCCAGGACTGCTGAGGTAGGAAATTGTTTCTGAGGACCCAATATATGACTTCAAACCCCCCTATTTTTTTCCTGTTTTACCTGACTCTCTATGAAAATACCCAAAAGCCTGAGGCTGCCAACATGTTTGCTGTGTCTGATTGATGGCCCTGCTTCCCTTCACTTGGGGAGCCTGCCCAGCTCGCAGCAGCAGGGAGCTCTGGTGGGGCTGCAGGCAGAGCCGGTGAGCTCTGCGCTCCGGCAAAGGGCAGAGCAGCAACGTGTAGGGACGAGCGGGAGCTGGGGGCAGAGGATTCAGTTCAAAGCTTCTTGGCAACAGACAGAAAGAGCAGATAACGTTTTAAAATGCTCAGTCTTTTGCAGCATGTGACATGGCTAAACAGATGTTTAACCTGTAACTCCAGCTGCTGAGCATGGAACTTCCCTCCCCTAGGGAGGGAGGAAGGAAACAGTCTCAGGAGGAGCACATCACTGGCACACTGGCCTGGTAGATAGTGCAGGGTCTTCTCCCAAGGACCTCAGAGTTTTGCAGCATTGTGTTTTGCAGGTTGCAGAGAACAACAGTGGCACTCATGGGATTTGTACTGCACAGCTTGTGAACATCTTTACTTTCTCTAGGCAGCCTCATACAGAAACAGGGCATTGCCACTGCTGTCCTGCAGGCAGAACAGAGGAGACAGAGATGGTTATTTCTCGGTTTGCAAGGTGATATCTGCTGTGCTTTGCGGGGAGGAATTCAGGAGACTTCTCTAGCTAAGAACTTGATATGCAGAGTGGAAGTTGAACTCAGCAAACCTTGTCCACTCAGGGAAAATCTGTTGTAGAAACATTCAGTCCCACCTATGCTCACCTCTGAGTCCTAACATAGTCAGGCATCAGAAGTACTAGAGATACCATATATCATGGCTTTCAGAGCAGGTCTTCTAAGCCTGGGTTTCAAACTGGCCTTGGTGGCTGACAGGCTGCTTATTTCAAATTGCTTGAAAGGTGGTTGGAGACTGCCTGTCACTTCTCCAGCCCAGCAGATCAAGAATTTGTTTCCACTCCCTACATAACTCTGTCGTCTGAAGCTCAGATGTCCACCTGAGTGTGCTCAGAGAGATCTAGTGTCTATCACTGGGGTTTCCCCGAGAGGAAATCAGAAATATGGCATCTCCAGTTCCACCAGTTTTCCCTACTGAAGCGTTATGTCACCTTCTTCCACCACTGCTACTCCTGACAGCTACTGTGGTGAAAAAAATTTAGAAAGAGAGTGTGGTAAAAAAAAGATTTTAAACAAAGTTTGACATCACTGAATCTGCTTCTGGAGACTTCAAAACACTTCAGGGAATTTGGATGTCTTTTTCATTTTTTCTAGTTGAGTTCAGTTTTTATTATATAGACTTTATTTAAGTGTCTCAGATGGCATCAAACATTGCTATTACTGGATGTGGAGATGTACTGGATTGTTGTTTTGTTAAATATATTGCAGACTGCTGCTTGTTCTTGAAATCTAACATTTTTTCATGACATTTTTCTGACATTATAACTTCAGTCATTCAAACTTAATGTTACATTAGTACTTTCATGCATATTTAATACATTTCAGTTTTGTCTCTGCAGCAGCTGCCAAAGTCTTCAGACAAAACCTTCAAAAATAGAGAAAGTGTAAATCTTCATTAAAAAGTTATAAGAAGATTATTCCAGATATTTTCCCATGGTAACGATTTGCATGTGTTCAGTAGAGAGCTTGTGTGCTGTTGTGCTCTAGGACGCTGTGCACACAAATTCAAAGGACATAAAAGAAAGCCTGAGATAGTGAGTCTATAAAATAATATGGCTTCATAATATCTGAAAAGCTACTTTTTCCCAAATACTCAGAAACAAATCATTCCTATCCATTAACTGTATTGTTAGCAGCAGACTATTTGCTATCAAAAAGGAATAAAAACAGTCAATACGGACATCTTAAAAATACTAGCTGGAGGAACGCCAGGAAGCAAAGAGCAAAGCATGCTCACATGCAGTGTGCAGATGTTTGCCACTGCATTATGTGACCGACAGAAGCGTGGAAAGACAGTTCTGTTTATCACCATATCAAGTCAGCAATTTGCATTTAACACTCACAAGCTCTTCTATCATCCCTCTGTTCCTTCTTCATCTTCATAGAAAATCCTTCCAACATTAAAAGACTTTCTTCCAGCTTTGAAGTAAGGTATGCCCCAAATCATCTTCTGACTACTTGAGATAAATATGTCTCCATGTAATAAAGAAATAAAAGTTTTCAGCAGAAGAAAGCTGCTTTGCCTACCTTGAGGGTGCTCTTTGCCTATGGTGTGTGCTAGAAAAACATCTCTGTCGGTTTTCTTTCATTGCAAAGGCCCTGGCACTGCTGTACGTCCGTCTTCTTTTGGTACATGGCTAATTGATCTCTGGGGAGCTGCAGCAGTGTAGTCACCCCTAGTTACTGAGCTCAGCTGAGGGGTAAATATATAGTATGTAATGGTTTGTGCTTTACAGAAGGGAGGAGGAGAAGGAGGAAAGTCAGATTTGATAAGGAAATGATGTTTTCTGAGTTTCAAGGTCTACAAAATAATTTGAGCTGTCATTAGAGCTCCGACACTCAAGAATCTCAGGCAATGAGGCTGTGCTGCCATTCAGCGAGACCTGGACAGGCTGGAGGGTTGGGCGGGGAAAAATTTAATGAAATACAACAAGGGTAAATGTAGAGTCTTGCATCTGGGTAGGAACAACCCCAGGTTCCAGTATAAGTTGGGGAATGACTTATTAGAGAGTAGTGTAGGGGAAAGGGACCTGGGAGTCTTGGTGGACAGCAGGATGACCATGAGCCAGCACTGTGCCCTTGTGGCCAGGAAGGCCAATGGCATCCTGGGGTGTATTAGAAGGGGGGTGGTTAGTAGGTCAAGAGAGGTTCTCCTTCCCCTCTACTCTGCCCTGGTGAGACCCCATCTGGAATATTGTGTCCAGTTCTGGGCCCCTCAGTTTAAGAAAGGCAGGGAACTGCTGGAGAGAGTCCAGCACAGGGCAACTAGGATGATTAAGGGAGTGGAGCATCTCCCTTATGAGAAAAGACTGAGGGAGCTGGGGCTCTTTAGTTTGGAGAAGAGGAGGCTGAGGGGTGACCTCCTTAATGTTTACAAATATATCAAGGGTGAGTGTCCCGAGGATGGAGCCAGGCTCTTCTCGGTGACAACCACTGATAGGACAAGGGGTAATGGGCTGAAACTGGAACATAAGAGGTTCCGTTTAAACTCGAGAAGAAACTTCTTCTCAGTGAGGGTGATGGAACACTGGAACGGGCTGCCCAGGGAGGTTGTGGAGTCTCCTTCTCTGGAGACATTCAAGACCTGCCTGGACACGTTCCTGTGTAGCATTATCTAGGCATTCCTGCTCTGGCAGGGGGATTGGACTTGATGATCTTTCGAGGTCCCTTCCAATCCCTAACATTCTATGATTCTATGAATGAAAGCAGAGGAGTGGAGACCTGGTAACTCCCTTTCCCAGTAAAATCAAAAGCTACTGGCTGTAAAAAGATGACCAGGGTAATTGTTTAGAACTTAAAGAAGAAAAAAAGAATAAAAGAAAGGAGAAGTGTCTTGGATATTTCTTCATTTTGTAATTATGGAAAAAGACTTCCAGCATTTAGGCTATTTTCCCTCCAGATGGGCCATCACATTGACCCAGGTTCAGTCTTGTTGCATGAGAAGAAGGAGTGCAGAAATTGCTGAGCAGAAGGGAACAGGAAGACATTTAGGCCTTGATTTAAAACCAGTGGACCTCACTCTTCACTACTTGCAGCTAGTGCCAGGCCACTTTTAGCAGCATAAAGCAAGCGCAAAATATATTTCTCCTTTGATACACAACCTCTTCCGATGTGGCAGCAGAAGGTGCAGGTGAATGAGAATCAAGGTCATCAGGAAAAGTCAAAAAACACTTGAAATTCTGTGTCTTCTATCCCCCTTGTACCAGACCAGCTCAAAAAGCCTCAGTTATCATATCGCCATGAAGTCTGGAGTCTCTGTTTTTGAGCAGGGACCTGTGACAGAGCTTTGCCTCTGGCCTGCAGGTGCCAGGTGGCTGCAACAGGACTGGGACCCCAGTTCCCAGTCCTCTGGGCCCCATTTGCTGCCAGACCAGCTCTCTTCCCATCAGGCCTTGATTTACAGAAGACAGCAGAATAGTTTGGCTGGAAAGATGATGCGTGGACATGGGGAGAATTGAACACACTGCACGAAAAAATAACCCGTTTTCAGAATTGGTGAACTGCCTTAACTAAAAGCTGTGCCTATAGAAACACCAGAATATGGACTATTGTAATTAATTGCAATTAATAATTAATGGTGGGCAGTTATAGAATTGATTGCCACTTGTACTGAAGTTCAGAGGGATGATCCACAAGAGCAGGGAGTTGTTACTCTGGGTGGCAGCTGCTTTCTAGCTGACTGTGCTACCTTCTCAAGGTGTCTGACATAAAACACGCTGGATCACCACATGTCAGGTACCTGGGGGAGGGTGTGGGGGAGGCAGAGAAAAATTCCTTCAGCCACCTCCACCTTCCTCTTCATGTGGAAAAAACAAATTCAATATGATAAATATTTAAAATGCTCTTGCCTAATCATTTGGCATTATGAGAAAGGAAGAAATGGTAGAAGCAGAAATTTCTTCAGGCCTGACATGTTCATGGATATGGACTTAGCTGGTCTAAATTCTCACACTAAATATTTCATAGAAAATTTGACCACAAAAAGGCAAGAAAAAATAATTTTCAGAGCCAAGGCATTCAAAGAGTTTAAAAACCTTTCCTTAACCCATAAGTAGGAGAGAATGATACTCAGAGACCTGGATGCTCACAGCTGAAACATCCTTCTTTTCGTTTGTACTCCTCTCTCTTTTTGGAATAATTTCTTTGAGCTTAGAATTTTTGCTGAAGCAGAGATTAAACTGCTTTTAATTTTATCCCTTTATTGTGCATTCAGATGCCTGCCGGGCACATGTCTGCATTCTGTTTACATGAGCATGTCCAGGGGACACTGTACTGCTGATGCTAATTAACACTCTGAATGTCACTTTCTTCCTGGTTCATGTCACTCATTAGGTGATGCTACTAATGGGAAAACCAAGATCAGGGGAGAATTCCATGCCTGAATTTTGAGCTGTAGCAAAGATGAGGTGTCTGTAGTCTGAGGCAGAATTTTTCAGATATCTGAATTTTGCTTGACTGTGTGTGTGGGACCAGAGTGAGCCTCCGTAGCACTCACAGCTCTGGGTAAAGGAAACCCCAGTCAGCCCTGCGTTACCGCAAATGTGCATTTGTTACCGTGGTGTGCTTGCTGGGATGCTGGGACTGCAGCGCCAAATCAGAGGCGAAGGTTGTCAACAGGAAAGCGAGAGGTTTGCACAAAGCCCCAGGAAGATTTTGCAAAGAAAGCAAGAGCTCATGTAGGACCAAGGGGAACAAGGCATGAAGAAAACTGGGATGTTGTGATGGGGAAGTGGGAATGCAGGGATGGAGGAGCTGGGAGGAACTGGAGAGTGGTTGCTGGTGGGAGACAGTGATCGGGCAGTCGGTTGGAGACTGAGGATTTTGCAGAGATACGAACAGGCCTGAGGGATATTCAAGGGGGCGGAGAAAGTATAAAAAGCAATAATTCCTATGAAAATCTTTATAGAAATATTTGAACTTCCTATGTATGAATCTGTGTTAAAGTCTGTATCAGCTATAAACACAACATATTCATCCTGGGGACAGTAATAATGTTTTATGGAAAATAAGCCAGCACTTGTTTTATTTCTCTCCAGACTTCTGAAGGGCAAGTTTTCTTTGGTAAATCTTCCTAACAGTTTTTAGAGCTGAAATACAATCGCTCTGTAATTTGTATTAAAGCTATTGCTAAAATTCAGAATCAATTAATGAGAACAGTGTTAACTCACTGTAGAAAAGTAAAAAGGGAATACAGAAAAAAAATCTGCCTTGCTCTCCTTTTCACTGAGTTTCTGTCTTTTACATCACGATGCTGAAAGGCTAAAGCAGCACTGGGGAAATACACTGTTGAAAGAGAAAGTCATTCTTCCCTCCTTAATTAAAGAAATTGAACGATTTAAACTCTCAGTTGATGGTTAGAGAACCAAAGCCAAACTCATGAACTTTCCAAACATACTTAAGTTCCCCAAAGTCTGCATCAGGGAGCTGGCAAGGGCTTTGTCTCTAAGTGCTCAGCTGAATTACTTGGTCTATTTTTCTTTCCTCTTTCATGTCCGACTCCAGCGAATAACCTCCAGCAGAAAGACCTACTTTTGCTGTTTTATGGGCAGGGTCCTACACTGGGCAACAATTTTGGTGCCCCATCCAGCCTGCATAGTCTGTGCTGGCATTGAGGGGGCACTGGGGTGGGGACTTGCAAAGAAACCACCTTGGCAGACCTCACCTGAGCAAGCCTGACCCCTTCTGTACAGGCTGAGTGCTTTGCAGCAGGTGGGTCCATTCAGCCAAGAGCTCACCATCAGTGTGGCCCCCCCGCCCCACGGGTGCTGTGCCATCAGTAACAGCAAAGTCTGGGTGGAGTGAGGTGGGCAGGTGGAAGAGACAAGGTGAGGAGCAGTGGGCACCTCCCTTGCTCACACCCAGCCGTAGTTTCAGGAGGGTGAGTGAACACCATAACAGCCCTGGTGACAAGAGGAAAACCCTTCGTGGTTTTCTGAGCCCCGGGTGCTGTTTTAAGGGGTACTAAATACATTTTAGGTATTTCTTCTGGGACTATAACAAGGCACTGGAAAGCTAGGTAAAGGTGTTCCCATATATATTTTTTATTTTATATTTATTTTATATACATCTACATATAAAAAACCCAAATGTGTGTATGTCAACTGTGATGAGGTCAGTCCCGAAGTTCGTAATCAACTCTTCCTCAGTACACACATACAAGTCGCAGCAAAGCATATAAATGAAATCAAGCTAGGTAGCAGGAGCAAATATACGACCTTCTAAACTTGTCAATGTGTTCGATATGCATTGCAAGTGACAGAAAGAGGGATGCTGTAAATCCTGTATCATAAAACATAACGAGTCTCCACAGGCAAGAAGGAAGGCCCCATCTCCTTCCTTGTGATTGAGCGATGCTATAAACTGCAGCAGCAGAAAGATGGCTCTGTCAGGTTTACTGGGCAAGACCTTGATGGAGTTGTTTCGGGCATATTTGCAGGGCCAGAGGTGAGGGCAAGCTCAACCCCAGATAAATGTGAATCTGCGGGGTCAGCGGGGCCAGCTGGGCTTTGGGCACCGGCTGCTTCATCGCCACTATCCGGCACCGCGCCAGGTGGGGTCCGTGGTGCCGGGTTCCCTGCGGCAAAGACATCCCATCACTTTCCAGAGTAGGGAAGCTATAAGGAAGCCTAACGTGCCTCCTCCTCAAGAGCACTGTGAGAATAAATATGTGTTGATCTGAAAGTACTCTAAAGGAATGCTATCAGTGTTTTTACGCAAAATCAGATGTGGCTCAACCATGTACTGTGCTTATAATTACCTAGAACTGACAGGCTGCCTTTGTCTTCCAGTTAAAATTTATATCCGCTCTAAACCAACCAAATAAAAATGCCCCAAACCCAAGGAATTCTCTCGTGCTTCTGAGCCATCTTTTAGCTCATATGAGTTCTCCTTTAAAAAAAAATTTAAAATCTTTTATCAAGTCCCCTGACAGACAATGGAGCTGTACTCAGCAGGTTCAGATTTACTGACTTGAATTCAGTGTACCAGCTTGTGCTAGAGAGCAATCTGGCCTGATAAAAGTTGTGTAATTTTGAATAAAATTCACATGCAAATGCAGTTTAGAAGACCTTTAAATAAATAATACAAAGCTTCTATTTCATACGTGCATATATATTTACATTAATCCACAGCCAAGTCAACAAATGCTATTTTTGCCTTAAATACCGAGTTTGATCAAAACAGTATTTTGTGCCAAGCTGGTTATAATGATCACGTAATTCAGAAAATATATGAGACATTAAAACTCTGTGACATCTCCTTCCCTTGCTAAAGACTGTAAGAGGGATTGATGGGGCCAATAAATACATTCCCGCAGGGAAGACTGTAGAAAACCTGGGAAGCAGTACGAAATATAGCCCACCTGGTAGTTTTATGGCCCTGTCTGAATGCTGTAATCATTTTAAAGAGATGCTGATTAGTATCAGCAACAGGAGTTGAATTGGCAGCATCAGTGGCATCAATTTCAACAACAGCACTGGAAGTCCTTAAGTTCCCACTTTGTGACTTGGATGCAAATGATTCATCCAGTCAGCAGGTGCTGTTCAATCTGTGCTAAATATATATAACTAACAGAAGAAGGAATGCAGAATTTGCACTTAAAGAAATAATTGAATGCCTCAACTGTCACTGAAATTCAATTATTTGAAAGGACGTTTTAGAGTACAGACAGAAAGTAGACGGAAAAGATACAAGCTCAGCTCTTCAGTGAAGTGAACATGGCCACGGCAGTTTCTCCTAACCAGGAGTCTGGCATGGAGATGGTTCTTTCACTTTTGTCATGAGTTTCTGCAGGTTTTCAGTCAAACCTCTTCCTTCCAAAACCCAGTCAAGCAGCAGCAGTTGGCTCCAGCCAGATCGCCAAGATTCATGTGGCTGGGTCTGAAGGAGGAAAGGCAAAGAACTGCGATTCAGAAAAGCAGAAACACCTTTCCACAGCCAGGGCTGGGCTTTGGTTTAGAAGCTGCATAAATCTGTTTCATGAACCTGAAAAGCAGCATGACGGCGTGATGCCATCGGCAAGGAGCACCAGTGGTTACGCTTTGCAAGCTAGTTGTGTCTTTCCATTCAGATCCTGTCATTGGGGTTTATGTGTCTCGTGTCTTCCTGGATGTGGTGTCTGAGGGATCGTCCACAGGCTCACTGTGAAATGAGGTCATTAGAGAGACAAGGCCTCTGAGTGGTGCTTGATGTTCAGCTGGCGATGAAAGTCATAAGTCAGTTTGCTTTGGAAAAAAAGTCTTTAAATTTGGTCTTTAAATTTGGAAAAAAAGTCTTTATACTTCAGTATAAACCTGACACAATGAGTTCTCCAACCATCTGAGATCCAGGAAGAGGGACTTTCTTTAGCAGACTGTTCCCATCTGGTGTTGTCCCTTGTCTGTCTCATAAGGAACCTGGCTCCTGTCACACTAGTCAGGAACACAGACAATCCCTCACCACGACAAGATGAAGTGAGGAGTCTCAGAGCTGCTCCTAGGTAAGAGGAGGAAGAGGCTATGGGGGTATGCATCCCTGGCATGCTCCTGCTTCTGCGAAAAGTTGTGGTATGTGGATTGGAGAAAGAATCAGGCTCAAAGCAGCCCTAATTTCATCCTCTCTGATCTCAGGTAGGTAGCTGGGATGCAAGGCTAGGTGTTGAGTGCCCACGTGCTCTCTTTGTGCTCCGTCGTGCAGGCAGCGACACTGAATTCCTTGTGATGTGCCAGCGCTTGCTCCCGGCACAGCTTCTCTGGGATCCTGTCTCACTTGCACTTCACAAATTTTTGCCTCTTTTACACAAATGGGTGAACGTTTTTTGAAGAGCTACTAATGGGAACTTGCATGTGTGCCTGTATTTTTGTCTGGAGCTGCTGTTCTAAGGGAAACTTAATAGGTTTTTTTTAGGTATCCTTAGTGAAATATGGCTGTTACACCATCCCTCTAACAGCTGCCAGTGATAGTTCTTTGTAGTACAACTAAAACATGTTCCTACTGACCTGGTAAGGTATTACTCTAAAAAAAAATAACTTTGAAAGTATACAAGCAGTAGGTAGTGGTGTGTTGTTTACCCAAGATACTGTATAGACTCTGAAGCATGCCGTTGGTGTTTCACCTTCCTGCTGACAAAGGGCCAGGAGACACTGCATCAGGACTGTTTCCAGCACGGTTCCATGCAAGCTGTCCATCAAGAACTTTTAATGTGTCAGTTCTATAGCATTTCAAATGTAAGTTGAGTTTGTGAGAGTTGTGTAGAGTCATCTCTGAATAGTCGATTTGCATTTCATAGGGCTCGGCAGGATTTGCAACAACTTGCACCCGGGGCAGGCAGAGGACATGTATGGCCCTTGGACTAAACATTTCCAGCTGCAGCAGGTGAAGCAAGAGAACTGCTGACCTGCCAGCGTGCACAGGGCCCTGGCACAGTGAGCCTCTCTCAGCTGTAGGGTACGAACCGCAACTTTTTTTTCCTCATAACCATTTGGGGCTCCAGCTATAATGTATCATAAATATAACTTTTGCAGTACCTCTTAGGCTGGCACTTTTTTTTTTGGCACTCTTTTCCAGGGAACCAGTTTCTACAGAATTTAATGACAAATCAGCAAAGCCTTGAGCGTGCAGGCCATTGATCTTGCGGCAGAACATATCGGCTCTGTTATTCATGGTGGTTTGGTTCCTATCATCATGTCTTTTTTTTATTTCTTCGTCGTTAATAAAAGGAGGGTGGGAGATACCTACTGTGCTCATTATCTTTTCTGTTCCTTGATTTTTCTGCTAATTTCCTGATATTTTAATTTCTTTCTTTTTCATTTTGATTCATTTTCCTTTAAGGCATTGTAATTAATGGACTATTCTAATTTCCTTTGAGACAACATTCTTAATTGCTGTAATTCTCACTTATGTCTTTTAGGCACCCCTGCTGGCATTGATTCATTTCAATTTGCATTCCTGAATGCTGCAACTATAAATACTCAGTCAATATATGTAGCCAGCTAGTCTCTTGTCCTTTTGAATACCATACAGGTTTTTCTTTGCTTTTTTTTTGTAGCAAAATTAAACGGTGACTTACAGTTGTAGAGATATCTTAAAAGCTGGCATATGTGTGCCTTTATGGTGTTCAGTACGTTGTGCTTTGAGTGACAGGGAGTTTTACGTGATGTGTTCTACTGTGCAAGCTACCTTTTTTTTTTTTATTATTTTGTGAATAATAACTGTGAGAGGTTTTTTTTTAAAAACCAAATTGTTCAAACAAATGAGTTTTCCGGGGATAGAAATTAAAAGTTATGGCTAGGACTTGCAAATGTGGGAAAAACTAATAGGTGCTGGTGACACAAGATTTCTTTTATAAAGAAAAGGTGTGGATGAGCTCATACAAAGCTGAAGGTCTCCAGCTCGGGTAGTTAATGAAGGCAGCAGGAGCAGCGTGGCAGATGCCATTACACAGAAAAGTTTTACCATCTGTGCACTTTGCGCTTGTCCTGGTGCCAGCGATGACCCCGGCCCCGGGGATCGGCCTCTCACGGTGCGGCAGGAGAAGGCAAGTGTGGGGCTCCTGCCACTGCCCGCCTGACCCCATCTTATGTTTGCTTAGAGCCGAGCAGCTTTGAGGAGAGGTTTTTCCACTGTCAACTCCTTTTCTGCAGGCCACAAGGAAAAGAAATTTTTGTCCCAGCTGTAAATAAAGTGAAACAAAGCAAAGCTGCTCTGTGCCCTGTTAGCAAACCCCTGGGTCGTGCTTAGCACTCCCTGGGTGCTCCTGGTTTCTCCTTTGGCCTTTCAGTCTGCTACAGTTACTTCTTGCAGGGAGAGAACTTTAAAGTGAGATGAAAATTACTTGGTTATACTTTAGAATAAGTGCATCTAAATTGCCTCAAATGCAATAGAAATACCTCCTACGGAGCAGTCCTATTTATAGATCAAAGAAACACAACAAATAATCCACTATTTTTTAGTATCCCTGCAAATGCACATGCCCATGGTAGGAAAAATGAGTTATAGTTCTGCGATCAGCACTTGAAGCAGTTGCTTTTTCTGTGTTGATAACAAAGAGTTGCAGTGGAATAGAATCTAGGATTGTATGATTGCTGGGTTGCAGTAAAATGGAAAAGGATTGACCAATTGCCTTTTCACCAATTAAGATGATTAATCAACGAATTAGGACACGAATTAAAAGCCTAATTCATTAAGATAATATTTATACTGGTGATTTAAACTGCTTTCGTGGATTACTTCTATTCAAATTGATATTCACTGGACATCATTTAGAAATAACAAGAGATGGGCAGGACACAGAACGGGCAGGAGGCAGAACGCAGATAGATCCATGCTGACGTGCCAGGGCAGCCACCAGCAAGCCTGCGTTGCATCCTCTCCTACTTCTATGTGTGTCTATTTGGAATTGTTTAATTGGTTTTAAAATCCTACTGAAAACACGCTGCCTGCCAGGAGGAGGTTGCTGACAGCAGGGTTTGCATTCGAGGCTTTCCCCGTGCTCGTGCAGTTGACTGCTGGGCCTGATCTCCCACCCGGGTCCGTACCTCGCGTCTGTGAGGCACCGAAATCCCCCCGTGCAGCCCCACTGCCCTGGTGGATCCAGCGCGGTGCCTGCCCCTCTGGCCCCAGCCATGCCGAGGGACTCAGGGGTTGCTGCTTGCTGGAACAAGTGCTAATTACCAAGTCCTGCAGGCAGCTTAATTAGGTGGGTTTTGTATCTTACTTATTATCTCGGGAATTTGTGCTGGGTGAGCATGAGGAGAGCAAAGGAGAAACCTGTCACACGCTTTTACACTCATTCACTTTCACACTTTCTTCATTCTTATTAGCTTGGCAGGTTGTCAGATGGAAGGAGAAAAGCCCTTAATAAGAGCGGTGGAAAATAGAATACAAGCATAACTGCAAAGTGCACAGGCTGTGAAAGAGGAGATTCAGGGAAGAAGAGAGGAAAGCAGTTGAATGAAAGGGAAAAAGTAACTTAATTATTAGTTTGCAAAAAGTACATACAGCCAGCTGCAGTGTTCAGCAAAGTCTCTTTTCATTTCTAGTCCAGTTGCAGTACTTTGGTGACTGTCCTAGAAAATTCTTTGTGGCCACAAGAGGTTGTGCTGGTTGAAGCACTGTAAGGCCTGAGAAAAACACTGCATGAGGAAGGAAAGGCTGGGTTGGGAGACTGCATTGACTAGATCCACTGTCCTGGTGGGCTGCAGAGCTCTACAGATCAGACCCTGCCCCAGCAGTTTCCCCGCGACTCCAGGCTCAGCTCCCTCCTCAGTGCGTCCTGCGTAACCCAGCTCACTGCTCCCGGGGTGAGAGCGCGACCCCCAGCCAGAGGAGTAGGCAGGTTTGCCTCAGAGGTACGGTCACTCCATGGTGACAGACAGGGAGCATTCCCACTCGAGTGCTGCCTTTCAGGCCTGTTGTTCACCAGCTGTAACTCATTTCTTTTGCAGCTGCCTGAGCGCAAGGGGACGTGGTACACCAGTGGTGGCCAGCCAGAAGGCTATGTAGTATTTCATTGACCTGCAGGCCAGGCTGATCACTGGGTTGCCTATTTGACCAGTGACACATACAATATTTGCGGCATCTTTCCAAACTGGGCTATCACTGTACAGTGAGTTTTGCGCTCCCAGTTCACTTCCCTGCACCACTTCGAGTCAGTAGTCCCACTGAGCTGGACGTGCTGTGATGTGCTGAGAGCAGACAGACCAGGCTTTCTCTGCAGATTTGTTTTGGTTTATATTAATAATAAATTGGCTTATTCTCCTTGTGCTGGGAACTTGAACAAGCTGGGCTGTGTTCCAGGATGCTTCATGAAGAGACAAAGACAGGAGAGGAGAGGAGGCAGCAGAAGTGGTGTGAGAAGACGAGAAGTAGTGAAGTGGTAGCTGGCAAGGAAGGGACTAATTCCCCCTTGCTGATGGGGACAGCAATGTGAAGGAGGTGCTGCTGTGCCTGTGCTCTGTGTAGAGCTGACTTGTATTTAAAATTGCTTTTAAGTTAATTAAACTAGGGAGGAAATGCTTGAAAAACTTTGTCCTTTCCCCCTTTCATTCCTTCCTTCTGCGACCGATGCTACTGTCTTTGCCATTTCCGTCTCCCACAGCATCCTCATAGGTAAACTGAGGAAGTGTGGTCTGGATGACCAAGTAGTGAGGTGGGTCGAGAACTGGTTGAAGGGAAGAAGCCAGAGGGTTGTGGTCAATGGGGCTGAGTCTGGCTGGATGCCTGTGTCTAGTGGGGTCCCTCAGGGGTCAGTGCTTGGGCCGGTGCTGTTTAATATATTTATCAATGATCTGGATGAGGGATTAGAGAATGTTGTCAGCAAGTTTGCTGATGATACGAAATTGGGAGGAGTGGTTGACACACCAGAAGGCTGTGCAGCCATTCAGAGAGACCTAGACAGGCTGGAGGGCTGGGCGGGGAGAAATCTTATGAAGTTTAACAAGGGCAAGTGTAGAGTTTTGCACTTGGGAAAAAATAACCCCATGTGCCAATATAGGTTGGGGACTGCCCTGCTGGAGAGCAGCGCAGGGGAAAGGGACCTGGGGGTTCTAGTGGACAGCAGGATGGCCATGAGCCAGCACTGTGCCCTCGTGGCCAAGAAGGCCAATGGCATCCTGGGGTGTATTAGAAGGGGAGTAGCAAGTAGGTCAAGAGAGGTCCTCCTGTCCCTCTACTCTGCCCTGGTGAGGCCGCATCTGGAATATTGTGTCCAGTTCTGGGCCCCTCAGTTCAAGAAGGACAGGGAGCTGCTTGAGAGAGTCCAGTGCAGCCACAAAGATGGTGAAGGGAGTGGAGCATCTCCCTTATGAGCAAAGGCTGAAGGAGCTGGATCTCTTTAGCTTGGAGAAGAGGAGGCTGAGGGGTGACCTCATTAATGTTTATAAATATGTCAAGGGGGAATGTCAGGAAGATGGAGCCAGGCTCTTTTCAGCGGCATCCGCTGACAAGACAAGGGGCAATGGGTGGAAGCTGGAACACAGGAGGTTCCATAAAGATATGAGGAAAAACTTTTTTACTGTGAGGGTGACCGAGCACTGGAACAGGCTGCCCAGGGAGGTTGTGGAATCTCCTTCTCTTGAGACATTCAAAACCCGCCTGGACGCGTTCCTGTGCGCTCTGCTGTAGGTGATCCTGCTCCGGCAGGGGGGTTGGTCTAGATGATCTCTAAGGTCCCTTCCAACCTCTAACATTCTGTGATTCTGTGATTTCTTCATTTTTTCAAAATCCAGATATTTCTACTGGCTCTGTGCAAAATGAAGGAAAATACCAGGGTTTTTTTTTTTTCCCTGAGTGCTTTTCCCCCTGAGCAGTTCTTACTAGGATGAAAATCTGAAAACAGCTGTGTGTAGGGAAAATGCTGCTTCTTTCCAGGCAAGCCAGATGTTCGAGAGGGCTCAGATAGCCTAACCTCGCCTGCCAGAGCGTGGCTGCGGCCTGCAGTGGCTGGCAGGCTCCCTGAGGGGCACAGGGAGCACGCTACAAGTGCTGGGTAGCAGTGGGAGGAACAGGGTCTGAGGAAAAATAGCAATAATCTAGCATTTCTTTGAGCAGAGCAGTAGGTGGCATGGTAAGCTGACAGCATGACGTCCCACCACTTAAAAAGTCTTTGGAATGGTGCGTGTAGGTAATGCAGCAGTACCCAGTCGGACTGCATAAGACAGTAAAGTTTGGGGTTTTTTTTTCCCAAGTGTCTTTCTGATAGGGAAGAAAGTGTCAGTTTTTGGTTTTTATTATTCTACTTTTGTAATTAGTTTGCATTCATTTGTATTTTCTTACAAAGAAAATGATGAATGACTCTTAATACCACTTTGCATGCAAATTAACTTTGAAATAAGTCCATTTAATAAATGATAAAAAATGCAATAAAGCTGAATGGAGGGCCAAGCAATTTATTGATTTTCCCCAAAATGAATATATAAAAAAAAATTGAGCAATAAGATTTTCAGCTGGCTTCATTAAAATAAATAAGCATTTTCTGTAAAGCACTATTCAAGCAGAAAGAGAGCAACCTGATCTAGTTAAAGATGTCCCTGCTCACTGCAGGGGGGTTGGACTAGATGAGCTTTAGAGATCCCTTCCAGCCCAACACATTCTATGATTCTATGATAAATAGGATGACCAACATGGTCTATGGCTGGGATTCCATTTTTGCCAAAGACTGGTGTACTTAGGACAAATTATTAATGAATGATTTTCTCCTCTGAAATATCAAAGGAGATATGGAAGATTTTCTGTTATTATGCACAATTTTCAGTGAGGAAAGCGTATGCAAAAGTTAGCCAACCTGCACTGTAAGAATTGCTCCTCCAGCACTTTTTCTTGTCTATGAAGCCACAGAATGAATTGTATTCCTGCATACACGTATGACTAGGCTTGCCTCCTGCACGCTTAGCAGCCTGGAGCCCTGGGGCTTTGCATGCTGTTGTTTAGATGGTCATACTGAACAGACCAGAAGCCAGTCTCACTCAGATGTTAAGAGTGGTTAAGTTATTATCCTAAAAGGACACAAAGAATTAAACCAAACGACTGAGTATCAGTGGCTGCATCCTGCCGTGTGAGCTTGGTCTGCACCCCTAGCAGGAGTAACCCAACTTTTCTTCCTTCCCTGAATTCAGCATCTGCCTCATAAATTTTCTTTCCTGGAACTGCCTGACACAGGAGCACACTTATTTAAGGTCAGAGCTAGCTTTTTGAGAGCTTCCATAATGGTGACTGCCATTCTTAAGAATACGCACTGAAGGAAATATAAATCGACTGGCCTTTGCTGCCTGCTTCTGTTTATCAAAGTTCTTGGCTGTAGAAAATAAATATCGTCGTGCTCTTCCATTTGCTGCTAACACCACTGGCGCCGGGCACTGCGGGGCTGATGAATGGGTGGCTAACGGGTCTGGTTTTAACAGCCTGGCTGCTGCCGGGGTGCTACTAATGCCATTTGTTTGGGAAGGGAATTGCTGTCGATCATGTCTCGTTATGTAATAGTTTGCGCCAACGTCACATCGTGGAGGTTTGCTGCACTTTAGAAACCTTCCCCAGCCTCTGCTTCTGCCTGGGTAGTCCCTTTACATTAAGATGCACAAGTGGGAGAAGTTAAGTAGGCTTTTCTAGATTGCACTTCACCAAGTGAAAATGAAAGCCGGAACGATTAACTTAAGAAACTTCTGAGAGCAGACAAGTGTCTGAGAATGTGACGTAATGTGTGAGAAACACACGTTCACCATGGGAAAAAATAAGCTGATATGCTGGCAAGGAGATTCATCTGCTCATATGCTAAAGCACGGCAGAGATCTGTTAAGGGGGGCCTTCAATATTTATGTGATCTACAAAATTCATCTGTCTGTGGGGATATGCGTTCCTTGGCCTTTATGAGTGGCAGCGAAAGCCATAGCTGAGACTTGCTCAGGGTGCCTGGCGTGGCTGCAGAGCGCGGGGTTTCTCTACCAGTGCAGTAGATCTCTTTGGCATCTTCAGCGCTTTTGTTTTGGTCCTCTGTGTCAAGGCTCTTGTGGAAGAAGACAAAGATTATAGTAAAGAATGCTGATGCTACGGAAGATGTACTTTCATGTGCTGTGCAAAGTTACTTCTCTCTAGAAGACTGAGGTGTGCTGGCATCGCGAAGTTCTGGGTGTGTGTGCCTGTCCCTCCTGTCCCAGCTAAGTGTAAAGAGCCAAACCTGAGGTGTGCTGCCGATCCTCACAGGCTGCTAAAAATGCGTGCGTGACTCATGGATGCTTGGTTCAGTTGTTTTACGAAGAAATAATTTTTATAGCAAAGGTTGAGATGTACGCGTGGTTTAGTCACGTTGTAAATATTGATGCAGTACCACACTTAGACGTAGCCTATAGCGTTTAAGATGTACACATGATATGCAGAGAGGCTCAGTAACATGTCTCTAACTTTTTCTCCTGAGGAACAGTGTAAGTAAGTCTGTGGAAACATCTTCAGGGAAAATAGCAAAAAAAAATGCACTTCTGGTCCAAAATTCAAAGTACATTGAAACTAAAACATCTGGAGCACTTTGGAAAGGTTGGTTAACTTTCACAAAAATGTAAATATGTCCCTGCACTCCTGATTTTCAGGTTTGAAACTAACTTACTTGTAGCTCTTAACAGAAATCTACTGAAAGTTGCTGGCTGGATTGCATTGGTCTTCTCACATTCATTTGTCCCTGCTTGCGTGACACCACTTTCAGACTTGTTAAATCCCCTGCAACTGGGCCCCTGATTGCACATGGAAGTTTTCCTCAAAGTTTTTAGAAGAGCTCCCATGCAGCGAACTCAGGCTCTAAAATTCACAGCAGCTGAAAAGTGAACCGAGGAAAATGCAAATGTAAGGAACACTTTACATCTTTCTGCTGGTTGCTCTTTATGGTATACATCTCATATTCAGCTCCTTAGCATAGAAGATCTTGCAGGGATAAAACTGGCTTTTCTGTCACAGCCCCTTAGCATATCAAGACCCTTATTCTCTTCAAATCTTCTGAGTGCACCGATAGTATCCCTGTGCTTCTATGTAAAGATATTACATCATCCCACATGGTGAATTTTGGGCACAGCGTTTGGCTAGGCAGGGAGCGCTGGAGATGATGCTGTGAGCAAACTTCTCGGTTCCACTCCCACAGCAGAGAATTGCTTCAATATAGATTCTCCTTCCAAAAATACACTCCAGATTGGTAAGTGTTATAACAGCACCCTTGCTTTTTATTAGCACAACCTTATCTAAGCTTGAGTGAAAGCTTTTGCAAGCCTTTGGTGAACACTTCTGTGGCGTGGGCGTTTGTGCTAATGACCTCTAATGAGCGGCAGCGGTGAGCACCGAGCAGGCCGAGCGGCTAACGGACTCACACCCCTGCGCGGGGGTGACGCAGCGCACAGACACACCGGGCGACGATGGGGTTTGTGGTGAGAAGTGACTAACTGCGAAGTGTACAAAGTTGAAAGCCTGCTGGCTCCTGTCCCAGCTCTTGACTGGGAGGAGGAAGTTGGAGGAGGGAAGAGGCTGTGGCTAGCAAAGGCGTTTCTGTGCAACCCAGTAGGGTGTGAATCAGAAATAGCAAGGATGGCTCTTAGCAAGCTGTTCTTGTAGCTGGCTTACTTTCTACAGCAAAGCTCCCTTGTCTGGCACCAGAGCAACTTGCCCTGGGTAGCACCACATCATGGCTTACAGTCACCAGCGGCTTCAGCTGTCCCTTCATGGGGACAGATTTCTGACCTACCACTGTCACCTACCATCTCTGCGAGCCGGTGGCATTTTGTACCCTTCTTGACTTTTCCCTCCTTCCCATCATCAAGGAAAATGCACAATAAGCCCATTTTTGGCCTGGCAGAGGCTGGGATGTTTGTTGCAGTGCAGTGGCTGCACAGAACCACAGGGTCTGGGTTGCAGAGCACGTGCTCCCCAGGTGCTGGGTGATGGTACAGGTCCCCACCCTTATGGGCCCCTGGGTACGAGTCTGACAGCACTGCTGTCCTGCACTGGCATGCTTTGCACGAAATCTTTGAAAATTAGAGGTTGTAGGGCTGAAACACCCTTCTCACTCCCCTCATCTCCTTCATTGCTGCACTCCTTCCCTTCCTTATGTTCAAGAAGTCCTGAGATGCAGGTGCAAGTCTTGGCTGAGGGCTGTTTGCTTGTGTCCTTGGCTGTTTGCTGGGGCGGGGATGTGCACGCCGCGGCTTGTTGAGACCTGTGCCTGTCTGAGGCTGAGCTCTGAAGCTGCCAGAGCCTTTAGCGAGAATGAGGAGGGGCTTTGCTCTTTGCTACGGTACGTGGCAGTTGCAGGAATCGATTCCTAATGTGGAAGGAAGCAGTTTATTTCCTGAAATGAAGAATAGGTGCAAGTCTCAGATACCAAGGTCAGATGTCTACAACGAAAAGAGGAGCTGCCTGTCAAACTCTTACAATCAGTACGATGTCCTCTTGTAGAGATTATCAGATGTGTGTAAACTCTGCACATTGCAAACCACTGAGGAGCTATTCTTTCCTGATCCGTTGAAAATTAGGAACGATTTCAGCCTGTGGCTCCATTGCGCTGTTTTATTTATGCAACACACATTGCATTAAAATGACATTAAAAACACTTGAAGCCTTACTTAAAGAGAAAGTAAAGTAAAAGAGAAAATCACGGTGAAGGCTGAAACCAAAGGGTGCTGCTTGATGGCTTTTTCCTGCATGCATTTGTGCCAAGATACTTGAGGAAATATGCCTTGTTCTGTCCTCCCTTGTGAATTGCTTTGCCTCTATGGCTTCTCATTATCACCTTAATGTTTTCTTACTGTAGTTTTCAGAGTGTGAATAAGACCAGTGGCAGGACACATGGCGCTTAGAAAATGCTGTCTTGTGTGTCTGGAGTTACAGCTTAGGGCTTTTTGTTGTTGCTTCAGCAGTCTGATGCATGACTAGAAGGAAGTGTTTTAATCTGGTTCAGATGTTGTCTGCAATAAGGGCAGGCGAGAAACCTCCAAACGAGCAGGGAGGCTGGCCAGCAGGGCTGGAGCACAGCCTTGCTCAGGGTGTGCCTTTTGAAATGCATGGGCTGGTCAGCGGTTTTCACGTGTGCCCCATCGGAGGCTGTGAATCACTTGGCACTGGACCAGCGCCACGTTACTCACGCCAGGCGTTGGGCCTGATGCTGGGTTCCTTGGGCAGGACTTGTCGTGATGTAAGGTCGACGTGGGCAGCAGATCAGATCGTGGTGTTGGGCCCCTCTCTGCAGCACGTTGCCACTGCTGGGAGATTATAAGCGTTTGTGCCTTTTTAAATTAAATGCTTATTTAATTGTCTGGCAATTCCATTTAGTTTTCTTTTCGCACTGGCAGCGTGATGCTACTGGTGCTCTGTGGGGGATGATGGTGAGTGGGTGATGGGTTAGAGTTCTGATCAGCCCAAGTCAGGCTGTGCAGGGAGACCTGCAGGGCAGCGAAACTGCAGAAAACTTTAACCCCCCTTTTTTCCTTTAGAACTGAGCCCCTTTAGAACGGAAGCTTTGCACTCACTGTAATACCTGCTAAATGCCACTGCTTCTGGAAGCGTGTAGATGTCAGAAGAACAGAATTCAGACAGATTTTGCTACCTGTGGTATTTTTGCAGGTGATTGTCAAGGAACCATAACGCCTGCTCTACTTTGGAAGTATACTTCTGTAGCTTTAACGTAGGTAAAGTAGTGGGTTTTTTGCAAAACATGGGAAGACACACAAACCTTTTGAGTGTTGGTGAAACTTTGCAAGTTTTTCCAACTACTTACAAATTTTATTTCAGAACTAAAGCTTATTTCTGGAGTTATACTCTATACTTTGATGTCTTTATAAATGCTGCAAAAATGTCTCCCTGTCCGCTGTGGCTCTACATTTATATCATGCTTACAGCAAAGTCTTATTTCTGTTTGTAGTTGTAAAAACTCCCAAGCTGATCCTTAAATAGGCCTGATTGCTTTGTAGTCCTTACTGCCTCAATTTGTCTTAAAAATATTGGTCTATCCTTTCTAGTCATTAAACATATGCCCTTTCTATCTGCCATCAAGGATTTCACTGGTGAAGTAGTGCAGAATATTTCATATTTTCCACATGGGGGTTAGTGCAGTGTAAATCTTTATACTATTTGAATAAACAGGTTTCTGCCTTTCTTCTGACTGATAATTTTGTTGATAAATTTTGAGTATTTTGTTCTGTCTAGCAGACCTCCCACAGGGATCAGTAAGACCTGAGGTCAAGAATAGCTGGAAATGAAGGGCTAGAAGGAAGCTGTAGTTACAGCAGGTTTGCCAGATCTATCTGGAATGCTGAGGGGCAGTGCTGTCCTCTTACATAAGGAAGGCTCTCTGCACGGAGCCAGTCCACCTCTCCAAGCTCTTTAAGAGACCTGACTAGTGTTTTTATTACCTTATGCATTATTTACCACTGGCTTGAAATACCAGCATTTCTTTTTGGTAAATGTTTTAAATTGTGTGTGAGCAAAGATGCCAAACATGCAGGGGAAAAGCAAGTAATAACAATAAAAAAAATTCAAGTGTTTTTTGAAGAACAAAAGCATTTGTGGCTTTTTATCTGCCCTGCTTAAGGACTGTCTTCTGTCAGCAAACTCTGGACCAGGGGAGTGCTGTGAAGGAGCCCAGAGCGGTTCCTCTGGAGCTGCTCCCCCAGCCCTCCCCACCACACGCACACCAGTCCCGGGAGCAGCGCTGCTGGACCAGAGCCCTTCTGGGGCAAACCAGCTGCACCGGCTCGTGCCCCAGCAGCCCCTGGCTCAGCAGAGCGGGCTGGGGGTGGGCAGTTTTTCCACAGCTGATGCTGGCCCTTGTTCTGCAGGAAACAGCCGTTGTTTAAATGGAACTGCAAGGTAATTTTTGTAATTGATTTTTGAGGTCAGAAGGATGTTTTTGTTGTGTTTTCACTCGCTTCTCTTACAGTTTCTCTTGACATCATCTATGGCACTGTCTTGGCATCCTAGGTGGGGCTTCCCAGCTGACAGGATTTATATCACCTCTGTGTCACTCCTGTAGGCACACACCATTACGGTAATTACTCTGGTGCCATTATAGGCTAACTGTAGCGTACTTTCTCCTCCTTTGCTGTTGTAAAGTGACATTAATAGACATGGTTTGGAAAATGTTGTTTATGCTAAAGATATTACCAGAACTGTCTTGCTGCTTAAAGCTTTCTTGGTTGTTTTCCTTGTGCTGTTTATGCTTAGCTCTTCAACTCACACTTAGGGCTGGCTTGTTGGAAAAAGCATCTGTGGCCACGTGAACCGAAATGTTTGAGATTAGTGATAAGTTTTGTGCCACTATGTTATTCAAAATAAGCCTTTAAAGAGAACAAGTTTGCGGAGGGGGGGAAGAACAACATCTGTCAAATGATTTGAAGCAGTCTGAAAGAGTGGAGGATGCTGGTGTGAAATTAGGTGCTGTCGCTGATAGACATTTCTCTCAAAAAATGACAAATAACCAGATGTTGAAATTCGTTTTTATGAAGTGTTGGGTTGTCTGTCTCAAAGAGATGACGCATACATCTAAGGCCCAAGATTGCTGTGTGCTTTACAGATTTTGCCAGGGGAGGCATTTTTTTTAAAAGAGCTGACTTTGTAGAGCATGTGGCCCCTCCAAAGTCGTCCCCAAGCCGAGAGCTCTGCTTCCTGAGCAAACCTCGCGCACCTGCAGTCGCAGCCATTGAGAGTATGCGTCGACTTTTATACGTCTCTTCAGGTTACAACATCCCACTGGTTTTTAATAGAAATACTGTGTGGAATAAAACTCATTAGTTTCTTCTTTTTTATCTTTTTAATCAGAAATTCTGGGAACAATGCTTCTGTTTCATCCCTGCAGGGTCTCTAGTTGAGGTCTGCGGTGACACCCCAGGGGTGTCCACAGCTCTTTTAGTACAAGCACTCTTAGATTACCTACGTTGTTCACACCAACCGGCTGCCTTGTTTATAACCTTCACCTCTCCCTCTTAAACAAAACAGCTGAAAATATCTCTTTTCATTTCAGAGCACCTTGTGCTTATGTTTTGTCCCTCTGAGATATTTAAAGCTCAAGTGCTGTGCAGTGTTTTAACATAATTGTTGTGTACAGTTCTCCCTGTGTACTTGCTCACCTCAGCAAACAAAGAATTGCACATCATTGATGTTCAGGGTTTGCAAAATTTAGTCCCTAGGGTTGTTTATACACTATGCGTGTTTTATTTTTCTCTCCCAGTGCTCGTATCTGTCAGATGGCAGCTGGGAAATTCAAGACAGTAGTGTCTATATGAAATGAGAGACCATTTTCTGCTGGTTTAATAGACAGGGCAGCAGTTCTAGGAGGGAGCACTGTGGTTTTGTTTTCCCAAGTTTAAGGCCTGAAAATAAATAAATAAGAACTCTGATTATTTCTTGTTCTGCTGTGAAGGGAGCTTCCTGTGCAGGCAGCAGCAGGGCCGAGCTGGGAGCCCAGGCTGGAGTAAGGTTTTGGTCCCCGGGTTTTAGGTGACGAGCAGGGCAGTTGTGACACTGAGTGTCAGCTGAAGGTTGGCTCTGAGCCCTGCTCTGAAGCAGTGATCCCCTGAAACATATTTCAGGTTCGGGTAAGTGACAATTACACACGTGAGGGTTAGTACTGTTCTCTGGCAGCCAAGCCGGGTATGAAGCGCTGAGATGTGCCCCTGTGCTGTCCACGCCTGGGGCCTCTTGGGGTTGTTCTTCACGTCTGGAGGAGCCGTGTTACACAGCGCCACATCATGTGCTGCCCGTAAGCACATAGCACATACAAAGTGTACTTTTTTGGGGGGGCTTGCTTCATGATGCTTCATATTCATGGTGCTTCATACTCATGAGCAAACGGGGAGGCAGGAAGGTGCATGGGGATGGGCAGCAGACTGGGAATCTGGCAGTGCTCTTCTGAAATGCGAGGCCGTCCTCTTGCTGCACAGCCAGAGCTCCCCTGAGCACCGGGCGTCCCCTTGCCAGCCTGCTCTTGCCTCTTGCTTTGTGGTCTTGGGCAAGATGCGAAGAAGTGGCACTGCAGTGTACCCATCTGCAGAGGAAAGCTAGCAATGCTCATCTTCCAACCAGGGATTTTGCTGGGATTAGACAGTTAATGTTTCTGTAGGTTGTTAAAATGTAAAGTGCTACATAAATAATGAGCATCCCTGTTGAACACCAGGGACATCTGTGATGGTGCATAAAGAGCAAACAATAATAAAAATATGAAATTGGGTAGGCTTGTTAAATAGTTATTTCTCCAAGCTGCAAGTAACATCTTTTTTTAATCATTCAGAAGCAAATTAGCATGCAAATGTTTCTGCCTCCATTAACAGACAATTTTGACAGTTTTTAGTTTAAGAGATGAACAATGCAAGATTAGAAATTAGAGCCTGTTATTCTCTGGGTGACAGTGGAAATAAGCTGTCAAAAAGAATCCAAGAGATTTCTGCTTCTAGTTAAAAAAACCCACAGTTGCTTAAAGGAAGTCTAAAGGGGAATTGCCATCGAAGATCTGGTGACCTCAAAGGAGCAAATAACTGAGTAGAGAATCATTTTAAAAACTCACCTACACCATCATGGGAAGGCAGCATAACTGGTAATGTCGTTGCACACGATCTGTCTTTTGAGTTTTGCGAGGTTGTATGTGTTTGGTCTCACTCAAGCACACAAATCAATGAAACATCCTAGTTTTCAGGCAGGCTGTGGGACTAAATGAGTTCAGAGTTGGTGCGAAGCAACATGACTGAAGCACATGGGTTTTGCTCTATATGAGCAAAAGCAGAATCAGATTTGCTGTCTGGAATTGGAATGTGTTAATGGATCTCTCTGCTATTTTGCATCCATTTTCGCTCTTATTTCCAGTTATCGCTCTCAGTGTTGTTTCTGGCTTTCGGATTATATAAACATCCTTAGTCCCTCTAAGGTACAGTCTCACATTACACCTAAGCCTAAAGGCAGCTGCTGTCAGAAGCGCTCCCAGCTCCGCTCTTGGCTTTGCAGCCCTGCTCTCCCTTTGGCACTGGACCTTGCAGAAGTGGTTGGCCTAACTTGATGGAACACTAACTTGCTAAAAGAAACCCATAAAACCCCAAACCCTACCTTTTCCCTCTGATCAGCTCAGTCGTCAAATTTGACATAAGCTAAGGGGACAGGAGCGTGGAGCAGGGACAAACTGCTGGAGGGAGTGCAAACTGCTGATTTTGACAGAAACCTGCAGTTGCACCAGATTAAGTGTAATGTGAAATTCCTGTGGTAGCACTCCTTGAGTGGGAAAGGTGTGATACAAGCATGTGTTCAGGCAGATAAGCTTTTTGTCCAGGCAACATGCTGCTCACACACACTGTAGGTCTGAAGAGAGACTCGGGGCAGGTGTGTGGACTCCCCTTCTCACAGGGAGAGCAAACTCTGGAGCTGCTCTCCAGGGTGACGGGACAGCCTTGCCATGGCAACGCAAGTAGTGACAGTGGTAGCCTTCTCCTGCCTGGGAGTCTGTTAGGAGGACCAGCCTGCTGCCTGTGCCGAATCTGGCTGATTGAAGGTCATTGCCACTCCTGGCTGTCACCCTCTGGCGTGTCAGAGCTGACATGGCCCTGGTTTGCTGCCATCAGATGTGTTACAGCAAAGCCAGGCAGCAGTCGGTTCAGATATCAAGACTGACATCAAGATTCACATGCAGACAGAATTCAGATTAAGTGTGCGTTCTACTTGGAGTCATAAATGTTAGTGCAAACAGATGCCTGTGGTAATTACTGAAATAGTGCTGGTGAATTCATAACAAGTGAGACAGACACAAAATGCCATTATTCAAAGTGCAAACAGCACCTCTAGCAGCTGAGGGAGGACTGTTGTGTTACTGCTTGGTTTTGCCCATCGCAGTTCCAGAGCTACTGATGTTAAAGTCAGGAGCACAAAATCTCCCTGGAACTGCAGCTACAGGATGGGATTATAGGAGGAGGAAGACTGGATAAACTTGAAGCCAGAAGGAGAGAAGCCAGAAGGAAGAGCTGTATATCCATTTAGGATATGTATAAGTGGTGTGTTACAGCTGAAGCCAGAAGGGCTGCCCTAAAAAATCCTTGCCTCCTCGGGTGAAAAAAAAAAAAAAAAGGCGAGGTTGGGAATATATGAGCTCAGACAGGAAAATGCTGCTATGTTTCTAATCACTCTTGTATATTTCTGATAATGATAGTAGCCTAAAAAATGAACCATCCCGTGTGTTAGCAAACCGATAAACAAACGATGCTCAGAGAAGTCCAGGCATGCTGAGTCCTGTATGTTCAGCACAGGGAATGCACATCTGGCCACAGCCTCCCCGTCTGCTGCTGCAACGCTCTCAGCTTTTCTCATTCCCCAAATGGCTCCAGAAAGGTTCCTGGACCTCAGGTACCAGATGTAGGTGTGATGGCTAGTCAGAGATGCCAATTGATTTTGCGGAAGAGTGTACATTTCCCTGTATCTGTCCTGGGAATGGAGCAACTTGAGCTCCACTGGCACCTTCAGCAAAGGTTCAGCTACTGGTTTATGTATCTCTGCCAGCTTTCCTCAAGGGGCCCCAGCGTGGAGCGAGGCAAGTGGTTTCAGAGTATGGGCACACCATCAAAGCAATAGTTCCTCCTTTAACTGAGTTACGGCTGCTCATCAGCTGAGCTTCAGTAACTCAGGAGAGATGTGCTCACAGCTGGTGGTAAATACAAATCCCAGCAAGCCAGAGCACAGCCCTTGCTGCAGAGGAGCTGCTTTAAGTTACGTGTTACAGTGATACTTTCATTACTCATTTTACTTTGTTCATTGGCTTTAACTATAGAGACAGAAGAGATTGTGTTTTTATAAATGGCAAAACTGAGAGAGGCCTCATAGCCTGGGCATCCCAGCCCTCTGCATCAGGAACAGTGTCGGCAGCAGGAGCAGGGAGGCGATCATGCCCCTTTACTGGCTTTGGTGAGGCCACACCTCGAGTACTGTGTCCAGTTTTGGGCCCCTCACCACAAGAGGGACATTGAAGTGCAGGAGAGAGCACAGAGGCGGGCCACCAACCTGGTAAAGGATTTGGAACATATGTCCTATAAGGAATGGCTGAGGGATCTGGGGCTGTTTAGCCTGGAGAAGAAGAGACTGAGGGGAGACCTTATCACTCTCTACAACTACCTGAAGGCAGGCTGTAGAGAGGCAGAGGTTGTTCTTTTCCCCCAAGTGGCGAGTGAGAGGACGAGAGGAAATGGCCTTAAGTTGCACCAAGGGAGGTTCAGGTTGGATATTAGGAAGAATTTCTTTACTGAAAGGGCTGTCAGGCATTGGAACAGCCTGCCCAGGAAGGTGGTTGAGTTGCCATCCCTGGAGCTGTTTAAGAGAAGGGTAGATGTTGTGTTGAAGGACATGGTTTAGTGGTGTTCATAGGACTAGGAAAAGGTTGGATTCAATGATCTTGGAAGGACAGGGGGGAGCACAGCACAGGCACTCAGTGCTGGCCACGGGAGTACAGCTCCCTCAGGCAGTGCTTGCTCATGTGAACTTCAGGCTCTGAGTTTCCAAACAAGAAGCTCATCCTAAACTGAAGGTGCCTCAATCCTTGCACAGGGCTTCAAGGCACTCCATGGTGGGTGTGCTCAGCAGCCAGACAGCAGCTCTCCATTTTCTGACTTCTTTTCTGGTCAGACTTAAAACTTGACTATTTTCTGCATGGTTTTCATGTCATTTCCTCCACTGGGATGAAATAAAATAATTTCATGCACAATAAAGAAATCCCTGGTCAGTTCTGTGCCGAGAGACCAGTGTAGGAAGCTTTAAAGTGAGATAAGTGAAAAGACGACGTAACTTTTCAATATCTATTTCAAAGACTTTTTTCCCTGCTAAATCTTCAAAGACTTTTATTTTGTCACAGCTGACATAGTTTTGATCCTTAGTGCATCCACAATACTCTCTGTACAGACTGTGGACGTTCAGAGATGATGGGGAGTGTGTCTGCCCTGAGTGACTTAGAGGCACCAGTCTCCTGCAAGGAAAACTGTAGTCTTCAATATTTGTAATACCCTCCTACACACAGGGAGAACCAACAGGAGCCTGGCATTCAGTGTAAGCCTCACAACAATCAGCAAAAAAATCCAAGCAGATAACCCCCCTCCAAACCCTCAAGAGGCATTAGATTGAAAGCAAGTGGTTTGGAGATTAATTTCTTAGAAATTTCTAAGTGCAGGAAAAGCTTCATGCCTTTGAGTACTAATTGGATGCAAAGCTCATGATTAATGTGTGTATTTGTGGCAGGCAGTGACTCCCGGAGTGATGTGCCTTGATGCTTTGTGCCCAGTGGACTGGCACTGGCTTCACTGGATGGATTTTTGTCTGATGTTGGCTCATCCCTTTTGGGTGAACACTGCAGACTCTGACTGCAGGTCACCAGTAGCTTTACCACACTGTCCTGCCCTGTCTGGTGTTCAGGGCAGTTTTCCTGTTACACCTGACAGCAACGAATTTCAGTGCTCCCCTGGACTGTGTCTAAAAGAAACTGTACACTGGGAGATTTCTCAGTGCTCAAATCCTGCACACTCCCAGGCTGCCCGGGGCCGGGGAGGCACACGCTGCTCTGAGACACCCTGGGCACTGCGGGAGCACCACAACAGACAAAATCACCCCACTGCTCGCTGACAGCAAGCAGAGATTGTTCACACTCTGTCATAAGGGAGCTCAAGTTCAATCTCTTGTCTCTGAAAGGGAGCAAACCCTTCTCAGCCTTCTTTGCAGCTATTCATCACAACTTCAAAGTAATGATGTTTTTCCTGCAAGGTAGGGGCACAGCCTGGCATCCCTTTTTCCTTAAAGCAGTAAATCTTCATTTTTGTGGAGCTCTATGACCAATTTCTCCCCTCCATATATCCCTGTTTATGAAGACATTTCTTATGCAGACATTTCTTCTGCAAAATCTTTTCTGCCTCAAAAGACTCAGTACCCTTCAAGCACTATATTCCTCTTTTAACATACATCTTGTTTCCAGCCCAGCACCCTGCCTAGATACAGGGCTCTGCTGTGACTTCAGCCTTCTGCTGACAGCAGCTAATTTGCCGCTTGTTCCCCTCCATGCAAAAGCAAAGTCAGTCATCAGCTTCTTCCAACCCATTGCCTCTTACCTGAGATAAAAGTCTGTCCTCTTTCACAAGGCAGCACAGGGAAACATGTCAGAAGAGTGGTGTATCACACGGTCAGACTTGTCGCATTAGAGGAGAGTCTGATCTTCTCCTTTGGGACCTGTCATTCCATGTTACAGACCAGCTTGAGCAGCTACAGGACTCTCTCATTAGTATTCATTGTATTTAATGCAGAATTGTAAAAGACTGAACTCGGATGAAAACAGTCTGCCTCAAGTTACATGGGCCGACTGCAAGCCATCGTACCACGACGTGCTCTCCCTGCGATGGTGGCGCTGCGTTAGGCCAAATCTGAGTGCCTGCAGCGATCCCTTCTGGGTTTTATTCAGAAATAGTTTGAGAATACTCGTGGGACTGAAGAAACGAATCTCCACGTACTCGTTGGTGTTTGCTGGAGGTATTTTCACGCATGCTTTGAAGAGGCTGTTAAAGGACACAATGGAACAAAGGTGAGAACTCAGGGTGTTTGGTGCTTCTGGGGGGCTCAGTGCCACCGTTCAACAGCCCAGCTGGGTGTTTGCCTACCCAGTTTGATTCCACGCTTGCTTTTGCACTAATCTGAGTTCCATGACTTCACCAAGAGGCTTTCAAAATTGCAGATGTGAGAAAGAGAAAAATTTGGCCTTAGCTGTGATCATGGTAGAAATAGCAGCACTTGCTGCTTACAAGGAGAGGAGAAGAGAAAGAAAAAGGATGGAAAAAAAGAGCTGGCGAAGCGAAGTGTGAAGATTTAATAGCGATCAGACCTTAACAGGCTGAAGCCCTCGCAATAGCAGGGAGGCACCGTACGCTGCGCTGGACTTCACTTAGCTAACCTTTCCCCACCCAGTACTGTCTTAATTCTAACCCGAGTGCTGCATTTGCCAGCTCACAGCCAGTCTTGCACCACGTTTCTCCCCATACGGTCATTCTAGTCTTCAGAACGGAGAAGTCTGACCTGAAGCAGAGGAGAGCTGTCAGGTCTGTCCCTAGCTCGGGGCAGGCGCTGTGCAGGAAGGGGCTTCACTCTCCCCACTCAGTTGGTTTTTTTGGTGCCTCCAGCTTTGCGAACCCTCCCATTACGGGCCGATTCTTGTACATGTTAAATGCCACCGTGCTGCAAACACACCAAAAAGTTCCCCAGAGCTCAGCTTCGTCAGTGAATGGCACAACTTGTAATTCATCCTGTCGATAAGTGGGTGTGTTAATCAAGGGGAAAATCTGTGCAACTGGCTGATCTTGATTCCAATTAATTTCCCATTAACAGATTTCCCATATCGTTAACAGAATGCCTAGTTACAGATGATGCCAATAACTCTTTGGCACATATGGCCTTCCTGCCATCATGAGAGGGAGGGGGCTGGCTCAGTCGGAAGGGAGAACCTTGCGGATTCTGGTGCCTTTCTTAAAGTAAGGATTTTTACCTGAATATTTTTGTAACGGGGTTGACTTGCCGGGAGACCGATATCTTGGTTAAGATAGACGTTTTTGTAAAGGGAAATTAGGTTTTGTGTGAAAAGAAATTTTACAGTAGTGTGTGTATTTTGGGTCTTGATAATTTTGAATTCTATCTGAAGTTAATGTGGCTTTGTGCAAATCTGAAGAATATTGTGTTCCATTTGTATTCCTTGCTTTTTTTTTTTTCCTATATGATGAAGGCTTTTTACAGCCTACGCTTAAAAAACCCATGTGAGTGAAGCATATCTATCTTTTCTCTCCATTCTAAAAAACTCTTAAGGGCTATGGAGAAGCGCTTTAGAGCTGTTAATAATTGGAGGTATTGATTAGAGAACAGGGAGTCAAGATTCTGGCTTATGATTCAGAAGACCTGCTACAGGATCAACCCTCTAAAACGTGCAGTTCTCAGTGTGCCAGAGAAGGAATAAAATTTTAGCATAGCTAGGTATTTTTAAAGTTTCGTAGTGCTTCAGGTTCCTGCTCTTTTGCACCACTCCACTGTTGCAGAGTTGCCTTAAATTCAGCCTACCAGGTGGACTCCTTAAGTGGAGAGGGAGTTTTAGGAGCTGACACTTGCTGGGTAGGAACTGCAGATTTGGACCACAAGAAGGATGGCATAGCAAAGAAAGTTAATTTTCATGGAATCTTTTTTAAGTTCTGCATATACATTTTTTTAAAATTGCTTCTTTAGTATGTTAGATTTCAATTGGCTGAAATAAAGCCTTTCTTTTCACGGGGGAGTTCCTGGTGCCTCTGAAGTCAGTGGGAGTTCTGCTGTGGACTGCAGCTGCAGACCCATGACTTTGTCCTTCAGCTCCATGGTTTGCAGTGAGACGCGAGCACCCACCTCTGCCCCTGCACAGTCTCCCATGGGCTGCTCTTGGATTCTGGCTGTGCCGAAGACCACTGAGTGAGGACTCTGTTGTTGGAAAAGATGACCCTTAGGACTAGCCCCAGTGGAATTAAGAATGGTATCTTCGATTGCAAGTGCTTTATTCAGTGTGTCTGTCTCAAAGGAGCTTGATGTCATTTCTGTCACTGAGGGCTGGTTCTGGTGAGAGTTTCTATGCTTCTGTTTTCTACAGGTTTGCTGTCTCCTTATACCTGGAAATTATGTTTGAGGTCTCTGGGTTTCTGGGCATGTGGCAGTACCCACAGTGATGCAGAGTGAATGTGTACAGGCACGTGGTGACAGAGAGCTTCACAAGTCAGCATGCAACAACTTAAATAGTCCTTTGACTTAATTATAAATGGAAGACTTTAGTTTAAATGTGATTCAACACACCTGTGACTCAAACGCTTACAAGAGCAGTTTAGGACCCTCGCAGAGCATGCAGCTTTACTAATGAACACTGTGTTAACCACCAGCCCTGGGAGCAGCCACTGAAGTTAGGACCTAGCAGATCAGTTACACAACCTTGGAATTTAAAAGAGCAGCACAAGGAAGAAAAAAATCCATACCAGAGCAAATAGTCTGACTGGGGGTAAGGAAAATAATTTTATTTTATAATTAAGCTGCAAAGCAGGATGACAGACTTCATAAACTGAGTCCTGTTTCCCTAGACAAGCCAATTAATGTACACGGTTGGAATAATACATGTTTTAACAAGCAGCATGAAAAATAGTGTGTTTCGAGTTCAGAAAGTCACACTCAAAGCCTTTAACATGCACAGTCAGCTAGATACAAAACACCAACAAATCTATCTTAACAAGCTTTTAAAATGTATTTGGAGTAATGAGGAGAAAATATAGGAAGACTTATAAACACACATGAAAGTGATTTCGGCAGTTATAGATTGCATAGCACAGTGAAAGCATTTTAGTTACTGAGCAGCAGTAAAATGTGTCGACTGTTTAATTTGTACACAGTTTTATTTTATAGCATTTTAAAAGTTGCCTTTTGGCAGAGAGAATGCATAAGGGTGTAGACTTGTAAGGCAGATGACTGACGAGGAAGCTTAAGTTATCTTCAAGGTTAGAACTGTTGTGGGAGAATAATGCTCCTGAGGATCTGGGACCTACGTGGCTGTGTCTAAAATCAGCATCAGTTGCGGATTCCGCCAGCAAAGGTGCACTTGGATTCTTGTGGTTCATTAACAGTTGTGATCCCAGCCTTGTGCTGGACAACCTGCTCTTCATTGGGGCCTTTAATGAGAAGTTGTCTTTTTACAAATGTGCCGTAATCAAATAGAACAGGTTCCTAATCGAGGTTTGTGAAATGACTGTGACTTTTTACAGACTCTTTTTTTATCTAACACACAAGTCCCAGAGTCCTTATGAGGTTTAGAAACTTTGTTACAGATAATTTTACAGTCAATATCTTAGAGCATAGCTCAGTTCGAATATAATGCACTTTGAATAGTATATAATAGATCTTCACTCCAAGAAGTTTGGGTTCCATCCTTCCATCCGAGAGACAAGTTCTTTTGCATCTTAAGAGCAGTAGTTAGTAACAAAACTGTACAGAACTGCTTAATCGTGTATAAAGTCCACGTAGCAGAGTGAGTAATATTTACATCTACTGTGTGTTAGAAAGGGGAAAGATGATGGTAATGCTTAACTAGTTTCAAGTCCCAAGAGAGGAAGCATCAGTCTGTAATAACTAAATGGCAATATAAATAGGCAGGAGCAGAACTTACATGCTAAGAGCTGAGCATGATGCTCTCTGCATGCTGCAAGGCTAATTTATGACGCATTTTCTCCTCCCCTACCCTGGCAATGCGTAAGAACATCTGATTTGGGGGGGGGTGAAAGGAGCAGCCTGGCTCAGGCCGAGGGCAGAGCTGAGCTCCTCCAACTCCAGCAGCCCTGAAAGCGCTGTGCTGTGCGAGTGTCACAGCCGCTGTCTTTCGTAAGGAGCACTTGGCCATTTGGACTTGATATCAGCTGAAATCAAGCCCATCAGTGTTTCAACTTGGAAAGCATTAGTTTGGGGTCACAAATCTCGTGCTCTCATGTGTTGTGTTAAGCTGTTGTTTCTTGACTGCTGCAAGCTAGGTGCCTGTGATCAGCTGTGCTGATACACGGCATTGATTTTTATGCCATTCTTGGGTGGGGTTCACATGTGACTCCCAGATACTGTAGGCACAAGCCAAGGAGTCCTTGGCAAGCTCCGCACTATCAAACCCGTGAAAGACTCTATTCAGTTGTGTCATTCCTGCTGAGCTAACAGCTAGAGAAAAGCTCTGCTGTACTGAGGATTAACAAGAGCTCTCAAAATAGCAGCCCAGAATTTACCTTCCCTTGTGGTTTGGTGCAACATCTTATGAATCAGTGGTGGTTAAGGCTGTTTCCATCTATTTTTTTTTTCCACTCTGTGAGATGAAAGACCAGGGCCCCACCATCCTTAAGTAATAAAGTTTCACCAGCAGTTCTTCTCTGCTTGTGGATGGACCAACTGCCTTCCCTGAGCAGACAGCCAGTTTCCAGGCATCTCTAGGCTGAGTTGCACCACAGCATCTGGTTGTCATTGTGTAAAAGCAAATAGGCCTGGTTTTCCATCTCTCTTACTTATGTTAATATAGGACAGCTGGACTCCAAAATGTGGAGGGAAGCTCTTTGCAGAGGTGTGAGACCAGAACTTTTCCACTTTCTATCACGCACAGTGTGGCTGCAGTGGTGGGCAGGCATCATCAGTTCCTCCTGGGGTTAACCTGCTGCTGCGGCCGCAAGACTGCCTCAGACCCCACAGAAAACACTCTGTATTGTTACTGCTGCTGAGAGGAGCAGAAAGTAGCCTTTTGTGAAAATTACTGAGGAGGAGTGCCATTTCCATGTGGCTGCTCAGTCCTATCACCTGGTATCTGGGTTTGTGGTGCTGGGAACCACCTGCAAAACAGCTCAGAGAGGCTTCTGGCAGCACAGGTTCCCTTCCTTGTCAGCATTGTGCCTCATTTGCTTTTTCTGGTGCTAACTGATATCTAAAAGGAGGACCAAAGCAAATGGCTACAGCCTCCATCTGTTCTCCTTTAAGCTCTCATCCCATAAAACAGCTCTGCAAGTGTTTAATGCTCAGCATGGTCTGGTCATCTCACTGAAGTCAAAGATCTGGATGTTCAGCCACGTGCAGGGCTTGTATGGGAATACCAGCTCGGAGCGAGTGGTGTAGGCACAGCTGCCACGTTTAAAGCCAGTTCCAATAAACATCCTTGCTGTGCTCTGCTCTGTTCCTCTTCTCAGCACTTCACACACCTGTTGACATCTCCTGCTCATGTGCCTTTTCGTACACTAAAGGGGAAGGAACATGAAGGTGAATTCGACTTCCAGGATACACAGAGGCCTTAAATGTAACCTAACATCAAGTTGATGACAGTCCCTTAGGTATAACCTGAAAAAAAAGGAAAATACAGCGCTATTTAATTTTAAGTGGGTAGCTTCTTGCTTTCTATGTTTCATTTACCTCTCCATTCAGAATTCCTCATGCAAATTATCACTGACTGTTTAACTCTGCTTAACTAATTGGTACTTGTGTATGCAAGATTAGTGATCAGCTATCTTAATATTATTGACCTCTGTTTGCCTTTTAGTGCTATTTTTCCCAGGTGAATGTGATTAGAGTGTAATTAATTACCAAATAGCTGTGTTCCTTTTATTCCAAACACTGCAACAATTACACACCGAGATCAGCACAAAATCCTGAATACATAATTCATTGTTTTGCGCTTTCCCCATAGAATCCGTGGGAGATTTGTTAGAAAACGGGCACCAGCAGTTGATACATAATGAATTTAAAGACCTATAAAAGTTTCATCCTTGAGAGCCCACTGGGAATAGGACGGTTCGAATTTAACTTTTAATTGTATAGCTGAGGAACGACATTCGGATAAAGGGACGGTTACCGCACCTGGCACCAGCCCAAAATAAATGTTTGACCCAGCTGCCGTGAATACATGAATAACTTTATGCTCCGGGCGTGTTTAACTGGGTTCTGTGGGGCTGTGAGTTCGAGTGAACGTCCTCACACGCGGCTGCTCCGCCAGCATCGGGATGTTGCCGCCGCTGCCCTGAGGAAACGGAGGAAAACGTTCGCCCTGGCTCTGCGCGAAGCCGCGCGCTTGGCTCCGCTCCGGCCGCGATCGCCACCCAGCCGGCGGCAGCAGCAGCAGCGATCCCCGCCCGGGCGGAGCGCTCCGCCCGCCGCGCCCGTGGCCGCTTGCGGGCCCGGCGGGGCTCGGGGGGCGGGGGCCGGGCTCGGGGGTCCGGGCCGGCCCCTCCCCGCTCGGGCTCCCGCCGCCCCCGCGGCCGGTGTTAGGGCGCCCCCTGGCGGCGCGCGGGGAGGCCGCACGGGCGAGGCCGCCGTCCCCGCGTCGCGAGTCCCGAGACCCCCCCCCCCCATCCTGTTTTCCTGCCCGGCCTCGCGCGCGGGCGGTTGGAGCGCGCGCCGGGGCAGTGGCCGCGCGGAGCGATACCGCCACGTGCGCGGCGGCGCGTGCTCTGGTGCTGTCGCTGGCGGCCGGGAAGCGCCGTCCTGGGGGCAGGAGTGCCGCGTTACCCGATTTAATAGTTTCCCGAGAGGTTTTTCCCAGAGCGGCGCTGTGCTCATGCTGAGCTCGCCTTTCCGCGGTGGGTCTTACTGGTCTGAGATGGAAAATAACCGTTAAAAGTGAGCGAGTGGAGAAAGCCCTCCAAGGCCCCGCCAGGGCAGGTGGGGTGCAGGTGGCTCAGCTCCTCCTGGCTGCGAAGCCCTGGAATGCCAAAGGCTGCAGGACACTTTTGGAATGATATGGAATAAACTTAAAACTTCTTGTAGTGTTTCCACTAAGTTTTAATTGGTAAGGATGGATAAGCCAAATTTTATCGGTAGAAACACGTTGGAGCGTTCTCCATGTAATCCCTCTTTCTCATTTTGGTGTTTTATATATGTTTTCTAGCGTAAACATTAAGTATGTGCATTCCAGTTCTAAAATATCTACATGTTTCTGTGATGGATGCCTGACACAAATGAAGCCAGAGGATTTCAGGGTTCCATGAAGCTACTGCTCTTCTTGCCAGTTTATGCACTGAGAAATTGTGAACCATAAAGTCCAGGTTTCTAATATCCATAACATGGCCCAGGACAGAGAGGAGGATTCCAGGTCCATCAACTGTATGTGTGGCCTTAATGATTTTAACCTTAGTTTTCTCTTTGTCAGAGGGTGATTGAGCAGGGCGATGAGCTTGTCAGTCTTTAACTCCTCCTTCTGATTACCCGTAATAACAACGCATGAAGATAAAACTTCTTCCCCCAAATCAAGAGGATTTCCTCTCTGGCTTACATATAGAAATAACTCGAGAACAATATCTGGAGACAGTAGGCCTCTCTTCTTTCAGCTGTGTCATGTGGAAATTGCTCATTTGCTAAATTAAGGTTGTTCAAGTTTTAGCTTGACCCAAGGCTCTGGATTACAGTGGGATTTACATGAGAGGAGATGACGTTCCCCACCCTCAAGTACTTTCAGTTCTGCTTCTCATTCAGAGCTCTTCTTAGTCTTTTGCAATTCTAAGAGTGCTTTTTCTCTTCATTGAGGGAAGGCTGTTGCCTTTGACAGCTGCCAAGGTATACATAGTCTGTCACTTGCATTAGCAAGTCACAACAACTAAAATTCTGGCTGCATCTCTGAAAATAGGTTAGGTAGTTAGCAGAAGCATTAGCAAAGCCATTCCTTATAAATTATGATTAATTGAGCATGAATTATGAATTATAGTTCACATTTGGTGCTGAGCATGCCACTTAAGAACACTTGTCACATGTGGTGCTCTTCCATTTTCCAGAAAGAATTAAAGGGTGTTTATAGAGGAGAAGGAAGTATTTTGATGTTACTGTGGCAAAAACTGAAACAGCTCCACTGTTCAGTGATTTTTTTAGTCTGGATTTCATCCAGCATTACTCTAGAGATAATTTTACTGAATTTTTATTACATTTCTTCCTTCAGGTGTTTTTCATAGTTGCTGTTGTTGTCATTCTTGTTTGACTGTGGCATGTTTGCCATCCCTCCACTCCTGTATCAAGTGATTTCCTGATACCTGGCTTTGTGACTTCACCTTTGTCCCTAGTCCATAAATTGTAGGGCGGGCTAAGAAAAAAAAAGTCTTGGTAGGCAAACATAGCTCTATACTGGGACTGAAGACCTTGTTCTGTTCTGGTGTGATGCTAACATAAGATTTTTCAGATGGGTTCTAAACAGAAGAATTCTGGTTAAACACACACCATAAAAAGGAAAAAAAAAATAAAAGAGTGTTCATTTAACCAAACTCGTCCCAGTTTCTGAATCTTCTAATCTCAGTCCTACTTTGTTTATCCCTCCAGCACAGTCCTCCATGGTACCTCTGTCACCTCTACCCCTCCTGTGACCTTCTGCTCCCAAGAAAGCTCCTTACTGCTTGCAAAATCCTCATGTCAGAACCTAGATTAGTTGGGCTGGAGACAAAAGTGAACTTAAATCCAGTAGCCATTAATGGTCAGGTCCTGCGAAAGACTTAGACCAACACAAATGATTTGACTCTGACTTAGCAATATCAGTTTATTCTAGCCTGAAGAAGCTGGTCCAAACCCTTGCTTCAGCTGCAAGGATTTACACTTCATTACACATTACAAATCACTGAGCTTTTCTGGGATTTGTTCTTTCATCACTATTGTTATTATTAATAATCATGAATACTTACAGATCCACAATGGGATGAAGTGAAGGAGAGAGAGTTCTTCAAGTCAATGATTTATTTTGGAAATAATGCTGCCCTACACTTCTTTATATGTCATATAACTATATATAGCTATATATAGTTACAGCTATATCTATCTGTAGCTGTATCTATGTATAGCTATAGCTGCATGTGTAAATGTAAGTGGATGTTTGCTTACACCCTGGAGGTGCTCATAAACAGGTCTTGAAACTTCCTTGTGGCCCTCATGGCTCTCCCATGGGATGTTCTCCCCTAGGATAATCATGACTTGGATAATCAATTACAAAGCACAAATTCTGACAGCGAAACAGATTGCAAAAATCTATTTATTAAGTAATTCTGAAAAGCAAATTCAGAAGGAAATACAGTTTTCTCAGAAAACTCCCCATCAGAAAAAAATTACTATGTTTCGGAATGGGGGATTTGTTGAAAAGAGTTCACCCATTTTTAGAGACCTTGCTTTCGTAAGCTCTAATACTTTCAATTTTTAGGAAGATCTTGCAAAATAACGTGGTTTTCCTCACATTGAGTAAAGCTGTGCTAACTTCCTGCTTTTGGTGACTTGGATTGGCGTAACTCATCAGAATTCCTCCCTAAATTCTAGAAAACTGGTTTGCATTTCTTTTATTTTCTATTTTTAGTATATCATATTTCAACTGCGTGTAATTTGAACTACCTTCTTAATTTAGTTGAAGAATTATTTGGTGTACAAATCATCACTTTTAGTTATGCAAGAATACAGATGAAGTATTAAAATTGCAATCAGATAAGATCCACTGTGTCCTTGTTTAAAGAAAGTTAGGGATAATCGATCCCATATTTGCCCCTGGGCTGTTGAATTGAGTCTCTAGGTCAGTATGGCCCATTAGCATCTCCTTTTGACAGATACTCCTTTAGCTAATCTTCCTAGCACAAATTATATACAGAAGCATATTGCAGAGACACAAGCAGAAGGCATTAACTTGCTGCGGTTGTTGGATCAAAGAGGCTGCCATTGATGGGGCCATAGAGGGTTGACTAGTTGGAGCCGAGGCTAATGGGGTTGGGAGGGAGGGAAGGTCTGGCATTGGAAATGACTGTGGAGAATGCTAGAAGACAACTGAGACAAATAGAGGAAAACCCTGAAGACTGGTTCAGCTTTGGTTTTTTTGGCATTTGTTGGGGTTTTTTTTGGCTTTTTGTTGTGTTTTTTTTTTTCTGGTAGTCTAAGTGAGCTAGATAGCCACATCCCACTGACATTTGCTTTCCTTTTAGACTGCCGTAAATAAATCATTGCACTGGTGTAACAGAATTCTTTCTGGGACCAAAATTCGTATCTTCATACCATACCCTGTGTGCTGTGTAGATAGGCACATCGTCGAGATACATCAAGTACAATGACTCCTTTTACCTTCTTCATGGTATCCTTGGATTCACTTAAGTTCTGACAGAGGAAGTAAAAGTTAAAGATTACTTTATGCTTAATACATACTTTTCAGTCAAGAATATTGCTAAAGTTTACACTAAAAATTCTGATAGTAATCTAAATAAACAATTTCAAGGGTAAGAGCTTAGCTTATTCACAATGTGGGCTAGAGTGTCCATGCTTCATTTCTTCTAGACAACATTACTGTTACATGTTGCCAAGTGTTCTTCCCCCACCCCCCGCCACTCCCCCCCAGTTAGCTGGCTAAATTGACCCCAGTTCCTGCAGATAGGACTGTTACCAGAATACAAGCTCTCATCGCAATCTACCAGCCTCAATAGATTGATTCCCATTTCAAACACATTGATTTTTTTCTGCGCTCACTATAGTAACAGCATTCTACTCTCCGTATTTTGTACCCTTGACTGATCAATGTTAGTCTTCAGCTGGAAGTCTGGATGAATCTCTGGTATGAACTTCAGCTTTATGTTCATTTAGAGCTTACAAGCCTGAGCAGTTTCAGCCTGAAATATGACAGTAATTTATTAGCAGCTCAAAAAGGAGGTTTGTCATGAAAAGTATGTAGGAAGCTGAGCAATCGCTGGATCAGGTGGATCTATTGTGTCTGCAGCCACATCCTCTTACATTACGCTCCCCTACAGTTGCGCCGACTTGACCAGTGAGAAACAGTATAAATGGGTGTGTCTCCTGACCTGACATCACACCTAGCACAGCACTAAAAGAGAAGTCTTAACTGACTTGTATTACGCACTTAAGTACTGAATTAAAGCTTCTTCTAGTGCTTTCTGTCAGTCTTGTGGTCTGCAAATATTTTTCCTGGGTAAGTATCCCATTCTTTCCCTGCAAGTAATAGGCTGAATTTATTTAGAGGCAAATATGTGCCGGAAGAATACAGGATGTAAACCAGAAAATGCAGAATCACAGTGAAATCTGAATGAAATTATCCTGTCAGCATCAAACTTCTTATTCAAGGAGGATACAAGGATACAAAGAAGGGTCATCTGGATGTTACCCAGATGTGTTACTTGCAGATCCTCCTAGAGACATGTCTTAACAAGCCTAGGACGGTGATGTTAGTTATTATCTAAGCATCAAGAGTACCATAGCAGGGGAAACAGGACTTAGTACATCAAATCTAAATGCTTTGGAGGTAGCTATGGTTATTCTACACTAATCATAAATACACATTAATAGAATGCTTGAAAGGGTGGAACTGGGCTGCTCTGGAAGTTCCCAGTTAATGTTCTCAGTTCTTACAAACTGGCAACCCATACCTGTTGGTGCTTAGTGCCACACCCTTAACTTGTCCGCCTTTTATTAATATTGTTTCTATAACACTAATTGTAATAGTTGTAATTTTAAGCATATGAGTTAATCTGAAATTCTTTAGAATTAAAACAGAACATATCGCTAAGAATAGTAATCTCTCTATCTGGAACAACCTATATTCATAAATTAAAAAAAAAAAGAAGAAAAAGTCTCAAGGACCATTTTTGTAATCTTCTCTCTGGTTGCAGAGACAGGAATTAATTATGCCTTGGACCTTTTAGGGGGAAATTCTTTCTTAACATGCCTTGGTTTGACCTTAAAACTACAGATGATTAAGATTATTCCATAAGAGTCCTCAGTGAGAAGTTCTATGTGATATTTCGATCACTGCTGCTGACCTTTCCTTAGGATGCCTGGCTGCAGTGTCAGCCAGCCTATCTTGCTGACCTTGTCTGCCATGCTAAACAATTTTTGTCTGAATTGGGAACAGTGGTCTTAATTCTATTTTTATTTTAAGTAAACATTTTCAACCTTCAGAAGCTTTCAGCAGAAAGGGTGTTCCTCCTACCTCCCCCCTTTTATTATTCCTTCGGTTTTGTTTTTTTAACACCTTTGAATTTATTAGTTTCACCCACTGCAGATTCTGGTGCTAGATACAGTATTCTGACAATGGCTGAGGCAGTATAGAGTATATGTAACTTGGTATTCTTTAAAAGGTCGAGGCACATCAAGGTCATATAAAACTGCCTTTATTTTGGCCAGGAGGAGGGAGGAAGATGGCCCATGCCCACAAGACTTCTGCAGTTTCTGTCTCTGCTGTATTTTTCTAAGCTTGTATTATGCCTTTACCGCTGATACATTTTCTTGCAGAGGGAGGATATACTACAGCACTTCATCTTCTCTGTGCTTGTGCTGGCTCTCGGGGGAAATTTGGTCTTTTTAGTATGCGGTTCAAACACTGTCTGAAAAGGTGTCATGGTTTGGATAATAATTTTTCAAACAAATTTAATACACTGATTTCCTTGGGATGAAGATCAAATACTGTTCCATCCAAGATGCACCTAAAGGGCAACTTGTTTGAGTTAAGTTTACGGAAACAGAAGTGACAGAATATCAATTTGTTTTCTAACTTCATGTCATATTTGAGAATCAAATAAGCAATTACATGAGAGTAAATTGGATTTATTTCAATATCAGATTTGCAGTCCACTTGTTGTTTTATTTGATCAAGATAAAATAGCCCTTCATTTTACAGTAAATATGCTCAAATATTATATTTCTTCCTTGGTGTCTTCACAGCTTGTAGTTTCTCAGCCTTAAGTTGAAAACATTACTGATACATAACATGTAACTGACTTAACACCAGAAGCCCTCTCTGTATTAAGGTGATGAATAGTCCCAAATCTCTCTTTCTTTGCGATAAGGCAACTTGCAGACTGGTGTTAATGCATTCATGTCACCTTTTTCTATCATTTTCATTTACCAAACTCCCAAATGTAAAAACAGAACATCATGCATAATGTATTTACTTAGTCCATAGGTGCAACCATGTGTAAATATAGATCGAAAGTATTCTACTAAAAAGGGTACAATTCAGTCTTTTGGTTTAGAAAATATGCCATTTTCAGATTCTTCCAGACTTTTCCAAATGATCAAATGCCTCCAAATAATCCAAATTGTCCTAATTAAAAGAAGCAGATTTCAGTGGTCTTCTCCTTTCTGTTGTTCATCTAAAAGCTGTACTGCAGTTTGGTTTGTTACTAGATATGATTTACACAAATGTTTTTGCTCCCTAACACTGTTTAAGGATCCTAGACAGCTCAAAGGATTACTGAAAAGAAACTTAAGGGGTTCACCTCTAGGCCTGCTGCTCAAGATTAACAGTGGCAGAATTGCTTCCTTCCCATGCTTTCACCCATAATGTATTTTGCAAAATGTGTCAGATTGGACTCTTCCAATTCCATATGTTTTCTGAATCTGAATTAATTCCCATGGTGGGGAGGCAAAGATCATTTTGCTTTTGGTTTAGCTCATCTTTTACACAGAATTATTTTGGAACATATTCTATTACAAATTACTTCTGTATAAAAAAGCATGTTCTTTATCTACAATTGTAACACCCCTCTAGGCCAAACAGAATTTTGGTGAAATATGTGAAGCTCTTTGCCAAATCCCTGAGCCACTGTGAAGCTCATGCGTTTAAAAGAAACTCCAAACATGACAATTGAGGTTTTACCAGCTTGAAAATTATAGCCCAAGCATGATAACTGAAGTTCTGACAGCAATGAAACTGAAATTTGGCTGCCAAAAGCGGTATTTAGCTGTTCATTCTAATGGTTGTGATCACCATGAATTCTGAAGGGAATTACTGATCTCGGTCCAGTAGTAGTCGCAGTGTGTTCACTGCACATGAAGCAGCCAGGTATTTGTGCAAAACAGTAATTGTTAGCCAGAGGAATGATCTCAGTCAATTAAAGGCTACAAAATGTACTACTTAAAGGAGTTGCCTACAAAGGCCTAAATCTTTATTTAGTTATTGTTCTCTTGTCTTACTTTCATTTGGACTCGGAGAACAATTTATTGTTTTTCTCTTTGTACCAGTCATGTACAGTTGAAGGCCATTAGCACATTTACTAATATTTTGTAATGTAATGTAGCGCTATACATTTTGTAACGTATAATATATATTTTTATTTATCTTTTTGTATCGCAGGGCATGCAGTCAGATAGGCTCTGTCATAGAGTTTACCATCTCCAGTGTTACTCCATGCTGTGATAAGGACTTACAGGAATAGTCTGCCCATTGACTTTTAGCAAGAGGTGGTATAAATGTGTATCAGCTCAGGAACAGGCCAAGGGTAAAGTTTGTATTGTTCTACTCTCTTGGGTACCTCACTGCTTCAGTTGGGAAGTGATTTGCTTTGGTTTATATGTTGTTAGCACCTTATTTCCCAGATGTAGGGACTGAGATATTATGGCTTCTTCATCAGTGGCAGCAGAAAGGATGAAAACCCATTCATTTGCCCAGATCTGGTGACAGCGGGTAAGAGAGAGAAATGGAGATTAATTTGAGTTCAGAGACAGCTCTTTGGTATGTTGGCCTCGGCAATACTTTGTTCAGAGAGTGGAGGAACTGTACACAGTGAGCAAGAGACTTGACTTGAGAGTTACCTTATTACTTTTCTTGCCAGTATCTAATACTATTCCATTTGCTAAATGGAAGTTTTCTTCCCCCCGCCCCTTCTTCTGATGAAGCTATGGGTATGTCTCTTGACCACAGAAGGTAGGTCAGTCATCAGTAGAGTCTACATCTGCCTAAGGGCTTGGCTTCAACACCATCTCATCACTGTCTACAGATCTCTTCAGTAGCTGGAGCAGCTCACCTAAGCATATTGATTCATAATCTGTGTGTGTCTTTATTGCCTTGTGTTTCCTTAGTCCCACCACCTTTCTTTTTTTGACTTCTCACCTTTATTTCTTCAGCAATATCTCAAAATTCAATCAGCTGAACTGTTCATCTATAAAAAAGAAGAAAGCCATTTTGAGATGTTCAAAGCTGTTTTGTCAGCTTGAAATGTTTTCAGTATGTATTTATATGTACTAAGTGCAAATATATTATGTGATTCTCTTTTCTAATGATTCATGGCCCTTTTGTGGTATGTGCATGCCAGTTTAAATTTGCACCACTGCTGAAGTTATCTGACAGTAAGCTATAATTCTGACATGCAGTTACAGCGGTGTAAGCAATATCCTGTCTTACTGGTAAAGAAAGCCAACCTCAGAGGCTCCTGTGAAGACTAACAAGATAGTAGATGGGTATATTTCCTGAGACTTTATAAAGAGTACAGGGGTTCTTCCTCCAAAGGTTTTTTGATATTTCACATGATACTTATGTTTTTGTTGTTGGATCTCACTTACTGTGCTTGGTCAACGATGATATTTCACAGATTAATCCGAAAGAGGAACCAAGTGACAATGTGAGACATACAGCAGCTGAGCTAGAAGGGCTCCTCCTTGTTCAGTGTTTCGTTTCTCTGTAGTGAGACAAAGTGCTTTTTTTAGCCCTTTTGCACAATTATTTAGAAACACGGAGAAGTTGCCCTTTTCATTCCTTTTTACTTCCATCCCAATCCAGCTCTATCAGAGGATGAGGTCACCATGCTCAAATGCTCTTTACTGACACTCTGGAGAAGAGCAGTTGGTGAGAGTGCTAACAGGCTTCTGACAGACCTCACTGGGCAAGTTTAAACAGTTTTTAAATGGATAGTCTGAGCTATCTCAGGCAAATTTGCTTGAAGAATTGAAGGAACATTCCTGTAAATGTATTCAGTAGAGTTATGTGCACCAGGGAGCGGTGATGAGTGGTTTGCATTGAGGATCCTCCCACTAAGACAGCTGGATGGGGAGATGATGTGTGTCTCCAGACCAGTCTCCAGTCCCCAGGTCAGCAGTAGGTGCCACTGGCCGTATCTTCAGAGGGGACTTGTCTGTGTAGCAATGTTGTATCTGTCATACGCTCTCTATCCATGCTGACGTTCCCTATTTAGTGATAACCTTTTCCTAAATATCTTAAACAGAAGATCCTGTTACTCCTGCAGGAATTACAGTCTTATAAATAGCAACGGGAATTTACATCTGAGTTTAGTCCAGCATAATTTCAGCTTGCATTGTGAAACTTAACTGTATACCAGCTGAATTATGTTAACTGATCCTGTGTGTGCCCTTAGCCTATGATAAACCTGGTGATTTCATCTCATTCACGCATAGCAAAAATAAAAAATACACCAGATTATTTCACGTCACTGTAACTATTTCCAAATGAATCCCGACATATTGTTTGTACAGAGATGGCTTTGCTATTTGAACAAACACGTTGAACACTGGAAGTGGAAGAGAGATGGGAAGAAGCACTTAAACTGTTTTTTGGACTACACTGCACAGCAAAAGTGGATTAAGGACCTGTTCCTTAGTTCATGGTAGTGACTGTGATTCATACCAAATTTAAAATCTGTGTGTTGTCTAGTTTGATCTTTTTAGTGAAATATTTTGTTTGTAATGATACACATGCCAAATAAATTATAATCCAAGCTAGTCATGGTAAAAGAAACATGAAAGAAAAATTACAAACTTGGTGGAAGTGCAGTATTATGAATTTCACCTGTATTTGTATCCATTGCATCTTATGCTTATATCTTTAGAATGCTTCCTCTGCATTTCTGAGCTGATATGGTAGAAAGATTCATTTCATTTCGTCATCATCAAATCAGGTGGCACTTGAGTCTGCTTAAACAGTGCAGTGATTACAGTTGATTGGGTGGCATAACCTTTCTGAAGGTTATTCTGCACACTTGGTACTGTACCACAAGAAACTGAGAAAATGCCTTTGGTCATTCAGCAGGTTGTTTTGCCATTCAAAATGCCAAAATTACCTTCTCTGGCTAACAAGTGCCTGTGTTTCCATTTCACATACCATGGGACCTCATCATGCTCTACAATTACTTGAAAGGACATTGTAGAGAGGTTGGTGCTGGTCTCTTCTCACAGGTAATTAGGGACAGAACCAGGGGGAATGGATTCAAGTTGCAACAGGGCAAGTTTAGACTGGACATTAGGAAGAAATTCTTCACAGAAAGAGTGGTCAGACACTGGAACAGACTGCCTAGGGAGGTGGTTGAGTCGCCATCCCTGGATGTGTTTAAGTGTCGCTTAGTTGTGGTGTTGGGTGATATGGTTTTAGGGGTGAACTTCTAGTGTAGGGTTAATGGTTGGGCTCGATGATCCCAAGGGTCTTTTCCAGACTGAATTGTTCTATGATTCTATGATTCTATGTTGGCGTTGCTTATGAAATGAAGTTTACATTATCATCTTCAAGGAGACTAAAATTGGTTACATGCATTCAGCATTCTTTGAAATTAGTGACATTTGGACACCAGATTTGTGCACTTTAAAATACTTTGGCCGTAGTTAGTAGTAACCTTTACAATACTACTTAATCAAGCAGTGATTCTCCATCTAGTCTGAATTTTTTTTTTATTAATATTTGTCATTAATGTCAATAGACCTCTTACTCTGTTATTCTAGCTAGCTTTTTTTGTTATCAATATGAACCTGGCTTTCAGGCAGCTCCTTTATTATGTTTTGCTTAGGGTTCTTACAATTGCATTGAACGTCTTTGATGGATTAACGGGTAAAACCAAACCTGTTGTGATATGCCTCTTGATCTATGTATATTACAACTTTTCCTTGTGGCAAAGACGGTTCATAAGGTTTCAGAGATGTAGAAAGCAATGAAATTATTTAACATGTACTCAGATAGAATCTAGTTTTTTTTTGGAAGAAAGCTTGAATTATCTCCACAACATTGGCAAATTTGCTAATTGAGAGTGGGGGAAGACAAGAGAGGTGCTAGAAAGCCATGGAGGATGTAGGACAAACAAGCTGGTCATGAGACCCCAAAATACTGAAGGCTTGGAGCTTGCCCTGGTACTGGTTTTCAGGGAATGCTCACAAGCCAAGACACTATGAATAGGCAGCACTCTTTTGCAAAGGAAGGGCTAGAAATTTTATGCCAATATGAAGTTAAGAGCTGATGCTCCTAGAACGAGACCTGATGGTAGGTATGGTACAAGCCATTGACTGCGATACCTCACTCGCATTGATGTAAGTCAGGAGCAAGCACAATGAGGTTCAAAGATACAGGCTGCTGCAAGAGCAGAATCAGGCACTGTTTCTACAGACTGTGGGATTTATTTTCTGTTTAGGATTTACAGTCATCTCTAACAATTTCTTCTTGCAGCCACAAAACCAAGTACATCCTACACTGAAGCAGAGCAATAACAAGATTTGAATGTCATTAGGGGCTGCTCCTACACATCTTGTATTAAAGCAGTTAAGCATTTAACCCATGAATAGAGCTCCTATTGTCTTTGTTTTTGAAACCTCAGTATAGATCACTTAACCACTGTGCAAGAAATCCCATGAGAGACCAACAACAGCAGGGAACAAAATCAGGCAAAAAGGATTGTATCTGCTAGAGCTTTTTTAACACATTTTTCATGTGAGTGCAGAGTCAACTTGAATATTACTCCTAATATAGATTAACCTAATACAAATTTCTGCAGAGCGTGAGGCTGTAAGAGAATCTGGCCAGATAGCTTCTCACTAAAAACTCTGCCAATTATGTGCAGCACAAAGGAGAGGCTAATGCACGAAATGGATAATATACATCCTTCTTCACAAGACTGGACTTAAAAATAAATGTTACAGATCCTATTTTCCATCTGTGCCCAGGTAAATTCGGGTCTGAGATAACAATTCGTTTCTCATCTGGCAAGATGAGATACCACGTTTCTGAGTTCAGTTTCCAGGCAAGAATGTGGCCATTTGAGAAGTTTCAGTGTTGTACAGGGTCAGCTACAGTCTCATCAACAATTGTGTAAATCTGGAGGAGTGGGGTTGAAGAGTGTGAGATCTGTCTGTATATAACTGATCGAAAAGAAACCTAGAGCCTCTCTGCTGGCTAACAAGCAAATTACCTTGTTCACTTAAATATATTTTATAATAGTAAATGAGCATTAACAAATGTATAGTACCCTGGCTTTTTAATTGTTTTAATGCTTAAAACAGATGTTAGATTGACAGTGCATCAAACAAATGTCTTTGTTTAGTGACAGAAAAGTTATGTACTAAAAATGGTGAAAAAAATTTGGTTTTTTATCTGTCCTTAGCCCAGTAACAAAGGTGGCTTGCACATTGTATACAAATAACTTGCTATACGAACTTCCTGAAGAATTTATTTTATACAGTAATTTAGTGTCAAAAACTTAGGGACAACAGGGGTAGATTTGAATTGTTTTACAAGCACAGTGTAATCCCTGTAGGGTCTACTTACTTATTTTTGCTTTCACTGAATAAAATTTAGTTTCTTTTCTAAATCTTCTCTGCCTTTACCAGAGAGGTAACACTTATTAATGTCACTCTGGGGGGAAACTATTGTAATTAAGTTCCAACTCCTAATCTGTATTCTGTGAGCTAAGGCATTTTACCCTTGGCATCTATTTGTCTATTCAAAAACGCTCATACATGTGTACGCCTGAATTTTGCACATACAAACGTTCCAGTAATTCTGCAATACAGCACATGCATTACGCACCTATGATGGGTTGTGGGGGAGTGTGTTGTTTGAGTTCTTACATGGAAAGTGGATGTCTCCTGCACATCATGTCACTGCCAGAACAGCCACGCTTTGTGACAAGCACCTCTTGGCCTTTCAGAGCAAAATGTTCTCCAGGCAAACAAGTTGTCAGACAAGTGCCCTACTCACAGCCTAATAATAAAACGGTTGGAAGGAACCAGTAATTTCAGCACTGAGTTGTCATGGCAAGATTCTGTACTATCCAAAAGGCAGAACTGTAGTCATAAAAGTATCTCACTCTTACCAGGCAGACCTGAAGGAAGTAGAAGCAGCAGGACTTAGTACCTTGGGTGTAATCTCCCTTAGTGAGACTACTGAGAGCAAGCAAGCCGCTACCTGTGGCCCTTGCTGAAGAGTCAACACGCCTCCAGTGCCCTTATGTGAGATAAATACTAGTTTTCAAAACTGATGGAGCCACAATGATGGGCACCAAACCATACCTTTTCCTTAAAGATGGTTACAACAGTATGGGCTGTACTGTGGAGGAACTTGGTCATCTCCATATGTACATAATTGGTGCAGTTGCAGACATGCAAAGCAGCGAGCAGACCACTGCCTGTGTGTGTGTGTGTGTGTGCAGGTGGTAGCCCCTGCTTAGGCGGGGTCAGCAGCATGGCTCTGGAAATTGCAGGCAGCTGGTATGTTTTGTATGATGCTGCTGATATGGACAGATAGGTTTAACAGCTCTTTTTCCTCCCAGTCCTTAAGTTCTTCAGAGCAGAAATCATTTTGAAGCCCAAACCATACAGATCTAGATCATTTCAAGATAGTTCTGCTGTCTTCTGCTGCAAAACTGCTGCTTTTTAGCTGGCTCACGAGGGTTTTCCTCTGGCTCCTCAGTCTCCATGGGGCTTCAGGAAGCTTTCTTCTTATCTTGCAAAGATGAGAACTTGTTCCCTAGAGGAGTATGTTTGCTAGAATCTTAATGAAGCTTGCATCTTTTGGTCCCATTTATGGAGGTTTATTTTCATTGTGATGGAAGATTTGGAGCATAGATAAAAGTTGGTGCTTGAACTGTTAGAAACAAGAGAAATTCTCAAAGGTTGTGAAGGAGGTATGACCTTTACCAAAATCTTCCCTGATTCAATAACAAGTGTTACACTGTGTGGTACCAGTTCTACAAATTCAAAAGCTATTAAAATGAGAATCATATCATGTATGACAGTTATCTTTGCCATATAAGGACTAATACCGTAATTCTCCAAAAACTGTATTTCTTCTAAGGCACATGAAATACCTTGTCTGAGTAATTTTTCTTGGAGCATCCAAATTATAGCCAAGCAAATTTCTGCACCTGCTTTTATTAATGCCTATCTAAATACAGCAAGATTAATGACAGTTATCAAGCTTATTTGCTTAAATTTGTGTAATTGTCTTTGGTTTATAATATCCTTGATAAGCCTGTGGTGTTGACTGATCAATTTCAGAGGTAAGCTGAGACACTTCTTTGCTATCTCGGCTGCTAAGAACCGCAGCAGCAAATGCAGGTTGCCTTTCTCTTCTTCTCTCCTGGGGGGAAACAGCGTGTTCGCCCTTCACACCTGAACCCCTCGGGCAACTGGTCCAAGGGTTTGGAGAATTTGTGCAGAAGTTCAGGAAAATTTGACTGTGATGCATAAGCATACACTACAAGCTCCACCTAGCACATTGTTTACTGTGGGACTGCTCAGTAATGACCTGTTGAAGCTGCCAGTACTGGGTTTGACATAATGTCATAAACAATGTTCCCTGACATAAAAAGTTATATTAAATCAATTACCACAAAATGGCCCTGCTTATGAAGAACAGCCACACTATTTCATTTGATATTTTTTATAGCAAGCTTTCATACAGATGAACTCGTAACAGAAGTTTATGAGTAAAACTTTATTTGTCTTTAAAAGACTGTGGTTTTCAGTGTTAGGCAAAAATGAAAGAGTATTAAAATCTTCTTTAAAAAGTTTGCTTCCTTTCTAATTATTGTGTCTGAAGCAAGCCATAGTGATGTCTCAATAAAAGCTGAGACACATGGGAAATATTGTAGGTGACTAGTGGAAGACATCTCTACATTAATATGTCATTGTAATAAATGTAGTCTAAAAAACTCTGCTGGTATTTTGAAAAGCCAGCTAATCGTGCAAACACAATCTACAGTGTTACTCTTTGTGAAAAACATGCTTTTTTTCTTGTCCTCCCCTTTGATTTTCCTTTTTTGGGTACCACCTGTCTGTTTCTATCAAGTGAAAAGACAAAACTAAGGAGAAAAAAAAAAAGCAGCAAGCGAAACCCAGAATGAAAGCCCAAGCCAGAGAAACCAGTTCCTTCTGTATCTAAACAAAGTGCTATTTGCAACAGGCAGTGGCTGATCTAAGTTAGAACTTAGATGATCCAAAGCAGGTCACCTTCATAAGTCTTCCAGACTTTCCAACTTAGTAACTCAGAAGGATAATAATACAATTTTTAGTTAATGAGAGAACATCAGAAAAAAGAACTGCAGGAAGCTGTGAACTGCCATATCTCTGTACTGAAGACAGAATGCCACATGGCAAGAACAGATGGGTAATCCTTCCGTCATTATCCTCGACCACTGGCTGAAAGAAAAAGCTGCCGCAACACTGAGGGCTCTATATAAAGTACATATATACATGATATTTCCCCTCATTGGTACTAAAAGGTTATATATGCAAAGAGATCATAAAGAAAAAGGGATGTTTTAGTGTGATGCTGAAGGGAATAATTTTTTTCATTTTCCTTCACTTCCTGAAGTGGGGCATATGCCAAGGTCCTGAACTAAATTTATCTCTCAGAAGGAAGAAGTAACGTATATTGCATTTATGTGTTAAACATTTTATATAAATTGAACATAGAAAATTACCTTCTTTTATTGTCTTTGACCATATTGGCACAGAAGTGAAAAATAAGGATTATTTTATGTTGCTAATTTATAGATACTGTTACCAGAATGAAATGTTGGTGTTAAAAATTTGGGGTTTGCATATACATTGACACCAGAGTGTGCATTTGCAACCTGTTAAGTTGCAAAGTGGACCAGGAGTAGATTAAGAATGGCTTGCTGGAATCTCAAGTTTTAGAAAACCACCAGAACTAAAGGCACTTCTTGCACACAATGGTCACATCTCCAGGGACATCAGTTCTGCTAGTGCATGCTAAGAGAGAACCTGGCTTTTATAAATCTCTTGGAGAATAGCTAGATGTAAAATGGGTAGGTAGTGTGGAATCTTGGGATTTTGTTTGTTTATGAAAAGAAGAGATGGAACAGCAAATACTCATGGCACAGTATACCTGGGTGATGAACAATGTACATGTAAACCATAAAACGACTGAATTGGAGAACACAAAATCTGAGATGGTGAAACTCTCAGAGAATAATTCCCTACCCTGCTTTGCTTTATCAGATTTGGTGCATATACCAGCAAGACTGGCAGCCTCTCCGGGAAAAGGTGTATATGTCCTTCATATAACACTACACTAAATGAATTAGGGGTGGTGCAGTGTTCTGGTTAGTGAGAGAAGAAAAAAAAAACAAACAGAATTTGCCACTTCAGGTGAGAAGCCCAAATCTCAGGAAGATACCTCTACTGCTACTGCAGATTACTTACAAAGCACTGCTTATACTCATTGCCAATCTTTCCTATTCTTTAGGTGCATTCCTTAGTTGTTATAATTTCTTTACCAAATACAAATTTGATAATTGTTCTGGATTCTTCATAGACTTTCTTCTAAGATTGAGTATATTAGAGAGAACTATCCTTAGACAAATCAGTTCGTTCCCTGATACAACTTTTTCCCCTTCACTCTGATAACTGATCTCTGAAATCTAAATTTTGATGTGATGGGGACATGACTGTTCTTAAGAAAAATGCAAATCTTCACTCTGAAATAACTTAGTCTTTCACTGATTACAGAATGTGCTTCTAAACCGCCTGTGAGTCAGCCTGTGAGTTGGAGTTCAGATAAGCCTGTAGTGTTTGTTCACCAGATGGACCGTGAGCTCTTCAAAGTAGGGGAAAGGATATTGCTTATTAACATTGCTTGCAACTTCACTCATTTCTTTGTACAACGTCTGGTTACTTGATTCAATTTTAGACTATATCTTCAGTGTAAGGAGGAGGAAATATATTTTTATAATAGGATAGGTAAATCTGGCAAAGTAGATCAGAGTAAAAAAATTACCGGAATGAAGTATGGTTCTTTTCTATTTTTAATTCTTTTTGCATGAATCTAAGTAGCCAAGATTGATACCCACCTCCTCACAAACACACCCAGGGTAAATTTACATACCTATGCAGAGGTAAAAATTATTTAATCCAGCTATCTGTTAGGATTTTAGAGCAAATTAGCTAAGTCACATTAGTTACCCTTGCTTAAAACACCATCTCTTTGACAGTTAAAGGTAACCATGATAATACTTGTCTATTAAGAATCAAATCTATTTTTTATCTTAGACACTTTGTGCTAGGTACTAGTAGTGTCACATATCGTGGGCAACATCAGGAATTTTCAGACTGGTAACTTTCTCAAATGTCCTGTGTAACCGTATTAAATATTTTCTGATGCAACATAGCTCACTGGAGCTGCCATTATTCATGAATGTGATATGAAAAGTCCATTTTATGGTTTTAGCTTTTATGTAATTTCTGATTTTAGTCTGTTCTAAGGATTCATACAGTTCAGTTTTTGTGATTTTTTTTTAAATTTTAAAATTGTCACGAAGCTCAGCCTTGCCCTTTTTATCTTACAGTTTGAGTCAGCACAGGAAAAAAATAGTTAAATTATCCTCCTTTTTACTTCTATTTGGCTCTTTTCTTTAGCAGAAGGATGTTTTGAGCAGTTAGCAGTCATTGGTCATAGCATGGTTTTAAAAATGAATGCCTTACCTACCGCACTCTCCTTCCCAGATTTTACATAATCTCTATAAATACAGGGAAAGGAGGATGCTGTCACAGAGGAAGCCTGCTCCTCTCCCCGCTCTGTTTTTTTCACTTAGTGCAGAAGTGTCTCATGCTGAGGATCCTGCCCATATGCAGAGCTGACTTCACAGTGAAGACTCAGATCTTTATGGACTATAGATCACTGAGGTTTGAATACAAATCTTCTCTCGGACATGCTTTCAGTAGGACACACATGAGACTGAGCATGCACTGCTGTTCCTCACTGCCTTATCAGTCACAGTAATTACATACAGAGATTAGGAAAATCCACAGACATTATCCAGTATAAAAATTGCCCCTGAAAATCTGGAGAAAAATTTCCAACAGGTCATAAAACTTTTAAGGAACATGAATCACAATTTGGTCATAATTACTGCTGGGCTCCTTTTATAGAAAGCAGTGTTGCCCTGTGCTAAAACATTGCCTGGCTTGAATGTTGCTTTTAGCCATTTTCGGGCATTCATTTGAATGTGTATCCCATTTCACAATGAGGTATGCAGGATCAGAGTCAAGCCCTGTTGTCTGTGGCTTCTTCAGAGCTCTTGGTGATTTGGCCTGTTCAGAATCTGTTTCTTCTGACTCCTTGAGCACTGCTTGCCCTCTGAAAGCCCAAGGGAAGGCTGCGTGGGGCAACCACCTGCTAGTACCACAACTTCCTCTTGAAGAAAGTGGCACTTAATCCCACCTGGAAGACACTTTTATCTAGTATTTGTCAGCAGATTTTCTTGAGTGTATTTGTAATGCCAAATTATTAGATGGTTTGGAATAAAAGTTCTCCATCAACTTCCCAAGCAGTGCAGAGTCCATTAGAATATTTAAGAACACTTCGAATCGTTTTCATTTTTTTTTGTTCACACAGCTCATTTCACTGTACTGTGTGACCAGCAAGTGTGATGCATATGCAACTGGTGCGGAAGCCTGGCACTGTCAGAATTTGTTACCATGGGCTCTCTGCCTCTTAGAGAGCAGTTTACCACCACCACAGATGGCAAAAATGGACGCTGTCCCATTACGTGAACTGAAGGCCAGCCAAACGATGCTCAGCCTTCACACAGGAAGAAGCCTTTCCGTGCTGGCTTTCCTAGAAGTTTCTGATGATGTAGTTTGACCTCTCCATTTAGAGACACCTCCAAGTCAGTGATAATCTGGATGCAACCCTGTTTGAAACTGCATGCGTGTATGTGAGTCTGTTTCAGATCTCACTACTCTGTACGTGAGGAGAAATGGTTTTACACCAGGACAGAGTTGCTATGAAGTTGAGCATCCAGCAGTGTCAGAAGACAGTACAGAACCAAAGAGCCCGGGACCTGCCACGCATGGAACGTCACCTTGCTTTTCTTCTTGAGGATACAATTTCCCACTGGAGACTCAAAAATCATGTGGTAGGAACAACAGATTATTCATTTCTGAACCTGATTCTTCCATCAGATCAAGAGATTATTATTAAAAATTAACTGTAATATTAGCCTGTTTGTCCAGTCATGCACACCTCTTTAAAGCTAAATACTTGTACAATGTGTCTTACCACATCTTTCATCTGCCTCTGTAACACTGCAACAAAAGATAGATCCTGTGAAATTTTATTTGTAGCCTCACTGGATCACGAGGAACATTCCTCATGCTTCTGAATCTTACTACTTGTTTCATTGTTCTTCAGATCAGATACTTCAGCACTTCTAATGCAAACAAAATCCTACCGGTCTGTGCAAATCCTGCTTGGCTGTCATTTGGAAAAAGCAACTGTCCTTAACAGAAGATACTACTTTTCACCTTTGGATTTGGTTTGTAAAGTGGAACTAGGCTTACAAAAAGAGGCACTGTGAAGGCAGATTAAAAAACCTCCCTACTTCACTACTATCATCAGATAATGAGATCTTTCAGATTAGAAAGGCAATACCAGTACGGGAGGAAAAAAGGCAACTTGAGTCATCCATTGCACATGCTTTTTAAGACACCGGGCATTTAATTACAATCACTTTGCATCTGTGCCTGGTACCTGCCAACCTGGCGGGGCTCCTTCTCACTCTGCTGAGGCCAAACGCTGCCGGCTACCCTTTTGCTTCAGAAAAATATCTCAGTCCTGGGGGTTTTGGACCATTTCTGCCTGTGAAACTGTCTGCACGGACGTGGGGCTGCTGTTTGCCAGGCGTACCTGCAGCCAAACCGCTGGGCCGTCGGCAGGGCCGCACAGCCCCAACCTCACGCTTGGTTCTACTTTGGGCACAGCTGGAGTAACAGCCTTTCCGAAGAGCGGCCTGTGGTTGCACGGCAGGGAAGCTGGTGATAAACTGTGGAAGCCTGATGGTTTATCGAGGAAAAAAATTCCTCGTCGTTGAGGGGGAACACGGCAACCGCGCCTCCTTTGTCGCTGCCGCCATTTTTAACGCGACCGGCCCAAACACAGACGGGTCCCCCGGCCGAAAACGGCCGCAGGTCAGTTAAAATATAATTAATTGGGGCGATAATAGGAAAAAGGGCCGAGCACGGGACCCGGGCAAGGAAACCACCCGGCGGGCGGGAACGGGGCCGTGAGGAGACGGGCGCGAGGCGGCACCCTCGTGCCGCCTCGCGCCCGTCGCCTCACGGCCCCGTTCCCGCCCGCCGGCGCGCGGCAGCGTTCCCTCAGAAGATGGCAGTCGCCGCCCGTCCCGGCCGCCCCCTCCCCTCTCCCGCCTTCCCGCCCGGCCGTGAGGCGCGGAGCCGCCCCGCCCCCGGCCCCCTTCCCCTCAAACGCAGCGCCGGGGCTCGCCCGCCCGCCGGCGGCGGCAGCAGCAGCAGCCCCCGCCGCCGCTCCTCCTCCGTTCGCCAGCCCACCCTCCTCCTCCTCCTCCTTCCTCTTCCTCCGCCAACCCCACCCCTCGCCCCGGGCTGGCCCGGCCGCGGGCAGCCGCGCCGCCAGGGCTCCCCGCCGGCTTCCCCCATCCCCACGCGCCGCGCACACCTCCTCCGCCCTCCCTCCTTCTCCACCTCCGCCCTCCCTCCTCCTCCTCCTCCTGCTGCTGACGTCTGGCTCTGCCCGGCTGAAAACTCCGTGCCGCGGCGGATGCGGCGGCTCTCGGGAGCGCGGCAGCAGCGAAGATGGTGGCCGCTCCGTGCGCCCGGCGGCTGGCGCGGCGCTCCCGCTCGGCGCTGGTGGCGGCGCTCACCGTGCTGCTCCTGCAGACCCTCCTCGTCTGGAATTTCACCTCCCTCGACGCCGGCGAGGAGCAGCGCGCTGGCGGCGCCTCCGCCGGCCGCGAGAAGCGAGACCGCGGCGGAGACCAGCGGGCGCACCCGCAGCGCCGCGCACCCGCCGCCCCGCACGGCAAAGCGATGGTAGGCGCGGGCGAGCGGGCAGGGGGAGCCGCTGTCTGGGGCCGTTTCTTTGCGGAGGGCGCCGCGGGCAACTTGGAGCGAGCGAGGCGCGGTCGCCCGGGGCTCGCGTGCCCCCGCCCCGCGTGGGCGCCTCCCGCCGCCGGTGCGGGTCCCGTCCCGGTGCCGCTGCCGCCCGCGCCCGGGGTCCCCGGCACGGCCGGCGGCGGAGGGGCCGAGCGGCGGCAGCGCCAGCGGCCGGGGCCGTGGCTGCGGCGCCAAACGAGCATCGCCGGAGCCTGCTGCTCCGCTGCCGGCGCCCCGCGGCGCTGCCGCCGCGGGCGGTTCAGCATCCCCGAACTTCGCCGGAGCCGCTGCCCGGCGCGGTCCTGAGGGTTTGTTTAATGCTACTTTGTGTTTTTCCACCTGAAAACTGCACAAGTGCTGTTCCTTATTGCACAGCTCTGTCAGGCCCGGTGGGTGACAGGCAATGAAATCTAATGCAATCATTTTATTAATTGTTAAAAGCTCAAGGATACTGAAACTATGCCCTCTCGCCCTGTCTCTTATCATTTTCTTTTGCAAAGTCCCCAGTTTTTATTTAAACGACTCGGGCCTGGAACCTCAAGGGATTGCAAAGCTGGCGCTATTGCCCGTTATAGTTCCGAATTTTCAAAGAGATAAGTGAAAAAGCAAAATAACAGTGTTCTTGGTCAGTTAATGCAGATCTCAGAAATAGACCTTGGTGTGTACCGCTGGTGTGTAGTATTCCTGAGCCCAACAGAAGCTTCCCTTGGTTTTCATTTAATTCTTTTAGTAGTAAGCTTATGTTACATGAGTATTGCCCCTTAAAATATGTATACATATGTTTGTATATTTCTGTATTTCTGTTTACATCTTGAGAGAGAAAGCTGAAGCTTGGGGCTAAGAGGTGGCTTATCCTCATAAGTGACTGTGGGTGTTTTGGCCCCAAAAAGGCTGCAGAGAACCATGCCCTGAGCACGAGTGTTCTGCCATTAGCATTTGGGACAACTTTTCTGAAAGATAGTACATACCCATCCAGTGTGTGTGGATCCTGCTGTGCTTTCTAGGTGTGAAAATTGAAATTCTTGCTTACTGAGTTAGTTTTTGTTTATCTCTACATGTAATCTTGTCTTGGTACTTCCTGCGTTCTTAAATGTAACTATTCAGAATCTACTATTTTTCCTCCAGCACTCTCTGCTCTCTGCTTCTTTTCCTATCTGTCTAGTCTTTTATTCTTTTGTCTTTCATTCTTCTCCAGCTTTTTTTCCTTCTTGGTCTATCTAGTGTGAGTTATCAAAAGTTAGGGGCTGCTGGTGCCCAGGCAGGAGGGGGCCTGGGAGGGGTCTCCAGCTCTGCTCCCCAGCTCACTGGGCTTTCTAGGAAATAATCCTCTTCTGTGGGCTCCGGGGCACTGTCAGAATGAGTACTGTTACTAGTTGTCCTGCAGATGTCCTAGCACAGTGTCCAGTTTGTGCCCGCTGCTTGAATTCAGGGCTGAGAGCTAGCTGTTTCTGTGCTGCTGACATGTGGACCTAGAATATGGTTATTTTAATGATGGCAGTTACGAATCGTGCATACAGATTTGATCAAAGACCTAAAGATGGAGCACTGGGGTTCCGAATAGCAAACATGTTTTAAAACACATGCCGAGTGTGCCTATTTTTCTCTCATTATCTAAATGACTAGTATGGATCACACTGGGCTGTCCCGCAACGTCTGACATCGGTATTAAAAAACACCACAGCAGCGCTCAAGACAAGCAGCAGTGTGCTTTACAAAGTGCTTTGTCGAGGTGATTGGGCAATACTTCTCCAAGATGACTTTATGGTACTTGTGGCTTTGCTTAACCTACACACTGGGAAGTGGCCACGGTCCTTAAAATTACTTTGCCAGAATACAAAACCTCACGTTTAAGCGTCCATCTATTGATTAAAACGTGTGCTTGGTTGAGAAGTGATAGGGAAATTGCATTTGTGCAGGTTTCTGCATTAACAACCCGGCAGCTTGCTTAAATTTGTAGGTGAAATTTCCAAGGCACTCCTGACATGCGAACGTTGATTTATCTAACCCTGCCTATGTCTCCTGTCTCTGAGGCAGGCCCAGCTTTGATTTCAGACTTGGTTCACGAGGAAAATCTTTGTTTAATGAAATTATACAATACAGAATTCATGTGAAAGATGATTTTTTTCTGTTGCTTTGTTTCCTCCTACAGTACAATTTATGTAATGCCTGGACAAAGTTGTTATCCTTTCCAATCCAAGTTTCCCATAGTTTGTGTATGTCAGATTGTTTTGCAACAGTTGGAGAAGCTGCCTGGTGTGAATACAGTAGTTCCATTGTATCCAAATGTCTTTAAGTTAAGCACATCTGAGAGACCTTCCAAGGATTTTTCAAAGATTTCTCAGTTGTGCATTTTAAGCAAAAAATAGTATTAGTTGGTGTGTTAGTGGTGTGTTTGATATATCTTTCAGGAGTGTTTTCTCGAAAAGCTGCTGAATATTTGGTTGTGACATAGTTCTTGATTGCTTTTTTGACTTTGAAGAGGCTTTGACACATAGATACCCTGCTAACTGCCTTTTAAAGTGGCTTCATACTAAATAGTTGTGCAGACTACATTTGGACACTTTGCTGAATATAGCGCTTTTCAAACTGATGTCTGAAAGTTGCCATATGAGATTACAATGTTTTTATTTATGTTGTTTTTTTCTTTGTCTCTGACCTGTGTAGAAGACTAAAGTGGTGGTATGTATTTTACTTTACCAAATCCTCACACTGCTTAAATCCAACTCAGTAATTTGTGTCTGTGGGTAAAGAAACGTAACCCTTTGAACCAGGTGTTTTAAAGGTATCTATTTTTTTTTATTAAATGCTGTCAGGTATGTTTAATAAGCAGTTTCATTTGGAAAATGAAACAACATTGTACAGTATTAAAAAAAATGTAGTCACTGTACCTGTGCTTAATTAAATATGAATTGCCAACTTGACAGGAAGAAACAATTTTGAATTGAGCTATTTTACAACTGAAAACATTTACTGTGCTGGATCTCCTGGCCAGCTGCAACTGAAGCTCTCATTACTCCAAGCAGTTTCCTGCAATTGTTCCATGTTTAATTGAACCAGCGTATAGATACCTTTAAAGAAATATGAATTGTATCAGTAGCAGTGATTTCAGTGGGTGCTTGCAACCATGTATGATTTTTGCAGCTGGTTCAGCACCATTTGCTGAATGAATAAAGCTTGTGTAAAACTCGAGCATCAAAAGCATGGAAGAACTAAGCTACCTTCTGAGAATGAGTTGATTTTTATATCAGGGTTTTTATCTTTGAAAAGTATGCAACAGCTTTTTGTGAAAATCCCGTAAGCGTGCTGTTTAGTCTGAATCGTTTTTAGTGCAGCCTGGTAGTGATGGTGGAAGGGGCTTGTTTGTGGATGTTGTGTGTTGGGAGCCTGCAGGGAAGAAGGAGGAATGCAGATCCCTGCTTCAGGGCTGCTGGTGGCGCGAGGGATGTGAGAGCAGAGCATCTGCTGTGGTTTTAGCTCATGCCCAGCGTTGCACCAAGAGGCAGTTGTGCGTTGCAGTGATGTGCTCACGTTACCCAGCTGTGGCCTCTGCCTTGGAATCAGGCGTTGAAGGCAATGTCTGTGGGTACGTAATGCTCCTTCGTGCCTTGTGGCACCGTTGGGTTTTCATTACTGCCTGTTTTACCACAAAGCAAAAATGGGAGTGCATTGTCACTGGGTCAGTTGAGTGAAATATAGCTCTTGCCTGCTGGTGTGGAATCAAAGCATTTCTTTAGTCTGAAATTCTGTGTATTCATTTTAAAGGAATGGTGTGGTTTTTTTCAGCATGAAGCTGTCAAAACTTGCTATTATTGATAGCTCAAAAATGTTTAGAACTGTAAAATGAAAAAAACTGTTGTGTGTTTGGGGGCAGTGAGGATTATCTATTTTAGCTCCGAGAAAAAAATTAATCTAGAGAGGGCAGTCCTGAGGATCACTGGTACCTCTCCTCCTTATTTTTATTTATGGAGTGAGAAATACGGTGTTTCTTCTTCTCCTGGGAATGTGGAGAGTGAGGCTGGGTCCACTGTTCCTCTGGGTTGGTCAGATGAATGTTATCCATGTGGGAGGTACTTAACAAGTGAGTTTCTGCTGTGGTAGCAACATGGACATTAAAGAACTACTGCCTTGGGCAAGGACCTGAGCTTTGCTCTACAAAGTTGCACTTAAGCATGAAATAATCTGTGAAGCTCAAGAAAACCAAAGAGATTTAAAGAAAACAAAATTTCACCCCTAATTTATCATTTGTGCTTAAATCGTGAATGTATAGGTTTCATATATGATGATACAACCAGATGCTACCTATTTAAACATGTTCCCGTCTCAGTAGCTTGTTGATATGGACCTGTGGTCTCAGTAATTTCATCTCTAAACACAGTAAAGGAGGGGGAAAATGGTTTTCAAAATGACTTTCAGACCTGAAAGGTGCGAAGGAGCTTAATGCGAGCTAATGGTTTACATGTTAAACTTCAGTCAAGTGTGAATCAAGCTTTGGAAGCTAGGTCCTTGCTGGTTTTGGTGTACCTGCTGGTTTTGGTGAAGCAGCCTTATAAGTACCTTGGGTGATGAATAAAATTAATGGCATTGAGCTATTTTGTGGCTAAAAGTGATCTATTTCTTAGAGAATGGGTCCGTAGTACTGACTTGACCATTACGTACAGTTTTGCTTGTTAACAGGAGCGTAATCGCACTGTAGTACAGCTTTAATAACAATTGAAAAGGAGAATAGAGACAACTAATCATCTTGTAATGAGGAAGGGGGGAGACAATCCATCTGCAGCTAGAAGCTGCATAATGATTTTTACAAAGTCTTAGCACTTAACAAGGCACATGTTAATAAAACAAACAAATCTTTTTGGTAACAGAGAACTAATGTATGCATTATTTAAGAAGAGTATTAGAGCCAGATTAGATTGATGGACTCCTGCAGCAAGCAGTTACCTCGTTAAGCATCTTTTCTGTGGGGATGTGGGAAGGTATTCTGTGAAATGGATCTGTGTTAATTGGTTATGCCATCGGAAGTCTTTTTCAGGCCACTGGTGTATTTTTGTTTTCTCGGTTTTTTTATTCTTTAATGTATGACAGGATTTTGCAGATGCTCCCTTTGAAATAGAAGCGTTTTCATTTTTTAGCAAGAGAAGACCAGCTGTTGTACAGGAGACATGCAAATCCTATTTACTTCTTGTCAGCTGTTGTAAAACGGGTACTTCTTGGTGTAGAAGGCCCTCATTACCTGCACATCTCAGCTGCATTGAGAAATATTTTTCAATTTTTTTTTCCTTCAGCATTTAAAGTCTGTGATCTGTGATACAGCATCTTGTTAGTGCTTCATGAAGGGATGGGAGTACAGTGAAAACATGGAGTGAACTTCATTTGTAGGAACAGGCAAATTATATAACCTCAAGGATTAATTTTAAGCAAATACTTCCTGATTTTTCGTAGCAATGTTAAAATTAGGTCTGGCACTTCCCTGGAGCTCTTACAGTGACTTTTAAAATAGGATACAATGTCCTGTGTTTTTTCTTCTAACTCAGGCTGGTGGGGTGTCTGATTTGGGCAGATGCAGGAGCATTCCTGCACAGATACTTGCAGTGTCCGTGAGTGCTAGTGTATTCGTGCAGTTCAGAAGTAGCAGCACTTTCAAGTGTTTGAGTCTGATTTTTAGACTTGGGAACCTCAGTCTGTCCTCTCTTTTTTTAAATAATGCTAGGCCTTTGATGCTGTGCCACAGAGTGTGTTGAATAGGAGAGTTTTCAGTGCAAGCAGGCAGAGTCGGAATCCTGGTTGCCTTCTGCCACCAGTAACCTCTTGACATCTCTAGCAAAGTGTTTAGAGCCACACAGCTAAAAACAGCGTGTAGTTTTGGGGTTTTCAGTTATTGGCTGTCCAGACTAGTCCTCTTTAGTCTGATAATTGTGGTGTGGTTTTGTTTGTGTTTTTATTCTTTTCCCTTCAAAGGAGCTGAGCCCAGGTAGATTCCAAGTTTGTCCTTTTCACGTTTGGTGCTGGTGACTATGGCTGAGCACTTGGGCCTGGGCTGAATCTCACAAACACTGGGGTGCTAAATTCAGGCAGTATAAGGCCTTCTAATAAATGCAGAGAGATGGGTGCCTCCAGAAGGCAATTCAGCTCGCTTGAGGTCTGAATCTCTGCAAAAGCTCACTCCTCTCTGCTGGTGAGGGAAGGGGCCATGGCAGTGGTGCCCAGATACCTGCTATACCACCACAGGAACCTATTCCTTCATGCACCAGGTCTGGTGTTTCTCTTCCCCAGCCTGCAAAGTGTGCTTAATTAACTTCCCATCTTTCATGGAAGTGGTGTGGGTTTGAAGGAATCAGTCCTTGTGAAAGAGCTTGAGATCTTCAGCAAAGACTGGGACCCAGCTTGTCAGCTGCCATGTGTTGGCGTAGCTCCATTGAAGTCAGTACAGACCAGCTGAGGATTCTGGACCCACAAATGTAATTATTGTTATAATAATGGCGTCAAACAAGTAATCATTATTTTTACTCTCTCTTTTCATTTCAAAATGAGAAAATGACTTCCTCTTGGATCAGTGAAAGTAATTTACATTATGCACAATAATGGTCTACATGGAAATATAATTATTATTCATTTGTATGGCACCATCTGGGCACTAGAAGCTTTATAGACACATGTGAGGAAAGGTCTCTGCCTTCAAGAGCTTACAGGCTGAATAGCAAGTATAACTGCTAGCACTTAACAAGAGCCATGAGTGCAACTTTTGCATTATTTCCATCAGGGACCTGTTCAGCGCAGGACTTCCACAAACTTTTCCAGTGATTTCCACTTACCGATCAGAATTTCTCTGGTTGGCACTATACAGCCTCAGGGTAGGATGAGTCAAAAGGATTTACTAGCATGGATGGATCAAGAAAGAAATCACTAAGAGGCTAGTATCATAGATTGGCTGCCCAACTGTTTTCGGACAGGTAAAGGAGACTTCCAGGCTTCTTCTGAAAGCAGAAAATGGTCTTGATACCAGGTGGACCTGTGTCTCCTATGAAGTTACTCCCAAGCTTTACATCAGATCTAGGACTGAATGCTTTACTGAGCTTGAGTATAAGCTAGAAATGAAGAGTCGAGGCTTTCTAAACATGTGAATGTAAAAACTGAGCGACATGTAACGTTGCCTAAACTTATATATGGTGTAACCTTGCTGAGTTCATCCTTTTATGTGAAGTACCAAAAGAGTCAGTGCAGGACACTTAAATCATGTGACTTCTTATTTTTAGAGATGATTAGAGGATTCCTCCAAGGGATGAACTATTTATAGTATGTCTATAATTGGCTTCTTTTTTTTTATGGTAATGATATTAAACTTAACAATAAAGGAATATCGGTTTAGTCAAAAAAGTTAGTGAAAAAGATTTCACACTGGTGTGCAGTTGACTCTGAGGTCAGATCTTGAATGCTTCCCACATATATTTTGTTTTCAAGCTACTGCTCTATTGCTGTTCTGTTATATTATTAGAGTAAGTGGGATGCTTATTTAAAACAGTTTTACAAAGCTGAACTATACTGCCAACTTTAGTTCTTGGATTTGGTTGAATGAGTCATAGACACTCATTTGTACTTCCTACTGCAGCCTTTCCTTGCCCTTCAGATGTACTTTCTGGTTCAGTTATATTGGTGGAGTCTGAGTATTTTTCTTAGCGTTGATGCTATTTGCTGACTTTCCTTAATCGTGGATTTTGTCTTTCATGCTCTCTGAATTTCAGAGAGGTCTTTTGTTCTTAAAACTCAGCCTATTTTTATAATTGCACTCTTTGATTCAGGAGAACACATAGTTCAGTTAAAACATCATCTTTGAAAGAAAAAGCAGTAGAGGTCGTGGTTGTATTGACTGAAGTGAAGGGAGTTCCCTGAAATTATATCTAGCCTGTTGACCCTTACTTGGGAGATGAACAGACAAACCTGAAAAATCACATTTCCATGACAGAAATCTTGGTTCTTCAGAACTGTGCAACTGCCTGTCATAGAGGCAAGTAGAGTCCTTGGGTCATGTGTTCTATCTGTAAACTTGGCAGGTTGACGACTGGCTGTCCTGCATGAAGACCCCCACAGCTGCCAGGATCACAGTTAGCTTTTTAAGTGAGGAACTTTTTTCTCAATCTGGCAGCATACTTGGAGCTGCAGCTAGCTAAATGGCCATCTGCTAATTATGAAAATTTAAATTGGACTTCTGTGTAGAAGTGAAATGTTATTGGAGATCTGGATTCGGGTCGTCTTGAACAAGCATGTGAAGGAAAAATTATCTGTTATCCATTTAGTATTACCTTGTAAAAAAATACTCTTCCATGAAATAGCAAGTTAGTGCCTGCAGAGGTCTGCATTTCAGTAGGTGGAGATAAATCTAGGGTCCTAATTATATTGACTTACGTGCCTATAGGATTGTTTATGCACGTAACACACTTTATGGATGCCTGACACAGATGTCAAAATATGCAAATATGGATTCAGGTGGCTACCTTAAGGCATTGAAGTTCAGCAACTTGGCCTCCAGTATGTAAAACTCAAGCAAATAAGCAGAAGAGGAGTAAATGTAGTAAACAAAGCTGTTAGCGTGTATACACCAGGAGAATAATAATACTTTGCACAGCTACTGTGCCTCAAATTGCTTACGTTTTGGCATTCACTTGAATTGAGTTTAGTCACTCAATTGCATAAATAGAAACTTGGAGGTGCTGTCTGCTAGCAGCATACATGGAGCAGTACCTCAGCAATGAACTAGCTTTTTGGCAGTCTTACAAGAAGAGATGTGCAAGTCTTCAGTGCAATATTTTGATAAGTCATTGGTTCTTATTAAAATAATAATTATGGTGATAATTATAACTGTAGTTGGCTCTGACTGAGCTGCTAACTGAGTAGGGGGTGGCGGGAGGAGGATTATGAAATATTCTCATAAAACCATCTGAATCCTGCTCTTTTAGCTCTGTGCACACAGATGAGGACGTTTGTGTCTGTTTCTGGCTTGTTGCTTGCCAGGACGTGGCAGCGCCCGTGTGCTGCATGGCTTCGCATAGGAGGGAATTGGAGATTCCAGTGCAGTCTGCCTGGCAGGCCGATCATCGTCCCTGTGTTTGTATTTCTAATAACAGAGATATGATCAGAATAGATGTTAGTATTTTACAGCAGTAGAGTGATAAAGTGGTGTAATAAGCTCATGGCTGTCTCGCTTTCTGTAGTTAGCACTGTGACATTTGCTGTGTCCACGACTTCATAGCGAGATTATGTCATCTTGCTCTCCAAAGCCCTGGTCAGGCCCTGATAATAGTGAAACCAAAGGAAAGTCTCCATTAGCAGGTAACACTCTAGCTATGATGACACTTTACTGAGCTTTTCTAATCTAATTCAGTATTAAACATTTACACTAGCCAGGCTGCCACTGCATGACCTCCTGTGCTAAGTGACTGCAAGTGATTAATGACTATTTATTAGAAAAAGATGGGCTCAAACGTGCTCATTTTCCAGACAGTGTAAATGGCAATTTCCCCTCCTCATCCCTGAGTCCCAGTTATACAATATGGTATTTTTCTGCCTCGTTTCTTTTGAAGTCTATTTCTCTCACCCCTGGATATCTAAGAAAAGCAAATGGCACTGGCCATTGCCTACTCCCCTTGTGTGAAGCTGCAGCGGTCATTTGGAGCGTGAGTTTTGGCATGCCTGCTCCTCTTACTTAGGGCTTCAGCAAAATGCCTCATGAAATGGGCAAAAGGAGAGTTCAGGTTTTAAATTGCAGGGCAAGTTTCTGTATGAGGAAGAACAGAAAGTTAGAGGTCAGCTGTAAAGGTCTTTGGGACCTCTGGGAGCACAACCAATTTAAAAATTGAATAAACGTAGACGCAGTTATGGTGCTTTCAGAACACAGGAGTTTTCCAGAAGTGAATCTCCTAATGAGCGCTCATATTGAGAAGTAGCTGATGCAGAGAAAGAACAGGGTTTCTTTGGTGTTTTGTGTGGGTTCACGTGGCCCAGGACTTGGGTTCTGCACTTGCTGTGGGATCCGTGGGTTTGTGCACATACACAGCACAGTGGAATTTGACCCTAAGGTATTTTATGTGAAAGATAGGTCATTGGTTTGTTTGGCTTTATAGAGCCAAATACATGAGTAAAAAGTGCTTTACTGGAGTTCAGACAAGTTTGACACAGTTATTTAAGGCAGTTTGATATTTGTCCATTTTAGTACCATCATCAGTCTGTCAGACTGAAAAATGATCTCATGCTGTCAGAACATTACCAATAGGATATTTCATTCTGTAGTTTAAGTATTTCAGGGGATTTTCCCTTTCTAGTTGTGCTGATACAAATTTGCAGTAATTCTCATATCAAGGACCTATGAATGAATATAAGTGCAGCAGAAAATAAGAGTCTTGCAGGTCCATCCGTTCTTCAGAGTCTCCCTGGGTGGACAATGTAGACATCTCAACAATGGATGGAGCATTTTGTTGTATTTGAATTGTCACTGTAATTTTGTAATAAGTGTTCAACAGTCATGTATTGTGCTCTAGATGCTTTCTCTTTATGGAGCATATGTCACTTGGAAGGAATAAGTGAAAGGAAGCCCTTGAATTTCGTACTGTCCTGGATTAACCTTCTGGGTTTTATTTCCAGTTTGGTTACCAGACCTAGCTAGGCTTTGACCTGAAGTCTGCCACCTGAACAAGCCTCTTCAGTGCTTTGAATGAAGCCTTTGGTAGTTAGGGGACAAGGTGTTGTTTGATTTTCTTGTTAGAAAATGTTTGTGTTTTGTTGTTAATTTTAACATAGTCATGTGTATTAATTTCTTCCTCCTTGAATTGTTCCTGTTGCTGGAGGTTTGCTCAGTGGTTGCAGAAGCTGTTTGAAGCTCTGGTTTGAAGTCGCTGGGAGTTATGGCTCAGCTGGGGCAGTGGTGGTAGTGCAGATGCTTAGGAGGTGGATTACTGTAATGGAAGAGGAAAGTACTTCACAGAGTAACTATATGTTATGCAACATGTTTTTTCCTTTGAATAAATTGTCTGTTTTTGTTACCCTTGCTTGCTGTCATTGGTAAGCCCTTTTGTTCTTGACTTGTAGTTGTCCAGTTTGAAAGACTGTTTCCTGTTTGCTTAAAAAAACTCAACACTTTACCAAGTGTGAAGATTCACTTTTGAAGATCTCCATGATCTGTGTTAGTTCAGACTTTGATAATTATCCTATATAAGCATGATATGTGAGAGATTATTGTACAGGACTACTTTTGAGACACCTTTGCCGACTATACCTTTTTCAGTGTACTCACGTTTGCTGTAAGATGAAGGCATAGGTGTACGAGAGCTCAAGTAATACGGTACACTGAGAATAACCTGTAGTTTTTCAGAGCTGCTCAGTACCTTCTCTAGGAGCTAGAGTGCAGAGTCGGGATATAAAATAAGGAAGAATAGTCTTATGAGTATGATTATGTTAGGTTTTTTTACATATCTTTTGTATATTCATTTACGTTCTTAAACTGAAAGAGTCTTAAAGGTTATTCTGTTGTTCTGTAGTGTTCCATGATATTAAAAAAAAAAAGTATTTGATAGCAACACTTCTTTAAGTAGATTTTATAGATACTTGTTCTGTAAAACCTAAACCTGATATAAATCTAATGTATTTATTTCTGTTAAGAGGTACCTTAAAAGCAACATAATACACAATGTTATTTTAACTTTTTGTTTCTGTTCTGTGTTCTGAATGGAGATTACCCTTGATGGGAGAGATTGATGGGACTGAACAAGTATAATTTGAGTTTCTGTGTGTCTCTGGCATTAGTGGAATTATTTAACAATCACTGTCTGTTTCTAGTGTTTTAGAAGTGCTGAAACTTTTTTATTTATTTTTATTTTATTTTTTTTTTCTCTTTTGAAGGCCCTTGGTATTCTGCTGGCCTTCTTGGGTCTCTTTCTCAGTTTTGCCACGTTAATGATTTCATCCCATGCTGAATTACTGAAGATGTTCAGGCAGGAGGACTGCACTCTGCATTTGGCCGTATGCTGGATGCATGGAAACGTGCTGATGGAAGGTGTGTTGATGCGTGGAGATATGTTGATGGCAGGTGTGTTAAGTCCATCTATGTTGCATTATGCTTTACCTCTCATATTCCCAGTCAGCTTTTAAGAGGTCGTACACTCCAGTAGGTGTTTACTGATGGACTTCTTTGGGGCAGTTTTGAAAGGAATGGGTGGTGGTTCTGAATGATTTTTAAATGCCTGGTTTGTATTCAAGTGGCTTACCTGTGCTGGAATTTAGTTTAAATACATGATGCCTACTTAAGGAGGTATCCAAATTACTCATACATGGGGATCAGACTGCATTAGGTTCAACTGCAAACATTTATGTTGAAGGACTGTGTTGCTCTGATCAGCTGGTACACTGTGCCCACTTTAGTGGTTGTTTAATGGTGTTTTTCTGCAGTTGAATTTGGTAACTTAAGGGTCTTTTCCAACTTAAATGATTCTGCGATTTTTAGAGTCAAACTTTGATGAAAAATAAAACAAGACCTCAGGCTCTAGAAGAAAGGTGCTGTGTCTAAGGCTGTGTGGCAACAAGTGGATGTAGGTTCTAGGCCCAGCTTTACAGGATGCTGCTTGTGTGGCCTTCTTGTGGAGGAGTAAAACAAGGGTCTGTTTGTCTCTGCTTCCCATTAGTCAAACAGAAGGGCCAAGTCAGGGGATAGTGGACCTGGTTTGTGTGTACTGCTTCCTGGCAGACTACAAATGCACGTAGTGAAGCTGCACTGAAAGGTGATGTTTGCCAAACCTTGTCGGATTTTTTTTGTGAAGGTGGCTATCCTGGATAGACAGTCAACCAAAGGAGTTTGAACTTTTAAGGAGTATTTATAACTGGCAAGTGACTCACTGGGGAATACAGAAGGGAAGGTGTATTTAAAGAGAAATGGAAGATTTTTTTTTTTTTTTTTGCCACAGTATCTTTTGGGTTTACCATGATGATGTGATTTTGGCTGGGATAGAGTTAATTCTCTTTCTAGTAGCTGGCACAGTGCTGTGTTTTGGATTTAGTGTGAGAATAATGTTGATAACACACTGATATTTTAGTTGTTGCTAAGTAGTGCTTATCCTAAGTCAAGGATTTTTCAGTTTTCAGTGCTCTGCCAGTGAGCAGGTGCTCAAGAAGCTGGGAGGGAGCATGGCTGAGGCTGCTGACCTGAATAAACCAAAGGGATATTCCATGTCGTGCTCCGTGTGCAGACTGGGGGAGTTGACTGATAGGCACAGATCACTGCACAGGCATCGGTCAGTGGATAGTGACCAGTTGTGTTGTGCATAATTTGTCTTTTCTTGGGTTTTATTTCTCTCTTCTTTTATATTCATTTTCATTACTGCTTCTTATATTTTTAAATTATGATTATTGTTATTTTATTTTAGTTGTTAAATTGTCCTTGTGTTAACCCACAAGCTTTAGGGTTTGTTTTTTTTTGTTTTCCTTCCCTATTTTCCTCCCCATCCCAATGTGAAGGGAGAAGTGAGCAAGTGACTGTGTGGTGCTTAGTTGCTGGCTGGGGTTAAACCATGATGGGTTGATAAGACTGCAAAGATGTACTTTGCTCTGGCAAATTCTTATTCCATTACCAGTGCAAAAAGTGGTTGTGTTGTACAGCTTCTGTGTTAGGTGTGTGTGCCCACTGTAACCCTGCGCAGATCTCCCAGAAGCAGACAAGTTCTTGTCTTTATTTCAGTTTCAGGTTCTTGAGTTTGTTCGAGCCAAAAATAAAAATGACTGTTGACAAAACAGTTGCCAGCTCTTAGCATACCAAAGTGGGCTGTGCTAGCATCTGCCCTGCTACAAGAGAAGAGACCCTTGTGCTTCAGCTGTGTGATAGACTGGTTTGGTGGCATGGATGGCCCAGGTCTGGACAGCAATGGTAACCACTCACCGGTTAGATTTTATTACTTAGTGCTACGACTGTGGTTGTACCTGAGTTGTTTTGCAGCAGCTGTTTTTGTTTCAGAGCAGTTGGTGGGAGGGGACCCACTTTATCTTCTTTCTGCTGTGTTTGTAATCAGGATAATTTTTCCATGAGCTGCACACATCTGTGGCCTAAAACCTTTCCTCAGCCTGGAGGGTAGTCAGTGGGAGGTGAGATTTCCCGCAGCCTGGCTTTCAGTTGCTGTTAGTGGAAGCTTGTGCTACTTCATTCACTCTTGTGCATTTTATTTTTAAGGATTCAACACTAATATTTATGAAGTCCTTTGGTTTGCATATATCAACATAAATATGAGTATCTTCTGAACATACCTAATGTGTTGAGAGCCTAATATTTCTTGTAGGATTACCGATCTCCTTAAGTAGTGCTTTTGGGTGTGTGAAGGGGAAAAGAAACCCAAACCCGAAAACCTTTGCCCATTCCTGCTGCTGGGTTGTGAGCACTAAGTCCCTGAAAAGCAGCTTTTCTGTTATCCCTAATGCTCTAAAGCTAGCTGAATAAACAAAATGAAGACAGATGTTTCCTTGCTGGTGATACAGTTCGTAAGACTACGCTGCTAAAGGCATTACTCAGCTGCAACTTAAACTTTGTGCACGGAAATCTGTCTACCGCACAGTTCAGTCTTACTCAAGAAAACTTCGTGCAAAGTTGAACAGGCTTACTGAGTAATACTTTTTGTATTGGCAGTTTTTTAACCACTTCATGAGTTACTCGGATGTGTTTAACTTAGTCAAAAAGCTGTTTTACCACATGGAAATGCTGCAAGGACACTGTGATGTGCTGCTGAGTTGGTGCCCCATTCCTGGAGGAGTGGGCTGACCGGTGTGAACAGGTGCTTGACTGCAATTCTAGGAAGCAGCTGTTTGGCTCATACTGGAGTGAAAACAATTGACATCAGTGCTATACAGAAACCCTTTACAGGTGTTTTAATTCTGGCTAAATTCTGGTTATGCTAATTTTAACAATATTGCACAAAAAGTCTTTTAACACAACTATGAATTCATTGCCGTCTGTATTTAGTAACAAACAAACTCTTTGTTGCTACACGAATCAGGCTGCCTTCTGGCCTTTCCAATTATTTTCCTTTTTTAGGCAATTTTTTTGAGATTAAGATCTTCAGGTTTATAGAACAGAGTTTGATGTCGGTGGGAAGGGGAAGTCAAACTGCCCAGTTCTTCAGGGCACATGAGCCACAGCAGAGGGTGCTTCTGACATGCCCTGATCTTAGACAGCTTTTCACCGCTCGCCTGAAGACAAGGTCAGAGTTTGTATAGTAGAGCAGGTGTATGTTAAGGCTCTAAGGCAAACTTGAGACTCTGACCACTTACACCCTGCTTGTCACTACAGGGTCTGCTACTGCGTTTTAAAAAATTGTGAAAAAGAAAGACTGCTTTTCTTGGCATGTGTGCGCGAGCACTTATGTTGCAACAGTTATTTCAGACTATGTATTTCGGGGATTTGAGAGGCATCAATTGCTATTGGAAGGAAGATAGGTTTAGTCACCTGGATCATGAATTGCTAGAAATAACCTGTGTGGGACAATATTACCTCAGAGCTGCTGACTTCTGTTAGTACTCTGTTAACTCCTGACTCTTCTTGGTAACTCTGTTGTTGCTCCATTGAAAACCTACTCCCTTATTCCCACATCAGGCTGAGTTTGCTGTTGCGGCTGTTTCTGTTAGCCCAGGGCACTGACACATGGAAACGTTCAGCTGCGCGCTGAGTTGTGGCGCTGTGGCGGATTCCCAGGGCCCACATAAGGGACTGATTGTACAAGAGTGCCCAGCTCTTCGCTGGAGCTGTGTCGGAAGTGCAGGAGGCTTGAACTGCAGCCACCCCTTATCCCACACGACGTGTCTGATTCACCTGCAGGACAGCTCATCACTGGCAGAGATACGAATTTCTGTTTGGATTCTCCCTTAATTCACCTTGAAAACTTGGTTTCACGTCCATGTCTGTGCTCCCTCTCTGATGGCACCTTTTTTCTTTGTAAAGATCAGATTTTTCTGCTCTCCCTTTAATTTTTTTATTCTCACTGATGTGCATCTCTACTTGTGTTTCTCCCTCCCTTTTCTGAACAAAGAACATTTCTTGATTTTTGAGCATTTGAGTAACAGAGTTTTGTTCGTGTGTTTTGGTGTTTTTGCATAGACCAACTTTGATCAACAGCAAAAGTACATGGTTGTAGAAATTCACATTGTGCACTTAAGGTACTCTGTGGACTGTCTGTATAGCTGGTACTTGGCATATTGTCTGTGGAAGCACGTTTCTTGCATGTAGCTTTTACTTGTGTAGCCAGAGGCTGTAGAAAGTGCTTCATGTTTGATATGAGCCCACAGTCCTTTTAGATGCTGAGTAATATAAGTGAGGACTTATCAGGGAAAGGGATGGCAAAATAAGCGAAGGTGTGGGTTTAAACCTTGGCAGTTTATATGGTACCCACATAGGGACTCTGATTCCATGTGGAGGGTGCTCTTCTGTGGGTTTGCTTGATCCACTTCCAGAGCTGGTGAAGTTCAGCTGATGGGTGCTTTTACTATGGTTGAAAGCCACCACACAGGAAGCAGATGAGGATTAGCTACTCTGGACCGCTGAGTATGAGACTTATTCCAAAATATCATTATTTTAAGATTTATTATTCATATAAATAAAACAAAGAGCAATTAAGTATTTCTATTCAAACAAGTTGCTGTTTTTAAACATTCTTCAAGAATAATTTTAAACTAACATTTACACTAAGCTATGTTCTCCATTAGAGAAACCTTGTGGTTTTTACTCTAAGTTTTAAAAATTTGTCATTTTTCTGTCTTCATCTAATGCATTACTGTAGTTTCCTCTTTGGGTGACAGCTGGAGGGGTCAGAGGCGATAGGAACCAGCACGAGCTAGTACCAGGAGACACTTCGTGCTTGTGTTGTGTTAACATGGGGTTATTTTGCTCTGCATCTGTAATGCAGCCTCTGCTTACTTTGGCTGATTTGTAATGTTGAACTCATTTACATCTCATTTCGCGTTGATGGCATTTTTGCACCATGGCTGACACTTATTTCAGTGCAGAAAGTCTGAAGAAGCAGGATAAAACATGTGTTTACTTTTTTTTTTGCTTTTTTTTTTTTGTTCCCCCCCCTGGAAATTGCTTCTTTCACATGTATATGTTCTTTATGATACCAGCTGCTTTATGAGAAGCCTCTTTCTGTGTTGCTTTTCAATAATAGTAATAGGAAAAGGCTGGTAGTTACTCATGTGGATATTAACAGAGCCAGTGGAAACAAGGTGTATTATATTCCTTATATTTTGTAAATAGCATTGTAAAATAAATTTCAGCATTGAGTAGGCGTGCATCTTCTCAAAGAGCACAGTGATTTGTGCCCTGCAAGGGTGGCGTAATATAGTGTGGGATAATGGGAAAGTTCTAAATGGTATTTGAAATAGCATATACTTTATTAATAGTAAAAGCAATTTAATGTGGAAGCAATTTCTTAGGAAGATATGAATTTTCTGATGCTGAAGTCTATTAAATGAACACTGGAGGCTCTAGAGTATCTTGCAGTTAGTACAGGTGCCACAGGGTAATGTCCCGTGGCCTCTGGCTGTAGCGGGAGGTGTCTGTGCATGTGGTGTGTGGGAAAGTCAAAGGGGAGACAGAGGTAGTGGAGTCTGGGCTGTAGGTGAAGTGTTGTCCTTGTACATCTGTGTGTGGTTCATCCACGTCATTGTGCAGGAGCCTCACCTGGTGCTAATGTTTCTGTCAGCTCGGCTCAGGGACACCATGCTAGTTGATATTTCTAATTTCTATCTTTTCATGATCACCTAGAGCTAAATTAAAATGGGAATTTCCACTGCTCTTTAATATGTAATATCTGGTGTGAATTCTCAACTCCTCTGGAGCTGGTGGAAAAATTCCCAATTACTTTGGAAGAGTTAAGATTTCACCTTAAGACCTGTTTGCTGCAGCTTTTGTCCCTGGAGTTACAAACTCCTGGCACAGCTTTACGTTAGACCTGAAATACTTAGTAGTGATCAGTAGTGACTGACTGCAGTCAGTCACCTGGAGCATTTCACCAATTTGACATTTGTTTTCTAAGCTCAGGTTGATCTTTTCTTCAACATTCTTTATTGAAAATCAAGTTCAGTTTTGATTCCCATTGCTGGAGAGGCATTAAAGATTCTGCCCTTCTCCGAAGCACTGTGCCGTGCCGTGACCTCTGTATGGTGGCAGATGCATGGACACACTGAGCTCATGTAGGGTTCTTCTGCCAGTGCAAAGCATTTATGGACTGTTTTGCTCTGCTCATGAAATGCACTTGTCCCAAATATGGCATGAGCAAATACATCTAGAATAAATGGTTTTCCCTAATCCCATTTGTTCACAAACCAACCAGCCTTACTCAAATATGCAGATGTACATACAGGCATATACATAGGTATGTATGTGTTTGTGTGCACGTTGCCTGTGACCTGTTCAAAAGCTGGGGGGGGAGGAGGTTTCTTTCATTGTGAAAGGCAAAGATCAAAGGGTTAATGCTCTGCCTGAAAGGCAGCAGGGTGTCAGCCCATCCCAGTTACTGTATAAAAAGATTGATGAAGGGCTTTAATGCTGCATGAAGCAGCTTTAGAGTCCCAATGAATATTGTGTTTTGTTGCATGGAGGAAGACAAGGACACTACGTCTGTGGGGAGCAAATCTTGAGGAAAAAGAACATCAACAGATAAGGTGAAATTTGTATTCGTACACGGCTCAGGTATTTCGAGAGTATAGGTTGCGTGCTGCTGTGACAAACTAGCTTTTTTATTCTTAACAAAATTGTTGCTATTAGTTTTGTGCAGCACATCCAGAAGCTCTTGTCACATTTGATTTCAGGTTAAAGTTGCACAAAGCCTTCAGGATTTTTCTAAAGGAATATACTTAAATTTTCCTACTCTTTTAGATGAGAGGTGGTGTCTGCCTGCTTCTTTTTTTTTTTTTTTTTTAAAAAGAAGTCTTCTTGTAACTTTTTTCCTTGTGATTGTAACAAAAACTGTCAACTAAATTTTGTTTCATGTTTGCAGCTTGACAAAGTAAATCCTTGGCATAAATTCTACATAACTGGAGCAGAAAGCACTATAGAAGAAAGATTTGGAAAGGGAAGTAGACTGTTTTTATCTAAAACAAATGTTGATAAGCTGGTGACCTTTTTAGCAGCACAGAAGTGTGATATCTTGTTACTTAATTGCAGTCTCCTTGGTTATTGAGGTTGTCAGTGGGATCCTACCCATCTCTTGCCAATTCCTGTATTTTTCCTCCCCCAGTGTTTATATATGTGTCATCAGGAGTTTGGAGCATAAACAGTTCAGTTTCAGCAAAGAAAAATGAAGTCTTTCTAATCTGATAGCAGTTACCAGCAAAACAGATGATAAAGTGGTGAAGGATTACGAGTCTGCTGTGCAGTAATGAGCAATTTCACTCCAAGAGCCATTGACAGGGTGCTGCTGGAGAAGGTTGGGTGTTAGGAAGTGAGGAGCAGCATCCTGCCAATATTAGGTATTGCCTCAAAGATTATAAATAAATATTAAAAATAAATTAGCCATTTTTGTTGTTGCAAGACATTTGTTGAGGGTTTTTTCTGAGGTCCAAAAAGCTGGACTAAGTTTGGTAGTGCTGCTGAGAGACTTGTCCTTGTAAAAACTTCTTTTATCCTCATGTGTATGAGCCCACTCCAGAGAAAGTGTACCTTTAAATATCTTACTAACAAAAACAGAGACCCCACTGCTGCTGTGTGGCTTGCTCCCCACCTGGGCAGCTGGCATCCAGCAACTTCCTTAGCCTGAAGCAACGGCTCCCTGCTGCTGGGGGGCAAGTGGGCAGCAGAGGTATGGGAGAGGAGGGGTTACTGGGGGCAAGCAGCGAGGTTGGGGGGAAATCCGGAGTGGAAAGGATGTATGCTCCTCCAAAACCTGTGGATATTCTGATTTCTGCTTATCTGTAGGGACTCAAGGGAAGGCTCTTGCTCCTCTCCTTCTTTCTCCGAGTCCTGGACCTTCAGTCCCTGTACCCTGCCAGCCACGTTACCCAGCCCACACCCAGGGGTGCCACCTTGCTGCCCTCCTGATCCAGTTGTTGTTGGATATGAAGGATTGCTAGGTCTTTGTTCTACCGCAGAGTTAGTAGAAAATACAGTATCTTAGGGTAAGAATAGATACTCAATCAATGACTATTCATGCTAAAGCAGCTAAAGATAGAAAAATTAATGCTATGTGAAGACTCTCTAGCTTTATAATTTCAATTATATAAATATAAATTCATAACCTGAATTATTCTTTGATAATTTACTAAAACTTGAATTTCTGAGTTCTAGCAATAATTTCAAATTGATGTTACAAATTGCAGTTCAGGCCCTTTAGTGAATTTGTCCAATACCTCTGCAGTAACTTCATCTTGGTTAAATTAAATACAGAGTGTTCTTTGTGCTTGTGTCCTATGGAAAAGTGAACTTAACACTTTAGCCTTGTGAGGAAGACTAAATGCTGATGACTTTTGTTCTGCATGGTGGAAAGTAGCTTCTCTCATTGTCCCGTGTCTCCCCCCGAGTTCAGCGGGTGTTACACTTTATTACTTGGAATGGGAAAAAGGATGACATGATGCTGGGAGACCTCTTGACTCTGCGGGGACGGTACTGGATACAGGGGGACAGGACTCATAAGTTTTGCTCTTGATGACCTTTTTTTGAGGCCTTTGCTGGCCTCTGTGCATCTGTTTCTTTCTGCATTTAGCCTTTTGTCTCTATGTGTCTTGTAAGTTTTCTTTGAAGCAGGAATGTTATTTTACTCTATGTTCAGCACAGCAAGGCCCCACTTACAGCGCGGGTATTCAGGGGCTTTTGTGTTAGATGTAATGATCAGTCCCTATTGCAAAACAGGCAAAGTAAACTAAGAGAGGAGAGTGTGTTTCTCATTTGAAGGCAGGTTATTTCATAAACATGTTCAACTAGGAAAATTAGGTGTGCTACAAAAGAAATTCCTAGCTGTAGCTTTCTGCACATATCAGGTTTTAATTTTTTCCCCTCTTCTTCCCTGTGTCTAAACTGTCCAGCAAAATGCCTCTTCTGAAACACTGTTTTGCTATTTTAACATACACAACTGGTCCTATGACTTAAATGAAGCTATTGTCAGAGGAAAACTGCTTTTTTTTTATTCAAACTTTTTTTGTGTAACTTAACTACAAGAGTCTTAGAACTCTGTGGTTGTATCCTGAAGGTGTGCTTCGTGTGTTTCACCTTTGCATTCTTTTATCAGATTCTCTTCAGAGCTCTATGTCATCCTATGTGTATCCATCGTTATAGAAATATTCTACAATATACTGTTTACTAGGAATTTTGATTCATCTAGTCCTTCTTGTCTCCCAGCAGACTGATTTACAGACATTGTTGTATCTTACTGTTTGCTGTTGTTAGAAATGCTGTCGTGTTAGAAACAGCAGCATTCAGTTGCCTGACTAGGATATTTAAACCAATCCTTGAACCCCAGGGATGGTAAACCTTTTAAAAATTGAATTGTATCTCTTAGAGGCCTATTACTCTGAGAGAAAATAAATTTCTTCTGTCTAATGTTTTCTGCTAAGATGTTGTTCCTTTAGTTTTCTTATCATTCGTCAGTTTGCCAAACTCCTCCCGTAGCCATCTATCCTTTTGTTTTAAATATCTTGTAGGTTTTGATTTGCCAAATTTTCCTAGTTTGAAGATCAGGTTTGGGAGCTTTGAAGCAGTCCCTACAATACCAACCCCTGAGAAATGCTGTGGTTTTAAATAGTAATTCAAAGAAAAGTTGGTTGGGAACATTATTTTTCTGTTAAATACTGTTACGTAAAATTCTCAGGGATCTCACATAAATATTTAATTCCTACGAACAATCCCTGAGCAGATGCTTTATCTAACTCATTTGAGGTTAAAAAAAGAATTAGTGCTCTCTTTGGAGTGAACCTGCAGGAGTTTGGAAAGTCGCTCTGTTAATGTGATTGATTTTTACTTCAAGGATAAATCTTTCCTTCAGCATGCAAGTTCAAAGGTTCATGTGCCTGCATGGAATAAGCAAGCATGTGTGTGACTTCAAAGTCTTCAGGAGGCAAAGGAACAGAGTGTTTACAAACAAAAAATGCCTGTTCTGTTTCTCTGGAGAGTCAGAGCCCTGATGCAGACTCTGTCAGGGAGAAACTTTGGGTAGGCTTTATTTCAGAATTATGTCAGATGGGTTTCTCTGGACAGAGGTGCGTAGCTATTCCTCTTCTGAGGACTCCTGGCTTGATCTGCATTTGGCCATTTTTTTGTAGGCACTGCTTGGGGTATGATGCTTCAGTCATCTCGTAAAATCACAATAGTAAATACCGGCTTATTCACAGTGCCTCAAAAAAACCCGCCAGCGCTGTCAAAGTTGTGTCATTACAAAGCCCAGTGGTGCGGAGCCCATCAGTATTCCCCCCGCGTGGACAGACCGTGCTAATGGGCTCGCAATGAGCCCAGCTGCCGGCCGCTCTTGGATGGAGCGGGGCTGCAAATGCTGCTGCTCGTGAGCTCTGGCAGCGTGTGCCGAACCCCACGCAGGGCAGCATGTGCAGGGCGTTGTGTGCCGAACCCCACGCCCGAGCGGGGTCGGGAGCAGCTCCGTGTGACACCAGTCAGCAAGCAGCTGCAGGGGAACGGCGGCTGAGGCGGACTGGTGTTCTCTGAGCACACGTGACAGGGAAAAAGGGGTGTTAAATGGTGTCTGCTCTGCTTGTGTGGGAGTGAACAGAAGCTTTAAAAAATAAATTAACTGGCTTTTTTTCCTGCCAAAATATTCCAAGCATAGCTGGTGGAAAAAATAAATTAACTGGGCTTTGATAAGTACGTGGCTACCCTGTGTCTCAATCTGTGTCTTTGTGTATATGGAGCATCTTAGAAGTTTAGCTGGTCTCATCCAAGGTAAACAGGTTGTTTCCTTCATACCTGCAAGTGTTATTTGTACCCTTCTGAGTGTGTACTCTGAACATTGCAAATACTTTCTGTGTTAGAGTAATTAGTCGTTATGGGCTGTCGTTGTGTTGGTACTGATTTCGCAGTTGCAGCAGGCTTTTGTGTAAGGTGATGGTCCAGAGCTTCAGATTAGGTTGTGCTTACTCTTGCTCCGTACTGTGTTGGTTGGAAATAGTTCCCACATTGCTTACTTGCTTAAAGTCTCTGTTTCACACAATACAGGTTGGTGTAACAGGAACCTTCCATGCTGCTGCTTGGGTAACCAAAAGATGAACACTTAAATGTGAGTAAATGACAAAGCAGGACTTTTATTGGGTGTAGGGGAGCAGTTCTGTGCTGGAACATTTCCTTTTCACCTGCCTGTTGAGGAAAGGATGGTTTTCTCACACAGTTTCTCACTGCAAATCTAATTCATGCAAGGCTGAAAGCCTTGTGCAAAGGGCTTGTAGATGCTAGCCGGAGGATTCCCTGAAGAATTTTATGACAAACAAAGCAGCAATATAGGTTATTGAATGTTCCTTATGTGTTTTCTAGGTCTATTTTTTAAAAGGGAATTTTAGAGGTGTCATACGACTGCAATTTTAAAGTTCTAATCCTCTGGATAAGGTATCAGAAATATCTTTAATAAAAACTGCATTGGAAACAGCTAGGACTGCATGTTTCCCAGTGCTTGAAATGATTGATGGAAGGAGACGAGCAGAAAAACAAACAGCAGAGGATTATGTTTCAGGGCAGAGCTTAAGCTTTTGGGAAGAGGAAGATTTTATTTTTGCTGAAGTGCTTGTCATGGAGATGATGTTAGTGTTTGGTACTTTGCTACGCTCTGCCAGCCCCTGCAAAACAGGTAGATCCTCAGAAGAGGAGCTCACATCTGTGCTTCCTGTAAAAATCTTTCTCAACTTCCTGCTTTTAAGCTTCCTATCTTATGTGGTTTTCTCGTATCTCTCTACCCCTTCCTCTGTTTTCCTAATTGCTGCCTGGATATTAATGCCGTTCCTCATGCTCTAACCAATTTTTATTTTTTTGAAATTTTTTTCCCCCTGTTTTAGCCCTCTAAATCCTAGCAGGGCACGTGCTGTACCCTCGCTGCTGTAGCGCTTCCTGTTGAGGGTTTCTGTGCAGAGCCCCAGCTCTTCTTTTGCTGGGTGCTCATGGCAACCCGCCACCCGGGCATGGCCACGGCCCAGCCAGTTCCTGTTTTCTTAGCATTGCACGGTTGCCACAAACCGGCACGGCTGCGGGACCGCCGCGCGCTGCTGGCACAGTTGTTCTTCCGTTGCTGGGGGAAACTTGGACCAGCAGCAGCACACAAAGTTAGGAGTGTTAAGGGGTAACGTGTCAGGCAAGTTACTGTGACAGACCCCCAGAAAGGTGACTCTCAAAAGCCTTGCCTCTGCCCTCTGGAGGGCCAAGGTTTTCTATGTGGAAGTTTCCTAATGGTTGTTGGCAAATAGAGTGAATTCTTGCATCGAGTAACTGCCTGTATGTTCAGAGGTAATAAAATCGGCCATAGTCTATGTCTCTGCCAGTGTCTTCTATAAGGAATTTCACAGATAGTCAGTGCAGAGCATCTGACTATTTATATATTTATTAACAGAGCAATTGACATTGGGAAATGCTGTTTCTTTGAAAATGGCACACCTGATGAGGGGAAACAATGTAAGATTTTAAGTAACTGGAGACTGTAAGAGGCACTACTGCATCACCGGCCTCCTAGCATTGTTGTTGTGCTTCATTCTATCCCTCTAGTTATAGTTTAGTCCGAATATATGATAGTTAGTAGTAACAATATGGGAATAATGTGCCAGATTGACAGGGTAGATTTTAGATGTCTTTAAACTGAAAAGCATAAAGCACATTGAAGAAATATTATCTAGAATTTCCATAAAATTAAATTTTTCAACTTTTGCTTAATATTAAGAATTACAGTTATCTTCAAAGCATCAGACTTGGTTTATGCTGGAAGATCCATTTCCTGCTGATGACTGCAAGCAATAGTTGAGCAGATACATACTTCAACTCTAACAGTAGTGTCTGGAGTTTTTGTTTTATTATTTCACTGTGTAGAAAGGCATAAGACAATGTCTGTGTTTTTACCAAATGGAAAGAATTTCACCAGGAAATGTCTCCACTCTGAATACGTTCAGGTTTTCTTTACTGCAATCAATACGGTTATTCATGGGTTTCTGCTCCCAGCTCACTCATGGCTATATTTAACATATGTCATTGTACTAGACTACATCGTTTTAAGAAAGCATTTTATTGTTGTACAGATGTGTGTTGCAATGAGGCCAGTGTTGTCTACAGCCGGAGTGCTGTATAAATCTCTTTCCTATTCCTGTAAACACGAGCAGGGTTGCTGTGTGTGTGGTGGGTTTTGCTGATGGTTGATGTCTGTTTTAAATTCCTGTAGTGGCTGAAGCCAGCTCAGCAGATCATCCTTGCTGTACATTCAGCAACCTCATAGCTTTGCATAAGTAATTGCTCACGTGATCTGCATAGTTTGTGAAAATAATTTGCATTTGGTGATGATGAGGCCTACGGCATTATATATCCGCTTGTTGTGATGAGGTGTCCTCTGGCAGAGCAGTTCTATTTTTTTTTCCCCCAAGAGTTTTGAGTCTTCTGAAATGACTATTTTATTTTCAGTGACTACTTCCTTTTAAAGGTCAATGGTTACACAGGCACAGTGTCTCTACTGGTTTTATTGGTGGGGTGAACCCATATTGCATGTGAAAAGCAAATAGTATTTTTTTCCTTTGTCTCTCGTGTGTTGTCTCCAGATGATTTTCCGTTGAAACGTGATGCTAGGCAGTAAAGTTATGAGATTTGAAATGAAAAATGCCCACAAACTGAATTTGGTGATTTTTGGGGTATATATGTGGAACCCAGTTGGTTTTCAAGAACGTCACTAAAGACTGAAGATCTCTGGCACCATCCAGAGGGCATTTGGTGCTTCTTGATTAGGTCCCAGTTGAATATTTGTTAACAATTCTAATTCTGAAAAGTCTGTGACACTTAAACATATGGATGCCATTAGTTTTCAGTGAAGTTGGCTCTTTTTGAAAATCTCAACTGTGTGTCCTTCAGTACTAAGATTGGGATCATCATTTGCTTCTCCCTTACACCATGTTGGGATCCTCTAATTTATCACGTTTCTCCTGTTCGTAGCCTGCCAGCATTACCTGCAAGAAGTTTTATTGCTCTCTATTCTACAAAAATGGTATTTAAACTAAAATAAAATCTGTTGTATTGCATATTTTACTCAGAAAATGCTGTTATGGATGGCATCTGGGCTCAACACCTAGATTACTTGGTTTAAGTGTGGGATAGATGCAAGTGCTGTAGTGCCCTGTGCTGTGTGCTGCCTGTGGCCAGTGGGGGTGTGAACGCTGGCCAGGCAGCCTGTGACCGTTGTGACGGGCTCGATGGATGTGCATTAATTAAGAAACACCATCAGGAGCTGCCAGTGTGTTTGTGGCTTTTTAGAGAGGTGCTTGAGACTCGCATAGGTACCTCTGGAATGAATTAGCAGGTACAGAAAGCTGGGGCTGGTAGATATTTGACAGGTAGTAGTGGTATAACCCGGTTCATTTCCACAGTGCTGTTCTAATGGGATGCAGCTCACTAAGGCAGAGAGTGTGGGCTGGCTGAAAACCACTGTGATTAATACAGTGAAATTTCCACCCAGCTATAATTTAATTTTTAATACGAACTTTTATCTTCCTACATTTACAACGTAATAGGCCAATGAGGAGTTATGTTTATGTTCATTTCAGGTGTCATCCCTTTAGGCTAAAGCCACATTATGTGATTTTGAGAAAGAAGATAAATGCAGAGATGATCACGAAAGTAGTTTTTTGTCATTTCGGTTGCTCTGTTGCAGACTATAGAATGCAACTGGAGAAGAAAACAGGGTTGCAACCTTTTTTGAAATGCTGTCACACCTATTTTTGTGGTGAGCTTTTGAACTTTGAAAGGAAGAGAGCCCTCAGGTGAAGGAGGTTCCTCTTCTTCGTTCCATGATATTTTGCTGAGGTTGGGCTATAGTATGAATTTGAAATATCTCTGTTGTTTTTTTCTTGAAATTGTTTTAGATGGGATTAGTTAGATCAGCTTAAAGTAGTCCACTTCATAGTAATGCTAGAAATCTGGTAAAATAACAGACCGTTATTTGACTGGAGGTTGGTTTGGTTTTTTTTTTGTTTTTTTTTTCCTTTTCCTTTCAGGAGAGTGTGTAATGCCAGTAGTAGCAAGTAGTTCAGAGATTGAGAGCAGTAAGACTTTGCTTCATTGCATTCAAAGCTTGCACTAAGCACTGTGGCAAAATTAGGACTCCTGCTTTTCTTTGACCTCAGTACAGGTGATAATGTCTTGTAAACGTGCAGTAGCGTGTTGCTACATTCGATGAGGAAACTGCAGCAGAAAGGCGTGCCTGAGGCCTCACGACAGATTGGTGGCAGATCTAGAATAAGAAATCGAGACCTCTTGACTACCTGAATCTGCTCTCATTTGTCTGGATCTGTGCTTTGCTTTCATCAAAGGAGACATATCTCTACACCATCCACATACAATTTTGCCTTTAGCCATTGCAGGAAGACTCGGCAGTTTTGAAAAATGCCCAGTTATTCAGCAAGGGAATGAAAAACATGTTGGAGCTGCTGGCTGACTTAAAATTGTGATGCAAGGGTGTGGTCAAGTGTTGGAACACTGTCAGAAATTACTTTGTGTGTGCACTGCGTCGTTCATCTTAAGCAGAACTGAACTGGCTTTCGTTTTTTGGGATGCTGTGCCTTGTGTCCCAGCCTGGCACCAGCAGTGGGGTGGGTGGGTGCCCATCGCTTGAGCCCTCCCACAGAAGCATCTGCTGGAGACAGCTGCAACGATGAACAAACCGGTTTTATAGGAGCAGCTCAAGTCTTTGTGTTTTTAACTCAATTACTTAAGCACTATTGTCTTAACCCACCCCTCTCTTTTCTTAAATAAGCAGACTCAGTCTGAAAGTGGAAGTAGGACTTTAATGCCTGAAGTGCAATAGTTACTGAAATAGGATTTCTCGCTTTCCTCAAATCACAACTGGCCATGGTTACCTAGTGGGCATGAATTAAGCTCTGAGGACAGTGCTGTGTTTACTTCCCCAACATAAAAGAGTACACCAGGCAGAAACATTTACATACACCCTGCAAAAATCCCGAACAAGTTCTCTCCTGCCAAGCACTCTGTGTAGGCTGGCTTAAGTTTATTAATAAAGTTGTTTATCCTTGTTTTGTACTGATATGTAGGCAGGCAGTCGGTGTAGTTTTCTGAGCTACACAATCCAAATTGTTCTTGGCCACAATTTTTAAAGGCAGTGTATGAAAGTTCTTAGGGAGCATCTGTATGACCTTGAGCTGGTGTCACAGTTGAGATGGCCGTACTCTGCCGGTTCTTCTGTGACAAGTGGTACTGCTGGCTTCCAGCTGCTGGCTGTTGTTGGGAGGATGTGAATAAGAACATGTAATTGATAACCTATGAGTAATCAACTTAGCCCTGTTATTTTTGTACGAAGCAGACTAAAGAGCTTATGAGTTACATGTTTAAGTGTAGGAGGGCTTTGCTTCTTTTTAGCTGGAGATCCTTTTTACCGATTTTACTTTCAGAATACTCCATGGTGGCATGCCTCAGACTTCTGCTCTTTCCAATACTCGCATCTGACAGTTAAAAAGACTTGTAAATTCTGTTGTATGTTTCATATCACTGTTTTCTCTTTTGCATCTGATTAAATGTTTTAAGCACTAGACCAAGCAGGATGGGGTAACTCTTGGTCTGCAGCCTAAACTGGGTTTACCCTCCCGTCCCAGAGCAGTGGAGCAGAGCAAGAGGGCTTCTCCTTTGCTCCCCTGTGCTCCTGCATCAGTACAGATGGTTTCCACTCGTGTCCATCTCCCTGCACTGCTCTGGACCAGCTGAGTATGCTTCTAGTTGCCTTCCACCGCTCTCTGAAACTTGGTCTTGTAAAACCTGTCCTGAGCTTTAAGCTGTTGTGAGGTTTGACCTGTTTGGATTTTTGCAAGACAGTCCTGTTTCTGGTCATATGCCGGGAAGTATGTTTTTACTTTGTGACTGCATGTAGAATAAGAAATCAAATGTCAGGATACATGGCTGCAAGAAGGACCCAGCAGTGAGAGTGTCAGGTTTCTGTGCTGTTGGAAGTAAAGCAGCAAAAAAATTGTGTTGTCCACTTGAATGTGTTTTTCCCCTGGAAAAAAACGATCCTGGAAGTAGTGTCCTCTATCAAGCGCAGTGTTACTCGGTGATGGAGCTTTGTTCAGTTTGCAGTGTCAACAGATTTATGGTTGCTTTACCTAGAAATTAAGTGATACTGTCACTGAACTTTGTTTCTGCAAACAGAATATTTATTACAGGAGGTCTTGAAACTTTCAATTTAAAAGTTTACATTTATAAACTTTGAACTTAGCATGGTATCTAGGCAAGATACTTTGAGATATAACTGTGCTATTTGCTGGCAATTGAGAAGGTCAATTTTGTAAATAATAGGCACAATAAGAAAGCTAAACCAACAAAACAAGCTTGTCAAATGTATTTGCTACTATCAATCTGTTATCTGGATGAAATTGTAGCAGTGTCTGATGTCACCTCAGAAATATTTAAATGTACTGTAATGCAAAATTTTAGGCCTGTTGTGTGTTGAATAGGTGTTTCTTACATATTGTGAACTGGAATGGGCTTGGCTGTTTTGTGTCTGTGTGTCCGTTAGGAAGTATTTGGAAAATACCACGCAGCACTTTATGGTTGCACTAAAACTGTTCATGGCCTCCTAAAAATTGAAAAGCAAATACCTTGGTTGTTCCATGAAGTGTAGCCAAAAGAGAAAAGTTTTGGCTAGTGTTCTGCAAGAACCACAAAGTGGTGTGTGCACGTCGTGAGTCAGTGCGGCAGATCTTCAGCGGTGTCTCTAGGTCCGGCTTTCTTTGCCCAACAGGCGTTACTGTGTGGGGCTCAGTGAAGTAATCTTTTGTCCAAGAAAAAGAAGACTGAGGCCTGGTAACTTTCATAACCTCTTTATTTAAAACCTCATAATCATTATTCGTTTAATTTGGCCAGCACACCTTTTAGTAATCCCAAGTGTTAACGTGTCACTCCGGGCTCTCGCAGGTGAGCGCAGCTGGACAAGGAGCGCTCTCTCTGCCCCGGCCTCCCTGGGTCGCTGCCTGAGCGCGGTCCGCGCGTTGGCAGGCACGCTCAATGGGCTTCTTTCACCAAAGTGTAAGACTTGGCTGTAAGGCAGGTTTGGAAAGACACACTGCCTTGCTGTTGCACAAAGAAAATTGTTGCTCCTCAGGGAAATAACAAAGTTAGAGCTCTGGTGCCAAATGTTATAGGATGCTGGCACAGTGAGTGTTTGCATTCTGAGCGATCTCTGCCTTGCCGTTAACAAGGACTGATTGTGCAGGACGAAAGCATTTGCTTTGCCTTCAAGACCTGTGCAGCAGTGGGCAGAGTTGCCATTAGAGTTTATTCATTGCCTGATACTTCTTTTTCTTCCTTAGACGCAGTCAGCTGGTGTATTTAGCTTTAAATTGGAAGGAATTAGTTTGTAATATATTACTGTAAAGTGATATAATAATCTCCCTATTCAGTAGAAGTCTGATTTGTATGGCATTGTTTTCATCCCAGGGTATACATGTGAAAGGAAAGAGCAGTCTAATTGCTCCTACATGTCATGCAGTAAGCAAGTAGGTTTTGGAGAAGTTAATGCTAAAAGCAAAGTTGCTGAGTAGTTAAAGGTATTTATGAAGTGTTAAGCATTTTACAAAATACCCTTTTTTGGCTCCTGAGTAGGTGATCAACTCCTGTTATTGCATGTAGAGCTTTCTGTTAAAATTGCATTTTGATTTTTTCATTGGAAATCAAGCTCAAGTCTTTCTTACATAGAGTTTTTGAAGGCGCTTAGGACCTGTTCTCCTGAGTACAGAGAAAGGTGTCCAAAGCTGTTGTGAAGCAGAACAGGAAGGAAAATTATCCAGTCCATCAGAAGTTGTTTTGTTTTTTTTTTTTGAGAGCATTGCTTAGAAAAGTGTCACAATACATCTCTAGGTAGAAAGGGTGTGGATACGTTGAACGCTCAGTTACTGCAGAGTAATGCTGTGAAATGGAGAATTCTGTACCCGTGGATAGACATGGAGCAATAGGGTTGTAACTAATGATAAAGAGACATTTTGGGCTTACTGGGATTAGGGCTGCAGCAAGTGTTCAGGAAGAACAATGCTTCCTTTCTTCGGCAATGCCTTTCTCGCCCCGCTCACGCTGAAGCACATTTCAGTGAAGTGCTCATCAATTACGTGTTTCAAACCTTACTTCATGGTATTTTTTTCTCCTTGTCAGTGATGTTTTCTCATCCTGCCCAGCTATGTGCAGATCCCTGCTGGAATTGGCAAGTAAAACTTTGCGAGTTCTCCAGTACCTTACATTATTAGCCAAGATGGGAACCTGTGGTCACCTTACTGTCAGGTGTTGCTAGGAGTGTACCTAGAATTAGTGGAGATCATCAGTTTAGCAGATCTTACAACTGCAGTGTCTGCTTTAGAAGAAGTATAGATGTTGGAGAAGAGAGGTGCTTTACATTTTCGAGCAGAACTTGGGAGAACCACATGTTAAATCCAGATAAAATGGAGCAACTTTGTGTGAGTAGAATTACATTACAGACTGCAGTATCCAACACTCCCCTCAGATGTGTTTTGTTCTGTTTTAATGACTGACTCTCCCATAGATCACATTTTGCATTAGTAGACTTAGCGTATGTGCATCCCAGCCTGCAAATGAAAAAGACTGTACTTTCATATCCTAGCAGAGAATTTTCCAGGATCATGTGGGAATATTTTCAATTTCCTTTTCTCCTCTTTTTTTTTTTTTTTTTTATTTTGACTCTCATTGCATGAATTCACACATTTTTGCCCCATTTCAAAGGTACAACAATTTATATGTACTTTTCTTTACAATCTCCTTGTTTTGCAAATACCTGCCTGCTATGGGTGAACAAACCATTAGAAAGGACATTTTCTCCTTGTAAACTGCTGTAGCATCTATCTATTCATGGAGTGGGACTAACTCAGTGACTTTTCCAGGTATACACACACCCTCTCCTTCTTCCATCGTTAAATCCAACTCTGGATCTTTTCTGGGGTTAGTGGCTTCCAGAAAACTGTGGCCAGGATTAGTGTGAGCCAGACCACCCTGCCCTCCGCTTCTGTCCTCCTGAGTGCTGTCTGCAGCTTTTAGTTCTTAATTGCGGTACTCCAAGGCGTCTCACTTTAACGTCATAGCTCCTTAGGGTTTTATATATTAGTTATTCCGCAGCTAGCAATCAAAAACTCAGGGGCTCATTTCCTTGCTTCTTTTTTTTCGGAAATGAGTTGTCTTTTTTAGCTGAACTTGAGGATAAGGCCCATGCTTTACTATTTAAAGATCCTGCTAACCACATGTTAAGGAAGGTCATGAAGTTTGTTAACCTTCAGTCCATTAAAACAGCTCTAAAGGACTGTGCATTAGTTACATTTCTGCATGGCTTAATACAATGGTACTTCTTACCTACTGAGAAAACCCTGACTTTGGATAGCATGAGCTCCATTTTGGGTGTCTGGGCCAGGTTTTCTCCTGGTCATTAAGCAATGAATGAATTCAGACTATGTGTTTGGTTGCTTTTTAAAACATCTGTTTAAAAAAAGCCAATGACTGCTTTTCTGATAATCCTTTCTTTACAAACACCCCACCCACCCAAAAGTCAGATCTGGTGACTTGCTCTTTTTTGTCCAAATTAAAAACATACCCAACTCAGCCAGTCAAATTCTTGGCTGATCTAGCATGAGCAGCCTTAGCTTTTATTAAAGTAGACTTATGGTTTACTTAGCTGAAAAATTCGTCTTCTTTTCAGTCAAAATAGTAACAATACATTAAATGTTTTCTTAAAGAGAAATACAATTGTATTAGTAGACTCTCTGAAGCAAAAAAGTCATTGCCTTAGGAAGAGCTGAACATCCTTGATTCAACTGACAGATTTTGCTGTGGAAACTTTGTATTTTAAGTAGGTCAATAGAAAAAACTTTATTGTTATCTGTGTAAAAAAAAATATAATTACTTTAAGTGTGTAATAATGTTGAAAAACTGCATTATTTTTCAAATATAGGAATCTTGTAATTTATAGTTTGAGAGATGTTTTCTGTACATTACCTTTACTTGTAAGAACTGTTGCTCACGGAAGCTACCAAAAGAATGAGTTAAGGTATGTTTCCTCTTAGATAAAACTGAATTTCCTATCTGCAGCCTGGCAGTCGCCTGTCAGTTGCAAAATAGTTAGAATGAGAAACACCTTCCTTTTGATTTTTATTATTTTTTTTCTGAAACACTTTCTTCTTGGATAATATTGCCATTAGCGATGTAATGTTCAATAAATCATCTGCCTCTGACAGAACAACAGAGTTCGTTTATGCTTTAGATCAGTGATAATATCTTCAAGAAAAGAGATGTGTGTGGAGCAATTTTGATATTGTTTTTTTAATTTTTTTTTTTTTGCTAATCCTGGGTAATCAGTCTGCACTTGTCTCCAACAGTGTTTGTTCCAGCAAGTAGGAAACTTTTCCTTTAGTTTGAGTGAGAACCTGCAAGCAACATTCTGTTAGTTTACAGCTTCCGTGTTTATTTACTTTAATGTGTCATGTCAGAAACTGAAATACTTGCTTCTCAATTTTATAACCATAAAAAAAAGAAAATAAGTGATAACTTTCCTCCAGTCCAGGCTGCCAGAAAGACGTCAGGCTTGTGTTCAGGGTCCTTCCAACTAGCTTCAGTTTTGTTTTAAAGGCAATTTATGCTTCCCAGGACAGTAAAAAAGCCTTGAGTTTTTATCTGTGAGTGTCCCACAACAGGTATGTGCAGTACTTGGAGAATGAAACGTGCATGGTTGCTGAAAATAAACTGTTGTGCTTGTAGGTGTAGGGCAGCCTCTGAGACAGGAGCCATTGTAATCATAACGCACCTTGTCCTTTTAATCCTTACTCTCTGGTAGCTTGCTTGGCCTGGGGAAGGTGCACTGTCAGACGAGTGTCGGTAGAAATCTTCTTTGATAGCGTTACGTGATGATTTCCTGCTTTTGGTTTTTGTCCAGAGGGATGGCAGTCTAGGTACCGCACTCAGTTTTTTTTCATCTGTTATGTGTAAGAAAGAAGAGCGTGCTTGTGTATTAACCTCTTCTCCTGTAACTAATAGTGCTCGGTCTGAAGTCTGTGCAATACCAGTCTATGAAATTCTGTCCTCTGGGAGTTTGGGACAAACTGGCTTCACACCTCCTGCCTTTAGTTCTAGCCTTGAGCTTTTCTGTGCGGGACTCGGGATGTCAGGAAACACTCTTGAAATCTGCAGAAGTCTTTCTTGCTGTGACATCCTATTTTTCTTTTCCACCGTTGTCATTCACTGTCCGAGATATTTGCACTGACTTGCTGGCAGAAAGTGTACTGGACCTGTTTTTGTGGCCAAAAGGCATACTGACTGCCAGAGAAGTAAGGGCTCCGTGCCTTAATGTTCAGCGATACCATCTCAGCGGATATCTTGGCTGGGAAGGAATTCCTCTCTGAAACAATGATGTGCTGTCTGCACCCCCTCCGTCTGTACACTCTTAGGAATGCTGTGTGCTTTCTTCCACAAAGCGAAAGGAAGTTGTAGCTTCACAAGGACCTGCTTGCCTTTCATTCTGCAAGGAAGAAGATGGAATTTATTTTTTGTTCTTTACTTCATCAGCAATTGTGTTATAAAAAGGATGTGGCTGAAGTGATTAAGATGAATTAGTCAAAACATTTACCAAGCTACTAAAGCCATGAAATCATACAATTAATGGTGAAGTGGTAACAGCGAGTCAGCCTTTCATCTCAATACTGTACAGATTTTTCATCTGGAGAGGTAGAATAGACAGTCAAACTCTTGAATGTAAGTATAGCTCTACAACAGAAACCTTGAGTGACCAGTGTATTTGTGAAGGTGTATATTTGCACAAGCAAATTTTCAAAATTGAGAAATACTGTTGGTAGTGGAATACTACTGTTCACTTTCAGAGGTGATAACGGAAACTTTCAGCCTGCATGCTGCACAGTTACAACTGCTTGTGCAAACAAGCACTATGTGAGCCTTGGCTACAAGGCTCAGCCCAAGACAGTCTTATAAAGGAGCTTTTTTTCTGTGGGATGTTCTGCTTACATTGTGTTTATGTGATTCCACAAAGATACAACCCTTAAAAATACAGTCAGGTCAGTAGGAGACCAAAGAGAAGGAAGTTCAATTTCAAATAGAAATCTAAAGCCGGCTTTAAATGCTTCGGCTCGAGCGATGACCAGCTGTCTCTTTTAACGTGTGTTATGCACCTGCTTTCCATTTTCAAGCAGGGTACTATGAGGTTTGATTAATGTAGTTTCAGGTCAAAGGTTGTGCCCTCATGGCTGAATTAAATGCCTATTTTTGTATTGGACATGACTCTTACATGGAGCCAATACGCTTCTGTGTCAAAATATGTTGATCTCCTCATGGCACATCTTCTGCTCTCAGAATAACCTGAGAATATTGTAGCTCTGATCTACATAAGCAACTGTTTTATTTATTTAGATGTGCTATTAGAGAATGTACAGAGAGCCTATATTAGCTCATAATTTCAGCCTTCAGCCTCCTCCAAACAAGATATGGAGGAAAACCTTTTGGCACTGGATCCGGGATGCAACAATAACGTAGCTGTTTGTATGTTTTTTCAGGCTGCATTCAGAGATTCTAAAAGTGTAGACAGATTTCAAATGATGATTTAATTGTTTACAAGTGAGTGTTTTCTGCAGCATACAAAAGAGATGAACTAATCCCAAAAGGCTTTTTGATATAACTTCAACAGATGATTTCCTGACATTGTTATATATCCTGGTTTAGGGCGATGAATAATTAGCTATTTAAGTTAAAAAAAAAAATACCTTGAGAACTAGATGTCAGCTGAAAAGCTGTCAGTAAATTTGGAACAGCTTTGCATGTCAAGTTGATTATAGCAATGAATAAAAGGAATTACAGGAAAATGAACCATGCAGCGTGCAGCCTCTAACTTCAGTCTCCCCACCGTTTTTCCCGTCTCATTCTCCAGATTCCTAGGGTGCTTGTGATATTATCAAGCTGTGGAGTTCCCTTTCACAAAATCCTTTACTGTGGGCAACTCTTTCTTGCTATTTACTCCACTTCATCAATGTGCAGTCACTTGAAACTTTACATTCAAGGCTTTCCCCCTTCCCAGACCCGAGTGCCATTAATAGCATCTTTTGTCTGACTTCCCGAAATACAGAAAGCCACTCACTGCACGGCTTCGGTTCCAGGCCACTGCCAGGGACCAAGCAGCTCTGCTGAGAGCAGCAGGTTCTCCTCTCGTGCATCTCCAGCAAGGTGCCACCTTTATCCTCTAGGAACAGAAGTTGTGTTCTGGTCCCCAGAGTGGATCGGATGGACGTATTCTCTGTGCAGTTAGGAAGAGACCAGTTGCCAAGGTCTGAGCTGAACAGTCTGCAGGCAGTGGGATGGCACTAAGTGAATTGCGGTAGAGAGGTTTGGGGCCTTTTTAATAAGAGCTTCAAGTTGTTTTTGAACCCTGCCTGTGGCTGTGCCTGAAAGGGTACTGTGGACATACGAGCTAATCAGGGTCTTAAAAATCTGGTTCATTTAAGCAGGTGGGACTGAATTAATATTCTTTGAATTATTCATCTTGAAAATAAAATCGTGCATTTGTACTAAAGTTAGGTGTCAGACCTACGTGTGTGGAAGCAGTCCTGACTGCTGTGTGGTGAATGGGGATGCTCTGGCAGGAATTGCAAGACTGTACTCCTGTTCTTACCTGAGCAGTCATCTCTGCAGCGTCTGAAAGCCAGAGCAGAATGGAGCTGCTGTAGGGCTAGCTTGTGTCTAGATGGCAATTGCTGTTTACCAACAGAAAATATCTGTCTTGATATGCTGAAGTGTCAGACGTTGCTTTTCTTCTATTGTCACCACTGCAGTGAGCCAAAGCCGTGCTGGTAATCTGTTCCAGAAGAGAGAGGGATCCTCTCCTGGCAGAGGCACCTGGGCTGTTTGTGAAGAGGTGGCATATAGAAAATAGATTGCAGATGGTCTGACAGCAGTAATGCACAGAAGAGTGGAGGGAAGAAAGGAAAAGAAGGGAAACTTGGAAATTAAGGATGGCGATGTGAGACTCCTCAGACTGCTTCCCTGATCAGACAGCAGCAGTGAGATAGTTCTGCACTGCCTTTTTTTTTCCCTGTACTTGTTTCTTGTCATACCATTGCGATTTGTGATATGGATAAAGGCTTCCTCAGGAATGCTTTAACACCATTGGAATTGGGCATTAATAAAATGTGTTCCATTTTAGTTCAACCATGTTGGCTTCAGCTGCTTGGTTCATCATGTGGGCATATTTCACATATGCTGAAAATAAATGATTATTTTTGGCTGCAGTGCTTTTCACACTGATACAGTATGAACACAGTAGCAGGGTATACCAGAGGTGTAAACTAGTATCGTGATACAAAACCAGACTCCTACCGTGTATTACTAAGTACTTGGCTGTTTATGAGGGGCTTAATGGCATCACATGAATGGATTGGTAGCTAAATGAAGGATTGACTAGGCTAATCTCTGTGAGAATCCTTTTTAATGAGTTAATGAGGTGTTCTTATGGGCTCCCTGCACACACAGATGCTAATGAGAGTTTTTCCAACTTAACAAGTGATGAAACTTGGATCTGCATCCAGGCTGATAATAAAAATGATGGATAGGTTCTGTTATTTGGGAAAAATATGTTTTGGTTCTGGCATGAAAACTGCTGAAGGGAGCCAATACTACTGCTCTACCTGCATATTCTTTGTCTTTCCCCGTAGCATATTGATTAGACTCAAAGCTTGTTGCTAAACTCTCAGTACTTCCAAAGCTGAAAATTAGTAGCTCTACTTTAAAGAGTGAAATAGATAAACATTTTTAAGATCAGTGCTACCAAATTCTGTCTTCAAAAATTTCCCAGGAAGACCCAGTTTTGTTTTTTGTTGTGCCGTGGGTTTTTTTCGTATTGTTTGTTTGCTTAGTTTTCTTTGTGGTTTAGTTATTTCTCTCATCTCTTAAAGACTGGAATGTATTCAGTTTATGCAGAGGAAGTATTTGGTCCCAAATTGATTTATCAGGGACGTTATTCCATGACCTTTTAAGCTAAACCAGGAAAACAAGAAAAACAAATCTTAGTGGGATTTAGGGCATTGTGGTATTTGTAGTGGTGGGATTGAGGGTTTTGCGTTTTTTTTCTGGCTGTGCCTGAATGGGAGGTCTCGCCCTCCCTCCTGTCGGTGCATTCCTGCATACCTGACATCTGCCAGGGACTGAATTTCTATGATCTATCTCATTTGACTCTTGGGAAACAAGAGAAGGTTCTGTTTATTACAGGGTGCCCAGTGGCGAGGGAGGAGATGTTGTACAGTGTGTGGGTCGTTGTGAGGGGGACGGATGATGAGCGGCTCTGGTTGAAGCATGATCCTGCCAGGGATCCTGGTGCTGGATGTGTCCTGTTCACCTTACGGCACGCTTGCGTCCGTCAGACACAATCCGGCTTTGATGCAATCTCAGACTTCGTTAACTTGCTTTTTATCCTTTTTCCAGGTCATTAATGAATCTGTTCAATACGACCTCCCCTCAGCTTAATACAGTGCCATTTATCATTATCATTTGTTTACAGTCCTGCAGCCAGTTCTCAATTCCAGTGCTGTGCCCTGGTCCTTCCCAAGTCTTTTTGAATTAATTTTTCAATTAGGATTTCGTGAGACACAGTATCAGATGCTGTCCTAAAATCCAAAAAATATGACCTCTGCTGTGTTCCTTTAATCCACTCTGTCTGTAACTCTATCAAAGAACAAATAAAGCAATTAAATTTGTCTGGCAGGCTTTATTCCCTATAAAGCTATGCAGGCTGCTTCTCATTCTGTTGCCCTCAAGATTTTTTTAACTGGATTTTCTTAACGAAGTTGACTTCCCCTTGTCTTTTTTTTTTTCTTTTCCCTTTCCCTCCTAAAAGACCTAGGTCTGTGTTCCCAACCACTTACTGTCCTCAGTTTATTCTTTTGAAAGAACCTGTGATGGGAGTAGCAGGATGGAAGTGCTCAGAACATGACCCGGGCTCTGCACTGGGCTGTGCCCCTCTTTGGTGGAGCCTGGAGTGATTGCAGAAGGTGCAAGATGTTGAAGAGCTGAACCTAGTGCTCACAGCATTGAATAAGTCCACAGCTTGGCTGTCACCATGTGGCCATTCTTTACTGTGCTTTGAGACAAGGGGTTGTGTGGGCATCTTTTTCCAGATGATAATCAAGCAGAGTAGTTCAGGATTGTTCTCGTAGGAGTTGATGACTGGAGCGGTTGTCAGCCAGGACAGTTCTTTCTTGCTTTAGATGCTGGGCTTATACACTGAACTGTATGGTCTCACTCTATGTGCTTTTTTTATATGCAGCTTGTTATAACACTTGGTTAGTCTATAAATACAGACTTCTCTAGTTCTAGTAAAGTTGTGAAAATGTTGCATAAGGACACGTATCTGTTTTTTCTTTTTTTTCTTTTGCCTTTCCATCTCTAGAACTACAAATAACCCACATCCATGTGCCTGAATGTAATTATACTCAAAACCATACCCAGGCTGTCCACCCTGGGTGCCGCATTGAAGGCTTCCATGGCAGCCTTTGCTGAAGAAGGAGGCTTGAAACTGCATTTTGTGGCAGTGAGGAGCAGTGGGGCTTTCAGAGACGAGCTGGGGCATGGAGAGGGAAACATCTTTTTCACTAGCATCTGGTACACTTTGCCATCTCTAAACAACCTGGTTTTATTGATGTTACTTTAGTGTTCTTTGTTTTCTTACATGTTTGCATTTCATGCTGAAATTTGTTCGCTGCCTGAAACAAACTGTCTGTTTTGTTAGGGCAACTGAACAACCCAGCAAAGCCGTGCTCCTGCCAGCTCTTAATAAATTATTAAAGAAGGCAGGAGAGTTGACCCTTGCTCTGAATCAGTTAGATGTATCATTCTTAAGCACAGATTCAAAAAGGTGCTGTTGGAGCCGCTATACTGTATTAAAGTGTCGAGGCTGAAAGATGAGCCTTCCCAGAGTTAATAAGTTAAAACACTGTTATTGTGGGCTAAGAAATAGTAGGTCTTGCTGCAGTTCAGGTTCTGTAAATGACTGTAGTCTTCTGTAAAGCTCTTACAGACAGGGAGACAGTTTTATCTCTGAGGAAAAGCAGGAAACTAGCAGGTCTTAGCATTGACTGAACTGCCCTTCAACTGCTGAATAACCATGCAGTTGTTCATTTGGCAGAAGACACACTGGTTGTGCTCAAATCCTGGGCAGACCACTGAGGTTTTTTGTTCTTGAAAGTGCTGCGCTGATTTACTTTACTAGCCAAGGACTAGTAAAGGACTAGAGCAGTTTTTACTAAAACCATTGGCTATTAAAGAGACTGCAGTTGTTTCTAGTGTTGAAATATCTAGAGTCCATGTGCAGAGGCATTGAGCACATCAGTTTTTCAACCAGAATGTTATATTTTAGCAGTTGGTATGTACCTCAGCACGGAGGAGTCATCCTCACCCAACTGTATCAAGCTACTCAAGGAATAACTAGCTGTGAACTGATGCCTCTGTTATGTCTCAAGTCCTGCTGACTTGTTTCAGGTTAAGAAAACATAAAAGTACTGCCCTTTCCTACAGCTGCCCTGTGGTTGAGTAAAAATGATCTGGCAGCTTGAGACTCTTCATATTTATTACACTTGTTATCACAGACTTAATAGCCAGATGCTTTCTAATGCCCTTTCACATGTAAGAGCTGTCCTGGTGTGGCACAGGGTGGTAAGGCTTTGCCAGATGAAATTATTCGCTGTTGTGCTATTTTTATTGTCTTTAATGTGGATTACATTAACCCCTCTGTAATCCAGACAGAACCCCCAGTGCACATGGAAGTGGAGCGGGGAGGAAAGCGGTAAGCGTTTGGGGTCTCCAATCTTGCTATTTGTCTTGAATTTTTGTATTACAAATGGCATCTCTGCATCATCTTTCTCTGTTTTTCCTGCATGTCCTGCTTTTCCCTTTCTTTCTATGATTTGTTTCTTCCCATCTGTGCTCAAGCCATGATCAATATCCTTGTTTTCTAGAGGAGTGCAAGTGGTTTCAATGTCTTTATATTGTTGGTTTTGTGTCTTTGTACTGCTTTTTGGCTTGGGACCTTTCCTGGGCATGCTACAGCTGAGGACAATGAGATGGGCTCAAAGTGTGTGGACTAAGAATCCGAACTGAGTGCCTGTATGGTGTACATAGGGGCGTTGACCAAGATGCTGCTTTTATGGAGCTGATCATGAAATTTTTGTGAATGTCCTGGCTTAAGTTGCTGCCCCACTCTTTGCAGTTCCTCAGTAAACTAGATGAGGAAATGATCTTGCTTAAATATTTTTTCCTCCAGTGGTTTGGTTTTAGTTAGCATCAGTTTTCTAATTTGGACAAAATCAAAATTAAGGGCTGGCAGAGGCCATGTGGGCTGATGTTGCTACTGAAGAACAGGTTCGTTAGGTTGTGTACTGGTGAGGCTATTAGCACTGAGCTCACTAATTGCAACTCAGTGGTTTGGAGCAGCCTCTGCACATTCTGGTGTCCCAAGAGCTTGTGCGAGCTGCAGGACCACCCGGCACGTTTTGGTTGGGACTGCTCCACCTCCCTTATGGCAACATCTTGTTGCTGGCACTGGCTGAGAGGGGAGCCCCTGGAAAGTGTCTGAATCCTCCTTGTGCTGGCTTTGCTGCTGGAGCTCTCTCTTCTCCCAGGGCTTCAGTATCTATCAGTGCCATGCACGGGGCTGAGGGCAGGGCTGAGACCTGGGCTTGGGTGCTTACCAGACCGAGTGGGTGGTGGCTGCTGGGCAGTTGAGAAACAGCTGTTGTCCTGCCCTGGTGCTGCCAGCAATGGGGCTGGGCTGTCACTGGGCAACAGAGTCCCTGTTGCTGGAGGACGGGAGCCAGTGTGTGGGGCTCTGCCTGGCCCTGCTTGTGGTCCCAGGGGGTTGCATCACATGAGCTACATCCTTCAGTGTTTCTGCTCCTCGGAAGCTGTTGTCATTTCTTACACGGTCCATCTCCTCTCTGCACCGTTCTGTCTCCTCAAAGGGCCTGATAAGTGTCTGTGGCTCCGTCATGAAAATTGGAGTATGTGGCTTGCAGAGCAGACAAGTTGGCTGCCCCTTTTCTGCACCGTTAGTTTGTGCAGCACTTCGGGCGTGGCTTCTGCTGCCACTTGCCTTGAGCCTGCTGCACTGGCTGCAGGCTCCTGCCTTCCCTGTTTGTTTTTAGACCATTGCAACTGTAGTAAATGGTGGAAAATAAGTGATAATTTCTGCCTGGGAACTACTGTTCATAGGGAATGGTGCAAACATGCCAATTTCCAGTCTTGGCATTTCAGGATAATTGTTCTTGATGTGTAGTAGGAAACATTGTCTGTAGTCTTTCTCCTTTTTCCTAGCTGCCTTTTGGAGGCGGAAGAGAAGATGTCAAATAAATAGCTTTTACACCTGTCTACTAGAGCCTCCTGGATGTGTGTTAAGGTGTCCAGCAGAAATACTAAAGTTATGATTTGTGTGGCTGCTGATGACAAGTTGAGATTTTTATGGAGTTGATATATTTGCTTGCAAAGATCTTTTATGGAACAGTTAAACTGAGGCTCTGGGTGCATTTAGTACTAGCAAGTCCTTCCCATCTTGTCTTTATGCAAACACTATTTTGGAGTCTGTGAAGTGATGCTAAGACCAAAAAATAAAAAAAATCAGACTAGTACCGTGCAGATCACCCTGGTAATGCTCACCCTTCTTACCCTTCCCCTCGAGTCGGTGCTCGCAGACATTGGTGCAGCTGGTGGTGGTGGGCAGCGTCATAAAAAGCAGATCTGCAAGAACATTTTCAGGTTTTATTTTCCTGGTATCTTAAATGGCATCCTGTTGCGCAAGCACTACCCTTTAGAAAGTACCTAAAGCACGTTGGAGATGTTGCTGCCATGACCCCTCTGCCTTTTGCGGTAAGTGGGCAGGAGCTGGGTGACTTTAGGTTTGCCTGTGCCCCTGCCAGGCAGCTCCTGTCCAGGCTAATGCTCCTGCTGCCACCAGAAAGTCCCTCTTCCCCAAGTCAGTCAGCGTGTGTCTGTGAGCTAACTGGTGTAGAGGTGGCTGGTAATGTGATTTATATCTAAGGGTTACAGTTAAGATTACTGAATGTTTCCTGTAATAAGCTGCTGAGTTATGTTGCAGGGACATGCCTCACCCCCTCTGTCTGCAGGGGAACTCCCAGCGCTGGTGCCCAGGGTGCTGCTCTGGGCCGCTTGTTCCACCACTGTCCTGTCCGGGTACAGGAGGTTGCCTGACCTGTGTTCCCCTTGTTAGTGGAGAGGTGGGCAGAAACGTGTGGAAACAGCAGTCCGGGAGGTCCCTTCCAATCCTGTTTTTTGGTATGTTTTGCTTTTTTGTTGTTGTTTCTGTGAATATACAAAGGTTTTGAGCCAAATTTGAGCGTAGGATAAAAACCACAGCCTGGCAGGCTAACAAACCCTTGGGTTGTGAAATGAGTCAGCAGAAGAGCCGAAGCCGCGGTGCCCTGGGATAGCTGTAGCCCTCAACTGCAATTTGTACAAACAGCGCTGCCCACACAGGGAGCTGCTGTTACGTGGTCCTGCCTTGCAGGCAACAGAGCTATGAGAGAGGATGTGTGAAATGTCACTTCTAGGTGAATGTTTTCTGTCTTCATCCAAAACTGTGGTTTCATGGGAGGAAGTATTTGGTGGTAGTGCTGGCATTTGTTACTGCTGATTGGCTCCTTACTGTGTCCCCAGCTGCTGATTCTTCCTTCGTGTGTCCCACCTCCTGGCTTTGCTGGCTGCTCCTCTGCTCTCCTTGCCTGGTGTTATAAGCTGGGTGAAGGAGCCCATTCAGCTGTAAAATGACACACAACAAATAAAAAATAAAAAAACCCCTTCAAGCTGTTTTGGTTCCTCTGTGCAGGTCAAGGCCCAGCTGCTGAAAACGCAGGTGCAAAAGCTGCTGTTCTGGGTGCTGTGGCTCTGGGGTGAGGGCACCTGCAATTGGCTCAGCTGCTGGGGAGCCACCGCCTCGTGCCGAGCCACACGCAGATCAGGGCTGCCTCCAGGGATGGAGAGAAGTGACTAGAAACTGATGGAAAATCAGCCCACTAAGTAAAAAAACCCAAAACAACAAGCAAACAAAAAACCCACACCAAAACTTTCCAAATACCTGCCATGCTTATCAAAGCTGAACAGAGCTGCAGGGAAACCAAAAATGTGCAGCCCAGACCTGATGATGGAAGGGGCAGTGAGCAGAAGATGTGTCTGCAGGGTCAGGTCCACTGCAGCCAACGGGACTTTGCTAGGTCTAAGCCCTGGGCTTTCCTGCAGTCTTGGACCATCACCGAAATGTGTAGATTGAAGCGTAGACTGAGTTACCATATTCAAGCCAAATGTCTCTTGAGACAGTGCTAGAAATACATTGCTTTGGAGAGAGACATGTCTTGTGGTCGAGGTCCTAGACAGTGACTTAGGGGTTTCTCTCATTTCCTGTGTGGCTTTAGAATAGTTGGTTTAGTTGTCTGTACCTCAGTTCCTTTGAGTCTTCCCATCCTTTAGTTGTGTTTTAGAAAGTTGTAATGTCTGTGAAAACAGCTCTCTCTTTCCTGCATGTGTGTGAGTCATTAACACTTTATGAAAAATCTGGTAACCAAACCCCAGGCCGCAGTTGCTGTACTCAACGTCACCTTTCAAGAGTAAACAGACACTCACCCCAGTCAATCTTAAAATGTGATAAAGGTGTCATGCCATTTATGGAGCGATGTGATACTGTTACGCTCCAGCTCCACTGAAGATTTCACTTGATCACAAGCACTGGAGACCAGTGATTCACAGCACTTCAAAACCGGCAATCTGAAATCTCTAATGGGGTGACCACCTGGTAGAGTTAAAGTGGAACATATGCAGACCAAGCAAAACTTTGCTCAGAATGGTGCTCCTTTTTCTGCTGGTTGTTCCTGAGTGTTTCTGTGCGTCGATGTGGACAAGTGATAACTTTGCGCTCTGATTCAGACTTGTCATTAGCTAATAGTCAATGGGAGCAGGCAGGTTGAACAAAGCAGAGGGATTGTGACTTAAAAAGACCCCAACAACAAAAAACGCAAGTGTATGTCCTCATCCCTCAAGCATGGGCTGTTCCCGTGCAGACTACCGTACATAATCCTGCATTAAGCTGTGCACAGGAGCTGGAGAAGAGGTCCCAAAGAAAGATTTACCCAAATGTGACATATTTGTTTGGCAGTAGTGATAGGTGAATAATTTTAAGGACATGCCTCTTCCAGCAGTAAGAGTGAAATCCCTTCTTTTAAGTTGCTGACATTGAGCTTGAATTTTAAAACTTTTTTGTTACAGCTGAAATTGAATTTGACTGTTTACGTCCTCCTTGTCCGCTCTCCTCAGCTTCCTTGTTGCCTTGCTTGAAGAGGAGAACTGGGGAGTGTAAGAATGTGACTGTGTTTTGGGGATGCTCAGGTCAACTCTGAGAGCTGTGGTGAATGTGGTGCTTGTAACTGCGTGAGTTGAATCAGAAAAGCAGAGCTGGCAGTCAGGCACCAACTGAAAGTACCAACTCCTGTGTGAGGTAGAGGTGGCATCATGAGACAAACCAGCAAAGTCTCTTCATCTTTTGTTCCACAGTCAGTAGATGCTGAGATGCAGCAACGTTGCACTGTGTGACCTGCTGTTGGGAGAAAGGAAAAAAACCTAAAACCTGCACCATGTCTGACAATTGTGCTGGTACAAAGTATGAGATGGAGAAGGAGAAATTTACCTGATTTGTTCCTACTTTTGCCCATAAAAGCCAAGCTGTATTTTTTTTTCTTAATTGGAATTAAACACCACGCCACGTGGATGAATGATGTGTGTCCCTAGTGATGGGGGGGGCAAAGAGGGGAAGAACATCCCTTCACACAATGCTTCAGTACAGGCTCCCTGCACAGTGGCTACAGCACAAACTGATACAAGTAACCTTAGTCGAGATGGAGGAGGAAAATGAACTGTGATGATACAATTTTTTCCTGTTTAACTGGCTCATGCTGATGCATCATGGTCCACATGGTGCAATAACGGCCCTCAAAACCTGATTTTTTATTTACAATTTTCTTTAGTCAAGAAAGCTTTTGAAATTACTAATTTCCAAAGGAAGTCTTTTCTGTTCAGCAAGCTCTGGGCTTCATTTGTCTGGCTTTTATATAGTCTGGAGCTTTATCTATTACAGGAATCCCCTGATCTTTTCAGGATGTTTTATACACACAGTAGCTGCTTCCTCTTATAGAAATCATGTCATTTGGAAGTGAACAGTACATGCTGAAAAAGCTTTTGTCTGCAATCAGATTGGCAGTGACTGAGAAAATCCAGATGATCTCCCAAAGGAGAGTCTGTGCAGCTGGGCCATTCTTTGTTACAGTAGTATTTTGGTTTTTCTGTATAAACACATTTTGTATTCTATCTGCCACACACACCTGGCAGTATTATGATCTTTCTGCTATGATATAAATGAGAGCGGGACAATGTAGAACAATGTTGTGACCAAACTAGCATTGCTGAGAGTCCAGCTGTAAAATGAATAAGTTTATCCCCACTAAGTCTGTAAGAGGAGAGCTCCGAGTGGTGACATCATTTGTCTTTAGAAATGTAAAGCCATCCAAGGACAAGATTCCTCTCACCTTCGGACGATTTTTATTGTTTTTCCCCCTAGCTTAGCTGATGACATACTTGGATATTGCTGAGGTTTCTCAATCTCCTTCCAGTCTTGATATCATTTGGCCAGTTGTCAGAGAACATCTATTACAGGTGTATAACAATGGTTCTCTGGTGCTAGAACATGTTGGTGAGAGGTTACATTTAAGTTAGCGGTGTGACAGAGGTGATCATGGACTTTTTCAGCGGGGCACAGCATGCTGCCTGGCCCATGACTTAGTGAGTGGAAGAAAGATGTATCGAGGGTTTTAAGGCCAATTTCCTCCTTGACTTTTCTTTTCTCTGTGTTTCTTCATTATTATATTTACAATGAATATTAAACCAGAAGCTGCTTTATAGGCATAATTAAAAGTAAAAGCAATATATAGTTTCTTGGAGGAAAACCAGGGTTTTTTTTTTTCATTCTGGTCTGTGATTTAGTCAAAGTGTGAGAATCATGATGACCTGATTATCTGGCGATATCAAAACTCGAAATTAGTCTCAGGAGCCTGATAATCTGACGGACAAGAATTTACTAAACTAAAGCTGTCTAGTTTCAACAGACATGATGGATTAAGGAGAAAGCATCATTGACCTGGTTCCACTCTGTTAGGCTTTCCAATTAAACAGGATGTTGTAGAAAGTGAGAGCTTGCAGTGTAATACCTGAACCAGCAGGACTGAGGTTTTAAATGTCCCTTATACTTTACAAGATATTCCTTTAAAGACTTTGCTTGAGCACTAATCTTGGAGTGTTAATGATGGAATCTCCTGTAGGGATGCTATTTCCTTCTAACCTCTTAATTAACTGGCTAAAAAGGCAACTTTTTTGTCTTTGTGTTTAGAAGCTCTTTAATGAGGTTTGAATCTTCTGGTCAAGCCAAGTTAAGAGTTCAGGTTTTGACACCAAGGAAGACGTCAGACTGCAGAGAGTGCACTTGCACATATAATATGTGGAGCTGGAGGGAGACATTCATCAGGATGAAGTTTTAATGGAGAACAAAATGACCAGCACCTGCTAGGAGAAGAAAAATTTACCAGGGATGTGGCCAACTTTATCATCACTGAGTCCTGATCAACTTTCTGGAAAGATTCTAGTGCCTTGAAATGAAGGGAGCAATTGTAATCCAAGAAAGAAATGTAACAGAGGATTAAATCAAAGATGCAAAGGCTTGCATGTGGCCTCAGTTGTTTTGTAGCTAATCTGTCTCTGATATACTCCAGTTACTGCATCTTCCTTCACTCAACCAACTATTGTAGAGATCTTGTAATTTCTGTGCAATGGTAGGATGACTGGTAAAGGATCTTAAAAATAGTTAATTAATTAACTGGAAAATCTTGTCATCCTTGTTCAGACAGGTGTGTTTGTTCTTAACATCACTCCTTTGGACCAATAATGGCTCAAAACACCTTCTTTTCCACTATTCCAGAGTAATGGCTGTTTCTGTCTGCTCTTTTTGTAGATTGAACCTCCTAGTCCCTACACCAGCTTGAAGACTCAGGTTAGTACCGCCCCACTCTCCTACTTCTTTCTTACAAGAGACTTTCTCAAAGAGAGGGCTGATCTACTGCTTCCCACTATATTTATGATAATTAACTGTGTTGGTGGCCCTGGAGAAGTTGGTGCTGTCACAGCAGTAGCTCCCAAATGACTGGCTGGACAAGCGGAGAACCAGACTCGTTAGAGGGAACAGTAGGTGCGGAAGGTGAGGCAGGGACCTGGCATACACTTGGACAACAGCAGAATTGACTTGTATTTGCTAGAAGGGAGGATGCAGACCTCAAGGCAGTGCAAGCATCCGTTCATGACCTTCTCATTTCTTTTGTACCCTTCGCTTCGTAGCTCTTCTCATCCCTGCTGCTGGTGCATTACTCTGAAATACTGTTCTGCTGCTGGTTTCCTCTTTAGACATTGCAGTGAATGGCAGTGAATCCATGGAGATGCCTGGCACCAGAAGGTCAAAGTGACAAAAGGGATTTTACAAAGTCACTGGTGCTTTGATTTGTGTTTTCTAACAAGGCAGCGTCATTGATTTCCATTCTCGCTGATCTTTGGGAGACAGCGAAGGCAATGGTACTTGCATACTGAAGATGAGTATTTATTCAGACCGCACATTTCCAGTGTCCCTTAGTGACTCCATAAATATTTCTACCTTTGTCTTCTGCTGGCCTTTCTCTGGGGAAAGCTTTTGACTGTTTTGTTATTTGTTTCAACAAGCCTGCTACATTATTTTTTATGAACCTCACTTTGGAGCCAAGCCTTTGAGTCCAAGCTAGAAAGGAAGGATCACACAAAGATTGTTACATGCAGTGATGCCATAAAGTGGTATCAAAACACAGAGTACATAATAAAGTACTAATCCATGCATGATGGTAGAGCTAGAAACACACAGTAATAATGAAGAGTTTTTTTACGACTGATTTTAAATACTGTAAGAATATCAGTTTGCGTCAGTGGAAGTACTAGGGGAGAGTGCACATGTGAGTTATGAGCAAGAGAACGTCACACCGGAGGAGAAGGAAGTGAAAGTGAGAGGACAGCTCCAGCTGGCACAGGTTACTGGCTGAGGGGGCATCTTCAGCCCCACCCTACCACTGCCTCATCCTGCCCTGCCAGGCAGCATCTTCCCTGACCTGCCTGTTACCTCCTTGCTATGACTGTCAGCAGGAGTGCCAGGTGACTCCAAAAGATGCTGTGCTTTCAAGGGGCCTTAATATTTTTGTTGTCAGGGAGGGCATAAATGCATTGTTTGTGAATAATAAGGGTAGAAGTTAAATTATGCTTATGTGTTGATATTTCTATTACTGAAAGCCACATCCACTTCTGGATCCATTTTCTATAGAAAGCTGCTTCTGACCTTGAAATAGGTGAGAGAACCAAAGTCAGCTTCTAGGAGCAATGCATACACTAATGTCCTAGAATGTTCTAGAGAGCTGGGGGCTGCTCAGATGTAGGACTGAGACCAGGCAGGTATCCTGAGGTGAGGAGGGAAGGGACTGTCTGAGAGGTGGAAGTAAATCTGAGTAATGCAGCTGAAGATCAGGGCACGACTTTGGTTTCTAGGGATATATTTCTCTTTAGGTGGTCAAAAACATTTAGATAGCAGTGGAAGTTGTTTTATATCCGGACTAAAAAGTTAGCAATTTGAGACTGGGCCACAGTCTTAGCTGCAAGTGTCTCCATTTCCTTTGCTTTGCAAAAATACTGTGAGAAAAATAACATCAGCAGCTTTAACATTTTGCTGACTCGAACAGAATGTTAACAAATATGGTTAGTAAAGAATCCCATATTTGTAGACTTTTCCCCACGTGCTTTATTCTCTTGCTTTTTCTTTGGGGACAAATAGGGGCAGAGAGTAGCGCTGCTTTCATTTGAGACATGCTGAGTAGACTGGTGAGCAGCTTCTCTGCTTTGGTGGCTTCCTGCACAATCTTGGAATGGATCAGCTCATCTGAGAGTTTCTCTCCACTGCCCTCTGATTTCCTGTCTCGGCTCTGGTTTGGTTGGTATTTTGAATATTGACATTTTGAACCCATGCTGTCTGTTGAAAAGGGACTGCATTCTGGAGACCTTCTCATGGATTTTCCGTATCAACTCCTCTGCTTTCCCTAGTCTTCCAATCCGCTGTACAGCTGTTGGAAATCTAACAACTATGGCTGCAAGCGATCCTCTAAAGAGAGAGGATACATACTCTTCCAACCAGCTCAGCTTCAGCAGATCTTTTTGAATTCTTTAAAGATATATTTTGGGTTGTGTTTAAGTGAGCAAAGGGAAGGCATTTACTTCAGAGCTCAGGAAGTGGTTTTGGCTGGTATTTTTTGAAGGAAAAGACAGTTTCTGCAAACAAAATTTTTGCACAATTCACATTCTTCCTTCTTTTAGAGGCATCTTGAAATACTTGGACCTGCCAAATCACACTACTTATGTTAATCAAATAGCAGTGTACTGGGGGATTGGTCTGATTTGTTTATATGTACCTTGCTGGGACAGTGTGTCAAAAGATGATGCAGTTCTCAGTTTGTTTTTTAAGTGAAATTATATAGCTTAGCTCACAAACAACTATTCTTTAGCTTTTCTCATGTTAAATGTTGTGTAACAACTGAATCATGTAATTTATAAATTTGGTGCAGATTAACAACTGTTGAATCATCCATGTTTGAGTAGGATGTGGCAAATTTATTTGCCACATGGTGGCAAATCTATTTGCAAAATGGTGCAGCAATTGCAGCCCCTACCTCTGCCTTCACCTTCTTCCAGGGTCAAACCCTGAAACCTGGTCTTTACTGTATTGAAAAAAATATTTTGGAAACAAACCTCCCATTTCCTATCTCTAAATATCACTGTGTGTTAGTGCCAAAACCAGATACATCTGAGCATCCTCGAGGTGTTTAATAAGGTCACGTTGTCAGGTTCTTTCTGAAGGTTCCGGCGTGTTTGTCAGTGCTATCACACAAAGAGAAGCCAAATGTAATTGGGAGAGAATGAAGGAAGGAAGAGTGAAAGCCGTTTGCAGCAGCTGAGATGGTTACACGTTACATCTGAAACAGCTGTGACTCTGTTTGTGACTACTTTTCTCACAATTTCAGAAGTTATCTCCATCAACAAGATAGTGGCTGTTTGCATTTCTCACTTCCTATCCTTCGTTTCACAAAAACACCAGGAGCCAAATGTAATGGCTTCAGCGGCAGTTAGCCCAGAGATAAATTTTGGCCTGGTTTTTCATTCCCTCCTATCATCTTTGGGTTAGAGAGATCATTATGGGTCTCCTTCCGAAGCTGTAGCTTCGTGACTGTTCAAAGTTGTGTGCTGGGATGCGAGGGAGCCCTTTAAGGCGTGCAGGTACAGGGCCATGGAGTGTCCCGGCTGGCGGAGGGACTGGGGCTCTCTGCTGCAGGCAGGGGCACACGAGGAATTGGTGCAGCAATTGCAGCCCCTGCCTCCGCCTTCACCTGCGGGGGGTGAGCCCTGCCGTGGGTTTTCCTTTCGTCAGAGCAATCCCTGGTGTGAGTGCGCTGCTCTGCTTGCTCTGAGAGCCACGGTGTGAGGGGTGCCGAGCGAGGCTTGTGGCAGGCAGGTGTGCACCCTTGTGTCTGTGGGGTAAGCATTGGTTTTCCACTGTGTGGAGCTCAGCAACATTTCTTCTAAGCTTATGACAATAATAATTTAAAAATAAAAAAACACTACACATTTTCTTCTTGGAATACAGAATGGCAATTTTTTTCTTTGTTTCTGGAAGTCAAAATATTAACTGATTTTTGCTGTTCCATTTCCTCAAGATGCTCTTGCAGGGGTAGCTTCTTGTGTGGGAGTAGCTGTTGGCTTGCAGCCTCCCTTTAAGTGGTGGGTGCAGTTCCCAGGTGCTGCTGGAGCGTGAAACTTGGAGATTACTGAAATATCATGTTCCCTCAGAATCTAAACATGAGACCTGTGAGTAATGCGTATGCCACACCAGAAATATTTTGGCTGGAAAGTTACCTTAGCCAAGGGGATACTCCAGTCCAGAGGGTTACATTGGCGAAGAGCTGGGACGAAAGATGCTTTGACATCCTCTTCCAATGGAACGCAAGTGCTCTCCCATGTTGGTGAAGTAAATACTGATGCTTGAGTACAGACAGCAGTGTCCTTGTCGTAAGACTGCTTTTTCATACCCTTCTGTGATGGAAGTGTACCCTGCCTGCGGTGTAGGGACTCGGTGCCTCTTGCCCAAGTCAATCTCCTGTCCCTGAGAACAGCTCAGACATTGATTGCTCCCAGACAAAATTGAGTCAAACCTCAGTGAAAATTTTAACAGTAGTGCCTTTAAAGACATCAGGGGAGAATAGTGCTTGTTATTGTCCTCTCTACTATTTAATTTATTTAGGTGTTTTTTAAAGCTAGCTCTTCTTAGAGCATTTCCCAGTGCGAGTAGGCAACAATTGCAGACTTGAAGGTACCATATCTACTACTAAAAGCAAGAATAGAAACACTCCCTGCATTATTTGTTAGAGTATGATATGGAAGAGAATCATTAAATAATTGGGAAATTGTTTATTAAAAGTGTGACTAAAAACAATACTTTGAATCTTTTGCGTATCTGGTTTTAGGTGTGCTGGGATTACTTTCTGAATGTTATGATTACTTAGCAAGTTAGAAACTTGGGGATATTTCCAGTTTTAGTCAGTATTCAAGGAAAAATATGAATCCAGAATTTTGGAGCCTGTAGAAAAAGAGCTTACTGCAGTTTTTTGTGACAAGATGATTGTGATTGGTAACACCCTAAATGTGGGATCTTTCATAAAATCATGTGAAGTCAGGGTGAACTTCCAGGGTACTTGTTTTTCAAAATGCAGATAAATTATTTTTTCTGCCAGCTCATTAGTTCAGGGGCAAGGAGGGGGATGTGCAACTCGTAAGGTGCTGAAACGAGTGAAGAGCTGAAGTGCCTGTGGGATATATGGCCACAGGGGAAAATTCTACAGTTTCTTGTGGTGACTGTGCTCACTTTAATTGAGGATTTTGCATTCCGCTGTCAAAGTGAAAAGGAAACAGCATGTTCTCCTTCCTGCTGTGGAACAAGAAAATACAAGTAAAATTCATAGATTTACCTCTGAAGTCTTCACAGTGCAGTCCCCATAGAAACATCCAATGCCATCAAATTGCTGAGCTGGTATTCTCTAATAATGAGATACACTGATTTTTGGCAAAGATAAGACCAGAAACACAGCAACTGGGAATGTCTCCATTGTTAACTCACACAAGAAAGCGGATTTAGGTCTTTTAGGAAAGTGTGTCTTTCAAATGTATGGGCTGAGCGGATCCTTTTTGGATATAGGTGGGAAATACGCTGTAGCATTAACTCGATGTTATTTGCATTGAAGATACCCGAGTACAGTCTCGTGCAGCTTTTGGGAAGTTGTAACTTACACACGCAGTCGTTGTATGTGGTTCAGCATTGTAGCTAGAGAAAGAAGGAAAGAGCATATGGCTTTGAACTTGCATTTCTAACCCTTTTTTTCTATGTTATTTGTATGAACCAACTGTAAGAAATTTGGCGTTGAAGGCCAGTGGAGTCCTTTGCACCAGTCTGTTGTATGAAGAGAGTACGCACCATGTGTCACTTGTGATATTTCCCAGCAGAAGCTGATTTGCCAGTACCCTTTTAATTTGCCCAACATTCTAAATGCTTACCAGCATGGAAAGAGAAACAGTAGATTTTGAAATACAGAAAAATTGCAAAATTTAGTTTTGTGTTTGCCCAGTTTTATTGTTAGCAGAAGTGAAGATAAATAAAGAATGTTAATTATAATCAATTACTGTCAGAACCAAATGGTTCATGATGACCCTATCCCTGCTGTACAGTAAAGCTACTGTCTGCTGTCATGCTCTACAGTTCAAATTATGTCACAAAACAGGAAAATTCTTGATTATTCCTGAATGATGGTAACTGGGCTCAAGGATGAAAGATTAGCATGTGATAGCATGAGGTCTGTCTGGTTGCTTACATAGAGCTCTAATGCAGAACTGTTCTTACAGCAAATAAAGAACTGTGCCAACAAACCAAAATATTCGGAGACTAATTGAATCCTTGCCATTCTTTAAGTGAAATACATTTAGAAGTTGTTCCAATAAATATGTCCAGAAATAAATACTTCATATTTCACAGATTGCAAATACAGTACATATCTGTGCAGTTGCAATGCTGCAGTGAGGGGTTGTGAAGAGCTTTACAGCCCTTTCCTTTTTCTTGTGCGTCCCTTGCTGTCAGAACAGTGAGACAGGAGGAACTCACGTTTTATTTTTCCAGTCAAATGGTAGCTTCCCCATTCAGCACCTCCTGGGCTAACATTTGAGAGCGTGCTGAGCTGCAAGCACCCACTTCAGTGCAGCTGACTTCACAGAGACTTTTCCATGATGGTCCACTGTGCATCACGCCTTCCTTTCTTACTTAAACCCTAATTTCTTTTGCAGTAGCTCAAAATACATTTTTGTCTCTGGAGCCCTTTGTACATACGGTCCTGGTCAGTATTTCCCTTATGCCTCTCCTGACTAAGTGCAGCAGTGTGGGTTTATTTTGACTGAGGAGGTAACTTCTTGTATTAATGTAAGCAGTGAGTAAAAGGCAGGTTGATTTGCCAGTGTGGGAAGTTGCCAGCGGCTGTGGCGTGCAGCTTGCGGGAGGCTGTGCAGCAGGCAGCATGAAGAGCTGAGTGCAGGTGACCAGTGTCTGGTGTTACTGCTTGCACGGCACGCTCTGGGCACCAGTCCTTGGGAGGCATCTGGGGTACGTTTGACTTTGGGGCTGGTTTGAAATTACACTGAAATGTGGAGTCTGTTTCTGTTTTATCTAATTTTCTGTAACAGCTAGAGGCAACTTAAAAGGCTTTTGTGATGTTGCTTCCCTCCGGCCCCTACCCCACAATTTTCTGTTCCTCTGCTTATGCTGGGATTAGACCTCAATGGCGTAAATAGCTCTTGTGTAGCAAAGTGGTTTAAAGTGATAGTTCCATTTTTTGGGAAGTGAAGCATAGCACAGAAAATAAAAATGCACAAATAATTTCTTAAAAACAATCAGATAATAATTGGATGGATATAGACACGCATAGCTGTGTTTAGCATGCAGCGTTTTTCGGATCTAGTTAAAATAATTTTGTAGCCAGGGCAACTTCAAAGCAGCTGCATCTGCTTTCCCGTAACACACTAGAAATTTTTTCTGGTTTTGTAATTACCTAGTCCTTCAAGTACTGGAGACCACAGTACAAGGAGAACCTACTTCTAAAATTGTTATTCTCGATTTACAGAAGTAGGAACTAATTATGTGGAAGGTTCTTTTGCTCACATGCCTGGCCTGCGCAGATCGCATGTGCTCTTCTTTACATTAGCCTTTCCCCTCCTGTGACTGCCTTGTTTTACAGACTCGTTCCCACAGCTTTGCAGTCCCTGTAGTTTTGCCTCATTGTCAGAGTTTGCTGGTATCGCTAGAAGAGGAATTAACTGGGCTGTAGGCTGGCAATAGTAGTAGTAGCTGGTAAATCCAGGGGAGGTACAGAGGTAATGGCTGTATTATATACTCCTGCGTTTTGTGTTCTGATTGGGAAGATGACTGCAACGGGCTAGATTCCAGTGCTGAAGCCAAAGCAAGATTTGAAAGAAAAAGACACAAGTGTTTTATTGTCTTGACTTACAACCAGGCGTATTCCGAAGCTGATGATGGCGCTGAGGCAGTGGGCTAGTGGGAGACTATTGGTTGGTTGTCACTCCCCAGGCTGCCAGCTGGGTATCTGTGGAAGTGATGGAATTTGTCTGAAAACACTTCCATGGGAAATGAAGAAATAAGCTAGTAAGTTTTAATTACTTGACATATTCCCTATATTTGCTCTTCAGGAAAAAAAACCACACAAAACCAACCCAAGTTTGGGATTTGCCTTGTTAACACTGGTGGGGCTGTGTGGTTCAGTGTTGTTTCCACGACTGGAAGCCTTGTGCTGGCCCAGACCAAACGGGGTGTTTTGGCCAGAGAAGTGGCATGTCCCACGTGTGCCAGCTGCTCTCCCTCCCCTTCAGCACTTCTTTGTGGCATCCAGTCGTGATGATGGGGGTGGCTCTGGCCATGAACCAGTCACAGAGGCAGCCCCTCACTCCTCTGTCAGTCGTGTTTTGACTTCGTCCAGCCCCAGCAAGCTCTGCGTTAGATAAGGTTATATGAAGAGTTGGAGCATTTGGAAGCTGTGTCCGGTAACTGGCAGAGCGTCTGAATTTGAGGCTTGCCTTTCAAAGCTAAAGCCGGACCCTGTATTATTGCCTAAGCTCTGTGTATTGTGTGCATGTACAGAGCTGACAGCCTCAGAACAGGATTAGCAAAATCTGTCATCCAGTGAAAATACGGAGGATGTGAGATTTCTGAATCTTGCACCACCGCAGCCTTCGGGCATAGCTGTAACGTGCCCTCTCTGGCTGTTCAGCATTCGCAGCCCGTCACCCCAAAGCATTGCTAATGTCTGTTCTCAGAGCAAAATAAAACCAAAGACAATCCCCTGCCAAGGGTTTCTTCTTTCTGTGAAAGGTGTGGGGTTTTTTTCTGCTTAGGGAGCACCCGAGATGTGGGAGCGCCTTATGGACCCTCTCCTTGGGCTGGGAGGGGCGACCCCTCTGTGTCGCCATCCTGGGCTGCCCTGGCCATGCTGCCTAAGTGAGACAGTGGGACTTTGGAGAATGCAACCTGTGCTGCCCCTCACAGGAAGGGTCAGTTCCCTACTCCTTGTTACAGAACTGTTTCTCTGTGTTATATGTGCTGCTGGGGAAAAAAATCTGCAGTTTTAGGACTGAAATCAAGGTGAAGGTAGTGACTGGGGAGCCTCTGGTTCTGGCTTCTGTTAGGTAGCGAGTGCCAGGTGCTGAAATTGGTAATGGATTAAGAATTTGTATGTATTACTGCAAAGCCAAGCTTGGAGAAGAACTTTCAGGAGGAAGAATTGTGCTCCAAGCAGGTTTGATAAGCTCCTGATGCTGCTTGGAGAGTCAACTTGAAGACAAATCGTAATCCTGAACTAATCTTCTTGCTGTGAATGTGTAATATAATTTGACATTCATATTATACTATGACTTCATGGGAACCAGAAAGAGTTTTTTATTATTATTTCTTTGTTCCTGTGTCTTTTGGCATTTAATTGCACTTTATCCTGTGTAGTAAATGTTACCCAATATTTATAGTTGCTTATAATTTGACTGTCTTCTAATGTTTGAGTTTACATGCAACAAACAAAATATTTTTTAATACGTGCTGATAATAAAATCCTAATATTAGAAGAGCAAGTACTTAGTACCTATAAAATGACACTAGGTTCATTATTTGCAAATTATCTAGATGCTAATTTGGTTGTGACCTTGAACAGCATTTGGTGTCTTAGTAGGCAGGAAACACGTGACGTCGGATCGCTGCTTCCAGAGCACCTTTCTGGTGGCTCAGCTTTGAACTTTTGTTAGCACTTATCACGATGCTTGGTAGGTGGACAAATTATCTTACAAGGTCAAAAAGTTTATCTTGACTGGTTTGGGTTTGGATTTTTTGGTTTGTTTTTTTTAAAGGCAAAAAAGCAAAAGACAATTTAAATAACAAATCAATGAAGCTTTATCAGTAAGTGCCAGATCAAGCTTGTGGTACTTTTTTTGGGGCCTGCTGCCAATTTCTTTGCCCATGAAAACACAGAAATGTAGCATAGATGAAGTAAATGGGGATAGTTGCTTTTTTATTTTAGACATCAAACTGACTGACATTTCCTCATTCATTGTTTTTCCTCCATTCGAATAGCTTTGTACTCTTTATAGCCTAGCCTTTCAAAAATGACACAGATATAAAAGTGCTGATATTTTTTATCTTATTTTCAAATTCTGATGTGGATCCTAAGTTAAAACATACCCAGGTCTTTGCTCCAGATGTCTTGTGTCGCCCTGTGCAGGACTCGCTTTCTGACTCTTCGTGATCGTAGGGCAGTTTGTGGTAGCCTGGGCCAGAAAGTGCTGGCAATGTGCAAGTGCTGCTGTTGTCAGTGATCTGGGCATTTGTGTGGAAGATTTAGCATGTAGATGGGCCACTTGTAAGGAAATGATTTAGTTCAGCATAATGGGATTTATGTAAAAGGTGCCTGATAGATTGCAGGTTGTGTTGCACAGGAGGAGCTGCCCTGGTTGCAGCTGGGGAGATCTGTGGGGTTTTGGCAGGTGGATCTTTGCTGGGAAGAGCTCCTCCAGGCTTCCTGCACGAGGGCTGTGAATCCTGAAACAGTTGCAGCTCACCTCAGGCAAACTGATCAACTCAGGAACTCCAAAAGCCTCAGAGAAACTGAAACTCAAATGAAACTTGTTCAGGATCGTGCTCTGAGGTAGTGCCCGTGAAGAGCTCTTCTACAGGAGGTGTATATGAGTAGTCTACATATTTGATTAAACAGCTGGTCCCTGTCAGAGGTTTCTGGTGTGTAGGTGCTTTCTGTGACAGCAGAAGGTGAAAGTCCAGGTTGTGGCCATTGCCTGTAGGTTGCCTCAAGCAACAGCAAAATGCTGAGTAACTTCTGTGGAGTTAGCGGAGCCTGTGTGATGCCTGTGAATCTAGGGGTGTGCACACCTCATTTGCAGTACAGACATTTACAGACTGTGTCTGGACATGTGCTGTATATAAAAGAACCACCCAGGGTAGGAGCAGATCAGGTCCAAGAACACCCAGAGAACCTGAAGGTGCACAAGTCCATGGGACCTGATGAGATACATCCACGGGTCCTGAAGGATCTGGCAGCTGAAGTTGCTAGGCCACTAGCCATCACATTTGAGAGGTCGTGGCAGTCTGGTGAGGTTCCTGCAGATTGGAAAGGGGGGAGCATAACCCCCATCTTTAAAAAAGGAACCAAAGACAACCTGGGGAACTACAGACCAGTCAGCCTTACCTCTGTGCCAGGTAAAATCATGGAACAGATTCTCCTGGTAACTGTACTAAGGCACATAAAAGATAATCATGTGGTTGGTAACAGCCAACATGGCTTCACCAGGGGCAAGTCGTGCCTGACTAATTTAGTGGCCTTCTGTGATAAAGCTACAGCGCTGGTTGACACGGGAAAAGCAACAGATGTCATTTTCCCGGACTTGTGCACAGCATTTGACACTGTCCCACATGACATCCTTGTCTCTAAAATGGAGATTGGACAGATGGACCACTCGATGGATAAAGAACTGGCTGGATGGTTGCACTCAAAGAGTTGTGGTCAATGACTCGATGTCCACATGGAGACCAGTGCCAAGCGGTGTTCCTCAGGGGTCTGTTCTGGGTCCAGTGCTGATCAACATCTTTGTCAGCGACATGGACGATGGCATCGAGTGCACCCTCAGTAAGTTTGCCGACGACACCGAGCTGTGTGGTGCCGTGGACTCACTTGAGGGGAGAGATGCCATCCAGAGGGACTTTGATAGGCTTGAGAAATGGGCCAGTGCAAACTGCAGGAGCTTCAAGTCTAAGTGCAAGGTCCTTCATCTGGGTCAGGCCAATCCTAGGCACAAATAAAAACTGGGCACAGAGTGGGTTGAGAGTAGCCCTGAAGAGAAGGATTTGGGGGTGTTTATAGACGAGAAGCTCAACATGAGTCAGCAGCATGCCCATGCAGCCCAGAGGCCAACCGCATCCTGGGATGTATCAGGAGAAGCATAGCCAGCAGATCAAGAGAGGGGATTCTCCCCTTGTGAGACCCCACCTTGAATACTGCGTCCAGTTCTGGTGCCCCCAACATAAGAGAGATATAGAACTGTTGGAGCGCGTTCAGAGGAGGGCCACAAAGATGATCCAGGGGTTGGAGCACCTTTACTAAGACAACAGGCTGCGGGAGCTCGAATTGTTCAGTCTTGAAAAGAGAAAACTTTGGGGGGACCTAATAGCTGCCTTCCAATACCTGAAGGGATCCTACAGGAAGGCTGGGGAGGAACTTTTTACAAGAGCGTCCACTGACAGGACAAGGGGAAATGGGTTTAAGTTGAAGGAGAATAGATTTAGATTAGATCTTAGGAAGAAATTCTTCAGTACGAGGGTGGCAAGACTTTGGAATAAATTGCCCAGAGATGTTGTGGCTGCCCCCTCCCTGGAGGTGTTCAAGGCCAAGTTGGACAGAGCCTTGAGTAGCCTGAGCTAGTTGAGAGGCGTCCCTGCCCATGACAGGGAGGTTGGATTAGATGATCTCTGAGGTCCCTTCCAACCTAGGCCATTCTGTGATTCTACGATAAATTTTCCACTGTTTTGTCTTGTACTAACATTGGTATTTTTGGTAAGTTCTGGTTCCAGCTTAGACTGTTTTTCCCTGTACATTGTACGCCATAATACACACACTGATTTGGAAGCTGTTCCTCTACCGCACAGTGAAAGAAGTTAGTAAAGACCTGTTTTGTTTTATTTTTACTCAGAGTGCCAGCATCATGACTGACCTATGGGTCTGTGCCACTTCTGACCGTTACCTGAAAATTCACTGTGAAGGCCATGCTGTTAAAATACGAGAGCATTATTTCAAATTACATTTACTCCAGAGTGAATTGGGAGCCTTTGGCACGGCACCTAGTTTACACTAAGCCTGCCAGCAGAGGAAGTTAATCAAGAATTGTTGGTCCAAGGTGAATACTTGCTCTGTTTTTACTTGAATTACTTTCTACGGGAGACAGTCCTACATCTTGAGCTAATCTGTTCAGCTCCAGGATTAGGTTGTGTATTTTCAAAAGCATGGTTTCCTTGAAGACACTCCTGAAACAGTCAGCTGAGCCTGTCTATTCCCTCATTCCCAGCTGTGTTGCTGGGTGCAACCACAAACTCCAACACCAAACATTGGCATCATTTGGAAAATGTCATCCAACAGCTGTGCTGGAGTTGTTCCATGTGGGGGAGCATGAGCCTGAGGCTCTGTGGTGGGAAGGTGGGCACTGCAGTGTCGGTCAAGGATCTGGGGTGTCCTGGCTGGCAATTTATTTTTTTTATTGTGATCATTATCATCTTCTCCCAAGGTCTTAACTGGTCATGAAATCATAGCATTAGCAAGCTGTGGAAGGTCATCCTGGGAATTTCTGAGCTGTAGAAGGTCAGCAGGACTTGCCACTTGGCCAAGAGGGAGGTTTGTGTCTGGCAGGGATGCTCTTCCCCAGAAGAACTTTTGTTGTTTCTTCAAGTGTCCGTATCTTCAAGAACAGTTGTTATTTCTTCAGACCTTCCTGCCTCCCGTGTCAGCTCCTGAAGGAACTGTTGTGGGCTCTGACAACATACACTTTTTCTCCTAGGTTTGATGTTCTTAATTAGGTTTTAACTTTTAGTTTGATGTTTTCCATTATCTGAATGTTTTTCAAACTGAGTTTTCTTTTGCTTAATATCTATCTTAATTCCTTTCATGACAGTTTATTTTGCTCCCTATAGGTAAATGTGCTGGCTGGCACAGAACACTTTCTTGATGTCCTATTTGCATTATTGACTATTTTTGTGATGTTGTATATTTCTGAAAAAACAAGTATTTTGCTATCTGAAGCAATACAGGGAGGGCTAAATTCTGTCAGTGCTATTTGCTTGGAAAATGCAGTATTTTTCTATTCAGATTCAGGCCTTAGGCTGAAATTAGACTCGTAGCTTGTCTTTCTAGTTATGAAATGGTTATTTTCACCACAAATTTTGAAATCTTGAATAACTGTATGTTTCCATGAGGGAAAATAATTTGCAGAGCTGGGTAATAGTCTTTAGTCCATAAAACACGAGAAGACTTGCAAGTTAGGCAGTTGCATCAATGTGAGTGCTCACATGCTTGGAGTTGAAGATCTTGTTTGTTTCCCTTTGTCTGGCCCCTGATGCAAAACCATTTCCTTATGATTTCAGTGAGTTGGCTTTTGCTCTCTTAATAGGCTTTTTAATTATTTATTGGCAGTATGAAAGGGAGTGAATTTCAAAGATACGTGCACTTTAAGTCAACACGTGAACAACTGCATTTAAAATGCCTGCTTCAGCATTCAGTAGGGAAGAAGGATCCATTAGGTTGGTCACGCAGGAGGGCAAATGCTGTGCAAAGACATACAGTGAAATTCTTAAAAATACTGAAGGGTGTTTGCCAGAATGCTTAAAGGCATCCAGCTCTTGTTGCCTTGGAATGAGAGACCCACAGAGCTGAGTAGGAAAAACTTGATCTTATGGAGTTACAAATTGTAGAGATTAGAAGTGAATCACTTCAAACCAAAACCAGGTCTTTTGGTATTTTTGTAAAAGGTGAGCAGAAGGTGCTCCTTAAACAGAGTGCTGTGTTATGACCTGTGTGCCAAAGAACTCCTAGAAGTTCAGGTATTCTCCCTGCTCACCTGCTGTGGAGCAGGAGGCTGTGTGAATAATGGCAGCACCAGGCAATGCAAATCTCAGCGAGGTATTTTCCTTACTGGCCTTTGGAACATAGTGGAAATGCATCCTGCTAATGGAGACGAGTAGCATGTGTGCTGCCAACTCCTGGTCTTAAGCATCCATATCCCCCCAAGGAATTCTTTGAGAAAAAAGGAAAGGTTAGAGCAGGAATTCTATTCTCTCGATCTCCTGGTTGCCACGTTTTTGCCATAAACTTCAACCATGCGACAGCAAAATTGAACGTCTTCCCAAAGGACCAGTCTGCCTCAGCCTGAGAAATATCAGAAGCGCATATGTCGCTGGGGTCAGAGCTCTGCCTCTGAGGCTGGGCAGCAGAACAGAAGGGGTAGGTGGTATCTCTGTAAGTACAAGTGCCAGGCAGTGTGACTAATAGCTAGAGGCAAAGTCTTACATTACAGGTTTAATTAAAGAGTCTTGGGGAATGTGCATCGTCTGAACGTTATAACGCTCAGCAGGAACTTTGAGTCAAAGCCGAAGGATAATAAGAATTAAACCACATTTTAACCATGTACATTACAAGGATTTATATTCTTTGCTGGAGCTGAATAATACGTTACTGTAGTGCTGTAACTGGTATAACACATGACCTTATAAAATGTAGTGATCCTTTCAAGCATGTATTATTAAGTAAAAAGCAAAGTACTTTTTCCAGCTATCCCACTATCATAGTTTTTCCAAGATTAAAATTGGTTTTGGAACGCAGCCTGGAAAGAACAATTACACTAGTATCATTATTTTTAGGAAAATTTGCATACCTTCTACACAGGTGTATAAAGACAATGGTACTACGTGTAGGATAGCTGCGAAATGCTTTGCTTTGCCAAAATTTCATTTAAGCATGAGATACCCTCTCAGCGATTGAGAACAAACTTGTAATTTCAGAGCAAAATATGAAAGCTGATTCTTTAGTTTAAGCTTCTGTTATGTGTTACCAGGGACTAACAAAAGCAGTAGGAAACAGCAAACAGCTTAAAGTGTCTCGTGTCCGTGTAATAAGGCGTATGTGCACCTAAGCAAGAAATGGACTAAAAGGAATCAGCACAGTCCCTGTCGGTCACCATTTCATCAGCTGGAAGAGAAGCAGAGTCATAAAGCACTTCCTGTATCTTCTTTGGGATCACACCGTGAGTCATCAGCCAGGTCTCTAAGTTCGTTTATTAGACTTTTTGGTTCTCATCTGTTGCTGTTATTTGCAGCCGCTTCTTGCAGCCCTTGTGATGCATTTGTTGCTCTTCTGTAATTGGTGTCTTGGGGCAGACAGAGTGCCAGATAATCTTGGACAAGGCTTCATTCTAGTTACATCTTTGCCCTAACTGGGTAGCTAGAAATTTCTCTTGAACTTCTACCTGTCATAAAATAGCTGCTGTATGTGCCAGCTCTTGAGCCTTCCAGGGTCTTGCTGAAAGGGCTTTGAGCCCCATCTTCCTCAGTAGTAATGACCTGAGGTGTCATTGGGTGCAGCTCTGTGTTTTCCACAAAGGACTTCCAATTTCTTATGTCAGTGTTTAACTCTGAGCTCAGTTGCTTCTGGTGTTTACACGACATCTTGAACAACGTTGCCTTTGGAAGGGATGTTAATGATTTGTGTGGCTCCTCAGGCACCTCCGGTGACGTGTCCCACGTGCTACGCAAAAGATATTGAGCTGTGAAGCACCTACAGCAAAGATTGTATATCCAGCTTCAGCTAAATAATTTGCTGTGTGCTGTTTCTCTGTTTATGATTCAGTTTTAAAGACCCTTTTAAGTGAAATTGGATACACTACAAAGTGTTGGTTTCATGTGTTTTATTTGCAGTTTAATCAGCGTGATCCAGCTGCCAGTGCAGGGGAAACCGGAGCTCGATTTTTAATTATCCCTGCTTTGCTTGAGTTAGGAATTCCCAGTAGAGCTGTCTGAGAAAAGATGCCAAAAACCGCATTGTTCTTTAATTAGCTGTTGTAATTGTTTCAGTCTAATCTCCATGATTAGCAGCAGCATTAAATACAGCAGTAAGAATAGGCCTGCCCTCTTTGTGCTGCCCTAGTAAACACAATATTCTTACTTTTGGTAAGGGACATAATATAAAATCAATTAGAAACCAACTAGTGTTGATTGGAAAATGATAAAGAGCAGCTACCATGAAGTGCAGATTGCTTTGTAAAGTTGGTTTATAACCATACTTTTGGGATGACTTTATTGCCCAGTTTTAGGGAAAAACAACCTCTGTTGCAGAGAAGCCTTTGGAGATCTTGCAGAGATTTCATCCCACATGAAGTCCTAATACAAGCTTCAGAATAATCTTTGCTGCCACTAAGGTTAGTGCCAGTCCAGTTTGTAGGGAGTTTGTCATTCTTACCACTGTGCAAAGCAGGTGTCAAATATGAACAAATGCAGAATATTACCCCCGAAGAAGCAGGGCTTTAAGTTTATTTGAGTTTTATTCCGAGGCCAAAGATCACAGAATCAGATGCAGAATCACAGAATGTCAGGGGTTGGAAGGGACCTCAAAAGATCACCTTGTCCAACCTCCCTGCCAAAGCAGGATCACCTGGTACATTTGTAGTGGAGAATTCTGCTTTGCAGGGAACATTTCTGCACAAGCATGTGTGTTAGATTTGTTTTAGAATGAATTATGATATTTAGACATGTAAAGATACAGGAAAACTACTTCATGAAATAGAAGTACGAACCTCATGCCTGCTTTGATGATTTTGAGGTACTTGCTAAGGTAGCAGCTATTATCTTTAAGTCCCTAAATACCCTTGTAAATTTTGCCTTAACATTATTTTTAATATTATTGTATGTGGGAAAAGTAGGAATAATACTCTTGGAAAATGGAGACTTAAGGTTTAAAGTGAGCATTTTTGAGTGTAAAATGAGCTCTTCTAGAGAAACATAATTGCTGTAGTAATGGTTGTAGTCACAGACTGTGGAAATGTGAGTATTTTGGCTGTGTTTTTGTAAAGTAATTGATACAACTTCTGTCTTTTGATGACATCTGTCAGAGCCACTATGCTCAAGCATCACCAGCAGAATTGGCAGCACAAGTTCAGGTTTTGTGTGTCAGAGTGCAGGTGTGGCACAGACCTGGGAAATGCTTTCGTCTGGGCGTCCACCGAGGAAAGCTCAGGGGCTTGATGAGTTTATTCTTGCTTAAGCCATATGAAATAAGGTGATACTACCCTCATTACGAGATCAGAGAAATCAGGTTGTGTTGCACCTAAAAAAATTATTTCCCGAGTCTAAACCCAGTGCTTTAGACAAAAACAAACAAACAAACAAAAATTAAATAAAATAAAAATTAATCCAACTAGAATTCGAGAAAAGCAGCTGTAATTGTGGATGAGCTAAGGAAAGAACTGAGCTTACGTCTGTATTGTATTACTCTACGTACATCAAGAGTACTCTAGTTTACGAATGTAAAAATTATCTTTTTCTTGTCAATGACATTGAAAGAAGTTGCACGATTATTTTTTTTTTTTTTGGTGCTTTTAGTTATCTGAAGGGTTCTCCCTAATTTATGGAAGGGTCAGATTAATACCTTTGTTTGAATAGCACTGCAGAGGAGCTGATCCAGGTTAACAGCAGAAATCCAGTTAAGTTGAATCACTAAAAGAATCAGGCTTTTGTACTTGTCCAACAAGAGATAAACTCAACTCAAATCTAAATATGTTTATTTCATTTGAAGGTATATTACATGAAAGACAAAAGCTACAAGTCTTTTGTGATCGTGGCAAGTCATTGTGCAAGTGCTTAATGTTCTGAAGCTGGATATCACCAAAATCTGGAATTGCCCATAGCAGGGCACAGATTAAATCGGCTTGGCTTTAGACTACTCTTATTCTTTCTGCCTATAATGTGCATATGGAAGGAGAGAAGAAAGGTCCCGTTTTTTCTCATTGCTTTATCCGTCATTTTCCAGTTTATAGGGCTCAAGTCTACTTAAAAGTAGGAAGGGGAAATAACCGTAGGTAATGCCAGTGACCTGAAAAACACATGCAGTCACATTTGCTCTATCGAAAGCAGCACATGACAGATCCAGTGCGCTGCCAATTTCACTATTTGCTTTGCGGTAACACTGTTAAAATTGATCAGCTGAAGTAGGTCTGTACCTGGGAAGGACCGAAAGCTAAATACCACATGGGGGTGACACAGTGTTCCCATACCATTTGTTGCCCAGTGTTTCTTTACATGGTGGTGCAAAACCTCAACCTATTTGGGAGAACCTGCTTGACTTTTATGGTACTGTCTGGTTTTGATACGCTGCAACACGTGCAACCATTGGTGTTGTACAGAGGACCATTTCTTCACCAAGCAGGCCCATCTATCCAGTTGAACTTAGTTGCTAGTACCATCCGGCTACCGCTAGACTGCTGCTGTTGGGTTTCACACAGAGCTTGGGAAACCTGGTGAGCAGCCAGAACGCTGTTAGGTCTTGCCCAGTGTAGGCAGCGAAGGGACACTGACTTACACGGTAAGGAGGTACTAGGCAGTGATTAAAGTATTGAAATCAGAAGAGTTGAGTCAGTGTCAGAGGGGAGAGGTTGGAGAATTAAGTCTTGTGTATCTGCAAGAAGCAGTTATCGCTTTCCATCAGTCACAGAAGGAATCATTGGTTAGCTGACCATTTGTATTTGTGCTGAGGTGTGACCCCATGAAGATTTCTTTAAATCGGTGTAAATAAGCTTGGGCTGGTTTTAGTGCTTCCACAGTTAAACCCAGAGGATTTTGGAGCAGAGAAATTCTGAGATGGCAGTAAATCTGTGACTTGCTGCAGCAGTTGGGTTGCTGGATGTGATTTCTGCCAGCATTTAGGAGCCAGTGCCTGATGGGCATTGTGGTGTCAGGATACCTTCCTACCAGCTCTGTAATCACAGTAAGTGGAACCAACTTGTATTTTACTGCTTCTGACACAGTATGTTCATACTATTTTGAGTTCCTGTAAGAGAAAATACAGACTTAGCAGACTATGTGCCAAGTGTATGAAGTTCTCTGCACAAAAGCTGAGGGGAGCTATGTTAATTAATATATTGCTTTCCTCCACTGCCAAAAATTCCTGATTTTTGCCATAAGTTGATATGGTTGTAGTATTTCCTTAGCTTCATATTTCAGGAAATGTCTTGAAAACGACAAAAAAAAATTGGGGTGGTTAGTAAGCTCAGTACTGCTCACACCACTGAGATGAGCTGAAAATGAGCCAAGAATTTGAAGGTGCAGAAAACATAGTAGCATCACGTTTTTACATGGGTCTTTTGACCTCAGAGGTAAGCCAAAACACTCTTCTCTTGATGGCAACTACTTTTATTCCTACTAAAGAGGAATGATTTTTAACTGGCGTGGCTTTCAGTTTGCAAGACTTTGCAGAATTTCTTTCATAAATAAACGCCTGAAATTTCTGATTGGAATGGATAGAGAGCAGCAGAGTACTGTCGTGCAGTAAAGCAATCGCTAGCTTTTTGTAAATACTGAACATATCAAATGTAGATATATTATATGGTAAACATAAGTGTTCTCATTGTGATAAATGTACATTGATTCTGTACATTCATATTTGGCAGAGTGCTGCTAGAAATTGAAGCCAAAGTTGCCCGAAAGAAACGAAACTGAAGAGGCCAGCGGGCAGGTTTGTTGCTGGCAGGAATGGCCTGTGTTCAAATGGGTTTGAGGGAATTGCAGGGATTTCAGGCAGTGGGAGGGGAGCACTGCCACACATCCCTTCTGTCAGTGAGTGCTCCCTGGCCTTTGTCACGCCCTCGAGAAGCACCTTGGAAATACTTTGGAGGGGTGGACTGATACTACCTATGGAGTTTTAGTATGTATATATGAAGTTAAGTAATTCTGGCCTCTCTCAGGCTCACCATCAGTGCATCTAAACAGCAGGACTGTGAAACCTGATTTATGTTTGATGTAAAATCACCTGCGGTGTCATCGCACTTGCATAATCCTTTTTTTGTGACCGTTATTAAAGAAAATGTGTTTCTTAACATGAGTTTAAATAATTACCATGCAAGCACTGATTGCATAAATGCTGCAGAGGTCCTCCTGGGGCTTCCAGCAGTAGCTGAGCCGTTCTTAGGCTGAGGGAAGGAGGAACCATCCTTGAAGTGGCTCTAGCAGCCTTGGCAGCTGTGCAAGAAAATTCTCATTGCCTAATCTTGCATCTAGAAACAAGTGATACGCCGTAATTGGCCACCTAAACTTTTTACAACTGTTATTTTAAGATCTTTGGTTAGCAACAAGGAACATGAAACTTTCTCTTCTTTGCTTCTTGGATTGCGATGCAATTATGCCACTGATGTGCATAATTTGTCTCCAGCAATCCTTAGGGACTCCAGAGAGCTGCTTCCATTAGACTATTAAGTTCAGGCTGTACTGACTGTATCAACTTAGCAGAATTTCTCTTTAGAGACAAAACTGCATTAGAATCAGAGTGCGTTTATTTTGAATCTCACACATGCACATCTTGCTGTGGGACTTTCTGTGGAGCTGGTTAAAAAGGTAGTACTCTGTTTTCTGTTTAAACAGGCATCCCTTTACTTGTTGTTCAGTTGTGGGCTGCCATGAGCTGAGGGTGTGGAAGAGATGATTTCATCAGCCCCAGAGCCAGATCCTTTCCCAGCCAGGGTGCACCCCACCCCTTCCAGCACAGAGAGCTCCTACAGCTCTGACATGCACAAGTCTTCCCAAATAAATATAATTTGGACTTGAATTGCAGGAGGGTCTGTTGGACACTTGCTGGCAAAGTGCTCTGTAGTGTGTTGTTTCGTAAAGTACCCCAAAACTTTTGGTGTATGACTGAGAAAAGCCACTGCCCTCAAGAGCAAGCACATAATCTGAAGTGACTGACCTCCCTGTGGTTCCCACGTGGTGCCTTTGCCATGGAAAGTGGTGCCAGAGCCCGTCAGGCCACTTAGCAAGACCAGGAGAATTTCAATGTTCTTCTCTTTCTGTCACCAGTATTGCCAGTAAAACAATTGAATTAAATAAATGGAAATCAGTTCACTCCATCCAAGCATTTTTCTGGTTTAAACTCACTTCTTTACTGATCAGTCGAGCTTCTCTGATTTACCAGCTGAAAATCTGCCCTGACAGGGTAGGCTTTGTTTCATTTTGTTCTTGTTTTATTTTTCCTGTGCTTCTTTTCTTTTTCTAAACATTACTGCTGAGTGTTTTTTGAATTTCTGAATTATTGCAGGAGCTATCGAAGGACGTTGCTTCTATGGGAAGCAGCAAGCAAGCTCCTTTTTAGAGGACTACTTTGAGAATTCCCCTGAAAAGGGTTCACGGCGAGATTGTTTTCCTGTGGTTACAGGGGATGGTAACAAAACCGGAGATTCTGAGCCCCGTGCTGGCTTCTCCGAGCCGGCCTTTTGGACTCGTCCCCCTCTCGACAAGGCACCACCTGTGCCGAGGCGCGGGGCAGGCGGCTGAGCCTGGGCACTCCTGCGGCTGCAGCCGGGCTCTGCCCTCCCTTACCCCCAGCTGGGGGCTGAAAGCACCTCTCTGCTCCCGCACAGGCCCTTCGTGTGTAGAGACCGTCCCGAGGTGGCCAGGGCTTGCCCAGGGACCGCTTTGCAAGGCTACGCGGGGAGGATAATGCCTGCACCACGGGGCTGCAGCTGCACACGAGGCACTCTTTCAGTAGCTGTGTGACAGTCATGTTATTCTTTTGGAAAAAAATAGGCCTGCAAAAAATCTCCAAGGTAGATCTGTGGAAGAATTCCTTTTCTGTACTTAATAAAATAGCGGTGAACATAATTTTTTGGTTAAGTTGAGAAGCATACTGTAGCAAAGGAAACCTTTTTGGTCTCTGGTTTGCCACTAGTGCTAAGGTGTTTCTTTGAACTCTGAAAATCTTTGTCTTGATATATTCCATGTTTGTACTTCATCCACTTAGTACTGTCAGAGATCTTAAAATCACAAAATCCTGATTGACCTCCTTTCCTATCACATCATGGTGGTTACAGTTTTGCCTCCATTTCAGGCGAGAGTTTCAGATTTGTTTCTGCTCAAAATATCAGTTACAAAGATTATTTTGAAACAAATGAGAAAGAAGAGGTGAGGGAAGATTGGCAGACAAGTTAACTGGAGGATACAGCAATGAGTTCATATATTATAGCTTGCATGGCCTCAGTATGAAAATTAAGATCTTTAGGTTTCTAAACCTGTCATTACTCAATGTATTATGCTTTGGCTGTATCACTTTGTAGTGTATTTTCTGGCCTTCTAGTAAGGGTGAAAGGCAAATACAGAAAATCCAAGATCTTTGGAAAAAATGTGATCTTCATTTTCCTGGTCCTCTCTGTTTTGTGTACAGTAAGACTGGAAGAAAAATTATTTTTTTTAATTAGAATTTTATCAATGCCTTCCTGCTAATCATAGTGGATTTTTCTTTTAAAAAAAAATTAAATCTGTTTCTCATTTAACTTATTGTTTGAAAAAGCCATTACATTAGATGCCAAGAAATCTTTATAGCTTATGTATAAACTATAAATTTGCTCTGGAGCTAGAACGTGGGCAGAGCCCATGGAAATGTGCTGGTGCGGAGCCATCGGGTTGTGTCCCGTTCCTGGGCTCCCGGCACTGCAGGAAGAGCTGGCTTTTTGGGAATTGCTCTGTAGAGGCTTGTAAGAGTAACAGTAGCACATGATTACAATTTTGATTAGTCAAACATACTAACCAGTAGAAATAGCACATGAACAATCCTTTCTCCTCCAGGTTTTCCCACATCCCTCCTACTTAAGGGATAATTTGCAGTGCTGCAATACATCTGTCTCCTCCCCGGTTTTGCAGGTAACTTCATGGCCTTGACCAGCATCTTTTGTGAATACACAGATGTGAGTAAATAGTAGATGTGAGTAAAAGGTAGAGAGGGCTTAGGAGGCACATATCTCCTAGACTAAAACTTCAGCATCTATTGGGACCTACTCGGGTCCTCGATTTTATTAATTCTTTTTCTATTAGGAAACTCCTCCATATGGAAAAAGTCCCTGTGTGAAGTTAAAAAGCATTCTTGTAATAGCTGGCTTGTTGAAAAGCCAGGACCTGCAAACTGTCATTGATGAGCTCCGAGTGAGCCCTTCTGCTCCTTCCAGTGGCAGCAGGAGCTCAGAGCCCTGCACGTTTACCACTTCACAGCTTGCCTCAGTTATTTCTCAGTCTTTGTTGTTCTTCTTGCATAGCAGACTACACATTTTAAATTATTCACATTCCCATCATTTCCAAAAGAAAATCTAAACAAAGGAGAGAATTTCACAACTGACTCAGTTTCACTGTGCATTGCCATGCTGTTAGCTTCGCCAGGATGGCAAACTGCTGTGTTTTCCTGTGCTAATCCATGCCAGGAGTTTCGCGGGCTTGTAAGGCCAGGTCATTCAATACGAGGCTCTGAAAGCCTATGGAAATTTCTGTGGGAAACATAAAGCCACCTATGAAGAGATACTGCTTCAAAAAAAAGAAAGTTTCTAGAGTCAGTGTCCACATGTCAGCCATGGTCTGGCATGTCCCCAGAGGTCTCTTTCAGAGCTGTCCTGTGTGGGTGGGACATGCGGGGTGTGGGAGGTGTCACCTGCCCTCAAGAGCTTGTCAGACAGCTGGGCAGGGTGTATGACTGGAGGTGGGAATTAAGAAGTTAATAGGTTCCTGTATGTACAGTATTTGCAGTAGCTCCTAGGAGGTTATCAGGTGAAGATAATCATCTTGGTGAGGTGTGTAGGTAATTCCTGGAAGGCACCTCATTTTGATACTGTTTTCTATTTAACCCATCCAAACAGTGTGGGGAAAGTAATGTGAGCTCCCTGTGCTTTACATGTGAGAAATACAGCACCGCTTGTTCGCTGCTGTACTCCGGGAAGGTACAACTCCTGACAGCTGCAGGCGGTTTGGTGGGGAGGCAGTGGGTGGGCTCCTGACACGGCTGAGGAGAGGGCTAGCCCTTTTGGGGAGGTGGCTGTTGTAGCCACCAGTGCTTGCTGGCTAAATAAATCACAGAAGGCAGTGAGGAGACTTGGCATGAGGATTGCTTGAGCTACTGAAGGACTAACTGTGAGGAAAATAGCAGCTGAGAACAACGATCGGCAGCAATGGCCAGATTTAGCTCAGGTGTGCGGAGAGCTTGCAGGCTGTGTCAGTGCCTGGACTGCCTGGTTGCAGTAACATGTATGTGTTACGTGATAGCTCTAGATCTGCTCTCCACAGTTGCTAAGCTGAACAGTGAGTGTCTGTATCACATCTGCATGTGCCAAACAGTTGCAGCTTTCTGATCTCCCGTGCTCCTTGGGGCCAAGCAGTGTTGGCAGTTAGGTAATCAGTCTCCAATATAGCTTGATGGTCATCATTTATTTGATGTCAGTTAGCTGTAGTTGCTTCAGAATCATCTAAAATTCCCCTTTTGAGTCCCTGACATACAGGAAAACATGTCATCTCCCTGCTTTCCTTTTATGTCCTCTTGGATATCTGCATTTTGTCACTTCTTTATGTGCATTTGTGGTTTTCCATTTTTTCCATATGGCATTGAGCAACAGTACGACTGCAGTAATTCAGTGATGCCTGTGAACTACTGAGAAGCTGCTCAGTCCTGACTTGTGTGTCATTGAGTAACCACTGTGGTTCACTTGACAAATCATTCCTTGCTACAGATCAACAATCAGGATAGCAGCGACTGCTAGCTTTTGGCTGGTACTTTCTAAATTAATGGTGTCATCCGAGTACAGCAGTTGTATCACTTATTATAGCAACATACATTTGCTCTACTGGTGGCTAAAATCAGCTGTGGACCATATGGGTAGCTTCTAAGCTCTTTTGGATTTGCTAAAGTACTGCTTGATGATCGTATACTCAAATGTCTGGCATCACAGTGTCTATTATTTGACCTATAAAATCAGTGAAACACAAATTGTCAGCTGCCAGAACTCTTCCAGAAAAAGACTCAATGACTTGTCTAAATATAATGTTAGTGCACATTCTTGTTTCTCTTTATATGGACTTCACGTGTTGGTTGTGAAACCTGCCTGACGTAAAATGAACTATAAGCCCAAATGAGGTTTTATTTAGATTTTCTAGAAAGGGAATGTTGGTTACAAGAGTCCTGTTTTGATATTTATGTAGGATGTCTTAATTGGGAAGTCTTTTGCTTATAGCTTTACAAACCAGCGCATCAGTTCAGGGAGTTCTATTTTTTTGGTGGAAATTATTTATCGCTTGCGGCAATATTGAAGTGTCCTGTATTTCAGTGGAGATGTGTGTCGTGGAGTGTTCGGGATGAAAGATGCTGTAAAAGCATTAGACACTTACTGCATTTTAGTGAAAGCTGAACACAGACTGCAGCAACAACTCAGAGACAAATCATCCTTGTTTTCTCCCTTTGAATTTGCTGAATCTGCAAACTGAACTTGCTGCCTCCTATTTTACTTCAGATGTGCTGTAGTTTTCCCATGGAAAATGTCTTCTGTTTCCCTTACAGATCTGGACAACTGTCTCACCTGCCTCTTAGCATTGATTTTTGAATTCTCGCAATACACTAGGTCAACCCTGTTCAGTTTGGTACATACTACTTCACGATTGTTCCGCTTACCTAGTGCTGTGCTGCCGTATTCGTATGCCTCAGGCCTCATGCTGGAGTGGCTTGTGTCTGTTCAGCAGTTTGCTGCTGCCCGAAAGAAATGTCTTCTGGCTGGAAGTGAGCTGCTGGAAAACCAGCGTGAACTGGGAGCTGCTCCGAGCAGCAGCTAGTCTCTGCAGACTGCACCAAGCTGGTCCAGTAACCAGCTCTCACCCAGCTCTAACGTATTTGTTTTATTTGCTATTTTATGCGCATACCAGTTTTAGTGGGATGTCAGCTGCATGATAATTACAGCTATCCTCACTTCAAAATTAAAAAAAATGACACCAGCAAGCCCTAGGCTTCTTGGGAGCCCAGGCTTCGTCAGCAGCCATGAGTCACCAGGAATTGCGTGAATATGTGAGATGAAGCAAACGTGATGATTTTGCCTTTGTTCTGCAACCTTTTCTGAATAAGCAGCAGGAATTGCCTCTCTGTGCCTTAACACCTAAAATTTCATTGGGGCACGAAAAGCTTCCAATCGCGAACCTTGTAATTCTTCGGCATCGTGTTCAAATACTAGGAAAGTGCCACATCAGCACCTTTATCTGTTGCCATTGCAAAACTGAATATTTTTTTATATATGTATTTTAACTACTTGAATATCCAGCTTCCTTTAACTGAATCAGCAAAGAGGATGCCTGTCAAAAAACTTTTTTCCTTCCACCCTCACCTTTGCTTATTTTGTTGTAAACCGGACTCTTCTTGAGAGTGGTTGCAAATTTGAGGTTGCAGTGAAGACAAGCAGACTGTTCACAAGCTTTGTTTAAAAAGCTATTTGATACATAAGTCTGTTGATACTTGAAAAAAAAAATCAGGAAATATGCAATATGTAAATTACATGTAAAATGTAAATATATAATAAGTGTGCATAATAATAGCATCTGCTGCTTTTACTTTGGTCTTCAGCATATGTAGCATATTTCAGTTTCACAGTTTCATAAATATTTCCATTTTGTGTGCATTTTTATAAGGAGTGTAATGGTACTTGAAAAGTAGGAGGAAGATCTCCAGTATCAATACGAGCCAGTTTGAGGGAGTGATAATTCAAGAAAGACTGTGGCTGTGCTGTGGGAGATGATGAATTAAAGAATGGCAGAAAGTTGTGAAAGCACCGTGTGCTCTTCCATGTCCAGTCTCGTGGCTGAAGGTCATTACTAGCAGCATGGGCAGAGACTTGCAGGGAGTCAAAAATTTGATTGAAATGTCTGGGAAAGGAACAAGGAATCGATTTTTATTTGCTTTCTGTGATAACATAAACCAGATTTTAGAGGGACAGCAAGTTTTTTGGATTGTAGTGGCTTTATCCTGACTTTGAAATGCTTGGTTAACTCCCCATTTTGCAGACACAAATATATTTCTGTTAAGTAATATATGCAGTCTCCATGTGTTTTCTGAATGCCTCTTTCTTGTCTTTCCAAGACCACCGTTGTATATGTAGGAGAGCGATTGATTAATGCAGCTTTATTAAAGATCTAGGCAAGCACTGAGATAGTGTTACCGTGCAAGGAACGTAACCTCAAAGCATGTTCCCTGTTGTAGGAAAAAATACACATTTCTTTGAACATTTCAAGCTGCCATATCCTTCTGCTGTGGAGGTCGTAAATCCCTGCTAGAACTGGCAGATCCTTTGTTGCTGTAGTTAGTTGGCTTTGAAACACCGTAACGTGCAAGACATAATGACTAACTTCGATTTAGGACAGTCAACCTTTCCAGTGACTTCCATTTGATTTAGCCACCACTGCCTTTGTACCAGTGTCGTGGCTGCGATACCACTTAAATCCGTGGTTCGTGTCGGCTGGGGCAGCCTGTCTCCTGCAGACCAAGGCAGCCTGCAGATCATTTGTTGCAGCCCTAGTCAGGCGATGGAGGCTGTGGTGTTCCTCTGGTGTCTCATGTCCTGTGGAATTAACTGCTAGGAACGATGACTTTCATTACTGGCAAAGAACTGAAAAATACGGGTGGCTTTCTTGATCCCGATATACCTCTGGGTGGTTTTGTTCAGCCAGGCTCGCAGGGCAGGGGTGTTAAGTCCTGGGGAGCTTCTGAGCCAGGCTGGTGCCGAGGCCTTCATTTGATGCAGCTCTGCCAGTCCAGCAGCACAAGAGGCAGCCTCCCGTAGGTGGATATAGCATAAGGACGGAGAGGGTGGAGAACTGATGTGGTTGTCCTCTGCTTTGGTGTTCTGGTCCTCAGCTGAAGCTGTGTTGCAGCTTTAAGGCTGGAAAGTTTTTGGTTTCATCTGCTTTCCCCAGCAAGCCCATAGATGAGGAAGTCTGACTCATCTTGACAGCGCTTCACAGAATCCAGCCGCTGTCCTAACTGCTAACCTGACCCGGGGCTATTTTTATGTTCCCTTATCTATTTAGAAAAGACTCCTTTGTTCCTTGTCTGACAGGTCTGCAGATCTGCAAAGGTTGGAACCTGAGCAAGGACAGCAATCAGACAAAAAGTGAACTGTTGAACACCAAAGCAGAAGCCAAGAGATGTGACAAGATTAAATGACAAACACAGAGTTGTATCAGCCATAGATGGCATATGACGGGAAGGATGCCCAACAGCAAAGTTCAAGATTGGGTCAGAAACTATGCTCTGAAAGAGATTGTGGGTTAAAGACATGCTAAATAACTTAATCCAGAGTTTGTGTCTGTAAACTGTCCATATTTTTTGAAGAATAATCTTAATCTTTATGGAACTCCACATTCTTTCTCATTGGTTATACCATGTACGTTCTGATGAATACATATAACTTGTGCTACATAAACATATACGTGAATTATATTTTAGATAGCTGTTTTCTTTGTGTTTCCGTTGCTTCTTGCCTGATGCTGTAAAATGTTCAGGATCCTGGAGGTCTGGGTGCTTCATTTAACATGTCTCAAAGCTGACGGTCTACCTTGACATCCAGATGTGCTCATGTCAGAGTCTCAACTTGCTTGACATAAGTTATTATTGAAGATTTTTTTCCCCCCTTTTCCGAGTCATGCATTACTTTTGCTTTTATAATTTTGCTATTAAATCCGCTTGACCATTTTTGTATTATCAAGAACGGAAATCTTTAACCTCTGGCAGTTGTGCTGATCTTCAATCAGTTTTTCTTAAATAAACAGATTTTAAAAATCTGCCAGACACTTGAGATGGTACCGTCATCTACATGAGAGGTAGGTTGGATAGTCTGTTTTTGGCTTACTTGCCGACCCAGAATTGAACTCTGGACAAAGGGACATTACACTTTCTTTTCAGCATTCCTGGGAGAATTTAGCCCTTGAAAAAAACGGTCCTAGATAAAGTGTGGCATGGGATTTTCTAAATCTGGAAAGTTGCTTCAGCCTTGTTATTTCAGTGTTCCTTTTGCTTCATATTCCTTGTAATGAATAGTGACAGTTGTTTTACATACTGGAAAATCTTGCATGATTGGTCTCAGTTCAATATCTGCAGGAGGAAATTAAGATTACACTACCCACACATTAATGATGAAGTTCCCATGGCTTTTTAATGACATTTTGCTTTAAATACAAAGACTCCATTGGTGAACAAGATTGCTACAGTAAATCCTAATGATCATGATCAGATCATATTTGTATTAATATGATCTGTAATTAAAAACTGCTGCTCTGTAATAACAATTAAAACATTCCTTGAGTAATTAAATGTTGCTTCTTAAAGACTTTTTTTTTTTTTGCATTTAATGAATGTCAGACTGGCAGACAAGAGAGCTGGTGTTAAACAATTTCCTGCAAATACTTGTCAATTAATTTTTCCATGTCAGATAGTTTCCTTGCAGTTGACACGCTTGGCTCTGCCCTTTCCCTGCTCGTTGAGCTGTCTGTCTCCAGTTTTACTCCTGTATGCAATGGGTACACCGTTTCCTTGCTCAGACTCAATTTTTATCAGACTTCATGCATGGTTTTTGTCTGGTGTTGGCTATTTTTCCTTTCACCAATCTTCCCTGCTAGTCCACCAAACTTTTTTAACTATCTAGAAATACATTGTAAAAATATATTGGTTCATTACAGCAAATTGCATTAAAACATAGGCATGGGATAGAGTAATTAGCTCTCCAAACAATCCAATTGCTCAGCATGCTTAAAAGCATGCACTTAATCTACTTCTTTGCTTTCTGTCTGTGCATTTTTGATGGTGATAAGGAGTGTTCTAGCATTCAATTCCAAAAATGGAAAAATGAACCGATTTTGCTGGAGCGTTTGCTGTTTAAGATTTTAAAAACAGTCCATGGTTGGCATCTTTGAAGGGACCAAGGGCTGAGAGAGATTGCTGGATCACCTGCAGTAGTGTGGCTTGTCCAGGCGGCCGATGTCGTGTGTCGGGCTCTGTGCACGTGCAGCCGGTCTCGGTGTTGGCCATTGGAGCTTTGACAGCTGTGGGTTGTACCTCATGATCTAGATCTGCTCTAATTTCCATCACTGACCCACCAATGAAGACTACTGTGCGTTCTCTGAGCAGGACCATGCTCTAACATGCTGGATCTGCGTGGGGACGATGTGGCTTGCCAGCAGCAAAAGGCTTTCTCCTTTTTATTGACTTTTGGGTGGGAACTGCCAGAATTTCACCTGGATCTGCAAAACCAGCACTGAAAGAATAATACTCTTAGACGTGGGAACAGTCTTGTTGACTGTACAGAACAGAGGAATTTGTATTTATAGCTGTTGTGTAACACTGTAATTGTCATTCCCTCTCTCCATAGATGATTGATGGCAGATAAGATGAATAAGGGGGGTTTCAACCACTACTCCTCTCTTGCTGAGATATTCTGTGCCAGTGGGGACTTTTGGCTTACTAGCACACATTTATTTATAAATAGGGAAGGAAAAAATAATTCAAGTGAGTCTACTTATTTTAATCACTTCCCTAAAATTATCACAAACCACTTGTTTACCAGAAGCAGCCCAGCTTATGCGTTGGGTCAAAGAGTTAAGGATGATAATAATCTTGTTGGTTTTTTTCCAAAGCTTTCATTATCTTGGAGGTTTCAACACGAAGAGAAAATATTGCCTAATAGATTCCTATATCTGCTCTTTCAGAATTTCCTTGAACAACTCCAGGAGCCAATAATACCCTGTGTACATTTTAAGTCATTCAAAGACTTTACTTCCAGAGGAATGTTCTATTTGTTTGGGCATAAACTTGAGAATCTGGGCCATAGACAGAGCCTAATTTTATTTCTTCACGATAAAGGCTTTTGCTGTTATAAAGGGACAACACATGAATTCAACTAAATAAAGACGACAGCTCATTCTCAGCTTTCATCCCATGCAAAATGCATCTTTTCACATCAGTATTTACAGCAGGCTTCTGCTTGCATCAGATTTCTTCAGATCTGCTCGGCTAACATAATTTGATGCTAATAAGGACTAATAAAAGGCAACAATTTCAGATCTGCTGACAATAATCAGCAGTCCTGCCTTTCTAAGTGATAGGAACCTGGAGCTTGTTTTCCTAGAGGAGCCTCCTGTGTGGCAAGCGTTGATCTCGGATACCACCACGCTCGGAATGACAATGTGGTACCTGCTGGGAGAGCTCATCTCCGGCGATTTTGTTTCTTTCGTGGCAGAGGTTTTTTCCTCCTCCTTCCTGTTTGCTATAAAGCTCATTGCCGGGCTGCATTGGTATTCCAGCCAGCACCGGCTGGAGTAAACATTTCTGTGCCGTCCTTCTTGTGCAGCAGGCCTGGCTCGGCATGGGGGCAGTGGGGAGGGAAGTGGGGAGAGCTGGTAAAATCCCATGTTTCAGCATCTTTCCTGTGCTTTTGCTAGTTAAACTCCCAGGAGTGCAACCTGTCACCACATGAGGCATTTCCAGGAAAGTGTTGAGGCATCTGTGGGTTTTACAGGCTGCTTCCGTGGGAAGGGAGCTGCTGCCTGGCAGATGTGCACAAGGACCCGAAGTCTGGAAGCTTCCCGAATTTGCTTCTTTTGTAGCAGCATTATGTCACTGAGAGGCAGTAGGTAATCGGACAGAATAAGATAATAATAGTCTTTTTTACTTGGTTATACAGAAGGCACCAACCAAGTGGCCAAAGCCTGCAAACTGGCAGTACTTTATCTGCACTGATCACAGAAAGTACACGGTGTGTGCGTCTCTCAGTGGTATTGTTTCGCCCAGAGCTGTTGGTACATCCATCCTTACAAACCATGGATTAGAAACCGTTAGCTTCAAATCTGTAATACTGGTGGTTCCCTTAGGCTGATTTCTGGCAGTGCCCTCATCTTTGCTGTTTATGCATACTAGATAAGATTTTAGAGACAGATTTTCTTCATTACGAACCCTTGAAAATATTGCTCTGCTAAAGCATTAGTATTATGCTCGTAAATATATAACATTATACTTGCCAGATGTCACTTTGATATTTGGATGGGCCGGCATAGTAAAAATACTAACAGGAAATAAATGTTTCAGAATATATATATATATATATACACACACACACACAGAGCATGATATATGTGCTTTATCATTGCACTGTCTCTACAGATGAAACTGTTCCAGATATCAGAGAATTCTCAAAACAGAATTTCTTTCTGTGAAGTGTGTTACGGTAGTACGTACACCAAGCTTGCTGTAGATTATTAAATATGCTTGTAAAAGAGAACTCTGATGGGTATAAAAGACCGAGTCCTGTCCTGCACAACAGGCTTGCAATATAAATGCAGATGAACCATTGGCATTTTTGCAGGACTGGTGTTTGCTCTTAGAAAGAAGTACTTTTGTGATGTGCTAACGTAATGATGCTCCTTAAAACAGTGGGGTGTATTGTGACTTGAGTTTCCTGCATGGTGTATCTGTGAGTAGTGACAAGCTAAGTTAACATTAAGCTGTGCTGTTGATCCAGTTCTATCAGCTGAGGGTGCGTATACCCCGGGATGTGATCGTTGACTGCGTGTGGGGTGATTCCTTGTTTCCGACATAACTGTAAGTGGAGAGTTATGGAAATAGGACCATTGTTAAAGGCAGCGTAATTACAAATCACTGTTTTGACAGCGCTGTGCTTACAGCGTGAGTGAAAGGCTGTTGTGTGGCTAAAGAAAGTAGGGCACTGTACAATCTGGTGTTTGGCTCAAATGCAGTCAGTGTGTGTAGTGTGGTGCAGAAAAAGGCTTTGTTTTATGAAACAAATATCTGTTCAAGTAAAGGTGGAGGGCAATTTCGTGGAAAACTTTTTGATGGCTTCTACTAATGCACGTCTTCTTCAGAATCTGTACTAGAGCCAATAAAATGACAAGATTTTGGACTTAAGGTGCATCTCTTTTTGTGTTGGAAATCTGTATTCTGCTACATCTTTTAACCTCAAACCTCAGTTATGTTTCATCATGCTGTTAAAACTGCTCATTTGTATAGCTCCTAATGAATGTATTTGGAAGAACAGAGAACGTGGTATCACATAAGCAACCCTTGCTGAAGCCAGGTCCCAGGCTGAGTTTTCAGGAGGGCTGAACTGCCGATGGGAGCTAAGGAGGAAGGTAGCAGAGACCACGACCTTTTCAATTTTTATTTTATTAGTGTATGTTACTGACCTTGCAGAAGAACCTTCTGTGAAGATACAAACCAGTATCCGAAAAGCTCCTTTCCTGTGTTGCTTTGATGTGGGTCTGGAAGTCTGCACTGTCATTAGGAGGACAGGACAGCTTCCAGGATGAATGTCTGCACCTAAGCTTTGAATTTATAGAGAAAAGAGGAGGTGCTGGCACCCATCAGTGAACCTATAGGAATCATGTCAGTTTATATGGGCAGAAAATTTGGCTGTTAGATGCAAACCATGTGTGGTTTTCATAGAAGAGAGACTTTCCCTGTTGTCCAGTGCTGGGCTGCTGTGAGAAATGCGCCCGCCTGCACCTGGTCACTGCTTCACCAGCACGTCAGGAGCAGCCAAGCCAAAGCCGCACAGAAAACTGAGGAGTGGCTCTGGAACAATTTGTGAGGCCAGTGGCCTTGAGGCAGTCCTCAGAGGAAAAAGAATAAAGGAGAGGCTTTCCAGCCTGCCATCTCTTTTTGTTCAGGGGTGTGGGCAAGGGAGAGAAGAGTTGGTTGGAAGTAACCTGGCCTCCATGGGTAGAAGTGAAATGGTAGAAGTAGAGTTTGTCTTCTACCAGCACGAATTGGTGCCGACTTCACTGGGTGTGTGCTACAAGCAAGCGTTGCCAATGGCCACCCGTCCCGCCCAGTCCTTAGGGTCCAGGAGCAGTGCTCTGCGCTTGCAGGGAAGAGTCTGTTTAGCTCGTTTTGATTACTGGGTACAGGATAATACATTTGGGCCTCATGATGCCAAACTTGGTGCTGCCGTGTACCCAGCACTGGATAGCTGCTGCGTATCTGCAGTCGCTACGCGTGCTCAAGTGTTTATATTTCAGTCTCGCCCAAAACGAGAAGAAGCGTGAAGGCTTTTCGTTCCTCTGTGCTTGATTCAAAGACTTCTTGAGGTACACATAAAAACAGATGTGAATGAATCTCTTTCTTTTGGTGCTGCTCATATTAATAGGCTTTGCTCTTCATGCTCATCATATTGTAAGTCTAATTTAACAACATTTATCAGTAGAAGATCGCTGCAGGGTCTTTAATGATTACAGTTGTTCAAGCTGATAGTCTTGAGACTATTAAATAAGCTCCAATTACTTCCCATTTATTTGTGTTGTTTTTTCCCTCTCAAGAAACAAAATGTAATCCTGAAGTTCTTTATTATTCTTTGCATTGTATTCATCTAAATAGATTTTCTATCTGATTGAGGATGAATATGTTTGTGCTAAACTGACCGTATTTTACAAGGATGTTTTCATTTGTATGTGAGGACGTCTTTGGTTTCCACCATCCATATTTTAATTATGTTTAATTTCTATAGCTGCCAGAGATCCTGTTGTGTATCTCAGCAATTTACCCTGGGCTGCTTGAAATTGTTTGGATTGGAGTTGGAATAGGCTTCCAGATGAAATTAGTTGGAATCAACTTAATAACAAGTCACCAGGAAGCAATTTCAAGTGTTTAGTACTGCTTTGAAAGATATGAAGTGTATATTCACTGGATTTGGGATGAAAGAAGTAGAGATGAAAGCAGAGGAATTCAGTACAGATTACCCATGTTATTTTTTATGGGGTCAGTCACTGAGAGGAGGAGGTAGGGAAGAAGATTGATGACCAGGTTGGCTGCTAATGGCTATTCAATGTGGTCATCATGTCCATATTCTGAACAGTTAAATGACTGAGCTTTACTCCTATATTTATTTTGTGTTATTTCCTTATATACAATCTCTCTGGGGCACCTTTGTTAAATAATGAAGCAGTACTGTTTGGTGATAATTCAAAACACAGAGCAACACATTTTCTTTCAGTATTAGAATAACCATCGGGAGAAACAACTGTGTAGATGGTACCACTCTTGGGCCAGCCCAGTGCGGACACGGGAGCCGTGCCCTGCTGTCGTCTGGGTGAAGCCTGCTCAGGAATGAGTGAGAAGAGCGAAAGTAGCCTTATGCTTCTTAAAAAGTTGTGGGCCATTAGTATCTGCTGCTACTCTACAAAACCGTGAGTCTTTTCAAATGGTGTTTGAGAGTTCTGTTCAAGGACCGCAAAGAAATAGACATTATTATAACAAATCATTTAAATTACCTTTCCCTTGAGAAAGGGATGACTTCTTCATAAGCTCTTTCACGTCTGAACTCTTCACTGGAAGGATTATAAGATCCATCTTCTCTTTGGAAGAAGCTGTAGGGAAAGAAACCTCCAGGGTTTTCCTGGTCTTCCTCAGAAGCTGTGCTTTGCACTCCCGGGCCAGTCCTCCTTCATCTCTTTCCTAGTTTTGTGGTGAATTCTGTTTAAAGATGTGGTTAAACTGAAATGAATCCAGGAGGCTCAGTAACGCTAGTAAGTGTTTGCAGGACAGCTGCTCAAAGTGAGTGGTCTTTTGCGGGTTTGTTCGCCTGGGAAGAACTGAGCAGTGTGCCACGTCAGGCAGGGGTGCTGCATCGAGGCAGAGCTAAGCGGGTTGCAAAGCAGAGGTGGAAACCATTAAAATGTGTGTGTGTGTGTGTGTGTGTGTGTACACGAAAAACCCTGCCCAAACTCTGTTAGTGTTGGTGGTACCATTGATGAGTTTGACTGGAAGGGACCTTTGCCAAGAGAAGGGCTGGGTGTGTTAGGCTGGAGTCTGTTCGTGAGACCAAGCATCATTTGAAAGGGAACAATATGTGTAAAGTGGGGGCAGTTACTGGTTGTAAGCCAAGCTCTATTACACATCGAATAAATTTGACTAGTGCGCGGTGTCTTCCAGTTCTCTCGTGTTAAGTCCGAATTTTCCTGAGGAATTGAAATCAGCAGAAAATGGAACACTACAAATATGTGCTTTCACAGCTCCCTCTTGCAATATTCTGAACTTCTTAATAACCAGATGAACATCTGAAATTACTGTTAATACAACATGGCTGTTCATACAGTTCCTGTGCTAAGCTGGAGCAAATGTGAAAATCTGTTTGCGCTCTTGGGGAGTGCGGTGTTGTTATACTCCCTAATCTAAATCACTTTGAAAGTAAGTTGCATGTTCAAAAGAAACAGAAAAAACTGGTCTGAGGAAGGCAGCCAAAGTTTCAAAGCTATTTTCATTCTGTTTCAAACGAGAACATGGTTCCTTAATGTACAAATGTTATATATGCAAAAAGAAAAAAAAATTCGCAACTTCTATTAATGATATGTTTACAATGTTGTTTTTACTGTTTTGGAACACACTGCTGAAGCTGATGTTAACAAAAAATAAAATCAATGGTAACGTTTTTGGAGAGGAAGGGAAAAATAATCCTCCAAACAATCACTTACTGATGTGAATGTTGCAATGCGGGGTCCCCTGTGTCTGCACTTTGTGGTGGTCGATCTGTTACTCTGCAGCCTTGAAATGCAAGTCTTAAAATATGAAACAGTAGTGACTCCAAATTTGTTAGCGCTGAATCATGAAGGACTCTTGCTTTTTCAAGTATCAGAATCCCTTTTTAACCCAAGTGATTGCTTTTTCTCATAAAACTTTTACATAACAGAAAGGACTGTGTTTGAAACAATTAGATCGTTGGTCTTTACCGGTTTGCAAGTTCAAAGTCAATCAATTTTTTTCACCTTTTGTATCTTCCTCCTTAATGTCAGGCATAAAGTAACTTAATATATTTCTCATAAAATGTTTCTCACAAGTCTTCAGCTGCTGACAATTGAAGTACAACGTACTTATTATAGTGAAATGGAAAAACATATGGAAGACTCTAACACCATTAACATCTGCTGTTTTTTCTCCATCTGCTCTCTTTGGCCGTGCTTCTGTCCAAGCCTGCCAAAAGTAGTTTTCCAGGGGTCTCATGGCACATCAACCACGTCTTCAGCTAAAGTTCACGATTTCTCGTTCGTTTTGATGACGTGGCAGGATGTCTGCATCCCTGCGGCTGTACAACAACTTCAAGCAGAGCAGTGGTTGTTTTGTAGTTGGAAACATGTGGATGTGGTAGGGCAAGAGATACAGGGTGAGTGCTCCATCTGGAGTTGACGGGAACACTGGGAAAACACCTTCCTTGACCCAGTGGCCTTCTGAGCCATTGAAATGAGCGTCTGAGGGATGTCAGAATTCGTGCTGTTGAGCACAGGAGGTGACACCTTCCACGATGCTCGGCCTCTGGACGGCATGGGCAGCAGCAGCACACAGGTGAGGCGCCCAAAGCTCCTGCTGGCCCGGCAGTGTGTGATCATCCTGGGGAAAGGGCTCTCTTGGTCTGACAGTAGGAAGGGAGAGAGGATTTAACCCATTCTCCTGACTCGTTCAGTGATTTGTTGATGTGACTTTTTCTTTTTTAATTATTGTTTATTATTCTGATGGTGTGACCCTCCTGTATGCACCTAGCAGAATAGTGAGCATTTGGATGATTTCAGGCAAGTGCCCTGTAGTTTTAATTTACAATGATAACGAAAGATGGTTTTTCTTGGACTCTCGCAGAAAAGGAGAATGGAATGAAGCTGCTTCCCGTGACAGCCTCAGGAATCAGCTGTGAGGCTGAAATTGCCGTGCTTCTTGGTTTGGTAGCCTGCAGTGGTCCACGGAATGGGTAGTCTGAAGAAGTTTCTTTGGCCATGTGCAAGGGTGGTGGGTGCCCAGCTGTGTCAAAAAAGGGGATGAAATCGAATATTTGAGCCCACTGGAGCATGAGGAGTATTTATAATTTCTACTCTTGTTCTGCAGACCATAGTGTAATGGTTGTAGTTCTGCTGGAGGAAAAGGTTTTGATTCCAGTTAAGAAAGAGCTCTCAAATGCACAAAGGTTAGAGCAGGGGGAAAAAAAAAAAAGCATTTAGCCCAGGAGCAGCCCTTGGCTGTAGATATACTATCCTCTGACTCCTTTGGCAATTTGGAAGGTACTGTTATTGAATAATTAACAAGCATTACAAAATAATATGTCACAGAGCTGTAATTAATATTGAGCAGAAACTAGTTTTAATTATCTTCTCACAGTGCAGTTTACATTTTTCTTGGTCACAGAACAGGAGAAATAGATGGTCCTGTAAAAACTGGCCAAGTCTCTCTGAGGCTTTGGCATATGGTTGCAGATTTTGAAGTTGTTCATTTCCTCCTCGAGGTCTGAGCTGGTTTGCAGCCCGCTCTGCACAGCTCACCCCAGCAAAGCAGTGTCTGCACCAGCTCCAGGCACGCGTGTTGTCTCGGATGTGTGCGATCCTGCATCACTGCCCAGTGACTGCATATTGTCACACAATCAGTAATTGTTATGTATTCTATTATGTGACAGGAGAAGAAGAAAATAAATGCTTTTTGATGGTATAGAGCTTTGATTTATACTTGGCCCTCAAGGGCAGCGTGTCCAGTACTTTGTATTTGGAGGAAAGTTTGTGTCGCTCAGTGTGTGCATATGCCTATGTCTGGTTTGGTTTGCTGTGTTTTTGCTTTGCCAGGGGAAGAACATGAGAGTATCTTCTTGATACAAAAAGACAGCAAATCCCTCTGTGCTGGGGAGAAGATCAGTTGTGTCAGATACTGAAACTGCAAACATTTGCCATTCACCTGATTGCACCTGGTCCACCCATCTGTATAATATTTATAGGACTTCCTTGATGCAGAAATCCTACAGTGAATAACTTTTCCTGAGAAAAGAGCATTTTCTTATTGTCGGGAGGAAATGCTCTGCATGATGCAATGAGCACCTTCTGCAGGCAAACCCAAGTTCTTATTGCGTGCACATTGTGAACTGATTAGGGTTTCTTTAACTTTCCTTACAAAACTTCCATAAAAGACCTGTCCAGCAGCACCATATTTCCGCTGGTGTGTCATGAGTGATGCTGGAGCTGTGCCTGCCTGCATGGTGTGGGCTCTTTCCCCAGGTTTGGTGCCTGGAGTTGGATCGTCCAGCCACGCGAAGTCTGCATGCCCTTGCTTCCCGCAGAGCTGGTGCACATCACGCTTCCGATGTTTGTGTCTCTGCTGATTTATATGCACGTTAGGCTACCTCTTTGAAAGCAAATTTGAAATTGTTCTGGGTTTGGCTTTTGCGTATTGGAAAAATGAAATGTTGTACTGCCTAATCGTGGCTGTTGGCAGAGGCAGTCCTTCCAGGGCTGGTCTGAAACTGTGATTCCTAACGGCTCTGAGCGTGTTCTCCTCTTAGAGCAGGATATCCCACAGAGAATGTGCTGGTTTGTTGGAGTTTTCCCGTGGTCAATGTTACAGCCATAGTCTTTCACCTCCTGCCTTTAGGACTCAGGATAGAGAATGGTACCTGAAAGATTATGTGAGAATTTGTGGCCTAGATTTTCTAAACTGGGCAAACCCGAGTGCAAATTTATGCTTGAATGTACTTAACTTAGAGGCAAATACACGGGACAGATGCAAGCGAAAAAATGCATGGAGAGTGGCAGTCTGCAGGTGTGTAAACTACCTGGGGTCTGGCTGAACAGGTGTGTGTTGTGCTTGAAAAGCCTTTGAGAGTGCTAACAGGCTGTCATTAAAATCCATTTGTTACTACAGACAGTTGTAAAATTCTTCCAAATTCTCTGGTGTTGGGCTGGGTACGTTGAGCAGCAGCTGCTGTTGGCTCTGCAGTAGGTGACAGCATCTTTTTGTTCCATGGTCTTCTCAAGAGCAAAGGCTCTAACTCCGTCTCTGCCGGAATCCAGGCTTTCCCTCCTGAGATGGACGGGACTTCAAATTTATTCAGGCTCACACTGCCTGAGCCCCGGATGCCCAGTCACCATAGATGCAGTGGCTACTACGCCAAAGAGCACACATTGTGTTTGACAGCTTTTAATAAAACACTCTAAAGGTGGAGTTCAGAGAATTAAAACATGTTCAACAAGGAGCAGAATTTGGAGCAGAATTCGAACTTGTTACGTGCGGTGGCTTTGAGCTGTAAATGTTTTTTTTTTGCATTAATATTATATTATTATTTTTAGCATCAATGGTAATCAGTATGTAATTGGCAATGATCTCATGCACACTCCTGGGTACAGACTGTTCTTTTCCAGTTTGGGAGTGTTTGCTTGTTATTGCAGAATTGCAGTGTGCACACAAGCAGAAGAGGCTCCACAGTCATTAAACTCTCCCTGCCAGGGCTCTTACCATTGAGCACTCGGTGGTTAACCTCTCCATGTATCTTCCGAGAACCAGACAAAGTTAGGACTCAAAATTTCTGTCTCTGGAAATCCCTTTCTTAGGCCTGTGTTCTGCGATAGATAAACCACGGTGTCACAACTGAGCTTTGAAATATAGTGCTGCAAAGTGATGAAAAGCCTCCAGAGGTTTCTTTATAAAGGCTATAAACAGAGTTGGCTTTTAAAATGTACAGAGGAATATTTTGAGCCGATCCTGTGCTTCTCTGTGAGACTGGAATGACTTTCTTTGGCGTGCGGGAGCAGGAGCGGGTCGTTACTGAGCTGCAAACTTCAACCTCCCACGGGGAGGGTGCAGCGTTTTTGCTGCTGGACCCAACGGGAGGCTGTGTTGCTCTCGCTCCGGGGCTGCTGGAGAAGCCCGTGTAGGATCACACAGAAAGGGAGCAGAAGCACAGCTGGAATACGTGTGGCATGTGTTGTGTTTGAGGCCTGTAATACTGGCTAATTTGCACAGGGTAGTGTCCCCAGTGAGCTGGCTTTGTATAGAGCTTTTCTGATCTATGTATGTTCTAAAGAGAATTACTCTGCTGCAAAAACCAAACCAATGCTTTCCATAATAACACTTTTGTGTGTCCTGTGGGTGAGATTAAGTCTATACAACAACAAAAATTAGTGGTGTCAGTGCTGGTTTGAAAATTCTGCTTTCACCTTTGGCTGTGGATACATACAGGTTATAGTTACAGCCTCTCTGGTTCTGGTCTGGTCCTGGTATAACCTTCCATTTTTTTTCTGTGTATTTAATGTGATTTGCAAGCACAAAGAGAGATAGGAAGTAGCTACTAATGAATAGCAAGACAAAAATTGGAAAAGGTGATGTTTGAAACAGCAAACCTGCTGATGTGCATCCCATGGTCCTGTCAGAACCAGGAATGCCTGGTTTCAAGCTCGTTGTTCTTCAGGCTGACTTTGCCCTGACTTGAATGTTGTAGACATCCATGGCAAATCTGCAATTGATCCAGCACCATAAAAATTAAATATTGCAAAGCAAGTAAAACCCATCCTCCTGTAGCCAGCTGAAAACCAGATGCGCTGCTTTTGTTTGTACCCCTAAACTTCACCAATGAGCAGAATTTATTGTCGGCAGCTGCTGCTCTTTTAAGCTGGGAGTGCAGAGTTTCGTTTCCCCTGCACTGCAGACACACAGATTCTGTTGCCACGTATGGATCCTATCTCGAAATCTTTACACCATAAAAATCACACTTGGCTTTAGTGAAAGTTATTGTGAGAGAGAAATGCAGATTAAAGGTGGATAGGGATTTCTGGTTTTGTGGCATTTGACACTTGCATCAACAGGTGTGGGTCTGTGAGAGGCTGGAACTTGACTGTCCAACTGTGGTATTTGTAACACATCCTTTTTTATCGGTATATACCCATAGCTCTTGTCGGGTACAGTTGTACTACAGACTGTGGTTTTTTTTTTAGTCCTTGCTTCTCCCTAAGAAGGAGTCTCTGCAGACACTGTGTGTCTTCTGTGGCGGGGAGGCATTGTGGTGTTCGGTGTCCCTGCGGACAGGGAAGAGTTACAGATGAGCTTAGTTTTGCATCTGCCTTTGAAGCATTTAAAGTTCATTTGTCTCTTCAAATTCCAGCATGGAAAAAAGCATTTCCCAGAGGGGGGTAAAGCACTTGAAGGAGGAAAACAGTTTAAAGAGGTGAACCTTACACCAGTAAACCTTCTGTTTACTTTGCTTTTTTCTCCTGAGGTTTCATCACAGCTTTCTACTGCTCTCTGCAAGGGTAGCAAGGGTACCAGGGCAGCTGCACGGCATGGGCGGCCACTCATGGGCACAGGGGTTGGTAGCAAGGAGAGCAAAGATCCTGACTGTAACATCACGTAACTATCTTATCCAATACTATTTGAAACAAAAATGGGCCCAAAGCTCATTCTTTGAGGCTTTTTTAAGCTTCAGAGAGGTTTGAATGGGGCAGGAGGGGCAGACTGAGGGGCAAGGCTGCGCACTCCTTGGGACGTGGGAGGGTGTGTGCCTGCCCCTCTGGTTCAGGCCAGTGTCTCCTTTGTGGATAATAACAATCACCATGAAAAACCAGTGGCAGTGAACATCCCTCTGTTCCTTTCCCCTCTATTAATGTGCCGTTTGCTGTACAGATTAGGATTTATTTTTATTTTTTTAGCTTATAGATAAAAATCATTTAGCAAGAGTCAGAATTTGTGAGCGAATGTTGCCAAGATGCACGGAAATATCCTATTGCATCTAGAGATCTTGGAAAGAGTTTAATGGCGAAGAAAGATTTGATTTTATTTTTCCCCCCATCATTGCAGCTAAGTATTTTGGCCCAAAGTTGCAGCATGGTGAAATGCTCCAGTTACAGATAAAGAATGCTTTGAACTGTATTAATGGTGAAATCTGACAATAGAGATGCTTTGCATTGCTGGAGAGAGGTGTCCCTGTCGCTCTCTGCACACTGCTCCTGCTGAAATGCAACAAATAAAGTTCCCACTTGTTCTTTCATAGTTTCCTTCATGCTTCACTACTTAACCTGTTGAAGTTTAAGGATAACTTGTAAAGAATAGCTCAAGCAGTGTTTGGGATATATAATTTATATTAATGGATTAATAGCATCTTGGATGCCTCTTGTATGTATGTTTTGTGTAACTGGGGAAAAAAACAGTTGAAGGACACAAGGCAAAGCTCTGGGTGACCTGCTGTGTTGTAGTTTGTACCATCCACACAGATTTACCTCAACCCTTTTGTGTCTCATGTAGTTATTCTCATTTACCCATCCCGATATCTGTGCCTCCAGATAGCTCTGTGTGTTCTGCCTACGCTGGAGGGCTGATAGAACATCCTGCTTTCAAAAAGGGAACAGTATGTATGTGCTAAAGGGTAATGGCAGTGCATTCTGATTCTTTGTGGTCAGTGTAATTTAAATTAGACAGATAGCTCTCTCTATAAACACACAGCCATATATATATGTGCAAGAATGCAGGACATCTTGCATTTAATTATTTGATGAGGGGAAAAAAGTGAATTCTGACAGCAACTTAGAGAAAAATATGACAGCAGAACAATTAACGTTTCTGTGCTATGTCAAGTATACAAATCCAAGATCCAAGTGCATTAAAATAAAGCCAGTAAAAATATACAAGCAGCATAACTAAGCTGAGGTTTTGGAACTGGCAGAACAACAAAGGGAACATGACAACTGTCAAACATCTGAAGTCTCTGAGAAGTGGCACCTCAATGGAGACGTTTTGGGTATGATGTTAAGATTTACATTTGTCTTGCTCTGTTTGCAGTTTCCTGCTGAGTTTGGAGGGATCTTCTCTGAAGATAGCATTGAAGTTATAGGCTAAGTGAAGGGAGCTTGGCTCTGAAAATAATTGGAGTGGGTTTTTTAGTCATTCATGAGAATGAGGACTGTCTTGAAACTATTTTTGTTTGTTTTATTTTCTCCTTGGTGTCCAAAGAAGGGCAATGAATCTGGTGAAGGGTCTCAAGAACAAGCCTTATGGGGAGTGGCTGAGGGAACTGGGGTTGTTCATCCTGTAGCAAAGGAGGCTGAGGGGAGATCTGATCACTCTCTACAAGTACCTGAAAGAAGGTTGTAGCAAGGTGGGGCTCAGTCTCTTCTCTCAAGTAACAAGTGATGGCACAAGAGGAAGTAGCCTCAAGTAGCACCAGGGAACATTTAGATTGGACGTTAGGAAAAAAATTTTCACAGGGAGGGTTGTTAAGCACTGGAACAGGCTGCCCAGGGAAGTGGTGGAGCCACCATCCCTGGAGGTCAAGTTGTGTAGATGTGGTGCTGAGGGACATAGTTTAGTGGTGGACTTGGCAGTGTTAGGTTAACGGCTGGACTTGATCTTACAGGTCTTTTCCAACTTAAATGATTCTATGGTTCTAAAAAAAAAAAAAAATGCTCTTCTTTCTCCTTAAAAGAAAGAGATAGAGGAAAGAATTCATGTGTACTCTTAAAAATTAGAAATATAATATTTTTAGAAGGTGCATTCTCTCCAAACTAGAAGTATTTTGTCTTTTGGGGTTTGATTTGTGTGTTTGGATTTGTTTTTTTAAATATCTCAGTATTCCCCTGTGTCTGATGGCTAAAGCTACTTGCAGCCTGGAGATATTCATGGCAGGAGAATCCCTTCAGTCACGGGGAAAAAACACATCTTCTAATGAATAAACTATTCAAACATTTCTTATTGCTGAGCTGCAGAGGTCAAAGTGATACTGACTCACTGCATGGCCTTAGATAAGTCATTATCTCCCTCTCTTTCCTCTACTAAACCTGACTGTTAAATAGTTCCTTGCAGAAGAGGTGTGAGAAACAATTAGCTAATGCTGGTAAAATGTTGTGAATGCAAATTGGGGTTCACAGGTGCTAAGATTGGCTCCCATCAGTCACCGTTAGTGGATACTGTCATTTACCAGACCCTGATTTTTGGTTCTTAGATCTTTCACTTAGTGGAAAGAAAACAGGATGAACTCAAAAGGTCTATCAGTATTCATACTCCTATCTTCAGATGTTTTAATAACAATTCTCCATTGATTTTATCTACTGTTGATCACTTTAATAAATGGAGATATTTCCTGCTCTACAGGAAATTGTGTTCTCTACTAGCCTGAGGATTAGTTTTTTCAGCCTGATAGCCACCCCTGGCTGTCAGACAGGTTCCCATTTGGTCTAATATACACATGGAAGTGCCTCTCAGTTTTGTTCTAGTGTGTTAGACCTTTTCTAAAGCGAGTTGCCATATTCTCTGTTGTCTGAAGGACCTCTGGAAATAGTCCTCTTTTTTGTTTGGTGTTGTAAACTTACTGTACTGTTGATGGGCTAGAATGAATTCCCGTGATAGCTGATGAAGGTGGGGATGAAATCTTGAAGTAAAGTGTTATTCTTCATGAGGCAAATATTTTACATGGTCTATTCCTTTTCCTTTATGTGATATACTTCAAATGTTCCAATGTTATAGTCTGTGCATTTATCAAAGGGTGCCCAGCATGGTGGTGAAGAGCTGATGTATGAGCCAGGCTCTGACCCTCCCAGGGAGTCTGAGTGTCTGCGGCTGCTCGCCCTCTCGCTCTGCGCTTGGTGCTGCCACAGCTTCCCACTTGCAGCAAGGCTGCAATGAACTCCATGGGAAACGTTCCTCCAGAGTTTTATTATATAGAAACTCCAAAAAAACCAAAATTATGAAGGGTTTGGGTTATAGCAAAGGTACTTCTCTGAGAGAAAGCTTGGTCTGTGGAGTCGCACGGCGCTTTCTTCAGCGGAGTGGGGCAGTTCCCAGCATATCAAAATACAGTCATTAACACAAGGAGGGAAGAAAAGCATTGAAGGACCTGCTCCTCTCCATTGTCTGTTTTGCCATTGACTTTTGATGGTGTCAGGGTGAAGTTTCTGCTTAATAATTACTCACAGACCTGTGCAAAACATCCCTACCCCATCTGAAATGGGGTTGGACTCTGACTTGGTGATGAAGGGGTGGTTGTCTGCACTGGCTCAGGCAGCTCAGGGGCCTTTTTTTTTTTTTTACAATATGTTGAATTGTAATTGATTTATGTTTTCATGTAAGAAATGCTTGTGATGCATGGGATGTGACTGTTTTTAGTAAGATGAGTATAATTTTTCTCCCCATTTATAGGATGGCTATTTTTCCCACCGACCGAAAGAGAAAATGCGAACAGACAGCAATAATGAAAATTCAGTCCCCAAGGACTTTGAAAATATTGATAACAGTAACTTTGCTCCCAGGACTCAGAGGCAAAACCACCAGTCTGAGCTGGTGAAAAAACCCCTTAGCAAGCAAAAGGAGCACTTGAGAAAGAAACTGGAAGAGGAGAAGATGAAGGAGAACTTGCTGCTGGGGAAGAACTCCAATGAGGTGGTGCAATTCAGTGATCACCCTGGGAAAAACACCAGCAGCAGCAACGACAATTTGAAGGAGATTCACAGGTCTCCCAGACAGCCTCATTTAAAAAAAACTGAAAACAGCTCCCCTGAACTGAGATATGACCAACCACCAAAGTGTGAGGTAACAGGCAAAGAGGCAATCTCAGCCATGTCCCGGTCTAAATCTAAGCAGTGTCGGCAGGAGATCGCAGAGGTGTATTGTCAGCACAAGCATGGAAAGCTGATGCCGGAGAAGGTGACACGTTTCTGTACGCTGGAGGGTAAGTTGGTAGATGGTGAAGGAGAAATAATACGGTGTCCCGGGGGAAGGATTTTGTATAATTGAAATGGCCTTCTGATGACAAATTGGCTTTATTGCAGGAATGTATAATGTGCCTGGTCTGTGAAGATGAGGGAGGGATTGAGGATGTTTTAAGCAGGGAGTTATATGGATGTCACAAGATACTTGGTAGATTCCGGTAGAATTTCTTTTCCCTTTGCTTCCACTAGATTTTTATTATGCTGTCTTCTCTAGTATTTAGAGGCTACTCCGGTTTCTTTTGGTTGTTAAACTACAGATGCAGAGAAGCATAGACAAAACCTTGTTATTCTGTAGAGATGTTTGCTTTTTGGGAATCGGAGAACAGCCATGGTGAGTTTTGGTGCCTTATGCTAATCGATTAAAGAGTAGCATTGCTCCTGTGGCCATGTGGACATTCTTCTGGCACAGTGGAGTCCTAGCTAATAACCAGGACTGCTAAGCGTTTGGATTATTCAGATAATTATCAGAAATATAACTAAAAAAAATCCAAAAGCATTGGGAGAAAATACAATTTTGTGGCTCACTTCTATTTTTAATGTTCTTCAGTCAACAAAAATGATGTCCAAAATCACTGTCGTAGAGAGTCGTTTACTTGACTGCTAGTCTAAGCCAAGCTTTGATGTGTTGCTTTTGATTTCTTCATGCAGTCAGATGTGCAATCAGAGGCATGAGGTATCTCTCAGCTTGCTGTCTGTTTGTATGTGTGAGCTGACCTTTTCCTACTTCTGAAGAAGAGGTGCTTTATGTGCCACCATTCATTTAGCTGTCAGCTTCCCATGCAGTGAAGTGGGTTGTTGTTTTTGTCTTTTAAATAAAAAAGCAATGATTGGTTGATCAGAGTAGGTATTGATCAAGGAACAGCATTATCTGCAGCAGCAGTCCCAAGTCCCCATTCTGTACTTGGCACTTCAGCCCATGCATGTAAGGGTGTGCTCATGTCTTTGAGCTGAAAGTGCAGAGGGACTTTCACAAACAAGACAATAGCTCTTCCTTTGAGATGGTGCAGTAAATGTGGTGAACTGTGGGGATTAGGGGATGTTCAATTTCTTTCATTAGTTATATCCTATAATCCCCAGGCCTTGCTTTGTTTATTGCACCATCGCAAGACACTGGTTACTATTGGGTGATTTTGGTGTGGGAGGGAGGAGGATCCATGTTGCTGTTGCCTAAATTAGGAGGTTAAACTCCCTGTACGGACTGGAAAAAAGGAGATGCCCCAGAGGATGTTTCCAAACGAAAGCATCTCTCTGTAGTAGGAAGTTTGGGGATTTTAATTTAGATGGTGCATATTATCAGAATGAGCAGTGTGAGCACCCCATTTTCCATCCCAATGTGTCTGTGACTGTTTATTTTGGGTTTTACTGTGTCTTTTTTGGTGTTTTTTCTCCCTTTCTTATGGTAATACTCAAAATTGTTAAGCTGGGTGGGCAAACATTGGAAATAAAGAATTAATGGAGCAGGCAGAAGACTCGGTGTTCAGTGGGAAGCAGGGAGAGGGACAAGCAAGGGCAGCACAAGTTGAAGAAAAGATAAAGGAACAGTAGAGAGGTAAGAACTGAGCAAAATCAGATGTCAGTGACAGGCTGAGCATCAGTGAGTACCCCTCCGGGTGCCCCTGAGGTCCCATTGGGGTACCTCTGGTGGAATCCACTGTGATAGCCATGTCCTTGGTATGCTTCACTCTTCTTCGCTAACATCAGAAGGATCAGCTCCGGTCTCTGAGAAAGCTGGTGGAGGTGAGCATCTTGCAGGCTTTTTGGAATCAAGGGAATCTCTTAGTAATGTCATCGATACCTCATGTGGGGTAAATGCATCACGTATACAAACGTGCAAACAGTATCCTGGAGAGTGCGGGAAGATGTGTCGTCGGTGGTGTGGGTGCATCCTGCAGCTCTGTGCTATTTTGCACACACCTGTGATTCCATCCTCTGCCTCCCAGGGATGCGGGCTGGCTTTTCAGAAGTTCTAAACAGCTACCGTTTTTAAAAACAGGCTCCTCAAGAAAAATGTGTTGCTTCTTTCTTAAATACAGAATTTATTTCATACGCCCTGTAATCAGGATAATAGCGGGGTCTGAGAACCAAGAACCGTGTCACCTTTTACACTTGAAACCTTTTAGTGCGTACGTGTGTTGCACACTGGTATAAATGCTTCCTTTGTAATACAACACAGTAAAAGGTCCAGGAAAACTGGGAGCTACGAACATGACTAGAGAAATGGAGAAGTTGTCCATATATGGTCTTATTGTAAAATACGTGTGAATTTAGTAACGAATCACGAGGTGTGGATATATAACACGTTAAAAAATTAAGTGTAAAAAGACTGGCTACAATTTTTAGGTTTTCAGTACTAGAATTCCATTTAGATTTTTATTTTAGGCAGCGATGCTTGTTAAAAAGAATAATTGGGGAATGTCTTAACTTAGCCATATGGATCCTTGTGGAAAATGTTGACTTTTCTTTGCCTTAAGGTTGTTTCCCCTGCCCGTGCTGACAGCTGAAGTCAACCACTTCTAGAGCCAGATTTTCTTGGCAGAAAATCTGGACCTCCTGTGTTACATACAGGGTTGCTCTAGAGCAATCTCTGAGCTTTGCTGTGGGGAAGTGATAAAGCAGCAGCATATTGAATGGGCCATGAGGTGCTTATGCAAGACGTGCCAGTGCACAAGCAGACTGGGACATCAGGCCCAGGGAGGAGATCCAAATTTGAAGTCACTTCTCAAGTGTCTGAATACAGGTCTATTAAGACAGACATGTAGGAACCCCAGAACTGAAAGTGCCCAGTGCTTACTGGGAGGCGATATATATGTATATATATGTGTGTGTGTGTGTGTGTATTTATATACATACACACACATTTATATACATATATATAAAACTTGGTAGGCACCCTCTTAAAGATACGTTGCGTGAATTTAAGTGTGTTGTGGTCTCAGATCTCTCCTTGCCAATGCAGAACATAAATACTGCAGTTGTTCACTCACAGACTGGTTCCATCCTTCATCTAAGGTTTCCTCATCAACCGCAGAGGTCTTTTAAAGGAGTTTAACTTGGTTAGGGGATGTTCGTGAAGCACTGGCCATCAGCTTTTGCAGATGTAAGACAGCCCATCGTTAGGATTGCTGGCAGGGGAAGTCTGGTAGAGGTCTTGCCACTTTATGCATCACAAAAGCTATGTGCTGTTTGTCAGCAAAAGTCAGACGTCTGTGGACTGCATCCATGTATTCAGCGTCTGAGTTCTGTTCCCTTCAGTCTGGTTTGAAAAAAAGGTTTCCTGTCTGTTTTCAGCAGCACATTCATCCATTATCCCAACATATAAATGTGTTCCCAGTGCTATGGTTTCCATTGAGATGTCATCCAGCATTTAATCCCTTTGGATCTTGTCTCAGCTAATCAAAACCACAAAGTTGCTAAGTGTAGCTATCAATCATGGACATGACTCCATCCAGCTGGATTGTCATAAATGTTAAGTGATACGTTCACTTGAGTGGTTATCAGTGGGAACAGGATCTTACAAGCTCTTTCTTTTTTCTTCTAAGTATTTTATTGCTTCCAGAGGCAACAGGCCTTCAGTGTATAAAAGAAAGCTGTTAAAACCAAGAGCATCATGTTTACTACCTGTTTGACATGCAGGTGTTATTTCCATGAGAGCAAGAGGACATGGGCTGCAGTCCCTGTAAGGACACTGCAGAGGGACAACGCTGCTGAAGCAGCAGGACGGTACACGGCCGTGTTAGCAGTTACCTACTTGCAGAGCGCGTGAGCTGACATTTCCCCATAAGCCAGTCCTGAAAACTGGGCACAGATCCCACATGCCACAGAACAGAGGATTCATGTCAAAGGCTTTAGGCACAGCCTAAGCCAAAGTCATGGCTGAGATCAGGCAACAGGCAACTCCAAGTCACCCTTTGCTCAGAAAGGAAGATTTGGAGTTTGTAAAAGTGTGTTTTGAGGAGAAATGCAGTCAGATAAGAGGGGAGAAGTAGGTTCAGCACAGAATTAGATGAGGAAAGGGCAAATCCAGTCTGGTACAGGTTGGGGAGAGAGTGCAGGGAGACATCCTTTTGGGGAGTTCATTTCTTCTCAGGAGACATCGTCTGGAGATCAGCAATTTGGGAACAGTGTGGCGGATTGTTTCCTTGCTGGGGCCATCTCCAGGCTGGTCCGGTTCAGGCCAGACACTGATTCTGGTGGTGTGCCAGTCTTGCTTCTGCTCACTAAAGCTGTTGGTGGACCTGGATCAGCCACCTCCCTTCCTTGTCTGCCATCATACATGACGCCCCTCTTGTGCAGAGGTACTGAGAAGAAGCGGGAGTTTCAATGCAAATTCTTGGCTCTAAAATAAGCTTCACTGTGTACCTAGATAGACTCCTCTTAGCCTGGATTATTGGGCAGCCATACAAGCTCAGTTACACAACTCCATGTTTCAGCTCGCATATTGAAGTTGTAACTTCTACTTGCAGTCTCCCTTCTGCGATGAAAAAAACCCAAACTTCTGACCCACTGGCTGGATTCTGGCCCCAGATTCTCTGGATTTTCTTTCATGTGGATCGCAGTAGCTCTGAATCCCTTGCCTTGCAAGTTTGCTGGACGTGCAGAGTGGTTCCTCCTTAGCCATTGGCACTGGGTCCATGAGTCGCTGCAGTCATGGTGCCAAGTGGCATCTGCATCAGTTCTCCTCTGGGCCGCCTTCTCCAGGCTGCAACATCCCCAGGGGAGACTCTGCCCTAATCCTTATCATTAATTACCCATCTGGGTTTGCGCTTCACCCAGATCTATGGCCGTACATAGACCAAAAGTATGAAACAGGGTTCTTTTGAAGGGTGTTTTCTAAGATGTGGTCCTGGCAAAAGAAATTCCCTAGAAAAGCAGAGAGCCTCAAGCGAGCCTGATTTATTTCCCCTTGGGTCTTCTGTTGTCTTTTTTTAGTTTATAAATCAAACAGATTTTCTGCTTTCTCCCTGGTTGCTTATTGATAATGCTGCTCTGGCACATTGAAGCAAGACTTTTTGGTTTCATACAGGCTGCTGAGAAGAAAATTTTCCATTTTGTTTTCCAAAACACAGGCTTATTTTGATTTCCAAACTGAGGAAAAAAAGGGCTCTGGAGCTGTTTACTGAAAAACTTACACAGGTAATAGCAATCTGCATGTCTATAATATTTTCATCTGACTACTTCAAAGCACTCAGCAGAGAGGTATGATTTGCAGGAAGAGAAAAGATAAGCCACTAAGATGCCAAATATGGGGTGAAGCAGAGCAGTTCTTCAAGGTGCGGAAATGAGAGCATCATCTATGTAATTTTAAAAGAATGGGAGCCATAACTAAGCAAATAGAGAATTTCATCTGCTCAGTATGCATGTGCGTGCACATTGTGACATAAACGTACGGCTTTGTTTAGCTGTCACTTTTTTGGCGATGTGGTTTTGGACTCACTGTGTTTGATCTAAAGATTATTGAACCCTAAATTTGTCTTTTTCTCCTGGTTTCAGGATTCCCAATGACATTTGCTGCTTTTGCTTTTTCTGTCTGTTTAATCTGTGTGACAAAATTACTGCGGTGAGCTATACACGGTTTAAGGAGCATGTAAAAGCCACTGCACATGCAGCCCAGACAGTGTTTTAATTTGCTGCACCACAGATGACTCCAGTTGCAATAAATTTACTGTGAGTAGACTAATTGCAAAATAACCCTAATTGAGCAGTTATCAGCGAACAACATCCTGTGGAACAAAACTGCTTACAATTAATAGCATTTCAGCAATACGCTGGTATTCTGCAGAACACTAAGATGTAATTACACCATGTACAGAGATTGTGTTCTGTTCTGGAAACCATGTTTTCAGCACTTCTTGCATTATAAAGGGCCATTTCAAGATTCAGTAGTTGCATTTTAGGGAGAATGAGTTTATGAAATGAGTGGCGTGTCTCTCATCTTCCCCTCCCTACTCTCACAAAATCAGTGAAGCTGTGGCACTGCAAGGAGAAAAATGAGATCTCAGGAAGAATGCATGTTGCCACTGGTTCTCACATTAAATTTTATCCTGGCCACACGTGCAGGTTTGGAGAGTTAAAACTAGAATGTAATTAATGAAAAGATACTTCCTTGTTTTGGCTGAAGATGGACCCTACCTCATTGCAGGGTTGAGGACTGGGGTATATCATTTACATGATGAAAATTAAAGGAAGATCTGTGTACACCTTGCAAGGGAGCTGGAATTGCTAGAAGTGTCCTGGTGGCACTCCAAAACAGGGTAACGTTGTTTTGCCACCTCCCTGCATCTCTGGGGACAGCTGCGCGTAGAAGACAGGAGACTGGTGTTTGTCAGGAATGGATGAGCTTGTGGCACTGTAGAGCTGAGGGATTCCTCTCACCGAAAAAAAAAAAAAAGCCATTATGAGCACAGGCTGGCTCTGTCAGCGTTGTCTTGCATAGTTTCAGCTTTGGTTTTAGAAGAAATTCAGTGAGAGGAAAACTGTATTGGTTGTCTGTGCCAATTAATCCTCTCATTTAAATACAGGCAATTCCTTTGTAGATCATCTGCAAATTTAGAAGTGGGAGAAGAAAATCACACTAATGTTGTTCTGTTTTCCCCATGTGATGCTACTGTCTGCTCATGTTTCTCAGTGTTAGGTCGATCTGGTCACCTGTGGCTCTGGCAGCTGCAGAGTTGGTCCCTGACAGACCAAGGCAGCAGACTTGCAGAAAAACCTCTTGATTAGTGGTATCTTAAGGAAATGCCGAGAGCAATGCATGGCACAAGGAATGGAGGGCAGAAGGGCTGGAAAATCTATGATCAGCAGCCCTAGTTCTCACCAAGCCTCTGTTTTAGAAAATGATTTCATTTTATGGAGCCTTAAAGGGGGAACATGGGCAAGCATGGGAGAGGATAATGGCTAAGTATTTCCTTGCTGCAGACCTCCTGGGAAGAGAGCATGAGGGTGGTAGAAGCTCAGTGAATATTTTGATAAAGATTATTGTGTATGTACAGAGATGGAAGAAAAGTACTTAAGTGATTGCTAATGCTTCCCAGTGATCCTGAATTGGGTGGGCAGAGTGTTGGGGGGAGTCAAATGCAACAATGTTTAGAAAAAATTATTGGGACAATGGTATGAGCTCTAGGGTAACAGAAAAACCCCAAAACAAAACAAAAAAACACTACAAACAAAGAACTCCAAAATAAAGCCATTAAATCCAATCTTCCCTTGTAGCAGGGAAACTTGAGCCATACTGGCAGTCGTGTTCTATCTCGTGTAAAGTAGGCGTTGGACCTTTCAGGTGGACTCATTACAGTGATTTTCCATAGGCAGACCTTTAAGAGGAAACAAGGCATCTGATTCTTTTTCAGTGCTAAGCAAGCAGCTGTGCAATGCGAATGCACGGTACTGAACTGAGCTTGGGGTTGCAGAAGCAGTGTCACTGCTATATTCTTTCCCTATTTGACTTTGCAACCATGACAGAACTGTGTTAGAGTGTCATTGTTACATACTAGTTGTAAGTAGGCAACAGCATCTTTTAGATTTGCTTTTTGGTTTAGGCCCAAAATGTGATCAAGGACACGAGGAGGTTGCTGGGGTTGTCTTGCTAGAAATTCAGCTCTGCCTTTCTAACTACTGCACCTCTCTCAGTACCATTACTTATCGAAATAATACTCTGTTTTCACAGGAATCTACAGCTGACAAACTATTATTTTGAGAATGAAAATGTCATGTCCCAGAAATTCCATGCTAGCTGCGGCTCAAGACTGCCACTGCTTGGTTTGACCTCAGTGGTACTGACAGTATTATTTTAAAATAATTGAGGGAAAAAGTCTTGACATTTAATTTCCTCCAACTAAGCTGGGGCAAAAACCTTTCCTCTCTTGCGGCTTCTTGAAACAGGTGCCTTAGCTGTTTACAGAGCTTGCTACAGGATTGCATATACAGTTAAAGGGAATGCACCCCTTTTCAGGCAGGCTTTTGAAAAAGTACATTTATTTGGTGTAATTCAGGAGTCACTGGACTTTATGAGACCAGTGACTGTTTTGCAGTGTCTTGCCTTGGAAATGAGAGTTGTTTAAAGGATCTACTCTGAATTGAAATGCCAACAGTCGAGGCATGAAGCCAATCTTACAGGACATTAATGCCATTTGAAGACTCCAAATGGCAATTTAGTTGTTTCTGTTGCAAATATTTCTTATGCAGAAGGTAGTTTTAAAACATCAGTCTTTTTTTCTCCCTGGGTAATCATGACTTCTATAGAAAAAAATGAATGACAAGAATCTGTAGCTGAGCAACCTTGGAAAAGATTTTGAAATTGCTCAGTGTATATTTAGTCTTCCAAATCAATGCTCGTCTTTGATAGTCTGAGAGTATGTTAGAAGTGAATAACCCTGATTCTCCACTCACGCTATTTTAATATCCATGATGTGTCACTGATTTATCATCTAGTTGTGTCAAAAAGTTATTCCTGATTGGCACCTTTGTAAGGAAGAGCAGAGTGCTCCCAACTCCCAGTATCTGCTGCCATTACCATCTGGCTTAGTAGAATACACATAAAACTCTGAAGTATTCTATTTACAGTTTTACTATAAAATAAGTTACTGGTTTTAAAGTACTGGCCCTGCTGAAAGGTCCATGGCAAAAATGCCATAATTTTCCTTCTCTAGTTTTCTCATCAACCTCCAGGGAGGCCAAAGAATTTTTCAGTCCTTTCTCCTAGAGCTTGCTGAAGCTGAATTATCACTGCCATCTTCTATGTTCTGTGCTTACCCATCTACTTCCTTTCAGTGGATGTCACCGTAAGAATGGTGGGAGACTAAGCCAAAAACCAGAACTGTACTGCAGGAAAGTCATTAAGTCACACTCTGCTGTTATTGTAAATAATTTAAATAACCATTTTATATGGCTATTTATATGTGAAATTAGTAGGATTTGTTCTGCAGGACTGAATCAGTTGTTTCCTTTTAAAACAGAAGTTCTCCCTATTGCTGTTCTTGTGATAGAACAGCGTTCTCTGGGTGGCGCAGCCAGGAGAGCATTGGCCGTACTCCAGTGGCTGCCTTCCCCTGCCACGCCACCTGCTCTTGTGCTGCGACAGATTTGCTCGGAGTAAAGTTTTGAAGAAAGACCCTTCTACCTCTCCATGACGTGTTTTGTCTAGGCTGAGCAGAGTGGGTGTGCATAGGCTGGCAGTGGATGGTACGTTTTCAGCTCGTCAGCGAGCGTAGAAAGGCTCGGTTCAGACTTGGGTTTGGGTTTCCTGTTCACCGTTACTGCAGCAGCGCGCTGGCTGTGTGTTGGAGGGACCATATTGTTCTCAGCAGGCAGGGAAATTCAGTGAGAACTTCAACTTAACACATTTTTTTTTTTTTTTTTTATTAACAGTAGTGTGGATACTGCCTTTGAGCAGTGCCAGGAGTTCAGAGAAAAAATAAAAGGCTCTGTTGTCATGAGTCAAAAGCTTTTATTTAGTCGCTGCTTTGCTTACCTTGTGTTATTCCCTGAGGAATCAGTACCATGGCAAAGGAAGATCCTTGTAGGAGGACACCCTTCTGACCTCTGTCGTGCTGAGGATTTGAGGGCCACCTGTGTGAGTTTGAACGTGAAATCTTTATGATGTTGTACAGACATCACATAATCTTTGTGTGGATCAGTTTGAAGCAGCTCTTCTGCAGAGCTCAGCTCCCGCTTTCATGCTAGTTCCTCTGGCTTGTATTTGCTTACTGTAATGACCAGTTGTCCTTGAGGCATTAGAGTCTGCACAGGTGTAGGTCTTGCCAGGGAGCACCACAAAACAAAAGCTGTCGGATTTTCTTTTCTACAAATGGGGCTGGAAACCTTACTACTCAACTGAAGTTCAAGGCAGCCCTCTGTGTAAATAGAATATAGTTGCTTGTGCCGTTCTTTGTTGCAAGGTGATGCTTCTCTGAAATGTTTTGCTGAAGTCTTGATTCATTTGTGTAACTCATTGAAAGTTGTAAGAGAAACACCTCACTGGTGAAAACATACCTTTGTTTGTGATGAGCTGTAAAAAGCAGCTTAAGCAGTCTCACTGCTTACTCATCTGTGTTTTTAATTGGAAATGAAGGTTTCCAGCCAGCCAGTGGGCATTACTGTGTGGTGGAGTATTTTAAACCATGCTGCTTTTAGACTGAAAACTTATATGTATGTGGTGTGTTCCTGCGCTGCGTAATATTGTTGAGCTTGACAGTGGCATGACTAAACAGAACTATACATTTTCATGTTCTCCATCTATTTGTGGGCTGTGATTCATTCTGGGCAATTTACTGAATAGTAGGGAGGAAAAGGGAATTTTAAATGAGGAATTTATTGCAATGTATATTTTAGCCATTTGTACTTTCTCTTTTGCACCGAGGTGTAGGTGCTCTGAGAGAATTGCACTAAGGTGTCTGTAAATCTGAACAGATTTGAGGATCTGTCCTGAAGCCATTATCTCTGTTTGAGCAAGAGTCACGTTCTTTGGTCTCTTACTCAAGAATGTTGTAAGGAATATAACCCCTTACGGAACGGAAGGCTGGGCAGGAGGAGGAGCTCAGCCTGGCTCAGCTGCTCACCTTGCCACACTAAACAAATGGCAAGTGAGAGGTGGGGCTGAGATTAATTATGAGTGGAGCTATTGACTACTACACAACACACACTGCCAAGCCACAGCAGAGAGAGGCCACATGGAGCTGATGTGGTTTTGTAAATAGTTCTACCATTTTCTGCCAGGAGGTGACCTCAAATCCAAGCTTCTCATGAAGTATCAAAAGCTAGAGGTTTGACTGAGGCTTATTGCACTAGCTTTGATGACCTCTCTTAAATAATGTCTTATTTCAGTAACTTTATTCAGTAACCTTTATTAGTGCATTTTAAAATGTCTCTATGCATTTCCATCTCTGAAATTTTAAGATCATCAGGGAAAAACAAGATCATTTTGTTCCTATGTAGTAGCAAGCAAAGAGCAAAGAAAGAAAAGAGGTGTTCAGGACTGAGGATTCTTGTCTTACCAGTCCGTGGGAGTGTATAGACCAAAGCACAGCACATCCACACAATATCATCTTTGTTTTTCTTGATGTTTGTTTCCTGTTGCTGCAGACTGCAAAAAAATTAAGAAAAAAATGAATGATATTAGAGAACCCCAGTCCAAGCTTGAAATAATTTAGAGACTTCTACTCCATCAAAGCAGAAGTCCAATTTAGAAGGGGGGTGGGGGAAGTTTCTCTTGTTGTCTCTATGGATGAAAGAATATTTTTTTTTAAGTCTATTTATTATAATATTACCTGGGGTTGTGATTACTCAGATTAGGCATTAGAGAGCTCCCAACTAAAGAGTGACAGCAAGAATATGCTCCGTAACGCAGTATCATAAGCCAACCATATATAAGCACTAAGTACAAGGTAAGCCCTAGGCTAGAACTGTGGAAGCTTGGGTTTCCTTCCTTGATGTGTCACAGGCTGGTCGGAACACTTCAGACAATTCATATTACTGTTAATTTGGTATTTAAGTGGATTTTAAATCCTGTTTATCAGGAGACTTGGAAATATTTTTTTTACAAAATAATAAAAGCTTTTCTGAGTCCCCTAAAGGATTTTGCTGAACAAAAGTATCTTTAAGGAGGAAAATGGTAACAAATTCCTCTTAAGTCACTTAAATTAAGCACTAGAATCTACAGTCCTATCCCTTGAAATCCCTGATGTTTTGCTGGGGGATGAGGGCAGATGGGAGCGCTCCAACTGTAGGTCCAGTCTGACTTACTCTGTCTTCAGTGAATGTATTAACACGTCACTGGGTGACAGTTCTCCAGCTTTACACCACGGCGATGCACAAAGTGAAATTGGAGGAGAAGTTCTCTGCAACGTTTCCCCTCTGTTTTCAGCTGTTTGGCTCAGCGGCTTTGGCCCAGCACAGGAGCTCGTGTGTGGTGGCAGCTGGCTGGTGCTGCGGGAAGGGCTGTCCGCTGTGCGAGTAGCAATCGATTGCGTCTGCATTAGAGACCTCAGAGTAACTTTCTCTCGTGATAAGGTAGCTATTAGCATGTCTGATATTTTTGCACCAAAACAAATCCATTTCCTTTGTTTCAGGGTGGTTGGAAGGGAACTGTGTTTTAATTATCATACATTTCAAAGACTGCCCGGTGCTGTATTAGTTTCCGCAGTAAATGTCCTAAGGTAAAGTGACAAGTTTTTCATTATGAATCAGCTACCCATGAAAGATTGGATTTAGGTGAGAATGTATTACCCTACGGAACTGAATCCAATATTTAACATAATGTCAGCTATCTTGATATTAGAGAATTTTAATGGCTATGCAATTTTATTCAATGATGAAGTTATTTCAGTTGTGTAGTATATGTCTTGGCAATTTGATGTACAGAGCCTTGAGATGAAAATTGGATAAACATGGAAAATGGTGATTGATTGGTAGAAGGTTGCAATAATGTCTGCCTTGATATACCTTTTATTGTTAAATTATTTATCTAATGCAATCTCTTACACTTTTAGGAGTCTTTAAGTTGGCATTAAATCGATGTTTAAATCTTCACAGTCAGAAGGGCCTCGTAAGTCAAACTGATAAATATCTTCTAACATATCAGGAGGAATAATGATCCATCTTAATATCCGAAAGTAGGAAAGATATTATTTTTTTATTTGCTATGAACTCCTGTAGAAGGACTGAGCCATAAACTGGACGAGTTGAGATGAGGAGACAGAAGGAAAAAGTAGAAAGACAAACTGTAGTTTGTCTGGGAGGAAATTGAGAGCAAATCCTGTTTGCTTTGAAAGATGAGGAAAAACTTTCGTCAGGACTGGGGAAAAATAGACTGAGTTGGCCTTCACAAGCTGGCTGTCCTCAGAGGACACACACAAAGCATTCTAGTGGTCAGTGGGGTGGCTCCTTCTTGGAGGCAAAGAGAAGAGAAGGGCCACAATCACTTTGTCTGCCAAGGTGTATCGAGCATCTACCCCGGGTGATTAAGCCTACCTTGGACCGGTGGGTGCTCACAGTATAGCAGGTACATGGTAAATCAGTGGAATAGAGACATGTGGCCTTGGAAGAGCTGGAAACAAAAGTACAGGATGGCATTTGGATTTGTCCCTCAGAGCTAGTGGGTGAGATTGATCCCCTGCAAGTGGCCATCGAAACAGCCCACACATGGTGCTCTGCCCTGCGTACGTTCCCTTGCCTAGAGTTCACCCAAATACAGATTAGTCATTTTGGATTGCATTGTCCAGGAAACAGTATAAATGGTTTTTATTTCTTGTCTATCAAGTGTTAATGGCAATGGCTGGAGTATTTATCTAGAAGGCAGATAATAGGATCAGTAAGCACAGCTGAAACTGCCCTTTGCTATCTATATACCAGTTTAAACACTAGAAAGAAGTATTAAGCACAGTTAATGGGTGAAAAAAAAAATAATAATCCTCATTCAGATGGTAACTAAACCCAGTGAAGAGTGACTGGGAAATGCAAGTTCTTTTCTGCCTTAAAGACTGTGATATTATTGAACCACTAATGAAAGAATTTCCATTGAATAATAGGAGGCTCTTTATTTTTTGAGGTGGAGATGGAAAAAAATATCCTATGGCTAAATAGGATCTCCAAATGAGTTTTCATCTTCAAGCATTACAAATTTATTTCAACCTATATCTAAACCTATCCAGCTGCAATAGAACAGACCTACCCTAAATAAACCTTCAAAACTTTCTGGGTTTGTTCAGAGTTCAAGCAGGATGTGAAAACCATGCATCATCCCTGAATAATACATTTCAAAGCTGATGAAATGTACTTCATCATTTGCATAAATCTTGAGTAGAAATAATTGTGATTTGACAATTTTCATTATCTTAGTTGAGAACTGAAAATTATAATTGTTAGCTGCCCTAAATTGGTGTAGCTTCATTTAGATAAAGCAGTGAACCTAACTGACCCTGCAGCTTCTCTAAAATGCCATCATCTTCCTTTTGAACAGCATTTACCTGTGCTGAGGCAAAACACAGAAAATCCTACGTTTCTTCAGATTAATTGGATTAAGCTAGACTGGAAATTGTGTAGTACTACACAGTAGGCATTTAGCATCCCTAAAACTTCAAGCTTCAAAGAGCAGTTTCTCCAGCTGTTCAGCTCCCTACCTGGGCTTGTTTATTGCTTTGAACATGGAGACATACTTTTATGATCCATAATCATCCGTAAAGAAATTCAAATGTTATTTAAAATGCTCTGTTGGGAAGGCTCAGTAGTTATTAATTAATAATGCATCAGTAAAGCAACAAAAAGGCGGGTAAAGATGCAGTTAGAAGTATTGGCTGGGTCTCTGCTGCCTTCAAGATGATATTTATGTCTCGTTTCGCCAGGGTTGGCTCTTCGGTGTGTGTTGGCTTTGGGTTCTCCTCTTCATACTCCAGCCACTTTCTTTGGAAAATACTGACTGATGCATGAATACATCTGTAATTAAAAGTAAATCAAAATGCATGTTAGCATGCTGGTGTGGGTTAAAAGATATAAACTGGCTCTAAACATGGTTTCAGTGCCAGAACACTGTCAGGGACTTGTGAGAAAACACAAAAATACTCTGTAATATCTCTGAAATGCAGGAAATCTAAGGCTAAGTATAAAAAGGAAAAAGAAAAAAACACAAAAACCCTAACCCAAAATCTGCTTCGATCTGCTCTTCTGTATTGCTGAAGAGAATTAGCGACTGAAACTTTAACTGATGAGTTTTATAGACAAATGTTGCCTCTCAGTTCCCGAGCCAGGGAGGATCGTCCCGATGAAAGTCAGTGCAGAGCTGGTGTAAGTGGGGTTAGAGTTAGACCAAACCAAAGCTGCTGCTCTTGCCCAGAAAGGATGAACCGTTGGGAGTTTTCCTATACCCGCTGGTGGCTCAGAGTTGAGCGCTGTTTAGCAGTATTTTGTTCACATTTTACTTTCATCCTGACTACCATGTTTGCAATATGTCCTATTTTCGTGTGGTAATTGGTAATTTGGGAAACTTCCTTGGTGTGCAAGATTTAATATTAGTTCCTGCTGTCACGCTGACAACGAATTAGCTTTTTGGACTCCATCATATGTTCTCAGCAGGCACATATGTAATTAAAATGAGCACACGTTGGGTTTCATATTAACACTCAAATCACCTTTGGCAAAAGGTCTCTGTTCTTCTGGGATTATACACTAGGGCAATGTAATTATAGCGTCAGGTGTAATTGTTATTTTTAAATACTTCTTCATTTAACATCATATTAACCCTTTCCATACCAGCTGACTTGTTGGAGGGTGGTTTTGTTCTCACAGAAGGGTTGCCAGCAAACAGGCATTTTGTCTCTGGTGTTGTCTTCAATTCTGTGGAAGTTGTCCCGTCGAACGGTAAGCATTTGACGTCAGAAGACATGGAATTAGTTTGCATAAGGAGTCATTCCAGAAATTAAAACTGTTCTTACATTAAGGAAAAGATGGTATTTATTGTGACAGTGAGGTCAGGGTCATAAGGAAACTGCTTTTTCTTTTTACTTTGCCTATTCTAAAATAATATTCTGAATATTCTAAATGATTTCTTCTGGAGGAAATTTCTGAATGTACAGTCTTCGACGTATTTTTTTCTCTGGGTTTCTTTTAAAATTGAACTTTTATGGTAGTGTTAAAAACTTCTTGGAGTTGATGGTAAGCAGTATCATTAAGTTGAATATAAACTTAAAAAGGGAAAAGATTTTTTTAACATGAATAAATTAGAATAGTTAAATAGTAACCTGGTTTTGATAGGAAATACAATGCTTTCTTCTTAACCTTGATAATTAGATGCAGTGTCTTCAACAAGCAGTTCTTATACGCAGTCCCTGAGTAGGCAGCGCAATCTGCACGTTGCAGTTTGGATTGGAGACGAGCGGGCTGGCACTGAGGGTTTTGAAGGACGCATGCGTTGGCCTCTGGACGATGCCCTTAGTGACAGGGTTTAGTTTTCGGTAGCCCTGTGAGGAGCAAATGGTTGGGCTTGGTGATGCTTCCACTCAAGGTATTCTGTGATTCTGTAATGTGGAAAAAAGACTTTTTTCTGACTCTGGAAATAAATACTCAAAACTGATTAGATATGAGGACAATTCCACTACATGTTTTAAAACAAGGTTACAACAAACCCAGCTGAGTTGTAAAAGGAGACACGGGCGAATTTGCTGAGGAATCACAACTTTGCCTGCAGAAAAGATAAGTTACATACCACTGAAAACTCTTGGAAGTATCCTCAACAGGCTACATTGGCCCATAGTTTTGATGGTATTAATCAGAGCTACAGTCTTCTAGCACTTGAGGTGAGCACTTTTCCAGAGGAGCGATTTTCCAGAGGGAGGTGTCACTGAGGCACAAGGAGAAGGAGCCTCAAAAGTTTTAGTGAGGGCCAGATGATGGGTTCTGCCCTCACAGTCTCCAAAAAAATTGAGAGAATGTGTGGTGTGTAAGGATAAACAGTTCGTCTTCTAGCAGTACTGTCTTGGGAACTAATATGAAGAGATTTTTCATCATTCTTTTAGTGTCAAAATAAAGATATTGCAAAAGAAATTATATTTGAAAGAAATTGCAGCTCAGTTGTATTTGATTTTTTTTTTTAGCTAGAATGGGGGATTTTTAAGGAAGCTCTAAGTTAATCTGCATTTATATAGATCAGGAATTGTTCAGAGCAGGAACATGAGCAAACTGAGCAGAATTTGGTTCTCTTTTGGTACTAATTTTACGCTGTCGATTTTCCATTGATTTCAGATGGGTGACTCCTGCTGCGTAGCAGGAGATGGACTGAAATGAATTCAGCAGATGAACTGAGAAGAGTTACGTTGCTACCTCTCATTAACTAGCTACATGCCTTAAAAAATAATATCTGTCCTTAGCTACAATTAAAAATAATCTTTGGGAGATTTTATCTTTTAAACCATGGTAAGGATGAGTTCCTGATAGTTCAGAACCACATGGAAGTGTTTGAAGCAGCAGCTGCAGTGGTCAGTGAGGACCCTGCTCTAACTGGAGACCTCGGTAATTCCCAACTCTCGGGTGCTGTGATTTTGTACCTTTCTGTATTGAGCTGCCAGCATTAGGACCCTCATTGATCCTACCCTTGCCAGTAGGGAAGTATATAACTATTTCTGCAGCAAACCTGTTGGTTTTTTTTTCTCATGCCCCGCTTCCTCCTCCACCTCCTCACCCTCATCTTCCTGAGGATGCTTGAGGTATTAATTATGAGAAGGACGGGCTTACCCTACCGTACGTGCTGATTTTGTCGCTGTCACTGGGGTGCTCAGTGGCCGAGGGCTGTGAAGCACTTGCTCTTCGGTCCGGGAGCCTGCAGTTAATGGGAAGCTTTATCCAGCTGACAGCTTGGGAGTCTTTCAGATGTTACTGCTGCACTTTGCCAGTATTTCTTATTTTCTCTGGACTTGTTTTTTTAAATAAACATGTCATTTTACAATCTGTGAGGTCTTTCTTGTGTTTCACACTTTTTCATCTCCTAAATTAGTTTTGCTTAGCAGTTTTGCTGCCAGTTGATGATTTTTATGTCCTACTGTACCATAAAAGCCAAGCTGTGAATGAATTTGTTTAGTTTGGGGCTCCATCTTTTTAGAGCAGGAGAAACTGAATTACATCTGAATGTAAGCTTGATTTTTTTTTTTTCTTTCTTTTTTTTTTTAAGCTTCTCCCTGTGGTAGGGGTGGTCCAATAGCTTGTGTATGAGTGAGCAGGTGGCAAGAAAAAAAGCCTAATTATGTTGGAAGCCAATGCTACTGAATTATATCTAGAGCTTCAAAGCATTTTTTAGCACTCGCTTTACCTTATTAAAATGCATAACTACTTGGACATGTGCCCTGTTTCATAGTATGCTGCACCGTTAAGTTATTCCTGGAGATCCGTGCTAATACACCATGCTCACTTCTGCCAAACTCCCCAAATTTAGTGGTGTGGGATAAGCTGTGCCCAAGCAGAGCCTCTCCGAAGCCCGAGTCCCGCTCCAAACCTGCCGGCACACGGGTGGCAGCGTTGGGAGGGCAAGGTCAGTTCCCACCGCAGTAAATGACAAGTGCCCGGTAACAAATTTAGTGCCTTCGACTGCTGACAAGAAGAGTTGCAGAATGGGAAGACAGACTCTGAGGAGCAGAGCTAGAATAATTTTAGAAATAATAGCCATTACTATTTTTGTCTGTAAAAGGTCAGCATTAAATTTTTTATTGTAAACATCGCTCAGATATTAATCTCTTGCCGTATAGGGCAGACTCTAGTACAAGTTACTGTTTAAGTAGCTCCTTGACATCCAAGGGCATCATAGCCTTGTTAAAACCTGAGAGAAATTTTAACTCTGTTTTATAAGTCATTATATTCTTGCAAGAAGGTATTTCACATACAAATTCTCCTCAGTTGCTTTTAACAGCAGCTAGTAACTTATTTAGTCAATAAAGTGACATTTTCTGCACATTGGCTTTTTTAACAACAAGACCGAAATGTCTAGTGAAATACAGAAAAATCACTTTATTTTGCTTTTGTTGAACATTCTCCATTGCCAGCAATTTGATTTTCCTTTGTTTTCCCCTAGTGGTATGTTAATGGGGTCTTTTTATACTGTGATGGAGTAATAGACTGAAAGTCCTTTGTTTTAGCAGCAAGACTGCACTGTTTCTTTCTGTTCTCTGCTCGTGAATGTAAATGTGAATATAGATTCTTGTGAAAACCAATCCAAATAATTTTTATGAAACCATTTCAAGAATCAAGCTCACTTAACAAGTAGTAATTTGTTCCTTGCATATGGAAGCACTGCAGTAGGAATGGTTTTCCATACTGGTTCAAAAGTGTTGAATGTTAAAGGTCAGCGTCCGTACCCACCGGCTGAGGCCATGATCCTTGCTCTCATTACTGATGTTTCTAAGTAACTGATATTCAGGTGTGAAATGGGCAGTTAAAATTATGTCTTCAGCTTTTCACGTGTATTTCATTATGTGTGTTTATGAACTCAGGAGTCTAATATCTCAGATCTCTCTGCTGTGTGGCGAACTTGCTTTCCAACGTGCTGGGGGCGCTCCCCTGGAGCATCGCCACGTTCGGGCGCTCGTGCCGGCAGCCGCCGCAGCCCGTGGGGCTGGAGCCGGGGTTCGGGGGAGCGCTGGGTGGGAGCGGGCTGGGAAGCGGAGGAGGCACTTGGCAGCCGTCTTCTAAACGGCTGTTTCGCTCGCCGAGAACCGATCACAATGGAGCGTGGAATTCAAGATGTGATTTTCAAGGCAGCCTAATTGGATTAGAGGGATTGTGTTAAAGATACGTTGGCTATGAAATGTTTAGAGGATTAATGCCCGATGATTTTTTTAAAAAAAATTTTTTTTTTCTTCTTAAACCATCTTTATTAATCCCTCTTGATCAGAAGCAGCTTTTGGAAAGCGTTCCAACCAGGAAGGAGAACCCAGCCTTACCTTTCCCACCTCCAGGAAGAAAGACAGAGGTTGTAATATGGAGACCAAAATTCTCCATTTCACTTAGATCTAGAGTACTTATTGGCACTAGTGCTTGCTTTTTCTAAAAATGCACATATTTACTTCATGAACATTTCCCATGTTAATCAACAATTTTGCAGAATAAGGGTGGCCTGTGCACGAATTAATGTCCATCTATTTCTCCTGTGTTTTGGTCTGTCCATACATGTTAAAATCTAGCTAAAGTAGTGCAGCGTTATTTATTAGTCAAATGTTATTTTAACTTAGCATGCCATGAGTAATCTTTTGAAGTCTGCCAAGGGAAACAACATTAATTGCTTATAGTAAAATTTATTTGCTGTTGAAAATGTCATAATATAATTGTGTAACATTCCTCTGTCTGACAATATACTGAGGGAAGATTGGTCCTCTTTTTCTTCTGCGTTGGATAAAATTATTTATGCTCATCCTTTTAGTAGTACACACGGAAGCAAGCTTTTTTGAGGTACGAGAACTAATAAAAATAAAATAATTCATGTGTTGCTTTTCAGATGGACAAATGAGAAGTACTTTTATAGGCAGTGTGAGATAGAAAAGGGAAGGTTATGTACTTTTCCAGAAATTTAAATTATACAGCATTAGCTCATTTAATGCACAGAATACAGAGAAAAGTAAGATGATGATATAGATTAATGCCATTATTGAGGGAAGGCATGGATCTTTGAAGAGTATTTAGTGCACTAACTCCTGTGTAATGGGTCCCACTTCTGCTCGTCACCTGAGGAGCGTTTGAGTACTGGGGGCTAAGTTGGGGGACTTTAAGCAGGGAGGCTGGGAATGTCCTGGTCTTGCTGGGAGTACCAGCTGAGCTGAGCCTTGGGATCTGCAGAGCTGGAAGGGAATTTGCTGACACTGGAGCCAGTGGCCTCATGCCGTGCTGGTTTTGCTGACCAGAGATAACAAGAAATCACAGGTGCTACAGGGGAAAGCCTGCAGAAGCAGACTGGCCCCACTTGTGCAGCTCTTTCTTGGAGATTTACTTTGAGTCATTTGGGAAAGCTGTTGCTTATGAGTATCCTTTGATGTAAAGGATATTTGGCAATAGTTGTGTGACAGCACAGATGCTGAAAACCATATACTCTGCATGCAGAAAATGCATTGCTTTCTCTGGGAAGCTAGTTTCTTAGGTGTAGTGTTTTAGTTTAAATTTTTCAATTCCAATTATTTCTTAACTAACCTACCAATGTATACAGCGTGTTTATAGGTACACAAGGCTTATATGTATTTATGTACATATGCAAACATGAATCTAATATCTCACACATCTTTTGTTGTCGTAGTGTGAGATTCTTAAAAGCACTCAGCTTTGTCCCTGTCCTGCAGCTTAGGAAATCCGTAAAGCTTATCTCAAAGGGATGCAGGGGAAGCAAAGCCCGACAGCTTTGGAGTGAATCTGCCCAGATATGCTGTTTATCTCTTCTCTCTCTTTTGACTCTGTGCTTATAGTCTTATTAATTTTGTTTGTAGTGCAACTAGTGTCAGCTAAAAAGTAAGGGTAAACTTTTGCCTTTTACAGTACGTGGTCACAAGGCACACGTATATGGGTTTATTTTCTCCTTTGCTAGTGTCAGTCTTTATTCTTGGTACCTAACTAGACCTTTTCAAACTAACTGTGTAAAATACCTGTGAAAGTCTTGACTTTGTGTTTCCAACATTATGTTCATAATTATCTTGGACACAGAATAAAGTCCTTCCAATGCTGCACTCAGGAAAATAGGAGACTGATGTAATGGGAATCTCAAGGGAAGGATTCATTTCGAGTTAGCAGACTAGGCCCTCAGTTGGTATAAATTAACTTGGTCCTGGCTTTACACCAACTGATACTAGTGATCAACTGTTAATTTCTTAAGAATATCTGGGGAAAAGATACCTTACGTAGGACTTGAAAGATGACAGCACAGTAAAACAGGATGGGAAGACATTGATCAGACAGGTAACAAAGATGCTTTTATCTACCTGTTCATTTCTTAGTAGTCTCAGCAGTACATGAATATCTCTTGGGAGGTTATATGAAGTAGAGAGTTACTTTAACTCTGTAATTGTTTATGTTTTCACTCCTTATTGATTATTTGTGCTATGAGCATGACAGGAAGAGTTGGAGTAAATGTTACGGATGTGCCAGTCACCAAACACACTGCAAAACATGGGAACAGGCACCGGAATCGGCAAAGGCTGTTTTAGATGCTAATTTGATGCATGAGCCTTGATGGAGCTCTGTTGCTATTATGCTTGGGGTTTGCTATGTTGATATTGTTACTTTCTTGTTTAATGTATGCCTTGGTTGCTCTGTAGTAACTGTTTGGCCTTCACGTTTCTGTTCCTTGAAAGATTGAACTTGCTTATGATCTGAGGCAAAGAGAAAGTTCAAACTGAAATAAGGACTTTTTCTATGTTTTCTTCTTGTCCTGCCCAAGAAATCTAAAGGCTTCTCCAGCAGGGAAGGGAGCAAAGTGCTTCAGTGTAGGGAAGAGCTGACTCCAAAGCCCATTGTTGCTTTTGGCACAAGTGATGCTGAGCCTGTCACTGGTGTCCAAGTTGGGATGTAATGCATCTGCAGCGAAAGGGCTGACATCCTCTGGTGTGTGATTCAGGCCACCTAAATCGGTAGTCGTTGGTGTAATGTAGGTGCCCTTAGAGCAAAGTGCAGGACCTGGGAGCACCTCTCGGCTTCCTTTGGGCTGCCGTCACCCGTGTCCCCAGCAACAGCTCTGCTGTACCAGGAGGAGACCGATGTGCATGTGGTCTACTGCTACTGCCTGGCAAAAGATGAGTCTGTCAGCAGAAATGAGCCTTGTAAAGGAGCCTTGTTGGCACTCTGGCTGATATCGCCTCTATTGCTTGAACAGCTCCTGGAGAGTCCTCTGTCTACATGGACTGTTTGGAGAGACCGATATGTTGAATTAGGCAACTAAGGTGTGTTGCTGCCCTTGGGCAGTGTGAGTGTCACCCGGTCGCTGATCGGAGGGGCGGGGGACTGCAGGCAGCTCCATGGCCAGCAGCCCTGACAGGGGCTCTCCGGGAAGGATGTGTCATCATTTTTCTTGGGAGTGGTGAGATGACTTATCTGACAAATTCCTATTCTCATCAGTTTTGAACTGTTGAAAGAAGCACCCTTAGCAACGATTGGTGTGTAAGGTATCTAAACAATAGCTTCATCTCAACCCTTTCACTGCTTTTTTTTCTTTCTGTAACCTCTCCAGTGCTAATGAGCACGAGGCTTCCCATACAGTGGTGTCACTTCTGGATGGGGGTCACCTCTTTGGCCACAAGACCTCAGTGAAGTGCCTCACCCTGCAGTGAGCTCCGTGGGAGAGGAGAGTGATTCCACACATTAAGAAAACTTCCATACCTTATGTGTTAACCATAAAAGACATAACTTGTTTTTTCTTTTCTCTTGTGTCACAGAACTGGCACATTCAGGACTTACTCCTGATTTCAGTGATTAGCTGGTTGGTCTCCACAAGTTTTGACTCTGAGCTGGGGGTCCCACTCTGAATGGGCTGCTGGTTAGTGCCGAGAGCCACGCTAGAAAAATATCTTTTTTATTAGAGCATTTTCTTTTGCTATGTTCTTACTGGATATATAAAAAATAACCTAAAGTTTACTTAGAAAGCATTTTCACCCTAATAACACTGATCATGATGTGCTAATTGGCTGTTATGATAAATATTATTATTAGGAAAGTCATTCTAATTCAACATTAATTAATTTACTATTGCTTTTGAGTGTTATTTATTTATTCATGAGAGTCAGTGGGAAAAGGGAGAAAATGCCTGGCTAACACACTCCAGCAAAACTACAAATAATTGAGATTTGTCTCCCAGGAATGCTACCATTTTCATAATTAGAATAGTCAGAAGAGTGAGCTTGTTACCAAGATTATTAACCTGCTAGATAAGTATCGTAGTAAATTAAGTTTAGTGTGTGTTGCAGATGCAGTGTAGCAGTATCTGATAATTAGTCGGTTATCTGCAAATGATAAAAATGGTTTCAGTAACTACTCAAGACAGGCTGCAGGACAGAACCAAGTTTTTGTTTGAAATATGAGAGGCTGCTTCAAAGCAATTACTCCCTCGTTTTGTTTGAAATTTAGTGGATATAAATGGGCCGTTGCAGCACATACACACATACGTGTAAGCTGAAGTTCTGTACCAAGACTGGGTTTGAACAGCCAAGTGTTACCCCAACTGCTTTTGCGGATTTTGTGATACAAAGATTTCTGTCTCTGTTCTCAAGATTCTTGTATTTCCTCATTTGCAATGAAGCCTTCAAATCATGTGAAAAAAATCCACAAGGTTTTCTGGTGCAAGGTGTCTTTCTGGACTTGCTTAATGGGTGATATTTGCCCCAATAGATTCTTGAGTGACTCCTGGAAGTGGTGCTTTCAGCAAAGACCTTATTTAGCTGTAACAGGAATGACAAATCTGGGATGGAAATGTTTTCTTTCAAATTCCAAACCAGGTTTTATTTATTTGCACACACACACGGAAAAGGTAGAAACAATTCATCTTATGATCCAGCTGTGCATATGAAGCGGTTCAACATGTGTCCTCCATCTTTCTGCCTTCCTTCTTTCATGCATTTTATTTTTCTGTTCACAGACAAGGTTGAAATCTCTCCAGCACAGAGGTTGCAGCAGAACTCAACCTAAATCTGTAATGACAGTGAGTTTCCCTTTACGTATGAAATTCTGCAGGGATGCAGAGCTGCTTATCAGTTGACAGACTCACTGTAGAGAAACTTCCAGTGATCTCCTGAAGGGAATTGTCCAGCTGTAAGGCAGAGGCTCTTCTCCTCTGACTGCCCTAAGTTTATACCGTCACCCTCTGAAATGATTAAAGCTGACTCAGAATGCCCACATCAGCAGCCCCTTTATTCCAGGCTAAGATTTCTGCTAAGCATGGAAAGAACATTCCTGAAACTCTCTTTAGTGTTAACTGGACTGGTTATTGAGTATTTCTAAATTATGTCTTGCTGCTTCCTGCCTGCATTGCATTGATTTTTGCTTATAGGTTACTTGATCGTATGAACTTACAGAGCATCATAAATTGCTTCTGTAATTGATGGTAGAGTCTGACAATGAAAAGTACTAGGGATAAAACAGTACTGCAGAAAAATTGAATATCTACTTTTCAATAGCACCATGATTCCTGAAATTTTATCCAAAGTGCTCAACATTAACTCGCAGATAGAAGTAGGGGTAACAACAATTTTAAGGTAATCTAGAGAATGCAACTAGCAACATCTCATTTTGTAAACCATAAGCATCCCTCTCAAATCCCTGTGCCATGGGCACAGTTACACAGATCTTCTCAGCTGATTACACCTCTTCTGCTTTGCTGAGCAAGTTAAAACCCACTAAAAGAAGCCACACGTGTGACTGGTCATGTTCATGATCTTCATCAGGAACTTGATTTGTTTTCCTAGAGCTGAAACCCAGCCTCTCGTTGACCCGGGCAGTGGATGTGCTCGGTTCAGCTGGCACACAAAGGTGCTGATTCCGAGATGCTGAACACGATCATCTTGTGCCACTTCTTAGAGGCACAGGAAAGCAGCGGCCTTACAGTGAGCAGGACGTGTCTGTGACACACCGAGCTCTGCCTGGCTGGTTGGTTCTCAGTGTACATATTCAGCAAAATTGCACGTGCTGCTCAGCCCACTTTTTGACGATACATTTATTTGCCTGTGAATAGGCTGGTGGACATTTTGCATATAAATAGTAATAATAATTTTTAAAATTATAAAATCAGTGCTCACCTAAAATCTTTTCTTTCAGTAGAGATGTCCACGAGGACCACCATGGGAAAATAAAAAAAGAATCATTTCCTAGACTGGAGATGAAAATTGGCATCCAGAAGTTGGGATTGATGTTGCTAAAGATAGTTTTCTAGGTTCTTGCATAGGAAAAATTGCTTTTCCATCTAAGTGTGATTAACAGACCCTGTGCTTCAGGAGTTGCCTTGCCTGTTCAAGGTGTCTTCGCTGGAGGGTACTGTGGGACAACAGAATATCCCCTCTGAAGCCTGATGGCAAATGAGGCACAAGAGTTGTGGATGAGTCGAGATAAACGTTGCTGTTATCAAGCCCTCAGACAAAGACTTCTCACCAAGTCCTGATGGCTCACTGGGCAATTGCTCAGTGAAGTTTGTTGTTGTTTTTATATAACTCCAACTACTTCTGCTACTAGGTCTGGTACAGAAATTGGATTTTCTAAATGAAGGAATGTTTGGGTTTTTTTTCAGTCTTTTCTGCATTTGAACAAGGCAAAACTGTGTTTTTTTTTTCCTAACCAAAATGGAAAACATTTTCAGACAAAAGCCAAGTCTTGAAATTTTCAACCTGCTGCGTTTTTATGAGTTGTGAGCGGTTGAAAAGAAGTTTATAGCAGAAATCTGAGTTGGGCAGCTATACCACTCCGCTGGCTTTTGCAGAAATGGTCCCACTGAGGGGAACGAGCTGCTCCTGTGATTTTAAAGTAGGGACTGCAGAGCTCTACCTCTTCAGAGTGATTATGGCTTGTACTCCCGCTATAATGACAGGGCTTCTGATTGCATTTATGGATGTAATGGCAGTAAATAGTGTTCTGAACTCCACAGCAATAACTCTTCTGAAGTCCTCTATCCATTGATTCGTGCTACCAAGGCAGAGTACACACACGCAGCTGTGTTCAGATGGAGTCAGCAGCGTCCAGGTATCTCTCTGCATGGAGATATTCTGTTGAATGACCAGGACAATATCAAGCTGAGAGTAGAAGTTGATGGATTGATTTACAAAAAATAATATGGCTCTCAATTCATTAAAAGATTGCTTCATGCTGCTAGAGAAGTCTGATGATCTCATTAATTAGCAATAGAAGTAAAAGATTAACAAGTTGGCATCTGAGTTACGTTGGTGGATGATTGAGCATAATGTGGCACCACAACAAAGACAAAAAACGATTGCACTATGTTTATTATTCTGGCATTTGGTACTACTGCAATAGTTGAAGATTAAACCCTTAATCATGAATATTGATTTCTCTGGGATCTAGAATGTGCAAGCAGAAATTGCTCTACAGCTGAGATTCTCCTGTTATCTGTGAAAACAAGTCCAGATTTTCCTGCTAACACACATTCATGTCAGTCCTGTCATGCTTTGAGCAGGAAACCAAAAGGGCAACTTTAGCTTTTCTCAGTAAGTTGATGAAAGGCATTTGGTCACAGAGCAAAACACTGTTTCCAGTGTAGGATAGCAAAATAAATACGCTTTGATACAAGAGCTAGAAAATATTTGCTATCAGCTGAGCAAGCACTGCCACTTCTTTTGAGCAGGTCTGTGTGGTAGTTTCTCTGAAGCAAGGCAGCATGAGAGGTTACTCTTCTGTCCGCTGTTTCCATTGTGTAATGAGGACAGTCCAGTCACTCTCCCCACTCCTATGTGCAGAACTATTTCTGGGGGTAGAGCTGTGCTCCCAAGATGTAACTGTAAGCTGGTGTTCTTCATGGGTTTTGTTTTATCTTGTATTGACATTGTGGGCTTTTTAATAGATTTTATAAAACATTGACCTACTTAAATTATCCTGGAAAAAGGGAATTAGCTGAATGTGCAGCAAAGTTCACTTGACAGGCAATGCCCGCGTTCAGCGAAGCTTTCTAGGTGAGGTGGGGGCAGCTGCAGTTCCACTGAGACCGCCCCAAGTGCCTGATGCAGGAGGAGAAGATGGGAATTCTCCAGTGTTGGCCTGGCTCATTTTCTTAGAAAGGCAGATGATGGCACGTGGAGAGGTGAGAGGTGTTAGTGAAGGTTGAGTGTAGGGAGTCCTGCCCAGGACTCTTCTGTACCTGGTAGGTGAGAAGGAGAAAAGCGACCAGAAGTGAAAATGTTGTCAAGGGCTGTTGGGGACCAGGGAGAGAAAGCTGGTGTTGACAACTGCTTTTCGTTGGACTGAAAGTGGAGGCCGGCTGAATGAACACCACGAGCGAGCTTCAGTGCATGTAGCAAAGGACAGCGCAGTGATGGCACTGAAGTGGCTATCGACTGCAAGCACTACCTTAAAATCCTGTTAGATTTTTATTACTGCTGATGTTAAATGAAATCCTCTGATGCAGCTACTGTCCTAACACCCGGAAGGGGATGCGCTGCTGCGTGAGAGGCAGGTCATTGATATGCAGGCATTAACATGACGTGCACGGCTTTGGTATGCACAGGTTTTCTAGAAATGCAGTAGCTAAAGCTATTCAGATCTTGACAGGCTTCATACAGCTCTGAAGCACTACTGTATATTTTAGTGAGCAGATACTCCAATGTTTCCTACCAATTTCATCTTATTTGCAAACCAGGCTGGTTCTTTATCAGCGGAGTAGAGAGTGCTAAAGTAAGCCATAGGCTAAAACCAGGGAAGTTACAGTGTAGAGCAGAAGTAGCAGATATGCTGACAAATGGAAAAAATACAACATTCTTACCTTCATGAAATTCCAGGCAACCAGGAATAGGATTAGATTAAAAAAGCCATAATAGTGTGCAGGTGGAAAATGAGACTCTAAAGACCTGAGCCTAGAAGTGAAGGAAGGAGCACATGGAAAAGGTTAGAGTAGGAAAATGGCAGATAGGAAAACAAGTCACTCCAGGAATTTATTAGAGAAACCCAGGGAAGTGAGGTGGCATTTCATGTGAAAATTCAGACTTTGTTCCTAGTAATTAGTAGATAAAAGATAGTGTGGGTATTGAAAGCAAATTAGTTTAAAATAAAAGACCCACAATATGGCTATTTTAAACTCCCCTTGCCTTCTATCTGTCGTTACAGAAAGCCATTAATTTCAGAAGAGAGGTATCCAAAAATGTTATGAAAACCACTAAAAATATTTGAGTCCACTGATGGGACATCATCAGCTTGAAATCAAAGCAGTTTAAAAGAAAAGTGGGTTGTTGTAGCAATTGCAATTGCCCTTCATTCCCCTGCCAGTTCTCCTTGCAAGCACCTTTTCTTCCTTTCACAGTTCCCTTTCTGTCCCTGTCACTGTGCAAAAGCCCTAAGCTTTGGGAGCTATGTGGGAGAAACAGTAGAACTGAACATAGGCAGTTGACCGTAATAAACAGACTGAAAATGATAGAAGAAATTAAATTTAAGCTTTTTTTCTATCTTTAGAACTGCTGTTCATCTGGGTCTTATTGAATTAGTGAGGGAGGGCTTTTTTCAGAGAAATATCATTTAAGTCGTTGGTGTCCCATTTGAAGTTAAGAGTGACTCATGGGGCTAGAAATTTCCTGAGGGGTAGTCTGAATATGGTAAAGTTGCATTAATTTATGAGCAATACTACTGCAGATTGATGTTCCTTGAGGGGCTGCAGAGAGGTGAGAGTCTTTTACATGGAGCCATGAGCCTCTGAGACTTTGTAGTGTTCATTTTCTGTGTATATTCCTGGGTAGGCACACAGCTGCCTTTTAGCAGTAACTTCTCAAAAATTACATTACCTTTCATTTTAAAAAGAAAAAAAATGTTAAAATATGCATGAAGAAAATTGGGATAAGAGGGGGTTTGTTGAGTTTTGAGAGACTTCTCTTCCTCCTTCTGGTTCTGTGCAAAATTTCAGATTCTTCCTAAATCATTTATGTTGAGAAAGGTCCTTACAAGGTCAGAGAACTCAAGAGGTTGTTGTCTGAAGAATGAATATCAATCTTTGGATAAAATTGTATTTTTCTTACATTGTGTTCAGGTTTTTGAGTTGAAGAGCTATTACACAAACCAAAACCAAAGCACTTTAAATTCCTGAGTAAAAACATACCTCCATCTCTTCAGTTAATCAGTACATCCTGTCTTTATCTTACACTGTGGTGTTTGCTTTAGTAAATGGAGACCAGAAATTCCTCTGTTAAAATAAAAATGAACATAACTTTTAAATAGGATTGCAAGAGCCCCTCTTCTATGTGAAGAGGTGAAGATATGCGGGTTGCCATTTAAATGTTCCAGGATACATCTGCTGTTACAAATAAATGCTCTCAGTCAAGATAATCCTCAGCAGCTGTTAAGTAGCAGAGTTTCACCAGCTTCTCAGAAGAGCTGTGCTGATCATGAGAGCAACATCTTTTGATAAACAGGGGGTTTAACTTCTAGGGGAGCAGGGAGGGAGTTGGCTTTCGCACTTTTATAATGCTTTGAAGAGCACTTAGAAACTTAGAAGTGATTCCTTTGAAGATGCAAATGTGTGCACCCAGGTAGAGCTTGGTCTGACTCATAAACATTTGGGTTTTTATCCGTGTTCGTGCAGCCTTGTCCCGGTTGAGGCGGGCAGGCAGGGCTCTGTGTGGGTGGCTGACGTGCCTCCTGCCCATGGGGTGGTGACCCTGCGCGGTCGCAATCTTGATGGCACGGAGGCTGGCACCCCTCACGAGTTCTCTCTTCTCAGAATCTGCTTTTGAAGAAAGAGCCAAGGTGAAATGTGTACTGCTCTCTGCACCCCTACCCTGTGGATACGCTCAGAGATGTCCTGTGTTTTGTTTTTGAACAGGAAAAGCCAACAACAATGTACAGTGGGATGAGGACTCCGTAGAATACATGCCAGCCAACCCAGTCAGGATCGCATTTGTCTTGGTTGTTCATGGCAGAGCTTCTCGGCAGCTCCAACGCATGTTTAAGGCTATTTACCATAAAGACCATTTTTATTACATTCATGTTGACAAGGTAATATATCACTGGTTATAAATTGCCTGTCTCACCATCTGTCAGTTTACCCATCTTTGTCGTCATCTTCATCTTCTCTTTACCTCTGCTGCAGAGTGCATGTCACTTTTTGTCTCCATCTGTTATGTGTTTGGAGCCTCCTTTTTTTTTTTTTTCATCTTTCTTGTTATCTTCTTTATGTAACAGCTTTCATTTTTTCTTATATGTCTATGACTATCTATCCATGTCTGTCTGTTGTACATTTAGTTAACAGTAATTGATAAGTTGATTCAGGCTGACAGTGGTGGTCCACTGGATGGAGCACTGACCTGAGGTGCCTTGGGCAAGTTACTTTATTTCACATTGTAAAAAGGAGATAGTAACAGTCACCTCCTTTGTGACAGCCTTTCAGGATCGACTGATGCCAAACGATAAATAAAAGCTAGTCACACTGATTAGTGATTACTGTAGTTATATTAAAAAGAATTAAACAGGGGTCTCTGTGCATTTCCAAATTAGCACTTAGCAAAAGAACCTTCTGCACTGTAGTGAGAGCAAAGCCATGGCAACACTCAGTGAGTCAAGAAGTAGTGTTGGTGGTTAGTGAATACAGGGAGGGACGATTTTGGACAGAGTAACTTGAATGTATTACTTTTTTCTCCTGTAAAGAGATCCAATTACTTGCACCGGCAAGTGCTCCAGTTTGCCAACCAGTACCCAAATGTGAGAGTCACTTCTTGGAGAATGGCAACTATTTGGGGAGGAGCAAGTCTTCTGTCCACCTACCTGCAGACCATGAGGGACTTAATGGAGATGAATGACTGGCCTTGGGATTTCTTCATTAACCTCAGTGCTGCCGACTACCCAATCAGGTACAACGAGTATTTTAAGAATGTACATGTTTTATTCCTGAAGAAAATATGTATTGAAGGATATAAGGGATGACACATCTGTGCTGTGTTGCAAGAAGCAGAGGTCAGAGGGGCAGTTTCTTCTGTCTTACAGCAGAAGACTCCCCTTGGGTGAGGCTGGTGTCTGACAGCCACACTTCAGCCAAGGAGACAATCACCTTGGTGTACCCCGTGTGTCTGCTGCTTACCTAGGAGGCACTGCGGCTCTGGGCAGGCTGGCAGCACTGGTTCTTCACTTTTACTGAGGAATCACAGGCTGCTCTATTTACTCATTTCCAGCAAGGGGCATGTGCAAGACAGGATGAGTAAAGTAGCAGGAAATACTGGAGCTCAGCAAACAGAGCCTAGGCATGAAGAGATCCTCTCAGGGCTCTGATCTACAGCTTAATTTGATGTCTTGGAAAATGTTGAAGGTATGAATATAGATTCAGTGAAGGTAATGTTCTCCTCTTCCTTTTTTAGTACTACTTCTGTGGAGGATAATGATAGTAGAAGTGACAAATAAGTTGCTAGGAGTCAATTATGTCTTCAGCACCAGCCGTTGCCTGAATATCTTTATTCAGATGGTGTCAGGCAAAGAACTTCTCACATCACCACATGACAAGGCTCATAATTTTAAGTGAAATGATATTCTTTCTGGATTTACATAATCCAGGCCCCACAGCTGCATTTTGTGAGGTTTACTACATTTTGCAAGAATAGATAGTCCATAGAAAACAAGCAATCAAAAAATCCCCCAAAACTCCTAAAAAGACCCAACCCTAAAAAAAAGAAATGTCCTTCAACTATTGGTTTTAGGCTGCAAGAATTATTAAGAAAGGGTGAAAAGGAAATTCTCCTTGTGACTTCTGTTTCCCTGTATGTCAAAATGAATTGAGGAAAGGGGAAGTAACTTTCCTGGGAGATTTTCTGATGATAATAACATAATACTCTTTTAATACTCATAGGAAAGAACTACATTGGTTGCTTTCACTGCCTTTTGCTGATTGGGTTTCTGCAAGATATCTCTAAAAGTATGGGACCATTCCTTAAGCTGCTACTCAGACAGAAATCCCCACTGAAGTGAAAAATAAAAACAACTCATGAGCATATGTCTTAGGAAGGATTTTGTGAGAACTGACAAAAGGCTTTATTGGTGGAGCACATTTCTAAGCACCATCGGTGAAATGCAACATCCTTTACGGAGAAAAATTAGAGAAGACCGCAAGAGTCGCAGAGATTGCATTGGTACTGGACCATGGGGATATGAATTAAGAAATCACAGTATTTCGTGTTGCATCTGATCTAAACGCTTTGGTGTCCAACAGTAAGAGATCTAACAAGTTTGACACATCATCTTGCTTGTTCAGAAGAGTGTGTAGTTCCCTGTGTATATCTTGAGTTTTGAAGAAAGCTAGCTTGGTATTCCCTATCGTTCCCTTTCCCAGGGAGGAATGCTGCACTGATGGTACAGGGCGGACTAATGCGAGTCCATAAAGGGGGATGTAGGTGACGCCGCTTTGAATCGAGTAAGATAAATTGTAAATCGTAGGAGAATAATTTCTGAAGGCCTAGTACAATTATAGGCTAGGTCCAGCAGATGTATCCATTTATCCTTCTGCGGTGTTGAGCCCACCCAAACCAGCATGTAGTGCTGAGGCCATGACCTGTGGTTGTCTTAACTGCTCTTACTTCCCTCTGGAGCAGTTTAAACCGCAAGGCCAGATGGGATCAGTCACTTACAGACACGGCCATAAACAATCACAGGATTTGCTGGGTGGACTGTAGTCAGTGCAGTGTTAATCGCTTCTTTGTAATAATGCTGTGATATCTTGCAGTCATTCAAACTCTAAACAAGTGCCATTCAGCTGGAAAAACTCCAGGCACTCGTTCCTTCATGGGGAAAATTCTTGAAGGTCGTGCTTCTCCATTGCAGCCGCCGTCAGAGCTGCACGGTGGGCTCTCAGCAGCCGGGCAGGTGTCTGAAGGGCTCGCTTCCCTTTCTGTCAAAGTATTCCGTTACCAGGACTGATGGAAATGTGCTTCTTCTCTACACTGTGCACTTCAAGAAAAAGTAGAAAGGATTTTTCCAGTACTACAACTTTAATTACAGTGACTTATAGGTACTGTTAAATTTTTTTTAATATGGGGTATTACAGCTATAAACCCTGGAAAATGTTATGTATATATATATGAGTTCATTTCATTTTTGTAGTAGAGATGTTATAAATTAATACTCTTTATAATCTTTAGGAAAGCATTAGCTCTCTGCATACCTCGTAGAGAGGGGATTGTTTTTTCAGAAGGTAGTAAATAGGGTGTTTTGAGGGTTTTTTTCATTTTTCAGACCTCACGCCATGATTTGTAAGATAATGGGCTGGGACAGTTTACACTTCTCTCACTGGTTAGTCATATTGCAGTGGGTTTTGCTAGGTTTCCCTGCACAAGAACATATGAATTTTGTGGATTAATAGTTTTTATCCAGAGCTGCTTCACATTAAGCTTTCGCTTCCCATCTGCCATTCCATCTGTAGCACTGAAACCTTTATTACTTCTCTTTTGATAGTAAAAGCTAATCCAGCCTTCTAAGTCAGAAAAAACACATTCAATGTGTGGGGTTAATACTATATGATGAAGCCTAAATTTGTCCTGGGAGCAGTCTGATATATTCACAGGCTACATTACAATTGCTAGGAGCCCTTCATCCTTCAGAAGAGACATCCAGAAGCAGATGTCAGGGATCATACTATATAAAGGCAGGGGGGAAAAAATATTAGAACCGTTTGTTTTGGGAGGGAAACAATTAAAAATGTGCAAAATAAAACATATGCAAGCCAGGAAAATTTAAATACTCCTATTCTTCTTCATGCCTTAATGTGTCTTTTGTGAAGTCTGTAGGTCCAGCAGCTACCACAAAGGGGGTCCAAATCCATGTGCTGCTAGTTGTTACTGCAGATACCTGTCTGTTACTGGCAGACAGATACTGGACATATAGGTGCCTCCAACAGAAATACTGTGTTTCCCTTTAGTCATGAGACAGTATGTTATTTATTGGCCTAAGTGAAATGATGGGGTGCATTGTGTGACCGTGACTCCATTCAGCTCCATTAAACATTCTCAGCAGGAAAATGAGGGATGAAATGGCTAAAGGCAAACCTCTGCAAGCAGCTCTGAGATGGGAGGTTGTGTGACTACACCTCCTTTTGCTTGGAGGTTATTAGTAAAAAAAGGGCACATGCCTTCCAGGTTCTCAAGAAATCATCTTGCACAGTCATTGCATTCATAAAGAAATGAAAGAAACCAGCACCTTCCTTCCTTTTCCTTAACTGCTTTAATTTTAGTGGCATTTTTTCGTGATTTAAAGTCGTTTCTTTTAAAAGCCTCTTTCAAAACTCTGTGGGAAAGCTATTGATGTCTTTAACCTATTACTTTACATGGGTATCTATTTGCATTATTTATTGTCTCTGACAAACAGCATCAGGTAGTCAACCTTATGTTCAGGGACTGAAATTTCACTCCCAACAAGGTGAACTATGGTAGAGCATCTATTGAAGCTGAATCTTTAATGTGCATTGCAAGAGTCCTTGGATAACGTGGCAGGTGAAGTGTTGCACCACTTAAATTAGGAAGTTTAATGAGATCATTTAACAGTGAATGTCATGTCAGTGCTTACCTGGCCACAAAGCTTGTATAAAGAATACACTTAATGAAACATTTGAACTATTTATAATTTACAGTAAATCACTGAGCCTCAATCACCAAAGGAATCACTAAATCTAATTGTCGGCTAGTGCTTGGTCTTTAATAAAGGTCAAGAAAAATTATTAGCAGAAGCCTGGGGAGTGCTTCAGAATAGTAAGAAAATAAAGTGGCTTGTTGATGGAGCTGGCAATGCAGATACAACTACATTTTCAATTATGAGCAATCAGGTATAGAAAAGGAACATAAAAGAGACTCAGTGAAACTACCTGTGTTTTTCTGTTTGGCACTCTTTTAAGATAAAGGTTGCAGACCCGTATTTCCATAAAAGCCTGTGTTGTGAAGACTCAGTCAAATGAGACACATTCAATAGCGGTTTTGGTCTGGAACGCAAATGAAATGAATATCATAATCCAAACAGCGTGTGTGGAGGGATGGCTACAGGCTCCGGAGAGTCAATGGGATGATCTGGCTGGGACTGGTCCTTTAAACAGGTGCCAGTTTGGTGTAATTTATGGAGGTGATCTTTGTCAATCAGAATGACGCTCAGAAATCAAAAGAGATGAACTGGCAAAGAACTATTGACTGACCTGCTCTTGTTTCATCGTGTTGTCCTCTGATGGTCAAAGTAACATTGTTAATGCTAAATAGCAATATTCATTTACAGATTTAAGTGCTTCTTTGGAAACTTGAGGGATGTCCTCTGAAGCAGGTAAAACTTTTCTCAGGTCAGTGTCTCCAGCCCAATCAGTCAGCAGCAGACAGGCAGTCTGACTCCCAGCCCTGCATTTCATCCAGCAGTCCTGCACTCCTGACTCTTTAGGAGAGTTGTTGGCAAAGATAATCACCCAAAATCAACAGTTTCATTTGAACTTGTGCCCAATCCAAATGTGGTAGACAGCCTAGTAGTGATAAATTTGTCCTTTCACTCAGTTGGTCATCTTCACAGCTTTCACCTTTAAATAACTTAGGTGACCGGGTCCAGCATTGGGGCTGTACCAGGGCTGCTGCCTTTGAATGTCAATAAAGGAGACCGAAGACAAAATAACTGTGAGGAATATTATTTAAAATTTTTCCCTTCTGCAAACAGCCAGATGAAGTATTGGTTAATACAAAATCAAAGCGATGCCAAGGGACCTTGTTCAGAAATCAGAAAAGTCTTTGTCAAGAGTGAAAATGTGGGAATAGAGGGAGTGGGTCTTACGGTTTTCATCCTGGTGGCGAGTGGAAATAATTAAAAGCAACAGGTTTTAGAAAGAAGTTCAGCCTTTGGGAAAAATTTTTTCACGTTATTTTTCAGGTCCCAGGACTGTCTGGGAGAACTGCAACATCTTTGTTTCAGCCACTGGCCCTGCAAAACATGGGTTTCTACCACTCTATATAAACTACATCAGGGATGATTTTTGCTCTGTCAAATTTACCATGACCTGCCCAGATTTCATCTGGGCAGTTGACTGAACGATAGAGTCTTTGAAGCAGGTCACTGGCAGAAAAAAAGTGAGAGAATAAAGTTTGTATAGATTGAGTAAACCAGACCTGAGCTCTCCATCTGCTTCTGCAAAACTTAATGGCTTTTGCAATGTGCAGGCTTGAAGTGCAATACTGGAAATGCAGGAAGACCTGTTCTGAAAGTCAGAAACAAAGAACTTAGCTTTCACATGCTCCAGCTTTGTGAGAAACGTCTAAGAACCAGTTGTGCTCTCCTGATGGATATGAACTTGGAGATCGCAAAGCCAGCAGGGCTGATGGAGCTGTGTAATGGCAAGTAGGATCACCAAGCCCACTACCTCAAAAGGCAGTTCCACTCTTTCTCTTTGTCTGACTTGTCATCAATTTGACTTGACTGAACAATTCATCTCACTGACATTCAAACGTCAGAGCTGTTTCTTACAGATATTTCCTTCCTGGCAACGCGTAACGGGACTGGTCATGGAAGCCTGTATGAAGGATACTGACATTCCAGGCCTGAATTTGACCTCACACCCCATACAAAGCCACCAGTTTCAATGCTGCCCTCACATGCAGGCCCACTAGAACGTGCCAGGCACTAGGCAAACAATACAGGATTCTGTAAAGTGCCCTTTCAAATGTTGTCCTGAGCTGAAGCACCGGTAAATGCTATCTGTACATCTGCATGGGAGTGCAGAGCAGGCAGCTTTGCAGTACATCTGTTAAGATGCCAGCACCTGAGGTTTCTATCTCAGTATTGTCACTGACGTTGTATACGGTTTTGTTTGCTCAGAGTATCTTTATCTGGCAAGCCAGACGTCAATCCACTCTGAAGGCTTCGCAGGGAATCTTTTTTCCTGTCCAAAAAGGAACTTTATCAGTGTTTTTCTTGAATCTACATTCTCTGAAAATTTTAGATGTGCTTCTTTCTTAAATCCCTCAAATAACCTTTTTGCCTCCTCTTTCCTCAGTTTGCCGGCACATTTCCTTGAGATTCATATATATTTTGAAGGTTATCTTTTTGGTTTGCTATCCCACTTCTGTGTTTTACTGCTAAATCATAATTTAGCTGTGGTTGGTAAAGCAGTGGTTTCGCACGTGGTCATAAATGGGTGGGCTGAAATGTTGAAATTATTGTGGCTTAAAAATTTTATTTTCTTCTGATGTTAATGTAGGCCCATCCTTTCTCTGTGCAGCCACAGCAGCTGAGGTTACTCTTTCTCCACCTCCCCTCCTGGGCTTAAGGCTGTAAAGCAGCTTTTGCGTTTGGAGAATTGTGACATCTGCAGCTGTTAGTAACTTTTCAGGATATTTAGTACTTCTGAAATGTTCTACATAGCAGCTTCAGTCTGGCAACAGAAATAAATGCACCCCAAATTGGAGACTGGGTTGACTATCCAGGCATCTCTACAGCACGTTCAGATTAAAGATAAAGCACATTTTTAGAATATCGGTATTACTCAAAGTACCCTTGTACTTGGCAGCATGTTATCTTGTTGATTACAGTGCTAAACACTCAGCCCTTCATCTCTTCCTATGTGAACTGAAGCATCTGAGCCAGCGTCTGAGACCACTCAGAGGACCGTCTGGCAGATGAAAGCCCCAGATGCCAGGCTTTACAGTTTGATGGGCATCGCAGCATCTGAGCACTTGCTGGGCTGCCTGGCTGGTATCCTCTTCTCTTCTGTCTTGGCTCTTGTGCTGCTCACAGGGAGGTTCTTCAGCAAAGAGCCGAAGGGTTTTCATCTGTTTGCTGTTTGCTTTCTGGATACAATTTATTTTTTACTTATGACTGAGAAAAAAATCCATCTCCTAAAAGACAGTTAAATGTGACTCTTCACTGGATACCATTAAGCCCCATCTATAAACAATAGCAGTACAAATGTTGTGCTAATGTGTTCCTAGGCAACACAGTTACATTTTTTGTCTTCAGGATACTAGAGTAATAACTAGAATAGTATTTTTTTAAGGTAACTGATGTGTTGGGGCTGAGGAAGGCATTGAACAGTATGAGCGACCTTGCCAGCTCAGCTGTTTCTCCTTCACAGCTTCGGGGCCGTTTATGAAACACGTTTTTCACTTACAGCTTGTCATTGTGGACAAATAGTCAGGGGTAACCAAGTCAAAAAAAGGGTCCATCATGCTCTTGTACTTTAAATCCATGGTTAGCAAAATTCCCCAGTAGCTCTCCCATACTGGCAAGCCCTTTCCATGGTACTTGGCTGCTCATTGCATTCCTGGGCCTGAAGCTACAGAGGGATTTGAGAGTGTAGTGGATGTGGGTTGGTAGGTAAAGCTGAGGTGTGACTTGCTCTCCTGCAGCTTTGCTTCAAGTGGCTTTTATTCTGTGGATTTAATTGTGATAAAGGTAACAGAAGCTGCAGAGAAACGGGTCCTCGTGGTGTTTACCTGGATTTTATGAGCAGAAACTCTTTCATCTCCCTTCAACTGGGTTTTGGGTGGAGTGTTTTTTTTTTAGAAAGTTCAGTAAAATCATTATCAAATTCCAAAAGCTGAAACTACTTGAAAGAACAAAACTTTCCTATTATGGCATTGCATTCTAAACATACTTTCCCTTCTTGGCCTTTCTGAATTCTCTCAGGAAATTAAAAGTCTGTTGAAATTGCCATTAAGACACTTCTTTCTTTAGATTTCAGGATGCCACTTACAATAAAACAACTGCATATCTGGTGGCAGTTCAAAGAGAAGATGAAACAACAACGTGTTATTATACTGTCGTGGGTTGACCCTGGCCGGCCGCCAGGTACCCACACAGCCGCTCACTCACTCCCCCCTTCACTGCTGAACAGGGGGAGAAAATATCTCCAAGGGCTCAGGGTTTGAGATAAGGACAGGGAGATCACCCTCATTTACCGTCCCGGGCAAAACAGACTCAGTTTTGGGGAAATTAGGTACATTTATTAAAAGAACTAATCAGAGAGGAGTAGTGAGAAGTAAGAAAGAGCAAACAAATCTTAAACAGAACACCTTCCCCCCATCCCTCCCTTCTTCCCGGGCCCAACATCAATCCCGGTTTCTCCACCTCCTCCCCCCGAGCGGCGCAGGGGGACAGGGAATGGGGGCTGAGGTCAGTTGATCCGACGTTGGTTCCACCGCTTCTTCACTCCGGGGGAGGACTCTTCACTCTTCCCCAGGGCCACCGTGGGGTCCCTCTCACGGGAGACAAGCTTCATGCTCTCTTCTCCGCGTGAGTCGTCCCACGAAGGGCAATTCATCACAAACTGCCCAACGGGAGACACCTCACGAGGGGCAGCCCACCCCTCGTGAGTCTGAGGCGCAGTCCTTCAGGGGAAACTGCTCCAGCGTGAGCCACCCGCAGCGTCCCAAAAGTCCCACCGGCCAACCTGCTCCAGCGTGGGCATTCCTCTCTTCCACGGGCTACAGGCTCCGGCAGCGACTTGCTCTGACACGGGCTTCTCACGGGCTACAGTCCCCTTTCAGGCATCCACCCACACAGCATGGAGTCCTCGGTGGACATCTACGCGGTGATCCTCACGGTGGACCTCTGCACCTCGCCCATGGGCTGCAGGGGGACAACCCGCTTCACCATGGTCTTCACCACAGACCCAGGGGATTCCTTCTGCTCCGGCGCCTGGAGCTCATCCTCCCCCCTCCTCCTTCTTCACTGACCTTGGTGTCTGCACAGACTCTCACTCCTCCATCTCTGTGCCAGCTGTTAATGGCGCAGTTCTTTTTCCCGTTCTTAAATATGTTTTTCACAGAGGCGTTCCTCTGCTATCACCTTACTGATAGGCTCAGCCTTGGCCAGCGGCGGGTCCCTCTTTGTAGCCGGCTGGCATTGGCTCTATCAATCTTGGGGAGCTTCTAGCAGCTTCTTACAGAAGCCACCCTGCAGCTCCCCCCCCGCTGCCGAAATCCAGCCAGGCCAAACCAAAACATATACGTTTCCCAAGTCACTCTTAAATAGTTGCGAACCTAAAGACCATTAAACGGTGAGCAAAAATGTTGCTCCAATTCAGTCTTTCAGTGGTGATACTGAAATGAGAGGAACAGATGAGAAGAGATGAACTCTTTGCCTCCAAAATAGGACTAAGAGATCAGTAGTATTTCATGTTAAAGATTTTTCAACCAATTTATACATCCATTCTGGTAGTGTCTTGATATTAACGCATGCACTCTGACATTTTCTCTGTTCGGGATTACTGCATGTGAATGAGCTGAAGGGCTGAATTGATTTAAATTCTTTGCAACAGAATTAAAGCTGCTTTGGAACAAGAGACATTTTTATTTAAAAACGTGTTTCTGTATAAATAAAACACGGTACTAACCCACCATGGTTACAGAGCAAGGGTGGCACAAGCGTACAATCACAACTGGCTCTTCCCTTTACTCTGATCCAGTGGAAACTCCTTTTTCTCCAGAATTGCGGTGCAAGTTAAGAGCCAACTGGCCACCAGCTGCCTTGCTATGTGACATACATGGGGAACCCTGATGGGAAGTACTCTATTAACTTGTATGGAGGCATCCAGCATTGTTCTGTCTGCCGGCTGCTGCACTTACGGAAGTCCCTACGACCACACCACGTGCCGATGCTCTGGTCCACAGCCTTTGACTGCAGCAGGATGGAGGAGAGTAGTTGCCAGATATCGATGGGAAGGATGAGGTGGGGATCTTCCAGTGCTCTCCCTTACATGGAAGTTGCTGTAGAGGCTACTTTGCCTTTGTTTTGTTCTGCAGGGAACAAATCCCGCTTTTTTTTTTTTTAATAATCCAGACTACTACAACTAGCCTTCTTTTATAGTTTTTTCTCGAGTTGAAGTGAACCACGGGTTCTCTTCTGATCTCATGAGTAAATAAGACTATTGATTGCAGCTCTGTTGAGCACAAGCAGTGAGTGGGAAGACCAGCCTCCCAACCTCCCAGTTGTCTTCTCATCAGCCCAGTTTTATCAGTTAATGGATCTATACATTCTCCTTGTAGTTTTCTCGCTCAGACCTCCTCTCTTCCACGTTTGTGCCCCTCATCCCAGCACTACATTCTCCACTGACTTGCTCCAAACCAGTCCCGACGAAGTAGGGCAGGTCATCAGCTGGCACAAATTGTCAAAATAAGATTATTGCTCAACCCAAATAAAGGTAACAAAATGTGACCTTCTGTTGTTAAAACCAATTAAGTTTCCTTCCATCAACTCTCAGTTCATTATCCCTTTCACCCCCAGGCCCTGTTCTTCCATCTTTTCAGGCTTGGTGCAGAATTAATGTTAAATCCCATTAGCCTGACCCTGTTCTCCCCATTTTGCCTTCTGGTCCTTTGAATTGATGGGCTGCGACAGGTTGATTCAGCAGCTCAGGGATCAAAGGGAGTGGCGGGCCCACGAGGAGCTTCGGGAACGGCCTGACTTCCTCTAATTCACTTTACTTTTAAATGAGGTTTGTGAAAGGGCCGCAGCAGCAGGGTCTCGCTGGGAGCAGCTCTTGCCTGCATCCCTGGCCCCTCTGCTAGTGGGGTCCCACCTCTCATTTTTGGGAGAACTTTTTGGGTACGAGATTGTAGCCCATCAGTGGATGAGTGTATATTCCCTCTTGCCTTTTCCTTGGAAAGTGTGGGATGGGAAGAAAAAAAAAGTTTCTTTACTCATATACACCTTTCCTGCTGCATCAGGAGGACTACCTGCACTCAGAGCAGTGAGAGACTATGTTGGCCACTTTTGGTCTACATTTATGCCGAAAATTAAATGTGTCACTTAACAGCTGTACCCAGAAAAGCAAAGATTTCTCATGAGTCTTCAGTGTCCAGATTGTCACAGCTAATTGAGGATTACGCAGCCCGCAGTGATGGACTTTAAATCTGAGGTGGGTCTGCTGGGTAGATCCATCCCTCCCGTGCAGCCTGATACGTCTGCATGTGTCACCTTGCCTTATCCTGCTGTGTGTGACGATGAGGATCCCCACCCCAAGGTGAGATGCCTGAGGAGGGCAGTGCCATGCACACGACTACATCTCCTCGCAGATGCCGGAGGGTCTCCGCATCGGCAGCCCCACGCTCACAGACAGGTGTGCGGGCAGAGCTCTGCCATGAGGAGAAGGGTAGAGAAGGCTGCAGTGTTAATACTGCTTGTGATGGAGTTTACTTCGCTAAAACACTCTCAAAGTCTCTTTCTTCCCACTTTCTCGGAAGGAAGCAAGCATTTCTTATTTTAAGACTCGACCTAATGAGCAAATAATTTTTCTTATTGACTTGTACAAATAAAATTTCAGATAAATGTTGGAATGTATAAATGAAATTAAGTGAATACTTGCTTTAAATCTATATTCACATTTAATTTTAATTTCTTCTTTTACACAAAACTCCTAGTAATTCAATTTTAGAGGTGGTGGAAAAAAACTGCTGAATATAAAATATGCCATGTAAATTATACACAGTATAAACAACAAAAAGATCCTGTTCAGCCCAATAGCTGGATTTTTTTATTTTAACTGTAGTCTCACTAATTTGAGTGATGGACTTTCTGCAGCTCACTCCACTTGCTTATTTAATCAGTGATTATTGTTTTCATCAAAATGGGCTGTATCATGTAGGCAGATGAGGTTCAACATGAATATGCAATGGCAGACAAACACTGAAAAAAACTCAAAGTTGAGAGCATCTTCTGTACTAAATAAAATCCCAGTGCTTTGATAAACCTAAAAATCTATCGTGTTTAGTTTTAATAATTAAATATCCTTGGGTATTAGCAGCTGCTTAGGCAAGTGTTCCACTACTTGTTCTATTTTCTTTTTTTTTAGATACTTTTCAGCAAATATATTAAACGGGCTCAGCAATTTTTGTGAGATGGGATAGTCATGCTTGTCTTAACTCTTTGTAGGGCTGCATCCTTACAACTGATATCCTGGCATCCACAGGAGGATGGCCTGTGCTCCATCAAAAGTTTGTATGTTAGCTTGTTAAATGTGGTAGCTTTCTATATTGAACTTTGCATTGATGCACTTGGTTAGTAATGGAAGGGCTTGTTATTGTAATAATAGATAAAGGCAACTTTGTGAAAAGTAAGTTATTTTGTCAAATATATTTCAGCACCTGTTGGAAGTCATGTAGTGGCAGCAATTATATTTTCTGCCATTCTGACACATTAATGAATGTGCCTTGTGGAAAAAAAAAAAAATGTTGCTCAAGAGCTTTTCCTGTGGAGAACTACCAACCATGGAACACCCAAGCAAGGAAAAACAGAGCAGTTCTCAGAGTGATAGGAAGACAGTGCTAATTTTCATCATGTTATGATTTCCCATAGCCCATTCCAAGAACATAGAGCCACGTTCATGGTCTAGCTTATGCTGGCATAAACTGAGTGCAGTGCGCCGATTTTGGAGCATTACAGGTATGAAGACAGAATGAAAGGCACTTTTGCATAGAGATTTATCAACTGTAAAGAGGATGGGAAAAATGTAAATTTTATCAATTAGATGAATTGCGAGAAGAAACTTGTTTCACTGTTGAGTATACTAAGAATATCAGTATTTTAAGGAACAAGATGATGGTTAATATGTGTACACCTTTTTTCAAACATGAATCTGGTAGAGGAATGGGCAGAAACTGCATTTATGAATGTTTCTGTCATCCCACAAGTTATTTTTTCTAGTGGGAGAAAGCCCTTTTATACGAATTAAATAGATGATGTTTAATGTCCCTTCCAACCCTGACAATTCTAGGAATACACTGAAAAGAGAGAAAATAACACCTAAGGGGTTGTTTTTTTTTTTTGCAAGGTTAAATAAATAACATAATTAAATTCAAATATTCTGGGCATAAATCCTCTTTAAACATGCATCTCAATGTAAATAGCAACGTGGCTTAAAGCTGTGTAGCTAACCTGTTCAGGTACACTGTAGCTTCCTGCTCACCGTCTGTCAAACTGATGATTTATGTCAACACTCGACTTCCTTATGGATCGAAATGGAAAATATGATAGACCTCTGACAGTATAGTATTAAAAGTACCTTTCCACAATGAATTTTCAGCAGATAGCATGTGTTTATTAGCTTTACACTCTGCATTCAGTCACTTCATACGGCCTTAATAGAAAAAGGTTAAAAACGTTCAGACTTGAACTCACTGATGTCATCCACCTAACGGGTGCAGTTTTATCATGAAAATCACAATTCTTTCCATTTATCCTAACCACAGCTACCTTGGAAAGTTGCTGACTAAAGTGTTAGCGGCAGCTATTAGTGGAAGGTCGGCTAGAGTGACTGGGAACATTGGCCTCATTGTACTGTGTCTGAACCCATCTGGCTGCCTGTGACAAGTTTCCCATGAAGTCCTTCGCAGTATGCGCAAGCTCACCACCTGCCCCTGCCCGCACTGTTGCTTCTCCTCCCTTTGTATCATTAATTTGGGAAGAATTTGTTTTGACCCAGGGCGATGAGTGGTGTTGGCTTGTCCTCTGAAAGTCTGCCCTGCGGCGTGGAGAGTGAGTACGGACAAGAACAAGTGATTGATGCTGTGGATTGGGGGCGAGTGGAGCTGAGCTCCTGAGGATCCTGGCCGAGCTCTGCAGCAGAGCTGTGCCCCTCCCTGGGCCCCGTTTGGGCCAGAATCCCACACCTTCCACGCTGTGCTGCAGGATGTTGCAAAGGCAAGAGAGATCCGAAATGCATTTATGGCTTATCCCTTATATGCCTGTTAACACGGCAGGGGTGATAATATTTAACCATTGACTCTACCAGAGAACGAAAATTAAAACAGAAGGTCGTATGTTAGGCTATTTTTTTAATTTGCAGGTTTGTGTTGGTGGGATCAAAAGCCAAAAAAGCTCAAAACGAACTATAAACATGGCAGAACCAAGATAAACAGACAAAATACAGCTAGACAAGTTTTTTGTATTCCAGGCAGACAGAGGCTGAAGTGTGAAGCAGGTAAATGTGGCAGCTTGCTTTCTTAAATAGTTGTTGCAACTTCTCTGTCTTTTTTTTTTTTGCGTGTGTGCCCATGGACAGAAGTATCTACTTGCGGACACAAAATGGACCGATAACAAACGGGTAATCTGCTTAGGCACTTCAGGTTAGGAGGCTTGGCCCATATTTGGAGCTGAGATAACTCTGAGTAAACACCAAAACTTTGGGTTACTTTTCCATAAATGCTAAGCATTTTAGATCAGGCTATAAATTGTGCTGTATTTTTCTCTTCACAAATCTACATTATTTTAATTTCCAAGTACAAATAATGGGAATGGCAGCAGGGCTTGATAAACAGTTTTTGCCAGCACTGATAAAAAATGAGGTTTTTTCCATACATGCAATTCAACCAAATTGACATTTCTTGTGAATGTGGTGGGAAAGGAATTTTGCTTTACTACAGTATATACCTTTAACAAATTTTCTAGCCCTTATCTAAGTTAGACACACGTCTCTGCCTTTACTTAAAAGTATTTGTTGAAAATAAGCAATTACAGGCCTTTTTAGCAAAGGCTATCTGTCAGGCACTCAAGCTCTGGGCTAGCAGGATGAAAAAAAAAATAGTACTAGTGGTAATGTGCTGATCATTCATAAACTTAAATAGAGAAGTTAGTAGAAAATTGTTTAACAAATCAGGGTGAAACATTTGCTTCCTTTCTAGGAAAATGCCTCTGAGTTAAATGCATCAACACCAGGTTATTTAGGGAATAATTTATCCTGTGCGATTTTGTTGGATTATTTCCATGTGTACCAACCTCTGTGCAGTTGCGCATTTGGAAGGAGGCTTGGAAGCTTTTGTTATTCAAGTGTTTTCTCAGTGCATCCATTGCACACATGTTATGTAGGTTTAGCGTTTGCATAGAATTAGATCTGTGAAAGGAAAGCTACCTTAAATAATGCATTTTATTATTTTACTGTAAAATACATAGGTTACTTTCAAATTGGGAAAAAATAGGCTGCATATCACAATATTACAGGATAATGTTTTTCTTATTTCTTTATTTTTTATCACAGCAGTAGCAATGCCCAGAAAATGTCATTATCACAGACAAATGAGTTCCTCAGATCAGTTCAGAGGTACTCTTGGGGCTGAGGGAATATTTTTTTTCAAGTTTTGTGAACATCAGTGAGTTAAATCTGAAATCTGTAGTAGAGATGACAGAGGTACAATTGGGTTGGCCTCCGTGGAAAAGTCTCCCTAACAACCGTACTTGTGCACCTAAGACATCTAAGATCAGTTGAAGGTTAGTTCTCAGCTCTTAATCTTGTGGATAATCATTGCCATGTGCTGGTTCCTAACACATGGGCAGGTAGACCCTTACCCACAGAGTAATTTAGGAGAACATAGTGCGAAAATCATGTGGTTTTAGGAGAGCTGAAATTGTGCTACAGTTAAGCCTGTGCTGTTAAGTGCTTTACTAGATCAGAGACACAGTGATTGTGCTGTAGTATGGTGTGTCTGATAAGATCCTGGATAATTTAAATGCCTGTGTTGAAATTACACTATATAATAATTGGAAATTGGGTAGATTACTTTATACCTAGCAAATAGCTAAAGAAAGTCAAAAGCAACAAGTTAAAAAGTTTTAATGAGTGCCTGTGGTGGGTGTTTTATTATCGTAAATCCGTGGGGTTTATTAGCTGATACAGGCTTGGAGATTTTCATCAGCCAAAGGCATTTCAGGGTTTCATGGGATATAGCTGGAAAACATTCCAAGCAAATGCATATTCTGTTTTAAAAGAATAATGAGATGTTGAGGGCTTTTATAAACTCCAAAATTTGCTAAACCAATATCTCTAATTAGATGAAGAAACTCTCTATAGAGGCTTTGCATCAACGGCTGTGCACATAGCAAATGTTTTAAGCATTTACATATCAAATACTGCTGGCAGCGTTTTGGCTGCAGTCCAAAGCTGTAGATAGTTTTAATCACATTTGTTCATTAATCCTTGGTGGAATTCTCTTATATGGTCTCTTTAGGATTTTCATTTAAGCATGTGCTGCTGCTTGTCAGCGGGGGGCTTATTTATTTATTTTATGAATGCCATCTGAAGCCTTGAATTTATAGAAAAAAAGGTTATGAAGTGGCTCAGGAAGCAGAGGATGGAGTATATTCTTTTTCTCTCAGTAGATCTCTTTTGTACCCAAGCATTTATGTACTCTCGCTAGGAAGAGGGTTATTCAGCAGTGTGACATTTAAAGAAGACGTCCACTTTTTTGTGATTATGTTAGTTCTTTTTCATAGCAAACAGACAATGGTTGAATGGGAAGCGGTAATTGAAAATACAGCGAAGATGATTGTATTGCTAATAAAATGTCTCGAGAGCCGTACAACACTGGCAGAGCTGCTCTGAGAAGAGCTGCATCCCATGTGCTGACTGATCAGTGCCCGGAGTATCAAAATGCAGAAAGCTGATGCTTTGAAGCACGGGGTGCGATTTGCCAGCCCAGATGGCAGCACTGTTGCTGGAGCAGAACTCTCATCTCTCAAGTACTCAGGCGAGCTGAGCTGCTAAGGCAATAGTTTTTTTTTCCATTATCTTGTTCCTCTGTTAAACCTGACTTGAAAGACAAAACAAACCATTTAAGACAACACTGTTGTAAAAGCAGAGGTGTTAACAGTCACCTGGAGCCTTTCACATGCAGTTGGCCTCTGAAATCGTATCTGTCGTTCTCATTTTTATGGTACTGTTTTACGAACGGCTGCTGTTACAGGAAAAGGCTTCTCTGAGAAATGCCTTCCATGCTAATATTTGTTCTGTGATGGATAGCAGGGGCTAAATATAGCCTTCCACTTTCTTTGCATTTTTAGATGGCAGAATTTTTTTCTCGCTACAGCCAGGGTCAGGCTCCTCCGAGCGCTCCCTTGCACTAAATTGCCTTTGGGGAGAGAGGAGGAGTTGGGAGCATTGGTGAGAGGGTCAGGCTGCATCTCCAGGGGCTGAAAGTTGACTCCTGCCATGAGAGTTTTTTTCCTGTTGTGTTGCATTTGCATGGTTGATCATCTTGCCATAAGTATTTCCTGATCTTGTAGGCTTTTGCTTTTTTCTGATGAATCATTCCACTGTTACATCCTTTTGTGAGGTTACCCATGCACGCTGTGCACAGCCACCCGCCCGCGTGTGTGCTAGCCGGCGTGGCGGAAGGGCCAGTACGGATCAGGGTCCTTTACTGGAGTAGGAGGATCCCACCCAGCTCCTCTGCCAGGCGGTACCATGTCCCCAGCACACATGGCAGCGAAGCTTTCAGAGTGTGCCGGACGCTGTACAGGTGTAGGTGGGAATTTGCAATAATTCTTTGGCATCTCCTGGGTTGCTCGCCTTCCTGCCCGGCCCCTCGGGGTGCTGGAGGCAGCTGCAGAAGCTGGTGAGCGGGTCTGAGCACCTGCGCTCCTTGCGCAAGAGGGAGAGGGCAGCAGGGCGGGAGAGCCTCAGGCTGGGAACAGTCAGAGAAGGAACTCTCCTTCTGCCACAGGGGTCTTGGCAGCAGTGGCGTGTCCTAATACTTTATGATAATGTGTTAAGTAAGATTAAATTAATCACTTACTGAAATCAATGAGCTTAACCATAATTATTAGAATTTATTGAAAAGCAAGTAGCAAAGTCAAAGGCACTCAGCTCTTCCATTTCCAGGCTCTTGTGTGAATGTTTGCATGTTTAACCGTGGAGTAATATCATGCTTAACCCTTGAGTAGATGAATTTGCCCCATAATTCCAGTTTTCTCTGAAGTATTTTTCTTCTCTAGGGACCTTCTAGAAATAGTTTATTGGCAAAGGGCTGCTGGGGCTGCTGTACATCTGGGCTCTGTAGGGCTGTGCCTTCTCACAGTCCCTGGTCCTGGGAAAGGAAGCTGTGGAGAGGAGTCAGGCGAGTACGGGGGGGAAGTACCAAACTTTGGGCACTGAGAGAACTTGTGACAGTTTTGACTTGTTTCTTCTGACTATGTATTTGCCTTTGTCATTCTTGCTTCAGAGGCCCTTCATTGCTGTTTCAAACCACATAGCCTCCTTGCCCTGCTCTCCCAAACGCATTCCCCTTTATGTTTGTTACTCTTTTTTTGTCTGTTCAGCTGCTTTCATGATACTTGCCTGCCTCCCCAGCACTTCACAACACGGCAGAGCTGCCACTGTGTTTGCTGACACCAGTGTTTACCATGGCTAGGGCTGGCCCCCTCCCTGCACGCGCGTCTCTCCTTGTTGGGGCTATAGGTTCTTGTGCAGTAGCATTACCTTTAGGTAATGCTGAACTGATCATGTTTAATAATTTTAGCCGTTTCCAGTGTTCTGTTTCCTTAAAAATGGGCATGTTGTTCTGTAAACTCAGGCTATTTGAATTGCACAGAAAGCAAGCGTACAGCCTAGTGTGGACGTGTGCATGTTGGCGTGGCTGATATAGCAGTAATTTACTGGGACCAGTGCTGTGAATTGTCGCAACCTAGGCACACACAGATTCCTTTCGCTGGGAAGGTACCTTTCTGCTAGATCAGAAATCAAATGGCTAGGAGACAGAGAGATGATCTATACTTTGTGAGCAGATAAAATGCAGCCCGTAGCACTTTTCATGAAGTTTGAGGTAACATTGCCCAGTCTAGTCCTTGATAAAAGAAATAGTTTATAGACTAAGTCCGGGTATTTACCTGAAATGAGGACATTTTTTGCAGATCTCACTGGTGAGCTCAGTTGAAGCAGATGGCAAGCTGAAACTTCCTACCTATGACCTCACCTGCTGAAGCAGAAAATAAACTGAAAGAGATTTTTGGCAGCACTGCCTCTGCCGCAACATCCATTGTGCTCTGGAGCTTGGGCTGGATTTCAGTGAAGTTGGTGGCTTTTTGGGTTGCAGCAATCTGTGGTCCCCAGGACTTTTTTCTTACTGTCACTGCTCCCTATTTTAATCAAGAGAGCCTCAGCTGTCTGGAGAACCGCAGCCTGCTCTGTGCCCAGGCAACCCCCCAGTTCCCAGCCCAGGCTTGAGGGGAAGCCCCAGGATCTATGCTGGGACAGGCAGACCAACACCAGCCCATGAGAAATACCCCTCTGGAGAGGGGCTCGGGGCTTTTGCCGTGCAGGAGCAGCCCATGGAGCACCAAAATAGTAGAGTCTGACCCAAGAATCCAGCGGAGCAGTTGCTCTTTCCTACATGGAATCAAATGGTCTAGTTTCCATACCTGTGTGCTGCCAAAAGCTTCTGAGCTTTTGTTCTAATTTCGCCAAGTTGTTATGCAATTGTATAAGTTTTGACATATGAATAGTGTCATTGAAGTGTTTACTACTCCTTACATCCTTCAGGTTGCTCCTGTGTTCAAGAACCTTGCTGAATCAAGGACGTTTATATTAGCCTTCACTATCTTCTAAGAGTAACAATTGCTTATTTTCCTTTCCTCCGATTCTCCAAAGACTTTCTTAATCTATTTTCACAGCTCTGAACTAAGGGGATCTCTGCTCTTTCTGCTTAGGAAAAGATTTTGTGCCAGATTTAATCTCAATGAATTACCCTTGAAATTTGTGGAGCTATAGCAGAATTTAATGTGGCAGTGTGGAGTTGATGTTGCTCCCAGTGATGTCTTCAGGTGAAAATCTCAGCTTTCCATTGCCTTACTTAGAGAAGAAAGTAGGCCCATGTCTTCAGTATTTCTCCGAAGGAGTGCCAGAGGCGTTGTAAATAGCTGGTGCCAGAGGCACTGCAATCGTGTAAAGACTCTGCTGCTGCTGTACATGAAGAAGTGTGGTAGCAATCTGTGCCAGAGGCGTTTAGGAAATATACCCCTGAAGGCAAATTTTTCTGAAAGGTGAGAAGGATTTTAGCAACTGCATTAGCATCTATGGCACGTTCAGTACCTTTGATTTTCTTTTTAATGTCATGTGGTGGAGTAATTCGGAGGTGATGTGCAGCATCCTCATGATATTGAGCCAGAAGAAGCAATTTGAATGAAAGCTTAATAGAAATTCAGTGTGCTCACATGCTGAGCACAGAATTGGTTGACTGCATGTATCTAAATGTCACTAACTACAAAGTTTTACCAAATGGAAATGTGATGTTTTATTTCCATGTTGTGAACACATGAAAAGATGTAGAGTTAATTGACAAAGAGTAAAATGCTATGTAAGTTCTTAAAAAAAACCAAAACCAAATAATTAAAAGTAGGACCAAGATGCCAGCAGTCTTTTGAAGAAGTGGGAAAATGTCAGTTATTAATTATTTTGAGAGCTAAACATCATGTGGGCATTAATAAGCACTATCTAAAAAGTGAGAAGCATTGAAAAGTTTGTATGGCAGCCCTGAGTTCAAATACACTTGGTAGAGCACTGCTGAATAACAAAATACAGGTTGGTGAGCAATCTAGAAATGATGAGTTTTATTGACTGGTGTGAATTGTTACTTCAGTTGATTTGATTTTTATCCTGTAAGGAAATTAAAGCTCAAGCACTTCCAAACTTGGTTATATTTCTAAAGATCATCTTTGCGTGCTAGCTTTTGCCTAGAAACTCACCCGAAGATGTCAGCCATTGAAACCATTTCATGTGGAAGCATTGCTAAGTAAATTCACTAAATGCCTATTCATCCCAGTAAGATGGAGAATCACTGGAGCAGCAAATGTGAAAATCTGCACAGCTTACTATACGGAAAGCAGTCTTCTGAGGTTGCCAAACTGAGATGCAGAGTCTGACCCTGGGAAGTGTTGCGACTGCATGGAAGGAGGGTCTTGGGCTCCTACTGCCTGGTCCTTTGGGCTGGGTGATAGGCAGGTGCTTCATTTGGCCTGGATAACATCAGCGAGATGATGAAGATAGTTTACTGGGCTGATAACATTTCCAAGTTGCTGCAGCCTGACCCCAGAAGTTAAACACTTTTTACACAGGACTCTCGTTTAACTTGGTTTCCTGTAGCTTATAATAATGAAATATTTTCAAGATACAATACTATTGACAGCTGGTTTATCTTTAGATTTTCTGCCATCAACTCCATTACAGACCATTGCCTAAATGGTATTGTATCTATAATGTTGTGGTTTTGAATGCAGCTCAGGAGATGAAGATCTCTTTAATGTGATTTATTCAGTTTTCCTAAATATGCTGACCTAGATAAATAGAGAAGGGTTTTGCTTCGTTGTTAAAGAAATAACAGACCACAGAAGCTGTCAAGCGTAAATGCATTCTTGGACATGTCAGCTGAAATTTTGAAAATACTGGTGTCAGGTTGCCAGTCACAGTAATTGGAATTAACCTTCTAAATTCCTTTGTTCCTGTTAATTATATTGGCATTTTGACATCCAAATTCTCTTGCTTTATGCATTCCAACCCTGACCTCTTCTCTATTACAACTATAAAAACAAATAAATGTCAAAAGATACTTCAACAAATTCCCTAGGAGAGAGCAAGCAAAGCGTATGTATAATGGGACTATGAACGCAGTCATCTCACAGCTGGATTTTTAAAAAGTGCTGAGCAGTATTACTTAGTACATACTCTATTACAATGCTTAAAACATGTGTCCAGAGTTGATAGGAAATTCATTAAGATATAATAAAGCTGTGCTTCATTCCAAGTACAGTTCCTGAGCAGAGGGAGGCAGTGAAGTTTTACAGCAGGATGGATGTTTTTTCAACGACTGCCTCCCTCAAAGAGTCTGTGGATGGTCCCCAAATAAGAACAAGGAGTATATAAATTACTCTAGACATAGTAGTTTTTACAGCGTAAGGGAAGGAAAAGGGGTTTGGGAGCATCTCTTAGTGTTTAGTGGCTGGCCTAGCCCTAACACGCAACTTTTGTGCATTTTTTGTTCTTTCTCTTGCAGGACAAATGACCAGTTAGTAGCATTCCTGTCCAGATATCGTGACATGAACTTCTTGAAATCGCATGGGAGGGACAATGCAAGGTAAGATGGTCCTTCCCTCAGCTTATTTTAACCATGGCATTGAGAGTTTTTGCATAGTGGTGGTTTCTTAGTATTATGTGCGTGAAGAAATCCCTCGTCCAGGAAAGAGAAGTGCGTGAGGAGGAAACCCTCTCTTGAGGGCGGTTGTTTATTGGTCCAGAATGGCTCCTCCCCAGAGTCACTTGGCAAAGATGCTTTTGTGGAGAGGGAGACGTTATGTAAACTGGTGGCTGCTCCTTCCTTGGGGCTTGGCACAGACCAGTGTTCTGGGAGAACGATTGCCCCACACGACAGCACTTCCCTTCCTCAGTTGGTCCCAGCCACGCTGGTGACCAAGACCTGCACCAGCTGGGGTCTGCAGCCCAGCCTTGGGCGAGCAGAGGGTCTCTGTGAGGTGTGGGAGCCTGTACTGGCCTGCATGTGCTGGCGAGGGGAGGATGGTGCCTGGAGGGTTATTGTGTACTGCTACAGTTTTGAAGTCCTTGGATCAGTGTCCCTTTTCATCCACCCTGCGCAGGTGTCAGGGAGAAGAGGATGTGCTGTGTTTCCCATAACACATGAGTAGGGCTTACAGCTTTGTGATTTGAGGGAGCAGCAGGGACCAGACCCCATGTTTCCAGACTCAAACAACCTCTGCAGGTAGAAGGTCTTTCCCATCTGACTGCAATGGTCCTTTGTTCCTCTTTATTGATGTTTTTGCTTTTCGTCTTTATTTCTGATTTTGTACTGTAACAGGAGTCTCACAATAGTTCTGGCAACTCCATATGCTGAGTCCCAGTGGCTCTGCACCTAAAAATATTGGTTTATTCTGCTTGGGTCACCAGATTGTCTCTTTATTCTGTAAAATGTCAAGTGTACTGTAGGACTGGGTTCAGATAGTGTACACACACAATGTGACACACGGAGTTGCTGGTTCGGCACAGCAGGTAGGTAAAATAACACACAGGTCTCTCTCACTTCATGGCTGCTCCTGCTCTTGTCCACGAGATTTATCAATTCTGTCATGTTCTTCTTTAAATGAAGTCCTCACAAGCATTCATCTTGTCCATGCAGAAATTCTATACAAAGTAGTAAAAAATAACACTGTGAGGAATAATATTTAAATCCGAGTCAACAGTTTTTACAGGAGAGTCTCTGGTTTTGGAAATGCAGAGTGTCAGAGTGATTGGCAGGCTCGGCTCTAGCTGGCAATAGTGATTGACAGCAGAGTTAACGTAGAAAAGGGAAGAAAAATGGCCAGGGAAAAGCAGTCAGTCTCATGCCTTTTTCCTCCTCTGGTGCACCTGATTCTCCTCAAAGTCCCTGAGCTGGCTGAGAAAAATAACTAAAGAATTACAATGTACCTGCATCAAGCTGGTTCAAACGTGCCAACCTCAGCTGGGCCAGAACAATTTAGATCAATTAAACACACTAATCTGGTATTAATTTAATAATAAAATGAGCTAATGTGCCACTTGTCCTCCCCTCACCGGAATAACAACCCATTTATTAGTTCAGCGGTTCCCTTTGACTGTATAAACAACTAAATACCTTTTAGCCTATTACAGCATGTCACCATGTTTCATCTTTTCTCCTGGATTTCTACCATAAATTCTCTGTGCATCAGGGAACATAAAGTGGGACACAAGTGCAGACTTGCCATTCCTGTCTGCTGTGATCGTGTAGTCCCCAGGTCCCATAAATGTTTCCACTGCTGACCATCGGATGAATGGATCCTTTCACGTCTCCCCTGGCAGCTCCCCAAAGTTTCTGTCAGGGGGGTGGAGTGGCTTCCCTCCTCCTGCATAGCCCAGATAACTGCAGGGACAGGACTCAAGCCAGCCGCGGGAGCGTTCGGTAAAAATTCATTCCGCTGGTGTCAATAGCTGATTAAAAAGCAGTTAGCACTCTGTATTGCGGATGGATTTTCAGGTCTACATCCTCCTGTTTAGAGAGAAATTGTATCTAATGTGAAGATCTGTAGCCTGATCTTTCAGTTTTAGCGTTTCAGTAACACGGTTGTGTCTAAAGCAGTAGGTGTGTGGTTTGGTCGGCACGTCTGACACCCAGTTTCCAATTGACTTGCATTTTATGCCCAAGGTGTGTAAGCTGTGGTCGTTGCCAGTGGTGTTTATCCTTGTAGGTAGAATGATAACATCTTCTGAGCTGAAATACTGTGTTTAAGCACGGGCGGGTGGGACGAGACCAAAGGCCTGTCTTGGCTGTCCCTCACGTCCTGCTGCCTACAGCCCGTGTCCCAGGAGAGCCAAAGAAGAGACGGGCAGTGGGGCTTCCTTACAGGGTTCTGCCAACCTGTGACCTTTGCTTGGGGAACTTCCACAGCAAAACATTGTGACTTGGTCATTGAAGAGTAGGGGATGATTATCTTTTTCTGTTAATTTTTCCAGTCTCTTTTTAAATTTTGCCATTTGCTTTGCGTTGTCACAGCCCCATGGAAAAAGATATCCCATGGAGTGAGTGGTATGGCCAAGAGCTTAGTAAAGATCTAAAAGGAGTTGCAACAGCCTCAAGGTTTGGCAACAAATTTATTGTGGGTTGTTTTTTTTTAAAAAAAAAAAAAAAGAAAACAAAAGAGAGTTCAGCTTTTGGAAAGGATTTAGGACACAGGACAGTCTCCAAGTTATTGGGCAATAAAAGACTCCCTTGGGACATCCTATCTCAAAACAAACTGGAACACGATTTTTTTTTTTTTTTATAAATGGCTGGTTGAAGCCGTGATAAGGGAGAGGACACTGGACTAGACTGACTGCCGCCCCATGTACAATAATAATTTTGCCGTTTCAAGGTGGTTTTCTCAAAACACATGAACTGATAATACAGGAGCTCAGCATTCAAATATCACTGAAAGCAATGTATAACCCTGCTATTTTTCGTTTAAGTTTGGCTCCTAAACAATAAGCTTGTCAATTGTGGATGTCTGTTTTGTAAACAACTGGAAGCTCTGAATTTTAAGTCACCGTAGTCCTAGGATCACACAACGAAGAGAGAAAGATCAGAAGTGCCATCTTAAAACCAAAATGCTTATACACTCAATTACGATGTACTTTGTATTCAAGCCGTGTTCACAATCAGTACATGTTTTACTGCCAAATAAGGAGAGAAACCAGGCTTCCTTTTATAGAGTGAAGTTTTCTTTTAGTTATGCCAAAGTCATTATAATGTGCATCACTCATTTTCCTTTAGTGGCTTCAGAAAAGGGAATGGACGTGAAAATGGCTCCTTAACTCAGCTGGAGAAGCATTACTTCCGTAGAGAGACGGATGTGTGAAATGAAAGTGCGTATAGTGGCTGAAATTGTTACGTAGTACTTAGTGGGCAACACATTTTCTCCTCTTTTCAGTGCCTGAGACTATTAAAAGCAAAAGAATAACCCGGTAGTTCTGTAAGCTGTTACAATTTGAAACACCCTGAAGAGTTGGGTTTTTTGGCAGGAGCAGCACCTAGGTGATGTGTTATAAAATATAAAGATCGTCAAATGTGGCATCTTCAACAACAGGCAGGAAAAAGTTTGGTTTTTAATGGAAAACTTGCCACTCGTCATTTGGGAAACAGTGTGAACATGCTGTGAAGGCTGGATGCTCTTATATCTTAGAGGAATCTGGAGCTCATAGGCAGAATACAAATACCTAAAGAAAAGGCCATTAAATGTTTGTTAAGTATCTTGAGTTCTTGTGCTGTTTTTTTTTCTCCTCCCTAACGCTGTTCTTTGCAGTTGCGTTTTCCCCTTTCTGGCTCCTGGATTCCAGATAGTTTGCAAAGTGTTGCCAAACTGCACGGCTTTTAGTAAGGAGCATCGTGAGCCCATCCCGGTTCTCAGAGGCTGGAGAGACCTTAACTCCCAAACGGCCTCCTTCTCTTTCAGCCCAGTTCTGCTGGTGTGTTTCTGTTCCATCGCCGTTGCAGACATGCCTTTTTTACACTGTGGCACATGCTGTTGGTTGGCGTTCTGTACAGTGAGTTGATGGTGATGGTCATTGGTTAGAAAATGGATCACATAGTAAATGCTTTTGTGTATTGCATTGACGAATTGCCCAGTACATACTCAAATTCTAGGGAAAAAAAATGAGAAATTATGCCTGCTGTTGGAATAGTTTAACCACTTGCCTCCCAGCAGCACTTGCCTTGCTGCTTATGTGAAATATTTGGTGTTTCATTTGGCTTGAATTTCCCTCAGCTATACTTTTCGTGTTGATTTTTCTTGAACACTTCAGTGTTCTGAAGCACACAGACTGAGATCTATTTTTTGCTTGTAAGTAGTTCATTCCAACAGTTGCATGTGAACTGTAGTGACTACAATAGCAACATGCATCTTCTATGCAAAGAGACTGCACTTAACAATTTTAGACATTACAGCTAACTTTCAAATGTTCCTTATTGCTTTGTGCTAAGCATTAGGGGAGCTATAAAGTCTTTACTGCTTCAGCTTGACAATTTGCCTCATCGTAGGGCTTTTATTTCTGCTCGGTTTTTGCTAAGTTGTCAATACAAAAAAAAAAACCACCAAAAAACGCAAGAGTAGGTTGAAGATGAGAGGAAGATGCAGTAAAACCAGCAATATATCTTGACATGGGACAGGAGTTGGGGAAACAGACATCACTAACTGCATCTCTCAGCGTTGGCTTATTTTTCATGACCGTGTTTTCACACCTGGGCTGTGAATTCAGTCCCTGTCCTCCCGAGGGGGACACCCATGCTGTCCTTCCCAAAGTGGTCCCCGGGAGCGGGTTGGCCATCCTTCCATTCACACACGCTCTGCTCTGCTGCCCCTTGAGATCTGGTGCCCTCACTATAGCAAATCCAGTGAAGAGAGAAATCCTTTATGGTGTTGTTGGTGTTTGTTTGTGCATTGGCTTAGGATAGTATTGTGTTTATAATATTTTCTTCAGAGAAAGGGAATTAAAGAAAAGAAGAATTCTGCTTTTGACCTCATAATATTTGCATTCAGGGTGCTGTAGTTTAAACACGTCAGAAAGCAGGTTACAATTTTTATTTCTCCCTCTCTTCTCTTCCATCTTTCTTATCTATACTGAGAGCTTTTTCATAGCCTTTTGAAACAGCAGGAATCGTGCATTCTGCACTTTCTGCATGCTGCCTGTCATACCAGGAGGAAATCTTCCTCATCTTGACAGATTAAGTAGGTGCTATTTCTTTTTGACATTGTTCCCTGTTTCAAGCTTCAGCTCCGCTTTGGGAGTGGGGGTCAGCCCTGGAGCCTTTTGGCACGACAAAAAGAAGTCTTGAGAAGCATACTGCAAGTTCATATCTTTAGAAAAAGAGATGTTTATCTCAAGGTCTATAGACCTTGTACTTAAATAGCCAGTTGTTAATATTTTCAGATTTTTTGAATAGAGTTAGTCATGGAAATGGGCTGAAGTCGGGATTGTGTCCTAATCAACTGGAAGTTCATCGCATACTCCATGGAGGCCAGGATTTCTGGCCTGCAGCGGGCAGGGAATGAAATGGCTCTGCAGGTTTGGGTTTTATGAACTTGCTTGTTACAAAGAATTATTCAGTGACTGGTTTATGGAGATACATTGTAGCCTAGAGATTGCTTACAAATTACTTGTTGCAACTGTTACACTCAGGATTGTCAAATTATTTTTCTGTGATTCTACTTGGTCACCTAAATTGCAAGTTATTTGTTTATGCTTCCCAACTGAGTGACTCTGGTAAGTGTTTCCAAGGTGGCTGTGCAAACGCTGCTGGCAAGACCCTCTCATATTTCTCATCCATAGAAATATTTACTTGACTTTTCCCACCAAAACTCCCTGACTTCTTCACACTTTTTCTAGAGGGAATTAAAAGAAGAACAGATAAAGTCCAAGCAATGTGCAGACTTTGTCCACATACATTGAGGAGAACATGAGTGTGGTGCCAGTGGAGGTCCAAGCTCTGCAGGTCCTTGCTTTGACATTTTCTTTCAACTCATGATGAATTGTTTTGCTGATATATTGTTAACTTTTATTCATAGTTTTTACTCTTGTATGGTGACTAATGATGAGGTGCTGGGAGGTGCACTCTGTTAACAGTGAAATGTCAATAGAGGATTTTCTAGGCAAGAGGCCAGAAAGAGGAACCATTTAGGAAGAAACCTTTCCACCTTAAAAAATAGATTCTTTCCAGACAAAAACCTCTTAGTGATGGAAGTTACTGATAAGTAATGTTTAGCAATCTGATGGTCTGTGATGCTTAGGAAAGTGTTATTCATTCATAGGCTTTGGAAAACAGCAAACTCTGTCTTACATATTGCGTAAGTGTGAGCATTCAGGAGTGAGGGTCTCTTATAGTTGCTGTGGTCTGCAGTGTCACTTGGAGAAAACTATTCAAAAGGGTGATATTTGATTTTGGTGCTTTTGCTGGTATTAAGTAACTGTGCAACAATGTTTATTAGTAGTTAAAATACCTCATAAGAAGAGCTGAGTTATCTGTTTATGTATTGTAGGAGCATGTGCTAAACATCTTACAAATGCTTTATGTGTTATACAATCCAAGAGTCTCATTTGAAATGCATTTATAAATATTTAAATACACTACAAAGTAAGAGGAGTTCCCTAAGCTGGGTTGCAATCGTGAGCTGTCTGGACAGTTAACTGTCTATACACAGCGTGGCAGACCACGTGCTGCAGGCAGTAGGCTTTTTGAACAAAGTATAGGAATAACCATCCAGAACCATATAAACCCCAAGGCTGCATCCACGCAGTCCGGGCGCAAACAGCACCTTTCATGTGTGTGGTTGCCTGATTGCTGAGCACGGCTGGCAAGACACATTCTCATTGTGCTGTGCTTGCAGGTGTAAATCCGGGCTCCCCAAAACTGGAGGCTGTTTAGGAAGAGTTAAAATTGATTACAAGTAAGCAGAACGCCTTAGATGGAGTGTTCTATGAAATAAGGTAAAGTGGTGTGCTTTTTCCTAATCGGAGTCTTGGTTTTTATTTTGTTTTCTCCTGGCTAACTCTCTCTTCTTACCATCATTATCTTTCTCCTGTTGTTTGTCTTGAATCAGGAGAAAGGGCAGGTGTCTTTGTCTTACGACAATCTCTGTTGTGTTTGGGTAACCGTGCCTTGGTGCAGTGGTACGTGTTTGTCCTGGAAAGCACATCTGCAGTTGTCAGAGGTGTGCCGGTCTTACCTGAAGTTCAGGGTGCCAAGAAGTACCTGAATTTTTCCGCATTCACTAAGACTGATGAAATGCTATTACTAATCCATTTTTTTCTACTTTAATTTCGGAGTTATCTGCTAGTGGCCTATAAAACCCAGGAGAGGACAACTTGAAAGAAGGATCACCATTTTTTGCATTTCGTTGCTGTCTCTGAAGCTTGGCGTGTCTTCATAAAAGGCACTGTTTTGGTATTACATTGACCATAACCAGAAACTAATGAAATACAACATTTAGACTAGAAAGAAAGAAGTAGGGTCATGCTTTTGCTCTTCATCTTGTTATGTTTCTTTTTAGAGGTGGCTGCTGCAGGCATTGTTGGATGGCTAGTCAAGAATCTTTATGAAATGTTTGTAGTGTTTGAAAGGTTCTGATTCCTTGGAAGGACCTGCATGACATACAATAAGCACATTTCCCTTTTCCTCAGGCAATATCCAATATGTTTAGAGTAAGTTCTTGCCTCCCTGAGTGCCAAAATGGCTATTGCTGGAGCATCAGTCAGCCTAGAAGAGAATCTGGAGGGCTTCATAATTAAAAAGAAATTATTTGCTATGCTAGTGCATTGTTCTGCCTAGGTGTAATGACTGTTTGTGAAGCAGACCCTGTAAGGGTGAGCCATCTGAGAAGTGCCTGCTTCCTATTCAGGTGTTACTGGTATTTAAAACCTTGATATGATGTTTCTAGGAAGGTTTCAAGAAGCATTAGCAAAAATCTCTTTTCAGGTCTCCAAAGGTGTTACTGCTCTTCAGTTGGGCTATTCTGCCTTGCTGGAGGATGAATGGTTGGAAAGTGCATTTAGTTTTCTTTTAATAACCTTGTGTAGGATTTTAGGGCAGAGTTTTGTTGTGAAAACACTCACGCTCCCAAGAATTATCTTACTTAGCTCCATATGACAAGATTTACTTGTTCAAACCGTTAGCTCCAAAGATGTCGTAGAACTGTGCACGTAGACAAAACAGGACCCTGTCAACTGTTCTGGAAAATGTGAAGTGTGGTTTGCTGGGACCTTCTCATCTTGAGTGTGGCTATACTCTTCTAGTATAGCAATGCTTTTCTGGTAGTAGCCAATTTCAGACAATGCAGCTGAAGCTGTAGAAAAGAGCCTTCTGTTATTACTCAACTTTAAGCTCTGTCATGTAATATAGGCTGAGGAAGTTCGTAAGCAGAGGGAATTTTGAAATGGTCAGTTGGGTTTTTTTGGTTTGGGAGTTTCTATTGCAGTCAGAGAGATTGAAATGGAGAAAAAGAATGATAAATTGGTGGAGATAGTTGGAAGAAATGATTTCATGGAAAAGAACTTTATGTTCCTATTTAAATATGGTCAATAAAATTCTATTATTTTCTTAAAATAATTAACTCAAATGAGCATTTAGTTGTGAGGGAAATAAATAGATGACCAAACTTTCAGGCACATTAATATTTGATTTGGAGATAACTGCATAAATATTGAATTTGAAGATTACATTCCAGAGCACTGCATTAAAATTGCAAGACTTTTCTATTATCCTTCATAATGGAACATGAAATTAGAAACTTGTTCATGGAAAGAAAAATTTCTCCACTCTCATCTACACATTTTCTGCACGGTTGTGTTAACAGAGGAGCTCTTCTCCTCATACTGTGAGAAGAGACATAGCTATCAGTAGGACATAGACCCCGAAGTCATTTACGGTCCTTTTGAAAATTAGTGTGCACCATTTCATAATTGCGTCACGGTTCTTTGACTGGTGTAGGACAAAACTTAAACCAGGGAGTTAGCCTACGGGGTTAGCACTCACGTTTCCAGATGCAGGAGTCCAGAAAGCTTTGGGGGGTGTTCCTTTTATTTCTTTTCCTCTTCCTTCAGCTGCATGTGTTTGAGGACCGGTAAAATGTCTTCTTGACTTCCTAATCCTAAAACATTTCTAAGAGCCCTGGTGTAGCTCTGCGTTGGTCAGGAAGGAAGCACAGATCTTGTAGTCCTCCTCGCTGTAGGTGCTGCAACTCTTTTTCGCCTGCAGTTCTCACACCGGGGGAGATCTGAGGTCTCCTGGATGTTAGTTAGCGTGGTGGTCTGGTGAGCAGTGTTTATTATTGCTCAGAACACGTGGGATGTACCCAACACAGCAATTTGCCGCTCTGAACAGCGCTCAGCCCCCTTGCGAAGGCGTGTGTTAATTCATGGCTGCCCTACTTCCCTTTCTGGGAGAGAATTCTGAAAATGGAATAACAAATAGAAACCTGGATCAGACTGTCTCAAAACATGTGTGGGCATCCAGTCCAAAGTGTTTTCAAACATAGATTGATTTTTCAGCCTTCTTTTTCTTTTTATATTGGTCTCAAGTAATTCATTTCCATAACTTTACAGTTCTGCAGTTGTTCCTCTTATTCATGGTTCAGCAATAACAAAACATTGTTCCCCCTAGACTTGAAAATGGAGCAAACACACTCATTCTACAGCAAAGAGCAATGCAATCGTATTTCTTCTGAATTAACTATACCCCAGTAGAAAAATTCACAGAATAATAACATAGGAGAAAATTGGTCATTTTACCTTTATGTACTGTTTGCTGTTTTTCAAGAAGCGTGCCCTTATTTAGACACAGAAGCTTGTCACATAGATGGTGTTTAGTCCCTGTTTGTGTTATGATTCTTCTGCAGTGGATTGTTAAGAGTTAAAGAACATTGCAGAATTTCCTGCCATACAGCTCTGTAACTTGCACAGCTCTGTCTTAGGACAGCAGAAGGTGTAAATGATGTTTAAAAGCAATCTGTTGATCTTTGCCTCCACAACTGAACGTATAAATGATTAATCATTTATTAAACCTCTCTACATTATTTATGAGCAGAACAGAAATATAAACAAGTGACCTTTTTCTCCTTTTTTGTTTGAGAAAGTAGCTTGTTTATTTATAGAGCTGGTGATGATAACAAAATACAAATTAACTTTTAATGACTACTTTTGCATTCCCTCAGATTTATCAGAAAACAGGGACTGGATCGTCTTTTCCTGGAATGCGATACCCACATGTGGCGCCTGGGGGACAGGAAGATCCCTGAAGGAATCACAGTCGATGGAGGGTCAGACTGGTTTCTCCTTAACAGGAAGTTTGTGGAGTATGTCACTTTTTCTAATGATGATCTGGTAACGAAGATGAAGAGGTTCTACTCTTACACGTTGCTGCCTGCTGAGGTATGTGAATTCAAAGCAATCCCTCTCTGTGTTCAAAACTGCAACGTTTGTGCTTGTCCCAAAGATCACCGAAGTCAGAGGGGCCTTCACCTGGTTTCATTGGGCTTTGGCTCAGCCCACAGTGGGTAATGAGCATTTTACTCCACGACGGGCAAGTCCTTTAGTGTTAGAACAACTTTTGCAGTTGTTTAGTTGCTTTGTTTGTTTGTGAGACTTTTTACAAGGAGTAGCTTTGTTTTATACTTTTAAGCCTCTTAATCTATTCCTGAACAATGAAAAATCCAGCTGCCCTTTGCTTGCAAATTGTTCGTCCACAAAGCCTTTGAAGGCTATTAGAGATGGCGAATTGTCTTGGTAAGTAGCTTTCCTCGCTATTATCCAGCCCTTTTCTTTAAAAATAAAACCCCTACAAACAAAGGTTTATTGTTCCGTTCAAAACTCAGCTACAAGGCATAGTCACAAATCATTTAGATCACTCAGGAATCGCTCTGGCTACAAGTGATGCAGAAGGGGAGTGCACACCAGGATGGGTTTGTGTGGTGTGCGGCAGCGTGTCGGGGAGGTATGCGTTATCTCCAGATAGAGTACAGAGCCTGTGCTACTCCTGCCTCAGCAGGTGCGTCGCATCCCTGACTTACCCTGTTCTGCTCCCAGGGTACGTAGCGTGCAGCCATCCCAAGGAAGACCCGGTGACTGCCTTGGAAACGATAACTTCCTTCATCGCTAGTGGCCCCTGAACATTTTGAGGGATTGATGAGACCGATCGTGCACATTGAGGCTCATTAACTTGCGGTGGAGCGCAGCGATTGTCATCTTTTGATAGGGGTTTATTATTCCACACACATGTTGACTAATCTTGCTTTCATCTCATTTCTTTTAAAAATCACCTTCTCTCTCCACTCTGATAACCTTTTCATCCATTATCTAGAAGAAATTTCTGTATCATTATAAAAGGACACAGGGCAATGGGTAATTGGGTAGGGTTGGGTTTTTTTCCCTCTCGCTTGAATGAGAATGGGTTTAACCAAACAGTTCAAGCATAAAATCCATATTCACTGGGCTGTCATTTAACATTAAAAAGGGTAGGGGGATTATTTGGGGGCCAGCCATGCTAATGTTAGGCTGGTTATTTATAGGTCTTACTATTGCTGATTTTAAAGAGAAGTCGCTGCTCCAGAAATCATCTCTTACAGGGCTAAATTTGATCGCATTCCATAGCTTCTTTCTACAAGGTTTTCTTTGCAAGATACGTAGCTGGTTCCTCAAAATCACGCTGCCTTCACTGACCTGTTAACCTGCTGTATGAGTTCCCATTACACGTGATTTATGTAATAGCTGATATTATGATGATATAATTAGGATAGCCCAATAGGAATGCCTTGCTGCCTTGAGTCAGCAAATAAAGACTTAACGATTTCAGATGTAACTGCAGGAGGCAGAGTGCCCTTCTGGTGCCTGGGATGAGCTGTGTTTCAGGACAAGGCCATTCAACTAGCAATACATTTTGGAGTGCTGGAGATAGAGACACACACAGAAGAGCTGCCTGAGACTGTATTTTTTTTCATAGTAACTGGGGTGATGGTGAAGGTTTGCGAATTGTCTTAGGAAATAACTTGAGACAGATCGTTAACTCATTGCTCAGGAAAATAGTCCTAAATCTGTTAGACAAGAGAGTAACTTAAAGAAGAGAAATAATGGGAATTTCTTAGAATTACTCATACAGCTAAAATAAAAATAAAATAATTGCTGGCACTGATGCCTTTCCTGGAGTCCTTTGGACTCCCAATGCCCAGAGCTGGTCATTGCAGAAATGCAGTTTTTCTGTGCCAGGTTATTGTAGCAAGGCCTTGACTGTGTGTTATTACAGTTTGACTGGGTCTGTAGTGTGTTGTAATTTTTTCATGCTCTGTGGAATGTGTACGTGTAGAGTCCTTTTCATATATGGCAGAGCAACAGAGCTTGTTAATTCTGTTATTTCGAAAAAAGACAAGTTGCCTGCCTTAGGTTCAGACCCGTGGGCTCAAGTGAAGGAGAAAATGGAAGCCTGAGAAGCTGAATGTACTAATCTGCTCTGTCTTTCTTGCAGTCCTTCTTTCACACTGTTCTGGAAAATAGCCCGTACTGTGAGTCTATGGTGGATAACAATTTGCGCATCACGAACTGGAACCGTAAACTGGGCTGCAAATGTCAGTACAAGCACATTGTTGACTGGTGTGGCTGTTCACCTAATGACTTCAAACCAGCAGACTTCCACCGGTTCCAGGTAACTGAAACAGTCTCTTCCCTGATACCCGCAAAGAAGCTCTTCCCCCTGTGCTGGGGTATGCAGAGCCGTCTGGCTGCATGGAAAGGAAGCTTTTAGCCCATCAGGCAGGGTGCAGAAAGAGGTGTGAGGAAGCTCTGCTCTTAATTTCAGGAAAATAAAAGATTGGTTCTCCTGTGCTTTGGCCCTTGAGACTTACTACTGCCTGTCAAGGTAACAAAGCAGCACTTCGGACTGCTTGGCATGGGTAGATCTGCTGTGCTAGAAAGGAGGGAAGCTTGACACATCTCTCGCTGTACCAATAGTACTTGGTAACTCTTGTGAATTTATTGCAAAGGGGTTTTTTTTGCAAAGTTCTTTCTCAGGTGCTTTCATGAAGCTCCTGGCTTTCATTGTTAAGCACTTTTTTTCAGCTTTGAAAAACGCTTACAAGTTGACTAGAGTGCCTGCTAGAGGTTTACACGGCACAAAACAAAGCAGTTTTTGCGATTCTGTTCACCAAGATGATTGTATTTAAGTTTATCTTGTGGTTTTGGGGGCCAGAGTCATGAGGCTTCGATCACTCAGGCTTGGCAGGACTGCCTTAAAAAGTTTAATTGGTTCCTTTGTGATACAGTTTCTTCAAGACAGACTAGAGAGGAAATCCTTGTGCTCAAGGGTACACTCGGTCTCAAGACTGTATCTGGCCTGTGTATCTTCTATTAAGAATGAACAACCATTTGTTTCAAGGTCACCAGATTTGAAATTCCATCCCTGCAGCTCCTTGGGGTTCCCTGCATAAAGCTTGTTTGTTCGGGCTTTGTGTGGGATGGGGAATGTGTTACCCTACAGCACAAAAATGATGACTGCTCCGAAACAGAGATCTTTTCTTTATTGCAATGTGCTGCCTACCAGGCCCTGCTGAAGTCAGTGACACAGGCACTCACAAAAAGAGCAAACAAGACATTATTTAAGAGAGGCTCTGCTGCCCTGAACACCAATCCCAGAAAAGTCTCCAGCACAGAATAAATGGCAAGTCTTAAAAAACTCCTGCCAGCCTGCAGAGACTGACCTGCTCCTGGCTGGGAAAACAATCCACAATGACATTTCATAAAACAATCAGGTAAACTGAGCTGCAAGCGAAAGTTCAAAATCAGAATAGATGTACAGGCAACTTCTGACACTTGCCTTTGGAGAGAGCCCCTCAGATGAAGACACCAGAAGGCTTGCTCGTGGTTCCCACGGAGGCACAAAGCAAGCTGCGGAGGAGGAGATCAGAGCGCCCACAGCATGTGCACTCTCAGAGTAAAACTGAGCATCCTCAAAAGCATTTTTCAACCATCTGGGGCACTTTTGAACTCCTCAGCACCTCAAAACTCATGCTCAGATGTGAGCAAGGCAAAACAAAGGCTTTTTGAAAGCTAATGGTAGGTGAGTAGCATATAAACCTATAATATACCCAAGACTGTGTCAAGTGCAGAGCAAAAAAATCTGTGCGGGACTGATCAGAAGGTAAGAAACCTCAGCCACAGATGGCACCCCTCCCAGAGTACTCTTACCCCACCACATAGCAGCGAACCCATAGACACAAAATGCTGCTCTGCCTCTTCTGAGCCCCCGTGCCACAGGACACTTTGCTGCCTGCCCCAGCACAGAAAACACGTGCCAGTGCTGCTCCAGGCTGGCATGGTGGTTACCCATTCCCCGGCACTTGGAGAACCTTCCAGACCAAGACAGCTGGGGGTGCAATGGAATTTGCACACCTACAGTTTGTTGGGTAATTATGTAGTTTTTACCTGAGTCTTACTGACAAATAGTCACAAAGGTGATCTTATAAGTCCTCTTTACTCATGGGGATGACCAGTTCATGTCCTTGCCTCCAGCCCATTGCTTGGGACGAAGTGTCATGGCTTGAAACGGGACCTCACTCCGGTGTCTTTTTCTTCTGTATCACCACAGCAGACTGCCAGGCCAACTTTCTTTGCCCGCAAATTTGAAGCTGTAGTGAATCAAGAGATAATTGGCCAGCTGGACTACTACTTGTATGGCAACTACCCTTCCGGCACACCCGGCCTCCGGTCGTACTGGGAGAACGTGTACGATGAGCCCGATGGCATGCACACCCTCAGCGATGTGGCCCTCACCATGTACCACGCGTTCTCCCGCCTGGGCCTGCGGAGAGCCGAGACCTCATTCCATGCTGCTGGAGACAACAGCTGCCGGTCAGTCTGAGCCTGCCTGTCTTTTTCTGGGTGTTTCAGGGGACGCGGGCTGGAGAGCCAAGCGCTGGCAGAGGTTCTTCTACTTGGCTGTGCTGGCTGGAGCGTACCGTCACAAACAGGGCCAGGCAGCTGCAAATGCACAGCGCTTATTTCCCAGAGTATTTATACCCGTAATAAAGCATTGGTTATTCAGGGTCGACATTATGTGACCTGTTTGCTGCACTTTTAAGGAGCTCCTCTCCAGTCTGATGAAGGCTGACAGGATCCAGTTGGGCAGTGCTACCCCCGCTGCTGTGTTTTCTTGATTAATTTCAGCAAGTGTATTATACCTGCAGCTCCTAAACCCTCCGTGTGATTGCAGCAGGGGTCATGTTCACCTCTATTATGCTTACCAAAAGCAGAGGACAGGATTTCAAAATTAATCTGAACACAGTCGGGTTAATGGTCCTTGCTTGTTTGTTCCCCTGGGTGCATACGTGATGTACAGAGAGCTACTTGCTGGAGCGCAGTTTGCCTGCTTGGTACAGCTGTCTGTGCCAAAAGTGTTGCGGCTGGTGGGATCTATTAGCATCAAATAAATAAAACGTATGTATGTGTAAATATACGTGCATATATCTATATAACTAATAAAGATTCTTACTCTTTAAAGGGAACCTCCCCTGTATTGTAGGTTCCTTTTTCACTTCTAAGCCTAGCAAGAAGAATTCAGTCTGAAAGGGATTTGAAGGAAGAATTCCTGGAGTTGGCTTCCATGGAATAGGCTCTCGTCACGGTAGATGTTTGCTGCCTGCAAACACATATGAAGCTGTTTACGTTCAAAGCAGAGAGGTTTCATCTTTTAAAGTCTAACTTTATAGTCTCTTAATTCCTTCAAAATGTATTTTTCGGTCCCTGTACTTTTTTATCCTAATAGAAAACACATACAGCCTAAGTCAGCAAATACTGAAGGCGGTTCTTGTGCTTTGACGGATGGTTTTGGCCCCTCTTGTGTTCTTGAGAGGGAACCAAATGTGCCTTGACCTTCCTACTTAGTCATGGAAGTGCTGAGCAATGTCCCATTTAGAAGGATGTGGCAATAAGTGATCCAGATTCCTATTACAGCTTTGTCAGTAAAGGTTACCGGTGCAAAGCAATAAAAGATCAATAACAATTAGATAGAAATAATCACTAGTAGCATGCCTGCCTTATATGAAATAAAGGCAGACCTAAGGAAGTCCTGGGTCATTTGTCCTGCAGAGTGAAGCCAGCAGAGAGGATGGGAGCTATGTATAAGCAGTACTGAAATAATTGGACTTTTGTGCTTATTCCTTTTGCCAGTGTCCTGATGATGATTTATATCAGTAATCAGTTTCATTTCTGAGGAGCTTTTCATTGCACAGGAACTCAAGGTGCTTTTCAAGCTTGCTCAGATTATAGGTGGGGAAGCCATGTCATCCCCCGCTGGTGGCAACTGTCCCCAGCACAAAGCGCAGCTCCCTTACAGCAGGCTGGAGCCTCACGAAGCAGCATGGGGAGGAACTGCAAACAGTGATATGGAGTGAGGGCTTCATTTTCATACCTACCTGAGCCCACTCAAAACACTGTGAGTCAGCGTCCAGTTTAAATCACAGAACCGTGGGTAATCCTCAGGTTTATGATTCGCATCTCTCCTCTTTTGAAACGGTTGTCTTTTCCAGGTGTACGCGTGTATATGCTTCCTCTTTCCCGTTCGTGATCTTGCGTGTCTGTGGCGCGGGACTGGCAGGGACGCGTTGGGCTGAGCACCTCGGCAGTATCCCTTTGCAGCCAGCGCTAACGGCAGCACCAAGTTAGCTGATCCTGCAGTCACCACCCCAGCTCATTTCACACTGCTGCAGGCACTGCGAGGAAAGCCTCTAACCACTTCACATCGCATTTGGAGTCAATCCCAGTGCCACCCGCAGTGGCCCAGGAGAATTCTATGAGAGAAGCTGCCACGCACACTTTTCTAACAAGGACCAGCTCACAGCCTCGGCAAGCCATGCCTCCTGCAGACTGCTCTGCCACCAAATGCGATTGCGTATCAGCTTCTTCAGTGGAAGCAACGTTAATGCGTGATTGAGATTTAATTTATTTCTCTCCATCTCTAGGCATTTTTACTCACTGCTGCCAGGAGACAATTTACTCAGACTATTTCAAGGATATTATAAATATTTGCTGCTGCACAACGTATAAAACAGGAAGCTTTAGTACTCAGAACAGAAGTCGGTTTGTTGCTGGTACTGGCTGTGTAGCTTTGCCGTGGTTTTGCTCAGTCCATCAGTGCTGGTCCTGTCTGTACCCTTTCTTGTTATGTTTATTTCTCAGGCTCTAGAGATTTTCTTCTGGATTCATGTAACAGAAGGTCCTTCGTGGTTATCTCCACTTCATGCTTACGTCTTGAGATGTAGTAACTAGCATGAGGAATCAGTTTTAGCTGACTTGACTGGGCAGGTGTGATACTGGTTGGTTTTAAATCTGTTGCGAACACACTTGTTTCATGGTTAATACCAGTGCTGTAAAGTAGCAAAATATTTGATTTCAGAGCTATGAATAATGTTTTTTTTCTTTGTGCATCCATTTGTTCACAAACATCGTTACAGATGTTTCTGAGACTATAGCAGACAATTGACTATGTTATAATTATTTGAAACCATGTCTACAAGATCTTTAAATCTAAACTGTAACTGAAGGCTTCCAAATCTCCAGTTGAAAGGTTTTCCCTGTTTGTTTGACCTTTTTTTCAGTTTGTTTTTCTTTACGAGTTAAGAAATCCACGGCAAAGGCAACCTCAAGTCTTCAAGGAATGTGAAGTTTATTTCCTAAAATAAAGGAGACCCAAAACGGGAGCAGGATCCTGGTGTCCTTTGCTGCAGCATCTCCCTCTAGAGCAGTGTCCTTGGAGGGGGGGGTTGGGGGACAGGGAGGAAGGGAGGGGGACACCGGCTCACCCATGCCCAGCCCCGCAGCACCCTCTGCTGTCCCGATCCTGCCCGGCACACTGACCCTGCTGGAGGCAAAAAAGATACGAGATGACACCCTGATTTGGAGCAATGGACACATTTCTTGAACATCATTTGTCCTAGTGAACGATGGTGCAGCCCAACGGTGTCTGTCACTTTTTACCCAGGGAAGGTAGTAAGGGAGGGGAGATTTCTGGCACACAGAGATATCTCCTAAAGAGCTTAGAGCTGCAAGTATGTTCTAAATGAGCGTATATTTTTGGTGTGTTTCAGGGTAATCGGAACAGCCTGAGGATGTTTGATAATGAGTCATGAATACATCTAAAATCTCACCATGCACAGTGGTGAATTTTCATGTTGAAATGAATGGTTGTTAAGCCATTACCTCCAAGTAAATGAAATTTTGTGTCTCTCTTGTGTAACTGATGAGCGTGTGCTTGTGCTGTTTTACAGATACTACCCCATGGGCCATCCAGTTTCTGTCCACCTTTACTTCCTTGCTGACCGTTTCCAAGGCTTCCTGATCAGACACCACGCAACCAATCTGGCTGTCAGTAAACTAGAAACTTTGGAAACATGGGTGATGCCCAAGAAAGTCTTTAAAATCGCAAGTCCACCGAGCGATTTCGGAAGGTTGCAGTTCTCAGAGGTGAGTATTTGTAGCCATCCAGTGTCAGGAACCTCTGGAGAGATTATATACAGCAGCCTTTGGAAACTCATTTCCATGTAATTTTCAGGTGAGAGTGGCTCTCTAGCATAGCAGATGTCCTCTTCATTGAAGGAGATGCTGTTGCCGATTCAGATCTGTGGTCAAGCCTCACTTCTTACCTTACTCTGAGTGTCTGCACTCCCTCTTGTTTGAACAATGAACTTAAAGCATTTGCTATTGTAAAAGGGACTCAATAACTTAAAAGTTTTGAGAGTGCTGTGAGAGATACCTGCAAAGAGTACCATGTTTCTGCAGCTCCAGATGTGAATGGGCACGTAGTAAGCATTCCTCTCAACAGTATGCTGAAGAAAAGCCTCATAAAATTAGTGATAGGCACTAATGCCACGTATGAGCAAACTATTGATGTTGTAATACAGAAGAGAAAATTATCAGAGCGGTGGCTGAGATTTCCCACACATCCTGTTAATTTTTCTGGGAATTTGTCTCAGGATCTGACATAGAGTGTAAAAAATGTACCCTAAAATAAATCAGGAAAGTTGACTACTAATAGAACCCAACATCTGTGTTCTGTTTTAAAGGTATAACTGTCTGAGCAGTTAATTTCATGATTTTTCTTGTTGAGCCACAAATTTCAATTAAGGTATAAAATTGATTGAACAAATGTGTTCCAGTCATTATGGCCAAGTCCATAAATTACCATCTTCTTGGGCAATTAAGAAATGCCTAGGTAGATTTCAGTGTTTTGGTGTGCATGGCAAATCCATGACACTAATGTGCCATTAAAGAGATGGATGGAAAGTGTGTTTCATTTATCAATGTGTCTGGTACTAGGCTTGCCATTTCATGCAGTGATAAATGGTCATACAAGCTTTAATTCTTGTGATTTGTAGAAGTATTTCTGCTGTTTATTTGGTGCTTTTAATCGGACTTTTATCCTGATAACTGCTCTGGGTCCTGCTTTTGTAAGCAACCAGACTGGCAGCAGGAAGAGTTTGTTCTAATTGCACGATGAAAAGAAACGTGTTGATCTTAGTGTTCCAGAATTCACACAAAATACATTTAGAAACAATACATCCGACTTCACTGCGGTTGTAGGAAGAAAACAAACCTGGTACCAGAATTTACCTACTGGCCACTTCCCAGGTCCCGCTGACACCAGTTTGCCTTTTTTTTCCCCAAAACCAGCCCTGCAGCAAGGGTGGGCCTGACTGTGGGGTGTTGTGCAGCGGTAGTGCCCGGTGCGAGCCTCCCCTGGCTCTTTCCCAGCTCACACCAACGGGGCCAGCAGGAAGAGCACAAATACGCTGCAAATACGAGCATTGAACGTGCTCCCGGGTGTATTTGTGGCTGAAACAGCGGCAGAGGCGATAGGATCTCTCCAGTCAGCCCTTGTTGCCCTCTGCTGTTTTGCTTCTCAGACTTTGCTTCCCGAGTAGCAGATTGCCATGTAAAAACAAGGGGAAAAAAATCGTCCGACTGAGCTGCCTGCCAGCTAGTGGGGTTAATGAGAGTTTTTCAATGGCACAAGGCTCCTGCCCTCAGTCTTGGGCTGAGTAAAATAAAATAAACTTACAGGAAATGCAAGAGAGACAGTTTTCGAGCATGAAACTCCTACACCTCCTAAAATTGGCTTGTGCACAATGCACACTCTATGTGTCCTACCAGCCTGGGTTCATGGCAACTTTTACATGGAGGGCGGAAGATGGATTTGCTGTGCAGCACTGAAGTCTCAGCTCACCATATATCAGTTGAACAGTAAGTTCATTTCTGGTCTTGTTAAGACTTGTGATTCATCACAGAGAATAAAATAAACTAGGTGGCAGGCAATTAGTGTGCATTGTGTGAACCTAATGGTCCTGTTTGTGGTGAGCAATGAGACACAAACCTATAATCAAGGCATAATTTATCTTGGGAAAATTTTGTCTTGGGACTGAACAGAGGTGGAAACAGGGGGTTTAAGCCAATGAGAGAGTTCTAGCTTTCCAAAAGTACCTCATGCACAGTGTCTGCTCTTGAAGCCCAAAATCATGGTGATTAAAATAATGATGTGGAAAATGTCAGTTTCTGTGCCACGTCCCTGCATAATTTGTCAGATATTCATTACTGCTTGATTCCATCCCATACTTCGTGTATTCCATTTGAAAGTGAATGCCTACTTAAAATGTTTTAAGGGGCTGTGAAAAATATTGCAGGACTGTAGTATCTCTTGGCCTGTAAAATCAGACATTGTGGTGCTGGGAACTCAGCTGTGTAAAATTTAAGGGAAGAGGTATAAAACTCTAACTAGTGCTTTAAGTAAAATTCCCTTTAAAATGCTGTGCTTCTAAAACCAGCTTGTACTGTGAGCTGCGCAGCCCGGGAAGGTATGTCTGTGAGCTGGAAACTGGACATAAAGGACAGATCCTGTAAACAGATGTGTGTAAATAGGGAAGGTCCCTGCCTTTCCCTTCCCTGTGGTGCTGGTGGTGTCAGCACCTCGCCTTGGCCTGAGCCTGGCTCAGAGGCGTGCAGGGTGTTGCAGGGTGCCTGGGGGCCTTGCCTTTGTGTTGCTGAGGGCCTGCCCTGTGATGGTGTTTCCTTCTTGTTGTTTTTGTGCTGCTGGTGTTTTCAGGGACCTGCACACCTTGACAGTGGTGTTAGGACAGGCTCTCATGGGAAGTCATTGCCACCAGCATGAGAATTGTCCCTTCCTCTCCCTCTTCTCCTGCCCTTTGGCTGTAACTTGTTTTACGTTAGAGAGCACAATAACATGTCTGCACAAAGCTTAACACCCAGACAACAATTTTGTCATCATTTTTCCCCAAAAGCAACCTTAGTTATTCTACAAGACCAGTTTCATAAACCTTTTTGCACGTGAACACATCTCAGCATCTGTTGTGCAGCCTGGTGTTGAGCAGTGTCACCTTGGAGCTTGGAGCATGGGGATTATAACTTCTGATTTCTTTTCCCACGGGTGAGAAACTAAAGAGAGGAAAGTAGTTGGATGTCAGGGATGAATGTTTAATTTTTGAGGATGAAGTAAGCTTTCTTCAACGAGTTCTTCAGTAAGAAATATCGAATGTGGTGGAAGGAGCTTCCCTATAGGCTTTTCTTTGCCCAGGAGGATGTAGATTTGTTTCACATGTTTTGGCTTTATTATTTCCAGGTCCCTTGAGCTCTGGCGGGTGTGACATGGCTGCATTTGGTGAAGGTTGGCGGAGTAGATAATAAGATCTAGTCAGGAAATTTTCTTTTTCAGTTTATTTCCATACATATTCAGTCAGTCTTGTCAGGAGAGTACAACCTGACAGTTCCTCGAGGCAGTCGATGCTTGGGTCTGATATCTGGGCTATGCTGTCTGGTTTGATTAGCTGGTGTGCTAGGTGAAATACCTCTGAAATACCAGCGATTCTGCTGTGTTGATTGCAGAGTAGTGGGAGGCTCATTTTGTCTCATATTCTGCAGTGTCATAGTCTGATAGGAGGAATTCATATGATGACAGATGGATTTAGGATGGTAGGTTTTTATTCTACTGGCCTTGTAGCTTTTTGCTTGCAGTCCTCCTGCAATTTGTCTGCCAACCACAGTGATTTATTTAGAAGGGATTGGGGACTGGACAGTTTCCAGTACAGGTATCAGTGGTAGTAGGTATCAGGTAATTGTTATGTTTTATGGATTTGAGAGGATTTTGGCATTATATTGAAACCACTTATTCTCATGAAATGAGATGAAATCTGGAGGAAAAGTCTCTGAAGCAAATGAGCTACAATTATTTGTTATGCTTTTAGGAAAGCGGGTCCTGAGCGTGCCAGTGTAAGGTGAAGATCAGGGACAAAGACAGCTCTGTGTTGGGGAAGTCTTTAATATCCACGTGTGCTGAAAGATGGGATCCCGTGCATGGGCCTCCGGAGAATCCCATGGTTTCTGTATTGAGAACAAACCAACTCTAAGATCATCCGCACTGTTTGTTTGGAGCTTAAGGCCAAAGAAGACCTGAAGGTCTTCTGAAGGGGTTTCAGCCTGGTGGGGTCTCAGTACCAGGCTGACCAAAACATCTGTCTGTCTCTCTAAGGAATGACATCAGATGTCTGCTTCCCGAAAAGAGTGAAAGAGTTCTCCTGTTCTTGACTTCAAATGGGGTCCCTCAGATCTTTTTGTGTTTGATACTGATCACTTTTTATTGGAGATTGTGGGAGCAGGACAAGCAAGGTGGGCACTTCCACCAAAAGCAAATATGCAGCCTTCAATATTGCATTCACCAGGTTGCCTTCTTGAGAATTTGTATTTGTTAATGGTCAGCCTCATAAACACATTAGACCTAGTGCTGGGATAGTGAACAGTCTTTCAGTTGGCCTAAGAAGACCACTCGTGACATTTTTATGCTCTCTGTTCAGAGACGCTTATTTTCAGTAGTGAACAAGTGTTCATGGCAGCAGCTTGTAAGTTTGTATCATCTCATGGATTATGAGTGAACAATTAAAATTCATAGAAAAAGCATTGAAATATGAAAGCTGCTAGGAAAAAGAAAGGTCCATTAAATATTTATACTAGATTGTGAATCAGCTGCTTTACTGTTAGTGAATAAATAAAAAACAATGTCACTATTATGACAGTAAGAAAAGGGTTTACCAGAAATCACTTCCTGCATGAGGCAGGAAGGGGAGTGCAAGGAGAGATAGCATCTCATGGAAAGATTGTAGTAAAGGACCTGATGTGACTTCTAAAGTCAGTAAAACCCTCTTCCGTGGTCTTACAAGTAACTAGGTAGGCGTCCACTGCAGAGTCCATCTCTCAAATGTCTAATACATTTCCGTGACCCAGGAGATGATGGCTCATTTTTTCTCCTGTGCACAGCCTGTCTTCAGTCACTAGGCTTGGTCCTTTGTTGATTACTTCCATGTGGAGGAAAAGGTGAGCTGCTGTAGCCTGTTACGTCACTCTTAAGATAAAGTAAACCTTTCTATCAATCAGAAGTGGACAACTGGAACAAAAACCCTAGGCTAGCATTCAGGGTTGTCCCGCAATTCGTGTATGCATTATGATCTTAGGTCATGTTGCTGTCAGCGTTTATATGTATGCATAATTCATATCATTAGAGAAATGTGATTTTGTGTCTTGAGAGTGCTTATTTGATGTAGGGGGCTTAGATACTTGCAGAGATGATGTTAGCAACAACGTGGTCTTTGATTTCAGATTGGCACTGAATGGGACGCCAAGGAAAGGATTTTCCGGAATTTCGGAGGACTCCTTGGGCCAACCGATGAGCCAGTTGGCATGCAGAAATGGGCAAAAGGCCCCAACGTCACTGTTACTGTCATCTGGGTGGATCCTGTTAATGTAATTGCAGCAACGTATGACATTCTAATTGAATCCAGTGCTGAATTTACTCACTACAAACCACCTTTGAATTTGCCCCTGCGGCCCGGTGTCTGGACGATAAAAATTCTGCACCACTGGGTACAGGTAGCTGAAACCAAATTCCTCGTTACTCCTCTCACCTTCTCTAATCGACAGCCTATCAAACAAGGTAAGTTTTATTATTTCTTACAGGAATAATACAGTTATCGTGTCAGTATTCACTGTAAATGCTGCTGTTAAAAATTAAGTAGTAGTGTATTGAAAAAGGAGAAAAGAAAGAAATTTTATGGATACTAAATCAGAAGAAGTAGTTGCTCTAAGACAAGCAGAAGTGTCGGTATCCAGTCTGTAAAATGCAGCCACTTGAACAAAAGGCTGTTTATATCTTTAGAATATGCACAGTTTCGAATCCAGAAAACTTTGGACTCTCAATAACCTAACAGCTATCGTAAAAGCCATCCTTTAGAAATGGAAAGAAAAATGGACCGTTCTCTGCTGCTTTACGTTCACATTTACTCAAGAAGAGTTACAGATGTTTAAACTGTTGTCTTGACAAAGTCTGTGTGTTTAACAATAAAAGCGTTAATATACAAAATGCTGAATTAGACAAAATTACCCAAGGCTGGAGCTCACCTGACATATTGTCAGGTCCAGGCATTCACTCTTGCCTTATACTTGCCAAAACTTGCTCAGTGCATGCCAGGCAGTTGGGTTACAGAAATACCTGTGGATATGGCAATCATAGTAAGTACACCATCAGGCCTATGCTGATATTTTTTAGAAAGAAACCATTTTCTTCCCTGCCACAGCAGCCCTGAGCCATCCAAATAGAGAGGTCGTTCTCGGGTGCCAGTGCAGTTTGTGCTGGCTCGGGCACTGCTGGAGCGCTCGGATCTTCAGCCAGTGCTGAGGACACTGGGCTAGGGAAGAGGCAGCATTTTGTAGCCACACCTGTTTTCTTATTCAGTAAGATCAAAACAAGTTTGTTGCTATGAATATCTTCACCATTCTTCTTAACGTGCTCAAGTGCTCCCATCTGCCTGGTATTAATATTCATAACTTTAGACATCTTAAATTTGCTGGATACGTGAATGATCCTATTAAGTTTTCAGAAGTTCTTCTTCCTGACAAGGCAGCAAATAAACTGAGTCAGGCGTTTACCTTCCAGCATAACGTGCTGCTTCCGTAATGCAAACACCACCAGACAACTGCTGAGAGCTAATACAGCCCTTATCTTGCTCAACAGGAGCTTGAGTCTACACATTTCTCACCAGAAAAGCTAAATTACTGATTTCTTCTTCTAACATTTGGTGGCATCGTTTCTCAAGCAGAAGCTAAACCACCACCAGCCTGCTGCTGTTAATGGCTAATAGGCAGTGCTAAATTGTGAAGAAATGCTGTGAGCAGAATAAATACATTCCTAAAGTTTGTGGCAACCTACATCTAAATGCAGCTGCTACTCATTCATCTCCTGGAAATTAGTTAATTCCTTGGTAATTTAACAATTAAGGCCTAAATTGGTTGAAAAGTGTGACATGTAGCCAGCCCCCATAAGGTGAGAGCCTTGTGGACATTCAGGCGTGTCTCAGACTTCGTGAGTGTGAGCCCACACCTCCTGGTGTAAAGGCAAAACTCCCTTTGGTCCAAACTCTGAATCTGGAATAAGTCCTCTGAAATTACAGAGTTACTCTGCATTGCCCATTGATAATTTGGGAAAAGATCTGGCTCGTATTTTTTATTAAAGAGTCCTGTTTATTCATATGGTGAATAGAATCTACTGTAGGAACAGGGAAAAAAAGCCTCAGGAGTGATTTGCTACGATGATGTGATGTATAATATCCAGGTGTCTGAAGCACGAAGGTAAGAAGAAAACTAATTACAGGGACAGATATTGACACTTCACTGTAAGAATTTATTTACAATGCAAATTCCTGTTGTTTGGGGGGGTTTAAGGCTTTCTGTCTCACTGACACTTTTGTGCTCTGTGAAGGCAATTGTCATTTAGCTTTGATTTCCAGCTTTTGTCAATTTGTCAGCACTTTATTATTTAAATATATTTTTCTCTGCCAAATAAAGGCACGGAGAGATTATGACAGAAGAATTAGAACTTCTAAAAGAACAATTTCTGTGCTTTTGTAAACAATGTGAAAGCTGCCAAAATCTTCTAAAATGAAGGAATAGTATTACTTTCTTGTCTTAACCCTGAAAACATAACATATATCAAGCTTAGCCAGGAATTGTCAGCAGAAGAGGGGAATATGTTTTATTAGCAATTTCTTTAAAATGTTGTTCTTCCAACCATCCTCCCTCACCCCCATCCACCCCCACCCCACCCCAGAGAAAACAACAACCAACCAACCCACAAAACCCTATAGCTCTTGTCAGAAAGATTGCCCTGGAAAGTAGTTTGTTACTCCAGCAGCTTTCTGAATGATTGAGGTATTTCCTACCACTTTGCGTGTCATTTGCTTGATAATGATTCGACCCACTCTGTCTCATGCAGTCCAGAGGTAGAAACTGGAGTCCACATAATTACATTATCTTGAGAGCACAGACATGCCAACAATCCTGTACTTTCCCAAATCGTTACTTATCTCTGCATCATTTTAACACGGGGCGCAGCAAGGAAAAGTTGCTTTTGGTTTCCCAGCGTCGTGAAGGGAGCCACTTGCTCCTCTTTTAAATAACCAAGGCAAAATCTGTATCATGGCTCTCAGAATTCATTATCACAACTCAAAATAAAGAAAAAAAAAGTGAAGCTTTTTTGTTTAACAGTTTATAAAAAGAGCATATGCAGCTAGTTTATTAATCCTTCTCCCGCTTTTTTATTAATTTTGGCATAAAGTCTCTGCATGTAATAAAAAACATAAAGGGAAATCAAGAGCAGGTTTTTTCTTTGGTAACTGTGTCCAGATGTGCATAACTGACACAATGTAAATTGTTTTAAAAACACAGATTTATTGACCTTTTCAAAACGGACCTACAATAGATCAGATCTTACATGGAATTACTGAGTATACTGGGAGGTTTGGGGTATTTCCACTCTAAACAAGGCTCCCAAAGCTATTTCAGTGGAAAGTCTAGTATCTGATGTTATTTATTCTTTCTTGCTCCTCTTCCCCCTCCAGTCATCCAAACCTGTGTCTGTTTTCTCTAGTTTGAGCTGTGTCACTGTAGATCCTCTGGCTTGAGAGTGCCTTCAAGTGTTTGCCTGGTTGGAGGGGAAAAAAAAAAAACACAAGAGGAAAATTAAGTGAATTTGTGGGAGAGATCATTTGGAGAAATCAGGTTCCTTAGCTCCACCAGTGTCTCCTTGCGCTTGTGTCCTGCACAGACAGATTCTGTTTTCTTCTTCTATGGGGCCGTTTTGAGTTTCTCACCATTCGGCTGAGTGTGCTAAAGCCGGCTACTCTGTGCTCGTTGTAGGGACATGGGAGGCCTGCTAGGGACCAACAGGATGCACTAGGATTCAGTTGTGCTGAGGCAGAGAGAGAATGTGACATGGAGGAGACAAAAAAGGGAGAAGATCAGAAGCAGTGATGATGGACAGGAATGGGGATTTCTTGTGTCTGCTTTAGGCAGCCTGATTTTAAGCACAATTTGGAGACTTGAGGCCAGATGTGCAGGTCCTCTGCATAGGGACTGGAGAGGCAGAGCCAAAACCAGGTGTATTCAGAGCAGTTAGCTAGCAGTTCACAGACTAAAACCCAGGCTACCAAGAAGATTGCAAATCCTAAGAAAGCAGGGAGTTCAGTAGAGGTTGGCTCTGCATCCCCATCATCCCACTTTCCCACCCTTCCGTGCTCTGCCAAGTCCACGCGAAGCGCTCGTACCAAGTGTGATCACACACGTCTCCCGGGGGCACTGAGAAGGGCAGAGAAAAAGGCAGTGCAATTTCGTTTTCAAATTTGAGTCTATATTCATGGCAAAGTTTCCATAGCGATCTCCCAGCTGGAGTGACGATAATGAGTTGTCCTGCGTTCACCGGGTAGTGCCTGTTTCATTAAAGCTAAATAGGTTACTGTGAGCCGGTGGGCAGGCTGACTTCTGGGGCAGAAAAAGCCCCAAACCGCAAGCTGATACTAAACGCCTGGGCTGAAAATAAATAAATAAATGAATAAATAAACCCCTTCTTCCTTCAAACAAGGAGGGCAGTGAGGAGGAGCATCCTCCTCCTGTGCCTTGAGAGAGGCCTCACACGTTCTGTTCCTGGCTTGGTCGCGTGCCCCAGAGACGGGGTTTCTGATCTCTGCAGCTCCACAGCAGGACAAGGAGCCTTAAAGGAGCCTTAAACAGCAGCTCCTGGTCCCTGTGCCCTCCGACTGCAGCCACCTCTTGCGCAGGTTTGACAGCGTTAGCAGACGTACCGCAATGCACGCGTGCATCTCAAAGGCCTTTTAACCTAATCCATATTTATAGATCATCTTAATTAAGTATACACTGGGAAACCTTTGTTTTGCCGCTGGTTGTTTGCAGTGGCTCAATCAATTCTAATTGCATCTGCACGGATTATAAAGTGGGTGGCAACTTGTGTCAGAACTGCTGTGATTTCTCTAAATTAACCAGAGGTAACATGACATGTTCCTGATAAACGCAATAATAGCATCAGGCAAGCGCGTGACTGCAGAAGAGTAGACATGCCCTGGAATCTTCATTGCAAGAAAAACCCTGAAGACAGGGATTTGCTTCGAAATTCAGTTCAGATCCAGCTGACAAGGAGTCGATTAGCTTCACAATGAGCAAATGCAGCACTGTCTTGTTTGTTGCAAGAGAAAACAAACAAAATGTCAATAAAAAATTACCTCTTTGCCACAGGGTTTCAACACAAGTCAAGTAAAGAAATAAAGCTGTACTTTTGGTGTTGCTTTAAAAAAACCCACAGGTCTAGCACCTTAGTGTGTACCAAGGTAACTATATTTTTCATTCCTTAGCCCACTCTCTGTCTAAACTCATTTGCTTTTGCTGCAAAATGAAGAACCAACCCACACAAAAATGCTAAAATCCCAGCCTGTGTGGCTGACTATAGGCTGTGTATTTAGTCCGATGATGTTATACCAAGAAAAGTCATTTGAGAAATGAAGTGCCCTCCCAGAGTGAAGAGCAAACAAAAATGGGGGGACAAAAATAACTCATCTTTTTAAAGCTATAATTTAGAGCCAGTGGAATATATTTTTCATTGATACATGTCTTCCTGAAGTCAAAGGGCTATTTTCAATGTGTTTGCTGGCAAAAAAAAATTGGCTTAATATCTGCAATTCCACTAATTTTAAATTGCTTGCTATAACTGTACGGATTTAAATGTCTAAATACACTTCTCACAGGGGCAAATGTTATATTCTTCGTTATTTTTTCATGAGCAAGGTCCAAAGTGTCAGTGCTTTAAAAGCACACCCAGTAGCTCAAGCCTCCTTTCATACAGGACTTTGGGGCTCAGGAACCACACTGTCCCTCTCCTGTCCCAGCCCAGTAAGTTAGAGCGTCATGATTCTCTCTCTTGTTTTTCCTTTAATGCAAAGAGTAACAGCCCACATCTGCCACAGCTTACACAGACAGCATTCTCCTTACTTTCTCCTGTCCCCTTTTTAACAAAGACTTGGAGGCTCCAGGAGAGGTTTCTGAGTTGAATCCTCAGCATTTCCTGTTGTTATAGGTAACTCTGCACTCTGATTGCTGTTACCCTTTTTTTGTGGGGTATGCAGACACCTCACTTGTGTTCGTTCTGCTGCAGGGCCAGACGATCCCCAGCCAGAACCACGTCGGGATTTCATCATGTGTCTCCCACTGTGCGCAGCAGTAGCCCTTACCCCCCCCCTCCAAAAAAAGAAAGCATTCTGTTCTCTTTAGTACTGCCCTCCGCAGTCTTTTCCTATCTGCCGATATTTGTGTGTGGCTTTTCAAAGAAATGATCTTCAGTCCCATTCTACCCTGTTGCTGCTGTATCTGCCGGCACAGCCAGTTCCCAGGCGGTCGCTTCGTGGTGGCGAAGGGACCAGCAGTGTGCTGGTGTGAGAAACACGGTGTGTCTGACAGCAAGAACAGAGCAGAGAAAGTTAAATGTGCTGAAGATGCTGAGTTTATCACCTATATTTTAGCAAAAGCAGCCCACTGGTCTTATGCAACAAAGGCCACAGGTTCAGAGAAAAAGATGCCCTCCTGCTACACTGCCAAGTACTGGGCGCTGCAGGTTCTGTAGCTTTCATTCCTTTCAGTCCTGATAATCCACCAAGTCCTGAAGCCTGGGACAAGTGAAGTCAGTGCCAGAGAGAAGAGCAAGTTCCATTATTTGTCTGAAAAAAAAAAGATCTCTCTTGTTTCCTGCACTAAACACATGCACAACAGGCTTTAATTTAACAAGCTCTCTGAATTGCCTGTTTCAATCAGATGATCCTGCTAGTAATGCCAACTTTTATTTGTTTGGGGATTTTTACTTAGAATGTTCCTATTTAATTAATATGTTGACAAACAGTCTTCCATATTTAATTGCTTCCAAAGGAGGAAATTTAATCATGTGTACTTGTTCTGTTTCTTAAGCTGCAGTGCTCTGGCAGAGCACACTTCTGACACATGTGCGTGAAATAAACTCATTTGGACTAGAGCTTATTGTGGATATCTACCATTTAAAATAAAAAGAGGGGTTTAGATGAATGCAGAAACAGTTAAGTGATGTATAATGGTGACGGGGATGTGCCGGACTAATTTAATTGGGGATTTGAAATAATGCATTTGCATAGTGTTTGACATTAAAGACTTGGCAAATTTAACAGCAAAGCTCCAATTAAATGTCCTTTTTCCCTCTAAATAAATGTACTGATTTATTGCCAGTGCCTGAGATACTGTCCTCTGCCTGGAAGAAAGGACTCAGTGTCAGGCTGCGGTGCAGGCAGCAAGGACATGTGGAAGGAGTTGTAGCTGCGAATATGTAATTCCCAGCCTCTAACCGCTATCGGAGTGCGGTGGCTTTCCGGGCCTGGAGCGCCCTGAATGGGCCCATTCTCTGTTCGAGACAGTGTGTGTGTTGGCAGAGCTAAACGTATCCTCTGTGCTGCTGGAGTGAGGATGCGAGGGAAGTCAGCTGAGAACAGAAAGAAATGGTTGAAAATTTGCTTCCGTTCTGGAGGGCCCCGTTCTGATTTTATGAGCCACACCTCGGTGCACTCACAGACCCGAAGAAGCGAGGCAGGCGTAGACAGGGGTGGTCTGAACTTGGGTCTCTCATTTAAGATCTTTGGAGGCATTGTCACTGCCTGACAATGGTTTTTATTGCAGTAGCACAGGTTTGGGGCAATGTACTGCATTTTGCTGAGGTGGAAGAGGTACTGAAAGGAAAGCAACCACAATGCGAAGTGTCGTTAGGAAGCGGTTGTGATCCATTATTCAGCACAAGAGCTTGAAATGTAACTGCTGTGAGGGAGCACTTTCCCAGTGAGACTGGAGCCCTTCCATGCCGCGGCCGCACATACTTCATTGTGGGTCCGGTCTGTCCGAGGCTGTGGTGGTGTCCTTCCAGTGCCAGGAATGGCGCCGGTCAATATTTGGAGGCAGATGGAGGTAACAGGTGTTGTGATTTTTCCACAGCAGGGCAAGGTTCATCAGTTTAGGTGAAAAATAAAATGGAAAAAAAAATAAAAATAAAAAACCAGACTGAGATCTGAGATCTTGGCTCTTCCTTCTAGACATATCAATGATAGCACTTGAAAGTCTGATGAGGGTCAGCAGCCTTCTCGCACCAAGCATCCTTGAACTATTTCCTAATTTCACAGCAGCCTTTCCTGGGTGTCTGCAGGGGTGAATTAGCTGCAGGGGGCTTATCTCCCAGGCTGCTTCTGTGGTGAAAGAGGCAAAATTAGCTTCTCCTGAATGCAAAATGGGTTTCTGCCAAGAAGGAGGTGCAGGCTCCAGGTACAGACAGGAGATTGAGGCTGGGCCTGCTTTTTTGTTATGCTGTGTCCTGCCTGGGTGTCCTGCAGCTCTGGGAACGTTTGTTGTACATGATGATGATAAGGACAACGCTGCTTTCAGCCTGGGTGCTTCACCCTCCCGAGGCGGCGCTCGCAGGGTTCACATCACGGGGAGTGGAGCTCGTAGGGATGAACACAGCCGATCGTTCTCAGTGCTGGGGATAGGGACTACAGTGCACCGCTAACTTTGGCCTTTCTTTTTGCTGTACCCTTGGATCCTGAATATTTGGGTGGGTTTGTTGATGTGCTAACTTTGAGGTTTGTTTCTGCATTTCCAGAGGAAGCCATGAAGTATCACAGCGGGCCTCCAAAGAACGCGTACATGGAGCAGAGCTTCCAAGGCTTGAATCCCGTCCTGAACATCCCCATCAGTGCCGCCCGCGTGGACCAGGCCAAGAGGAACGCGGGGCTCGTAGGCGCCCGGCTGGAAGCCTGGGTGGACTCTCTGGTCGGCAGCGTCTGGTCGGCTGTGGACATCTGCAGCACCGGCCCCACCTCCTGCCCAGTCATGCAGGGCTGCGCTCAGACAGCCTGGAGCTCCCTGAGCCCGGACCCCAAATCCGAGCTGGGCCCTGTCAAACCCGACGGTCGCTTGAGGTAGCACCCGGTACGCTCTCCTCCGGCATAGGTTTTTAAAAGGGAATTTAACCTTGCTCGTATGTGAATGTCGCACCAGGTTTCAGAAAACTAAGGGAACATTATACTTTTTTGTTACTTATTGCGATATAATTAATTTTAGGGGAAAAAAAAAAGTTCTGACAAGGCTATTGGCACTGCCCTCTCCATCAGCTCTGTTGGGAGCAGCTCTGGTCATCCCGCAGCCTTTGCGGTGCCCTGGGGCTCTGGCCATGCTGTGCCCCCTGCTGCTGCAGGTCTGGAGACAGAAGCAGCAAGCGATGGAGAGGGCAGTGAAGGAGCAGCTGCTAAAAGTGTTTTTTAAAAATAAATTTGTCTGTACCTCTACTGTTTCATAGGCTTTCATTGCTTTGCTACCATGAAAAAAAATCACAGCAAAATTCCTTTCTACTAATGCTTCCTGGGGAGGTTGGTTACTGCAGGCTAGAGCCTGTATGGCCACGCTACCTCACAGAACATGAAATAATTATGGTACACCCTCACTTTTTTTTTTCCCCCTAGCAACAGAAAGTAATTCTGGACTCAGCTAATGTCTGTTATCCTAGTTACAGAAAACGAGCAAAAGCAGAAACTTTCAGAGATTTTTTTTTAAGACTAATTTCATTATAAACTCTAAATGGAACCAGTGTTTTGCGATATTAATCTTCTGTGTCTCCTGCAGTCAGGTTCAGGGTCTGGGTACTAAAAGTATTAATTTAAAGAACAAAGAAGCATTTTGGATTTTAGCCCTTCCAAATCTGCAGGGGTTTTTTGTAAGCCCACAAGTATCCAAACATTTTTGCAGACTTCCAGTAGAGCAAGTGTGCATGTCTAGGCTGAGGTGGGTTGTGACGTGTCTGCTCACATCCTTTGCTGATTTTGCTCGTGAGCTGAGTTTTGTGGGAACTAAATCTGCAACACCACATTTTTTTTCCCTAATTTGAGTAGTGGCTCGTAAGTCTTAACACTAATTCGCTCCCTTGATCTCAGATCTGCCAGCTCTCTGTGAAGAAGGGTCCTCCCGGGCTTGCGCAGGGCGTCTGGCAGGCGGTGCAGGACCTGGGCTCCTGACCGAAGCCACGAACTGAACGTGAAGGAGAGCAATGCTGTGTTTCTCAGTGCTTTTACTTTATTCTGTCAACAAACAACCCTTGCCTGTCCTCAGAATTTCTAGCAGGCTCCATCCTGTTTGAAATAGGCATATTTTAAGCTGCATTTTCTACAGCAGGAAAAAAAAAATCATTTACATTGCAAGAACTTCTTAAAATACAAGTTTTATATGCAAATTCATCTCCAACTAATGCATTTATTAACATAAAGTATGCACCTTGTTGTTGTTGTGGTAATCTCCCTTTAACAACACAACCCAAAAAGGTTATTAAAAGCTATTGGGTTAATTAGGGAAAAAAATGCTATTGATATAATAAAGTAAGGTCTCTGTTTACCCTTCTGTGTGTAGGGCTAACTTTCTGCTGAGGAGAGTTAAGCGTCCACATCTGGAGGGAAATAGACCCTTAAATCATTCCAGTATCGCATCTCACAGAAAGGTTGAATTCCCTTTTAAACAACAGTTGCAGGATGACCGTAACACCCAGATCCCAGTGGCTTGTAGTATCTCTCTCCGTAGTGTCGGTTTAAAGCTACTTGCAGTTTGCTTTGGACTTGAAATTGCGGTGTCAGCTGTGCTGGCATTAAGGCAGAGCATCGAAATGTTTATCTGGCACAAAAATGGATGCATAGGAGAAACAATTTAGGTATTTATTATTTATGTTTTAGTCAATGACTAATTAGTAGATGCTGCTTTTGCAGCTTGAAGATTATGTTATCTTACTAACTGAAGCTGCCTTTATTAAGAAAAGGCCTTCCTCCCCTCACACCTCCCTTTCTCTTTTTGTCTTGATTTTGACAGTCACGAGAGCCGTAGTTTTAGAAAAGCTTGTAGCAGTGAGAACTGGTTGAAATATTTCAGTCAAGATAATTCTCCAGCCTTTCAACCAGCTCTAGAGGCAAGCGTGTTTAAAAACAGGGTTGCCAACAGGTTTATATAATAGAAACACAGTGTTATTACTTAATCTATAGGGGTTTTTGAACAATGCTTGTTTTTAATCTAACATTCCTTCGTGAAGTTCAAATTTTCTGGGGACCATCAATCCTCACTGTGAAATCCAGGGCTTTAGTCAGACTGGTGCAATGGCAGCTGCGCGGTTCAAGCCCTGCAGATTAAATGAAGAGCATCATATTTAGGGCACACAATAAAATTCACTATCTGTCAGTGATTGTTCTCGCTAAGACTGATGGGGTAGTCGCAAAATCTTCAGTCCGTCTTGCACATAAGCATATGTGTACAAGGGTGCGCCCACACACACACACGCATGCAGATGACTTGTTTTTTTGAATTTGATACTTTTTTATTCTGAAGCAGGAATGTTTTTTAAGTGCTTTGTTAGTGAGTTTTCATTATTAACGAGACCAAGCAGAAGGTGGCAACAATCCTGGGTTTTGTGGTTAGAAAAACATCTGCCACTTCTATCATTTAGAATATAAGGTGCAAAATATTTTGGTTTATTACAAAAAGGGGAAAGAGAATAAAAATGGTTGCTGATATATCCATTTGCATTATATGGTAGGTTTAAAATATCTCAAAACAAAATTCATATTAGTTTATTTTCCGAAAGACAAAAAGAAGTTTTGTGGCAAGCTGGCAATTCCAGTGCTGCGGTTAAAAACTATGATGTAAAACTGAAGAGGCTGATCCTGCAGTCCTTTCTCAGGCAAAACTTCCACAGAGTGCTAAGGCTGAGTAAGGACTTCAGAGTCAAGTCCAGCATAACTAAAAGGTGTGGCAGTATGCTCCAAAAAAATAGTGTGTATTTGACGTCATCAAAGGATGAGCTGCTGTGTTGGGAACGTCTTCTGGGGGCAGTGTCAAATTTTGGACCTAAACAACAACCTCTACTATAGCTGTTAATATGTGGACACAGGTACATAAATTATACATGGGACACTGTGTCTGAGTAACAAAGTCCTGTAGTTGTGAAGAAAAACCATGCAAAGCAAGACTCTCTGCATCAGGGACCAGAGCTGATGCTGTGGTAACGCTGCTAAGACCAACGTCCTGCTTAGCGGCTTTTCTGGTTCTGAAGCGGCAGGCCCTGGGAGCCTGTGACAAATATGAGATATTGTTAGAAGAGAATAACTTCACAGATCTTACATTTGGTGAAAAGGAGAATTCAGAGCAGGGACCCACAGTTCATACAAAACAAGCAAGTTATGCATCGTCATTTGAATGTGCAAATGTTCTTTTGCAGTCACCCTGGCTAGTCCTTGCTGAACGGGACCCCGCCTGAAAGCCAGTTTTGATCAAAATGCCATTCTGCGGGCAGGAGTGTGTTTCCACATGCACACATTTGTCCTCTGTGTGTAACGCTTTGCTCGTTTAAATTCCCTGCCCATTGTGCATGATAGTCATGTAACACCCGTGATCGATCGGTGTTACACAGAAAGGGAATGTGGCAAAATGCAGAACGTCTCCATATGTGATTTAATGAGTTTTGTCCGAAGTCAGTTTTAGGATTATGCAGACTTGTTTATATGGTAATGTTAAGCCTTGAGGCTAATAGAAATAGCTCAAATGCCAGTTTATTTTCAGATTTGTCCCAATTCTTTTTTGATGACATTTGGACATTGAGTAGTAATATTTGTATTTTCATTTTCTGATAGTCAAGATTTTTTTAGAATTGAAATTATATCTTCATTTGTTGTGCTCCCGGCAAGCAGAGAATTTTAACAATTCCTTCATGACAGCAAGTGTTATACAAGAAAGTCCCTCTGTATCTCTGTTGTTAAGCCTTCATTATTGCTAAGCTTAGACATACAGGAGGGTGCAGTCGTGTGTTACAAATTGACTTTCCGAGGTATTGGCTTCAGTGCACAATGCATATACAGTTGTTTAACAACATATTAACAGTGAACCTGCAGCACCTTCAAAAGGACCAACTAATGTGTATTCACCTCCTGTCCATCTCCTGCAGCACTAATTGCAATACTAATGCAGTCTCCATCACTCTTAGCTATGATTACAGTGAACAGAGTAGTGAAGTCAGCGAATCAGAACAGGGGTATTCTAAACCTGACCAAGGAGAGAAATGAAGGGTAAAGAAGATGCTGAAACTTTGCAAAAGTTTGATGCTGTTGTGCTGCAACAAAACTTTGAGCAAGCTGGGCGCCTTCTGCACAGCAAGGCTGAGAAACACTGATGCTGTGAGATCTCAGCTTTGACTTTCCAGATAAAAAGAAAACAAGATCCACATTTTTATTGTGGGTAGGCAATGAGGACTAACTTTCTGTTGATTTCTCTAGTTCTCTTTCATCACAGCTGTCAGAGAACTGCCAGCTTGCCGCCGGCTATCACACCCTCCTCGTTGTCTTCCCACATCCCAAAGCTTCAGGAGTTGGCCATGTGAAACCTTGGCCAACTCCGCCACTTTCCATTGAGCAGGAAGTTTTGTGCTTGTGTGAGCCAAAGCCCTTAGGCTTCTTCACAAAAACCTAACTGCAAATCAGAAAAGTTTGCTTTTTGGAGCAGCCTTCAGTCAACTCAGTACTAACACGCATGAAGGAGTTGGTAAAAGCAATTATCTTTTATTTTAAAATTATCATTTTAAATTTTCAGCATGCGTATTTAATATATGTAATAGTAGGTTCTGTTATTTCAGCAACAGAGTAAGACCAACCTGGTAGGAAGGGACTGGTGGGGCTCTGCAGGAGCCGTGCACCACAGAGCCACACAACTCTGAGCTAGGGTTAGGGGCAGCAAGGAAGAATTTGTAGGGAAATATCTTTTTTTTTCCTGTAGAGTCTTCAAGAGCAAGAAAATGCTCTGATTTGTAACTCCCTTTGAAGGTGTAGAATAGAAGAGATCAGCCTTTGAAAACCTTCACCACCACTATCAGAGTCAGGGAAAGAAGAATTAGGCTGAGGGCATTTAAAATTGAGATCTTAGAGCCCGTGTTAGCCAGGACCACGGTGGCATTAGGCTGTCTCCAGTTGTGTCTGGTGTCGGCAGCGATTATCCCTCATGATGTGATACCGCAGGTACCGCGTTGATTTTGTTCCTTTACACTAACAGTAGCGTGTAGCTCACTCTGCTCTTTGCTTCTGCCTTGGTTACCTTCTTTTGCTCATGGGTGCTATCACAGCTGCTACCTCACTGTGTCTGCAAACACGTTTACCTGATAACAACAAAAAAAGGTACCAGAAGTCTCCTTGAACTGAATGTACAATCTATGCAAATTCTCTTTCTACTTTGTTAAAACCTAGAAGTATTACTTGTAACCTTGCCAAATAAACAGCAAGATACTGTACAGGTGCCTCTGATAACAGAGTGACAATTCTAGGCGCGGTTCATTGCGCTGCATTTGTATATTGTAATGACTTGACTTGTCTTTGGTTCTGTTGTAATTAACACCCTCGACTGACGAGATAGCAATCTCTTGCTAGGGGAGCACCTTCAGTTTGCTGGGAATATTCAGGCGGAGGATGTCTATGGCATTTCATTTTATTTTACATCCAAAAAAAAGGCACAGACCTGCTGGCCAAAATTAGGTTGTTTTATATTCTCCTTGGGTGAATCTTACCAGCTTTGGATTGCTCGGTGTCTGTCCCCATTGTGGCATCCAGTGTGTTGCCCCTTAAAGAAAGCCTTACTTTCATCCTTTCTAAATGTGGCCTTAAACTGTGTTAGGAAGTTTGGTGTTGTCTGTGTCTTGCTCACTTCTTCTGCTTGTTGTGGAATGAATAAAAGGCACCTTGAGATCTCTATTACAGCTCAGTTGTGTTGCTGTCAGCTTACACTTTGCCAATACAATAGCAATTGCTTATAAATGCAGTCTTTAAGGAAAAAAAAATGACCTTCCCTTTGGGCAAAAGGAAGGCTCAGACGTTCATGTAAACCTTAGGAAATCATGAGCTCTGTCTTTTGCCACTCACTGTAGACGAGGAAGGTTGATTTAATTACCCACAAAGTACAAACGTAGTAACTTTTATCTTCAAACTATAGCAGGACAGTCTGCTCTCAGATGCACAAGACAAATTCTGGAGTAATTTCACTCATTTTTTACATGATGTGGTAGCATTCCTTTCAGATTTGTACTGGTAGTTGGGAGAAGACAGATCCTTTCAACGGTATGGTCTTATGATCTGAGGAATGTCACCACATGGGGCCAGATTTTTGAGTGAAAGTTGGGAATGTCACAGTACACTTAGAAGACAGAGGAACCTGCCTGTAGCATCTAAGTCATAAATGCATTTACAAAAAAAAAATGTGGCTTTTGGAGCTTCATCCGAAGGTTGTCAGAGTCAGCAGAAACCAAGGACTTCTGCTAGGGCTTGTGTATCTTGGGTTTCTTTAATAGCTTTTTCCATGAGAACTGTCGTATTTTGGTAGCACCAATATTCCCGGCAGGCTGCAGTGCTTTTAGGAACCCCAAATCCTGTCCTGTTTTGGTATTCTGATGTGGATACCATCCAAAGGCAACTGAAAAGGGTTTACACAGAAAACAAGATACGTGCAACAAAAAGAATTAATTCGAGTTAATGAAATGATTTTTCTGACTTTGTCATTTTGGTTTTGTTTCGGGTTGATTGGATTTTTGTATTGCCTAACATAGTCCATAATAAGTTATTCCTATTCTGTCATTTTCAAAGACTGGTGGTAATATAGTTTTAAGAAATAACTATTTTGTTATAGATCATAATATGCATAAAATTGTACAGAAATATTTTGTAAGCTATTGAATAAGAAAAAAAAAGAAAACCATGTATATACAGCAAAGTTTAAAAAAAAAAATTGGAAATTCAAATGGAACACACTGAAAGATGTAGATATTTTGCTATTTATTTAAAGGAGTATTTTAAGAGATATTGAAATGTCTTAAATTGACCGGTAATCAAAGTTCAAAGTCAGAATGCTTTTCTTGTAGTAGAATGTGATTTTCAGCAATTATTGCACTACCCGTTTTTGCACCCTTTTGTCTTTCATTTAGCAGAAAACAATGTGCCTTAGCTGTATTCTTTGTCAATGGGAGTTTGGTTTTTTTGGTCCGACAAAGCAAATTTTTTTGCAGAAAAAGAAATGGATGTATTAAATACTGTATTATACCAAAAACACTGCAGTTGTATATAAATGCTTTCTGTCATACTGTGTTTTCAGATGCAGAATTTTAAAATAATAATAAAAAAAAAGGCTGTCTTTAGGAATAGATGGGCACCTCGTATTATTTCCAGACCCACTAACGTGTGTCTTTATCTAAAAGAACTTTGCTGCTTGGTGATATTTAGGAGGAAAAATGGGCCTAAGCGCTGCCGATGTGCGGTCCCACCAACTATGAGAAGTGCTGGTGCAATTTCTTCCCCACATGCCCTAATCACACCCTACATCATCCCAAAGAGAAAGGACTTATGGGCTTACGAATAGGCAGCTGGGTGCAGAAATAGGAATTAATGTTAGGGCCACCAGGTTACAAGGATAGCAAAATATGCATCCTTTGCCTTTACTCAAAGGATGAGCTCAGAAAGACATTTCTTCCATAGTTGCCCCAGTGGGTCACAGACCAAAAAACCAGCCACTGCCTAATGTTCACCCACTATGAGCACTTAAATTTATTTCTTACCCACAGGCTCCATGCTGAACACTGATTTCTTTGAGCTGTTTCCATAGATGCAGTGGAGAAAAACAAATTCTCTGACGAGTGGGTGATTCGTGTCTTTAGCACCATCCTCATGATGAATTGCAGGTTTGTCTCCTAGCGCTGCTTTTTGATGTGGGGTTCTTGGAAAAAAAAAAAAAATCAACTCCTTGATGACCTTCCAAAAGTCTTTGACACCACCAGGAGTCTGCGTGACTTTTTCATGCACCCCAAGCAGTGCTGCAGGTTTTCTTGGCAGCCAGAACTGCTTTTGATCTTGTGTTTTCTTTTCACCTGCTGTTTAGGAATTCCACTTTTTTTTGGCACTTAGATGCAATGAGGTCGGTTTAAACAGAGGAGGGGATGCAGTGCTAACATTTTAGCCCTGGCACAAAGGAAAGGTTTTTCTGCAGAGCTAAAAAAGTAAGAACAAAAAAAAATTAAGACTCTCAGTTTTGAAGTCTGGTTTTATTTACAGATGGTATAAGAAGTGTGTTGGGTTTTTTGCTGGCTTATTCTTCATCCAGCTGCTCATACTCATGGCATATTAAAAGAAAAGCTCGGCCTGTGTTTCAATTATCTCCAAATGTGTCACTGGCCGCTAATTTAAAGAAAAAGCAAAAAAAAAAAAGCGTTTTGTTTCCTTTGTGAACTCCAGCTAGAGTCTGCACACTCTTTGAAACCGCACACAAAAAATTCTGATGCATCATGGACTGGTCTGCCTGAGCTGTCTACAGCATCATGCTGGCTTGAAAGACTGTGTCTCGCTGTCTACTTGAGGTAGCGTCATCACATTTTTTTGCATCTGCCATGCTTCATCTGTCTTGAATGTAATTAATATTTATAGAGTGTAGAACATGGTTAATTCACGGTAATGACACAAAACTTACTGCAGAGCAGTTTGCCAATAGGAACGCACAATAAACCAAGTGCAAAAGGAATGAGGTATTTAATTGCCTTGACAATAGGGATTTTGCTTCAGTGCCCAGATATTTGACTCTTCTTTTGTTACTAAAGAATCTGTAGCCTGTTTTCTAAAAATCAGAAAATGTTAGTAATCTGAGGCTTCACAAATGCAAACAGCTATAAACCATTACTGTCTATTACAGCTTAAAAAGCTGAAGGTTCATGACGTTCTTCTACAGTTAAAAACCAGACAAGGATTCCATTCTTTTATGAAAGCTAATCTTGGCTATTCAGGTACCAAATCATCACGTTGGCATGGTTTATTCCTTCACCTGGCTGCCTGTGGCTGGAAGCCCTCACTTGCAGGGCTGTGAAATAGAGCACAGCTGAGACACTGACTGCCGAGAAAGGGCTGAACCTGGACTTGGGGGAGACCAGGTTCGGAGACCGCGTAACCTGGCATCACTTGCCAAACACACATTTGTTCTGAGGAAGCTCTCCATCAAAGTGGTTTCACACCAGGATCCTAATTTCATGGGCAAGGAGTTGTTTAACTTTATAGCCTGGCCACTGGGCCAGTCTGTTGGGTTTACACATCCCCATCGGCCACACTGTAAGAGACAGCATAAAGCCTCCCAGAGGTCAGTAACAATTAATAAAAGTGGAATAGACGGGTTGCGTTCAGTCCATGTGTCTGCGTGTTGTCAAGACTTGAGACATGGCAGCCCCATTCTACGTGAGCCACTTCTAGGCTCTAGTTGTATTTCCACTGCCCATAACTTCCCCTAGAGCCAGTAGCCTGGCTGCGATGGAGCAACCGCTTCCCAAGGTATTTGAGTAATGCAAAACATATAGCCACCAAGTAGAAGCAGTATTTCACTTATATAAATGAGTTAAAATAATTTACTCCTCTCAGTCTGCTTCTTTAATTGTTTTTTTTCCTCTAACTCGATTTTGCATAATAATAAAGGAGCTTTGATTAGAAACATAAAGTACATTTTAATGCGATCTCATTTATGAAAGTCTATCACTGGATACATATGGCAAGGCAATGAAAGTATTCTTATAACAGATTAATAGCTGCGATCAAATATTTCACTTTCTAATAGAGTCTGCCTATATGCACTTTTAATTCCTTGCTAAATTTAAAAGGCCTTTTTTTTCGTGCATTGAAAGCAAGCCACTGCCTGCCACATCAGCCCTGATTTTCCGTTACTGCTTACTGATGGTTTGCATTCATTAGCAGACAAGGACTCGGTCCCTGGCCTTCAGAAGAAGAAATTACTTTTTAACCTCTGAAGTAATGGGAGCTAATTTCCAGCAGCCCCACCACAGCAGGACCTGCCAAGCCAGAGGGGCACTTGGGGGCAGCGGGTGTCCCCAGAGTGCAGAGCCCCTGGCATGGCTGTGTCTCTGGAGGCGAGATGGGCATGAAGGAGTCTGCTTACCCCCAGTGCAACTTCCACATCTCCTACCAGGTATTTTTTTTTAACAATTGTGCTCCAAAACTTGCTTCCTTCAGGCAGCTTTAGGAAGAGCAACACACAGAAGCCGGGATGAGGGGTCCAGTCCTGCTCCGCGGGCAGGCAGCTGGTTTTGCTCCATTTGTGTGCCCGGCAGCCAGGCCCCACGGTGCGGAGGGCAGCATCCCCGCCCAAAGCGGGTGACAGGTGTCGCAAGAGCCGTTTCCAGGCTGTGTTATCCACCCATCAATATGTTTGATTTACGTACTGGGGGCTGGGGAAAGTGTAACGGGGACCTGCAGTACGGGGAGCAATACTGCAGGGACCTTACACTTTCCAGATGATTAAAGCAATATGTGAATGTATTAGAAAACAAGCTCTCTCTTTCCAAAATTCTGTTTGGAGGTTTTTTTCCTCTCTGATTTAGTCCTTCCTACCTTAGTGCTGAGAAGACCTTAACCTGAGGTGCACCGGATCAACCCCTTCTCCTTGCCCCACGTCTGTCTTTCAGGGAGCCAGTGCTCAGCTGCTCGCTGAGTCTGAGTTGCACCATGGTCCTTTCCTTTTACATGGGTATGTAAGTACTGAATTGCTTTTTTCATTCATTTCATTAATTAACAAAACTAAACTGGTATCAACATACGAATGCATTAAGAATTAGCATAGACTTTATACTTTTTATTTAGCATGCCTTAGCATGTGTGTGAATCAGTACCAAAGCAAACTGAATGCTGTGTGTCCATTGAGTGAAATGACACTGCTTTGTACCAACTGGTTCTTGATCCAAAGCTCAAAAGCAAAAATTCTCTTCCTTCCTTCTGTGCATCTCCCCCTGCCCTGACTCCCACCGCTCCCCATTTCGATTTTCCTTAAAGATGTTTGTTATAAAACAAACAAAGACATATCAATGGGAGACTTAACACAGCAGCAATGCTCCAGATTTATTTTTAGCCCAGCTCTCTGCCTGGTTCAGCTCGGCTCGTGGCCGATGTGCGTCACAGAACTGGGGGAATCTGAAAGGGGCACTGCCATAACTGATCCCAGAGTCCCCCTCCTCATCCTTATTAACAGCAGAACGTGAGGCTGCCTGTGCCTGGAAAGGGCAGCAAGCCACACTCTCGTCAGCCCGCAGAGGAGATATTTTTGGTGGGGGAACCCTTAAACCACCTGTGTTTGAAGTGCTGTCTGCTTCATCCTGCTCCCTGGGCATGGAAAATGAGAAACAGTGGCCAGTTGAACACCCTTAACAACATATTTACATTAAAACGGGGCTGCTGCTGAGCCAGGAGCAGGTCCCGCTGCCGGGAGCTTTGCAGCCCACTGGCCCTTCCCAAATCCCCTCTGCGCTGGCCTGACGCTTGTCTGCTTGCTGACTCTGGGCTGATTAATTATAAAAAAAATAGGGCAAGATGGGAAATAGTGATTTGATTCTGCATCCGTGCTTTGACTGTGGTAGGTGAGCATCCCTGTGCACCTCATGTGAAATGCGTTTTAGAAACTCGGTGTTGATGATTTTCACTTTGGGGCTCTGGAGCAAGGCTGGCACTGCTGGGGGGAACCTTCCAGGGGAACCTTCCAGTGTTTCCTTCCAGGGCTGCAAGCGCCTCGAGCCCTGCTGCCCAGAGAGCCCCAGCAATGCCACGTGTGCAGGAGTGACTGCACTTGAAAGTCTGAATTAGTCATGGTAAATAACTAACTTCAAAACAAGAGCTGGCTAAGAACTACAGTTCACGTTACAGCAGTATTTTTAAATCTTGAGAATTTCCTTTTCTCTGCTCCAATCTGGATAAAAAGTGTCATTAACCTCAAACCCTGTGGCTTCCACACAAGCGGGCTGCTTTTCTTGCTATATTTGCCTAATGTTTTGGCTCAATTGCTGACCACCCTCGACTTCCTTCTCTCTAATTCTATTAGGATTTTTGATGGATTGAGCTGAATCAACAAGAAAAAATACTACCTATTGAAAATACACAGAAATAATCCCTAAGTTGTTGTAAAAAGAAAAGCTGGTCCTGGCCCTTCTCCGCATCCATGTCACACTGCGGTCATAGGTTGTGTCTTCAACAAGTTCACCCACATTTTCTCATGTGGTTTCACTGAGCATTATCTAGTAGCTCCCACAGAACACCACCAGTTATTGCAAAAGCCACGCTGGGCAGCCCATGTGCAGCAAACCATTGCATTGGGTTTTTGCTGCCACCCAAAAGCAGCTCTGTCTCCCACAGGGGAGGAGAGTCCACATTGACTCAGTTCTCCTTTCCAAATGTGCTTAATATTCATTTGCAAGTGATTCATTCCCTACTTTGCAAGTGGTTCTCCTTCCACAATTAGCAGCTGGACTTGTTCGGATGAGTTACATCGCATGTTATGTTTAAAGGATTTTTTTTTTACGTGCTGGAAGAACTGCAGGTCCATGGAGGAGATCCCTTCCATGCAAGAGGCTCATGTCAGTGCAAGACCAACAGTAGCTCCAGACCAAGAATCAACCATCTTTTCCAGAGTGTGTAAAAACAAGGAGGGGTGGGGGAAATATAAGCCACAATTGCTTAAAGGCAGATAAAACCAAGTGCATGCTAAAAGCAGAACATAGTCTCTAAGTCTGAGGCATTATTTTTTTCTCTAGTTCATCGTATTTTTTTATCTGGATTGCAGTGGGAGAAGGTGATGCAGGGTGGATGGGCTTGGTCTTTGGTGGGTGAGGCTTTAGACCCCCTCTCGTGCAGGTGCTGTTAACTGAATGACTTCAAATGGCACAGAATGCTCGGTGGGACAAACTCTTTCACTTACCTCAGCTCTGCAGAATATTTCAGCGATGTGTAATACCAAGGAATCTCATTGTCTTATGGATTTCAGTGGAGTCTGGAATTACCTAGAGTCCTGGGTTTTAACACATGCCTTTTAGCAAAACACCAGTCAATTCTCTGATGAGAAAACTCCCTCCTGAGACAGGTTTCGTCAGAAGCTTGAGAGTTTTGCTGACTATATGATTTTGTAACTCCCACAGAAAAGCACAGCTGAGTGACAGCACTGTCATCTCCAAACCTAACCAGGAAATCAGCTGTAGCATCAGGAGAGCAATGCTGACAAATGTTTCTGCAGGGTGCCCACCTCCCCATGCTAGCTGGGAACCCCAAGATATGCTCCTAAAGCCAGAGCCCAGGGCTGGCTCACCAGCAGGGCAGAGCCCCATAAAAATTTTCCTTGGTCTGCTTAAAGCGTCCCACTGCACTGGACATCGGCGAATGAGCACAGCTCCACCGAGCCTCGGACTGCTGCAGCTGACGTGGCCAAGGCTTGGGGCTGTCCCACCTCCTGCAGCTCTTGTACAAACCCCTGTGAGATCTTCACATGACACCCTCATGGCCACCCTCGCCTGCCATAGGCCTCACTCACGCTTCAGTGGGCTTCACCAGACCCGATACTCCCGCTCACCTTTACATGGACTTTCCTCATCTCTGAGCCTAGAGCATGTCCCTGCAAAAAAAATTACCACATTGTTTTGGTTTTGCTGCATATTAAAGGAAAGCTCACGTAAAGCCCTTTTGTGCTCTAACTCTCCTATTCCATCGTTTTGGAAGTGTTTTGTCACCCATCCATCACTGCGTGGCAAGGGTGGTGAAACACGTCTGCCCACACAGCAGCACATCTGTCCGTGCACAAAAGTTTGTGGGGAAGACTCTTCTCCCTGAGGTTTGACGTGTCGACAGTTACTGCACCTGCCTGCTATTTTTCAGATTGCATTATCTGTAAGGTCCTGAGTGACTAATCAATAACTGCAAAGTGCTATATATTACCATGTGCCCCAGGCATTGCCTTGGGACTTGCCTGCAGCCTGCTGCAGTGGGGCAGGGAGCTGGAGGATGCTGGGGGCACACACGTGTGCATGTACGGGAAGGGCAGGAGGTGCACTGAGACCCACTTCTGGAGAAAATTATGTGGCTCCATTGCTAGACATTACAGCCTTGCACCAGTTCACTGTGCTGAAGTATGCGTTCTGCTGTGCTTAACTGCTGCACTCCAGAAAAAAATAGGAATTAGTGACTGTAGGCATTGGGTGTCGGTATTTTGATGTGCTGTAGTCCAGTTATCCTGTGCCAAAGTAAGGTGGTTTTAATGTCCAGTACAAGGTGATACAGACATGCTCCTCCAATTTGAAAAATAAATTAAGGAACATCTTACTAGAAAGAGGAATGTCAAAGCTGTCCTTTAGTGGCTCCACAGTGTGGTGGGAGGTGGCACACAGCTGCAGGCAAGGACACTCGGGCCTGGAGCTGCCGCTGGCCCAGAAAGCCAGTCGTGAAGCCGGTGAGAGGATGCGCTGCACACCATTGCACCAGGGTGTCTGAAACAGGGACAGATGAGAAACAGTGACAGACAAGGAAAAAAACACCCACAAATCTCTCTCTGCTTCTGTGAGGGACTGGCTGTGTGGCGAGAGCAGTTTCCCTGGGCTCTCCACTGCAGGGCAGCCTCCCCACCTTTCCTCTTGCCAAAACACTCAAACATCCACTGTCTGACCCACGGAGAGGCCAAACAGCACCGCTGAAAGCTATTGTCTCCCCATCTCCCCATCTCATCCACCCTTCCACCTCCCCATCTCTAGAGCATCATGAAGAATTGCCCTGAATCAGGTGGAAAGTGGTGTGGTCGTTCCCTGACCTTTTTCCCCTCATCAGAGAGGGAAAACCTCTGCTCTCTAATCGAGTGAGTACTCTGCTAAGTCAGGATCTTGGATTCTTACCTTGCCTTCTGTGCAGCACCTACCTGAAGGAAGACCAATGGCCAGAAGAAATGATGCATCTTACTGTTTTTCGGGAGGTAACAAAATGCTCTTTACCATGAAAGACATTTTCATTATCAGAGCCTTCATTTAATATTAATGGCTCACCCTGGAGAATGATGAGCTTGGCTGGATGATAAGCACCAAGGCTGCAGACGTTCATGCACGTGCAGAGCTCTGCTGACGTCAGCTGGTCACGTCATCTCCTGTGGGAAGGAGTCTTCCCACCTGGGGTCAAGAGTGTAAGAAACACATTCAGCGCTGAAACACAAGGCTAATCACTTAGAGAAGTGTCTGCTTTTTTTTCAGATTTAGCTCTGTTTAATTTTGATCTAAATTTTAAGATAAGATCAGCAGATAAAGATGATGGGTTCTGCTATTTCAGGCCAGTTGTAAGCCATGTCCACAGCTTCCCACTGCTGTTTTATTCCTAGGGATTTTTTTCAATGTTGCATTTATGTGCTGACAGATGTGCAGTTTAAAAAACACTTTGTAAATGCAAGCCTGTGTAGTACTTTCCTCATGTACTCCGTGTACTACAGTATTGCGTGTTCACTGCTGCATTCATTTAGCTGAGTATAAATGAAACGTCAGAAAACCAGTTTTACTTAGGAAGAAGCTGAAAAATGTTGTATGGGTGTAGGCAATGCTGTTTCTCCAGGTTTGTCCCATCCTTTCTGCTGTTCTTGCTCTGCCTCGTTCCTCTGCTAACACACCAGGAGCTTCACCAAGACCTTTAGTGTGAGGCCTCACAGGTGTACGCCCAGCAGACATCCCCGCCAGCCTCAGCACTGCCAGTTGCAGGTTGACCTACAGCTCGCAGCACGCTGAGAGTCCGGCCATTCTCATTTGCTCAGTGTTATAACAGCCCTTCTACTTCTCCTGTCTGCAGCTCGTTACACAAATATCGAATATCCAGTTAGAAGTCCCCAGCACATGGAGCGTTTTTGGGTTTGGGCTATTGTTAGCCGGGTGCAGGCGGCAAGAGAAAGAGCAGCCGCCCTCCTGTGGCTCCTTCCTTTGGCTCTTTGCAGCAGGAGGAGTCTTCCCGGCCACCCACCCGAGACACGTACATTGTGTTGAGTCTGGCAGGAGAGTGTGACACAAAAATCACATCTAATGAGAAACAAATGACTGGCTTTCCAAGGAATTCTTATATTCCATTGAACAGCTCCTTGGGAATTTGCCATCATGATATCCCTGATCCCAGTTGAGGGTTTGGCCTTAAAATATGTTTGCATGAAAGCAGGGGTAGTTCCCAGCCTGACTGCTGGTTGCACTCACTAAGTGACAAGGGAGGAAAATCCATTCCTCTGCTGTAGGTTCCTCCTGGATATGACAAGATATGTCCTGTCCGAGCTGGAGCAGAGAGGTGTTGGTACCGCAGGGCCCTGTGAGAAGAAGGGGTAGCACGTTTCTGATCACACCCTGGCCACAACTCCCACTGGCGAGCACTCGATGGCCAAGGCTGGGGACACAGAGGGCTGCCAGCCCTGAAGTGTGATGGCCACAGAGGCGGAACATCATGGGAGGTAGCAAGTATCTCCGGACAGGAGGGTGCTGGACCTTCAGGGCTTTGCACGGCAAAGCAGAGACCTGGGAGCTTCCCCAAACCTCACAGCAGATGGAGAAATAATTTCAAGCTCACTCATTCTCCAGTCTCATTCCCCGCCGGCTGCATCATTCCCAGCCTGCTCGTGTAAGACACAAGGACTATTTTTAAAAGGCAATTTGGTTTTATTAGTGACAAAGAGATAAACAAACACCCCGAACCTTTTGGTTCCCTGTGGAAATAGCTTTGATTCAAAATCTTTCTATTTATGGGCATAGTCAAAATAAAGTTCCCCAAAGAAGAATGACATTTTCTACATTTTTCTTCCCCCAGTAGCCTGAGGCTTGGGTGCCTGCTGGGGTGAGGGAACACAGGAGATGGAGAATAGATCTCCGCCTGGAGCCCAGCTCTGTGCACGCCCCAGGACTCGTTGAGATATCATAAATCTGTCTTCTCCATTATTATAATACCCCTGTGGTCTCAGGAGCTGAGAAACAGCCCTAAGACCACCAGGGTCCCTAAAATTTCCAGAAAAACTTTGGGGGCTGCACAGAGCAGGAATTTTTATTTTTTTTTTTCTCCATGAGCTGGTGATTGTGGATGTTTTCATCCCTTAGACCAAATCTCAGTAGAGAATTTCTGCTTCCACATCTAACTCCGCTGGTCTCCCTTACCCTTGGAACATTCTTTGCAGGCAGATATGTTTGTACCAAAACAGCACTGAACACACACCTAATATTTTTCTCATTATAAAAAGTATTTTTGTTTGGAGGGTGAAGCAAAAAAATTAGTCCAATTTATACTAACTGAATTTTGAATGAAAGGGATGGGAGAACTGGATAAAGAAATACCGACAATTTACATTCATCAGTGAATCACGAGGTTTTCCATTCCAGAGGAACAGACTCAGCTCAACACCATTTTGTAACAAGTTAACCAACATTTAGAGGCTCATTTTTTGAAAACAGCCCAAAAAAACCCAACAACTTCCGTGGCTTGGTTTTCTCAAGCCCTACTTAACTGCGCGCTCTTCAGCGACCAACCCTGCCCGTCACATACATCGTGGGAAGCCACAAATAGCTGTGGCTTTTCCAAGCTGTGCTTTGGGGAGAAAAAAATAAGACTTTCTTCCTGTAAACTAATCATGCAGCAAATGCATCTGCTCTCCCCATGATGAGGACAGACTTCTCTCCAGGATCAATCACAGCTGCTCCGACCCTGCCTTTGCCAAACGCCGGGCTCGAGCCGGGTGTGCGGCTGAGGGTTGGCCACAGGGGTGCCCGGCCCCACCGACCAGAAAGCTGGGGTGATGTTTATCATGTGTTTACCAGCGCTTGTGATGGGTGGTGTTCAGCTCCAGCACGTCTCTGCTTTTCCGCCTTGAGAACACTACATGAACATCTTCTTTCTTCAGATAAAATGGGCAATCACTTGGCTTTTAACCTTGCTGCTGAGTTTTAAGGTAAATTCCTTAGGAATCTAGTTTAATACCTTTTATAAGGAAGGATAAAAGACAAAAAAAAAAAAAACCCAAACACCATTTTGGTTTCAATCTGACAAAAATGGGAACTGTTGGCTGTTTGTATTCCCATGTTTTCTTTCAGCCCTGGGTTAACTCACAGAAATATTTTATACTTCTCCATTTAACCATTGAAGTGAAAGATCAGTCTGATCTAGATCCTATCAGGATCTAGACGTAAACGGAGACGGAAATATATTTCTCAATGCACATAACGTAACAGTGAACTTCTCATGGTCTGTTCCACCTCCGGTCACAGATGGCAGGATCCTCCAGAGGGGGAAAAGCCTCAGAGTGGTCTGAGATACTCACTGCCATGGCTGTCTCTGTATTTCTGGAGCAGAAATGGCTGACTATATTTTTTTGCTCGTTTCCCCCTCCTCCCCCTTGATCATTCACATCAAAAGATAACAGAGATGAACTGGGCCCTCATTTATCTCTGAGTGCTGCAGCTGCAGCAGGTTCACTCACTCGGTACCAAATCTCTTTCCTCGGGCAGCTCCCAAAGCCAAGATGCAGCCCGGACATTTGATGAACAACTCACTGCCCATCGCTTTTGCCAAATAATCCCTATTTACAACCAAAGAGCTCACCCACACTTGCTTAAACACCACCAGCTGTAATGCTTTAAGGCTTTTATTTCCTTCTAGGTAACTGGAAAGAAAGAGAGGGGCGGAAAAATTGTGACCAGGAGCACAACTCAGCCATGAGAGTCACTCCTCAACTGCAGTGGGCTTAGGATCAAGCTTTGTATATCTCAGCAATTTATATCCTGATTTGCTGCTGCCGTACAGTTCTTTCCTCCTCCTGATGGGGAAAGTATATATTCTTTACAATGCAATAATGCCTCTGGCTGATAAAGCATTAAATAGTGGGAGACTTAACAATATGTGGCCGTTCTCTGTGCTCTGCAGGTTTAGACTTTGATGTGAATATTTATGCACTTGATTTATTGCCTTGATTTTCTGCTATTTTGAGGAACTCCCACCAGAGGAGGATGAATTTTCTCTGCATAATGTCCGGTGCATCCGCTGTCGAAGCAGCAAGTGGAGTCCCTTGCAGCGATGCAGCACAAAGCAGCAAGGTGATATGAACACAACTTAATAACCACACCTGTATGGAAACCCCACAAACAGCTAAACGCCTAGAGAGGGTAAGGTAAGTTGCACTGAACGAAGGACCAAAGCAGAGAAAAAGAAGAAACTTATGTGGGTTTTTTGAGAATTGAAGGGTTATTTAGCAATTCTTAGCAGTGCATGAATTAGCAGGTTGTATTGATCTCCACAGTAGGGAAACGTCCCCAGAGAGAGGCAGGAGAGAAGGAAGGAGCAGGGGTTCCATTTCCACATCACAGGCAGTGATGCCATTGAGGTGTGAGCTGCAGCCACGCTGGGGACACGTCCCAGCCCAGCGCCGGGGACACGTCCCAGCCCAGCGCGGGGGACACGTCCCAGCCCAGCGCCAGGGCTGGCCCCAATGCTCTGCAAGCCCCAGTGTGGGAGGGAGCAGTCAGTGATCCAACCAATACCAAGTCAACCAATACTGAATTTACAGCAGCTGCAACCTACTAGGTAAGCATAACCTAAACGCACCAAACATTAACATGTAATGTACTTTACGTGTCTACAGAAGGAGATGGACATAAGCGCAATTAACTTTAGAGGATGGCAGCAAAGAAGAAAAGGGCAGAAGACACTAACAAAATGCACACAAATGCAAGGCAGAGCTGGGAACGGGACCTGGATTCAACTCACAACTCCCTGGTGCAGCTTCTGCAGCCTCATGAGCTTCTCCCAGCAAAAGGAGCAAACCCCTGCGGGCTCCATCCCAACACCGTGAGCCCATGGGAGCTCCAAGCCTCAGGCAAGCCCCTGCACACTGTGACCAACTTCAAGAGCAACAACAGCCTCTCTTCCACAGCTGGATCCCCCTGCCAGGAGGTTCACACCATATAGTTACACAGACACATACTTCTTTGTTTCCAGACACCAAATACATACACACTTTATTCTATACTATGTATACAGTGCAGAATATAGATGGGTATAGAGAGTGGAATAAAGGCCAAAGCAGGGAGCAAAGCAGCTTGCTTCATGCCTGCCTTGATGGAATAGGACCCCTAAAAGGCATGTGAGAGGTTTATTACCTATGCAAGAGCAAATCTGAATGCTTGCAGAAGATCTTATTAAAAGCAGACACTCCAGCCTAACAAAAAACACAAATATTACACTGCTCCACGTGGTGCACAAACATAAACAGGTAGCTTGTAGCTACCTCTGGGCATGCTGTAACTTCCCAAACTCAACGCAAATCAAACCAAGTTTCCAGCAGAAGGGCAAAGTAAAGCAGCTGTGGCTATGGGGAAACAAGCAGACTCTTTCCATTGGCTTTAGGGAAGGAATCGTCCTGCCCTTCCCAAGCCCGGTGCTGCCGTGACAGCCACGCGAGTGCTAGAACCCCTGCACGAAGCACAGGAGCACACACAAGACCAACATTCATTGGGCACTTGTGTATGTAAATGGCAGCTTTCCTGACGAGCTATGTGCCCAATTAGTACATATAATCGCAAACAGATATTATCTGGGTTTCTGATAGCTTTGACCAGCTAAAGGTCTTTGTACAAACTTGGGTAACTGAATACGCCAGTAGCTCCACCGAGGCCCGGGTCTTGTTTAATGGCTTCAGGATTTGTGGAGTTTAACGCAAGCAATCCAGGGAAGATAAGCGCTTATCTTTAACTTCGGCATGAGCTATAGGGGTGTTATTGTACAGAACGACACTAGACACACATTTACCTTATGATGGAGAGGACCTAAAGAGACAGATGTAAAGAAAAAGAGAAGCAATGTAACATTTCCACTGGAGGTTATCACAAAGCTAAGCTAGTCTTTACAGCCCTATGAAAACTCTGCAGCCCCAGAACATTACACAAAGAGCACTGTCACCGTATTTTCCTGTATTTAGCAAGTTAAGTGCACATTTTTCACACAGTTCTGCTGAAGTCCTACAACATGAGCAACTGATGCCTGCTGTATTGACCTGTGAGCTGAGATTTCACATCCTTGGAGTAACCGAGCTGTGTTAATGTCAGCAAGGAACTGCAAAGAAGTGTTTTTCTAGCAAGGTTCTAGTAGGTGCTCAATGGCTGCATCTGTGCACCTCCCTGCAAATGAAAGCCATGAGTGGCAGTGGGACCCCTCTGACTTGCAGAGCAGCCCCACGCTGACAGGAGCAAACACACAGCCCAAGAGGTGTAAATCCCTGCCGTATGGATACACAGACCACCCATCCCCAGGGAAAGTGCTGCTTTTGGTTTATTCCTCCTCGATGGCAAGTCTGGAGCAGCTTGTGCCAAAGTGCTCTAAACTTTAATCCTTATTGTGCCTGCAGAGCAAGGTGCATGTTCTCAGTATCATCCCCATGACCCCAAAAACCAGAGCATGGTGGATGTATCCACAGCAAAACAGTAAAGCGCTTTGGAGCACAGACATGCTCAGTGAGCAAGAACAGAGGAGGCACCAAATTAATCCTTTCCTCTGGCCACCTGCAGCCCGGTGGGACACAGGCAGCTCTGAATGGATATATCTGACATGAGTTGGGACATGAAGATGAAAACACGTCACGTACCTTTTCCTTCCTGAAAGCAGACATGGGGTAATGAGCAAACATGGCTGTGTGCAGGAACACTTCGTTGCTTGACCTTCCAGCTCTGGCTTTAAGCTCTTGTACCCCGACAGTGGGTGTTTGTTGTTTACACCCCCAACATACCAACATGTAAAACCATGCACCCACAGTAACCAGGGAATTCCATATGACTGCCACAGGTAACAATTTTCTGTGCAATATGCTGTGGAAAAGATGCACAGATGCCCTCAAAGCATGTTTTTCTTTGCCCTGCGGATAGCTTCTTTTGTTAATAATTTTCTTGAGATAACTGGGACATCAATTTATTTTGAAGTTGTTCTCAAAGGTATATAGATACTTCATTTTTTTCGGCTGACAGCTTTAATTATTCACCGCTGCTGTAGCACCAGATGAAATATAATCACAGGAAAGGGCTGCTAAAACCACAAATAATAGCCAATTGTGAGGATGTTAAAATCAGCAGTGAAAAACAGCTTATACTCTCTGACCTCTACCCAGTCAAATCCTGCTGTTGCTATAGCTGCTATTCCAGAAAGAGTGTTATTTCTCTTAGCCAAGAGTCACTTGTGAGAGAAAAGGAAAACACTGCCGTTCTTTGAATCTTTTCTGTAGTCCCAAGTCATTATATCTTACCAGCGGACTGATTATTCATTTACAGTACAAAGCTATTAAAAAAGGTAATTTGTGGTTGTAACACACTTGACATACATTTCCCATTTGCTCCCATGGAGACACTGTGACTCTAACATCTTGAAAATTTTTATGAAATAAAAATAAACTCAGTCTAGAGCGTAGAGTGGCCAATGGACATTCCTCGGAAGAACTGAACCACCACAGCACAGGATCTTGCTGGGAGGTCACACAGCTGCCAATATCAAACTTAGAGTGCGGGAAAAGAAGTTTATGACTCTCTGATAGTAGGATGCATTAATGCAGCAAAAAATGCTGCAGGTCTTTAGCAAAGGCAGTCACTTATCCCTGGGGTAGCATCCTCACATTTTGCCCTCTGCTTTTCTCCCAGGAGGCTCAAAACTAAGGCCAGATACGCTTTGGATGCCCCAGGTGATGGGAAAGGGGTGACTCAACAGCAGGGTCTTTTCATCTCTGTGCATTGGGAAGAGGAAAAGGGAGCTGATTTAAGCAGCTGGTCATTGCTCAGAGCACTCCAGGAGCTGCAGTCCTTCTCCCTGGGTAAGACCAGTCCTCGCAAGGGATTCACTCGCCCACAGGGAAAGAAAGGGGGTTTCTGGCTGGGAGGAGGTCAGTGCCAGCCCGAAGCACTGCTCACACCAGCTGTGCTGAGCCTGTCCCAAACCCAGCTGCTGTCAGAGGGGCTCTCTCTGGTGGGTGATGTCAGAACAGGCTGCCACCGTGACTTTTCTTCCATCATGAGGTTTCAATGGCATAGGATGGGAAAAGTTTTAAAATGCCTGCCAGATTTTTATCATTTGCTCTTTTATTTTTCTTTTTTTTTTTTTTTTTTTTTTCTGGATGGTGCTGCTCAAAGGCATAAAGTGCGTGAGGGATGTGCCCACGACCTGCTCTGCTGGAAAACCTGTCCCTTCAAACTATCCCTCGATGGTTACAGCTCTCCAGCGCACATTAGGGCCTTTCAGTCTGGCCTGGAGGGACAGTTGACAAGAGGCGCCCTGGAGTGACGGCAATGAAAACCTAATTAAAGCCTCATCTGAGGCACAGCATTTTATTCCTCACACCAGGGAGTATTTTTTCCCACGAGTAGCACAGCTCATGTTTTGCAACACCTCAGGCCCTCCAGTGTCTTGCCCCCTGCCTCCCCATTTCCCCAGAAGCTACAGATTGCATCTCCAGTTGAGGGAAATTTTGCCACCAAACGTAAAACTGACATTTCTTTTTTATCACTTATGGGACCTTTAGAAAAATAAAACTCCTACCTTTCTTTCACTTGGGACAAAGCTTTTAAAGCCATCTGAGCTTTCCTTTCAGGTTTATGAGATTTTCCTTGGCTTCCTTAAAGCGTGTGCTGGAAGGCAGAAAATCTAGCCCAGAGCCTCGGAGTGTCGCACGCAGGGAGACCGAACCCCTCCCAGACAACTCCGAAGCTCAAAAGCAACCCACGCCAACGAGCTGCGTCATAGCTCCAACCTGACTGGGCAAATGTTGCTAAGTGCTCCTGAAACTTGCTGAAATCAGCTATGACAGAACCAGTGACAGGACCTTTGTCTACAACCAAAGGGATGTAACAGGGAAGGTCAAAGAGGATTGAGCTGTTTGAAAGGAAAAGGGCTTCCCCTCAATCGACGCCCGTGCAGGGCATCCGAGACGTTCCCCTCTTTGTTCATATGCAGCCTTTAAAGTGATTTTCCAGTATGGGAGCAGCTAAAATGCCAGGCTGGAAAATGAGTAAATCCAAAGAAAAATGAAAAGGAAAACGTGGCAAGGAAGACCCTGCCAAATTCCCTAGTGGAAATGTGTGGTTGGGTTCCTGTCTGGCAAAACCCAAATATACCGGCTGGGAAATGCACTTAGTTAAGAACAGAAGGAAGAGTAAGAGTAAGTAATTACGGTCCACATTATCCTTTGAGCCTGGCATATGCTTAAATTAGCTCGTTTGATCTCTACTTTCTCCTTTAATCTGGTTAGTTTTGAAAGAGCTGTTACAGGACACACTTCTCTGTTCAGGTTTACGTTCTGGCCCTCCTGTTTACCCTATTAATTTATTTGTTGTGCATTTTAAATTCCTTTGTCTGCTTTTACCAATTTTTCCTGCATGCACTGCCTGGTCTTTCTGCTTGTGCTCTCAGCTTCCTTCCACAATGTATTTGGGCCTGGGTTTGCTTTGAATTTATTTTTTTTTTCTAGTAAAGGAATTTCCAAGGTTTTTCTTAAGACTGAAATAGTTGTATCATGGCCAGAGGACAAAGTCAGCCAAAATGCTCTACAGATCTAGAACTGGGGCACGGATCAGCTCTCTCTGCTATCCCCAGCTCCCCTCACGCTCTGACTCAGGTCCCCATATCTCAGCTCACCCCAATTTCTGTTTTCTCCTCCCAGCAGCTCTGCAGACTCATTGGGAACCTGGATTATTTTAAGGCTGGCTAGAGCGCTAGACAGAAGGGAACAAAATGTGCCCCAAAGCCAAGTTTTCCACCCATTTTCATTTGCACTGTATCACCAGAGAGCACTGTGTCTCCAGGAGGGCTGGGAATGTGTCTGGACACATTGGTTTCTGTGCAGATAATGCATTCATACAGCATTCAGTCCTGTTTGGATTATTTGAAAGCACAGCAATTTTCACTTTCCAGGTGCTGGAGGTCACTTTCCAGCAGCAAAAAACAGCGTAAGAATTCAAAAGAATGGCAGCCTTGGGCTCTGCACCGAAAATCCTCTCTCACCATCCCACTGCTTGCTTTGTGGAAAAGGGTCCTCAAAGCTAGATGCATTATCAAGGTTAAAACTAGGTCCATTGAATTTTATTAGCAATTTTCTACTTTGTTAGGGATTTCATGCTGCCTATTAACATTTGTTTTTAATACACTGTTATCACTCATCACAAAAGGCTAATCCTATTAGTACTTTCTGTACTGTACTACAGAAAACAAATAAGAGGCTGCAGTGATTCCTCACTCTGCTATTTTCATAAATGTATAGACAGCATACTTCTCCCTGCACACTCACAGCCCAAGAGGACAAGTTCAGGACATGACTGGTGGAGTATAAAACAGTAACATCAAAAGAAGACAATTAGTGATCATGTCTCCAAGAAGTGGACTGTGCTGCTCAGGATGGGAACTGACACCTCCTTATGCTCCATGTACCATACTGAGTCCTGTATTAGTAAACAGGTACATGATAATAAAGGTGTGAAGAAATCACTGTGATGTACTGCAGTATCTCACCAAAAAATGCCCAAGTGTTTGTCCTACGCAGCAGAGCGAGATTTCACCTTGCTGGAGTATTTGCATTCAGAACTTTTAGGTTTCATAATCCTGTTTTCACTTTCACGTCCGGGACCATATTAACGTAGCTTCCATTTAATCTAGGGATGATCAAGAGAAAGAGAAAAGGGTATATCTTCTGCATGGTGTCTGTGAAATTACCCTTATCCTTTGATATATTAAAATTGAAGTGCTGTAAATTTCTGTTGTCATGGAGATATTTTCCATGTCACTCCACGATTGGCCCTCTGAATTCACTTTCCTTTGGGTTTTCCAGCCTAATTAACTGTTATATTTTTTTTGCCAGCAGAGAGGAAAAACCCACATGATCAGGTTTTGTTCTGTTACTGCATCCCTTACGGAGCAAACTTTGTTTCTGTATACTGTTAAAGACAAAACACATAAGCATGGCTTGTATTTATAGTGCAGAAAACGCAGTAATGCTCAGGCAGGAGCCGAGCGTTACCAGGTTTCAACACATGGCTACTATTCCTATCTCCATGAGCAGAAGCAACACAACCCTCGATAAGACCACACACAGCCCACGACGTGGCAGGGCGAGGGTGCGGGTGGCGGGAGGGCGAGGGCAGCGGGAGCGGGCAGGGTGCGGGGATGCCGGCGCGGCAGCAGCAAACCCGGGCACACGGTGACCCTCACTCCCCGCATCCAGCTGTGACGTGGGGTCACAAACTGCACCAAAACGACGGCGCTACCCATGCCACTTCGGACACACACCAGATAACTCAGGCTTCGGGCAACAGAAAACATTTGGGCAGGGTCCAAAGCGTGCTTGTGCTAATTATAAAAATACTGTGTTTACTTCTGTCTCTGGTTTCCTTGCCCTTGTGTCACTAGGTTCTCCAAAATTTGTTTTAGAGTTCAAGGATGACCAAATCTGTCAGATTTAGGGTGTGGACAGGAGCAACTTCATTCAGGTAAGTTTATATTCCCAGGAAATTTCAGGCTACCTGTAGCCTTCCAAGCACCAGGTAAAATAAGTTAAACACCTGCGTGGTCAGGCTCTACTTGAAGAAAATGCCTGATGGTCCATCCCACCCACTCCCCAGTGATGTGGCTGATAATAAATTCAGAGTTAATTTATCTGCTGCTGTACGGTCTGTAACGCAAACAGGCCTTGAGATCAGCTTCCCTTATGTTTTTCAAATTAAAGTGTCTTTGATGTACTTCTCTTCCTGCCTTTGAACATTTAGAGTCCATCGGCAATGGACTGAGTGATTTGGTACTCAATAGACTCCCCTCTCCTTTTCCCCCAAGAAAATTAGCATCAGGTCTTAATTTACTAATGGACTATAGACATCCATTAACATAGTAATTAATTCAGTGCTAAAGTGCCTGTAAGATGGAACCACGCTGGGCGCGCAAGGAAAAAAATTACAAGTGACGTCTTCCCAGCGAGCATCACAGGGCTTGGGTGGAAAAGTTAATTTAACAAATAAATAATGGTGTACTTTATTCCTCGTCTGCAGCTCTGTGTCTAATTACAGCATTTGACAACAATCCTATACTCAATTCGAAATTTTTGGATGTGGGTCCAGTTTTTTCCATCTTCCAGAAATTAAACATGGGGGTGGTTTGCGCCAGCGTAAACAACTGCGGCTCCCTCTGAGCTTGGCAGAGCATCGCCAGCAGCGTGGCGGGGCGCTGGCTCCCATCCCAGCTTACAAACCGCACCACGAAGCTGGGAGCCTCCAGAGTCAGCACGAGCTGCTGTCGCATCTCAGTCACAACAACCACGCAGATGATTTTGTGCGTGTATGACCTCATCAGCATCTTACCTCTGTGTCTTCCAGAGCAGCCTGTCCTGCAGTCTCCAGGCTTGCAGCACGTTTCCTTGTTCCCTCCAGATCTGCATTTGGGGCTGCTAGTGCAGGAGGTGGCTTCCAGCGCCTGGGAGTACGTCCTCAGCTTCTCCAAACTTCACCATCGCTCCTGCAAAGGGAAGCTGGGTATCTGTCACTCTGGCATGCAGCTGCCTCTGTTGGTATTTCAAAAAGACAAGACGGGTGTTCCTCATGTTTCAGATTCCCTCTGCTGATTGAAATTAGCTGCCTTCCTGAAAATAATTGCTGCCAGTGGCAATTATTACAATTAAAATGTTTACTAATGGATTGCAATGCCCAGACTAAGCTAGGCACCATGTGCCAGGTCATGAATGAACTTAATGAGACATTATTTAGAAGTACGTCTTGGTTCATAAATTAAGCACCTTTCCAGCACTGTTCATTTGTAAGGTATCCATTGCATTCAAATGAGAAAGACACCACAAATGATGAAGCACCACAAAGCAATCAGATTTTTTTTTATATGCTACATTACCTATTTTAGGAACACACCAGCCAATTTAAATAAACACACCAAATTAATGAGGCGTAACAATTATGTGAGTTCAGGGCTGGCTAACACGAGCTTTTGAACGGCTTTCACATGGTAGATTTTCATTTGGATGAAGAAGCTGGAGCACAACATACTGCAACCTTGAAAAATCTGCACCAGGTTATTATTGCCAGCTTTGTGCATGCTGTTGACACACACATATATATACATACGGCTTTTATTTTCACTTCTGCTTCAACTCAAATGTTCACAAGCATGGTCCTGCACAAGATTATCAGAAAAGTGATTGCTCCTAAATGGTAAAATGTCACAGGCAGTGACTACATATCATGTTCCGATTGTGCCAACAGAACCATGATTTCATAAAGGTTTCTCAGGCTACGCTGTGGATATGAAAGGATAATGTTGTGTATATCAGTCCCCATGTTACCTGTGATGCTCCTTGACTACTCAAGCAGGATTGAGGAGTTACACAGACATAGGGATACAAACAACCAAGTATCTGTTGATGGTTTATTGTGTACATAAAGCAACAGCTGCTGTGTTATGCCTCGTTTGGTCCCAGTATGTACCACAAAGAGACACTACAGATGCATAAATAGCTTATCTGCAACAGGGAAAAGGTTTCATGAGCTGAAAAGTTTTATGTTTGTCCAGTGCCAGTCGAATGGTCCAGTTGCCTCTGAGCCACATCATGAGCATATCCTGGCTTGCTCTCAGAGTAAATCCTTCATGAATGTTTTGCCTTCAAGTCTGTGCTTCCTTTTAGAAATAGGCAAATGTGTTGCATGTGTTGTGGGCTTAGAGGTGTACAGAATAAGTACAAATGCACCATTTGGATGGTGTCAAAGTTTAAGGCTGGATTGGCCACTAAACCTTGATAGATGCTCTCTGTGATCCCCCCACCACTCACCCAGGGGAGGATAACAGGGGAACCAGGAAGAGAGACTTTGAACCAGTTTAGTGAAAAAAGAGAATAATACTAACAATAACAATGAAGATATCAGACTATATACAAATACTACACAAGTATGCAAATATGCTCAAAGATACAAGAGAATATGTTAATATGGGACCCATGCCCTCTGGATTACAACAAGGCCCCCAGCAGAAAAAAAAGTCCCAGACGGGACTCAGCAGCAGCAGAACACTCAAGCCCAGAGTCCTGATGACAGTCCAAAAGAAGACCAGAAAAGGAACCGTGCTGCTTCCATCCAGGGTGGAGGGCAGAGGAAGACAGCTTTCTATTCCAGACACCAGCAGCATTTCCAGTGACAAAGAGGAGCCCTCGCCTCCTATTTATCAGTCACTGAGTGTCATCCAACAGCAGTGACTTCATACCTCTCCTTTTTAATTCTATGCTACAATAAATGTAGCTCAGCTCCCAAGAATGTGTTTGACTTCAAAGCTCTTGTGATCCACGTGTGACATCCATACATCGGATTAGAAATCCGTTTGTCAGTCAGAACTAATAACAGTGCTTGCTGCACAGAATATTATCTTTGTCAGGAGCTGGCGCTTCATGAATATGCACGTAAGAGGGGAGGCATGCTTGGTACAGATGTATTTACATTAGATGGGCACCAGCAAGGACTTAATGTTTTAAAGTGGGAGTATCTGTGATAACCCCAGAGCCTGGCGCTGCACAGACCTGTTATCTGTAAACAGAGGTGGAATAAGACCTGCTTCTGCTTTCCTCACCCATGTCTACCTCTGGATCAGGCCTTTGGGTGTTTTTTTTTAGAAGTTAAAATAAACATTAAAGGTATCAGGAGTATTTTTAAAGTTGGCATCTTGGCGTTTCTAATTCTGCCACTGAAAAGACGAAGATGGTGTTTTCCTTCAAAGCACAGCTTCTTCAGTTGGAAAGAATGGATCAAAGGAGATCAGAGATGGCTGATGCCTATAAACATCATACTTAAATTTGCTGCAGACAGAAGGGAACTGCATGTCGACTGGAGCTGTGTTTACTCCTAAAGCTACCGACAGCCACAGCTGGGCTGCCACAGAGCAGAGCAGGGAAATCTCCCCCGAGGCTCTTGCCTCCGCAGTTTTACTGGCCTGTTCTGGCACACTTTATTGAGTATCTAGTAAATAACTTTAAGAGCTTGTATGCAGGCTTGAGCCAGCTATGCTCCATACCTTTTTTTTCTTCCAGTCAATCGTCCAAAAAGTAGTAAGCTGATTTTTAGCTTCCTAACACACTTACCTAATATTAATGGGGCAGGGGGTAGAGGAAATGAACAACTCAGAGGATATGATGACACCATGATGGCCAAAAAGGAGCCACTTCCTACTTTTCAAAGTCCATTCACGGCTGAGAGAGAAGTGAATAGCCTAGACAGAAATGTGAGGTGTCTTCCTAGACGCATGCCTGCATGTTCTATTCGCGTAGCTTACCCGTTGGTGTGATTCGTACAGAGTACAAACAACCTCCACACACGCAAGAAGTTACCACTTAGGGTACCAGTAAATAAACACCTCCGCTCGCCGCCTGTGAGCCCTTCGCCCCGGCTGCAGCGCGCCCTGCCCCTGCCCTGCTTGTCCAAGAGCACCCGGCTTCAGCGACCGCCTTCAGACCGTGACAGCATTATCGGAGGCAATCACAGACACTTCCCTAGGAGCTATTCCTTACACCAGCAGGACACGGGGCTGTGCTCCAGAGCAGAGCACAGAAGGAAGCAGATCTTCTCAGGGGCTCCTAAACCACACAGCAGCATTTCACACTCTGCTCTCTGCGCACCGTGCACAACTAGCGAACGTAAGCCAGAAGCAAAAGCCTCGTGAAGATTAAAAATCTCCCGCAAAAGCTTTTCCCCCACTTCAAGGCCAAGGAAAACAAACCGGTCTCACAGCATGTGGTGGAGAGGAGAACAGAGACCAAAAAGAGACCTGCTAATTAGAGCAAGATTCAATAAGCCATAGGCTTATTTTAAAATGAAAATGCTACCCCTTTTTTTTGCAGCAGTGACCTTACTCTTGCCTTGAGGATTAATACAAAGCACAGCAGCATTTGCAGTCAATGTTTTCAGTGGAACTGCCCAAGAGCATGTGGAGTTTGGAAGACACTGGCTTTTTGGGTCAGATAAGAGTTTTCTCCCAGAGGTTTTGGTTCATTTTCTTCTAATTTCTTTAACGGTCTATCAGCTCTGCATAGCTCACCATGCTCATCCCAGCATCTAGCCTTAGTGGGTCCCAAATATCCTATAAATATCCATTAAGTCCCATAGCTCCCTATGGGGATAGTGGAAACTGCTCCCTTGCAGGCACAACACCGGAGCTGCAGCTGTGCGACGCTGCAGTCAGGACTAAATCGGATATGTCAGACATCTTTTTCTCTTCCTGGTTTCTGTGTATGACAGTAGTGAATTTAGACACACTTGAGCGGGGTATAATTAGCTGAATGCATGACATATTATTTGATATATTATTATGTGAATGAGAGAATAAGTTTCCTGTGGGTTTGCATAACATGGTAGGATGAGGAGGTGCTAATCTGTACTTCCAACTCTCACTTGCCAGCTCAACAATGAAATACTGACTTAATCTATTATATGTTATATTGATATTATATTAATATCTGTATGAATATGGTAAGAACGCTATTTGCAATTAGAAGCCCTCAGGACTCACATAACCATACACCTACACCTTGCCTCAGCCCTTGAGAGAGGGCTCTCTTGGATGTCCCTGCTGCTGGTGGAGCTCAAGGGTGGTGCAGCTCTCACCCACATTCGAAAGGTATTTGCACAATTGGCTGCGGTCACTCTGGGCATCCCCAAACCATCACTCAGGGACCTGCTTGTGGTGACAGAAAAATAAAGCCTTGAATTAAGAAAAAAAAAAAAAGCTCAAAGTCTATGGCAATATTACAGAAGGAGTTTAGCAAACCTGAGGCTGTTACTGGGACTTGCTTTTTTCCAGCTATGAAACACTATTTGAAAAGAAGGTCAGAGACTTCTTTTTCCTCTTGAGTTTTCTATTATGTGTTATTCACATTTTCATGTGATGGTTTCTGTGAGAAATGCACACACCTTCCAGCAACTAATAGAAAATCCAGACAATGCAGACTGCAGCTCCTCATAAAAAATCTCGAGGAATGAATTAGCCGTAGATAGTCTTACTCTCTGCTTTTAAATTAATGTTTATATAGAAGAATAAAAGCTAGCTGATTTGACAAATCATGGATCCACTACAAATTACAAGCCACGAAATAGCATACTTTGAAGGTGAAAGCTGGACCATTCTGAACACAAGGGAGCCACGTGCAGCCATGTCTAACAGACAGCAGCAGCCTGTTGCAATGGCATTTCTTCTTTTGGCTGTCCATTTTTCACAGTCTGTTTTCTTCCGGGTGTAGTAGCACAGAAAAAGACCAGAACTGGGAACTTAGCATCTTTGTTCCTGCCTGTAATTCTCAGATTCTTGTGTTTCCTGATACTACATGAATCCCAGGAAATGGATTTTCTCATTTCAGGTTGCACAGTTCTTTTCTCCAGAGTACAGAAACCTCTGTGCCCGGCAGATGTCTGGGAGCTGTTCTGACATCCTCGGGGCCAGACACAAGAGCCAGCCTGAAGAGCAGCTGCAGGATGGGCTGGAAGGGGCACTCCCAGCCCAGAAAGAGTACGAGGGGCTCAGCCTGTGCTGCGGCCACTGACTAAAGAGAAGGCAGGAAGGGAAAACCTTTTGCTGTGAGTTTTTGTAAGCACATCAGAGAATTGTGTCAGCATCCCGTTTGTACTGTGTGGCATGTCATTGGTGCTGCCTCCAAATGCAAAACCTTTCCGCATTGCTTGCAGTTACACACACACGTAGAGACAAGACACCTTCATCAATGAAAAAGTATCTTAGACATCAGAGGAAAAAGCTCAGATTCAGGACTCTTCAGGCATATTCTGAATTGCTTCTGTGACTTTCCAGAAAAAGGGTCTAGAAGGTATGATTTGTTTTCTCCCACCTTACCATACTTCTATTCAAAAGAAAGTTCATATATCTTCATTAAACCTGGCTTCTGCAGTCTTTGGGCAGCTTTGCCAAAGAATAGCATCAGGGCAGCAGAGTTATGGGTAGTTGAGCCCACAGGGTCCTCTGCATCCACTCTAGTGCCCTAAAAGCTCATCTTCAAAGAGGGACATGTGCCTGTTCACCCTCTTTCACCTACTGAAAGAGCTGGAACAGTAAAATTCTCTCCACTGACTTTCCAGAGGGACTGAGGATGGAGAAGAAATCTAACCTTAATACTCTAACCTCTGGAAATCTAACCTTAATACTCACCATTTCATATCCCCCCAAGTAGACCCCACTTTTCTGGGATGCCCCTTGTCACAGTTTTTATTCTGTGCAAAACACCTTCGGATTTTCCTGGGGACAGGCTGAAGCCCAACTTCTGCTCCAGCCCCTCTGCCAGAGTTCATTCTCTGGGTCACTGTCACTCCTCGCTAATCTAATAAATTTTCCAAGCTGATTAATTCAGGCTTCTGGTAACAAGTGGCTGTGCTATGAGCGTGCTGGGATTCAACACCAGGCACTCGCTCCCCCTGTGTGGGAGCCTCAGCTGGCAGCAGCACATAGCTGGAGGCTGAGGAGGTACTACAAGCAGAGACAAAATACTGCAGATATCTGGCACTACAAAGCCAAACTCAGATTGTGTGCTGTCCCTCGGAGGTACAGAGATGAAAAAACTAAGATGTGAAGAACTTAAATATTTCATCACAGACTTTGCTCCATTTTGTTCTTCATTTACATTGGTAAGTAACACACGCTTTTAAATTAGGGAGAAAAAAAAGAGTATTCATTGGTTGCCTTCTTTCAGTGCTTGAGATGTCAAAGAGCACCTATTTCTACTCCCTACATCCCAGGAGTAACCAATAAGTATGACCTGAATGGGTCTCCACTGGAAAGGACTGTGCCCACAGAGCTCCTCCATCAGCCACGGGCCACGTGCAGATCTATTACACCAGGATTTCAAGCCAGGCTTCTCTGTTAACTCAAAGGACTGAACAAGTACCTTCATGTATTGAAGTAGCAGATGCTCTTTCTGAATATTTCACCTGGTGCAGGCTGGGGACACCACGACCACGAGGTAGCACTGCCAAGGAATGGCATGGGACATGGCTTGGCATCCTTAGGGGAGGGAGAGGGGAACCTGAGAGGAAAGGACAGAAAAATCATAGTTAATCATCACAACTGGGAAAGGAGCTGCTTCAAAGACAAATTCTTTTCTTTTGCAGAGGAAGTCTGGGAAAGAATTAGATATGGGAACAAAAAGTCAAGCTAATAATGAAGCAGAGAAAAACAATGGAGTATAACAGAGATTGTACCATAAAAAACTCAATCTCTCATTTGGAATAGGTGACTGAAGTAGCAGTTGTACAATGTGTTTACACCACTTTTTCTAAGTGACCCTGGGACTCAAGGGGAAAATACTCCATCACCATCATTTACAAAATGCTGTTGTACAATTGCAGCTTCAAAGGGTAACCTGCAGCAGTCAGCTGAACGCTTCATTGGCACAAGCTCCGACACCATTCTGGCAAGAACAGAAAATACCAAAAGCACCTTTATATAGCAGAAGACCCTGAAGAAGAGCTCAGTAACTCACACTGGAGAGCACTACTCAAAAGTTGACATCAGTTAATTTTTTCTGACCATTTTTGGTGTCTCACTGAAATCTCCCTGACGTGTTTTCAGGGATCCTGAGCTCTTCCCCACTGTAGCACTTTGCCAAGAGGGGAGTTTCATATTTACCTGCCTCGAGCAGGGCAATAAAGATGGTGACATCCCAAGGTCCCTTTCAGCCTCGATTATTTAATGATTCTAGGAGAAATTAATTTGCTCTCAGTGAAATCTAACACTGGGATTTTTAAAGGGATGTGGGAGTTATGTTGCTAAATCCCAAAGAATTTAGAAGGCATTTTCGTTCCTAATTCCCATACGCTCTAACATTTCCCTGGCCATTTCTTGAAGGTTAATGTCATTTCTTCTTTATCCCAAATGATCTAAACCTGTTCAAGTGAAAGTTTGAAACCCTGCTGCTCAGTGACCAGGACCCAGCCTGAATGCTCTTATCAGTCTCTTTTTGTGCTATATACATGTTGCTAATTGCAGAAGTGATACAACTGAAAGCGCTAAAGGGAGATTATCCTAGCTGCAAAATGCCACTACGCTTGATGAAGTCATCTGCAGGAGCTAATGCCTTGAATAATTTTTCTAACATCTGCTCAGAGCGCAGCGCAAGAAGGTGGAAGCTTCACACTGGTGATCCAAAACTATGGCAGCACAAGGGACTTTCTCTTCCCACCCAAGGGCAGAGCTGCTGTAACCACTGCGGCTGCACGGGGGATTATGGAGGGACACGGCCACAGGGCAGGAGCCGCCGTCTTTGCTGGTAGAAGTTGGCTTCGTGTTTGAGGCGTCGCTGCCGCTTCAGCGCCCAAAGCTCATGCTGCATGAGCCAGAAGGTGGAAGTTTGAGCAGCTAAAGTGCTTAATGAGATGATCTCCCCTGGAAAGACCATCGCATGGGCATTTGGTACAGCGTAAGGAGGGTAATGCGGCTCTTCAAACAAATCCATCTCACACCAGGATCAACTTGTGTGTTGCGCACACACAAAATCAGAGCAGGGGGAGGCTACTGGGTGTCACCAGCTGGGATTTGCTTAGTCTGGAACATCAGATGCCACTGACACAACAGAAGGAATGGTCCAATAACGTGATACAAACTCGTGCTTTATCCCTGTTTCTGACACCACGTTGTTCATGGGGATGGTCTGCAGAAAGCGAGCCGTGGCTACCAGACGCCCCGTACAGCTGGCCAGAGATGCTCACACAGGCAGGTGCAGCCCAGGCAGGGCCTCCCCAACACCTATAGACTGGCAAGACAAACGCAGCTACTGGAAGTGAATGGGGAGAGCAGAGTCACGCGATGCATTAGAGAGCAATGATCAAAAGGAAAACAAAAAATTCAATTCCTGAGAGGATATGGTGCCCTGGCAAGTCATCTTGTGCAACCATAGCGTGCTCAAGTGTGCACAGTCAGGAAAACAGTGCCAAATAATCCAGGAACCAAGGAAGGAAATAACCATTTCCAAAGTAATTTTTAATTACATCATATGTATTTTTGAGCCTTTATATCACACTAGGAAGACAGGTTACAAACCACAATTTCTTTCCATTGCTATCTTCTGCACTCAACATGCACTGAGGGGAAAATACCCACAGTAAAGCAGCTTGTGTAGTGCATGCTTTGGGCATGTACTCCTCTGGAAAATGTCATGATGTTCTCATGAAGGTTTCCTGGACAGTATATGAGTCATTTTTTTAGTGGTTTTTAGTTTTAAGGTAGCATGGCTTAATATTCAAGCAATAATTGTTTTCTCCTGTGACTAATTGTTGCCTGTGACTGAAATATGCAGAGCAGTTGTTGATGTGTGCTATGAAATGGGAATCGCTACTTCAGTTCTCTTGGAAACCAACTGTTACCAACACCACCAGGTTCAAGGAAGCATTTTAGTGTAGAGCTGAGTGAAAACATTTTTTTAAAAGGATATGACCATTTTCCCTGAACTTGCAGAAGCAAAATATCCTTGTTTCAGAATACAAGCACCATTTTGGGAATCAGAAAACACCACTTCAGTTTTGCGCATTATCCAGGCTCTTTGCACGCTCCCCAGCAAGTCCTTTCACATCCGTTTCAATTTTCATGCGTAAAATCAAGCTAACTATCTTGTCTTTTCACCCTCTCTTTGTTATGTTTAATCTCTCTGATCTAGGGACTCTCTCAAAGTACACGATTTGTTCAGTGCAATGCAGTACTGGTGGGTCCTGCTCCGCAACGGGCACCTTCGACTCACCAACTTCAAGGTGTGCAAACCCAAAGTAGCTCTTTCAGGGACTTCAACCTCTAGAGAGGTTGTAGAGGTCCCATCCCTGGTAACATTCAAGGTCAGGCTGGATAGAGATCATAGCAGCAGGGTTGCACTGAATGACCTTTACAGGTCCCTTAAAGCCCAAACTATTCTATGATTCTACGATTTGCTCAGAGCCTGACTGAGACAGATTCTTCTCACCCCGCTAAGGTGTTTCTGTTGCTCTTACCCAATGAAGGAAAAACTGGCATGACCGCAAAACTAGAAAAGGTAAAAAAAATTACAGGGTATTCTCCAGAGCTGAACAAAGACTTAAAACATCTGCAAGAAAACATTTGGTCTTAATGTTGAACACGATCAACACAGTGTGTTTCCCATGAAAAGTCTTTGTATTGAGTAAGAAAGATCAGAAGTTCAGTGCTTAGAGTTTGGCTGAATATTCTATAAACACGCACGGAACCCTAACATTCATGTCTTTTTAAGAGCACTGCACAAGAATTTCTGGGGTGAGCTACCAAACTCTGTCATTTCAAATCACTTCTTCCTGTGGGATTTTCAGGACTGAGAGCTGCCCAGCACCTGTTGACGGGTTCCCGCACCCTTCAGAAACACCGGCAGCAGAAAAGCCGCAAACTGATAGATTAATCCATCCAAATATAATCAGAATTGGCATAAACCTTTCTTCAGCCTCTTACTGTGCAAGTCAAAGCCCAACCTTTCCGTGTGCTCCAGGGCATTTAGTTGGCTCTGGTTTCATGTCTGCACGCTGTCCCAGCAGCCGCCCGGACTGGGGCCGGTCCTCCCCCAGGTTCAGGGATGGGCTTTGGGGCCAGAAGCAGCTGTGCTGAATTACTGTGGCAGCCTAGTCTTGAGGTGTTTCCAGGAAGACTGGAAGCAGAAAGGAATGAAAATATAGCAATAATTTCTGCCTGCTTTAGAGTTTGATCCTCGTGCTTGAAAAGGAAATGAGGTAAAATCATTTGGAAAAAAAAAAATAATACGCATGACACTTTCTCTCCTTTCCTTTGAATGACTCCTTTAGCTTCCCTCATTTCAAAACCACCTTTTGTTCCATTTTCTCACAGAGACGCTTTCCCTCTTGGCTCTCCTAAGCCCTTTCCATGGAGAGTCAGAGCCCACCACTCCCTCCTCCTTCTTTACTGCTTTCAATCTTGTTAAATTTGCTTTTTCCCCACGTGGCATAGATCACTTCAAAACAGCACTTCCTCACCTTTTTGTATTAACACTCACCAGTTACTTTCCAAACTCTATCAAAACCCAAAGTTTTTGCCATAATTTTAACTATCCCATTTTTCCCATTTTTATGCATACTTTCCTCCCACTGTTACGTGCTTTGCAATATGATTAGTAGGACAAACATCAGGCACACAGCTGAGCCGTGTTGTGCAATAGTGTCCAGCCTGAGACTCACCCACACATTGAGAATAACCCTCGATAGATTGGTCTGGGGGTTCCAGCTCCCCGCTTGCAGGCATGAACCCAGAAGGCAGATGGACAGAAGTCTACAGCCCATTTTCCCTTTTCCTGACATCTTCCCCCCCCTCAATGAACTGATGAATCTAAAGACTGGCTCTACCTAATCCATAGTCTTTTCTGGCTGTTTGGGCTGGACATGAAGACACTAGTATTTTCCCATAAAGGTTATCTTCCTTCTTTTGAAGGTAGCCACATTGAAGAACAACTGACATCACTCACTATGTATTACCGAGTTATTTCATATCCTGCCAGTTAGCACCCCATCTGCTCCAAAACTGAAAACAAATATCACAAAGGTATAACTAAAACATGAGAGAAATGCACCCAGAAGGAGCATGAAAAATAAAATTTCAGGAGGGGCAAGCTGACAAATGCTGGAAAACAGAAGTGACCATAGGATTACAGACAAGAAAAGTAACCCTAGACCTCATTTGCTGGTATTATAAGATTATGAGTGAAGTAAATTGCCACAGCTTTCCAGAATGAGCAATGAGACAGGCTGAAAAAGATTTTGCTGTGGCCTCACTGGCACAAACACTAAAATTTCAGTGGAAGAACAAAAAGACAGAAGGTGGTGTGTCATAGAAGATGAAGAAAAATATCTGACCACTTCTTATTTTTATTGAAGCAGTGTAGACAAGTCACGTCACACAGACATCCCCTGGGACACCGATACACCCTACTGAACCCACTGTGGTTACACCACAAGCTGGCTCAGCCTTCATTTCACCCCTTGGAAAGATGAGGCTGACCAAAGCTCTGCGACCCAGCTGTCTCCTCACCAGTTACAGAAAGTGCAGACATCCAGCACGAGTCATTTATGAGGCTGATGTAATAGCCTGGAGAGATTCCCATGTCTTTCCTGACAGAGACCTACAAATACTCGTGGTAATGAGAACTTCCATGGGAACCTTCCTGAGTTGTTCTTGGAGGGGCAAAAATGGTTCAAACTAGACAGAAAGGCTTTTAAGGCTAAAATTATTTGTGTATGCAATACAGTCAGGGACTTCTGGGCTTTGCATTAGCACAGCATCAGACTGTGAGCAGGAGATAACTGCTAACTTGTTAATTGGGATGAGGAACATGAGAAGAAAGGTACAATAGCAGCTTTGTGTGTTATTCAGTGTCTGCACTGCCCCAGCATCTACTGGAGGTGAGGAGACGGAATACCAGGCTAGACATAGCTGGGTTCCCCTCGCGGTTTCATGAGTTTCACTTCTGTAGGCGCACTCGCTGTGGCTGGTCCTGTGCACAAACAGGTTCATGGAGTCTGTCCAGAGGGGTCACCACCCAAAGAGAAGAGGTCACAAAAGACAAGGGTAGAGGCATGTAGATGAAAGACTGTGAAGAACTGACAAGGCAATGAACTAATTAACATGACAGCAAACATTCCACCACAGAAGCAGCGTAAATACTGTGAGGTGTATTTTTTCTTTTTGGAGAACAAGCCAACAAGAGCCTTAGAGAACAATTGCTTGCAACAGACATGGTATTTTTGGAAAAACACACAGCCAGCCCCTGGAGGACCAGGTAACACCCATGAGTTACTGTTGGATTAAAAGTTTCATGTTGAAACACGAGAGTTCAGCTCTGGGGAAAAAAAAAAAAGTTGCAAATGCCTGTCTTAGCTCCTGTACTAAAAGTCCTTGGAGGAAAGGGAGGAAAAGTATATAATGTTTGTGATTGAACCCTCCCACTGGAAAGCACACACACCTAGCAGCTTGTTAGTGATTTTCACATCAATGAGACACCCTGAGCAAGGGCAGATCTCAGGAGAAAGCTAGTGGGAAATCCACAGAGAAAGCCCAGGGATCAATGCTTCTGCTCAGCAGGAACAAAGTGTTACTGGGGAACTGGTATTTCATGGCTCTTTTACTTGAAGAGCTGGAAAACTTGGGAGCATCCCAGTGAAACTGGGCTGTGAATTGATGGGGTGAGTTTTTGCACCAGGTAGTTTAAAGTAAAGCATCCAGAAAGGTAGATGCAAGGGATACATTGTTCTCTTGGGTTGCTGTAGATTTATTTTGGGGGGGTCTGCCAGTGAAGCTTCTCAGTGCCTTTCCCTATTCTAAAAACAAGAATCCAAAGAAGCAATTGCCCTGGCCATCTGTATCTCACATCACACCCTTCACAGAAACATCAGAATGAGTATTTTTCCCTCTCAAACATCCATGAAGGGCTACCAAACATTTCAGACCCCTTCTCCATCAGTCATCACCAAGCCAGGCAGATCCTCTGACCGCTCGTTTCCCAATACCGAGAACAACCTTTGATGCCTGAATTGCTCCAAGAAGTCATTGAGAGTTTCAGATTCAAGGGAATGCCAGAAAGTTTAGAAATTGAAACTCTATCATGAAGTAGCAATTGCACGAAAGAATCACTGCAGGAAGCACCTTCAAAATAGAGGGAGCGAGCTCATGACTAGGCATAGCTGAAGCTTCAAGTGCTATAAAATGCCCTTTGGGTAATGTTCCTGCAGGTCCATAGGCTTCAGCCTTGAGAAGAACTGCTGTGAAATGGTAAGTAGCTCCCACCCAGTAAATGTGAACAGGCAGATGGTACCCCGACAGGAGAGCAACAAGGTTGAGATGCCTCCTAGTTTGGCAGGTTTCCAGGTATGAAATTCAGGAACAAAGTTTTCCTCCCCACCACGCTTTAGTTAGCGGCATAATTTTGTGCCATCTCAGCACCAGCAGGCTTTTTCCATATGCCCTTCCTTGGAGCCCCCAAAATAGTTAAATATCTGTGAGAGAAGGATGCCATCGGCAAGGGGCTGACACTTGCCCTTCGGTATGCATGCCCCGCTCCTGCTGCCAAGGTAGATCACTGTTTAATGCTACGCCTTGACAGAGCACCGCTGATAAAGATGCAGAGAGCAAACCACAAAAACATCTGAAATAGCAAGGCCACGTCACACAGCTTGCTCTTCAGAGATCTGAGCTATTTTGCAGTGGATTTATGGCAAACACTTTAAAAATGTATAAATGAGGTCCCCATTCTGGATCTCTCTCTCAGGTAACGTTCTTCTCCACCTCTGACCACATCATAGCACGGAGAGCAGGAGACACCTGGCTGCCCATTTGCCCTGACCACCACTGGACAAGGGAAAGGGGTGCAGTGGTGTGGGACCCTGGGGTCCCTGCATTGCACAGGGGAGAGGGAAGGAATGCTGTGGGACCTTCATGCCCCTGCACTCCGCTTCTGGCCCTGGCAGTGCCAGAACGTTACCTGACCAGTGTGGGATGGTTTGGGAATGACCTTGCTTACATCACATATTTCTGCCTTTTGCACAGGTTATGCTCTAGAATAAGCTGCCATTCACAATTTGCCTTCCCATTAGAATATTTGTCAAATATAGAAGCAAAAAATTATACAGCAAAAGACTGAGTGGTAGTTTATGTGTGTATAAATCTTGTTAGAATAGACACAAGCTGAATGTCCGAAGTAGTGGAAGGCTCTGACCCTTTAAACCGTTAATGGGATTTGTGCTCAGCATTTCAGCTCGGTTTTCTGAAAACCTGCTCAAATATGCTTACTAAAAAGCCTGATTTGGGACAGTAAAAATATGTGTGCAGAACATAAACCAGGCAGCTCTGGGCTCAGCTGCACACAGACTGAATCGATGGGGCAGTGTAGCTGACCTGGGCACCAGCAGGGACCGAGCAGCACCAGGGAGGCCACAGTCTCATGGTCTTCTGCTCAATCTGGATGTGGCTCTGACCCCATAAATAACAAGATCTGGACTACACACCTCCTACATGTCTCTATTCCCACTAATTTCTTCTCTCTGCCCCAACTTCTCTCTCTCCTATGTGCTCTGAAAGCCACACGTACCTCCCACAACACAGCCATGCCTCAGATTCACATCTCTGCTTTAATCACTGATTCCACAAATCCTCATTGTTAATCTCCCAAACAATAAATTTTGCACTAAATCCCTGAATTGAATTACCTGACTGCTGTCCAGCCCAGGCAAGCCCACAGGCCTCTGAGCTTATCAATGCTAGCAACACAGCTAACTCTTTGTCTTGTAGGCACCACGCGCTTTATGGAGTTTATTATTATCAATAAATAATGTTTTATTCTCTGTATTAATAATAAACAAACCAGCAAATATTTTTAAGTAAAGGGATTCATCCAGACATCTGGATTATTTGCAGGTTCTCCAGATTTTTTTGGCCAGTACATTTTGCTGGAAATTGTGAGATTTCCAGTGGATTTCTGGTTTCTATCCAACTGGAAATACTGCAAGAGAAGTTTTTCCTTCCAGGCTTCCAGGATTTCCAGTTCATTTGCAGACTGGAATCAGCATATAAAGAAGAGCATAAAAGTAAAGCCTTGATTAAGAAAAGCTGAGGAAATATTTGTACTTTAAAGGTATCTTTTCAGCTTGGGGTGACAGTTCTAATTATTTTCTAATGAAGTGATGCTGATGAAATCTTACTTTGCGTGACTGTTTCCATGAGCGTTCATAGAAGTCCAGGACACTGAGGAGGCAAGATCCAGGCCTGTGCCGAGCTCGTGTCTGTGATCAGTTAGTGTGTCTCATCGGTATCTAGTTACCCACTTTTGAACTAAAGATGGATTATCACCTCAGACTGAGCTTTTCTGTTCTCTAATCTCCAGATCTCTCTCAAAGACACCTGCTGGGATTACTTTTGCCACGTAAGTGGAAGGTGAGGAGCAGATGACTGCTCTGAGCTCAGCGGCACTTTTTCCTGTGCTACCCTCCAGTGAAAGGATGGAGTGAAGCAGATCAGTGGAAATGGGCCATTTGGGGGGATGGTGCATTTCCTTCTCCAGGGGACACACAAGCTACACTGTGGGCCTGGCACCACCCAAAGCACCCAGTTACCATGAGCGGTAAGTGGGTGAGCTTTAGCACTGACTCAGCAATTCAACAGCTGAATCCTGCTGTAAGTTCCTCCTCCATGCACCAGTTCAACTTCAGGAAAACTGCTCTTAGTAAACTTATTAAAATCAGGATTCTAGGCACTTCAAAAGATTTTGCACTATATTTAATTTCATTGGTGTGTGATGAACCAATGGCAGGTTTCGGCCAATGTAGGCTCTGAAAACCATCAAGGCACTTACCAGTCAATATAGGACACAAAACATAGAGCGTAAATTCAAGGTCACCAAGAGGCGACGTTGTGCCACAGCAGGTCATGGAAAATTGATTTTGTTTATCAGAGTAACTGAATGCAGTATAATTTCTTTGAAAACAACCCCTGTCATCTAAGGAAAACAGGGATATTTGCCTAAGGAGGAACCAGTTTTCCTCATGGAGCACAGGGAAAGAAAGGTAGGCAAAAGTTTTGTTAGTGCTGGTGGCTTCTGGTTTATACCGAAAGGCGATAGTTGTTAAATGCTATTTCCTATAAAATGAAAAAACTCTCTGAAACTTTAGCTGAGAATCATTCACAACATGTTTAAGACTTCCAAAGCTGTCAGAGCAAATCAGAATTTAAGAGAGAAAATAAGATTAAAATTAATTAACTTACGGAATTTATGAATCAAGAACTACACAAGAAAGGCTATGAATCACTATGCAAAGTTATTCAGTTAACCAAATAAATGGGCAGAAATATTTGCATTAGTAATTGCACTGGAAAGTGCTGATCACAGTGTTTAATCCAAATTATTAATTCTACAAACTCTATTTCAAGTCCGAGACATATGTATAAAATGTTTCACCGGTGTAGAGAGAGATCTGGGGCTGTGTCACAGGATGTCCTTAGCAATTAAAACAAAATCTTTCTCTAGAGCACTCTGACACCCGGTCAGAGGAACAGTTGGAAACTCACCCATGTTATGCCCCTTGCTATCCTCTGTAGAACGCTCAGGACAAGGGGATTTTTGTCACAACCCCTAAGGACAGCTTACAACCTCACAAGATGACCTGGGACTGCAGTAGCCAACAGCCAGCCCTCACAATTTCTGGAAACAATTAACCTTGTTGGCACCTCCCCATGAAGAGCAGTTCCCCCAGGCACCCCCCAAACGTCAGGGAGAGCCCTCAGCTGTGCCCTAGCTCAGGAACTCGAGCTGGCCCCACCTGAGCTGAGCTTTGGGGAGCGATTGCACCAGCAGCCCTGGAGGCATCTTGCCCGCTCCAAGCCCTCTCCTGCTGTGGTGTCAGCTGGCTTGTCCCGGGCACCCTCAGCCCAGCCCTGATCCCCTCCCTGGGCCGAGCTTCGTGGGAGGCGAAGGCAGGAGCCATCTGGCCAGGGAGCAGCCCTGGCCGCACTTTGGCAGCCCCCTCTCACACGTGCTCCCTTTTGTTTCCTTGGATCCCAAAGCCAGGGGAAGCTCATGTTTTTTAAGTGTTCTGATCATTTCATGAAGCCAGGACAAATGCATCTCACTCCATACACATGAAAACACACAATCCAGACTCATTCTCACTTTCTGGCCCAGAGAAGGTTCCTCTACTTTGTCTAAACCACCTTAATTTTATCTCAGCTCTGTTATTTATCTAGTTTTATATCTCTACCAGTTCTGCTTTTCTGTGATTTCAGCTTTTTGACTTTGTGGATAAAAGCAGCAGAGCAAGAGTCACACTGAGTCATGAGGTCTCTCAAACTGCTTCAAAACAGAATAATTTAATTCAGCCATTTGATACAAATGCAAGGTTATTAATATGCCAAGTACAGTGCTTCGTTGCTTCAACTTCTTCCCTAGTTGCAGACATACTTTACAAGCAATAGACCTGTAAGGTTTTGTTTGGTGACACCGAGATGTAGTTTTTGCCCTTTTGTCTTTCCTGCTCTTTTTCCCCCATAGATCTATTTGCTAAAATAAATTGAAATTGGGTAAAAGAATATAAGGCGCAATTTATACTAGATATATCTGCAATTACTAACTGTGAATTAAACATATCCCTTCATGAATAATGAAGCAGAAGTAGGCCAGAGGAAAAATGAGATAAGATCTTCAATCCATGTATTTTTAATTGCTTCATTATCTAAAATTTGGTATGAATAGCAGTGGATACAGTTTGCTGTTAATGCACAAAAAGAAATGAGAATTTTCAACCAAATCACAAAAGGCTATCAAAAATTAATTTTGTGTGCTGTGATCATTGAAAATGTAAGTGATTTTGTGGCAGAGTGACATAAAAAATACCATTTATATGCTAATAATGAACAAGTCATATTTTTTCATTTTGATGCAAAATAAATTTTATTTTCATTTTAATGAACTGTAATGAATGTTTCTTTTTATCTTTAGGTAAAAGCTGGGGGAAAGACAATGGAAGGTTGACAAAAAGACTGTCCCTGAATGAAAATAGGATGGAGCAGAGCGTGACCCTTGTTTTGACCCATTAAGTTCCATTGCTGACTTGGGGGGCCACGGCCAAAGGCTGCCTTTTAGATCCGAGGTGTGCACTGCAGCAGATGAGCTCCAGGAACACACCCCATCATAGGGCAAAAAACAGAAAATCATTCACATTATTTCATAGAAGCCCAAGCAGACTAGAAAGGGGGCCATCCACGTACATGAGGCAGCTCTAAGCTTAGGGAGCACTTCTGTAGCTATGAGTAAAAGCATCAAGCATCACAAAGTGCGCCAGATATATCTGCAGTCTGTAAATCTAAATTAAACATGTCCCTTCATGAATAATGGAGCCAAAAAAGGCCAGAGGTACTAAGGAAACTGATCCAAAGCCTATTAAAGCCAATGAAATGTCTCACATTGATGCATACCATATTAATAAATAATTATGGGATGGGATTTTTTGCAGCAATTCCTAGAAACACTAGGTACAGTCAGGATCTTATCACTTCAGTTGCTGCACACGATGCAAGAGGCAGTTCTGTCCTAAATGTGTTGCAATGTAAGGATAAGGCAAGAGATAGTTACTTGGATAAGAGTGGCACAGGGAACCCAAACAAGCCATGAGATTGTTGTGCTCAGCAATTACGTGCAGCAGTCTCGGCATAGCAGCTGCTCTGATGCTGCTGAATCAGTTGAGCGTGTACCATCACCAGCTGAAATCAATAGATACTGCGAACATTAAACACCCAGGAAAATCCAGCTCAGCTTTTTAAAATGAGTCAGCTATAATGAAAAGCCAATTTGAAATTACATGACTCGCATTTACTGCTCCTCGCTCACACTGGTGGCTTCCCTTGGGATACCCACGCCTACCTCAATTGGAAGTCAACACCTTTGCACCTCTCTCTCATGTAGATTGCCCATACATAATCAAATTCCAGCTTTAACTTCCTTCTCAGGGTCTCCTGCATATTATTTAAAACACCCTGTTGTGAAGAGCGCTGCCGTGATGTCACTGCGTGCACCACTGCTGCAGCTCTAGATGTATCGGGCACTGCTGCGCCAGGCTGCAGGTCCACAGACATCTGCAGAGGATGCAGGTATTCAGTGGAGTTTTCAAAACACCTCCTCTAGAGACCACAGTGATTCTAGATTCCAATTCACATTTTTATGCACAATAACAACTTTAAGAAACTCACTCTAAATAACTCCATCTCAAGAACAGCCCTTCCACTTCCTGTTTGGACTGGAGTAGTGATGGTAACGCTTTAATGTTTATTTATCAAACTTTGCCATGAGAAATAACAAGCCCAGACTAAATCTTGGCAAAAAGACGCACAGCAATGGACATAAGTTACACTATAGGAAATTCTAATTAGATATTAGGAAAAAATATTTCCCCCTGAAGGTACTTAACCATTGGATCAGGGACGCAGAGAAGATGTGGGATCACCATCCTAGGACATATTTCAACTTGGGATGGACAAGCACTCCTCTCTAACCCGACCCTCCTTGAGCCCTAGGTTGAGCAGGAGACTTCTAGAGATCTTTTCCAACAAAAAAAAATGTACGTCTTAAACATTTACAGCCACTGTACTGTCAGAAAAATGAAGCACGGGTCTTAACGTTCAGAATTAATTTCTCAGACTCCCCTACACCTCCCACGCAAATGCCATATCAGAGACTTCAGCTCTGGGCTGGAAGAAACTCCCTCTGATGAATGCAACCTCTCTTTGTAACAAAAGAAATGTGTGTGAGGAGGCTGGTTTTGTTAGCATATTGATTGAAAATTGAATTGACAAAAAGGCTTTACAGAAGCAGATGTTGGCCAACACCAGCCCGTTGCTGATGGCAAACACACCAAACACACCAGCTCTCACCTCCCTGAACGGTGTGTGTGTGTCTTCGGGTCCTGTCCCTTCCTTGTGGCACCTGGATGTTCCTAGAGTGGGTGTCACACTGGAAGATGTGTTGAAGTTCAACTACAAGGTATTAAGGCTGAAGAAGGAAGAAACTCTTAGCCAACGGCATAAAATCACTCAGAACAGAGGAACTAATTACCTTCAAATCGGCTGGTGGAGGAGCACGGCAGATGAACACTCATGTTCGCAAACCTAGGCGGTTTCCAAGTCAAATGTAGCAAAAATCAGGTGCAGAAATCCATGAAGAGGTAAATAGGATTAAGACTTTTTATAGAAGGAGACAACTCAACAGCCTGAGGCTTTCATACCGCGCCCTTGTGAGCTCATCCCAAACCAGAGAAGACTGACAAGAATAGTGCCTGAATCCTTGCTTCAGCTGGCTACAAAATACCACGTTTGCATTTCCAGTAGCTGTCTATTCCCTGGCACTGCTTATGCCTTCAGAGGTTATTATCAAACTTACAAATTATTTACGTTTTCCTTTCTTTTAGTGTCTGCTTTGATATTTTTTTCCCTGAGCTAAACATTAAAATTTCCAGTTGCTGCAGAAGGGAATAGTCTAAGAACTAATTTGCAAACTTAGTTCTGTTTTGCTCCTCCTCATCTCTGCGATATACACAGTACTCACACCACGTTTGACAAGATCTCCAACACAAAGCTTAATTGTAAGTCCGATTTGGTTTATCCTAATTTTTTCAATTGTTATTGTGAATTCATTTGAAAATTAATAAAAATAGAAAATTACAAGAAAAAAAGAATTGGACAAAAGACTATCTAAATGAAGCTTGAAGAAGAATGTTTTCACTCTTGGAAATGTGCATAAAAAGGCTGCGTAAGCAGTAACAGAAAAATAACAGATGTCTACAGGAAAAAAATCAAAACTGAAGAAAACTCAAGGATACGAATAAACACAATTTGACTCAACCAATTAGAGGCATTTGTTTGATCCAACAATGAAGCTCTGACAAGTGGTAAAATTTCTGTTTTAGTTACTGTCTTGACACGGTTACCGAAAATTGCCCAGTTTTTTTAAGAATTTGTCCTAATCACATAAAATTGCACCGTCATTTTCTTTGGCTGCTACAATGCTCAATAGGAAATCTAGCCAACAAAAGACATGTAAGTCTTCATCACGCTTGAACAAGGAAAACTCACAATTCACTTCTCAATAAGACATAATGACAAATAGAAGGCGACTTGCTTGTTCACATTATTTGGGGAAATCAAAATTGAGTTTTTCAACAAAGTCTCCATACATTCTTTCCAAAAATAATTATGTCATTATATTTTCTGTCTTTAAAATTTTCCGCTTTTTATCAGAAACAGAACCAGGGAAAGAGGCAGGTATCTGCCTGCTTGATGCACTTTTGTCTATTGGCATTTTCAAGAACTAACTGTGACTACATCTTCTGAGTCACATCACTGATCAGGTGCAGCTCTGAAACAAGCAAACTTTACCGGACTGACAATGTCCTAGCCAAAAATCAAATCAAACCTGCATCAAGGAACCCTGCTGCCTCCCTTCTCGTTTTTTTTTCTTTTCTGCTTTTAATGGTAAAAAGGTGGGGGTAGATACAGGCAACCAGTACACAACAGACTGGAGAAATAATGTTGGAAATTAAAGATGCATAAATGTCCGAGTGGTGGATTCTATTCTGGACTTTGAATAAATTTTACTCCCATCTCACCAAGATCCCCAATATGCAGTATCTCTCACTTTCCTCACTTCTTGCAAATCTGCTGGTTCCCCTAGAAAAGGCTGCAATGTATCGTGCGTTACGGTTAGCTGTGAAGGAACAGCTCAGGCTTTGAGAAGCCGGCACAGTCTCACTCAGAGAGAGCACACACAAGAGAAATGGCTAGAAAAAGGATTTTACGTTTTTCCCCTTCCATGCAAGGTTACAATATTGCGAGGAAGGGGAGCAATTTGAATTAAATTAGAACAATATGGCAAAATTTTTCCATTTTCTTTACAAGCACCTGAAGTAAGCAGAGCAGCAGCACATGTAAGCACACTAATCCAAGCCTCGAGCAGGCTCATTCCCAAGAGCGTGGACAACAGCCCCAGTCACATTACTTGCCAAACATGAGTGCTCATAAATTTACTCTTGAAAAGCAAAAACAAAGCACTGTGAGGTAAGAAATTGAATGATCATACAGATGCCTCAGCAAAAAAGTAAAGCTGCAGAAAAGTATAGCTATGTCTTCATGAAGAAGGGGGGAAAAAAACCCTGTTGAAAGCAGATGAATAGAAATGTGTGTGTGAGAATACAAGAAAGATCAGTATCTGCAGCAGCCGTCCCCGCTTAGCTCCATCTAGAGAGCAGAGAGCCGAGAGGGAAGAGAAGATGCAAAAATGTCAGTGTCACAGCGAGTATACTATGTTCGGGAAATGCCTTAGCAAGCAAGTTCCAAATGCAAAATTGATAGCAATTGTTTATTTTTTTTAGAAGAGGATGTTATCCTGGAGAAAATAAAACATCAGAGGGAGTTAGCATGTCATGTATTTCCGATGCATCATTTTACACATGGAACAGATATTTTCTTTCTTATTTTTTAGGGAAAATAAGCCTTACGTAGTCTTACAGTGTCTTGGTACAGTGTCAAAAGAAATGTGAACATTTCAGACAGTTAGATCTTTGTGAAGTCTGTTCAGAGGGTACTATAATATATGCTATTTGGCAAAGAGATTTTCAAAGTGTTGCCAAGCCCCAGTCAGTTTATGGATTTAAGACCCCGGTTGTTTAAGGCCCTGTTTACAAAGCAATGCATCATGTCACAGCATGCCAGTGAAGTTGTAAATGGCTTCCAAATTTTGAAAAAACTCTGTGCTGTGGCAGAATACAGATAACTCTGAGACACAGACATAGGCTTTGGGAGGAAATGCAAGCTTTTTCCTACAAAATCAGCATGCCAGCTCCTGAGCTGGTATAAATCAAAGCAATCCTTTTTCAGATAAAGAGAACAATGCTGATTTACACGCGCTGAATCCTACTGAATATCTCTTGAGTAACACTGGAATAAGAGCCTCAGGACCAGATCCTGAGGTAGAACTTCTGGCTGCACAGAATTAGGTATCCAAATCCTTTAATGGAGTTGAGCCTAAGTGAAACAGCAACCTACAGGCATGTTTACAACATGCAATAAATCCAGTGTATTTCATTCATATCCAAACTAGTTCCAGATTTGGCACCAGGAGAGCGGTGACAAGCGATGGACAGCTAATTAGCCCTGCTAAAAGGACTGTCCTGGATTAACACAGATATCCTGCTCCCAGGAGCTGAGCCACTATCTCTGCTGAGCTACGCCTTATACACATACTTGCTTGCTCGACACTGTTTCATGGCTTGCTAAGTTACACATCAGATTTTTATAAATGACAGAAGCCCATCCCTTCAATGCAATGCCACAAGGACTCCAAAGCCTGTGGAGAAGCCTGGCAAATTCATGGGGGATGGAGGAGGGGAGCAGTGTTTGGGACATCACGGCTCAAGTGTCCCATGTGTCACCACGCTGCTGACAGCCAAAGCGCAGAGCCAGCTTGTCTCTCTCGCACTCAGTGCTCCAGCCCTGCCAGTGCTGGGTCAGTGCAAGCGAAAAAATTCCCTTCATCTCTGGCCACCAACAAGGCAGAGACAACATTATCCTCCTCCAGCCTCAAAAAACCTGCATGGACTCTGCTCAGAAGGGACCTGTTTCCATCATCCAGGGAAATAGGCTGCAGTTAGCTGTGCTGTTGAACACAGTTAAACAGTCCTTTCCACCTAATCATCTTACTTTGTTCCACCTTTGCCCCTGGGGTTACTGCCCTCTTGAAGCACTGTGCATAACCACCCAGGGGTACACTCTTTCACCCAGTTGTGCTCAGAGGGCCTGTGTTTAAAAAAAACCTTACTTATTATGAACATTTCCACTGGAGCATGTGGTGTCTCCATCCTTGCAGATGTTCAAAACCTGAACATGGCCCTGGGCAACCCTCTCTAGCTGACCGCTCTTTCAGCAGGGCTGTTAGACCAGTCAGTCTCTACAGGTGCCTTCCAACCTCAGCCTTTCTGTGATTTGGTGTTTACTCTATGCATACGTGCAAATTATAACTGCAGAGCTGAAGAGGGCAGCAGACCTTCAGGGGACGCAAGAGGACAAGCTGTTGGTAGTGGTAATCTTTGAACCCAACTCTAAGCCTCGCATGGTACTGTGAGACCAGCCAAGATAAACCTCAAAGGCATCAGAGTGATTACTGGTATAATAAATGGAAATACAAAATACAGTAGGATTTAACAGGCACCTGATGGGGTAAGCAAATGGGGACATAATTGGAGGACAGAAGTCCTAATGAGTTATTCAGCTTTTAAGTTACTTGCTGTAGAGTTTCGTTACATTTTTTCATGCAAACTGAGTATGAAAGTTCCTCTTCTGATGGCAGAAAGAGAACAGAGAAAACTCAGAACTGTGCGCAGCTTGCCGCCTCCTTCCTCTGCTGGAAAATGATAATTATCTCAGGCCTGTGTAATACTGTAGGATTTATCCCAGACAGTGTTAGTGCTTTCATTGTTCTATACAGCACTGGGGTTTTTTTAATCCACAGATCTCAAAGTGCTTTACTGTGGGGAAGGCAAGCAGGTCTCTTTAAAAGACATAAATCTCTCTTCAAGCCACAGACATTTTATGATGTATTCGTCTCTCTTTATATGTGTATTCGTGTCTCTTTTAACGTGATTGCCAGGACTGAGACAAGTGCTCGGCAAGTCCTACAAGACAGAGGGAAATTTCTTTGCATAGCTTGGGAGGAAAAAAAGCCAAAACACCCCAAAAAGGAACACAGGACTCAGTACCTGTGCAGAATCAGCTTGGGGGTGCTGCGGTAGCTTTCGACCTCTTTGCCCTGGAAGAGCTCAGGGTGGCTTCTCAGTCTCGCCCAAAGCACCCGTCAGGGTCAGGTGAGCTACAGCAGCCTCTCTGCTCTGTAGTGCTGTGGGGTAGGGTCTAATCCCAAAAGGCTGTGCTGGGTACCTGTGTGACTACTGAAGGGCTGCCTCCTCTGTTCCTTCCCCAGAGGAGATCTGCCCTTGCCTGGGACACCTACATCTTTTGAAGTCTCTTCACAGTGCTTAGGCGGTGCAGGAGTAAAGATCTCATTGATATGTTTGTGTGGTTAGAAGAGGCACGTAAATCTTGAGTGACAGAAAACACCAAGGAGTCAAAAAGATAAAGCAAGAAAATAGCTAGATTAGAGCTTCAGTTAGTTGTAGACTGCTTCTGATGTGACTGAGGTGCAGGAAGAAAGGGAGGGATGCTGCTAGAGGAGGGTGACCAGGGTGCCAGGATGGGCAGGACATCCAGTGCCAGAGGAGAATAAAGGTGCAAGAGCTTTCAGTAGCTTTGAGATCCAAAGGGGAACTTTTTCGTGATGCTAAAACTTAACTGGTTCTGGATTGGTTTGTATTTCTTTAATCCTTATAGATGCTGAAAGAATACGGTCTGGAGGAATGAGCTTACAAAAAAAATTAGGATTTTCTTACAAGCCACCAAGGGCTTCTATTCCAACTTCACGTATTGTGAGCATCTCATTGTGGGCCAAACATGTCGTAAGTTTTTGTGCTTCAGGAATCTGGTCCTCCATGCATGAACAGCAGGTAAGATTTATGGTTGGTGGAAACCAGATAAACTCCATCACAATCCAAAAAAAAAAGGGTCTTTCTTGCTCAGCTATTTCAACACATGATCGGCTCAGTATCCTGCCTCTGACAGTGACAATTTATATGTTTACAAAACGGGGATCAGAAGCAGAGTGCTCCCACCCCTAGGGCTCCCCACCTTCTGACAGCCAGTCTCTTCAGGCGCTGGTAAGACGGTGGTTTTACATACCCAGCGTGCCAATCGACCCTTCAGAAACCTGCCTGGCTTCTTCCTGAACTCACTTGTAACTTTGAATTCCACATCTTTTGCGGGTGACTTCCATATCACATGTATAGTGGTACGAGATATTTTTTTTTTTGCCTTTTAAATGTATTGCCACTTTCTTTCTCTTTTTCATTTACTGAGAAACAATGAAAATCATTCCTTGTTCACCTGCTCCACACCACCACTGATTTTAAGGAGCTCTATTTTATCTTCTCCTTGGTGATCCTTTTTTCCAGGCTGAAGATTTGTTTTCTCAGATGGGAGCTATATAATAATAATATTCATGCATGTCTCCCTACTAGTCCTACTTATATCCTTCTGAGATGAGGACTCTAAGTGCATACCAAATTAGAGAGAGGAGCACAGCTTTATACAGTAGCATAATGTTTTCTGGTTTGTTCTCACTTCCTTTCCTAATAATTCTTAAGAGTCAATTTGCTTTTTTGACTGCTGCTAGAACTAGCTGATGCTTTCAGAGAAATATTCACAATGACTTTCAGAGCACCTTCCTCCGTGGAAACAGCTAATCTAGAGCCCATCAAGGTGTATGAATAGCTGAGGTTATTTTTTTCCCTTGTGTATTGCTTTGCATTTATCAATACTGAGCCTTTGGTTCCATGCTGCCACCCAGTCACCTTTTATCATGTTTATTCTGCAGTCAATTTTAGCTTTTACTACTCTGAATATTCTGTTTCAGTAAATTTTGTCATCATTATTAATTAGTCCTCTTTTCCAGACCATTTATGAATGTGTTGAATGGCACAAGTTCTACCTAAAATCCACAGGAAACCCATCAGCAGCATCTTTCGCCTGAAAAAATGCTAATTCTTATCATTTGCTTTCTGTTCTTTAGCCAAAGTACTTTCCCTCTTAATTTTTGAGAGCTTAGTTTCTTCGAGAGTCGCCAGAGACTTTGTTGAGTCTGACAAAAACAAGCAACATCAGCTGGATCACCCTAATATACAGGTTCTCCTTGGAGAATTCCCATTTCTGAGGTATAAGTTCCTTTTGTACGAAACCTGCTTTGACCCTTTATCGCAGTTATCATACTTATCCATGAATCTTCTGGATTTATTTTTAATATAGCTTTTGTTCATTTGCTTATTAAAGTCCTATTTCCTGTTTTATTTTTTTCAGCTATGCCCCTCTGAGCCTTTCTGCACTACTAACTTAATATTCACCACTTACGTACTTTAATGGTGACAATCTAACTCTGGTTTTCTCTCCTTTCTTTGCTATCTTCTATCAGAAGCTTGATGACTTCTGTCTTACTCTTTTCCCCCTACCCAGAGGACACAGAACTTGTATCATTTTACTCCTTGAGGAGATGCATTTTGCATCTGAAGAGGGGTCCCTTCGGAGAGCCGGCCAAGTTAACGATCATCACACCAATATGGCTACAGATCGTCCTCCCTTTATTGCTCCGGACAGCTCAATATATACAGTTCAGCAGTGTCCCCGCGCCTGCCCCTTAACAGAGTTGGTCAGTTACAGGTTTACACGCGCCAGCGTTTTATTGGGTAGTGCCATTCCACTATGCAAGCGGCTCTCGCCCCCCCTTCTCCCCCCGGGCCCAGCACCTCCAGCCAAGCATCTCGCAAAGCTCTCACAAAACAGATAAAACCTCCTCCTCCCCGTGTTCCAAGGCAGCTTCAAGGACAGAGCCTTTGTTTAGGCCTAAGCTGGGTTGTCCACATTTTTAAAGTAATACCGTGCCTCTGCTCCACAAGAAATTCCTCTACATGCATCCTTACCCTCATTATTTCACACCTCTCTGATTTCTACAGACTGCTTTAAAAATCCCTTTAAATTCTTAGGAGCAGTAAGTACACAAAAGCAGCCTGGTTTGGATAATACCCATCCTTCCTGTATAATCTCCCTGCAGTCTAATATGTTCTCCATTTTCAAAGAAATTCAAAATAAAGAGAAAAACATCCTTTCACCACTTAGAGAGAATTCAAGCATGCATTAACACACTGATCATTCATCTAGCCCCAGATGTGGTATGGAAGGCACAGGATCATAGAATAACAGAACAGTTTCGGTTGGAAGAGACCTCCAAGATCATTGCAGCATTGCAGAACGTGCTGCCATTGAGATCCTGCCTTTAGCCTCCTGCTTAATAGACTTCACTTAACAGGCTCCCACCTATCAGGTTAGGTATTGATACGGGTCTCAATTTCCAACAAACAAATCATCCCAGCACTACAGTCCATCTGCCCATACCAGTGGGGGACATTCCTCAGATTCCCTAGCTGGGGAATGGTTCTGCCCCCATGACTCATTTCTATCTCCCCAAGTAGATGCTCTCCCGCCCAGAGGCTTTCCTCCTGCACAGCAGTGCTGGGGCGGAGCAGGATGGCTCCACCGTGTTCCTACAAGCCTTGCCTACATATGCCCTGCGCCACAGCTCAGCTACTGGCACAAGTGACACCTCACCAAGGACCAGGAATCCCCTGCACTACTTGGACGCAGAAACCATCAGTTAATTAAATAGGTGGTTGTACCCAACACACATCAGGGAAACAACAGACCCTTGACCTACATCTGCCTCCTTTTTGTCTTAATTCCAGGGGGTTTTGACTACCTTTTTGCCATCTATTTATCTGATTATTTTTTTTCAGTATTTTTCTAAAGATTTGGATATAAAGAACCCCAGAGCTGAACTGCCCTGTAACTGCTGCTCTTTTGCTCTTTGGTCCAACTGAAATCTTGTCCCCATTGGGTGATCTTGAAGATACTACAGACAAGGTTAGAACAGAATTTCTTTGTCAACTAGAGGTGATAAAAAGCCTCTTCAAAGTAATTTTCTTTACAGACTGACAGCACATAGGCCTTGCTTCAGTCTCCTATAGGAAGACCTCAGTCAAATTGGTGGCAGGGTTGAGGTGATATAAAGTTATGTATTTACTTAATCTTTGAATATAGAGGGTGAATATGGCTAAAAAAAAAGGGAAAAAAAAAAAAAGAAAAACTTCTTATTGTGATTTCAGCACTTGAGAGGCAAAGGTTTTCTTTTAAGTGAGTCTCAACAGGGAACACAAATTATCTTATTAGATATCTCTGGGCCCTTGCTTTCCCTTTTAGATAGAACAGCAATATCTGTTTTTTCATGGTTGAGTTTGCTGAAGATTGAAGAAATGTCTTAGATTTCTGCCCTCTGCCCATCAGTATCAGGAAATCATTATTTCTATTCTGTTCTGGCCCAAACCCATACAATAGTATCCTCTTGACAATGAACTTGAGGTTGGCCTTAGGTTAGCCTCTCCGAGCTTCCCCAGGAAGAGAGAGTTGTTACTAACTAGTCATTAACTGGACAGCAATATAGAGAGTAGGATGCTTTACTGTCAATAATACAGAAAAAGGAAAAAGATATTTTTCTACCAATAGGCTGCTGCAGCCCTGAATGGCACCAATTGTTTATGAGTGCCTTTTGCAACAAGAAAAGGACTGACACTTCTTTCAGTTTTCACTGATCTCTCACCTTTCCACTAACAGAAGTCCAGAATAGAGTCTGGTATAAACTTGACATGAATGAGCAGAGAACCAGGGTTCATGTTTTCAACTTCCCTGGGCTAAGACTTCACAGTTCAGTCTGTAATAACCTCAGCTGTGATTTGCCCAGGGTGATTACTTGGTTAGGTGGCAACCAGGAGCTTTGCTCCAATGCCTAGGAAGCCTGGACAACAGTATCTAACGTCTTTTGTGGATTTAATTAAGGCTGCTACCCCTTGCTTATTAGCATATAGCTGGAGCTAGAGTTTAACCATCATTAGAATCACCATAATTACCATATGCCAGAGATCCATTTAATAAGTTATGGATGTCCACTATTTGCATTTCAAGCATAACTGAAAATAGCGAGCATTTTCTCTCCACCCCTTTGAAAATTAGATTACTAAAAAGATCATGCAGTGTAACATACAGTATTTACTACTTCAGCTTTATCTTGCAGCACTGCAGTTTACAGCTAGCTACTGACTGGTAACCTAATTTTGTAGATGTGTAAAACGTTGCAATAAACAGATTACTATGTATTTCAAACATTAATTGCCTTCCAAGATCTAGGAATTTCTTAGTGAGCTCACCAACAGGTTTTATTGGCAGTATAAAATATACTGTGCTGACATATCCTTTAAAACTAAATACATCAGAGCTACCAAAATGCTGGGGTGAGATTACAGAGAACAAGTCAAAAATTTTATATGAAATTCTTCCCACCATGTTCACCCCATGTCTTTTACAGAGCAGCCCAAATTAAGCCACAGGAGAAGTGGCAACACTTGTAAAGAAAAGTAATCACACTTTCCAGAAGCATTCACAGGGAATTTCTAATGAAGCAGCGTATTTATGCCAGAGAAGCCTAAGACAGAACAGAAAGGCCTCATTATACCGGGTATTTGAAATGTTTCACCATAGCAAGCCAACGCAACGCAAGACCTTTACATTTGTAAGACAAAATGAACCACTTAAAGACACTGTTGTGCAAGTCCTGATTTACATTAAATGGAATTCATTGCTATATTATTAAACTGACAACCTCTGTAAAACTTGCCCCTGAGAAAGGCATGCTGGGCTGGCATCGTACAGTTTTACCTCACTACTAATAGGAAATTCCAGCAGGCAAAACGATGGTAAATAAATGAGAAGACAATTCATGAAGACAACAGACATTTGAACTGAAGATTTTGTCATCCAAAAAGCACATGCGAGAGAGAAATAATTACATCGGTACAAATGAGCAACCTGTACCTTTAATAAATGTACTCCCTGAAAAATAAGGATCATCAAGAAAGTGTCTTCCAAATCCATAATCTATAAATTTTATCTATGTTTTACCTTCTTGATCAAATTAAATTTGATCTCTTTTTATGCATCTTCCCCACTGTAATGAGAGAACAATGTACATTATTTTGTGGAAGAAATGGTCAGACTAAAAATGTCCTTGCCTAATGGACTTAACTGCTTTTGGTCCTTTGAGGTTGCTTCAACAGTGAGTTATTCTGAGCCATTCCAGAGCACTTTGCAGGTTCCCTCTGGAAAAGGCGGTACCACAGCTCCCAAAATATCCACCAGCAGGAAAGCAAAAGTGGTCTTTCTCAGGGCAAAAATGGGCACTGGAATGTGCCCATAGCTCAGGTATGAATAAACAGATATTATTTAGCTGTGTCCACAAACTATATGCCAAAAAATAGCAGTATTTTTCATTTTTAAAGTAGGATTGGTTTTTATTGTTGTTCAAAATGTGCAGTTTGCTTAAAATAGTAGCAGCAAACTCAAAATAGCTCAATCATCTTGAAAAGAACGTGCAGACTGCTTCCTGGGAAATGCAGCTTTTCCTACCCTCATACTAGAGTTGATTCAAAGGAGGTTTGCTATTGCCATGTTAGAAATTCAGCATTAAATGCATGATCAGTGTTACTGGCATGAAGGCATGTGACTGCTAACCAGAACACCAGTGCTCATCTCAAATTAGGAGCAAGAGTCAGAGCAGCCCCTTACCCCCACTTCCCCAGTATTCCTGGCTAGTACTTCCCAGCAGAGTTTTTTTTTGCTTTTATATATAATTTTCTATGCAGTTTTCACCAATGCAGATACCAAATTGTCCATATCACATCACACTCTGCATAAAGCCCAATTCCACGTCTCATGATAAGCTGTCATGAAAACATGCATCCATATGTAGCCAGTCCTACTGTCCTGAATTGAGTTTCGAAAACATATGTATGACTGACATTCAAGAGCCGTAAACAAAATTAGCGGTCATCATTAAAGCAGAAAGATATTATCAGGTGGCACTAAACAAACACTGTCTTGAAACAGAAGTTTTTTTAATAATGGATGTATGAGTAATTCGACTAATCGCACCAGTCAGTCTAGCAGAGCAGATTTTTCTTGTATGCAAGCAAACAGGAGTCTGGGAACTTATAAGCTCGGTCATAGCAAATTAATCTTAGTATACAAATATCACCATGGAAATTCCTAAATCCTCTCATTTTTCCATTTGAATTATAGGGCCATTTCAGTTCTTTTAAAGGTTTAATCCAGACCTGCATCCTAAGAGCTCGAACACTGACAAAAGGGACAGGAAGGAAAATGGCATCTGGCTCCCTCACAGGTTGGACAAGGCTTCTCCCCATCCCTGCAGGGAGGCACGCAGAGGCAAGTCGATGCCGACAGACACTACTCAGTGATGGATACCTCTGCAGAGCAGATGTGACCGCTCAAATCTCCATGGATCTGGCTGTGAGGAGTCGTGAGCACAGGTTAAATGCGGGGTGCAGCCTTCCCCTTGTGACAGCTTTACCTTGGCTTGTAAATGGATGGGCTTAGACAGGAGCCAAAACCTGAGCAGGAGCCCTTCTCCTGCAGACACCTGCAGGGATCACGTCTGCTCTCAGAGAGGGGTGAGTTGGCCGGGGACTGTAGCACCCAATTTTGCCTCCTGCAGTTTTGGTTTAGGGAAGATGCTGATTGTGGTTTCTCTGGTATCTCCATTAAAGTCACTGGTAGACTAAGACAGTCAAATCTTGAGCCACACTGAGACAATACCTACGGCTATGAGTGGCAGAATCACACCCTAGTTAATTAATTATTGCAGGTTTCTAATGATCAAAGATGGTTTGTATTCACAGACAGCATTTGCTGCTGTTTTATAATATATGCAGTAATTATGCAGCTGATGGAGCCTTATGTAGCTGCTAGTTCTTTCCTATACATAAATTAACAGCAGGATTTGTGTAATGACGGGATAATGAAGGCCTGGGTCATTGGTATTCATCTGCAGAAGGCCTTGAGAGGCTGGGTCAAAGACAGAAATGTTATTTGGCTAACAGATAGAGACCATTGTTAAAGGATTCGTAATCTTATTCCACTCAAGACCCTCGTTAACTCTCTCTGGGGCTAATAAAACAACTTTAAAAACAAAAAAAATAGGTGCTTGAGTGAAGTACCTGCCACATGGTACTGGGTCTGGATTTGCCCCGCTGGGCTGCGGTTTGCCGTGGCAGGAGGGGTAGGCTGCCACTAGCAGTCCTGTGTTTGGGAGCCAGCACAGAGAAGCAGCCGGGGAGCTGGGACAATGGCCTCCAGGACTCCCAGCTGCCTTTTCTTCTCACTTTTGTGTCTTCTGATTCCCATTTGCACTCACTTTCCACAGCTCCAGGGCTGCTCCAAGTCTCTGATTTTCCCCAGGGCTGCAGGATGGTTTCCTCGACTGCAGCAGAGGCTGTGTCCCGGTTGCTCAGCCAGCAGTGCTTTTATTGGGTCATGTTAAAATTTCTACCTAATCTGTTGGTTTTGGCACAGTACATCCTTGTGCTGAGAGAACGTCTCATTCCCTCCCTCTATCCGGAGCAGCCCCGGTGCTCTGACACCCTTTCAGAGCCAGGCGATGGGCAGAGGCCAGCCCCACATGCCTCCTCCTGCAATGCGCAAGAGTAAAGTATTTCATTCCAAATTTCCAAGAAGCAGCGCTGTGGCTGGGCAACCAGATGCCGGGGAATACTTTCGCGAGGAGAAAGCTCCTGGTTGAAATGCAATCTGCGGACAGCCGCGGTGCCAGCTGCCTCCTGGTAGGTGACCAAGCAGCAGCCTTGGCCACGATCAGCACCATCCAAGCAGGTCCTCAGCTCCACAGAGACGAAATTTCAGCTTTTTAACTCCTGTTCTTGCAGGTGGCAGAAACTCTCCTCTCTTCCCAAATGTTTCCTCTCATATTCAACCATGTATTCCATTCCTGTTCCCCTCACCCTGTTCTTCTATCTCTACAGTCATGCGTTGCCAGGACACGAGTCCAAGAAGCAGACACGGATGTTCCTCCTCATCCGTGCTTCCAGACAGCGCTCTTGGACCCTGTGCCACTATCACTGCCCAGCACTCACCCGGTGAGTGGCAACGGTACTTATCGACTCCTGCACAAAGCTGTGGACCTCAATTACGGCACAACAGCTGGCTGGGAGTGCAGGGAACAGCAACGCACACAGTTACATTAGGCAGGGCCCTGAGCTTCTCCTTCTAATCGACAAGTGGAGAATTAAAAGAGACACTTGATGGTGCCTGGCTTGTTATATGTGAATGAAACCATTCCTTGCTGTGCTCATCTTTAGTTTCCACAAAAGCAAAAAAAGGCCCTCCTGTGCCTTATTATCCACACAGCTTTCGCCTGACTCCAAATTCTCTCTAGCTAAATGAACCATGGCTGCCTCGCTGCAGAGGGGAGGGACCAAGGATGGAACCCCTGAAGGAGTTCAGGAGGAGCCACGCATGGATGATGACAATCTAAAAACATCAAAATCCAAAAACATCAGAGCAGAGGATGGTCACCGGTTTACACGAGCCTGAGAGGCTTAAGTTCCTTTTAACCGCTGCGTTTTCCAGTGATATCACTTAAATTAAATATTTGGTTGACAGAGATCTTTTCCTGATGTGTCTGACTTATCAAGCACTTTGAGATCCCATGAGGAAGAGGGATGCTGTATATATATGCATAGAAAATGTTTGAACAGTCCTTTTCCATGGTGTTGCCTGTTAGTCTAACAGCAATACTCTTACAACCAGAGTGCCTCAGGGGAGAGTCTTCATTCAATAGTCTTAATCGCAAGATCCACTCTCTTTTGATCTATCCCATCCCCGAGATTTATAGTGTGTAAAAGCATCAGCTCCTCTAATGTCACTGGTTTTGACTCACCATCTTTCTTTTATTTTTAACTGATACATTTTGAGTCATTTACATCTCCCTATAAAGTATCTCTCCTTCCCATGCAATGACACAGCACCTTGTTCATCACCTACAACACAGAGCCATCATCCAACACCCATGCCTGCAGGCTTCCTCATGTTTTCAGTCCAGCCTCATCTTTTTCAGCATAAACTCTGCTGATGACATCCTTCAACAGCATCAAGGTTAGAGACTCTAATCCTTGGATACTTGAGGAGTTTCCCAGCTTTCCTCGCCACTTCTGTTCACTCCTACCTCTCTGCATTAACACTTCTACTTAAACTTATTCACCAGTTCCAATGCTAAAGTTATCTGTGGTTTGCAATCTATTCTCCAACCCTGCAACAGATTGCTCACTGACAGAAACCAGAATAAGACTTAATCTCTGCAGCTGGTACCTCAAAAAGAAAAAAAAGAATGCATATTTAATATCTTTTTTTGCCTATCTTTTTCTTCTTCGAACCACACTGCGATGTCCCTGTGGAAGTTCACAACATGAACAGATTAGTTTTAGCTCTGAAACTGTATGATATTTGAGCTGGGCTTTGTGGTTTATATGCCCGAGAAGAATCACGTGTGTGAACATTGTTCTCCAGGTAACAAACAAAGCAACAAATAATAACAAGGATAATCACTGCATTAACTGTGAAGTTAGAACGAATTAATAATTGTAATGACAATGCTACAGCTAGTCGTAAATTCATATAGTGCGCTTAATTTTATAAAAGCCTTAGAGTCGTGATCTCAATAACAGCACTTACCAAGAGGTGCTGACAGCATTTGAACATGACACACTACCTCCTGGCACTCTAACTCCAGTGACTCAGTGGAGAGAATTTGGACTTCCTTGTCCTTGCTAGCTTAATGAGAATACCTTGGTGAGTTTTGCTCTCTCCAGGCTAGTTTATAGAGGTACATATGGAAATGGCCAAATCTCTGCAAAACAGCTTGTTGCAACTGATGGAGTAGAGAAGCCCTTTAATGACCGCATTGCCAAAATATTGCTTTCTGTAATATGGAGAAGTACTGGGGCAGGAAATAAGGAAGTAAGGATTTAAAATAGCAGGAAAGAATATTTGAAGTGTAACATTTAAAACTCAAAAATACTTGTGTCCATCTCTGCACAGTAATCTACATCTAAACTTTTGTCTTCTGTCTGGAAGCTGCATTATAAATTTAGTGAAAGTAGTGAATTTTAGGGACAGTTACAGCCTCACTGAAACTGTATTTCTCATACCTTGGTAATGAGAATACCAAACCATTTCACTGGACTGTTAGAGATGCCAGCATGGATTAAGTCTCTGAAGAGGGATTCTCTAATAGCTCTGGAAGCTTTAAAAGCTTCATATTTTCTGTTATATTTATTATAACTTGAAAAAAATTATCAGAATGAGATGGTTTGCTCCAACTGGTGTCTCTTCACCAAGCTAGAAATCATCTTGGCCGCCTAAAAAGATCAGGTATTGATCAGTGTTAGCCAAGCTCCAACGCAAGTGGCAAACTCACAGCCCTGATCCCATTGCGTGACCAGCACATACAGACCCTCGTACAGTCCCCGTGAACTCAGTAAGACCCATGAAGCCATGTGGGTTTTGTCATGCAGATCAGATTAAAAGCTCAGGGCCCAGTAATATCCTCACTTAAATCAACCATAATACGTTATATTATCTACTATGAAGAGAGCAGAAGAGATAATGGTTTATAGTCTCCACTTTACATACAAAATCAACTGTACATCTGCCCAATAGTTTCTTAAAGTATTTCCAAAGGGCTTCAGTAAAATGCATTATTCTAATTGTTAATCATCCGAACATCACATCCGAAATGAGAAAAAACATTGAGAAGTGCCTTAAAATACTCATTACAGTGGGAAATGTCTGTTTCTGACACACTTCTGTTTCCAGGGAATCCCTCATACTTTCATTGGCTAAATACCACATTCAGTGTCAGTTCCACCATCACCGAGATCGAACAATCTGTGAGCACAGTTCCAATGCCACAACATCCAAAGCCCCTGCTTACGGTCAACTTCAAAATATACGTTTAAAGGAAGGTCTGACCTGACCAGTGCCTGTCACGTGCAATAGTCCACAGCACGACTTGTGTTGATACACTCTCTTGGCCCACATTTAGTGGGACCCAGCCATTCCGTGTGATTAGCAGTATCGGCACACTCCCTGTAAAACCAAACCATGAGTATAAAGGGGTTAGAAAGCGTTTAAGCCTTTAAGCCCCTGGATCTCCCTCTGAAGGTGTCCTGCTCTTCTTTGCTAATTCATTAGAGAATAAATCTGTGATAAGCAAAGTAAATTAGATTCAGTGACATTCGGCTAATTGAGTCATCTTCCTCTGCCTGGCTTGGCTGGGTTTTTAATTACCAGCTAATCTCATCAATATGGTGGATGACTGGCGGTGTGCAGATCGCTGTCGTACGACCGCAGCGAAATAGAAATAGAAGTTCACGGCTCATTGGTTGACCCAGGTCTCTTCTGTCATACACAGGAATAAATTGAGCAGATCTGCTGGTCATCTACTGACCTCGAAGTAGGGAGAACAAGGAGCATAATGGAAGGTAAATAAACAAATAAAACCAGCAGAGCTGCTGGGAAGATCTGCGGCAATTTCAGGAACCATGGAGCAGGAGGGAAAAGGGCTCTGTAAACCTGTCCTGCATCCTGATGAAGCCCTACTGCAGCAAGGGACTGGAAACGGCATTAATTGTGAAAGGAATAATTTTATAACTGAGATTGTATTCATTTGGCCCTACTGTAGTGAGCAATACTGCAGATTCTCCCAGGTGCTGCGGCACTGAGGAGCTCTGCCCTTTGCAAAGCAGAAACCTCCAAGGATTTACAAAGGAAAAGCCCGTGCCTGGAACATACATGTAGGAATGCACATCCAGATGGAGCAACCATAAATCAAGGCAAAACTCTCCTCTACAAGTCTCTCATATAGTTATAATTACAGCTAACTATAAAGGTTATTATCCTCAAACTCAATATAATGCACCTCACTTCACAGAGGCAGGACCTGCCGTCCTGGGCCCTCCTGCTCCAGCTAAACTCCATTTTTTGTTGTTTCAGAGCAAAACTGGTCCTGCTGTCAAATTTACACAGGTGGATCCCGGTGTGCAGGGGCCATTGGCTGGCCCAGGGATCCCAGTCCGTTTGCCAAGATCTTAAAGTAGGATGAAGGTTGACATTTGTCTACATCTGTTTCTCTTTCATGTTTGTTCTTAGACTTAGTTCTCTGACATAAGAGCCTAGGATACCTTATTGCCATAGATATTTAAGCCAGAGATTTCTGAAGTACATTTACAAACTTTAAAGCAAATGATTCATAAAGCAAAGAAGAATAATATTTCTCTCACACTATAATTCTTCCCAAGCCTCACACCTGGCTATTGATATCAGTGGAGTTTGATATCAACTTTAGAAGAGGCAAGTCCTGATTTTTCGTTTCTTCTAAGGTATCTTTGAAGCAGACAAAGCCTGAAGCTTAAACTTCTTATCTATTTTTACATAGCAATAGTAGATTTGTTAGGGTAATGGCCAAAAGCAGCCCTTCTTGAGAAGAAGTTCAGTCATTTTTGTCTCTAATGTAACTGCTGGTGGCTCAGTCTCTGGAAACAATCAAATAAATGGCTGTCCTGTACGAATATGTTCTGCCTGTATAAAGTATTTATAAATAATCCATGTCATCTAGGAACCTATTCGCTTACAACGTGCTGTTTCAGTGAACAGCACTGACAGAATGCACTAGACAAAAAACTAACATCGGAAGGGTGTGACCACCATGCCAGTAACACCATCAAATGTTGGAATTAATGTCTCTATTTTAATCTCAGAGAAAAGAGGAAAAAAAAAGCTTTTTTCCTTTTTTTTGTAGCGTTGTTAGATATCTCTTACAACACAATTCTTAGAGAGCCTATTTAGGCACATGCACATTTTCAGAGGAACAGAAAAAGTAGTATCACTGTAAGAAATAAAATTACTCCATATTTTTCTCACCACGAAGGGCAGCAGACCTGGAGCAGCCCTATACGGAGGGGAAACCTATGAGGAAAGTTATGACAGCAAGGGTCCTGCCTGCAAATGCTGTACTCCCCCAGCTCATGTTTCACAGGCTGCTGTGCAAGAATGAAGAATATTTCATTTTGAAAGGCCCTGCATGTGTCTCGGCTGAGGTGTGAGGATTAGCCTTGCCAGCAATGCTGAGGTTAGCCACGGGGGCTGCCCAGGCCTTTGCTTGATGGCTTGCTCAGGGGGGCAGGGGCAGAGGCACTGAGCTCCAGCCTTCAGCTCAGCCGCAGGTGGCTCCTGAGCAGCCTCGTGCCACCCAGAGGAGGGTCCTCCCAGCTACGCTGTGATCAGACCCTTCGGCACAGCAGGGACAGCTTTGTGCCCTACCCAGCTCTGCGATACAAAGCTTTGTGCTTGCTTCGTGTCTCAGAGAGGGCTCAGTCCGTAGCTGCCCATTCAGCAAAACTGATCTTTCTATTCCATGCCTAAACATCTGCTAAAACATTCCCAGCACCCAGCCAGCTGTTCCCTCGGCTAACTTAAAAACATCCTGAACAGCTGCATGGGTCCACCTGAGTTCCTTCCACTTTCCTTTAGGCACAGCTTAAAAGTAACTATTTATACAGTTATGTAGCTGTGTATATTTTTCTTAAAGTACCTAGCCAAGCCTGCCAAAGAGATGAATTCTCAGCAGCCAGAGAATCACTGGCTGCATCTATTTTGTCTGAGATGGATTGATGATTGCAATCCTTTGATGGGAAACCCAGCAGACATGGCAACTTCTCACTGACAACAGCTGACAACAATGCAGGGGCAACAAAAAAAAACCCAGCTCAAGTTAATTCTACCTTCCTCCCCCAAAAAAAACCCAAAATCCCCAAGCCCACACGTATGCTTGCTGGGCAGCCAACCCTCGGAGCCAGAGGGCTCGAGCTGGTTCTCATGACGTGAGGCCACTGATTTAGGAGAAAACGACAGCTCTGAGAAAATTCAAGGGGAGATATCACATTTGGGCATCCCTAGGCACTTAACTCACCATAAGGCTGTTCAGATACTTTCTCAATGTGTTTTACTTCCTACTAAGGGAAGAAGGAAGCACTATGGCTCCTCCTGGCATGTGTGCCATTTTCTCCTCCTGTTCTTCTGTGAAAGTAAGTTGACCTCAGCTGCTTGCTGCAATAAATCTTCTCCTGTTTTCTCCTTCTCTCATTCTTTTCTGTTTAAAGTTATTTGTACATTAGACTTAAACACATTATACTCATTTCTCTGGGAGCCCTGACACGTTGTTAAATGACCATGAATCTATTTTAGTTGCACTTTAATTTATTAACTCTCCTGCCTGCCTCCAGTGTTGGTACCTCTATTGTAGGATCATAGGAGGTTTGGGTTGATTATCCTCCTAACTCTATTTCATATTCAGAGCCATTATTTCACTCTGCTCCATGCTATTATAATAAAGTAAAAAGCACTCATTTTTTCATTTTCAGTTCACTTTGGGAAACTACATACCTTATTAATTTCTTCTAAGTTCTTATATTCTGTTTGTTGAGTAGCACAGTCAGAGAATACAGATATATTCTGCCTTTAATAGCTGCTTTGCGGAATTTAGGCATGGAGATAATCCTACTTTTATCAGCAAACTAGTGAATCTTAGCTCTCCTGATAGCTCTTTTCCCTTTCTTTGCCAGCATCTTGCCCACATTCTTAGAGGAACATAATTTCCAGTCTGCAAGTTGAGACTCTCGTGTTCACCACTGGGATATCAGTATCAATTCCCAGCTGTCACTTAACCTGCAAAGCGCTTCTAATCCCACAGTGCATTTTGGGTTCTCTTGGTCAACAAGCCAAAGAGACAAAACCACCAGCACTGCTGGTCATCCCCAGCCCATCAACCAGGACTGTCCCCGTGCGGTACCAAAGCTGGTGCCACCCCATCACCCAAGGGTTTTATCCTCAATAAAAGGGCAGCTGCACTTTCCCCAAAGGAAATATTCCTGACCCCTTTCCGAGAGCTTCATTTGCAGGTCGCGTTTCTTTGCCTTCACCACACAGTTTCATTCAAGCTGCTCTTAAGTCTTCACTTCACACCAGTGTTTGCAGCTCCGGTACAGCTCTAGGGAGACTAATAAATGGTCTGAAGTGGCCACAAGAGGCCAAATAGTGCTCGGTGGCCCCTGAGCAGCCTCGTGCCACCCAGAGGTGGGCCATCTCAGCTACGCTGTGATCAGAGCACAAGCAAAAACTCCCACCACACCACTCCCTGGGACGGCTGCAAAGCAGAGTCTCTCCAGCATGGCGGAGCAGATATTGATTTTTTCCAGCTGTTCTCAGGGGAACTCACAAGAAGAAAATTATTTTCTTTTAAGTTCAAGTGCAGGAGTCTGCCTTGCTAAAGGGCTTATCTTTGCATATAAGTTTCAGCTATTCAGTTTGAGTTGTATAATTAAAGTCGCACAACCCCCCATAGCGTGGAAAATCCTATAAAAATGCTTTATATGGAGATCACTATATGAATTTAAAACACACTCATATCAGTATAAATACACCCCCATGAGAGCCATGTAGTTACTGTCCAAAAGCATACTTCAAGGAATTTTATAACTCTTCAGTGATTTATGTCACTCTGTAGCATTGAATAGGGTCTTGTTCAAGTCTTCCAAACACAGAGAACAGATGAATCTTTAAAATCTCAAGAAATAAAATTTAAAAAAGTATCTATATTTTATATCATCTATTTATATTTTATATTGAGTGCTAATTTAAGTGCCACACAGTTATTTCTCCTTGGATTTCTAGATCCAGTTCAAACAGGCTTTAGTATTTTCATTACAATTCAGTATATTTATTTAGCATTAGAGCTGGCTGATCTATTCATTACTAATTTAACCTACTTATTTATTTTTATTTATTTATGGCAAGTGAATCTTCACCAAATAAATCCTAGTTCTCCTCCCACGATGTTCAGATTCTAACAGCATTCCCTTGAGACTTTGAGAGGACGATTATTCAGACTCTGGTCTATTCACATGTATCAATTCCCCATTTATTCTTTGTGGAGTGTGTCTGAATGCCTGAGTGTTTGCAATGCCTCCTAGGAGTTCCTGCAAACCCATTTCTGAAAACAAACATTATTTCCCATTCAGTTGTGTTAAAACCCAATAATTACAATCAAAACAGAGAAAAAAAAATGCAGTCCTCCCTCTCACACCCTGTCTGAGCACTCAGATGAACGGTGTGATACAGTCATGCGTTTTCAGTGACAGACAGCAAGGAGCTCCCATCCAGAGCAAGCCTGGCTAATTCACGTGTCACTAATGCAGATCTCCATTTGCGTATGCAAGCTCGCTCTGCCCTTGTTTCCTTCAAAGATGTGAAGAGCAGAACATTTTACTGATTCGAGATACTACCTGCTCTTATGAAAATTGCCTCCCAGTACTTACTAGCAAGGACATAGATAACTGCACCTTAGTCCCCTGAAGGGGAATAAAGACCAAAGAACGTCGCACACAGCAGCATCCTCTTTTCTGGAGCTGCCTGTTCAGTCTTGCAGAGTTCACTGTTTCAGTCTGCTCTGGTCTGTACAACACACTGCAATATTTACTTGTATCCATTTTAAAAACACACACTACTAGATGGATGTTTGCACACACCACTCTCTGAGATGAGAGAGGGCATCCAGACACAAGCTGTCATTTGTTCCTGTAACAAATAGTCACCCTGCACACCATGCTCATTCTGCATGAGATTGGGACTCTTCTGTGCCTCGAGGCCCTTACAGAGCAAGAACGGCCAGCCCTGCTGACCTCCAAAGCTCCCTGCAAACCCTTACACATCCCAGCTTGTGAAGTGTGTACCCCAGAGAACCACGGGGAACCTCTCAAGCTTTCACCTCTGGGAGAAGAAGAGTCCCTCAGCGACCCTGGTGCTTTGCTGCGGGTACGTCCATGCTGAACACACACCTTGGTTAAAGGGAGATTAAGTGATGCTGCCCACAGCAGCCCTTACTGCTTTCTTCCTCTTGAACCAGTGATTCAGATTTCCCAGCAGCAGTGGAGATTTTTCACTTTAAATTTACCTCTTTCAGCCCTAGCTAAATATTTCATTTTTCTCCCCCGATATAACCAATAAAAGCCAAAGTAAACACACTTATTATCAACTTCTGACACCAACAGTAGAAATCCAACTCATCTTTTCATTCCTGCCTTAGCACAAGGGAAAGGTTGTTGAGACATGGCTTTGGGCAGCAGGGCTTTCTCAGCTCTAGGCATGTTCTTTTGAGAGTTTCTCATTCACTGGAGCCATCCTTAAATACCCCCTCACTGATTCAGCCGTTGACCTTTCAGTGAACTCATTCCAAGATTTAAAAACACCAGACTTAAAAATACTGAACACAACAACAAGCGCTTTTCCCAGCTGCTATCACAGCAAAATATGTTCTAGTTATTGACCCTTACCTCCTTTAGTTTGTATTCCCTTAGCTGACCCCCCAAAACTCAAGAGTTTTACCTGCTCACCTTTCAGCCCATCCGACGCCCTTTTCTGTACTGCAAATGCTGTCTCCGATAATACGTGGGATCATGTATGAATTTTCCATTTAAAATCAGGAAGTGTCCCTTTTGCTTTCAGATTGCTAGCTCATTCATCTTCTGCCGCAATGACAATATTCGTCTGACAGATAATCCTGTGCAACTCGGGCTGTCATCACCCACACAACACCATGCTGGGGCTCGAAAATACTTCAGTTTCCACCCAGCAGGCAGCAGTTTCCGCAGGCTCTGGCTCTGAGCACTGCAGGACCCTCCACACCAACTCCTCTCTGCGGAGTCCCAGAGCTCTGCTGACACTGACCCCATCAGCGGCCAAGTCATCAGCCCAGCAGGAGAGGTCAAACCAGCAGCTTGTGCCCCATGGGAAGCTGACTGTCAAAGGTTAATTCAAGATCTTCCAAAAGATAATCTCAGGCTGTTTTTTTCCAGGTCCCTGTCCTAGTCCAGTCTTTTATCACATACTCCATTAGCCCTGCCACAGTTTCCAGATGGACTCATGAACCTCAATCACTCATCAGTTCTGTGGCAGCCCCACGCATCTTCCCTGTTCCTCAGTTAAAAACCATCCTCTCTGAGATGTGCCACATTAGGATGGCGTTCCCTAAACCACTTCAGTACACTGACCTAGCCCCTGCTCTGTTTTACCTGAACACTACTCAAATACGTGAAGTGCATCAGGGCTCACACTCTGGGAAGCTTTACCTCTGGCCATCTGCCTTTGCAGCAGTGCTCAGCACATACCAATGCAGAGGGCAATTTTGTTTAAACCTGTTCAAAACTTCTAGTTTTGTTGGACACTTTGGCAAATCTGCTCCTCCATTCAGATCGCTATCTTCTCTTCCTTCACAGCACCACACACCGCTTAAAATATGTATTTTAAATGTATTTGAAAGATCATCTTTACTGCATTTGTCCCTGTCTAATCCAAGTTTCTAATACCCCCTATCTGATGATGTTCCTTGCTACACATAGTGGTACCATTCCCAATGCCACAGGAGGGCTCAGAGCAGCTCACTGAACCCCCTGAGCTTACGACACCTCCTGGTTTTTGGAAAAGTCTCCTACCAACCCACAGCATCTCTGTCTCGTTAGCAGTGTGTGGCAGAATTGCTCTGCCCTCCCAGAGAGGGGTTGTGCAAGCAGTGCTGCCTCCATCTGCTGCCCCATACTGTAGCTCTGATACCTCCCAGGCCTGGAGGGAGCACTCAGCAAACTCTGTGGACAAGAAGAAGAGTGTTCAATGGGATTTGGGAAGTAGAACAGTTTTGGAATACAGGATCCATCCCACAGTTCCTGGGGAGAAGCCTCAGGACACCATCTCACTCCAGAATTTTTCTGGGAGACTAGATCTTTTCGTTTTTTTCCCATTCATGATCCTCATTAGTTTCACAGACCACAGCAAAAGGTGAGTTCTTGAATCATGCTTTGTCAACTAGTATGTGGGAAAAGCATGTCCCCTATCATCTTCTGCTAGTGACCTGCTCCCCTTGTAAAAATAGCAACCCTTCAGTTATCCCACCCAAGGCACATGCCTCAGAGATAGCCACCCTGCTCCTGCCCATCACAGGACATCCTGCGGAGCGGGCTGCAGAGACACACCTCAGTTGTCTCTAGGAACTCACTGCATTCGTGTTCTAATGGAGGATTAACAGCTCACGGGGAAAAAAATAAAATAGGAAACTGTCACAACTTGAAATGGTAAAATCTAACCAGACTTGATTCTGTCTTTTCCTGATTCTTTTTCTTTTCTCCAAAATAGTGGGGAACAGGGCTTGTCATGCCTCCAGACTGCCCAGCTCAGCAAGGGACTGACAGTTTTCATCCACAGTAACAGCCTGATGGTCTGTGGCAGATACCTTCACTTGCTCCCTTGCCAGATCACATGTTTTTGCTCGCAGGCTGTAGAGTGAAGTGAGAGCTGTGAGTCATCTCCAGAAGACTTTCAAGAGAGAGTTGATCATCCTGAGCTGCAAGTCATGGCTGTGAGGTCAGCCCTCCCCTTCTCCTGACCAGAGGGTGGCTGGGAGGCTGGGAGTCATGGCAAAGTCCAGAGGGTTCAGTCCACGACTTCCCTTTCTGTAGGAAATGATTTGTTGTAAGACTCCTGTTTCTTTTTGTATGCTTTTTAAAAACATCTCTTTTAGGACTGTCTTTATAGTGATGTTTCTGATCCTCTCCACGCCACAGAGAGTTTCAGATGTTCGGGGTTAAGCGCTGAGCAAAGCAACCCCGGTCACCAAAGGACAGTGTGAGAACGTGCTTTGCCGGCAAACAGCAATGTTCAGAAAGGCTCTCATGGCTTTCGAAAGCCATTCTGCATTTCCCTGCTTCAGTTTCCCTTTCTGCCCATGGCATCCAGGGATGGGAACTTGGGATACAGAGAAGGAAAAGACTAAGAGTGCTCTTTTCACTTCCACCAGTTATCTTCACACAGCTTCACCCGTGCTGAGCATGTTTTGTGAGACCTTCTCATCAGTGCCACAATTTAAAGAAAGTTTAATTTTAAAACCTACCATCCTTATGCTGCCTGCCTATCCAGCATAACTACCCAACCCTTTCTGTCTTAAGGACACCATGACAAGCACAGCAATATTCCAGTCCGGCAACTGGCTCTGGCACGATTCTCACTTTGTGCCTTGCACCATCCCCACAGGACCTCACTTCTCCAAAAGAAGAAACCTCTGAGAAATTCTTGCTTTCCTTGATTCCCTGTCAGAAAATAGCCTTGAACTTTCTTCTGTGACAATAAATGAAGACCTATGCCTGCTAGGAGGTTGAACAACACACAGCCTGCATATGTTAAAATACATGTGGTTCTAAGATTAACAAAAGACCCCAAGATGAGAAATTTTACTAGGAAAAGCATACTTCTTGCAGGTAACTTTTCCTGAGCAAAAAGTGAGGGGGGGGGGGGGGGGGCGGGGAGAAAAAAAACAACATTGCCTTGATCTAACTTCTAAAAAGATCGTGTTTGTCAGATGTAACTTCAGTATAAAGTTGGATCCAGCTTTATTTAAAATACAAAGCTATTAAAATTCATGCAAACATTTGCATCCTCACAAGACAGTGATAAAACTCTGGGTCAAACCTGCACCATTCCCAATTTCGGGACTACTCAGGACCAAAGCCTCTTTTTGATTTTTTTTAGTTCCATCTGTAACTCGGGAAGGACGAAAGTTCCCCTCGCTGGACGCAGCAGCCAGGTCACAGATGGGCCTTTGTTTGCAGCGGGGGATGCCGGAGGGACTCTGAAAAGGGCCTGAAGTCTTGAATAATGCAGAAAGTGAGAAATGCTTTAAACAAAAATAGTTTCTGACTAAATCTTCTCATGGAGCCTGAAGCACAAACCTGCCAGCCCTGATCTGTGTCCGAGTCCCCTCGCAGCAGTTCCAGTGTCTCAGCTGCTTCCTGTGGGCTTGATCCAGAAAATCACCCAGAAAACAGCAGCCTTTGATATCTCTCTCCCTACCTCAATATCCCCCACCCCAGCATACAAAGAAGCTTTTATTTGCTAATGAAAGGCAGGAAGCAGACTTAAATTAATCAAGTGAAGTTTCTCTCATGGAAAGAAACTAACTCTAGTCTAACAGGGGGTTTGCCATAGTTCTCATTTTGAGACCCAACAACCGTACAATTAAGGTGCATAAAATAAGCTTCACTATCCCTGCTTTTCCCAGGACATCTGTAATCCCAACCCAACAAGCCTCAACACAGGAGCACTCGCAGAGGAGAGCAGTGCATACCCACCTCATGACAGCGATGACATTGGGTAGGCACAGTCCAAGAGTTGGCAATGGGGCGGTTTAGGGTATGGTGTTGCTAAATCAAAAAACCCGTTTGATTTGTTCTCACCTGGAGACACTCCTACGTATCTCCTCTACTCCAGATCAAGCTCTAAGGGACTTATTTCACTTTTAGATGTCATACCCCTTATTTCTCACCAAAAACTTTTGCAACCTCAGCCTGGGAACTACTTCAAAAGACAATTGTAATGAACTGTTTACAGACTACGACATGCACCGAGTCGTTAGGGATGTGGTTCTTTTGTTTGTTTGTTTTAAAGGCTCGTTAGTGTTTTTTCTCCGTTTATTACACATACTTAGACACTTGTCTCCCTTTAAAGGAAAGTAAAATCTGAGTAATTTTCTTCATGTGTATAACCCTGGTATTTGTAACATCAAGGTTTCCTTTCTTACATGTAGTTTTCCCTTCAGGCTTCTTCTAGTTCATCAGTGCATACTGGAAAGATAACCTTAAATACAATAGCAGTCTTTAGACCTCAGCAGAAGTGGTTATTCCAGACATATTACTAAGATGGTCATTGAATGACATGACAGTTTGCAATTAAATCAAACATTAACATACTTGTGATATCTGGCTTCAATTCCCAACTCTGTCTTGCTTCTGAACAGCCTGATACCTTCAAAGCCCTTGCTCAAGTTGCTTGCTTTCTTGCAGAAACAGTAGATACTGGCAATGTCAATACAGTGCCTGTAGCAAGAAACTTCTCAGACAGCAATGCACATCCATTCAAATAATTCTAAATGGAAGGCTTAGGAGGAATAATCAGGATTTGGGCCTTAAAGATCTTTAAACTGCTCCCCTCAAAGTCTTTTAGTCTGGAAGAAGGCTGACCTCTTTATGACCTTGGTGGTCACTGGGAAACACCATTTTAAGGTTTACAAAATGCACAGTCCAAGGGAGCTGTGGCAAAGGAGGTCCAGACATTCTATCTGCCAAGGAGATCTCATACATGAGGACAAGTCTGATTAGCACCATGACTAAAATGCCAACCACCGCCCCCTCCTTTGTATCTACCAACTATACCATCACCTTAAAGCACCACTGGGAGGACCATGCCTGACTGCACAGCACCTACACTACTTGGAGACCTCCCACTCCTTGCTGTGAAGAAAATGCAGCTTTTTATTCTCAGCATCTGTGGTTCATTATTCTTACTGTTGTGCCACTGTTAAAATATGTTTCCTCATACCCACCACTCCTTCACGGGCTGGTGTGACCCTGGCTGGTGTGTCCATCCTGCCTTACTAAACACCTGATTCAAGAAAGCAGAGTCCCGAGACTGCTCAGCAACTCCTGCTGACAGACACTCACAGAGGTTCAGAGTTTGCTCCCAGGAGGCCAGCACAGGCCACTGTGTGCTCACACGGGGCAGAGAGCTGACGGGAAAGAGCAAAATCCATCCCTGGGAAATTCTCAGGCTTCAAAATTTGGCCGTGACTTGAAACATGAAAGACACAAGTGAAATGAAGGTCAAGGAGATGAAAATGTTTTGACAAGGTCAAGCACGTTTTGAGGAATTTTAATCCATTCCTTTTGACTTTCATCTGACAGATTGGGTGAACTCTAAAGCCACTCTAAGTGGCAATATTTTAGTCTACAGCTCACCAACCCATTCCTGCTCCATATGCAGAACTCAGCTGACCATCCTGCAGCACCTCAGTGAAGCTCCAGCCACATGATGGAAACACCTAAACAGTCATGAATGACAGGCATTTCCCAGTTCTTGGGGGCTCTACAGCAGGTATGTGTCTGGCTACGTGATAGGAAAAAGTCTTGTTTACAGCTCTCAGATACTCAAGGATGAGCAGCCTGGACTACCTAGCCAAAAAATAAAATAAAAAAAAAATTCTGCACACTTCACTTGGCTCCTGTCCTCCGCAGCAAGTAACCTAATCCAGGCAAGAATTAACTCAAAGAAGTTTTTGGTTTCATTGGCTGAAATGGATGAGTAGAGTGGTACCACTCCCACAGCCATGCAAACTTTGGCTTTCCAGACTCACATGAAGAGTGGGTGACCTGGGAACTCCGACACAACCACAAAAAAATCAGGGCAGAGGTATTTCACTAGAGCTCCTGCTCACTCACTTCAAGTAATCTAACACAGGGTAGAAATATCAAAAAGAACCAAAAAGAGACATTTTTCAAAATTTCAGGTGTTATCTAGAGTCCAGTACATGAGTTCATAGCTGCCTCAGACCATGACACGTAGCCATGCGGCTCTTGAAGTGTCCGAGACACACAGTGCTATAAGGTAATGTAGGTTAACATCTTGCAGAGGAGAAGGGCAATGTTTGATAAATACCATCTCTGACAGACAATCCTATCACAACTGGGGCTTTGAGGTTTGTTTTGAAATGAGACTCAAAGCCACAACATAAAGAAAACACAACCTCTGAGTAACCACAGTTTGCAAGATGATATGAGGAGAAATCGCTTTATTAACAAATAAAGAAACGGTAGGCTCAGCCAGATATTATTTAGGAGACTTGACCTGACAATTGATATATTGATACCTAGTTATTGCCAAAGCAGGAGAACTCAATGAGATGTATCTGTCTTGCACGCAAAATAAATCAAATGATTCCTGCATTGACACCACAAATGCTGCTTTTGCATACAAGTAGCAAAGGCAGAGAGCTCAGGAAAGATGTGAATGCAGCAGCAGATCATACTGCCCAGTGCAAACAAACATTAAAACACCATATATTGGAACTGACGACGAAGAATATGCAGCAAGGGAGACAGCTAAGTGGATTCTTGGCCTTACAGAGCAAGACAGTGTCACTGAGACAGGAAGGACAACTGAATAATGTCATAACGTAATTAGGAAATCCATGTCCTCAGGTTGATGCTGTGCTTTTCTGTGTGGGATGACCCCAATGAATATTGCTAATGAGCCAGCACCGTTGCAATGTTAATTAATTTGGGATCTAACAATAAAGTAAAATAATCAGATCATAAATCTGACAGATTAGAGCAGTCAGATGGTGAAAATAATAAAACAAATCTATGCAAGAGAACTTCAGCATTCTGTAATAGAGAGATGCCACAAAAAAAAAAGATCAGATTAAATGTGTTTTCAGCTGGGAGGCAGGAATGTACTCTGTTAGAAGATTACCACGTGTTGCCTTGGTGAACTGATGATCTCTGGAGAGACCTTCAGGGTGTGAGCACAGCTCCTACACTGTATTTCTGAGTACTTCAGTATTCCAATCTCATTCTATTAGTGGCGGGGTACAAAAGCAGTTAAAAAAGCGAGGCCAGACGACCACCTCAAAAAAATATCCCAGCCTCCCTTGCCCAGCAGCTCAGTTTTAGGAAAACACATTAAGCAAACAAAAAAATTGAAATGATGCTATAGACTCTGCTAATATAAATTATTGTGGCTCCACCGACCGCAGTAAGGGTCTGGCTCTCTGTTGAGATAACAAGCTACACACTGCTTATCTGCCATTAGACATATGGCAATAGTAGACACGAGGAGACTGCACAACATATCACAAACATCTTGCATAACAAGAACAAAATGGGGTGCCAGGAATATGAAGACAATGGGAACCAACACAGCAATGTTTGCACAAAGCCAGAACCCAAAGCACAACCAAACAACGGAGGTGCTATATGAAGCAAATACTTTCTCCCAGTCACCCCAAGGATAATAAAAGCAAAGTAAGGATGGCCTGGGAAAAAGCTATCATAAAAAGAATACCAAAAATCATCTTTTTTTCTATCAAAACAGATAAATTGAATGCTCAACGCTACAGTCTGTTCATCCCATGTGTTGCACTGCCCAGTGATTTGGCCATATATGTGTATTTATGGAATATTACCATGGGTAGCTGTCTATGTTCATTTGGCAAAAGCTGCAGCTGCTAGAAAACATCATTACAAGTGCATCATACACAGATTTTCTGACGCTCTGCCTGCCAGAATATCTTCACATTACAGATGTCCCATTTTCAATTTACAGAGAAAACAGTGCAACAAAACACAGAGAAGAGAGAGGAGTGAGGATCACAGCAACGGTCCTTTCGCAGCAAAGGGAAACCAGTGAGGAACAACTGTGACAGGTTCTCATCTGACAATGATCTAGCTACAGTTCTCTATTAAAGGATAGTTGCATCCATAGACCTTCATACCTCTCTTCTCTCTCAGATCTCCAGGAGTGTTTATAAATATTCTCTACCCTTCCCTTTCGGGTAACTAGAAAGAGGACCTTGAAGGATATTTTTCCACTTGCAGCATCTATCACTGCAGCCACAGAAAAACCTACAGTTGAATATTTGTCTGCAGCAAGAAGTACTCCAAATCACAGGCTGGTATCTTAGCAATATTCACGGCAGGGTCTATCACGTCTTTCTGGCTGAAGAAGTCTAAAGCATATTGGTTTTGTATGACCCTAGCACTATGAGAGTGCAGTTTCCTCCAGGACAACCAGATCAAAGACAGCCACGGTGCACTGCATCCTGTACAGAAGCATGGATGTGCTGGCTGGAAACATCTGTAGGAAAAATTCCTGATCTTAACCAATGAGAACTTAATCATCCCTTATAGGGTAGTGCACAGGGCACGTTTCAATACCTCCACAGAACACTAATACCAGGTAAGATCTCTGCTTGGTGACAAGCACGTATACCAGCTCTTCAGGTTTTTGTTCTGCATTAGAGTAACAATGAGATCTTTTTTTAAATATTCACTTGAAAATAAGCAGGAAAAAAATGTGCAAGAAAACCTTTGCAGAATGGCATCTCACCCTAATTCTCCAGCTCAGGAAATATTTATTTTCACAGAAAACAGAATATTTGGCAGGAGCAAAATTGCTTGGGGAAGGATTGGGTGTCTTCATCTCCTGTCTGAGCTGCTTGCTTCAGGCTCCTTTTAGGAGCAATACAGAAAGAACAGCTTTGCCTGTGGCAGAGCCGGGTTGAAGGACATTCATCTGGTGGGGACCTTAACTGACCTCAGAGAAGTGCAGCTCCACCAGCTTATTGCTGCTGTGCCATGTAGCCCACCCAGCCCCTCCAACCTGTAAGCATGTAGCCAGGTGCTGCCCCACATCAATTTTTAGAAACTTGGGTCAAACATCTGGCCCAAATCTGTATTGTCTAGGAAGAGAGCAAATGCCAGTTCTAGCACAAGATGTTGCAGCTAAATGGCCTAAAAATCTCAACTACCACATCACAGCTTAGAAGGCAAGAAACTTGGGAAATGGTCAAATGCCCCAAGCCAGGAATAGAACGTACAGGATAACGACTGACCTGAACTACAAAATTCGGATTCAAAGATGCAAGATGCAAAACTTAAGCGAAGGTCCGGATTCATTACGGTGTGTTAAATGGTACCACCAAAGAGACAGCAAGAAGACACAGGGAGGGATGCACCTATTAAATGCACACTGAGGGTCAGGAGGTGGAAGGTGGAGGATGAAGGGAACCACTGGTGAGCAGCAGCAGCCCAGGGAAAAAACTACCAGAGGGGTGGAGCTGCCCCTCAGGGCCAGGCTGTGCCATTGCCAGGCAGCTTAGAGCAGAGGGAACTGCTGTACTTGCGGTACCTGGGCTGGCTTTGTTTGGCAGGCATAACGGGAAGCTCTTGAAACTGCTTAAGGCTATGTCTGTAAACCACTGGCTTGGTGAAAGCACAGGAGAAGGACTAGAAAGAGAAATTTCTGATAAAAGTACATTTTGTCAGAGCTTTTGGCAAAGCTAGGAATTAACATAAGAAGAATAAATCATTGAGAGAAAACAAAATCTGTCCTTAGACATTCACCGATCACAGCTAAAGAAAGATATATGCTTAGGCTTCTCTTGAACATGCCACATGTACTTTATTTAGAAAACCTGAGTTCAGGGTTCCCTTGATTTTATTCTCTCTCAAGGATACCATGAGCCATGAGCTGACTCTCCACACCAATAGAGCTTGAACAGCCCCTGCAGCTTCCCAACGGCACCCCCCATCTTGCTGCACTTGGTAGCTGCACCACGTCAGTCCTCCACATCTCTGATGGGACTGTGCAAAAACCAGTTACAGGCAACTGTAAACACAATTACTAGCATTATCCACTTGGGAATGGGCCGATGCCCTGAAATATTCCATCACATCTTAAAGCTATATAGTGCTGTGCTGAGAAACAGCTTGCCTCTGCCCTCTCCAAGGGCTCCTTTTGCTTTTCTGGGACCGTGTCAGCCCCATGGTCTTGGCAAAGCCTCCAGTAGCCCTCGAGCCGTAGAAGAGAACTGTTCAGATTTAACAGGAGCAAAATTTCTGCAGGAAATTTTGGGACTGGAGCTGTCAAGTGTTCCTGCATTCAGAGGCCACTTGAACTTGGAGAACACAGACAATATATCCCAATATAACCTCTGTAGTCTCCTGTTTCTATTGCTAAAGAGATAATAAAATTTCAATGACTAAAATTAAATCCTTACCTCTCCCAAAACACCAATTAATAATTTCCCTGCTTATTCTAGCACAAATCCTAGAGAGACTGAAGATACTTTCCTTCTACCAGCTTCCTTGTGGGTTTGTGGGTATTTTTTTTTCTCTTCTAGGTAAAAAGCTTTCATTTAATAATTTTATATCTACATCATAAAAAACTTCCATTTACTCAGCTTTTAGCTCTGGCCTTCTGTCACTAAAAATGGCCAGAGTACAGGGTACAGTGAAGCAGCCTGGAAAGACCTTATGAGAAGGGAAGGTGCCTCAGCTCACTCTACCTTCCCTCTCTGAGGATCCTTCAACTTTCCTGACCTTAGGACAGTTGCAGAGTTGCAGGTCAGCAGGTCTGAACCTAGGGGAGAAGAAAAAAAGCCCCACAGTCTTTTCCTACCTGTTTTCCCAGCCTGATTTTCAAGTAAGGTATTTTTAATATTCTTTCTTAGCATACAAGTAATTCAGGGCAGGACCAGAAGTAACCATTTTCTCCTAGTATGAATATAAAACCATTAGTTCATTAAATTTTCTGCTGTGATTAGAAGTACAAATATTTTGTATGAAAGGAATATCTTATCTCCTACCCTTGAGACAGGCAGTCTGTGAATAAAACTGTTGTTGACCAAGAGAAGCCCAGAAGTTTTCAGAAAGATGATTTAAAAAGTGCAAATCTGAGATTGTGTAGTTCAGGAACCTTCTTCTGAGGTACAACAACAAAAAAAATAATTTCCTTTGTCGGGATACATGCTGTCACAGAAGGTGTTGTTGCTTCACCACAGAGCTCTGACAAAACAGGAAGATGAAGAAGAACCGGCACAGCCATGTTCTGAAATCTAAGAAAACAGATCTTCAAAGAGACAAGAGTTCACCTGAATGTTTAAAAAGCAGAGCTTGAGAAGTAAAGAACCCTAAAAATCACGTCACTGATTCTTGCCCTTGCACATCCAAAGACACTTCACTTCCGCTATAAAAGGCTCAGTAAAACCTTGTACTTCAATTGTGAAAACAAAAACTCAATATCCTGTACTTACTGCCCGAAAAATCCAGACACCAGTTAAGCATTAGACATAGGCACAGCTGCAGGATTATGACCCTCTGTGAACCTGGAGCTCATTTTCAACAGTAAAAGTGGTGGAAGGATTACAGTGGAAGCTTACAGAATACTGCTGCACGTCTTGATACTTGGAGAAGTTTTTTACAAAGAGTCACCAAGTGCTGCAAACACTGAGTCTGGCAGTGAGTGCAGACAAAGCGAGGAGCCTGCTTAGCACCGTCACTTCTTTTCGTTAAGACTCCAGTGAAACGGTTGTCCCAGACAACATGAAAACCCTATCATTTTTGTCATACAGATTAAGCTGAATTTTTCTTCAGCCACACAACTGATCACTGGAGGAGCAGGAAGATCAGCATCCCTCCCAGCTAAGAAGCACATCACCTGTGCTCCTAGTTTCAGCAGACGATGCAGTGAAGGATGTGTCTGGCTTTGGTCCAGCAGTTAGCGTAGTCTTTTTAGATATATCACCTGTTTTGAGTCCTCTTGTCTCCAGCAAAAATCATCAAGTGCATAGTAATGCAGAATATAAATCATGGCTATTCATCCTTGTCTTCGGATTTATGTAGCATGGTGAACAAAAGATCCTTTAATCTGGCACACTCATACTTTTCTTATTAAACAGCACTTGTGGCCCCATGCAGTGCCCCTTTCCCAGAGGCATATTTTCTCTGTCACCTCTGCCACTTCAGGTGGAGGTCTGGCTAAGCTAAGTATCTCACATGTGCATGCACAGTCGCTGAGCAGCCATGAGTAGGGAACACTTAAAATACAGCTTACCGTGCAGCAAAATGACTGTGGAACAATACTTGGAGGATATACTCTGTATAGATGCAGAAGATGAGAAAGGGCCACCTAGACCCATCATTGAGCTGCTCATTCTGTGATAGCTTACATTCTATTTGTCCATCTGAAAAGAAAAAAAAAAAACAAAATGCAATAGAAGAAACCTTCCGTGCACCACAGGCTGCCCTGAGAATGGTAGATACATCATCACATCCTTGCAGAGATCACACCTGACATCACAGAAAAGACACATAATCCGAGTTTTCCCCATTGAAATTTTGCCATAAACAGGAATAAAACTGCAGCTGCAGACTTGTAGTGAGCAACCTACATTCCTCCTCTCAGTAACATCCACAGCACACAGTTTGTGTGCAAGGAGCTGCCCGCCAGGCTTGTGCTGGTACCGATTTATCCTCATACATCAGTCTCCCTGCTTACTCCTTCTGGCTAACCTCAGTCATAACTTCACGAACTCACTTCATAACAATGAAAACTAAATGCCGTCACGTTAAATGGTATTTTATTTAATAAGATATATGGAGAGGAGCATCACTGACTCATTTCTCAGACAAAAGTGATGAAATCTCCCTGTAAGAGTTTTATATTTTGTTGACTTGGACCATAAAAGGATCGTCTTTTGATACAGCAATGGACAAGTAAAATCAAAACTAAGATCTGTATCTACTCCAAATAATATTTTTCGCATTGCTTCCACCTGAATTTGCTTAATTCCATCACATTTTATGGCTTTGCGTTATTTAAAGCCATCACATTGAGTTATAGTAGTTGGGGGAATAGCAAAGCACTCACTTGCACACAGTTCTGTAGAAGATTATGACAAAAGGCAGAAGAATATGCTCAGGACACTTGATGAATAAAAATAGTTAGAAATTTACCACTGTTTCATTTCAATAATGCTATAATATTACATTGTAATATTATAATATTAAAAATAATATTATAGTTTTACAATATTATCTTGCAATAATAATAACTAAGCCTCTATTACAGGAGTAAAAAGACCCAAATTAGAGAACCAGAATGCGGTAATTCCAAGGGAAAGACAATATTTTGACTAAAAATGGCCTTATTAAGTGGTATCAAGTCATCTCTTTTTAATCCTCTCTCAGAGGATTATTAGATACCTTTATAAATTGCAAAAGTATTGCTCTTTTAGACAGAATGAACTGAAGCAGGTTATGAGGAGTCACATAGACTCTGTTACTCCGTAGTTAAGACTGTAGTTGTTAAGGAAACCAGATTTGTCTCTACCTGTCCCAGTTAGTTTGTACTTGCTTGCAAATCTCATTTTCATTTCCTGACAACAAAACTAACACAAACTTCCTAGGAGATTATGATAGCCTGTTTAAAAACAAAATAATTATGTGGTGTATTGCAGATCAGACATTTTTTGCTGTAAAGAAACACTGTATTGCCAGTAGGACACGTACAAGGTGAGAGGGCATCAACCCAATCTGGCATTTAGTAACACACCTGCCCAAGGACAATTTTAATTTGGAATTCCATAGCTTCTTAGTCTGAGGATTATAAACCACTTCTGTGAATTCTGCAGAGCATTTTTCAGTTGCTCCAGTAGAAAATTTGACTAATGCCACCAGAATGATATTACTTCATACTGAAAGAGTGCAACCAAGGTGTTTCCCAGGGAGCACATTTGAGGAGAACCAGTGCAGCAGAGAGATACATGGTACACAACAACAAAACCGGAAAAAGAGATGCCTGTAAAAGCAACAGGAGAGAACAACTAGTGGAAAAGTTACAGCAGCTGGTTGAGTTTTTTCCGTCCGACATTTTCTGTTTAGATGGATTTGCTCCACTTGAAAAACTTTGGGAGGAAGTTTTGTCCAGTCTTTCACATGAAAATTATCCAGAGGGCCGATATAATCCTGAGCTTATTTTTTTAACAAATATAAATTTTAGAAAGTCATTTGGATCCTTTTTCAAAACAACTATTTGCAGTGCCTGAATATTAAGAACATTATGCATTCATATGCTGAACGCATACAGACAACACTTAATACAAAGTTTCTCTGCATAATACAAAGCAGTTCTGCTGTGTTTAATGAATATTTTAGCACTGATTGAGGTAAACAAAACTATCTTCTGAAGGACGACAGATTTCACCCTTTGTTAAAAATGTTTCTTCAATGCAAAAGTGCACCCAAACCATGGTAATGCCTTTTTTTTTTTTTTTTTTTTTTAAGGGCAAAGGTGTTAAATGTTTCTCTGTGCCTGAAATGCAGGAGCCCAGTGTGATGTCCGAGAGTCTGTCAGCCTTTCAGGGCAGTGTCAGTGCCCTTTGCTGTTTCTAGTACATCACAGTTTGGTTTTGGTCCATAGCAAGGGTTTCTAAAAGCAAGTGCAATACAAAGGAATCATGAAATTATTTACATAAGCCACTAAACTCCCTGGCATCCCCCATGGCATCCTCCTGCTGTGGCAATGAAACTAAGAGGAAAGCTTCAGGCTAAAAGGAAAGAGTAAGAGTCACGTTCCTCTTCACCCACTCCACTAAACATATTTTAGAATATGCAACCAGGGGTCAGTCACCTGTGTTCTTTATGAACTGCCAAACTCCAGTTTTGGAGGGTGTTTTACACCACGCTGTGGAAAACAACTTGGAGAGCTTTAATTATTCAGGATGATAGTGTGAAAGCTACCTGCTGGTGACTTCTATGAACCAACTCCATGTCATTGCTTTGATTGGGAAAATAATTTGGCCTTAATCATATATTATTCCTAGTGACTACAAAGATAGGTTTATGGGACTTGATTTGCCCTTTTATTTAGTCAGGGAAAACTCTTTTGCCCTAGAGTGTATCATCTGATACACCTATTTCTCTCCTTCCCACAGGCTGTAAGTACACACCCTGGGTAAAGTGCATAACTCCTGTTCCTCTGCTCTTTGGGGAGGGGAAGGAAGGCAAACGCATTAACCACACGAAAAGCAAAGTTACTACATGGTTCCTAGCAAAAGAATTTGTACATGGCATAAAACCAAAACTGCTATTAGCAATGAGTATACACACAGCTACCTTGTAAGTCACAACACTGGGGAGGAAGAAACAAGTGCAGTGCAAGCACTGGATTTCTAGAAAGAAAGTCTGAATTCAGGAATTAAGTGAAGTAAAAATGAAGGAATTGTTGCAACACATTGAAAACAGGTTAGTGTTGGGATTATTCTTGTACCTTGTTATAACTGTTTAATACCAGTACTATGTTCAATATAACCATTCAACACTGCTATAAAACACTCAGAGCCAATGGAGCTTGCAAAGAGCTCGCGGTGCTGGGAAAGCAGGAGCCCAGCACAGACCCCTCCGCACCAGTGAGCGTCACCCCTCCACAGAACGACAAGCCCCTGCTGCTGCGCGGCTTCTGTGTTACTGCTGTCAGAGGACCTTCCATCTTGTTCTGCTTACTGAACAGGTAGCTTTGCTCAGTTTTGGATTTCATCTCTATAGACCCACACTGTGCAGCACTGCTATATATCCCACTGATCTCCCTGGGCACCCTGAGCCCTTTGTCCTTTCCCCAGTGCCAGCCCCACCACCAGCTGCCCAGTTGCAAAGCCATTAATCAAAGCCCCCAGAAGGTGAGGCACTTTCTCTTCCGCACCTCCACCACTTGTCCGAATACTTTGAGTTTCTAAAAATTCAGCTTTTCCATCACTTGTTTCTGTATTGCCTTATTTGGTAGTACCAAAACGTGGAGGGTAGAGATTGCTGAGCCTTTCACTTCTCAAAACGAAGAGCTTCAAACTGCATAGCCCACACAGAGGTGGCTGCTCTGATGAACAAGGCTAATCCCGGACACATTGATGGCTGTCCACACCTTACAGCTTCTCTGCAACTGAAGAACAACCAGGATTAGGTCTTTGGAAGGATGTCCAGTTGAATTTGAGAGACACGTAAAAGTCAGGGTATTAGGAAACTCTCATTAGGACAAGGCTCCTCCACAGCCATTAGGTGCTCAGGATGGACCTGGCCAGTGCTTCCCACACCAGGGAGATGTTGGCAATAGAAAGAGATATTTTCATTCAGAATTAAAACAAAACATGTTCTGAATACTGGGGTTAACATCAGACCCTGTGAACTGTTCTTTTCAGAGTTTTGAAATTCCTCATCTGTATTTTGCAAAATGTCAGCTCTAAATTCAGCACTTAATATTTATATTATTTTCACATCCCCTGATAAGCTAATTGTACAGATATGAGACATGACACAGACTACTGTTAGCAAATCATAGCATGAAGTCATATCAGATGAAATACAGCTGTTCATAGTCAAGCTGTCTGATCACAGTGCAGATACACAATTGCACTGTAATCTTTCACAACAGATGCTTTAACTCAGGAGAATCTGCCTATAAATGATTTTTAAAACTGAGATAGAAATTACTTAATTGGTGTGATGGGATACATATCAAAAAATGCAAAAACAAAAAAAAAACCCTAGTGAAACATACACTATTTGGGTTTTTTTTACCTGACAGAAGAGGAGGTTACACATTATTATGCATTAATTTCTGAGCTGGAAATACCTACCCTAAGTCCATTCCTGAACATGACTCCTGCCAGTGGGCTGGGTAGCGACCAAGGTATTTCTTACGTTTTCTGCAAGTGATGTAGAATTAGCTTTCTACTTAAAATTATAAGCAAGATGTATTTTATTACCAAGTTACAGTTACATAGTTTGGCCAATATCAGTTTGATGTCAACACTTGCTACATTAACATCAGTTGATGGATAATCAAGGAGCCTCAAGAAGGAAATAAAGGTTCATGGGATGAGGCAGCATTTACACTGACCTATCTAAAGCATATACTTTTCATATAAGGTGAAAAGGGGTTTTTGTATGAGTGATTCTCCTACTCAAATTACTCTAGTCACCAATAGTCAGTTTTCAATTCTATGTTTCATTTATAGTGAAATTAATGAACCATTTGCACAGCACTTCCCTGCTTTCATAAGCTCATACAGTACATTGTCATTAGTGAACTGTCCACTCAGCTTTTCTAAAGCTCTGTCTGAACACCCTTGTAAGCAAAAAAAGTGTGGCTGGACATCCTGCGGCATCTTTACGCATTCTAATAAGCAATATATTACCAGGTTTTACTGGCTCTGTGTGTATGTCATCAGAAATGGCACCTTGTGCCATACGGAAATTCACCTTGCAGCTGAAACATGGGCAGCGTGTTCTAAAAATGAAGAGGGTCTTTAGACATTTCTGAGAGGCAAGGCTTGCTCCATTACTTTTTCTTTCAGTCATAAAAATCAGTGGCTTAAAGGTAAGATATAGAAGTCAGCTTTGTGCTCACATATACTTGGGCATTCAGTCCTACCCTGATTAGATTTCAGATGTCCCAGACTTTCAGCTCACTAAGCTAGGACTTACTTGTTCCCCTCGATGCATGCATATAAGACTCAGTGAGTTTCACAGCTGCCTAGGAAGTTGAGATGATCACTTTTGATTAAAGCTGACATTAATATGCATTCTCAGAGACCTCATATTTCCACCCTATTCAGAAGGCACTTTTTAACTTGTTGAGGCATACAGAAGACTAAACAATACCTGCGCTCATTTATTCCAGTTGAAGCTCATCAAAATTGATGTCAGGTAAACTTTCACATATTGTTAGTGTTCTCCATAAAATAAGACACCATCAAGACTGCCACACTGGAGCTATGACAAAAGGTAGCTCACTTAACACATCCAGCCTCTTGTACCTTTTTGGGTAGACACCAAGCAGGTATGTTACTTTGAACAAATGGAACCCATCAGCAGGACAAGGGTCTGATCTGATCCATCCAGCACATAGAATACCACATTGAAAGGAACCTCAAGGATCATCTAGTCCAGCCTTTCTTGGAGAAAGCACGGTGTAGGTAAGACAGCCTGGCACCCTGTCCAGCTGCATCTTTGAAATATTTCAATGTTGGAAACTCCATCATTTGCATGGGGAGATTATTCCAACGCTTGATTGTCCATGCTCTAATCAGAATCTCCCCAGGGGTAATTTATACCTGTTACCCCTCTTCTTTTCCATGTGACTCCTTGTAAAAAGAGAGTCTCCAACTTCTTGGCAGCCACCCTTTAAATACTGGCACACAGTAAAAAGGTGTCCCCTAAGTCTTCTTTTCTCAAGGCTGGACGAACCTCATTCCCTCATTCTTTCCTCACGAGGCAGGCTTCCCAGTCCTTTGATCATCTTTGTGGCCCTTCTCTGGGTCCTCTCCAGCCTTTAGTCACTTTACAGCAGCAAGATCTTGCTACAAGATTTCCTCAGGGTGAGGTACCCTCCTTCACTTTGCATCCCCTCTACTCTTTAGACGCCAATCATTGCTGTTTCCCCAAAAAACGGGAACATTCAGCTTACATGGTAGTAAGAGAACGCTTTTCAATCTCAGTTAACCTTTACAGCAGTAACACTAATTTGCAGTCTGTTCATACTGAATGCTAAAGCCTCTCTGTTTCCTGCTCTGAATTTCATTCTGTGTCAATTAGTGCTATGAAGTCAGTTTAATAATGATGTATGGTTAATACAGGGTTTGCTTCTGAAAGCTAAGAGGAAAGCACATAGGACAGATAATTGCAATGGCACCATACATGAACTATTCTATGCTTTGTTGAAGTGAAAGGGTCTAGAAATATGCTATAAAAATGTTTCAACGTGAGCAGTGGTAACATTTAGGGGAAGTTTCCAGCAATTTTGTGGAAAATAAGCAAAAGGATCCAGCAGCTTTAAACTGACACACAAAGGTAAAGGACATAGAACTGCCCAAGTCATTTCCATATCTACTTTACTACAGAATGGTGAGCCAGAAAAATTCTCAACCAATAATCTCCAAGACTGCTACTGTGCTTATTCACATTAGCATGCTGAAAATAGCACACAGATGAGCACAAAGTGATGCCTGCCAAGTCCCCTTGCTTTTTTTCCGTAGTATAACCACAAGCTCCTGCCAGACAGTGACAAGAAACTCTAATGAGCAAACCCAGCAAACTTGAGATGAACAGATCTTTGGCCACATGAGATGCTACAAAGGCACTGGAAGGCAGAGCAGCGAGTTACCTCTCCAGCGCAAGGGACACCTGGAAACCTTGGACCAGATTCAGCGCAGCTCACTTCAGCCCCCGGCATAGCAAAGCCCATCTGGAGAAGTAGCTGTTGTTTCACATCAGCATGAACAGGAAGACAAGCAGCTTGTTCTGGGTGGGCGAAGTGCTCTTGGGCTACTACCAACCCACACTGGTTAAAAGACTCGTGGGAATCAGCTTTGTCCCATCCTGGCATCACGACTGCTGGTCAAAAACTGCAGCCAGCCCCAGGCTGACCAGCAGAGCATGAGCTGGTTGTGGTGAGTCCTGCTGCTCCTGGGATCACACCCAGTGTTGGGTGACAGTGGGAGTGGATCAAGAGCATGATTTTCACTCATATTATGGGATCTGTGGGCTACACAGGAGATGCACAGGAAATGCAAAAATCCGTCCCTTACTTTTCAAGGCCTTCGCTGTTCACAGTGGAACTGGATCTGTTCCCAGATGTCCCTCCACAATAATCAGATCCCCGGTCTCCCCAGAAGGTGGATGATGATGTGTGGGGTTTGCTCACGCTGAGCCCTGCGCTCCCCGAAGCCCTGCCTGGCCTGGCTGGGCTCACACCAGCCTGGAGCAGCCAGCTCAGCGCTTGGTGCTGTCACTGCTCCAGGCACTTGCTAACTTTGACAGTACTTGCTAACTGACATATTCATGCATTTGCTGGCATATCAGTCTGGATCATTTTTGGCAATGGCACATCACATCTTCCAGAAAAGAAAAAGAGAAGGGGAAAAGAAAGAAAAATTTAAAAAGTCAAATTCTCTCTTTTCCTCTCTCATTTCTCCTAGCATTTTGGGTTTTTAAGAGAGCTGAAAGTGAGCAGTGATCTGATGAGCTTCAAAACTGCGGCTTTAGGCTAGCAGTGCCACCTTAGAAAAGCTATAAATGCCTGTCTGTAAATGTGAAAGGTTAAGGAAATAACAGGAAGAAATTGGAGATTAATTAGTTTTGGAAGAAAAAGAGAGAATGCAGCTGTATAGCTACAATGCTTCATCAGTGAGATATATTAAACACCCAACTGAATCTCAATGTCAGCCAATGTACTGCCATAACAAATGAATACGATGGCAAAGGGTAGCCTTTGTTGCTAAGCTGACAAAAATAAATTAGTCACCTGTCAGTACTTGCTTAGAATTTACAAACACATTGGTTTTTGAGGGAAGAGCAGAAAATAGCCAGCATATTTTTTCATTAGAGCATTGTGCAGAGGGAAAGAAGCACTTTGTTTTCATTTATACAGTAACTTAACCCTCCACCACACAGTAAATGCCTCCTCCTGGGAGCAAGACGCCGTCTGGCCTGGAGGGCACAGAGCTTCTGGCAGCACCAGGGGAGGTTGAGGGGACACCAGTGCTTGATGTGACCCTGCACGGGAGTGCTGAGCCACAGAGTGCCCAGCGCCTCACAGCCTCCTGGGAACCAGCTGCAAAACTCATCTGCTCCAAGCCAGCTCATGCCCAAGCAAAACCAAGGAGGAGTTATTTAACTCTGTACAGGTCTCCTCTGCTACATCAATACATAAAAGTCAGCTCTGGTCTCCAGGTTTTGGATATGGGGTACTGCTTTGAGGAGCAGAAAACCAGCTCCTTTCAAACAGCGATAGGGAGACTGGGAACTAGAACCAAGGGAGTATTACAAAGAAATATAAAAGACAAAATAGCCAGGGGTAAAGCACAGACATTTCCTGTAATTAATTTATTTCTATTATTTTTATTCAACTTCCACATGCAACCAAGCAAGTGTTTAGCAAAGCTGAAAGATAGACTAAAATATCTAGAATGCCCAAGAAAATACAGAATTTATATTGTTAAGTACCAATTCAATCAGGAAACCAGAGCATCTTATGCAAATTACAGGTCCAGTTGGAGCAGCCTGAACTGCAAATGCTGAGTTGCAAACCATGGGTGAGCAACCCCAGCCCAAAAAATTATTCACAGAAATTAATCGGGAAGTCATCACAGGAAACCAGCTCATGAGAACAACAATCTGCCACAGAAGATTCATAAATTGAAAAAGGAGACGATGTTCACTCAGTCAAGTGATTTGCTACAAATTATTTGCCCAGGGCCAATCTTGCTGCTAAAGCCATCAGTGGAGATGCACTACACAGAGCGAAGCAGGAACGTAGTTAAGACTAACAAGCTGCTATACACAGCACTTTAATTAGGCCAAATGAGGAAACGATATTAAAACAGCAGGTCAAAAGAAAAAAAAAATGCGTAACCGAACAGAATCGAATTAGTTCTTTCTATTGTGACAAGATCAAACTCTAAAATGAGATTTCTGAATTGCAGTGATACCCAGACTCACACCAAATGAGAGCACAGGAGATGGCAAACAGCCCATTCAGCCACCAAACAGCACGTCAGCCAGGCTGTTGCTAGCTCCAGTCCCTATCAAACACCAGAATTTGTCGATGTTTTATTTTAGGAGCAACAAATGGCTGCCTGAGCAGGGCTGTTGCAAACTAGAAATTGGGAGGCAAGGGCAGGTGTGCGATTTCTTGAAATGTTCTCTTAGGGCTTGTGGCACAGAGACTGCTTTCAGACACAAGCCATAAGGCTGAGAAATATCTATCAAGCTTAGCTATGGAAACAGGGATTTTATGAAAGTGCGATCACGAGGTGATAAGAAGAATGTGATTGGAAGTTGATGTGTTATTGCTTAATTTAGACAGAGGAAGGCTCTTTTTTTGTCCATACCATCTGCCAGCCTAGAAATCCAAGGAATAAAGGCACAAGCTGCAGATGGCTTTTGTAACGGCTGTCCTCAAGCGGCAGAGGAGCAAGAAGAATCGAGGCCATATAAATCAAGCAGCAACATCACCATGGCTGAGAAATAACCAAGTTGACAGCAGCATTCAACAGAAACAGAGAAAGCAAGAGATACTTTGCCAATTTGCTGCATTAGGATTCGACTGCAGCAGGACAGGACACAGAGTTGGACTTTCACGAGGCTATTGGGAGCACCCACACTCAAGCCTGGGAGAAGCAGCCAAACAGCACGACTGCACAGACTAACTGCAGCCTCCAAGAAAGAAAAAGATAAACTCTACCTTAAATTGCAAAAAAAAATTACAAAAAATTGCATTCACATATGCAACAGTTTCCAAGCTAGCTCTTACCCTTTCTTTCCTCTCATTTTTTTTGAGAGGAAGTGAGAAAGAGAGTAAAAGCTAATTTACTTCAAGTCAGCAGAGAGAAAACAAGCTTGGAAGCAAGATGCAAGGCTCAGGACGAGCACTAACTTCTGCTAGGGAAGCAGTCCCCCGAGATGACCATCTGAGCTCTACTGGGGAGCTTGAAAGTGCTGCTCTGCTTATCTTGTTCCAGCAGAGCCTAGGTGTGCTGGACACAGAACAGCATGGCGCAGCACAGAGGCTACTTCAATGTTTTCCTCTTAAATAACTAGATCAAACAACCTCATTTACACGAATATGTATAAACAAACAGTCAGCAAAGAATTAGTGAAACTGGGTCCCCAAGTAGGACTAGTAGCACACAGATTGACAGGAGAAACAGCTGAAGGCAGAGGAAAAAAAGAGGGTTTAATTGTAACATTAAACACATACACACATTCATTTCTTTCCATTTTTATCATTACTGAGATTACTATCCTCTTTGCTGTTTCACTGCAAAGTGTCTCTGGCCCACCTGAGCAGAGAACACCCCACAGAGACCTTTCAAAGTGCTCGCAGCCCGTTCTGCAAGCAGGCTACAGGTAACTAGCTCTGCCCTTGACGCAGAGCCTGCAACCAAGGAGAAGGACACCAGCTGTGCCTTCAACAGAAGGGACATGCACAAAGCAGATTTGCACAACTTGGAGAAGGGAGGAGAAGCCCCATTTGCCTCTGCTGCTGGGTTGGCGCAAGCCAGGTGCTCCTGAGGAGCTGGGGTAAGCATCCAAGAGCAAATCCAACAGGTATCAGGTCATTATTCAAAACCCGCCTGGACGCGTTCTTGTGCGCTCTGCTGTAGGTGATCCTGCTCTGGCAGGGGGGTTGGACTAGATGATCTTTAAGGTCCCTTCCAACCTCTAACATTCTGTGATTCTGTGATTATCATTCTTTCGGTATTAGGACATCTGCCAAGCCTAACTAGTCCAAGAGTTGAACCAGTGGCTCTGAATCCCAGAAGCCTTGTCCGCACACCACATACAGAAAAAGAAGGCCATTTCAGTTGGATAATTGTGTTTCTGCACCAATGACATCTATTGCATCCGTCACTGGACGAGGTATCTGAACATCATGAGTGCCCTGGGCTACAGCTGCTCAAAACCAGTCCCCAAAGCAGCAGTGGAAGATTCAGTTGCTCACTCAGGAAGATATAAACTCCCCTGAAAGCCAGGAAGTCCCAACCGCTCCCTCTGCAGACAGGTCAGCCCTGTCCTGACCTCAGATGGCAGCTTAAGTACACATTAAAGGAAGACACAGTTCATGTCTCACAGTGTGTACCTGGCACAATCCTTTCTGCCTATGCAAAGCAAGTGTAAAATGTTACGACGTCAAAACAGCAGGGCAGTATAATTATGTTGGGTATTGTCTAAATCTATCATTTACAAACATGCTCAAATAGTTTCAGTAGACTCTTCAAGCAGAACCAGCTGTTGGGCAGACAGGACAGGCTCCAGAGAATGATCAGTGATGGATCTGTCAAAAAAAATACTAGAACTGAACCGTTCTTTTACTAAATACTTGGCAAGATCCCAATGACATTCCTCCTTTCCTGTGAAGTTCTGGTACAGAGAAGTAGACAGAATGAGAACAAAAGCATTATAGCAAAAAAATCATCTTTTTTTTTTTTCTCCTTATTAATGCTACTTTTCACTTGGAATCCTTTTTAGTTTGGCATAGAAGTATGCCTTACGATAGCAGACCAGAAATTAAAACACTGTTTTGACTGATCCCACACAAGTATTCTCCTCCTCACCCACCCTAAAGAGCTTTCACCCAGGAAACTTGTGTGAGTTGGGAATTTCCTTGCCAAACTTCAAAGTTTCAGGCAGTTCATATCAGGTAGTCTTGAGGAACTAGGATCCTACAAGAGAGAGTGAGAGAGGGGACATTCCTGGACACAATAACATTTTAGCTGCATACGTGCACTCTTGGGGCTGAACCGGTTCCAGGACACACCAGAAACATTCAACCAACATAGGACAGAAGCCCCATAGGCATCATTTCTACATACATTCAATAGTCATCTTCTGCAGTTACACAGAACAGATTTACTTTAGAATAGGTTCAGAGCACTTGCAATCTATAGTTTTTCTCTTTTGCAGGCAATCAGACATTTCCAGGCTATTCTGAAACACAACATTACTCTAGGAAATAACACACTCTCAGAGAGCACAAATAAACAGCCTGTTATTTAAGGCCATGCAAGCAAGTCCAGCAACATCCCTTTCCTCTCCACCACAAGTGCAGACAGGCTGCCCAGAGCAGACTTTGCTTCCAAGGAGTATCTTTACCAAGACCAGCATGGTGGTGTTTGCAGATACTGGCACAAACAGCAGCTGCGTGATACAGACGCATCCTGGGTGAGATGCTGTGGGGAATACCCAGGGTAGTGCTGGCATGAGCCATGTGAGAAAGAGGAAGGTTGCTGCCATCCCCAACCTGCCTTAGGCAAGCAGGGACGCTGCTCTCCTGCCTTCACACGTGGAAGTATCAATCAAGTAAGTTCAAACAACAGCACACCAACTAAGTTGCCATCCCAATAACCTTAAGTATTGATTCACGACCCCCTGGAGTTAGCTGGGATCAGGAGTGAGGACTTTTCATGCACTAGCAACCTTTAGTGAGGAAAACGAAGAGAAAAGAGAAAAGCAAATCAATGATGCAAGAGACGCCTCAAACTGTGAGTCTATCTGTTATGACAGCCCAAGTTGTGAGAAAACCCTGAGGTCATCTGTAGCACATGTGTGCAGACTCCAGAATAACACTTGGGGAAAGCCTTTTCCTTCATTTCAAGAGCTATCTTGCTATTGGGGTGGGGGAGGTGGGGATAATTTACCCCAACTTGCCCATCTTGCCTCCGTGCTCTCCAACAACACAGGGCTCCTGATGAAAGCTGTCCTGTCCACATGTTCATCAGGGACCTAACGTGTGTACATCCATGGCATGCGATTAGACAAGTAATCCCACCCTGCTGCGGCTGCAAGTGGTAACACAGTTTATCCTACACGTCTGAAAGGGAAATGAAAAAAATGACTAATTGCCAACAGAAGATTAATGGCACCCTTTTAAGCTCAAAACCACTGCAAGGCCTGTGCACTGACACACTGTTCTGCTTACATCTGCTGTGGGGCAATAGCACCTCTAAGAGAAGAGCCATGAAAATTTTTCTTTGGCCTCACACTCCTCCTTGGGATGATCGATCGGAGGAGCTTCAGCGACTCCTGGCTCTAGGACAGCCATGGCCCCACTGCATCCCCTCAGACTCAGCAGCAACAGGAGCAGCTGTGGATCCCTCAAACCAACAGCAGTCGAGTGGGAGAAGTTTCTCCGGGAGTGTTTCCAGGGGATCTGCAGCACATAGTGGTGCAAAGACCCTCATTTCGGACCGGAGCCCAAACTGCCACTGGGAAAGTTTTAGGGTTCTGCAAATCCCAGTGAATTCAAGCCACTGTTTTGAAGCGGCTCTGACTGTTTTACAAAATACTCTTGACAGCATTTCCTCTTCCCTCCACCCCCGGGATTTGCAGAATAGCCACTCCTTTGATGGTACCAGCTGAATGGCTATTTCACACAGGCACATGAAGGCACTGTCACTTCAGGAGCTGAGGTTAATGGTTTGGCAACTCAGCTGGGGCTAACTTGTTTTTCTCTAGTGATGTTTCTCAGAGTGCAAGGGCCTTTCACTGGAGTAATTCAAACAATTATTAAACTACGTACTTCTCTGGCAAAAAGGGCTTCAAAGGATGTTTTTTTCTTCCTGAGTCTGTTCTTCACCATCACTGCAGGACTTCAGCTCACAGACCACTTGCAGAGCTGCTAAATGCTTGTCCCCATCAAAATTCAACCTTGAGTGCAGAGGATCTGGCAAAGCATCTCTAGGCCAAATCCTCCCTGGGACTGCCTCTGATCAGCCTCTCTTTTAAGAGTTTAATGAATAAAAAAATATCTGGAAATAGAACAGAGCAGTGCCTAGAGAGGGAATAGGGCAGCACACTTGAGCCACAGATGAGAGCAACACAACGCAGCTCTAACCAGTGCTGAGGCTGTTGGGCACAGGTTTACCGATGACAGCTCCAAAGGTGTGACATAGCACATGCAGCTTCCTAAAATGCTTGTGAGGAACAATGAAAAGTATCTGAGCTAGCCAAATCAAGAAACAGGCACAAGCTTTTTTCGGCTTCACAGAGGACTACTGAGGACAGGTTAGAAAAAGGCAACTTGAACTCAAAAGCTAGAGTAAATTCTAATATTTAAGGTAAATATTTTAGAATTATGGGGCAAAAGAATACAGAAAGGAAATAAAAATAAATGCAATATGGAATTGAGAAGAGAAGCAAATATACAATGGGAAGAAAAACATTTAACTGATGAGAAAGCAAACATGGAGATAGAGCCCCCAGATGTCTCATTTGTACAAATCTACAGGTCTATGCTCAGCAGAGCAGCAATCACCCATGTGTTTATTGCTCAAATGCTTGAAAGTGGCTTCACACAAATACCTACGTTGCATGAGGACGGAGACTTGTGCATCAGCAAAACTATTCGCCATTCACTAGTGTTAATTCTCTATTTCCAAACATCCAGACAGCACACAAAATGACAAAAAAGTCAGACGCAGAATATGCTTGATGCAATCAATTGCATAACATGAATAGCAAATAATCAGAGAAAACTCTTGGCAGATTCATCACAGAATAAATAAGCTCATGTAAATTATGCAATAAAAACCAGACAAAGCCATTAGTGGATTGGCTTATGGAGAACTCTCCTAAGAGAGGGCTCAGTCTGTTGGATGATCTATTTGCAATGAACTCTGCCACCTCTAATACTGAAGTACTTAACAGACTCTCAGCAGTGTGTTTACTGTGAAGCATCACAGCAAGAACCTTTTGTACCAGTTTAGATTGGCAGTTCTTCCTATTCCTTTCACGTAACGTGAGTTTCCTTTCAAGTGGAAGAAAAGGGACTTTAAGAAACTGAATATCCTAGTGAGGAGAAAAAAATATCTTCAAATCATAGGGGAAAACAATCGGGTCAAGAGAAAAGAGTTTTCAAAACAAACAGAAGTGTTTATAAATGCAGGACAATTTACTCCTTCCTTCTCTGAGAAGAAAAAAATTACATGAATGAGTCAAACCAGCATGTTCAGCCAGACTGAAGATGGACTATAGTATAGATCCGCAGGACTCAAAATACACTGATTTTTGTATTAGATAAATGTACAATTATAATATATATATTATATATAAACAAACTGGGAGCAGCTTGCTCCATACAGGGTTCACAGAGGGGACACATTACTATTTACAACACAGCACATTAAAATGACAGTGACACATACCACTCAGAGGTGATTGTTATTACTGGCTGCTTAAGGGATGATTTGAGAAATGATCTGTAAATTTAATTTTTAATTAAGCCAGAAGCCCTAAGGGCCTTCTGAGTTCGAGCATTAAGAGGAGGGGGAAAAGGAAGAAATCAATTCTTGGTGATGGAGAGGTCTAGCAGAATCTAATAGGCCTGGGTAATATATCAAGAAGCTTTTAAGATCAGTCACACAGCTTAACAGAGGAAAGCCTAAAACCCAATTTCAGATAAAAAAAATATGCTGTAAAGTAGAATGGATAGTTACCATTGTTCAAGCCTCTGGAAAGCTACTGTCTTGAGCTCTGACACACATATTGCTCAGAAAATAGATAAATTATCAACTCCAGTGTGCAGAACTTCACAGGGAAGCCCTCACGTTTAGCTCTAACCAGCCTGGAAAATCAGCCATCTCCAAACGACCTTGTGATTACTCTAAAGCTCCATCATGGCCAGAAAGATCTACATTAACTAATGAGAGTTAGTCATGAAAATGTACTAGGAGGCAGCTAATTGGTGCTGAGATGCCAAACTAGTTCCCTCAATGTGCAGCACAGGCCTATCAGGTTCATCACAGCTCCTGTGACTGGAAAAGACCTCCACAGGGCAGTTTCAGTAACAGTCACTAAACCAGAAATTGAAGATTTTTCATCCCATCTCTGGATTCCAAGCTCAAAGCACTGGATGAGTCGCACCCATAAGTGCCGAGAGAAAGGACCAATGTTATAGGAAGGCCACTCTTGTAATCTCTGAGATATTGTCCTGACTGGGGAGATCCCCAACAACTGGAGAAAAGCAAGTCTTGCATCTATGTTCAAAGAAGGCCAAAAATACAATCTGGCGAACAGCCAGCTTTGCCTTGGTTGGCAGGAAAGTCATGGAGTCCTCTTGGACTGCTGAGAAGGCAGCAGCTGAGACCAGTCAGCAGGGACTGAACAAAGGCAAATCAAGCCTGACCAGCCCGACTGCCCGCAATGGGAATGACTGGAGCTGTGCATGAGGGGAGAACCTCAGCTTTCACAACACTTCCAACACCACCTCCCACAATCTTTTAAACAACTTAGTCTGTAAGGTTGGAGGAGACAAACCAGATGGGTAAAAATCAAGTTGAATGGCTGGGCTCCAGGTGGTAAGAGTTAATGAGCGCCTGGAAGCCAGTGGCAAGCAGGGAGTCTGTACCAAGACCTGTCCTCTTCAATATCTTTATCAGAGACCTGCAAGACCCCTCTTGCCATGTTTGTAAACGACATTATATTGCAGTGAAGAGCTGATATACTCAAGGGCATGGCTGCCACTCAGAGGGACCCACAGCCACAGACTGTTGGAAACACCAAAATCTCTCCATGAGGACACATCTAACTCCATGCGCATGTTTTCACGAAGATAGTTGGGTGGAGGAAATGAGCGAGAAATGAGATGAATGGTCTTGTTTCACAAACCTTCCCTTCTAAGAAACAAGTCATTTATCAAAGTGCTGTAATCCTACCAACTGTCATAACACTTGGTCTAATTACATCTGGAGAACAATAAGCTGTATGTTCAGGAAGAAACCGTCTGCAACAAGGTTGGTAGAGAAACTTTGCTATGTGTGATCTTAGATCAGAGGTCCAAATGCAAGAACAATTACCACTAGGGAGAGTTTGGTGACATTTGTATAAAGCAGCTTCATTGCATTTTGCAATTCAAAAATTTGGTTAGTTAACTTTCTGTATTTTTAGGAAATGCCATTCCTGGTGCATTAATCTACATCAAGGAATGTCTGAAAGTGAGGTGTCAGGTCACATGCTGATGCCAGGGGTGGAGTGTGTAAAATCCATCTTTTGGAAGAACACAAAGCACATTCAAGTACTGTTAAAAATGGTAAAAAGCTGCTTAGGCTGAGACTTCACACTGCGGTTTGCTGTAGACATACTAATGTTATTATAGTTCTCAGCAACATAAGCATTACTTGATGCCTTGATGAAAACGTTCTTCAGACCTCAACTACAAAACCCACTGGAGATGAACCAGTGCTTCCTGCAGTGGTTTCAGTGGGATTATTTGGCAGCATATACCCCTAAGTGGAAAGGAACAGCAGCAAATTCACAACAGATGCATTTAGCATGGGGAGGACACATTATTGCTGTTCAGGCACCGACACCTCCCAATTTGACACCAGATGCCCAAGTCTGCAGTAACAAGACTGCTCACATATTTCATTAACACACTCAAAGCAAAAAAATGAGGGGAGGAGGCGGAGACCCTCTCGCCAGCGACTTCATTTGGATTCTTGATACAGAGACTTGGGACCACCTGCAAAGAAACTTAACACTTGTGTCCTGCATAAAGATGCCAGAATAAGGACTAGGTAGACAAAACCAAAATACACAGTAACACAAAGCAACACACACATAAAATAAGACCCCTGAGGCCAAAGAAGGCTCTAAAGCTCTTCCCATGGTTTAGGAATTGCTTAGCTTCATGCTTTGAAAAAAAACATACCTGATACCACAATGAAAGAATCTTGTCACGTGCGTTAGCAGATTTTGTATTGATATCCTAAATGTATTATCACATGCCATCTTCTTGCTATGGACAGGGTGGCAAGGAAGGGATCAAGTGAGAAGCAAATACAAAAGACGAGTTTATTACACACTTAAGAGAAAGTATTTCAATGCCCCCTGTGCATCCCCTGCCTTCTGAATTGTACTGGTGTCTGGTCCTCACTGAAGACCTTGGACCTAGGACCCTAGAAATAACATTTGCTATGGATCCTTCATGAGATGTTGAGCCCACCAGTGCACACTATGGCATAGATCTCATCTAAATCAAGTGGTCACAACATCATGGTAGCAAGGCACCCAAGATCACTGATATCAGCTGGACCACAGCATCCACAGAGACCATAGAGAAGTTATGAGGGAGGCATTTCCAGTGAACAAGAAAAGTTGCAAATAAGTTGAAAGGAATAAAACTTATTCCTGTAAACTATGCACTTTCTAAAACAGAAAAAAACCCCACACAACAACTAACAAACGAAACACCAAATAAACCCACCCAAAAAAAAACAGCAAAAAAAAAACCCAAACAAAAAAAGCACTTTAATTCTGTTGAAACCAATGAGAAGGATTTCTAGTTTATTATCATCTCACTAAAAAGCTCTTTGGTGAAGAAATAGCTAAACTGAAAACTAGACATCAGATGATGATATCGTTTCAGACTGTCAAACCTGATTTAAGTCAAAGAAATTCTGGCACCAACACACCGCCTCCAGTGGCTTTATTTGCCTGGGCAGGCACTCAACAGCAGCTCAGACCCCCCTGAGCTCACGCTCCAGGATCCTGATGGAGCCCAAGCCTCCTCGGGGGAAGACAGATGGTGAGATTTTCCACAAGTGCTTGTTATCTGTCAGTTCAAATCGTGCGTCACCACTAGCACACAGGTTAAAGCACGTGCGCTGCGCCAAGGTGTGCGGTCAGAGCTGAATATCTGGGTAAGCGACTCGGTGCCCAGGGAGGAGGCAAGGCTGGAGGCTGGGCAGGGCTCGTGGGCTCAGTGTGGCACACAGGATCAAAGCTTCTAGAGTCAAAAATTAGTCTGGTCCCTGGAACTTACTTGACAGGTATCTCACAACAAAGATTATTGCTGAGAATCAGATTTCACAGTAACCAGAAGGAAAGGTGAGAATTACCCAACTGATGTCCCTGGACTGCACATACACATGGAGTTGATATAATAACCACAGGTGATACCTTGCATATGGCACAGGAGCTTGAAGAGCACATGGAGCTGCTCCTTCCTCACCTTGCTCACCTGTGGCTTCCCAGGCAGGGCTGCAGCCACCCTCCGACACGCAGAGCCCCGCTGTGGGGCTGCACCGTGGGCTGGCAAAGGCTCAGCCTCACTGCTTTGTAGACTCATGGGGCAACGGCTGCTCTTAGGAGAAGTTTAGGCTCCTCCTGAGGTCATGTTTTACACTTAGATGAAAATTAATAGAGGGGAAGGAACATAATTAGCGCTATGAAAGGTGTATGCAGAAGGGTGTCCTTGATGCAAATGGAATAATAAAATCAGGTGTGGTTTTGAGAACAAAACCCTGAAAACTGTGTTTGAGCCCTGGAAAGGGAACGTACACAAACCCCAGAGATCCCACCGAGGGCTCTGGCTAAACTCCCCACAACGTCACACCCCCCGCACTGGGGCAGCTGGAGCAGCTTATGGGCTGAGGTTGCCAGAGGCTTTCTAATCCCCCCCAGCCGAACTGCAAAGCCAGTCCATGGAAACACAAACAGAAGAACAAACAGCAGCCATGTGAGTAATACTGGTGCTTTGCAGAGAGCCAGGCCAGACCCCAATGAGTGGGAGCCACGCACCACGGAACCTGCCCAGGCTGGAGCACAACCGTCGCTCTGCCCGGTCGCAGCCACAGACAGACACGCAAACAGCTGTTGAAGGTCTCAGCTAGGCAAACATGTAATTCTATTCTGTTTGTTTGAATTTTCTTTTCCTTGAGGATAAAACAGGATATTTCAGCTGCTTTTGCAATAACAGGGATTTCCATGTCCCAAACATGAAAAATAAGCAGGAACCAAAAAAAAAAAAAAAAATCACAAAACATCCCTCTTCTAAAGAGAGTAACCTTGAGACATCTCACTGATTCACTTAAGTGTGATGCCAATGCAGGCTGGACTTGGGGGTAAAGGAGGGGAGGTGGGGAACTTCAAGTATTTTCAAGGTTAGAAACCTGTCATCATTTTTTTTTATAGAATTCTGAATTGTAGGAAACAGAAGAGTTCATTTTAACTATTCTTAAAAATGTTCTTCACTTTTTGTTATTTTTCAGTTAAGGTAAGGGAGAAAAAATTGACAGAAAATCTGATAAATGAAACCTTGCCTGACTTTCTCTTTCTTCATAATTCTGTTAGAAAGAAGCTGAGAATGCCTCCTCCATAAACCCTCATTTTTACAGCTATTCTAGTCTTCCTGTGAAAGGATGAGGGGAGGAAGTGAGAAAAAACAAGTCCTAGAATTGAGGCAAAAATAAGATTTCTACAGAAATACATTACATAAAAATCCTACATGTAAGTCATTAATTTTTAAAATAAAATCCCTTTACTTCACAGCCTTTTTTTTTATTTATAGGTGTTTGACTGCCTGTCTGATACTCACTGATGTTATGCAAATATAAACTCAACAGTCTGTCATTCCTGAAACCATGCATTTAGAGCTTCATTTCGGATGAATGTTATTCACCATTTGCTGTTGTCCCACCACAAAGATGCCCAGCAACCGACCAGGCAGAAAAGTATCAGAGGTCCCAAGTAACCAAGCTCAGCACAAGCATTAAGCAGCCTGGCTGGAAGGAGCAGCAGCGTTACTCACGCATCCTACCTGCCCATCGCTCATGAACCGTAAGCCTGTCAGAAAGAAAAACCCGAGTCAGAGTCATGAGCTCTCTCCTGACCAAAATAATTAGGTGGCAACATCGTATTGTTACTGTTATTCTAAGAAATGGGCTAACCTGCCCTGTAGATGCTGTCCCTGGTGCACCACACCCCCAGCCCTTCCTCTGCTTGGGGTCAGCGTAAGTTCTGGCTTTGGGGTCTTCTCCTCCACTCATTCATTCTGGAGGATCATATCTACCTGACTGGAAAACATGTCCACGGATCATCTAAGAGCATAACATCTACACAGCAGCAGCTGTGTGATTATTTTTTTTTTTTTAAGCATCATATTGTGTTTCAGCTGCAAGCAGGACACTGACTACGAAAACTAGATGGTGTGCCAGCAGGAACTGTGGAGTCTGAGTAACACAGATTGAATTAACCTCCTGAGGTGTCCTCTTGGAAAAAAAACCAAACATAACCATTGCTTCTGCTTAAAGCCTGTGCTTTCCCAAATACAGCTTTAATATCGGAGAAATGAGAAATAGTCAGACTGGAGGCTACAGCACCATACACACAGGGCATAGCTGCAGTCTGAGGCTCTTTGCCTAGGACCCAGCTTCCATTCCGAAATGTAAATGTGAAGTCGGTAGGACCCACCCACAGGTAGGATGCCAGGTCAGCCCAGAAAATGCAAATCTTTTGCCTAGTCCAGCTTAACAGCAAAACTTCTTAACACTTAGGTAGGAACAATTTAGTCTCTGAGGGGAAACCCCCAACCCCACAGTTATTTTCCTTCCAACGCATGCATAAATGTTTTCCCTTAGCAAGGATATGGAGACCATAAAATAATTAGTTACATTGTCATGCAAAGAGGCCAACATGCGAGACTCCCCTGGTTACACAGCACTAGCGTTGCAGAGCTCGTAATTAAACTTCAATTCCTTTACAATTCAAGTTCCAGACAGTGGGCTGAAAATACATCTCAAACAGATCTTCAACATTCAGGACCATCTGTTTCCCTTTTGCGTGAAGTATTTTTATTTGCTGCAAGTAATAAGCTTAAATAGATTTTAGAAGATTTGTTAATTAATAAAGGAATGTGAAAAATTTGTAAAAGAGACACATTCTGCACCTGAGTCTATTTGGGAAGCTGGGCGTTGCTTGGAAGGCTGCATTTTCTGTTACACCCCTGAATACAGACTTAGGTTTCATATCCAGCATTAAACCACTCCTCATACAACACTATTTAGGAAAGGAAGAGAAAAATAATTTCCACACTTGAATCTTCATTGAGAATATCCCGCTTCACGGGCAGGATGTAATAAGGCAGAGTGGAGTTTAGCCAGGACATTAGGGTTAATGGCCCTACTGCCACCAAGTGCTACTGGATACTTAACGAGTGCAGACGGCAGAGGAGCATCGGGAACGTGGCACCTCCAGGTGCCTCCGGTCCTGCCGCAGCGCCCCGAGGAGCGCTCCTCCCACGGGGCAGCGGTTTGCACCAAGGGTGAGCAGAGGCAGCAGGTGCTGCTTTCCCTCAAACCCATCGCTTGAGCACACACAGAAGCCTGATGACACCATCAATGCCAACAGACAGGAATTTAAATGTGATAAATTTCCTATAACCATACACAGTATGATCTTACTTAAATCACACCAAGAGGCCGTATCATCACTGAAATTCAGCAAGTTTTATACAAGCACAGCAGCCTTTAGTCAGTGCTTTCTCCCCATGTCTATTATCAAGGATCTGTTTTGACCAAGACAGATGTATGAAATATATCAACACCAACTAGAAAAAAAAAGCATTGTTTACACCATAAAAAAAATAATCCTTTTTTTCCTTGGTTTTCCTTTTGGTCAGAAAAGCGCAAAAGATTGTAACCCTTCTCCACACCCTTCTTCCAAAACCATGTTGTAACACTTTCTTATCAGTACATGCTGCTGTGGTTCAAGTTTCTCCTGACGAAAGCCTGAGAGGAAGAAAGCCACCTACAACAATAAATCCAAGGCAATGCACTGAACTGCTCACCTATACAGCTTGATATCACTACAGCTGTGACCACTAACATCAGGACTGGGGCATCCCAAGCCCTCATACCTGGGATTGTTCCTCAACACCTGCAGGGAGCTGAGCCACCCCGAGGGCAGCACTGAACTGCACCTGAAGATATGCAAGAAGATATGAAGATATGAAGAAGCAAGTCATCCTGCATCTGCAGAAAACAAAATGGGACTCCATTCTTCCAGGAAGTCAGGCTCATCAACAGAGGAAAATGAAGACCCAAAGCTTTCCCAAGCTGTCTTGCACCAGGCTGCCCAGACAGACCATTCCTTCTCACTGCCAAACATGGGACAACCAAGCAAGCTCAGAGCAGCAAGCCCCTTCCCAGATCACCATTGAGCACACCTCAGCCTCCTCTTTTTCCTCTTTTCACCAGAGCAGCCTCCAACTCACTCACCCCTGCCAGTTGCAGCATCCACTGTCCTGCTTCCAAGAGCTGAACAGCTCCACTCCCCAGGCATGGGGCTCTCCCCTTTTCTCTAGGAGCAGCTTTGCTCCCGGTCCGTCAGAGCAGCCATGACCCAGGGGAGGGTACGGCTCTCGTTAGCACCTCCTCCCCACAGGTAACGAGGTGCCACAGGTGGGATCCACCCCTCTGCAGGGGCCCAGCCTGTGCTGGTTTTGGCTGGGGTAGAGTTAATTTCCTTCATAGCAGCTAGTATGGGTATGTTTTGGATCTGTGCTGGAAGCAGTGTTGGTAATACAGATGTGTTTTAAGTACTGCTGAGCAGGGCTTACACAGAGTCAAGGTCTTTTCTGCTTCTCTTCCTGCCACACCAGCGAGGGGGCTGGCGATGCACAAGGAGTTGGGAGGGTTCACAGCTGGGACAGCTGACCCCACAAGTGACCAAAGGGATACTCCAGACCATGTGACGTCATGTTCAGCATATAAAGCTGAGAGAAAAGAAGGAAAGGTGAGGGAGGATGTTTGGGGTGATGGCATTTGTCTTCCCAAGTAACTGTTACACACGACAGAGCCCTGCTTTCCTGGCCAAACAACCTGCCTGCCCATGGGAAGGGGCGACTGAATTCCTTGTTCTGCTTTGCTTGCTTGCACCACTTTTGCTTTACCTGTTAACTTGTCTTTATCTCAGCCCATGAGTTTTCTCCCTTTTTACCCTTCCGGTTCTCTTCCCCATCCCACAGAAGGAAGTGAGAGAGCAGCTGTGCAGGGCTCAGTTGCTGGCTGGGGTTAAACCACCTCCAACTTTTTTATGCAGGAGCACTTGATATGCAACAGTGCACAGGCTGTAAAGGAGACTTTGACCGGGGACAAATTTCCAATCTGTACTTTGGTTTTGGAACCATAAACACAACATGCTGGGAGCTCAGTCCTGCTCTGCCCTCCAAACAAGCATCTCTATTCTCAACAGCAGATGCAATCTGATTCACACGACTGCACTTGTTAATAATACAGAGGTAAGGTGTGCTTTATCAATGGATGCGAGTCATTGTTCTCTTCTAGGAAAATCCAAAAAGATTTAACCACTACCTAAGGAAATTTGCATTTCACTTATTCATAGAGGATAAAACCTTTTTTTTTTCCTTGTTCTTGTAAGTCTTTATAAACTACCAAAGTCAACTTGAGGGCAAAGATTTACACAAAAATCTTAATAAAATTTATTTGGATCTATTTACAAGGCAGAATCTACCTGGCAGATATTTTTGAAGACTGTGCTTAGGAAAGCAGTAAAGATGTAAGTCAACTTTTTAAAAAAAATAATAAAATAGCATGGTGCTGTTCCCCACACATCATCCCACTTAAGGGTGCTTTAAATTTAGCTATGAAATTCTCTAAATCAACCTGAGTAAAATTGCATAGTTACTGCACTAATGCCCAATGCATGGACTGAGAAAGAACTGCCACTGTCCCACTGTTGACAGCAAATGTTTCTGCAGGTCTGAGACTGAAAAGTGTTGCAGCTTGAGGCAGGATGTTTGCCTTCCCATCTCCCCATCCAGCTTTGCTTCTCACAGTCTTCTCTGTGCCTGTTCTCCCAGGACTCTGCACATGTCATACCAAAGCAGCCTGAATCCAGTTCAGGTTTCAGATGCCTGCAAATCTCAGCTGCCCTCAAAGCAGGCAAAGTCATGTCCCTTGTAGGAAAAGGTCCATCTACATCAAGATGTAGACAAGACAGGGTAGACAAGGGCCATATGCAATGTCCTTCCTGAGTGTACTTTCAAGATCAAGCCCCCCTGGGGTTTCGTCTCAGGCCACCCAGGGCTAGCTTCGACTGCAGGCAAATCACATGGACAAGTGACTAAAACGGCTTTGAGCCAGCTCAGCACTGTAAGTGAAGCCAGGTAGGTCAGAAGGGCAGGAGGCCACCTGTCTCCTTGCCAACTTGCTTCACCTCCAGCCTTGTGCGTCCAGAAGCTCTGTCTCAGCTTTCTATGAGGCCAGGCCCACGACAGCTCTGTGCTTCTCTCCTTTCCCTCTCCTATCTTCTGGTTGCTTTAATCAAGCAGACAGCAACAATTTGCAAGAAATCACCAGGAAAACCCCTCAGTCAGTTTTGGGCAATGTTTTCCTTTGTCTCGGGCTGTCCTGCTCCATAAACGATGTTAAACTGCTCCTTCCAGTTGGTGTGAAAGATGGGTAGATACTAGACCCATTAGCCCTCCAACTACATCAGAGGCATGCTTCATGGAAGCCATTAATATCTTTTAAACTAAGTACTTTTTTTTTCTACTGACATTTTCTTTAATGTTTTTTAGCTCTAGAACTAACTTCCTTCCTCCCTCCCTCCTTCAGTGCACATTAGCTTTTCCTCGCCAGATCTTCAGCTGGAATAAATCTGGCCTCCCAACCCCAATTCATTAAGTGATGTGAACACGTGCATTCGGTTAAAACAGGCTATTCACATGCCTAATGCTTACACATTAATGCTTGTCTTGTGTACGCTTTCAGTTGCAATTCCAAGGACGTGCCCAAGTCCAACCATATGCCCGTGAAGCAACACATTCCCAAAGCTTTTCTGAAATAGGAAATTTTACTCAACCTTCCAGGCACTCTGTGAATTACCACCTGATACTGTGGAACACAAACATCACTGAACAACAGCATTCCTTCAAACACAGAACAGTGATGTTTGAGTAACTGGAGCATAAATATAGTTCACCTCAGGCAAGAGATAAATTACATTAGGGAAGTGTGGTAGTGTTCTTTAATTAGTTTGAGTAGGCATAACAGAAGATAGAATAATTCAGAAAATCTCCATTTCCTGAAGCTGTATATCCCAGTCTGTTTTTTGTTGGTTTGTAGGTTTTTTAAAGTAGGTTCATCAAATGCTACAGTATTGCTTTAAACAAGATTTCACAGAACAGGGAAACATACAGCCATTAGCAGAGTCTGATGCTCCTACACCTGTAATTTGGTGTCCATAACCCAGTTCCTTCTCATATCTGGATTCAGGTTGTGCTCCTCTCCAGATGGATCCTACAGATCTTCATGCTCAGGGAGGTTCAACAGCTGCACCCTCCAACCCATCAACCTCTTCCAGACTTGTGGGGAGACACAGAGTGTGGCCGGCTGCCCCCAGTCCCTCTGAGTCCACTAGTCTATTTCTAATTTACAGAAAGAGAGAAAAATAGAAAATATTTTGATTACCCATCAAGATAACTAAAAACCGTCAGAAGACTCTGCCAGGTCACCGTATCAATACTCTGGAAGAAACAAGCTTCAGACAGAGCTCTCATTTTCTCTGCTGTATGTTTCTTATTTATTTACTACATTTACTGTGCCATTAGACTCAGCAAGACCTGCTGTGCTGCTTATGCTTTGCAAATGCTTGAAACTGTGAAGTGTCAGGTCTGGAGGATTTATTTAACAGTGACCTTGTAGTGCCACACCTGGCTGCAGAGGCTTTGCTCACAACCCGAACCCATTTATGTTTGGGTCAGGTCGCTCCACCATGCTCCCCACTGAAGCCCTGGCCTTTGAAAAACTATGTACAGGTTCCTAATTCCCTGATGCACTTAAACAAATTCCAAAACGTATCTTTAGGTACCCAAATGTTTCTGTGTATCTGACTACTAGGGTATGACACTGGCCTTCAGAAATCAATGCATATTCCTCCTTTAGTTTTGCTGTAAGAATAGTCATGTTCTTTCCGAACTCAGCAGCTGGCTTTCTACTGATGTACGAGAAAGTAAAGGTTGCGGCTAAAATTTAAAAATGATCAGTGTATGGTTCCAGAACAGCCCATGTCCCCAGACACGATAAAGTTGGTCCTGCCAGAATACGGACACTTTGCTGCCACCAAACTAGTTTTGTAAGTCAGCTCTGCTAAGGTGGATAAAGTGGTCTTTCCTGCCCATTGATCACACAAATCCAATTTGGAGACTTGTTTTCTCTACATGACAGTTACAGGAGACAGACCTGATTAAATATTTCTGTTCTGATCAAGAAGCATCTCACAGGCAATCCTGTGACTGCAAGCCAAATCCCTCCACAGAGCTCGGCCGCACGCTCTGCGTGATGGGCTGTGCTTAGCTACGTGTCTCTGAGTCCCACAAAACAACACAGATTGATACCAATGCACAATGTGTTTTCAGCTTTAGGAACAGAGACATATTCACCTTCATATTTTTATCCTCAAGATCCAGCAAAGATTGTTTGCAGTCAAAGAACACTCAAGGTTTTCACACCGTGGAGATGTAGTTACTCACAGCTGGAACTGAAGACATAGTTACAGAGGATATGGAGAAGGCTGAGGTATTCAATGATTCTTTCGCCTCAGTCTTCACTGGCAGGTGCTCCAGCCGCACCACCCAAGTCGAAGAAGGCAAAAATAGGGTCTGGGAGAATGGAGAACTGCCCACTGTAGAGGATCAGGTTCAAGACCATCTAAGGAACTTGAAGCTATGCAAGTCCCTGGGACCCGATGAGATGCATCCCTGGGCCCTGAGGGAACTGGCGGATGAAGTTGCTGAGCCACTATCTGTGAGGGATGATTCTATGATCTTTCCTGAAGTACATACAGAACAAACGTTCATCCACTCTCAAAATACTCAAAATACTGTTCCCATCGATGCCAACTGATGTCATTGACTTCATCTGGTCCTGAAACTGGTAGCTCAAAGGTGACTAGAAGCACAGTGGAATTCCCAGGGTGATCATGAATTTCAGAGGACGTTCTTGTTTCTGCCCGTTGACCTCTGTGACATGCTCAGCTCGCTGCTGTGCTGCCCCTGGCCAAATGACCTGACAGGTCTGACAGCAAAAATCACTTATCTCGTCCTTCTGCTCTTCTCCCAGTATCGTGACCTCTTTTCATTTCACTATGGAACATCCGAATGTTCCACAACACTCTTATTACATGGATTTGAAAAAATTCCTATTGGAAAATTTTGGAGTTCCCAATGGACACAGGGAGAGGGGAAGGAAAGCAGGTTTGCCTAAAGTGTTAAATAAGCTTGTGATGCCAAGGTGACACATCTTCATAAACAGGGACACATTTTAAGGGATTTTTTTTATTCTAAAAAGATGGTTGTTTTCCTTCCAAAATACTGCATTTTAACTGTTTTTTCTAAAATTAATTTTTGAGGCACAGAGAAAAACAACCACCCCCAAAACTCTATTTTAAAAAAAAAAACAACCCAAAACCTAATTGGATTCCTTCTAAGCTGGAAATACTGATGACTTGCATTGACAGAACAACTGATAAAGGCACTTTGTGCCTCTGCCTTGCTACCCTTTAAAACAATCTGTCCACCAATCCAATTGTTCCATCTGTTTCCAAAACAAAATTGCATTTTACTACTAGGATATCCTCTATCCAAATGCTGAACAGCTTGTAGCTAAGTATTAATCCATAAAAACCTGAGAACAATATCTTATTAATTCACAAAAAAATCAATATTCCAGTACACATTTCGGAGCCAGTTCATTACAGTTAAGTCCAAATTTATATGATAGTCAACGGAAAACTGTCCAAAATGTATCTGTTTACCTATAATGAGATAAACTGGTTGCTAAACCTGATTCTGCCAAAACCAAGTTCTGTGACAGGAATCTGGTTCACGGAAAAAGAAAAAAGTGATCTTGCAGTGTAGGTAATCCTTGTGCAGTGCATATTTCTTCTTCAACAGAGAATAACACGAGTATTCTACAGTTTTCTTGCTTTTCTTCACATGTGGCCAGGATATTTAAAAAAAGAAACCAAACTCTGTACCGTCATCAGGTCTGCCTGTCAATTCCAGTATCCTTGAACAGGATGTGGCATCAGAACAGGCGTAGTTGCACCAGTCAGCATGTCCCGACACATTCTTTTGAGCACTGAATCCTATAAAGGCTGATTTTTCCAGCTAAGTCTACTATCTTCAAAAATACATGGGGGAAAAAATCCCCCCTTTCAAAGCCCATAGTTCTTACAGTCGTATTTTCACTAGTAGTCCAAATGCAACAGCCATTTATACTGATGAAATTCTTCCACTGGTTTCAGTACATGTCTGAGATCCTAAAAGTACATGAAGCCTGAAATTCCCAGAAATAGAACTATTGTCCTCCAATAAATACATATGTATGTGCAAAGACACGTATGTATGCATATATACATGTGTATATGTGATAAATGATTACACTTCATTTGCCAATAATGGATAAAGTTTATATATTTGCCTTTGGTTATGTATATAAGTTTTTCATTACTGACAACTAAGGTCTGATCATTTTTCACGTAGTGACATCACGCTCTAAGATTTTCCTTCTTTTTCTCCCTAGTTGCCAGAATGAAAGTGATTCATCAATCATGAAGGTTAAATACAAATAACTTGCATTACCCCTCACAGAAGACATGTGGTTAATTGCTGTCTGCCTTTATTGTTAATTGCTGAACAACAGCGTACTGGCACACCTACCACAGGCTTCTGAAGATAAACAAGCACAGCATATGCCCTAATTGTTTGTATTCTCTTTACATCATCTTTTCTTCCAAAACAACATGAGTAAAATTTACAGATCCTCTCCCTTAATCTCCTTTCCCTTACACTAAACACATTAATTCCTCTGGCTCATAACACTTGTGTTACACCAAGTCAGAGAAGAGTCAGGCCAAACAGAAAGACTTCAAAGCAGTTCCAATAAATAAAGTCATCTGCTCTGCAAGACCAAGATTTCCCCTCCGCCCCTTTCCCATAACACAAGCTGGGTTAATTCCACTTCTTCTTCCATCACAAATGCTGAGCTGATGTTCCTTCCAACACCAGAGCATGACATGATCATCCCAGACACAGCTTGGACCAAAAGAAACCCACAGAATGGAAAAAGAAAAAAGATTTCACACTCACCATAGAGTGGTTTAGGGAGATGGAGTAGTTCCATCATTGGATCAAGCATTTCTTTCAGATTTAAGTCCCTCGGAAAGCTGAGGAAAGTGGTCACCCTGCTCCACTGCGCTGGCGTTCGCAGCCCTCCCAGGCTCCCTGGGACCCTGCCAGCCCTTCCCTGAGTTATCGATGAGATTTCTCATTGCTGTCAAGAAAGAAAAAAGATAGGTCAGTCAGGTGCCAGAGACAAGGACCCTCAACAGCATATTCTTTTTCCTGTGAGGCTGAGCCTGGCTAGCCATGAAGGCAAATATCCCCTTCTGAAATAAGTATTGATCATGCAAGGAACTGTCCTCTAACATGCATCACTTCAGCCTTCCTGCAAACTGTAAATGCCTCAGTAGTTTGGAGCACCAGCCTCTGAATATGCATATGCAATTTGATTCACGAGATGAGATGCATTGTCAATGGAACTCTGAGAAAGAGGACTGCACAGATTAGATACAACACATTTCTCAGATCAAATCAATGGATTCAGACAGGAAAACAGCATAACTATTTGCTGGCATGATATATTGTCTGCGCAGTGTTTCTCTTGAGTTCCCATATCACATTCTTGTTAACTTCCCCATTGCTATACCTCACACACTTTTTTTTTTCCTTCCTTTCCCAAGCTTTGTTGGAAAAAAAATGTTTCTTCTCATTGCATTTACTTTTCTCTCTGTAGCAACAGACTAGCAAGAACCATATTTCCCAGTCTATTCTTGGCCCTGCCATGTTCCTGACATTCAGGCTGAAAAACCTAGAAGACAACAACTTTGCCAAAAAATTCAGGCTGGTATGCACAGGAGACAAAATCAGTGATAGAAGTGATTAAGGATCTGTAGGTGCTATTTTACAAGGAGAGACTAAAAAACATAAATCTGTATAACCAGGCTGAATGATAACTAAATCAGCATGTCTATAGGCTATTGATTCATTAAAGGTCAAATTTCCAAAGGTCTGGAAATCAAGTGGATTTGGGCACCTGAATGCCTCTGAGATGCCAGGTGAACAGGCCAGAATCTTTTTCTATTTTTGTCCCCCTCCTCAGTCTTTTGTGAAGCTTTCTTATTTCAACATCACATCACTGGAACCAACAGAGTTAGTGGAACTTTAAATAACTTTCTACTTATTATGGAAAAAGCAAAAGAATTACAGCTGAAGAAATCAGAGGATATTTCGGGTGATCTACAGAAATGTTGCTAAATAATGGGATAAAACCAAAAGAAAAATGTTGAAGGATAAAATTATGGTCTTGTATTGGCAGGCCAGTGGCAATGGCGGGAAGAGTAATAGTAAAAAATGAGAGCATCGGTTACTGACACATTGAAAATGGAGTGAACAAAAGGTGAGGGGAGTGTTGCCCTAGGAATGGAATGAATGTTTATATTCAATTTGCATTTTGCATTTATTAACTGCTGCATTGCTCAGAACAGAGTAGCCAGGAAATTGGAAGCTTATCAATACTTTAGAGACAGGAAAGAAGGATGGAGGGGAGAGAGGAAAGGATGTAAGAAATCCCTAGAAAGCCACCATCTGAGAGCACGAGTATCAGGTATGGAAGGCAGATTCAGATCCGCACTCTGCACCGCACAGAGCCTTGCTTTCTTGTGGGAGAATTTTAGAGGTCTCACCTCCTCATTTTCCTGTAGAAAAGGTGAAACACTGGACCTTGGAGTTCTTTACAGAGAAGAATTTCTGGTTCCTGGCCAGTCCTACCGCACAGTCTAGCTAGCTTGCAAAGCTGGCAAGAATCACTATTTGCACTGCCCAGATGGAGGCACAGAGGAGGGTACATTGATTGACCAAGGTCAGCCAGCAGGCCAACCGCAGAGCCAGCAAGAGGTCCCAAGTCTCCAGAGTCCTGCTGTGAGCCATCCTGCCTCTTCATACCGCCTGTCTACATTCCTGATATCCATCACTTACTATAGATGTCATTAAAATCCAAACAAACCACAGTAAATAGTTATTATTTTTTAAAAAAAATAAATGTGTATACAGGGCTGTTTTTCTCATTGATTCTTTCTTGAAATTTGTCAGATTGGTACAAAAACAAATATGTATTAATTAGCAATATACATCATGACACAAATGAGAACATTCACTCTCTTTAATCATTTCCACAGCATTTTGTCACTTTTCTGTCGGTTATGTTAATAGGAAACCACTTCCAATTTTAATCTCTTTTTACTGAGCACGTTTTGTTCTTAAAGTTAGCTGATTTAAAGCTAATGTATTGGAAACAGGGGAGGCGGGTGAGAAATATGGAAGAGCTCTCTTTGTTTCTCTCTATTTCAGAGCAAGTAAACATCCCTTGGTACTTTTCAAGACATCTCACTCCTCCCCCCATCTCCATACCTACTTAACATACACAAAGACGTTTTCTCTTCCAACATTTCTGAGAAGGAAAAGGACAGATACTTCAAGTCAATCCTCTAGATTAATCTGAAACTTTTCAACAACAGCCACTGTCTCCCTCTGCGTGACCTTGATGTCAGACTGAGAACTGCATAACTGTATTCTCACGTTTTCAAACCCAGACCATATTAAAGGCAGCTACGCATTGCTCACATCTTCATTTTCTGGCCCATGTCAGATGAATAGTAGAGGCACAGAAGAAACAAATGGTGAGCTCAAGAGTTGGTGATGAGTATGCAAGGAGCCACTATTTGTTTGACATAAATTGAGTAAGGAATCATCGAATGTTGGGGGTTGGAAGGGACCTCTGGAGATCATCTAGTCCAACCTCCCTGCCAGAGCGGGATCCCGTAGGGCAGCCACACAGGAACTCGTCCAGGTGGGTTTTTAAAGTCTCCAGAGAACGAGACTCCACAATCTCTCTGGGCAGCCTGTGCCAGTGCTCTGTCACCCTCACAGTAAAGAAGTTTCTCCTCATGTTCACGTGGAACTCTCTATGTTCTAACTTAAACCTGTTATTTCTTGTTCTGTTACTGGGCACCACTGAAAAGAGATTGTATGTTAATAAGAGTCTCTCTCGAGAGAAGAGGAACTTCACCTTGTGCCCTGGAAGTCGAGAAGCAACTACAGCAGATGTTGAGTTGGGTAGCAAATGAACAGTGAAACATCAATGACTTTTGATTGATCGGGTCCAAAAAGCTAGTGTGGTCTTTCACAGGGAAGTCCAGATCTGTGACGCAATGAGTCTGAGTCCATGAGATATGGAATTAACTCTTCAGAACAGGATACTTTCATGTAACATGTCCAAAATATGTTTTGTAAACTAGAAAGACAACTAGCTCTTGTGAATGTAGGTGTTTAGCTATCCTCCAAATCAGAGGCATCTAATAAAAATCTGCTCTCGTATCAGTTTAGATCACATTTCTTGGCTAGAACCCAATTCCTATGAATATTAAGTCTGTGTTTGTGCCTGTTGTTTTATCTTTTTCATGCCTCTCAGACCTAGCTATTATCCATCTTGCCAATAGTTATTTATTACTTTGTGATTATAGGCAGAGTAGGTAATGACCTATTAAATCACAAACCAACACTTATTATCACCAAAACCATACTCCAATCACTAGAAAAGAATCGCTTAATTTCATGTGGTTAAGAGTTTATTTTTTTGCAGCTGAGATAATAGATGGTCATTGCAAACCTTTTTCCCAGGAAACTGGCAGTTGGAGTAAGTACTCTATAGCTCATGTTTAAACTGTAAACAGGGGAACTGTTCTTGATACATATTCCAGGCATAGAGCTATGCCCAGGGTAGCAAAAAAGCAAATAGCAAATATATTTTAGGTTTTATCTTACAATGCACTCTAAAAAAGCGATGCCATTTATCAACCTGCAGCTTTCTCCGTTTGAACAGCTAGAGGTAGATTATGAAGACAGGTACAAGGCAGGTGACACACACACAGCCTTCCTCCAATCATGTAAAATTCTCCCCCTCAAACCAGACATGACTGCCCTGAATGAGGACCAGATCCAGCATAGATATGGGCACATTCTTCCACTTGCAGCAGGAGAAGCAGGGAGGCAAAAAGGGGTACCAAATCTTAGCACTGTCTTTGCAAGGAAGTACTCCTTTTATCAAACGAGAGTCAAGTGTTGGCCCGCATCATCATTTGCACACTTAAATTTTTGTGATTCTTGACGAATTGTTAGTAGTGGCTCTGAAATGTACACAAAATCCTTTAGTGACAGAAACAAGTCCTAGCATGGAAACAGCAAGAAAGAAACATGATAAATATTTAGGTCAGGTATAAACCAACTGTATATATTCTACATGAGATATTATATTTAACTAGTTAGCCTTTGCTAACTAGAGGCTAAAAAAAAAAAAATCTTACTTTGGAAAGAATTCAAAATCAAGGCCAAATAAAAAAAAAACCCACACAGTTAAGTTTGACATGCTTACATGAAAGACTTTTGTGATAAGCAACTGCAAGTCTTCTGCCAAGACCTGACTGACTGCCAAAAAAGGTTGCAAGCAAATCACTGGCTCAGGTCTCCATCTAGAAACCTGTGAAGTTGAGAAAACCTCCTTGCAATGTTCAGTGAGCTACTTTTCTCACTCAACCAATGCAGCAAAAAAGCATTTGGTAAGCAAAATAGGAAAACATCAGCACAGCAGATAAAGCCATCATATAATATCTGCACATGATACCTAGCTCCTGAAGTATAATTAAAACTATTCCACAGTCTCTCCTCTGGCAAGGTGATTCCTAAAACAGCTGGTTGTCATCTTCCTTTTGCAATACCACTGTACTCACAGGTCAGGATTCAGTCAGCAGTAAAGCCTAATGCAAGTCACCCCGATCTGGCACAAGCTGCATTTCTGCTGCCAGGCAATGTTCTCCCCCCTCCACCCGTGCTCAACCTCCCTGTGGCAGGTTTCCTCCCAGCTAATTTCTTAGCAAAAAACATTAGTCCCGGCGCTCATACACAAAGAAGCCCTTTCAGTGTTAGTTTTTGCTTTCCACCTTAAGGAAGCTCTTCCAAAATCTGTCTCAGACTTCACTTTTTCAGGTCAAACTTCTGCATCAGGATATTAGGAGCCATTGCTGGCTACATTTAGGGAGATGCTAAGCTCACTCAGGCATAATAAATCATGCGCTGGTACAATAGGAAACTTTTCATTTATAGTACGCCCCCTTTTTAACAGAAATTTCTCTTGAAGAAGAAAAAAGAGAGAGAAAAATGTTCACATTTTAGCTCCTTCGGGCCTTTACATTCATCGTTTCTTCCCTCCACCAGAGTGTTCTGCCTGTTTCGGGATCCTCTGGCCTCTGAAAATCCAGCTCTAGGAAGGGAGTCATGCAGTTTTACTTTCTTGAGACTGCAGTGCCCAGGCATGCACAGCCTGAGACAAAAAAGCAATAGAGCATTATTCCTGACCATTTTTGATCCAGTTCTGCCACTGTAGCAGCATGAGATTTGAACTAATTTCTTATGCTTACTAAAAAGGCTGAATCCTCAGCTGATAAGAGCAGGCTTAGCTCTGCTTCGATTTCAGCACAAGGCGTCTGATGAGAATATGTCTCCAAAGTGTTGGAACCAAAGTCAGGTGTCCCTGTGTGACCCCACATACAGTCATGCAGAAAGAAGAGTAAATAAAACATTTTCCTCAAATATATTATTCATTTCTCTTCCAAGAATAGCCTCTATAGACTATCTGTAAAATGGCTTTTTCATAAGCAGTTAATTGTACAATGGAACACAGAGATCCAGAAAATCTCCAAGGTATCAGCAGAAAACAATGATGAGAGACCTCAGCCCAAGAAAGCACATAAAACATGTTAGTTACAGCATGTGGAAAGTCCTGCTGACTTCTTTCTAAAGAGCCCAAAGGGTCTTAAATTCCAGGAAACTATTTGCTATTACGAGTTTGCTAATATTCATGTGATATTGAGGGGCTTTGGGCTTCGCCTGTGCAAGATCTAATGGAAACCTTAAATGTCTTTTTCTCCCTAAAGCCAGTTGCTTCCTTCCCTTCTCCCCATTATAAGCACTTTCAAACATGAAGACCTAGAAGAAATGTGTACTGAGGGTCCCCAAAATCCTGCAGCTGAGAGAAAAGTGCAAGGGAATTATTACTGTTTATTTATTTGTCTTGAAATACGGCCCAGAAAGTCATATGACACGATAGGATGCAAGATCTCTGCAGAGAATAGTTTACAGTGTAAATAGAAAAACAGCCAAATGCCTCACTGGGTGCTCACATCAAGCCAGGCACTTCTTAGATGCTATCAACGCCAATGCCATAGCCAACTCACAATAAACACTGGTCCTTTTTGCTTTGTCCCTTCCCGCTGCTCTGTGTTAAAGCCCATGCACTGGAAGACATGCAGCAGAGACTGGAAAGTAAGTCAGACTGGAGATGCCGAGATACACAGCCTTTCCAGTCAGCGAGTAGAGGCACTCCGTGAGCAATCCTGCATTTACAGGACTGTCCTGGCAATTTATAGATGCTGATTTCCTTGGCAAGGACCTGGAGGATCCCTCTTCCCAGTCAAGGTTACGTGATACTCGCACTCACGTACAGCAAAGAAACATAAAAAGTATATTGTCCATTTTAAATGGGCTTATATAACATTGTCTGCAAGAAAATAAACAATATTTGGTGCAAAGGAAAAGACCTCTACTAGTTATGTAGATAGTATTTACAACACGCCTTGGCAATTTTGTCCTCCCTCTAATATAGGGAAAGTATTGTGAGCTCAACAAAAGAACTGGAAAAAGCTTACCTCCGCCCTGCAAAGCAATCTCCCTTTTTATTGTTGCTGGCTGTAAGTTTTGTTAGGTGATTCACTGGGAAGTTTTTCAATAAAAGTATTTGCCAGGACACTTTAAAAATGTGTTAGATTTTGAACAGTACTCACAGAGCCTACCCAACTTAGAAACAATCCACAGAAACGGTTGTCCTGGGGAGTCCAAATTCAAACACCATAATATTTTGTCTTATAATTTCCTAAGGAAAATTGTAGATTAAAAAAGTAGTGACAGGGAAAAGTCTATATGGAGCCATGGGAGATCAAGTCTTTTGAATTCCAACATATGTTTGCAGGTCAGTGGCTGAGAAGCATCCATCAGCTCCAAACATACCTCATAAATTTTTGTAATAGAAAACATATGCTGGGAAAGTAATGAATTATGTTAGCGTCTAGTTCTTTCAATTCCAGAAGAAGGAGTTTCCATAATTTTACCCTCTCTGACCTATGATCTATACACTACTCTAGTGAGCAAATGCTCTTTCGTACCTATGTTTTAGCTAGATGGCTCGAGTTGCCACACTGACTGAGTCTGTGCTGTATCACCACTCATGAGGAGAGAGTGTCCCTGAACAAAATTTGCAGTCCAGTAGCAGGCAACGGTTCTGCTTGCAGTTGCATTTGTTTCTACTACAGCTCCTCCCACCAAATGAGAGCTGGTCTTCAGGATACAGCCCTCGAGCTTTCTTGCACAATGGCTGCGTGAGAGGAGCCCCATTCTGCCAGGCACAGGGCTCTTCACATCTCCCTGTCCCACTTACACTGCTTCTACCAGCTGAGGAGGCTCCAAACATAGCTTTCTCCCTGTGGAATACAAACCTGGTACAGCCAAGTTTTGGGGCAGTCAGGGATCTGGCCAGAGGTGTGGGCTTCCTTCATTAGGTGGGCTCAAGTTTTACACTGCCATGTTTTATGGAAACATTCAGGGCAACAATGAGAGCAGAGAGCTGAGAAGAGCTTTTGCAGTCCCACAGGATAGGCACAGACTGAGATAGTATTTTCCAAAGTACTTACACTGATATAGGGACACTCAGCCTGATTTTAGAAACTTTCTTTTGAAATCTAAATAACAATACTTAAAAAAAAAGCCCTAACAACAACCAAAAAAACCCACAAAGAACACCACCACCACAACCCTCAAAAAAACCAACCACAAATCCCGCACTTATTTCAGTCCTCACCTGCTCAATGCATAGCTACACCTCTCTGTAGGTCTGGCACCACCAACTAGGAGTAGTGCCTTGTGGCAGACACAGTCCATTGCTCTCAGCGTCCTCAGTAGCCAGTTGCTTGAAGCTACCCAGTATCTGCAGAATTCAACTTGTAAATCTAAGGGTTCAAATTCCTTTTAAAAATACCTTCTTTTCTCTTTTTGGAGGTTTTTTTTCAGCCAAGACAATTATTACTTGTCATAAATAAGAACTGCCAGGTGTGAAAAACATTCAGTTCACTGTCTAAAAATACTTTGTAATTGTTTCTCTCTACACCAAAGAGTTTTCTAACTAACTACTCAGCGGTGCATCCAGCCAACCAGGCGATGTGGTGAAAGGAGTACTGATAAGGCTATCTGTCACTGTCAGTCAGAAGGACTGGAGCCCCGAGAGTGCACTCACCAGGTAGAAACTGGTGCTTCAGCACACTGGCAAATCTCTTAGGATTACATTGCAGATGAGGATACTCAAGAAATACTATCACATGGAATGAAAATATGATATCCAACAAGTTAAATTCATTCTCTTACCAGATCTAGGATGTGGCTCTTTGCTTTAAAACTGTCATTCCAAAAAGAACATGTATTGATCACGTGAAAAAAATAAGGATGTCTTTGGTAACTAATGCCTAGGACTGAGTCAAGACTGAACAGCAAGGCTGAAAAGATTACTCTTGCAGAGGGTATTGCCTGCAGATGAAGGTTGCAAGAAAGAAGCAAGTTGACTAAGAAAAGAACTCTCGCTTTAAGTAACTTCTTTGCAGTGCCTGAAACAGAGCTGGAGCCTGGGGAGATGAGCTGCTCAAAACTTGCTTGTTAAACAATTTACATGAATTCTGACAGATTTTGATTTTCAAGAGTTTTTTATGTATAGATTTTTCCCTTTTATATTTATAGTCCCACCAATCCTAAAATGAAAAGAAAAAAGTAGAAGTTTAAATGAGAGGGCCCAGTAACCAGGACAAGGGAAGTTGCGTTCATCTTTTGAGCCTCCTCTAAGGTTTGAGCTTTCTGGGAAAGCCCAAAGTGGGAAAATATTTGGAGAAATGAGCATTTGCGAATGACTTCACTTTGTTCAATCTACAAAACAGAAAGCTGATGGAGGTAGGTTGATAGTCTTTCTATACATTAAATGTTATTATAAAAAGACAATGAGTTCCTGGTTTTCTCCACCCTAGTGGCTGAGGGAAAAAAATGTGCTTTATTAGCAGCAAGGATTCTTTCTGGATATTAAGAAAAATGTTTTCTTAAGGTAGTAAGGGATTGAGATACGCTGCCTTTGGATGTGGAAAAAACACTTCACTGGAGCTGTTGTGAACAGTTAAACTGTGATATGTCTTGGGAGCTGTGTGGGCTGACTTGATCCTTCCTCAGAGCAGAACCTTGAGTTAGAAAGTCTCTGGAGGCTGCTCTCCAGCCTTTCACTTCCAGCTTTCTATGCGATATCCTGATGTGACATCAAACGGAGACATTAATTCTGCCTTCCTGTGGCCAGACTTGCAGTGGTAAATATCTGACCAGGGAATTGAGAGGAAAAAGCCTTCATGCCTCATGAGAGTACAGATGACAAAGATGGCCTTCAGGCCAGCGCCTGGGCAATGAGGGAACAATCACATAAATGCTTACAGCAAATCCAGCTGTAAAAGCAGCCCAGAGTCTGAGCAGAGGCAAGGCATCTTTGAGGAACGGGGTTTCTGCAGGAATTAGTATGGCTGTGTAGAAAGGCACAGCTTCTGTTCAATAAAAATGAAATAATCTCAAATGAGATCATAATTCCCACAGTCAGATTTTTGGTAGTTACAAAAATCACTACTGACACTACTGGTAAGGTGCTGGCTGAGGAGGTAGACGAAGTGTTCCTAATGCTAGGTCTCACTGTGCTGTCAATAAAATCAAAATACTTCTAAGGGAAAAGAGCTAGACCAGTGCAGCAGAGCAATTCTGCAGCAAACAGGTTGATTTTTGTCTCCTGTGGTAGCAGGACGTTCAATCACTTGTTTCACTGTCACTGCAGCAATTGCCTTCTGTGTCTCACCACCTGGAAGTCCTGCTTCTATCTCACAGAGCCCCATGGCCGAGCAAGGAGTTGCTGACATTTGGTATTACTTCTCCCCCATGAAAGGAGAATGGATGTCACTGCTTCTTGGCTTGATCGCCAAGAGGTGGTTGGCTGTCGTTGTTCCTTCTTATCGCTGAGCTCTCCTTGTCCTGCCAAAACCTGTCGGCTCTTATAGGCTCTTCTGGTTTTGACAAAATGCAATCAGGAAGCAATCCCTCCCTCATACCAGGCAGCAGAGTCATGGTACTACTAAACTAACTGTATTTTCTCACAAAACTTTGGGATTAAAGAAATACTAATTAATCATTTTTAGATGATTATAGGGAGAGCTGGATGAAAGCCAGTATTTTCCAAAGTCTTGTGAGCGTAGATGTTCCTGGGTTTGGGAAACATTAATAGCTTCATTTTCAGAAAGCCACAGGAACCCATACTTTGGGGACAAATACTTTAGGATGTGTGTATGAACGTCAGAAGCCATCTCAAAACTGAGCATGCAAACACAGAGTTATTCTTAAGTAACATAAGCAATAAGCAGTAAACTGAGAAATTTCAGGTGGTAGAACCATACTCCAGGAGGGAGCGGCTGGCACTCCCCACAGCCCTCCAGCAGCTTTGCTGACTAGGGTGTGTGATGTGCACACGCTGTTACTAATCCATGGCAGGGCTTCAGCTTTGAAATGCTCGTCAAACAGTTTAACACCTCAACAGAGCAGCATAATGCACTTCATTCTGAAGGTGCCCTATTCCCGTTCAAAACCGTGGCTGGGCCATGTTTACAGTGAAATTGCCTTTGTCCTTATAGCACATGCTTTCCAGATACTGAGAAAACAAATTCTGTATCAGGTGATTACTCTCAAAAGATGAGTAATTTGGCTCCAAGCTAGCATCAGGCACAAGGATACATTAAAGCCTGCAGAAGAGCTCAGCACAACACCTAGAAAGGCAGGTCAGGCTGTGAACATTGACGCTCTTTCTCCCTGACCGTATTTCTGCTCCATCCACACCACAGCCCCCTCGCCCGCATGCAGCTGAACACTGCTTGGCTGCCAGAAGCACCACACACAAAAAGAGCACTTATATGGCAGTGATTTATGCCCAGTATTCCCAGCTGTGGACATCACACAAAGGTACTGACAGTATAGTATCAGCTAAGTAGGATGCCGAGGAATATTTCAGCACTGATAATGCAAGCCATGGCAAAAGAGAGGACACATGGTAAAAGAGAGAAACTATCCTCGTGTTGGCAAGCCACAGAATATGGAGAAAATAAGTTAGATACGTCCCGTGTTTTTGAAGGAATAGTACATGAAAAGGACAACCAATCCCATTTCTGTAAATGTAGAAAGACATACAGGAGCAAGGACAGATCAATATTGAGGTGTAGGGTGGGTCCGGATATGTGGAGTGAAGAGCATGGGGACATCTTGCATGACCATTGTGACACCATACAGTTCATTGTTGGGTAGCCCAGAGGGTGGAAAAGGTTCACCCTCCTTCCTAGCACTGATTCATATCAATTGTAATGTCAAAAGGGACTAAAATGGCCACTGGCTTCTCCACCTTGCATATGACAGAATTTCACCCAGTAAGTCCTTCACCAGACACATCACTTCAAGTGAAGTTGATCTTATTTTTAGAAAAGGCATTCAGTTTTGATTTAAAGATCTCATGTGACAATTAATCCAGTACAATCCAAGGCAAATTGTTCAAATGATTAATTTCCCCTTGCAGCAAAACCGTACACCTATTTCTAGGCATAATACATCCATTCTTTCTTCACTGGTTTTCCAGTAACCAGGGGAGGTGCTTCTACTGGTGAAAGAGCTTTTTGAGAAAGAAAACTTACTTGTGGCTGTAAATATTACAGTCTACTCCTCAACAGAATAGTAAATGCCCACTTCCTACAGTTTGATGCCTGTGGTCACTTCTTTTATGAACTACCACAGGTATGCCCATCATTTGTGTGTTGCAAGAGAGAAAAGGAGAGGATATGGGGACAGAGAAAGAGGAAGAGCTGCCCACCGAGGGGGCCCGCATCACAGCGCCCTGCAGAGGGAGATAAGCATGTGACACCGAACCAACAAAACCAGCTGACTTGTGTAGCACAAGAGTCCGGAGCTGTTTATCACAGCACCCCCGTTGCCCACACAGTTCCAATTTTGTGGCTTGACCAGGACCAGATTCAAACACAAACAATAGGAATTGTACATGAAGGGCTGGACAACCTTTCAGCCTTGCCCCCATCATAGGACATAAAAACACAACCTATACATTGCTAATGTAAAGGCTACAGTCAAGAAATCTGCCTCTCTTCTTGCCAGGATTAAGCAGACAGAGTTCAGAGACAAGCCAACAACCTTGCACTACTGAGTATTACAGATGGATGAAACCTCAAAACTTTTCCATCTTGACAACAGCGGTGATTTACAACAGCGCAAAAGCTCTGTAGAACAACTTAAAGCAAGGCTCCGAGGAGCCAAGATTAGTTACCAGACAGTAGAAAATAGGAGTAATCAATTTTGTTCAGCCTGAACTGAAGTTCTGCAACTTTCCTGAGGATCGAAAGAAACATAAAGGTGTTTGAATATCATTTTTTTTAGCTATTGAAGAGAAGATGATCAAAACACTCATAGGGAAAAAAAAAACAAAAAACAAACCACTGCTTGGGTTATGTTTGGCTCTTTGTGATGTATAAATAAATTTTAAATAAATACAGGTTGAGATAAATAAGGATGCAGTTAAGATTTTTTCTGTTTCTCCTGAGGCTAATTTTTGTCACGCTTACTGCCTTTAAGTAGGACCTTGCTCCTTAAACAGTTCGCTGTGAACAGCAAGATTATTCAAAGAAAAAACACTTTATACAAGACTCTAGAGCAGACTACAGGAAAAGAAAAGGCAGGATTTGAATAAAAGGGTGCTTTAGGCAATTGGACTTCAGCTGTGCTGAACTATACCCTTGGTGTCTCACTGCTCAGTGTGTCGTCTTAGCTGCATATTGTCTCATTTTATCTTCAGTAGGTGAGTCAGAAACAATGGGAAGAAGCAGACTAAAGGAAACAATGAGTGATGATGAGGGCTTTGAACAGGAATGGGTTTGTAGTTGTGTTTTTTTAATAAAATGCTTTCACAGAAAGGTTTAACAAAATTTACCTAGGTTGTAATACCCTGCTAGATTAAAGGCTTAGGCACATTTGCAAAACGGAAATGAATCCTGTGTTTAATCATTGTATTATAATATTCATTAATATTGCAACAGCTTTGAATTACACAATTACACAAATATTTTGCATTCTATGATTTGACTCAGTAATCTCATTTATTTCAGATTTTATTAGCTGTTTGCTTCAAATCTATTCAGTCAGATTCTCATTTGGTTTGCAGCAGAATGGGAAGAATGATTTCTTCATCCTAATGGGAAGAACAGAGCCAGCTCTCATATCTCAGTGCTGCCCTGGAGACTTAGTCTCTTCTCCCTGGAGCATTGTTCCGTTGTTACACGGGGAGGTAAGTTAATCTCCTACCTTTCCCTAATTTTCTTAAAGTAAAGGAAACGTACTGGATAAATAACTGGTGGTTTTTGCCTGTGAAAGTCTTCCCAGCCCTTCAAGGGCCTTACTGCTCCCTTCCCTCATTGTTGCTCCTATTGCTGTTACACAGTTGACAGTTCTTGTTCCCTCCATTGGGCATCTCCTCCATTCCTAAGGATCTCCCCTTCCCTCCTCCCATATTAGTACAGATCAGAAGAAGGGGAACTGATGCTGTATCTTCCAAGGCTACTGAGAACTGCAAAAGAGTGAGTAACTAACTGCTTATACTCTTTATACTGTTGGTATTTGGATGCAGAGTGAAAAAAGAGGATACCTCAAAGTTAGAGATTTGTTCTGTCCACGGCTTGGAGAATTTTTGATTAACCATGCAAAAGTTATATACCCTTTCCTCCCCATCCTCCTCCAATACAGAGGGATTAACCAATTTAGCTTATTAAGTTAGGTTAAAAGAACAAGTGAACAAAAAACACTAAAACAAAAGTCCCAGTGAGAAGACCTCCACAAACAAAAGTACCATTCCTGCTCCCCAGAAGCACCTGATCTGGGAAGCAATTTGTTTTACCAATAAATTATGGGTTAAATATAGAATATTGAGGAGTGCCTGTAAAAGTAATGGTTCAATTCCCTTGTCCTTTGCTGAAGCATCTCCAATTTAGAGATGACTTGACCATCTGGAGCCAAAGATCCCTAGGTATAATCCTTCTACCGTCTTAACTGAATCTGTAAACAGATACGGCAAGGCCTGACAAAAGGATCTCTCAAGGAGGTCAGCCTGCGCAGGCGTGCACACACACAAGCACACACATGCACGTGTATGTTCTCAGTTCCAGAAGTTCAGAGTATTTTGTTAGCTGGAGGTAGGATTAAAGAAGAATTTAAGTCCCCCAAAGCCTTTTCCTCAAAGTGAACATATGATAACAGCTTGAGTTGAATCATCAAAAGCAATGAAAATTGAGAGTGAGAACAAAATGAGTATGGCAGATTCACATGAGCAATGATTCACATGATTAATTCTTTTTAGGGGTTAAAAATAAATTTAAAAAAAAGGATAAAGCAGGATTACTGCAGCCAGCCGTAGGCTTTGAGGGACTTTGAAGGCCCACAGAGAAAGAGACACGTTTCCAAGGTAGAGGGCTTCCTTCCAACTTGAAAGGCAGAGAGAGGAAAGTAAATAACAACAGCTGTGATGTTCTAATGCATTGAAAACTGAAAATCTTCTTTCCATATTCATTAGGGAAGAGTAAACCTGGAGTCGCAATGTGATAAAACCACATAAAATTAATAAGATATGCAATCCAGTACTTCAGGGGCTGAAAAAATAAAACAGCTCTTCCTATGCCATATTGACAAAAGAGGGTCAGGCATATAAAATAACAGGGAAATACCAAGTGTGCACTTCTGAAACAAATCCCTGCTATTTCTAAAATAAGGATCCCATTTAAAAATTGGCTTATACACATTTAAAACAAAACAGCTTGTTAAACCACTCATAAAGACAGGATCTCAAAAGAAGCATTTCCACTTGCTGCTAAGTCTAAAAGTATTGAAGATTTTAAAGCCTATATTTAGATTTCATCTATCAAAGGGTACTCAGAAAGAATAATGTAAATTTAAGATATTAATTTATACCAGATTAGTTAAATTCACATTGCACTATTGAGCAGTTAATCTAAATAAAAAAGGTCTTAATTAATTTTCTTAATTCACTTTGGAAAGATTGGGAAACCTTTCAGACTCTGTATAGGAGTTCAGTGCAAACTTTCAAGCCACTACATACAATTCATAATAATGGTGCATTTCTCTATAACAGGAGATATACCTCAGCCTCATACACACACACACAAGTAGATAGTGTGGATGTTAACTGGAATGTAAAACTCTTTGCTCCTCTGTCCTGTGTCACAGAGACAGCGCAGAGCAAGGGCTGACCCTGCTCCAAACACTGGTGGCACCAGTCACCCCGCTGGGCTCAACTGTGAGCGACCTGCAGCGTTCGCTGTGGGCTCAGCTTTCTGCTCTGCTGGAAGTACCTGGGTCACCTACCTACCACAAACCAATTTCAGGAAGCTGCTGAGAAACAGGTCATCCAAACTGAGCTGGCCAGGCCACCTGCAACAGCAGCTTTCTGCTCGCTCCTGCAGCTTGTCCCATTGCAGAAATGCACTTTTCAGAGAAACTATGGAGAAAAGGACTAAATTTAATCCATCTCTTAAGGGAAATTAAAATCTCAAGGAAGGCTTGGGAAGACAGCAGTGCCTGTCCATGATGTCTCAATTGTTATTAATGGAAGGCTATACCACTGTAGAACTTTTCTTCTCCCCTTCACCCCTATTAAGGTGGTATTCAAACCCGCTCCCAGCACAGACTTGTGGTGCCATAAAGATGTAGTTCATAGAGTAGCAAAGGGCTCAACAATTTCCTCAGCACTCAGGGAATTCAAGCAGCCTTTTAAGGCAATTTTGGTTTACCCCAGGGAGATGCCTTACCTGATCAGCTTGGCAGTCCATAACAGCCTCTCTTAGTTTCACAGTGAGGCACTGACGGGAAGAAAAAGACTACCAATTCCAGCTTTTCCCTGCTGCTGCCAATCTTTTCTGACAGCCCCCAAACTGAGGCCAGGACAGCCAGGATGCTGGGCACCACCCTGGGAGGTGCTCCACTTCTCCCTGGCTCTCAGAACCACAGGACACATCAGGTGTTCTTCTGCAAGTGTCATCCCCTGTGAGCAAGTCTTTTCCCTTCAAGTGAAAATGAATTATAACAATGCAAGTGTATAGCACCTATCTGAAACACGACAAACACAAACAATCGCTACAAGGTCACTTAGATGAGAATTGGTAATATTTTGCGTAACCTCTTCTCACTGAGTAATCATTAAAGAAGGGTTCTTAATGTCTTTGCGAACCAATTTACACGGTTCAATTCCATTGGTTTTGTCCACAGAAGATTGCATTTTGAATTAATAATTTCACTGAGATCAGTAAAGATTTATTTCCTGAAGTCCAAGATTCGTTTTTTTACTTGCAGACCTGAAGTCACTTTAAGGCAGGGAATATCTTCCTATCTTAAGTGGAGATCTCAGTCACTGCTTCAAGGCAGTGAAAAACACTCCAGAATATCCATGGCTTAACCTGCATCTCTGCCAGTGATGCTGGACCTTAAGAGGAGTCTTTTTATGCACAAGAAGTAGCAGCCATGGCTGAACGAGAATCAGGCTTATTAATTTTGTCATTGGAACAAAGCTGCAAAGTTGATGTATTTAAACCTGCAAATTTTTTATCGTTGCCTTCCCCGTACACATCCACAGGGTATCTCCTGTGTCTGAGCTCCTCTCCTGGCCCTGTTGCCATAGCACCTGAGCACCCCCAAAGCAGTTATCCTCTCAGCCCTCCTGAGCGAGAAGCACCATTACCTGCACTTTACACCTCGGGAGCAGGGTGCAGGGAGGCCAAATGACTTTTTCAAAGTCATGCAGGACATGAGTTCCAGGTTGCTAACATCAGCCGGGACATTCCCTCCTTCACGTTAGCTGCTCTTTATATAGTATCATCCAGCCATTCTCAGCTAAGTGAGTCTTACAAAGACACAGAGCAAGGCACGCATGAAAAGAGAATGACTGTGCAATAGAGGTAGGGGGTTGACACTAACAGATATTTGAACTACAAAACCAAAAGGAAATTAAAATTAAAGCTCCCTTATTAAATTTCTAATTGTCATGTGATGCTGTGCGATTGTTTTTAAACCACCAGCACCTTCCTTTTATGTGAGAAAAGTGAAGGAAAAAATGGGCTGAATCCAGGTCTTTCTTTGGCTTTATTATGTGCAATTTCTTTTTAGCATTCTGAGCATTTAACCTTGAAAAACAGTGTTGTTTTGCTGCTGTGTTTTCTGATTGTTAGTCTCAAGGCATCTTAGTGGCATCTTTATAAATCTGCTGTAGCTGGTAAATACTTCTAGTGGTCCTGTGCTGAAAACTGGAAAACTCAGATTGCTTTTAGCTGTCAGGCAATTAATGTAATCCAACTGAAATGAAAGGTATGTGAAACTGGGACCGCTTTTAATAACAGAGGGTTCCTGACTCATGCTTCTAAGGGGAATAGGAGAAAAAAAATAAAAATCAATACGACAAAGTATAGAGAGGGTGCTGGAAAAGATCTTTAGACTCTGAATACCATTTCATTGCAGATCATGTGACAACTAATATTTGGAAAGAAAACACGGTAAATGTATTTACTGATCACCTGTTTCAACTGACAGCCATAGTATAATTACACAGGGCTACAATATCTCACATCACTAGTTCCTCAGTTTTCCTCTTTCAGATCACTCCTGTGTCTTAAGTAAAGTCAAATAGAGGAAAGTGGCATTTGTGTTTAGAGATGCAATGCCAGTACTGATGGCTGTGTCCTTAGTCAAAATACAAGCGGAGAGAGGGAGCTGAGCCGATGAGATATGAAAGTAGTAAGGCAGAGGATCAACAAACTGCATACATAAGCCAAGATCTGCAACAAGTTCTAGGCTGTTCATAGGCACGGGGATGCTCCTGCGAAGAGAGCACAGGAGCGGGGATTGTAGCATTCACCCAAGTGGTGTTGCCATCAGCAACAGCAACTGCCCCACTGGAGACGCCAAGTGTTCAGCACTTCAAAAATCAGACCAAAGCGTGTACTAAGGATTTGGGAACCTAATTGCAGGTCCCATCTACTTAGTAACCTTTTCATTTGGTCACTAACCACCCCCTATGGCACAAAAGACTCGCAAAAGAAGTGAGCTCAAAAGCCTGTTTGGCATGGGGTGGTACAACAGGCCAGCAGTTTGGAGGCAAGCAAAGCAAGAGGACAGGCTTTGTCTGCTTCACCAAGGTCCCCTTGCCCAGCTGGGGGTATTACTGCTCTGACGAAAGAAAGGTGAAACCTGGGAGGACACAAGAGCACATCTTCCAATGTCAGCAGTCCCTCTAAACAGACCTGGGAGAGCACTAGTACCTCTGTTAACAGAACACAGCGCTTCTTCCATGTTTTTCCATGCATATTCACACCCCAGAGCCTGGTGAGTACTTCTCAGCCCAGTTCTGCCCTGACCCCTATTGAAATGGACCTCTGTGCTGTCAGCAGAGTTTCTATGTGCATCTCCTCAAGGCCAGGGCTGCAGCATTGCCATTTGCATCTCTTGACTAGCTCAGCCTACACCTAATCTTTCTTGTTCCGGGGTCAAAAGGAGCTCTGTCTGTATTAAGATGGCAGGATCAGGCTCTTTTATGATACTGCCAATATAGAATAATTGAAGCAAACTAAATTAATAATTTCAGCAGATGAAAATTAACCCAGCCACATAGGCAGATAAAAGCATCTCTTGTTATTTGAAGTGTCTGTGGAGCTGCACCTTTAAACACCATGGCAACCAATGCCATTACTGAGTTCTTTTTTAGATCTCATTTAAAATGCAGGAAAATTGATGCTTTATTCACCCAGGGTTAAGAGTTTTTTTTGTTTGTGGGTTGTGGTTTTTTTAATATGAAAAAATTTTGATTCGGGTATGGGGTATGGCCCTGCTTTTAACAACAAAATCCCTTTTTCTGAAACAGCTTTCCTCATTCTTCTTCATATAGGTTTTGCTTCTCTAGCTCTCTGCAGGTTGGCCATTTAACCAGCACCAAACATTCCTCTCTAAGAACCACTTATCGATCTGTTTTCTACTCTTTAACATACCCTTTCCCAGTTCCAAGGGCTGCATCTCCACTCAGGGCTAAAAGCAGCGGCTTAGAACACTTACTTCTTGGCACCTGATACCGAAAACGGTCCACAAATGCTGTGTGGTTTTGATCAACAAAACAATCATTCATTAATCCTTCATTAGCCAAGTATTCCCATGGCTATAGTCTTCCTCTATCCCCTTTCATGTACTGCAGGTGCAGGGAAGTGGCTTCCTTGGCATGATATCACACAGTTGATTTGTTGATTTGCTCTGTCTGGTTTCTATGTGCAAGTTACGGTCAGCCATTTCCTTTCAAACACCTGGGCAGGCATCAGCAAATACTCAGAAAACTAAATTCTTCTCACAGACCAATCTAGCTTTAAGCACAGTAAGGCTGAAAACTGTGTAGGGGATCAGCCAGCTGCATCAAGCATCCAGTGACCAGTCCCAGACACCTCGGGAAAACCGATTATTAACAATCTGCCATGGGAATAGGCAAGGAGCCTCTCCATCATACTCTATTATACATGTCTACACCGTGGCTGTGCTGGAAGCGACTACAAGATCTAAAAGATGCATGAGAACTGCCAAAATGGATCAAGCCTCTGGCCTGCGCAGGCCTTGCCGCAGGACACCAGGCAGCCTCAGATCCATCAGAAAGAGGTTGCAGCACGGGTACAGGAGATAATTCTCTCATTCCAGAAAAGTTTCATCTAAGCCACTAACAAAGTTTACTTTACAACCTGAAGGACAACATTCTAGTTCCCTTCCAAAATCTGCTAACATCAGCCTTCAGGATGTTCCTGCTAGCTCAGTTACAAGTCCAATCCCCTTTTTAATCTCGCTGTATCTTGGCTGCAGTGATGCTCCTCCAGGACGTAACTCCACTATTTCCATTCTGCTTGCTGTCATTATGTGACTGTTCACATCCCGTTGGAAAGGCCAGAAATCTGCCATAGCACTAAAATATACAGGAGGCAGTTTATACCAGAGCAAAACCTCCAGGCCCCTTAGGTCCAGCTACAAGAGCAGCACCATACTTTTGAGTCAAACAGTTCATTAAATGACTTGTTCAACAAATTTAGGCCTTCTTCAGCTCATTAACTGTCCCTCCAAAAAAAACATATAAATTTTTACAAGTTTGTACATGACTCACAGCTGCTTACTACATTCAAGAGCGCAGGCTGCTCACACGCTGGCCATAAAGAGAACTTAAGCTGTTGGTGACTATTTGGTACCCTGGGTTTAGACCTGTGTGTCAGTGGGTGTTGGGTATTGATTCTCTCAGCTGAATTAAACATTTCTGATTATTCCTAAAATACCTTTTCATTGTTCCTTATACGTATTCTTCTTCATCAGACGCACAGAAAGAATTTGCCTTTTCTTGAAAAATTACCGAAGTTAAACCTCAGCCATACAAGCATCCTTGAACAGTGAAATGGAGGAGAAACAAGCCCGTAGATGCCTCTGCTGATGATGGGACCAACCGTAACACTGCCACTGACTTTCTGGGTGACGTGAGGCATATCACTTTATTGTCCTGCTTCAAGGCTAGAGTGTATAAAAGACCTTGACTGTTGCATAAATTGGTTAGGATGACAATTTGACCCTGTAAAACATTAAGTAAATAGCAGGTACAATTAATGGTGTTGAACATATTAAATTCATAATTCTACCTGCCAACAAGTTTTACTCCAAGCCACCCTTCCACTGAGCTATTCGTTGCAAAAGTGCCAGCACAAGAATCTCAGACGGTTAGATCCTTTAGAGGAGTTTAAATCAACAAATAATTTCTGCGAGCTTTTTTTTTTTCATGAAATTTGGCCACACCAGCAAATAAGTTACAGCAGAGCTTGTACAGATGTATTTCGTCCTCAAGAGTTAAAAAACTGCTGTATATTCTGGATTTGTGTATTTTGACTCACTTAACATAAAAGTAATGGCATTTTCTACTGCATTCTGCACACTTTGAGTTAAGGAAGCAATGGCCAGCTCTGAGCTTTTGGCTCAAAAGACTAATGTTACTCTTTGCCATCCTAGATACAGCAACAGACATTTTCAGCGATGCAGTTTATACTTGCTGGGTTGCCTATAGTACTGCCTATTAGTAGGGAATACATTGCTTTTGTACAAGCAGGAATGTTGGCACAGATGTCAAATCTAAGATATAAGGTATAGATAGATAACTTTCCCACCACTGCAAATCTTGTTTGTTTTTCAGTACACACAACTCTGCTGTTGTGCATACTTGATCAGCCAGGATCTAAATATTGGAAACAAAATTAAACCAACAACATTTATGAATTTATCTTGTCTCCAGCTTCCAGGAAATCAGGTTATAAGGCACGGCTGGATTAAGAGCCCAGTACATAATGCAGCCCCACAAATGGTACAGCAAATTATAAGATCAAGAAAGAGTGCTGAGTAAGAATTAGGGATTTCCTTAGAATGGTTGATTTCTGGTGATTTACTGGGTTGGTGTGGGCCATATTAAATATAGGGACAGGAAAAACAGCTTTATCTTTGCTGTCGAAACAGACATGGCCAGTCTGACTGGGGTTATCTCAAAGCCATCTGCCTGCTGATGGCATTAGTGACATGGAGCTGAACAAACATTTTCAGTTGCCATAATTGTCATACGCAGTATCAGTAACTTTTTTTTAGTAACAGCTTGTTTACCAGATGAGCTATTGCACCCATCTACCAGCAGCATTTTAAATTCGTTGTTAGCAGTTTGTTTTTAATGTCACTTGACTGAGTGACCTAAAATATGTTTGCAACCACAAAATGTACACACAGATGTATTATCAGAAAAGATTCTAAAAACTGAGGAAAATGAAATACTGTACTATAAGCCAAAATGTAATCTTCACAGACATCATCTTATTAAAATCTGAGAGCAGCCTTTTTAGTACTATTCCTTCTACTGATATATGGAGGAGTGCCTAGGATATCACATTAGCTCTCAGATTCATCTGCTTTGTTGTTTCTATGCCAGGGCAGCACTCCTCCTCCAACGGCTAAACAATACATACTGCATTGACATCGGTTATATTCTGTGCACTTATAAACCATTGGCCAAGTTTAGCCCTGGAATAAATACGTCATTACAATTGTGAATCGCCAGACCTGCCTTCTCCGGAGAAGAATTTGTCCTTTTGTCCTTAGAACTGGATATTTTGTGCTAAAAAGTGACATGCTTTCACGGTGCTAGCTTTGAACCCCTTGATGCGGGGAAACGGGAAAACCCAAACCTCTTTCTGACCTCTGTATACAGCTGCTCAGAAATCAAAATGTCTGATAAACTGATGCTTATTATCATTCCAAAGTGAATGCAAGAAAGAAATAAGCCTCAAAAGAAAAACTCAGAAGACTTCACTTAAAAAAAAAACCTGACGTATCTGACTGTAAAGTGCCCATGGCTGTGCCCACAGAGCTGCATGCCTCCTGCTCGCAGTCTCCTCTTCAGCCTGGCCTCGGCCACAGGACTGCATCTCCCAAATTCATCCCTGACACAGAAATCCCCCAGCTCCCCAAGCAGAGAAACGTCCCGGTACCAGGGGAGCCGTACACAAGCCGGACACCTGGTCAATGAAAAAGAAAGGGCACACCCATCAACCAAAGCACACCAGCTCTGGCAGCTCACGTCAGTATTGAAGCGAACTATCGCGTGTTTGGGTTTTCTTTCCTGAAGAGAAAATAATTTTGACAAAGATCAGAGTTTTCTTGTGAAAATATTTTGATTTTGTGGAAACAGGAGCAAGGGGTTGCTTGGGAATTTTGCATTTGAAATTTACAGAAGATTGGCATCAAATCAACTCTCATTACAAAGGCAGCACAAAAGCCACAAAATACAGTAAAACATCCTTCAGTAAGCTGGTTGAACGTAACTTACTATAAAACCAACACACTGTCTTACATAGGTGAAAAAAAAAGTCAGTTTGAGTGGTAAGTCAGCTTCATTACAACTTGCTGACAGCTCTGTTATGATGTACTTATGTTTCTGCAGCATAGAAGCTCAAAGGCATGACCGGTGTGTCCATCCTTTTCCATGTACTACATTAACATGCAAGTCAATCATTCAGAATTACTTTTGCCAGCATGAACATGAATCAGATGAACTTTCATTACAAAGATTTTTATAATAAATAATTGACACCCACGGAACAGAAAATATTTCATCCTTCATTATGTAGACCTAAGCTAGGTAGCTGCCCCTAAAGAACTCCACAACTGCACTTAAACTAAGCAGAAATGATCCTGTAACCAATTAAGGTTCATATGCCCATAGTAAAACAACATATATCAAGTGAGGTAAGACAGTGCTGAGATTTCACAGGGACACAGTGGGATACATAAAAGGTTCTCCACTCTCCCCCAGTCTGTGCTAATATCCACCTCCACAGTAACCCCTTACTCTCAATACTTTGCAAACGTGGCTTATGGAATTTTCAAGACAAACTGCAAGATGAAGTCCTGGACGTGCTATTAAAGCCATATTTGGGCCTACTGGTTCCAGTACTTCTCCAGAAGCACATCTACCAACAAAACACTTTGTTATTGTGAAGATGCCTTACCCAGGATGTTCTTTCTAGGATGCTAGTGATACAACAACATGGGAACGTGACCTTATGGTATCAGCAATGACAGAAAAATATTATTTTCTAAAGACTTTTTGGGCTCCAAAGCAAAAAAGTTTGGCTCTAAGAAATACTGCATTAGGCAGTTACCAGCCTTTGCATTCACGGAATCACAGAATGTTAGGAATTGAAAGGGACCTCAAAAGATCATCTAGTCCAATCCACTTCCAGTAGGAGGATTCTACCCACTTCTGGAGCTGTTTGCACCAGGTGGCACAGTGCTTTGGTGCCTAACAGAATGTCAGATAATTTACCTGCCTGTTTCTCCACACTTTTTTTTTTTCTTTTAAATCATTCACTTAGCATTCTGCTGCGCCATCCTTACAAACAGCCCTGAGGAACAGATCCCTTTGCAATGGGATTTTCTGCCCTGACAGCTCACTATAAAGTTCCTCATCAGCCTGGCTCCATCGCGTCTGTGCCACTTCACATCACAGCTTAAACAATAGGAATAAATCAAGTAAATGAAAATATGCATCCTGAAGGCCTAATGCAAGCGATTTCATCCATTTTAAGAGCCACCAGCTCTGATTTACCTTAGAACTTTGCTTCTGCCTTGAGGGTGCCTCTGAAGTACCCTGTGACTAATGCCCCTATTTTTAGTTTTGCAGCAGAAGCCAAGGAGAAATTAAAGAAATAAAATGGAAAAAATAATGAGAGCTCATTTCAGCTTATAATGGTATTTTCTCAGGTGACTAAACATTCATTTGACTTTTGGTAGTGTTGAATTTGTTCTCCATTAGGGCAAATACGATTTGGAGGCTAGCTTGACCTCTGAAGTGTAGAACTTTCCTTTATCTTTATTGCCTGCTTCAGTTATTTATCAGGTCAGTGTGTGTGCTCAGATTCCAAGAAAACTGAGCAAAGAAATGAAATTAGCACTGAAGACAAACACAATTGGAGAAGCTGGCTGTTGACTCAGATGAGCAGTTTCTTTCAGACTGTCACTAGCTTCAATACAAGATGAGATGCCTGTCAGAGTCCACTACCTGTCATCTAAAGATTCATTTAATTTTACAATGGGAATAAGAAAAAGCATTTTTTAAAAAAAGTCCAGTCTTGAAGAAGTTACAGTAAGTTTTCACATGTACCTGCTCCCTTTTGCATGACCCTACAACATACAATTTCCACAGAAGTCTTAAAAAAAATAAATCTGATGAATCCTATGATACATATTTTTAGGAATTAAGATTGCTGTGGAAAACAAAATTATTAATAAATTCCATGTAGAAGAAACAAATGTTTTTGAAAGGTAAAGTCAACTCATTCTCTGAAAGTGGACAGCTTACTCTGTTCATCTGTGAGAGAGAGAAAAACAGGAACCAGTTTCAGATTCTCTGTGAGAAAATGGCAGATTTTTCTGATTTGGCTAAAATATTTCTTTATCTCCCTGGCACATCTAAGTGTGCACGTTGGGTATTGGCTGCATTAAGGCTTAAATGTGACACAACTCCCCTCTTAGCATTTCTCATGTTATCTTTGTCAGGGCCCTACTGTAGTGTACAGTAAATCTGAACTCATCCACAGGGGAGAAGAGATTTTGCTAACTAGAGCATTGCTAACTTATTTAGCAAAAAGTCATCCAGGACAAAGACCTTGCTTGAGCCTGTTTTGCTGAGAGTTTATGTTATGAAGAAAGAGACTAAAGTGGGTTAGAAAGCTATTAGCAATCCTTCCTCTATCCCCTGAGAAACACTAAGCCAGATTCAACAGGGCTAAGAAGCTTGATGATACCAGAAAAATGGCTTCCAGCTGCAAAAAAAAAAAAAAAAAAAAAAAAAAAAGGCACAGGAGAACTCCAGCTCTGCCAGTGGGAAGTGCTCCATTTAGCAAATTCAATTCTTAGAAATGCAAAGTGCAAACTATAATGCTTCCTGTCGAATAAGCGGTACGATTGCCCAAGTTCAGACAGCCTATATGAAAGGTGACATTTTGCCCAGGAATATTTCTTAGAAAATGAAGGAATTTTGGTGGTTATTTTTTCACAGATCACAATGGGAGTTTCTGCACTAGTGAAAGGTGCCAAAAGCAGCTGCAGATAGTCAAATCCAATTTATTCCTCAGCATGAACAGCAAGCAGCAATGCAAGTCTCTGCAAACATGCCTTGAAAATGTCCTTGAAAGGGCCATTTCCAGAGGAGAGCAGAGTTGCAAGTCCCAGCTCCATGAACATCTGCCTCTCAGAAGGGTTTGCCAACCTCAAAAGGGTGCCAAAGACAGCCTCTGCAGGGCATGGCCATACTCACATGGGAAGAGGGTGGCGTTACAGCAGATTTCACCTAAAGAATTGGTGTTTTTCATGCATTACCCAAATCTGCATGAGAATGACTCACGCAAGCCAAGCGCTGCTGCTGGACCGAGGGTGCACCTTGCTCCCTGCCACACTCACTCACCTCAGGGAAAAAAAAAAAAAAAAGAAAAGAAAAAGAAAAAAGAGGTTTTGAGTGTGAAAGGAAGAAAAACAGTCATCTTCACCAATTGATAATAAACCATGAAAGGAATGATTTCTGGATTTCTGGATAGCTGTGCTTCTCCCAGTACACCTTACTTACCCGCTGGCCCTGCTGTTATTGCTCAGTGGCCCATTTAGGTGTAGAGTTTTCCCTCATTTTAGGGGGCGAGACACTTTCCTATCAAACTACTAACTCTATTCTACCAAGAAACATCTGAAACCCAGATCCTTCTTTTGTTTTAGTACCACTAGTAGTAAAGGAACACTGACGACTTTTACATCGTGGTGTGTCACTCCCTCAAATACACCCAACTGTGCTGCCGATTAATGGGTAATGTGCAGCCTTCTTCGGCAAAGTGCTGCTCATAGGAGCAGAGGTGTTTAGTAATTAATGCTGAACGGGTAAGCGGGATCATCTTGACTGCTGCACCAAGGGTCAGAGATTTGTTGGAGTTTCCCGATTAGATAGAAGAGAAATTAACCTACTCACAAACATCCTCTTTGGGATGACAGGAATGACCACAGTGTCTATTCCAGCATCTTGTCCCCACACAGCACAACGGTACTTAGAGCAGTAAGAGAGAGGTAGAGGGTAAAAACCTCTACTCCAAGGGCAGACCAAAATAATATCAGAAGAGGAGCAAAACCGCAGCAAATTCTGCTAGTGGGACATTGCTTTTTTTTAATCCCTTTCACAGAGGATCCCTCGCATCAGAAATTCTTTATAAGAAAACACCAATTTCTCAATTTTACTTTTTTTTTTTTAATTAATCTGTGAAGGCAGCTATTCTGCTTTGGGTAGAATTTCCAGCTTTTGATAGCTGTTCCTTCCAGTTGTTTAACAATGTAAATTATAGTCACAGTGCCACGTCTTCATTCCACCAGTCAAAGGATTTTGCCTCCCACAATGAATTAGAAAATGCACATTAGGAAAAAGCTGGCAGACGGATTATTGTGATTATCTTAGCAGCAGGTATTTAAAGCTCATTGTCACTAAAGCTTCTTGCCAATGCCCAAATTCTTTGTCACAGTCACAAGGTCTGTGCTGTTGGGATGTTGCCTTGACAGATATCCTCTCTACTGGTGATGCTTCTTGTTTGGACTTTGTGACTGTGGCTCAGCATGCGCCAAAGCAGTGCCACGGTGACACAGGCTATTCACGGGAAGGAGACGTGACCTGCCATCTGCTCATCCTGTATTTTATGGTCTTAAAATTGCACTGTAATAATTTCCTGGCTGTCATCCTGGAAGGAGACACAGGCAGCATGAGTTCAGTCTGCCAGCAAGGTGGAGGTGAGCAGAGCTTTCGGGCATTAGAGGAGAATTATTCAAGCATCAGGCACTGGAAAGATGCTTTCATGGTGTACATGCTAAGATGAGAGGAAAGGAATTTTCTTCTGGCCTCTAGCTTTCTCTTCAATATTTGTTCACTTCATACCACATTATAACACAAGGTGCTTCTGAAGGGGGACACTCGGTGGACAGAGGCTGGTTTATCCCACTTGGGAGAGTGCAGTGACAGTGTGAAAGTACTTGAAAAGAGTTGAAAACCTCAATTCCCATGGTTCAGATATCTGGAGTTTAAAGGTATGTTTGCTCTGAAATTGCAAGCCATACAAGAAAGTACAAGTCATTTTGGACCAGCTGTGATCACAGCACTATCATCTTGCATTGACCGAGTCTGAGGTTTTGAATAATAAAGCTGCACCCCAGGCACAGCTCCAGGGAATGCGTGACATCGAGAGGCCTCTTGGGCAAGAGGGGTTGAGCTGGGGGACGGCTGTGGCTACTGAATACAAATGGCAGGTCAAAAAGGCAGTGGGAAGGGCAGGACACAAAAGTCTAATTAGAAACAAGAGGAAGCCTGTTTGCCTCTACACAAGGCTGCTGTGGATGCACACAGGAGGAGCCGTGTGCTCCCAGTAGCTGTGCCCCAGGCAGGGGTTAGCATTCCCAAGGAGGGGTGAATGGGGGGACATTTCTGAAGGAGAAAATAATGGGGTCAGAGACTGAAGTCAGACGGACCAGATTATAATTCTTGCCTTTTCTATTTTTTTCCTTATTGAATAGATTAATAGCAATTACGAAAACTCAAAAGCTAAAGGTCACATTTTTAAAAACAGGCAAGAATACATAAGTAGCCAACATCCAGGGGAAAACACGCTGTTACTAACAGTACAGAAAATGCAAGCACTGAGGCAAAGCCTAAGGAAACGTAGGATGCTGGCAAGAGAGTCAAATCGTTTGGATTTCCTTTAATTTTTTCATTTCCATTCCTCTCTGTGAAGGAAAATTGTCAGCTCTTAAGGATGAGAAAGTATTTTTGTTTACTAATCATAGAATCATAAAGGTTGGAAAGGACCTCAAGATCATCAAGTCCAACCTACAGCCCTACACCACCCCTGCACTAAACCATCTCCCGAAGTGCCACATCCAGCCATTTTTTAAACACGTCCAGGGATGGTGACTCCACCACCTCCCTTGGCAGCCCAATCCAATGCTTCACCACCCCTTCGGTGAAGATGTTTCTACTCTTTCACAACTATAGTGAGAATGGCAAATCAGAAAATGTTGTTTTTCACAAAGGCTCCAAGAAGCACCATATAAAGGTATGACGATTTCCAAATATGTCTTAGGAGCCGTACAGCCTGATTCCCATGATTACACTTAAACCAAGTCTGGCAATTTACTACCTGGAGGGGGAGTCAGACATAAAAACAACAAAATACTTTAAATAAATACATTTAAGCCCACTTATCGATAACTCACATTCTCCTGGGACCCTGCCACTGAATACTAAATATTGATTCAAATTGAAGATGAGAAAATACCCTCTCCATACCTTAACAGTTGTCTGGAGACCTTATTTTTCAGATAAATAGTGCCTTAACATTTAATAAATCTGGTAATTAACTACTATGTTGAACCCAATCTACTGAAAAACTTGGTTAAGAGGAAGAAAAATCAACTATTTCAGCAGGGAAGATGGAGAAAGGGAAAGAGAAAGTGACTTTTTAAACCATATGGATTTATTTAGCTGTTCCCATCAATAAGTTTCATGAAGACTTGCTATCCCCAAGCACCTACTTGCACAAAAGATTAAAAAGGCCAAAGAGGTAAGAAGGAACTTTCCTATCCAGAGTCTTGGTGCATTTAATGCAATGGTTCTAAAGTCAGCTCTGGTTCAGTCATAAGTTTATCACCACTTTTTAAGCATTTTCCTCTTGTTGGTATTGAATTGTGGACTTTTTAACTAGTGATACCATGGCCTTGCCAGAGCACAGGTGTGAGAGCAAGTTAGCTGTCCAGCAACCTGTATGTCACGTTCAACACTATAGGAAGAATAGGTACCCTTTCCTTTATTGGGATGGGGGAAATGCAAGAAAAGAACTAAAGGTCAAATATGCTGCTGTCGCCTCTCAGTAAGAGACACCAGGGGTTTTCAGAACCCAGGCAGAAACTGAGGAGTATTTTTTTAAAGGAAAATGAAGACTTCAGACATCCCCACTAGGGCTCCCAGTACTCTCTTTGGAGTAACAAGGAGGATAATGATTATGATATGAAAGTTTACAAGGAAAACTTGCTGGGAGGCAGAATCTAGTTCACTTAATGACCAAGCAGCAGTGTGACAGCAAGAGACAACCTGGACTCTGCCAGTGATTGCCAACGCTCAGTCATGCCCTTGCTCTCTCTGGCTTCCCTTTCTCATTCCTGGCCTCCTGGTTTTGGTTGACATGAGGCTTACATGTATCCATAAATATACTTGCTCAGCTGAGAAAATCTAGGCTTGGCAGTAGAGAAAGGATTCTTCATAGCACACAATATGCCATGTCCTCTTCATGGTCATCTGCAGCACAGCATTTGTCTCACTTCCAAAGGTGTAACCTGTGTTATAATATAAACTAAAACAAGGAAAATACTATAAGAAAACCTTCCCTTGTATTTATTTTTCTGTCTACATGTATCACAGAGATCCCTAGCAAAAGGAGAATGTGAGCAGGCAGAGTAGGCCACCACTGCTTTTCTCAGGGTACACATATCACCTGATCATAAAGAAAACGGATTTCTTGCTGCTATTTGGCCCATAGATTTGATCCATAAATAAGATTCCAGTTGAGTCACATGACAGAACTACTTGACATATTCCACCTAAACTATGCAGCAATTCAAAGAATAAAGTATTTAATCAGAAATATGTTCAGCAAAATTTAGATTATTAAAATAGCAGATTTTTTATCTAACATCTATTTCAAATGAAATAAAATGTTCTTCAGACCTCAGCATGGACTCTTTTACCATTATTTAAAATACCAGTCCAATATCCCACATCCACTCCATATTGTTAATAAGATTTCATGTGCTAAGACAAAATGCCATGCTATTATACCCTATGACCAAAGACGACTGCAACGAAAGCAAAGTTTCCCCAACAACTCCCACAAATTTTGTATCAAGTGTACCTTATATTTCCCCTGTATTGTGAAAAGCCTGTCAGTTTTGGCTCATTTCTCTTTTGGGGGTGTGTGTATATATATATATTTTCTAGGTTCATGCTGGAAATCAGACTTGTGTCTTGCTCTAATATATGAGAGTCAAGAGGAAAATTATTCCAGTGTCACCTCAGGGTAAGTCTAACGGGAGAATCAGGCCCAAATATTTCAATATTAAAGTCGAGTGCTCTGTGCAAAGGCATCTGAAGCTGAAATGGACTCCTGACAATTCAAAGGAAACCCACTGTCAGCATCAACTTCTTTTAAGTTAGGGTCTTTTTACACAACCCTTGCCCATCAGCAACATCTCACATACTTGGACAGGAATTCAGGTAGAGCTTCTCAATGCTGTCCAGCAGCTGGTGTCAAACAAGTAATAAAAATCAATCCCAACTGACTGCAAATTACAAACAGCATAAACATGGTACGCTGTGAACAGCATGAGAAAGGTGACAGCCACAGGAGCACAGGGGCCTTCCTGCTAAGACAGCAAGTCCTCATACAAGGACACAGAGTCGAGACACTCACTCAAAAGCTTTTTTTCAGGAGCTCCTTAAACACCCCCTTCACCTGCCTCTCCAGCAGCACGGCAGGGCTCAGCCTGCTGCTTGTTTGGGGGCTGCAGCACCTCACACCAGCTCTGTGTTGCATTTGAAGGGACTCAGGTTAAAACAAAGGCTTTAAGAGAAAGGAAAAGGAGGTATAAGTCGTGAGGCTACTGGTGTGCAGTTACGGAGCTGGGACTGGATCACCACCGGTGCCATCTCCCACAGCACCCCCCTCCTGCAGGTCCCCCGGCAGTGGTAATGATGGGAAAGGCTGGAATGTGAATCTCTCCTGCTGAGCGAGACTTTAATTTCAGGCAAATTAAGAGAAATGCAGAGTGAGACCTCACAGGTTATTGCAGCTGGGATAACTCTTTACCTTTCCTTGCCAGAAATGTCAACACAAACAGGATGAGCTATGAACTCAGGAGAGTCGCTGGTATTTGCCAGCTGGCTACATCAAACTTTGTATGAGATGTGATAACAGACACACCACACTGCCTCCTGTCAGCCAGCTTCTCTCTTCTGTCAGCCTCAGCACAAGTAAAAATTAATACTGTTTTTAAAAATGTATGTGTTTACTTGTTCCTTCCTTTTTAGGAGTCTGGCCAAAGAAACTGAGAGCAATTCTCTCTATTCCCACCAGAAGTGAATAAAAATGCAATATGAAGAGAATTCAGACACTACAACATAGGAATCACCTGGTTTACACCCGATACACATTTAAAAAGTGAAGTCAAAGGGTGGCAGCCAGTGATAGATGCAGGCTAGTCTTTCCTGTAAGATGTAGGTTCAGAGGGTGGTCTACAGCACAGAAAATGAGGCAGCCCTTTTCTCCAGTCTCCCCAGCACTAACCATCTCCTACAGACTCAAGGGCATCAGGCCATACCCTGAGGTGCATGTTGTCTTCTTCCTGTATGACCTACTCTAGGTGATCCTGCTTTGGCAGGGGGGTTGGACTAGATGATCTTTCATTCTGTGATTTCACCATCATCTGAAATCCTGTGTCTTTGTCAGTGCTGCTGAATGTGCTCCCATCTCAATGGCCAAGTAGCTTGTGATAGAACCTATTGGTTGATAATGTGTTATTGCTGCATTTATTAATTTTAGACACTTTAGCAGTAACAAATTTACAGTGGAATGTAGTGTGTGTATTTGCTTGCACTTGTATTTACAGAACATGCTATGGCACATTGCTGTCTTGACAATAAATCACTCAAACTGCTGCTGTGTCTGATGTACTCCGATATATTAAATGCAACAACATCTTGTGTATTCTTTAGCACAGAGGAGTATCTCACATTGGCCGTGGAGATTGCTCCAAATGCCACTGAAACTCAGCAGTCAAAAATCCCTAAAGTACTGAACGTCGCTGACAATATTACAAAGCCTGGACAGATCCACATTACGTTAAGCTTGGTATCTGCTCCAGAAGCTGGAAGAAAGGCGCTGCCCAGAGAACTGAAGCCTGTGCAGAATGGTGACTGCAGCAGAGGGATTCCTGGAGCTGCTCCCATGGTAACTATTAAACCACAAATCCTCATTTTACAGCAATGCTAGTTAGTTTTCTAGGAATTGTCCTTTAGGAAATGAGGCTATTTCATCAGCAGTATGGAACTGGGTATTCATTGTAAGGCCACATTGCAGTTTTGAAGTATTAAAGAGCTACTGCCACGCAGAACAGCAGGCGTGCTCAGAAAAGCCCAATGCTGACCTCCACAACGTGTGGCCTCCGTGCTGGTTGCCCCAGCAGCCAGAGCTCTCCCTGTCTCTTAGAAAGGTCTCAGAGACCTTTGCAGAAATCAAACATGAAACATCACCCCTTATTGTCATGAAGCCCCACTGGGCACTTGAATCAGTTATCACGGAGGAAGATGTCTGCAGAGCTAACGCCAGATGTCTGTTCTGACCTGGTGCCTGAGCAGAGATGGCAAAACACCTTCAGAGCCTGGACCCTTCCAGGGGGAACCTCTGTCAAAACACTAGCGATGCATTACCCCAACCTAACCACCGGACCCCGGCAGGAAAGATTAGGGGGACAAAAGGTACCCCTGCCACTTGCAACAAATTTGCACAGGAGAGAAGCCAAGTTCAACCACCACACCACCTCTCAGAGCTGGACCTGCGCTGCTCCCCTGCCCCGTAACTTCCCCAGCGGGGTCCAACAGTGCCATCTACCGACTCCTGCTCCAGCAGCTTTCCCTCCACCACCCAAGCCGCAAGGGACAATTCTTTAATTTTAATGCTTCACGAGAGAGATTGTAGAGATAAAAGCTGCCACTGAGCCGAAGAGAGCCGAAAAACAAGAAGTCTTTTGGGTTTCACTAATTGTTTTTCCTGTTTCACTCCAGATTTAGCAACCGTTACACAGACATAACACAAGTCAGTCAACAAAGATCAGCCATGGGAACCGGCTGATAGACACAAGTATGCTTGTATGCTTTTAAAAGCCACGATAACATGCAATACTCTTAGCTTATTTTAATTAACAGAGGCAGAATGAACTAATTGTTGGTGCCAGTGCAGTTGGTCTGGGAGCTGCACTAATCTAGAGGGACGGCCAACATTTTGACAAAGCGAATACTGTAGCATATGCTACCTCGTTGGTTTTAATGGGGGGCAAAGATTTTGAGACCAGAGACTAGCAAATCAGCAACAGTCTGAACACCAACACTGCCATCGTTGTCAGCCAGTGCTCAGTTCTGTGCTAAAAAATTACCACAGGCAGAAAGCAACAGAACGCAATAAAGCGAGAATTGGTGTCTCTTTTCTTGCATCCTGTGCTCTTTCCAAATACCAAGAGCAGAGGAATGCAAATCGAGATACCCAAAAGCTGCCTGCAAGGAGCTCAGTGGAGTTGTGGCTGCAGCACTGATGGAAAGGGCTGCCAGTGTCACACGGCTGAGCCCAGAGCTTTTCAGTCGCTGGCACAGGCAGTGACATTTTCTGTTATGCTGTCATTCATTTTTTCAGCTCCTGTACTATTTGCTAGCTGGACAGGCTGGGTGGCGATTTGGCAGTGCAGGGCTCTGCCACACAACCTCTACCAGCGCTACCAGACACAGGCTGCACGTCCCGGCTTCCCGCCCCCATGTCCAGATCCTCGTCTCTGGGCTGCATCCTGCCTCAGACTCCAGTCACACAGCACTTGTCATTTGCTCTTCTTTCCCTCCTCCACCAAAGAATTGACATTATTTTTTTCTCCCACTGTTAATATGTGGGAGTTTCAAAATTATCAATTTACAGGAGCTAATCCCACCCTCTTAAAATTCCAGTATACAGCCCCTCCTCACACACAGCCACCTCCCCTGTCCCATAGAAAGACGGGTTTAACCCACCCACCCTCTATTTTTGGGGCTCCGTCCCTCAAGATAATGAAAACTCAGGTCACAACCCAACATCTCAGTGTTTGAGCACAAATCAAAAGCAAGTTTTGAGTGATGTCGCACACTACCAGCACATCACATTGAATGGGGAACCTTTCTTCATATGTTAGCCACTCAAGAAACTAAGAAACCATGAATTCCACTCACACATTGTGTTTATTCTGGTCAGACGAGGAATTATTTAGGGAAGAAACTCACAAACAAATTGTTGTAATGAATTGTTCTAGAATTTAGCAATCTGCTCACAGGCGATTTTCAGACAGAACAAAGGAGGAATTCATCCAATAACTTAATTAATTGCAAATTACTTTCTCATGTGTAACAGATTTTCCACTGAACTGTACCTCATATGCAAAGTTTTCAGAACATTTTGCACACCGTAACGCAGCGGCAAAACTACGCTGACAGAAAGGAGAAATTTTGTTCTGTTAAAGAAACTAAGAATCGAAGCCAGGCACTAAAAAAAGTGACTAAAATAGCCAAAGAGATGAGTAACTGGAAATTGTGACTTTCAGATAATGAGGGATAAAATTATTTGTGTGGAAAATTCTTTCCATTCTCGGGAAAAAAGAAAGAAAGGGGGGAAAAAAAAAAAAAAAGAGATTTCCCCTTCCCCAGCTTATCCAAAGAAGTCAGGTCAAGATTTCAGCATTTTCACAAACAAACAGCAACAACAACAATAAGCTTTGAGGAGTTTCATCTGATATCCTCAACATTTTATTGCAGAATCAAGCAGATTTGTCTGACATTTAAAACCAGAAACTTGGAACGCTGTTTCTGCAGTTTCAGATAGTCCCCAACAAAATCCAGTTTGGGAGACTTGCAGAAACCAGCACTTCACAGTGACCTCCCTTCCTGCAAAACCCCGAGCTCTGAGTCTCTGATCCTGGAGAAACTGCAAAGCAATCCAAGACCATCCAGCTAGTAAAACTACCAGGGGGATGTGCAAGCCTGAGTGCAGCCACGGCTATTTGTCCCTCTTGGGACAGCAGCAGGGAGCAGAACAGATGGTGGAAGTGGCAAGGGGGGCCCTGGGGGCAGGAGGACCCCAGGAGCACTCAGAGCACAGCCTGCCCGGCTCTCTGCTCCCACACAAGATGCAGAGACCACGGCTCGGTGTGCAGGCCACCTACGGCACATGCCGTGGTCAGAGTCGTACATGCGCAGCACCCGGCCCAAGACATTTTGGCTGAGCCACTGACCCCGGGAAGGGCTTTGCTCTTTCCAGTCGAGTCGAGGTTACACGCCAGCAGATGCGCACCTTGTCTTCTGCGCTAGGCAGAGCTGACGGCTGCACTTTACCGAGACCCATGCAGCGCTCTGTGGAAGTGCAGGTTACAGCAGCTGTCACTTATAACAACCAAAAATAGCCATTCACAACTTCAGTCTCAAACAGAGCAAGGCCTTAAAAATAGAGTTACAGCTGAATTGCCTTTCCGAGAGAGGCTGTGCAAGACAAGTGCGTGACAGTTGTGCTCAGTGCTACACAAAAGGGGTATCTCAAGTCTCTGCTCTGCGCCGAGCACACCACAGAGCGAGCTGGCAGTCACTGCTACTGGTGCAAACACGAGCCTATGAGTTTGGTTTCTAGTTTTGAGTTTGGGTGTACTTATTCTGCTTCCTTGGAGAAAGACGTTTGGTTTTCTCTGTATCACCAAGGTCTATTCACTTTCTGTCGTGAGCTTGTCATTTTGGTGCCCATTAGCTTTATACACAGATGTGACAATGTAACACACAACGAATATAGCTAGAAGGGTTTTTTCACCCCTTCGAAGTGACCCTGACATTTCAACTTCTTTCAGGCAACTTTGAGCAGTAAGGCCTAAATCATATATTAGTATCCTCTGACTATTCCAATTAAAACTTCTTCAAGATCTCTAGTGCCAGGCATAAAATAGACATTGCATGCTAAAATATTTATTTAAAACGCATCCTTATATTTAACTTACTTTCCAAAACATTCAACTAGAACATCATATCAAAGGATCATTATGCTCTTAGCAAAGTTAAGGTTTCGGAAGAGGCTGTTCAGTTGTTTTAATCACCTACTCCATTTCTAAGTTCCTATCGTATAAATAAAATGTATTTTAATTGTGTCACATAAATTGACTCCACATACAAAAGGGAAATAAAATACTTCAGTTAAGGTTTGTGTGACAGAAATATCCTCATCTAGACAAGCTCAAAGGAAAACACTCTCAAGACTTGGAAAATCATCTTCGTTCTGTATCTCGGCATAGAAAGAACAGCTTTGAGATGCGCTGCTCTGGCAGGTCGGGATGTCCCCTGCACTCGCAGAAGCGCTGAGCCTGCTGGTCTCTGTCGGCTCCTCCACGCCCAGATGCTCACCCCGCTCAGCCTCCAGACCTCCTCCTCCTGCCACGGCTGTCTGGCACTGAGGTCAGCTTTCCGCACCCCCCCCCACGTCCTGCTGAGCTGAAATGCTATTATATCAGGCTCTCCTTCCCACCACTGTTTCGTGCCCAAAGCGATATCGAAAAACATCACTGAGAAAGACTAATTTCTTTAAGCTCTTCTGACTCTGGCACGGCTCACTGAGATTTGGGCCACCTCCCATGGGACACGCTGCACAGATGCTGCAGCTGCTTCATTTGTACCCAGCTCTTTGCTCTGCCCTGCGCACATGTCACAATATATCACCTGTAGGGACCACAAAGGAGCTCACTTACCACTTTGTGACTAATCCTACAGAATTTAGTCCTTGTCCCAGCAAAACTCCCACACCATCTTAAGCCTTGGCCTAAACATATATTGCAGGTGCTGTGCCATCATCACCTCAATACTCCCAGTTCAGAGAGAAACCCGATGATTTTCCAAAGAATGTGACATCACAGATCGCGAAAGAAAACCAACCCTCAGAATTGAGCCTGCGTTTGGCTCTCAGAACATCTGCTTTGGGAAGGTGATTTTAGTGGCGACTTAAAAGCAGAGCAAACTTCAGTTGTCACACAATCAGCACAGCCAGTTGAACTAGAGAAGCACATTTATGCACCTAACAAGTTTGAATCTGCAGAAAAACCTGCTGGGAGTGATTTGAAAAGACTAATGAGACTTTTCCCATCACCAGACAGGTATATTCTCCTTTAAAGGTTTATGAGCATGTCATTTAGTTTCACTACAGCTTTTGCAAAATCATTAATGAACTTGCAAAAACAATTAGAGAGATAAAGGGGCAAGAAACGTGTGTGTTAGCCTGAAACCTGTGATAATACAGAGTAGGCGAAGCAGAGGAGAATGCACTGCTTTGAAGGCATCAGACACAAGATCCTGATATTTTATGCCTGTAAAAATTATCATTCCTCGTTTTGCATTTGCTAATCCTAAAGTGGAGAAATATCTTTCTAGAACATGATCTTGGAGACTCAGTTGCTTATTAAGACAAGAGGGACAGCAAAACAATCTCAGCAGAATAAACAGAAGACATGAATGTCAGGCAATATAAAAAGCACCTCATTAATATCTGCATAAACTGAATGGCAGAGGCATGAATGCTATAAAGACTGGATTGGACTTTGATCTTTTGAAGCCACCTTTGAATAACTTGCAGCCAACTGCTTATTGCAGAAGAAAAGGAAATGTTCAAAGGGAGAAATCACAGACTTGGTACCACGGAGGTCTTTTCTCATTCTGGGTGCAAACAGGCTATTTTAGCAAACAGACCCACCAAATGCCGTGAACAGGGAATACACTTTTTCCCCTTGAAAAGGCATTTTCTCCTTTCAGGTCAAGCTGACAGGACTGGCATATTCCCACCCCACAAGCAACCCTAGCAGCACAAATATCCTTTGGCTTCAGGGCCCAGGGTCTACGTGCATCAGAGCTCTGAGCACTGGCGCACCAGAGGCTTCCTGGCGTGGTCCAAGGCTTGGGACTGAGCACACAGACCCGTGGCTAGCGCAGCGCAGGGCTGAGCAGCACGCAGGCTGCCCGCCTCGCTCCAGCTGTCGGGCTGCTTCCCTGCCGCCCCAGCAACTCCAGCTGCTTGGAAGACCTCAGTCTGTCACCTCCAGCAAAGGCAGTACCTGCTTCTCAGTACTGTGGAGACTGTGCTCCATCCAAAAGCATAAACCTCTTTTTTTATATCTATATCCATTACAAAGGAGTCACCAATTAACTTCAAAGAGACTGCTCTGAGAACAAGAGTGAAGGCAATGACTGACTTTCTGCTGAAGTGACTGTCTTGCCCATCTCCTACCATTTTTCTCCTCTGTATATAAATGGATACTGCATCTGAGACTCTGTGTTTCAGCGTCCATCGTGCATTCGTGCAAGCGGTTTCTCTTCTTGACTAGTTGATCAGTTTTCTGAAGCTCTCAGATGTACAATTGCTAATTCAGAAAATGGAGGCTGCAGGCTTCACTTCTCTTTTACCTTGGAAGCACTATAAGTTTGGTCAGTTGTGTGGCAAAAATACAGCTAAACGTAAGTCAAAACCCAATGTCAATTTTGGATGATTTGCGGGCTAAGTCTGAACATAAACTGCAATAGAAACTTGTTGTCTCTGGGAAGTCTGAAAATTGAGTCCATTCTCCTCTTGCACAGTAATGACCTGCAACTGGCAGATGGGATCCTGGTAGTCTGTCCCATCACAGCCTGAGGGCTTAGGTAATGTCTGAAAAGCATTTGGACCTCAGGAAGAGGAACGTTTTCAGTGCGGTTTCATTTCTTAAGTGACTAAGTCACTTTCAGAAATAGAGCTTGGCTGCCTCAGGCATGCCATCATTTATGAGTGGTTTAACCTACGTGCCGGGCTCTCTTTTCCAGTAGCTATGGAGAGTTCCAGTTTGGGCCCAGAGTCCCAAAGCCTGAGACAAGTACAGTGAACTCCTGGCTGTGAGTCAAGTCATCCTGGAGAAAAAGAAATGAGTATAAATGGCTCAGAGTCAAGATACGCTGATAGAAAAAAAGTAGGGTGTTTTACCACCCCCTACACCCACACTGACTGGACTAAGCACGACTGGTCCACAGCCCAGAAAAAGTACTGGAAATGTTGGCAATGACTTCAGCGAACTTGAATCACACTCAAAGACTCACAGATTTTGGTGGTGAGTGAGAAACCCTAGCTAAAGGATTCTACCTCTAGAATGCACTTCTAGGAAGAGCTGCGTTCTGTCTTTTGCTGCAACCACCAGCATCTTGCACAGAGCGCTCTTGCGCGCGCCAGCTGACACCGCATTCACTGGCATCACTCAGTCAATCTGCTTGCTTCAGTATTTGCTCCATTGTACCAGAATTTGGCCCGGCCCCTGTGTCTGGCAAGGAAAATTTCATGGAAACGTTCTACACACCAGCCGCTCCTCCTTTCCCCAACACGCTCCAGTCTTCTAATTGCCTTGTTTGGATTCTCCTCTCATCCCTCAAACCTTCCTGATGGGTATAAAACACACAGCGGGTGACAACTTTCAAGTCATTTTCATGTAACACCTCATAGATGTTGTAGGAAGGTTATTGATACTGTTATTAACTCTTTCATTTCAATTTTCATTTCTGCCCCCAGCAAACCCTAATATGAAATTATTGTCTGAACTGTTTCCAGCTGCTCCTGATGTTGCTCTCAGACTGATCTGAAGACAGATAATACAGCTGTCATTTCTCAAGGCTCCCCTGCCTTTGATAAAACCCAAATCGTGGTTTTGATGGTGCCAGATTTTACAGGCCTATTAAGCTGTCTCTGCCAAGTGACAATTTCCCCTTTACAAGCTCTGGCCTGACACAGGGTTTCCATGCTCTTCACAGCATTTAACATCCCATGTCTGCCCAGTCGTCTGCCATTTTTTTAATATTTTTTTTTATCTGACTGCCATTACAGCAGCAGATTCAAAGGAGGAAACCAGCATAGGCACAGGGAACAACCACCTTATTTATCCTTGAGCAGGTTGTCAAGGAGAAATATTTGCATTTAAGTAGAAAAACAAACTCTGTAAAAAAAAAAACAAAACAGCCTGCCTTCTGGTTCAGATTTCTGCACTGTTTGGGTTTTTTTCTGACAAAAGATCTCCATTTGCCAAAGTATTTAAACACACATTTCAGTCCCTCCTAAATCTGAGAAATTAGAGACTAAGCACATGCTCGAGCACTGCGCTGAAATCCCAGGAGCTTTAGTGAACATCAGACACTGCAGGCGGCAGAGACGTAGAACAGGTGGGAAGAACAAGACCCGTTATTCATTCCAGCACTGTTTCATTACTGTCAGGCATTGACTGTTCTGATGCACAAACTGGGTCTCGCAGGCGATAACTGGCCTTTCTCTGCTCCTCCCAGACTTTGCTCACATGGGCTACATGACACAGGGGGCAGACACATTACTTTCACCTTTAGCTGAACATCGACTCTCTGCAATGTTGGTCACTTTCTGAGGGTTTTCAAGGGGCTAGCCAGTTCTTGGGGTAAGTGGCCAAACAAGAGAGAGCTCATAGTGAAGGAAAATATTCATCATAAACACAGACAGCTCTTCTGGACAGCAGCACAGCCTGCCCACAGCAGATGGTTGCTTTGAATCACGTTCAGCAGTTTCTCTCTGCAACTGCCTATAAAAGCTCATAGACCTAGAACAAGCCATCTCCATAGCACCCTGGTGTTTTCATGGTGAGTGTGAGATCCAGCTTCCCCTCCCTGTTCCCTTCCCCACCTTTACCTTGATAGACAGGAAACCCCCAACAGAAGATGTGAGAGCAGGTCCTGTTTGCCCACTCTGCTGAAACGTAGCCAAGCCTAAAGAAATTCTGCAGCTGGAAATTTTCTAATATTGATAAACATCAATTAAGTTGCAAAGTAAATTACTGTGAAATCGAGGTGATGGGGGGAACTTTCCCATTTCTAAGAGTGCTAGTAGCATGCAGACAGTGGGCTTGGTAGCAACCAGCAACCTAGCAGGTTGTGTCAATACCCACGAGTCTCATGTAGCCCCAGCTCCCTGCCAGACCCGCTGCACTGTCTGCAGAGGTGAGCCTGGGCTTTGTTGGGTTACTACTGCAGAATACGATGCCAGGCTGCAGATCTGAGAATCCAAAAGGCAATGTTGTTTTTACAAGACAGAAAACAAGGATTCAGAGAATAAAATAATGATCTCTGCAGCACTGATGCCATTCTTGCATGACTGAATAGCCAGGCAGCGTGACCTGAGAAGTCCCTAAGGAAACTGTATCCAGCTGAAAAAAGTCAACTTTCAGAGAACAAGAAGACATGGAAATAAGTCTGAATGAGAGTTAAAAGAAAATCAGAGCCTGGAGAACAATACCTGCAGAGACAGACATAAGGAATGTAGTGTGTCTGAATAAAACAAAGGGACAACTCAATTGATACTCACAGGTACTTGCACACAGAAGAGCTAGCCAAGAGTAAGTGTCATCAAAATAGTACCCAATGGGCAGAAGCCAAAGTCAAACAAATTCAGCTTTGAAATAAAAGCTTGTTTCCCAGCACTGAGAGTAATTAAAGCATTGGAATTGCTTCCCTGGGGATGTGGCAGACTTCCCCACTGAGAAATATATCACTGCTGGGTGATAAACTTTAATCTGCTTCATCTATCCCCGCCCATCCCAGTGTGCCAAACAGACACATTGCAGTGGCCCCATCCCACATGGCCTGTCTCAAGGCTAAGGGCCTTGGCTTACGTGTGTCTTGCTGTGAAACAAGAGCCTGAAGCCAAGGAGCTCCTTCCCTAGCCAGCACTTGGCTCTCGCTCCCCTGGCAGGGCCTTCGGGAACCTGGGGACCTCCAAACCGTGCTAGGCTGAGCATTCCTGAGCTCTTATATTCAGAAACATACCCTGCTTATTTTTTTAGAACTACAGAATTTGCTGAAGGAAAAGGTATATTCAACCACTCACGAGTGAAGCACACGACAGTCATACAGACTGCAGATCCCTTCAGCCTCCGCCACCACTCTCCTTTTCTTAGGAACTTCTCTCTTGTTAGGTACACTCTCTGGAAAAGGCGGCAGTAGCACAGATGCTGGGCATAACTACCTTTTGCTCATAAAGAGTTGTTTCCCTAAGGTCATATTCTAGTCAAAACACCACTGCCATGGCAGCCCACCACAGAGAGTTGATGTCCCCTCCCAGTAGCACCCAGCCTGTGAGCAAACCTCACCTCCATGTCTGCCTGACAGGTCCCCCCAGCTCTGCAATCACAGCAAAAGCCCAGAACTCTGCACTGACGTGAGGAGAGGACATTGATACAACCATCTGTGCCATCCATTGCCAGCCCACTTAGATCACCCCCAAACAAGCACACCGTGCCTGCAGTGTGGAAGCGGCTCGTTTTCCTAAGTACTGTGGCAGCATCTATTACTCAGACCAAGCTTCCCAAAGGAACTGGGGGGGCACCACACCAGAAGTTTGTACTACGAACAGCATGATCATAGTTGCCTTAATGCAAGGGTCAGGCAACACAGTTCACTTTAAATTCTTCTCTCCCAAGCCTTCCAGACACCTGGACGAGGCCAGTTAAAAAGCCAAACGATATTGCCTGCTCATTTGCTTTTCCGTTCCTCATACACATTTCCAAGTAAGACACTTTGCTCCAACTTGATAAGCATCTGAGTCACATTTACACTTGCTCTCAAATCACTGACTCCCCAGTAACCACATTAAGATGGCAAGAACACCAAGTAGCAGTAATTTTCCCCGCACGAAGAGATGAGGTCATATCTGCCTATTCTACTTCAGATTTTCCAAGGGTAAGCCATTTCTCTTTATGCATTGCAGGCACCTTTCAAGCATACAGTAAGTTGTTTTCTAATGAGCTGGAACATCTTGCTTGAAGAGATCTTTGTTCAAATTGCTATTTTCCTCAACCTGGGTCAGGGTTTTCTGGTTTTCACACAAGAAGAAAAGCACACACATTTTCTGTGATTTACTTATTGCAAAGAGTTGAGCATCCACAGTGGCTGATGCAGTGCTCAGGCATTCATCCCTCTCCAGGAGGTTGCTTCCACTTCCCACCAAACTCTGTCCACAAGGGACATTTCCTCTTTCTCCTCCCAACTTCAGGACAGGAGAACTAGCCACAGTCCTTGCAAGTGACTACATCTGTAATTTTCCTATCTGACCCACAGGACAACGTGACAGAAACTGCCTGTGTTTTACACTGAGGAGGAGCAATACACACACCAGATACACTACAAATATGTCTTTCAATAGCAACCACCAGTGTGTGACACGGTGATGCAGCCAGTGCTGCTGCCACATGAGCTCACCTCTCACAACTCATGGATCCTCACTAAGCAGTTGGCCAACTTGCAGTTATTTGCTTTTATAATGTCTCCTCCTTGACGACAAACCTATCCATGCTGGTGGTTCAAAGGAAACGTTTCACAAATAGCCATGCAGGGTTTTTGTCTTCAAAGGAAATTCCCAGTGAGGCCACTGTTTCCACTCCACTACTCTCCCTCCACTGACACCAGGTGTCCACCCTCCCCAACAGCAGATGTGTGGCAGACCACATTGCACAATTTGTTAGATCAAGGTTAGAAAAAACAATAATAAGCCTCCCTGAACTCACAAATAAACAGATCAGTTTAATTTTGGGTATGCTTTGATAGAAGTGAACTGTGCACACAGTAAAGCAATGCATTGAGAATTCAGTCATCTCCCACCCTGACTTTACTGAGGTGCTTAAAAAACGTGGGAATGAAGAGATGGGAATGTGGGTCTACTTGAAAATCAAAGGACAAGCATAAGCTAGAGCAGTGCTTTTACTGGCATTTAGGGGCTGGATTGTGCTCCCACTTTTATGTCAGAGAGCAGAGATGGGAGAAATGCACTGCCCAGACCTTGTACTTCTGGCCAGACACCTTCACAGCCCCGTTACTCTGCCATGAACAATACAAAACAAAGGAGCTCTCTGGACTGCACAGCAGCAAGAAAAGACCAGACCCTGTGGTTTCCCACGCCTGGAACACCCTTGCAAAACATCCTCTGCCTAATTCCAGGCCTGTTAATTCAGCCCAGGGCTTTGACGCCCTTCCCTGTCAACATGTTTTTGCTAGCACATGACAGAAAAGAGCAGGTTCTGCTGCATCCAGAGCACACTTGGAACTAAAATCTTTAACATGTGGCACAGTTGCCCTTTATAAAAGGGAAATGTAACATTTAAGAGAAGAATAAGGCTTGGAGAGACTTGGAAGTTTTCTGTTCTGGGTGGCTGAAAAAAAGCAACACTCCTACGATCAGAGAAGTTGTTTGGGGCTTACTGGATAGCACCTCCCTGCAGGTAAGGTGTGAGCTACATTTTCCCAGCTGCCCCTTGCTGTCTCAGAAGCTGGTGCAACAGAAATTTCCATCCATTGCTGCTACTCACTAACAGCCCAGTCTTAATGATACAGACACTCCAGGTTCAATCTGCATCCAGGGCCCCAGCTGAAGGCTGATGCTTAAGATCTCCAAGCTGTTGCAGATGCTTTCACACGAAGCTTAGGACAGGGTCTGCCCATGCCACTATACAAGGACACTGGTGTGACACTATATTACTTCTGCTGAGACAAGCCCTGGTTCTCCCTCCAGATCGACACCACACATCTAACCTCCAGGCAGTACAACCTCCTGACTGCTGAGGGTGACCCACCACCACTGCTGCATCTTCCAGGGCAACTTGATCACTAACCACTGTTACGACACAAACTTCTCCTGAGGACTACCTTTAATGGCAAGTCTTAAATCTCAAGGCTTAGCACCATTTGTGCTTGCTTTTTATTTTACTTTTTTCCCTTTAAGATGTCTGTGCACATAAGCAGAGCAAAGCCTAAATCAATGCATACAATTGAAGTATGGATGAAATTGTAAGAAATCACTCTTTAAAAGGCAGATTCCTCCTTCTAGAGCAGAAAGGACAACTGGACTTACATTTTCACCTACCCTTAGCTTCCCTTTGCCATTGCTGGCAGACCACTTGATATGTAATTGGTAGCAGCTGATTCCGAGCCACTGTTCTCGTCGCCAGCACAGAGTCCTTTGCGCCAGGGTCACCATGGGTCAATCCAGGCAGCACGACAGTGGAAAACATTTCCTCTTGGGGCAAAGTAAAGCCTCCTCCAAACTTCCCCTCCGCAACTCCAAAACATAGCAAAGCAAAATACGGGTGACACATCCAAGTTACATCCCTGAACACGTAACACTCCCTTTTGGATGCCTGGCAGAGGACAGTCAGACCTTTCCCCTTCCACCCCACCCCCAGCATACGTTTCAAGTAGGTCTGGTAGCACACACAGAGAGCAAGCACCCCTGTGTAAGCGCACCTGTAGTTATAACTTCAAACCACCTTAGCCCGATTCTCCTCTGGAAGTGTTAGCAGGACCCCTCCTCTCACTGCTGTGTGACCTCTGCCTGTTGTCTGTATCTACAGTCGCCGTGGTCTTTCTTGTTCTGTAGGCTGGCTCCCAAAGTCTTTTTATATTTGGAATGTGTCAAGTAAATGGAAACACTGACAGGGAGAGTAATATAAGCATCCAGAAACCAAACTACCATTAAAACATTAGCACACACAGGAACACATACTAATATCCTAAGGAGCAATAGTCAATCTGAAAAACAATAGGTAATTTTCTTCTGTCTCCTGCTCTTTTTATGGCTCATACTACCTGTCTTAACTAGCTGTTACAGAGCCCATACTGCAGCATGAGAGAGAGGCAGGGGAAACCAAAAAAACATTACAAAACATTCTCCCTCAAATTCTGCCCATCAAAGGGAATTTAATCTCCAGCTGTCTACCATTTAAGAAATATCAAGTAAAGTGGTGAGAATAGACTGCAAAATGCCTTTTTTTTGCCATTATACTCACTACTGAGGGAAAACAGTTTTGATGGGGTGACCTTTGCATCGAGCCGCGTTCATACTGAAATGCGTTTTGCAGACCATGAAAAAAAGGCTCCTTTTGACAGCTGAACTCAATTCATAAGAACTATTTAAGAGAAGCTGCTTTACAAACAGTGGGTGGCAGATGACAATTAGTTTTATTCTTCCATTATAGCAGTGTTGGGGGGGGAAATTATCGCCATTAGTCACACTGTGCTTGATATGACAACAAAGAGGGACCAGGCTCTCTCTGTCTTCCTTCTCATGTTTTATTTTCCCTGTGTATCTGCAAGCATTGCCTTAAATCCTTCAAACACACACACACTTATTCTTCAGTCTGTGCCCAATTTTGTCTCCCTTCACTTTAATTCAGCCCTAAGTATGTTAAATATTTAAATATGTTAAATGCAAATCTGGGCAGCTTCCTGAGCTGTGGAAGTGTTTTGCGTTGGCCCTTGAAGATCAGGATAAAAAGCTGAATCCAAGAAAGATGGGGATTAAAGAGGAGGAGGAGGGGAAGAAAAGCAGCACAGGGAAGAGAGAAAGCTCAGAACAAACCCTCCACCAGCACAAGTCACTCCCTCTGGTGCTTGAATTACGCAAGATTAGTTTTTTCAAAATATCGTCTGTGTCTCACCTCTATACAGGGACCTCACCAGAGCTCAGAGCCATACGCTGCCCTCCATGGATGCTGGCGTTGCTCTTCCCAGTCAAGGTTTGGGGCCAAAGCAACCCTCAGAGCTGGGCAGAAGGGACACACAAGGGACCAAGAGGCCACTGGTCAGGAGAAGACAGCTAAAAAGCAAGAGGAGACTAAAGGTCTGCAAAGCAACAGGGGCTGGGGACAGCTGAAAATCCTCTCAGCAACCCTCCACAGCCGCTGCCCCCAGCCCCTCGGCAGGGCCCAGGCCAAACCAGGTGCAGCTGTGACCCACCGGGCAGGCTGTTCGCAATTAGCTTTCCCAAAGTGTCTGCGACTGCCCACTAGATGTTTGATGCAGCTGATTGATCCCTTACAGTAATTCCTGCACAGTTTTCAGCCTTACTGTGCTTAAAGCTAGATCAGTCTGAAAGAAGAATTTAGTTTTCTGTGTATTTGCTGATGCCTGCCCCGGTGTTTGAAAGGAAATGGCTGACTGTAACTTGCACATAGAAACCAGACAGAGCTGGCACAGCTCCGCTCCTGACCCACCAAGCCCTTTAAAAGCCAAATGGCTGACAGCTCTGCCCGCTCCTGGCGTGTAGGGCCTGGTCAGCCCTGGTGAAAGGGGGGGTCCCCAGCAGTGTCCCCTCCCAGCACGGCCCTCCCCTGAGCAGCCCTACACACCAGGAGCTGGCAGTTTTTGAAACGGGGCAACAAGAGTGCAGGGAATCAAAGTGATGCCTGTACCACAGGAAGTTGTTCCCTTCCCGCGCACGTCATGTCACAGAAAAGCAGAGCCGGCTGCTTTTGAAAGGGGACCGAGGGATGGGCAGAGCCTCTGTCCACCTCCAAGCACCCCTTGGGGAAGTGCACACCTGCCTCTCCAAGACCATGGGCCAGAACCAGGCACCGGGAGAGCAGCCGGGCCAGCACAGAGACCCCAGGGTGCCTGGGAGGGCAGCCCAGCACCCCCAGCCTGGCTCCTCCGCACCACGACAGGGTGGCTGGGCAGGGCAGCAGCCCCGGCCTTCGGGCACAACAAACCCGGGCGCGGCTTTGCCTGGTTTTGGCAGCGGCAGGTCCTATGTGGGGATCCCCCAAAGCCCGCTTAGCTCTGCAGGGAGACGAGCCTGCTGGCCCCAGCTAACAGCCCTCGTCAGCATCGTCATCCAGCAGCACCAGCAACCCCCAGCTGGGCCTCCCCTTCATTCCCAGCGAAGGACCCTCCTCCGAGCCGCAGTCCTCATCTGCGCCTGGTAAACCAGGGAAAGCTATGGCAGTCACTTGTCTTCCTTCTTTGTGTGAGTACATGGGGAGTCACTCTGTGATGGGCTGAACTTGGGACCACTTCTTCAGTATGATACACTGGGCTGGGCTGAGTACATGCCACCTTTTTACTAAGAAAAGGACTAATTTCACAATCTGCAGGAAAGTGACTGTTTTCCTCAGCTTAGCAGACACCATGTAAGACCGACGGGGCAGAGCACGAGGGCTGCAGAGCTGCATCCAGTGCAGGCTGCAGGGTGCTGTGTGAGACACCAGACAGTGAGAGACAAAGACATTTACTGAGCACATTCCCATACAGGCAAGCGAGTAAACAAAAGGGCACTCAAAATTAATAATAATAAAAAAAAATCCTATAAAGAAGTTATTTGGCCATAAATGGACAGCATCAGATATGTGGCAGCATCAGATATGATGGCTCCCAGATAATTTTTTTTCACTGAAGGTCAGGCAGCCCTTTGACTAATAAAATTTGAGAACCATGGCTGTAAAGTCTGTTCCTGCCTCTGTTCTTTCACTGCAGAGGGAATATATGTGCATGAGGCTGTATTTCAGATAGTTGGGGCCAAGGATAAGTCAAAAGACCTCCAAAAAGGATAAAAACATCCTTTGTTGTAGGGCAGCTCCCAAACCATGATTTTGGTAGAATCCATACCATCGTATGAAAAACTTCACACAGCATACTAAAGGCAACAAATAAAAGTGTGTGAATCCAGGCAACAGTTGAATCACTTTAATATCAGTTGAAGCTCTGAGAATGTGATTAGCATATAGTTAGGAGACACTTCCACTTTGCATCTAAAAATACCATGCCAGCTCTGAAAGAGAGCAGCCACCAGCAGAGCAGGAGAGTTGCGTAAGCCTCTGGGTGCCATTGTCTACAGGGAGCAAAAGGGCCCCAGGTGCTTCTTGGTGCTGTGGGAAATAGCAGATAGTTTATCAAGCAGTTTGATTTTTATGACACTTAGCGTAACAAATCCATCAAGGTCAGCCTGAAATAGTCACAAGACATAGGGATTCACACCATACTTTGGCATCCCTTGATAAAAGGCTGTGCATCTCCTGTAGCACTTTAAAAGTTCTACCTTTTTTAAAAAAAAGAAAAATAAAAATACTATCTCCAAATGACTGTTTAAAATCTGAAATTTAGAGCCCGGTTTTGTGGCTCCGATTTGTATGAGACATTGCACCTACATAGCAGGGAAAATAACGAACTCCATGGGCTGGTCCCAACTCGGTTCAGCTGGCAGCGCCGCCTCTCTGAGCTGTTGTGACGTTGTGCCTGGCAGGGTTTGGATCCGTGCCAGCGGAAATCTTCCCTTCAGTCATTTGAGCTTTGGATGAGGACTGACTTGCACAGACCTTTAAATGTGAGCTTCAGCAAGATTTGCTGAGGAAGGTCAGTTCAGCACATACTGTCCATTAAAGGTCAGCACTTCAAGGATGAGCTTCACCAGGCGGGAGCCGGCACTGGCCAGGATCGGCCATTATCCTTCGGACAGACCATAAATTACTTTATCCTTCAGAATGCAGGCTAAAAGCAAGGACCTGAATGACTCCCAGACTGCAAGGGACACGTGAAATCTGGATTCTTCTCAAGTCTAGGCAGGGGCTCTTTCCCTCCTTCCTTCACGGCTGAGCGCTGGCACAGCACCGGCCCCGCTGCAGCCCCGAGTTCAGCCCAGCTCCCCACACCCCCGTGTGCTTCCCATATAATCTCAGTTGTTGTTCTAGGCAGACAGTTCTGGTTTTACTTAAGGCAATTCTATGCTTTTCATTGTGTTTTTAATTTTCATTTCACTGAGATTCACTCCCACGACTGCGCTTTCTGGCTCCTTCTAGCTTTTGTCCTTTATTTTTACTGCTGGAGTCAGAGATGATTATCTCTAAGAAAGAGATTTCAGCTGCATTATGTGGATGCTAAGTGCTGTTTTGCCTGCACTGTCTGATTTTCCATGCAAGATGCTTTTCGTATAGCTTTAAGTAGTTTATTATTTGCAAATTGATTGTCACGTCTCCAAGTTTCCCTTTCCCTGCTGTGAAAAGTGCCAGCATTGCTGTAAGGAGGGGACCTCAGCTTCTGGAAGGCCCAGAACTTACTGTGCTAGCACCCAAAGCCAGAGGAGCAGACAACCCTGTAAGAGAAGGCAAGGGCATTAAAACAGTGTCCCCACATTGCTTCAGGTCACCAGCAGCCCCAAAAGGGCCAAGGAGGTCCTTGTCCCCTCAGCTGGCCATGTTGTCTGTGCCCTACAAGGGGCACTCGTCTGACTTCAGCCAAGTCAGTGCTGTAACCTCAGCATTTGAGTTTTTTCCTCCTTGCCTAATTGTCAGGTGCCTCTGTTGACACGAACTACCTGCTCATCTCTCAGCTCTGCAATACCTCCCAGCACAAGGAAAGCCAGCAGGTCCATGTCTGTACAAGACCCTCACACCATACAACATCCCACGGGCTTGTGAAATAATACACAGCCAGAGCAATACAGCAGAGCAAGCACTACTGAAAGCCACTGCCAGGTCAGCATTTTTACTTTCAATCAAAGAACCATATTTTATTTTTTGTAATAATTTTTCCCCCTTTGGCATTTTCATTAAAAGATGAACAGGGGAGGGGAAAGGAAAAAAAAACAAAACCAAAAAACCCCAGAAGTAAAGAAAAAAAAACACAACCAAAAACCTCAACAATCCCTGAGTAAAAGTTATAAGCAGCCTGACACCTGGTAATGAGATATTTCAAGCTACAGCGTGGCATTTTTATGGTATTTTTAAACCAAGCACTCAATCAAGTGAACTTAGAAAGAATGGAAAGTTTGTTACTCCCAGGCATACGTCTTAAGGTTTTTCATCTTACATTTCAGCAGTGGAAGAACACAGGACAAGTAAGGCAGGCAAATACCTGGCAAGTAAATACTTTTGCCACAGTATAGTTATTCCCCAGAATGAAAAGGCTTCCAAGACAGCTCCTGAGACAGCACTCGGTATTCATAGCCAACCTGAGAACTTCTTGGCTCCTCATTTGAAATGTCTCATAATTTTTCTTAAGGAAACGGAGCTCAGACAGTCCCTTTATGCGTCCATTCTGTTGGTCTGCCCTTCCCCAAGCTGCTCTGCAATCCACGAGCCAGTTTCACTCACAGGACAAAGGTCCAAGACTGCCCATTTGCACACGTTCTTTCATTAAAATGTGTGCGGAGGAGATGAGAAATCTTCCTGCTGTTGCAAAGCAACAACTCCAAGATGACGCTCACTGAACTACGCGAGCGCTAAGGGATTTGTCCAAAAGCAGCTGCAAGGGGACCCTTTGCCCTTCCCAGGCTGGCAGCCAGTGTCTGCCTGACACACAGACCCTCTGCAAAGCTTTCCCTCCCTCTCTCCCTCCAGAAACTTGAAGAAGAAATTACAACCACAGTGGGAGGACTTCATTGCACTGGTCAATGCTTTTAAAATACTTCAGGCTTTTGCTCTCTAAGGGTGAGAAACCCCAAAGCCCAGCTGGGTGGCAGTGGGGCTGCCAGACCCTCACAGAGCCGGTGTGACCCAGCAGGTTCTGGGCAAGGGAGCCACAAGCACCTCTCTGCAGAGCCTCCAACACCACTCCTAGCTAAGAGAGCCAGGTATGGGGCCACCTCAAGGCACCCGGCTCACGAGCACAGAAAAGCAAGACAAGAATAAGATGAGCAGGTTCCCATCAGCAGAAAGGCAGGTAACCTGCGCATTCCAGCAACCGACCTTATCCTCATCAGCAATCTTGGAGCACTCAACTCCCTAGGAGACAATAAAGCTTTCACCCGGCCACCCACACGTCTGCAAATAAATTCCTGTGAGATAATCAGGATGTTTCCACTCTCCTCCCACTCCAGTCACAGCTCAGGTTAAGGTTTTTGGCTGCAGCCAGGCTGCCAGGAGCATCAGGGGAGCTGACAAGGGCTGTCTTACCCTCATAGGAGCTCAGGAGCACCTGAAAGTGGAGCAGAGCCACCACGGGGAGGCAACTGCTGGGCATGGAGATGGAGGAGAAGAGCTGGCCTCTCGTGCTGTTGTCTCACTTGTCTCTTGTTGGACACGAGGAAAGGAAGGTTTTCTCAAAGGACAGCCATGCTTAGGCCAGTTGCTCATCTCACAGCAAACGATGGCATCCAAACATCGGTGCTAATTAGAGAGACAGGAAAATCATTTGCATTCTGCCCAAAACAATCCATTCTCTCTTTTACACACATACACAGAGACACCAGTAAAGAACCCTTCTCAGATCAAGCTGTGCTATTATGCTAACTACAGAGAAATAAATATGCCACACTGTAGCTAATAAGTGTCATTCACATCAGTATTTATTCCAAACATGTTTTCCCCCATCACGTCTGCTCTGCCTGGAACTGCTCATCACTAAAGAGGAGACCTTTATTTCTAGTGATTTAAGCAGACAGGAGAGAGTTAGCAATTAAAGCACACTTTTGTACAGTTTAATTCATTTTATTTCAGCTATCAGGGAGTGTTATCTGCCATCACTGCATCTTTCTATTTCGGGAGCCACCACCTACCAGCACTGGGTCCGTATTCTGCTGATTTGCAAGATGAGTTCTCCCACCTGGGCATGGGACAGGGTTGACACCCGACACGCAGCGGGCTTGTGGTTCCCAGCCCTGAGCCCTGTGCCATAAAACTGGGTCTTTATTGGGAATTCAGCCTCAGAGTCGTTTTTACTCAAGCTCCGATACACTCCTGTACCGCCGACTCCAGCTCCCCGCCACCCCACATGCATTTTGCTCTAGCCCAGTGCCTGCCATCAGGCGATTTCTGCTGCTCCCAGAGCGGCCCCGGTGCTCTCACGGCCACGCTGGAGCTGCTGGCAGCTGATCAGATCCAGGTACCTTCAGTTGTTCCCTTGAGAGACTATTTCTCTGCTCAGTAAAGGCTGGCAAGGTCTGATGTTGTTCAAGAAAAGTATTTCAAAGCTAAAAATAGTCTCCTGATTTCTGCTTCCCTCATAGAGAAAATGTCTGCCTGGCAGGTAGCAGATGAGTTTAGTGGTCCTACACGTGTCCACACACATCTCGTCTTTTGCCTGACAATGCTTCACAAGGACAGCCAGCAAGGCATGCCACCAAACTCAGAACCTGCTGCTACCTGGGCTGAATTCTAATTGTTTTTCATATTTAACCAAAAAATAGAACCGAGCCAGAAATCCTCCATCGATAGTGGAAAACAAACAAGGCTTTGACTTCTGCCCAAGGAGCAGATCCACCTGCCCATCCACATCAGAGCAAACACAAGTCTCCACACAAACACAAGCAATGTCTGCAGTTGGCTCCGGGAGCCAGAACCCGCACAAGTGAAGCAAAAACGGCTTCAAACCTGAGGAGTGTAGATGCTGAACTGAGGGGCTAATGCTGCTGCCCTGAGGAATGAATCCCAAGGACTGAACAAGGGCCAGCGCTAATTACCAGCCCATGCAGGCTTGTGGCTTACGTGTTGAGGATCCTGTTAGGCAAGAATATAGCTGGGCATGTTATTGCAAGTGAGGAGACAAGCATCCATGTGAATTGCAGAGGTGTAGGGAGAAAAGGGGAAAACAAAATCCTTTCATTTTCCCCACAACTTTTTCATTTTTATGGTTGAAGTCCTCATTTGCAAAGACACTAAAAACTTGAAGTTCTCTTTGATATTCCTGGACTTCGCTTTTTAAAACAAACTTGTGCTGCACGAAACAATGGACCAAACACCAGTTGGGTTCCATCCACAGAGCTGATGAAATGGGCAAAGTATCCCGGAGGTGGGTTTCAGCAGTACCTTTTCTTTTAACCTCACTCAGCACTTGCTTTTCTCTTCCTGCTCCCAGATATAATCCTTATTCCTTCCTGCTTACAGCTGAAAGAGCAATTTACTTGAATCAGTGAAATACAACAAGAATGGTTATGCCATGTTTCTTCCCCACAATATACGGGGCAAATCCCACTCTAATTTAGCTGAGGAGGTGACGACAGAGGAGTGTTGAACATACACATTTCTATTCAATATCACATCCAAGTGTTTTGCTACTACTGCCTTTTTCATATTTTCTTATATCAGGGAAAGGGAGACATCTAGAGATCACAGGTAGGAGAATGCAAGCTTCTGGAAAACCAGTTTTCTGTAGAATGGGTAGCATGATGTGTTTACAACATGGGAACAATAAAGAAAATGAATGAAATGTGAATACAGCATGGGAACAATAAAGAAAATGAATGAAATATGAAACAAATCAGGTCCTGGTTACAAATGATGAAGACCCAAGAGGGAACAGCAATGGATTATAGATGAGCATTTCCACGGCCTGCCCTCACACAACACTACTCCCAAATTGTGAAGAAAAGCAACTCCTTGGCAGATAGAAATTTTGGGGTGGGTCACATCTGCTAGGGCATCCTGTCCAAAAAGCAGGCAATACTACAGGAGCACATACTCAGTGATTAAGCGCAGCACTAGCAGATAAAATCCTCGATAAAACGTAAATAAACAAGACTTTGAACATCCACCCCGTGTCCATCTCGCCAACAAAAATGCATCAACAGCACCATTATTATCAACTCAGTCACAAGACCAATGAGATGTTGTGTCCTGAGGATCAGAATTACAGCCCAGAATAGGGAGAACAAGTTACCCTTATCATTGAAATAGGCACCTGACCCATTTGCTTTTATAGACCGTTTGGTATCCACTTTAATGTTTTATGTCACTATAAAAAGCCAAGTGGTGGTTGCTGGGTGTTCTCAGCTGGCTGACCTCAAGTGTCCTGCTGCATTACGCTGCTGCGTGGCACTAAAATTTGATCGACTACAACTGCGCAATGGCTATTGCCCTGATGCCAACCCAAGAACAAATGTCCCCAGAGGTTTTGCTTAAATAGTTGAGTATCACAACTGGTGTATGGAGGAGGGGGAATGGGGTTGTAGGGCACATAACACAGTTGGAGCCATCAGATACGTTTAGTCTGTAGAAGAAAGCAGATGTGAATTTGATTACCTTGTCAGACTGAGGTTTGTCACCGGCACATCAGAGATTTTGCAAAAGAGGTTTTAACTTGCTTGATGGGAGTAATCATCATAGCTTTGCCCCATTTGTAAAAGTAGCTTCACCACTAGCATACTCTCCAGTTCTTGTTCGCTCCCTTACACCTGGAAAGAGCTCAATGGGGTGAAATTCAACAGGAGTGAGGTCTAGGGCCTCTGTTATACTGAGATCAGGGAAGATAGCTGAGTGCCTCTTCTGAATTTACTTCCCAACTCAGATTTTAGAAGGTGGAACAATTCTCTTAGTGACACAAGGATTATGTTCCCCACTTTTGCTTTGCTTGTATTTTTTGGCCTGCAGTTTTCCCTCCATGCAGTGAAACTCCAGCTGGAACACTCACCAGGTAACTAAGGACATCCACTTCTCTGCTTAAGGAAAATGAGCACACCAAGGAGAGTCAGCACCCCGGAGCACCAGCACCCAGCTGGAACCTGTGGTATCACAAGTACCACATTCTACCAGGTTGTAATTTCGTTGCTAATCAAATATCTGCCCAATTCTGGGTACTACGTGAGAAAAGAGCCAGTCAGTACAGCCTGTCCAGGTGGAGTTGTAACCCCTGGGAGATGGGTAAATTCTTGGCGGCTCCCACCTCTACCTGGCTGTGCCCACCCTCCCCTCGCAACCCGATGCACTTGCCCTGTGCATCGCAATGCTCCACTAGTAAAGATTTTAATTTGTGCTCCCTATATAAAAATATATAGGTCCAAGTTAGCAGCCACACACTGGGCAGGAGTCACCTGGTGGCTGCTAAAGCCGGTGCAGTCAGATCAAGAACGCCAGGACACTTTTCAAAACCTTGGGTAACCACCGAGTAATGGTGGATACCAGGACTACCTGATTATATAGAGAGTGGTCCTAGCAAAGATCAAAACTCTCATTACCTTCTCCAGAACCACAATATTTCTTTGTACATGTTCTCCTCTGTTTCTAGTGCTTTTATGAGTTATTCTTATATATCTCATATAACAAACTAGACAAGATCAACTTAAAACTAAGTAGAAAATTTTATGCCTTCAGACATTCTCATTCACTTCCTCTGAAAAGAGCAGGAGAAGGTCAGTGGAATTTATTCTTTTTTTTTCCCAGCAGAAGATGCACCTTTGTGTACCAAGCAATAAAGTTTACTCATTCTTGTCACTTGCTATGCCAGCACTTCTCTCTTTGTAAAAAATACTTGTAAACAAAAACCACATTAATCCAGGTCATGAGCTGCTAGTGAAAATGCAATGTATCAGTGCAAGGAGATGGTGAACAACAGGAGAATTAAGAGAAAAATAGATAGTTCTCTTTTAAAATTACAGCACTTGAGCATAGAAAGCATCAGAGGCATAAGCAAGAATAGAGAGCACGAGCTTCTGAAACGCCTTGGCTCTACTAGAATAAATCCACCCAGGTATTTACTGAGAGCCTGGTATTGACATTAATTGTAAAACACTGAACAACAGATAACCTTGTCTTCATTCTAAACTAGGCAAAACACACCAAAAAAATCTATCCTTTGAAGGCATATAAGTTTATTTAAAAACCCTAAAATAATGGCTTTGGCACTCCCTTGAAAATAAACGATGTCTTCTGTTCTCTACCACCAGCCCCACCTGCACATCCTGATGTGCTCACCGCCGTGCCCCCCGTTCCTGCCCCCTGCAGCCAGGGGCCCCGCGCCAGCCACACGATTTCTTCTTTCACTGCTGTGAAATAAATACTCGGTGCCAAAGCACCCGGGGTAAGTTCTAAAACCTCACTCACCACTCCAAGCCCTTTTTTTTGCCTGCTTTCTGCTGCATCCACCCCCCACACCCTCGTCTGTCCTTGCTGGCTCCAGTGGGTGTTAAAGGGTCACCGAGAGAACTGCTCAGAGACCAGCGATGGAGGATTAATTACCACTGGCCTGTGTGCTGCAAGCAGTTGGCACGGGAGCTGGAGGAGCAAACCACGCGCTGTGTGCAGGGGAACAGAGCTGGCTGAGTTACCTGTGGCAGAAAACAAGCAAAAGGGTGAGGAGGAGAAAGTGCGTTTCCAGTGAGGCCACTCTCATGCACCAGGGTTTTTACCCTGTTACTCTATTTTGAAGATCTGTCCTTATTCTCACCTCCTATATTATCTTATATCAGGCTCTGTTACATCACAGAAATTATCTTTGTGGACCAGCGTACAGAAGAAGTCAGGACATTTAGCTCTGCAGAAGGAGCGGGACACCAGCAGCGACGCCAAAGCCCTCCCGGGACTCCTTCACGCAGATATGGGGGATCGCCCTCAGGCTCCGGCCGTTCGCAGCCGGTTGCTGCCACCTGCTGACAAGGGCCCACGGCAGCGATAAGCAGCTACTTCTCAGGCACGGCCGGCGCTCGAACGTTTTACCCTGTTTCTAAACAGGAGCATAGGAAGCACTGTCAGTCAGCATCCAGAAATACTGATCATGTCTCTGACAGCAGAAGTGAGGCCAGGCCGTACCCCACAAATGGGTCACCAACCCCCTCCCACCGGCTTCTGACTTAATAAGTGATTGTCACAACTCGAATTAAGTTTTGACTCCATTTCACCACCTCTGACAAGGACCACTGATGCTCACCGTGCTCACACAGACCAAGCTGTTGGGACTTGGTTTAGGAAGGGGCAGCAGACCTCCAGCGAAAGGGCCGAGACTTCCCTCTACCTCCAGAAGGGCACGGAGGAGGCACAATCACTCCTGGACTCAGTCACTGCCGGGTATCCAGGACAGCACCAGAGGTGAAGCTTGGCGATTCAGGGGTTCACGGTACAGATGCTTTTCCCCAGGTGTCACCCACCCCCCATTTTCCTCATATGAAGGTCAGCTGCCTGTCCCATGGGGGACTCCTCCATCATTAACATGCCCCTCTGCTCCACAGGTACCAAACATCTCTGAACGAACACTTGGCCTTAACTGCCAGTTGCAACCTGTACTGCCCTCTCACCTCTATTTACCATTACCCAGAATGAGTTAACTTCTACCTACAAACTGCTTTCCTAAGGCGTATGCCCTCAGCCCACAAAACATCACCAAGGCTTAAAAAACCCACCACTTACAGATTTTAAACGTTTTAGAATTTCTGCAAAGCCACATAAAGCAGTTGCATGGCAGGGGAAGTCATAATCACGCGTGTCAGCTCTCAAGTCACACTTCAGAAGTTCCCTGGGTCTCGGCCAGCAGCAACCGCCTGTGAGTAAAACTCTGGTCAGTGAGGTGCAAGCTTCAGAAATCATCTCGTGAACTTGGACCAGCCCCATCAGCTTCCACGCGTGGTAAGCCAGCGTGCAGTTACATTTGTCAGATACACTGTGGAAAAGGATATACTGCTGCCTCCCTCCAAGTCACACGTTTTACACTGGAGCTCTAGTTTCCATTTAGTAATTCTGCAAAAGTCGTAAGGCTGGCTTATGAAATACATTGTCTAATCCCAACTGGTCTGTCAACTGAGAATATTAGAAACTCTTACTTCAGAAGTCTCTGTGGTAGTAAAGGACATACACAGGTAAACTGATCCAGAAAACATGTGTGTGTCCTATAAAAAATTGGCACAAACATGGAAGTCAAACTAGCAAACCAAAAACCACAGTAAATTCATCTTCAAGTGTCACTGACCTTCCATCAGGTATCAGAAATGTGTGCTCTATTCTGGACTGATAAAAATCACTGTTTTTGAAAAAGGAACAGTGAAATCTTGGCATGATCTTCAGGGTTACTCTGAGCAGAAAATACAAAAGCTCATGTGTGTGTCAGTGCTCAGTACTGCAATTATCTCCATTAAGGATAAAAAAAACCCAACCTGTAACTAAATAGCTTGATTTGACAATAAAAAAGTGGTCAAGACAGATTCTTTTGACTTTGTAACTACTCTTTCTAATACAGTGTACAGATCTTTAGCTAAGCACATTTGTTTCAAATCCAACAGAACCATACTGACCACATTTCCATGTTCTGATGCCATGTGCAATTCACTTTGTGACCTTACCCAGCAGGTGACTGAGACAGAACAGGTCAATGAGCCTTTTCCAGTAGTGCTCTGCTCTTCTCAAGCTTCACAACTGTTATGGGACGCCAGCACACACCACTGGAACACTGCCTGTAAGCACTTCCACAGCTCTGTAGCTTCTTGCTCGTCAAAGAGCATCAGGAGACTGTGCTGCCTGCCTACAGAGAGTGAAGACCTGTTTGCTTAGCCACAATTACCACCTCCTTTTCTCCATAAAAAGTAACAGGCTGAACTGAAACACACTACACTTATGAATTATATAGACCTTGTGCCTGACGTCAGTCACTTCCATCCCAAGGCTCTCTGAAAAGCTCCGTGATGAAGTATCACCTCCAAGGAACAAGGAGTTCCAAGGAACTCCTAACTTGAGCAACTCTACGTACCAAGCATCACTACACAGCACCAGGAAGGAAAACTGCTTCCAATTGTTTGTACCAGGCGAATCACAAATTCAACAGTTTAAAGTGTGTTGAAAGAGGCTTGATGCATTCCACAAGGCTCCTTCCTAATAGACTCCCAACAAACTGAAACAAGGCAAGGGATTTCTGACTGCTGCTGAAGGATAACGCCATCAGGCCAGGAGCTTGCGTCCCGTTCTCTACCACCTGCAAGCAGCTCTTCAGCTGCAGTCCCCTGCTCTGCGCACGGCTTCGGAACACGTTTGTTGATTTTTCTGTATCAAGCGCATTACATCGTCACGCATCAGATGCCCGAAAAAAATGCTAACAACTCATCCAACGCAAAATATTCAGTACCTTAAGTTCAGATATCCTTACTTCCTCAATCCCAAATACTAAAAAGAAATCCGTTACGACTTTGTGACAACAGGCAAAGCAGAGGTACAGCAACTACCCTACTCAAAGCTCTTACACTTTAAAGGACTTTGAAAGTAGAAGTCTGAAAAAAAATTATCCACCTCTCTTCCTCAGTTACTCCTTACACTTTTAAGAGGTAGAGCGGGTCTGTGATCTGAAATCAAACTTTGGTCATTTTAATTATTCCACAATCCTACATTTCTTCACTTATGCAGAGGAAATACTTTCTGTTACTCAGCCAGAAATTGAAACTACCGTCACGTGTATATAACTATGAGACGTGTATACAACACCCACGAGGCGATCCCACCGCGTAATAGCCAAGGACATAGTTTAACATTAGTGTTCTCCTGCTGAGGCCATTCCGTACAGTGACCTGAACTGTTGTTCAAGTGGTAACTATTAAAAGGATCTCATATCAAAACAGAAATAAAAATCTGTGACCAGGGATGGTGTGGAACCCGAACATCATGTGAAGTACAGCTGGAACTTAAGCCCTAAGGAGGAGCTGTCTGTCACAAGCACTACTACAGGTAGCATTCAAAGTCATTAAAATATCAACTGGCAACATCAGCGTCCATTTGAACAATTTATTAGTATCCTCTTTTTTTACAAGTTTTAGAAAAAGAATCCCAGGATTTTGCCTCCTGTGTGTTTTCGCCTAGCCTCCTCGTGGTCCATGATGCCAGCTGAGGTTGTCAGAACAATGTACCTGTGAAGAAAGAGCAGATGGTTCAGTTTATCATCCTGGTCTACACCCGTGCAGAGCTGACAGCACCAACTTCATTTCTGTGCTGCAGCAGAAAAAGATCTGTTTCTGTAAGAATGGGCCTCACAGTGGTAACAACAGGCTACGAGACTGAAAAAGAAACTCCTCTCACAAGCACAACTCTGCAGCACACCAAGGACACTCACAGGCTTCTGTTCTCCAAGTATTTGCTAAGTCTCAGCGAGAAGTTTTCTTGCTCATTCCCACTGCAAAGTCAGCTCAGCTGTTGCAGCAGCAGCAACACCAGTTTCTAGACAAAGCCTGCTTCTATTTTAAGCAGACATTTTTCTTCAGAGCAGGTAGAGTTGCCATGGTGCCAGACAGCTCCTCCACTCCGAGCACTCTGTCTCTCAATGTTTTGAACACCGAGCACTGATGCAGATGAAGATCAGGAGCTGGACTGACAACCAAAGCAGCCTTAGTCACTGCTGATGCCAACGTCTGGATTATCAGCATCCTTCATCCACACAGTTTTGTGTCTGAGAACCTCTCGTCCTACCACTCTATAAATACTCTTAAAAATGTGACAACACATGCTAATAAGCTCTACAGGTAGAGCTAAAGCAAGCAGCCTGAAGAACAGCGAAGACAAGGAACTGTTAATCCTGTCTTTGACGGGACAGACCAGCCGAGCCCCTGAAGACTCCTCTAGCTCTGTCATCCTGGTGCACTGAGATTTCACTCAGTCAATTTTGGGAAGGAAAAATACGCTGCACAGTAGTTAAGATTTTCTATGCTGAGAGTGTCTGTTCGGCAGAGGCTCCAAGTCTCTCATCACTTAATATCTAATCAATTCATACGTGGTCAGGAAGTTTAGGTCAAAGCCATATGACCCACCTCCATTGACTGCTAACTTAAGTAATTCCTCACCCATCTATAAATGGCCAATATTAACATTAAAACGAGTACGTGAAAAGTCCTGTTTTCCCAGTAAACTGCAGAAATTGTGAAAATAAGATTTAACAAAGCCAAGCAAAACCAGGTCCTGCCTAGCAGTGTCCCTTTAAAACTGGTTAAAAAGAGCATTTACACAGAAGATGGATTTTCAGACCATTATCTACCTCCAGACTGATCAGAGACAAAAGGTGTCAAGCCAGGCTAACACTGGCAGTACGAAACCGGAATAAACCCATCCTCACATTTTCACATACGGCATGGATTTAATTTCTCCCTACTTACCCAAACTGACGTGAAGGCAGTAGGTTGTTCTGCCACTTTTCCAAATCCTTCAGCTGAACATCAAATCTGGGACTGATTACACCACACTATAAAACAGAATTCCATTACGGACTTTATAAACTGGATTTGCACATTTGTCATTGCAGTTCACTGGATGAAGGGATTTAACAACTGCAATTACAGTATTTTTGGCAGCAAAAGACTAGGGTACCAAGAAGCACCTCCACTAGGCTTACTATGAAACAACGTTTCCTCTCAGGGAAGTTCAGTCTCCCACAGCCATTCAGCTGTTATTTCCTTGGCTTTGCCTCCTCCTCCTCATTTAACTAAGACTGCTGCTGAAGCTAAACTAACAGATTAATGGCTAGGCCTGGGAGAGCACAAAAGCATGCTATAAACCACTAAAGATTATTAAGCATCCTGTATCATCAAAGAATCCTGCGATTACTCAGGTATATTCTAATCATCATACATGGTCAGCAAAAAACACCTGTGGATTTTAATCAGGGAGAAATCATCACGCAAAAAAAAGTTAGCAAAGCTTTCAAGTGAACTGTACTCCTTCCTGACCACGACCTCTACTACCACCTCCAGGTACCTCACTGGCTCAAATTATCTTCATAAATGCCCAAGAGCAAAACAGAGCACACCGTCCTGCACTGATGAACACTTTTCTGGACCAAACAACTGTACCCTTATCACAACTATTGAGAAAAACATTCTATCCAGCTGCACTCCAGGAGATTTGTTATAAAATCACCCCAGGAGAGTTCAAAGAACACTATGCTCAAACTTGACATTACACTTATTACAGAAACATAAGACCAGTAAACTGAGTGGTGTCAAAAGTCTCTGCCTGCTACACTCAAGCAATTTTCAGTTGCAATATTCATTTGTTGTGAAGATAGTCCCCAAGATATTTTGACCAAGTAATTTTTTAATTTCTTTAGTAAAGAAGCTTAACTGAATAGTTGAGCTGGAAACAAGGATGCACAGCAAGTCATCACAGAACTAGACACCTCAGCCTTTTGAGATAAAATCATTAAAAAAATTCCCAACACACACATGAACAGTGTGAATGCCTCAGGAACTTAATAAGCACCAATAACATAAGGTTCAACTTTCCCATGCCTGCAAGTAAAGTCCATCTAGCAGCAGGAGAAAGGTTTGTCTCATCAACACTTCCACATATTAGACATCAACTGGAAAGCAACTCAGTAGCTACCTCCTAAGACAAGTCTTCTAGACACCAAAGAAACTGATAAATCACTAGGGAACCCGAAAGCCTTTGAAGAGAAACGCACAGCACTTGAAAAACAGATTTCCCTGAAAACGTGTCTTCAAGATTTAGAATTTAAAAGAAACTTAATAGCCAGCCATGCCATTATAAATCCAGGAAAATTAACAAACATCTGATAACCGCTGCTAACACCCATATTGCTTTCATTTACACAGATACAATAAATAACAACTTCTTTAAAAGTAATACTTTCAGAACTAGAGCAGACAAACATATAAATAAATAAATAAGGAGTCTCATTTAAACACCTTCCTAGAGAACTGAATTCAGGAAGACAAAGCCTACCTTGTTGAGTCTGCCTGTGAGATTGACAACAATCTTCCCAGCTCTGTGGTCATCAATTATCTCAAATTCTCCAATGTAACCTACAAAAGATCAGCAAAAAGGCAAATCAAACAGAGAACACTTAGCCGGGTTGTATTAAGGTAGCAAACTACATTGTACAACTCGTTCAAACATCTCGATTTACTTTCAGTCAAAAAGCACCTTAACGCAACAGCATACCCAGAGAGTACGGATGAGCAGCGAGGCAGCGCCGTGCCCTCTACACTTACCGTGCTTCATCATCACAGTTAAAAACCGGACGATTACTTTGGAGCACGGCCTAATGAGAACTTGGCGTTTCCCACGTTTCTCTGCATTGTTGATGCTTTTGAGAGCATCGGCTAGAACGTTCATGCGCACCATGGTGCCTGTGGGGAAGACGAGAGGCAGTCAGGAACATCGGCTGGTCAGCAGAAACATACGGAGTGCTGCGTGGTTTTTAAGGCTAATTTTAGACCTACAAGATCTAACAGTGACAGAAAGTTCGACTAAACTCTAAAAAGCATTCTTAAGCTGAAAAGCAGATCAAATCACACGCTCAAATATGCTCAAAGGATTCAGACAAGTTAGGAAACCCGACACACTTATTTAAACTCGGCTTTATCAACATGCACACATGAAGATTTAAAACCACCCATCTCAACAGCATTTCACAGGTATCACAACTTTCCCAGGTTAACTGCTTTGGACTTTAAAACCCAACTACGCAGCTGTCAGCCCTGCTCAAAAACCAGGTTGTACACAGCATTCAACGGAACAGACGCTGCTCGACTTTTCTGCCAAGCACCTGCAGGATGCAAGCGCACGACAGCACTCTGGAAACGAAACCTGGCACCGACCCGTGCGCTCCCGTCACAAGACCGGAGCACCCGGGCTCCCGCGGCGCCCGACGCGACACCTCCCGACAGAGCCGCTGCGCTCCTGTCCCGACACGGCCAGACCCCGCGGCACACGGGGACTCCACCGCCCGGCCGGGGACGCCCGGAGGAGCGGGCCCGGCCGGCTCCTGCCCAGCGGACGCGCGCAGCCAGACCCCCCCCCGGCCCGAGGGCCGCCTCCTCTCCCCAGGCCCGGCCCCCGCCCGCTGCGGTACCTCCTCCCGGGCCCGGCCGCACGCTCCTCGCTCCCTCCAGTCCGCCCGCTCCGCGGCCCGGCTCCCCCGAGCCCTGCCCAGCCCCCCCACGGCACCGGCCCGGGCCCGGCCGCCGCGCCAGCGCCCGCCCCACATCGCTGCGGGGAGCGGAGCCGCAAGCAGGAGGGTGCTTCCCCCCCGGCTCCGCTCCGGAGGCTGCGGGAAGCGCTCGGGGCGGCTCCGGCGACCCAAAACGGGCCGGACCGGTGGGACGCAGCCTCGGGGCCCCGGCGCGGCGGGCGGGGCGGGCGGCGGGGCGCGGATGGCGCCGGGAGGCGGCGGATGGCGGCCGGGACCCCGCGGCACCCCCCACTCACCGGTGCAGCAAGATGGCGGAAAAGGAAGAGGCCGGGCGCCCGAGCGGGATTATGGGAGGGCCATGGGCGCGGGGTGGCGCGCAGCGCCCCGCCGGATCTCGCGAGACTCGGCGTCCCAGTCGGGAGACGGCGCGCGCCAGGGCCGCTCACCCCCATTGGCCGAGAGGCGAGCACCGCACTTCCGGAGCGACGCCGCGGGCCGGGTTCCTATGGCAACCGCAACGCTGCGCCCGGGCGGCGGTACGGCGGGGCGGCAGGGACAAAAACCTTCCGGCCGCGGCGCTCCCCAAGCGCCCAGCACCGGAGGGCACGGATGGCCCCACCGCGGAAATTCTCCACTTGAGGGGGGGTTTAGTTATTGGTTTTTCCATCACAGAACAGAACGGGGCAGTAACGGCAGCCGTGCGGCGCCCGAGGGGCTGCCACGCCCCCAGGACAGCTCCGCCACCCTTGCCCCGTGTCCCCGCATCCGCAGGCTCCGCGGGTCGGGAGGCACCTCCCGCGGTCCGGGACCCGGCTCGCCCAACAACGCGCCACCCGAGCGCGAAGCGACCACCGGGGACAGGGTTGTCAGCCCCTGCGGCAGGAGCTGGGGGCCAGCCCTCGGCGCTCGCCAGCGCGTCACCATTTCAGCGAGCTTCTGAAGCAGCACCGCTCCCAGCGCCTGCTCTGGACACAAAAGCACCGGCACACAACTCGCTGGACGGTCACAGAGAGCACGACTTCAAGGGGTTTCTCTTTAATCTGTATTTACCTACTCGACAGTTACAACAGACACTTCAGATAGTTCATTTTAAAACAGTAAACTTTTAAAACGCTTTAACACAGGTTTTAGCATTTCAAAGAAAAAAACAAAAGTTCAGTCTTAAAAAAGGAGGGAAAGGTCATAGAAAAGCACAAACAATCCAAACGGGCTTATTTACAGAGACAAACCTAGAATATTCAAGGTGATTTTGTATACAGACAACAACATTCATAAAACCAAATGTGCTACATGACTCCGTGACAACAGCAGTTTTCAGAATGATCAGCTGCTCGGGTAAGACCCACCCTAACTCATTCTCTACAACCTCAGGGCAACGAGTTGAAGTTCACACTACAGCTAAACATCTGAGCTACAGATTTATGTATTCCAGACCCCTATGCAACAGAGCATCTGGTATATGCAACCAAAAACAAGCAAACAGACTCAGTGAGACAATGGAATCACCTTCTGCCCAGAGTTTGGGTAAGCGCCCTCAGCTGTGATCATTCCCCTTCACTCCTCATCCTCCTTCCCCAGGGATCAGTAGTAACAAGCCTCCGAGAAGCATAAGCTTTTGTACTTGCTGCAGCCACAAATTAAGGATGAGTGAAGCTAACACAGATACAGAAACACTACCACACACAACAATTCTGCTCTTTCTGGAGCTGGGCTATTTATTCACAGGGGCCTCTTAGTTTGGTGAAGACACTTAACGAGCTCCGCACATCAAAGGTCAGGATCTTTCATGTGAGATCAGCTGCAGAAGCCTGGTCAGCACAGCAAGAGACACAAACCCACAGCAGTTGGTAGAGTGACATTTTCACTTCATTACAGAGCCAATTAATAATTAAAAAAAAAAGGCCAGTGAGCAATACAACTTCTACTGTCTTAATTATACGTTAATTCTCAAAACTGTTCCCAAGGAAACCTTTTACAAGAGTGAACAGCAGTCAAGTCTTCATTCATTTTTCTTCTCCTTGTGCTTGAGAAGTTTGTTTATCTCCCTTTTAGCCATTCCAACATACTTTGTAATGATGCCATGCTGGTTTAGTCCAGGAAACAGCAACAAGAAACTCACTAGAGAGGAAAAAAAAAAGAAAAAGGAATTACTTCTGTCACCTCACAATTCCTTGCTTCTCTTAAGCCTCAGTAACTGTTTGGAAACAGAAAAATACAACCTCATGACCAAAAAAATAAAAAAAGGCCATGCTCACATAATCACAAATCACTTCAGCGAGCCTCATACCACTTCAGGCAGCTGACAAAAAAGTTACTTCTGTTTTGCCTGCTGCACACTTACCGATAAGGTAGGTCAGAAAGAGATTGTGAACTTGCTGTCCAATCCAGGCAATCACAGCAAGAGAGAAGAGCATGGTCATGAAGTACTAAAAAAAGAACAGGGAAGTTATCACAGGCCTGTTGCAAATTCTTCCCCTTCCCTTCAGCATCCGGCAACACTTCAACACTTCAAACTAACGTGAAGACACGCTTCCAAAAACTGACCCAAAGAAACCCACTTCAGCTTTATCTCAGTATCAAGAGAATGCTCCTAACTGCGCGGGGTTGCAAGTTTGAATTCGTGTATCTTGCAACCCCAGCTTTGCAGATGTGTGCCAGGCATTAAGTCACAGCTAGAACTGCTGGTTCTTGTTTTGAAATACCAGTTTATTCAGACATCTCCCTTGATAAAACACTTAAACTTCTAAGACAATAGTGATGAACACCCAGAACTTGATACCATTTTAGGCTTCTCCTCCTTCAGCGTGAAGAGACGTTTCCACCAGCCAACAATTCGGCGACGAGATTTTACCAGATTGCTGCAAATCTCATGAAATCTCTGCTGCTGCTCTGTAGTCCTTTTATTTAAAACAGATTTTTAAAAAAATAATGAAAAAAGGCACATATAAGAATTCAGTATTTCACGTGAAATTTAAAAAAAAAAAAAATATCTTATTTTTCCAGCAGTAAAAATGTAGCCAGTACTTATCCTGGCATTTGCTTCACTTTGTTTTACACTGTAACATCACTGGGCATTGTAACAGAATTGGTCACGTAATTGTTCTGTGCCACAACTCTCCTAAACTGGCCACGTTCAAACCAGAAAATCACAGATTTTAACCCAGTGCCAGTGTGATGCAGATCAGTAACACACTCCTGACAGTAGGGTGCACTGCTTTGACTTTTGTGTTGGTTTATTATTAGACAAGAACATTTATCTATTAGTCATCTTAAAGTAGACACATTAAAATTTACTTTCAACTCAAAATTTCATTGAAATAAGGTTCCTCTCCAGCTTACAGCTTTTATGTCTTGTCCTTCTTCAAATCTGTTTCTATTACATTCATACTCTCCGCATTACTACTTCATCGTATTCACTACTGCCACTCTTTCCAAACATATAATCCAATGTCCTTCTTTTAGTTCTCAGTATCTATTAATCACCAAAAACTAGTTTAGCAAAACTAATTAGCATCTTTAAAAGAGAGCAAAAAGTGTGCCCACTCCTTCGAAAAAAATCTTATTCTTCTAGAAGAGAAGGAACAACAAAGACATGCTGTAGCAGTTACCTTTCAGAAAAATAACTAAGGACATGTCTTCATTTCACCTAACTCAGAGATTGCTGATTTCTTACTAAAATAATCATTCAATTGGGGACTGCCCTGCTGGAGAGCAGTGCAGGAGAAAGGGACCTGGGGGTTCTAGTGGACAGCAGGATGGCCATGAGCCAGCAATGTGCCCTCGTGGCCAAGAAGGCCAATGGCATCCTGGGGTGTATTAGAAGGGGAGTAGCAAGTAGGTCAAGAGAGGTCCTCCTGCCCCTCTGCTCTGCCCTGGTGAGGCCACATCTGGAATATTGTGTCCAGTTCTGGGCCCCTCAGTTCAAGAAGGACAGGGAGCTGCTGGAGAGAGTCCAGCACAGAGCCACAAAGATGGTGAAGGGAGTGGAACATCTCCCTTGCGAGGAAAGGCTGAAGGAGCTGGATCTCTTTAGCTTGGAGAAGAGGAGGCTGAGGGGTGACCTCATTAATGTTTATAAATATGTCAAGGGGGAATGTCAGGAGGACGGAGCCAGGCTCTTTTCAGCAACATCCACTGACAAGACAAGGGGCAATGGGTTCAAGCTGGAACACAGGAGGTTCCACAAAAATATTAGAAAAAACTTTTTCACAAGGTGAAGGGTGCCAGAGCACTGGCACAGGCTGCCCAGGGAAGTTGTGGAGTCTCCTTCTTTGGAGACATTCAAAACCCGCCTGGACGCGTTCCTGTGCGCTCTGCTGTAGGTGGCCCTGCTCTGGCGGGGGGGCTGGACTAGATGATTTTTTGAGGTCCCTTCCAACCCCTGACATTCTGTGAATCTGTGTCAATCAATACTTGCAAGTCAGCTACCCATTTTGATGAAGCTCATAATTTATTTACACTCAAGAAACTGCTTTAACTCAAGCTTTCCTCACCATTTATTAGAGCCAAAGATCCTGGGTGCAAGAGCAGGAACAAGATAATCAGCCAAACAGAGGAACATAACGAAACAGGAGACGCCTGAAAGCACTGATGGGTCCAAGTAGTAGATCATCCTGCAGAAGGAAGGGAACAGAAATGATTCCTGGATGCTCAGACTGCTAAATACCAGACTGAGTCATGCCTCCAGACTGGCTCAGGACTTCAACACAGTTCACCTACCTACCCGTCAGCCCAACCCGATTTGCTCTTATTGCTAATAAAAAGAGGTTTAAGTACTTGAACACAATTACAAAGAAATACAGATTAAAAAATACTATTTTCTCAACATATTAGGTAAGAAAATGCTACAATAGAGCAAGCATAGTACAAAGTTCTGTAGCAGTAAAAATTCATCGTTACCCTTCTCAGCATCTGACATGGAGTGATGTTAGCACTGACCCCTCGGGGAATGAGGATGGGTGAGTGAACGGATGAAATTACCAGGCAGAGTGCAAGCCCTGACCTTGCTGGTTCTTAGAACTGAGTCACAGAATTCAGATCCACTATGGGCTGCCTTTGCTTCGCCTGACCTGGGAGAGCTAACCCACCCCGTTCTGGGCAAGGAGCCACACATCTCCACCTAGGACAGCGTCGTGCCCTTCGAGATGAAGCGTGTCATCAGCCCAACACAGCGGGGCGGCCACCAGGCAAGAACCAGCTTCTCCCCTGGGTGTCTGTGAACGCTCAGCTCTGCCCAGTGCTACTGCTTTGCACTTTACAGATTTTCCTGAACGCTGAAGTAATAAAAGAAATGACATAATCTACTGCAGGGTCAGGCTTTCTCTACATCTGGCACAGTGCTACTGTGCTGAACGTTCAAGTCCTCTTCTGATGAAGGACCAATCCAGAATCTGAAGCAGTTATCTCTAATTCCTTCAAGTGTTATTCAACACAAGATCTTTCCTGCTATTATCACAGAAGTCATAACAGAATATGCTAAAGTTCATGCAATTGCTTCTTTTTTTAAAGCTACTCTTCAGTTTCATTTGATTTCCATCCTCCTCACCCCCTTGTAAGACCATAAAATCCATATTACCCAGAGGACCACTCATCCTTACCTCACCTGGTTCAACATTTACTTTTGTAACTCCCTTCTTACTCTAAAAATCCACGCAACTGGCAAACTCCACAGCTGGTGTGGACACTCATCTGTACAGGCAGGTTGGGACCATCATAACTATTACCCTGTTGTGTAAAAGCACGTGCAGGTGCCTGCAGCAAACCAGCTCTGTACTGCCAGTCCAGAGACAGGCAACATGCTCCCAGCCTGCTCACTGACAGTTACCTGCAGTCTCTCCTTTTCTTCCTTTCTCAAAGGACAGAACAGAGAATGTAAAAACCAAGCTGTGTGAAACTGATTGAATTCATCCTACCCACCACACAAAACATGCAGAACAGGAAAGCCTGCCCTACAGAAGCAAGTTGTCCGTAATGCTGCTGCTTTGGGGAAAAAAGCCAAAGGAGATAACCAGATGTGACTAAGAAGCGGGATACAAAGGGTGAGGGTAGAATATGCACACGTTGAAGGACTTAAAGCTCAACACGGTAAAAAACTACAGCAACCACTGCTGGCAAACAGCTCTTGCAGAACGCACAGCCCCCCACTGAGCAGGATTTGACTTGTGCGCTTCCTCTTCTCAGTACTCAAGGTTTTTCTTTTCTTTTCAAGTTCAAGTTCATACACATTCAGAAACACAATCTGGAGTAAGAGCTGTCCTATCACATTTTCAAAGACATCCTCCTTATTCGCTCCCTAGGTTTGCTGCCAAGCATCAAAGCGTAATTGTGTTCTAGGCTCTCTCCACAAGCTACTTACAGAAAAGAAAAGGAAACAACACTCATCAGTGCCAGAGGAAACCAGGCTCTCTCCCAGCGAAGAACTTTATCAGTCATCAAAATCACTTCTCCCCATCCTTGCAACTGCTCTTCCAAGCTGGCAGTTTCTGCAGCCTACACAGAAAGGGAAGAAAATTCTTTCATTACTAACAAAACTGTCAAATTAATTATCACATTCAAAGTAGCAAAAAAAAAAGTCAAATTAAAGACCCTAGTTACAAAATTTTCTGAGTAATTAAATTACTAATAACATTGTAAGTATTATACTATGTTATGACATTGCAGCAGATTGGAATGTAGCAGTGTTACTAATAGCAGCCTGCCTCTGTCAAGACAACTATTCTAAGTTCTTCTCCCGCTGGGCCAGGTTGAAAAAGCTTAAGTCGGCTTTTGTCAGCACCATCTTCAACCCAGAGCCCATCCATCAAGTTGGCCTTTTATTAACCAAACAACACGAAGTTTCCACAAACATTAACGTTTGCTCCAGAAGGGGTATCCCTCCCAAACACCGCAGGTATTTTTGGTAACACAGTTCCCACGTGCTTTTTCTGTGGAAGCTGGGACCTGCCCTCCAGGCCGCGGTACCGGCAGCTCCTCTGAGCGTCTCCCAGGCTGCAGGAAACTGCCCCGACCAGCAACGCCCCCATCGCTGCCCTTTGTCAGCTCCTCCGCACGCTCTCACAGCTCTGCCCCATCTCCCACAGCAGCCGCTTGCCATTACAGAGATAAGCACACGCACCGCAGAACCGCAGAAGACTCTGGGCTGGAAGGGACCTTAAAGATCATCTCGCCCCAACCCCCGGCCAGGGGCAGGGACACCCCACACCGGGCTGCTCACAGCCCCGGCCAGCCCGGCCTCCAACACCTCCAGGGATGAGGCATCCATGGCTTCTTTGGATTTATTACAGTTTTCAAGCATCCCAGCCCACTCTTGACAACATTTAAGCTCATCACCAGCTCCCGCCGCTCTCCCGCACCCTCGGCCGGTGGGAGCCGCCGCCAAGGGACGCCGAGACCCGCCGGCCCGGGCCGGACCTGACGGGGAGACTCGGGCCCGCCGGCAGCGCCACACCCGGGCCCCAGCCCCGCCAAACCCCCCGGCACGACCCGACCCCGGCACGGGAGCCCTCCGGCGGCACAGGCGGGCCCGGGGAGGGCGATCCCGCCTTGCACTCGCCCGGGGGCCGGGGGCCTTCGCCTGCCGCCGCCAGGCCCAGCTCCCCGCCCGCCCCAGGGCCGAGCGGCCGCCGGCCCTGTCCCAGGAGCACCGCGCCACCCCGTGCGGGGCGACCGGCACCGGCGCCACCGCCCTCCCTCACCAGCTGGTAGACGCTGTTGTTGTCTCCCTCCGCCATCTTGCACCGCGCCCGCACCGCCCCCTCCCGCCCAGCGCCGCCGCCCTTTATAGCCTCCGCGGCCCTTCTTGGCACTCCGATTGGCCTTCTCGAAACTCAGCGCGGGCCAATCCCAGAGCTCCTGCCGCGCCCCGTCGGCAGCCGGTTGGCTGCTGGGATTTGAACGGCAACAGCCGCCCAATCAGCGTCGGGCTTCTGCGTTTCCGTGCCCCTCTCTCCGTCGCAATGCGACTGCGGCCGCAGCGGGCGCGGGGGCGGCCCCGCCCGGCGAGGGGGCGGTGGGGCCGGTGCTGGGGCGGGGCCGGGCCGGGCCGGGCGTTGCGGCGGGGGGCGCGCGGGACCCTCGGCGGAGGCAGCGCCCAACGGTCGGTGCAGGAGCGGTAACGGCGTCTCCTACCCGCGGGGGGACCTTTTGTTTTGTTTTAAAAAGCGAGGCCCGTGTAACCGCGGTTCCTAGGAGGGGAATAGCGAGCAGCGGATGCGCTGTCTGAAAACGTTCCCCTGTTTTACTGCCGGGTGCGCCTGTTCCGTGAGCCAGGCAGCGCCCTCCGGCAGGGAGCGCGTCAGGGCCGACAGATAACCCGTTAGTGCTGAAAAACGGCACCGGCGGCACTCGCCGACCGGCGTCCCAAAGTTCATTCGTGGCGCACGGCGGCGCGAAGCAGCTGCGGTGCCGGCGGCAGGAACCCGCGTCCGCGGCTGCGAGCCCGGAAAAGGCTGAAACAGCGTCACGGGCCGGTTCTGCGGGCATCGCCCCTGCCCGCCCTCCCCGCGGTACCTGACCTGTCCCGCAGCCCCGTCGCTTTCAGGAGCTGCAGGAGCGCGGGAATAGACGCAGGAGAAGGGAGACAAATACTTTTTTTCTGACTCAGCTTCCTAAATGTTTCCGTCACGCGTGTCAATGAGCTCAATCACAACCCCCAGGGTGTAATGCAAGTCCAAAGGGAGGGCAAAGAAAACTTTGTTTCTGGCACCAAACCCACGATGCTGCTCCAACCCAGCTCATCAGCGGCAGAGACCTAAAAAGAGAAGGACTAAGGATGATAACGTCGGAGCAGAAGCATGGCTGTACTGAATAGCTCAGGACTTTACAGGGTGCTCTGCACACTCATTTGAGATTGTATGTAAAGGATAGACACTTTACTGAGCAACTTTCACATTCACTTATGTGTTGCCGAAAGCTAAGAGTATTTCTCTGTATCATTCTGCTCTTAAAAATGGAGTCCACCCTCAAAATCTGTAATTTTTGCAGAGCAAAGCCCAAACAAAAGCTAATTTGACAAGGGAGTGATGCCAGCAGTAACGCTGATTAGCCTTCTGAGGAAGCACAATGCGTTGCTGCTTCTAGGAGTTATTTGCGGTACGCTGTGGAAACTCCCTCTCTGGCTACTCACTGTGATGGGCCGGCTCCTGGTTTCATCCATTTGTGTGAGTCTCGCCACAAACCCACAAGCACTTACAGAGATCCATTATCTCCCAGCCAGTCTCCCAAATGCCAGTTCCTGCGTCAGTCCACCGCCGTTAGAGCTTTTCTCCCAGCCAAGAGGACCCGGGGAGGTGCAGCTCCCGTACGTTAAGTGTTTCTCTCTAACTCAGGGGGACAGAGGGAGCCGTGAGCCTCGGACGGTGGCCATCACGCAGCAGAGAACACAGCACGAGCCCCTGCAGAGCAGCCGGGCTTTCTGAAGCACCACGTAAAATGAAAAAATGTGTGCATGCATACATATACATTGCATATGTTCATAAATTCAGCTGACAAAATCAGACTCCTAACGTAGAAGGCAGAAGAGGGGAACCGCAGCAGCTCAGCACGTGGAAAACCTTTTTGTCACCTCCCACACGTTACCTGAGCTACACAGCCCGGTGTTTTCTGTTTTCTTCAATGTATGACACAGATCGTGCTGCAATGTGATGCTTTCTTCTGATGCTAAGATTTCCTCTCAGCAGATGCACAGAAAATTAAGTGCCCAAGCTAACTTCAAAGCACCTTTAAAAGGAGCAGCTTAATTGTACACTTAGAACAGACACAGAGAGAAATTTTACATGTTTCATGTAAACACTCCTGTTCCACGTTAAACACCTCCACCCGTTCATCATACCTAATAAATGCATCTCAAACTTTTTTCCTCTGCTATAATAAAAAAATTAGCCTGATGGATAGCAAACGTGCTCTAAGCAGCTCTGCACCTAAGTACATACAACAGCACTTTTAGGCGATTTCTGTATCTTCAATTAAATTAACAAAAAATGTTAGCAGTATACTTAAGAATAACCATTTTCCACTAAAGAGAAAAAATGCACATGATAACTGGGTACTGTGTTAAGAAAGTAAAGGATGGATGGCACTTGTCATCTTAAATTTTTTCCTAGTCAAATTCTTTAAGGCATAAAGGGGTGTGCCTGCTAATTTGACGAAAAGCTTTGGAAAAAAAAAAAGGGTAAAAAAAGAAAAAAGCAAAGAAACCTTTGAAGTACTTGAGTGTACCAAAACAGAACAGCCAAATGTACTAACACAGAACACTCTGGTGAATAATTGAAGCAAATTAACATTAAGGGCTACAGCATTCAGAAACACGCAGCTTTAACCAATCCCCTCCAGTATTTCTGAAGGAATATTTTTATATGGCACTTTTCACTCAGATACCAAAAGTAGGACAAATATTATTTGCCCACTTTATCTGAGGGTGGGCCACGCTCTGTGGTGTCACAGGGCCAGGGCTGGAGGCTGCTGCAATTCCCAAAAAGAAGTTTGTGCAGTGGAACACCCTCCTCTGCCGCACAGGGAAACCTCACACCAGCGCTTTTATAGAGGTCTCACTCATTTTCCCTTGGAAAGCTAGCTCCCATCCCTTTACGTCTGATTTATATGGGAGACTTGAGCCTTTTCTAGATAACTTGAAAAATTATACAAAAAGTATTACTACTTAGACCAACTGAAGGCAAAACTAATTGTTGCAAAGGTAAAATGGACCAAAACAGTTAACTGCACACATCTGTTGTAATTTCAGTTTCAGTTTTATTAACATGCCACTACTATTACTCAACTAAAATAACCTAAGATACCACTAACATCTTAGATGTAACCCATCTGGCGAATCAGTGCTCACGTCCTCACTTTACAGAAGGGGGGAAGAAAGATCAAGGCAAACAAGTAATAACTGGATTTTGAAAGGGCTAAGAGCATCTCAACCACCACCCTACACCAATGGCAGGGAGGCAGCAACTTAAAACTGGTGAGCATACTTTAAATTGGACTCTGAGAAATTAGGCAATAGCCTGGTCCCCCAGTTAACATTTACTGCAGTGCAGCATCATGCAAAACTCATCAGTTGGTTTGTCTATATTTACAAAGATTTGATTCCTGATTTGCACTATTCTAGGTGTCCCACTGCAGAAAAAAAAGTAAATGTCTCAGTTTTACTGGAAAAAAAAAATGAAGTAACCTTTTGTCTTTAGATTTTAAAAGATAATGTGTTTCATATAATGTAACTAATGCAATCTTAGTTAATATGCATGATGCACACAGAAAATCTGCACTTTGGGTTTAACCAAGACTGCACCAATTTGCCATATTGACATTTACCAAGAAAAATGCATCAGCACACAAAAGCTGACAGTCCCACTGTCAGCATGAGCAGTCACCTTGGCATTCGTTACACAGGTTTCAGCCTCTCTAGGATCCTGCTCTAATTACGGATTTGTTTTGTATGTTTGTATTAGGCACTTCATTCTCCCCTGTATTTTTCCACAACCACAACGTAGTTCTGCATACAAGGAAACTATGAATGCATATTCTTTTTCTTTAAAACTTTATTAAATTATGCAGTAAGAACCCATCTCCACACAAGTGTTTCATTTCTGGATAGCAGAGGTATAATACATGAGCCACAGGTGAGTGCATTACCCCTCCCTTCCCCCCAGCTTCCAAGAAATAAAACAGCATGTATAATACACTGGTGTCACTATGGTACTCCAAACAGATTGCTCATAAGGTTATTTTTAACTGGAGAAAAATAAAAAGGACCAGCAGCGTCAAGTGTCTTGTTCTGCACATGAATGTTCTTCACCGCAACATCCCAGCACCACCTTCCTTGCGACGCGCGGCGTGGCCGAGGGCTCGGGAAGCGACTGCAGCAGAACACACCCGCACGGGCAGCGGTGGAGAGAAAGCCGGTGGCTTCCCTCGGGTTAAGCAGGCAATCAGAATGCAAAAAAAGGCCATGTGTCTGTTGGAAAGTCTTACACTTCAAAGTGCATGTCCGTGAAAAATTGGCAACAGAGGAGAAAGTGAATTCTAAGACCTACTGAGGAGGCAGAGCAGTCAGCACAGTGCAAACACGGAAAATAATACAACTTTGTCTATTACTGAATTTCTGCTATCTGAAATTACCAGCCAAGCTTTCTACTCAGATGAACTGCTGCAAATCCATTCAGTTAAACGAATTTTCATGCCAGTGGGCTTGGCTCAAATCCTTTAATACTCAGATTTTGATTGAAAAGATGCTGTATTTGAAGTGTGGTTTTATTCTGAAAAGTGACTAAAATGGCATAAAGGACCTTCCCACATCTGTTTTTCAGCAACTGTCTGTCATGAATTCTCCAAGTTTACAAAAGAGAAACTTTTTAGACAGCTACGCAAATCCATCTGGGTTGAGAACACCAGTGTGCATTTCTGCTTTAGCTATCAGCACCTGTAAGATTCTGTAATTGTAACTGAATTGTGTTAGGTTTATTTGATCTAAGGAAGTTGCCTTTTCCTACGAGTGTCCCACCTCAAAAGGGAGTAAGAAGTCTTTCAGGCAACCAGCAGGCAAGCAGGATGTCACATCGATCTGAATAAAATGATGACATTTTTAGAGAGACTTTTCTGACCATAATCACACTTTGAGTGTGGAATTGATTAAAATAAACCAAACCAAACTCAATCTTGGTGGAAAATTCACTATGGATGCATTATTGAACAACCATCTATAGAAATAATATGGTAAAGGAAAATTACTTTTCAGAAATCTTTACAGATCTAGCTGAACAAAAATTGGAGTCTCCTTCATTTCTTGGATTATATGCATACCCCTGTGAACTGAAGCAGTATCATTTACAAGTGTAAACTAAAGTATCAGGAAAGTAAAAAGCATATCACTCTACCTCCACCAGAACATCACTTTATTGTTTATCTGTCATCAACAATGTAAAACTCTACTAGATACTCTATCCTGGTTTTTAAAAAGGTAAAGATTACATCGGATTAGCTACGTCGTACGAAAGAAACTACAGCAATCACAGTAGAATGAGATTGGAGGGACAATTTGAATTACAAAAAAGTGTACACTGCAAGCAGAGGGAAGTGCACATTAAATCAAATGCTTGTAGGATTCATTACTTTTAAATGCACAGTGACAATTTTGAGAAACTGTACATAACAGAATTACAGAAATGACTTTAAATAACCAGAATTACATTTTGCATCTGACCATCCAACTCAAGTAATCCATTGATGTTCTATATTTTCAGTGCTTTTGGAAAATTTGTTTACCAAACAAAATTTAAGTTGTTAATTTGACTAAACTGTGAAGTAGAAGGATCGAAAGAAAAAGTATATTGGAAGTACGCCTAACCTACAAGAATAAGCCGAGAGGGGTGTATGCAAGGAGAGGCTGGGAGGGAGGAGAGAAAGGAAAGAGGAAAGGGAGGAGAGAACAAAGGCTTCTTCTTCTATCTCAGAAGTTCTTCCAATGCAGCGTATATCTGATGTACAGCTCTTTGCTTTCAGTCCATTTCTGAAGTTTACATTTTGTAGCCTTTTTTCCGTACTAACTGGTCGACTCAACCAGCACTGTTGCCACGCAACAAGAGTAACAAGAATCTGAATGCGTCAAATCTTCCCTTGCTGTGATTTCTTCACGGCCCCATTTTTTCCGTTTTTCTTTGAACAGGGTTCGGTGTTTCCTGAATTGTTCACAGGGTCAGGTGGAATTGAGTTCCAAATCACTCTGCGGTTTGTAGCATCCCGATTTCTTTCTGCAGCTAACCCCCAGACACGTTTGCAGTTCTTCCATGGCAGAAAGACAAACCGTGTTGCTCAAGCGGTGAGCTTTCACCCTTGACCGTGGGGGTTGCAGACCATTGTGTTTAGCGTATCCCTGAGTGCAGCTATCCTGCAGGATTCACTTCCCAGTGCACCGAGATTTCCTAGGTTTCCTCAGATTAAGCCCCAGTGTGCATCACCACCGACTGTGGTGCGGCTACGGATGCCTGAGGCCGAGTTGATTCTGGTGGATGTCTGACCTCGCTGAACCAGACCGATCGGCTTTCTCCCTACTCATACCCAGGCAGTCCAACCTTCATACAGCTGAGCCAAGTTATCTAGATTAGTTGCTTCCTTAATCACAAAGTCAACCTATTAAAAAGGTCAAACAAGTAATTAAAAGCAAGCCGGGTTTTTCAAAGCGCTGAAGCGATCTTAAAAATTGCTGTTGAATGTCTCCCGCAAGCACAGAATTTCAGTGAAAAAAATACCTACGGCAGCTGTAAATATAATCTTAGGTAACTTTGCGCAGTCCACATAAACGGGAGTTCGTACTGCAAAGGCTAAAAAGTTCACACGTCATCTCATTTGTAGGCCCTATCTTGAAAATAGTCCCAGTAACCTCAAACCTACTGGCTCCCCTGAGCAGTTTCCCAGAGGCAGGAGCGTGCTTGCATTGCGCTTGTAAACACAGACAGGTGCTGTCCTCCAGACAGCTCTACAGATCTCCCTGGTTATCAACAGCTGTGTAACAAATGTCAGCTTACTGACACAGAACACAAGGCGATTTTATCCAGTTCATGAGTTTATATAACCTACAATACAGGGAACAACAGCATTTGATAAGAGAGATGAATGCAGCAACACACGGCAGCAGCACACCTCCGTCTGTGCTGGAATATAAACCGTACATCTTGAGGGGACCCCGCGATTCACAACAGGATTTTGGTCTTTAAGGCACACTGCAGCGCACATACACGGGTGCTTACTGCCAAATAGTTAAAGCAAGGACTCGTACTGGAACTTCACTATTTCCAACTCACCTGTTCAGCAACAGACATTCTCCTGTTGGGATCCACATCTCGGCCCTCTAACTTGGCTTTGACCCGCTTCCACACGCTAACTGCATATGAATTCCTTTCCTGCACAGCTGAAGGTACAAAATAAAATTAATTCAATTTTACATTCTTGCACAGAAGCCCACTGAGATATTTGGGGGTTTTTTTGTTGTTGTCAGTGATGGGGTTTTTTAAGCTGCCTTTTTTTTTTTTTAAGCCAAGTATTTACCTTTTCCTGTTTTAGGGTCCCTGGCTGTCTTTTTGGGACTACAGGCAACACTTTTGCCAGTTCCCGGGACTGTGCTTGGAGGAGTATCTGCTGATGTGGCAAAATTTTTCTGAATTAGCTTTCTTGCATTCTGCGACATCACCTCTGGCTGAGTTTTCTGCCCTGTATTGCTACGTACAGCTGTAAGGAAAGCATAAAAGTGCATCATGTATTCAAAATAATACATTATAAATGCAAGAAAAAACACAATTAAATGGGTATCAAATGCAGCGATCAGTACAACTGCATTTTAAACTTGTATTTTAAACTCTGCACCAGTTCTCTCTTCAGTCTTCTAGTTTCCTGATTTCTTTCACTTCATAAACAAGAGGTTTTGTTCCATTGCAACACATTTACATTAAGCAAATTTTTATGGGCTCTTTTAACCTTTACTTCTATAATTTTGTACGGCAGTTATAAACTGCAATTCTTGTTCTTGACAGAAATCAGGAACTTGTGCTTAGACCACATATTTACAGTAGAATAATCCATCAAATAGAAAGAAATCCATGCTCATGGGAAACTTTATTCATGTTTTTAATTTTAAAGTAACGAATATTTTGCAAACGTGACTGCATTTGTAGGGTTTCAGGATTAACTCCAGAGTCATCATTAATTTTAATGGTAATTTCAACAGAAATTACACTTCAGTTGACATACATCCCAATGCATTCTATGCCTTCTGGGCTTTGTGGAGTGAATCCAGATTTCAGTGTCTATTCAAAGAATGTGATCAAGCACTCAGTATTGTTATGCTCCATCACTTGAATTTTATAGGCTTTTATAGTCTTATAGATATTGCCTGTATTTCAAAATTTACCAGAAGTTACAATTTCCACTCTAGTATCAATTTCTGATGTTTTAATGCTTGTACTTGATTCCAAGTGTTACCTGCAGCAAAGGTTGGCTGATATGGAGCAGCTGACGTTGGGCTGGAGCATTCATTTGATGTATCCGTGACTAAGGGTGATGCAAAACCCACTAGATTATTGTAGACACTAGGAAACACAATGGAGTTGATAAACATTCATACAACTACTTGAAAACTCAGAAATCCAAATTTTGCAAAAAGATTGCTGCATTCTAAGACAACCTCCAAGCCAGTTCCCCATGCTCCGTCTCTGTCACGTACAAGCAGGTAGGCAAAATGCCCTCATCTACAAGAAGGCAACTTTCTTACCTTTGGCTCTGAGTTTTTAGTTCTTTCAAGGTGGGAGTTATTTCCTGCAGCATTTCAACGTGTTCCTGACTGCGGACTTGACCCATAACCTGAACTAATGTAAACAAAACTGTCTGAATATTATCTTGCCATGACTTATATTCACCCAGGAACTGCCTAACACTATTCTCATAGGGAACATCTTCGCCGTCTGCCAAAGCTGCTTCTTCATCCTGTAACAAAGATGTTAAAAAGGGTAACTATATGCTATACTTTGGCTAAGAGAATAAAGTTGAGCATATCCTAGCCTTTTCAGCCCCTCTGTTTGTTGACTACAAATAATCATAATTTCCACTAGTTACATTTCAAGATAAAATGTTTTACTGATTAAAAATGAACAGTATTTGTAAACAAAGAAAATGTTTCAACCAAGTGAGAGAAAAGGTTTAATTCAACCTAAACCTGATTAGCCTAACTCTTGAAATAAAGCTTTAGGAATTCTTAGAGATGAAATTAATTTTATGTCTTGAACTCCATAAGCATGAACACATTTCACTGTTTCCCGATACTTTAAGAAGCACATAGTTACAAGTGGTATTTTTCTTAAACTATACTGACATGATTTTGAGGAATAAATCTAATGATGTTTCAAACACACCTTTGCCATAGCTTTCAGTAGATGTTTGACATCTCCAAGTTGTCTGTTATGACCCGTGAGCACAGTTTTAATAGTATCCACCAGATTCTGAATTGTTTCACAAACTGCTTCTATTTGCTGCTCTCTTTCTGTTTGTACTGTTCTCTGGGTAGATATTTCCTGGGTCAACTGCTTGTGAGCTGAGTGAAGCCATTCAGAGCTGCCAATAGGATGTTCAAGACCGGTGCCCTAAAAATAACAGAAACATATTTTGATTCTGTATCCAGAGATAAAATTCAATTACTGTGTAGATGCTACTGCCAAGCGTTCAGTAGCTGATGGAATAAACTCTGTGATCCACAACTCGCCGTAAGATCTACATAACATAAATGCAGACCAAAAGACAAAATTGAGAACTCATTACAGCAATTCTATATAATGTTATGTATTCTGCTTTGACCTTTACTTACCACTCTCTGAAGCAGGCGAAGCTCCAGTTCGGACACTGAACTGTTGAACTGCGATGCAAACGAGCACATTTGTTGACAGCGTTTGAGAAGTTCAAATAACGCAGCATCAAGATTTAAGGCTTCTGCTGTTCTAGTGCGTAAACTTTCAAAATGAATGATATTACTGCAGAGGAAAGTTACCTGAAAAACAAAGTAAGAGTGAGAAACTTTATTCCAATTAAACTCTCTATTAAACGAAGTGCATTTGTTCCATGTTCTTAGAAGGGAGGATTTTAAATACAACAATAAAGCTACTCTGTTACAGTAGCAGTATCACTTCATCCAACCCTGCAGCAATTCTCTTGGAGATTATTCATCCTGCTTTTACAGCAGGATTCCCAGAAGCATTTTGTTATCTACGTTTGCTCTTCAGCTGCTGAGGAGGAAAAATATCTTCTACATAAATCTCAAGTATGAGGTGAAGACTGAACACACTCAGCAAGTCACTAGTACTAGTGTTAGGTACAGTACCTGACTTGCTCTTTGACTTTCTTTCAGTACAAGGTTTCTTCTTTCAGCAATAGTGGCATCAAAATCCTGCAAGACTGGTGCCAGTGCAGGATTAGCACCTCCTGCCCATTTTAAACGCTGCTCAATACTTGCTTCAAGTGCCGCTAGTTTCTCCTGCATTGAGGAAGAAAACGATAGATATAGCTAATCCAGACTGATAACACATCATCTGAAGTCTAACCACCTAACTTAAAAAAAATCAGACATACAATACGCATGCAGACACAATCTTACACCCATATATATATAAAAGAATTCACAATTGACAGATGTTAGCTTATGTTGTTCAAAGGTTTATTTTGAGCACACGTCACAACTGGATTTGATTGTTAAGGAAATAGTCACCTATTTAATTTTTAACCCACCAGGGGCAGGGGCAAAGTTAAAAAGTAATCGCATTTCTAGACTAAAAATGGGAGTCCTGAATTATAATTACAAACAGCACCTTCACAACTAAAAAGGAAATTAAAAATTCAAGAAGTATTCATTTTAAAAAATTAAATATTTTATATTATTGATACCCAAAAGTCTAAAAAGCTGAGCCAAGCCATAGCACACAGAAACCTTTACACACAGAATGACTGATTTGCCCAGATCTACAAAGAAAGCTTCTGGCAGGTAAGGATGATCTACATCAGATAAACAAAGAACAGGCGCATGATCAGCCTCCAGAAGGAAAGGTACTTTAACATATCTGTATTTTTGCTCATAAAACAAATTTACTGGCATTTTAAAAAGAATATTTTGTATGGGACAGCTAAATCAAACAACATAACAGTATATATCAGATAGACTGAAAGAGATCAATGATAATACCACTAAATCTGTGCTTTGATAGCGATAACATAATCCGGCGGTGGCAGATAATTCTGCCGTTTGTGCTAAAGTCACATTCCAACACGCTGCTGAACAAACCTCCCCAAAATAGCGGTACCTGGACTGTTGCAATTGAAGCTTCGATCTGACTGAGAGTGTGAAGTTTCTTTTTCATGCTGGCAAGAATTGCAGAACGAGGTGGAGGAGTTACAGAAATAGCTTGTGGGCGACTGATGAGGAGATCTTCATGCTGCCACTTTAAGAAAATAATGGGAGCACTTGATTATCAGTATTGTTCAGCACAAAACACTCTGCCTGACAAACAGCAATTCTAGTACTCTGGGAACTCTGTAAGTAATGGCATTTTAAAAGGACTAGGTGTCAGGCAATACTGACACACTTAAAAGTTCTAAATTATTAGAGAGTGTTAAACTATTTTAAGTAGTTGTAAACTATGTTTTGCTGGCTTGGATATTAATACCACTAATCAGTCACTAATTAAGTATACATGATTTACACACATATCCTCAACCTAGAGGCAAACCCACCAACATTCAGAAACAATTCACTTGTGATGCATGAAAATCAAAATAATTTTGCTTACCAGTCTATGAAATCCTTTACTAACCGATATGGAGAAAGCCTTTACCCTAGACCTACAAATTACTACAAAATGAAGATCAATGATACTACACTACAACTGGATACCAGCATATAGTTTAAGGTACACAATAGCATTTATGTAAAGGCTCAGAACAACATTTTCAGGATTGAAACTGCTGCTATTTGCATTCTTTCATGAGGCAAACAGCATAACAAAGAGACAGTTAATGAATTAAAACTTGGAAGGAAAGGTACTGGATAGCATTCAACAATGCATGCCCTCTGTTTTAAGTCATCTCCCTCCTTAAAGTCACAGTCTGCTTGAAAAAAGGCAGAGACTGGGACAACATAGCCAGTAAGAAAGCCAGTGAATGACTCTTCTAATAAACGATTTAATGATTATTGAAAAAAACATGTATCGCCTCAAAAAAGAATTCACATGTTGCCACATTTCTGTCTTATAAAGCAGCTAGTCTGCAACAGAAGCCAACTGTAATACTTTTTTCCCATATACATTTACAGAATAATTTTAAGCCAAAATATATTCTCAAGTCTGTTACAAGACCCTAGGGCTCATTCATCAACATAGGAAGTTCTTCTTGTCCTCAGACACCGTCACTGAAGCACTTTCCACAGACAATTTGAAAGCAACACGATGCCTTGTGGTCTTACCTGGAACATGGCAATATGCAACTGTACTCTCTGAAGACTGGTCTTGCAAGAAGAAATACTGGTTTCAAGCCTGCGCACTAGGTCATGCTTCTTCCAGGCTGTATCGTACGAACTAGCTAATACTGTTGCCCTGTTCATGACCAACTGCGAGAACTTGCCAATTTGGATGTTGTGCTCCACAGCCTTCTTGCACAGGTCGTCCACAGAAACTTTGCTTTCTGCTCCAAAGTCTTTAGCCTCTACCTGAGCGATGATATCGACACCCAAAGCACTGATAAAACTGCACAGAGTAAGTCCCAAAGCTTGATTTGGAAGGCCAATTAAAAGCTGTCTCACAAAGTCAGCTGTGAAAGCCTTGATTGGTTTGGCCATTTGGTCTTCACTAAAACAAGAGTTTCTGTACAGGGTTTTCACATTGACAATTTGAACAGGTCCATTTACTGCACTCTGGTCTTCAAGTGAACTGATTCCTTTTAAAAGAAAGAAACGATATTTCTGTTACAACCATTTGTTGTGTCTAGAAAAGTATTATCTGGCTTATAAACAGTAAGATTACAGGAATTAATCTTTCACTTCTGCATGCTTGCCATATTACGAAAGGTAAGTTAAGGAAAGGTAAGTAAAAGTGACCACTGCACACTCCTCTCAAAAGAACATGGGATGTGAAGCAGATAAAGTGATACTGAATATCCAGTAACATTTATTTACCTGACAATGTTTTAGAAAAGGTACCACAGAGCCTGAAAAATTCTTTAATTGTTTGAAGTCTCTTCAGAAAGAAAATTTCCTCTAGAACTTGTCGATTATTGTCATCATCGAAGAAGTTAACTTGGGTGCTGCGGGCTTCCCTAATTATGTCAATCTTACGCCAAGCAACAGGTATTTCCATCTTGTTTAGCTGAGCAACGTAAAAGGAATAAATCAGTCTTGCTTTCATAAGACTTTCATATTCCTTACTCAAAGAGTACTCTGAAAAGAACAAATCCATACCTTTTCAATCAATAAACCAAATGCAGTTTCCACTTGAGCAAACATTCCATCAAAGGCTACTAAAAGCATCTGGCCTGCTGACATTTTGGGAGTTTCATCAACTGAACCATTTCTTGGCTGAATCAATTCACCATACTGAGCATGAAGTACTCTTAAGAAAAAAGAAATTTACATGATTTTGCTTAGTCTATAAGAAATAAATAGGATTTTCTTCAACCACTTGATCCCACATCTAGAATAGACTGGAATTAAGTTGCATCTGAAAAAAGGCGAACATTTTACAGGCTCTTCACACCCCCTCACCCCACTTACCACACGAATCCTAACGCCAGTCTCACAGCAACAGCTCATGTAAGATAGGATTGTATTAAAGGACCAGCTACAAAGCTAACCTAAAATACATGTAGAGGATACAGACTGTGTAAAAACAGTTACTAATATTAAGTGATGTAAATATCACCTTTCCCTCCTTAAAAAATGAGTCCTGGTTCTGTAACATACACGTGTGTAACTGACTGGAGTACAGGGTGAAAAGGTGAAGGATGAGATCCGGGTTATGGCTGAGATGGTCTAACAGCTTGTCGTCGCTCCTCAAAGGGTGGTCTTGTCATCTCCCTGCCTTGTATCATGTTTGACCCTCAACTAACAGGCTAAGCAGGGCTGTCAGTGGGTAAGCCAGGAAGAATATTAATCTCAGAGAAAAGAAGTAAACAGTTTTCAGCTGAGAGCGCAGCTTTCACTGCACCACAGATGGAGCAACCATACCCAGCTCAGGAGAAGCAGCAAGATCGCTTCTACGTGGCAGCTTTGAATTGGCTCAGGTGTCTATCAAGCACTGTCCCACATTACAAGATACACAAGCCTTTTTGAATGGCTGGGGTTTTGTTTGTTGGTGTTCTGTTTTTTTAATCACTTCACTATGCAAAAGCTGCTCATCAAACCTCCTGACAGGGAGTACCATCCATTTCATAGATTCCTCCCACAAACTAATGGACCAAGTTCCTATTTTTAGCATCCCTCAACTTCAAACATAAAATCACAATTACACTTTTTGGAAAATATGTGTAAATTGCCATCGCTCTGTATTTCTACGTGCACAAGAGGTTAAACACAGAGACAAAATGTGTGTGCTTTAGACACTGCACTCTCCTTAAGGGTAGTCTGAGGCAAGCCTGTGCATCAAACAAATAATAAAAATTTAGACGAATTTATCTGCTGCAGTCTTCATTCTCTCATACCTGAACTGAAAAAAAAAAAGTGACTTACCTTGCAACATCAATGTAATGACTATGTGTTTCTTCCTCTAGTCCCATAGCGGCATTTCGTAAGTAGGCTTGAAGAGATTCAACCAATGTTTGCAAGGGGACTCCGTCAGTCGTTTGTTCAATAAGATTATCTAGTTCATGGAGCATACTCTCTAAAGTATACTCTCCTTTCATTAAGCACCTAAGTGCTTCAGGAAATATGATCTGTCGGAAATTGGAGTTCAACTCCTGTTGGAAAGTAAGCGTGAAAATGTAAGAAATTTTCCCCTCTCAAGAAGTATCACATGCAACATCCTTCTCATTTTAGTGTTATACCACTCTGCAGTAGAAAAAATGGTGTCTATAAATCTGATACTAACTTCTTTCTCATGATTTCTCATCTGACAGTATTATTTACCATTTGTCACATATAGATCTGAGTGGTTTCTTTCAACCACTAAAAACACAGATGGCAGTAGCAAATGCCTGTTCAGCTCAGCCAAATACCAAGACTGAGGTCCAATATAAAAATCTCATCAGCATTTAGCTGCTTAAGGATGAAGCTGTTATGAATGGCTTAGCTGAACCCTTAGAAGGTTGGGAATGCAGAAAGAAAAAGTAGCATAAAAGTAAGTATCACCTGAAGTGAGATATATACTCCGTTTGCTAAATGAACAGCTTCTGATGCTTCAATGGGGTTAGGAATATCTAAGTCCTGGGGTACAAGATGACACTGTTTCAGCAGCTGCACAAGGCACGTAACATTCCCACTCATGCTGCAAAGCTCCTCCAAGAACCAGGCTCCATCTCTTGAAGTCAAATCAACCAGCTGCTCTCCAGCACTAGACGCTGCACCTTCCATCATCAGATTTCGCCTGGACGCATTACAACACTCAGTTAGACAACCTGCCTGCTAGCGTGTTCCCCACATCATTATGTCACTCGAATATTCCTTTTTCGTGGTCTCCAACACACACATACACAAGAAGATTTCATAAGGGGCACTCACCTTGTCAGCGCACACAGAGCAGAGATGATAACACTTGCTAAGCTCAGCGAACCCTCCTCTCCATTTTCATGAAGGAAAACTTTTATGCAACGTTCAATTTCTTTCAGCTGCTCCTCACAAACAGGTACAGTAACCGCCTCCTGTTTCAAACGCTCCACCTGCCTGATAAGTCTGTTATTTATATCTGCTGCGTAGCGCTGTAAAGTCATTTCTGTAGCGGTTATGAACTGACACATACTCGGAGGTGGCTGAGGAGCATACTGCATTTCATACCTGTAAAGCAGAAGTACAATGACAAAATTGTCCCTTCTCAGGTGCTAGCAGATTGCATTCTGCTCTGTGGGTGGGAAAAACACTCCAAATCTAAACACTTCCCACATCACCTACTCCATACCGACAATAAATACCACAGCCATTGATGGCCACCCTAATGACATTTTATGGATGTCCTAGAATGCACCATATTTCATAGCTATTGGTGAGGACAGAAGACAATCAGCAGTTCTTGATGCAAAGAACGAACAGAATCATAGAATCATCATAGAATGGCCTAGGCTGGAAGGGACCTTAGAGGTCATTTAATCCAACCTCCCTGTCACGGGCAGGGACGCCTCTCAACTAGATCAGGCAACACATGGGGACACAATGGGGATTGAACCCACAACCTTGGTGTTATCAGATAAGAAATAAGAACAAAATACGTATCATTGTAAATCCTGAACACAGTTTAGATCTTGCAAGCCAAGCAGTAATAACGCTGAAATGGCATGACTTCAGAAGAAAAAAAAATTTAAAATCTGCCTTAATAAAAAACCCAAATCTTTAGTGACTTTTAAATATTAGAAGTTTCTGAAAACCCTAAATATCACTACTCCGAAGGCACAAACATGGTTCTTTATTTATTCATTACATGACAACATTACTCAGTTTTCTTTTTGCAGCACACAAACTCTGGAACAGTATTTCATAGAGCAGTTCTTCCACCTCTTTCCTCAAACTTCTGGAATTACAACTTAATCATGTCTCACTTTATAATTCAAGCAGTCCTCACAAACACATTCAATAAGAAAACTAAAATCCCGAAGCAGCTTGAAAATTAAGTTCTTCAAACGATCCATTATTTTGTCAACTTACTTTCTAAAGATGTCCTGACAGCGCTCTATTGTCATGTTGCAAATTAGTTCTTCCATCCAGGTTTTCCACTGCTCTATTCGGTGCTTCTGAAACACAGCTTTTGGATACTGAAGAGCTACTGTTGCATAGTTGTGCAATTGTTCAAGGCAACCACGTAACACAGATCTTCTCTGCTGGAGAAGAGCACCAACTTCTCCTTCGAGTTGCTCACACTGACTGATTAGATGTGCCTGGCCTGCGTTTTGCAGGAACGCCGTTGCTGGGACGTAACTCGGAGGACCTTTTAAGAGAGGTGTTTAAAAATTAGGGCACATCTCTGAAGCACACATAGTTCACAGCATACAAATACTGCATGCTAACATCACTTCAAAAATTACTTGCGATAACGGAGGCATTAAGAACTCATTGAGAATTTTGAGCACAAAGAAAAAAAAAGTCATGCCCGGCTAGGGTAAAGACAGACAAGTTCCTTCAGACAGCTTGGCACAGAAACCTTGAAGTGCTCTTCGAAGAATCCCCTTTTTTTAATTTTATGCAGGTCCTTGCATTTAAGTTAGAGGACACTCATCATGCGTCCTGATGTTAAACTCTAGTTATTTTCAAACCATTAAAAAAACCCCATAAGTACCTAGGTCCATTTGTGTGCTTATTTCTTGAAGAAGACTTGCAAGTTGCGTTGCCTCTAAATTACTGAAAGCAGTTTGGTAATGAGTTATCCACTGCTCAAACTCATTCAGCTTCACCTGGATCGCTTCCTGGACAGCTCTTTGTTGAGACTGCAACTGTGTGTGCTCAGAATACCTGAATTATTGAAGCAACAGAATCAAGTAAGCACTACCAACAAAAAAATACTTAACTATACTGAATACAAAACAATACTGAACAATACCACTACCTTATTGACCAGAAAATGATAACAAACATGTGCATATTCATGCAATTCTGAAATCCTTGATCAATTTCAAATAAACTTGAAAAACAAGTTAAAACACTTGGATGAAAAGATTTTTGTGCTATTTATCATCAACAGCTGGATTATGTGGATTAATCTGATGGGACACCACATTCAGCACAATCTGTCTCTTGCCTTGAGGGTCAAGTGTGGAACACATACTACTGTTATATATTATAGGTTACATTGATGGTTATACTGATGGAGCAAGACACAGGACATAGCTAAGACTATTCAGTAGGAAAATAGTTTCAGTAATTCTTCTGTCCAGGAAGTGACTTGCTCACTGAAAAAACAGCTTTTACTCAGCTATTAATCTCTTTCATATACACAGTTCTAACACTTTTAAGTACATTACTACACCAACTCTATTGAACTGTGAGATTCCTGACAGAATTCTTGGCTCTTCTGTACCTGTGCTGAAGTGTGTGGGAGGGATGATCCACTCCTTCTGCACCTTCCAGAAATTCTATCTCCTCCAGCAGTTTTCCTTGCAGCTTTTCTACATCTGTCAACTGCTCTTGCAGCTTCAGATACTCTTCTAAACTACTGTCCAATTTCGGCAGCACAGCAAGCATTTCATCTCTGTTCTTAAACCAGTTAACCTGCAACCAAGACACAGATGTTAGAGAACTGAACTTAATTCAAACAGGTAAGAGAAAGTAATATGTGGCAGCACGTAAACCTTCAATGATGTTATTCACCAAGGACTACCTCCTACTATGAAATAAAATAGCATCTCTTCCACCCCCACCCTCCCAAAAAGCAAATAAATGAAGGCACAGGGCCTACTTGGGTTATAAACCAGAAAATTACTGTACTAAACTCACCTTTATCTCAGCCACTCTTGAAGAAAAGAGACTACGAGTAATATCTCTTTCCATTTCTCTTTTGCTTTGTTTGTTTTCAGCCTGCTGGCCACCACCACCATAGACAGCTCCAGCAAATCCTGCTTCCCCTCCCGCTGTCCAGTCCACCAGAGGATCATAAACAAAAGCTTCCAGCAACGTAAGCAAAGTCTCTCTCCCACGCCGCATAATGTGAAGGACCTGCATCATATTTTAAAACAGACTCATTCTGATCTCATGTTATCCTTGTATCCTTGCATTTAGGTGCAAAATCCTGTGCTTGAGTAGGTACAGAAATGCAGAACGTATCCCTAACTGCTACAAACACAGGAAGAACACCACTCTATGTACCAATGCAGCCAGCCTGTAACAACATCACAAAAACTAAAGCTTGCATTCTAGCCTTCCACACTAACTCCTCTGTTCAGAACATTTTTCTTTTTAAAACCGTATCTGTCTTGTTGGCAAAGGACAAGTCCTGAAGAAAAAGGGTAAGGAGAACTTCACAAAAGAACACTTCAGGAAAAACATAACATTTTACATCTAGAGCTGCAAGTTCCCCTTTTCCCCCCAAACTGAAGTTGTACCACTACTTTTATATGTATTTATCTGACATTCTCACATTTCTTAAACACCTACAAGATGTATCTAAAATAAGTCCAACTAAAAATCACAGTAGAAAAGGTGAGGGCTTTATAAACCAATGGAAGAATGTTTACCAGAAAAGTTCTAAGACAGCAGTGACAGCCCTCAGGTTTTTGCAACTTTGCTAACGTACCTGTTCACAGGAAAGCCTGAAAACCCCTTCTACTCCTGTTACTCCAAGTGCTGTTTCAATATTGTGCGTCATCCGGAATGGAACCTTCTCTGGTACCCTAAGGCTTTTTCCTTTAAGATAAAAATTTAAATTGTTTCTTTTAATTACCAAGAAGGGAAACCTTGTATTTGAATAACATATAGCATTTTTTAAATTACCTTTTTCAAAGCAAACATTATAATCTATGTGGACAACTTCTCCTGTAGTCATATCTATAAGAACATTATCCAGATGTCTGTCTCCAAGACCAATGATGTAGCCAACCATGGACATAACTGCAGTGGATCTTGCATACGACTTTAAAGAGAGTTTCAGGAAAAAATTATTTGTGGGAATCCTCTGCCAACACATTGGACTGACTACCATCTTAAAACATTATTTTAAGTGTAAGATAAATCAAAACATTTATTCCAAGCTGTTTTCTAGGTGTTGTCTGATGATACTTTACAAGAGTTTTCAGGTCCTAGGCTGATAAGTCTAGTATAATAAATAATGTAGAGTCAGGTCTACACCCACTTTTTTATTCCAGACGGTACAACTGCCAACACTTCCTGTTACATGAAATTCCAGCAGTGCTAGCTCACCTAACTCATGAGTATCATTGCTCAAACACACCCCAGGCATTAGTTGTCCCTCTTCCCATCAAAAATACAGACTTTCGGAGGGAAAATGTATTTGTTGTAACTCACCTGTGTAACTCTCCACCATTCATCTGGTGTGGTACATGATGACCAGAGCTCCTTAGCTAGGAGATTTGGGGGAGTTGCTTCCATCAGTTCTTCTAGAACAGCCCTCATGACGTTCAAGGGCCAGTCACGACGTGACACATCAAGACTAAGCCCGACCGCCTTTAAAGCGGGTCCAATTTTACTGTAGTAAAGTTCACTGGGTCTAGGCACTATTCCCGGATTCTGAGGAGTCTGGTAAGAATCCTGAGCCTAGGAGAGGTAAAAACGGTAGTTTATGTATTGCAACTCATTGCCACAAAGAAGCACCCCAAATTAACTTTTGGTGAGAATGAAATAAGAAACCAACTCCTCTACTTTCAGAGCTCAGAGTAGTCTTTCAAAATTCAACAGTTAAAAAAGCCTACATATACTGAATACACATTGTTTTTTGCCTAACTCTACTCTTACACCAAGGTAAATTTCAAGAACACAACTGTAAAAATTATATTTAAAGTGAAACAAAGCTATAATAATTTTAATCAAATTTAACCCTATTTGTTCAAAACCAGTTGTTCTTCAATTATTGTGCCGTAATACTCTATTTGTTACACAGCAAAATACATGTAAATACATATATGCAATTCCAATGACATCTGATGAAATCAAGAGATAAACACAGAACTATTCTGTATTATTATGAACAAAACAAAATCCTTTTAAGATTATGTTATTTAGAACTGCCAAACAAAACAGAGCATTTCCCTTCCAAACTTCTAGCTGGCATAAAACATAGTTATTACCTTTTGTGCTTGTAAAGCAGCTTCTCGCTGTTGCCAGCGCTTGTAAAGACCAAACAGAGGCGTAGCTCCATCCACCCACTGGATCAAGCCCGACCTTGTTCCCAGAGGTGTCACCGAGTAGTGTCTCGCGTGGAACCTCGGTGTCTCTTGGCGGTTAATAGTAGCAAACATTGTGTTCACAATTGATAAGAACTGCATGATTCTTTCATCCAGATGCAAGTCTTCCAAACCTGTGACAAATTTGTTTTATTTAAAATTTAGTTTCTAGACAAAAAAAAAAAATCTTCTCTTGAAGCCCAGGATTCAGCATTTTTTGAAACCCTACTTTGTTTCAACAGACTACGAACAGCTTTATAAATCATGCAGATTAAGGATGAGTTGTTCAGCCCAAACCTACATTTTACATAGCATTTTACCTACCAGAATCACAAGTTTGACCACTCTCTGCAAGTAAGGCACACAGCAGTTCCTATGTAACAAATAGGTCTTTCCCTTTCAGGGAAGCCATGAAGTCTCTGAAGTTGTTTCTGGGTGCTAACCTTAGAAGTGCAGCCAGCAAATCCTGTCAAAGCTTATCAGTATGCAAACAGAACACCATTTCTGATGCAACTCTTATAAAAGAAGGGATCTGAAACATCCCTGACTTTCAGCTTTACATGGCAAAATTTCTTGAAAATGTACGGTGAAGTAGGAGGTGGGGAAGACAGGGAGTAGATTCTCCAAACAAAAGAACTCTGTATCATGAAGGTAGATAAAAAGTTGCCACCATGCACCTTACTAATACAGTCTAATTCATAACAAGAGACAGTAACTTGTACAAGAAAACTTAATTTCTTACCTTTGAAAAGGTAGGGATAGTTTTTCCCATCTGAACCCAGGAAAAGCAGCTTTTTAGGTTTGGTTTTGGTTGGCAGGATTGTGATGGTGCTGCCCACGCTATGAATTGTGACCGTGTCTCTGGTAGATACTTCTCCAGGTAGGGCTATTTCAGTGTTCATCATGGCAGCCAACCAAGGACTGATTTCTTCAAGTCGTAAAAGGTAACTAGCACGTTTCTGTGCTCTTTGTTGCAAACTTAGCATAACCTATTCCAAAGAAATTTTTTCGTTTAGGTTGAGGTTCACCTTAACAGCATTAAGAAAAAAGAAAAAAAAGCACCACCAAACCAGACTTAATGGTGCTCATCTTCCAGAAAGCAGGAATATTGTTCTTAAATTACCTTTTACCTTTCATCCTCACCATCCTATTAATCCATCTGCAGGTCAGGATGACAAAAACTGGAAAACTTCCTTTGTGTAGCATATATACCCTGCTTGGTGATAAGCACCAAAGTCACAACAAATCAAACCTCCTCAAGAGGTTTGTTCCTGCATTTATAAATATTTGAGCTGTGGGCAAAGGCAGCAACATTCAGCAGCCCCCTGTTCTTGTACGTGCATGTTTGCTTGTTCTGCAAAGCAGAAGAGGAACTACCAAAAAAAAACATAAGTCTGTGTGTAAAACCTAGGTTTTGTCTAGCAAGACTTGAAAAAAACCACCATTTTGGCTCTGGATATGCAAGTGAATACAGATTTTGTCTCTCCTCAGAGCGCTGAAAAACTAAGACAAGATCACATAATTGGAAAACCAAGTGTCTTTAGGAAGCGTTGATCATTCGAACACTGCTACAAGGCCCAAGGACTTTGCTTAGATAAGCAGAGTATCACTTGTTAAAATTTAAATCAGCTACACTCAAATAGCATAGAGTTTCAGAAAGACAGTGTTTAAAAAGGAGAGAGCCCTCTACCCCCAAAACTGACAGCATCCCAGATAGCAGAAGACAAGATTTGAAAAAAAATAGCTTCCCTGGTTAGAAAAACAGTAACACAGACAGTCAGTACAACTTGTTACAGAAGCAAACATTACTGTGCTTTAGCGTCCAGCACATCTGTGGTCACTGCGCAAGAGCAGTTTCAGGCTGCAATTTGGATATGTCAAGAGAATACTAAGGAGAGAGTGAAGCACATGATGCAGGAAGCGTCAAGAACCTCTACATCGTACTCCTAGTCTGTGCATGTAATACCTCTTTAAATGGGAGCCAGCTGCTTCCGGGTTTAGCAGGATTCAGAGGGTTCTTAAGTTTCTCTAGTGCGTTTTCAATTGCATCTCCATAGTTATCCTGAAACCATTTCTCATGAGGAGTTTCTGCAGGAGCTGCAGTGATGCTCCGTACATGTTCCAAAGCAAATACAATGGGCTTCATTAGAGCTGTGTGCTTTTCACGCATGATTGCTATTTTCTCCTCTCTAAAACAAAACAACACACCGAAAATAGACCACACCAAAATTTACTCTTAATTCCATAAAACCACATCATTTCATAAGCAGAATATTAAAATAAGACTGCAACTGAGACATCAAAGAATGCACATAAGTTATTACCTCTCTAAAATGAGGTCTTCAAGGATAACCACACATTTTCTTTTTTTATTTTCTTAAAACATTTGAGTTGTGTTCTTCACCACTGGAAACCCTGAGGAAAAGCACTCTAAGCAACTGACTTCCTTTAACAAAAGAACTCTTTACTATTACTACCTGAGGATGTACCACACTACAAAGAATGGAGAGAGACTGAGAGCACGCCGTTCTTCCACTCCATGTCAGCCCTGATGACAGAATTCAAGAGGCATTCGTAAACTTAGCCAAGTGCCCAGTGAAGGGCTTTCCTCTTCCACAATTCCATTCACAGGAGACTCCAGGTAAGGGAGACAAAAAAAATTTGCTAAATATTGAAAACCAAAACTAGCTTAAGATGTTCCATTTACTCAAAATATCTGTATTTACAGTAAGCTCCAAATAGATCACACCTTTCAACCTGCTTGCCCTCATTTCATCTGACTTGTAAGAAAGACCTCGGAGATGAACAGTATGATCATTATCACTAAGTAAATCTCAACATGGATTTACAGGTAGACTGTTCTTATTTCTCATCTGATTTAGAGTACTCACTGTAGCATCAAAAGGTGCTTGAAATAAGCTCAATGGCTTACAAAAAAACAGCTAGGATAGCATGAATTCAGGAGTCACAAGACTGTTGATTGGCTCGACTATATGCTTCCCCAAGAACAAACATTGGCTACGATTATCACTTGAATTATTCAAAGAAGACATACTTTCGTAAAGTGTTGTTGTTTTGGACCCTTTTGACTTCATCTTCCAGTTGCTGAATCCTTCTGAGGACGTACATGTGCTGCTGCAGTAAGACTCCCAACCAAAGTTCATCCCAAAGAACTGTAACTCTGCGCAGCTCAGCCACCAGCATCTGAACCTGTACAAAGATTCATTTACTTAAGAGTACAAGTATTAAGACTTATTTTTGTATATTAACAACTTGAAAGAAGATGGCAGCCTAACAGCAAAAATACACCAAACTTCCAGTAGTGTACCCACAAGACATACAAACTATGTACTTTATGTTTCAAACAAGAGCCCAAGTAACGTACATTTGAATTAATTACCTGCAATACCATGGTTGGATTTGCAGCAGAGAGTTTCTCCACAATTTTGCTGTAACAATCTTGCATCATTGCTTGATCTTCATTTAATCCAACTTTTGTGTCATCTTTACTACTTTCTTGAGAAGCTGGAGGGCTTCCTCCATCACATTCGCCACCCAACAGTTCTTCTCCTTGAATATTCCCTAGCAAAGTAGGGATGGCAGAAGGTAGCTTGTTTCCTAATTTAAAACAGATGTTAATATATTAGCTACACTGTTTCAGCCTTGAAAGGTATATAACTCAATATTTCATTTAGCATCAGGTCCTTGTATGACATTAAGTACTGGCAAAGTAGATGAAGGTAAATTTAAAAAAAAATTCTTTGTCAAACTGTTAAATCAAATGAAAGGTTTCAGTGAGGTCCCATAATATTGTTAAGGCAGAAAGTACCAGTTAATGAAAAAAAACCACCTTGGCACCATTTTATCCAGTGTATAAAACTATATGAGCTAAAGTATATTTGAACATTCACTTTTCCCTCCATACCTGAAGTCTGGGATTCACTGCTAAGAGAAATGGTACCCACTATTGCAGGATATAGTATGAGATGAGGAGAATCTTGAGCCACTCGACACAGTAAGTTGCAAATACTCTGGCGAACATACACCTCCGGGTGATTCAGGCGAGAGAAAAGCTGAGGTATAATACCTGCACAAAGCAGAAAAGAGGATGTGCCATTTCATTTCACTTCAAACAATGCAGAATTTTATTTCACTTTTAAAACCATGCTGGTACCGGTAACAGCTTATTTTCTTCTAATATTCAAATATAGACAACATCAGATGCAATACCTAAATGCTTCAGTCAAGCACCAGGAGTTGAGTTTTGCACATCGCATCTGTTATATCATTTTTCAAAAATAGAGACACACTAATAGGACTTGAAGTTAGCATAACTGGGTGTTTCATAAATAAGGTACAATTCTGCAATAGCTGGTCTCCTCTCTCCTTTCTGCTTGTATTTAGAGAAAATGAGTCAAAATTAATTTTAACAACTAGGTAATAAATACCTCTCCAAGGAGCAGTAGGTGTAGTTTCTAGCCCATGCTCTAGATACTGCCTAAGTTCTCCAGCATGTTTCACAAGCAATCGTAACAATCTTAGCGTTGCCATCACAATAACGTCATCGGTGCTTTGCTCCGAAGTATTTCTTAAGTGCAGCCTGGGATCATCTTCATCAAGTGGAACCTTGAAAGAACGAAACAGTCCTCTAAGCTAAGTATATAGTTAATATCGTCATTAAGAAAAGTTTGTAACTGGATTTCCTCACCAGCACAAACACTAACCTGACCAGCATTGAGCTTGAGAAAAGTAAAGTATGCACTGCAGGAGAGTTTATAGAGACTGAAGATCCTGTCTACAACTTTCCTCCACACTTTAATTAACCCTTCAGTTGCACTTTCATCAAGATCTGAAAGCCAGGGACAGCTTGTTAATAACTGACGCCATATAACATCCACCATATCATCCTCTTCATTGTCTTCATTTTCAGTGATTTGTAGAGTCATATCTTCATCCTAAATGCAAATCAAGAGAAAACAGATTTAAGCCCCCAACGATTTCTACAAGCAGTATTAGGTCCTAGTCCAGTTTTTGTCCAGGCAACTCATGCAACTGCATCATATTACCACTGTCCATAGAACAGATGTAACAGATGTGTTACCGCTTAGCAGATAGACAGTTTCTTAGGGAACTCTTGTATTGTCTGAATTTTAACTTTAAGATGTTTACAAGAGTAAATAAGTCACAAGTAGAGGAAAAATAAGGTTCACACTGAAGTTGAACATTTTTTAAGCAAGCAAACATACACTTACTTGAATCCCAGCTGGACGACACACTGCCTGCCCAAGAATCCCATAGATTTTCTCCTTATCTTCCTCTGCAATGTTGTCTGGAAGCAAGTTCTGAACCTCAGACTTTTCCCGGGGCAGCAGACGAACACCTTCTCCCTGACTGTAACATTTAACGAATTATTCATCCCCACCATATTACTATTTATAGAGCCATGAACTCATTAAGACCATATATATAAAACTTCTTTAAGGAAGAAGCCTTCATCCTTTTCTCAGAATTAAACTCACAGAAGGCAAACTTAAACTTTACAGAAGGCAAACAGTCAAAAGAATATGCAGTTCTGTGCTCGCATGCGACTGCAGACCACAAAGAGTAGTAATCATAAACAAAGCTAGAGTTTACCTTAAGAAAACTAACTGTGTCATATAAACTTAAACATTAGGGTGAATTTACCTGGCATTATCAACTACTTTCCGGCCCCATCTATAAGCCCAACTAGCCAGGGCTGCCCAAGACTTGGCTACTTCTGGTGCCTGTACTGAAGACAAGTGATACAGCTGTCCCAAGATGAAGTCAGGTTCTCCAACTCCAATATTGACTGTGATGAAGAAAGAGAGCAATACATTATCATGCACAACTTACCTCTGACTTTCTTAACATTTTAAGTACATAACATTTTTTTTAGTCAAGTTGGAACCTAAGAATGTCAAATTGTCCAAATGCAATTACTTCTCAGTTCTGATACTGACTGCAAATCAAACACCAGTTTTTCATTTGCTAACAACCACCACCTTTACAATTGTTTGTTCTTTCACAAAAAGATGGAACTGAGGAAAGAAACTCACAATCTCCGAAACAGCAAGATGCCTCAGAGAACAGATTTTTATGAAGTACATAGGGCAGTGTGTTTGTGTTTATTTCCGTATATATTTTTCTTCACCATCAAGTCAGAAAGCACCTACTTAACATCCATTTACAGCTCTAAAAAAGTTCTGACTGTGCAAGAAGGGAACTAAGTTTATTTATGAAATCTATGTTCAAGCAAAGAAAGAACTTTATCTTGACATTTGATGAAATGGCTGCTGAAAATTGGGCATTAGAGTACATTTTGTAGCAACAACAGTAGCCATTAAATTGAGATTAAAAATAATGAGAAAACCTAAGGTAACTGCTTTTCACATTCATCAGGGCCTTCGAAACAAATCTTGCGAATGCTTCAAAGATCCCGATCAAACTTGAGCAAATGCAGGAGCTGAGAGCAGACAAAAGCATGACAAAATTTTATATCCTCCTCATACAAAATAAACGCATTCCAGTTTGCTCTTCAGGCCACCACCACTTGAATGAGAAAAATGTGAAAGCAATACAAAATGTCAATATTGAAGTGCTTGCAGTTTTTCACCATGTATAGCTACCTATTGCACAAAACACACACTATTTATATGTTTATTAGGAAAACAAATACATAAGTGATGAGCACTTTAGTCTTTGTTAATATAACTGGTCCTAGCCCTCAGTAGAGTCATCGGTAACTAATTTAACAAAAAAAGAGTAAGGAGAACAAATCTACCTGTAGATTCACTTTCAATCCTAGGATATTCTTCTTCTAGTGCATTAACAGCTGGGAGATCAATCAAGTTATATATGTTTTTAGACAAAGTAGACAGACCACTGTGATTCTGCTGCTGTCGAGCTCTATACACTTGTTTCAGCTGTCCTGAGATCTCTTTCCATTCTGCTTGAATCCATTTGGCCAGCGTGAGAATAGATTTAGCAACTGCGTATTCAGCTTTGGCAGACTTGCAAAAGGATATGGCACAAGAACTCAGCATTTCCATCGCATGTGTTGACTGACCTGCGTACCATGAAAAGCACATCTTCAGCAGAGCGGTAACTTTATTCACAACATTCCTTCTGTAATTCAGTACGTTCAAATACAGCTTGTAACAATACATTTTTACAAAGAAAATTCTCTTCTGAAGTTAAAAATGAAACAAAAGACTTGTGAAAACTCTTTCAGATTAAGACAATAGTTATAGGATGAGATCAGTTCCTATTGATACTGTCCTGTTAAGGTATTGGCAAGGTCAGGGGAATTTGCTCGGGTTACGAGGACAAGAAGCTCAAGTATCTACAACATAATTAGCAAATACTTACCTGCTGTGTATAACAGTTTTGTTTTCTCAATATCAAGTTCAGGACCCCATTTTTCATCTATCTGACCTGGTGCAGACAATTTTTTAAAGTGCTGGACTAAATCTTGTGCAGTGGTGGTTTTTCCCAGCTGAACTTCACTGCACTGGGCAAGCAGCCGTGTGGCTAGAGCAATATTTCCTCGCTTCCGCGCAAATTTTGCTGCCGTTAAGCCCAGCTCCATTAGATGGCTTTTAATTGGAACTGTTGGTTCTGAAGAAGAAAGCGAGACATTGTAATCAAAATCATTAAAGAAACAATAACTGCACCTGGGTTATACAGACAGTTTTCCTGCCTGATGCATTCTGCACATGGTCATCAGTAAAGAACTGCTCAGCTCTTTTGTATTTCCTAACATCTCCTTCAGAAGTTTAGATGAATTAATTTCTGCCTAAAATATTTATATACCATATCCATCTACTGCGCAAGAGGGTAATTTTTTTCACTATAAGCATTCTTCTTAACTAAGAAATCTAGTTGTCCCCTGGTACAACTTCTTTTTCTCCCGCTACTTCTTACCATACTGCACATTTAAACGGCTTTCATGACAGTTTTTATAGACCCATTATTGATAGTGTTGAAGTGTTTGAAAGTGAAAGCATTTAAGCACAAAGAGATGAGCAAATAATCACTCTTCTCATCACACCTTAAGTGCTAAGCATTTTGGGAAAAGGATTTTTTACCACTGTCTACATTACAGTAGTAACCAAGAACCCTGGCTGTTAAAGCAAGACACCTAGATAACAAAAACTTGGCTTTTAAAAAGTAATTATTCTAAATAATAAAAAGGCACAGCTGCTGCTTTCAGTAGAAGGTAAATTCTGCATTTACCATTCATAACACTAAAATGAGAGCTTCATATACCTTTAAGTTTTTCCAGTAATTGGTTCTGGTACACTGTGTACCTCAGCGCATGCATCCAAGGCCTTACATCATGTTGTTTGCAGGACCTCAAAGCATCATTGAAAAGAGGTATAAGACAGTCCTGAAAGAGGTACAGAAGTTGCACAGTTGTCCTAAGACATGACATTTTCCTCAAACATTTTCATTTATTACAACCAAAAACCATTTTAGTGCAGAGCAAACACTTTTATTTGTATTAGTAGCCATTCTCAATTGCTAACTGCAACTCTAGAAAGATGTGCTTGATTTCAAGAGGACAACATGAAGAATAGCTCAAAATCAAGCAGAATTGTTTTCTGTACAACATGACAAGAAATTAGAACTAGATCGTTCATGTGGGTTGAAGTTTGACATTAAGGTTTTAATTGCTGAAGTGATTTTTTTGGATAAACATTTTAAAGTTACTTTTAAAGTAAATTACATGTGTATTGCAGAAGTTAGTGTTACAATGTATTTAGAGAAGACAGTTCTTTAAATAGCTATTACCAATAACATTTTTCATTTACACTTGCAGTATTTTAAGCAAAGTTTTATTTGTAACTGCAGAAAGTGATAAATTTTAAAAGCTTGGGTCAAGGCACATTAGAAGACTAAATGAGGTCTTTTTACACTACGATTAACAACAACAAAATACGTTCGATATTCAATAGTTCCTGATGCGACAGAGAAAGCTGTTACTGTGATTCAGGTTTTAAACACCGAGACACACCTCTGATGTCAGCCTGTTGGACACAGTGTTTTCCAAAGCAGAAGAACAATACAACTGAAGGGTGCTCAACACTGGTAAAGACTGAGACACGGTGAGTGTGGAAAGTCTTAAAGGTCCGATAGCAATCCGTGACGTTTGCTTTAAGTACTTAATAACGTTTCTGGAATAAAAGAATCAGAACAGTTATTTTTGTTAGCCAGATTTTAAAAGTAAACAGTGATCTAAAAATTAATGAAGAAAAAGCAAATTTGGTAACTTCAAAGAGATGATGAGAAAACTGCAGTATCAGGCACAAGTTACAGTATGATACTTTATTATTAAACTGAGAAGAAGCAGTACTTTTCCAATTGAAAGAACTACATAATCTCCAAGCTAAACACCATCTTATTTTTCCTCAGTAAGCTTGTAATCCACAACAGCTAAAAGAGGTAGCAAACTACCATAAATGCTGAAGTACAAAGCAAAATACGCTTTTTACAAAAGTTATGTTTAACAACCTAGGACAGCTTTTCCCAGTATATTACATTCATTCATAGCACACTTCAACTTACTCAGATATTGACTGCCACTTCTGCTCCTGTTCTATGTGGTTTACAGCCGTTGCCAGACATACTGAACTCCTCAAGAGCTGTACCTCAACAGCTTTTTGAAGTTCTTTTGGATCCGGACTCAGCATATTAGGAAGGAGCTTCTTCATGTCTACAAGGAGATGAAATGATTGAAGCCAGCTAGAACTGCCATATTTTATCATGTGTCACTGTCTGAGAATGCATTTTTGAGAGCAAGGAATTTAGGGGAAAAAAACCCTTTATATTTTTATATATATAGTATATATATATGTATATTTGTATTAGAAACTGATGGTAGGTTACTCACAAACACATTAACTCCAGAAAACACACTTTTATCGACATTTAGAATAACCACTGCCAATTATTTTGAAGCTAGATTCATAAAGGTCACAGTCCACTGAACAGAACCAACTACATTCAGAAGTTTCAGTGTGTCATTTAAAGAGACCAGTACGTGAAAAAATATTTACTTTTGTATTTTAAGTAATGTTAGCGTATGCATTTATACCTATTTTTTCTTTGGATCCCCCTGCAAGTAGGTTGATATTTTCTCCTGGTAATAATTCTAATTGTTCAGTGCATTCAGTAAGTTGTCCAGACTCAAAGCTGCTCAGAGACCTGCAAATCAATGTTTATAGCTTTATTTCCACATTGCTTACTTCATTCCAGTTGCTAAGTATCTTATACAGCAAAAAAGACTCAAGTCTAACCCAAAATGCTACAAAGAGCTGATTAATTCTAAGCAAAAATCCCAATTTTCACAATAGATCAATAAAAGGCAATAGTACTGCACCAAGAGGATAAATGTAGTATCAAAGTAAAGGGAAAAAAACATCTCCAGCTACGAAGCGTTTCATATTATCATCACGCTATATGTAATACTTTAGTATTAGTCAGGAACAAAAAAGGTTGACTTCAGAAGAGTTTAAAAGCCAAGAAAGAAAACCCCTAACCCCTCTCTCATGCACAGAAAAGTGAGTTTTAGGTCAGAATTTCCTAAGACCATGTTTTTAAATCTTCAGTTTACATGAAACCAAGTTCCAGAAATACTGAAATGTTGCACCGGTCATAGATGATATAAATTTGTATCGCTGAACAGCCTAAAGCAGTAAATATAACTTTTTAAAAAAAATTTTCTACATTAGGGAATAATTTGGGCATTATATACTTTTACAGAACTACATATAAAAAAAAGCACGAAACGGTAAGATGCTCGATGGCTCAAAATCATATACAGAAGAATCAAAGGCTGAATACTATTGCTACTATCCAATGAAGAAAGAATTATCTAAGTATCTGCACCAGAAAAGAAAAAAAAAAATTATTCAGCACATGAGACTCCCCTTTCTGCTGAATTATTTCACTCCTCATTACTACAGAGTCTCTTTTCAGCCTGCTCGAGAGCAGAGAAGACAAAGCGCTGCTGTGCATCCTCAGGAACTCTTCACGGGATTTTTTTGATGATACAGTATCTTACTCCTAGGAATTACCTGGATGAAAACTAACTCAAAGCAGTCAAAACCACCAGACTTCTGCAATACTACAGCAAGCACTTGTGATGTTTAACAGAAGTACAGTGGGTTTAGTTTACAAAAACACGGACATGTAGAAATGACACATTTCCACATCCATGACAAGCGCCCACTCTCCTAATGGATCAGCTGCACAACACCGAGTTACTGCGCTAAGAAAAAGCATCGCTCCTTCTGACAGAAGGTGTCCACTTTCCAGACCTGCAAGGTTTTATTTCAAAGCTTCCTTCTATGCTTTTATTTTCAAGAAATCTCTGCTAAAAGCAGTTTACGATGTTTAACACAATAGTACGGGGATGGAAAGCAATCAAGCTGTCAAACAAAACAGAAAAGACCCTTAAATCTTGAAGGACTATTTCAATTTCACAATTTCATGAACCAGACGGGTATCAACGTTTAGGAAATCAGTGCACAAACAGCAATTCTAAATTCCATTTAAAAAAAAAAAATTAATTTAGGCAGCCACAATGACCTCCTTAATGTACTTTTTATATGAATTAAAATACTTTTAAGAACTGTACCACTGACAGGCATTTATTTTTTTACTATTCAAACTGCGCAAAAGTTCCATCTTCTGTCAAAAGCAGTAGGATAAATTTGATACCTTTTGCTTTCCACTGATGTATTTCCTGAATCCTAAGAAACCTCAGCAGTCCAAAAGGCACAGTAACTAGAATGATGTTACCTCTTTACCTATCTGCATGGCTAGCAAACAGCAAGGCCAAGCCTTCCCCCTCCCAAGAACACAACTTGTCACGCCTCTATTTCAACGACAGGCAGTTTCTAAAAACTTATGAGAACATCAGTATTTCAGTTCCAGGATACTGAACTCGAAGGTACTGTTGAATAAGTTAATTATACCCTTACTTTATGTAGTTAAAATCTGCTTTCAGATTGATTGAGGTATTACTATTGCTTTTCTTCAAGTCATGGACCATATTTTGCCACTCCTGAACAGCAGACCAGTCAGCAATGGAAATGTAGCATTCACAGGCTTTGTTACCCAAGTAGTTTATAACTTCGGGTGAAGAGTCACTTGGCTTAGTCAGCACAGTTTTTCTAGTTTCTCCTGTGAAATGAAAAAATAGCATTTACACTTCAATATATATTTATGCTTATATATTTTTAAATAGCAATTCTATCGCTCAAATGTAATTTCTATTTTGTTAAGAAAACCACTTAATTTTAAAAAAATCGAAGTCAGACAACATTTACAGCATTCTTTATTCACAAATACTTTTAAAAAAAAACCCACAGCCTTTTCAAATAAGGTTTAAGGAAAAAAAATAGTCCATATCTGTAAAGAAGCATCAAAACAGGATAACAGAAGAACTAAATTAGGAACAAAGAAGGTCCCTTTTCAAAGATAAAAGAGAATACTGCAACAAAGCCTCAGTAATCAAAAAACCCTCTGAGTAACTACTGCATTTATGATACATTATGTCATAAACATTAAGCCTCAATGTACAATGATCTAAAATAGTTCAGAATTAAATCATTAAATTACAAAAAAAAATTACCTTTTAGTTTCACTCAGCTAGACCTCACTACTGCAAACCCTCATATCTATACATAATATTGCTTTCAATAGTTCAGTTTAATTGCAGACAGAAATGGGTTTTCAGATTTAAGAATTAGACACTATCATTACCACGGCTCTACCACTGAATGTTCTAATTTTACACACATACAGTTACAGAATTGTATTTCTCTTAGAAAGGAAAAACAGTAAATACTGACCATTCAAGGAATGCTTTGGGCTGGCATTATTCACACTGTTCGAATTGGCCAACTTCAGAACAGTTTTGTCAAAGCCTGTTATGCAGCAATCCACTCCTGTCATGGAGCACAGGTGCTCCTGGTATTCCGCAGTAGCTTTTTCAAACCTTAAATTGTTTAATATTTTAATCAGCATTTTACAGAACCAGGTTTGTTTTTTTTTTTTTGGTAAACAGACTATATTTTAAACATTTCTTTGCTACAACACTCAAAAAGTTCACGTGTCACCTTCAGCAAAAGAAAGGGATTAATGTAGAATACAAGTTTACCGGCTCAATTTCCAGGTTATGGTGTAGTATGAAAGCTTTTCCATTCAGGTTTTAATGCTAACCTCAAACCAAGCACAGACTGAAGAAGATAAATGAATTTTATATTTGACTGTCATACTTTTTACCTGAATGAGTAAAGGTGAATACTGATAACTACATAGCATTTAAGAGAGGATTGTAAAACTGGGTCTAGGGCAACAATTTACACCTTAAACTTGACATTTCTAAGAAACTTCTCATGTACAAAGCTGTACATTAAGGTATCTTACAAAAAAAGGGAAAAAATAGTTATGAATATAAAACCTAGGGTGGTTTGTTTTGTTTGCGTAGGTAAATAACGAGAGGTGTCCCTTTTTCATTTCATAGAGAAGAAAGGGTGCACTCCTTTAAGGAGATGAAAACTTGAAAATGAAGGCACACCCTATCTGGAACACTGACCCACTTATCTGTATCTGCAGCCAAAGATTCTACCTTCAGCAGACAGCGAAGCCACTTTTACACAGCTGAACTAAAACCGCAAAGGATCTCCCTCTGAGTACCTCTCTTGGCAAACTGTGGCAGGTACTCAGGTGATGACATTGGTCAGAAACTTCATTAAAAAACATTTAAATTTATAACATTTTGCAACGTAAAATTAAATACAATGTGAAAATAGTACTGCTGTGTATGGAAAACAAAGACAAACACAGCTTAGTATTTATATTAATTTCCTGGTAATTTAGTTAAGACTAGAAGTTAAAATACCTAAAAATGCTGGATGCGTTAGGTATCTCTAAAAGACACAGTGACTTTGACAGAGAAATTACATCAGTAGCCTTGATTCACACCACAAATTAAAAGATTCAGAAGTAGAACTACACATAAGGAGGAAAAAAAACATTTCCTGTCTGTAACATCCAGTTATCCACGAAAACTTACCGTCCTTCTGCTTGTTGAGCTACAGAATTGATCCAGGCAAGACTCTTCCCAACTACAGCAGAAGACCAGACAGCAATACCCTGAATGGCTTCAGGGCAGTGAAGCTCACATAGTGCTTCTACCAGCATCATAATTGTCACTTCAAATTCATTTCCCTAAAACCAAACCAAAAGCTTTATTTAGCAAATCTCGTATAAAATAAAGAGCTATATACCTGTTTACATACTTGGAAACGGTTAAGCAGTATTTCATTACACACATCCACAAGTGAAGTGCTCTGCATATCTACCCATCATGCTACTTTTGGGAAAGCAGTGGAGCTAAGGGCAAAGTCTGTGCTGGGAACCCACAGCCTGGATGCCAATAGCTGGCAATCCCTACGTGTGCCTAAACCTACTTCAGAATTCATAAAGCAGCAGGAAGTAACTAATATCTATCAAACCTTTTTTAAAACATTTAAGCAAATCAAGTCATGTACTGAAGAAGCCTTTTAAGAAGGTTCAAGCACTTTATCCACTCACTCCACTCCCGCACTTATCTGCTAGTTACTTAGAGAGGGAGGATACCCCTGGGATACCTCCCCCTCCTGCTCATACCCGCAAGCTCGGGAAGGCCTCACACAAATACAACAGAAGTTTCATACGGTTTAAAGAGAAGCTTCAGCTTAAAAAGAAATTGCATAATTCAAGCTGCAAACAAACTGCAGCATTCATTTCTGTACAGCACTTTGACCACAAGTGTACAGCACATCCTAATCTCCAACCTATTGCTTAATCACAAAAGTCTGCCAATACAGGAGGTGAGTTAACATGGCTTTAAATAACAATCTTTTACAGAACGGTTGGTTTAATAACTACCGATTGCCTCGCTTTCAGAATATCGTGGTAATATCTTTGCAATAGTCTACAGAGCTTGGAAAGAGAGTACCTGAGTGATAGTATTATTAGTTTTCATTTCTGTGAGTAAATCAAAGCCATGCCTGACTGTCACGGCAGGCTGGCCAGCCAGCAGTCCAACTCTCATGATGGAAAGTCTAATCCGCGTCAGCCAATCCTGGCATGTCTGACGATTAGTGTAAAAGAATGTCCTGATAACCTTTAACAAAAGAAAAGGTAAGTTTTACAACATTGTTCTTCTCTACAAATCCAAATAGCTATACAAGTACTTAATGTCTATAACAAACAAAGCCAGGACAGGGTTCTTTTCTCCAGTTGAGAGATGAAGACACAGGTAAAACACCACATCTTTAATTTTATTAATGCAGATGATCTGAAATCATGCACGGCACACAAGTAGCCAGATGCACTGGCAAGCTAAAACCTTCAAATGAACTGCCTATAAATTAACTATTACTGTCATGTCAAAGTTTGGCAATTAAGCAGCTCATTTCAACAGTGAAGCACATTTTGCAGTTAGTAATTGTTTATCAGCAACATACCCTTTTCTATGTGCCTCAAAAAGCAATCTGAAGCCTCAAATGATTGCACTACTTTACAACAGGACTGCCGACTATCTAAAAGTGACTGATACAAATTAGAGGTACTACAGACTTGCTTGATTTATATCACTCTATAAGCTGGTACTCCAGAAATAAATCCTCTTTTCACATGCTCTCGAGGAATAAGCTAAAGTCAAAAATCACAAGAATTAAGAGCCTCAAACTCTGAAAAGTTCTGCAGTTCCACACTTAAGACCTGAACAACCCTGAAAACAATGTTCCTTCAATAAAGAGTTTCAAGTAACATCAGCACTCTAAGACAGACAAACCTTGGGTGGAGAAGTAAGAGCATTGGCACATCCCTCATAAGCATTGTACATTAATTTCTCCAGGTTCTCCAGATACTGTAGAAGGAGAACAAGCCTAAGCTGGTTGCTACCGTGTCCTTCATCATTGTCCGCAGTAGTCCACTGGCTAACATCTTGGTCAGGGTTTAAGGTATGGGCTGCAAGACTCCTAATAATACCTACATATTTTACCAAAACATAAAAAAAAAAAAAGGTTGTGTCATAGAATCATAGAATCATAGAATGTTAGGGATTGGAAGGGACCTCGAAAGATCATCAAGTCCAATCCCCCTGCCAGAGCAGGAATGCCTAGACTATGCCACACAGGAACGTGTCCAGGCAGGTCTTGAATGTCTCCAGAGAAGGAGACTCCACAACCTCCCTGGGCAGCCTGTTCCAGTGTTCCATCACCCTCACTGAGAAGAAGTTTCTTCTCGAGTTTAAGCGGAACCTCTTATGTTCCAGTTTCAGCCCATTACCCCTTGTCCTATCAGTGGTTGTCACCGAGAAGAGCCTGGTTCCATCCTCGTGACACTCACCCTTGATATATTTGTAAACATTAATGAGGTCACCCCTCAGCCTCCTCTTCTCCAAACTAAAGAGCCCCAGCTCCCTCAGTCTTTTCTCATAAGGGAGATGCTCCACTCCCTTAATCATCCTAGTTGCCCTGTGCTGGACTCTCTCCAGCAGTTCCCTGTCTTTCTTGAACTGAGGGGCCCAGAACTGGACACAATATTCCAGATGGGGTCTCACCAGGGCAGAGTAGAGGGGGAGGAGAACCTCTCTCGACCTACTAACCACCCCCCTTCTAATACACCCCAGGATGCCATTGGCCTTCCTGGCCACAAGGGCACAGTGCTGGCTCATGGTCATCCTGTTGTCCACCAAGACTCCCAGGTCCCTTTCCCCTGTGCTGCTCTCTAATAAGTCATTCCCCAACTTATACTGGAACCTGGGGTTGTTCCTACCCAGATGCAAGACCCTACATTTACCCTTGTTGTATTTCATTAAATTTTTCCCCGCCCAACGCTCCAGCCTGTCCAGGTCTCGCTGAATGTCAATACATAGCAATGCTAAAGTAAAACCTCTCAAGAGCAAATAGTAATTATGCAACCACTCTTCCATCAATGCATTTCCTGATGTGTGAAAAACACACTAAAATCTTTAATGACCGAAAAATAAAGCCACCATGCTTCTTGTCTTGGACAAGACAGCTGCACAAGCTTACCAAAAAAAAAAAAAAGAAAAAAAAGAAAAAGACGAAAATAAACTATATTTTTTACATTACCTTCAATAGTTTGAAATGTATCTTGGGCTCTACCCAGAGGAGTTCGTAACTTTGAAAGAACAGTAAACTGAGCTGCTTCCCAAACAGCCCATTGCCAAAGAACAGCATCAGTCTTCAACAGATTACGAGGGATGGTTGGTTGATCTCTCTTATCTAGTCTTTGACAGCTATAAAACAACCTTTCTAACCAATTATCCTTCCTGAAAGAAAAGAGCAGTACGTTAAACACAAGTTCACGTGCTAACAAGTTTACACTGCACACTCTTCAGCTCCCTATTGCTCTCAAACAAATCTCTCATAGGGTTATTTCTAAGCAGCAATGTACATAGGCAAATATGCAAAAAGGTGTGTATTTACAAATATATACCAATATTTAACACGTAAAAAGTGATTTAAGGTAAAGCAATGTAATTTGTAAAGATAATTACAAAGTCAAAACTAAATATAGCTTGGCATTGTTCACTATAAATTTGACATCCATGGATTTCAGTTTTAAAAGAAGCTCTTACCCAGTTCGGTGAACATTTCCATACAAAATAAAACTAATGACATCAGAGAAATCCTGCGGGTGGAATGTATTACTTGGAGCTTTGCTCATGTGACTTCTTATAGCCAAAGAAATTTCTTGTATTTCTGTGTGGGTACGGTTACTGCAGGAAGCAGAGGGGAGGGAAACAAACAATGCCCGCTATAATGCACTTGAATAAATCACAACAAGTTGTGCAAAAAAAGTTACACACATACACATGCATATATGCAATGACTGGAAATAAGTACACTCTCCAGCATTAAGAGAAAGTGCTTTAAGAGTTCAAGTCTTTGAGACAAATTGCAGGACATGAAGTTGCTGAAGCTCTGGACCACCTTTCAAATATTCGTATTTACTGCAAGAAGTCCTGCATAGTTTATAAAATTCTTTAATTACCTTGTGTACTACCTACTTTTCTTAAACCTGTAACAAAGTAGAAGAGACAGCAAGATACTTGATGTTTAAATTAAGACAGCACAGTGACATTCAACCGGCATTATTTTTCAGGTAAATGCCACTGAAGAAAGTAACTAAACCATTCTCTATATTGAAGTTGATCTGAAGAACTTACCTCAACACGACGTCTAATGGAATTGACTTCAGAAGTTTTCCAAAACTTTGTCTTACACGAGCACTGCTGTGTAACAGCTGAACACGACACACATCAACACATCTGCATCACCAGAAAGGAAAAAAGGTTGCAACATTCACACTAACGGCATGATTAGAATCAAACAATACAGAATTCTGTGCAAGTACCTTTGTAAAAGGTCATCTGGGAGGGAGGAAGACAGGGCATGGAGGCTACTACATGCTTGAAGACAAATGTTCACATCTTCCAGAAGGGCTGAATTAAGGAATGGAAAGGAAAAAAAAGTTATTCTTGCTAGAATTAGGTAACTTATGCATTACTTTGGTAGTGGTAAAACATCTAAAGTTATTTTTACAGCATAGCTGATAGAAGGAGACACAGGCTTTAAGCAATAGTTTTGATTCCATTGGCTGGTTTTCCTATAACAAGTACATGTCTAGTAGGAAAAAGTCACTTGTGCGACGTTACTGATGGGCCTTTTCCGGCAGCTGATAGACTAATCCTTCTATGGTCTCCATATATTGGTGTTACACATAATATATTTCAATAAGAAAAAACTAAGGTAAATTTAGTAACTGCTGGCCTTGTGAATTTATTGCTCTTCCTAGTATTACGCTACTAAAAGCACTTGTTCCCATATTTCTGTTCCCAGGTTTTGAAATCCAAATCAATATATCACATTATGGAACGGTTTTACTGCTTTTGGTAAAATGAAATGCAATCTTACAAGTCAGATTTGGCACATGGCTAACATTTTTGGCAGATTAATTTCACAATCACAGGTCATTAATAACATTAATTGCTTTCAAAAGTAAAAAGTAGGGATCCCTTTGAGCAAAATTATAGGACAGTGCAAGTTTTTGTGCAATACAAATTAGAAGCATCCCTATAAGTAAACTAGGCAACCAGTACAGTTACAGCGATCAGTGGTACATGACAAGGTCACTTACATACTTGATTATGCCAAGTAAAAGACAGTTTGTAAGTAAAAGCATGTCTTACTGTTTGCTAAAAGTCCTTTACAAAACTTATGAAAAGATGGGAGAGAAAATAACGGTGCATATGTTTCTGATTTTTTCATCAGAACAGCCACTTCCAAAGCCCACGTCACAAGTAGTTTCCTTCAAAAAACAGAAGTATTAGTCACCCTAGACAGTTACCAAAACATGTGTTTCAAGATAACATGAACTATATCAAGTTACAAGTGAGTACTATATCGTAACTCATAAAGGGTTTTGTAACATTAAAAATGTCCCTAGCTTTCACACAATTTTTGTAACACCACAAGATTGTAACTATCACAAACGGGCACTTTCAGTGAGAGGAAATCTTTTTTCAGTAAAGTTAAATAGCTCAGCTTTTACTGTGTAGAAGTTACGATGATTTCAATTTTCCTATTTTTCGTGTGTAAAAATTAGCAGATTTTTCCATGGGCATTTCACTATGAATGCCTAAAATAAAATAATTTAAAAAAAAAAAAACTTGACTAGTTGAATTTATCCTGAGTTTTACAGATGAAAATTATCCTGGTTTCTGAATCAAGGCATTCTACTGAAAACAAAACAAAAGTCTCTGATTATTCAGAAAATGTTAGTTACCTGGTATCTTGAGTAAGGTTATCCTTCTTAAGCAGTAGCCCCAAAAGGTTCAGTATGGTTGAGAAATGTTTTTTTGTTGCTGTCGTTACAGTACTTATAACTGCTCCATCAAAGAGAGAGGGAGAGGAAGAACTAAGGCTACTGGATATGAAATGGTCGTGCCTGAAAAGGCAAGGAAAAACATGAAATATAAAACCACCCCACAATTAAGGATACTTCCTTCAAGTCTACAGGAGGAGGGGAAGAAACAAACACCCTCAAAACCAACCAACCAACAAAACCCAGCAGCAAGAGTTAATGTACACCCACACGGCAACTACGTTATGTCAAAACCCACGTATTTTTCATCTCTGGTCTAAAAGAACACAGCTACAATTTTACATCAGTCCATGAAGCCCATGAAACCTGGTTTCAACTGTGGCTGGTATCAAACACTTAGTGAGAAAACACCAAACCCGAGAAATGCACAGAGTAACAGTTAAACTAGTATATTCCCCCACTTGGACGTTTTGCAGTCGTAAGGTACAAAAGGTGTTTAAGCCTGTTGTTTACATTTCATTACCTCTCCTAGATCTCACAGAAAGCAAAATAGTAAATAATCTTTCCTTATTTACTGTCAGTAGAGTTCTCCCTCAGTTATCTCTATTCAAACACAAGACTTCTAATCTGCTTTTGAATAAAATGCCAAATTTTAAGCCAGGATATGCTTTCTTGGCTGAGATACAGACTCCCTGCAATTAACGAAAGCAAAAACTGATTAGGGAAGTTTGGGCAAAAGTTTAGATTGTAATAGCCTATTTAAATTCATCCCTTCAACAACAGAATATATTCAGATCAGTCCACCCTAGTGCTCTTAAAACATTGATGAATTATTAATCTTCATACCTGGAACAGTGTGAATATAACGTATAGAGCACTGCGTACTGGACAGCAGGAAAATGAACTGCTATGTCACCATGAACGATCATCAGATTTTTACTGAGTAGTGCAAACACAGTTGGCGAAAGGGCCCACATCTGTAAGAAAATTGCAACGTAAGCAAATAACCATCATTAACAGAATCTATTTTTAAGTGTCGTTTCCATACCGTTAATTATTGTGTTTTGCTTCTTCCCAAGCGAAATAATTTAACTCTATTAATTTTCTGACCTGCATTGTAACTAATTCCTTCCCCCTTCTAAACAACCTGTTAAAAGCAGTTTTTGTTTTTATTTGGAAAGATCCGAAACAAGTGTTTTCACATGGTTGATATACTACCAGGTGACACACTAAAGCTGCTTTTTCCTGTGTTGGTTTTCAAAAAGAATTACTGTGAAGATCTTACAATCGATCCTTGAACAACCCTGGGGTGACACTCTTCCCTAGAAACTGCTTGTCATTATGCACCAACTAGAGATACAATCCACCCATTCCATACAGGAAGTTTTTCTATAAATGTAAGTTAGGAAGCAAATACATTCATTTTAATTATACATATGTGCACTACAGGCAATATGCACTACTTTAAATACGGTATATTTTAAGGAAAAAATGTTTTTACACTTATTGCACAAACTTTACCTATAGATGAGTTTCTACTCACCCCAATTAGTGAGTTTTTAGCATTTCCAATAGTACTTAGAGCACTGAGGTCAAATATAACAACAAACTTTGCATTATCCACATTCAATATGCGCTTCTTGAAAGAGTCATGCTGGATTTCAGAACAAGCCTCAGGAAGATGTAAACTATAGAGAAGACTATTTAGAGCACAGGTCATTTCTCCCAGAATCAACCTGTAAGCAGTCTCCAAAACGGGAATGTTCTTCAGGCTCAGTACAGCTTGGTATACAGCTTGGGCTGCTGCAACAACCTTGAGAAGATAAAATAATTACAGTAATAATTAGTTAGCATCAAATCCTAAAATATATTAATCATCAACATGGAATTTAAAACTCTGCTTCTTTATCTAGGAATAGCCTAGTGTGACACACATACCTACCTAGAGCTTTCTGTAATTAAGTACTACTTACTTACAGATCTATTAATTACTTTCTGGATCATTCACATCAACACACAGAGCACGAAAGCCATATCAGCTAAGGACTTCTCTGATACAATGACCAACTTACCAATTCCTTGTCAAATATAAATGCCAAAACCAAGAACTAGCTACATCTGCCTTTTCAGAAGTTTCATAGACACAGAGTTCCGTAAAAAATACATTTAAGATTATATTAAGCTGTAAAACGTTGTTATTCTAGGAAATGCCTGAAAGCTGTTGTAACACACCTGTAGAAGTCACTCTTACCTCTTTCTCCCTATGGTAACGAAGAACAAGCAGTTTAGACTCTGGTATAAATAATTTCTCTACAAATGATGATGGTAGTTTTGTATTTATTTGCTCAACAATCTGGGGATAAAAAACAAAGTGATAAAGATATTTAACTACCTGAATTATTTTATTAGAATAGATTATTAAAGATTAATTAAAAGAGTGTTTTTCTAACTTGTATTTGCTATACCTAGAAGAGACAGCTTCCCAGCAATGCAAGTATTTTGTATTTTCTTTCCCAAATTCACAGGCAGAATTATTTACTTTCAAACTTAACAGCAGAGCTGAGACAGAAAGTTACATGATTAATTTAGATCTACGTGGATTTAAGAGCTCATGGCCTATACATTAACAGCTATGTTCTGAAGAAGTGCAATTTCCCAGGACATGGTTTAAGCAGATAAATAGAACATATTAAGTAGTAAGATTCTGAAATTCATCAGGTGGTGTAATTAACTGCAGAGGCCAGAGAATGGTACAGTCCAACAATCAAGCAAGACAGGAAGAAAAACCACTCCAAAACACGATCAAACCAAAACATAAACACTCAGGATAAAACTAAGTTCTACTTCATGGATAAATCAAATGCATCAACAAGCTAGCAGCCTCAGCTTTACAGAAAAGAATACAAGCATTTAGAAGAGTAACATGTTGCTTGCGATCAGGAAAAGATTTAAATATTTATCTAATACAGACAGAAAAGAGCAAGGCTGCTTAGAAAACATTTTCCAGTGTGAAAACTTCAATAACAAAAATAGGTACAAACCAGTGTCAACAGATTCAGGACTGAAATGACATAATCAGTGCCACAAGTCTGACAACTTTCCATCTGATCTAATCCGTAAGTGATGACCATGTCACAGTGTATGGTCATACTTGGATCTAGGCTGCCAAGTAAAACACCAACACACTCATTGGCAGCTGTAAGCACGGCTTCAGAAAAGAACACTTGGTTTGCTGCAGTCACACATCTCATTACTCTGTACAGAACCTAGAAAAATAAAAACACACCTAAATTAAGCTCCATTAAAGAGAGACAACGACCACATGATATTTAAGTATATTCACATCCAATCGACATCCCATCTCATCGCCTACCCTGCAGCTTGGTAAATTCTGTCAAAAGAATATTCTTAATAATGTACATCATGGCATCATACTTCAGAAGTGTAAGAGAAACCAAACCTTCCATTGCCTGGCTTCCTACTCAGTTAAAGACCCACAAGACCTGGAAAAATCTAAATTCATCTCAGAATTCTGTTCAGTTCCAACTGATGTCAACAGACCTCCTCTTGTAAAAGATAAACTGGTTTTCTTCAGTGTTTGTCACAAGAATCCTGTGCAGATTAAGACACAAGTTATATAACTCTCCTGCCTTTAATCGGGAAATCTACACACTTGCTTATTCGAGAAGTTTTGTCCCCTCACAGAACTCCGCAAGGGCATGAATTCCAGTCGTGCAGCTCGTGCAACAATAACAAGACTATTACAGGTACTTTTATTGTATTTTTTTCAATCATTCACACCCTCTACAGTTCCTGTTACAGAAGTATAGCAGTTACTTAGTATATTGTATAATAATATTTACTATACTACACTTTAGAACAAGAGAATCTGATGGCTACTTTCAGCACGGATAACAAACCCTACATATTATAAAATCAAACTCACAATTTAGTTTTTATAGCATCATAGCAATGTGAAAAAATGGTAACATTACGGTTACAGAGACAGGTAACACAAACATAAACCTGGGTGCATGAAGTTAAAATGCCTAAAAAAGTTAAGTTTCTGCTTTATATGACTCCCGTGTGCCACCATCTCAATCTGTATCTTAGTATTTCCTAAAATTGTTGTAGTATATTTCTCCAAGAAAATACATTTGCTTAAAGCTGAGCATATATACATTCATGTAAAATTCACAAAACCTAAGTAAACAGCGAATAGAATTATGTGGTAAGAAATCACATCAACGAAGAAAATCAAAAAAACTCCTTGAATTCTTACATCAGTTACATATGCTTCTGTAATTGGTGGTCCTCTAATCGGGCTGAAGCGTTCCCCAATACTCCTCACCACGGTACTGAAAACCCGAAGAAGCGCAGCCAGTTTAGGTAGTGACACTGAAGGAGGAGGAATATCTTCATCTACTGATTCGCCAGAAGCCACATGGCTGAGGTCCTACAGCACAGAAGTTTCATCTATCAGTACACATCCTTAACAGTTGTAATACAAGAAGAATCAAAGCATGAGACTGTAAACCTATTTTCCAGAAATAGGTACTAGCCAAATATAGATGTATTTGTCCAATATCTCTAACTTCACATACACACAAAGATGTGATACAAGCACGTAACAACAATGAGCAAGTCACTGGGTAGTAATGAGTTGGTGCTCATTAGCTTAGCCACTGAAACAGAGTACTTGGACTACACCTTGTATTAAAACAGAAGTTTACAATATTCCTGGCCCCTGGAACATGATCATCCATATTGTCGCTCTGTTACAGCAGCTGTCTGCACACTTTTACCACTCTCTCCATCCATGAACTGGAGCGTCAGGATGTTCCCATCACACTGTTTACACGAAGCTACCTTGATCTGGAGAGCTCGAGTTTGCTAGCAGGCTACTTCATGCCAGCTGGCATCAGCGCCTGGGAACATTCCCAGAAGTGCTGATCTCATTAGCATAGATATAGCCTTGATCTACCCCACTGCGAGATAAAAACACACTAGCTGGAACCACCTCCTCCATGACTGAAGTTAATGCATGTTATCTTAAAACTCTTCCGTGACTAAGAATACGCATGATGTCCAGTTCAGCAGACAAGCTGATAAGCAGGGACTTACTGCGCTGACTAATCATGTTGAACCGTGTGCCTACGGCCACGGCAGCGCGGGTTTCTGTGGGCTTCACACCACCAGAGAGGTCTGTGCATTCTAACTCTTACAGCTCTACCACCAGAAGCCTTGGCATACGTGTAAGTACACTAATAACATCAAATTGTTTATTCTTCTTTGAAATAAATTATGGTGCAAGTACAAACTTCACCTATATCATCTGCACGATAACATATATAATACAGCATAATCTAGTTAGAAGCATATATACATACGAACACATACACCTTTAGAAAAAGGCAACACTTCCCCTCCCAAAATCCTTCCTCTAACCCTTCGTCTCAGACAAACTCTAGGGCCTGTTAACTGAGCAAAGGTTACAAAGTCAAAACAAAGTATGTTAAATGAATACAGTTCCTGCTGCATTATTTCTTGCACAACATAATCTATTACCTAATTTTAAAAAAAGACAGATTTACCATTAATCTACAGAAGCATTACAAATCCCTCTTCCCCCAATAGTCATTACTTCTGAAAAACTCTGAAGTTGGGCAATTACAGAAAATACCAAGGTTTTTTAATACGAAGGCATTCCTGTTTCATTGTTTTTATTTGTATTACAACATGATATTCCTAATCAACAATGGCTGAAAGCCTGGCTATGATACTATTTAAGCAGTTCATAATGACTCTCGTAGAATTGTCACTGTACATGCTTTAAGTATACACTCTGTAATTTGATTCTCACTTCTCCAGAATACACATGTAATTTTATTTTCTATGAAAATGTAACACAACCATAAGAATTACAGCTCTGGAACTATTAAGAAATCCACAGCAGTTAACTCTGGCATATAACATACAGTCTTGTTTACCTCAGCATAAGCTTCCATATCTTCTAAAAACTGGCCCAAAAGTGTGGTAGAAAAAGTAAGATCAGCCACCCAAAAGGGCTCCAAGCTCTGCAGCCATCCTGTTTAAAAATATCAGGTCAATCAAAAGAGAGGAACAAGGTAACATACAAAAACTTAATCTTAGTTGCATATTGCTGAGGTAAAAGTTAAGGTAAGAGCAGATCATCTGCATGGAAATTTTAACACAAGCTGGTTTTTGAAATAAATACAAATTGTATTGCCCTTTTTTCTCCCTTTCACAAATCCATTTTAAGGCTTGGTCCTGCCCCATAGAGTCTAGGACTATAACACAGGAAACAAACAGGCCTGCTGTGAATAACTCCAATACAACTGCTATAGCTACAGAAAGAAGTTTCCCAATTGCTTAAATGCCAATACAGTGTCTTTACCACAAAGATTTTCTAGAATTACATACAAGAAGATATGTTCTTTCACAGAGAGTATATTAAAATCTATGAAGTTATTAAAAATCATTAAAATGTTACACAAAACAATTGATGTTTAAATGTATCTTGAATAAAGCATCCCATTATCCCAGATACAGCATAAAATGGCAAATACAAATTTCCTAAAAAAACATTAGCAACGAAGTCTCTTGTTATGTGGCCAGGAACTCATCTGGGTTTTATATCAACTTCCATGTCAGTAGGACCAGGCTCACGTAAGTAAACTCCCATAACCCACACGCCAGAGTCGACCACATTAGTGACTCTTTGGCCAAACTTACCAGACACCTGCTGTGTCAATGAAGGTTTCTGCGTGTGATCTATATGCCACCCAACCAGTATATCCACTGTGTCCTGGAAAGCAATATTGAAAAAAGGTTAATTACCTAATTTACTGCACCAACACTTCCATGCAAGAAAGAAAATGTAAAAGACAAAGTGAGCTTACCCTAAAATTGGTGCTGAAAATGTGTGGGTAGCATCGGGACACCAAAAGGATGCACTTAACACATTTGCACAGCAACTCTGGTGTATCCACATTTTCTAGAATGGACTGCAGGCTGGTCATTACAAGCTAAAAAGTAAAGCAAAGCCACTAAACGATTCACTTCATTAAACAACCTGTGAAAAAGTTACGATGTTAGCCACACAGCGTTGAACACTTCTTAGCAAACTACTTTGATTCAGACAACAGGACCACCTGAATGCTCTTTCTGTAGGAAGGAAAAAACCATAAAAAGCATCACATATACTGCATGAAAGTAACTTCAAGTGTGCGTTTGCTTGAAATATGGCAGACACAGGTTCAAGGCTTGGGGATTCTGTTTTCTTTAATCCTGTAGCCACAGAACAACTAGTTGTTTTAAGTTTCCATTTCTTCTGCTGAACTTTTTTGGCTCTGTAAAGTAAATATTAAATTGGAGCACAGACCTGGACATAATTGTTCTACATGCAAAATAACAGACCCTAAAACTTGAACCAGGGGACCAGATTTGTCTATACATTCTACTCACTCCCGGACCTAAATACAACTCAAGTTAGAAATGGTAAGAGGTAGCACAAAGCAATCAACAGGTTCGTTTTCATTTATAATTCCACTCAAGTTCTCTTTTCAGGTGTCAACAAGATTCTTTAGCATATATTGCACATCCAAGATAAAAAGTCACATCAAAATCTGTATCATCCTCCAAGGACTTGACATTCAATTCTAATGTAATCTGAACCAAAGAATCCTATTCAATCAGAAATGTCCCTCGCAGTTATAATTATATTTACTTATTATGTCAACATAGCAGTACTTATTGTTCATTCCAGTTTAGGAACTTGGTTGTCATTAATAATCCTGCTTTGACTTCTAGTCTTACCTGCATTAAAGATGAAAAGGCTTTCTTTTCTCCTACAGTCTCTAGTGCTTTGTAGGTTGCACACAAATAAAGAAGTTTAACTTCATCTTTTGTGGATGAGCTGAATTTGCTAAAAATCCATTTAAAGATCTTCTCAGCCTCATAGCTCAGAGAAGCACAAAGAAGGCCAAGACAGCAAGCTCCTTCCTGTCTCAGTTCTTGAAGCAATTTGCTACTGTATTTTTGAGGAGGAAAAAAAAAAAAGAAACGTGAAATCTCTAGACATCAGAGCAGAACAGAAGAAATCATGCAACAAGTTAAAACATTTTCCAAAGAAGAAAAATACATGTATGAATGAAGCTGCTTCTCTCCTACTTAATGGCAGCAGTGATAAAGCTAAAATAAAAATTAAGCATCTGAAAGATTCTATGAAGTGTTATTTCCATGTAATAAATCAACTCGAATAAAAGCACGGAATAAACAGGCCTCTCTACTTGAAACACACCATTCAAGGAATAAAATTCCTAACATGGAGCTGACTTTGGGAATAACACTGAGCTAAACACCAAAAAGCCCCCACACACCTGAGCTCACTCCACACATGCTCCTGATTGGATGTAAATCAATTAGATCAGGTTGCAAAAAAACTTAAATTCAGTTCGCAAGCTAGACAACCACACTACTACATCCAGGTGATTAAACACAGCTGGGGCAGATTTCGTATCACCTACAACATACAAGTTGCACTTGTGCATTCAAATTCTCTGTGTGAAGTGTCCTCTAGACAGTCCAACAGTACTGTTGATATGGTGTGAGAGTTATAACTCTCCCCTAGTTCTGTCCTGTTACTGCAATATCACTCACACGTAAAACTCCCTCCCTTTCCTGTCCCCATTTCATTTCTATACTGAAATTCAAGCCTAACACTGTCATTTTCCCTCTCTAAAACCTTCAAACGCTTAGTTCTTCCAGCTTACCTTTCATTGAGTACATCATGAATGGCAGTCAGGATATTATCCAGTTGTTTAACTAGTACCTATAAGATACATAAATGGTACAAGCATAATTACAGCACAACGACTTCTGCAAACTAGGTCCTGTTTACACCCACATTAAACACATCACTGCCAAGTCTGTTTGCTAATAGAATGCTATTATGCCTTCCTTGGCCACTGCAGACTAGCATGAACTATATTAAGCAATACTGCAATATTATCTTACATGTTATATTTCATATTTATTTACAGTAGCCACAAAAATACACTAGTAGCCTGCTATCAAGGTTTGTTCTAAGTCTAGTTCTTGCTGATAACACCACATCACAAATGTAAGCAACAGCTCATCACTAGTGTTTACTGAAGACTAGTCTCCTATACTAATAATTGTATCAGCAGAATATTTACTAGAATCTGAGATACTAAAATTTCTCCTTAAGCAATCCCGACTTTCAGAGAAACAGGATACCATTCTGAGGGATGAAATGTTACTGATGAACCAGTGCTTCTCAGTAAACATAACCAGAAATACTTGGTTTCCTAACATGCACTTAAAAAAAGTCAGTTATGCTGCAAAATAATACATTAGCTGCAACTGCAACATATTAAAAGTTTTCTTGACAAGTTAATAAAAAGGTTTGATCTCTTTTTTTAAGAGAGATATTAATCTTCAGCACAGTGGATGTTATCTAGGTTTTTGTTCAGTTTTGAGGAAAAGAAAGAAGGCCACGTGCTTGGCATCTCAAAACTCACACAGTCATTTTAAGCAATGTGCCTGGGACCTGCAAAGAAGGCTACACGAGAGACAGGAGATGGCATCGAGGCAATTTAGAAGCTGGAGCACAACGCCATTACATGATAATGCCCCTGTCTAGTGACTTTTACTCCTTTACTTTGTTGACCACATATTTCAACCTCAAGAATGAAAAGAACACTTTCAAATTACACTTAATAGTGTCAAGAACTGCAGGAGCTACCGCTAGGTTAAATACTGTCCATTATAAAGTTTTAGACTTGACATAGTTGATATTACTTTACAACTGATCTTGTTCTCAGTGAGCTAGGAGAAGTGTAAGGAGTTTCTCAGTGACAAACTCTTAACATTCTGATCACTACAAGTACAAAGTTTGTCACCACCGAGCTCAGTACTAAAACAGCAATCCAAGCATGTTTTGAGATACCAACAAACCTGAGTAAAACAGTTACAAAAGAAATGGGGAGAAAATGTACTGAGAATGGAAGCAATAAAAAAAAAGGCAAAAAAAACCCTAAATCAACCACGGAATAATTATGGAAAGTATTTACTCCCAAAACCCTTGTATTAGCAAGGATTTTGTTTAGAGAAAAGCTTAAGTATTAGCAAGGCTTCCACATGGTCTGCTTATACCTAGGCACACACAACAGAAAAGTCGCAATGTTCAAGTGTCACACCTTTTGGAACAATTACCACTGACTAATTAAAACATAATGAGTGAATGAACCAACTTCTAAAAAACATGGATACACACATAACCCCACAACCGAAACATCACAGCACTGCCTGTAAACGAGTGGCAGGGTATTAAACCCTCACTTCCTCCTTTTCCAGTACCTGGAGAACTCCTAAGCTCTCCAGAACAGTCGGGGAGCTGTGTCAGACAAAATACTAACAGTCACTTCAAAATAAGTGATATTAAAAATGTATACCCACAGTTGGATACCTCCCCCACCCCTAAATCCTTAAGAAACACTTAAGAGTATCAGAGCCCAACAACCTATTAAAAAAAAAAAAACAAACAGTGATGCAACAGAAACAAAGACCTGTTTTGCTCTCTTCCCATAAAAGAGAATCTCCATACAAACGTGTGTACCTAGAAAGCTGAGTAACTCTAAGATAAGCTAGTCACAAACCTGTATAAATATCTGTACACTTTTGATTTAAAATACAGAAACAGTTCTTGAATGAGACAACAAGTTTTACTTCCTTTTTCCTCTACTTAATTGCTGAGGGATCCAGAGGATATTGCTAAAACTCCTGTCAAAAAACCCCTCATGGATGCTATATTTATTCCTACAGCTCACGAACTCGGCGGTTTGCTCCAAGGCAACACGTCATAAGTAACCAAGCAATAAAGAAGTTCCCTGAATGTCGGAAGAAGGACAGGCAATCCAGGAACACGCTCTCCTTTGCTGTGGAAGGAAATTCCTCGTATGCACACTATTCCTCGCAGACATATCCCAACATTCAGAATATTAAAAAGAGGGTTAAGACAAGAAATACTTCAGCGCTACGACAAAGTAAAAAATTACTAACCAGTTTGTTTTCTGGTTGCTGAATGAATTCTTTCAATTGCTTTACAGTAGCCAGTCTTCGGTCTCTGTCGTCTTCCCGAGTAATCCTCCGAAGAAGATTTGACAGTCGAGACTCGTCAGAATAAGACAACGATCGCTCTGAAAAAGAAAAGGCAATTATTTATTTTCTCTACAGCATTTGATCAATAATATCCATATTACCTGAATCGTGCATCTACTGACTCAATAAGTCATAGTAGTAATTTGAGAAAGAAGCAAAAAAGATAATCCTCGAAATCTGGTATCTAGAGGACAGAATACACAGAGAAGCGTACAAGTCATAGGTAGTGACTTCGGTCATCTAGAATTATAGCTCCTAACATCTGAAGGATTAAAGAGGCATTTACATACTTACATACCCAGGAAAACTGTCTGAATATTCTGCTAGTACTTACTAATAGTAAATTCCTGCACAAGCCCACTACCAGAAATACTATTTACAGAGTTCTCTACTTCCTCTATATAGATATATTTTAAGGCACCAAAAAGACTCAATATATTTTAGGTCAAGACACCAGAATGGGATTGTAAAGTCCGAGTTTAACCCATTCCAAAGATCAGGATTTTGCAAGTCATGTCACCACTCGCATCTCAGTTCTTCCACCTGCAAAATACATTGAACACTCCTCTTTCACCTTTTGTCTCCTCTGAAATATAAATCCCTGAAGAGAAACACTGTTCTCATATGTTTATAATGTGTCTGGCGTAAAACAGTCACAGTTTTTGTCAGTGGCTCAACTACCACTTACACTAGGTGACGCAATAAATGACAGTGCTTAGTCATAACGATGTTTCTATTTTCATTCAGAAGCCCTTGCAATATTTTTCTTTAAAAGAAAAAGAAAAAAAGAACAAACCACGATTTAAACGCGAATAGTGGGGAAAAACAAACCCTTCTTTCTCGGAAGCCCTTGCCCAGCATTCTCGCACCCCCTTGCAAGTCGACTTCCTCTCGCTGCATCTCCTGAGACCTTGCCCACATTCTTATGATGCCTCCAGTTCCTCCCTGGCCTCTAACCCTCTGCTGAGCAAGAGGGAACATGAATTGTGGTTGGTTCAGGAGTGCACATCTACTGACTAATCAGCTGGGACGATGTGATGACTAGCTGACCCGCAGGCCACCGAGAACACAACTGTTGAGCTCGCTGTTGCCTATTTCCCCACACTAGGGACTCATTAATTAATAGCTTTTTACTCAGGCATCAATTCTTAACCTATATAAGAGCAAATTCTTTTCTGCGGAGCCCTTGATCTCTTTGCCAAATTTGGCTAACCTGAATAAGCTATTTAAAGGAAATTGGAAGACTGACAGCAGAAGTCATATAGTTGAGAGATCTGCCTAGCCTTTGGAGGAACTCTCAGTGCAGGGAACAGTAAATACAAGATGACAGCGTCCATCAACCTCATCTGATCATGTACCACAAAAAAATCAAATCCAGATAGATTGCCTCATCGTAGTAAACTTTTCACATTCTGAACACAAAAGAGGTTGCCAAGAGAGATCTCAGTTTCCTGAAAAACTGTGGTATCCTTACCCTGTGATTTCCTCATGTCTTTTGTGGCTAAAGCACGATTCCCATGCGGAACACTGGTAAAATCAGGATTGGTCACATTGTTAACTCTCAGCTCTTGCCCCAACGACTTCCGACCATAAGTATTTTCCCCAGATCCTCCATTGACGCTGTAGCCACCTGTGGAAGAACCAACCCGAGATTAAAACAAGCCATCAGACCATGTATTTAGTAGAGAAGCGCGTTAGGAGTTGTTCAATTCATACGCAAATTAGCAGCCCTATCCTCTACCACCTTCTTCAGCTTCCTTTTTCACTTTCACATGCAGAAGTGTTCTGTTAAGCACTCTACATCTCCAGGTCACATATTCAGCATCTAACTGATCTTTTTTTTGGAGCACATGAAAAACCTTCTATTGCAGTGAAGCTTAACATCAATTTGGTCGCATTTGGAGTTTTCTTATTATTACTTTTGACCCTGTATTTTACAAGGCCCTTCGTGTCAATCCGCTAGTACACATGGTTAGATACATCCCAGTTACTTGCTCCTTGATGACACACATCAAATGTTCACTCTGGTTTTGTTACAAATCCACCACACAGGCTCAGTAAAATGGCCAAAGAAGAAAGCAGAAAGCTTTTCAAAAGCCAGTGACCATTTAAATGTGCAGATGGAACAACTCTCCCTAAACGTACAACAGTCAGTATTTTCACACGCTAATACTGAAGTTATTGTTAATTAAACTCAGTCCTACATTCTTCCACTTGAGATACACATGGTACATCTTTGGTAACAATATAAAATGGAAATAAATGTGTCATTTGGAGCAATTAATTTTTTTTTCACTCCTAGATCCACAAGAATTTACACACTCATATGTCGAAACCAAAGATTTTTCCAGTCTGCCACACTGCTTTGCGGGGCAAGTTCCTCCTCTGCAGTGCTGAGAAGTGAAATTCTCCCCTGAGCCTGCCCAATCCTGTGTGTAATCCTTCACTCAGCGTATTAGAGCTCACTTTTGAGGCAGCTTTCCCTGCCTGAGACAGGGAAGAATCAACTAATAAAACCAGAACAACAAACGACATGCAAGACTTCTTTCATAAACGGTATCTCCACAATTCCACTTGCACCAGGGTATAAAGGAAAGCCTGGGGAAAAGGAGAGGTGGCTCTCCATAAGATGAGGCAACCCGCCAAGATTACAAAATGGATTAAAAAAAATAATAAAAAAATCAAGTGATCTGGACCTTAGTAGAGGTAAAGAATGTCATCTTAAAGGCAAAGCTTTTTATCAAAAGCAGCTGAGAACTACTAGTAGAAGTTTGCCTATTTCTATACATACAACTAATAAAGATAATTTCTGTATTGGATTTACAACATTAAACTCAATTTTTAAACAAACTAGCATATATGCCACCTTAAGTTTGTCATAACAAACCAACACTGTCCTATGAAGGAAATGACTTTTAACAGCAGTAGTTATATTTATGACCAAGCAGAAGTGTATCACTAAAATTCAAAGCAACAAAGAAATTAAGTTAACCGAGGGTGTCAGATAATCATGCGTTCAGACCACAAACGTCAACTCTCAAAACCACACATAGTACTATATGGTGCCAGAGTTCTTAAAGTTATTCCATACTTTCCCTCTAGCACACAAAATATCCCAGCTTTTTTGGTTGTAATACTTGCCACAGCATATTTGACATTAAACACAAACCTATATTCTCCCACTTGACATACAGGTGGTACATCTTTCCTAACAATATGAAACAAGTCGTCATTTAGAGTAATCAAACAGCTGGGCAATCAGATTTTTCAGCAATAAGGGTGTAAATATTGCATTATGACTCTCTTCAGCTATTTCCTGGTCTGAAAAGCTGTTGAAAATCCTAATACACACAAATTTTACTCACTTCCTTTTAAAATATTAAATCTGAGACCAAGAATATGATCAGCTCTGTCACTGTTATTAAATTTAGCATGACTATGCAGATACCACAACATATACAAATACTAGTGCAAAATCTTTTTATCAATAAGGACTTCGAGCACATCATAGTTACAAATCAAACAGGAGGGAAGTATTGCAAGAAGGAAGAACATCTCATCTATAAGTAAAAATCCAAGAGCCTTCTATTTAGTTTTAAAAACTTAAATCTTCCAACTCCTCCTGTCTTGTTTTATAAAACAGAAGAAAGAGATCTAATTGTGGTCTTCCACTAGTTAATATGAAACATTATTAAAATTAAAAGTCCAGACTAATCTTGGAGAAGCAAAGCAAAAGGACAGGAGTCAACAGCCATAGGTTGCAGCAAGTACAATTCAAACTGGATATGAGAAAACAATTCTGTACCAGGAGAGTGGTAAAGGACTGAACAGGTTGCTACAGGAAGCTGTAGAACCTCCCATTCTTGGAAGTTTTCAAACTGGAACAACTTGTAGAAATTATCCAGTTGGAAGCCATTTTTATTACCAATATCAAGAACAGCAGGTGAGGGGTGGAATATCTTCTCCAAGACTCTAGGTACTTATGACATATGGTTGTCCAGGATAGAAAAGCCAGAAGTTCTTAAAATGAAAATTCCACGCTAGTGGACTCAACAGATTGACTGAAAAAACTTAGTAAACAGAGAAACTATTCTGCATCTGTATACTTACAAATTTCTCCAAAAATAAAAAATAACTCGACATACTTGGTGTTTGGTTTTATAGTATGGAATATCTTCATTTCAAGTCACACGTGAACAAAACAGCACAGGTACACTGCTAAGCTAGCAGAGACATGCCCTGAAAGATCCAGTCCTTGAGGGAGAGGTGCATTTTTCTTTTCAAATGGCACTTTCCCAACAACGTCAAACCACCCCACTGAATTTGTCCAAAACTTACTATTTCACTACACCACCAGTACGTTCTTTAAATAACAGCACTCCTCAAAGTATAAGAATAATCTACTATGCCAGTCTGTGTGAAACTCAGTAAAACTCTCCACGCAAGCAGACACATTAACAAATATACACACTTTCTAAACAGTTCTCTGTTAAAGCCAACTAAAACTTAAGGTTCTCAAGGTATGCAGATAAATACCTGTTTCATGTGCCTGCCTCCTAGTAACAGTACCTACTACTTTAAAAAAAAAAATAAATAATTTTGCATCAGCTGGCTGTAACTTCCCTTAAGATGTAGCAATTCTTTACAGTTGGTTACAGGGCAGAGAAGTAGGAGTGTGAATGCTTTTTAGGTTCCTGCACGAAAACTCCCACACTAATATTCCTGTGAGATTTTTTTTTTTTTTGAGTTTGGCCTGCCTGAAGATTTACATAGTCTAAAAAGTGACTCCAAGTAAAAAAAATCCTCCTATTTGATACCTGTATTTGGCAATTTTAAAGAAAAAAAAAACAGAATAAAGATTAAAAAAAATTGTACAAACTACACATCAAGCAATTTATATTAAGTCAGACTGAGGCACACAGAGGTAGAAATTCCTACTAATGGCAAAATATAGATCTGATTCCCAAACAAAGATTCCAGTAAAGCCACAATAGGCTTTTTTCAGCATAGTCGCCCAGTTAGTCAGGCAGTCCATTTTCAATACCAGAAGCACTCAGCAGTATTCAGGGAGAAATTACAACTTGCAGACCAGACACATCCCCAAGGCCATTCTTTTCAAAAAAGTGCTTATTCCATTAAAGCATTAAGTCTTCTCCTAATGCAACCACCTATTTTTCTCACGTCATATCAACATTTCTTTGATCCCTGATAAATCTCTCAACACAACGATAGTGTGGCAATAAGTTGTATCAGTCCGCTATCGTTTTTTGGAGAAACAAAAAAACCAACCTCCACCACTCCAAGTTTACTGCCTTTCTCTGAACGTCCCCTCACAATTCATACATGAAACAGCAATCTGTATACCTTTTTCTTCATTCTGTATGTCAGTGTGGACTCTGATCTCATCGTGTCTTTGTCGAGACACCACAGCTGAATTTGAGGGTTGTAATCCATAGGAGGCAGAACTGCCCCGATCTCTGGATGAAGAGTATTTTAAATTGTCCTGGTCAGCTGATGCACTGTCAGTTCTATAAAGAGAAAAATATTTTTTTATGTAGGGGTATAACAGGAATGGGATTCACATTCACTCATAAATGCAACATATTTAAATGACAATCCCAAATGTATCTTCCTGTGTTAAAGAAGTTGTACATGTAACCACTTCTCTAAAAGTGACCTTAAATTCATGTTGGGGTTAGAATTGACTAATTATTACAGCACCATGCAAAGGAAATGCATTCTAGCTCGCCAGTGCCTTTTCTCAAGAAGTTCAAGTCGCTTTTCAGTTGGATGTCTATATAAGGAAAAATAAAATACAACCAGGTATAGGTATATACCACAGCTTGGTGATACACTCTCTACCATTTGTGAAAGTCAAACTAATTCACACATGAACATTTACATAATATGTGACAGGTCTTATCGAGCAATGTAAAACCACTTAGAGGTGGTACTTGCATGTAACTGTTGATCAATATAGAAATCACATATTTGCAAGACAAAAACTGCAAAACAAGAAAACACGGAAAAAAATGGAATGTAAATTAAGAGCTGTTATCCTTTAATGTCTGCAGATAAAAAGTGGGTTTAAAAAATCTGCCTTAAGTTTAAACCACTCTTGCATTAGAAAACTGATTTATAACTCAGAATAAACTTCTAAGGGAAAAGGTGAAAGTTATGAAACCAACTCTTCTCACTGGACATCCTAAGTGACTCCATCTTAAAAAAAACGCAGTAACTTTAATACACCAAACTTGTGCGCATGAGACTTCAGAACCTAAATTCAGCCGACCACTTCAAACGCATTCTTACAGGCAATACTAGAGGTTTCGCACCAAAACTAGTAAAATGATACCCAAACAAAACAAAAATCATCAGAATTTCATTTAACTCAAGTATATTTGCAATCACACTATTCAAATTATTTACAAAGGGCTTTTCCTAAGCAAACTCTCAAGATCTACTTTTATTTTAAGCTTTGGATAGTCCATTTGGTTATTTCAGAAAAAAACAGGAGAGAGGATTCCATTTCATTCCTCTAAATTCACTACAATTTGTGTAAGTACAAACACGTTCTTGGGGAAAAAAATCTTTCATTTTTACTTTTCAAGAGAACACGGTAATTAGAACCTGTAGACAAATTCAGAGAAATGGACTTAAATGCATCTCAAGGTCAAAACGGAGAAACACAGCTAACATTTTTGAAAAGCAGTTGTTAGTTAAGCCGTCCTGCAGGCTTGTTGTTTTCAAACACCGCTCATCCTCAGTGCAACTGGAAGAGTAATACCACGAGGGCTGATACCTGCAAAAACAGCTGGAATGAAAGAACCTCCCAATATACTGAATTGTGTTGAGACTCTTAAGACAACACACTATCAACCTGAAACAGGGTTCAAAAGAAGACAATTGTGCTTTTGTCCTGTTCTCACGGTGAAAGTTGACTCTAGGTTTGCTTGGCAAGTATTATTCCCTTTTCTTCTATAATCAAATTCATCTTCGGCTTTACACAAAAAAAACCTCTTTTCTCCATTCTGTCACGTCACATCTACTGTTTTGTAGAGCACTTGCTTGAACTATTTTTTAAAACAGGCTATGCTACACAAGAGGCAAAGTCTTAGCTCATGACAGTAAATTAGGATTGCAGAAATACAGGTGGACATTCAGCATTCACTTAAGTTATGCTGAACCACGAAGTTCTGCACTGTACCTTCAAATGGTAGGAACTCCAAATGTGCTTACCCCAAGTGCAAATTTTCCAGACACCCAGAGTTCCCAGATTTTCTCCCTGCCCTTAAAACCTCAAAGGACTCCCAGATCACTTTGAAGAAAAGCAGATTATTAGAGAGGGTTCAAATTATTTTAGCCTTTCAATGAAACACACTGACAAATTTTCAGTTGGTAAATTTAAGTACTGATGAGTTCTTAACAGTGTATCTCTCCAAAGATCACTGCCGTTAAGGTGATGTGCTGTAGCCTGCATCATCTCCAATTGTCAAGCATTAAGACTGCAATTCTTGAGTCCGAAGGCAAGCTGATTAAACATACAATTTAAGACGGTTCTGTGCATCCCAATCAACTGAAGGGCTACATGTGTTCTCAGCTAACCTCACTTCCCCCAGCACAGCCTTTGAACACATTGTAAAATTTTCCATTGTGGCAAAATACATAGGTCTATTGTTTCCCTGGGGGGAAAAAAAACAAACCAAAAAACACACACACCACAAAAAAAAAAAAAAATCAACTTTACTTCATTCTGTCTTTGGGAACAGCCTTCTTTAGGCTAACTTGTTCACACCTCATCGCTCAAAAGATAAGCACAATTTTATTAAAAATATGTAATTGTTCTCCTATGTATCAATTTAAGATACAATAGTTCCCACCACAACAGATGTCTAGCTTGGATATCCAGCTGCTTCACAGAAAGACGCTGTTTCCAGAGAACTTGGTTCTGTGACCCAACTGTCTGCTCTGGTCTGTATTGCTTTGAAAGAGGATTTATGAAGCAAAGGAAGCTTGCAATAAGATTCAGACCAGAAGCAGAGAGAAACCTGCTCATGGGCTGGAAGAACCATTTAATTTTCAAATCTTTCTGAAAAACATCATTTTTTTCATGTCAACAATGCATTCACGATTTTGAAAGACAGCCACGCAGGACTCAAAACACAGCCACTCTGCGGACAGGTACTCGCCAAAGTCTTACAAATAATTACTTTTTTCCACCTTCATCTAGCCCTCTAAGGCACACGGTGGCCATTCCACCAGGTGATGGGAAAAGCCGTACTTCTGTTACCTCAACTCATGCCCACATTTCAGACAGGCACTTTTCCTGCTCACACAGCCGTACTTCCACTTTAATTACATGGTGCCAGGCAGATGGTCCGTTATGTGACAGACACAACGCTCAGCCTCACCTTTCCAAAGACGTCTATGTAGCAACAAATCTACCGGTTACATACATGACATTGTCACAGACCTGAGCAAACACTGTATACTAATAAAATCACAATATATGTTACCAACAGACAGGCAGCAATAGGAATGCAAATGTGGTATTAGACAAAGTTGGAATGGGAAATTGCAAGGATCAGCATGACTATGATTACCTTATACTGTAGCTTCAAAAGCATATTTGCCACTTTTGAGACACTACTCGGTTTTACTTCCACCTGTAAAGCTCACTGATGGGGACCAAGCAGAGTACTTGAGGAGCTCACGTGACAGTTTTCATCCGTGCCTGGTTCAGGTGGAAGACTACCTGATTGCCACCAACACCAACCTCCTGTATACACTGCTTTAACCATATCATTTATATAGAAGAGACTGCATTCAGTTTTCTGCAGGGGAATTTTTAACCTGCCTTTATTCATCAGAAAAAGAAAACAGTTCACTCAAATAAGTAGAAATGGCCACTAGTTCTCCCTAGAAAAACAAACACTACTTAATTTTTTCTCCAGGGACGTATAAAAGGAAACTTAAGACTTTTCCAAAAATAACTATCTCATTCTACAAAAAGTATCAACATGATTTGACTAGCCAATTTGTACGACTGAAGAAAGCAAGGCTGAGAACAACTGGCTTGAAATAAATATATTTTTATCTAGAAAAAAAGAAAAATACATCAATCAAAAATATATTATCTTTCTTTAGCTTCATGGAAGTCTTAAGAATTTTTGTCCAAGAAACTTGCTACAAATAATCTGGTGTATGCTATTCATTATCTGTAGCTCTTTCAGACCAACCTTGACATATGGATATTATTTTGAGACAAAATCCACTTAATTATTCTGTTTAATTTTATTTCCAAGTACAGAATCTACATTGAGGATTTATTCTGAGACAACTCTAGTGAACGAGTTGCATTACTGAGTCACACAATTTTACTTGCTTATTTGCTCTATCTGCCAGGTTTATTTGCTACAATACAGACAAATTCTTCATTACTTACAATCTTTAACAATAACACATTTAAAACTTGCAGTCACTGTATCCACTCAAACTAACAGGTCCCCATCAAGTTTCCAACCTCTCTTTCACTGTGCTCTCTTTCACAGTGCTTTTGCCATGCTCTTTTATCATTACTTGATCCACCTTGCTAAGCCCAAGCCTGGTTGAGCCCACCCCAAACTGTACTTTTGTTTCTACTCCTGTGTTGAGAGGGCCACTTACACTCTCCTTGTGCCAAGTTTTCTACTAGTGAAATCACTAATTAACTACTTTCATACTGCAACTCTATCAGCCCACTGCTTGACAACTACCTGCAGTCAGAGCAGCTTGTCATACCACCTCTTGTATCCACATCACTCCCTTTGTACTGAACGTCCGTGAAACGTATCACATGCATGCATCCTGTTCTTATTTTTCCATAGGCATCTTCTGATAGACATTTGTGGATCCAGGATATTACACTAGCTAAATCATTGATCCGATCTAATATAACTATTCTTATACGGAAGACCAGCTGCTCTCCAAGTGCCTTTTGCTTCCCACTGACACATTTTCATCTTCTTTCATCTTTCTCACATCTCCTTCTCCTGTCTTCACATTAAAAGCCAAGGTTTTCACATCACAAACTTAGACTCCCCCATTTTACCAAAACTCCAAACAGTCCTTTGATCTCATACCTTCCCAACCTTATCAGCATATTCAACACACTCAGATGTGAAAGGAGATCAAGAATTGCTTGCTGCCAGTTCAGAACCGAACCCATTCCTGTTCGGCACCTCTCACACACAGTCCAGTGAATCTCTTCCCAAGGTTTCCAGTGACCTCTTCATGATGGCACCTCACAACTGGTACTGCATCTTGTTCTCTGTCTTCAACATCGCAGACTATTCTTTGGGTTTTTTTCTCTCCACCACTACATATGTATGTATCTGTATCACTCTGTGCTCTCTCTCAACTATCTCTGAAGAGATGGAGAAGCCTTACCAATTTTCATCCTACATGACTCTACACCAATTCTCAGGTAATTTCAGCAACATCCTCAGGCACCTCTACACTGTCAACTTTCAGGTCTCTTGGTCACAGAACTGTCCAAACTAAGATATTGGCCTATTTCTGTGTACCTTGTACACGCAAACACAGAAAAAAATAGTCTCTGTCTCAACTTTCCTTATACACAGCACCCACTGTCACCCTTCCTGTCACTCTGTGTTAGTCCAGCATTAAGAACAGACAACACACACAACAACCAGTGCTTGTCTTTCACAAAAGACATGCCTCTGCCCTCCACAGCCACGCAAAAAGCACTGTTCTAACCATTAGTTTCTTAGCCCATTTGCTCTGATGAGATTCTTTGTTCCCTGTCAGTAGTTCCCATTCTGTCTTTAGCTAAACACAGGGCACTTGTCCTCAGTTATAAAGCGATAGCCAATACTGCTCTCTAGCTTAGGTTATAAGCTACCTGGAAGGAAAGCCATATTTTACTGTCTCGTCTCACCATGTCTACACCCACAGGGACCTAGGCAGCAACTTGGTTTGGCAGGCACCGTGCTAACAGGAATCAGCAATTCATAACACTGACTTTGCATGAGAAGGGTACACAATTTTCAAGAACAAACTTCAGTACTGAACCTATTAAGACATTTCTGAAACCTCTCTCGCAACAAAGACTTTCTTGTTCACTTTTCTATATAGTCCTCTGCTAAGTTACTTTTATGATAGAGGAGATAGAGAGATGCTGTTTAAGTCTTACCTTCCTTTTCTCGCCTTCCCCTAACAAAGCCACGGTGTGCCCTGCACTCGCACTCCTGCTCAGCACCACCACCAGCACATGAAACTCGCTTTGCCACCCAGAGCACCTCCTATCAGAGGGAAGCATTCCTTGTTTCAATATATAATTAGCATTTAGCACTCTGCTGAATTAACTCAGCTCACACGCAAGACATGCACACTGGCATTTTATATTTTCCCCCAGAAGCCGTATCAGGGAAAATGCAATGAGATCTGTCAAACAAAAAGAAAACAGGTCTAAAAAGCTGTAAAGGTTGGAAGAAGGGAGAACAAGATCTTATTGAGTGTTCTCAAAAAAACCTCACTGTTCCTCGTCACATACATTCAACATTTATCTAAAAATGGTTTTGTGTTGCTATTAATTTGAAGTCTGGTGCACCTCAGTGTGCAAACTAACATCCCATATATATCAGGACAACTTCTTCCTCTGTAAGGCACAGCTCTATCAACACACACGCTGTAGGAAAACCAGTCCATGTGCATGTGACAGATATGACTGCATTCATACAGGCACACGGGGGAAAAAAAAAATCAAATTCTAATTAAAAAGTCCTCTCCCTCGAAGAATATGGGCTCCAACCTTCAGTTGCATACTGTTTTCACCCCAAATTCCAATGCTGATTAGGAATTACAAAAAATTGAGAGGAATCTTGACCTAGCAATGAGAATCCATCTAGTCATTTTTACACACATAAAAAATGTCCATTTGAAAATACAATCCATCTAATAACACACCTGTGCCTTAGCAGTTTTCGCCTTCAGGAACTTGAAACAACTACAATTACTGTAGTTTTCTTTACTTTGGCCATGTGCACTCCCTCTTTCACACCCCGTTAGAAAGCATCTACCAGAAACATCATCTAAGCTAAACGAAACTAACATTCAGTAGAAGAGAAAGGGGAAGAATACATGGGTGTATTTTGTTCAAGAGCAGATTTGAAACAATCAAAAGAAACAAAAACTCATTCACAGTTTTATACAACAGATCTCCTCCAACCATGCATGTGAATCATTTTTAAAAATTAGTTAACATCAAAACAACACAGACTGATTTCATCTCTGTGTCGTTGTTCAAGCTCTTAGTGTAGACACACAGGTTCTGTATCACCAGAGGTATCTTTCTGAGATTTAAAAGACTTGAGCATAACACACAGAGAAAACTGAGCTCTATGTTTGGAACTGCGTGAACACTTCTGATTCCTGGATGCTCTCACGAGATTTTTTAAAAAAAAAATATTTAAAGGAAAAGACAAAGTTAAATTCTTATGAGTGACAGGATCAGTGGAGAGGTGTTAATATTTCTTTGCAGGAGCTCTAATCCCACAGTGCGATGGAAATTGAACTAGGCCCTATCCATGCTATGAAGCTCCCCTAGTCTGCCACACTCTCCCTTAGTGCTTTCAGATTTTTGTTTCTGCTGTGGTTGTTGGGATAGTTATTGTAGCAGCTCCGTTTAGAGCAGCTGTACTTGAGAGCTAAGAAGGCACCGAACTACAGCATGGGGAACAGACCACAGTCAGACACTGAGGTAAGTCTAGCTTCTTAAACCAGTCTTATTAGCAGGAAAAGCATTTCTGCAGCTACACTCTTATCTTCAGCCCTAACACAACTGAGTCTATTGCATACAATGCTATATTGGAAAAAGACAGCTTCCTGGCACCTGTAAGATGTACTTTTTAAGCTAAAAGCTAGAACTTGAGACAAATTAATATATCCAGACAGAAAGAATTTATAGAAGCCATCCACTGCAAAAACACATGATGTACACTCCCAAAACCACATGATGTACACCCCACTTCTCCCAGGTGGGAAGGTCAAGAGTTAGGGTTCAGAATTTCAGACCGTAGCCCAGAAACGTGAAGCAAGACAGTACTTATGGAGTAGGAAAGAGACAAGATTTCTTCATTTCCGCTCCCCCCGCCCCAAAATCTAGATGTTCCAAGATGTCACCAACAAAGTTCCCAAGATTTTAAGTGAGGAAAAAATAGTAAGCTATTTGATCACATGGTCCAATGACAGGAGGAATTAGAACTTAAATAACCATGCTCAACACACCATTAAGAATTGAATAGCCTCTAGCGTTAGCCCTAGAGGCTGCACTGCTAGCTGTTCAAGCAAAAGGAAAGCTTCCTTCACTGTAGATACTGAAGTTATATCTCTGTTTCACAAGATCTACCTTCATATGCACACAAATTTCCTAGTCCAAGTCCATGTTTTCTGTAAATACATTCCCAAGCACATGCCAGCCTGTTCCCTGCAGGAAAGTTTAAAAGTGGGATTCCACACTGTGTTAAACTTTCAAAACGCTGAAAAGCCCCAAATCCTCCACGTTAAAAAAAAAAAAGCACCGACTTTATTTAAAACTTGTACACAATAATTTTGACTCTTAAAATAGCAAAGCTGAGAAGCACAGCAAATACACTGACATCAGATACATCCAAGTAATCAAGACCTGAAATACACTCTCGATACTTGACTAAAGCAAGTTAACAGGCTTTGATTTTCAGTTACTAACAAGCACCAGGTAAACACACAGCTTAAAACCTAACACACTGTATAAGCTCTCACTCGAGCCTACTTACAGCCCGACTACTTTACCCAAGTTAAATAATAATAATAATAAAGCCTATACTACTTTATTAACCCTCAAAAGACCACGAGTTCTCCTGTGGCCTCCGTCCCTCTCCGATGAACTGCCAGGTGAAAACCAGATCACTGTAACGCAGCCGCCGCGCCCACTCCCCCCATCCTCCGCCCCACCGCGGCCCCCCAAGGCCTCAGCCTCCCGGCCCGGCCGCTCCCCCCGCGGTGCGCCAGGAACGGGACTCACCGGCCACGGGCGGGCACGTTACCGCCGCCGCGGGGCACCGAGGGGAGGAGAGGGCAGCGGGGGCAGGAAGGAGCGCTCTCTCCGCCAGCTCAGCGCCCAGGCCGGGCTCCCGCAGAGCCCCGCGCGGTGCCGGACCTCTCCCAGCCCCGTCTCCGGCCGCCGGCAGGCACGGATCCGGAAACCCCGCCGCGCTCCCGGCCGCGGTCGGCCCCCTCCCCGCCGCCTAGGCCCGGCAGCCGGCCCCGCCGCCGCCCGCCCCGCGCTAGGCCCGACAGCCCAGGAAGTGGCTCGGCCGCCGCTCCGAGCCGCCGCGGCCCGCTCCCCACCCCCCCGCCCCCCGCCAGGCCCGGCGGCGGGGCCGGGCCGAGCCGCCAGCCGTGCCGGCCCGTTCCCCGCGGGCGGGCGGTCAGGCCGCGCCCCCTGCCCCAGCCCTGCCTACCTGGGTTGCCAGTCATTCCAGCCCCGCGGGTGGTAGTGTTGCCTGCTGCCGGTGCCGCTCAGCCGAGACCCCGGGGCTCTGCGGCTCATTACCTTGCCCGAGACGGCATGGCCGGCCGGGCAGCGGCGCGGGACAGGGGCGGAGGAGGAGGAAGCGGAGGGAGAGGCGCGGGCGACGGCTCCTCACTGGCGCTCCGCGGGCGGCTGCTGTCTCACACCGGAGGGAGGGGACGCGGCCGCCGCGGCTGCTCCAGCTGCTGCCCAGGCGCGCGGCATGCCGGGATGGCGGACATGGGCCGCCCGCCCCTGCGCGGGGCACGCTGGGACGGGGGGCGGGGGCCGGGGCGCGGGGGCGGGGGCGCTCCGCCTACGGCGGCAGCGGGACCGGCGACTTCCCCAACCGCGGCGGGGTCCGGGGGGAGCCTCCGCTACCGGCCGCCACGCGGGGCCCCGGGCGGCGGTGCCCGTCGTGAGTGGGCGTGAGGGAGCGGGCGGCCGTCGTCGCGATCCCGCCACGGGCCTGAGAGGAGCGGGGGATCCTGCCCAGCTCCCCGGGTGGTGAGGCGAGCCCTGGGCTGTCAGGGTCGGTGACGGCCCCTCAGCCGTGAGGGCGGCCGAGAAATCCCAGCCTGGCCGGCGGGAAGGGGTCCCTGAGGGGATCCTGGCGCCCCGCGGGGAGCAGGGTGCCGGGGACATGAGGGGAGCAGGGGGCTCCCAGACCCCAACAGCGAGGGTGGCCAGAGGATCCCAGACCCCGGGTCCTGAGGAGGGCCTGGCCCCCAGGCGCTGAGGGGACCGAGGTGCTGGGCCGTGAGGGGAGCCGCGGCCTTTGATCACTGCGAGGAGCCGGGCACCCGGGCCCTGGGAAGCACCGGAGGGCCCCTGCCCTGCTCCCCTCGCCCTCTGTGCCCTCTGGAGGGCCCTGGGCTGCCCCAGGCCTTGCTGGCGTGTCTGGAGGTAGCGGTGTCCCTCCGAACGGATCCAATTCTCTTCCCGTTTCTGCCTGCTAGGCTGTGTCACCCAGATACGACTGGAGTCTCCTTCTCTGGAGACATTCAAAGCCCATCTGGACGTATTCCTGTAGGTGATCCTGCTCTGGCAGGAGGGTTGGACCAGATGATCTTTCGAGGTCCTTTCCAACCCCTGACATTCTGTGGTTCTGTGACTGCCAGGGAGAACTGATGTCTGGCCAGTGGTCAGCAAAAAGCTGACCAACCCCACACGATACACTAACTAAACTCCCGAGGTTTCTCCTTCCCTTCTTCTTCACGGTTGCTAAAATGCATTTCGGAAGCAGACTATTGAAATAGTCTCTTTCTAAACCCAGATGACTTTTCAAATAAGGCAGTCACCACGTTTGCTAGAAGGGCACTTGATGGTCGTTTTGGGGAAATCCTGTCAGTAAGCAGGAAGGCAAGCAAATCCGAGGGGAGAAAAATACCCTTCTCAATTTGATAGATGCTCTGAGTGCATTTCCCCAAAAATATATGTGAAGACTGTCTCTGGCATATTTTTATTTCTACTGCAAGACGTGGAAACACATTAACTGACTTGATAACTCCTATTCCTGACTGCAGACTATTTCCTTAGTTTTGAAAACTTATAATCAGATAATTAGCATAGATCAAACTTTTTTTTTTTTTTTAATTGCAACATCCTAAATTTGAGACCACTGAAAGACCTGAGGAGACTTAAAAAAAATTCCCCTGTGCCTAATATGCCGCGATTCTGTCAGTGGCCTGGCTAAGACAGATGGCATACTGCCGCCTCCCTTGGATTCTGCTGGGCAGCCGTCACCCTGCTGGTCCATCTTGTTGGCTTACAGTCCATAAGCAATGTGTGCAAGACATGTACAGGTTTCAAAATCAATTTCAGGACCAAAAAAAAAAAAAGAGAGGTTACAAGGTTTCATTGCAATATAATGTTATTTGGATGCAATATAACCCAGCGCCCATGAGGCTTGTTTCAGCTGACATGGGCTTGCATACCTTGAGTGAATCACTTTTGCAAAACCAATCAGTTTCTCAAGCCATGACAGATCTTTTTTTCCCCTCTTTATAATCGAGATGGACATCCAGAATTACACAACATGCGGCAAAATTAGGTTTTGTAAGTATAGCAACAATACCTGCTGCAAATTTCCTCACCCTTACCAGCAAAGCCTGGCAGATCCTCTGCCCCTGGTGATGCCACAGATGATGATTTTTCTTCTTATTTCATGACTGAATTGTATCCCAATGGTAACAATATGAATCACTTGAGGGGCAAGATAATACTAGGAATGTATTTTTAGCTACCTTTCAAATTTGTTTAGCAAGGAGATGCCAGAAAGAAAGCTGTTATACTATGACTAACAACTGCCTGCATACGGCAACAGTTTAAGAACCACTGATTTAGTATCTGGTACAGTAAATTTTGTATCAGAAATCCTGTATTCTAGTGGTGAATTTGCTGCAGTCTGTGTGGTCTAATGCAGATCCCTCTTCTGAGTGCAGTTGTCTCCATTTGTGAAATGGATCAGTGATGTTTAGCTTTCTAAACTGCTCTTGTGCACAGCCTTAAAACTGTAAAATGTCATATAATTGCCAAATGAAAATAAAATTACCTGTTTCTACAAGGGCGATTACATTGTGAAATTTGAATGGTATAATAGATAGTAGTTAAAATGCTTATCAAGATTTGTGAGATAAAGCAATAATTATAGCACTTTCTCAGTTGCAGATTTCAGTCAGCCACTTTGCAAAGACAGATAAGGGCATTCTGACACCACTTCAAGAGTGAAGCAGCCCATGGAAGCTGAGGCCAGGATTTTCAAAACCACTTTCTAATTTTTTGTCCTCAAGTTTGGGACTTCAGTTTTGGATACTTAGTAGCTGGTGATGATATCAGATGGAGCCGTAGATTCTGGAGTCTTGTTAAAAAAATAAATGACTTATCTAAAGCTCGGCCCTCTCAAAAATAGGAATTTATGGACTCAAAAGACCGGTCTTAAATCTCTAAATGAGTCAATGACACTCGCAGAGATACGTCTCCTGGGTGCATGCTTGATCCACTCCATCAAACAGTCCAGATCTATCCTAATGCAGAATTCTGGAGTGACAGACACTGTGTAACACACTTCTCCTGCTTTATAATTACTGGTAATGAGTTCTCTACATATATGTATTATGGAAAGCTGTGTTAATATGAGTGTTATTTTTACTTGTAACAAAGTGCAGATTGTATATATTTAATGTACTGCAATAGGGTGGTAAGCAACATACTGTATCTTTTATCCCTTACTAGTTTATTTCCTCACTAAGCAGTATGTGTAGAAAAAACAGCATGTGCTGAGGATTAGGAGTCACTTTTGGCCCTTGGCTCCCTCTGATCCATAACAAAGCTACAGATTGAGAGAAAAACAATCCCCAACCATGAGAGGGAAAGAGATGCTATTTCTGCTTGTGGAAATAGGACAGAAGCCAAGGAGCAAAACAGTGTTTAACTAGAGCATAGAAGTACCAGAGGCCAAGATCCTGCAGCCTGTATATTGCAGATGGATGCCTCTTAAAAATTATAAAGGATTCCTAGAATAGTTATCTCCCATACCTGCCAGTTCAGCTGCTTTGATGGCAGAATCCTGTATTTATCAGTAAGCTACCAGCTTTTCAGTTGACTAGCTCCATACTCCGTGTGCTGGACACAGCACAGGTGATGTCTGACCAGTCTGGGCTGGCACAGAGAGCCCGGCGTGTCCAGAACATATTGTACTAGTGGTGCAGGCACCGTAGGTCCCTCCCCTCAGGACCCGTGCTGTTTTCTTCATTAAAAATGTCAGCAGGTATAATGACCTATGGAAACAGAGCAGAGCAAAGATATTGTCTATCGTGACTAGATGGTGCAGTCTGTACTGTGGCCTACCTTGTTTCATCCCAAACTGGAATTTTTCTGTGTCCTATGGAGCATATTAATACAGAAATACAACATATAAACAGTCCTAACAGGCAGGCATATTGAACCATTCTAGACTTGTGCATTGAAAATCTTTTTAATGCACAAAAAGTCAAACATATTTTAGAATTCCATAATAAATGCACTCTGATTTGAATACTAACAAAATACATCTTCAACCTTCTTTTCTTTAAATAAACGACTAAGGAAAATATTACTTGACTTTTTCTAAGTATTTATAAAACCACTTTGAATTTAAGTGGGATAGCACATGGAACCATCTGTTCCATTTCCTCAAGGTCTTTTAGAGGATAACTTTTGCTGAACAGTATTCCTCTACATTGTATTCCTCCACATTGGTACAACAAATACAATACAGTAGCTTTCGTAGAACTTGCATTTTTGCTCTGCTGAATTTCTTTAAGGCCATTACATCTTTAAGACATTTTATATCTCCTAGGTAAGATAGCATTATGTACGGCATGTGAATAACTATTTGAGTTCCTGTCAGAGAAATTCATTCCAGATTTACTACATTACAGACTACAGAAGTCCTTCCTTGTGTGTATAAGCTGTTTCTTCATTTTCTGTTCAACAGTAGGCTTTTCTGTCCACGCTTGTCTTCAGGAGAGCGGAAACTGCAGCAAACCTTTGACGAGTTTTGGAAGCCACACAGAATGCCTTAAGGGGAAGTCATAGTCTGCAGGCAATGTGTTACGTAGTTAAATTGACAGCATCATAGCAACTCCGTTACAAAAATTTCTCAACATCTCTGACAATCAGACTCTTTGTGGAACAGTTTCATGTCTGATTGGTAGGCAGCGCTGGCCTAGAATCAAGTACGCTTTTTACTCATACCGAATAAAATGTGTGCCAGAAGCAGCAGTTCCCTCTCCTCTGTTCAATGAGACGATGCCACTCCCCAGGTCCTGCCCAAGATGTTCTGTTATCTGCAAGCCAAACAGCGCGGCTGCAGATTAGTTCATGTTGCTGCAGAAGTTGGCAGTTTTGACTGGCAGCTCTTGGGAGATTTGTGCTGCTTGCATTATTTCTGGAGAGCCCGGGCAGAAGCTTAATGAGAAGCACTGCATCCTGCAAGAGTGAAAAGCTGAATCAGTACTTACGAGCAATTGCATATTATGAAATGCTGCACAATGCTGGAACAGAGCTGGCGTTGTACTGCACTGCAGAACTAGACAAAGTTGGAGCAAGAAGCAGTTATCTTTTACCATGGATGGCAACAGTACAAGACTATTATACTGTAAAGTCCTTTTTAAAAATGAATAGTGTACTTGGTGCTTCACCTGTGAGGAGAATCTGAGAATTTCCATCTGCTAAAATAACTGCTCTCTTCACATAAATTTTCATGCTCTGCAGACCCAAGTTTGTTGAAGGGGTAGTTTGAAAGAGGCTGCCAGGAAAGTATCAAGCCCTTAAGGCATAATAAGCCCAGGGAAATTTGTTCGGATGGTGTAATGAATCCAATTTGTTAATTTAGCTCAGTTTGGTTCTTAGTGGTGATAGTGGAGTGCTAGGAAAATTAAATGAAAAATTCGTCTAAGAGTTGCAGTACAATTAGAAGTGAAACATACAGTAAACTCCCCCAAGGTATTTATCCTTTCATCTTCTCTAATTTTAACTGCTTTTTCTAGGCGTATTTTCTTACCTGTTTTTTAATGTGTTCCAGGTCTCAACGTCACCAAGTCCTTATCTCTCCATCTTTCCTTGATGATATTGCTAGCGATATCACTTGGGTCGTACTTTGAGTGACAGCTCGATAACCAGCCTTTCTGAGAAAAAAAACATAGTATTAGAGCATGAAAAGGAGGAGCCATGGGGCCAGACTCAGATTTAAGCAGCACGTCCTTAGCCAGAGTTCACAGCTCTGACCAGTCCATTGGACTGATTTCGTATGTGAAATACAGCCAGATTATCTGTCAACTCCGCACACATTTCTCAAGTCCCACTCGGGTTTTCTCACACTCCTTCTGAAGGGTGTTTTTGTGGAAAGTTGGCAGTTGAGGTGTTTGACCAAGAGCTGGCAATGGGACCAGAAGTTATCACTAGAGGACCCAGGGCCCACCCATGTCCGAGGCACCACAGAACCTCTGCTTCCATAAGAAGCCAGCTAAAAAGACAATGTTTTCCATGCCTCTTTGCATGACAACATGCTGCCAGGGTGGAAAAACATTTATCAGCATAAACCAAATGGAGCTGGTCTCCTTCACTTGTGGTGTGTGGATAAAGATGGAATAAACTAAGGGGCGGCAGCAGCAGCAAAAGTTACTCTGCTCCAGCTCAGCCGTGGCTCTCCTGCCTTGCGCTACGGCAGATGGGCATCCCTGGCACTATTTAGAGCAAACCCAGGAGAGTTCACAGACTCCACAAGGGGAATTGAGGCCCCAAGCACTACTTAGTTGAAACCTCACCTGCACAGTTGTTATTGCATGTTATTTTTGTGAGGAAGGCTGTGTCTGTGTCTAAATGATGACACAATTCAAGCTGAATCAAACGAGAATAAATTGCTTTCTGCTGCCAGATACATTCAGTGCAAAGACTTGATATTAATTTGAGCCTCTGAAAAGCTCAGTGTGGGAGAGCTGTCTAGCATTATGTAAAAGAGAATTTGATTTCTCAAATAACATCTATGCATTGTAACCACCAAATCATCTTCCTCTAGTGTCCTGGCTAAATCACTACAATTTCCGGCATCTCTAACAACAGCCTTACAAACCACAGCTTCCTTCAATATGCAGCTTTGACTCATCTCCAGGCCAGGATAAAAAAAATAGCGTGCGTTCTTGTGCATAAAAAGGATACATTATTCCTAGTCAACCTGAATACTGACTTTTTTGCAACATGCAAGTTTTGCTTTTGCAACCTTCATAAAATTCATTTTTTTCATGTCTACAGAGAAAACTCCAAGGTTTTAATCAGAAATAAAGACAGCAGAATCATCATGCAGTACTGACCTGTTCTTTTAAATTTTGGGGGGTGATTTACACGTAATTGACACTTCTTAGTCCCCAGTACTTGTATTTTCTCCTGTAAAAATCGTGTCTGTATATTGTAAAGAATTTGCGTAAGGCAAAATTTACATCTTTCCTTATGTTTAGTGCAGAAAGTCCTTGATCTTGTCGGAATCGTGGAGCAAAACTTAAGTCTAATAATTCTGCTATAGAACAGTCCAAGAGCCTGAAGTCAGTGGGAGCTTCATCATTTGAAGCAGAATGAGCTCTTACACAGAGCATGTGTCTCTCCTCTTTCTCTTTCATTATTTTTTAGACCGTAGTTTATGCTGTGCTTTTGCCCAGTTCCTCGCAGCACAGCCGTCCTCCTTAGACCACAGCTTCTGCAGCTGATACACACAGCAGTGTTACAGCCTTTTAACCCAAAGCCCTTTTAAAAAACATAATCAGCCTTTCATTCTGCTAGAAAGTAATCAATAACTGACATAAATGTATTGTTCTTTCATGTAAGTTTCTTTAAATTCTTATCTGAGATGTTAATTAGATTGTTTCGAGCCTATGGTTTGTAATTACTTGATTCTCTCGGTTCCTTGAACTTCTCATTCCTCAGTCTTGCAGACATGTCGATCATTCAGAATGGAAAAAAATTAACCTTGAAATAATCAGTAACACACAATGATAATGCTTCATCATGGTGCTTATTCTTGTTATTTCTGTTCATTGAATATAAAAACAGTCAATGTTTTGCTCTCAGCTCATTCATTCAGATGTTTTTGTAAAACACTGACACTAGAAAATGCCCTGCATTTATTTTGTGTCTGATGTGCCCATTAGTTAAACACCTACTCTCCAGATAAATGGAATTCAGCTCCAAGCGTGCAGACCCAGTCCACCAACCTCATAATAACACATTTGCAAATCCATAAATCCTGGCTGTACACTTTCACCAACACACAGCTAAAGAGCAAGCTAAGTGTTTAAAAACTGAGAAGAAAACCCATGATGAGACAAAAAAGTGACACTGAGGAATATAGTGGTACAAACTGGAGCTTCACAGGTAATTGCTGTTTGGGTGTAGGTACCCCTCTGAAATGCATTTTTCTGTGTACCATACATACATACATACATATACTTCTAGAGACACTAGCTGGATCAACATAATTGATTTTCTTTAAATCCAGAATCCAAAAAAAATAACATCAAAGTTTGTATGAAATATATTCTTAAAATTTCATACTTCGTAAGATTATGGTGACACTGAAGCAAATTACAAAGCAACCCCTCACTTCCAAGACATACTGAAATCAGTCGTTCAGAGCAGATTTTTATTGCATTTCCCTCCTGTTTTTTCCTCCGCTGCCTTCGAGTCTGCAGGCTCCCTAAAGCTGAGGGTACTTTTGGGGTGTGCCTCCCATACAGGCGTAGCTCTGTGCTGTGGCCCAATACACATCACGGAGATGCCCGTCAGCATCTTAAAGCAGCTTCACATGTAACTTAACTGATGGTCGAAATCAGTGAATAGAGAGTGATTTGCAAAAGTGACAGGATATATGTGATTCCTTTCAGCTCCCCAAACCCTACTTCATTACAAATCATGTGCCTTAGTAAAATATGTAAATGTAATGTACATTTTTGTAAAATGCCTGAACTGATTAATTACTTCATTTTATTTATATAATTTGATTCCTTTAGCTGGGTTCAGCTGTTCCTAGTACCTGCTGAATATTTATGGCTCTGCATTGCACTGAGGTGGTGGTTTGGAGACAATCTGGCTATTTATAGATTGCTGAGTATGGGTGGGCTCTGATTTACCCAGGAAGGGTAATGGAGTTACTGTCCTCATCCCGGAACCCTCCTATGGCCTCCTAGCCCCAGTAGCCGAATGACAGTGTGTCTGTATCTGAGTTACTGCAGGGCATAGACTGACACATTAATGCAAACTGGAACTGAAGATTATGCTAATATGCCAGACTGTGCACTGGAGTGGGGAAATAGGGCAGGACGCTGGGAACTGCAGCCTCGGTTGCCATCTCAGCACGAACAGCAGAGCTCATGAGAGGGGCTGCAATCAGCCCCTAGTATTTTATAGGCTGCCCTCTTTATTCCTAATTTCTGCCTGCTCATTCACATCCACTTTGGAAGGGGTCTTCCATCCTGTCTCAGAAAGAAAATACTCTCAGTGCTTAAACCCGCTGCTTGCTGGCTATTCAGTCCTGCAGTGGCTGCTTTCCTATGTACCAGCTGTTGTAAACCCCAAATGATAACTTCTCTTATGTCTTGGTTTTCTTAGTAAGGCCTACAATTCTATACTGGCCAAAGTGGTTTGAGTGCACAGTGCCAGCATGTGGTTAGGTTCCTCGAGCCTGCTATTGCCACTTGTATTTCTGGCATGCTGCTGCTTCTACTGCAACTACCCCACCGCTCTCTGGCAGTCAAATTGCCACCTCCTGACTGACACAAACTCCAGTACTGCCCTGAGAGGGATGCAGCCTTCCTCTGGGGTGTCAGGAAGCTGACAATCTTGGGAGCTGGTCAAACCAAGCCACAGATCCTCTCTTCCACTGCATACTTCCATGCTGCTAGCCCCAGTGTGGTTCCCTTTCTCCTGCCCTGCAGTAGTGACCAACAGAGTGGTTCTGTTTCCCTCTCGTTTGCACCATTGTGGTTAGGCATTTTCCTTGGTTTCATCTGTGTTGCTTCATGCAGTATCCATGAAAGGCCACCATACTCACTGCTCCAATCCTCAAGTTTGCGATCTTCTTCGGCTCTAATCCCAGCAAGTTCATAACCCCTTACAATTTGTGGACTTGTCTTTTAATAGTCTCCTGAAACTATGTCTCCTCAAAATAAATTATTAGGAAGTCCTTAAGGTCTCCAGAGCCACAGTTTATCTACGGCATGCAAACACTCGATCTAAAATGATCTCTTTACCAGAGATAGCAATGGCATGAGAACTCAACAAAACGCAAGGTGAACACCTGGAGAATAAGAGGGTTTTGGACTTAGAGAGCCATGCCAAGTAGCCAGGGCAAACCGTTGGCTACCTCCCACGTGCAAAGTTTGCCTCAGCTTCACAATTGTCTGCACTGAAGCCACCCTAGAGCTGTGGTGTTTCAGTTCAGAAAGTCTCAGCACAGACAGTCCCTGGTGTGGACAGGCTGGACGGTCGGTGCAGGTGAGAGGTCAAGAATTAAACAGCACTCCTCACTCTGAGCAGTGAGTTATGAAACACACATTCCTTGTGGGGCACTGGGAGTTGCTAAATGAGTTTCTGATAGTCTCCATAGCAATGGAAAAGCATACTAAGAAGAGAAACCACAGAGTAGATATATGCCAGAGATAAGTCTCCTTGACAACTGAGGCATGGGACTGAGAGAGCTGTCTGGAGAAGCTAAAGCTGGATCCTCATGTCCTCCTCTTCTGAGGTGATTCAGGGTGTCGGAAGGGGCTGCTCTAAATAAAAGCAACAAGCGTAAAGATGAGAATAAATGGAACCACTAACACCAGAAATGAAATGACCATTGATTTACATGAAGTGGAAATATGTGTCTGGGTTTATCAGTTCCTTTGCCTACCTATATGAATTACGTATGAATTTTATACATTCACATGCTGCAAAGTCAAGTAGTTGAAAATTGTCAGGCTTACTATCGGCCATGCAGTTGTCTCCAGTCCTGTTTCTTTGCCTTATGAGGTATTCCTTAATAGCATAATCAAGGGAGATTTTTTCCTTAAAGGACCCCTGCCTTGTTCAGCACACTGGGCAGATGATGCCTACTGAATTGGTGAGTAAATATTTTGTCTTTTCCTTGTTGTTCAATAGCTTACCTCAGGCCTGTACAAACACTGTACAAACGTATTCACAAGCACAGAATAAATTCCCTGCTGACGATTTCTGAAGCAGTTATTATAGCAGCAAGGTTAAACGGTACCAAACTGGAATAATGCTAAAAATACTAGCAAAAAATAACTGCAACTACAAAGGCAAAAAAGCAGGAAAAAACAAGGCAAAACTGTTCTACAGCTGTGCCGATCACCAGCTTGCCTGCAGCACTCCAGCAGCCAGCTAATCCAGCTGTTACTTTTGCTCTCTTTTCCCTTTCTATTTATCCAGATTTCTATAAGTTCTTCCAGCCCAGGAGCCCCCAATGGCCCCCTCCCTTCACCCTCAGCCCCTTGATGGGGAGACCGAGTTAGCTGTGTGCTCTGCAAAGGAACTCTGATAGTTGAGGTGGTCTAAAAAATGTAATTAATAAGTAATACCAAAACAAACAGGACATCATTCAACTTAGTGCCAGTGAATTTTGACATTAGGAGTAGATCCTGCTGTACAGACTTGGGATTATAATTTAAAAACAAAGTGTAGGGCTCTGGTTTATATTTCAGTCAGGTTCTGACTGTTAAGGAAAGTCCATACCATGGTTTATCACTTCAGTGGTGAAGATAAAGCACAGTATTTCCAGGCATAGAGTATTGCAAAGGAGGAAGTTCTGTCACTTTTGTAGCGAACAAAAGTCATATCCATGCTGGTTAAGGTTTTATTGAAATTAAGTCCTATTTTTCCCCCATCTTGCTTGTAATTAATGAAAGTAATTGCTCTTTGATTGTTTAGGCAATTTAAAATTAATTTCATTGTTACACCCTACTGCAGTTGTTAGCTGAAGGATGCAAATCTCACAGGACAGTTGAATAGCTCCTGCTGTGTCCTTTCTCCCTCCCTCACAGCCAACCCCTCCCAGCCTTGCAGTTTTTGATATTTCCTGGAAACCAGGAGGAATCTATGAATCTTCCTGCAGCAATGTCAGCAAAGAGGGCTTTTAATGTTGCTACCAGCAACTAGCTTAAAAAAAAAAATAAAATGAAGAAAAAGGAAAACCATGGTCAGAACCTGGGGACCAGCAGGCTGTAGTCTGGAAATGATGGGTTCCTAAGACAGGACACTTGCTGAGGAGCCCTACCTTCCTACAGACAGCTGCTGCTGAATCACTACGGGTCATTCTGGACCACAGTTTGCCCCTGTAAGAGGCAAAGGGCCACAAAGGCACCAGGATGAACTCACTGAGAGCTGGGGCTCGTCCCACAGATGTAATCACTGGAACAGTGTGAAGTACAAACACATTGACTTTGGAGTCATCCAACACATCCTCTACTAGCAGTCAATGCTATTATTCCCTTTCATCTTTCTGAGCCTACCTTTCATTTTCTACACAAAAAGGTGGATTTGTTTTGTAGTTAGCCCAAAGCTGCACATACTGCCCCTGCTCCATGAGGAGGGTTTTTCTTCCAGAGACCATGATGTCATCAGGAACTCGGACCTGGCTATTCCGGACACTGCGTGCAGACACTTGTATGCCAAATGAAAAAGAACAATGGCAAAATAATTTCCCAGACTGCCAACAAGACAGACTGTGTCACACGAGGTGTCTGCCTTTGAAGCCAATTAAATACACAGCACTTGGAAGAGAGCTTCAAAATGCGTTCAGCACGAGAGCACAAACCCAGCAAATGGGCAAGTCCCAGAAAAGACAACACATTGAAGAAATAAGGGAGATTTCCTTAATGCCTTTTATCCACGTGTACAAAGCTGACAGTCTTCATAAGCCCTGGGATGGATCTTGTTCACGTTGTGTGATTAATACCATTTGTCTTGTGGCAAGAAATGACTCCGTGTCTGCTTCGGTTTAACCTCACAGTTCTCCGACACAGATTTTTTTTTTTTTTCCTCCCTCGCTGTTGCTGCAATGCAGCTGCCTCTGGAGCAGGGAGCAATAGCCTGAAATACAGGTCAGCGATTTCCCTATGACAAATGCCCATTCCAGGCTATGAGGGTTGCTCAGGGCCTTCAGAGGTCAGATATTCTCCTTGAAGTTAGGGGAATCTATGCATAAGGATCCATATGACCCAGCCTGACACAGCCACAGATAAGCAGGACAAAGTTCAAGCCAATTAATCCACCATTCGTCCCTCTCCATCTTTCCAGGTCATTACTGCCAAGGAGTTAGCAGATGACAATGGTGCACTCTGTACACGTGGGGCACACACACTTGACTTGATCCAGGTCTGTGGATAACTGATCATTGTCCAGGTCATCATAAATCACCTTCAGCACAGCTAATTCTCTCAGGTGCTGGACACCTCTCACCATGCTGGTCCATGTGCCTGGGTGACATATAACATCTTCCTTGAAGGGGTACATTTCCTTCATGCCTGACAAACTGCCTCCAGGCTGAGGGCTTATGTCCATTTTCTAATCACTTTTTTAATGCCCCCTTCCCTAGGAAGGGATCTCAGCTGCTCTCTAATTCCGGGCTACTGGCCCCGTTACTCCTCATCAGAGCAGCCAGGTGACAATGTGCTCACCTGGATGACAGCTGAAATCTTTCCGTATATCTTGTGGCTCGTGCAGAGATAGGGATTGGGTGGTAACTGCCTCATTTACAAGTTCTACCTCTTCCTCCTCATCTTCTTGTGATGGTCCTGCTTTAGAGTATCTACTTTGTCTGCTTCTTCCTCCTTTCCCTTCTCAGTATGATTTAAAATGAGCTGACTTTCACATCCAATATTTATTCTTGTGTGTAGGCATGGCTGATACCAGCATGGGTTGATTTGCTGGTTCAGCCACAGTGCCTGGGGTTGGAGTGACTACAGTGCCTGTTGTTTTGTCATCAGATCCAGGGACCTTCTCTGCCCCTTGGTAGAGAATGGTAGACATGGCACAGGCCTCAGCATGTTGCAGGGATCCATGTCTCTCCGGAATTGCCAGAGAGACAGCAAGATTTTTCCAAACAATTTACAATTTTTTTTTTCGGATTCTGCACTTGTTCAGATGTGGAGCTCCCAAACATGGGAGTTGTCCACTGTCCTAGGTGCTTGCCATACCATGCCACACACCCTGCCACTCATAACTCTCCAGCCATGGGGCAGATCTCTGAGTGATATTCTTAAATAGTTGTTTAACCTTAAACAAGACCTGAAACACATTCAGGAGACATAGCAATAGGAACATGCTGGCTTGAACATCCCAAGGATATTCAAAATTCTCAAGAGCTATTGTAACTAGCCTGGACGAGAAGAGGGTGAAGGAGTGAGGGACAGTGTCTCCCCTTGCCTCCCTCGTAGACTGACTCTCTGAGGAGAAAAGGTAAAGAATGTAATTATCAAGTACAGAGATGATGGCAATGCAAGCTTAGCCTCATGACCAGTAATTTTATCATATCGTATACCAGTGTTGCACACTACAGTGAAATGATAACCCTGATCCAGCCCCCAGAGATGATAAACAGCACAACAGTTTAACATATTTACGTATTTAACAGATGCAATCAACAGAGTGCCTACCCGGCACAAACTCATTGCAGCAGTGAAATGACCCCTGGGTTGAACTAAGGGCCGAGAAGTTTCAGGTGCTGACTTTTGACAGATGATGAGAATTTCTCCTTCTCCCCCAAGAAAGGCAGACCAGCAGCCATCCGGAGGACCACTCCTCATGCTGGAGGCTCTGAGCACTAGCCAGACTGGGGACTGCACTCCTATTGAACCCCATCGATTCAGCATCCCTGCCACATATTTGTTCCCTTCCTTTACCCCATTCTAGCTCTCGCTGTAGGATGTGGTTCTCTGTTCCCAGCTCACAAGCCACAGCTGAGCCTGAGTGTTTGATGGATACAGATGGGACTGCCGCTATAAGGGTGCCAGATGCCTGTGTCTCTGTTGAGGGTAGGCTCACAGGGCAGAACCATAGCTGTGATGAGAAAATTCAGGATTAATTCAGCAGGAAGAGGTGTAAAAAAGATGTGTAGGAAAGATTGAAAGAAAACAGCTGTGCTATTATTTTATCTGTCTCTTCTAGAAACCTTTCCTGGCTCACTACGTTTCTGTGGGTTTAAAAGCCAAATGCTCCATTTGCACTTCCTAAAATACCTCCTTGGTACTTCTTGTGTGGTGGCAGGGATGTCAACTTCTGAAAGCTCCCTCTGATGGGAGAAGAAGATAACCAAATATTGTTGGAGCTCACCTGACTGCCTTCTGCTGGGCAGACTCTAAAATCACATCCACTTAATGCAACTTTTTTTTTTTTTAATAAAGCACAATACCAATATCCTGCAGTATGTGTATGTGATGAAGGAAGAGGAAGAAAAGACTGTGAAGACTTTAGTGCCAGATGTCTCCTAGGTGACACAGTTGGGGCACCCATGTCTCTGTGTCCACCCTGGCTGGGGTCGTGCTGGTCACACAAAACAGATTGACCAGTCTTGGGGAGGAAAACAAAACTAGCAATGCAACTTTTAACGAACTTCTTTCAGTTCCAAAGTGGAGTCAAGGCAGAGTTGGACTGTACCCCTGCTGCCATGGTCTCATGGCCCTGCCGTCATCCTGGCATACAGCATGTTTGCCCTGGCTCCTCCACCCAGACTGACTCCAGCTCATGAGTGCAAGACCCAGACCCACCATTTTCCCCAGTCCACGGGGAAAGCCATCTGCTGGAAGGGTGCTGGAACATCCTGCTCTGATCACACAAGGTCAGTGCCTCCCACTGCCCATCAGGCACACCGAGCCAAGAAATACAGATACTGGTGCTGGCAGGGCTCGGACAGGAGCTGAAAAGTCCTGAGCCCTCCCCTCTTCCCCTGATCCGTAGCCTGTGTGAACAGAGTGGAGCAAAGAGACTTAAGGGATGAGTTTCTATCGATCGTGACCTGGAGAGCAGATCCTAACTTCTCTCTTCTGAGAAAGGCACATCACTTCCACTGCTCCTCACCTTTCTCCCTTCTCTTGTCTTCACATCTTCCCTCATCAGCTTGTCCTTATCTTCTCAACCTCCATCTCCTCCTTCACACAACCTCAACAACACAAACCAAGACTTGCCCACTTTCTTCTTAGACCTTTTCCACTTTGTGTTTTTCTCATCTCCCCTTCTTTCTTCTCAAACCTCTCCTTTTCCTCTCTCACCCAGACACCGTGCCCTGATTTTGGTCCTGCATCTGGTCCACAGGTTACAGACATTAGGCAAACACATTTCTAGAAACACCTCAGCCATTGAAAGCAACAAGTAGCCAAAAGCCTGGGGAAAGCTTGCCAAGGGCCAGCAGGGTCACCTGCTAGTTGCCACCCACAGATATTATTACAGGCTGAGGTCGTTATCACAAACGTGGATTTAGGTTTCTTTTGATGTCAGAAAGTCTGGGTGAGGCTGTCACCCCCATCCTGCCACACAGGGCAGATCCAGGTACCCCTGGGGGTGCTGGAGTCCCCCCCATCCCTCCTCTCGCCACAGCGGCCCAGTTGGCCGTGGGTCCCGCGGGAGCCAGGGTGAGAGTGCCGGGGTTCTGCTCGGCCATGGCTGTGCAATTCTTACTGTCATCAGCAGATGGCCAAATATTACCACACATTCCTAACATTTACATCAAAAAGGCCACGGAACTGGGTAGAAAACGCCTTTCCTTGCCAGAAGCGTTTATTTCTAAAATGGCATATGTGTATTTGGCATTTACCTTTCTATATGCAATATTACCAAATGTGTGACAAACGTTAACACTGATTTCCTTTCTCATTCTTGACTTGCTGCCAAAGTAAAGAGCATTAAGCAGACACGTAGTGAGATAAAGCTCTGTCCTACACCCCCTAAATATTATTTCTTATTTCAAAATTATTTTACAATAAAGAAAAAAAGCCCAAGGCCTGGCTGCAGCAAAGGCAATGCTTGCAGCAGCTGGCAGCAGGTGGCAGAGCGAAGGTGCTGCCGCACAGAGCGCAGGCCACTGGCATTTGAATGCAGAAAGTCTTTCATTAAAAATATTAAAAAGCCCAGTGAGGGGCTGTTTTTCCAAATGCGCCGTTTTAAAGAAAAGCACGCAAATCCACTCTGCCTCACAAGGGCGGAGGGCCTTTAACTTCATGCTTTAACGCTGCATAATGTCTGAAAATAATCAATATCGGCACAAGCACTAACATGACTAATAGGAGCAAAAAGCCAAGGAATAACCTTTCCAGCATCACCTCGGGCCATGCCTGTGCAGACAGTTGGGTGCACACTGGGTTGACTCAGCCAGGCCGCGTGCCAGACAGTGACAAGGAGCCAGCTGTAGTTGCAGAGGAACAAGAACACAGGCACATGGTACTCAATTCTCAAAACGCCTTTCTGAGACCATGGCAAAAACATGCACCCGTGTTTTGCCGCTTTGGCCAGGACTCCCGGGTCATTGCTGCTGTTATCTGCCAGATCCACCTTTCCCAAGGCTAGTCAGGAAAAAAGAGTTTAGTAATTGGCTCTGCATCCTTTACTGTACATTAGTTAAAGAGGACAAAAGGGGAGAAAACGGCTCCGTCACTCAAGCATGTATGAGAGAATGATTTTCCTGAAATGCTGAGTTTCTAGTATCTCAGGAATTGCCATTTATCTTTAAGTGATTAAAGATTATTCTAGGGTGCCAGCCATAACCAGACTGAAATACCTCCTGTGTTGTGTAGTACCGTATTTTACTTTTCCTCAAACTCTTTGAGCCCTGTTCCAGCTTGCCAGCTAGCTGGGTAGTAACACAGGCCACCCGGAAGGCTTTTGGTGTCACCGTCACCTGCAGGGAATGCACGACTGCCTCATTCCCATACTCTACTTAATTCTTGGCTGACATTTATCAAGAGTAGTGGCCCATAACTCTCAGTTACATGAAGGATGTAGGATGGCTTTCTAAAAATGCATGATCTGTGGACCAAGCTGACAAAGAAGGCTGAATTCATACTTGATTGCTGCCTTTTACACTAAATCAATAAGACTGCAGTTAGGCACACAGGGCTTTCATGCTGGGAGCCAGTGCTCCTACCTCTTATCCCTGCCTACAGCCTACGTGGGGTGTGGAGACAGTCCAGATGAGATTCAAGGTATAAAACACACAGCAGCATAACCTCCCCTGGATTAAACAGAGGGTGATATTTAGGGATCACTTCCCTTGAGTAGGAATCTGATCCCTGGTTTGGATGTTGCAGAATTCCTCCTGGCAGCTTCTGACACACAGCAGAGACCCTCTCCTGCCAGCAGCATTCAGGTCCTGGTGCCTGACAGAGACCTTCAGTCTCACAAACAGCATCGCTCCTGAAATAGCATCTGTCCTTGCAATGACACATCCTTCCCTGATAACTGGGCAGTGGGTTATCAAGGAGATCCCAGACCTCCGTTCCCTTCCTCAGCTGCCCAGATCAAGCACTTTCCCACCGCAGCAGCATTTGCAGCACAAGCCTCTGCCTTCCCCTTCCCCATACCTCCTTTGCCTGTGCTCAGAGACCTGTGGCTCTGCATCACTGCTTTCCAGCTTGGGTATGCTCCCAGACATATCTAGTCATACATGATGAGGAGATGCAATTGCAGGAACAGGAGCTACTGCACATCCCTGAGGGGCTTGGGCAGACAGCACTAGGATGTGCCCCAGAAGGCGCACACAGCCTCAGCCTGATTTTTCAGATTTATCAAATTATGCCCTATTTTCCACTTTCTGCAATCTCTAGTTTTGCTGCATGTCCATGTATAAGCCTTTGAACACTCTTGAGGAATATTATTTGCACTATCCTGGAATTTGAAAAGGATTAAAGGTGCTAATTAGGGTCTGCTGCCCCCAGCTAGGGCCCTGATGAGGAAGTTCTTGTTCTACAACAGCTCAAAAAAAAAGAGATCTGAGGGCCAGACCACGATCAAGGATGGCATTGAGGTGGTGGATATCCCTTTCTGCCCACCCATGAAAGCCTCTGCCTTTGCCACCTAAACTCCAAGAGCTGTCTGTCCCTTCATGGAGGCTTCTCAGGGCAGGAACTTGGCTGAGCCCTGCTGACCATCCCATGTACAGTGGCCATCCTGAAGAGACACTGACCGATGCTGCCGCTGAGCAGGACCATCCCTGAAGGACAAGTTTGCTGTCTGAATAACCCCTTGTAGTAACTCCTAGGAGGAGCTACAATAGTCTGACTGTTGGAAGGCTGCAGTGGTCTCCATGTGCAGACATCACCTTGCCAGCAGCTAGGATGTGCTTACAATTGTGCAGTTTTGGAAACTAGTCCCTAAAAGTCCTTTCTGTGTATTATATTTGTATCTACAGTAACTCATTTCAGGATTTTCCAGCTTTAAAAAGAGCTTGTCAGGGCATGGAGACTTCAAAGAATTTTTTTTCAGCTTAATATATTTACGGAGTTATCTGTGGCTCAGCAATTTGATTTAATCTATTTGAGCAGATATAAGCTAACTACCAAAATTTTCAATTTGAGAAAATAACTCCCTTTGTCTTCTGAGAGCCCTATTATGACTGAGGATATCACTGACTTTATGACAAACATAATTCCACTCTCAGACACCAGCAATCCTTGTAGGCAATTTTAGAAACATGCAATTCTATATATGTCAGAGAAAACAGATCAGCCGAGAGTAAAATGGCTCACCAAAGAATAAACAGCATCCTGCCAATCTTTCATGCACTGCGTTTTCTTGGCTGCAGGTTGGGGACTTCCACAGAGGTACATATTGAGCCCGAGCCTCTTTTTTGATGCCTGTTCCCAAACAGACCCAGAGGGAAGGGTCTGCAGTGTCAGAAGAGGGAGCCTAGGGCACGGGGTGCAGGCAGCCCCTTGAGGCCAGAAAGAGCTGTCACTACTGCATGCAGGGGACATCAGTCGCTGGGGGAGAAACCCCTCAGCACCACGCTCCTGAGAGCTGCTGAGTTTTCGGGCAGCGACCGGTCGGAAACCGCAAGGTAATCTCCACACGTGTGCATTAATAACCGCCTCCTCCCATCCTAATCGCGCCAGCCGGGCGGCGGCTGCTAAGCAACTAAACCCTGGCGAGGAGGCACTTTTGAGATAATGCTAAAAATAGTCCCCGGCAGGCGAGACGGAGCGAGCAGCCGTAACGGGTGACGTCAAGATTCTTACTGCTGCCGTTAAGTTTCTTACTGCTGCCGTCGCTCTCAGACGCCTTCAATGACCGCGTGAGTTCCTCTGGGCCTCCCCAGGGACCAGCGTCGCAGCAGAGACCAGCACTGCCAGTGGTCCCCAACATGCTGCTTCTGTGCATCCAGCCCCCCAGCAACATCCCCGGCCACCAGCCCTTTGGGGAGGCTGCAGAGCGTCGGGACAGCCTTCCCCTGCCCTGCCCGCACTGGATCCTCGCCTGACACAGGAAAGAATGGAAAGAAGCCCCTGAGCAAATCTAGTGTTAAAAGGAAAAAATTAGATTAAACTGACAAAGTCATGCACATGATTGAAAATGATAAATGACATCTATAGCTTCAGTATAAATGAGAGGCAGAATATGTGCATCCCTCTGTCTTCCCAGTCCTGTTCTTGCAATTGAAACCACTTTCGTAGTAAATCCGTAGCAAACTCAGCTTGCATCTGTATTCACACAGGGATGGAAGAGAAAATAAGCCAGAAGTAAAAGGTGCTCGTATCCTTTATACAGCAGCATTTGAATTTCCATGTCCAGAGAGAGAGACATGGCAGGAGGGAGCTTTTCTTTTACCTGTTGGCCCCTGGCACATTTCTCTTTTCCCAAGGGCAGAGCCTCTCCCCACTGGCCCAGTCCTGCCCAGACTGGACCACTACACCTTTTTTTGTGAGGCACAGTGCAAACCACACCGGGAAACTGGTTCAGTGCAGGAATCACTGCCCTTTTGTGCTGGTTTCTTTTGTTTTATCATCCTTAAATGACGGCTGAAGCAGCACAGCTGCCACCTGTGACCACCTCTCGGGCATTTCTTTTGGCAGCAAGAGATTTCTTAAGTTCACCCTTCTTCCATGAGCAGCAGCCCTCCTACAGCACACTTAACCACATTAGGGAGACTATCGGGCTGAAAAGAGCCCCTAACCCACTTTCCCAAGGGTTGTATTGGCCCAGGTCTGCTCATGTAGGGCCCCACACCAGCCACCCCAGACGCCAGCTGGGCTGGAGTACGATGGAGGGTGCTCACTCCCCACGGGAGCTGTGGGCAGGGACACACACGTTAGTCACAGGGGTTGAGCAACAGCCGCCTCCACCTCCTTGCAACACCAACCGCAGGAACTGGAAAGTCCAGGCAAGTTCCACCCCACATTTAAGGACGACTGCTGCTTTAAATAATGCATTTTAGACACGTGTTCTACCCCTCAAAATACCACTTTCTTTTAAAACAGTGCCCCAAGATTGGGAAACTGATAAACAAAGCTGCATGAGTAGAGAATTAGCAGCAAGAGCCTCCCTGCTCAAACCAGCAGAGTTGTACCCCAGCAACCACCCAGGCCCCATGCCACCCAGAGATGCCTATAGGGGACAAGCTTAACTTGGTATCTCTGGTAAACCAGGCAAGCACCTTTACTGTACTTTCTCCCACCTTATCTCTTCTTCTGGTAGAGCATCATAAAGCCCTTGGTACCAGCCTTGCAAAATTCTGCACCAGATCTCACAGCCTGGAAGGTACATGTGCTGGTGCTTACCCTGCTCCCTTTAAGCTGCTGTTAATGACCCCAGGAGTGCAGCTCTCACAGCAGATGATGTGTTTGCACCTGCAGCCCACACACATGATGTGAATCAACTCCTTCGGTTACCCAGAATAAACCCCGGGAGAAAAGAGCAAGGTCTGAAGAATGGCAGGTGGCTCCTAGCCTCTCCTGGCTAGCACTGACCCACTTGCCCTTTCCAGTACTTTCCTGTACACAAAAACACCCTGAAATGGAGAAAGAGAAGAGTTAGAAACCAAAGTTTCAAGTTCGCTGCAGAGGAAATGGCCTCTCTGCAGCTGGGGAGAGGGGCGTAAATTTCTCAGTGAGCATAATCGGGGATGTGGGTGCACATATGTCTTCCAAATACCGATGTCATTTTCAGTGGGAGTGAAAGCTAATTGATCTTTAACATGCAGCATTTAATTTCAGTGCCTCTTGTACATCAACACTACTACTGAAACAAATGCCAGATTTTACAAAAATCAGTATGTGTCAACATATTGATGACTCACACACCCAGTTGCAAAGGGAGATTCAGAATCAGAAGGATTCTACTTCAGCTCTTTTTATCCAGCAATCATGGAGATATCCAGGCTGGAAATCCTGGTGTGTCCTGCTCTTGCCCTGAAGCTGGGGTCTTGGTGCATTTGGGAAGAGATTTCCAAGTGAGAAATACTGTGCATGTCAGCTGCACACATACAGCACTGAAAACCTTAAGGCAGCAGCCACTGCTAAACCTTCCTACGAACCCACATAGAGAGAGTTCAGCCAAAACAGATTGCCTGTAAACATTTTACAGCAAGTTTTCCCTTACCCTTCCCAGGCCATCCCTGCTGCAGAAGCATGCTGGTGATGTGACAGTGTGACAAGTACTGGGAAAGCAGAGCTGCCTGGGGCCCATGGATGCCCGGCCTGTGGTTGGAGACTGCCACAGCCCCACATATACTTGCTGCTCCTCTTTACAGTTTACTTTGCCTGAATTTTCATTAAAAAGCTGAGGGTTTGATACCTCACAGCTGTGAATATAAAGAAAGGCTTTTAGAAATATCTTGCACCGTAAATGTACTTGCCTGTGCTGGTCTATATCTAGATGATAAATGAAGCCCATGACACTTGAAAGAGCTTCTTAATCTTTGAAAAGCAAAGCAAAGCCAACAATTCTTTGTAGTTTTATTATACCATCCACACAATTTCTTTTGCTCTACTTCTTAAAGCGTTTATGGCAGATGGGCAGCCTCTAGTTTCCAGCCTGGTGGGGTTTGCTGGTGGGGTTCACTGCACGGAGCTGAGGGCAGAGGCACCGACACTGCTGAGAAGGAGTGGGGTGAGGAGGAAGGAACCAGCCCCAGCTGCCCTGGAACAAAAGGGCTGTAGAGGGACAGTCTCAGATTCAGTGAGGGATGCCTGGACCCTCGAGGCATCTACCTTCCTGACTGCAGTCAGCTGCTGCTGCAAAGACTCTCCCAGGCACCACACCAGCAACAGTTTCATTTCTCCTGTAGGAGCATAAATGCCCTTTTCTAAGAGGTATGTACAGTGTCCCAAGCCTGAGCAGCTCAAATCAGCTGAGACCTCCTCATACTCACTGCACTGACCTCAGACCTCACCAGGTTTGCAAGCCTTCTTCCTCAAGGCCAACTATGACAAAACCTCACAAATTAACCAGAAAATTAAGGCTGACCTTAAACTTCTATTAGATACAGTTCCACAGGCCATCTCTCATCTTCTGTGAAATCTCCTTGCGGAGCTTAGGTGACTCTCGCAAGTCCCAGATATTCACCCCAGCCTACATCACAACCCCACAGCGTGATCACCATCACAACCACACAGTGAGCTGGGAGGATGCTACAAAACCAAGAGCCTGTAGATGTGCTTTATTTTTCACGTAGACTCCACCATGAAATCTCCTCAATAATGTTTTATGGCTCCATCAATCTTATTTAAACTTCAGTGCCAATAAATTACAGCACATTCACAGTCCCATCACAGTGCTCTGACTCACCCAGTCCCAGCAGACATCATATATTAAATTAATTTTGGAATGTCTTCCAAAGAAATTGTTTCAGCTACTTCAGCTAAGAAGTCCCCGTGCTGTATGTTAGGGCAGAGCAGTGCAGGATAGCTAACAGCTGGACTTCAATTAGCTGGTGATTAGCCTCGTTAGAACTCAGATCATTAATAATGTATGTCACCCCCTTGTCCCCCTCCTCTCTTGGCGTGAAAGAGATTGGGGACATGACTTATGCTGATGGGGCAAATTCAGCATTGATCTAGGTTTCCTTCTCCTGCCCAGGACATAGACCCCTCATCAGATATAGCAACAAATTCTGCAGTTCATTACACTTGGAGTAACTCTAACAGATTAAATTAATTTCAGATTTACTCTGGCATCCCTCAGAGCAGGGTTAGGCCCACAGACTGAAGATGGAAAAAAAAAACCTTTTATAGCTATTAATTTCTGCCCTATCCATTGCACACAGCTTCAGCTACTCATATGAGAAGCATACAAGAGGATGTGCGGTAAGGAGGGCACAAGTTTCTGTACCGCTCAGACCTATGTTTCTAATTAAAACCATTCAGGCTATTACTTTCTGGCTAGCTCTGGCCCTTGAGGACCACTGGCCCCATACTGCAGGCTGAAAGCTCCTGTTTGCTCTGGGCTTGTCTTTTGGCCCCATCCTTGAGATGTAATTCAGAGTCTCAGAGGATAAAAAAACCAACCACCCCAAACCCCAATGTTTTGCCCTGCTTTGTTTTTCAGTAGCAGTGAGCGAGCCCGGGTGCAGTGTCACCCCCGGGACCGTGGGTGGTGGTGAGCCCACCTTCCTGCAGAGCTGGGGGGTCAATGACCTGCAGCCTGTGCAGCACCGCGACAGCGAACTGAGATACCAAATATTCTCCCAAAGAGAAAGAAAGGAAAAAAAGTGTACATGAACTGAATTGCTACTTGACTTACTGGCTGACAAGATAATTAGCTGTCCCACACAGCTAATTAGCAAATTCCTGAGGCTGTAGTAACCATCAGACCAAAAGCATACCGTACTCCTTGCTAACTCAGCCTTGCTGCATGTGTCCTCTGCCTTCTCTTTTTATGCATTCTTGTCCGCTTTGAGCAATGCTTGTGCAAGAATAGGAAACACCTTCTTGTTTAACCGCCTGTGCTCTGGAGTGGTTTCCAATCAGTAGACATTACCATAAGCTTTGGATGCAGAAATCTGGTTAATCGAATCTGCCTGGCTGGTTGATGAGTGTCTGTGAGATTGGTATTCAAGGGAGAATGTCTTCGGAGACCGGCTGGGCTGATGGCGTTAACAGAGGTGATTATGCAGGCTCATGCTTTCCCCATCCCATTGCATTGTGTGCAGGGAGCTGCCTGGGCAGCAGAGAAGCTTGTCTTCTCCTCAGAGCCTGAGCTGAGCAGCCGAGGTTTTGACAGGGCAAAGCCCAGGCTGTGCCGAAGCAGCAGCTTTCACCTCTGCTCCTTTAGCTTCAACCACATTTCCATTCCCAAGCAAGGGGCAGAGAGGAACTGTGGCAACAAGGACTTCCAAGGCAAAAGGAGATCTCCATTGACCTTGGAAAGCTACTGAAATATTTGTCTCTGTAGCAAACTGAAGTCAATCTCCACAGGTCCTGCCAGCACATTTCATCATTTGTTATTTTTGCTGGTGCTGTGGGTACGTGCCTGTGCCCCCGAGGACTGTCAGTCGGCTCCAGCCACGGGCTGACCTTTTGCTAAGCTGCACTGGTCAAGCCTGAAAAATGACTTCAAGTACGTCGGCTTTCCTTCTAAATCACATCAATCTGCTCAGACAAAGCTGCTCAGTGACATCCATGTCCTGCAGGTTTCCTGGAGAAATCCAGGTATGCCCCTGTCCCTGGCCGTGTGCTCGTGCAGGACAGCAATAGAGAGCTTGCTCGGCTGCAGCCCCGGCACTGACGCGGGATGCCTGCTCTGCCTTACCAGGCACCACGCTGGCCCTCCTGCAGCCACCCGCCGGGAGGTTTTGGGATGGATAGTGGTGGATTTCCAGAGTGGGTGCTGAACAGTGCCTCCTGCCTGCAGGGCCCCAGGCACTGAGCAAAGAATCATAGAAACATTTAGGTTGTAAAAGACCTTTAAGATCACCGACTCCAACTGTTAATGCAGGGCTGCCAAATTCACCACTAAACCATGTCCCTACTTGCCACATCTACACATCTTTTAAATACAACCAGAGATGGTGACTCCACCATTTCCCTGGGCAGCCCATTCCAGTGCTTAACAACACTTTCCATGAAGAAATTTTTCCTAACGTCCAATCTAGACCTTCCCTGGTGCAACTAGGGGCCATTTCCTCTTGTTCTATCACTTGTTACTTGAGAGAAGAGACGAACCCTCACCTTGCTACAGCCTCCTTTCAGGTAACTGTAGGAGCGATAAGGTCTCCCCTCAGCCTCCAGGATGAACAACCCCAGTTCCCTCAGATGCTCTTTACAAGACCTGCTCTCCAGAACTTTCACCAGCTAACATGGGATGCACTGGCAGCAGCCATGGTCGCATAGGGATGGCCAAAGTGCAGATGGGTGGGCTGGAGGCTAAAACCAGGCCTTTGCATTGCTGCCTCTTGCAGAGCTCCCATAGCACTGTCACGACTGGTAGGAGCACTGCGCCGCTCATCTTGTGGCTCCTCTTCCCCTGCGCCTGAGTGGACTCTGCCCAATCTTTCACAGTTTCCCAGCCCAGTGCAGGAGCAAGGCACTGCTTCTTTTGGTACGAAAATAAAATGTGGGATCTCTGGCTCCTGAAACTACATTTCCCTTGAGCAATCATCGTTTGCGTGTCGAGGATGGCTGGGATCAGAGTCCCGCTCCTGTCAACAGCAGAGGAAAACAGCGCGTTTCGGCAGCCTGTGTGATGTAGTGCTGCGAACACCATGGCAGCTGAAACCGTCTGCCGTGATGATTCACTGCTGTTGATTTGGGCAGAGGCAAGAAAAACAGCCTGAAACACGCCAGTTCAACACTTATATTCTCAGTGATGGGCTGTTAACTCAGAGCAGGTCTCCGTCTCCGCCCCTCACCTTCTTTCAGTGCAGCGTCACTGAAATTTATTTTTCTGTGTTGGAAAAATGATATATTGACAGCCTTATATTTGGGAAAGAAGTTTTTGTCACTGCCAGAGATGTCACATTCAAATGGATCACATATGCATCAACAAAATACCGGGCACAGTTTGACCCTCTAATCTCCCCAGACAATTTTTCTTTCTTGTTCCACGGCTGCTCAAATATTGGCTTTTTCGCCACAGGAAGGATAGGAGGTGACCTGCAGAGAAAATGCTCGTGATAGCTTTTCAGGGCTATTTTTGCAGGGCTGTTGTCCTGAAAGCATTCACCACAAAAGAGATGGTTAAACTAGGGTGAGTCCCCAAAGAGGTATTTCATTCTGCGCAACTGTAACCGAACCATCAGGCAGGACCACGGCTGCACTGGAGCTGAACCAAGCACCAACGGCCAGTGCTTCCCAGGCAGGGAGGGGGTCACACGGCGGCACAGAGCATCCTCGGTGCGGTTCACAACACGCCACTGCAGCCTGGGCAGCAGCTCAGCTCCAGCCTAGCGTGGGAGGAGAGCCGTCAGGTCACATTTTCTACATCCAGTCTTGGCAGCCACGAGTATTCACTTATATTTTTCCAATAATTTTCATTTTCTTTGCCTTTTCAAAGGTTAAGGACCACAGATGAGCCATTTGGACACATGCAAACAAAAGAGAAAGGCTGCCATACCAACAAGTAACGTATGCAGCTGATGGTGCTCCAGAGTTGTCAAAGCATATCCAGTTTTCTTTGAGAGAAATCACACTGGCAGATTTTGTGGGGAGGGAGGGATGGATGGATGGATGGAGTCATGCTTAGCACTGGATGATGCTTACCAAAGAGGGACCAGATGTGCTATTTTCTGAACTTCATTTCCAAACCTGTTGTGCTTAGTAGAAGTAGTTACCATTCAGTCCTGGTAAGACACGGTAAAGACTGCGTATAAAATAGAGTGCTCACTTGTTTGCTGATTGTAAATTCCATTTTTAAATCCAGGAAAGTGCTAATTATATGGCCTCAGACAGTGCAGTGCAGCACTGAAGCAACAAGATAAGCCTGAGACTTTCCATCATTCAATAATAAGTCTCAAATTTACCAAAAATCTTTATTTATGTTGCAGTGAAACACTAAAAATAGACACTTGATCAGGCATTTTGTTTGGAAGAAAGGAGTGCTGGTGTCCTACAACACCATACACTTGTTCGGGTGCTCAGCTTGAGTCATCAGGAGCCACCATAGTGTCCTCACAACCAGTCAGTCAGTGATCGTCCCTCGCACCCAGGGTCACTTCACACGGTGAAGGGAGCAGTGGACAGTAACCGGAATAATGGTGAAAGCACACAGCACAAAGCAGTGCATAAGCAACATTTTCCTAGCAAACAGAAGATGCCATAGGACCCCTCTATAACTCCTCCATACCTCTCCTGATTTGCATAGCCAAAAGATGGCAGCACGCTCTCACGTATGTGCCACTGCAAAAGCTCCCGCTCTGCCTACAAACGCATGCAAACCTGTATAACTTTAATCCAGGGGCGATGTGCATCAGAGGCACAATTTCCCGTCTCACCGGCTGTAGCACGCAGCCAGACTAAGGCTCAGGCTGTGAGCACACGGGGCAGGGACGATGCCGATTCCTGCCCACAGTGCCTGGTGCAGCGGCACCGACCTCGCCCCGCCGGGCACAGGATAACGGCGACGATCATTTCACGCACACCTGGTCATCCTCGTCAGCGCTGAGTGGATGCTGGGCTCTCTCTGTCCAGGCATTTGCCAGGTGTCAGTGAAAGGCCTTGTTCTTCATCTTCTGAGTGTTGTTTGGGGGAGGAAAAAAAAAATAAAGAAAATGATAGCATCCTTTGCCAAATTTTGCATGTGGAATGACTCTTCCTTTCCCTGCCACCCTGTGTACACGCTCTTCCAGTTCAAGTGCACTGTCAGAGAAAGACAAAATTCTCAAGCTTGATTTTTGCCTTTCCCAAGAGGATAAATCCACCATGTGATTCCATTCACTTGCTTTTTTTCTTTTCCTGACCCTGCACCTATTTCTTGTCTGACTTTGCTGAGCTCTTTTGTGTGCAGCCTTAGGACCCTGCTGTGCATCAACCCACCGGCCCCTGGCAGAGCTCCATCCCCCTGGGATCCTGCCGAGCTGTTGCTGCTGCCCGGCATCACAGCCATCCCTCCTTCATTCCTGACGCTTTGCAAACAGAAGGTTTGCTTTCAATAAGTCTGACGCAAAGATATGCTTTGTAATCCCTATGAAAACAGAAGGAACTAAGAGAGGTGAAGAGCTGCAGGGTAAATCAGATGTGCAGAGCAGATCAATGCATGTGCACACAGAGGAAAGGCTAGAGGTGGCTGTCCCTCCCCACCATAGGTGACATGGGAATCTGCACCCAAACAAAGCCAATTTATATCGAGAAGCCCATCGGCAACAGGGTGTAATGGTGCAACAGGAGCTGTGCTGCGTTAGGATAATCACATCTTCGGTGCATTAAGGTTGAAGTCAGGGCTGAGCATTTCCAGCCCCCCAGGGGCCCATCTGCCAGATCCAGAAAGCCCATGATGGGGAAGCTACCCCAGCTCTGCAAGTCAGCTTGTGCCAAATTAAGGAGAAAAAACTTAATTTTTCTGGGCAAAATGAGCCCAACATGCAATGCTGCATCCAGGACAGGCAGAAACAGAAGGGAATCGCTGTGGCTGCTCAGCACTGCTGGCTCTAATGGGGACTCCACTGCAGCCTCCTGCCTGGCTCCCACCTGGGATTCTCCTTCCTGAGGGGCCCTGGCCAGGGTTTGCCATGTCACCAAGCGAGGCATCCAGGGGTGCTCCAAACTGACCTGCCTCAGACACTTCAGCCAAATCTCTAGCTTCCTAGGCACAACCCTGCCCCAATTCCCAGTGTTTTGGTTAAAACATCACAGGGATTTTAACATAGGGAGCATAAACCCCCCGTATAGGATGCTTCTGGGACTCCCATCTTTGGGGACTCATGACTCGAAGCAATGACCTCGCAGGAGCCACAGAGTGGGGGAGTGGATTGATCACTGCTTTTGGAGAGGGACAGAACCTCCATCCCCACTCACTGCTGACCATGGGCAGATTTAGCATGAGCCACAAGCATGACCTGAGCCATCTCCGCTCAATGCTGTCATGTCAGAAGGAGAAACAGTGAAAAGTGTCACTCTGAAGGTTAGAGAGAGAACATAAATTCTAATTACAAGTTTTTACAGAGAAGTGCCTCTGAGATGAGCTGTGTCTGCTCAGGCAGTAGCACCAGAGATGTTCCTTTGCATTAGGTTTTGGGAAGACCTGCAGCTCCTCTGCATCACCCCAGGGATCTTCTGGCTTGGGTTTCCACAGTGGAGAGCCCACTGTCACCAGTATAGGAAATTTGAGTGGAGAAGCACCCGAGACAAAAATTAATCAATGATAGCATTAATTAGGGGCAGCAAGGTGGCCTCGTCTGCTAACACCACCATGCCACAGCCCCCTTGCCTTTTATAGGAGGGAAGACCTGAGGTGGCAGCACCGTCCTACCTCCTCCAGCACGCTGTATATAAAAACGCTCATTAAAAAAAAAAAACAAACAGTATATCCTTGAAAAATATATAGATACTAAATCTGTTACATTAGGGTGCAGCCATTTGGCATATGCCGTTAATTGTGTAGGTTCCCTTAGGGAGCACAGACAAGGCCACTGCTGGAAAATTCAGACGTATCCCCCAAATGGCATATTAATAATGAGATCTTTCAGAGGAGGATCCATGACTCATCCAAGAAGAAAAATGGGTCATTCACTGCACTGAGCCGTCTGAACAAAACAGCAGCTTTTTTGGGGCTTGCCCAGTTTAAACCAGAAAAATGGAGAAAGTAATGCAAAAGAGAATGCAGTGGCCATAGCTGCTGGAGAATATGAACAGTGAGAGCCTGCGCTGGCATTTGAAAGTTAAAAACCCCACCCTGACAGGCATCTTGTGCTTTTTATGGTTGTATTTTAAAACCAGGAGTGAAAGAAACTGCAAACATCCTTCACCATCCCACTCTACTCAACTTGTTACTCCTTCCCCCAAGACTCAGCAGTCCTTTCCCAAAAGTCACATCCTGGGGGTACCTGGGGCTGAAGGAACCAAACCCACCAGCACCAGGATGCTTTGGGAGCCCAATGGCTATTGCCTGGCAGTTGTCCCTGCAAGGGACATCTCTGCAGCAGGGAGCACCCAGGTCGCCAAGATAACGTCCAATGAAGGATGGCTTTACTGTATATGCAGAATAGACCCAAAAATGTCAAATCCGAGCAAGAATTTTCCGTGCCCTGCCTGGGCTATCGCCAGAGTGGGAGCTGCTCTGTGCTGCCTGGGCGGTTACGGGGCCCAGGGTAACACGTAACACCAAAACCCCAGTCGGTCCAGGTGTGCATGGAGGACCAGAGGGATCACGTGCAAAGTGACAGGCAGCCCCCCTTGATAGCTACAGCAGATTGCTTGCTGCAGTCAACGCAGGAAAAAGGGCAGGTTACAAAGCTGGCATTTAAGACTTCATTAGAGCTGTTAATCTTACTGCTATTACCAAGTTATAATCGCTTTCACAACCCAGCTAAATCCAGGGTAACTATCCATGCTAGATAAATACATTCATCATTTGCCTTCAGCATTTATTTGGGACTGTGATTTCATACGATGCTTTGGAGACTAATAAAGGCCACGGTCCTTTCCTGCAAGCGCTTGCCTTTCGCACCGATGAAATACCACATTTAACTGCTTTAACCTCCCTTTTTCCATTTTCTTCCCCTTCCTTGCTGGGTCCAGCCCATGGCTGGTGGTGGGAGGATGGAGGAGGTTGGCCATGATGGGGAGGGTGAGGTCCAGCAGCCCCTGTACTACATGTGGGCACCAGTGCCAGCACCGCTGAGCAGATCGGGAGCCCACGGAGGTGTTACGTCCTCATGCGGACAAGATGCACAAACAACTTTTATCTACAGACCTGACAAGATATCCTGTCTCGTAATTTAATTATCTCAAACGATAAAATAGGAATTAGTGGCAAGTGGATTTTTGCCATTAAACAAATACTTGACAAAGAATGCAGAGATCTTAAACTGCTGCTGGATTGTGAGTCAACTGACCTTTTGGAACCCACGGCCATTGTGTCTAAATAGCATCCAAATCAAACTAATTTTGCCTTCAGGATCAAAAAACTAAAGAAGCCTTCCCTATCCTGTTCTACAGTCACCTCTGAAAATTCAAGCCAGCCCTGCAGCACCATCCTTTCCTGGTGCTCCAACGAGAGTGCTGGCTTTGCAATACTGAAAATTAGCAAACATTTAATCTAAGCTGGCATCTTCCCAAACCTTGAAGCATCTCTGTACTCTGGACGTGGAGGATGATGGTTATTCCTGCAGGAGAAGAACTACAGCCCTCACATCAAGGCCACCCTTTCATCCACAGGGCTCTCACCTCCCTCCTCTCCCAATCACACAGATGGCGATTCATCAAACCACTTTGGAGTTAAACCTCCTCACCTTCCCATCCCACAGCAGATTTCTGAGAGCAGCCAAAGGAGCACACTTCACTTGAGTCCACTCCATGCTACAGAAGTGCAAGAAGAAAACTTCACCTGGAAGCATTCCCATCCCATCCTTAGCGAGGTCTCCCAGGGGGAGTCAGTCGGATTTTGTGTTATCACACGCAACTGCATGAGTATAAATGGATGTCAGAGAGGATGGGTAGAGCAAGCACGTTCTTCCTAGGCCAGGGGTTATGTTACTGAGTTTCTGCGGGAGGGATGCAGCCGTAACCCACACCACACTCCAGCAAGGCTCCCATTCAGAAATCTGCTTAATAACAGCAGCAGTCACAGCCCTGACAAACCATGATCTGTCAGCCTCCTGACAAAGAGCTTCACAAACGATGCAATCAGCAACCCAGCATAATTTTCAAGAAATACAAATGAACAAATATCCAGTTGCCATGGGAACCCCAAGAGCTGGACTAGACTATTTTGCAGATTACCTAACGCAGCCTCATTTTGCCAACACAGCAGGAGCGTGGCACCCGGGACCTCACTCGGGAACAGCAACCAGGTATTGCTGAGGAGTACCAGCTCCTTCAGCAATCTGCCCAGAAAAGCTCCACCCTCCCTAATGACTCCAGGGGATCATGGTGCTAGCTGCAATTTGTTTCTCTCTCAAGTCACCTATGCTTTGGCTCAGTGACCTTCAGAGCTGACCGGTTTTAGGAGCAGAAACCACATCAGGAACTGGGCGTTCGTTAAATCTGTGCTTTACTTCTGGTCGCCAGTGTCTCTGACAATTTGCACCCAGGAATCAAATATTCCAGCCAAGCTAGCAAGCCCCTGCAAAGCAAATAAAAGCCTTTACCATCCTTTTCAGGTGGCTGCGCCCCAGAGCCCTGCCTCAAAAGCAGTTCAGGGCTGCTGACCCACAGCCAGCAGTACCCACCAAGGCAGTTTTTGCAGGAAGCCTGGAAATCCTTGGCCACAAAATGGGGGGCAGACTTCTGAGGTACTGATAAGGAGCAATTCAGAGAAAAACAGGCCCTGGTGCCAGCATGAGGCAGCCCCAGGGCTGAGCCAGACCCATCCCAGGGTCCCCCGGGCTGGAGAAGCCCCGCAGCAACAAGCCTCTCTGGGGGGGAACTGGTGCTGCTCCAAGTTTCACCAAGCTTTTGCAATTAATTCAGGTGCCATCACATACCAGCAGCTTGCACGGTTTATAAAGCCTGCTGTCTCAGACAAGCCCCTCGCCCACCCGAGGGACAGCTGGGCTCAGCCACACCTGCCAGGAGATGCCGTTCTCAGCAGGTTTGTCCCCGCTGGCTCCCACCGTCCCGCTCATTCCCCAGCAGCAGCAGGGAGCAGCTGGCGTGAGGTGGGATGGGAAAACCCTTCTGCAGAACAGGAGGAACATCTCAGTTCTGCCAACAGCCCCTGGGACCTGCACACCACGGGGTCAAATCCTGCTTGCCTTCCTCACATGCCGCTGTGCCGCCTCTCCCTGTCTCACGTGTTTGGGTTGCGCTGAAGCTGGAGGAGTTTAATGCTAACTCCATCACACTCACAGGTAATGTCCTTTACCAAATGGGTTTAGATTTTTCTCTGGTGATGGACCTTGCTGCCACAGCCAGTAAACGTCTATAATTTACTCACTGAGCTGCTGGAAGCCTTCTTCTTGGCCCCAAGATGTTTTTGTTTTCTGTGAAATAGACCCACCCTGCAGCGTTCTCGCCCCAGGGCAGGAGCTGCACCGCTGCTCAGGCAATGAGTTTTTTCAGGCAATGAGTTTTTTCAAGGGAAACCATGGCAGGGGGAGGAGATGCACAAGAAAAAGCTCTCGGTTCAGCTGTGCAGGCCTGATCCTCCCAGTAATTTTCAGGGGGAAGAAAAATCTTACTGAATTAACAGAGGAAAGGACAACCCAGCCCAGCCCGCTGTCTAAGCTGTCACGATTAGAAACCAGGGAGGAAAATCATCGCTGGGCTGCCAGCTGGCAGCACTTGTCTTTGCAGCTCCCATCCCCAGACATCCAGCAGCATATTTCAGGAAATAAAGAATAATAACAGTAGGGCAAAAAAGGAATCAAAAGGCAAATGATGCAGGCAGGCCCATCTCTCCCACTTGCCACGCCAGGGACACTCTCTGCCTGGGCCTGGGGGCAATATCCTCTGTAGAGACCAAAAAATGGGTATAGGAAGGTAAAGACATTTGTCACCAATAGACAATTATATTTGTTCACTGCCAGACTACATCACGCACTGCTCACTTTCATGCATTACAAAGGAAGATGTTCAGCTCCAAAAATCTCAGCAACTTGAATAGACCCTCAGACATCAGTCACCTGCAAGGAACATTCGGGAAAGGCGTGAGGGAGTCCTGCCACCGTGGGGTTTCCCACTGCCTGCACCACATGCCAAACCAGGATGGAGAAATTCAGGATGATGAGGCAGTTACGGGTTATGGGACAGAAAAATAAAAAAAATTGAGCTTGAAGAGCTGGAGCTCATCCTGGCTACCCAAAGTCTGGGACTACCCGCACTGACGTCTCCAGATCCACTAGAAGTTCATTAAGGAGGTGAAAAATCCTGTTGTCTGAATCTTATTTGATTACTGTGAAACAGAAGACACTGGTGAGGAGAGAAGGCTGTTTCTTAAATAAGGATCCTGAGGAGAAAGCCAGGGGGTGTGTGCAAAACAAAGCCCCTTTTAACTTTGGTCCCAACTCTCAGGTCAGGCATGTTCAGTTGTTTTTACGTGGAAATGAAGATGTTAATTAGAAGTGACAGCTTTCATAGGTTTTCCCATTAGCAATATTTTTAGTCACAGTAGGATCCAAGTCTTCAAACATTTTCCAAAGGGAAGGGTTTAACCTTTCACTTGAAATATCTCGTGCCACTTGCAGGGAAAAAAAAAAGAGCTTTTTGGCTCAAGGTATACTGAGCCCTAACCGGGATGAACTCCAGGCTTGTCTGAAAAGGGGACATGAGAGGAACAAGGAAAAGAAACGAGGAACAGAAATGGTTCCTCAAGCCCTTTTTCTGCCACAGATCAGATCCTACATGTCGATGTTTTGTTAGCTTGTTGGATCCAAGAAGAGCTGCTTCTTTTACAGCTGACTTCTTTACACACTGCTATCATCTAGGTGTAATTTACCATTTCACGATGAAGCAAAAGCCTTGGGAAACCAGATTCAATGCTGTCTCCTGCTCAGGACTGAAAACTGTATATATAAAATCAATTAAAAATAACATAGGGTTTTTTTTGTACGTGTTATCTGTTTATATATAGAAGTATATAATAAGGGATGATAATATTTCCTTATTTAGAAACCTGCTCTGATACACATGTGGTGTTTGCACCACCACGGTTATCCCCACCAAGTTTTGCAGTTTCTCTCCGAATGGAAATGTATTTTAGCTGAAGGCTGAGCTGACACCCGAGGAAGCAGTTACAAGCTCCCAGTGGAGCCTCAGCTATTTACCTCATTGTATCCAGTGGAAAGTCTTAGTTTTGGAATTTTTTTGTTTCCAAAACAGTGATATCAAGGGAGACTAGACAATTTTATGAAGATGTTTTTACTCATCTTTGAAGCTGCTGAGACAAGGCAGCCTAGGGCTGTGCCTGCCGCTTTGGTGCTCTGAGACCCTGGGAATTTGCTGGAGCAGGGACACATCACTCCCGAGAGAGGGCAAGGGGCTGGAGGAGGTGGCAGCCCCCTCTGCACAAGGCTTCTGGCAAAGCCACCTGGGTGCCGTGGGGCTGGCGGTCACACCACAGGGGCTCTCCGGGGAGCACTGGGTTTATTGCATTTGGCTGGGTCCAGTAGTGCCCTGGCAGCCATATCCCCTAAAGACACGTGTTTTTGCCTTGAGAGCACTGCCCTTCCTACAGGCCCTGACACCATCACAGCTCCACTTGCACCCGAGCTCTGCAAACTCACCTACATGCAAGGAGGAGGCTCCCATCTCCCTGATAAGCAAGTGGGGCTGCCACAGCCATACTCACCTTCCCAAAAATGATTTACCTGAAAGATAAACGTACTTCTGAGGTGCCAGAGAAGAACAGGAGGATATCAGCAACAACTGCAGGGAAGAGCATCATCTTGCTATGAAATAAATTAGCCCCAAAAGCTGCAAGCTCCTCCCACCCAGGAAAGGTTTATGAGGGTGGGCTGACCCTCAGCTGATGTGCATCAGCCCCTCCTTGTAATCTGGCCACTCCAAAGCAGCTGGGGCCAAGCCCAGCTCAGCTGCTGTGGGCAGGGATGCTATGCAGGTGTGGGGACTGCCCACACCCCACATGGTGATGCCAGGGCCGGGGCGAAGGGTGGAGTGTGTACACAGGCTGCCCCAGGGACTCCCAGAACCAGTCGGGGTCAATAAAATAAACTTTTCCAGGCACTTGCTTCCTTCCTCCAAGACACCTTTTTAAGGCAGAGCAGATTGGGGTAAAACCAGCTCCTTTTGCACAAGACCCCTGGCCCTGGGGAGTCACTGCCACTCGAGTGCTAGAAAGACGGAGGAGCCTCCACCTGCTGTTTGTTGTTTATTTTGGCAGAGAGAAAAATAACACGCACAAGAGGCATTTTGCATAACTTAACAGAAAATAACACTTCTCCTCCACTCTTCACATGTCCTACACATGGCTATTTTTTGGTGCTAAGAGTTTGGTGCATTGGTAAAATCATGGTCTTCCTCTAATACACTGTGATAGTTTATCTGAAACCCAAAGCCAGGCTCAGGCTTGGGGAGCTCCTTTGCTGTTTAACACATCTCCCATCACCATTTGCTCATGGGGAGGGTTCATTCCCATGGCATTCCCAGGAGGGAGTTTGCAGCCAGAGTCTGGCTGGGATTGTCAAGCAGCTTCACAGCTCTCACCACCCGTGCCAGGTCCTGGCCGCTCATTCCCAGCACGGCTGGACAGGTCACCCAAATATGAGATGGGCGTGGGCAGCGCCAGGAGCCTCAGTCCAGGGCCAGCGAAGGGATCTTGCAGACGAAGGGGAAGGCTCTGCTGCAGGTGTTGTCGTTCCAGGAGCGCAGTGCTACCCGCCCCCCCGAAAAAAAAAACAAGGCATTAGCTGAGAAAAGGCATGAGAAGGTTAACTCTGCACTGTCCTCAAGACTGGGACCTCCTGCCACTGTGAAAAGCTTTCCCTGAATGTCCTCCCATTTGGGCTGCTCCCAGCCATGCCCCCTCCCAGCATTGCCCATCCCCATCCAGGGGATGCTGGTGTGGATGCCTGGACCCAGCTCGAATTTGGGAGCAGAGAGGGAGCTGCAAACACAGCCCCGTACAGCACAAAATATCAGCAGGTCACACACTGATGGGGTGTTTAAGTATGTCCACAGAGTCTGGATACATCTGACCGGTCCCACTGGAGTTGAGGGTGTAAAGTGGGACTTTTGCACAAGCAGGGTCTTGCCCTGCTTCAGCACAATGCCCTGGCCTGAGCAAGGGAGGGAAAAGCTGGCAGACTGAGGGGTCTTTCCACAGGCTGCATGTGGGAGGAGAAACTGGAAACTTAGACCTTTGGCTAAATTCAGTAATTCTTCAAAGTGGATGGTGCTCCACTCCTGCCGCTGCTGCTACGAGAGAGGGAGATAGGCTGTGAGGAAAGTTGTGTATACATATGTGGTGAAAGAGAAAACACATCCCTTCTCTGCAAACAAAAAAAAAACCACAATGAAAAATTAAAGTGCAAATCCTCAGCCTGCCAGCAACCTCTTCAGAAAAGCATGAGCTGCAGTGGTTTGAATTTATCAACAAGGAAATCGGAGTTCAGGCGCCCTGGAGGCAGCACTCACCGCTGCTGTGCCGGTACCAGATCTGCACGCAGTCCTCCTCCTCCGGGATGGAGTGGATCCCGTCGTCGGGCTGGCTGCCGTCCCAGTAGTGGTAGTCGTAGGAGGAACCATCCGTCCACTCAAAGTGACCCTCCTGGCGCGGGGCGAGCGGAGAGAGGCCACGGTCACAGAGGTGTGTTTGCAGAGCGGGGTCCCACTCCCACGTAGACCCCGTGCCTTGTACCACATCCCAGGGACATGAGGAGAGGCTCTCACCGCTCAGCAAAGGCCAAACAGCTCTTAGAACTGAAAACTTACCCTGGAAAGCCCCAGGATTCACAGCACTCACACCAGGGGAAGCCCAGAAATTAAACCCATATATTCTTTAAAACACCCAGCCAATTCTGTGTTCCTTTTCCTTTTTCTTTTTTATTCCTTTCCCAATATCTACAAAAAGTTTGCTGGCAGGGGACTGTTCTCCTGATGGTCTCGATTTGTCTTTGTTACATATTAGACTATCTATTTCCAACGTGTCAGCTTTGAAAAGTTGCAGGGCATCACAAGAAAGCAATGAAGCTTAGTGATTTTGACATTGGAGGCATTTTCAGTTTATTTGCTCTTCTTGGGCCAGCAGTACAATGCCTCTCCTATTAATCCTTTAATAAAATACAATGGGAATAATTAGTAATTATTAATCTGTTAATTCTATTAGCACTTTCCTTTTAAAAGCAGACTGAAGGGGACGAAATGACAGCTTCCCCACAGGCGCTGCACAACAGACCCGACGCTGCCACCTGATTAATGGGGCTATAAGGAGCAAAGAAGAAAACCAAGAGGCTTTCCAGGGGGAAAAAGCAGGGAAGTGAATTTTTCAAAGCTGTTTCCCACACGATTACTGGGACCTCTCACCTGCCGCAGGTCGTTAAGCCCCGTCCAGATGTCGGTGGGGATGCCCGGCACACGGCTGTTCACCAGGTCGTACACGAAGACATTTTCTTCCCAGCTGGCAAAACAGAGCAAAACAGAACCACTGAGGAGGTACATCAGGCAGATAGTCAGACATGGCCCTAAGCATTCGTCCTACTGCGTGTACAAATGGGTCCGCTCTTCTGATTGCTGTTGATTACTTTGCTGGGTCTGTGCAAGAGGGGCAGAGTGAGGGCAAAAGCTGGGGGAGAGAGACTGAGAGGGAAAACCCCTGTAATGTTGTATTTCTACTACTTTTCCAAGAGTAAAAAAAAATGCAGCTTGAGGGAATTTAGGCAATACTATGTCCATTTTCCTGCCAGCTCAGGAAAAGTCAGGGTTCTTATATCTCCTTTGTGTGCCCAGTGCATCAGACTTAACCTGGTTGCTGCTGCAGAGGGATGCTCAGTCTGGTGCAGCTTGCACAGAGCTTGTGCTGTGGGAATGGGACTTCATGCCCATTTTCCTTCTTCCCTAGACCATGCCAGGGTGGGAAGACAAGTTTCTGTGCTCCTCACCTGTGGATGGAGGCCAGCTTGGCTGATCTGATGCCAATGGAGAACTCGGCGCAATAGAGGTCAGCTTCAGCCCAGGTTTTGTTGATGGGGAAGTACCGGTAGCAATGGCCTTCGTACTCAGTCCAGAAGAGTGGGCAGGAGTAGGCATGGACAGGCTCGGGCATGGCTGGGGACAGAGCAGAGGACATCCAGCAGCTGAGGATGCAGCAGCACGGCCGGGCAGCCAAGGCAGCAGCGCCCAGCTCTGCTCCCCCACCTTCCCCAAGGCAAATAACCACCAAATACCCCGCACGGGAAAACCAACTGTTGTGGAAGCCGTGCAAAAAGTTTTCAAAAGCCAAAACAAATTTTGCAAAAGTTGATTGTTTCTCTGCAGCTGCCTAAATCAACAGGGACCTTTCAAGCAAGATTAACATCTGGCGGAAGGTGCTTAAAAATAAATGCACTGATTTTTGCTACCAGGGAAGCCATGATGAGGCTCCTCTTGCCTCTTTTGAGGAGCTGGGACAGAAGTTGACAGCAGGGGCTGCAGGGGCAGGGCTGCTCCTCCCTCTTCCTAAACCTCCTCACTGCCCCCCATGTCTGGTCACAGCCGTGCACATACTTACACTTTGAATTTCAGCCCCATAAATAGCCGGGTGAGGCACGCCTGCTGCCCGGAGCTGCGCCGCCCTATCTGCCTCCCGCTGCCAGATAAGAGCTGGGGCCCTCAGAGCTGCTCCTCCTCTCTAACCAGTTTTCAGCACAGCGGGGAAGTTACCAGGAAAGAGGCCGTTGCGGGGGCAGGACACATTTCTAGAGCCTTTGCAGATGCCGCTGTATAAGCACTGCAGCGACATTAACACATCTCTCTGGCCTCCTCCGTGTCACGTCCCTCCATCGCGCACGGGGAGGACGGAGCACGCACCCAGCACACCACCCAACGCTCATGCACGCGTAACCCCCACATCTCGTGGCACACAGGCTTAGCTCTCTTAGCCGCTCAAGTTTTGAGCCTTGGGGAATTGCCAGCTCCTCCAGACCCAGCTCCTGCATCCCCACGGGGTCCTGGTCCCGGGCAGTCCTTCTGTCAGGGGGAGCGGGTGGGCAGGCAGGGCGGGGGGAGCGGGGGTTACAGCAGGCGTTGGATGCCATGAGACTATCCAAGCAGGTAACAAGCTCAAGCCCAGAGAGGTCAGGGCGATGCCAAGGGGCTGGGGGGGAACGGCTTTCACTTAGAGTGGGGAGAGCAGCGCCCTGCCAGCAGCAGCGTGGGGTGCGAGAGCAACAGGGGCAGCATCGGCGTGGGGACAAGGAGAGCCGAGGTGAATTCAAAGCAGCTGCAGGGGCATTCATGGAATCAAATCCTTCCTCACGCCAGCGCTGGCAGCTCCGGGTGATAATTTCATATTTCGTCAGGTCTTTCCACATGAGGCTCTCTGAGTGTTTTACAAACAGCCGCCAGTCAGCCCCCAGGTCCCTCCTGTCACACCCCTCCTCCCAGGCGACAAACCACAAATGTGAAGGGCCTTTTTTTCTCCCTGAGCAAGGTGCAGAGGCCAACCCGAATGCCAAGCCCCACAGGGCTGTTGCCCCATCACCTCACCTCGGGACCCCATGGCCACAGCTCTGGAGCAGCTCTGCCCCCATCCCAACAAACCCACGAGAATAGCGAGGGGCTGGAGGGGCTCTCCCATCCTCATCCGCACTAGTTATGGGCTGCGAAGGAAAACGGATAAGGCATGCTGGGGCGGAAATGAGCAGAATATCTTTAGGGGAGTGTGGCCAAGCTGCAGCCAGCTCAGTGGCAACACAGGGTTCAGCTCTCTGATTTGCACCTGGCCACCCCTGCATTGTGAAAAATCCTGGAACAGCTCCAGGAAATGCAAATTTTTCTGTTGCAGCAATAGGGTGGAAGGACCAGGAACTCCAAGAGCAGATGTGATTTCCCGAGAGCCAAGACCACCTCCCACCATGATGCTGGCCAGAGAGACCTTGTCCCCACCAAAAGCAAAGCAGAGCAAGAGCAGAGGATCAGACCCATGGCATGAGGCTTCAGCTTCACCAACAAGTCAGGGATGAGGCATGTGCCCCCCATTCAGGACAGAGCTGGGACCCAGCCCCAGCTTGTGGCATCTCCGGGTCACTGCTCCCTCCTGCCGAGGGCACCCTGGGGGTCTGCGGCAGACAGGCACTGCCAGCTCCCCCAGCAACCTGGGGTTTATTATAGAGGCTGTGAAGTGTCTCGACAAACTCTTCACCTCTAGCAGTATGGTGGCAAAATTCACAGGGCTTAACCCAGCAGCATCCCCGGCAAACGGGGCACTTCGCTCCCAAGTGCTAATTGCAATGGGCGTCCCAGGGCCCTGGCTCCAAGCTGGGTCCATCAGCACCCTGGTCGCCTGGGAAAATCACTCTGTTTTGTTCAGAGCAGCCAAAACTGAGTCACAGAGGGAGACAGTCCTTCTTTGTTATTGCATACTGCTTCCCATTAGGTAGCATTAATTTGATGAGCTTCAGTGAACCAGAGGTGCCTGAAGGAATTTAAGGTTAAACATATAGAAAAGGAAAATATGGGAGGTCAGCATTTAATTAGCATCTTTTCTGTTAGGTCAGGATCAGAGGCTTTGGCTTTCTCTTTGTAGAACTATTGCTCCCAGTTTTACAGGCAGGAACAATTGGGGGTGCTGCTTTATCTGGGGTCTTCATGGGCTATTTTTAGCAGAAAGGCCATAAAAAATAGGATTTGTGGTTGTAAGTATAGAAACTCACTCATGGCTCTGCAGCAAAAACCTCGTGACCCAAGCCAAGAACTACTGATGAAATGTTGATCTGGAAGGGGACAAGTGAAGCATTTTGGAGCTATTTAGACCAGATCCTCACTTTCAAGCACCCAGCAAAACATCACCCCCAGCAGCATCAGCTCCTCCACACAGGGTAGGAGCAGCACAGCCACCGTCTGCGGGACCAGGGCTCCTGCCCACCCATCAGTTCATCCATCTGGCCCCAAGTTCCTGGTGAAAAACTATGGCAAGTATCCTTCCTCCCTTTGCTTATTTAGAGTGCAACGGTTTTAAGGTCAGGGCCATGTCTTAACATAGCACCAGCAAAAATAGATGTCCTGACTTGATTGAGGATAAGGTTCATATCAGGCAGCTGTTACTACCTTGGAGAAGCTGTAAAACAATGATTTTGGGTAACAAAAAGTCTTTTGTGCTCTTGTGTCAGTGCCGACAAAACTGGAGCCTTTTTATTTATATGCTAGCTGAGCCCCACTACAGAACCAGCAGGAAAATCACTTGTCAAAATCCTGCAGAAGCTGGTACTACTCTGCCAAAAAAGCTTCACTTCCCCAAGTGGCCACTTTCCAATGAGAAATAATTAACTGAGAAAATCCCAGTCAGTTCCCCGATTTGGGTTGGTTTTTTTTTTGATTCAGGGTGCTATTGAAGAAGATAAAATACCAATCATGTAACTCCCACTGACTCAGCTGGTGAAAAGCAGGTTTTTTTCTGAGCAGCTTCATCCCGAAGTGCAATGCTGCCTTACTTCCAGCAATCCACAGATTTGAGATATGAAGTTTGGGGCTAAGAAAAGATTGGCAAGAAATGCCCGTGCATCCTGAGGGGCTGCAGCTCCATCAAAGCATTTTGGACAGCAGATTGGATCAGGTCAGTGCTGGCAGAAGACGCAGAGCATTGAAGAGCTCCGATTCATCAACAGCTGACAGCTTACAAAAACCTTAGAGATGTTAGGAGACACCTCACTGGAAGGCATGGTCACCACCCTTGGCACATCCATAAGCTAATGCTGCCACCTGACCTGACAAAGCAAGTGAACCTCTTCAGCTCTTGGCAATTGGCTGGGTTTGGAAGGCGTCCATCAACACCCAAGAGGCTTGTCTGAAATTAATGCCAAAAGAGAAGAGCTGATGAGATCCCTGTCAAGTGGAAGGCAGGGTCCTACCCTGCAGAGCTGCCCACAGAGCCACTCCCCTGGTACCCAAGGGCTGTGCTGCCAAGAGCAAGCAATGGGGAGCAGTCCCCAAAGAATAAGCATTAGGATGGGTTTCGGGGGCAGGGGCTAAGACAGTGCTATTGTGGGATGCTGGGATGCCTCAGCTGAGGCTTTAGGAGAATCCCAGCTTTAGGAGAATGTCCTTAGCCCTGACACCATGGTCACTATGGACAAACAATCCCACCATCATGTTATTTGCAATATTGGTCTCTCATTAACAGATTTAAAAGTCTCACGCTTAGGGTCCACTTTGTCCTGGTTTGAGCAAGGTCAGGGGAGGGTTTTTGGTCTCCATCTGTCTGGAGGATGTAAGTAGCTGGAGGGGATAGTACCCACTGATGGACATGAAGGTCATTTAATAACTAGGCAATATTTTACACACTCTGAAGTATTTTTTTAGGTGCATGTTACAGATTTCCAAGTAAAAGATTAAACATCAGTTGAGGCACGTTGGAAGCAACATCCCTTCACACAGAGGGCTTTGCTTTTTAAGATCCTGTAATGAAACCAAGCTGGGTTTACAGCTTCAAATCTTCTGCCAGGTATGTTTGGAGCCATAAGGCTACGGCAGAAGCCGTCAGCTGCCCTCCTGCAGCCGGCACTAACAGATAGGAGTTATCTTGCAGAGTTTTTTTCCTCCTTAATTAGTTTTGGCGAAGCTCCAGGAGATTAGGCATCTGGCAGGAAAGCTGGGCTTGTATCGATCCTTTTTCTCAAAAACCCAACAGTGCTTAAGGAGTCCCTTTCTGCTCACATTCCCATATAAATCTAACAGAGCATGAACAAACTTGGAGCAGCAACTCTTGCTTGCACCAGCACTGTGAAAAAGTTTCCAAGGAACATAAGTGACATATAGCAGTCACCGTTACTAACAGCTCAGGAAAAAAAAAAGAAGGGGGAGTAAGGGAGAATCACATATTTTTTGCCACTTTTCACACATGTTAAGTGTGAATAAATGCATGGGAAGCCATGATGTCCCTCCCCAAGCCTGTTCTGCCAGGCTGTGTGGCTGCAGCCCTGCACTGCTCACATGTGTGCCTCTGTGCAGTTGTTTCTGTCCACACCGTCCAGGCTGGACCCATGATTGGGACAACTGAAGTTCCACGGCCTGTGCCACATACACAGGGGGATGCACAGCCTCTTACACACAGAAACAAAGCCAGCCCAGGGACTTCAATATCCTGGGACAGAGAGACTGGAGCTGCTCTTGGAATGTCCCCTCAGTGAAGAAGAAAATTTGATTTCAAGGAAAGTCAGCGATTTCCAAAGCAGACAGAGAAAGGGCAACGTCGGTGCTGAGCCTGCAGGAGGTCCACGCTCCCCCCTCCCTGCTAAAGCCATCCCAGTTTAAGGTTACCTTTAGCCCAAGCCGCAATCACCGCTTTGCACTCACCTTGGCTGATCTTTATGTTTGTCTGGGGGAAAGCCTGGGTGGCGAGCATCGCTGAGCACAGCAGCGTGCACACGTCCCACCCAGTGCCCATGGCCAGGGAGGGAGGACGCGGTGCTCCCGCCGCTCTCAGGCAGCCGGTTGCAGCGGTCGACGCTCGGTCTGGGACCTCCCGGCTGTGCCAGGGAGGCTGCTGGCGCGGAGGTGGATATAGGCGCTGTGCTGCTCCCTCCCCCAAAAGCAGCGGCTCTCCCAGCCACACACGCCTCCCCACCCTCCACTGCTGAGCCCTGGCGTACTCAGTGCATCCCACAGCCAGGGACCCCCGCCCAGACCTTTGCCCATGGCCTGGCTTGGGGGGTGGACATCTCTGAAAGAGCTTTTGTCACACGCTGGAGGCTGCAGTCGAGCAAAGAAATCCCTTATCTACCCATCACCACATCGCTTCCCCAGACGTTTGTGTCCCAAATTTAGCACTGCTCAGCTGCACCGCGCTGGCCGCCCTGCCCCATGGAGATGCTGGTGGGCATCAGTGGCCGGGCACAAAGGGGAGCAGACCTTGGGGTGCCTCAAAAATGTGCCTCTTTCGCCTCCTGCACAAGACTGGAGACCCTCAAACCCAGGGCAGAGCTGGCGGCTGGCAGACAGCGGGAAGCAGGTCCCCAGGGCTGCCGGTCAGCCTGTAATTGCGAGGTTTAACCCATGACTGCCCCGTTTTGTGCCTGTTGTTTGGGGTTTTTTAACCAGGGAAGGCAATTTCTTGACACACTGAAGCAGCCTGGAAGAGAGAACCAGCTGTGCCTGTGGGACTGAGGCTGTTTCACGAACTCACATTATGCACACCCGCCAGGGCTGTGCTGGGTCCACACAGTCCTGTAACAGCAGAAAACCTTCAGCATGAGGTAAGTCAATATTATTAACAGCCAATATTATCTAGGATCTCTGCTTTCTGTGGTCAAAGGTTTTTTTGGAAATAAACTTCAGATTTTTAAAAATACTGCATAGGGAAACAGTATAGGCACAAATATTTAGGAAATTTTGTCATCCTGCTCCATTTTCAAATTATGCCTTAAATCACCATTGAATGAACTGCTTAGGAACACTCAATGCTATTCCCTTTTTATTCTTAGCTTAGGTTAAAATTTTCAGCATTTTCTGGGACTTCAGTTGGGATGACTCATTTTTACAGGCAAGATTCAAGTAGAAACAATTTGGGGTGACACTAAGCTTTCAGTATAGTAAACATCCAGACTTACTCCAAAGACAGTAACTCATTCAATTCAGGTATTATATTTTCTCTGCATTATATAAAACCTTTTAAGAACCTTCCCCCACTTTGCAGTTCCATACGTAAGTACGAAACCATATGGCTCAAGGAAAAGCCTACTAATGTATCAGGCTACTGAAAATGAAGGAATTCAGAGTATTAGAAGCCAAGGCATGCCTTCTCCCTTCTTAACTGTGTGCCACCCCCAAATAAAGCCAGTGTCACAAGCAATTACCAGCAAACTACGGAACAAAACTCTCTGAGCATATTAATCTGCTCCCAAAGCACCAATATCCGTGCTTACAGAGGGATCAGAGATCCAGAGTACTTTTAATCCTGTTTCTAAGGACAGACTCATTGCAGCAGCATCCCTGAAGCGCAGACAGGACCCCTAGCCCTCCATGCCACCCCTCCAGCCGGTGGCTCCGTGCCCGGCACAGCAGCTGGGCTTCAGCTTTGCTCCCAGCACTGGGAAAATACACACATGTTGTGCACACAGAGCCGGCTGGAGCTGCAGCTGCGAGGGGTTACCTTCCAATTTCACAGGACCTGAGATGGGTTTTACCTGCTGGATGCAGCCCTGGTAGCACATCCCTGTCTCCTTTAGTCAGCCCTTCTGCTCCCCTCTCTCCCCACAGTTTTCTGATTGCCCCCCAGGGTGGGAGATCCTTCAAGTGCTTCCATCCTGTTTTTATTGACCCTTCCCCAGCATTCCCTTGCCAATTTTTGGCATCATATTAGCATGACATCCCCCCCTCCCTGAAATGGATACCTCATGGTTCTACAGGCAGACTCAAGAGAGCCTTCTGTGAACATTTGATTCCTGGTGCTCAAGGAAAGCAGAAGGTAGGTCTTGGGTTAGGTTCCGTGAATGTCCAGAGCCTGTGCTGCTGCCCATAGATCCCACGAGAAAGAATATTAATGTCAATGGCAGTGACTGCTGAAACCACAGCCCCTTGTCTGAGTCTTCTTGAGTTACGGGAAGAGATTGGCCTCCTGCAGCAGGTTTGCCCAAAGCTGGGCAAAACCCTGTGGGCTCCCTCTCCAGCGTGATTTCTCAATGAGACAAACCAGGAGGAAGCCAGAGAACAGAAAATTTGCTATTGACCTGGCTGTGGGAGAGAGGAGGAATTTCACCTTGCAGAGAAGCTGGTTAGAATTGAAAATGCCATCCACAACATATTTGGAAAGAGGGGCCCCACGGACAGCCCTGCGGCACCCACTGTCCCCGTCGCTCTGTGCTGACATCGAGCTGCTCTGCTGGAGAGCTGTGTGTCAGTAATAAGCAAGAGCCTTCGCACAGACACAGCCTGCACCACCACACCAAGAAGATAAACTCCTACCTGTGTTCATCCCCAGCCACAGCAACTGAGCGATGGCTCAGCAGCAAGGTCACCAAGGCCTTTTTGGGCCATCCTCTACCCAAGGCCATGCTGTGCTCTGCCTTGGAGCAGGGTGTCTGCTCTATTACTCTCCTCCAGCTGTGAAGAGATGGCTTCTGAATCTAGAGGGAAGATGACATCTCCTTGTATTCATTGCATTCTCTTCTCCACAACAGCAGGGTCACAGCATCAGGCTCGGCTGGTGCGTGGAGAACAGGCACAGGGATGGTCTGAGTGCAGAAGGGAACGAAACACCCACGACTTGATGTAAACCAGAGGAGGTCCCAGACCAAAAGCGTGCTGCAGGGATGCTGCTATCAGTTACACCACAGACCTTCACGCTGCAGCACAAACCCTGGACTGCAGCAAGAACTATCAACAACAATATCCACCCAGAAGAGCACTGATTTTTTCTTTTTCTTGCTTTCTAAGACCCACGTGTCCCTAACAGTAGCAGCCAAACAACAAACAGAGGTGAAATAGACAAATACATGTGTTGTTTTCTTTTAAAAAATCTCAATATTAAAACCATAAGAGGTAACAGAATTTCATTCTGGGCTGCATTCGATGAACAGAAGGGAGGATGATGACTGCTGCAGGCCCTACCATGAGCCAGCTCTGGGCTGTCATCGCTCTGACCTTCAGTTTCAAAGGTCGAAGGGCCACAAGCCCAGGCAGAGCTTCCCACATCACCTGGCCCCAAACACTCCCTTTATTTTGCCCAAGTGACTCTCCTGCTCCCAGCAGAAATGGCCTGAGCCAGGGCAGTTGGAGACCACCTCTCCCCGGCAGCCAGTGGGGACCCTTGGGACAGCATGGGCCAGGGCCAGCTCTCTTCAGGGTGACATCCTTTTTGTTTGATTTCTGGAATGGGCTGTAAGCAAGATACATATTTTTATGCAGTCTCAACACCGATAAATAATAGAACAACAAAAATAAATAAATAATCATCTAGGGCTCACTCCCGCAAAGAACCAAGCCCAGCGCCCGGTGCAGAGGGTCTGACAGGTCCAACCCGCAGCGTGCTGGGTGTGCTCTGGCTGAGAACCACGCGTGGCCAGGCCGAGGTGTTTGGCTTGTTCTCCTGACTCATCTCCATCAGCAGGTCCCCAGTTTCTCTCAAGTTGCTCCTGGTTCATCTGCAGTGAGTAACAAGGGGGTAAACACCAACATCTTGGCTTTTCTTGTGCCATAAACATAACCAAAGGAGCTCAATACAAAAATGAATTCTGCTAACCTTTATCACCCCGGTCTACATGGCACAGTTAAATAGAATTTTATTTTCAATAAATATACAATCTGCATCATACTGGACAATATGCTTTGGAAAAATAAAATGTACAGAAGCAACCAACAGGACAGCTTGACCATAGCTAAGTTCACTTGGTGATCTGAAGAACTACCTGGGTTAACACACACGACATAGAAAGAGCCACTGCAGTCTGTGAGAAAATTAAAACTGTGTACTTTGGGTGTTCCTAACAGCAAAAGTCCCCGCGGCAGGTTTCTTTTGCACAACACAGGTTTGAAAAGACATGAGCTGGCTTTCCCAGTACGAATGCTACTGGAAATGTTCACTTTGCTATATCATCACTGCATCTACTTGACACACACAGACTGCTATCGAGAGTGGCAGGTCTCACCGCTGACGGGACATCGGATCTGTCTGACGCGGGGCCACACGCGTGTCCCGGCACACAAACGCACGCGTACGTACTAACAGGAGTTCAACTGTTAAAACTAGTACAAGGACAAAACTGGAGTCAGAATCAATTGCACCACAGGGTCTACCGTTTAAAAAAATATTCTAGCCTAATTACCACGTTCACCAATGAGAGCACACAGGTTACTTATTTCTCCGAGAGGATGAGCCATGGATTTGGACCGGAAGGACAGCAGAGGCAACTCCCAGTTCCCGCACCCGCTCAGGGCTTCTTGCGGCTTCTCCACGTGCAGCCTGTGCCGACCAGCTGCCCGCTTCAGCCAAGCGATGCCGATGGTGCCAGCTGCCAGCGGCGAGAGGGACGGATGGCCGGGCCGCCAACGGCCCCCAGGGAACAGCCAGGACCCGGTGGGACACGGTTCGCAGAGGCCAGCATGGCCGGTTGGACACTGGCAGCTGCTTCAATCCAATGGAGCTGCTGTGGGGTGCGTGTGGGGTGTGAGGTGGGGTGTTTCGGTCAGTGGTTTTATTTTTTTTTTACTCGTCCACCTGGTTGGTCTGGCTGCTGTTCGTCCCCCACCTCATGTTACCTCCAGGGACGCCGGAGAGACGCGGTCACACTCCTCCCGGGACCGCAGGCTGTGCCACTGCTCCACGGCCGTCCGGTGCGCGTTCAGCATCCGGCGCCAGTGGTTTGACTCGGGGGCACCCGTCGAATACTGTCCGATCACAATCCTCCCAATGAAGTCGTTGCTGCTCTTCACGTTGTGCCCATACACTGGGGAGAGTAGAAGCAGAGACCGGTCAAGGCAAGAGCATTGCTCATCCGCCCTGCCCCCAGAAAGCCAAACGTCGTGCAAATGCCTCCCCTGCCGCAGTACATCAGACACCAGGGGTTTTGGTATAGAATTCAGCACCTCAAAAATGAGGAGTTTGGAAGGAATAAGACAAACTGTACCACAGATTGAAATACAATTTGAATAAACAGGATACAAATCCACAGTTACAGTATTTAGCAAGAACAGATGAAGTAGAATCACAGAATGGTTTGAGTTGGAAGGGACCTTAAAGACCATCTAGTTCCAACTGCCCTGTCATGGGTGAGGACACCTTCCACTAGACCAGGTTGCTCAAAGTCCCATCCAACCTGGCCTTGAAGTAGAATTACATCACGCAAAATCTGTCAAAAGCTCTGCCTGGGTGTTGTGCAATGATGAAAGCAGCCCAGCAGCCCGCACCCGGGCAAAGGGAGCAGCAGCATCTCCAACTGTCTTCCTCCACGTGCAAGCATCACAAACCATTCCAGTGCTCATCGACTGCCTTCCTGACTCGGAGAGAGCACTCACACACGCACAGGCTGTCAGCAGGATGTTTATACAGAAACCATTTGCCATAATTATTGCTGCAGCTACTCGTTAAAAGTCCAGGAAAGTGACTGAGGGAGAGACATCAATGCAACACCCCATCCCTTGGATTAGCCCAGTCTCCCGGAACAAAAGCTTGCAGACAGCAGGAAACTCTAATGATGGGCCTGATCCTGGGAAAGGCTACACCCTCCCTCCAGACAGGAGCAAGAGCACTTTGTGTTCTGCAAACTGAAGCCCTACCTCAGCTCATTAGAAAGTTGAACAAAAAAATCCATGCAAACTGAAGCCAGGATATCCACGGGCACTGGCTGGAATATTACAGATTAAAAAATATCCTCAGGAAAGAAAGGGATTTTAAAGAACAAATGTCTGTGGGGACTCCAAATCCACCCAGGTTTGTGCAGCAAGGGGGTAGCACAGCCTGGCACAGAGCCGTGAGCCCGGCACGGAGCCCAGCGCTGCCGTCATTGCCCCTGCCAGCAACACCAGCCCTCCAGGGCTGCTGGAAACCAGTGCTGCCAGTAAAGCCCCATCTGGGACTCCTCACAGCAGCACCCTTGATGCAGTAAGGTCCCTTCCAGACAGGCAGGACACCGAGCACTAAGCACTAGATCTTGCTTTTAGCCACGCGTCTTTGTCAAGGCTGCGTATTTCTTACTATAATACGCCCCCAATGAATCAGTATTATTTTAACATGCTGCTCCGTACCTCTGCCATCTCCATACTCAGATTCCTAGCTGCTGCACCACTGTGGGATCTTGCTCTGGGTCTCAGGTGCCACCTGCCAGTGCAGCCCCAAAATCAAGCTGTGGAAGGTTACATCTCATTTTATGCCTCCTGACAGCTCTGACACACATAGTTTATGGGCAGAGAACGCTTTTGCTCAACAAACTACCTGGGGATATTTCTGGTAACGGCAAACCCTCATGTGTCCAAATCATTTGTCCAAATAATTGCACTGAAAAAAATTACCCTGAAACTCAAGAGCATTGTAAGTCTATCATCAAACTGCAGTTAAAAATGAGCTGGGGGTGCATACCCTCCTGTTGGGAAGACTGCGCCTCCTCTGCCTGTCACCACCAGTTATCCAGGGATGATGCCATCAGCTCTCCGTGACCTGCCACTGAGGAAGTGCCCCTGTCAAGAAGCCAGGTAGGTGTTATTTGGAAAGGCCACCTTCTGAGGATGCAGTGAGGAATTTTAAGCCATCCATCTCCCAACTAGTACACAGCTTGTCAGAGTTATTAACGAGTTCTCCTACAAGGCAATGGATCACAAGTGTAGCGAGCATGACTACACTAAATGTCCTGCTATGATTTATTATCCTTGAGAAATCCAATATTGTGATAAAATCACATAAAAGTACCCCAAAACAAATGCCTCTCTCATTTTTTTTATACAGGATTTTTTCCCTGTCTTTTTTTTCCATTCTTTCTTTTTTTTTTTTCCACAATGAAAAAAGATGAAGCCTAATCCTGGGAGACAATAGCAAGTAATTTAAACCAAGAAGTCATAAAGGCCATCAATTAATCACAGGTTAAATTAACAACAGGAAGTACCCCAGGCATACCAAGTCTTCCAAAATAATTGATGTCAGGACTACAAAATGAGCAGGTGTACTAAGGGACCTGTAATTTTACTGTTGATCCATGTATTTTGAATTCTTGTCAAGTATCTCGATAATGTCATCACGTCAGGTAATTAGCATGTTGATTCCTTTAGGGTATTAATGGGCTAATTATACAAGCATTGTTGCTTCTATCGTTAACTAGTGTAGATAGCACGGAGGAAGACTTACTGCTGAAGAACAGAGAAGACATTTTCCAAGGCGAAATGCTTATCCACACGGAGATCATAAGAGGTGGCACTAAATTCAGCCTTGGGTTTACAAACTCAAAGCTTCATCACAGCAGCTTTCTCAAAAGATGAGAGATCTTCATGTGCCACAAATTCTCCTTCACTCATCAGCTCACGAGCCTTTAAACTCAAGGACATGCCTTTCTACGAAGCTAATTGCTTCATTCCGCTCTTAAAAAGGCCAGTATTTGCTGAGCAAATTTGCTGATGGTTGAGCTGCGTGGAGCTGTTGCATGGACCTCACCCAGGAGAAGGTGCTGAAGATGGCACTGCGAAAATAAGCTCTTTTCTTTGCTCACATTCAGAAGCATAATTTTCCCTGGTGCTGTTACTGGTTCTTCCAAGAACAGCTCAGAAAAGAAACCTGTAGGAGCCCGTAAGTCCAGCAAGAAGGGGAAAGCTGAGGGTGGCTGTGGGGCTGGCACTCCCCATTCTGCACCGCAGGCTCCATCCTGGGGCAGGGAGGGGCAGCAGCTCTGTCCTGCTCCCTCCTCTGCTGCAGCCATCGCTTCTCAAGCAGATGAGGAACCGTTTCCTTGAACGCCAACAAGCACACACTAGCCTTTACACTTATTACCCCATTTACACTCCTGTCTGACGCTTTGGTCTGCTCCCAGGCCCAGCAGAAGTGGTTAACACCACACTCTCAACACAGACCCTTCGTGCACCTCTCACCGTGTGTCCCGACCAGGGCTCTCCAACACGATCCCAAAATGACAGCTTTTCATCATATAAGGTGAGCTGCACACTGTCCCCAGGCTAACCCTGCCCTGGCTGGAAGGGGACCCACCAACACAAAAGACATCTGTGGGGAGACCTGGGAGTCCCCTGGAGCAGGAAAACCCCAAAGAGCTGCAGAGGGACCACCAGCCTGGGGGTGGGCAGGCTCTGCCAGAGACTCCCTGCTTTTGCATGCAATGACCCACGTACCACGGCTATAGTCAGTGGAGACAATTCCACGGAGGCTCACACCTTCAGCCTCAGGAGGGAAAGGGCTCCTGCTCTTTCCTTTCAGCTTCTTTCACCGGAGTTGGAGAAGGCCCTATGGTCCAACCCAGGAGACCACAGCTGGGTGCTGCACCACACTCTGAGCCCAGGTTATGTTACCGGTGGACCCAGCTGTACTCCGCGATGTCTAAGCATCCCCTTAGAAAGTCTGAAAGGAGCTCAGAGTAAATTCCGGATTAAATCTGCCCTTGGCAACAAAAAACGGTAATCCACCAAGTTTCTCAGAAACAGAAAATGAGGTAATTATCATTTGGGGTTTTCAGGCTGACTTAGACTCTGGTTACAGACAGGCAGACACTGCCTTCCATTTAAGAAACCTATTTTCCTGACAGAAACTACACACCTGATTTCATGAGCTCTTTTTCCACCATCACAGTAATTTACACAATAGCAACATCCATTTCCAGGCCAACACAGACCAAAAAGCAATTAAGGAAGCAGAGGTCAAACCAATTCCTTCTGCGGCTACTTTTTACTAAGGGATGCACTTCAAGACAGAAAGGCTTCTTTAAAAAACATAAAAACTCTTTATGATAGGAATGCCAAAATAGAAAAGAAAATTTGGTTCACGTATGTCCATTAAGAGGGTTGAATTAATGAGGAAAAGTAATGTAATTCCAGTGGGTTGACCCTGGCTGCATGCCAGGTGCCTACCAAAGCCCCTCCATCACTCCCCTCCTCAGCCGGACAGGGGAGAGGAAATATAACGAAAGACTTGTGGGTCGAGATAAGGACAGGGAGAGATCACTCAGCAATTAAGAGTCATGGGCAGAACTGACTCGTCTTGGCGATACTTCGCAGGCAGAAACCAGTGCCCAGCATTTCCTACACAGGCTGCTGAGCTCTGCCATCAGCTAGTGGGGCTGAGCGGTCAGGTTAAGCAGGTCTCAAAACTACTTCTGAACTGCTTGACATCAATAAGCAGTTTGGCACAAAGAGGGTGCTGCTAGGAGCAGGCAGCAGCAGGACTAATGGTGAACACTGTGAAGGTCACAGGTATGGACCAAATTCTGCCCCTTGCTCTTTGAACATAACCCATAATATTTAGTAGAGAAGTGAGAAAAATCACAGGAGAAGATGCAGTGGTTTCACATTTATCAATTTAATCTCCATCAGGCTCTGATGTGCACGTAAAACATGTCCCAGCACCTCCTCCTTAAGGCAGCTCCCTGCAACGCCTGCACCTGCCCAGCTCCAGAGGGAACTGGAACAGCTTGAGCACACGGCCAAACCCCGGCCACGCACAGACCCGCCATGGCTCCACATCCAGCTGCTGCTCCATGCGGGAGAACACCACCACACCAAGGAAACTCCCTCTGGAAAACCATCTCCCTGCTCGCCCTCCTGCAAGAGCAGCCCCTGGGCTCTGGATGGAGCAGCCCGGGAAGGGGACCCCGTGGGCGCACCCAGTGATGCCGTCCAAGCCAGGGCTCTGGCTAATTGGGGTCTGCCCTCAGACAGGGCGAGCGAAGTCCTGCAGGAGAGAGAATGGACCCAGGGAGCAGGGGAAATGCAAGTGCACAAGCATGTCTTGCAGAGATCTCAAGGACATGCAGAGATGACACCTCACAAAATTGTCAGGGGAGAGTGGAATAACAGACTGGATGCATCTATTGCAACAGCCCAGAAAATATTGAAAAGGAGTATTTACAGCTGGCTTTTTCCACTTCCAACTCATCTTCCCTCTCCCTCCAAATTGCATCTTAATTCTCTGCCTTGTGAGACCCAGATCCCACAGAGCACGAGAATGGCTTCATGCTTGTTAATACATCTCACAGGCACAGGCCCCCACGCTGATGCCGAACTGCAGCAGCAATCGATGGCAAGGACAGCTGCGCCTTCACGTAGCTCCTCTGACAGCCACGGGGCCAGGCACAGGTATTTTATCTCCAGACGCTACTTTACTGCCCAGAGCAGCTACCGCCACCAAGATTTTTCTTCATTCGGTACACAGAAAGATAATGGAACAATTTCTTTCACCATGGCATGAGCCAAACAAGATGAAATGCTGAGGTCGGGAGAGGCATGACACTGCTTAAATTAATGGGCTTGGCAAAACGAGCAAGTGCTGACAATCAGCCTGGAGAGAGGAGGGTTTGCTCCTTTCTTTAAGAGAGAAAGATTTCAAAAATATTCCAGAGAGTTCCAGGACAAGCAGTTTCTGCCGTGTCTGCAATGAGGCACTGTTATTAACTAAGTCAGTCCACTTGGAGAATCTAGTTTTGCCTTCTAAGCAAGCAACAGATTGGCTGAGGAAGCATCAGCATCTTGTTGCTCTCATCAGGATCAACCGCAGCAAGTTAAAGCAGCAAGTCTGCTGCAAAAATTCAAATGCATCCCTGGAGCATCTTCCTTGAGTGACCCCAAACCAGGACTGGGGCTGCAGGACCCCAACTCAGCATCTCCGACCGACCTTCACTGCTGCTCCTCTGTCACCTGCACGAGGCTCACAAACAGCACCTACTATGGGGACTGGGAAGCCACAGGTGGGGACCCGGGGGATGGAGAGCAAGGGGGACCTTCCTCCTCTTGGAAGGGTCTCTTGCTGCCAGCACATCTCCTCATACCCCTCTCCTACCACCCCAAGAGCAGGAGATGTCCTCAAGAGACCTGCTGGGTCCCCTCGTGCGGCCACAGGAGCCAGAGCAAAGCAGCCGGGACCATGAGAGGCAGCGGCCGGGAGCATCCTGGCCTCCACAGACCCGAGCACAGACCATATGGTGTATGCTGCATAAATACATGGAATATTTTATAATGCCAGACACAAAGGCCAATTCTGATCTAAATTAAACAGGTATAAATCCCCAGAAAATCCAGTGCTGACATCAATGGTTTTTTCTTTTTTTCCCCCCACTTTGGCTGAGATAGGATTACACAGGTTTACGCACAGATTAGATTCTGCTTCTGAGCTCCATATATGTGGAATACACAGACAGTCCAATGCTTCAGAAACACACATCTAATAGACAACCAGAAACAATTTCCTATCCATCTAAGAGACGTTATGGTCCCTAACACGACAGCATTTCAAAACAGAAGCCACTTCTTCCTCCTGTGTTCCAGCATGTGAAAAAAAACCAGTTTTATTTGTCTTGTATGTTAGAGAAGATTTTTTCCCCCTGTATGCATGCAACGGACAAAGTGCCTGAATATTTCAGAGTGGGGGAAGAAAAAGCAACAGGAGAAAGGAGAGATTAGCATCTGAAGCAGCAAGTCAAAATGTGTAATGAGCCCAAACACGTCCAGGTTTCCATTCCTTCGAATGGGCACCTAGGGATGATGCTGGCATCTGAAGGACATGCTTTCACACAGCCTGGCAAATCAGAATTCTGGTGTATTTCTGGAGAAGCCTGAGGACAAAACTATTATCAGCCTTCAACCTGCTAGCTAACTGGGGCATTTTGAAATTAGCCTATTAATTAAAAAAAAAAATCATTGAAAAGCCTCACTATCTTGTGCAGCGAGCAGGGTTGCCATGGATAAACTCCTGCACAGGGAAACACCAAAACTACCACTTCGTCTCCAATGTCTACACCATTAGTCTGACCAGGGCTGATGGGGAAAACACAGTTTTAAGGTCTGAGGAGCTTCAGTCACCCTCTCCTCAACCAGGACTCAAGCTACCTGGAGGCCCAACTTCAGGACTCACACAGAACAAATTCTAGTTAGTTTTATTTCCAGTTGCGATGGGTAAGTGCGGGTCTGAGAGCTGAAAGCCTTTGGTGCAGCAGTTTTTCCCTCCGCCTAACCTGGGCTCACTTGGAAGGCGAGGTCTGGAGCTGATGACCACCCTCAGCTTTGGCCCATCCCACCCATACAGCCTCTTCTGTCGGGGCAGGGCTGCTCTCCTCCCTGCATTGTCCACCACCAATGACTGTCCAGAAACTCTGTCTCGTCGATCAAGAGCAGCCCAAACCATGTCCTATTGAACATCCACAAAATTAGACAACACACAAACACCAAACTGGTCTGTACCAGAGCATCTCCAAAATCGCCAGGAGTGAAGGGTGCCCAGGGGCTGTCTGTGCCATTAATGACCATTTATTCCAGATATAGAAACATCCCAAAACATTCACCACCAACAAGTAGTCAGGATTTCAAGGAAGACCCAACCCCTCTCCTCGCAAGCTGCAATGGCACAAAAGAAACAAATATGCTCAAACAGGCAGTATTTGTTCAAAGCCAAAACATTTCAGTGAAAGCAAACCAAACTAAAGCATCCAGAACTGCACCATTAGCAATACACGCCAACGACTTTTTTCCCCCTTTAAAAATTTAAATGTCATTAAATGGTCCTTATATTTTTCCAGAGGGAAAATGAGCCAGTAGAGGAACTAGGTGTACTGCTATTGAACAGCAGTCTGTTACTTCAATCAAGTACTGCCTATTAATTGGAAGTTAATTCAAACCCTGGGATAAGGCATTGAAGGGATCCAGGGGTCTGAAGACAGGCGTTCTAACAGCACTCGGTGCACAGAGATGCTCAATGGCATCACCAGTGCCACTCAAAACATGGGTACAGGTGTGCAAAGTCCCACTGTTCAATAATGCTCCCTCAGGAAATCAAATACTTTAAAAAATAGTATTAAAATATTTAAAAATGGGTCCTAAATCTGTATTAACAAGGAAGACACAGTCCATTTTCGAAACATCTGGAAAAGTGAAGAGAATCATATAAAACAACCCAGTAACCTATGATTCTGTGAAAACCCTACAAACAGTTTAGAAAAGGGAGCGCCTGTGAGCTGCGTCTGTAGCCAGTGCTCATGATGAGGACCTCACCAGCTGTCACACACGTACTGAGGCCGATCTCTCCATCCATAAGCAAACCCTGCCCCAGCCCACTGGGCAGAGCGCCCTGTGCTGCCACCTTCCACATGGGAATGGCACAGAGGGACAAGCCCCACCATTGCTCTCCACCAGATACCATCAGCCCCGATGACTGTCCCAGCTCTGGCTCCAGGCTCAGCCAGGGCAGCCAGCAAAGCAGGTTTTCCTTTTGCATCGGCACAGACGGTACTCAGAGAACCAAAATAATTTTTCTGTCTTTGAGGACCCTGCTTTCTTCACTAGCACTAAAGATCCTGTCACGTAAACACGTACAAGAGCTTATTTAGATGGAGAAAGACACATGCAGTCACCACAGGACCTCGGGGAGATATATATTCCCTAACTGTGAGTGCTGAAGGTTGTATTTTTTATGGTAAGTGATCAAAAGATGTTAACGTGTCACCAAGATGCAGTTTGCCCCGAAGCACTGGTGGCTTTTATTGGGCCATCTGGGCTTTACTGCAACACAAACAGCATTACCAACAACTGCTATTAACAGCATTATAATCATTAACAAAATACCACAGTGCTCGGATTTCAGGTGTTATCTCACCTCCTGATGCACAGCCCAGGCTTTCCGGAGGTTAGGCTGGGGTTTAGAGGACAGCCTCCCCAAAATCCATCAGCAGGGAGAGCGCAGTATCTCTAGGCACCCAGCATCCAGCCCTCTCGAATGCAGAGGCTGCAGTCACAGCTCAAATACTCTTTTTTTTTCTGTTTGGAAATGACCTCGAGCAGCAGCTGACAGCCCTGCTGCCTGGGGCAAACGCCACCTTCCCCTTACCATGGGACAAAGAATAATTAACACCTTTGTTCACAGGTATCTGTGGTTAGGAGAACATGCTGTCTTTTTAAAGCCTGCTTCATTTCTCTGCAAGAGGTGAACCCAGGACTTGTTTGCACTGGAGCAGAAGATGACACATAGGGGATGCGTGTCAAGTTGCCAAACAAACAAAAAGTGGAAAAAGAACACCCAAAAAACTGCATTTCTGTTACAGTATGTATATGGATGTTCATTGTCTAGACAACATGTTGATTTTCATTTACTCCATCAAACACCTTCTCCACTTAGCTGCTGCCTCACTTATCTTTTTTTTCTGTCAGGACAGTAGACCTGCCATGAGTATCAGTTGTTTTCCTGGTTTTAGCCTCTTTTGGTGAGAATCTCTGAACAGACGATACTTGCAGCAGCGCTCCTGACCCTGGATGCCTTTTCCTGGAAAGGACAACTCCTCCTGAGCTCATCCCACCTCATTTTAGGCACTCAACTGGGGTGTGAGTTAGTGGCAGCCCCAGTAAGCACGTGAAGTAGGAACAGAGAGGAAGGCAGAATTACAGCTTGTGCAAGGTGTCCTCCTCCCACGTGGAAGAAGTATTTTGATCTGTAAATGCCAATAACTTGCAGTGTTGAATCCTAGCACGCCTAAGCAGGAGGAAAGATCTAAGCAACAGCCCAAACCTTCCCAAACCTCGGCTAATGCAGAGCTCACCCCATCTTGGAGGCACCCACTGCCCATCTCCTGGTCTGGCTGCACTCCAGCCCTGCCTTCGGTCCCAAGTCCAGCTCTCCAGAGCCCCACCACGAAAGGAGGGAGCAGTTCGGTGGCTGCGCACACGGTCCTTGCTAAAGCTGCAGCAAAACGGTGCCTAAATTATTACCCCAGTGTGTTAACCCCAGCCAGCTTGATTCAAGATGCACAGGAGAAAAACACACAGAAGAAAAACAAAAATATGCCAAGCAATTAATCTTACTTTGTCTAGATAGTGCCTTACTTTGCAGTGTGGTACCAGCCACATGGGGGGAGCCTGAGCTGATAGGGCCTGGCACGGCTCCACTGCTTTCCAGTGAAGCCAAGCCAATGTAAAGACAGCTGCAGACTGAGTCCAAAATATGAAGCCACAAAAAAAGGTTCCTTTAAATTATTGAAGATATACTCACTTCTGGCTCCCATGACTGCTTTTACAGCTTTCTTTCCATATAAAGCATCGTCACCCACCCTTCAAGCAGGATTATTCTCCTTTTCAGTTGGACTTTGACTCAACAGCAAATTTAATTAACTGACCTAATGGACTAGAGATGTGGATTGAAAAAAAACCCAGAAATAAAAAACAGCTCCCACAAAACACACAACAAAAAGAACCACCACTGCAGGAAAAAAAAACCCACAACAACAACAACAACAACAAAACCAAAAAACCCAAATAAAACAAAAAGAAAATAGAGAATAAAAATGTGGCTTCTGCTCCTGCTTTGTAGAGGCACAAAATAACAAAAAGATCCTCACATTGCAATGTACAGTTTCTTCATGCTGACAACCATTTGCTCTTTATTGTCTTTTAACAGAAGATCCCTTTTACAAGCTTATAAGCTGTGCAATACCCTAACATGCTGAGAAGGCAGCAATATGGGAAACACCACCATCCTCCTCCCAGAACTTCAGCCAAGCCGCACATTGACACTAATTTCATTAAAAACTTGTGGATGCACACAAGAGGGAACCGGTGCTGCACTCCCTGTTGAGGACATGCCTCCCCCAATATCCAGAGCATCTCCATCACTTAGGTGAACACTGAACACAGCTCAGCATCTTCTCCACCACTAAGCCCCCTGAACTACCTCACTCTCATGACACTGCAGACACCTGTGCAGGAGTCCTCACTCAAAGGTCCTCACAACAAGGTTGGCTCCTGGCTCCTCTAACAATAGGAGGCAGCACAGACACCAAACCAGTTGAAGGCAGCAACAGGAACACCACCTCTGGCTCCAGCTGCGTACCGGCTACACAAACCACAGATCACAGAGTCCTGACCACAGCAAAAGCAGCAAGCCCGACACCCACAGCCGTGCCATGTCCAACCCTTCGGTCTGAGAGCACCCACAAGAACTCGGCCCTGCTGCTTCGCCAAAGAGCTCTGCACGCTCTTTCCCAGCTCTTGAGTTGCTGGTGAGATTTCTGGCCCGAGATTATTTATTGCAACGTTCAAAGCAAGCAACACATCACTTAAAGTGAAGCACCACTTATAAGACATGTCTCTGAAATCTGAATGCGTTACATATGATTATAAATCAGCCAACTTTCCATTGATTTACTTGAGAACACATTCATTTGTACAGAAAAAGAACACAACAGACATCCACTCATTAATGCTAACTTCATCAGTCGTGGTGAGGAGCTGCGTATTCCCCTCACCCTTCCAACTGCACACAGACGCTACTTTGTTCGCCTTTTCTTCTTCTATTGGGAAAAAGGGAAACAAAGAAAAGAGTATTTCACGGCTGTCACAAGATCACCTGATAGAAGCTTCCAAGAGCAAATTCATCATTGCACATGCAAAGTACAGTCAGGGTGATGTGCATGCAAAGCAGTGATTAATTTTGACTTTTTGCTGAGGAAATTTTTGAGCATGAAGGGCAAAATCTGAATTGCTGATCAGCATCGCTTTTGTTAGAACATGTTTGGAAACAAACTAATGGTTTGGAATTAGGCTTCTTGTACCAACTTTGACACCCGTACCTGCCATGTAAGAAAATTTTAAAATACTTCAAAATACATTCTTTCAGAAACAGATAGAAACAGATTCCTTTCTCTTCATTGAAAGATCACAGAATCACAGGATGCTAGGAGTTGGAAGAGACCTCGAAAGATCATCTAGTCCAACCCCCCATCAAAGCAAGATCACCCAGAGTAGGTCACACAGGAACATGTCCACTTGGGTTTTGAATGTCTCCAGAGAAGGAGGCTCCACAATCTGTCTGATAAGTAATGGGTAGAAGGGGGAAAAAAAAAAAACACAAAAAAAACCTAAAAAACCCCCCAAAAACCCCATGTCTGTGAATCATGTGAACCCACCATGGCAGAAGAGCATGGGTTCCACTCTCCAGCCTCGCTGCTCCTCCAGAGCCCAAGGTCTGATCCTGCTCCTGATGGTGCCCACCTTCACAGCACACATAGGCTGGGAGAAGTCACGGTGTGGGAGGGAAACCCACCACTCCCGAGGGGTCCCTGCAGCCCTGCCCAACACCTCCACACTGTGGAACAGTAGAAGAGGCCACTGGCCACAGTGTGTCCATGGCCTCAGCTCAGCCCCACCAGTGCTGCCCAGCCTGCAGTGAGAGCACAGCCAGGGACTCCCCAACGGGACACCCCATCATCAATTCCTATGGACTGTTTTTTCATGCCTAAAGCACAAGAATAGAAGATTCAGAAATTGTTCAAAATAAGAATTCCTATCTCAGTCACATATCTCCAGCACTGACAAAGCTCTCAAGCTCTGGGACTCCTCTTGGCATATGGTCCACTTGTGTCTTGGTCTACCACTTGGTCTACCTGCTGTGGCACGCAGGGCTTGGCACCGGGTCCCAGGCCTCTGAAAATAAAGGCACAAACAAACCTGCTCATGGAAGAGCTGATGTCGGTGCCAAATACCCATAGCTGCATCATCTCGCCAACAAATTATGTCAAGTACCAGAAGTTTGCCAGTGTTTGGGCTCTGGGATCATTCAACATTTCGCTCTCATTCTTCCAATTTTTGACTTCATGCCCAAGTTGCTTGCCGCCAAGAAGCGCAATTAATGCTACCTCTGCCTCTGCACAAAAGCATTCCCAAGGGCACCAGTGAAGCCCAGGTCTGAAGAGGTGCACTCCCGGCCAGCTCCAGCCATCAGCTGGCAATGCTGGGAACAGCTTCTGCAGAAGACAGACTGGTAATTAAGCTTCCCTGGAGACTGCAGCGATGGTCACTCGTCACAAGGTGGCTACTGGGGCAGACACCATCCTGCACAGGCTCACCTGCACACCCACAACTGCTTCTTTGTTCACCTCAGAGACAACCATGACCAGGCCAAGTCGGTAACATCACCACATTTACCTGTGAACACTAGGCTGGCGTTCTCCAGTTCTTCCTGTGGAACCTTGAAGCTGAAGGATTCATTGTAGAAGGGATCTATCGTCCCCCGCATGCAGGAGGTCTTCTTGGTTTTTGTTAGTTTTAATCCGTGAACAAGCTGAATCTTCACAAAGGGATCTGACAAAAACACAAAACACAGGCTCTGCTTTACAGCTGTCATGACTCAGTACCTGGTTCGTGGCGGGTGGGCACCGCAGGGATGGACAGCGCTGGCAAACAGCATTTGCAAATGTCTGGGACTTGCACCATTGTACCACTCCCAGGGATTTGCAGTGGAAACAAAAGTCAAGCAGTTGGATTAAAAATGCTCCCTGCCAAAACCACAATTAATGACAGCCTTGATAGAGGCCAAGCATACTGTTCTTTTTGGAAAACGCCAATATTCTGGCAGCAGTGGCTGACACAGAACACGGGAAAAACACCTGAGAGCATACACATGAGGCAATTACCAGCCAACACACTCAGAAATGGCAGAGAACAACACATGGACATTGCAAAAACCTCACCCCATCCCCAAAGCTGCGAGATATCGTAAACGAAACCACCGCGATGCTGACACTCCAGCAGCACACAGCATCTGCAAAACACAACACAGCCACAAACCAAACACAACACACGGGTAATTCAGAGCTTCTGGTTCCTTACCTCACCCTGATTTAGAGACTTTTACTTCAAACATGGCAAAGGTATTCACACCCTCAATTTTATTTCGGAGTAAGTGCCCCAATAACTTTTGTTATTGTTGGCTATATATATAAAATGAGCCTTGAATTAATAGGAACTGAGCATCCAAATTCACCTGGGTTGCTGACAAATTGCAGCCTCACCACTGATCTGCTTTAAAAGCACATATAATCTGTGCGTGAGTAACATGAGAAATGCACTGCCCTTTACCTGAACCTTGGCTCATGTCTGTCTGAAGAAGCTGTTTGGCTCTAATAATGTCCACGTTCAGTCTTCCTGCGCTGGGTAGGTAGTTTAGTGACAACAGCAGCTCTCCCAGCTCCACTTCATTCTGCAGGGAAAAGGGAATGGGGAAATTCAGGACAGAGCTCAGAGGGTACAGGAAGAGCTGGAAAAGAAATTAAATAAATCCCATTTGTCTAAAGTGCCTGAAAAATAAATTTTAGTCACACTCTAAACTGTGAAGAAGAACCATCTGGTGGTGCCTTGTGCTCAGCAGAAACAAGAAATAATACTATCCCCAGGTGACGATCGTTCTTTAACCACTGATCTGTCACCAGCTTTTCAGCAGTCCCGCAAAGAGGACCTACACAGAGGAATGAATACAAGGTCAGTCGTTTCCACCGGCTCCATCTTGAATGGTTCCAGGTGGTTTGACCTTACCAACCTAACACCCTCATCAACGCACAAAACACAGACCCATGGGAGAAGACAACCTCTTTCCTTCCCAGTCCACAAGGACCACACCAGTCACTTGGCGAGTTCAGGCACAAGATGGTTAATGCATTCCTGGGTCACAGGAAAGCAATTCAGAGAAGACATCCCCTCAGCATGCCCAGTTCTACCCAGAGACCATGGCACAGCTTAACTATGCCTTTGCTGTGCACCAGGCTGTACCATGGCCATAGCTTTACATCAATATAGCTGTTCACCCATTATTTCATTTCCTTTAACTTAATGATGCTTAAAACTAGTAATTAAAAAAAAAAAAAAGGAAAAAAAAAAAAGGAGCTGGAAAACTGACATCACTGCTCCTCAGATGTGACAGCTTAAAATAACTTCTCCCTCTTAGCATGATCTGCCTCCAAGGTGCTGTTATTCTCAGATGCAGAACACACACAATGAAACAGCTCTGGAGACTGAGAAGACACCAGGCAAGTCATTGATGCATCTGCCTCATCCCAGGTCCATTCAGGAGTGCAGAGATCGTTCTTCATTCCAAATAGCCAAACAGTTCAAAACCAAGCCTAGATCAGATGGTCACAGCCCATTCCAAAAAGGCAAAAGAGCTGCAGTGGTATTGCAATCATAGCAAAATGCTTAAATATTTTTACTGGTGGACCAAATATTAGATTATGGAAATCAGAGATTAAAAGACAGAGTAGATAATAAAGAAAAAAAAAAAAGCTCTGAGTCACAGTCACGGCCTGAACTGACCCAAAGACCCACGTTCATCAGCAGAAGAGCCAGCACACAAGCTAAAAGCTATCAGGGGCTCTGGGGAAACTGAGGCCACAGCTGCCAGGAAACCCAGCAAGTTCACAGCCATTCAGCTGCAAATGGAAAAGTGCTTTTGTTCATCTCCTGTTCCCACCGACCACTCCCGGTGAGGGCAGCAGAACACACACGGCACGCAGGAGCCAGCGGCAGGCTGAGGAGGAAGTTCTGCACCTCCGACGCTACACAGCACAGTTCAATTTAATATAATATCCTTTTTTTGGTAACAGGTTGCCTGATTCCAGATCTGTTTAAAGAGTGGGCAAAGCAACCCCTCTGTGTTTAACCCCACACATTTAATGAGCAAAGGGTGAAGGAAGCACCATGCAGGCAGGCAACAGGACAGAGACTGCAAGTGCAGCATCATCCCAACTCAGCCCCTGGATGAAGAGTGTGGATCTGCATCACAGATCCTAAGGTAAATCCACGTGCCCTCCTCACATGCTCCACTGCTCCAGGACCCAGCTCCAGAACCAATCCAGCAGCACCCAACCTAACCCACCTTCTGCCTGACCTTCCCCATGGCCCTTCTCCCCCATAAGAAAAAGCATCTGATCTCTTACCCCAAACTCCTTTTGTCACAGCATCTCTTGGGTCACATTACGTGGCACCACATGATGACACAGCACAAACACTCACACTCACCATGTGCATTTTCTTCCATTGCTAAAGCATTTTCACTGAGAGGACTCCTGTCAGCCTGTGCCAACTCCCATGCCACAGTTCTGTTTGATATATATTTTAAGTTCTTTCATGAAAAAGCCATTCCCCAATACAAACCTGACCCGAAATGCACAGACACTCACGATTTTTGCGAGGTCAAGCCATATCTACGTACAACATTGTGCTCAATGGTTGCACAATACAAGGATCTAAGAGTCTCACATTCAAGGTTATTTAAAATTACTCTAGTTTAAACTGTTATCTTTGGTTTGATTTTCCCCAAAACTACTCCTCTCAGGTTTGTGGCTGAAACAGCCTGAGGACATGTTTATCATCAAGAACAGTCAGCGACTTCTAAATCTGTTACCAGGACAGTAATGAAGCATCACAGTGCCCACAATGTCACCCACAGCAGGATCCACCTGAGGTACCCCTTGGCCACAGCTTCTTTTTGTAACATATCAATATTTTTAACATATCCAGTCCTAGTTCCACTTGCATTCACTGCAGCGTTGGGTTCCATGCAGGCTTTAATTCCTAGAAACTCAGGTACATTTGGACAGCACAAATTAGGAAACTAATTACTGACGTTATTACCTGCTGGGAAGAGACAATCAAACAGCTCCAGCTGCAAATCCCAAACTTACAGGCACAGCCAGGAGGCAGGCAGGCTAGCAATGGGTGGGGACCTAAGACCTTGCAAGTCACCTCGAGCTTAGAGTGCTGAAAATCCCCATTAAGATTTGGGGTAATTACTTCTGCATTCGTGCATTGGTGGAACCTGTTGACCTTATCCAAGAGCTGTAGGAACTAAGGGGCTTCCCCGGGTCAGGGTGCAGCAGTGAAGCTCAGCAAGGGAAGGTAGATCTCCACACTTCTGACACATTTACATTCATGCTCCATGTTTAAAAAATTGCCCCACATTGTACACTGACAATATCAGGTGTGATCCACTACAGTCAGAAGACAGACTGCCATCAGCTTTAACGAGTCTTAGATCAGGCTTAATTTCCAAAATCTCGACAGTACCTTCTGCTCCTCAATGCTTTTCAAGCATGCCCAGATTTCCATTAATCACTTTAAGGGAAGGAACACACACTCCAGCCCACCGAGTCTACAGCAGGACAGACGTGCTCAAAGCCAGCGAGAAAGCAGCAGCCCCACTGTGGCAGAGCACCAGCAGAGTCTGCAGTGATAACAAAAGACGTGTTCAGAAGGAAACCCCAATCCCGGGGCAGCTCACCTCCCCGTACAAGTGACTCAGCCTTTTCAAGGCACTTAACTCAAGCCGTGAACTGCCTCTGATCTTATAAACGCATTATTTCCAGCTTAGCCACAAGGATCTAGGAAACGTGCTTCAAATCCTGCCACGGTGCCAGAGGGGATGTCAAGCACTCCAGAAAACGAACAGGTGGCCAGCAGCCATCGCATGCTTTTCCCAGGCACCTCAGACCCACAGCAGCTCCGCCGTGCCGGGCTGCACCATGCTCACTAGCTTTCTCCTGTTCTTCTGCTACCCACCATCCTTAGCAAACAGGAATTAATGGGTTGTTCCAAGAAGCCCAAGGTACAAGGCACACCTCCTCAGGTTTCAGCTCCCTGTGCTTTCCCCAACAAGCTCACAGTATACCTTTGCCAATGTGACAGTCTTGCTAATAAGACACACTGGTGACACAGTTACTGTCAGAGATGAGGATGCAGGCAGAGCTGTGGCTTAATGGACTTGCTGGCTCAGCAGGCAAAATGGGAGTGACTGGGGAGCACAGCTGAGTTGACTGCAAGATGGAGAAACAGGATGCTTCTGGCTATGGGTCAGGTAGGAGACTCAGCTCACGGAGGGATGAGTGGCCACAACAGTCTCGGGTGGCTCGTGGGGCTGTAAGAATTGCCCACAGTGCTCCTCCAGCCCATGGACCCACTGAGCAACATGTTGCCACAACCACTGACCCCCGTGCCCATCGCCATGTTTATAGGTATCTTTATGAGCAAGGGCGTTAAAGACATATCTCACTGGGGTACTGCAGGCACAGCAGCACCGTTTTTGTTTGGTCGCACGCTGGAGCCTCCCCAGACCTCACACTCGTGTAGGGACTGAGCTGAGAAGATGGGCACAAGTTTGTGCACAAGAGGTGTCATCGACATGTTGTCCACCGCAGGGAAAACAAGTGTCAGAATTTTATTTTTCCTGGGTTTCCATCAGGAAACTAAAATGCTGTTGGTTTCGCCCTGATTATTTTCTTCACAGAACACAGTGTGCAGAGGTGCCCCTCAGGCAAAGGCATCATTTTAGTTGCCATTATTATGCTGATGACGTGCTGATTTGTGCCGAGATCCCAGATGACCCTGGAAAAGCAATTTCCTGTTTGATGAGGTGCCCGATCAACACCAAGTCTGGGATGTCCGACACTCTCCTGGAGCTCTGATTAACGTTTCTCTCCTGGCTGTTCTTCTCCCCCAGCTGTATCACAGAGCCAGTTGCTTGTGTTTGCAGCCTTATGCTCGCTTGTGATCCAGAACCTTCCGCAGTTACCATTTCAGTTGAACTAGACACATGAGAAGTTTAGGTTTTTTTCTTTTCTGTCATACTCCGAAAACACAAAGAGGCTACCTCAGAGAAAGAGAAGTTTTTAATTAATGCCATCTGCACATCTTGTTTGGATCAGGGCAATTCTTTCCTCCCAGGCCCCCAGACTGTTCGCTGTGCCACGCCACCAGCCACATTCTGCAGCCGAAACCCTCCCCAGTTCCCAACGGGGAACCAGAGCACATTACATCAGCACAGACATCTATGCAATGCTCCTAATGAAGTTTCAGATTGATTTTCCTCCTCAAGGTTATCTGTGAGGGTACCTCCAGGCACATTAGAAAACTGACGGTTTAGAACAGTTTGCTCTAACAGGCTTGTTACAGCAACATGTGACACACAGCAATCATTTCGAGAAGGCTGAACTACTAAGGACCAGAACCTGAAAAAAAAAAAATACTTACCAATGGACAAGAACAGTGTTACCGAGATGAGAGCTGGAAGCAGAAGAGACAGATAAGGAAAACCAAGAAGAGAAAATGATCGACAAGAAAATTTCGCAGTGCTGGATCTTTAACGACTGGAAAAGGGGGAGGGGAAACAGTGAAACAGATCTGGGGAAAAAAATTAAGATAGAGTGAAAGAAAGGTTGTAGAATGTCGTAGGCCAAAATATGACAAAAAAAGGTTAAGAGCCCAAAATGTCATCGTGATGGACAAGCATCCACCACGGCATCCCATCCCAGTTCTCTCAACTCCAGTGACCTGCAGGGTGGTGCCATCCCACCTCCAGCCAGGCTCTGCCCACGACATCTCTCCCACTGGACACAGGTCAACCGCCAGGTTGATTTTAACAGTCTGTTAATGAGCAAGTCCAGCCGCACATAAAAAATCCACATTCGTCATCAGTGATTCTGCATCAGTCCTTCAATTAAGCTGCTAAGCTTTTAGACAGCTGGGAGGGCAGAGGGGGGAAATAACGAAAAAAAGCAAGGAAATGAATAAAACCACTGACAACATTCACTTTCATATTTGATTTCCCATGACTGTCATGAACAGGGACCCCTGTTCCCCACTGATGCACACAGCCCTGAGTCAACTGCTGTGCCAGCTCTGAAGCAAGCCTCTGCTGCTCAGTGTTTTAAGCCTGTACGAGTGACGGCTGCTGGCACTACTTACAGTAATACTCCAAATGCAAGGTGTCATCCATGTTCTCCAGGTACAGCTCCTTCTCGGGGCTGCGATGGGTAAGCGAAGCAACACGGATGCCAAGAACGAAGCTGGTGCACGCACAGCTGGAGGTCCCCAGGCCACCCAGCTGCACGGTAGAACGCAACGTGGCACCCAAGAGGAACGCTCGGGATTGAGTCGTTACCTGAATTTCAAATTCCTTTCTCCCTTTTCCGTCCCAGCCCAGGCATAGTAAGAACAACGGGGTGTTCTGTCGTAGGCTTACCCCTGAGAGGGGCATCTAAATAAAACTGCAGCGAGCTGCCCTAGGGAAACCACTCCATTTGTGGAGCACAGACCTTTTCTAATGTAAACGGTTGACAGCTCATTCTAGTGCACTCATAGTACAAAGTTTAAAAAATAAGTCCAATGCATACTCCCTCTAATATAAAAATGGCTTAATTTGATGGGAGAAGGAATTTTTATGCTATTTTCCCACCAAAACCAGGCAATATTTTTTTCTTTTTGCGGAATGATCTCCCAGCTGTCATTACTGCTGGTCTAAAACATTTATTCCTGCCCACTCAAATCTGCCAAAAGAGAAATGAATCATATGTCAATAAAACTTGGGGTCTTGAACATGTGTTTCAGAATTAATCTAACAGAGGAATGTGCGAATCTGAGCCCAGCTACGGCAAGGCCTGCCAACTTCATTCATGGTAATTAAGCAAAGCCACACACATTTAGGGGATATTTCACGACTGTTGAGTGTTCCTATGGGGACTGGACTCAGGAGCTACTCCACAAGCAGCTACTACTCTTCAGAAACACATTAATTATCCTGCAAGAAAAAGCCTCCCAGAACTACCACGGATAAAGAATTTGGCAATACCTGCACTGACATTTTCTACAAGCAGTAAGTCCTTCTGCTTACTTAGTTGCTGGCTCTGATGATACACTGGACGGCAGCTCCTCCGTGTCCCTGCTTTGTACTCAATCCCTCCAAGGGCTCAATGCATGATCCAGACTAAAAAAGTCCTTATGTACAGGTAAAGCCTTCTGCCTGAGGCTTAGCACCAGGTGGCTCATTGCACCCATTCCTCAAGGCTGAGAGGACAGCACGCTTCTCGCCCATAGTTGGGTTCTCTGACCCACCCATTTCCAACATAATGAGCAGGTCCAATGTCACACAGCTCGCCTCATTACACCCAAAGTTCTCTGGCTGTTAGTTAACAAACAACTCCATGAGGTGACAATGAAGCTATTCTGCTATTAATGATGACCCATGGAGGAGCTGTACGTCCCATTGCTACTAACTTGACCCACTGAGGAGCTGTACTCCCATCCGCAGGCCTAAGGAGCTCATCCCGGTCCAGTTCTCAGCAGAGTCAATTGAACTGTTGGCTGGAGAAGCTGGACCATGCCTCAGCCTGGAAGAAACCCACGGTGCCTGCCAACACTACACACACCAAAAGGTTGCTGGGATCCCCCATCTTTTTTAGCAGAGCTCACTCGTGCTGGCACAGCCCTGCACTAAGGCAGTGTCCCAGGCTTGATGGAGCTCAGCGTGATGGTGGGACAAGGACTCAGCATCTGACATTATCAGCACACGCTACGGCAATGGCTTCCAGGGAAAAACAGCAAGTGCAAAACAGATGTTCATCTTAGCCAATACCATTTAGGCCACTTGCTCTGCTCTTCCACAAACCTTGCCCCATCCCACTCCCATCGGTATGAAGAGAAAACCTTCTCCACTGCTCCTGCCATCTGGATTCACTTTCCTCCGTCTCTCCAGCTCATCATGTTTCTGTCTATAAATGCCAGTAAAAGGGGAAAAAAAAAACCCCACAATACATACCTCATGTCTTTAATCTTTACGTATCATGTCTATTTTTCTCTCCCTCCTGTTACTGGTTTTCCAAGCACCTGCTTCAGCATTTTCTCCAACACGATCTCTATCGCAGGGGTGTTGCTGCTGCCAGCTCCTGCTCCATGTGAGCCTCAGGGCAGCCAACCCAGCCTGGCAAGTTCCCATCGAATAATGATCAAACTGCACCGCAGCAGTTTTGTGTTGCTCTCCAGAATCCGAGGACACCTTTTGCAAAACAAAATGCTATTGCACACAGATTTTTTTTTGTGTTCCTGTCTATCCCAGTCTCACAACATAAAGTACACTTCAGCAGACTCAGGTTCAACCCAACAGGAAACAAAAGGCTGCCTATCCCTCAACTAATCAAGCAAAAAAGTGAGAAGTATAAAAGATATTGTCAACGTGTCAAACCTATCATTCCACAGGCAGAATCTTCCAACTAGCAGTCAAAAAAACCTCAAAAATTTCTAGCACAAGCACCACTGTTATTGAAAGAGATTAACATGCAGTTTTCCAAAGTAATAGGTTTCATTGGTTTACTTCTTCCAGGATTTATTTTAACCCTTTGCGATCAATGAATTCAACTTTAACCACCACTAAGATAAAAATAAACCTTATTCAATGAACTTTAAAAATCTTATCACTGAGAACATATGGGAAGATGATACCAAACATCTCCCCTTAAATGTCCTAGTACAAATACTGCTATTCTCTTCACAGTTGCAGTCTGCCAGCTAAAGTAAAACGAACAAGAAAGTATGGAAAGACTAAAACACGGCACTTTACTTATCAGGGTGCAGAGAATTTGTTGCTTAAATTAAGTTTTCCCATATAGCAAGCAGATAAATGCAAAGGGCGTGTAAGGTTAGGCCTGCTCATTCAAATGAAGTTTTCTCTTTTTCTCCTTCCTTTTATAGACACCAGAAATGCCAATTTCTGCATAAATAATTTATCTTGAAGCAGACAGCACTGCTGAAAACAGCAGCAGCTTTCAGTGAAAGTTTCAAGAGAGAGGGAGGGCTGGATCTGCACTTGGCATCTTGTCTCATCAAGGTCTGTATCAGCTGTGGAATGAATCCATGTTGCTGCTAAAGAGATACATAATACAGAGAACTATTTATCATGCAAAAGCAGAGAAGGAGAAAAACCCAAACCAACAAGGCTGCATGGTGTGAATCACAGGAGGACAATGGGATGCAAAGAGCAGAGTTCTGTCCTCAGGTACACAACGCAGAACCCATGATGAACACTAATTAAAAAACCCAACAATAATTGTTGCAGGCAGTTGTAAGTAAACATTTTAGGGAAAGGCAGTGAGGGAAGCCTAGGAATATCTGTCCTTGTTCATTTTCCTTGTGAACCTCTTTGTAACACAGCTGTCCCCTCACTCACCGAGCAAAGCAGATCCCACTGACACAAGCAGATCCCACTACATAAAGACACGCTCACGGACCGCACAATTTTGACTTGTACACAACTTTCAAAAATTTCCTTTTTGCCTGAACATTTTTTTCAGGCTAATCCTGTAATGTTTCTGCTTTTATTACAGCAAATCTAGTTGGCTCTCTCACAGTTAGCAGTGTCTTCCTTCCGCCTTACACAGTGCTGAAGGTCTGAGCAGGAGGTGAAAGGACTCTCAGACCCTCTGCACACAGACTGGGGGCAAAAGAGAGCCACAGACCCGCCTGGCTTCATGCATAAACACCGATCGGTGGATTTTACTTCCACAGACGTCTGATCACAAGTTTCTATTACAAATCAGACTCTCGGACCGATACAGTAAATCGGCAGCAAGGTCAAAACTTTACTGTTCATCTCGTCTAACACCTCTGGCTATGGCACTCTTTTGTGAACACAAAAAATCAAAGAAAACGTGAAACATCCAAGTTCACACAGGGTTTTCATTCAGCAAAGACTTTAAAACCTAGAAACTGCAATCCCAGAGCTGGCAAGGAACGAGGAGAGACAACCCTGTTATACCAACCCTGAGTGGTACTCCCCCCCTTACCACAAGCGTTGGAGATGCTGCTCATGCTATGCTCTTCGCTTGGCTTTTTACAGGGTCCTGTGCCTCTAGCTATGTGAGTGATACACGGGTGGTAGCTCACTGCTGCTCCTGGTCGCAAAGCTCAGACCTTCCCATTGAACTGCTCTTCTCCTGGCTGGCAAGGAGGTGGCACTGACCAGTGTCTGTTCCTGAGAACAGACGTGGAAGGACACAGACCCTCTGCCTCTTCTCTTCCCAGCCCAGCAGATGGTTGAATCTAACCCAAAACACATGCTCAAACTCACACATACGCAACCAGACAAAACCTACAGCAACTTTATTTCCTCCAGGGACACAAAAATAAATCTACCACTACCTTGGAATTTTTTGCTCATGCATTATGCCACAAGTCTGTAGAGATGCTGTCTTCTAGACACTTTACTGAATCAAATCATTAGAGCTGGCCCAGTGCTTCCCCTCATGTCCCCAAAACACAGTCATGCTGGCAGCCACAGGAGTGACCCAGATGGGACAGTGTCACTGCAACGTCTGGGAATGGACGCATGTCACCGCAGTGACAAGAAAGGTCTCCCAAAAGGTGCAACTTCCAAAGCAGCCTTGAGTTGTTCTCATAAAAACTGACACAGGATTTTTTGCTTTGCCACCTCCTTTGAATACGAAAGAGAGCTCCTCTACCTCACAGTATTAGTTAAAAGACCAGTTATAGGCCCACATTTATTTCAGCCCAGCAGATGCTGTACTAACAAGATGACGATAACTAATTAGAAACCGCATTACTTGCCAACAAGCAAAGGAACTGCACAAAAAAAACAGTGAAAAAAATTGTGGCAACAATCTGATAAATTCTGTTACCTGAGAACTAGGCACAAGGGCTTTCCACCAGTGTCCGCCTTTCACAAGGTCTACATCGCTCAAGGGCATTGACACTTTGCCAATAACACAATGGCGTGAGAATTTGTCAAAATCCACTACGGTTAAAAGCAGAGTTCTTCTCTGGGCTTCTAAAAAGGGGATTTCAAATGTGTACCTCTCTTCGAACACCGGGTTCTGCGTTTTGCGTTTCACTCCGGTCTGCTTGGAGTTCTTCTGATCAGGAAGAAGGCAGATCTTCACGTAGGGGTTGGAGTGAGCCATGTCTTGCCTTGAACCATCGTAGGAAATTGGAGGAGGCAGATCTTTAGCCTCAATGACTCGCACTATTAGATAATTGTGCAACAGATCGTACTGCGTGCTAAAATGCAGCATGCCCAGCTGATACTTCGACAAGATCTCCTCATCTGTCAAGGAGTCCATATCATCACTATTTGAGTCAAGAGAGTACAGTCTTGGTTCAAACTTTCTAAAATAGTCATCTGGGGTATAGGTTTTTCGCAGGATAGTTGGCTGAACTATTTCTTTCTTAGCTCCTATTATTCCAAACTCGATAGGTTTAATGTCAATTAATGGAGAACTTGGCCTCCTCGACTCTAAACCTAAGTGAGAGAAATGCACAAACACGATTGTTAGAAACTCAGCTGAAGCCATTACAGGCACACTTGTGCTTCTTTGTGTACAGCTACTCCGTGTCCGTGCAAGGCCCAGCACATCAGGCTCCCCAGTGGGATTTTTCACCATTACATTGCCAACAACTAACAGCACCCTTAGTTACACTGCAACATTTTTTCTCCCATCCATTTTCACACGGAATTACCACGCATGTGCTTCAGCAAGACAAACAGGGCTGGTCCCTTCCACTGTGTTCCTGAAGAACAGGATGAGGTTTTAATCAATGTAACTTCAACTTGACTTGATTCCCTGTCTAAAAGATGAGAAAAGAAAGCACTACAGTTTGATTTTCTTCCCCACAAGAATTACATTAACATTGGAAGGACGATCTTACTTGAAATCCGCCTCGTGAGGCTATAAGTGGACCGTGATGCATCCGAAGACGACCGCCTTCTGTCAGGGGAAACGTCCTGAAGAGTGGGAGGCAGCTCACTGATTGTATTATCAGAGTCTCCATCTTTGTCCTCGTTTTGGTTGCTTATCCTGTTATAACAAGAGACCTTTGGGTGATTCAACCCAGTAAAAGGAGTATAGACAGAATAAAAACACATTCTGGTATTCTAGGACTAACGTTGGGTGCACATCCCTGGATGCTGTGGGGTATCTCCTGATCTATCTGGCAAGGAAAATGCTGAGAAAATGACCTCACACCTATGTCAAAAACAGATTCTTAATCTTTCTGCCTGTCTTTCAAACAAAGCTATATCAGTATTAGAGCACGACACAGGCCACAGGGGCACATGCAACTCAAATCTTGATCAGAAGTACTATATTTGTCTTTAAGAAGAAATAGAAGAAAAAACAAAAAGCACAAATCCCAAGCAGTCGCTTATTGCTGTCAATTAATGGCTACACTTTGGAAGCGCAGACTTCACTAGGAATGAACCAGCAAGGGAAACAACCATGCTGCGACATCTCAAACCTACCACACACTTTTCTCAGTACAATACTGCTTTGCAGCTATGTCACTAAGGTGTCAAAACTCAATCTTATAACTACAATTCATTAAGAGCCATCTATTGACATGCGAGCTTTGACAAGAGCCGCAGCATCATAAAGAAGTCCATGTGCAATTACCATTTCATTTATATACACATATATATATATATTTGGTTTTGCACAAAACAACATTCTTGTTAAAAACCTCAGTGTGTCACAGCTGCAGTGGCTCACAAAAGCAGTCATGACCTCCCAGCCTTGACTGAAAGAAGACGACGAGTAGACAGTAACAACTACAGCAGATAAAGTCTCCAACTGCATGTTCAGAGGGGAGCGCCTGCCGATGGAAATGAAATCACGCAATGATACGTGACCACGCAAAACAAGCCTTTTGGTTAATCCGTGAGATGGGATATTCAAAAAAAAACATAGCAGCAGATCACAAGGTAAATGTCAGCATGAAATGAGCAAAGCAAATGGGAATACTGTGTGAGTTTTGCTCCTGATTCACCATTTCTACATGCATGGCTCGGCTGGGTATAAATGTAATATGTTGAATCATTTGCTTTAGTAACCAATGACTGGAGTAGAGCAATATATTCTGCAAAAAGCAGTCAACTCGAAGAAAAGTCTCCCAAAAATATAAGGCAGATTTAAACTGGAAATTCTTACCCAAACCCACAAAGTTCACAGCAGAATCCATGAAAATCTCACCAATCCAGAGCCACACAACTCATTCACATTAAAAAAAAAGTCTGTTAATAATCAAAGCCTGTGCTAAAGGGGCATAGAGTATTTGCACAACTCCACAGCCCATTAAAAGCAGTCCAAATCATGTAGTTTGACACATAATCAGTACTTGGAGCACAAATAGCTTTTTCATGCCTGAATGTGGGTCTGCACAACCATAGGTAGCATTTGGACGTGCTTGTGTTTGAGAAGCCAGTACACAGAATGAGGAGAAGGGGGGTGGTGAAAAGGGAATCAGGAAGAGAGGCATTAAGGATGTTCTACATCGAGTAAACGTAATAGTAAGCTAATAACATACAGATGACCTTTAGTAAGGAAATTGCTACCGAGTCACAATAATTTTTCCTCAAATAAACTTTGGCTCCGGCTAAAGCAGCTCTGTTTCTGCTTAATCCAAACCTTTGGGAAGAGGAGTTGCATCCTGATTTCAACTTGGTCTCAAAATGTTCACTGTGTATCTTTGGGTTTTGTGCAGAATATTCCATGACAGGCAGCTCCAACATACACTCTCCTTTCCAGCTCACTTCTGTAAAGATCAGAATGCAAGTGCTCCTCATTAAATAACAAGAAGCTATCATGCATTCAGGTCACTACAATTAGACTCATTTCAGTATGATTTTTATTTTTCCTAAGTAGCCACTGTAAAAAAATCAGAAAGTGAGAAGGATCAACAGTATCCCAAGAAGGAGGGCTTAAACTTGCAACTTTAACATCCTCCCCTGAATTTCTAGGACAATGAGGGGACTCACAGCTGCCAAAGGGCAAAAAATAAGGGATGGGTTATTAAGCACAGGCGTTTAGATGATCGCCAGTAGACCAATAAAGACCATAAAAGCAGTTTTCCTGTGGGGATTGGACGGGGAGGTAAGGAAGGAGTAAATTGCATTCTGCATTACACCAGCGTCCTGGATCCACGAAGAAGTGGCAAGATGGAAAGATCTCAGCTGAAAACCTAGATCTATTTTTAGAATACTTTCAGGCTGCGAGCAGGGAATACAATAAATTGATTTGTTCCCAAATTCCATGCATGCATCTAAATGCATGTCTTCCACTGTAGGGGCTTCCACTGAATCCAAAAGCCCCCTTTTCAAAAATAAATTAAAAAACAAACAAGGGGTCAGCTGGCACACACAGATCTCTGAGCACTTAAAAACATACTCATTAAACACCTTATTCTGAGACCAATTCCAAACTCTTACTCTACTCACACATCTACGTCTAGACATTATTTCCTACATCCAAAAACGCATATGGAGATTTAAGAGTATAATATCAACACAGTGAAAATAGAAATCTTCTTTGGCTTCTGAATTCTGAGCCAGTAGAGGCTGAATGGGATCATTCCCACCTTAAACCTGCACACACAAAAAGCGTAGCCCTCCTACTGATCAGCAAAGTACACTGTTTCTGTCTCCTGCCTTTTACTCTCCTTTCCTCTTTGTCTTCCAGACTCTTGTTCCTTTACAGGTGCATTTTCTCCCCCTCTCCCCTCAATCACATCCCCTCGGCTCCTTTTCTCTGCTCACTTTGCCCTCCCTGCTTGACTCGTTTCTGGGCTCCCCACCATTCTCCAGCACAGTCACCCTGGAAGTTTAAAGCATCTCCATCTTCCCTGGCACTGCTCCAGGTCCATCTCAGCTCAAGAAGAGGAGCCAACAGCCTCTTCAAGCAATGCCCGATCTCCACAGCTTCCACATCAACATGTGTTAGCAGGCACCCCTAGAGATCACAGGATTTGCAACAGTGCCAGAGGAGATGGTGACCTTGGTGATCCCAAGGCACAGCAGCATCCATGCCTTCACACAAAGCAAAGCTACTTCTCTCATGTGTCCCCTTCTTTGGTTCCTGCTGCCCCTCTCAGGCACTACCTCTGGGAACTCGCCTTTCCTCAGCGCTACGGCAGAACAGAAGGACCCAAACTGCACCACATGGACTGAGGCTGGAAGGAAGGATGGACCCAGGCTGGGGTCCCAGGGACCCCACACAGGGCTGCCAGCATGAGTGGGCACAGTTGAAAATTGGGCTGACTTTTTTTTTTTTTTTTTTACCCCCAGAGCACACTGTCTTCTGCTTACGGCCATTCCAGCAAGTTAATGGTAGAGGCTTTCAGATGGAGCAGGACTGATGGAAAACAATACCAGGAGCATTTTATGAATCCAAAGGTCTCCAAGTCTCTGTCTGTGGCAAAGTCCAGCTCAACTGCAGTCAGCATACAATTGAGTTTTGATATCACAAGAAGAACCAAACTTCAATGCTTACAGTGTCCCTTTAGCCAGACAGAAGGATCCAGGAGTCAGAAACTACACCATGGGACAGTCACTGCCCCTTCCTCCCTCCCCCCCAAGATGTCCCTTCTGCTCCTCAACACACCAGAGAAACTCTGAAGCATCCTCTCACAACAAACCCAGCTATTCACTCACCAGTATGTAATTGCTCCTGCAGCAATCCTTCTATGTCCAATATTGCAGCCTCATCATTGTGTTCTCCTGCATGCAATGCTTTCCTATTTAGCACCGATTTTGTTTCCATTTCCCATTAAGTGCAGGTGAATCCATTTCTGAGCATACATCAGACTCTTAAATACGCTGCTTCACATTTAAAAACCACTCTAACACATCTTTGAACATCTCTATTTTTACTGTTTCAGTATTAATTACCATCCTATTCTACCTGGATTCAAAAGCTTATGTAGACAAGACTCTGATTTAAACATGAGGTAATTTATTTCATGCAGCACCATGACATGGATCTTCCAGACCTGACACGGAATAACAGTAGGCACTCCCAAGAGGAGACAAAATTAAGTGAGTGTCTCAGTGCCTAGGTGTCAACTTCTGGCCATCATATAATGCACTAAACAGGCATTCCCTGTGCCCCAGATGCTGGGCACACTGAAGCTATATCCATCAAACGCTCTGCTCTCACAGAAGACAGATGACAGGGCAGCCACTAAAAGACAGCAGACCTTTGCTCCTTTCTTGGTTTCACTAATGCCTCCATGGGGTCACCTCTGTGCTGCAGATTCCCAAACGAGAGGGAGTAAAACAGGGAAGACTTCACTGACTTCCTTTGTAATAGATTTGCAAACACTCTAATCAAAGCCCCGGATAAAAGCTGGCACTGCCGCTGCTCTTCTTTAATGATTCAAGAGGAAATCTTGAAGAGTACTAAGATGACGCAGGAGATCAAGTCTCGCTAAATGAAACTTCAAATTAATTTCCCCTTTAGAACACGTACGAGCTACGCCTTTCATCTGCCTATATGATAACCACCTTCACGCTAGGATAAGAAAATATTTCAAAACAACCTCATCAGCATTTCAGCTAAGTTGAAGTGCTCCAAAGGGCTGGTCCATCTGAAGAGCAAATAGGACTGAAGATGAAAAGCATCTTTATAAAAGAGTGCACACCTAAACCAGTTATCAGTTTGCTATGCTAGCTTACGAAATAACTTCTGCCTTACCCATCAGAAAAGTGTTTTACAAAGACTAACCCTACTATTTGAGCTACACGGGCTACCCATTTTCTCCTTGCTGCTGAGTAGGCTATGTTCCCACCCTAGGCAGGAGGTTCCTCCCTCCTACTTGGCATCCTCCATCCTCTTGCCATTTTGTATCAATGCTCTCATCACAGGAGAGCAGCCCTAATCCTCAGTTAAAGCTAGGAAATAGTACATCTAAACTTACAGCCAGGCTGGAGTTTGAGCAGGAAAAGGTCCCAGGATTTCAACTTCGTCTTCATTTGTTTGACAACAGCTACAGTCGAAACACTTCTGACAACAATTTCTACAAGTCCACCGGCACAGCAAGAGATCCGAGATTCTAGCGAGCAGACCCTGAAGCCATTGGAAACCAAAGTACAAGATTATAACCCATCAATAGCTATTGAGAAATAACATTCAGCTGTATTTATGTTTGTGTTTCTGTAACAGAACATTAAGAACTATATTTATTCCATCTATATCAACAGACAAGTGCTATGCAGTTACCAGTACAACTCCACTGATGCCATAACAAGGCAAGAAAATAAGCATTCACCACAGGTATTTTCCTTCTAGTAGCGATCTATTATTATGTCAGTTGGCAAGAGGGTGATTTACAAAACACTATGGCGTAGCGATATGCTGGAGTGGAAACATGTTTATTCTTTCATGCACATCAACAAACTAATAGATCAGCAAATGTACAACAGAAGGAATTAAAAACAGAAGGTAAGTGAAAGCTCTGATTTAATCCGGCAAGGGTCTATTTAATTAACGCAGCAGTAGGAACACATTTCATCTCCGTAGATGTATCACCGCATGGTATTTGTATGACCCATACACTGCCAGCATTACAGCCCAACAGACTTGTCACCAACATGGATTCGCAAAAGAACACTATGCACAAGCCTTCCCTCCGCTGCAATGATTAATGAAGAATCTTCAATGATCTTTAATATTAAAGAAGTTATTTGACCCACAAAAGTATTTAATTCCTAGGTTTCCATGGTGGTGCTGGCAGCACCACCTGTAACAGTGCTGCTCTCTTGTTACAACCCCATCAGAGGGGCAATGGGCTGCTGCCCCATTTCCATGTCAGCCCTGCAGCCCTCCCCCCACTTCAAAGCTCTTTTTGCCTCAAGAGGAGCAGAAAGGAAAACCTGAGCCCACTTCCTACCCACTCCAACGTCTGCAGGAAGGCTCATTAAGCAGCACAAGGGCACTGCTATTAAAGGGCATCGCTCCGTAGTCAAGGGGGGAGACACGCAGCTGTGAGAGCACAGCACATGCACACCCAGGGTTGAATGACTTTACAACTGTACGTGACCTTGAAATGTTCCTAAGAAGCTGAGGAAACAAAGCATGGGAGATTTTCTCCACAGATACCCTCCAAACCACTTGAGACATCTGCAGTATTCACAAGTGTGCAGATACAAGGGCACTATCACACCATGCAAAGGGGTTTCCTCTGAGGAACACAGATCTGCATGGAAGACTCCACAGGAACATTCTTTTTTGCTCCACTAAAGTACAGTTTTTTCCATAAACAAAATCTGAATGTTGAAAAAAAAAAAATTACCAGCCCAAAATGCAGTGCATTACTTATATCTAGGACATCAGTAAAGAGTCTGAAAATACGAGACAATCCCCTCAGGACGGAGCAAGGAGACAGAGTGAAGAGTGAATCATCAGATTAACTCACCTCATTTATTGGTTCCAACTGTCCTTTTAGACATCCAGGATAAAGCAAGGGGGAGCAAAATGAAAAAGACAAAAACAGGTTAGCAATGCTCAAGTAACTTAAAATTTTCTGCCATGACATGCCCTGGCCTGGGATGAGCTAGAATTTCTGGCAAGAGAGTACCTTGCAGATGTCAGACGGAGAGGTCTCCTGACCAGCCATCAGCTTCTGCTGTTTCCAGTCTTTCCCCATCATGCTCCCTTTGTTCTTCCTTTCCTCCTTCCCCAGGAGCAAAATTCCCGACCCTGTCCTGTAGCTTGAAATCCACTTATTTGCTTTTCTTTAACTTGTCTCTAATTTCAGCAACTACTTGCTGAAGCAAACTATACCCAGATTGTCCCGTTAGATGTCACAGTGGGAAGAAAAGGCTTTCGTCCAGATTCAAGCCATACAAATGCAGTTTCAGTGACAACTCATTAAAAGCAACGTTTCTAGGAAGGGGCACAGATTCAGAATACTGGCCATTATGTACACTTCACTTGAGGTAGCTGAGCATCTTCAGTCTCACCCTCAGATGTGACATGCAGAATACAAAAGAAAGCAGTGCTTAAACTCCAGTTCAAAAACCTGCACTTCGAACACTTCCCCCAAGTCACAGAGAAAACCTACAGCAAAGGAAGAAATCATCGCAAACCACTGTTGTATACACAAAGCCACCCTTGGAACACTGTATTTGACTTCATTCATTGAGACTTAGCAGAATTTCAGGCACCTGCTGAAGTGGCTTTCCTACTGCTTTCCCTCCAAGACATCTAAGGGTTTCCTAGCCGTCCTAGCCATCTTTCTATAGGGGGAATCCCTGAAAAATAAACTAAACCAACACAAACCCACAAAATAAAAAAAACCCACATTCCTCTCTACTCTTCCATATGTAGAAATTGTTTTCTAGCTTTATGGTCACAACAGAGACAAAAAGGTGGGACACGGAGGTTGCCTTTACGTCCAAGACCTCTGCCATGGACCGTGTTTCAGCACAAGCCTCCCTTCATAAACTCTTTGGAAACCAGTGTCTGGTGAAACAGCCCCCACTTTTTAGAAGCACAAATTAAGAGCCTGGAAATGCTGCAGTGCGATCTGACGAGACAACAATTACCAGATACCCATGGTACAACTGCTTAAGAAAATTCTTAATGGTTTACAGGGCTTTATCATTCCTTATTAATGCAAAGTTGCAGACAAAGTACGGCAGCCAAAGCTACAGTGGTTTAGCAAAGCTGCAACAAGAATATTTAAATTGCTCTAAAATGAAGCGGCTGGATCCGTGCCACACGATCGAACGCCGCAGCACGTGCCGTGCAAAGGAAGTGGCATTTCCAAACCGCCCGCGGGGACACACGGCAGGCTGGTGTCAAACAGCCCTCCTCACCATCGGCGATGTGAATCCACGCCTGAGTGCCACCAGCCCTGGGGAACACACGCAGCGGCCCCGCGGGCACCGTAATAAAATGAGTCTGTGACCACCCACAGATCTCCGCCAGGAAATGGGAGGACAGAAATAAGAACTAAATATTAGAGTGCAGAAGAGGTAAACAAGTAACCAGTGCCATACAGGGCTTAAAAGCAGGGGCCCATGAAAGGAAAGCAAACATGACCAGCTGTGTTCATCCACCTCACGCACACCGGGCAGGAGGATCGGGGCTGGGGAAGGGCTGGGGTTTAGGGAAGGATGCACCAGCTCTAGGCGCTGGGGGATCCCCAGGAGCAAAGCTGCTGCGACACGCTCGGCACCCCCAGGAGAAGGGCTCAGCCCCCAGGGTTGGGGGAGAACAACCCAGCTGGGAGCCCCCACCCACGAGTGAACCCTCATGGCGGGCAGCCGCGGCTGTCCCAGGTGCATCCCCTCGCCCGGCACCGGGGGCGAGGCAGGGCTGCATCTCCACACCTTGCTGCAGGGGCCTGGTGCCCCTGTCCCCCCCAGGCCCATGGCGGGGCTCACCTGCTCCAAGTCAGCGCAGCCATCGATCACACCCGCGTTAACAGACCAGCTACAGCCACCTGCCAGGGCAGCGGCCCCGGGGATCCTGCAGCAGGGTGGGGTCCCCACCGGTGACAGACCGTGCTGTGCCCTCGCAGTTACGCCCCCAGGGAAGGCTCCCCAGCCCCATCGCAGCCTAAGGACAGTGTGGTCCCTCCAGCCACGGGCGGCCCCTCACCCCAAGGCGAGTAACACCCCAGTGTGGGGATAACGGGGTGTCCCTGCTGCCCTCCTTCCCAGCCGGGCACCCCCGCCTCGCACACAGGAGCTCCGACGGAGGGCCCGCCCAGCCTCACCCGAGATCCCCGCCGAGCCGAGGAGCCCTGGAGCCCCGAAGCCCCCCGAACCACACGTAGCCCGTTCCCGCCCATCTCCTCGGGGGCAGCGCCCGCCGGGCCCCCCGGGGGCTCTGCCCCGGGTGAAGGGGGCTGTGAGGGCCCGGTGGGGCGGCCAGAGATGGAGGCGGCCCCGCGGGACGGGGGGTCACAGGTGGTGCCGGCTGTCTCTACCAACGCCCCAGCGCCCGGACTCCCCGCGCAGCTCTGGATGCTCCGACCAGGTTTATCGTAAAACTGGGCGGCAGCCCTCGGGGCTACTGGTGGAAAACAGGCAGCTGCGAACTGCGGGGCCAGCGGCGGAAATCTCTCGGGGTTTAAAACCAGCCCCAAATTTAATTCGGCTTCACACTGCTGGGGACGGGGAAATGGGGAGTCCCCTCCATCACGCCGAAGGTTGGGGCTCGCCGCAGCTCAGGGCGCCTGTGCCCCCCCCGCCCGCCGGGCTCTGCCCCGGCTGGAGAGACCGACCGTCCTCAGCGCGTCCCAGCCCGGCCGTGGGGCTCAGCATCCTTCTCCGCCTTCCACGAAGTCCTTGTGCGGGGTCGGGCGCACCCGGGGCCACCCAAGCAGCCCCGGCAGAGAGGAGCGAGGGCTGCGGGCTGCTCGCCGCGCCCCGCGGGGATCCGCTCCTGCCCCGGCGCCTCGCGAACAACCGGCTGGAAGCCCCGCTCCTGCCCCCCTCACCGGGGGCCGCTGCCACCGCTGCCGGGAACTCCTCCCCAGAAGTTAACCCGAAGTTGCGCACCCGCGCCGGGCACGGGGCGCGCCGCGGGGGGCGGCCCACACTGGCGCCTGTCCCGGAGACGGAGCGTGGGTCCCGCCGCCCCCGGCCCTGACCACCGCCCCCCCGAGGACGCGGGCGACCGCGGGGGTCCGCACCCACCTGGATGTACGCCATGTTCCGCGGGGCGCGCCCGCCGCCGCCGCCCGCCGCGCCGCTCCCCCCGCGCCGCAGCGGAACGGCCCCGGTGCGGCACCGCCCCGGGCGGGGCGAGCAGCGGCTCCGCGGCCGCGCAGGCACCGCGGGGGGCGTCGGGGCGCGGGGACCCGCTGCCCACCTCCGCCAGCCCTCCCTCCTTCCACAGCGCGGTCGGGGTTTGCGCTCCGAGGGGGCTGGCGGAGGCTCGGAGCCGGCCGGCGGCTGCTGCCCAGCCCGGCCCTGCCCGCGGAGCCTCCGCGGGGCTGCAACAGGTCGGCGGCAGCGCGGGCGAACACTGACCTCCAGAGGGCCCGGCGCGGAAATTCAGGGCTGGAAACCCCTCCTGCCCCGCGGGGGACACAGCTGGGGGCGGCCTGGCCCCCGCGGAGCCGCCGCTGGGGAGAGAGGCACGTACGCGAGGAGCGGTGGCCTTGCCTGATAAAGCAGTTTTTAGAGCAGCGTTTTCCTCCCAAGAGTTCGCTGTGTGAGAAGATGCTATAAAGGCGCCCGAGTTTCAACAAGGATGCAGTTGTTTTGTGAGCTTGAATGAACGAAGTTAAAACATAGGTACTCGCACCTTCCCAAGCAGAGATGGGGAGCTGGAGGAAGGAGAGAGCTCTTAACCCACGGACCACGCCGAGAGCTGCATCGCTCGGCTCGGTCCTTCTGCTGATGCGCTGGGTCCCAGCCGGAGGCAGGACAGGAGGGACCGTGGTCCCAGCAGTGGGCAAACCCCCCCACGTGGGTGGTTGGACCTGGAGAATGCACGCAGGGAAGGGCTCTTTTCAGGTCAAACTCTTGGAAGGGGAAAGCACAGGAAAGGGTGGAGATTTGAGGCTGCTGCCCTTGAGCACCACCTTGGTACCGCACAAATTAGAGGTTTCCCAACATGCTGCTCTAAACAAAGGCTTGCGTCCTCTGCCTCAGAGGAGACTCTCCGGCTACACTTCTGGCACCTTCCTGGCACGTGGATTTTACACTAAACCCTGGATAGAGGCAAGAAGCAGCAGTTTACAGCCCAGCCCAGCTGGACAGCCAGCAGCTGTGTGCTACAGCGTACTTCCCTGACTCACAGCCATCTCATTACATTTCAATTTACTCTGGTGAATGGTAAAAATGTCTCCTGCTCTGGAAGAGGGATATGTACAGCTTCAGATATTGGCCAGAATAAAACCAGTGGTCACTACTGCTCCTTGTGGTAAGGAGGGAGCTGCTGGGGCAGAATGGCCTTGGAAAGCTCTTGCATTACTGATCTCATTTAATGGCCCATTTACGTTCTCATCGAATTCATGAAAAACTGCCGTTGACTACCGTGGGAAGGGCCATGCTCTGAATTTAAAAAAAATAAATTCTCTTTTTCTCCAGGGAGAGCAGCTACCACTTTAGAAGAATAATTACCACAGTGAACATAAGCAAGAAAAAAACCCACTGTAGTACTTACTTGTTTCAGGCAGTTTTAAGCATATGATTAAACTGTGGTACAAGTTGTTTGTCAATTTTTGCTCTGCAACTCTTTTTAATTCTACTGCTTTCCAAGTGCCAGCATTTAAAATGTCAGCCTTTACTTTGAATATTGTTGCTCTTTTCATCTTGACTCACCACCGCCTTGATGCAGTGTTCAATAAGTGAACACATGGATTTTTTTTTTCCATGTTGCAACATAGTGGAGAGAGGCTTAAACTTTTCAGATTTTTTTTTGACTCCTTAAAGGCAGAACATGCCATGAATCACAAAAGCTATGACATACCTCACTATAGAAACATTATGTGCATGTTTGTACTTATGCCTTTAAAACTGTTTAGGACAGAGGATGATCAAATGTTGCATCAATTGTCACCGACTTTGTTTGACTGACACATAAGCATTATGAAACAAACAAAAAAAAAAGAGCAAAATAAGTTTTATAGAGCGGTTTGCTAACACTATTTATTTTAATGTGGAAAAATGGTTTTCTTCCCCGCACATGCTTTAGTAGCAGGCTGTAGCACAAAGCCATAAGGTAGATGTGTTTCTCTTGCACACTCAAACGTATACGTGCATTTAAATACATTTGCACTGTTGCATGAAGGCTTTTAGATCATGTTCTCCCAGCACACATATTCACTAAGCAAATGTAGCTCTAACTCAGAGAATATGATGGATTTAGAACAGCAGACAGGTGGTTATTGTAAAATCTAATTTCAAATCTGCATATGGCTGATGCTCTGATTAAGCTCTGCTTCTACAGCACTCAGAATAAACAGACCCATTTGACATGATGACAACATAACCTTTGGATGTCCTTTGCTGTGCACGCTCTGTGTCTGATAAGACACATTCCATACTTCCCACATGTAATGGCTGCAGTGCAGATGGCGAGGCTTGCAAATGCAAAATTTCTACGCAGAAAGCAAGAAAATTAACTCTGCTTTTGCAGAATATGATTTTATGATAGATTTCTATTCTTCCTGATCTTAATACACATTGGGAATAACATCAGCTACATCCAGAGCATGCGCTGGAGTCATTACAACCAGCCCAGCAAGTAGCAAAATCTACCTCCAGCACAGCAAATCAGTTTAGCAGCTTCTCAGACAAACCAGAACCAGGGCTGCCATTATGCAAAATGCCATGCCTGCATGTGTCTTCCAAATCCTAGTCAAAGACTTTCAGCTGCTCCATGCCTTTAAGTTAAGAAAAGAGCATCACTCTGAAAAAGTGACAGAAGAAAGGAAAAAAAATATCTGATAGCTGTTTCAGAGGATTTTCATTTGAATGCCCCTAAAGTGATTGGCAATGCTTTCTGCTGCAAGGGGGAAAGCAAGGAGAAAAGTGGTGGTGCAAGATAAGATGAGATGTCTTACTCTGCTCTTCGTACACCAAATCCTTATCATCATCATCACTCAAGTATGCTGGAATAGCTGGCTACCACTCCGCCTGAAAATAAGCTTCTTACCTCCAGTGTTTTTATAAATGGCTCCAAGCCATTGTAGCCAGTGCTTCCGCACTGCCGTTGGCAGCCCATAAAGGTCCAGCTTCTCTCATCATTTCAGGATTAGCTTCATTCCCCCACAGCATCATCCCTCCACAAAAGCATCTTTGATTCACACTTCCAGAGCCATCACTAACAACAAGTTTGTCTCCTTGCAGGTTTCATGGAGACACGCTTTCCCCCTGTGGTTTTTCAGGCTTTTTGCATCCTTGGGTTTGTTTCCCCAAAGAGGCAAGTCCATGAGGTTTTATTCAAGAAATTCTGGGCAACCAGGAGCAGGAGTGTCTCCTACAGCCTGCACCAGGGAAAGGCAAAGGACCCATGGGCACATGGAGGGGATTGGAGAGCACAAACCAGGCTCTGAGAAGCAGATCCACCCCAGCTGTCAAAGCAGAAAGCAGCAAATGCCACTCACCTGCCTTTATCTCCAACAGGCAGTGCAGGTGAGAGGGATGGCTCGCTCTGGGGCAGGACAGCTCTGCCTTGCTGGCCCCACACTTTCAGCAGCAAGGATTAGCTTTGGCTTTGCCATAGGAACCCAGATTTATTCTAGCTGTAGGACTGACTCAATGTCACGGTCTGTGTCATGCTTTGTCACAAGTGTAGAGAATGCCTGAAGGGAACTGAGCTGAGTTCTGCATCCTGCTGATGGCAAGAGTGCAAGCTAAATCCTGCTGGCTGCCACCCAAGCTCACATGCTGGTTCCTTCAACCCCTTCTCTAAAATTCCCACATAGCAGCATGCCCAGACAGCTTTGTTCGGAGTAGGGATCTGTCTTCACCCAGATCATTCCTGGTGTGCTCTGGGGGTCAGCAAGTAGCCTGGGCCCCTGGTGCCTCCATGTGAGGCTCTGGCCCCTTGAGGCATATGAGGGTCATAGCAGCAGGTCTTGTGCCAGCGATGATGCAGTTTCCAGCTGAGATCACTGTGACAGACACAGATTCCAGCTAATGACAAAAGGGGAAGGTGCCACAACCCATTTCCATGACTCATCCAGCCTTTGGTCTCAACTGCCTCTAAATCAGCTCATCAACTCCAGGGACACCTGTGAATCTGCCCAATTTGAAGCCAAGACACCATTTCCCAGACTTCTGCGTTTTCTGTAGCCAACTGTTCTTTAAATTTCATTACATTCCCCTTCTCTGCGATTTTCCTAAGTTCTTATCACTCTCTGATTTGGCATTACCTGCCTCAGGATCTCTCTCCGATCACATCTCCCATACCCGAACCGTGCCTGCAGCCGAAAGGGAACGGCTGGCGCTCCCCCGGTTTGCTGCTCTGCCCTGGAAAGCTCTCCTCTGGTTCACTCCAGAAACAGCCTCTGCTGATGCTGCATCTTCTGTGGCACATTAACTGACCACCTGGCAGCTCCCTAATTGGCAATATCAGTAAAAGGACATTTTTTTCTCTTTTCTAAGTCTCCAGATAAAGTGGCTAAATTTGATCTAAAATCCTGAGATCTTCATTGCCTCATATAGTTTATGATGGCCTCACTTATGCCATGAAAATTACAGCTACCCTCTTGCACTCACGTGCTTTCTGTTTTGCCTTTAACATACGTTCTGGCAGGGAACTGGATGACGCAGCATAATCTACTAAAGCTATTTCTATAGTAAACAGAGATAAAAACCACAGCCAAAGGGCACACAGCCTCCAGGGAAGCAGGCACCACATATTATTGTATCAAGCACTCAAATCCGAGTTCCTGCTCAAAGGAAACCTGTCCCCAGAGGGAGTCGTCGCTGTCTGGGTAAGTTCCCACACTCTGACCATGTCTCAGCACTAATCCCGTCGCAGCGGAGCCCTTGGTGGCTTCACGCGGTGTCACTATGTGCGAGTCAAGTGTCATCAGCTGATGGTGTTGAAGGCAAGTGGTGACTGGTAGGTCACGAGTGTAAATATGAATTTGAGGTCGTGTTCTTCCGACAACCTAATTCTGCATTAAAGCCGGAATCTCTGTGGCCTGTGACTCACTTGCTCGCAGGGTCCCCCCCCGAGCTGGTACCATTCAGCAGCGGGAGAGTCTCCCTGGGAAGGCACGGTGCTGCCAGGACTCTTCTGCTTTGGAACGTGCTCCTTGCATTGAGGCCAAAAATGCTTGGATATGGTACGCCTTGGGCTGTGCTAAAAAGCCCAGAGTATTTTCAGACTTCCGAGGAGAGAATATTGTATTTATAGGGAAGTTCAGTTTTTCAGTTGCTTTTGTAATTCATTTTGTTTACAACTGGTTTATTCAAGCTGTAGGGCTGAGAAGTTAGCTGCTAGATTTCTTTTCAAGGCTCAAATTTCTAACTGTTTGCAGACATAGGACAGAGCTATTTCTGTAATATAAATCATTATAGAGAGAATATCTCACAGTCCTCACTGAACCAAATTCCTAAGGAGCTCTATTTTTAAAGAAAATTTCTACTTAGTATTTGTTTTAACCTAGTGACTGAAAAACAAGCAACATCAGTGTTTCTGAAACTGAGAAGTAGTATCTCCATTTCTCAAGAGGACAAATTCAGCATAATGAGAATCATTCCTACCAAAAGGAGCCGGATGGGACCTGCAGACACGGCTTCCCAAGCCCGGGGGTGGAGTGTGACCCCGGCGAGGGGGGGCTGAGCAGATGGAGGACGGAATCCGGGTCTTCAAAGTGACACAACTTCAAGGATAGTCAAGATACTTCCAGGGCCCACCCTAAAAAAGTAAGAAAGTATCTTCTAAAAAGGTCAGAGTGTGGGATTTTATAGAATGATGCAAACTTATGCTCACTCAAGGCTATCTTTCTGAGGCTCAAGGATAAAACTAAGATAAATGCTGAGAGCTTTGGTTGCATTACAAACTCATGGATGACATTTTAGAACAGTCTCATTCCCTGGAAGTTGTTCGAATAACCATGCTGACTCTTCCCATTTGATTCACCCTAATATAGTAAGTCACGATTTTAATCAATCCTTTTCTATTCATATGAACATTAAAAACTACATCAAACCTAGAAAGAGGATGGGGAGGAACTGACATTTATAGTTTTCTCCTTTCCAACAGTGACCAAAAGATGTAAGTTAACACAGAAACAGATGTGCTCTCTTCAACTAAATCAGCAAGGCTTTATAACTGAGCCCTGGGGCTGTGCAGCTGTAAAATGTAGCAGAAGTTATCCAAAATCATTTAAATATGGCTGGTAAGAGAAAAGCTTTTAAATTATGAAACAAATGACCAAAACAGAGAAATAGAGATTGCTCAAAGCTTTTCGAAAAAAACCCAAAACAATATCAACAGCAATAAAACCCACCTCTGAGCTGTGAAGGAACAGCAACAGGGATGAGTTTAGGATCATTCAGCTGCAAATACCAAATCATCATTTGCAAAAACTTGCCCGTGAAGGCTTCAGAATTCAACAGATTCAAAAGGACAGGACAATTTTTATTCCAAAAGGCTCCATTTCCAGTTGTCCCCTCACAGCAGCAGAGACTATTACATCTGGTTTTCCCATCTCATTAAGCAGATGTGCAAAATACTCTTATCACAGAATAGAGCTAAACTTGCTGGGTTAAAGGGGTAATGTGCATTCTAAAGCACTGCAAGTGCTGTAGTTGAGAAATATATGGAAATACTGAATATTTCTGCCTTGTAGGGACCTCACTTTCACCCATCTGTTTCTGTTGTTCACTTCTTTTTCCCTCCTCCCCATTCCTATGCATCTACCCTGTGGTGTTTTCACTAGGGTGCAGCTCTGCTGAAGAGGGAGGCTGCAAATCCAACTAAATGCAATCCGTATAAACAAACTGAGTGATTTCCAAATTAAAATTCCCTTCTCACGATGAATCTCTTCTGTGGACATTAACGGAAACCAAAGTCACTACACACAGCAACACATGCTGTGCTCTCTGTACTTGGAAGGCAAACCTGTCTTCATCACAGACTGAACCAATCTCATATGCAAAACTCTGCTCAAATCCAGGTGATGAAATTCCTCCTTGCTGCTGGGTATTCCCCTGGGTGTCTGAAAAAAACTGTTCTTATAGATGGTAACACATTCGATCTGAGGTTTGCTCCCTATATTACATAGGTAGCAGCACATTTTGTTCCTCACCCCATACCATGCCCAGTAATTTGCAGTTGATCAAGCGTGGCTGTCAGAAGAGATGTCTCTGTTCCTGAACAAAGCCCTGGTGTGGGTCCAGCTCCACCTGCTGCCTCATCCCACCATGCCAGTAGCTCAACTCGAGTCACCTGCCATCACGGGTGACAAACCGCATGCCACTGACCTCAGAAAAAGTTTACATCAGTCAAGGACTTCTTTAGCTCTTTCCCAAGGGAGGAAGCTTACTTGTCCTCCTCCTTGCAGCATCCCTTTTACGGTATTGAACCAGGGACCTTGTTAGCAGTGCATGTAAGTTTCCAAGGAGAAAAAGGAAACATGTAAATCTGATCTCATTCTGGCTTCCTCCCCCACTGGAAGAAATGGAGCGGCTGTGGCCAGCGCGTCATCAGCATCTTGTCCCCATTCCACCGGGATGCCATTAAAAGGTTATGAAAATACTACACAGGAGCAAGAAGTGAGTTACCCGTCTGCTCCCTTTGCTGCAAGGGCTTGCATCCTCTGCAAGCTCAGACCCATTACAGGGGGAAGAAACCTGCTGAAAGAAAAGCCCGAGTCACTCTCAAGGGACAAAGGTGTGCCAGAGCAGCCAGGACAGCATATCTTGGTATGTGCAGGCTCCTGTGTTCCATCAGAGCAGCACGTTATCCACTCAGAATTAACTTTCTGCTCTGCTACTCAGAAGTTCCTAGGGGCAGCTATGTTTGCTAACCACAGAGAGTAAGAATTTTTATTCAAATAAAATACCTGTATACCTCACATACAGCTACTCCAATAGCATTTAGGCAAATAGATACACAAACTGTTGCACTGCCAGGGCCCTTTGATCTGAAAGTCTCATTATCAGCTGAAGAGATGAAGGTCACCACTGGAATGGCCCTTTTTCAGATAGCAGACATCATACCCCTCCAGCTTCCAGAGTGAACAGCGCTTTCGCTAGCTGACATTTCAGAAGGCAGAAAGCAATACTCAAACCACATTTTCTTCCACAAAAGCTACAAGCCCTGAAAGCTTTGGCTGAAGAAGTTCGTGCAGATGGAGAGTTCACCCTGGGAAGAGCTGTCACATTCTCTATTGAGGGCTGACTTTTCTGATGACCATCCACTTAGTCACCATCTTCTCCAATGTGATGCACCTGCTCCTTGCAGCGTAGCTGCTACTTTCCACTTTTTCCTCACCATCTCCCCTCCAGCTTATCTATGTGGATGTTTCTGTTGTCACTCTAAGCTGGATACTAATTTCATCCCACAGCATGTCATTATAATTAGCTCTTAATCACCACTTAACACAGGGATCATTCTGGAAGACCATAAGAATTCTTCTGTGAGGAATTGAGTGTTGAAAGCTCATTTTGTGCCCCTGTAAACATTTTGGGTAATGAGAATGATTTCAAGAGGCAAATTTAAAACACCGCTGCTCACACAAGCTCTGCACACAAGATCTGTGTGGTTTCTTGGAGCACTAGTAACATTTCCAAGGAGCAAAACACTCAGATTCACGTAAGTGTGTTTTGCTACGAGTCCCCCTCCCTCTGGCACCCATTACGTCTTTATACTGAAAGTGGGAACATTTTAAGGAGCACCTGCAAAATGCAATGGGTAAATGTCATAGTAAAGTATTGCATCTGCTCTGCTGGAACCGGTGCACTCAGCCAGGTGCAGGACATCACAAAGACTCTGCACTTCAAGGAAGACAGCCACTCAAGAAGCCAAGAGATAAGCAAACTCAGAAGAAACTCATCCTTAGGCATATAAGAAGGTTCACCCAAGACTTGCTTTGTTCCTGAACAAGCTAGACTCCCAAAAGATTTGGAAACAGACAGCCTGCCCAATTCTTATCAGTATTTCCCACATTCTCACAGCAGAAGTTAGAACTGAGTGCCAGTCTGCTTTATTTAGCCATCTACCTGCCAAGGCAGCAGTAAGGAGGTAGAGAGGATTGATGCTCTCTTACCAGGTAATGCCTCACATGCATCGTGTTTCAAACCAGCCATCCTGCCAACCAGCAGTTTAACATCTGTTTGCAGTGCTCTGGAAACCAACACACTGAAATAAAAGGAGAAAAATGGGTTCAATGGTTTGTTGCTGTTCTCCTCCCCATACTGTTTTGTTTTGTTTTGTTTTGTTGGTATTCAGATGTCATCATCAGTTTTGGTAGCGTCTGAATGGCTGTTGAGCTCAGGTAGCCTCTGAGAACATTTACAGCTCTGTACAGAAATATTTTTTGGAGAAGTGCCCACAATTCACAATCCTTATGACTAGCAAGTTTCTCCTTTTTGAAACACAGTTAAACAAGCTTCCAAGGGCATATGACAAAACTAGGTGCTCAGAAGACACACTAATACCCCTCATACAACCACCTCTTTGGCAGCAGTCCCTCCATGAGTGAACAGCCCCGGAGCTGAGAATTGCATTAAATACCAGCCGGAGGAAGGCTCCAGACAACACCTTGTGCAGAAGCCAAGCCTCCACAACCTATTCTAAGTGAAGTAAAAGTCTGTAACCAGTGTGTGCCTGTTAATTCACTGATGTTTGTATGCCTAAACATGGTCCTAGGAGGAGAACTTCCAAGAAACTGTAAGAATATATTCCTAAATGCATTGCACAGCGCAGAAAACTCTTCTGCAACAGAAATAGAGGAATGACTCATTTCCTCTGTAGCTGCTGCTCCGGCGCTTCACTAGCACAGGCAGTGGAGCGGCTCCCTGTGCCTGCCAGCAGGGACTGGGAAACTCAGTCTCCAGCATGTGTAAACCTAGCTGGATTTCAACCAGGACTTGTCTCTAAACTCAGTGATCCTAGATTGTCATCTCGGATAGCACAGGAAACAAATTCACAAACCATTCCCAAAGGCTCCCTCCCTTGATGGAAGTATTGTATTCCAGCATTTTCATTTTGCACAGAATAAAACACCGGAAGAGCAAGCCAAGAGTTGCCCTCTCCCGTGCTCTGCCCTGACACGTTGCTAGTAAGCACGATGATTTGCCAGTGAACTTGGCTTCAAGTTTCTCTTCTCCCCTACTTGAAACTGGAAAAGACAGCCCACTTCTCTACTGCTGTTTTGTTCTATCTTGCTGGATTTTGCTACTGTTCTTCCTGTTTTCTACAGCTAGCAAGCTTCTCTCAGTACAGCAAAACTTTCAGATCAACTTTCTCCACCTGGAGTCCATTATGAGGGTAATTTTTCTTCTTTGATTTGATAGCTAGTACCCCTCACACCATAATCCACATCACTCCCATCTTCTTGGTTCCTTGCCTCCCCTTTTTTCTTAACCCTCCTCAGATTTGTTGTATGGAATGTGGCAGGGATAGAAGCCGAGGATCATGAGCACCATGAAAACACTAGAAAACCCTTATCACATCCAGTCCAGCCCAGAGAACAGAGTATTCCCTATTGCAGCTTTGGTCCTGGTTTGTGGGAGGAAGGGAGGCAGGGGGCAGAATTCCCAGGGGTCTCAAGAAATGTGGCCTGTAACTTGAGTACACAGAAATTTTCTGAGTCTCTGACTCAGCATTGCTATCCTTTAAAAGTAAAAAAATTGAGGCTTCCTTAACACAGAAGACTGGTACACAATGACATTTCTTGCATACGCATTTGTAACA